>JAPQVY010000068.1:79291263-84091263 GCA_028535165.1 Quercus tomentella
GAGCAGAGCCCGGCCAGAGGACAAAGGCAAAGACAAGGAAGTTGCTCTTAAGGCAAAGGAGTCCAAGCCGGCCAACCCTCAGGTCGTGGCCTAGGAGAAGAAGGCCGTTGATCCTCCCATCCCCCCGTCGGTTGGCAAAGAAGACCCTTCCCCGGCCAAGGCTTAGTTTAGGATTTTTCTTTCTTTTTTTGTACTTTTTTCTTTTTGTTGTGGCAGTTTGCCCCAGTTCATGATGTACCTTTTCCTTTGTTTGAATGAAAAGACATTAATTTTTGCTTTCGTGGACTTTTGTTTTTCTTGCAATATCTGTCTCTAGTTGGTTGTAGTTATTGTTTTACCCCATGCTGAGACTTTAAATTGATGGTGCTTTTAAGGGTGAACACCCATACTTTAACAAAAGCTAGTAGTAATGAACTGTTGCTAATTTAAATAAATTATTCCAGTGTAAACAATGAGAAAAGTGGCTATCACCTTGATTAGGATATATTCTAACCCCTAAAGTTAACAGTTACTCATGCAACTAACAGTCCAGCTATTACCTTTTATGCAGTTGGCAGTGTAGTTGGATAACCTTACCTTGTTAGGAACAAACTTTGTGTACCTTAGGTAAGTAGCTCCAAGGATGAAGTGTACTTCTGGATTCTCCTCTTAATCTCAAATGATAGTGAAGTCCATGCCCGTCCAGGGTACATGATCCAAGAAGGCCATCATACTTAGAATTTCACTTAGCACTCCATTCCACCGTAGGCTTATATAATTATAAGTGTTTATTTACCCAAAGCATGTAGTCCGAGGGACCCAACATCACCAAGGTCTAGTTTAACACTTAAAGGAATATTGGGCAGCATTAATTTACCCAAGGCATGTGGTCTGAGGAGTTAGGCATGGCCAAGGGTTCTGTTTAATATCCACACAAGTAGTAGAGAGTGTTAATTTACCCAAGGCATGTGATCTGAGGAGTCAAGCATAACCAAGGTTCTGTTTAACACTTAAGCAAATAACTAAGAATATTAATTTGCCCAAAGTATGTGGTCCGAGGAACCAGGCATGACCAATGTTCTGTTTAATATTCAAACAAGTAATAGAGAGTATTAATTTACTCAAGGCATGTGGTCTGAGGAGCTAGGCATAACCAAGGTTCTGTTTAACACTTAAGCAAATAACCAAGAATATTAATTTACCCAAGGTATGTGGTCCGAGGAGCCAGGCATGACCAATGTTCTGTTTAATATTCAAACAAGTAATGGAGAGTGTTAATTTACCCAAGGCATGTGGTCTGAGGAGCCAGGCATAACCAACGTTCTTTTTAACACTTAAGCAAATAACTAAGAATATTAATTTACCCAAGGTATGTAGTCCGAGAAGCCAGACATGACCAAGGTTCTGTTTAATATTCAAACAAGTAACAAAGAGTGTTAATTTACCCAAGGCATATGGTTCGAGGAGCCAGGCATGACCAAGGTTCTGTTTAATATTTAAACAAGTAACAGAGATAACACGTAATGCTAGAAAGGAGAACATGGTAGATCAGCCTTTCATTAATAATAGTACCTTCGTAGGTTACTTACATTCCAAGGACGTGGTACAACATTTTATCTAAGTCTTCCAAGAAATACGCACCTCTGCATGCTACCAAGGTAACACGGTATGGCCCTTCCTAATTGGGCCCTAACTTTCCCCATGCTGGGTATTTCACAGTGCCCATAACCTTTTTTAGTACTAAGTCTCCAGGTGATAACGGCCTTAATCTCACACTTGAGTCATACCCTTGCTTGAGCTTCAGTTGGTAGTATGCCATCTGAACTATGGCATTTTCTCTCCGCTCTTCAACCAAATCCAAACTCTTCTCCAACAGGTTGTCGTTGCTGCTTGGGGTGAACGAGCTTGTCCTCACGTTGGGAATCCGGTCTCTAGAGGAATCATAGCTTTAGCCCTATAAGTCATTGAGAAGGGTGTCTCTCCTGTTGACCTACGAGGGGTGGTGCGATACGTCCAAAGAACATGTGGCAGCTCTTCTATCCACTTGTCCTTTGTCTCGTCCAACCTCTTCTTGAGTTCGTTCACTATGACCTTACTAGCAGCCTTGGCCTGCCCGTTCCCTTGTGGATAAGCCGGAGTTGAGCACCTATTCTTGATGCCCAAGTCCAAACTGAAGCCCGTTGTCCGAGATGAGGGTATGGGGGATCCCAAACTGAGTGACAATGTTCTTCCACACAAACCTTCTGGCATCCACATCCTTAATGTTGGCCAGTGGCTTAGGTTCAACCCACTTGGGAAAGTAATTAGTGCTGACCGAAAGCCATTTCCAATTTCTTGCTGTTTTGGGGAAGGGCCCTACAATATCCAAGCTCTATTGAGCAAAAGGCAAGGGGTTGGATAGAGGGTTGAGGACACCCCTTGGCTAATGGATATTCAGGGCAAATCTCTTACATTGGTCACACTTTTTCACATATTCTTATGCTTCTTTCTGCATATTTGGCCACCAATACCCTTGAGTGAGGGTCCTGTGAGATAGCGACCTACTTCCTGTATGACTCTCACAAATCTCCTCATGTAACTCTTCTAAGAGTAGCTCCACTGCTTTAGGATGGACACATAGCAAATAGGGCCTAGAAAAGGAGCGCTTATACAGCTTTTGATCCTCGGACAACCAGAACCGAGGAGCCTTTCTCCGCACCTTATCAGCTTCCCCTTTCTCCTCGGGTAAGATGTCATCCTTGAGAAACAGCATAATGGGGTCCATCCAACTAGGCTCCACCCTAATTTGGTGAATAGGGATCCTTTGCTCTTTGACCTCAGCAGGCTTATACAGGTCTTTAACCAGGACGACCCGCAGTAAACACTACGCCGAGGAGGTTGCAAGGGTGGCAAGAGAGTCGGCATGTGTGTGTTTGCTCCTTGGGACTTGTTGTAAGGAGAAGGATTCAAATCCTTACTGCAAATGCCTAACTTGACTCAAATAGTCCTACATTCTCGCGTCCCTAGCCTCCAATTCTCGCTTTACTTGGCCTACAACCAATCTTGAATCAAAGAATATCTCCACTATCCTTCCTCCCATTTTCTAAACCATGCTCATTCCCTCCAACAAAGCCTCGTACTCGGCCTCATTGTTCGTGGCCGAGAAGCCCAATCTTAAGGATTTCTCGATAATAATCCTTTCGGGGGATGTCATAACTAGCCCTACTCCAGATCCCCTTTGATTTTCCACGCCATCAACGTACATCTTCTAGGATAAAGGCCCCTGTGGGGAGATCACGCCAACTGATTTTCTATCCATGCCTTGTTCTTCCTTATCCTCACCTATTAAGGACTCAGTAAACTCGGCCACCAAGTCCGCGAGGACTTAGCCTTTAATGGAAGTGCAGGGTATATATTTAATATCAAAAGCTCCCAAGATTGTTCCCCATTTTGCAATCCATCTTGGGTAGTTAGCCCTCCAAAGTAGTGATTGAAGGGGAAGTTGGGTGAGGACCATAACAGTGTGAGCTTGGAAGTAATAAGGGAGATTCCGTGTAGCGTGCACCACTGCCAAAATGGCTTTCTCCAATGCTAAATAGCAAATCTTTGCCCCATGTAGTGATTTGCTTACATAATAAACTGGCCTTTGTACTTCATCATCAACCTGGATCAATACCAGACTCATTGTGGTGATGTAAGCAAATAGGACTTCCTCATTCTCAGGCTTGGACATAATAGTTGGCCGAGAAAGATATTCCTTTAACTGTTGGAAGGCCGATAAGCATTCTTCCGTCCATTCAAATCCCTTCCACTTATGCAACAGTTGGAAGAAAAGGTCGGCACCTGTCCGCTGATCGAAAGATGAATCAATTCAAGGTGGCAGTCATTCCTGTCAACCTCTGGACTTCTTTGGGGTTTCGAGGAGGCTGCAAATTGTTGATTGCTCTAACTTGATCGGGGTCGACCTCAATTCCGCGATGGGTGACCATATAGCCTAAGAATTTTCCAGAGCTGACACCGAAAGAACACTTAGAAGTATTAAGGTGTAGTTTGTGTTTCCTCAGTATTCCAAAAATATTTCCGAGGTCGTTTACATGCTTGGACTCCATCTTACTCTTTACTACCATATCATCTATGTAGACCTCAATATTTTTGCCCAATTGAGGTTTGAACATCCTGGTCATCATTCTTTGATAAGTAGACCTCGCATTCTTCAACCCAAAGGGCATCACTTTGTAATGATAATTCCCCGTGGGCATAACGAAAGACGTCTTCTCCTGATCATTAAGAGCCAACGGTATCTGGTGATATCCCTGGAAAGCATCCAAGAAGTTCATTTGAGGGTGGCCCGCGGTTGCATCCACCAGCTGATCTATCCAAGGCAAGGGAAAAAGATCCTTTGGGCAAGCCTTATTTAAATATGTGAAGTTCACACACGCCCGCCATTTCCCACTTTTCTTCTTCACCATTACCGTGTTGGCCAACCACTCGGGGTAAAACACTTCCTTTATGGTACCAACTTGCTTAAGTTTGAGTACTTCATCCTTGACAGCATCAGAATATTCCTTGGAGGAGCGCTGAGGTGTTTGCCTTTTGGGGACAACAGATGAATTGATGTTTAAATGGTGACAAATGAAGTTCGGATCCACCCTAGGGGCCTCGTAGGTGCTCCATGCAAATACATCGATATTTTTTCTAAGGAAATCTATCAGCTCTTCCTTTTCCTGAGGAGGTAGCTGAACTCCGACCTGAAAGAATTTCTCCTCATTGTCGCCAATGAAAATTCTTTCCAATTGCTCACATTTCACCCCTTCTTCCTCCACCTCCATAGACAGGGTTGGCACCTTTGATTGCTATAAGTCCACCCCTGCAGAGGCTGAGGACTCACTCCCAGTCTAATGTCTAATTATGGCCACCATGCATTGTCTGGCCATAGATTGGCTCCCCACTAGCTCCTCTACCCGATCCCTAGATGGATACTTCACTTTCAAGTGCAGGGTGGAAGGTACGGCCCCTATGGTGTGAAGCCAAGGCCTTGCCATAATAGCCGTGTAGGGGGAGTAGGCATCTACCATAATGAAGTTCACTTCCACAATCTCTGTCCCCGTCTGAACGGGTAGTTCTGAGAAAGTCTTCTCGCCAAACCCTATTAGAGGAGAATCATAGCAGGTCAGGTCTCGGACCTCAGCTTCAGTCTCTTATATAGGTCAGGGTACATGATCTCTACACCGCTGCCCTGATCCACCAACGCTCTCTTCACATCGTACCAACCTATCTTAAGGGTGATCACCAGGGCATCATCGTACGGTTGCAAGGTTCCGACCTTATCCTCATCCGAAAAGCTCAAAGCCGGCCGAACTTCCATTCTACTCCTCTTTGGATCAGGGTACAAGTCATCTGCAGATGGCTGAGCTATAGAGATCGCCCTAGATGGCTGAGAACCAGTCCTTCCCGGAGTAGCAAGAATGACACTGATTGTACGTAAGGGTGGCCTTGCAGAAGCATCTCTCTGAGCCCCTGACCCTGCCTGACCACCTTGTCTGTTGGGTTGATATAGGAATTGCTTCAATTTTCCCGGCTTAACTAATTGTTCCAGGTGGCTCCACAAAGTCCTGCAATCTTCAGTAGTGTGCCCCCACTCCTAGTGGTATTGGAAATGAAGACTTTGGTTGCATTTCATGGGGTCTCCTCCCATCTTATTTGGCCATTGAAAGTATGGCCCATATTTAATTTTCTCTAGGATTCGGTGCACTGGCTCTCGGAACACGGTATTGACTACTTGAGTAGTAGTAGATCCAAAATGCCTCGCAAAATCTCTCCGAGGTTGGTTGTTATTGTACCTATCCAACCTGAAATATCTTCTATCTTGAGGGGCCACTTTGGCCTTCCCCTTTCCCTATTGTTGGTCCTCCTTGACCCGCTTATACTCATTAATACGGTCCATAAGTTGACGCACACTCCTAACCGGTTTCCTGGTCAAAGACTTTCTCAGAACATGCTCGGTGGGCAAGCCAACCTTGAAAGTCCTTATGGCCACATCATCAAAGTTCCCCTCTATCTCATTAAACATCTCTAAGTACTTGTCCGAATATTTTTTAGGGTCTCCCCCTCTCGCATGGTCATGGACAGCAGGGAATCCAAAGGCTGAGGAACCCTACTGCAAGTCACGAAATGCGCCCCAAAGGCCCTAGTGAGTTCATTGAAAGAGCTAATGGAACCTTGTTGTGAAATTTTAAAGTACTCGCGAGTGTACGAACCGTACCGAAGTATAGTTTGACAAGAACGAGGTCGAACCCATAGGGACTTGAATGAACGTAGGAAAATTAATTAAACCTTAACCAAATTAATCCTAATCTAGTTTAATAAAAATTTGTTTTTCTGAGATTAAATAAACTAAGCAAATAATAAAATTAAGCAAATGGTTAAACTAAGAAAAATATATAAAGCAATAAAAAGATGTAAAAAATCAAGGGAAACGAATTAAGGTTTTGGAATCCGCCTTGTAAGTCATATCAGCATATATTTATAATCATTAATTTTTTCCAACCACTACGTGATAATCTAGAAATCAATCTTGCTACCATGGAAAATATTATCATTAAAACTTCTATTTAAATATCTAAAGCATGTTCTTCTTTGCTTCTTAAGTATAAAATCAAATCATCAATTGTATCTGTAGCCAAACAAATCACAAGATATATCCAATTCTAAAAATCAAATCATAAATTGTATCCATTGACAGACAAATCACAAGTGATATCCAATTTTATAATCAAGAATTAATAAACCAAGCATTCAATTAATTAAGATAAATCCCAAATCATGAGAAAAACATGATTGACCTCATATCTAGAAACTCATCTTAGTCAATTGATATGAAGCAAGAACAATTTAAATCATTAAAGAGTAACTATTGTGGGAAAAATCAAATCACATAAATATTACTGATAATCCTTAACAAAATTTCATCCTCAACCCTAATTATAAATTTAGCTACTCATGGTAATTGGAAAGAAAACACAAGAATAAAATACTAAACATTAAACTAGACAAATAAAATAGAGAAAGAAATAGTCATAGTGCTAGAGAAAAGCCATGAAAGAAACTACGGGCTGCTGCGTGCGCTCCAATCCTAGCACTAGCCTCTCTGAATTTTGCCTTAAAAAGCCTTTAAATAGGTCAAGGAATCCTATTACAAGTTGAATTCTCATTTGGAGAAAATCTCAGATTTTTAGGCTTCACTTAACCGGCGATTTTGGCCCATTTAACGTCAATATCAATCAAATCTAGGACCAAAACATTGGCAAGCTGTAAAGCATATTATCAAGTATCTACGGAGAACGAGAGATTATATGCTTGTTTACCGGTGTGAGGATTTGATTCCCATTGGCTATACAAATTCAGATTTTCAATCGGATCTAGATTTCAGAAAATCCACTTCAGGATGTGTTTTCACCTTGGGAGGTGGAGCCATTAGTTGGCGGAGTATTAAGCAATCTTGTATTGCATACTCCACCATGGAGGCAGAATATGTTGTTGCTTGTGAAACGGCAAAAGAAGCTGTTTGGCTCAAGAAATTTCTTTCTGACCTTGGTGTAATGAGAATGGAGCAAGTTCCAATTACATTGTTTTGTGACAATATGGGGTTTGAGGTGAGATCGGGTGATCTAGAAAGAGGTTCGTCTTCTAATGTAGGCTCGGCTGGGGTAGGGGTAGACACGGCTACCTCTACGCCTTCCCATGCACCTTCGTCCTCTCATCCTTCTGTTTCTGCTACACCCCGTTCTTTCCATGCCCTTAAAGAAAAGTGTACTTTGAAGATAGACGTTTTTATTAAGTTCAGGGATAGGTTCCAGTTCCCTGATGAGACTAGGGCTCGTCTTCCTAGGAAGGGTGAGAAGGCTTGTGCCTTTGCTCATGGAGAGGTTTGTTTTTATGAGGCTGCGTTTTTGTGCGGCGTCAGATTTCCAGTCCATCCATTCATCATGGAGCTTCTTCACTATTTGAACCTTGCTCCGGGGTAGCTTATGTCGAATTCTTGGAGAATCGTCATAAGCTGCATGGTGATTTGGACGATTATAGTTGATGGGGATATGATCACGCTTAACGAGTTCATCCATCTCTACCGTTTGAAAGAATCCAAGGAGTTTGGGTATTATGAATTTGTACCCTGGAATAGAAAGTCTCGCCTCGTCGGTGATCTTCCGTCGTCCTTCCGTTATTGGAAGTCTAGGTATTTCTTCATGTCTGGCGATGGTTGGGAGACTCTTTCTGATGACTCTTGGGGGGGCATCCTTAGGTTGCTGCACCGGTGGGAGACCCCTTAACTTGGTGCGTTTGCCTCCCATGAGATGCTTTTCTTTTTTAACCTTTTGTTCATATTGGTCGTCATTCTAACCTTGCGTAGTTTTCTGTTTTGTAGTGAAAGAGCATCCTGAGCTTGAGGATAAGTTCAAGGAGAGGGTTCAAGAGGCTATCAAGTACGCAAGTACTATTGATGATTTTGACAAGCTCGTTGATCCACGCACGTTAGCTCGTCATTGTTTGGGGGTGGAGCCTTCTCATTACGTCCTCCGCGCACTTGACTGGGAAGAGAGAAAACTTGAGTTGTCCCGATATGTTAGATCGTCTTTTCTTCTTTTCCCTGGCCTTAACTCCTTGCTCTTTTTGGTGCAGAGATGACGACCAAGTTCAACAAGGAAATGTACGCGAAGATTAAGGGGAAGAAGAACGAGCTCCTTTCCAACATTGGTCAAAGAAGATTAATAAGGAAAAAGAAAAAGAAATGGTAGAGAGAGTTTCGTCCACCCCTGCCCTGGATCTGGATGAAGGTCAGGTTGCTTCTCTTGGCTTTTCAATCGAAGAGGTTGTTCGTCCTTGGAAGAAATGAAAGACAGGAGATAAAGGGAAAGAAAAGATGGGCTCCAGCGTTTGGGAAGATGCCGGGGCAACTATGGATCGTGCGAATAAGATCCTTACTCCTGGGGAGATGAAGGAGATTTCAAATGTGCTCTCCCACGAGATGGAAAGCCGACACGTTCATAAACTCGTGCAAGTAATCTTCCTTATTTTGTCCCTTAATGCTTCGTCCTTAAGAGTTTAACTGCCTCTGCTAACTTTGGTCATGATGAAAACTTTAGTAGTCAAGTATTGGGGGAAACAATGCACATCACTACCCAGTATCTAGCAAACGAGGAGAAAGCCGTCGTGGCCAACTCAAAAGTGGAGACGTTGGAGGCTGAAGCTTCGGGATTGCGGAAAGACTTGATTGCTGCTATGGATGCCAACAACACTTCTAAGGAGCAAATCAAGGTTTTGATTGAGCAGCTGGATTCCGTGAAGCAGCTAGTAAAGCAAAAGGATGACCTCCTTGCATCAGCTTGTTAGGATTAGTGCCCTTAAATCCTATTGCATGATGCTATGTATGATATTAAGTATTGTTAGGTTCTAAGTACTTAGGAACTAATGTATTAGAACTCTAATGTGTATTGTTGGCAAACCATGATCAAAACAGGTTGTTTAGTTTTGTTTAGACTTGCTCAAAGTTGTGTCTTTTATGTAAAGTTGGAATTGAGTTGTTGTAGAATTAAGTGTGCATTTCGGCCTGGCTCGATCGATCGAAGCTTAGGCTCGATCGATCGAATCTCGGGCAGAATGTTTTTTCTGCAGAATTTTTCCAACTCAACCCTAGCCTATTAAAACATCTAAGGTTTTATGTTTTGCCTTAAGTATAAAAGGCAAACCCTAGTCACGTTTTTGTGTGTGAATCTCTTGTGAGATCTAAAGGTGGTTGCCTTCACACATGCTTAGGATTATCAAGAAGGAGATTTGATTGAGAGCTTGATGATCATTCAGTTGCTGCACTAATGAGCTTAAAGAAACACAAGCGGGTGTGCTTGTATTTGCTAGAAAATCCAAGAAAGAAGAAGTCTGTGGTCTCGGAGCTTGCACGCGGTCGTGTCAGTAAGTTTCTACTGGTGGGTAGCAATAGGATGTTAGTGGTCTAAGTCGCTATTGTAAAACTTTGATTCTTTCATAGTAGATTCAGGTTTACCTTGAGGATTGCTAGGTTAAATCCTCCCCAGGTTTTTACCGGTGTGGTTTCCTAGGTCATCATATCATTGTGTTATTTATATTTCCGCTGCTATGCATGATATGATTGTTTGATTGTGATAACCTAGATCTGGAATTTGGACTAAGTAATAACTTGGCTAATTAACTAGGTTAATCCAATTGTATTTTAAAGGTTCTAAAAACGTACAAGTATGACATTATGTATGACTTAATATTGTGATTAATAAATTTGTTTTATTATTATCTGAAATAATGGTAACATGAATATTTGGACATTATCATATAGTCAATGAGATGCATAGTATGTGATTTATGTGAAAAGTCACAAAAGATATAAATCACAAGTTCTTTGTAAACTTAGAATTATAGTTCGTAGTCGGTGATGATATTAGGCATTTCATTTGCGAAGACTATAACATATCAACTAAGATGATTTGTCTTGATCATGGAAGTGGAGACTTCTAGTTGATATATTGATATGTTTTAAGAGTTAAGACATATTGAACTGGACCGCTATGAGATTTATTATTCTCCTAATGACTGTCAATTGAATAATAAATCTCACGACTTCTATTTACATAAACTCTTAATTCTGAGAGAATAATGGACCTGATTATGAAGTGTAGGTTGCTTTGATATATCAGGAGTGAGATCTAAAGTAACGGTCAAAACCTCAGTATGTTGGGCAGCCACATTTAGTGTTGATGGAACATATATTCTTAAGATGGAATTCATAGTCTCTCAACGGAGATATAAAATATTCCCTTGAGATAAGTTTAATGGGTACGGTTATTCAGAGTGTTAGGCCTAACCACTTTAGTAAGAAATTACTAAAGTATATATTTATGAAATTGGATTTAATAAATATATGATGAATAACTTAAAATGATTAAATCGGGTACTCAAGGATTAAGATGTAGTAATCTACAAAGTGGCAGTCTTCATTTATGACTTTGTATTACTACGAATATTTTATGAAGGGGTTGCGTGTACAATAAAGTCATGGGATATAATTCATTAATAAGACCTAGAGTGCAATTATATTTGTATAGTAGTATTAAATATAATTAATGGTAATTTTGGACTTGTCAAGAGTTGGCAGAAAAGCCCAAGGCCCATTGGAGCTAGTGTCTTATTCATTCCCTTTTGGTCCCACTCTAAGCCACATACTAAAACCCAATTGGAAAGGCCCAAAAGGCCAGCCCAATTAGATAATCAGTTGTAAGGGGAGAAACATACAGATTTTTGGTAATAAAAAAAAAATGGTGTATGTGAGTGTTGGACACTCTATCATTCTCCTTTGAACAAACTCATAGAAACTGATTGAGAGACCACACTTCTTGGGCGTTAGTGGAATTGGAGTGAAGATTAAAGGTGTTCTCAAGAACTTCCGATCTTTGGTTTTGAATTTCACCACACCAAGGTACACTCTCTTGTTCTTATATTCTGAAACTTACATAGCACATGTTATCAATTGCAAATAAAGTAGATCCGTTGATTTTTCGTTGCGTACTTTCATATTTCCATCACAGCTGGTCAGAGGATAAAGGCTACCGTTGCTAAGGCCATCCATGCTTTCCAAACTACTGACAAGTATAATACCATTCTGTTTCAATGGTATTTTAAAGGCTTCGAACTACTGATAAAGCATGGCCCATGGACAGATCTGGAGGAGTTGGATTTTGAGGCTGTTGATAAAGAGATTGAAGAGGACGAGGCGGTCTTGGCAGCCCAGACTGTGGCGTCTACTGGCGCGGACCCTTCCCAGGCTGATAAGGACGATGATAATGCTCCACAAGCTTGAATTTGCTGCCCCTTGAAGAAATTTTTTATTTTTTTATTTTTTTGAAAATACCCTGTATGTTTTAGGGCTACTGGACACCTCATATTTGGATGCCCCACTTGTTTTGGGGCTTTTTGAATAGTTTACAATTTTATATAATATGTCTATACATTTATCTTTATTCATCTGGTTGGTTCATACATCTTGCTTGCACTTCTTGTTGGTTATAGTTTGCTTTGGATGTACCCTTTGTCCCTTTGGGGACTTAAAAAATTTTTGTTGGCATGTTTGCTTATCTTCGTCCTTTTGGGGACTTAGAGAAATTTGTCCAAACATGGACTTGGTTGTTAGAGGACAGCCTCTTTGTGTTGCCATGTGTATTTATTTAAGAAACCCTTCGTTTGGACAATGTGCGTACGTTTAAGAAATTTTATCTTTAACTTGGGCAATGTACATCCATTCAAGGAATCTTATTGCCTTTGATTTGGACGACGTACATCCGTTTAAGGAGTTTTATCGTTTGCCTTGGACGATGTACATCCACGCAAGGAATCTTATCGTCTTTTAATTTGGACGATGTACATCCCCGCAGGGAATCTTATCGTCTTATGATTTGGACGATGTACATCCATTTAAGGAATCTTATCGTCTTTTGATTTGGACGATGTACATCCACTTAAGGAATCTTATCGTCTTTATTATTTGGACGATGTACATCCATTTAAGGAATCTTATCGTCTTTTGATTTGGACGATGTACATCCACTTAAGGAATCTTATCATTTTTTAATTTGGACGATGTACATCCACTTAAGGAATCTTATCATCTTGTGATTTGGACGAGGTCTCTGCCTCTGGATGGCAGTAGTAGTTTGAGAAAGAGAGAGGTAACCAGAATACATGGATTGTTGAATAATATGTTTATTTGATTTGTATTAAAAAGTATGAGATCATGCATACAATTGGACTACGGTTCCTATTCGTAATACCTCTTTAGGTGCTCGACATTCAATGGACGAGGTAACTTGTTTCCGTCCAGATCCTCCAGGTGGTAGCTTCCTTAATGAGAATAGTGGACGACCTTGTAGGGTCCTTCCCAGGTTGGTCCTAGCTTGCCTTGTGCTAGGTCTTTTGTTGCAGGCGTCACTTTTCAAAGGACGAGATCTCCAATGTTGAACCTTTTTAGCTTTACCCTCTGATTGTAGTATTCGGCCATCTTTTGCTGGTATTTGGTCATTCTTTGGGAGGCTCGGTCTCTAACTTCATCCAGAAAATCCAGGTTCAGTTTTAATTGATCGTCGTTACTTTTTTCGTCTAAGAACTCCGTCATGAGGCTAATGAGTCCCACTTCAACTGGGATGACTGGTTCTGTTCTGTAAGTTAGATTGAAGGGCATCTCTCCTGTTGGCGTTTGTGCTATAGTCCTGTAGGCCCATAGGGTGCTTGGTAACTCCTCGGGCCATGCGCCCTTTACCCCCACTAACCGGGTCTTGATGATCTTTAGCAAGGTTCGGTTCGTTACTTCTGTCTGTCCATTGGCCTGAGGATGTCCTGGGGACGAATACTTGTTCCTGATGCCTAGGTTCGCGCAAACGACCTGAATCCATGGTTGTCGAATTGGCGACCATTGTCTGAGATGATCGTCCTGGGTATCCCGAACCTGCAAACAATATTTTTCCATACAAAATTTTATACCTTTGCTTCTGTGATCGTTGCTAGTGCTTCCGCTTTGACCCATTTCTTGAAGTAGTCTATCGCGACGAGTAGAAACCTCATCTATCTCTTTCCCTGTGGTAGGAGGCCCATAATGTCGATTCCTCATTGTGCGAATGGCCAAGGTGAGGAAATGGTCATCGTCTTTTCCTTAGGGACTCGTTGGACATTTCCATAGCTTTGGCAATGGTCACATCTTTTGACGAAATCCGCTGCGTCTTGTTGCATTGTAGGCCAAAAATAACCTGCCCTCATGATCTTCTGGACGAGGGACTTTACTCCCATGTGGTCACCACAAACTCCCCCGTGCACCTCTTCTAGAACATATTTAGCTTCCTCCTCTTCTACGCACCTCAAGTAAGGCTGGGAGAAGGCTCTTTTGTAAAGCTCGTCATTGAGCATCGTGAATCGGGCAGCTCGTTTCTTGATCTTCTTGGCTTCTTCAGGGTTCGGTGGTAACCGTTCATCTTTAAGGTAAGACAGAATGGGATTCGTCCATCCCAAGCAAGTGTGCACAGGGAAGGTTTGAAATTCTTCGATGCTAGGAGAGTTTTGTTCTTCTTGCCTCCAACCATTTACCTTTGACTGATCATCTATGGATGCACTCCGTGCTACTTCGTTAGCTTCAGCATTCTGATCCCGTGGATCTGAACAAACTTTGCACGATCAAAGTTGCTCACCAACTGGTTCATCAACTTGAGGTATTTCTACATTCTTGTCTCCTTTGCTTCAAAATCTCCCCTGACCTGCCCTACGACGAGCTGTGAATCGCTCCTCAGTGAAATGTTTTAAGCTCCAAGTGCCCGAGCTATTCTTAACCCTGTCAATATAGCCTCGTACTCTGCTTCGTTATTGGTTACAGGGAATTTAAGCTGGACTCCATACTTCAAAACATCTTTTTCAGGGGAGGTGATGACGACACCTGCCCTACCTCTCTTCTGGGTGGACGACCCATCTGTATGGATCGTCCAAAGCTTTTCCTGGTTTTCTTCATGCTCGGGGGCAGTGAATTTCGCTATGAAGTCTGCCAATGCCTGAGCCTTTATGGCTGTCCGGGGGAGGTATTCTATATCAAACTGACTGAGCTCAATAGCCTATTGTACCATTCGTCCAGTGGCTTCAGGTTTATTCATTGCTTTCTTAATGGGCTGGTTTGTCATCACTATGATCGGGTTAGCCTTGAAGTATGGACGAAGTTTTCTTGAGGCCACTATTAGGGCGTAAGTAATCTTCTCTATCCTTGGGTATCGGGTTTCGGCTCCCTGAAAAGCCTGGCTAATGTAGTACACCGGAAGTTGTATCTTGTTCTCTTCCCTGATCAAGGCTGTGCTGGTTGCAGTTACGGATATTGCTAGGTAGAGGAATAAATCTTCTCCCTCCTTGGACGGACTCAAGAGTGGGGGGTTGCTCAGGTAGCGCTTTAACTCCTGGAATGCTGTCTCACATTCCTCCGTCCAGAAAAAGGCTTGTTTCAGGGTCTTGAAGAAAGGAAGACATTTGTCCGTCGCCTTTGAGACGAACCTATTGAGGGCAGCTACTCTTCCTGTGAGGGATTGCACTTCTTTTACCGTCTTTGGAGAGGACATCTCGAGGATAGCTCTCACTTTTTCAGGATTTGCCTCTATCCCCCTTTACGACACCATGAACCTGAGGAATTTCCCTGAGGAGACTCCAAAGGCACATTCGGACGGGTTTAACTTCATGCTGTACTGTCTGAGCGTGTTGAACGTCTCCCTGAGATCGTCCAGGTGGTTCTTTTCTTCTTTGCTCTTGATGAGCATATCGTCGACGTACACTTCTACGTTCCTCCCAATCTGCTTGCTGAACATATGGTTTACCAATCTTTGGTACGTGGCCCCTGCGTTCTTCAAACTAAAAGGCATGACCTTGTAGCAGTAGAGCCCCTGGCTGGTGATGAAGGTTGTCTTTTCCTGATCTTCCTCAGCCATTTGTATCTGGTTGTATCTAGAAAATGCATCCATGAAGGTAAGAAGTTTGTGCCCAGCTGTTGAGTCTACCAGCTGGTCAATTCTGGGTAAGGGAAAACTATCCTTCGGGTAGGCATTATTTAGATCCGTGAAGTCGACACACATTCTCCACTTCCCGTTTGCCTTTTTGACCATGACGACGTTGGCCAGCCACTCAGGATAGTAGACTTCCCTAATAAAATTAGCAGCAAGCAACTTGTTCACTTCGTCCATGACTACTTTGTTCCATTCAGGGGCAAAAAATCTTCTTCTCTGCTAGAAGGGTTTCTTCTCAGGGTCTACATTAAGGCGATGTTGGATAATGTTTGCTGGGATACCTGGCATGTCCTCGTGGCTCCATGCAAACACGTCGAGGTTATCCTTCAGGAAGCTGATAATCTCTTTCTTCATCTTCAGATTTAGACTTGTCCTTACTTGGGTCGTCTTTGCTGGATCTCTTTCGACCAACTCTATCGTTTCTAGCTTCTCGACGATTTTTGGTGTTTTATCTTTGATTATCCACGTGTGGTTCTCTTTTGAGGCCAGGACTGCCTGGTAACACTCCCTTGCCAACACCTGGTCCCCTCTTATCTCTCCGACCCCCTGTTTTGTTGGAACTTCACCTTCAGGCAGTACGTGGAAGTGGCAGCTTTCCAGCGGTTGAGGGTAGGCCGTCCTATGATCACATTGTAGGACAAGGGTGAGTCTACCACCAAAAAATTATGCTTATTGGTTACCTGGAGGGGGTAAGAGCCGGCCGTGACCGTCAACGTTACTATTCAACGGAGGTACACCTTATCTCCACTGAAACTAATGAGGGGGGACTCGAAAGGACGAAGTCTCTTCGGGTCTACTTTTAATTGCTGGAAGGCAAAAATGTAAATAATGTCCACCAAGCTCCCATTGTCTACCAGAACCCTTCTGGTGTTGAATCCCTCAATCATGATCATAATGACCAGTGGGTCATCATGAGGTTGCTTTACCCCTTTCGCATCTTCTTCTGAGAAGTACATGTCTTGGTTTGTTCGTCTTTGCTTTAGGGGAGGCAGGCTATGAATACTGTTCACCTGCCTTTGGTATGACTTCTTGAGGGATCTGAACGACCCTCCCATGGATGGTCCTCCCGTGATGGTTTTTATTTCCCCTATTGCGCTCTATGGACGAGGTGGTAGGTGATCTTCGTCTCTCTAAGAGCCTTCGTGTTGGTCCTTCTTACCGTCCCTGTACCTGCTGGAATCTTCCCTTTTCACGTACTTCTATAATTTCCCTTTCCGTATAAGTTATTCTATCTGCTCCTTCAAATCTTAGCAATCCTTTGTGTAATGCCCGTGGTCTTTGTGAAAACGGTAGTATTTCCTCTTGTCGCACAAACTGGGTGATGAGTGGAGTGGCTTGGGCCATTTAAGATATTGTTCGTCCTTAATCTCTGTCAAAATCTGGTCAACGGGCATCGCTAAAGGCATGAACTTCATTGGTTGAGGATTTTTGTCATCTCTTCGTCTATTTCCTTCGACATTCTGCCGGTCTACTCGATCCCTTTTTCGTCCTCTTCGGTCGTCTTCTTTTTCTTTCTTCTTCTCCTTGGGTTTCTCTACTCCCTCTATGGCTACCAAGGCATCCTCAGCGTTCATGTACTTCTTTGCCTTCAAAAGTATCTCTGCCATCGTCTTGGGGGGATTTTTTGCCAGGGAGACCACAAATTCCCTGGACTTTAATCCAGCCTTAAAGGTTGTAAGTTGCACCTTATTGTCTGCTTCGTCCACCTCCAAAATTCCTCGAGTGAAGCGCGTTACTTAGGACCTCAAAGTTTCCTTTTCTCCTTGCTTGATGGTTAGCAAATGGTCAGCTGGCCTTTTTGGACGTTGCCCGCTGACAAAATGACGAAGGAAGGAGCTGCTTAGCTGCTCGAAGTTATCAATAGATGACGTTGGCAATTTGTTGAACCATTCCCTGGCTGCCCCTTTGAGGGTAGTGGGGAAAGAGCGGCACAGAATCTCGTCAGGGGGTTGCTGAAGACCCAGAGTCGTCTTGAATGTATTGAGGTGATCCAATGGATCTTTTAGTCCGTCAAAGGGCTTGAGCTGGGGTAGACGGAACTTGGAAGGCACCGGGCATTCCTGAACTGCTAAGGTGAAAGGTGAGTCTATCTTTCTAACTATTTTGTCCAAACTTTAATCCGTCTTTCCCTTGATAGCGTTTCTTAACTCGTCCATCTCCTTTCTCATCTCCCTGAGAATATCTAAGTTTGCCTTTTTTGGAGTGCTAGTTTGTCTCCTGTGACTGACTACATCATCGTCTCTATTGATTTTCGTGCGGTTATATTCTTGTTGCAACCGCTGCCTTATCTCTTGGTTTTGCCTGGTAAGTTCTTCCACAGTGGCTGCGAGTGACTGAATTTGTAGGGCTAATGCAACAGGATCTTGGCTAACATTGGATTCCATCTGGACTTGCGAGTTGAATGGAATAGTACCCTTGAACTAGGTGTTGAAGAGTAGTTGTCCCCACGAACGGTGCCAAACTGATGATGCTTGAGATCATTAACTAGATCGCTTGTCCAGAATGGAGTCGTCCTATGCCAACCCAACCCTGAAGAAATAGAGTGTGAAAGGAAGAAGTATGGGTCATCGGTATGGTGCCTGTCACAGAACCTCCGATGCTAAAGTTAGAATGGCTAGAATAAGAATAGCAATAACAGAATATCAATCACTATAAACTAGAGTTTTTGTACCTTTTTCTTAGGTCTCATGGGTAGGTATTTATATAGGTGCTTACATTTTCCTTCTAGCCATTGGTGCTGCCTTAATGGTGATTTCATTCCCGTATCAGTAACACCTCTATAGGGCGTTAATGGTGGGTTATCTCCCCAACGGTATAGAAGCTCATCATTGCATTATAACGCTTCATCAATGATTAAGGACAGACGAGTTCGTCCTCGCCTGATGATCACCACTAGCTAGACAGTTCTTGGAATTATCCTTATCCTCGTATCTTTCTATGGACGAGGATATGATCGGGACCATCAGAAAAAATAAGTCTAAAGTTACAATATAATAATTTATAACAAATATTGTAAGGTTGAATTTAATCAACCATCTTATTGGCCTTATTCCGTGTCAAATTTGCTTGTATTTCAGCAATTAGTATTTCAGCAATTTGTAACTCTGTATTTAGGTGGGATTCTTGTAAGGGTAGTGAGTGAGATAGTGTGAAGAAATGCTCAAGAGTGTGCAAGAAAAATAGAGACTCGCGACTAGATCTCGCGGGTGACTCGCAGCTGCAAGCCGCCAGAAGCTGCACACATGCCAGGCATGCCAGAAGTTGAAGCGTCATGCTAGTTGGAGCACTACAAGACAAAATAGGACAACTGGCCGTTCAGTTATCTCGCAGCTGGAACTCGCGACTCAGTCAAGCCGCGAGCCAGCCCTATTTTGAAAACCTGACTCTTCGCATTCCATTCTCACCCTAGTATAAATACCCCTTATACCCACGAAAGAAAGAGAGCTTCCAGACAGAATTTTGAGAGAGAAACCCTAGAGAAAAACAAGATTGATTCATCCACAATCTTCACATAAGAGACTCTTCAAATTCCTTTACTCTCTTCCTCTCCATTGTTAAATCCTTGAGAGGCTTTTTACCAAAACCTTTTCTCACCATATCCATTACTGTGAGAGGGCTGTTTGGTGTTCTGGGAAGCAGTTAGGAAGGAACCAATTTCACATTGGTTCATGCTATGGTCAAGTAGCGGAATCCGGGAAGCTAGAAAAGAAATAGGTTCAGCGCAACCTCGTTGGAGCAAGAAGCTTGGAGGGCTTAGGTTCACTGGGTAGATTAGGCTTGGAGGGTCTATTGCTGTTCATGTATCTCAACTACATTTTCTAGTGGATTACTTACCGCTTGGAGGGCGGTGGAGAGATTTTACGCCGAGGGCTTCGGTTTCCTCTTCGATAACACATCGTGTGTTGTCCTTGTGTTTGCATCTCTCTTCCCTTTATCTTTGCCTTTTATTTTCTGCTGTGGATGTGATTTTAATTGGCTTAGTTTGTTTACCAATTCTGTTTCCACACACTTATTGTTTGTCATAAAGCTTGAATTGGTAATTTGTAAATTGGGGATCTAAACGTTTAAGGTGTTTTATACACTATTTGAACTTTCAAATATCATATGAAGTAGCAAATTGTTAATGATAATAGCGGATAATAAAATTTTAGTAGTGGAACCGTTGGAGAATAATTTATTGTAAAATTATTATTTTTGTAGTATTACTCTTTTCTGAAAATTGTGTGCAAAAAAACTAAAAGAATTACAAAACTAACCTATTGTGGGTTTTTAAAATGAGTTTGAATTTGGTAAGGATGAGGTGTAAAACTCAAGTTTTACATTTGTTGGAAAATCTGGTTTTGCATCTCATACAAAACACACAGCGGAAGCAACAATCATGGATCTACTTCATTCATGAGAGATAACATTTAACCTTGAATTCTAGAACAAAGAATAGAAAGCATACCTTGATGCTGTGAAATTCAAAGCCATGACTTGAGAATACCTTTAATCTTCATCTCAATTCCACATGGTGCCCAAGATGTGTGGTCTCTCAATCAGTCTTTTGTACATAAATTCTCAAAGAAAAGACCTTCTTCTTTTCCTTGTAGAGAAAAACTATTTTCTTTTCTTTTCATCATACGTACGTACAAACTACATTAGTAGTTTCTTTATTTAATAACTCTTATTAAATAAAAACTGATTATCTAATTAGGTTAGCCTTTTGGGCCTACCCAATTGGGCTTTAGTTTGTGGCTTGAGATGGGACCAAAGGGAACAAATAAGACTCTAGCTCCAACGGGCCTTGGGCTTTTTTGTCAACTCTTGACAAGTCCAAAGTTACCATTAATTATATTCAATACTACTATAAGAATATAATTGCATTCTAGGCCTTATTAATAAATTATATCCCAAGACTTTATTATACATACAACCCCTTCATTAAAATATTCGTAGTAATACAAAGTCATGAAATAGACTGCCACTTTGAAGATTACTACATCTTATTCCTTGAGTACCCGGTTTAATCCTTTATGTTATTCATCATATATTTATGAAATATAATTCCATAAATATATACTTTAGTAACTTCCTACTAA
Organism: Quercus tomentella; assembly: GCA_028535165.1. Classification (NCBI taxonomy): domain Eukaryota; kingdom Viridiplantae; phylum Streptophyta; class Magnoliopsida; order Fagales; family Fagaceae; genus Quercus; species Quercus tomentella. Next base: position 79,311,896 of record JAPQVY010000068.1, read on the forward strand.
AGTGGTTGGGCCCAACACTCTGAATAACCAAACCCATTAAACTTATCTCAAGGGAATATTTTATATCTCCGTTAAGAGATTATGAATTCCATCTTGAGAATATATGTTCCATCAACACTAAATGCGGCTGCCCAACATACTGAGGTTTTGACCGTATCTTATAGATCTCACTCCTGATATATCAAAGCAACCTACATCTTGTAATCAGGTCCATTATTCTCTCAGGATTTAGAGTTAATGTAAATAGAAGTCGTGAGATTTATTATTCATTTGATAGTCGTTAGGAGAATAATAAATCTCACAGCGGTTCAGTTCAATATGTCTTAACTCTTAAAACATATCAACATATCAACTAGAAGTCTCCACTTCCATGATCAAGAAAAATCATCTTAGTTGATATGTTATAGTCTTCGCAGATGAAATGCCCAATTTCATCACCGACTACGAACTAAAATTCTGAGTTTACAAAGAACTTGTGATTTATATCTTCTGTGACTAAATTACATAAATCACATACTATGCATCTTATGGACTAAGATAATGTCCCATTAGTTCATTTATAGATAGTCTCATATAATTAATCTATTTAATTATTTATGACATGCCAATAAATTGGATTTTAGGGCACAAACCCCAACAACACCATGTAAAATGAGTCTAAATTCTAAGGTGTACTGATATGCTTAATTGAGGATGACAATAATAACAATCCAATGGAATTAGTGGGAAGGCATCCAAAATCAAAAACCTGTCCCCAACCTTCCTATTGATGACCAACAAACACTGCCTGAACTTGATATGATCTAATGGCCGGAATTGACCTAGGACTATGACCCAAACACTACATTGGAGCCACTATTAGAGCCTTCGTCCATTTCAGCGACTAGAAAGACATCCAGATTCTCTATCCGCTTCTCTATGTGCTTGAGATATGTGTACTTGCAAATTGCATCTGGAAGGAAAAGAAGAGATTGACTAAATATATAATGCCTTTGATATTTCATGTATCTAAGTATTTTCCTATTACACATTTAAGCATTTTGTAGAATGCATTTTGTAGAATAACACATTTAAGCAATTTGTAGATGGTACATAGTAGAATAATATTGAATTATTATGATCAAAGGCCTACCAATTCGACATCAAAACATTGACCAAACTAGTTTATGAACATGATTTGAAAAACTGTGAAAACTTAATAACGAAGTGAGAGTGAAAGAATATTGGGTGGATGAAGGAAGAAGAAACTGAAGGAGAAGGATAATATTGTGGTGGATGTGTGAACATGGTTTTAAATTCCCTAACATGAGATACGTGTAACAATCCAATTTTTAAAACTACCTTCAGTTATCTTACATTCTTCTTTCAATAGGTTCCAGTGTTGTGTAATGATAAATAATGAGAATGATTATTAGAGAAAGATATCACCCAGTCGGGAACGAAATTGACCAAATTTCAACGAAAATCCAAACTTGGAATTGTAAATTGGAACGAGGAAAAAAACCCAAAAGATTATTCACAAAATGTGAATCAATATCCAAGCAAAAAGTTTGGGAAAAAAAAAAAAAAAAACCCAGAAAGATAGAAGAAGAAATACACCGGATTTAAGCCAAAATACAATGGTGGTAATAATAGGCTTTGTATTATTGAGTCTTTTTTTCTTTTCTTTTCTTTTTTTGAAAATGAATTATTAGGTCATTAATTGAGAAGTATGAAGCCAAATATTTGATTCCTTCATATTTCCTTTCCATGTTTTTATTAGTAGCCACACGGGACTTGAGGAAGGTTATTCACTTTATCTTATTTTGCAGGAGTTTAGAGGTTATGCAAGGTGTAGTTAATTTATAGGAGAGTACTGGAGCTTAATTTTCAGAGGGAAATTAGCTAGGTTATCGTGACAGTTTGCTAGTTAACATTTTTTTTTTTTTTATGATAGAGATAAATAGTCAGGCTCCTAAAGTCAAATAAGTAGTTTATATGGCTATGAAGCTGTTGAGGACAAATTTTTCATGCCACATGGCTTTATTTCATTGGCAACTCGTGCCATGTCAACACTATCATGGATTTTGGGAAAATCTCTTCTAAAGCCCAAAAGAGCCCGTATTTACACAAAGAGGCGTCAAAGCCCATAGTTCAAGCTCATAGCACATCATCTCATTTTTTGGCTTATGATCCAAGCTCATGAGTCTCATCGAGGGAATTTTTGGGAGTCGTGGTTTGGAGGGCCAAGAAGTATGTCCAGTAAAGCTCTAGTGGTTTAAAGTTGATAAAGGAAAGCATGTAGCTTGGCATGTCTTCCCCAATTCCCTGAACTCTAACGGGTCAGTGTGCAATAGGTAACATTTGGTAAGCCTCTCATATCACATAACACTTAAAATGATAAAACTCCCCATGCTCTTTACATAAAAATTAATGTTCATCACATAATATAAGTTTAAAGATGTAATTTTAGTATTTCATATCAATTATATTATTATCATCTAAATCAATTTCAAGCACATGGCTAAATATATATTAATATATCATATCTAGCATTAAAATGCCCTCCTTACTCTCAAAGATTTGGTTAAGACACAAAAAAAAAAAAAAAAAAAAAAAAACCATAATTACATCTCTAAAACTTCATCAAAAATCAACCAACTAGTCTATTATTTACCAAAATTATATATGGACTAAACATATAATTTTCCAAAAGAGAAAACTTAGCCAAAAACACCAAAAACGGCTCCAGCGAAAGCTGCAACAACTTCTGCACAAGCTGTAACAGCTCCAGCGGAAGCTACAATAGCTTTTACAGAAGCTGAAACAACTTCAGCGGAAGCTGCAAACAGCTTCTGCAGAAGTTGTGACAGCCCCAGCAAAAGCTGCAGAAGCTCCAACAGGTTCACACATGTCCTAAAATGATGTCATTCGCCCATTAATGCCTAATCCTAGCAGCTGTGGTACCAGAAACAAGAGGATCCCATAAAGATTATCTTACCATCTTCAGCCAAATCATGAATTTAATGCCAAGTATTGTCCTCCAAGCAAAAGATGTCATCAGCCAGCTATGACAGCTATGATTGACAGCTGTGATAGCAGCTCTATCAGCCTTAAGGTCCCTAGCTTTCTTCTTTTGGCCAAAAAACAAAAGACCACTTACTTTGTCAAATATTTTTCCTGATTTGCTAAGTTTCCCTTCAACTAGTTCTGATCTAGTTACATAGCTTGGCTCTATATAAAGAGGACCAAGCTACACACTAAAGGAACCCTCTCTCTGATCCCTCTCTCTGATCCTCAAGGTTCTAAAACTTGATTCACCTTGCTGCACATATCTCTAAACTTCTTCATACTTCTCCATCTCCCTTACAAAGATATCTCTTCTTAGATAACACCAACACAACACACATATTACAACATACCATTACCCATTACCCATCTTTCCCACACTCCATTATTCTAAAACTTCATCATTTTTACTACCCAAAACACATCTCCATCTCATTCTTTATTTCTCATACAAAATCTCCCTTCTTAGAAAGCAACATAACCCATAACACAAATAATCTCATGTATTCACTATATTTAACCTTCATATTATCTATCTCCCACTTCCATATATTTTACAAATACATTCCTCACAAAATACCCATACATACTTCTCATATATCTTTAAACTTCATGTCTCACAAAGTATACATATACAAGATCCATATCCAACAAAGTATCTACATGTAATTCCTATACATATTACAAACACCATATCTCACAATATATATATATATATATATATATATATATATATATATATATATATATATATTCTTACCATCTCTACATATCTTAAAAACATATCAAACACTCTTCCAAGAACACATTACAAAAGCCCTTTCTTATGGAAGATATATATTTATAATGCTAAAAGCCCTTCTTATGAAAGGCAAAAACTCATAAAATTAAAAGCCCTTCTTATGGAAGGCAATATCACTCATACTTGACTAAAAAACTAAAAGAGCAGTACATGGGGAAAATCATTTAAGTGCACGATAAAGAGGATGAACTTAACCAACCTATGCACATGGCTGGACATATTCTCTCTCCCTCCAGTTGCACCCATTTTTCCCCTTCAATCATGAAGTCACCATGAAAGGACTCATTTTATCACGCTGCTGAAATGCCATAAGTCCACTGTTGTTCTACGGCTAGAGCTACAAACAGTGAAGATAAGTCAATCTTTCTCCATCTTTGAAATTACATCATTAAGTATATGTTAATTCATTATTATTTTACTGCTGGATGCAAGTCATTTTAATATCATCTCACTATTTAATGAACATGATCTCACTAATACTTCATTAATGAACATACATATTAATAAACCGATGAATCACCCTTTGACATATATTATTTGAACATGGACCACTGTTGGACATACCTTATTATGTTGAACATGAATCATGAACCGCAACTAGACATGGACTATTGGACTCATCCCATTGTTGGACATTGGACACCTAATTAAACACTTTCTAATGTTGGACATCACTTAATAAACATAATAATAACGTATCAACTCACCATTTAATCAAAGCTATTATGTTAAGCATATTATTTATTTATTTCAACCATTATCATGATTCTAAGACTTTGGGTTTTATCTATTTTGTAGGCTTAAAAATACACCGGAAGCCATTGGTCTATGCGGCCCAATGTCGAGTTCTGGGTTGACCTCCCCAAAACAAATCCGGGCCTAGCAAAGTCACACCTCCAAAGGCACGTGGCTACGCGCAAAAAACCGCTCCTGACAGAAGCTACATTTTCCAGATTGTTCAAATTTTTGGTTAGATTGTTGATAATTTGAAATCTAGATTCAACCATTCTTCCAGAGTGAGTAAATATAAGTTTGCTTTTATGTGTATAGTGAAAAGATTTATGTGCTTGTAATTAAGGCTTTGTTTGTTTTGATGTAAAATATTTTCACCCATAAACACATAGCACTTATTACACCCCTAGGTATTTTTGTGATTAGAAAATGTGATAATTCCTAATAATAATAGATGCAAATTATTATCCTTTACCCAAAAAAATAGAAGAGCCTCAGAGCACACGCTTAAATGCTAGTTTTTTTTAAAATGTATTTGAACTCAAATAGTAAATGTGTGTTTGGTCCAATTATATATATATATATATATATATATTTATTTATTTATATTTTTTTTGAGAATCTAGTGGATAAAGCAATTTGAAAACTAACAGGAGAATGGTCCTGTTTTGTAGGCAATGTTTTAGTGGGAGTTAGAAATATATTTTTACCAAGTTGTCCTTTAGTTTTGGAGAAGTGCTACATCCGCAACATTTTTACAATATTTTCACAAAAACTCATAGGTGGTTAGTTGTTATTGGTTCTAATTTGAACCTACCACTGAAATTACTTTTCTACTCCACCAATAATACAACTTGTAACAATCTGCCACATAAGAGTTTTGTTGTGAAAATGTTATGGACATAACATTTCTTTTAGTTTTTTCTCTATTTAAAACTGAATGTTCAAAGCAGAATATGAAGAAAAGCGAATAGATAACCAGGGAGGAAAGATCACCGATGGAAGGAAGTAGAGAACCATGAAACATCAGCACCTGAGAGAGGGGCAGAGGCACAAACGAATGACCAAGCATGGAACTAGTCCCGGCTTTGTCCCATGTCCCAGGTTTTCAATCCACGAGCCACTCCACGCGGCAGATGGGGTTGCTTGTTCGGGGGTGGAATCTCATTCGTTATCTGATGATAAGTTAAGGTATTCTCGCCAATTTCCTGAGGCCAAGGACGGGGTCGAACCGTCATTCCAGGATTTGCAATCCAATACATTTCCATTATGTTACCTAGTCAAAGCCCCCACCTCATGTGCCAAAGTCAAATGGTTGTTCTTCCTTCCTTGCTCCATCTTTTTCTACATATGCGGTGGCGAGCGGAGCACTCTACATGACCGGTGGCGGTTTATCAAAGAAGAGGGGCCTGCTATTTCGGGTCTGTGGGGATCATCTATTATACTCAGGGCGGAAAGGAATGCCACTGATGTAATCTGGTAGAAAGGAAATCACTAGGCTTGCCTTAGCGTTAAGCCAGATTTAGGACTCTTATTCCTGGGTTACCTTTTTACGCATAGACAGATGTGTAACCGACATTAGGAGCCGAAACTGAAATATTCATTTCAAACAAGGGAAGCCCCTTAAACAATAGTAGTATAGAAGAGATGAACGTGAGATATTTAAAAAAACAAAAAGAAAAAAAAGAGATGAAAGTGATTTCAGTAACTATATTTGAAAGTAGTACATGATTGTTTCTTTTCAAACAAATAAAAAGGAGAAATGTGCATTTCTTTTTTAACATATAAGTAGTAACTGTAATATATTTTTGAAGTTGTATTTTGGATAAGGATACGTATTTAAAAAAAAAACTAGAAACCACCCTCCCACTGACTCATGTTTTCAAAACAAACATACTTATCAAAACAAAAACGCACGGTATGTTGAAAAACAAAATTTAAAAACCCTATCCTTATCCCACGGTAACCTACATCAATAATTTTATCCAAAAAAAAAACTCATCCATACAGAATGAAAAAGAACGTGAAAAGAAAAATAGCAAAACAAAAATACCTCATCCATACATAATGAAAAAAAAAAAAAAAAAAAAAAGGTGAAAAATATATATATATAAAAATGTAAAAGAGCATGGAAATATAAAATATAAAAACCTAAATTTTAAGATCTTTTTTTTTGAAAGAAAAAAAAAAGGGCTAAATTTTAGGGAAAAAAATGAACATGAAAAAAAAGGTCCAATTGAAGAAGGGGAATTGATATGACATATTGACCCTATTTTTAAACACTTGCATAAGAAGTTATTGGATAATGGATGAGGGTATTTGTGACTTAAATAAAGTCCAGTTCAAGAAGGGTAAACCTCTTATAGATAGTATATATATATGAGTACTTGCATAAATGAATGTGATTAGTCTAGTTCAAGAGGCTCATCTATTTTTTTGAGTAAAGATTAATAATTTAAATCTATTATAATTTGGAAATATATTTTTGTAATTTTTCAATCAAATGAAAATGATAAACTTTAGAGTTAAGGAAAAATAAGATGAACGTGAGGGAAAAGAAAGCTAAATTTTAGGAGTTCTTTTAGTTTTTTTATTTTTTAAATTATGGTGTTTTACTATAAAAAATGCTAAATTTTATGGAATAAAAAGATGAACTTGAAGGGAAAAAAACCTAAATTTTATGAGTTCTCTTTTTGAATTTAAAATGAAATTTGCTATTTAACATTTATGTCCTTATTTCTAAGAAAAATTACCCTTCATTAACTAGGGTATTTTTGAACTACATAAAAGTCCAATTCAAAGAGGGGAATTCTCTTATATATAGTATAGAATTAATCCTCTTATGTGTCTATTTTATTTTATCCAATGATACAAATAAAATAGGCACATAAGAGTACTTGCATTAGTCCATGCAAAATGGCCTAAATGCAAATTTTTGGCTACTGTAGCTATATATTTGCATTTTTTATTCATTATTTGCAGTTCCTGACGACGAAGGAAGATAGTAAATGATAAGAAAGTGGGTGTGATATGTGAAGTGGTTATGTAAAATATTAAAAAAAAAAAAAAAAAAGTAAGTTCTTATGCTTAATTATACATGAATTTTTACATACGACATGTGCATATGAGCATCACTTTCAAGCAACTATCATTGGTATTTTGGTTAATATCTAGATATTCCCTACAAGCTTTAGAAAAATAGGTCTTTATGAAATACAATAATTAATGTTGGGAAATTAAGACCCCGGTTGATAGAATTAACAAGTTTTTAAACCCAAGTTGTTAATTAAATTTATTATGAATAAACTTTGTTAAAACATACTAACATCAATATCATGTCAAAATCATGCAGCGGAAAAAAAATAAATAAGACAACATATGATGACCCAGGAAAACCAATGAAACAAACTAGTTTCACAGTAAAAAACATGGGGGGAAACCTTCCCAAAAAGTAATCCATTATAGAAAAGAGAAGTTTCAGATCTAGTACAAAACCTTTGTCCCTAGACTCTACAATCCCTGTAGATGAACTTACAGTAGAAACCTTTTACCGCTTCAGAACTTTTGAACTCTTCAATATATGAACGCCACCCTTTTTGTTGCACGGATCCCAATACGTGACTAACCAAAAATGCACGGCTCTCAGTACGTGACTAACACACCACCTTGAAGAAGATGTTGGCTGCAAAATTTTTCACTTCATCAACAATAAAGATCAAGAATCACTAGGTTAAAAAACCCTAAGGCGCAAAGACGTAATAGCTTCTTTCAGAGAGAATAAGGTCTCAGTCACCTTTTTCATGTGTTTTCCTTGTATTCTCTTATGTGATGGCCTCTAAAATAAGCCTTATATATGTCTAGGGTTGTGAGAAAAGAAACCCTACACTAATACATAACCATGGGCCGAAAATCAGATCTGAAAATGTGAATTCCATAACCTTGATAGATACCTCAATAGATAGTATCTGTTGACCCTCATTAAACCTCGATAGATAGCTATCTGTCAAGCAGGTGTCGAGCTATCTATCCACAGGTGTCGAGCTATCTGTCCAACTTTAGTGAACAGCTTTTCTTCACTTGTTTCTTAGTCCAATCTTCATGGCTTTAATACTAGACTTGAACAACATGTTTCTTGAAGTATTAAACACATCCTAGATCTACCCAAATACAAGTAAAATGTGTTTTGTCAAAGGATTAGCCAATTACATAAAATAGTGACATATGTTTCTAACAAGTGAATCACATATGTCCTAACAATTAATGATGTTTAGGACAATTGATCCTTTTTTTCTTAGAATACTAAGTATTTTTAACACACACACACGGAGAGATGCAAGATGGTCTTAAAGAAACTAACAGTGATGTATACCCAAAAGTGTCTAACTCTTGGATACATAGCACAAACTTTAAACTTCTTTAACTCACACTCATTTTCCAATCTGAGATTAACCCACTTTTTTTCTTTTGAGAATACTAACTATTTTTAATACACACAAGGGAAGAAGGGAGAAGGTTTTAAAAAAATTGACAATTGTTTCTTAGTCCAATCTTCATGGCTTTAATACTAGACTTGAACAACATGTTTCTTGAAGTATTAAACACATCCTAGATCTACCCAAATACAAGTAAAGTGTGTTTTGTCAAAGGATTAGCCAATTACATAAAATAGTGACATATGTTCCTAACAAGTGAATCACATATGTCCTAACAATTAATGATGTTTAGGACAATTGATCCTTTTTTTCTTAGAATACTAAGTATTTTTAACACACACACACGGAGAGATGCAAAAGGGTCTTAAAGAAACTAACAGTGATGTATACCCAAAAGTGTCTAACTCTTGGATACATAGCACAAACTTTAAACTTCTTTAACTCACACTCATTTTCCAATCTGAGATTAACCCACTTTTTTTCTTTTGAGAATACTAACTATTTTTAATACACACAAGGGAAGAGGGGAGAAGGTTTTAAAAAAATTGACAATTGTTTCTTAGTCCAATCTTCATGGCTTTAATACTAGACTTGAACAACATGTTTCTTGAAGTATTAAACACATCCTAGATCTACCCAAATACAAGTAAAGTGTGTTTTGTCAAAGGATTAGCCAATTACATAAAATAGTGACATATGTTCCTAACAAGTGAATCACATATGTCCTAACAATTAATGATGTTTAGGACAATTGATCCTTTTTTTCTTAGAATACTAAGTATTTTTAACACACACACACACACAGATGCAAGAGGGTCTTAAAGAAACTAACAGTGATGTATATCCAAAAGTGTCTAACTCTTGGATACATAGCACAAACTTTAAACCTCTTTAACTCACACTCATTTTCCAATCTGAGATTAACCCACTTTTTTTCTTTTGAGAATACTAACTATTTTTAATACACACAAGGGAAGAGGGGAGAAGGTTTTAAAAAAATTGACAATATTGTATATCCAAAAGTACATGGAGCTTCCAATGAGAGACCCTTGCAGATGCCTTTGAAATTTAGAGTTGACAAGGACCACCACTTGCCCTGTCTATTCCACCTTATAATAGTATTCCCCACTTGCCAATATATTTGGCTGCTCGTAGTCACATGTTGCTGAATTGTCTGGGCTCTTCTTGCAAATTGCAACATCAAAATGGCTTGAAATATTTTGATGATAAACAATTCCTTAGATTTGCTGTATCTCAGATTTTTAATTAAACTCAAATATATAATGACATTTATTAATAAACCACATAATCAAAAATAGGAGTATTTTAAACCACAAAAAAGTCTAATTGAAAGAGGAGAATCCTCTTTTTATATATATATATATATATATATATATATATATATATATATATATATATATATAAAAACCCCTTTAGCAATTTTTTTTCTTCCACTCAATAATAATAAGAACAAAGAAAAAAAAATATTTAAAAACAAAAATTAAATAATACATAAATTCAAAACTTTACAATTCAAGATTCACTAGCCTAATAATTTTAGAGTGAACCATGAATTATAGAGTTATGAAGTTATGTATTATTTAATCTCTTTTTTATTTTTATTTTATTTTTATTTGTTCTCTTATTAGCTTAATAGTCTCGCCCCCATTGTAACTATCAAACTATGGGAAAAAAAAAACCTAATAATTTTACAATAGAATAAAAGAAAACCGATACAATAGGCCATGTATTAACCTTAGATACACATATTGTAGAATTTTTTTTTCTAAATAACAATAAATATTAAAAAATTTAGTTAATTGTCACGTTTCAAAACAATGTTGAAAACTAGCATCTCGAGTGTCTAAAACTCGAGTTCCAAGATAAAACTCGAGTTTTTAAGTCTCGATTTGTAAGTGGATTAGTTTAAAGTGGGAAAAAATTAAGCTGAAAATCGAGTTTTAAAGACTTGATTTCCATAAATTGAATAAAAACGCCGCTATAGGGCTACAAAACGTCACTATAGGGCTTAAAAACGCCACTATAGGACTCCCTAAACCTGTACTTATAAAAAAAAAATTTTCAAGAAAACGCCGCTATAGGGCTTTAAAACGTCACTGTAAGGCTTAAAAACGCCACTATAGGTGAAATTTTTTTTGCATGAAACTCGAGTCTTAAAGACTCGAGATCTATGTGGCATTTTCACACTCACAAGGCGAGTCTTTTGGACTCGAGTTCTAATATGGATCTCGAGTTTCTAAAACTCGAGATGCTACTTTCCTTTATTGTTTCAAACGTTGCCTAACTAACTATATTCAATTCTTTTGCACAGCTATTTTGCACATTACCTCACATATTGTATGTGAAACATGAATTAAAGTTAAATCACCTATAAAGAATGTAAAGCTTATATTTTTAGATTGACAACCATGAACAAATGTAACCTTTTATAACTTAGCTTGTCTAGTTGATTAGTGTTGAATTAATCCTTAGTTCAATAAAAATCAAGTTTAGAATAGTTGAAAACTCAAGAATGCATAAAAAAAAAAGGGTCTGTTGGAAGATTGCATTTCGATTGCAGCTTGACAAGTCGAAAATTAGTTATCTTGTCTGGTCGAATTGCACATCTAAACCAATTGAGATTAGTGCAAATTGGATTCTGAGCAGATTTTCACAACCGTTTGATCTAGAGCACAATTTTGGATAATCAAGAGGGTAGTATTTTGTACACATATCTGGGGTTTTTCCAAACCTTTTTGAAGCTACAAATAGAGAGTGTTCAAACATCAAATGCAATTATAAAGCAAAGTTGATGTAATCAGTTAACCACAGCTGCTAATTACATCTTTGAGTAGAGATCATGTTAGGTTCTAAGACTTTAGGAACTTAATGTATTAGAACTTTAATTTGTAATGTGTTGGCAAACCATGATCAAAATCTAGATTTAGGCTGATCAAAGTGTGTTTATTTGTAAAAGTTGGAATTGAGTGATTGTAGGATTTATTGGTTAAATCTACAAGGCTCGATAGATCGAAAATTAGACTCGATTGATTGAACCTCATGCTGATTGTTTTTTTTTTTTGCAGAATTTCCAACTCTGCCCAAGCCTGTTTGACGTGTAGGGTTTTATATTTTACTCCAAGTATAAAAGGAAAAACCCTAGCTACGTTTTAGAGGTCTTTGATGTGCTGTGTGTTGAATCTTTGGTAAGATCTAGATGTGTTTACCTTCATACACACTTAGGGTTATTAAGATCAAGATTCATGTCAAGAACTTGGTGATCGTTTCAGTTGCTACGTAAATAATTTCAAGAAGATCTGAAACCTTTGAGTGTAGTCTCAAAGTCACAAGTGGGAATACTTGTGGTTGCAGTGGATCAAGGAAAGAAGTAGTCCGTAGACTCGGAGCTGTCACATGGTCGTGGTAGTAAGTTTTCTACTCGAGGTAGCAATAGGATGTTAGTGGTCTAAGTCTTATTATATAAACTTCAATTCTTTCATAGTGGATCTGTTTTACCTTAAGGATAGCTAGATTAAATCATCTCTAGGTTTTTTACCGGTTTGGTTTTTCTGGGTTATCATATCGTGTGTTCTTTATATTTCCACATTTTTTCATGATATGATTTGAATGTGTTTAACCTAGATCTTATTAATGAACTTGTTAATCAACTTGGCTTAATATTAGGTTAAACAACTTGTGTTCAAGGGGTCTAAAAACGTACAAGTGGTATCAGAGCGGGTTAACTCTTGTATTTAGATCCTTTGATCTAAGAGTTGATCCTTGAACTCTGTTGTCATGGAATACAGTCACTCTCTTGTGATTCCACCTCACTTTGATGGAAACAACTATGCCTACTGGAAAGTAAGGATGAAAGCATTGCTTAAATCTATTGATGAGAGAGTTTGGAGTTCCGTTGAATACAGATGGGAGAAACCGACTACTCCAGTAAGTGAGTGGTCAACTTCTCAGAAAGAAGCAGTCGCTTTTAATAGCAAAGCCATGAATGCCATTTTTAATTTTGTTTTTATGGAGGAATTCAAGAGAATCTCTAATGTTGAGGTTGCTTATACTGCTTGGAATATTCTCCAAACTGTGCATGAAGGCACAAAGGCAGTTAAGATTAATAAACTACAACAGTTAACTACTAGATTTGAAAGTATTAGAATGTTTGATGATGAATTTTTTGATGAATTCTATGCTAAACTGAATGATATTTTTAACTTTGCTTATAATTTGGGTGAAATTTATGATCAACCGAAGATTGTTAGAAAGATACTTAGATCCCTGACTAAGGACTTTAGACCCAAAGTGACTGCCATTATTGAAAACAAGGATGTGGACTCCATCCCTATTGATGAGCTTGTAGGATCTCTTCAGTCCTATGAACTAAACCTACCTAAGACAAACAAATCCAAATCAATGGCTCTTGAGTCAGTTGATGATGTTGATGGGAATGGATTTGATGATGAACTCTCTTCTACAGAGATCGTATATCTTGCCAAGAACTTTTGAAACTTTCTTAGGAGCAACAACAGAAGGGCAAGAGGTAAAAACAATGCTGAACCTAGGAATTTTAAGAGGAATGAACCTACTAAAGTGAACAATACTGATAAATCTAAAGAGAAAGTAGGTCAAACCTCTAATAAATCTATGGGTCAACAATGTTTTGGTTGTCAAGGGTATGGTCATGTGAAATTAGAATGTCTTACATTCTTGAGATCAAAGGGTAAAGCTATGACTGTAACCCTTAGTGATGATGAAGTTTCTGATCATGAATCTGGTAGTGATGAGGATGGAAACTTCATTGCTTTCATAGCTACTGCTGTAGTTGATGAAAGTGTTATGGTTGATGAGAACCCTTTTGATGGGGAACTCTTTGAGAATGCTGATTTGCAAGAAGCCTATAATAAGCTTTGCAAGGTTGCTGCAAAGGATGCTATGAATGTTGACTTAGGTTTGAAGAAAATTGCTTCTCTTGAACTTGATAAGAAAAATTTTCTGTTGAAATTTTTTGATGCTAATGAATTGATAAATAAGGTGAAGACTGAAAACATGTCGTTGCTTGATAAAGTTAAGAACTTGGAACTAGAATTATCTGTTGCTAGAGAACAAACAAATAGGTCTGCTAGTTCTAAACTTGATCACATGTTGAGTGTTCAGAAGTATCCCTTAGACAAAATTGGTCTAGGTTTTGTAGATAGCATCTATGTGTTTGAAACTTATTCCACAAACTTTGTTTCTTCTTCTGAGCCCTCCATGAGTGAGATTGTTAAACCAGCAGAAGTTACACCACCTCCTAAGAAGATTAGGGTTGATCTTAAAGAGTCTAAGCTTAAGAATCCTGAAAGTTCAAAAAGTGTAAAAAAACCCTTGAACGTTTAGACCCCCAATTAACAAATTAACCAATTCAAGCTTTATGTCAAACAAATAGTGTGCGGAAAATGAACATAAGCTATAATGTAGAATATGACAAAACTATCTAAGCCAAATTAAAATCACAACCACAGCAGAAAATAAAAGGCAAAGATAAAGGGAAGGAAGATGCAAACACAAAGACAACACGCGATGTGTTATCGAAGAGGAAACCGAAGCCCTCGGCGTAAAACCTCTCCGCCGCCCTCCAAGCGGTAAATAATCCACTAGAAAATGTAGTTGGGATACAAGGACAGCAATAGACCCTCCAAGCCTAATCTACCCAGTGCACCTAAGCCCTCCAAGCTTCTTGCTCCAACGAGGTTGCGCCGAACCTTTTTCTTTTCTAACTTCCCGGATTCCGCTACTAGACCATAGCATCAACCAATGAAGATTGGTTCCTTCCTAACTGCTTCCCAGAACACCAAACAACCCTCTCACAGTAATGGATATGGTGAGAACAAGGTTTTGGTAAAAGGCCTCTCAAGGATTTGGCAATGGAGAGGAAGAGAGTTGAGGAATTTGAAGAGACACTAATGTAAAGATTGTAGATGGTTCAATCTTGTTTTGCTCTAGGGTTTCTCTCTCAAAATTCTCTCTGGAAGCGCTCTATCATTTGTGGGTATAAGGGGTATTTATACTGAGGTGAGAGGAGAATGTGAAACGTCAGGTTTTTCAAAACAGGGCTGGCTCGCGGCTTGGCCTCGCGACTTGACTGAGTCGCGAGATCCAGTCGCGAGATAACCGTATGGCCAGTTGTCCTGTTTTGTCCTGTAGTGCTCCAGCTAGCATGACTGTTCACCTTCCGGCATGCTTAGCACGTGTCCTGCATCTGGCGGCTTGCAGCCGCGAGTCACCCGCGAGATCCAGCTGCGAGTCTCTGTTTTCTTGCACACTCTTGAGCAATCTTCACTCTATCTCACTCACTACCCTTACAATAAGCCCACCTAAATACAGGGTTACTAAATGCTGAAATACAAGCAAATTTGGCACGGAATAAAGCCAATTAGATGGTTGAATAAATTCAACCTTACAATCTCCCCCTTTGGCTATTCCGTGACAAAACCCTAAAACAGACTCTAGACTTAACTTGTGAGTTGGGAACAGTTGATCAAAACTCACTCACACCTAACTCTAGAAGCTGTGAAGCACTTGAATCATATGAACAAAAGACTTTTGAAACACAACAATACACCATGATCATTGTAAGCAGAAAATCGTGAAATGCATATGAAACAGGCAATATGTGATCAAGCAAAGATGGAGTTAAGACACAAACCATGGCTTGATCAACCAAGTAATCACTACAAGGTAGTGACCACAATGCTCATTCACACTTGGAATGAACACAAGGACATACAAGCTAACAAGCTCAATGCAAGTCACTTGCATCCCAAACACTCAACCAATGCATAATACATTACGTATATCGGTATATGCATCTAGGAACAATCCTACAAGGGCACAAGAGTGACAGTACTTAAAGAAAATGTAATACATTTATATAGAAGTACTGATTTAAACAAAGCATAAAAGGCTGCATAAAGCATGGTACAAACCATAAAGCCTACAAACTATGTATAAAACATAACCCTAAAAGCTTACAAAAGCAACATGGGTACAAGACACAAAACAAACTGAATAGCATCAACAACATATGTATAAGATTAAACCAAGATTATAAGTTATGAGTTAGAAACAAAAAGTACACCAAAACCATAGTGTATCAATCCCATATAAACAACAAACCTATAAGTTTAGAGGATAAGACTTAAAACAAAAGTATGCCAAAAGTATGCCAAAAGTATGTGTGTACTCCCCCTATCACTATGCACACTTCCCTTTGAACTTTCTCCCCCTTACTGAATGCTTTCCCCCTTTTTGGCACGAATAGCTAAAGGCTGTCGTCCAACTTTCGTTGAATATCGTCTAGCTGATTCTCCATAGTCTCGAGACGCATTTGAACCTGGTTGTTTGTGGAGTAGAGAAGTGCCACAATCTCATCAATGCGTTTCTGAATATGTTCAAGTAAACTCCCCATTATATCAGTATGAGGATCAGTCTGTGCTTGCGGAATACTAGCTTGTGGAACTTCAGGAATAGCATGCGAAGTAGATGTGGTATGTGCAGGTGTCTCTGACTCAGGGGCAGATGGAGTAACCGGAGAGATGTGTGCACTCTTCGGAGTGTTAGAGGAGTGACTTCTACTAGCTTGAAGGGAGTACATGGAAATAGGACGCTGTTCGAACCGCGGTCTTTCTCATGGTATAAAAGATGTGAGCACAGATATCAATGGGGGCTCCGGTGATAAGATCACAAAGGAATTGAGCTCTCCTAAGATTTATGAATGTAGTGTTGGACAGTGGGTAGAGATTAGTGAACATGATCAACTTCAGTGTGGTCAGCTCTGGTGCAAACTTTGCGGTGCTGATGGATGTGCCTGCACTGGATACTTCATGATCAGAACCTAGGATTTGTAGAATGTCTTGAATCTCCGGAGTTCGATTATCGTACGGAGTTAGATCCACATTCTGAGGTCTAGTGATGCCGAGAACATCGGCGATGGAGTTTGGGGAAACGCCAAATTCCTTTCCTCTGACCCAGAAAATAAGTTCAACTCCAAGATCACTTGCATTGGAATAGCATTCCTTAACCAGTTCATCCATTGGATCGACAAAGTTCCCAAACAAGTTTGCCCAATCTCGTGGCTCAAAGATTCGAGGGATAAAAGTGGTCCCTAAGGTGTTAAACTCCACCACCCGTTCCACTATAGCAGTTGATTTATCAAATATGTTGGAGTAGATGTGTGAAGTCAGCGGGGTTCTAAACCTCTCCTTATTGGAGTCTTGAGATGCCTGTGATGAGAGTCGAGTCCTTTTAGCAACTGGGGTTGCTGGATTGTCAGCAACAATGTCTTTACCCTTAGAAGATCGACGAGACATCTGCAAGAAAATAGGCCCACAGCAAAGAACCAAAACAACACCACACAAGATAAATATCAACAAGATTCGATGCAAATAAGAGAGATTTTAATACTAAACAAACTTCCATCAGACAAACTTCCATCAATACTAAAGTGCACAATACGACAGGTGCAGCAAGATGGTGATAGTGCAATAGAGTATAGATAATCACAAATTCAAAGATAACTGTCAATAAGACAGTCTACCATGATCATGATATGCATCCAGAAAACCACAATAGAGCAACAGACAGATCTAAGCCAAATGTACTCACAAACGGAGTAAAAACCCGAAAAAAAAAAAAAAATCAAACCCATTTCCCAAATGAGTAAGAAGACCCAACAAACGACAAAGCACAATGTACCCACCAACAGAGTAAATCAGAATCAAACACAACTCACCAAACCCATTAATATTCAGGGAAAAACAGTAGAACACATTAAGATTCTAACAACAATGGTAACTCAAAAACAAGGCAAGAAAATGAAACTCAAAACACAAATGTGTAGTGAGGAATAGAAAAACCATACCTTTCCTTGATGATTTTGAGAAGAAATGGAGCAACAATGATGTTCGAAAATGGAGGCACAGTGAATGGGTAAGAGCAGTTTAGAGAGACAATGAACAGTCACAAAAGTTCGAGGGAAAAACTGAAAAACGCTTTTAAAAACTGTCCCTATTTTTGCCAAACACGCGTTTTTCGCGACTGAAGTGAGTCGCCAACAAGTCGCCAGGTTGAGCCGCCAAAACACTCAAAGACAAAGTTTTGAAAAAATTTTCTAAGTGTTTTTCGCGACTAGAAGGTCTACCCGCGAGGGAGTCGCGAGCTAAGCCGCGAAAATCTCTGAGGAACCTCGCGACTGGACCTTTCACTCGCGAACAAGTTGCCAAAATTGACCCGCGAACACGCGACTGAGTCACGCGACTTGACATACCCGCGACTGAGTCGCCAAAACAGGGCAAAAATGATTTTTTGAAATTTTCATTTTTAAGAACAAAATACTTTCCAAAAACACCTAAAATACTCAAAAATCTTTTTGTGCTTGAATCAACAAAGATTGAGTATGTGAAAACACATTTCAACAAGTACAATCACACAAATGAATATGGCATTCATTGAACATAAACTTGTGTGTTGTGTGTGGATATCAACAATGAGATAGTCCTTAGTCTAATGTGAAGCTTCAATGATCAATTCAACCAAGGCATACACAATTAGCACTAGATCATGTGATCTATCTCAATTATAGAAATATGTATATATGACCTCCCACAAAACTTGATAACATAACTTGGAGCTTTACATTTGACTCCACATTCAATTATAACATTTGATCTTTTTGATCTTTTTGAGACAATTACCTCTCATTGTGAGAGTGATATTTGACAATTCACTTTAAAGAACAAGCCTTTGGCCTTTTGAATAAACATTCACTTTAATTTTTGGTCGCTTTCCCTTTTTCCTAGTCGAATACTAGTATGTGCGACAGGCTTTTGCAGCTCAATATCTCTTTTCATTTGGAGATTTACATTTGGTGAGCTCTTTTTAGCAAAAACAAAAATAAAGAGTGGGAAGATATATAAATACAAGTCTATGCATGTCTCAAGATCATCATAACCATTCACTCATCATTCATGACAAGTTTGAAGATCTATTTACAACAATCACATTGATTTCAAGATTTCTCCCACAGTGATATGAGTGCAAAGGAACAAGTTATGCTCGAAAATGCACAAAGCCATTAGCACAAAGGTACAAGGCAAAACATGTTTTGAGACAAAAGCTCAACAATGTCAAACAAACTTTTGATTTTCTAATTTTTATGTGATTTTTGGATTTTTGACACATAAGAAGAAAAAGATTGATCAAAAACAAAACAAAATCAAAAGTATACACAAGAAGACAAGCAAACAACCAGCAGCAAAAAAAAAAAAAAAAAAAAAAAAAAAAAAAAAAAACAATAAGTAAACAAACAAACATCGTCGCAAAGCATAGGAAGTATTAATGCATGGACATGTTGTAATGCTTATGCATGAGTACCCTTCTTCACCCACACGTCACTTGCGTTTGGGGTGATTTCCTTATAGGATTGGGTACGGGAGTTAGGGCTTTCAAACCTTCGTGAGAAGCTTTCCAAGCAGTTGGTGAATGCACCAATCATCTTCATCACGTTCATCATTCCGGGATCACCATTTTGATCTCTAGATTGTTCACCTGCCCAATTTCTTCTATCATTTCTAGGTCCTCGTGACCTTTGAGGAGTTGCACTACTCATTGCTCTCAGCTTTTGACAATTTGGTCGAGTATGCCCTTGAAGTCCACAATGATGACACACATAAGTTGATCTAGGACCTCTTTGTGGTCGTGGACGAGACTTGGCTCAAGATTCTGACCTGCCCACAGATTGATTACGGGAATTTAACAACTGTTCGTTCCCCACATTTCTCTTCTCCTCTATCTTGGGCTTCTCAGCAGTAGGACCAACTTCAACTGGATCTTTAGCCTTAACAAACTTCACTTCTTTAGTGACATTTCCAGATGAGCTACTTCCTCCGGTATATCCCAATCCAGATTTGTCTGAAAAGCTCTTTTGAGATGAAATAACATCATCTAGCTTCTTGGTGGAGACCCTCTCTATCTTGGCATTAGTTTGCACAACCTCTTGCTCAAGAAATCTCACTTTTGAGTAAGCTTCTGACAGCTCACCATTCAAAGTTTCTATCTCACATTTGGCCTCCTTATAGCGAATTAGGAGACTTTTATAGTCCTCCTCTGCCTTCTTCATCTTTCTCACAGCTGCCTTGGCCACCCTTGTGTACTCACCCGACTTTTCCAGGAGTGAGTTATAATTCTCTTGAAGATTGGCCGTGCTTTCATCTTCTTCAAGATCTGATTCCTCAACAGCTCCCAATGATTCTTCATCACTATGTTCTCCAAGGTCTCGTACAAGCAGATTCAATTCGTCTGAAGACTCAACATGTGCAATAGTCATAAAAGCTGAATAGTTCCCCTCTCCATCACAGCTTTCTTCTGATTCTGAGTCGGATGAATCCGAGTCACTTAATGTCGTGGCATACACCTTGCCTTTCGATTTCAAATAATTCGGACATTCTTTCTTAAAGTGTCCATGCCCGTTGCACTCAAAACAAGTGACACCTTGTGTAGATTGGGATTCTTTTCCATCTTTCCTTTTAAATTCCCTTTTCTCCCTTCCTAAACTTTGGAATTTTCCTTTATCACCAAATTTTCCATTATTCTTGAATTTCAAGAATTTTCGGAAATTTTTTACAAGGTATGCAACATTTTTATCAATCACATCGTCTTCCGATGAGTCATGGACTTCTACCTTCTCATTAATGGTCTTAAGAGCAAAAGATTTACTCTTCCGTTGATTGGGCAGCGACATCTCATAAGTCTGAAGAGAACCAACCAGCTCTTGGACTTTGATGTCATCGAGGTCCTTGCTCTCTTCAATCGCTGTCACTTTAGCACGAAAACTTTCCGGCAATGATCGAAGGATCTTCCTTACGATTTTAGAATCCTCCGTTTTCTCCCCCAAATTGAACTTGCTGACTGCCACCTCATTCAGCTTCCCATAGAAAGAGTCAAAGGACTCATCCTCACTTATTTTGAGCTCCTCAAACCGAGTGGTCAGCATTTGCAACTTGGTGTCTTTCACTTTCTTCGTGCCTTCGTAGGTGGTTTCCAATATCTCCCATGCTTCTTTGGCAATGGTGATGTGGGAGATCCTGTGAAATTCATCTGGAGACACACCACAGAAAATAGCATTTAAGGCTTTACTGTTAGCATTAGATGCAGCGAGTGCTGCCTTATCCCATGTGGATTTGGCTGCCTCAGGTCTGGTCCAACCGCTCTCAACAGCATCCCAAACAGATTCATCAATGGAGCACAGAAATGCTCTCATGCGAACCTTCCAAAAAGCATAATTACTACCATCAAAATATGGAGGTGCATTTAGGGATTGAGACCGATCCATCCCAAAAGGGAGTCAAGGATCACACAATGGTATTGAAACCAATAAAAGTGTACCCGCTCTGATACCAATTGAAAGTTCAAAAAGTGTAAAAACATCCTTGAACGTTTAGACCCCCAATTAACAAATTAACCAATTCAAGCTTTATGTCGAACAAATAGTGTGCGGAAAATGAACATAAACTATAATGTAGAATAGGACAAAACTATCTAAGCCAAATTAAAATCACAACCACAGCAGAAAATAAAAGGCAAAGATAAAGGGAAGGAAGATGCAAACACAAAGACAACACGCGATGTGTTATCGAAGAGGAAACCAAAGCCCTCGGCGTAAAACCTCTCCGCCGCCCTCCAAGCGGTAAATAATCCACTAGAAAATGTAGTTGGGATACAAGGACAACAATAGACCCTCCAAGCCTAATCTACCCAGTGCACCTAAGCCCTCCAAGCTTCTTGCTCCAACGAGGTTGCGCCGAACCTTTTTCTTTTCTAGCGTCCCAGATTCCGCTACTAGACCATAGCATCAACTAATGAAGATTGGTTCCTTCCTAACTGCTTCCCAGAACACCAAACAACCCTCTCACAGTAATGGATATGGTGAGAACAAGGTTTTGGTAAACGGCCTCTCAAGGATTTGGCAATGGAGAGGAAGAGAGTTGAGGAATTTGAAGAGACACTAATGTAAAGATTGTAGATGGTTCAATCTTGTTTTGCTCTAGGGTTTCTCTCTTAAAATTCTCTCTGGAAGCGCTCTATCATTTGTGGGTATAAGGGGTATTTATACTGAGGTGAGAGGAGAATGTGAAACGTCAGGTTTTTCAAAACAGGGCTGGCTCGCAGCTTGGCCTCGCGACTTGACTGAGTCGCGAGATCCAGTCGCGAGATAACCGTATGGCCAGTTGTCCTGTTTTGTCCTGTAGTGCTCCAGCTAGCATGACTGTTCACCTTCCGGCATGCTTGGCATGTGTGCTGCGTCTGGCGGCTTGCAGCCGCGAGTCACCCGCGAGATCCAACCGCGAGTCTCTGTTTTCTTGCACACTCTTGAGCAATCTTCACTCTATCTCACTCACTACCCTTACAACAAGCCCACCTAAATACAGGGTTACTAAATGCTGAAATACAAGCAAATTTGGCACGGAATAAAGCCAATTAGATGGTTGAATAAATTCAACCTTACAAATCCTACCATTCCTAAGGATAAGTTGCATGATAGACCTTTGTGGGTTTTTCATTTTTGTGGAAAGATTAGGCATATTCGTCCAAACTGTTTCATGTTACAAGCTGTTAAGCGAGCAAATAAGCCAAAAGTACCTGTGCCTCAAGCATAAGATCCTATGGTACTTATTAGTGAGTTGGTAAAGACTTTAAATCTTTATACCAATCCTGAAGTTATTCATCATTCTAATATGAATAATAACTCAAATGCTAGAGTTGCATCTAAAAAGTTTTGGATGCAAAAGGCTCAATCTAATTGAGTCTTTCTGACATGGTCCTTGTGCTTCATCTCTATACTCTTTGTGACCATTCTTCTTTGCTATTTTTTTTTTAGGATTTGCATTGCATAACATTCATGCATTTCATGATAAGTTGTTTTTGTTATTCTTTTCAAAAAAAGAAAAAAAGAAAAAGAAAAAAATGTATTTTGCTTTATTTTTCTTGGACTTGTAATCAAGACTAGCCATATTATCTTTACATAACATGTTTATCTACCTTGTTTAGTTTGGATGAGCTTTTTTTATTGCACTTTGCTAGTTGTAGTTTTGTAATGCATGTTGTGTGGGAGTTGTTTATAGTTTTTGATCACTTAATCTTGATTTTGAAGTTACATGTTTTTGATTGTTTGGACTTGAACTTAATGAGAAAGGCATAAATAACCATCTCATTACTGTTTACTAGTCAATCATGAACACCTTAGTGCATATCATAAGATATTGTGCTCGGGAAAGTGTAGCACATGCACAAAAAGAAAATAAGGTGTAGCCTCGGATAAAAGCTAAAATTGGTGTATACATTATTGGGTTATAATAAATTCACAATGAAATAAAATTAGTGTGTACATTATCTGACTAATCAAATACTTTCACATTGAAATAAATTGGTGTGTACATTATGAGGCAAAACAAGAAACTTACATGATTGCAAGCTTGTTTTCTAGGAGATATGAGAGTTATATGATGAAACTATTTAGGTGATAGTGTCTTTCAAACTTATGTGATGAATTTTGTAGAAATTGTGATTGATTACTATCTACATATCACCTCACATGTATCTCAAGCTATTACTAGTTGTACACACTACACAAGTTATTCTTTGCTAAACTTAGTACATGACATTGTGTGTGATTTTGCTATAGCCATCCAAGATTACATGTACCTTGAGTTTAATGCAAAATGTGTTTTATGGTTGAGTTTTTGAGGACAAATTGATTGAAAAACTTGTTTTTGGAAGATCTGGGTTGAATTCAAGTGTTTTTGAAAAACTTTTTATCTCATACTCATGCATTTCATTCATAAAACAATGTGCTTTGAGGATTTTCTGCATTAAAATGCTATGTTTTTCAAAAACTTGAGTTTTCCAAATTTTCGATCAATCGAATCTATCTCTCGATCGATCGAAAATGTGATAAAAATTTTGGTTATAATCTGCCTGGCTCGATTGGTGCTTGATTGATGATGGATTGATCGAATCTGTTTTTTGATTGATCGAAGCTTATTTTTGACCGATCAAAATTTGATCTGAAAGTGTTTTAAAGAAGCTTTTCTCACGTATTCTTCACACTTTTCAAACTTTTTCAAAAGCTTTCTCACTATTCTTCTTCGACTGATCCAATCTAAGCCAAATTTGTCGTTTTCTTCCTCAAATTTCTCAAGGGTTTTTGTCTTCAAGTGCTAGTAAGCCTCTTTTACCCTTCCTTTTTCAATTTATTCACATGATTCATGCATTGTCATGCATTTTTATTGAAAATTTCGAACCTAGGGATTTTGGGATTTTTGTTCAAATCAATTATTTTTAATCAATTTTGTTTGACGGGTTTTTGTCCTTGGATGTTATTAAAATGATCCTCATGCATTAATTTAATTAATTTTGTGATTTGGGAAAAATTGAAATTTCTAGAGCTTGAAACTTTAAGAAATTGGGGATTTTGTTCAATTGAGCTAAAATTGATGAAATTGACTTGTGTTTTTTATTGATTATAAAATTATATGATGTTGTTTAACTAGTGTAATGTTTAATTGATCAATTTGGTTTACTTTTGTGAAAAAGGGTTTTTTTCACAATTTGGGGTTTTTGCTATTTCAATGCATTAGAGCATGCATCATATGTGCATTCATTACATGCATTATATAGATTGTTATTTATTGAGATTTTTGTGCTCTAACCCTCTTTAATGCAGTTTGCCCTTGTGTTTCTTTCTTTGTTTTTGTTTTTCTTTTATTCTAATCTCTTAGCATCATGGTTAGGAAAACTAGAGCAAATAAGAAAACCTCCTCTTCCTCTACCCCGGCTTTTGAGTGTGATAGGTTTAGATTTGAGAAAAACCAAGAAACCTATGAGAAGCTTAACATATTTAGGTCGATCTAGGCTGAGCGTAAGGTCATACTAGATGAGTTAGATCTGGAGATACGTAGGAACTTTGAGCGTAGGGGCTGGTTACCATTGTTAGAGGTTGAGCACCCTCCTCTTACTGCCTTGATTAGAGAGTTCTATTTGAACCTCTCTGTCCACTCTGATGATTCCAACACTCAATATGTGATGAGTTGGATAAGGGGTGAAGAGTATGTTATTACTCCTTCTGTAGTGGCCACTGCTCTTGGTGTACCTTTGGTACTGTAGCTTGTGTACCCTTACATTGAGACCCTTCCTCTTGATGACATTATGTCTTACATCACCAGTATTTCCATTAGTTGGGGTACTGATCCTCGTGTCACCTCTCATGAGCTTACTGAGCTCAATTATTTGTTTTTTTTTTTTTTTTCGATTTCTTGTCATTCTATTTGGCCTATCTCTCACTTGCACACCATTCCTATTGAGAAATGTGCATTTTTGTATGCCCTTGTGACTGATGCTCCTATGACTTTTCCTACTCTTTTCATTCGATCTCTAGTTGAGGTTCATAGGAGTAGTTCTAAATCACATGGTCTTTTGTTCCCAGTTTTTATTCATAGGATTCTGTTACATTTAGGTTTAGAGGATTTTCCCGTGTCTGAGCCCGTACATATTATAGCTCCCATAGGTGCCACCTTTCTTCAGCAAAGAGAAGCTCAGATGAAAGCTAGCTCTAAACAACCTAGAGTCGAGTCTTCTACAGGTGCATCTAGGCCTCTTACATTTGGTGACCCCACTACTGAGGAGTATGTCGATCTTACCATTGCTGTTGATCCTCCACCTTTTTCTTCGAGCGATGCTTCTCTACGGAGTATGCTGGACATTGTCATGACCGTTCAGGCGGTGCATGGACAGATTTTGGTGGATGTGCTCACGGAGCTTCAGGCTTTGCGTGCTAATTTGACGAGTGCTCGACGGTCTACTCCACCACCTCCTTTTGGGGTACATAAATTGTATCTAGAAGCTTCTTTGGTGTATTTATTTTTTTATTTGGCTCATGATGTATCTGTTTTTATGGGTTGTATTTGTTAGGGGGAGACACTATGTTTTTGTTTTATTGTTTCTTGTTTCACATGTGATACATTGATTATTGATTTATATTATGAGGTTATTCATGGTATATGTCTTTTATTTTCTGTTTTGTGAAATCAATAATTTATTTTGTTTTACTTGTATTTTCCACACAAGCGTTTATGTGTTTGTTGAGTGTTTCAGGAATATACAAGTTAATTCAGTCGTGCTGCTGTCCACACTGGCAACTGATAGATAGTAGTTAGGAATTGCTTTTGGGCATTTTAAATTTGATTGGGCTGTTTTTGTAACTTTGAGCATTTCAATTTTGTGATGTGTTGTTTTGTCACAGATTGCCAAAGGGGGAGTTTGTTAGGTTCTAAGACTTTAGGAACTAAATGTATTAGAACTTCAATTTGTAATGTGTTGGCAAATCATGATCAAAACTTAGAGTCTAGATTTAGGCTGCTTAAAGTGTGTTTATTTGTAAAAGTTGTAATCGAGTGATTGTAGGATTTATTGGTTAAATCTGCAAGGCTTGATCGATCGAAAATTAGACTCGATCGATCGAACCTCGTGCATATTGTTTTTTCTGCAGAATTTCCAACTTAGCCCAAGCCCATTTGACGTGTAGGGTTTTATGTTTTACTCCAAGTATAAAAGGAAAAACCTTAGCTACGTTTGAGAGGTCTTTGATGTGCTGTGTGTTGAATCTCTTGTAAGATCTAGATGTGTTTACCTTCATACACACTTAGGGTTATCAAGATCAAGATTCATGTGAAGAACTTGGTGATCGCTTCAGTTGCTGCATAAAGAATTTCAAGAAGATCTGAAACCTTTGAGTGGAGTCTCAAAGTCACAAGTGGGAGTACTTGTGTTTGCAGTGGATTAAGGAAAGAAGTAGTCCGTGGACTCGGAGCTGTCACGTGGTCGTGGTAGTAAGTTTTCTACTCGAGGTAGCAATAGGATGTTAGTGGTCTAAGTCTTATTGTACAAACTTCAATTCTTTCATAGTAGATCTGTTTTACTTTGAGGATAGTTAGGTTAAATCTTCCCCAGGTTTTTTACCGGTTTGGTTTTCCTGGGTTATCATATCGTGTGTTCTTTATATTTCATTTTGTCATGATATGATTTGATTGTGTTTAACCTAGATCTTATTAATGAACTTGTTAATCAACATGGCTTAATATTAGGTTAAACAACTTGTGTTTAAGGGGTCTAAAAACGTATAGATCTCAAAGTCACAAACAAGGGAGTTTGTGTGCAACTATCCGTAATAGAAGAGTACAAGGATTTGGAGCTACGTGTGGTCACGCCAATAAATTCTACATAAGGTAGCAGTAGATTTAAGATTAAGTCTATTATACACAGTTCAATTCTATTAATGAATATTTCGTCTTGAGGTTTGTTTAGGTTCAATCATCTCCAGGTATTTTTCTCGGAAACGGGTAATGTAATTAGTTTTCTTAGGTCATCATTTTTTGTGTCTATATGATCTGTGCTTGTTTGATATGTTAATCAATTTAATCAAGAGCATAGTTAATTAATTGATTTAATATTTGGTTAAAAGTTAATTAATTTTTTGACAATCAAGATCTAAAACCCTAATAATGTCATGAACATTGGACATAACAGAGGCACATATCACCTTCTTATTATAGGTTGAAGGCTTGAAGCTTAAGGTTACAAGTAAGTATGGAGTCAAAACTTTGTTTGCTAAACTTTGTACAACTTTGTTCAACATATATACTTGTCCAGCAAGAAGAACACGACCCCACTGAAGAAAAAAAAAAAAAAAACAGATGCTGTAGCGTTTTGTTTGTAACAAAGCCTACAATTTTATTTCAACCAACTGCATGGCAATTGGCAGGCATATGACTTACATTTTCTTAATCAAATACCTTTGAACCAAGCGAGGAAGAAACAACAGACAATAGCACTATATTTGTAACAGAGTGTTTCATTTTATTTATAGGCATTTACATGACAAGGATATGCCTATTATTGATTAAAAATGTTAAAAACATAAAATAAAAGAGTACCCTCATGCATGGTGAACCAGATGGTAGATTGAGACATAATCTCCCAACATTTCATGTAAATTTTGTCCAACGCCCACGCATCATTCCACAAGGACAATTGAGTAATAATGAACGGGCAGAAAACTGTTACAAGTTCAAGTGTCCAAATCTTAATGTTTTGCTTGAAGGACTGAAAAAATCAAAACGAATAAAGAAGGAAAAGGAAAAGGAAAAAGAAAGACAGTCTCACCTACGCATAAAGCTCCATTCAGCATTGACTACTGCACATCAATAATTATCGCTGGCGAGTAAGCAATAACTCCCCAAATTTGGTCCTTGGTTTCCTCAATTGTTTCTATGAAATTCTCTGGCATGTCTTTTAACTTCAATTCATGAAGAGTTTTTAGATGCCTCAACCCCGTGGGAATTTCCAATTTTTGGCAGGACCGAATCTCCAACTGCTTGAGGTTTGGCATTGCTTGTTCCTCCACTCTCCATTCTTCTAGTTCACAAAGCTTCCAGAATTTCAAAACTAGAAGATGGGGAAAGCCTCCGCTGGAGCAAATCATTCTATTGCCAATATATGAATGAGAGTAGAAACTGAGAGATTTAAGGTTGTGAAGCTTCTCTAACTCTTTCATTGGATCGTCTGAAAGTCTAGAGGCTGATAAGGTAAGGTATGTCAAGCTTTTAGGAAGTCTATTAATGGTTGTAATGTTGGATCGTTTTTCTAATTTTCCAAACAAATATAGGATGGAGAGGTTATCAAGACCTGACAAATCCATCAACTTTAGATCCTGAGGCTCACCCATTTCATCAATTGATTTCAACTTCAAAGTTTCAAGTTGTGTTAGTTTCACAAGACTCTCCGCCAATGCTTCTTGTTGTAATAGGACCAATTGGATTGCCATTTTCAATTTTCTGAGCTTGATCAACTTGTACAGTCCTTCCTTAAGAGGACTGTCCTTATCTACAAATGCACCTTGCAGTGTTAGTAGATTTTGCAGAGAATTCCCTTTTGGATGATGCACAATTTTGCTTCTGTAAGTCTCGTTCATGTGTAGATACTTAAGTTCTTGCAATTTCCATATTGAACTAGGGAGAGTGCGTATATATGTATGCCCCATATCAAGACTTTCAAGCTTCAGTAGCTTACCAATTGATGATGGGATGGTCTCTAGGTAGGTCCACCTTAAGCCCAGATACCTTAAAAGAATTAATTTTCCTATAATGTTAGGCAATTGAGGTCTGAATACATGTTCAAGATCAAGAACCTGTAATTGTAAGAGATGCCCACTTGCAATACCCTTGCGAAGGAAGTTACCTATGTCCTCTCCAGGTTTATATCCTTCTCGAGTATCAAAGAAAAGAATGGAGTTGGGATTTCTGTAGCTTTTCACATTTGGTGAATTTGTGCTTCTACCTTGACTTTGACTGCAACCACCATCACTTTCATCAAAATAATAAGCAAGCCGCCCGTCTAATCTAGAACTTAGAGATGCTGTGGGAGTGATCTTACTATTGAGTCGCAACCACAGTTCTCGAAGAGCACTAGGGAAGCAACAAGTCTTGACCGTCCTGTTAACTTTCCTTGCCAATACTTGTACTAAGTCGAGGCTTATTAACTCTTGGAAATACTTGTCTGCAACGGATTCAGGAGGCTCATCAACAGGAGGCTCATCATCATTTTTTTTTGCAAACCCTTCTGCAACCCACAAAGCAATTAATCTCCCTGCTGGAATTTCAAAGTCTCTAGGAAAGAGAGACAAGTAAGAAAGACATTGTCTTAGATGCAAAGGCAAGTCTTTTTCAATTATTTCCAATGTTTCCGACCACGGTGCTTGGTTATGATTGATATGTTCAAGTACCCTTAACAACTCGTCAGCAGTGGCTTCTTTCCCTGACAATAGATACCCAACACGTAAGATGGAAAGTGGTAAGCCCCCACATCTTCCTACAACTTTATTTGCTAGTGTTTTCACTTTCGGAGACAGTTCAGGTCCAGAAAGTTCTGGCTGAAACCGCACCATCTGTGTAAACAATCTCCAGCTCTGCTCTTTGGTTTTTAGACGAAGTTGGTGGGGGACACTAATTTGGTCAGCATGTACAGCTACACTCTTGTATCGTGTGGTCAACAAAATTCTGCTACCATTTGTGGTTCCTGGAATTGCTTCTTTTAGATCATCCCAGGCTTTGTTTGTTGAGATGTTGTCCAGAACTACAAGGTACTTGTCCCTCCTCAAGAATTCACGAGCCTTTTGGATAAAGTAGTCTTTGCCACTGCGTTCATTATCAGTTCTTGGGACCTGCTCTCCAATAATCTTTAGAACATTTTCACCAGCCACTTTATCAGTTAAAGCCACCCAAAGAAAGAAATTAAAATGTTCCCGAATAGCTGTATGTTCATAAATTATCTTTGCCAGAGTCGTCTTACCTATGCCCTTCATCCCTACAATGGAAACAATACTAGACTGATGTTCAATGTTGGTCAGTCGTGAGACCACTTCATGTATGTCTTCCTCCAATCCGACAACAAAGTTTGTGTCTTCCCTCAGTTCAGTGCGACATACCCTTATCCTCATCTCAAGAAGACTGAGAGCTTGCACCAATTTGTCAATTTCTGCAGAAAAAGTTACCCAAGATTCTGTGTCGTTTTGACTGTTGCTGATTTCGGAGGCTGAACTTTCTCTGTAAGTTTCCAAAGATGTCTCTGCATCTCTAACAATGATCTTCATCTGATCTGTCCAAGCCCTTCTTGAATTCTTCATGCCACCAATTGGTTTTGCATATCTGAAGTGTCCATACACCTTCACAAAAAGATCGGATAGATTTTTGAGATTATTAGTAGCAGTTTCCATGGTTGGCTCCTCAATAGTGATCAGGAAGTTCTGAATCTTGTCTACGAAGGATAAAATACCAATGAAGTCATCGGTGATTTGAGATGGAAGAGTTCGTTGTTGTGGGGGCTGGTGGATGAATTTTGTTCGGTCTCTTCTGATGAAGGTGAAACCATACACAATCTTTCTTTCAAAGAGGTCACTGAGCAGATCAATGCTTTTGATTGGAGCAGGGCTTCCCAAATCCAAAGGCCAGATCATTTGATTTGCTGTTGTAGTGGTGGTGATGTCTCGATGTAATTCCCCTATAATCTCCTCGGCTTCAATCACCCAAGCCTTTTCAGTTTCACTCTCCAATATAAGACCTTCGAAATCATTCAGGAAAGCAACCATTAGCTCCACAAACAACTTGATAGACTCTATTTGGCCTCGCGTGACAAGCATTAGACCCGGATTTTCACGCTCCAACAAGCGATTAATTTCAGCTTCAATAGTGGCTACTGATACACTAGGTTTATATACATCAGATGGTTGTTTCTCTATTGGTCTGTCCTGCAAGCTTCTAACGTTAGACCTTGACTTCTCCATGGCTCCATAGATGTCTTTAGCTTCTTCTTTTTTGGTGCTGATGCGAACATTTATCTTCTTATCAATCTGATCCATGGCAGCGCCGAGGCCACCAATTTTTCTGAAATCCCAGAAAGAAGCCCAACTCAGAAATTTTCTTCTTTCACTTAGTTCCTCGTAGGTTTTAACGCAGCGCTCTGCCTCGCAAACTATAGTTTTGGTTGCGCCCAACCACTTTCTCTCTGCATCATGTAGTCGTACAGTCATTCCTGGTTTCAGTTGTGAATCCCAAAGTTGAAGGGATTTCTCATCTATCTCTTTCCCTGATTTTGAAAGGTATTCTCCATCTTTTATGAGAGCATCCAGGAGCCTCCATTCCCTTCTAATCCACTTGTACTTGTCTTCCAAACGTTGAAACCTAAATTCAGTCAGGATAATGCAGGCGATGTACACCAGCAATAGGTCTGCCAAAATAGTGATAAAATAGGCATGGAAGAGTTTAGAAATTTCAGACAAGATGCCCATGGGTGCTCTCTTCTGTTTGCCGGGAAGCCAAACAAAGCAACGTAAGAGGTATTTACACAGCTTGAATTAATGAAATAAAAGTGGACGTTAAATTGTTCAAAAGTGAGAATTACTGAATCACCAAGATAGAATAGGTGGACCAAGTGAAATGGATTTCGGCTGAAAGCCTGAAACTTTGAAGCTCAACTGTAGGAGGAAAAACATAAAAATAAAGATCAGGTTGCAAAGAAGCCCAGGTTGCGGAGTCGGAGGTAGTTGATTTTCGTTATTGATAATAATAGGGAAATTTTCAGACTACAGTATATACAATATTTACACTTTTACATTTCATATTTCAAAAATGATGTGAACGTGTATGAATATGATATGAAAAATATTGATCTTGTTAGATTTGAAGCAATCAAAATCCTTAACAAGAAATGCTACATTTATAATATTTTTATAATAATTTCACAACAAATTTTAGATGATAAGTTGTTACTGACAATTATGGATAGAAATTTTTTTTTTTCAATAATGGACCCAAATTAGAACCGATGACCACTTACCACATAAGATTTGTTGTGAAAATGTTATAGATGTTATTTATGAAAAATGTTTGAATGGCCATTTAGGTGGGTGAGTCTCTTTTTTGTTGTTGTTGTTGTGAAAGTGAGACTCTAATACTAATTGAAGTATTAGACGCAAAACTAAAATGTGAACTAAAATATCCACTGATACATTTTATTCTTATTTCAATTAGTATTAATACTAATTGATGCAAAACTAATATATGATAATGACTAGATCTCATTTTAGCTATACGCAAATACTTAAATACAAGTGAGGACTCATTAGAAATTTTTATTAAAAAAAAAAAAAAGGTAAGATTTTTTTAAAGAAAATTGTTTATTTTCGTTTTACATAATGTAGACCTACTTAGAAATTCCTTAAAAAAACACAATTTCCAAATAAAGATAATCCCTAAACTGATATTGTAGGGACACGATTTTCGACCCAGGCCCAAAATGTATGGGATACTGGTCCAGTGAACCCAGTACAATAAATTTGTAGAGAGTGGGTAGAAGAGCTAGGCTTTAATGGATGTGATAACAGTTATAATGAGTTTCCAAGACAATCAAACAGAAACGAACCAAGTTTGTACAATAAAATTAATCCTCGGCACAATCCGAGGAGTTCTGTTTTAGTATATATTGGATGATAATGGTTGCAGGAGTTGTTGAGATTGCTACAGTGCATTCTCTTCTCCTTTTTTCTCCGTCCTCCCCTTTCTTAGGGGACCTTTACATATTATATAGGCACTCTCCTATCATCTGGGCTTTACACTTGTTGATTATCCAAACCCCTACTTGAGTACCTGTCCCATCAGACACCCTTATCAGTTCTTTGTGAGTTGCAGTGGCCAAGGTAGCACTGTTCAGGGGTCTTTTCTTCATTAATGCGGCCAGGAGAGTAGTTGTGGTGCATTTAATGTGGTGAAGGCAGCTTTTGCTGAGATATTTTGGGTTCCTTTTCTTTTTACGTACTGGGAGGGAGGACTACAGTAGGCAGGACGCACCCTTGACCCAGATTTTGGAATGTCTGAGGAGGAATTACTCCTCGGACATGTTCTCTTTGCCCCAGTGGGCCTAAATAAGGATTCTGGGCCACGACGTCTCCTCGGACGGATTGGTCCTCGGACTGGCCCAAGGCCCAGGCAACCTATTATTCTGGGTCGGACCCCACAGATATATATATATATATATATATATATATATATAAGATAGAAATTTTATTATAACTTAATCTAAGTGTATATGTATATGAAGCTCCCTCCTAGAGATTTTAAGTTTGGCCCTTGTCCCTCACACTCTATAAACACTTATAATTGTGGAGTGACCATCACATTAAGGGTGTGGAAAACCCTGTAAAACACCTAAACTTAGGGAAATAAAATCCTATAATATCTTTTAAATTAAAAAAAAAAGTTTGAAAACTTATTAAGTTTTTATAATGAGAAACATTATGTCTATGATATTTTCACAACACTTTCATAACAAATATATAGGTGATAAGTTCTTATTAGTTCTAATTTAAATCCACAACTTAAATTTCTTTATATCAACAAATTTTATTTGTTTTTGGAGGTTAAAATGACAGAAATTTTATTTAAGAGAATAGGAAGGTTTATACATCAGACTCAGAAGCAAATTTAAAATGATTATTTTGCTATGCCTGGAAACTGGCTAGTTTTGGTAATAAAAATTGTCAACGTTTCCTCGTAATTCAATATAAACAGATAGGCATACTTGCCCCTAAAAAAAAAGGTTAGATAGCTACTTCTAGAAAAACAATTGGAAGTCAATATAGCCCATTTACTTTTTCAAAGTCATTTTTTTATACTCCGTCATCATTATCGTTCAAGAAAATAAAATTTAGAGAAGATTGAGATATAATTCTCTCAAAATAAAATTTTAGCTAACTTTGGCAACTGGCCATTTTAATATAAAAAATTGTAGACTTACATAATTTAATATAGTCAGATATAGATACACTTGCCCGTAAAAAATTGAGAAGAGAGAGACATCTACTTCTAGAAAGAGACATGGGAATTAATATATCCCATTTACTTCTCCAAAGTTTCATCATATAAATTTGTCTCCAAAAAAAGAAAATTATCTTTCATATAAATAAAAGTAGAACTTAGAGAATAGAAAATTTAGTCACATAAAACTAGCTTGTGACTTGTCTTTATGTACAAAAACATTTGACAATAGTGATGATGAGTTGGTATTACGGAGGAATGGCAATATTTGACACAATACGAAGTTAACATGTTAGGCTTGATGTTTAACGAGTTTGTGTCAAAATCAGGTCTACATAAATCAACCCACTTAATAAACATGTCAATTCAAGTTAGACAGTCAAAAACTGTTTTAACCCATTTTACCCGCTTAATAAAGGATCATTTTGCCAATTCTCTCTTCAAAACCCTTGTTATGTAAACTTATTTTCTCCAAAAATTTCATTCTCATCCAAGCTCCATTCACCCCACCTGTTAGCCAAATGACTTTTAGACTTGTAATTTTATTTTAAAGAAGTACACCTATTAGCTTTTGTTATTATATATAAATTTAAGAATAATTATATTTTAATTGGTGGATTTTTTTTTTTTTTTTTTTTGTTTGGAATCTAAGTGTATTGTATACATGCTACAAAATATGCAAATTGCTATAAATAGATTATTTGTTAACCTTACTTATTAATCAAATGGGTCGTATCTTGTTGTATTGACCCCAACATGACATTTTTATTAAATAAGTAACACAACAGCATTCACATATATCATATTAAGGTCGATTTATATAGTCGAATACTTATTAGTTGACAAGACACAAACATATCATGTGAATGCGAATTACTACCCCAAGTCAAAATTTTCACACAAAGTATATAATGAATAGGCTACTTGGAATTGAAATTAAGAAAATTAAAATTAACAGCTGGCACAAAATTAGACTATAATTATAATCTAATTTAGATTTGATTTGGTTTTTGATCGTGCTTAACTTTAATATATTACTTGTAGTATGTTTGGTTTTTGATTGTGCTTAACTTTAATATATTACTTGTAGTATGTTTGTGCAATGTATGGATTAATAAAAACTTCTATATGAAAAAAAAAAAAAAAATTAAAGTATTATAAAATATTAAATTTTATTTTAAAATTCTTGAATAGAATTTTAATTAGAGTAAAATTTTACATTTCTTAAAATTGAGTTAATATTTATCTAAATTAATAGTTGGAGTAGAATTTTAAATTTTTTGAAAGTTAGTTAATAGACTTTTACCTAAAGTGAACTATAATTAATGAGAATATGTGGGTTCCAGTCTTAACATTGAATAAGAGATTCGAGATTCAACCTCCGCCTATATTAAAAGTCAATTAGCATCTTGGTCTAATAAAAAGAGCGGTTATCATGGAGTAAACGTCATAGATTTGAAATACAACTTTAGTATCTATCAAAACAATAATAATTAACGTGAATATAATTATTTTGTCAAAAAAAAGATAGCCACATGGCATAACCACAATTTTTAGGCCCAAATTTTCTTATATAGTGTATATATATATATATATATATATATATATATATATATATATATATATATATATTTGTTTTTGTGTAACCGGCCTGGAAGCCTAGGCAGGGCTTTTATTCCAACAAAAAACCATTAAACAGAGTCAGCAAAAGCCAAGGAAGTAATTTTCCTGGGAAAGTCTTCTAACCAAACTTGGGACACTGAACCTACTCTAGCCTTCTTAGCAAGGAGGTCTGCTACCTTATTACAAAGACGAGAAACATGACTGAATTCACAAAATAGAAACTGGGATGTTTGTTGCGTAACATCATCAAGGATATGTCCATACATGGACTGATCTGCTTGACCATGTTTGAGGGCCTGAACAATGATCGCAGAGTCACCTTCAAATACTACCTCACTGATGCCAATCTCCCTGGCCAGTTGCACAGCTTGACGGCATGCGAGAGCTTCCACTTCCTCCACCGTTTGTGGCAGTGGTATGCGTCTTGAGAGGGCACCAATAACTGCAGCATTAGAATCTCGAATCACCACTCCAATTCCAGCCGCATTGATGTTGTTGAACACAGCTTCGTCGTAGTTAGCTTTAAACCGTGGGTGATTTGGAGGTCGCCACTGATGCGTTGTAGGCAGTTGGTCAGGTGTGGGCAGATTTGGCTGTGCATTGATGTATTCTTGAAGCAACCCGCCTGCCACCGAGAGTGTCTGATCCAGCGGGTGTGTTGGGTGATTCAAACGTACTGCATTCCTTCGATTCCACAGAGACTAGGCAGCAAGAATGAATATTTCAGCTCTGTAATCCTCAGTAACCTGCAAAAAACTAGCAAACAAGTTAGAAAAATTGCCCGGCTAGGCGTGCACCAAGGGGTTTGTCTAGCTTAGAGTCTGCCAAACCCCTTCCACTGCCTTGCAACTCCGCACCGCATGAACCATGTCTTCTGGGACAGAGTTACAGTTGCTGCACAATTCCGAATTCACCACCTGTCGACGAGCAAGATTAACCATTGTGGAAAGGGCCTCATTACAAGCTCTCCAAGCAAAATGCTTCACTTTGGCAGGAACACGTAGCTTCCATAGACCTCTCCAAAAGCTCTCCATAGTATATAATATGATATGATATATGATTTTCTAAATTTGGAAAATTGCAAACAATAAATACAACACATAAATTCTTTTTATACTATTTTGTGGAATTGGATTGGGATAGAATAAAATGGAAGAAAATAATGCACATGACCAACTCTAACAAATTTTGTTGAGCACCCATAACCAGCCTCAAAAAATTTTGGACTAAAGCTAGAAGACATTTCTGAGTTAATATAAAATCTTATCTCTTTCTCAAATATATATATATATATATATATATATATATATATATATATATATATATATATAATCTTATCTATCTGCTAAAGTTCTAGTTTTCTTTAATTAAAGTAATATTTATTTTATTTTTTTTTTGATAGGATCACAGGGTTGAATCCAAATAATTGTAATATAATATGAAGGGGTATTTTTATATCCCACCCCAACATATTTTATTTTATTTTAGGAATTATATCCCACGTCCCACCCCGATGTTGTAATATTGTTTACTAAAACTCAGAAAGTCACAATTTGCAAGTGGACACTATAAATTTCTTCAAAAACAGTTTCTCAAAAAAAGAAAAAAAAAAAGAAAAAAGAAAAAAACGGTGTAAGTGGACACTATAAATGTTTATTTAGCTATCGACCGAACCTACTATTTTTAATGATAGAAATTGTCAACGTTCTGTTATTATACTTCAATAGAAACAGAATAAACCAGAAGTACAATAAATGATACTCCCCCTTCTTCTTCTTCTTCTTTTTTATTTTTATTATTTTTATTTATTTTATTTTTAAGAAACATGATACTCCATCTTTTTATAAAAATTATTAGGATTGTCTCCAACAAGACCACATTGGTGCCAAAAATGAGCAGTTTTGCACTACTTTGCCTCTTAGGTGGAGGTTTAGAGAGGTATGCTAACTGAGACCTAAGCTTTAAAAAAATCAAAATAAAAGAAAATTGGATTAATATGACCAACAACACCACAATGGAAACTGTAGGCACAAACTTAGATTTATCTTATTGGCTATAGTGGCGTTTTAAAACACTGCTATAGCCAACTTTTATAAAAAAAAATATATAAGGATCTATAGCAGCATTTTTAAAGAGCCACTATAGGGTATGTATCTATAGTGGCGTTTTAAAACGCTACTATAGCCTTTTTAGAATAAAATTGGTCTATAGTGGCGTTTATAAAAACGCTGCTATAGCCTTTTTAAAATAAAAAATTGGGCCTATAGTAGCATTTTGTAAACACCACTATTAGGTCTATAGTTGCGGTACAATAGTGGCGTTTTTAAACGCCACTATAACAAACGCTGCTATAGCCCATACGGGCCTATAGTGGCTTTTCACAAATGCAGTTATCTCCTTAGGAGTGGGGGAATTTTAAGGTTAGGGGGTAGATGATCTCACTTCAGTGTATCTAAAGCCATACTTATCAGAACTAGGCATTTGAAAAAAATTTAATGGTTCATCAAGATTAGGACTAATTATGAAGCTGGCTATGACACAGCAACATGACAACATGACAATTTTTTAAAAATTAGGACAAAAGTATGGTAAAGATATGTATATTAATTAATTATTAAATATATTTTTAGTTTGATTTTTAAATATTGTAAGCATTTATTTTTCATTTAATATTAAACATATATCAATTTAAGAATAATAAAGTGAATTCATG
This sequence comes from Quercus tomentella, assembly GCA_028535165.1. Lineage (NCBI taxonomy): Eukaryota > Viridiplantae > Streptophyta > Magnoliopsida > Fagales > Fagaceae > Quercus > Quercus tomentella. The sequence goes on from JAPQVY010000068.1 coordinate 79,350,707, forward strand.
ACTAATATATGATGTTTAAAAATTAGAATAAAAATCAAGAATACAATCTAAAAGACTAAATTAAAGATAACTTGATAAATGTTCAAGATTAAAACTAAAAATAAATATAATATAAGTGTCGTGCCATGGCTGGAACATAGTTGTAAAAGCGTCTCATGTGTGTCATGTGTCCGACACAAGTGCAAATAAACTGTCTGTGTTTTCCAGGAAAAGCACTAGACTTAACTAGCTCATCCTCCAAGCCTTTAACCTTCTTCATAAGTGAGACATTCTCTTCCTTTTATTTATTTATTGCGAGCTTGTTAGATTTATCAAGTTTAACTCCAGAAATCTCTTTTTCAAGTTCAACTTTTCTACTAATATTTTAGAAAAATTCTTCAATTTAATACATTCCCTTCATTTGAATTATCCAAGGGATGATTCTTCATGGTCACTCTCACTCGAGTCATATGTACTACAAACTAAGGTAGTAAAAGCTCAAAGCTCAAAAATTTCTCTCATCAGTACAATTTTTAGACCCTTTATTTGGAATTACCTTCTTGATTTCACACTTGGAACTATTATAATTGGGACATTATTATTATTTTTTTTTATGAGAATTGGGACATTAATTAATTACGAATGTATCCATAACCTGATGGTCCTAAACACTCATGGCATTGAATAGGATGAATATTTTTGTTTAGGGCAAGACTTAGGTACAGTATTTAGGTGTTGATCCTTAGATTCTCTTTTTAAAATTCTGCCATGTGACTTTTTTCTCATGGGATGGAAGTGTATTTTTTAGTTAAGTAACCATATGGCAGAATCTTAAAGGAAAACCTAAAGAGTAATACATAAGATATTGTACATAAATTTTATCCTTTTGTTTATCTTTTACCTCTTGAATCTCTCCTAATTATGGAATTATCTAAAACAATATATGGGCCAAGGATCACTCAGGAAACTAATCCCTTACAGAGTGTATCTATGTTCGGATACCAATTGAAAAGAACCAATTTAGGCCCAAAAAATTATGCAGATTTATCAATTAATTACCAATTGAAGAAATTATGTGAAATGAACCAATTTCTCCCTTACTGTTAACCTAGCCAAAGCCGGCTCAATGGGTGAGCCAAATAGGCAACCACCTAAGGCCCTCAATGAAAAAAAACCCCTAAATTTTTACCAATAGAGATATTTTTGTACCAATAGAAGTATTAATTAAGCCATAAATATTCATCAATAAATAAAAATTAGTTGTTTTTTATCAAAGAAAAACCAATTAAAGAAAAATGTTTTCATTGATTGGGTCAATCATTTAATCTCTCACACATAAATGTTAAAAGAACTCATCAATCTTACACTAGGAAATAAATTTATACTCAAATTTTATTTAGAGATATCAAATATATAATTTTATTAAAATTTTCAATCATAATTTTTTAGTATTTTGTTACTTCATTCAATAGATTGTGTTTATTTTAGTTGTATAGTCATTGAGTAATGCGATGAGTTCATTTTAATTTGTAACTGTTTTCTAAAAAAATAGATTTTAAATGGAAAATAAAAATAAAAAACCAAAAGCTAAATAAATATTATTAATATTCAAAGTATAAGAATAGAACTCACTTAAAGTAGTCGCCTTAGGCCCCACAATGCCTTAAGCTGGCCCTGAACCTAGTGTTAATCTCTTTTTTTTTTTTTTTTGTTTGGTAAAAGAGGTTAAATCAAAGTTTTCAGACTCGGACCGTTTATTGAATTGTGAAAGAGAGAGGTTCAAGGTTTTTGAGATTGAACTGGGATCGAACCGTGATGATGTCATAATTAATATAATAATTATTTAAATTATAAATAAATATATTAAATAAATAAAAATTGAAAATTTAACTAAAATAATCCAAAACAAATATAGATAGTATTTTTTATAACATAACTTTCATAATAAAAATAAGAATTATTAAATTCTAAAAAAACATAAATAGCTATTGAGTTTTTAAATTATTTTTAAGTCATGATAAAGTACACTTTAGTACCCAATAATTTTTATTTTATGAAACTCAATAAAATAGTTAAGAGACAAATTAGTTTATTTGCTCATGGCCAAGCCCATTTGACTGCAGATCATTTTTTTTCCCAACTCCCAAGCCCATTTGAATAGTCAATGTTCACCATTTATTATGAATTTAAAAAAAAAATAAAATCAAAAGCTAGATGAAGATGTCCATGCATTTAAAAATTGTTAAAGTTAAATAAATAACAAAACCCAAGAAGGAAGTGCTTGACAGCAAGCAAGCATTATATGTTAGTAGTTGACAACAAAGCAAATATAAGTGGTTGAGACTAAAGCACGCAGCAACAAAGAAGAATTGTTTAGAAGTAGCGAAGAAGTCTACAATATTTTTAGCAATACTTTCACAACAAAATTTATTTGAAAATTTGTTACTACTTTTAATTTGAACCCACTGTTAAAATTATTTTTTTACTCACCAATATTAACTAATAACTATCTGTTACTTAAAATTTATTGTGAAATATTGTGAAAATATTGTGGAAACATTTTATTGTGATTTTTTATTCTTTTTCCTTTCTTTCCTTTCATCCATACGGACCATACGTTTCTTTTTCTTTTTTTTTTCTTTTTTTTTTTTCTCTTGTTTTTTATCCTCCACACACGTATCCCCATCCCCATCCCCTCATCTGACTCCTCTCTGCTTTTATTTTTCTTTCTTCATCTCTAGCTCTCTTTCTCATTCTCTTTCTCTCATACTCTCACCTTGTCACACACACATTACCGGTGGAGAACAAAGCCAGAAGATCTCCCCTCTCGTCTCCAGTTCCCTTCCTCCTCCAAACTCGACGAAGATCTCCCCTTCTTGCTCAAATCCCTAAATTACCCTTTCAAATTCAACAAACCCATTCTCAAAGCCCCTGGTACTCCTCACCACTGGCCTTTCATTCTCGCCATCATTCACTGGCTTGTCCAGATCGCTCTTTTCAAAGACAATCTCTCCTCTTTTGTGTTTATTTATTTAGGTTCAGATTCAAAGGGAAGTAGGGAATCGTGAGAAGCGGTCTGATCATGGTTCTCAAAACCGTGAGGTCCGATCGCGGTTTGCACGGGTCTCTGCTTTTTTCCCATAGAGCGGTTCTTGAGGCTAAAAGAACCGCAAAAATGAACGGTTTGAGGTTTTTCCGGTCGGACCGTACGGTCTGGTCCAGGTTTCAAAACCTTGGGTTAAATGCATTAAAAACTAAACCAGTCTATTACAAAAGGCCCCTTCTTTATCCAGGGTGCAAAGCCTATCCACCATAGGCGGTGGACCTTCCACCAAAATGAAAGGAACATCACTATTATTACCAATACGGGCTAAGGTATCCACGCGCTGATTAGCTTCCCTGTACGCATGTTCAACTTGCAGGTTTGGGAACTTCCTCAAGAGGAGCAGTGTTAATCTATTATTATATATAGATACACACAACTGTAAAAAAAATATACATATACACACACGAAGCTAGGGGCAGTGGCACTGTCTTTATAATATAACGGGCTGGAGAGAGGAGACTTTCATTAATATAGTAGCATTATTTTGGTTTTTGATGAGGATAATGTTGTTAAAAGGCTTATAAAATAAAATAAAAATTAAGACTTGTATTTTATTCAATTATGGTAAATGTCTTAATTTTTTAAATATATAGATACACACAACTGTAAAAAAGATATACATATACACACACGAAGCTAGGGGCAGTGGCACTGTCTTTATAATATAACGGGCTGGAGAGAGGAGACTTTCATTAATATAGTAGCATTATCTTGGTATTTGATGAGGATAATGTTGTTAAAAGGCTTATAAAATAAAATAAAAATTAAGACTTGTATTTTATTCAATTATGGTAAATGTCTTAATTTTTTAAATATATAGATACACACAACTGTAAAAAAGATATACATATACACACACGAAGCTAGGGGCAGTGGCACTGTCTTTATAATATAACGGGCTGGAGAGAGGAGACTTTCATTAATATAGTAGCATTATTTTGGTTTTTGATGAGGATAATGTTGTTAAAAGGCTTATAAAAAAAATAAAAATTATGACTTGCATTTTATTCAATTATGGTAAATGTCTTAATTTTTGAAATGAAAACTTATGGTTGACATTAAGGTTATAACATGACACTAAATAGAAAGACTTTATAGCAGGAAAGATTTCTCAGTCTTTTAAAAAAAGACTACTTCATCACGTTTTAGCGTAGTAGAAATCTTTAAATTTATGAAAGGCAACTAAAATCCATAATGAAGATAGTAGAAAAGCTTCTCAGCGAAAGCATATTAAGTGATAGAAGAATCATAACAATCTTTCAAGAAAACGAATATTAGAGGGTAAATAGAGTGAATGATATAACTACTGCATAATATTTATAAACTAATATAATAACTTTTAGAAAATGAAAAAAAATAATAATAAGGAAATTCATTAGAATAGTGGAGATGAGTACTAATTTTTTTAAAAACCAATTTTTAAAAAAAATATTAGTATATATTTGAGTACTAATTTTAGTAATTTTGTTCTATAAAATTACACTTTGTTCTCCTTTAATAATATCATTAATTCTTTTAAGAGTAATGTTATTATCACAAATTTTTCTACAATATTTTTACAAACTGTTAAGGTAAAAAATTCATATTGGTTCACACTTGGCCCACCACTTACACCACTTTTTGACTTACCAATACCACTGATTATATCAGCAATTTGTAAAAAAATTTGTAACTCTATCATTCCTTCTTGTAAAGACCATAAAAAAAATTCAAATAGATCTAAAATCTAAAACAAAATATACAAGCCCAAAAAATTAGCACAATAACAAAAATTACCAATAGTAAATCTAAAACAAAATAAGCCCAATTAATCAATTTTACCCAACACAAAAAACCCAGCCCTTTAAAAATTTTAAATAAAATTATTTTGTCCTTACCCAACATCAAAATTGCACACACGCAAAAAAAAAAAAAAAAAAAAAAAAAAAAAAAAAAAAAAATCCTCTCAAATGACTAAGTAGTAGTAGAACCAAAGGTCGAAACTGTCGCACATAACCAACAACAAACTTGCCCTCATAACTCTAAATCCTGGCTCTGTCCCTGTTGGTAAGTTTGTAAGCTTTTTTATTTATTTATTTTTTATTTATGGTAAAGGGTGATTGGTGACACATTCGTATAATAAACGAACTTATTAATTACTTTTTTATAATTTGTGGTATATCAATTTCTTAGACTTATATAATAAATGTGTAGAAGAAATGTTGTAAATACTACGAATTTTACCATATAAAGTTTACAAACAGACATATCTATGAATGTAATAAGAGGATTTCAATAAGATACTAAATGAATGTTTGAATTTGGCTTTTATAATTAGTAACGCATTAATTTCTAAATTTTATTTAAGGTTTTAGAACCTAGTTGAGACAAATTCAATCAAATTTCTAGCCAATTAATAAAGTGATTAATTATGCAGTTAAATCTGAATTAAACAAACATCACACAATCGCAAACCGCATGAATATCAAGAATGATGACCTAGGAAATTTTTTGAAATTGTGGTTTCAAAGTAAAAAAGAAAACCTGGTGAGGATTTAATCAAAATAATCCTTAAGGCAACATTTTACTAATAGAATAAAAGTTTGAACATTTGTGATATCTGTTTGGAATCAATCAACTGATTTGCTGATTAGTTTTTTGGGGTCTAAATCATATTTTTCAGACTCCCTTCTGAGTGAGGTATTAGATGTTAATTTATACACTGGGAGGTAGTACAGTATGCACTAGCTGTTATAGATATGGGACCAAGGATTAAGTACATTATATTGACTTAGTCTAATTTATATAAGAAGAATTTTAGTCCTAATTAAACTAATAGTCCTGATTGTATAATATGTACTGTTAACCTTGTGTTACTCTATTATTATATACATGTACACACAACTGTTAAAATAATATCTCGAAGCTAGGGGCGCGTAGTGGCACTATCTTTATAAAATAATGAGAGTGACGACTTCCATTAATATAATAGCATCATTTTGGTTTATGATGAGGACAATATTGTTTAATAGACTTTTAAAAAATTCAAAATTAAGACTTGTATTTTATTCTCTTTTTTTTTTTTTTTTTTTTTTTGAGAATCCAAGACTTGTATTTTATACAATTATGGTAAATATCATTATTTTTTAAATTAAAACGTATGGTGGACTAATTCAAGGTTATAACATGACACTAAATAGAAAGAATAAGACTACTTTATAGCAGAAAAGCTTTCTCAATCTTTAAAAAAATAGACTACTTATCGTTTTAGCGTAGTATAAATCTTTAAATTTATGAAGGGCAACTAAAATCCATAATGAAGACATAGTAGAAAAGCTTCTCAGCAAAAGCATTTAATTAGTGATAGAAGAGTCATAGCATCCTTTCAAGATAACGAACCTTAGAGAGTAGATAGGATGAATGATATAACTACTAGATAATATTTATAAACTAATATATTAACTTTAGTAAATAAAACCAAAAAATAATGAGGAAATTCATTAGAATAGTGTAGATTGACACCAATCACGTTCAATACTATGTCAGTATAATAAAAATATATATTAATTACTTTTTTGTAATTAGTGGAACATCAATTTCTTAAATTTATGTAATAAAACTTATAGAACAAATATTACAGAGATTACAAATTTCATCATATAAGGTTTATAAACTGAAATATCAATGAATGTGATAAGAAGATTTCAATAAGACAATAAATAAATGACTGAATTTGGTTTTTATAATTAGTGACACATTAATTTCTAAATGTTATATATTTAAATTTGCAATATCTAAGTATCACTCAATTTGTACGCCGCTGTCTAAAACGTTAATTAGAAAACACACTACATACAAAAATTCATATTACATTTATTTTTTTAGTACATTATTTTGGAATTTAAAGCACTTCACATATTAATAGTAAAAGAATTTTATTGCACGATCAACCTAGCCCTTGCATGACCCTTTGAAATTTGAAACTGCTCAGTAATACCAAGATGTGCCGTAAGGAGCCAGACATGAGTGAGCAGCTCTCCACCCCTAGTGAGTTGCTGAGCGTGATGGCCCCATCGACACTTAATCGCAGAATAACATAGAATTTCCACCCATACATGACTAATCAACTCCCATTTCCTTTCAATATTCCCCAGGGTTTGCAAAGATTTAGCAAGCCTACATCCATCAAATAGTACTGACTTGCTTCTGTCTCCTTTCACTTCAGAGGGAGGAATTTCAGTGCTAACTCGAAGTAAGGTCATGCAAGATTGCTTTACATCGGATATAGAATTTCTTTCCTCAAAAAATTCAACGGCCTCGGCACATGTGTCTTGGAACCTGATTTGTTCAATCCCATTAGGCAGCATAATAGGAAGCATGACTAGAAGATATAACATATAATCTGATAACAACTTGCTGGCTTCACAATTTGGATAACTATCTGGGTTTTGGGTTGTGTTTCGATCATAATTATAACAGAGGTTTGTTGCAATATGCCAAAGAAGAATGCTTTGGTCAGTTTCAACCTCAACGCTCTCTTTAAGCGTTTCAAGATTTTCTTTGCTGATTTCGCTTAGACATCTTGGATCATTAAACACCCGATCACCCCTACTAGCGCATAAATCCTTGCAAGCCTTGAGATCATTTGATGCACTCCTTGATTTCTCTACTATCCGTTGAAATATCAATTCTTTCAAACCCATAGAAACATCTACTGAATCATGGTACCGATGCTTCTCCAACCATTCATTATTGCAGAATACCTTTTGGAGAAAACTGCACTTGGGTGGCCTAAGTTTAAGGCAAAATTCTATTAGGTTGTATTGCCCTATGGTATTGGACCACCTCTTAATTCTAAATAGTGGAATTGAATCAAAGAATGTAATTCCTACATACAAGAGATCCACCACAGCATTCTTGTGCTTACTGAGCCAAAGCTTTGTCCAATCTGATGTAAGTAGCAATAACACTGCATATATCTCTAGGATGGTTGCTCCAACCAACAACACATAAGTGATGATTACGTTGGCTCTTGAGTATGCGTGCTTCTCCATGATCGAAAAAAGGAATAGCACAGACACGGTGCAAGAGAAACTAATGAGGCGGAAAACACAACCGGGTAGAGAATATACTTTGAATGCCTTTGTATAAAACACGTCGTACATGAATCCAAGCTCAACCTCGATCACTTTGAAAGCTTCATCACAAGATACACTCTGAAAGAAGGATTGGCTGTTCACCTTATCTTGAATACTGAGGATGAGATCTGCAAATAGCTGCTTGAAAGTCTTGAAGAAATTGTAGGCATCTTGTAGAGTGGCTCCATCTGTAATCATGACATTTTCTGGGGCTGTAAAGGAAAGATCACCTAAAACTGGAGCTTCCATGAATCTATCTGATGTAACTTCGAACCCCTCGTCTTTCTTTGAGCAGTATTCTTCCATGTATCTTGCGTAATTTGGGCCTGGATCAGGACGATGGAGCATGGATTCTTTAAATTTTTCACTGCTAGCAGACCTTAAAACCCATATTCTCTCCCCAGTCTTGATTATTCCGGCAATAAACATTGGAAATGCCAGAAAACTCAGCAGTGTTTGATTTGAGGCTTTGAGTGAGACATAGAAAGCGATCATCATCTGGAAAGCTAGCATAAGTAACCGCCTCCACCATAACTCGTTGTCTTCCAAGGAATAGGCCGTAATGGTGTCTGGACCGCCAAGGTACAGGAGAAAAAATTGTGCCCAGAATGCCTTTAAGGCAAACTTTGGGTCTTCGAAATTTCCTGCATTTTTTGAAAGTACACTCAGCGAGAATGCTGCAAACCAGTCTGCCGACAAGTAGGCAAACCACAGAATGAAACTGAGGGTGTGGCTGGCCAAATACTTTCTCCTATTGCCCATCACAGTGAGAATGCTTTGTATGATGAGGCTTAGTAAAACCAAAGCCTGAATCTCCCATTCGTTCCAAAATATTCTCAATACTGCTGGGAAAATCTGCATCGCCTTCTTCTTCCTTGTGAAGATCAAACTGCCGATTACTAAAGAAAGGCACAGATGAATTATTTTATCAGCTACTGTCAAGTATATAACAGAAGAGGTTAATCAATATAAAATGGCACAAATGATTAATAGTTTATCTATAATCCGTAACTAATGAATCAGAGCTCTCCCTTTGTCTTTCTTTGACTTCTACATTAATGGATTGCTTAGCGGATTTGCGGCTTTTGCTGGTTTTCAATTCAAAATGAAAGCTCACTAAGTGTGTAAAACACTAGTGAATGTTTAGACCCTTAATTTCAAAATTACCAACACAAGCTTATCCTCAATACCCAAACAAGCAACCAACTCTAAACCATAATTTAATCACAACATAGCAGTAATTAAAAAAAAGAGTAAGGGTCAGAGAGATGCAAATACAAGATAATACCGGCACGTGTTATCAAAGAAGAAACCGAAGAACTCGGTGAAAAACCACTCCACTGCCCTCCAAGCGGTAAAATGATCCACTAGAAAATCAGTTAGGACACATGAATAGCAATAGAACTTCCAAGCCTAACCTACCCGATGCACCTAAGCCCTCCAAACTTTTTGCTCCAACAGGGTTAAGCCTAACCTTGTCTTCTCTAGCTTACCGGATCTTGTAATGAATTGGTTATCTCTTGAACTGCTTCCCAAACACTAAGGATCTTCTCACTAATATGAATATGGTGAGGTAAGGATTTGGCTAAAGATTCTCTCAAAGGTATGATAATGGAGAGGGTGAGAGTAGAGGAATTTGGAGAATCAAATATATAAGATTGTAGATGAGTCATTCTTGTTTTTCTCTAGAGTTTGTCTCTCAAAATTCTCTCTAGAATCTCTCTACATTTCATGGGTATAAGGGTATTTATAGTAGGGTATGAGAAGGAATGTGAAAAATCATTTTTCTACAAAATAAGGTGCACTAGCGAGTGACTCGCGACTGGGATGCGTCGCGAGTTCCTTTCACCAGATAACTGAAAGGTCAGACTGTACTTTTTGTCCTGTAGTGATCCATCTGTCATGACCCTTCAACTTCCAGCATGCTTCACACGTGTGCTGGATTCTGGGAAGTCACGACTTGCGAGTCAGTCGCAAGGTCCAACCGCGAGAAGCTCTTTGATGCACACACTTGATCAATTCTTCACACTCTCTCACACTTAACCCTTACATTATTCCTACCTAAATACAGGGTTTCTAAATGTTGAATTACAAGCAAATTTGGCACGGAATAAAGCCAATACATAGTTGAATAAATTCAACTTTACACAAAAGATGATCCTTTCCAATTAACTTGAAACTAGAATCATCACACAAAAAGGCATATAGTTTAAATTGATTGACATCTAATGTTGTTTCTACAAAGATATTCCTAGTTCAAATCCCTACCCCCAACTATTGAATAATCAAAAACAGGAAAAAAAAAAAATTACCCAGGCTCATCACACACCCTGCATGCCTGCTTAGAGTACTTATTTTTTATTTTTTTAATGTCATAAGTTTTCATGCTTAGAGTTTTTATTTATTTATTTTCTTAATGTCATAATTTTTCATTCATTTCATTCAAGATTTATGTATTTGTCTAATGAGATTTATGCGTTTACTAATCACCAAAACAAATAGCTAAAGTTGATTCTATGTGGTTCAACTAGTAATTTCTCTTTGCGGACGAATAAGAGATATGTGGTTCAAAGCTTATCGATACCAAAAATGAAATGGTGTCTTAGCTTGAAGGTAAAAAACTATTATCATGAGTGAATATTATAGGTTTGAAGTTGAAATTATATATTATCTATCAAAATAATAATAACTAAAAAAAGAAGTACTTTGTGAATGCTTTAATAATTTTTTAATTACCATAATCATGGACCATTAGGAATGATTTCAAAACCCATAATATGATAATCTTCAAATTTTTTTAATAGATATTTAACAAAATTTCAAGTTATAGTATCTGCTCTATAATGGTTAATGTTTATCATTAGGCTAAGATACTAATTAATTTTTTGTGCAGGTAAAATTTAACCCTAAATTTCTTATCTGATGATAAGAAACTTTAATTACTAATCAAGCTAACTGGAACCCTCGTAATAAATAATTAAAAAGTTAAACACAAAGAGTTCCTTTTTTGGTAATTAAAAAACTTACGACATATATGTTTGGTATATTGTAATATGTCCTATAATGGAATGACTATTCATGTGGAATATATATTCAACTATTTGGTTGCATTTTTATTACAAGTAGTAGTTATTTCTTAGGAATAGTTATTCATTAATTTGAAGAGTATCTATTCCTCTTCAAAAAAATTTTAATGGCTCATTTTTAGTAGGTAAAATAACTTCTAAACAAATTAAGGAATAGTTATTCTTCTCTAAAAGGGTTACAATAGTTATTTATTATAACTTAACTTGTTGACACCTACTAGTTTTTCTAAATAAGATCCTTAGAATTTAAATTTCCCAAATGTAACTATTGAATAATCAATTTTAATATATATATATATATATATATATATATATATAATGAATAAATTTCCAAATATACAAATTTTCTATATGTACATAACAATAAAAATAAAAAATGACCCCAAAAATCTCTCTCAAATTAAAATATAAGTACGATATTTTATAAATTTGAGTTTGATTTTAATAATACAATCAAATGTATTGAAATATTTATTACATTATAACATCTTTTATTCTCAATAATAAAATTTGTAATTCCTATTGTAATTTGCCTTCAATGTACCCTATACACTCTTTCCATAATCAAGGTCCACTTGTACAATGTTACAACCCAAGCCACTATTCTTATTATTTTTCAAATTAGGTAATTCAATTAACTAGTTGCTAACTTGTGCAATGCATGAGAATAGCTATTGGATGAGCTTCAAGGAAAAAAAAAAAAATGCTATTATTTTTTGAGTTGGAGTAGTAAGCAAAAATTCATGAAATTAAAAAAAAAAAAAAATTTGATATTGAAAAAAATAGCATAAAGGTTTATTAGTTAGACAGAAGAAAGCAATGTTGTTTTATTTATTAATTTTCTGTGAGAAGGAATAAGAGGCGGAATGTTGTGTCTCTAGCTTTGTTTGTGTTATATATATAGGTATATACAAGATAAGTTGTAATATACATACCAAAAGGTATCTATTGAAAAGTTATAACCCTTCATATTAAATATATATTAAAGATGTCTATAGAACGAAAATGTGTCTATTAACTGAAAATGTGTCTATTAAATGAAAATATGCCTAATGACTGTAAATGTGCATATTGAATGAAAATGTGTATATTGAATGAAAATGTGTTTATTGAAAGTTCATAATCCTTTGGATATAAATAGTGATTCATATTCAGTTGGTAACTTCTTCCTAACTTCTTATTTTTAATTTTTCTTAGAAACACAAGAAACTTGTGGGTGTACTCCGAAATTGCTATTTATAGAACCCAATTGTTAATTTATGGTTTTTCACATAACATTTGTGTTGGCTTTATTCCATGACAAAAAGTGTTGTAATTTCATTAATTTATTTCCTTGTATTTTGTGGGATTTATTTGTAATGGGTTTAGTATTAAGTTAGTGGAAATTGCTCAAGAAGTTGATCTCGTGACTTGTCTCGCTAGTGGTGTAACATGTGAAAGTCACATGAGAAGCACATACTGGAAGCTGAAGAGTCAAGTGTCAGGTTGCATTTCACGAGTCACTTCGCAACTCAGGCCAAGTCGCGAGTGACCCGCGAAACTCTCTGCTTGGAGGATTTTAAGTGTGACATTTCCTCTTCTTTACTCTACTATATATACCCTCATTACTCACAAAATTGTAAAGAGACTATTCAGAAGAAAAAAAATCCTAGAAAGGTTTGTACAATACACCCACATTTTAGAGAGAAAGCTACTCATCCTTAATTGAGAATTCCTTTGTAGTCTCTTCTCCTTCCCCTCTCCCATTATTATACCTTGAGAGAAGATTTGTACCCAAACACAACACATACATATTCAAAGAGTAGAGAGTGTTTTGGAACTTGGGAAGCATTTAGAATTTGCTAAAAGAAGTCGGTGAGGCTTGGTAGATACAATCGGGCGGTATTGCAGGATCTAGATAACTAGTGAAGACAACACTCCGAGAAGTCTGTTGGTAGCTAGAGCTTGAAGGACTCAAGTATATTGGATAGATTAGACTTGGAGGGTCTGTTTGATATTTGTGTACTCCAACTTATTCACTAGTGAATCGATTTTGACTTGGAGGGTCGCAGAGAGGTTTTTTGTTAAGTTCTTTGGTTTCCTCTTTGACAACACATTGTCGTGTTATCTTGTGTTTACATCACTCTTCCCTACTCTTTAAGTTTTAATTTAATTGTTTATTGCACATACTTATGTCTTAGAGTAGTGCTCTAGCTTTATCGCGATTCATTTACTCCTGTTCCACATTTAGTTAAGTTAGAGTAAAAGTAATCAAAGTAATCAAGCCGTAATTTAAAATAAGGGGTCTAAACAAACATTAGTATTTCTACACGAATTGGGTTTTCACCAATAAATTTAGTTGCATCTTGAGAACTAATTTGTAGTTTTTTTCCCCTTAAAATCCTTTTTTTTTTTTAATCTATATGTTACTGTTTAAGAATTTGTCAAGCAAAAGCATGCTTTAGCATGCCAAAAAGCACTAACGTGTTTAGTATCCTCTTATTCTTTCCGTGTTGTTTTTTTTTTTTTTTTTTTTTTTTTTTTTTTTTTTTTTTAGTTTATCAAGCAATTTGAAATGGAAAAGATATTTCACTTAAAAATTAGATTAAAAAAAAAGAAGCCATCCTAACCTTTTAATCTGATTCAGTAAAACTCAACAATGAAACTTCTTGTAGAGAACCCTGCAAGTCTCCACCATGTTCCCACTTGTAAAATAGGCAAGGAAAATGTTGGAGGAGATATCATAACTACCCAAGATATTAGGAAAACCGAAAATTGTAACGTTATATCAAGGACAAAACCAAACGGTGTGATCAAATGGAAATGGGCAGGGATGAGTATTTGTGGTTTCAGAATTTTGGTTTAAATTCCACTTCATTTCAATGTAATGGTAGAAAAATTTTGATGAAACGATTTGCTTAATCAAGGACACAAATTTTCAGTGTTTTGTTTGTAAATGTGGCATAAATTTATAAAGTCACGTAATGCAATAAGGAGCGGTAAAAAGAAAGTCAAATGTTTTGCTTTTATATTATAGTAGTCGCTAACCCGTGCAATGCACGAAAATAGTTAATGAATGAGTTTCAAGAGGAAAAAAAATTATTATTTTTAAGTTCGGGTAGTAAGAAAAAAATACATGAAATTCAAAAAATATATATTGAAAGAAATAACACAAAGAAATTAGTTAGGCAGAAGAAAAGAATGTTGTTTTATTTATTAGTTGTTTTGTGGGAAGGAATAAGAGTCAGAATGTTATGTCTCTTTTTTAATTTGTATTGTACATATAGGTATAGACAAGATAGGTTGTAATGTATATACCAATAGATGCCTATTGAAAGGTCATAACCCTTCAAATTGGATATACCAAAATGTACTTAATGTCATAACCCTTCATTGGGGGGACCACAATTTGACTCCCTACAACCACTCTAAAAACAGGCCCGTGCGACGTGATGTCGATTGCTATAAAAGATTTGAGTGTGTCTTCATCATCACCAATTGGTTTTGAGGTGGAATGACACAGCTCACGGTCTGACAAATGATATCAGAGCTAAGGTCATGAATTCAAGTCATGGGAGTGTCATTGTGAGGGAGGGATTGTTGGGGGAACCATAATTTGACTCCCTACAACCACTCTAAAAACAAGCCCGCATTGTGTGATGTCGAATGCCATAAAAGATTTGAGTGTGTCTTCCTCATCACAATTGGTTTTGAGGCGAAATGACACAGCTCACGGTCCGACACCCTTCATATTGAATATACCAAAATGTGTCTATTGACCAAAAATTTTCCCTTTGAATGAATATGTGCCTATTGACTGAAAAGATACATGTTGACCGACAATGTGCCTATTGAATAAAAAATGTCTATTGATAGAAAATGTGTCTATTGAAAAATGAAAAAGCACAACTGTTCGGCATTTTAAAATGTAGACATGACATTAATTTAGGTAACCATGTAGCTTAATAAAGTGAGGTCAACAAAAAGTCAAATGTTTCACTTTTATATTATTATATGATATAAATTTATAACTTTCCACTATCAACGCGCAGGTTGTAACTAGACATGGTAAAACAGGTCAGAATTTTTTTACCCGACTTGACCCAACCTGAGAAATACTCGACTTGAACCTGATTTTTTTGACCCGAAGCAAAAACGAGTTGACCCGTGACCCGACCCGTGTTTTTTACAGGTCAACTTGACCTGACCCGCGACCCGACCCGAACCCAAACCTGAACCATTTTTTAAAACTTTTTTTTTTTGGTAAAAAAAAAATATATATTAAGATAATATTGGTTCAATTTTTTGTTGTAAGCTTTAAAGAAACAATTGAGACATTTACATAACTACATGCAAATTAATTAAAAAATAAATAGGTGAGCATTCTATAATGAGTAAAGATTTTTAGATATAAAATAACAAAGTACATGCCAAGATAATCTAGTTATAGTAGAGTTAAAAACATATATTTAAAATTGTAGACATATGTGAGAAATATTCACAAGTGTGAAAATAGTGAAGCCAAAGTATCAAATTAACAGAAATTATGAATGCTTAGTCCTATTTTTTAACAATTTATGTCCAAAATAAATGGCTTTTCAAAATAAATGGTGATATTTCCTAATGTATATCTCAAATTGAAATAGAGTGCCAATTACAATTGATAATAGATTATAAAATTAATTTTCATGATTGTAAATTTCTTATATGTTTTTATTCTTTGTCAAATGAGTTATCCAATAAGTCATTTGTAATTTTGTTTTATATTTTGGGATGTTGATATTGTGTAAAAATAAAACTTGTGTATTTTTTTTACTAATCTTTGTGTTATTTTGTTTTAGATAGCAATGTTAGGATTTGTATAATTTTAAAATTATTGAATTAGTATTAATTAGTTTAACTGAGTTCATTCTTGATATAAGTGGTGAATTCAAAGTAATGCATTTTACATCAAGTAATTTATTGCATAACTTTCCAAATGGCAAATACATGTTGTTTTCTTTATAAATATATATATATATATATATATATATATATATATGAAAAATACGAATCAACCCAACCCAACCCAACTTGACTCGCAACCCGATTGACCCGAACCTCTTTTTAACCCGCTTAAAATGAGCCATTTTGACCCACAACCCGTTTGACCCGCAACCAATTGACCTGACCCGAACACAACCCGACTTGCCCATTTTGCCATGTCTAGTTGTAACATTAGAATATTTAGTAATCTTCTCAAATAAGAGATGTTAACCTAAATTATCATATAATAATTTTTATGTTATGCTTTATTACGATTTCATTGCTGAGTTCATGATTTGAAGTTTCTGAATCGTGCACTACGCTTTTCTTTTCTTTTTTCCCTTTTTTATTTATTTTTTGGGGGAGGGGGGGGGGGGGGGGGGGTGAGAATTGCACTACTCTTTACTTGAACCCAATAGTTTCATTTTCTAGAGGGACTTTTGATTGGTCCACCACTTTAGTATCAAGACCTGATAAGGAAATACTACTTCAAGAATCCATATTATGAAATACCCATATAAGTGTCAATATTTTTCTTATTACCCACTTTACAAAACCATGTAAACTCCAATTAAACAAAACATAATATAAACCATATCAGAAAGATATTGTTGGCTAGACAAATAGTTGTTGAATAACTCTAGTTCAACACATTTAAGTTAATAATCTACAAGATTTTTAATTTAAGTTAATAAAGAGGGAAAACCCACAACAAATGTCCATCCAACCTTAATTTTTCTTGTGTTGAGTTTGGTCGTACAAAATGTCATAACAGTTAATCACAACAATGGTGATGAAGTCGGAATTTGACCTCGTCAATGCCGATGGACGAACTGCGGTGCCTGTTGAAAAGATCAGAAATACAAAGAAGGTTCTTCGGCGTGGTGCCGATTGAGGACACTCCGATGCCTAAGTCAGATTATGGCTCTGTATGGATGATGTAATTGTAGTCTACTGAGTTTTTCATGAAGAAAACTTACCTCAGTTCCACTGCCTTTTATAGTTTTCTTTTTGGTGAGCCATTTATGACTGTTAATACTTCTCTAGGCATTTTTCACCTGAGTGAAACATGGCATTCAATGGCAATAAATTTTTTGTTTAATGTGTAACGGGTGATCGTTGGCTCATCATAGCTCCCGTAATTGTTCCGACGCATTTACTCATTGTCAGCTGGCCTGATGGAATTAACTCGTGGGTTTAATGAGCATAGGCTCTTCTTACTCATACAGACGGCCTTTCATCACTTTACTCGTCCCCGACTTAGATGCAGTTTGTGGTCATCAGTTTACTGGACGACCTTTTACTGATACTCGTCAGTTGCCCCCCCATTCCTATGTTGTCAAGGCTTTGGACAATCATAGGAATGTGATCAGATGTGACGGTTCGTATCTTCTCGTTTCCCGAAACTTCGCTTCCGTCTTAAATGCAAAATGACTACTTCCCAGGAAAGGAACACATGTCTACTCTCTATTTGTGGCGTGTGCGAAATCACCCTGATTTTGGCACACTTTAATTTTAGTTTTTCCTTTTTTAGGAAAACTGTTCCTCTCCCTCTGCCTTATTTGGTCTCAACTTCAGAGTACAGAGGAACTTCCATACTTCAAATCTTCCTGGTAAGGCCTCTTTTCTCTATTCTTTGATGGTTGGTTTTGAATTCTTTAGTCAAGAGTGCCCCTCGGTTTCCTTTTTCTTCGTTATATTAGGGGTTTTTCTGGAGTATTCTTCTAGTCGGCATCCTCAGGTTGGTTTGTTTGTGTCGCGTTCCACAGCACTTAAGTCCGTTTTGTTCTCCCTCTACCCTTTGATCCGCCATTCCTTGATAAAACACCATTTAGAGATGGCCACCATTGAATATAGGGAAGATGATGTTAAGTCGAGTGAGTTAGAGATAAGGTTGTCCTCAAATGCTGAGTCTTTGTGCAAGGTGGTTGACACCGCTACCTCAAAAATACCTTCGTCTTCATCCTCACCCCCTCTGCATGCCCTTTTCTGAAGTCTGCTCTTTGAAAGAGAAGCAATTGAATGGTTTTAGAAAAAGATTTTAATTTCCCAAGGGTACCTCCATTAGATTGCCTCGTCCAAGTGGAAAATCCTGTAGCTTTGCCCACGGAGAGGTGTGTTTTTACAAGGTTGACTTTCTGTGCAGCCTTCGTTTCCTTGTAAATCCATTTATCATATAACTTCTGCATAATTTCCAAATTTCCCCTGGTCAACTCGTCCCTAACTCTTGGAGGACGATTATAAGTTGTATGTCCATCTGGGTGTCAACTTGCGATGGAGATATGATAACGTTAAATGAGTTTTTGTATTTGTACCATCTGAAAGCCTTCACCTACTATGGGTATTTTGAGCTTTTACCCTGGGATAAAAAATCTGGGGTTGTAAAAGGCTTTCCCTCATTTTTTCGTGATTGGAAATCGTGATACTTTTTCATTTCTGGAATGGGTTGGGAAACCGTGTTCAACGACTTCTGGGGGGAAGTCCCCAGATTACTGCGAAAATGAGAAGTCCCTACGCTTGGTGCGTACTTTCTTTGTCTTCCATTGTTTTCTTTTATATCACTGCTGCTTGCCTAATAATGTCTACCTTTTAATTTTTGTAGCTCTTGATCGTCCTAAGTTGGAAGCTTAACCCCGCAGTCAGGTTCATGTTGGCCTTGCTTTTGCTCGTGAGATCGAGGACTTCGATAACCTGTTTGATCCTTGTCATTTGTTTGACTGCTATTTGGGACCCGAACCTTCAAAGTACATGTTGGAGAAAATTCGCCGAGAAGAGTAAAGTAAGATCGTCTATTCATTAGTTCTCAGAATACTTTTGTCTTTGTTAGCCTCATCTCTACTATATTTGATTGCTTACTTCACTTTTGGTTAGCAGAAATGGCCACTAGGTACGGCAAGGAGAAATACACTTGTATCAAGGGTTTGAAGAATGAGCCCTTGTCTAACCTTGCCACAGATTCGAAGAAGAGGTAACTAGGTGAGGAGACGAGTGAAGCTACTGTTCTTCCATCCATTCAGATTGCACCATCTTCTCTTGTAAGGTTGAATTTATTCAACCATCTAATTGGCTTTATTCCGTGCCAATTTTGCTTGTAATTCAGCATTTAGTAACCCTGTATTTAGGTGGGTTTGATGTAAGGGTAGTGAGTGAGATAGAGTGAAGTTTGCTCAAGAGTGTGCAAGAAAACAGAGACTCACGGCTGGGACTCGCGGGTGACTCGCGGCTGCAAGCCGCCAGAAGCAGCACACGTGCCAAGCATGCTGGAAGGTGAACAGTCATGCCAGCTGGAGCACTACAGGACAAAACAGGACAACTGGCCATACGGTTATCTCGCGACTGGATCTCGCGACTTGGTCAAGCCGCGAGGTCAAGCCGCGAGCCACCCCTGTTTTGTAAAACCTGACGTTTCACATTCCTCTCCCACTCCAGTATAAATACCCCTTTTACCCACGATTGAGAGAGAGCTTCCAGAGAGAATTTTGAGAGAGAAACCCTAAAGAAAAACAAGATTGATTCACCCACAATCTATACCTTAGAGTCTCTCCAAATTCCCAACTCTCGTCCTCTCCATTGTCAAATCCTTGAGAGGCATTATACCAGACCTGGTTCTCACCATCATCATCACTGTGAGACAGTTGTTTGGATTTCTGGGAAGCAGTTAGGAAGGAACCAATCTTCATTGGTTGATGCTATGGTCTAGTAGCGGAATCCGGGAAGCTAGAAAAGAAAAAGGTTCGGCGCAACCTCGTTGGAGCAAGAAGCTTGGAGGGCTTAGGTGCACTGGGTAGATTAGGCTTGGAGGGTCTATTGCTGTCCTTGTATCCCAACTACATTTTCTAGTGGATTATTGACCGCTTGGAGGGCGGCGGAGAGGTTTTACTCCGAGGGCTTCGGTTTCCTCTTCGATAACACATCGCGTGTTGTCTTTGTGTTTGCATCTTCCTTCCTCTCTATCTTTGCCTTTTTATTATCTGCTGTGGATTTTATTTTGTTATGGCTTAGATAGTTTTTATCCAATTTCATATTATAGCATATGTTAAGTTTCCGCACACTAGTTGTTTGACATATTGCTTGAATTGGTTAAGTTGTAAGTTGGGGGGTCTAAACGTTCAAAAGTGTTTTTACACGATTTTGAACTTTCATTTGGTATCAGAGCGGGTACACTGTTATTGGTTTCATTACCATTGTGTGATCCTTGACTCCCTTTTGAGATGGATAGGTCTCAATCCCTAAATGCACCTCCATATTTTGATGGTAGTAATTATGCTTTTTGGAAGGTTCGCATGAGAGCATTTCTGTGCTCCATTGATGAATCTGTTTGGGATGCAGTTGAGAGTGGTTGGACTAGACCTGAGGCAGCCAAATCCACATGGGATAAGGTAGCACTCACTGCATCTAATGCTAACAGTAAAGCTTTAAATGCTATTTTCTGTGGTGTGTCTCCAGATGAATTTCACAGGATTTCTCATATCACCATTGCCAAAGAAGCATGGGAGATTTTGGAAACCACCTATGAAGGCACGAAGAAAGTGAAAGACACCAAGTTACAAATGCTGACCACCCGGTTTGAGGAGCTCAAAATGAGTGAGGATGAGTCTTTTGACTCTTTCTATGGGAAGCTAAATGAGGTGGTTGTCAGTAAGTTCAACTTGGGGGAGAAAACGGAGGATTCTAAAATCGTAAGGAAGATCCTTCGATCATTGCCGGAAAGTTTTCGTGCTAAAGTGACAGCGATTGAAGAGAGCAAGGACCTAGATGACATCAAAGTCCAAGAGCTGGTCGGTTCTCTTCAGACTTATGAAATGTCGCTACCCAATCAACGGAAGAGTAAATCCCTTGCTCTTAAGACCATTAATGAGAAGGTAGAAGTCCATGACTCATCGGAAGACGATGTGGTTGATAAAGATGTTGCATACCTTGTAAAAAATTTTCGAAAGTTCTTGAAGTTCAAGAATAATGGAAAATTTGGTGATAAAGGAAAACTCCAAAGTTCTGGAAGGGAGAAAAGGGAATTCAAAAAGAGAGATGGTAAAGAATCCCAACCTACACAAGGTGTCACTTGCTTCGAATGTAACGGGCATGGACACTTTAAGAAGGAATGTCCGAATTATTTGAAATCAAAAGGTAAAGTGTATGCCACGACATTGAGTGACTCGGATTCGTCTGACTCAGAATCTGAAGAGAGCTGTGATGGAGAGGGGAACTATTCAGCTTTTATGACCATTGCTCATGTTGAGTCTTCAGATGAGTTGAATCTGCTTGTACAAGACCTTGGAGAACATAGTGATGATGAATCACTAGCAATTGTTGAAGAATCAGATGCTGAACAAGATGAAAGCACAGCAAATCTTCAAGAGAATTATAACTCACTCTTGGAAAAGTCGGGTGAGTACACAAGGGTGGCCAAGGCTGCTGTGAGAAAAATGAAGAAGGCAGAGGAGGACTACAAAAGTCTCCTAATCCGATATAGGGAGGCCAAATGCGAGATAGAAACTTTGAATGGTGAGTTGTCCGAAGCTTACACAAAAGTAAGATTTCTTGAGAATGAGGTTGTGCAAGCAAATGCTAAAGTAGAGAGGGTCACCACCAAGAAGCTAGATGATGTTATCTCATCTCAAAAGAGCTTTTCAGACAAATCCGGATTGGGATATACCGGAGGAAGTAGCTCATCTGGAAATGTCACTAAAGAAGTGAAGTTCGTTAAGGCTAAAGATCCAGTTGATGTTGGTCCTACTGCTGAGAAGCCCAAGATAGAAGAGAAGAGAAATGTGGGGAACGAACGGTTGCTGAATTCCCGTAATCAATATGTGGGCAGGTCTGAATTTCGTGCCAAGTCACGTCCACGACCACAAAGAGGTCCTAGAGCGACTTATGTGTGTCATTATTGCGGACTTCAAGGGCATACTCGACCAAATTGCCAAAAGCTGAGAGCAAAGAACAGTACAACTCCTCAAAGGTCAGGAGGACCTAGAAATGATAGAAGAATTTGGGCAGGTGATCAATCTAGAGATCAGAATGGTGATCCCGAAATGATGAACGTGATGAAGATGATTGGTGCATTCACCAACTGCTTGGAAAGCTTCTCACGAAGGTTTGAAAGCCCTAACTCCCGTACCCAATCCTATAAGGAAATCACCCCAAACGCAAGTGACGTGTGGGTGAAAAAGGGTACTCATGCATAAGCATTAGAACATGTCCATGCATTAATACTTCCTATGCTTTGTGACAATGTTTGTTTGTTTTACTTGCTGTTTTTGCTATTGGATGTTTGCTTGTCTTCTTGTGCATATTTTTTTCTTATCAATCTTTTTGCTTCGTGTGTCAAAAAATCCAAAAATCACATAAAAATTAGAAAATCAAAAAGCTTGATTGACTTTGTTGAGTTTTTGTCTCAAAACTTGTTTTGCCTTGTACCTTTGTGCTAATGGCTTTGTGCATTTTCGAGCATTGCTTGTCTTCATGCACTCATATCTATGTGGGAGAAATTTTGAAATCTTTGTGATTGTTGTAAATAGATCTTCAAACTTGTCATGAATGATTAGTGAATGGTTTTGTTGATCTTGAGACTTGCATAGACTTGTGTCTATATATCTTCCCACTCTTTATTTTTGTTTTTGCTAAAAAGAGCTCACAAAATGTAAATCTCCAAATGAAAAGAGATATTGAGCTGTAAAAGCCTGTCGCACATACTAGTATTCGACTAGGAAAAAGGGAAAGCGACCAAAAATTAAAGAGAAATGTTTATTCAAAAAGCCAAAGGCTTGTTCATCAAAAAGAAATGTCAACTGTCACTCTCACAATGAGAGGTGATTGCCTCAAAAGATCAAAAAGATCAAATGTTGATTAATAGTGGAGTCAAATGTAAAGCTCCAAGTCATGTTATCAAGTTTTTGTGGGAGGTCATATATACATACTTCTATAATTGAGATGGGTCACATGATCTAGTGCTAATTGTGTATGTCTTGGTTGAATTGATCATTGAAGCTTCACATTAGACTAAGGACTATCTCATTGTTGATATCCACACACAACACACAAGTTTATGTTCAATAAATGCCCATATTCATTTGTGTGATTGTACTTGATAAAATGTGTTTTCACATGCTCAATCTTTGTTAAATCTTTTTCAGTTTTCCCTCGAACTTTTGTAACTGTTCATTTTCTCTCTAAAATATCTCCTTTCCAAACACTCCAAACACTCCGTGAATCCATTTTCAAACCTCATTGGTGCTTCATTTCTTATCCAAATCATCAAGAAAAGGTATGGGTTTTACTTTCTCAATCTCATTTTTCTCTTTTCCTGCATATTTTTGTTACTGTTTGGATTGATATTGTGTTCGAAATTCTTCTCTCTTTGTGTAATGGGTTTGGCGTGTCTTGCTTGATATTGCTCTCATCTGTTTTTATGTTGAACGGTCACAATGTGTTTTTTATTGCTCTGATATTTGCCTATTGTTGAGTCTGACAATCGTTTCTTACATGGGTTTGGTGTTTATTTGATTTACTCATTTCTCTTGCTTGAGTATTGATGTTGGATTTCGGTATTGGTTACTAAGTTTTTATGATATCATAATGTGTGTCTTTCAACCATGTGGCCTAGTATAGATGATTTGTTTCTTCTTGCTGAAATATTATCCATTGTTCATATCTCTTGTGGAGTGTTTTTATGTTATCAGTTCTCATTGTTCGAATGCTGTATCTGTCTGCATATCATGGTCATGGTAACCTGTCTAATTGACAGTTTTGTTAGTTGTTTTGTCTCTCTATGGCTTTGTGCTTTGTCATCATTTTGCTGCACCTGTCATTTTGTGCTCCTTTGTTTTGATTGGAAAGTTTGGTTGGGTCTACACTATCTTCAGTTTGTATTTATGTGTTGGATTTTTTTTAGCACTGAATCTTGTTGACATTTATCTTGTGTGGTACTGCTGTTGGTTCTTTGCTGTGGGCCTGTTATCTTGCAGATGTCTTGTCGATCTTCCAGGGGTAAAGGCGTTGTTGCTGACGAACCAGCAACACCAATTGCTAAAAGGACTCGACTATCATCTCAAGCATCTCAAGATCCCAATGAGGATAGATTCAGACTTCCGCTTAACTCTCACGTCTACTCAAACGTGTTTGACAAGTCAACCACTATAGTGGAACGGGTGGTAGAGTTTAACACCTTAGGGACCACTTTCATCCCTCGAATCTTTGAGAAACGAGATTGGGCAAACCTGTTCGGGAACTTTGATGATCCAATGGATGAGCTGGTCAAAGAATGCTTCTCCAATGCAACTGATCTTGGACCTCAACTCATTTTCTGGGTCAGAGGAACACAGTTTAGTGTTTCCCCAGACTCCATTGCAGATCTTCTCGGCATCACCAGACCGCAGAATGTGAATATAACTCCTTACGATGAACGAACTCCAGAAGTTGGAGAAATCCTACAAATCCTAGGATCCGATCATGAAGTATCCAGTGCAGGAACATCCATCAGCACTGCAAAGTTTGCACCAGAGCTGACCACACTGAAGTTGATCATGTTCACCAATCTCTACCCACTGTCCAACACTACATTCATCAATCTTGGGAGAGCTCTATTCCTTTGTGATCTTATTACAGGAGCCCCCATTGATATATGTGCTCACATCTACTACACCTTGAGGAAGACCGCTTGTCGAACTGCAGCTCGAGGAATCATCCCATTTTGCAGTCTCATCATGAAGCTCATTCTTCGTGAAGGCATTATTCCCCCTGCAGATGGAAAGATGTTGTCCCGTCAGCGTCCTATTTCCATGTTCACTCTTCAAGCTAGCAGAAGTCACTCCTCTAACACACCAAGGAGTGCTCACATCTCTCCGGTTACTCCATCTGCCCCTGACTCAGAAACACCTGCACATACCACATCTACTTCACGTGCTGTTCCTGAAGCTTCACCGGCTAGTGTTCCGCAAGCACAGCCTGCTCCTCATACTGATAGAGTCAGCAGTGTACTTGAGCATATTCAGAAACGCATTGATGAGCTTGTGGCACTTCTCTACTCCACAAACAACCATGTACAAATGCGCCTTGAGACTATGGAGAATCAGCTAGATGCTATTCAACAAAGGTTGGACGAGAGCCTTTAGCTATTCGTGCCAAAAAGGGGGAGAGCATTCAGTAAGGGGGAGAAAGTTCAAAGGGAAGTGAGCATAAGTGTGCATAGTGATAGGGGGAGTTCTCACATACTTTTGCCATACTTTTGTTTTAAGTCTTATTCTCTAAACTTGTCTTTTATGGGTTTGATACACTGTGTTTTGGTGTATAGTTGTTTTTAACTCTTAACCTATACTCTTGGTTTAAACTTTAACATATTTTGATGATGTTTTTCAGGATGTTTTGTGTTTTGTACCCATATGCTTTTGTAAGCTTTTAGGGTTAATGTTTTTTTTTTGCATAGGTTTGTAGGCTTTATGGTATGTACCTTGCTAATTGCAGCCTTTATGCTATGTTGAAATCAGTACTTTGATCTAAATGTTCTGCATTTTGGTTTATGTACTGTCACTCTTGTGCCCTTGTAGGATTGTTCCTAGATGCATATACCTTGTGTGTTATGCATTGGTTGAGTGTTGAACATACAAGTGTCTTGCCTTGTGCTTGTTAACTTGTATGTCCTTGTGTTCATTCCAAGTGTGAATGAGCACTGTGATCACTACCTTGTGGTGTTCACTTGGTTGATCAAGCCATGGTTTGTTTCTTAACTCCATCTTTGCTTGATCACATATTGCCTGTTTCATATGCATTTTATAATTTTCTGCTTACAATGATCATGGTGTATTGTTGTGTTTCAGGAGTATTATGTTCATATGATTCAAGTGCTTCACAGTTTCTAGAGTTAGGTGTGAGTGAGTTTTGTTCAACTGTTCCCAACTCACATGTTAAGTCTAGAGTCTGTTTTAGGGTTTTGTCACGGAATAGCCAAAGGGGGAGATTGTAAGGTTGAATTTATTCAACCATCTAATTGGCTTTATTCCGTGCCAATTTTGCTTGTAATTCAGCATTTAGTAACCCTGTATTTAGGTGGGTTTGATGTAAGGGTAGTGAGTGAGATAGAGTGAAGTTTGCTCAAGAGTGTGCAAGAAAACAGAGACTCGCGGCTGGGACTCGCGGGTGACTCGCGGCTGCAAGCTGCCAGAAGCAGCACACGTGCCAAGCATGCTGGAAGGTGAACAGTCATGCCAGCTGGAGCACTACAGGACAAAACAGGACAACTGGCCATACGGTTATCTCGCGACTGGATCTCGCGACTTGGTCAAGCCGCGAGGTCAAGCCGCGAGCCACCCCTGTTCTGTAAAACCTGACGTTTCACATTCCTCTCCCACTCCAATATAAATACCCCTTTTACCCACGATTGAGAGAGAGCTTCCAGAGAGAATTTTGAGAGAGAAACCCTAAAGAAAAACAAGATTGATTCACCCACAATCTATACCTTAGAGTCTCTCCAAATTCCCAACTCTCTTCCTCTCCATTGTCAAATCCTTGAGAGGCATTATACCAGACCTGGTTCTCACCATCATCATCACTGTGAGACAGTTGTTTGGATTTCTGGGAAGCAGTTAGGAAGGAACCAATCTTCATTGGTTGATGCTATGGTCTAGTAGCGGAATCCGGGAAGCTAGAAAAGAAAAAGGTTCGGCGCAACCTCGTTGGAGCAAGAAGCTTGGAGGGCTTAGGTGCACTGGGTAGATTAGGCTTGGAGGGTCTATTGCTGTCCTTGTATCCCAACTACATTTTCTAGTGGATTATTGACCGCTTAGAGGGCGGCGGAGAGGTTTTACGCCGAGGGCTTCGGTTTCCTCTTCGATAACACATCGCGTGTTGTCTTTGTGTTTGCATATTCCTTCCTCTCTATCTTTGCCTTTTTATTATCTGCTGTGGATTTTATTTTGTTATGGCTTAGATAGTTTTTATCCAATTTCATATTATAGCATATGTTAAGTTTCCGCACACTAGTTGTTTGACATATTGCTTGAATTGGTTAAGTTGTAAGTTGGGGGGTCTAAACGTTCAAAAGTGTTTTTACACGATTTTGAACTTTCATCTCTAACTTCGTCCTTGGAAGTGACAGCCTTTACTCCCCCTACTACTCGCTCAAAAGGAAAATGCAAGGTTGGGAGGAGCATCTGGGACGATCCTGTCACTACTCTGGGTCGTGCTCACAATGTGATCACAGACAACGAACTCAAGGGCTTGTAGTCTATTCCTTCCTAAAAGCTGGTCAGCCGGCACATTCATAAATTGGTGCAGGTATGTCCCTTTTTCTTCTTCAGCATCCTTTTGTACTTATTCGTATATGTACATGCTCATAATCTTTTCTTTTTTACCCCTACCAAGTCCTTGGGGAGTCCTTGCGTATAACAATGGATTATTTGAGCACCGAGGAGAAAGTCATGGTGGCCAATTCAAAGTTGCCAAATTCAAAGTTGGAATCCGTCGATGCTAAAATTTTGAAGCTAAGGAAGGACCTGATTGCTGCCATGGATGAGACAAACAAGGCGAATGAAAAAATAAGAGAACTCACTGAAGCCTTGCGTGTGGAGAAAGCGCTTGTTGTTCAGAAGGATGAAGAGATCCAAGTTGCCCTCCTGAGGACTGACGTGCAGAAAGATAAGGTCATCCAGAAGTTCATGCAGTCAAAGCAGTTTTCAGACCTTCAATTTATTCAATATTTTAAAGGTTTTGAGCTTCTGCAAAGATGGATGATGAAGCACCATAGCTTGGTCGTAGACTTCTCTAACTTGGACTTTAAAAAGATTGACACCTAAAGTCTCGCAGATGAGGTCAAGGAACAAGAAGAAATTGAAGCTGATGCTGTTGTAGAGAAGGATTTTGCTGGGAAGGACACTATTGGAGGAAAGGATACTGACGAATTTGCTGTACCCCCTTCTAAGTATATACATATCTTTTTCCTTTATCTTTTTTGGAAAACAATGGTTACCCCTTGTTTTGGGGCTTTAGTTTTTATTTCTGAACATCTTTTTGCTTCTTTAAAATTGTCTAAAACATTCATTGCCTCCTGTTTTTGAGGCTTTTGCTTAACTGCTGGTCTTACTTCGAAGTCCTTCTTGAATGTGTCTTCTCACTTTGTTGAATCATGATGAGATTTTTTACAGGAAGTTTGATGCTCTTGGCCAACTCATGGTCTTTGTCATGTTTGGGAACTTTGTCACTGTTAGATAGAATAATTCCAACTTGTAATCTTACAAATGAATTCTTTGCCACTGACATTGAAACTTAGACTTGTTGTTTTGCAAGTGCTATGAAATAAACTCGTCTTTTCATAAACAAATTTTTTATTTTAGAAGTTATGACTTAACCTTGTTGTTATGATTTAATTTCGTTATGATTTAAACTCGTCATTGGAGTCTTTATCATAGATGTCATGATTTAAACTCGTCATTCCATTGATGGAGTTTTTATCATCGTGATTTAAACATGGAGTTTTTATCACTGAGATCATGATTTAAACTCGTTGTTATGTTTGACAGAGTTTTTATCATCGTGATTTGAACATGGAGTTTTTATCACTGAGATTATGATTTAAACTCGTTGTTGTATTGACGGAGTTTTCATTGTCGTGATTTAAACATGGAGAGACCACATTTTTCTGATTTTTGCCCTCTGCCTGGGTTCTTTACACGTTTTTTCTCTCTTTTAAACACCAAAAAACACCCAAAAAAAAAAAATACACACATCAAAGTTTCTTGATTCTTGCATCTTCACCAACAACACAAGGTAGTGTTCTTGTACCCAATCTTTTTCTCCTTGGTTCTACATCTTAGATTTGGGGTTTAGGGGTGTGGATGTAGCTTTTTAGCTATCATCCATAGCCCTAACCTTCTAAATCTTTCTCCTAGCATGTTCTTGCCCTTCTTGCCATAATAATATGTTTTAATGCTTTCCTTGACGTGTTTCTTGCTTTATCTTGTTTCTAGCATGTTCTTAGCTTAGGTCCATGTCCTTTTATGCTTGCTCACATGTTTATTTTTCCCGATCTATGTGCTTTATGCTTTTTGCCATGCTTTCTATGCCTAGACCTACCTTTTCCATGTGTTGTTTGGTTAGATCCACATGTTCCTATGCTTGTTCACATGCTAGTTGTTTAGATCTACATGTTTATGCCTTGTGCCATGTTTGTATACTTAGATCTATGTTTTTACATGCTTATATGTTTAGATTTACATTCTTAGGGTTATATGCCATGTTGCCTTTGTTTTGTTCCTCTCTTTGCTTTGTGTTGATGTTAGGATTATGTGCTCACATGCTTGATATCGTGTCTATCGTTATGCTTTGCTCGGATCTATGTGTTCATGTGCTTTTCGCCATGTTTTATGCTTAGATCTGCCTCTATACATGCTTACGCGCTTGAATCCATGTTCTACCATGTCCATGTGCTAGCTTTCACATGTTCACACACGTGTTGCCATGCCTACGCCTAGATCTAGGTTTTCACATGCTTGTGTGCTTGGATCTATGTTCTATATGTTTTGTGCCATCTTCCATGTGTTTGTGCACTCCATGCCATGTTTGTGTGATTAGACCTAGGCTATGTTTGTCTTGCCATGTGCTATTGTAGCCCTTTTGTCGTTTTATCTTTCTTTCTTGTGTTTTGGCCTATTGGTTAGGACCCGATCTAGACCCTATGGTCTTTGTCATTGTCCATACATCTTGGCCCACATTAAAGGGTTTGGATCACCCCATTGTCACGTCTATGCTTGCTTGCTTTTATGCTTTTATGCTTGTGTTAGCCTCTCTTGTTCTAGGCTTTGCCACATCTAGGCTTGTGTTAGCCTCTCTTGTGAGGTTACGTTTGATGCCAATGAGGCCTTGTTTGGATATAATCGCTTGGGATGCATCGTCATGATGCTAGTTGCTTCGTGCATACCTTTCCCTCTTTCTGCTCTGTGCGATGATATGCTTGCCATGCTTGTTTGTGCCACTCGTTGGCTTTCTATGCATCTTTACACGCTTGCTTACATGTCCATGCATGAGTCTTGCTTGCTAGTGTGTCGTCCATACTTCAACACAATGAAGCTATGGACATCAGATCCAAACCTACATTTGTCCCTAGCGGACAACACCTTTTGTTTGTTTCCTTGTTTGTTTCCCTGCCTGCTTGTTGGTTAGCTTTCTTGGCTTTGTCACATGCTATGCTTGCCATATCTATCTTGCTTGTTTGCTTTGCGTCCTTTTGCTTTTATCTACGCATTTTCCTTCCATTACTTATTTGCTGGTTTTCTTGTCTTTGCCTTTGCATGTACACGCATGGAACGAGGACGCATGGAGCTAGGGCACGGTCTCCTAAGCGCGAGCAAAAAGGGTGCGGGTGCAAGCTTGTCAACATGAGTTGAGCAGCAGTTGTAGTTAGTAGGTTTAGGGTTTAGCTTTTTCCCTTTGGTTATGTACTCTTTTAAACCCCCTCCTTCCTCCACCCTTTCTTCCTTAAATGGTTTGTATTAGGTATATCATGCTTTGTACCATTTGTCCTCATCTCTAGAGTATGGCAACCCCTGTTTATTTTCCTGCACCTATATTTTTGGCCATACTCTAGGGATGTAGGCATTTACTTTCCTACTCTATGTGCCTGCATTGTGCATGATGTATGTATATATATACTTGCTTGCCCCCTTTTCGGTGTGATTGTCACAGTCTGTGTCACCTAACGCAAGTGATGCCTAATTTCCGTCGTGAAAGTAAGGTGACTTGTCGCCGGATTTTCGCCATGGAAATCTGGCACATTGCTCAAATGCCTTAAGAAAGCATAGATTGGAACCAGAACTATTCAAAACCAAACCTCAAAGCCCCCATGCATGTAAAGCCCCAAAAGCCAATGCCAAAATCCTGTTTATACTGCCAATCTCCAAAAATTAAGGTTTTATTAAAACAAATGACTGTCCTTGGACAGGCGTTGTGGGGTGCCTAACACCTTCCCCACACGTAACCAAACTTCCGGACTTAAGAATCAAGATTTTTCGCCATCCACATTAGATTAGGAAAAATGCCTTTTTTCTTAACCTAGGATTTGTAATAAAATCAACTAGAAACAGGTGACTAATCACACCTTAGAAAAACCCAATGATTGGTGGCGACTCCATTTACTTTTGGTAATCAACTAAAACTTGGCCTAGATTCCTGCCATAATGCCAAAGGTAGACCTACCTTCCTCCATAAAGAGAGAGAGCACCCGAAACTCCACGCGAAACACATGCACCACACGCATACCATTCGAGAGGGGGCCTCCAAGAAGGCCCCACGTGCGTAGGAGTTGTCGCCACGGCGGGTGGTTGAATGAAGGTATGGCGGTGGTGGTCTTTTCCGCTCAGTCCGATCGAGGCCAGGCGCCGACAGCTAGTAAGAGGTTGGCCTTTTGTGATGCTACCCCCTAATGAAGTGGCAGACAAATGAGTCAGTGAGCTATTCAAAGTTTGCAATTGAGGATGCTGGTAATTTACTGAACCACACCCTGGCAACTCCCCTGAGGGTGGCGGGAAAAGACTTGCATATGACCTCGTCTAGAGTTTGCTTGAGGTTCAAAATCATCTTGAAAGCCCCTATGTGGTCAAGAGGGTCATTCGTGCCGTTATAGAACTCCAGTTGAGGTAGGTGAAACTTTGGAGGTAAGGGGCATTCCAAAATATTAGCAGTAACGGGTGAAACTGTTCGCTTGAGCATGCCATCAAGATTCATCGCTGTCTTCCCCTTCATGGCATTTTTCACTTCATCCAACTCCCTTCGCAGGCTTTTCATCATGTGATCATTACCATGCGTGGATTGCCCAGTGTACTTAGAAGCATCCTTTCCCTTGCTATTCCTAGGGCTGCTAGCTTCTTCGTCATGTCTGCTGCAGCTGCGCCAATGAAGTGAAGTGATGCTACCTTAAGGATGGGTGCAACGCTTCAATTCTTCATTCTTCTTCACTAACTCTTACACATTAGCTGTTAGAGCTTGGATCTGTTGAGCCATCACTACAAGATCCAGGGGTGACGTTACAGCGGATTCCATTGGTCTTAAGGAGCTTTATCGGTCAGAACACAATGGCTTGTCAAGTAGTTTCCCATAGACGGTACCAAATTGATGAAGCCGGAATTTGAACTCGTCAGTATGCTCCTCGTCAATGCCGATGGACGAACTGTGGTGCCTGTTGAAAAGATCAAAAATACAAAGAAGGTTCTCCGCCGTGGGGTTGATTGAGGACACTTTGATGCGTAAGTCAGATTATGGCTCTGTATGGATAGTGTAATTGTAGTCTACTGAGTTTTTCATGAAGAAAACCTACCTCGGTTCCATTAACTTTATAGTTTTCTTTCAGGTGAGCCATTTATGCCTGTTAATGCTCCTCTAGGCGTTTTTCACCTGAGTGAAACACGTCATTCAATGGCAATAAAGTTTCTGTTTAATGTGTAACGGGTGACCGTTAGCTCATCATAACACCTGTAACTGTTCCGGTGCATTTACTCACTGTCAGCTGGCCTGATGGAATTAACTCCTGGGTTTAATGTGCATAGACTCGTCTTACTCATACAAACGGCCTTTTATCACTTTACTCGTCCCTTACTTAGATGCAGTGTATGGTTGTTAGTTTACT
Organism: Quercus tomentella; assembly: GCA_028535165.1. NCBI lineage: Eukaryota > Viridiplantae > Streptophyta > Magnoliopsida > Fagales > Fagaceae > Quercus > Quercus tomentella. The sequence goes on from JAPQVY010000068.1 coordinate 79,383,602, forward strand.
GGACGACCTTTTACCGATACTCGTCAAATGGCATCCTTTTCTACATAATAATTAAAAAAAAAAAAAAAACATTTCTTCAAGGTCTAGAAAAAGCAAATGTTAAATTGCATTGCTTGAACTAGCTAACTAAATTCTTTCGGGCTATCATAAGTAATTCTCATGTCTTACTTATTCTAATGACAACTTATCATATATTAAGTAAATGTAGAAATGTTGGTTCCAATTAGCTCAATTGATAAAGCTTTTGATGGTTGTATAAGAGATTTGGGGTTCAATCTCCGTCGACATCAAAAACTAATCGGTATTTTAGTCTGATGATAAATAGTTATTACCAGGAGCAAACGTCATAGGTTAAAACTCTCTAAAAAAAAAAAGGGATAATTATAGTAAACCCACCTGAGGTTTGGCCTGTTTGCGCTTTGCCTACCCGTGGTTCAAAACTTATCACTTTGCCTACCTATACATCAATCTGTTACCCCCCCGTTACCCACCTCACCCTCAGACGTTAGAAAAACACCCTTTTATGCCAAATTAGAACATATCACGGATCAAACAACACGAACTCACTCTCTTTTCCTCACGAGCCCTAGAAACGCGAAAATCCCTGTAACTAAGCTGGGGTTTTGATTTTTCTAATCGTGCTTTCGTGTGAGGGTGAGGTTCTGACTTTGGGCTGTCTTGAGGCATTGAATATTCGAAGATAGATCATCGCCAGGTACGACATTTCTGCTTTATGGTTTTGAGCTGGGGTTTCAAGCTTTGATGGTAGCTTTGATTCACAAGAAGTTGATAATCGATGTCTTCTTCAAGTGGAAATTACTCAGGTTTAAGTGGGCATATGTGTACATATGAGACTTGTGTGCTGAGAATAAGTCTGACAGTGGATAATTTTGGGAGAAGGTTTCTGGGTTGTAGCCGATATAAGGTAAGTATACTTTTTACTTAATCTAGCTGATTCACGTGAGATTGGAATGTGATGTGTTCAATTCAATTTATGAACAGATTGGTCCCAAGTGCCCTTTCTTTAAATGGATTGATAATCCCACTTGTATGCGTGGGAATGAAGCTGCCCATTGATGCAACAAAAGCTGGATTTACTGCGAAGTGAGTTGCAACTTGCACATGAAAGGGAAAGAGAAGCTACCCAGGCAGCAGCAAAAGCTACCCAAATAGCAGAAATTGCTCAAGACATGGCAGCAAAAGCCATTGAGAGGGAGAGAAAGTTTCAAGATTCCTCTGTTCAAGCCAAGGAGATAACAGTGAGAGCTTTATAGTAAGAGAGAAAGTGCAGAATTGCACTAATTTTGTCATGGTTTTTTTTTTTTTGGTTATGTTGTTTTCATGTTTTGGCTCAAGTGAGAATGTTGGAATGATGAGATTGAGTCTTCCTGATGGGTTGTAATATAAGCTGGTCCTCAATTGTAATGTAATAGAACTATGAAATAATTTTTTTGAGAATGAGAACTATGTATGGTGGTAGATGCTATTGGCTTGAAGCCACTTAATAATATAAGCCTTTTTAAGATAAAGTGTTATTTATGTTAGATGCTGTTGGTATTTTTGTTTAAAGTGAATTGGCTACTTGTGAGCTGTGAGTTGTTGGTGTTGGTGTTTTGTTGGATGTTGTGAGCTGTGTTGGTTTGTGCATAAAGTGCATTGTGTGAAGACAATTGTGTTGAAAGTGAATATAAAGTGCATGACAATCTGTCAACTTGCAAGAAAAGACAACAAATGCACACATACACCTGCTATTCAACACATACACTTGCTATTCAACACATACACCCTGCACACATAAACAAACTGATATAATAATAACTCATATGACAAACTGCAATAATCAGAATAATAATTCTGAACACCTGTCATTAAGTTGGGAAATTGTATACATATTTTAAGGTGGCATTGAATAGTTTTTCATCAACTACTAGTAAATATAAGGTATTTGGTACAACAACCAAAACAGTTGCAGCTGCCCAATGTTTACAAAACTTACAAAAATACAAAAACTGTTTGAACAGCTATATAAAAACATTGTCTGCCCTACCATTGTCTACAAACTACATAAAACCCTAACACTACATAACCCTAATACATTATACATAGCAACAAAAGTGTCTTGACTTAGTCTTCATTTACTGCCCCTGCCCCTGCCTCTCTCACCACAGCTGGCCTTTCCACCTCTTGTAATAAATTTCTGAGCCCTAACTGCATCACCCCTTCCTTTCAAAGCAGCTCCTCTGGTAGCAGGTGGTCTTGTAGGCTACAAAGTACAAGAATTCACATGTTAGCTACTAGTATCACAGTTTTATGAATAAAACATCAAACCTAACACTACAGTACCTGTGATGATAGTGCTCTACTGTCCCATGTTTCTGCAGGGGTATGTGGTGTTGGTTGGCTTGAAGAGAACCAAGGAGCTCCTCTAACTGTGTACCTGAAGTCTAAAGAGTACCATTGACTTGGGTTCTGTGACCATGGAGCTGATGGCCCTAACCATGGAGCTTGTGGCTGTGGAGCTGGAGCTTGTGGCTGTGACCCTGTTGCCTGGTTGGATAAGGATGAGGCCATAGTGTAAGGCTAATGTGTTGGTGGGGGCTGAGCTGAGGATTGGGTCTGTGATGAAGATGGGGCCTGGGATCCTTGTCTGTGTGTAAAAGGCCTTCCACTTTCCTGCAACCAAATATAAGCATGTTTTTACAGTGTCAATTATTGGCATTTTGCATTTGAATAAAAAAAATTTGTAAAACCTTACAGATTTCCCTTTCTGCAATCTCTGCCTCCTCTCCCATGCTGTCTCACTAGTGACATTGGCCTTGCATCCCCTTGCATTGTGCCCTTCCTGTTGACACCTTCCACACCTCACTGGCCTGTTTGCTCTAGACACCTTATAAGGGTTCGGCTCATCAGCATCTCTCTTCCTCTTCATGGGTGGCCTGCCTAGTGGCTTATAGACAATAGGTGCAACAGGCTTGGGTTGGCCACTTGACATCCATTCAGACTGGCCAAGCATGTGAGGTATGGGTGTCTTGTATGTCTCTACATAAGCATCCTTGTAGTAGCATGGATGGGTGTAGTCTTTTGGTTTCTCACGATTCATAAAAATGGATGCAACTCCATGCTTGCAGGGGATTCCTGTCAAGTCCCATACTCTACAACTGCATGTCCTATTTACCAAGTCCACCACATGTCTTTCCCTCTCATTGTCAACCTCATACACAAACCTCCCAGAAGGAACTGCACAGAAACTCTTACACTCTAATTTTAACTGCTCCAACTTTTTTTGTATGCTTGGACAAAACTTGCCACCATACTTTTCTATGCCAGTCTTCTTTATATACAGCCTGCTCATAAGCCTAACTCTGATCCACTCCAGCATTAATAAGATGGGCTTGTCTCTAGCCTTCACAATCATAGAGTTAAAACTCTCACTCAGATTGTTTACCATACAATCTGTCAAAGCTCTTGAAGAAAAGTGGGATCTGGTCCACTGTGCAGGCTCTATATCAGCTAGGTACTTCTAAGCTTCTTCATCCAAACTCTTAAGATGGTCCATCCCTCTCTCAAATTCCATGGCTGATGTTGTGCCAGCACACCTCCACAGTACACTCTTCAACTCCATGCCCTTATGGTTAACGTTGAAGTTGTTGTATATGTGCTTTACACAATACCTGTGCTCCACAGTTGGGAATAAAGTCTCCATTACAGGTAGAAGGCCCTGCAATTAAGTAAGCAAGTTAGAAAGTAAGCATTCAATGTTAGCAAGTAAGCATGTAATGAAGTCATGAACATGAGCTAGATGATAATACCTTCTGCTTGTCACTGATGAATACCAGATTGAGCTCTTCTGGCCTGCCAATGTCATTGCAAACTGCTCCAAGAACCAAGTCCAGCTATCCTTGTTCTCTTGCTCAACCACAGCCATTGCCACTGGGAATATATTGTCATTTCCATCCTTGGTAGTTGCAGACAATAATTGCCCACCAAACCTACCCTTCAAGTGGCATCCATCCAGCCCAACAAAGGGTCTACAACCACCTAGAAAGCCAACCTTCTAAGCATTGTACCTAATGTACATCCTTTTAAACTTGGGCTCTGCATTCTCATTTTTCATCTCTGTTTGCAGAATCACCCTACTTCCTACATCTGTCCTTAATATCATTTCTGCATAATCTCTAAGTAGGCCATACTGAGCCTTTTCATTCCTAGTAATCAGCCCCCTAACGGCCTTCCTTGATCTATACACATGACTAAGACTTAAATCAATTGAAATCTTCTGCATCACATGGTGCTTAACACCTGAGACCTCCCAATTAGGATTCTTACCAAATACCTCTCTGCCACATAGGCTGATGTAACTTGCCCATTTTTAAATGTTAGGGGGCAGGTACACTCAGGATAAAGTGTCTTGATCTCAAATGTGCACTCTCCAGTCACCATTGAGGCATAACACCTCCATCCACAATTGTTCTTACAATGTATAGAAATCTTCTTCTTCTTATTCAACTTCCACTTAACATCAATGTGATGCTGAATCACATACTCCCTCAAAGCCTTCCTAAACACCTGGGAGTTTGGGAACTTCATCCTTTTTGCCAACCTAATATTTTCCATATCAGTCCTCTCATTGAACTCCAAATTGCCAGGCCCCTGCTCATCATCAGAACTATCCACACTTGCAATATCATCCTTTAAAGCTGGTTCAGCTCACTCTTCATCTAAATCTATGTTTGGAGGAGGAACATTGCTTGGGCCAAGTGCATCTGTGTTTGGCTGAGGTGTATCAGTGTATGGATGAGGTGTATCAGTGGTTGGAACAGTGTTAGGCTCATATGGCACTGTGTGAGGTGGAGAAGACTCACCAAAAATGTCATCAGCAAAGTCTTCTCCTTCCAGACCTTCATTCAACCAATCAAACTCCTCCTCCAGACCATCACCCCCTGTAGCAGCTCCTGCACCACCCCTTACACCAGCCCTTGCACCCCTTATAGTAGCCCCTGCACCAGCTCCTACACCAACCCCTACACCACCTATAGTAGTCCCTACACTAGCTCTTACACCAACCCCTGCACTATTAGGAACTTCAACTACAAGTGGAGCATTACCACTCTCCACATACAGTATGATGGTGTCTCTTGGCCCTCCCTCATTAGGCTTGCACATGGATACCACATCTTGATCATCTTCTATGAGCCTCAAGTCTTGCTCTAAGTTGCCCCCAGGACCTAAATAATGAACCCTACATGGTTCATCAATCCCCAAATCCTTACATATACCTTTTATTTCAAAATAACTAAGCAAATCAGGATCCCTATACACTATTTCAACTTTCCCACCAAAGTATTCTAAACTAGGGTTCCACAGAAAAGCACCCCCATAATGTACCTCCAATTCCACTTCCTCATCATCCATCTGCAATAACAAATTACCAGTTGACACGTATACAATTAACAATTAAAGAATTGTAAATAACAAAAGAGTAAATAGTTGCATGTTTTTGTTTTGCTTTTGGGATGCAACGCACACAGAGGGACCACATTTTCTGCTTTGCTTTTGATTATGTTTTACTAATTAGCACATGCAAACACTAAAATTTAAACCCAATAGAAACTTGGGTCCACTGTGAGACACAATGACCACGACAGACAAAATGCCAATAAACAAACACAAATCCAAAGAACAGGTGGTCACATTTTTCATAAACATCAACAAACACAACCAATATTCTCATTCCATTACATGTAACATTGACCATTGATTGATTACTCAAAAAACAATAAAACAACCACAAGCCCAAAGTAAAAACCCAAACAGTGACTGATTTCTTACCAGGATTTTAGTCCCTCGAACAACCTGTTGCTTGTCTAGGTTTACACTTGCAACAGTATGTCAATATCAGATGTAGAATGGATTTTTTGCGTTTCTAGGGCTCGTGAGGAAAAGAGAGTGAGTTCGTGTTGTTTGATCCGAGTTATGTTCTAATTTGGCATAAAAGGGTGTTTTTCTAACGTCTGAGGGTGAGGTGGGTAACGGGGGGGTAACGGATTGATGTACAGGTGGGCAAAGTGATAAGTTTTGAACCATGGGTAGGCAAAGCGCAAACGGGCCAAACCTCAGGTGGGTTTACTGTAATTATCCCAAAAAAAAAAGAAGGTAAATGTAGAAAATAATTAATGTCTGCAAGTTGTCAACTGGTCAACTTCTAACGAATTTGTTGTGTACAATTAAAGCCAACTGTACGTAATTAGTAATTACATTACACAATTAAATTCAATGATATGACATCTTCAAATTAAAAATACCTAGAATAAACCATTATTAAATTTAAGTTGACTGACATAAACCTTTGAGTTAGAGGTCAAGTTAAGAAGGGTCGATATTGAAACTGGGAATCTAGGGACAAAATTGGCAAATGCCCTTTTCGGGCAAAAAAAGCACCATTATGCCCTATTTCCCAAACTAATTAGGGAAATGTCCCTCTTTTGAAACTCGATTTTCTCAAAATCGAGTTAAGCTCTATATTGGCGTTTTTAAGGAGCCTATAGTAACGTTTTAAGGACCTATAGTGGCGTTTTGAAACTCGAGCTCCATGAACTCGAGTTATAGGTAAAAAAAAAGAAAAAAAATTACATGTAACTTGAGTTCATGGAGCTCGAGTTCCAAAACGCCACTATAGTGCTCCAGAATTATTATTATTATTATTTTTAACTCGATTTTGAGAAAATAGAGTTTCAAAAGAAGGGCATTTCCCTAATTAGTTTTGGAAAAAGAGCAAAATACTGTTTTTTTTGCCCGAAAAGGGCATTTACCAATTTTGTCCAGGAATTTAGCTACCATTTGACATGTTCAAAACTTTTAGTGCATGCATGTGGTGTCATGGATTTTTAATTTTACTTTGAAAAAATATAGAATAAACATACCAAGCAACATGCTATTTTAGTTGCAAATCTTCCATTTGACATGTTCAAAACTTTTAGTGCATGCATTTATGCGGTGTCATTGATTTTTAATTTTACTTTGAAACAATATAGAACAAACATATAACAGGCAACTTGCTATTTTAGTTGCAAATTAATCTTCCTTTGAAATATTCAAAACTTATAGAGAATGACGAGTCATGGGCTTAATTTATTATTATTATCATTTTTTTTTTTTTACATTGACACAATATGAGTCAAACATACCAGGCAAAATGCTATTTCAGTTCCTAACTTTCTATCATGGTTTGTCATGTGGGACGACTTGATTGTAAAGTGCAAATCTGGTTGCAATTTGCCACCAAATGACATTATATCTATTACTCCACTGTTGTCCATGTGCACACTACTGTTTTTATATTTGAGTAACTAAACAATTACAACCTGCTCATATTCAAATGCAAAATTCTCCTCCTCAACATATATCGTTTTGATGTCTTAATTTTTTATTAAAAAAAAAGGATTAATCTAATCCAATTAGGATTTTTGAAAAACCATCATCGCAAAAACGCGTGTTGATCTTTAAAAACCAAATTGAACAGGTTCTTTCACTTCAATTGAACATTAAATTGAGGAATTTCAAGAATTCTCCAAAAGAAAAAGGATCATCCTGTCTTATGTCTTCCTAAACAAAATGTAATGTTTCTTTAATTTGATTATTTATTAGGGGTGACAAAAATGTCTCGCCACACCTTACCTTACTTTTCCGTACACCCAAGTGTGTATATATTTAAATTATGAAAAAAAATTGATATAATTTTGTAGATATTATACTATTGGTTTTTCAATTAAATTCAATTGTTTGATTATAAGCTTTTTTAGCCAATGTAACAACATGATTAAATTTCTTGGTACTACATCTATGAAACTGTAAGTAAGGTTTACGCTTTTAAATTATTTATATTTATATTTATAATTTAATATTTTATACATTCCTATTAATGATTTAATTTATTTTATATATATTCTGTTACCATCCTTAAAAGTGTCCCTCTTTATCGGCAGTCTCAACTCTCACCATTGGTCCTATTTTTTTTTTTTTTTTCCTTATCTATACTTCATTACTATCAAAGACATCTTATTGCCGATGACAAAATGATACACCCTCCCCACCTCAACTTGTCACGCTCATGCCACATGTGGGTTTCCCCCTCGGCACAGAGATGGTATGTGGCACACATGATCTAGCCTCGTCCCGGCCCACTCCAACAAAGGAAAGTTTGATATTATTTTGTTCAAATCTGGATCAAACGACATTAGATCAGTGCAAACTGCAAACTGCAAACTGGATCAAACTGTAATTTGTAGTTGGAAAGTGTATTACTGTATAAGACAAGTTTTGATTTTAGGTATTGAGTGTTAAAATAACAAAAGATCAAGTCGAACTCATGGAAACAAGATACCCTATTCAAATGCTGTAGGTCCAAAAATAGGTTCGCTAAGCTTTGAACTTGGTAAGAACAGAAATTAGCATTACAAGATTTCCTACAATATCTTGCTTAAGTGATATTGAGGATAGTAAAGTCATGAATTAAAGCATCCACGATGAGCTCAACAAAATCCCTTTTTTTTTTCTCAATTTTGATTAGTGAAACCATTTTTGGGTCTCCAACAAACTCGCCAGCAGCTCAACAAAATTTTCAGGTGTTTTTTTTTTTAGGGGAAAAATTTTCAGGTGTTACAGTAATGTAGCAACATCAAATAATTTATGACTGATATTTTATTTTAGGGAAAATTACAGTAAACCCACTTGTGGTTTGGTCCATTTTCACTAACCTGTGGTTTAAAACTTAACACTTTGCTCACCTAAGGTTACTTCCGTTAGAGCTATGTTATCCACCTTTGGCTTTTCCGTTAAAAAACAACTTTTACCACCAAAACATAACATAATACGAATCAAAAAGTTAGGGTTTGAATTTTTTTGAAAGAGCTTGGGTTATGGGGTTGTCTCTATGCAAATTACAAGTCCTTTGCTGAAATTCCTTTGAAAAATAATCAAGAAAGGAAGAAGGCAAGAAAGATAGGATTGTTTATGATGAATCATTAAAAAATGTCTACATTGGGATTTTTTGATATCTTTGTAACACACTAAACCCCATAACCCAAGCACAAAATGTCTCTGTAACACACTAAAAGAAAATATCTCTCTCATCTCTCACACTAAAAATCAAATCAAATATCTCTCTCATCTCTGTAACACACTAAAATTCTCAATGCCGTGAAATCGAGGTCACCATCGCCGTTGGTTAGGGATGGCAATTTTGACCCGCCCCTCCCCGCTTCGTCCCGTGCAGGTTTTCCCCGCCCCGCAAAGGTGGTGGGGCGGGGATGGGGCAAGATTTTAGACCCGCACCACGGGGCGGGGCGGGGATGGGTTTACACTTTTTAGACCCACCTCGCCCCGCCCCGCCCCATCCCTGCCCCCACCCCGCATTAATAAGGGTTAAATTGTAATTTTTTCATAACCTAAAACCCCACTATTTAAACAAAAATATCATTAGCTTATTTTATTTTACCTAACGTGGCTCTACCTCTTTTTTCTCTCTAGCAAAGTTGGAAATAAGGTACCAATTTTAACGTTTTTTTTGTCTTTATTAGAAACAAATTTATATATTATTGAATTACTGGTTTCATTCATGATTCATACATCTTGCTCAACTTAATTTTCATCATGAACATAATATAATTTTTTTTTAATGAAGTACTGGTCTGAGGCTCTAAATATTTGTGTCAGTGTCATTGTTTTTGTAATTTTGTGTGGGCATTTGGCTGCTTAACAACACTGCTTCTTTATGCTTGTCAAAATCCATATCTATTTTACAAGCTGGGTTTTTGTTTTTTATTTTTTGGAGAACGAGGTGATGATGAATATGTTTCCCTATTGGTTTGATTGCAGATATGATGACATCAATCATGTACTAGCCCTAGTTGATCATTCTCGTTCTCCACACAAAAATTATATACAATTTAATTTAGTTTTCTGTATTTTTATTAAAAAACATAAGGTACAGGTTTGAGACTTTGTCCCATTCTCTATGAAATAGTCACAAAATGGGAGGAATTAAATAATGCACACTACTTAGTATAAAGGAGATTTGTTTTAGTGTTTTTTAGGCCAATGAAATATAAACATTTAGATAATATTATTTAATTTTGGCTAAAAATTAGTTTGATTTGATAGGATAAATTTATTTATAATTTCAAGTATATTTTTATTATTGAAACATGTCATTTTATTTGAAAAAATGGTAATAGTTACAGGGAAAATTAATAAGAAATCAAGTTTTACGGTGTAGGGTGGGGCTTCGCGGGTCTTCGCAAGGCCTTAAGGGGCGGGGATGGGGCAAGAAATTTTCCCCTTCATGCGGGGCGGGGCGAGGATGGGGCAAGAAAAATCCATGCGGGGCGGGGGTGAAGATCTCATCCTTCGGCCCCGCCCCGCCCCATTGCCATCCCTACCGTTGGTGGATGCCGTACCGAGTTTCCTTCGAACCCACAACCGATTCTTCGTGATGAGCCTATCTTTCCTCTGCTGCGACTCGACTCACTGCCGCTCCTCTTCTCGCTTCGTCAATACCACCAAAACGCCGTAAAAATCCCCCCTACTTACACTCCAACAACGACTCTTGATCCTTCAACGACCGCTCCATTGAGGTCACCATCTCCTCCGTGAAATCAACAACCTTATGTTCGAGCAATTGGGTGTTGTTTTGCTGGAAAAAATTTGGGGCGAATTGGGGCAAATCGGGGAACTTTGGGGTAGTGGTTGTGGATTGTGGGTGTGCTAGTGGCAATTCTGGGTTTCTAGTTTTTGAACTTTTCTAGGTTTTCAATTTTTGTTGGCATGAGGAGTTTCAATTTTTGTTGTTTGAAGTTTTCTAGGTTTTTAACTTTTCTGGGTTTCCAGTTTTTGGACATGTGGAGTTTCAATTCTTGTTGTTTAAACTTTTCTGGGTTTTCAATTTTTTTGGGTTTCTAGTTTTTGGACGTGAGGAGTTTCAATTTTTGTTGTTACGTTTGAAGTTTTCTGGGTTTTCAACTTTTCTGGGTTTCTAGTTTTTGGACATGAGGAGCAGGAGATTTGATTTGATTTATTTGAATGTTGTTGAGTTAGATTAGGAGTTTTAATTTTTATCCAATTTTTCTCATACAGCTTTATCATGCTTTCAGATGTATAATTAGTTTGTTTGTGGTTGAGATGATAAGTTCAAATACAAGTTGAAGTTCTAAGAAATTGCATAATATTTTTTACCAGTAGCACATTTTGATATTGTTTTCTCTTGAATTTTTATGTGTTTTATGTTTTGGGAGGAGAGAGACATAAAAATGATACAAAAATACATATTTAACCTTCTTTTTAACGGAGGTGGGTAACAGAGCCCTAACGGAAGTAACCTCAAGTGGGCAAATTGTTAAGTTTTAAATCACGAGTAGGAAAAGTGAAAACGGGCCAAACTACAGGTGGATTTACTGTAATTTCCCCTTTATTTTATCTCTCTCTTTCAGCCTTGCCAATCTAAGCTGAAGGACGACAAGCCAGTAGGCATCTTACATATGCGTGTGAAATGCAAGCAAGACCACATCACCATTTGTGGGTCAATCTGAACCTTGTATCAATACATACATTTTGGAAAAAAATTTATATTAATATTCTTATTGTTAATACATGACAATACCTTGCTAAATAATTATTCAGTACTTCAAAAGTATAAAGATATAGTACTTCTTCCAATCACATAATTTAATCAGTGAGATTTACCATTCTAATGAAAGAAGCGATAACATGTTGTTGTACCTGACTGCCTAATAATTTTTTAAAACACCTCCACTCTTCATTCCCAACTGAACTATTCAAACTTTAAGCTGAAAGCCATTCCTTCCATAAATTCAAATAATAATAATAATAATAAAATAAAAAGAGGCTGAAAGCCATTCCATTTTCTACGCCTACTCTATTGTCTATTCTCATTGTTGCGTTAATTCTGACATTTGAACAATGTATCCCCCTCTTCTTTTCATCAAAGCAAACAATGTATTTTGAAGTTCCTCTTTCGTTTTCTCTCCAAAAAAAGATGCCAAAAAAAAAAAAAAAAATCCTCCGTCATAGCTTTGTTTTGCTTATCTACAAACACCATGGCCTTCTTATTTGTAATTTCTAAACTCGGTCCTATCTATGCTATACTGCCTATTTTGGCTTTTTTTGTAGCCCTCCTATTGTTGGTGGTGTACATCTTCTGCGTAATTGTGAGACATATGATGTTTCAACCTTTGGAGGACAAGTTCAAGTGGATTAGAAGGGAATGTAGGCTCCTGGATGTTCTCATAAAAGATGAAAAATACATTTCAGAATCAGGGAAAAAGATAGATAAGAAAGCCCTTCAACTTTGGGATTAACAACTGAGACCAGGAGTGACTGTACGACTACATGATGCTGAGAAAGAATGGGTGGACGAAACCAGAAATGTGGTTCGCAAGGCAGAGCGTTGCATTAAAACCTACAACGGATTGTGTGAAACAAGAAAATCACCGACGTGGGTTTACCGTCGTTTCACGGATTTCCAAAAAATTCGTGGCCTCAGCACTGACATGGGTCTGATCAAGCCTAAGATAATTGATCACATTGTCAAGAAAGAAAAAGCTGCCAAAGATATCTATGGATCGCTGGAGAAGTCACGGTCCATTGTTAGAAGCCTTCAGGACAGACCAATAGAGCAAAAGCATTCTTTTATATATCAACTAGGTGTAGCAACTTCCACTACTGAAGAAGAAATTAACGAGTTGATGTATGAGAATCCAGATTTAATGCATGTAATGCAAGCACAAATAGATCCCATCAAGTTGTATGTGAAGCCACTGGTTGCTTTCCTGAATGATTTAAAAGGTCATGGATTGGAAAGTGAAACCGAAAAGGCTTGGGTGAATGAAGCTGAGTTGGTTCTAGGAGAAGTACAAAGTGAAATCGACAGCAAACGTAGGACTGCAAATCTATCGATCTGGCCTATGGATTTGGGAAGGCCTGCTCCACTCAAGAGCATTGTTCTGCTTCGTGACCTCTTTCAAAGAAAGACGGATTATGGTTTCACCTTCATCAGAAGAGATCCATCAAAATCTCTCCGCCGGTCTCCTCAACGGCATATGATCCCATATCAAATCAACGATGAAACTGGTATTTTATCCCGTGTAGACAAGATTCGGAACTACCACAATATTCAGGAGCCAACCACGGTAACACTTACTGCTAATAAGCTCAGAAATCTATCTGAACATTTCAAGCAGGTGTATGGACTTTTCAGAGATTCAAAAGCAATTGGTGGCATGAAGCATTCAAGAAAGGTTTGGACAGATCAGATGGAGGTCATTATTAAAGATGCAGAGAATTCATGGAAAACTTACACACAAAGTTCAGCTTCAGAGAGGAGCGACAGCCAAAACGTGACAGATTCTTGGGCAAAATTTTCTGCAGAAATTGACCATTTCAAGCATGATCTCACCAATCTTGAGATAAGGATGAAGGTATGTCACACTGAACTGAGGGAAGAGACAAACTTTGTGGTCGGATTGGAGGAAGACATACATGAAGTGGTCTCACGACTGATCAACAGCATTGAACATCGGTCTAGTATTGTTTCCATCGTTGGGATGAAAGGCATAGGTACGACAACTCTGTCAAAGATGGTTTATAAACATACAGCCATTCGGGAACATTTTATAGCCTTTCTCATGGTACCTTTAACTGATACTGTGGCTGATGACAATGTACTAAAGATTATGGGAGCGCAGGTCCCGGGAACTGATAAGGAACAGAATGAAAAAGAATATTGGATCAAAAAGATGCGTGATTTCTTGAGCGCAGACAAGTACCTTGTAGTTCTGGATAACATCTGAACAAACAAAGCCTGGGATAATCTAAAAGAAACAATTCCGGAAGCCACAAATGGTAGCAGAATTTTGGTGACCACACCATTCAAGAGTGTAGCTTTACATGCTGACCAAGGTAGTGTCCCCTACCAACTTCGACTAAGAACCAAAAATGAGAGCTGGAGTTTGTTTAAACAGATGGTGCGCTTTCAGCCCGAACTTTCTGGACCTGAACTTTCTCCAGAAATGCAAAGACTTGCAAATAAAGTTGTAGGAAGATGTGGGGGCTTACCTCTTTCCATCTTTTGTCTTGGGTACTTAATGTCAGGGAAAAAAGTGACTGCTGAGGAGTTGTCAAGAGTGCTTGAACATATCAACTCAAACGAAGCACCATAGTCAGAGACATTGGCTGTAAATGAAGAATACTTGCCTTTGCATCTAAGGAAATGTCTTTCGTATTTAGGACTCTTTCCTAGAGACTACGAAATTCCAGCCGGGAGATTACTTGCTTTATGGGTTGCAGAAGGGTTGCAAAACAAAGTGGTGATGAGCAAGATCCCCCTGAATCTGTTGCAGAAAAGTATTTGTTGGAGTTAATAGGCCGCAATTTGGTACAGTTACTGGGAAGGATGTTTAACGGGAAGGTCAAGACGTGTGGCTTCCCTAGTGCTCTTCGGGAACTCTGGTTGAGACACAACAGATTAGATCAGCAACTTGCTTATTGTTTTGATGAAAGTGATGCCAATAGAAGAAAAACTAATGGTAGCAGCACAAATTCACCAAATATTTTGCTAAGCCACAGAAATCCTCGCTCCGTTCTTTTCTTTGATACTCGAGAAGGAAATAAACCTGGAGAAGTTATAGGTAACTTCATAAGGGCATTACAAGTGGGCATCTCTTACAGTTACAAGTCCTTGATCTTGAACATGTATTCAGACCTCAGTTGCCTAACTCAATAGGGAAATTAATTCATTTGATCTATCTGGGCTTAAGTTGGACTTACCTGGAGACTATCCCATCATCAATTCGGAGCTTAGAAAACCTTGAAACTTTGGATATGGAGCATACAAATATCCGCACTCTTCCTAGTTCAATATGGAAATTGCAAAAACTTCAGAAACTATATATGAACGACATTTATGGAAGCAAAATTGTGCATCATCGAAAAGGGAATTCTCTACAAAATCTCCAGACTCTGCAAGGTGCATTTGTGGATAAAGACAGTCCTCTGACTGACAGCCTGTACAAGTTGATCAATCTTACAAAATTGAAAATGTCATTCCAGTTGAACTTGTCGCAGCAAGAAGCATTGGTTGAGGGTCTTGTAAAACTGACACTCCTTGAATCTTTGAAAATCAAATCAATTGATGAAATGGGTCAGCCTCAAGATCTAAAGGTTAACTACTTATCACGTCTTGAAAACCTCTCCCGCCTATATTTGTTTGGAAAATTAGAGAATCCATCTACCATAAGAATCATTAGTGGACTTCCTCAAAGCCTAATGAACCTTACATTATCAGCGTCTAGGCTTTTAGATGATCCAATGCCAGAGTTAGAGAAGCTTCACAACCTTAAATTGCTCAGTTTCTACTCTAGTTCTTATGTTGGGAGAAGCATGATTTGCTCCAAGTTAGGCTTTCCCCAGCTTCTTGTTCTAAAATTCTGGATGCTTCCGGAACTGGAAGAATGGAATGTGGAGGAGAAAGCCTTGCAAAACCTCAAGCAGTTGGAGATTCGGTCCTGCAGGAGATTGAGGATCCCCAACGGATTGGGTCATCTCAAGACAATTCGTGAATTGAAGTTAAAGGATATGCCAGGGGAGTTCACAGCAAAGGTTGAGGACAACAAGGAGCAAATTTGGGGCAATATTGCTCACTCTCCTGCCATAATTATTGATACGCTGAAAGGACAGTAACCAGCACAAGTTTTTGGAGTTTGGATATGATACTCAACCTAATGTTTGGCTCAAAATGCATGACAACACAATTTGTTTTTCTTTTTCTCCTTTATGTGCCTCTGCTTTCTTAGGAATTTGGTCAATTATAGTCATGCTTGTGAAGCAAATGACTGAAATCCATACTCATTGTTACAACAGAGTGTTGTCTCTATGGCGGGGTTCATATCTATGTCTGTGACTGATGCAATCTAATGACTCTTCTTCAATAATTAGCCGGGTTGTTTTGCTGGCTAGTTGTTGTATTCTCTAGTAAGACATACAGTTTCACATTGAATAGCACTTTCTGGTAACAAAACGGCTTCTAGATTTACAAAATTGAAGTGCAGCTACAATAGTTCTGGTTCTTCCTGTACAGCAATTCATTAAAGGATGAAAAGAAAGTCTGAAAGTATATCATCATCTTTTTTTTTTTTTTTTTTTTTGAGCAAAACATCATCATCTTGTAATGTGAACTTTGTGAAGCAGATGGAGAGTAAAACCAGGATAAAGTGTAGCATTTTTAAATGCCAGGGGTGTAAAATATACTCAAAAAGTCATGATCATGATAGCACCGGTGGTGCGGTATGTAGAATTCTCCATTTACAACAAAAAAATTGCTACGACTTTGACCTGCTGTCACAAGATAGCCTATATAAACATGAAGTCTTTGTCGAAATTATCCGTTAGAATTCCCAATTTGATATGTAAATCAAATTTATGAAGATCGTAAGCTGTAGTTCTTAAGATTGAAAGCAAAGCAACTGTTAACCATCCACGTCACTTTTATATTTGAATATCCCTTGAGGGGTTAATATATGGGGAATATATATATATATATATATATATTATGGAGCATATGATAAAGTTCAGCTCCAAACGGTTTCAAAGTTATCTTCTAATATTCACTACATGGCCATTTATTAAATTATTCATATTATTATTTTAACAAGTAGTGAATTGAGAAAAAAAAAAATGCACCAAACCAATAGAGTTAAACTTTTATCCCGTCCTAAAAAGTTTCTTTAATAGGTACATTTTACTTTACGCATTTAATTTGTTGCCAATTGACCTGCAAAACAATGAAATAGCGAAATAGGGTTTCATTGTCACTAAGAGTGCAAAATCAACCCAAAACAAAATTTTGGAAGAACATCCATTTTATGTTAATAAATTAGTAAATGTGTGTTAGTATTATTAGGATATTCTGGAAGCCAAATATATAAGGTTTATATATATATATATATATATATATATATATATATATATATATCACAGAGTGTGTGTGTACGCCCTAAGCCTAGACCAGTTAGGCCATGGCCTAAGGCCTCTTAACATAGAAAGGCCCCCAAATATGGGGTAGTAAGTTTTTATTTTAAAATATTTTAAATTAAAGAAAAAATGTGAGTTAGGTATATATTTTTTCCCACTCTTATAAAGCAAGGTTTCTAGACCCGGACCGTTCATTGAACCGTAAAAGAGAGAGGTTCAAGGTTTTTGAAGTCAAACCGAGGTCGAACTGGGGTCGAACAGTGATGACGTCATAATTAATTTAATAATTATTTAAATTATAAATAAATATATTAAATAAATAAAAATTGAAAATTTAACTAAAATAATCCAAAACAAATATAGATAGTATTTTTTATAACATAACTTTCATAATAAAAATAAGAATTATTAAATTCTAAAAAAACATAAATAGCTATTGAGTTTTTAAATTATTTTTAAGTCATGACAAAGTACACATTGGTACCCAATAATTTTTATATTATGAAACTCAATAAAATAGTTAAGAGACAAATTAGTTCATTTGCTCATGGCCAAGCCCATTTGACTGCGGATCATTTTCTTTCCCAACTCCCAAGCCCATTTGAATAGTCAATGTTCACCATTTATTATGAATTAAAAAAAAAAAAAAATCAAAAGCTAGATGAAGATGTCCATGCATTTAAAAAATGTTAAAGTTAAATAAATAACAAAACCCAAGAAGGAAGTGCTTGATAGCAAGCAAGCATTATATGTTAGTAGTTGACAGCAAAGCAAATATAAGTGGTTGAGACTAAAGCACGCAGTAGCAAAGAAGAACTGTTCAGAAGCAACGAAGAAGTTTACAATATTTTTAGCAATACTTTCACAACAAAATTTATGTGAAAAGTTGTTACTAGTTTTAATTTGAACCCACTATTAAAATTATTTTTTTACTCACTAATATTAACTAATAACTATTGTTACTTGAAATTTATTGTGAAATATTGTGGAAACATTTTATTGTGATTTTTTATTCTTTTTCCTTTCTTTCCTTGCATCCATACGGACCATACGTTTCTTTTTCTTTTTTTCTTTTTTTTTTTCCTCTTGTTTTTTATCCTCCACACACGTATCCCCATCCCCATCCCCTCATCTGACTCCTCTCTGCTTTTATTTTTCTTTCTTCATCTCTAGCTCTCTTTCTCATTCTCTTTCTCTCATACTCTCACCCTGTCACACACACATTACCGGCGGAGAACAAAGCCAGAAGATCTCCCCTCTCGTCTCCAGTTCCCTTCCTCCTCCAAACTCAATGAAGATCTCCCCTTCTTGCTTAAATCCCTAAATTACCCTTTCAAATTCAACAAATCCATTCTTAAAGCCCCTGGTACTCCTCACCACTGGCCTTCCATTCTCGCCATCATTCACCGGCTCGTCCAGATCACTCTTTTCAAAGACAATCTCTCCTCTTCTGTGTTTTTTTTTTTTTTTTTTTTTTTTTTTTTTTTTTTTTTTTTTCTTAAGGTTTAGATTCAAAGGGAAGTAGGGAACCGTGAAAAGCGGTCTGATCACGGTTCTCAAAACCATGAGGTCCGACCGCGGTTCGCGCGGGTCCCTGCTTTTTTCCCATAAAGCAGTTCTTGAGGCTAAAAGAACCGCAAAAATGAGCGGTTTGAGGTTTTCCCGGTCGAACTGTACAATCCGGTCCGGGTTTCAAAACCTTGTTAAAAAGGCCTAAAGTATTAGAGTTATACTAGTATGCTACAAGTTTTACCTACAAGTGTCACCTCATTTCCACATTAGTTTATAAGCTTTTTGTAATAAAATTTGTAGTAAGTTTTTCATTTTCTCCTAAAAAAATAATATGCATTAATAGAAACGCAACTCAATAGCCAAGCAATACAAAATTTACTACAAAAAACATACAAACTGATGTGACAAAATATGATCGATGTCACTTAAACAATATAATAAATGAAAGTTTGAATAAATTTATTTTTTAATTGGTGATATGCTAGTTTATAAAACATATAAAGTAAGTATCATTAGCTCACTTTGGGTGAATTAGCCATATTAATAAGTAAGAATCAATAATATATTTGAAATAAAAAAAAATATAATAAAAAAAAAACTAAATCTTATTTAAGTGATATTTCGATGTAAGAAGGCCTCTTTAAAATTTTCGCCTTAGATCTCAAACTATCTTGGTCCGACCCTGACGCGAAGACAAAAAACTCTGGTAGCTTGAGTTTTAAGGGCAAAAAAATTTTGTTTTACCAAATTTAGTTATGTTTTGTCTTCTAATATGTCATCATATCAAAAACTAGAAAATGCAGAAAATATTTTTCACCAAAACAAAACAAATCCTATGCTCCTAATGTAGCTAATAGAGAAGATGAGAGAAATGACAAGTTTCATGTCCTTTCGGAGTTTTGGCCATAGCTTTTCCAAGCTTTGGTCAAAATCTATGCAAATGATGTTCTGGTGAAGAACACGTCTACTTCAAGAAAATAAGAAATAAAACATGTTTGCTTCTAAAAATAACCTCGAATTCACGAAGGTTCCTTAAATCCATATGGATCCTTGAACTCACAAGGAAAAAGGGTTCTAGAATTTACTAGAGAAAAAAAGACTATATTTTTATTAAAATCAATAATATTGGCAAAAAATTTATGTTTGTTCGTTTAAACCCCTTAAACCAAATTGTTCAACCTAATATATTAACCAAGTTAATTATTAGGTTTATTATTCAGATCTAGATTAAACAAGCATATATCATATCATGCACAAATGCAGAAAAGTAAATAATACCACGATATGATGACCTAGGAAAACCTTCAGGGTAAAAACCTGGGGAGGATTGGACCTAGCTATCCTCAAGGTAAAGTAAATCCACTATAAGAGAATCGAAGTTTTTACAAAAGGTATAACTCTAAATCTATTGCTACCTCATGTAGTAACATATTGACACGACCACATGCAAGCTCCGAATCCACGAACTCCTTTTCTTCTCGGATTTACACCAACACAAGCAACCTTACTTGTGACTTTAAGATCTCACTCAGAGGTTTCAGATCACTATCAATAATGATCTTGATGCAGCAACTATGTTTTACCAACGCTTGATTGTAGATCTGGCTCTGGTAGATTCTTCCAAAAGTCTGAAAAATGTAGCTAGAGTTTCTCTTTTATATGTGGAGAAGTTGGAATGAAACCCTAAATATTTTCGTGGACTTGGGCCTATTTTAAAAATCTGCAGAATTTCTGTTCCTGCAATTGTCAATTGGTCGAGCCTAATTTTTTGATTGGTTGAGCAAGGCGGAAACTGTCTTCCTTTTTCTGCAGTCAACTAGACTTGAACCTTGAAACCAACACTTTTAAGCATTGCCTAATACCTAGACTAGACATGTTTTGTTCTCGGTTTGTCAACACAAATAAAATATGATTCTAAACATTTAAACCTAAATCTTTAGAACCTAACAATCTCCCCTTTTGGCAATCCGTGACAAAACACACATACTTAATGAAATGCTTAAATTACATAACAGCCCAAATACAAGATATTGCCCTAATACAATTCTTACTCAACTACTAACTACTAGTTGCTAGTATAGACAGCAACTGTTGAAAGAATTAACCTGTAAAATCCTAAAACACTGAAAACAAATCATAAATGCATGTGTGGAAAATACAATACCATAATCCAAGTAAAAATCAGAGCTTTAATTCACAAAACATATAAAGAGACAATAATATCATAATGAATAACCTCATCATCAATAACTATCATAATCAAAAAGCACATCGATGTTTGTGAAACTAGAACAGAACAGTGAACATATATAAACAATGAAATATAAACATTAAAACTAAAAAAAATCAAATACATAAAACTCCCCCTAAATACAATAACTACTCCCCCTAAGTACAAAAATTTCTAAAACCTACTCCTCCTTTTTGTTACGAATTGCCAAAGGCAACATTAGTCATCAGAGGGTGGAGGATGTGGAAAAGCAATCTTATACTCCGCAAAATATGCTCTCAAGGAAGCAACCTCCGTCAACAACTCATCCAGAAGCTATCCATGAGCTACCTAAGTAGTCATGAAGGACTCCATCATGGCACGGAGTGAGATAGGAGGGGCAACAGTAGGGTCGACATCATCAGCACCACCAGAAGGATCCACAGCTGCAGTTGAATCCACAAAAGTCTCCTCAGTCGCAGGCATAGTACTAGAGGTAGGAGCTGCAGTAGAAGCTTCTCCTCATGATCTCTTTAATGTCCTAGTGCTTGGTTCAGCACTCTTCATCTATGCCTGTAGCTATCTAAGAAAGGTGGCACCTATAGGGGTAGTGATGTGAACTAACTCTAAGAGAGGAAACTTAGACAACCTTAAAAACCTAAAAATCCTATAAATGTACATGGGAAAGAACAATTTTTGACCTTTACTCTTACTCCTAGAAATATCAACAATGGTTTGGATAAACAAAGAGGGAAAACATATAGAACCATCAATAACAAGAGCATAAAGAAAAGCACATCTATCTATGGGAACAGTATGAACATGAGATATAGGATAGATGTTATGACAAGAAATCCTTAAATATAAAGAATTAAGCTCAATAAATTCACAAGAATTGATTCTTGGTTCAGTATTCCAAGAAACAGACCTACCTTAGAGAAAAGACATGATATCATCAATAGAATGGAAATTAGTGTATGGGTAAGTGGGTTTACAAACTAAAGGCACTCCTAAAGCTTCTGAAACAGTTTGTTTAGTGATGGTAAACTCTTGACCTCGAATCCAAGAAGTCAAGTAATGACAACCTGTAACCTCAGAATAGACAGAGAGGTTTTTGTAAAACTCTCTAATCAAGGCTACAAGAGGAGGATCAAACACCATACACAAAGATACCCAGTTCTTAGAAACAAAATTTCTACGAATGGAGGGATCCAACTCACTCAAGACAATTTCCCTCTCACCCCATATAGACCTATATTTAGTCAAGGTCTCATAAGTCTTCTCAGATTTGGCAAACAAGAACCTAACTTTATCAACTAAGGGAGAGCTAGAAGAGGATGACCTAGGGTTCCTATTAGCTCTAGTCTTAAATTTCCAACCAACCATAGGAGCCATGACTAAAGACAAAAACAAAACAACACAACAAAACCAAGGGCAAACTGCATTAAGAAGGGTTAGAGACAAGATAATATGAAATTTTTGAAAAACTATATGATGCATGACATTATAATTCATATGATGCATCCTCTAATGCTCTAAAACAGTTTTATCATAATGTTGAAAATTGACCAAGAAGATTAAGAATTTTAAAAAATCCTCAATTTTGAAAAACCTAATTTCAAAAAAAAAAAAAAAAAAAAAAACTCATATTGATCAATTAAACAACATAACAAGCATAAATCATGTTATAATCATCCAATCTATCAATAATACAAGCCAATCTTATCCAACTTTGCCCAATTTCACAAAATTCCCAAATCTCTCAAGAACTTAAGAACCCTAATTGTAAAAAATTTTACAAACCATGAAAATTTTGAAATTAAAGTGTGGGAACCATGTTTAAATGATGCATGAAGAAAAACCCATGATTCAGTTTTGATCAAAATGCCCAAAAACATCAAAAACCTCAAATTTCTAAAAGTGCGAAAATTCTTAAGAAAATGCATGAAATCATGTAATTTGATGAAAAAGAAAGGGCAAAAGTGTCTTACCTTAAGTTTTTGAAGAAAACCTTTGAATCTTTGACCAAGAAAAACAATATAAAAAAAAAAAAATGGTGAGAAGGGATCGAGAGAGGAATTGGAGAGAAAGACAAGGAATAGTTTAAAAATCTGATCTGATTCCTATATGTTTTGAAAATACAAAAACCGATCGGTCGAGAGGAATCAGGAAGGGATCAAAATGTTCATAAAAATAGGCTCGACTGATCGAATGGAATCAAGAAGGAATCAAGCAAGCCCGAGACTTTTTTCTTGAAAATTGAGTTTTCCTCTTCCCTTTTCGATCGGTCGAAAAATAGACCCGATCGATTGAATCCTGAAGAAACATAAAATTTGAAAATTCTAGAAAACTTTTTTTGCAAAAACACTTGAAAACCTATTTTTATGATATGAAATGCATGTTCATGATTTCAAATGTTTTACAAAAACAAATTTTTTATGAAAAAATCAAACCTTAACAAATTTCATCAATCTTTTCTTTCCTCACTCCCCCAAAATGCATTAAACACATCAAGAAGTTAAATTTTCGAAGGTCACAAAACTTAACACACAATCATATGTAAAGTGTTTAACAGAGATTTGCTTATGGTGTGTGCAACTAGTTAGTGTATGAGATGCTTACAAGGTGATATGTAAACAGAAAATAAGCATATTTTCTACATTATCCATCACATAAGTTTGAAAGTGACTATCACCTAAGTTTGAAAGTGACTAACACACAATCATATGTAAAGTGTTTAACAAAGATTTGCTTATGGTGTGTGCAACTAGTTAGTGTATGAGATACTTACAAGGTGATATGTAAACAGAAAATAAGCATATTTTCTACATTATCCATCACATAAGTTTGAAAGTGACTATCACCTAAAGAGTTTCATTGTATAACTCCCACATCTCCTAGAAAACACATTTGCAACCATGCAAATTTTTTTTTATTAGTTTTGCCTTTTCTTTTTCTTTTGAAGTGCATTTTTCTTTCTTTTTCATTTTGGTTTTTGCTTCTTTTATCTATTATACAGTAACACCTTAAGTATTTTGTTGTGCAAGTGCTACACCTTACCGAGCGCGGCTTTTATGATTTGCACACAGGTGTTCATGATTGGAAAGTAATAGTGGTGAGATGGTTATTTATGCCTTTCTCCTAGGATTTTTTAGTCCTTATAATCAAAAAAATGTGACTTCAAAATTAAGAGCATGTGTTTAAAAACTGAAAGCCCAAATTTGTGTAAATACACAAGAGTTTGTTCAGACCCCCACTTAAAAATTACAGCTAGATTACTTTTACTCTAACTTAGACTAAGTGTGGAACAAGAGTAAATGAGCGCAAACAACCGATAACACTACCCTAAGCCATATTCATTCATTATCAACAATAAAAGGAAGGCTTAGAGTAGGGAAGAGAGATGCAAATACAAGATAACACTGAGACATGTTATTGAAGAGGAAACCGAAGAACTAGGTGAAAAACCTCTCCGCAACCCTCCAAGTTGAAATCGATCCACTAGAGAATAAAGTTGGAGTATATGAATAACAAAAGACCCTCCAAGCCTAGTCTATCCCATGTACTTGAGCTCTCCAAGCTCCTACTACCAACAGAGTTCTCGGAGCCTTGTCTTCTCTAGCTTTCCAAATCCCGCAATTTAGCCCGATTGCATCCGCCAATGAATGACTCTTTCCAATGCTTCCCAACAGCACCAAAATCTCACTTTACACTCAGAATGGGTGTGGTAAGTGTTTGGGCTATCAACCTCTCAAGGATATAAAGATGGAGAGGTAGGAGTTGAGGAAAACCACATGGAAATGTGTAGATGATTGTGGGTATAACAATCTCTAACTCTCAAGTGTATTTTCTAGGGTTTTCTCTTTGAAATGCACTCCTTATAATTTGTGGGTAATGAAGGTATATATAGTGTGGGTAAAGACTTGGTAAGCAAAACATAACTTTTTTGCCAACAGAGAGTTTCAGGAGTCCTTAGTGAGTTGGCCTTACCCACGAGACGCTCGCAAAAATCTCCAGCCTAGCATGACTCTTCATCTTCCAATCATGTGCTCTACACGTGGCTCTTTCGTGGGTAAGTTTCTCACGAGACACTCGCGAAATCCACTTGTTCATCCTTTTAAGCTTGAGTCTTCACACTCTCTCACACTCATCCCTTACAATTAGAAACCTAAATACATATAGGGAAATATGATTAAAGAAATTATAATCAAATTTGGCATGGAATTAAAGCCAACACAAAATAGTTGTAAATTACAACTTTACAAAAACCATAAACAACTCACACTATATAAGCATTACATAGCACAAACCAGTAAAGTGCAAAAAAATAAAGCTCATCAAAGTTAAACAAGGTGCATAGTCATGAAATGTAAATTTCATAGGTCAACCTCAATTACACATCTTGAAGATGTATAATACAAAAACCCCTTTTTTA
The DNA here is from genome assembly GCA_028535165.1 of Quercus tomentella. Taxonomy (NCBI): domain Eukaryota; kingdom Viridiplantae; phylum Streptophyta; class Magnoliopsida; order Fagales; family Fagaceae; genus Quercus; species Quercus tomentella. The sequence goes on from JAPQVY010000068.1 coordinate 79,408,798, forward strand.
GTTTTCTGATTTTCTATTTTTTTTATTAAAAAAAAAAATTGAAAAGCAACAAAAACAAACCTAGAATGCAATGTATGAATGTTATGTAAATGCAAATCCTAAAGAAAAACAATTTTGGTCACAAGAGATTGAAAGAATTAACACAAGGACAATGTCAGAGAGACTCACTGAGGCTGAGTCTTTTGCATCCAAACTCTTTTAGATGTAAACTTGGAGTTGGGATTTCGATTTGAATTGGCCCTAATTTCAGCTCCAGTAGGCATAAAGGTTAAGAACCTTTACCAAATCAAGGATAAATGCCATATGATCTTGTGCTTTTGACACATATACTTTTTGTTTGGATGCTTACTTTAAAGCTTGCAACTTAAAGCAATTTGGCCTAGTATGCCCAACTCCACCACAAAAGTGACAAAACCACTGAGGTTTGTGGCGTTTCTTGCTTTCAGATTGATTAAGATTCTTAGGTTTAGACTCACTCAGATCTACCCTAATTCTTCTAAAAGCTAAAACTTCTTCCTTATGTACCTCAACTTCAGACAGAGTTGGATGAACAACAGAAGAGGATGTAGCAAGTACAAACTTAGGGGGGTTCACCATAGAAGTAGATCCGCTCTCAACAAACCCTAAACCTATCTTATCATAAACAAAATTTTGAACATGTAACATATCATCTAGTTTAGAAGTAGAAGTCCTATCTATTTGTTCTCTAGCAACAGAAAATTCTAATTCTAAGCTTTTAACTTTTTCAAGTAAAGTCGTATTCTCAATCTTAACAGAATTTTAGAGTTCATTGGCATCAAACAACTGTGGCAACAAATTCTTCTTTTCTTGTTCAAGAGTGTTTATCTTTTTCAAACCTAATTCAACACTCATAGCATCTTTGGCTGCAATCTTGCGTAGCTTGTTATAAGCCTCTTGCAAGCCAGCATTCTCAGAGAGTCATTAGAAAGGTTCTCATTAGTAGTCTCAATTTCACTTACTACAGCAGTAGTTATCAAAGCCATAAAGTTTCCCTCTTGATCACTTTCAGACTCATGATCAGAGACTTCATCATCACTTCGGGTAACGGCCATAGCTTTACCTTTGGATCTCAAAAATGTTGGACACTCAGATTTTAAATGAGCATAACCCTAACAACCATAACACTGTTGTCCTAAAGAATTATTGGAAGATTGACCAACTTTATCTTTTGATTTTTCAAAATTGTTATTTTTGGTAGTGTCATTCTTCTTCACATTCTTATGGTCAACATTGTTTCTATTTCTCGCCCCCCTATTATTATTCCTCAAAAATTTTCTAAAGTTCTTGGCAAGATAAGCACTCTCAGTAGATGAAAGTTCATCATCAAATCCACAATCATCAACATTATCAACATATTTCAAAGCCATAGTTTTGGATTTATCAGTTTTTGGTAAATCAAATTCATAGGACTGAAGGAATACTACGAGTTCATCTACAGGTATGGAATCAACATCTCAGTTAAAGATCTAAGAATTTTCCTAACAATTTTGGGTTGATCATATACTTCACCCAAATTAAAGGCAAAATTGACAATATCATTCAAATTAGCATAGAATTCATCAAAAGATTCATCATCAAACATTCTAATACTTTCAAATTTAGAAGTCAATTGCTGCAATTTATTAATTTCTACTGCCTTAGTGCCTTCATGCATTGTTTGTAAGATGTTCCATGGAGTGTGAGCGATGTCCACATTTGAGATCCTCTTAAATTCTTCCATGGAAACAGCATTGAATATCGCATTCATATCTTTACTATTAAAGTTTGCTACTTCCTTTTGAGCAGTAGTCCATTCACTAATAGCAGTGGTTGGTCTCTCCCAACTGTTTTCAATAGACAACCACACTCTCTCATCAATAGATTTCAAGAAGCCTTTCATCCTAATCTTCTAATAAGCATAGTTATTCCCATCAAAGTGTAGATGGATCACAAGAGAGTGATCATGTTCCATGACAGTAGGGGTCAAGGATCAACTCTAGGTTAAAAACCTATAAACAAGAGCTAACTTGCTCTGATACCACTTGTTTGTTCGTTTAAACCCCTTAAACCAGATTCTTTAACCTAATATATTAACCAAGTTAATTATTAGGTTTATTATTTAGTTCTAGGTTAAACAAGCATATATCATATCATGCACAAATATGGAAAAGTAAATAACACCACGATATGATGACTTAGGAAAACCAATGAAATAAACTGTTTCAAGGTCAAAACCTAGGGAGGATTTGACCTAGCTATCCTAAGGTAAAGTAAATCCATTATAAGAGAATCAAATTTTTTACTAAAGATTTAACCCTAAATCTATTGCTACTTCATGTAATAACTTACTGACACAATCATGTGCAAGCTCTGAATCCACGGACTCCTTCTCTTCTTGAATTTACTCCAACACAAGCAACCTTGCTTGTGACTTTGAGATCCCACTCAAAGGTTTCAGATCACCATTAGCAATGATCTTGATGTAGCAACTATGTTCTACCAATGCTTGATTGTAGATCTGGCTCTAGTAGATTCTTGTGTAGTTAAAAGGTACAAAACCTCTCAGATCTCACAAGGAGTAACACACAAGTCTTCCAAAAGTCTGAAAAACGTAGCTAGAGTTTCCCTTTTATATGTGGAGAAGTTGGAATGAAACCCTAAACATTTTTGCTGGCTTAGGCCTGTTTTAGAAATATGCAGAATTTCTGTTCCTACGATTTTTGATCGGTTGAGCCTAATTTCTCAATCGATCAAGCAAGGTAGAAACTGTCTTCCTTTTTTCGCAATCAGCTGGACTTGAACCTTGAAACCAACACTTTTAAGCATTGCCTAATATGTAGACTAGACATGTTTTGTTCTCGGTTTTCCAACACAAATAAAATATGATTCTAAACATTTAAATCTAAATCTTTAGAACCTAACAGCTTACAGACTTCGAAGCCTATTTAAGGGTTCCATAAAACTTGATAGACAATAAATATATTCTAGAATAAATCCTAATTAATACCTAACTATAATAAGAACTAGATTTGACCTAAAAAACATTAGAACCACCTAAGAACAAGGAAATAATCAACTTAAACCTAAATTAATGAAAATTACAAAATCCTTTGAAAATAAATAGTGATTCTTATTCATTTGGTAACTCCTTCTTCTTAATCTTTCTTAGAAATACAAGAAAGTTGTGGGTCTTCTCCAAAATTGCTATTAATAAAATTCAATAAACTTAGTTGTATCCTGAAAAATATTTATAGTATTTTTCCCCCTTAAAATGATATTCTTTTTATATATATGTTACTGTTTAAGAAGTTATCAAGCAATAGCATGCTTTAGCATGCCAAAAAGCACTAACGTGTTTGGTATCCCCTTATTCTCTTCTTGTGTAGGGACGGAGCTACTCTTTGACGAAGAGGGCCATGGCCCCCCCCTTGGATTTTGGGGAAAAAAAAATTTCTATAGGTATAGGTATATTTAATGTTAATGTTCAATTAGTCCAAAAGAAATTAATCTCAGAGCTATGTTATGACCGGGGCCCTCACAACACCCTATATACATGTTGTTTGCTATCTCATATGAGAAGATAAACTCAGAGATGAAGATGAAAGACATAAATTTCTCATTTAATGAATAAGGAAAGTGCAGCTTTGCTTATACATACAAGGAACAGAGCACTTGAATGAAACAAAATAAAAGCAATTAAAAACAAGCATTTTAATTTTAACACAAATCAAGTTCTGGTACTGCACTTTTTGGATTCTCAATATCAAAATTAGCCTAAATTCTCTATCTTAATGACCAAAATATTGCAATTTTTTATTATAAATTTTTTTATATAGTCCAAACTTTGCCTACCCAAACCTTCGGCTCTTACTCCATCCCAATCCGTGTGTTAATTTTTTTTTTTTTTTAAAAAAAAAAAAGTTTATCAAGCAATATGAAATGGAAAAGATATTTCACTTAAAATTAGATTTAAAAAAAAAAAAAAACAAGCCAATGAAACTTCTTGTAGAGAACCCTGTAAGTCTCCACTATGTTCCCGCTTGTAAAATAGGCAAGGAAAATGTTCAAGGAGATATCATAACTACCCAAGATATTAGGAAACCGAACATTGTAACGTTATATCAGGGACAAAACCAAACGGTGTGATCAAATGGAAATGGGCAGGGATAAGTATTTGTGGTTTCATAATTTTGGTTTAAATTCCACTTCATTTTAAAGTAATGGAAGAAAAATTGTACTGAAACGGTTTGATTAATCGACCAAATGAAAAGGCACTAATTTTTAGTGTTTTAAAATGTAAATGTGACATAAATTTATAAAGTCAAGTGGTGAAAAAAAAAAAAAAAAATTCACTTTTATATTATACTAGTTGCTAACCCATGCAATGCACGGAAATAGCTAATGGATGAGTTTTAGGGGGGGGGGGGAGTCATTATTTTTTTGTTGGAGTAGTATGAAAAAATCATGAAATTAAACAAATATATATTGAAAGAAATAACACTTTATTAGTTAGGTAGAAGAAAAGAATCTTGTTTTATTTATTAGTTTTTTTATGGGAAAGAATAAGAGTCAGAATGTTGCGTCTTTAGTTTAATTTGTGCTGTATATATAGGTATATACAAGATAGGTTGTAATGTATATGTTAATATGTGCCTATTGAAAGATCATAACCCTTCAAATTAGATATACCAAAATGTGCATATTGAAATGCCATAACTCTTCATATTAAATATTTCAAAATGTGTTTATTGACCGAAAATAGGCCTATTAAATGAATTTGTGCCTATTGACCAAAAAGATACCTATTGACCCAAAATGTGTCTATTGAATGAAACAATGCCTATTGACCGAAATTATGCCTATTAAAAAATGAAAAGGCACAACCGTTCAGTATTTTAAAATAGACATGACATTAATTTAGGTAGCCATGTGGTTCAATAAAGAGAGATCAACAAAAAGTCAAACATTTCATTTTTATATGGGCAAATTACAGTAAATCCACCTATGATTTGGTCCCTTTGCACTTTGTCTACCTGTGGTTTAAAACTTAACAGTTTGCCCACCTGAGATTACTTTTGTTAGGGCTTTGTTACCCAACTCTGTTAAAAATAAGGGTTAATATGTAATTTTGCTCTCTTTTTATGTCTCTCCCCTCCCAAAACAAAAAATTATACTAAAAAACAAGAAAAATAAGATCAAAAAGCAAATTTGTAAAAAAATGTAAAGCATGGGTTCAAGAACACACTTCTTCTTGGTATAAACAGTCTTAAGCCAATCAATCCCAATAAAATTTTCACATTCACACAAATCCTAAAAACATTTACAAAAATCCTACACTTGACACCTTTGAAAGTGCTCTAGTCTAATTTCACAAAAATCCTACACGACTTCACCTTAAATTTCAAAATCCCACACTTTCAGACACATACACCATAGCAGCGACTCATACAGAGAAGAAGATCCAAGATTGCGTGATGGTGGTGGCATGAGGCAGCTAGCAGCGGCTTAAACAGATTGCCAATCCACCACTGATCTTAGTTTGAAGCCACCTTTCCCTCTCTTCAATCTCATCCAAGGAACCATGGCCGAAGCCTCACTGGGTTGTCTTCTCTACATTCACATATCCACAATATTAGTGGCCAATTGGACCATCATATGATGGCAGCAACGAGCAACGGCTCAAACAGAGAGTGCTCGAGATATATGGGTTTGGGGTTTGGATGAAGAAATCCATGGCTAATCAACCTTCCTCTCTCTTCGATCTCATCCAAGGAACCCATGGCCAAAGCTAGAACTTGCACCTCCGCAATTATCATTTGTCGTTGCACCATTTACCACCACCATTGACGACCATGGTTCTTACTCTGGCCTTTGCTGGAACTCATTTGAAATCCTTTGATTCTTTCTACTACTTTCGATCCAAGAAGGATGTTGAGTTTGGCTTTTGGGATTTGTTAATGGTTGATTTGGGTGAATTTTCTAGAGGTTTTCTTGTGTTGGATTGTGAATCAAGTTTTGGTCTAAGAAAGGGGTTTAATTGAAAGGTTGGGATGTAAAAATATGAAATTAATGGATTGTGGGGAGAAGATGGAAATGAGAAATTGGAATATGCTGATGATATGAAAAAAAGTTAATGTTTGTTCATAATTTTTACAACAAAGTCCTAACTTGGAAATCTTTTCTCTCTTACTTTTTAGTATACTTTTTTGTTTTGGGAGGAGAGAGATATAACAAGAGAGCAATATTACATACTTACTCTTATTTTTTATAAAGGTGGGTAATGGAGCCCTAATAGAGGTAATTCCAGGTAGATAAAGTGTTAAGTTTTAAACTACGGGAAAGCAAAGTGCAAACGGACCAAATCAAAGATGGTTTTACTGTAATTTACTCTCTTTATATTATTATATAAATATTAATCTATAACTTTTCACTGTCAACGAGCAGGTTGTAACATTAGAATATTTAGTAATCTTCTCAAGTAGGCGATGTTAACCTAAATTGTCATATTATAATTTTTATCTTAAGCTTTATTACGATTCATTGCTGAGTTCATGATTTGAAGTTTCCGAATCATGCACTACGCTTTTCTTTTTCTTTTTTTTTTCTTTTTCTTTTTTTTTGGGGTTGAGAAATGCACTACTCTTTACTTGAACCCCAATAGTTTCATTTTCTAGAGGGACTTTTGATTGGTCCACCAGTTTGGTATCAAGACCTGATAATGATATACTACTTCAAGAATTCATATTATGAAATACCCATATACGTATCAATATTTTTCTTATTAAAACAATTAACTTACCCACTCTCTAAAAACATGTAAACTCCAATTAAACAAAACATAATATAAATCATATGAGATAAATATTGTTGGCTAGACAAATAGTTGTTGAATAACTCTAGATCAAGACATTTTTCATATTACTTTCATGAATAGTGTTGTTTTCCTTACTCATAATAATCTAACAAGATTTTTAATTTAAGTTAATAAAGAGGGAAAACCCACAACAAATGCCCACCCAACCTTAATTTTTCTTGTGTTAAGTTTGGTGGTTCAAAATGTCACAATCAGTTAATCACAACAATGGCATCCTTTTCTACATAATAAATTATTTTAAATTTCTTCAAGGTCTAGAAAAAGCAAATTTAAATTGCATTGCTTGTACTAAGTATACTAAATTCTTTCGGGCTATCATAAGTAATTCTCATATGTCTTACTTGTTCTAATGACAACTTATCATATATTAAGTAAATGTAGAAAATAATTGAAGTCAACTTGTAACGGATTTGTTGTGTACAATGCAAGCCAACTGTACTTAATTAGTAATTACACAATTAAATTCAATGATATAACATCTTCAAATTAAAAACACCTAGTATCTACCATTATTAACTTTAAGTTCACTAACATATATTATATATAAATTAACCCTTGAGTTTGGGGTCAAGTTAAGAAGGATTGGCATTGAAACTGGGAATCTAGCTACCATTTGACATGTTCAAAACTTCTAGTGCATGCATGCGGTGTCATGGATTTTTAATTTACTTTGAAACAATATAGAACAAACATATAACAGGCAACTTGCTATTTTAGTTGCAAATCTTCCATTGAAATATTCAAAACCTATAGAGAATGACGAATCATGGCTTTATTATTATTATTATTATTATTACATTGACACAAAATGAATCAAGCATCCCAGGCAACATGCTATTTCAGTTGCTAATATATCTTTCTATCATGGTTTGTCATGTGGGGCGACTTGATTTTAAAGTACAAATCTGGTTGCAATTTGCCATCAAATGACATTATATCTATTACTCCACAGTTGTCCATGTGCACACTATTGTTTTTATATTTGAGTGACTAAACAATTACAACCTCAAATGTTCATATTCAAATGCAAAATTCTCCTCCTCAACATATGTCGTTTTGATGTCTTAATTTATTATCAAAAAAAAAAAAAAATGATTAATCTAATCGAATTGGGATTTTTGAAAAACAATCATCGCCAAAACATGTTGAACTTTAAAAACCAAATTGAACATTAAATTGAGGAATTTCAAGGATTCCCCAAAAGAAAAAGGATCATCCTGTCTTATGTCTTCTTCCTAAATGTTAGGGTCATATTTTATTGTAATCAGCTAATCTTTTGACAAAATGCACTTTACTTGTAATTGGGTAGATCTAAGATGAGTTTAGTACTTCAAGAAACATGTTGTTCAAGTCAACTATTAAAGACATGAAAATTGGTCTAGGAAACAAGTGAAGAAAAGCTGTTCACTAAGTCTCGACAGATAGCTCAACAAATGCCTGCTATCGAGACTTAATGTGAAGCTCGATAGCAACTCGATCTATCGAGAATTACGATTTTAGAATTTCCAAATGTGAAATTCGGCCCAAGCTTTTGTATTTGTTTAGGATTTGTTTTCTCACAAACCTAAACATATATGAGGCTTATTTTAAGAGCCGTCACACACAGATACAGAAACTAAAAGACTTATTTTCTCTGTGTGAAGCTACTACGTTTTACGCCATAGGGTTTTGTAACCAAGTGCTTTCTGATCTTTATTGCTGAAGAAATGAAGAACTTTGCACCCAATAACATTTGTTCAAGTTACTAGAGTTAGTCACGTACTGGGATCCGTGCAAAGTGTTAGTCACAAATTGGAGGTTTGTGCATCAAAGGAAAAGAATGTTACTACAAGATCAAGTCTAATTGGGTATTGGAACGAAGGTTCAACTGTAAGTTAGTATTTCGAGAGAGGCCAAGGTAGTTGCTAAAATTACTTATACTTGTAACCACTTGAATATTGATTAGTAGATTCTTGGGAGTGGTGACCTTAAAATCACCCGGTGGAGTTTTTGCCTTGCAAGGTTTTCCCCACTTGTCAACGATTTGCATGCAATTGAATCTAATTAATCAACTTGGATAATTGAATTAATTAATCAGGGTCAAGCTATCTTAACCCAACACTAAAAAAAAATGAAATTTTCCTTTAATTTGATTATTTATTAGGGGTGACAAAAATGTCTCGCCACACCTTGCCTTACTTTACCGTACACCCAAGTGTTTATATATTTATTTTTATTTTATATATATATATATTTAAATTATGAAAAAAAAATTGATATAATTGTGTAGGTACTGTACTATTGGTTTTTCAATTAAACTCAATTGTTTAACTATAAGTTTTATTAGCCAATGTAACAACATCATTAAATTAATTAGTACTACATATATGTGATAGGCCAAAAATGTATTGACCCCTTGTGATAAATCAACCAATTAATTAGCCAAGTGAATTAATTAAGTTAATTAACATGCAGTAAACGTGGTAGCACAAACAAACCACCAACTAAGTTAATATGCAGCGGAATATAAAGTTGACACAATGATTTGTTTACGAATGGGGAAAACCTACACAGCAAAAACCCCACCGGGTGATTTTAAGGTCACAATTCTCAAGAATCCACTATTATCACAACAAGCAGTTACAAGTAAAGGAATCCCAATACCTTATAGCAACCTACAGTTGAACCCTTACCCTAATACCCAACTGGACTTGTTCTGTAGTGACAATCTCTCATTTTCAATGCACGGCTCCCAGTACGCGACTAACCAATTGATGCACGGATCCAAGTACGTAACTAACCACCAACTTGAGAAGGATGTTGGCTGCAAAGTTCTTCAGTTCATCACACGATGAAGATCACAAAGCTCCTTGGTTACAAAACCCTACGGTGTACAAATGCAGCAGCTTCTTGAAGAGAAAGATAAACTAGGGCATATGTCTCCGATCACAATATGCTTGTGAAAAACTTTTGCATCAAGTTGCACACTCTTGCATCAGCTATGACTGTCCTTAAAACAATCCTTATTTATGTTTAGGGTTGTGAGAAAAGAAAACCCAAAACATGTATACACAGATTGGAGTGAAATCAGATATGAAAAACTGATTTTCTTAAAACTCGATAGATAGGTTATCTGTCGAGCATCGGGTTGAAATAGCTTTTTAAATCTCGATAAATACTAGCTATCAAACTTTAAAAACCAGCACTTCTTCACTTGAATCTTGGACAGATTTGTATGACTTTAACACTTGGACTTGAACCCTTGTTTCTTGAAGTATTAAACACATCCTAGATCTACCCAATTACAAGTAAAGTGCGTTTTGTCAAAGGATTAGCCAATTCTATATTGACATATGTTCCTAACATGAATCACATATGTCCTAACACTATGAAACTGTAACTAAGTTTTACTCTTTTAAATTATTTATATTTATATTTATAATTTGATAGTTTATACATTCCTATTAGTGATTTAATTTATTTTATATATATTCTGTTACCATCCTTAAGAGTGTCCCTCTTTATCAGCAGTCTCGCATTGGTCCTATACTTTTCCTCTTATCTCTACTTCATTACTATCGAAGACATCTTATTGCCGATGAAAAAATGCCTACACCCTCCCCCCACCTCATCTTGTCACGCTCATGCCACATACGGGTTTCCCCCTCAGCACAGAGAAGGTATGTGGCACACATGATCTAGCCTTGTCCCGCCCCACCCCAACAAAGGAAAGTTTGATATTATTTTGTTCAAATTTGGATCAAACGACATTAGATAGGTGCAAACTGCAAACTAAATGCAGTTGGAAAGTGTATGACTGTATAAGACAAGTTTTGATTTGAGGTATTGAGTGTGAAAATAACAAATGATCAAGTACTCGAACTCATGGAAACAAGATACCATATTCTAATGCTGTAGTTCCAAAAATGAGATCGCTAAGCTTTGAACTTGGTAAGAACAGAAATTAGCATTACAAGATTTCCTATAATCTTGCTAAGCGATATTGAGGATAGTAAAGTCAAGAATTAGAGCATCCACTATAAGCTCAACAAAATCCCCCTTTTTTTTTTTTCTTTATATATATATATATATATATATATATATATATATATATATAATTTGGTTAGTGAAACCATTTTTGGGTCTCCACCAAACTCACCAGCAGCTCAACAAAATTTTCAGAAGTTACAGTAGCGTAGCAACATCAAATAATTTTTGACCAATATTTTATTTTATCTCTCTCTCTCTCTCTCAACCTATGAAGCACGAGTGTGTTTACGGATTCGGGTGCAGGTGCGGCGATTAAAAAATTATTAAAAATATTTATATTTATATTTTCTATATATTGCTAAGTATACCTTTTCATATTATATAAAAATATACGAAATTTAAAAGCAACAGTAGATAATAACTAAAACATGATGTTCATAAATTAAATACAATCCACAAGTTTGAAACTAAAACATTCCATGATGTTCGGAGATTAGAATACAACCAAGAAGTTCGAAACTAAAACAAAATAAAAGATAATCAACAAGACAATCAAATACAACCCTCATCATCATCATCAAGATCAATAGCTTCACTTCAAACTTCACTTTCACTAGTAGTAACACTAGTGCTAGCATTCCTAATAACCATGGCCTCCAACTCTAGCTCATCAAGTGTAAGGGTAGCATTCTCAAGAATTCCAGCTCCTCCATGTATGTCATTGTCATTCCAAGAGTCTCCTGCTATATTCCACATCTTTGTTGCTGCATTTACGTACTCCTCATTGCGCTTTGACAAGAGTTGAAGATTAGAATGCATATATACCAAATCCTCAGCACGTGCAAGAGCCATTTTGTTTCTTTTTAAGGAATGAATAAATTTGCGTGCTCCAATTCCTCTCAATACATAAGGATGAACAAGGTTGTCCAAGAAGTTTAATGGCAAGGGTTTGAAGAGTTGAAAAATGAGGAGCCATGGTATTGCCACCAAACCAAAGGTTGTAAGACCCACCTATCTGTCAAGGCACCTGGTGAAGGAAACCTCCCTCCTGAAAATGCAACAAACTCAATTTTCACCACCCTTAATTTACTCTCATCCTCAAAGTATTGCTCCAAACACTTGCTCCTTTCCATAAAAATTTCATGATCCTGATGTGGAGCGGTGCGTTTTGGATTTTCCGAAAGCCATTCAATGGAGTAATACCTAGTTAAAGATTAAAAAAAACAAATATAGATGATGAAACATGTGTTTTACTAGAAGGGAGAACTAAGGAAAATAGAAAATAAAAGTACTTACTTAGGATTTAAGGAATGAGCCAAGCAATGTAGTGGTGTATAATTTTTATTCCATCAATCAATGAGTATATCATACACCACATTAAAAAATAAGCTATACTCATCATCTTCCAAGCCTTCATGCTGATATATTGCTGCCTTCACCTTCTCTATCATTGAATCCGACGCTTCATACACAAGATGAAGACAAAGACTATCTGTGTCAGCTACACGTAGCATATCATAAATAGGTTCTGTGAATTCAAGGATATAAGCAACAACATCCCACCAACAATCGCTTAGAATCGTATCTTTCACCTTTTGAGCTTTTCCAACATTATCCTCCCTATAAGCAGCCCATTGGTCACTAATAGCCATGGCTTGAAGGCAACTTTTTATCAACTTCAACTTTTTCAGCATTACAACCACCGAAGCAAATCTAGTATCAGAAACTTGAAGCAGTTTTAATGAACAAAATTCATTAAACATTGCCAACCTCATTGAATGGTTCATGATGAAAACACATATAAAGGATGCATCATCAGCAATATGTGTAATCCAACTACACTCCTCATATGTAACTTCATTCTTTTCAGTGCTTTTTGCTACACAAATATTCTTCAAAGCTAGTGTGGACAACACATGGTGTCCAAAATATTTTGGGATACTCACCCTCAATAAAAGCTCCAGTAGACTTCATCACACTAGCATTATCAATGATGACTTGGACAACTTTTTCATGTTTAATCTCTTTTATAGCATCCTTAAACACCCCGACAATAAAATATTTGTCTTTAAACTGACCCATTAATTGCCTTTATAAACACTGGACCCCCATCTAATGCAACCATAATATTAATAAGAGGCCTCTTTTGTGGATCTGACCATCCATCAAAAACTATACTTACACCATTTGCAAGCCAAGAGTCCTTAAAGGGTTTCAAAAGTCTTTCAACATTAGCTCTTTCTTTTTGCAAAAGTTTTTTTCTCAAGGCATTGTATCCAGGAGGAACATAACCCGGAATGTTATGGGTAGCAGCATATGCATAGGAACTACGATAATTTGGGTTCCTTGCAAAGTGAAATGAAAGCCCACTGGTATAAAACATCCTAGCAATTCTACTATCTAATTCGTGTCTAGCATTATTCTGGAATGCTCTCTCCAAAGGAGAATTTGCAGTCACCTTCCTCCTCTTACCATCAACTGGATCTATACTACCACTCCCTTCTTGTCTCCGGGATGAGGGAATAGGCCCACGGCCTGGGAGAGGTGGGGGTAAAGGAATTTGACTTCTACATTCTCTCTATAACTTATCATTCTCAACCTGATCATGCATTCTCTACATTTCCAATCTATGGCTTGGTGTCACTTTATTGCATGCTCTAATACTTTTATTACTAATTTTTAACAAATGAGCCTTAACCCTAGTATAGGATCCCAAAAAAATTCCACCACAATGGTTGCACTTAACATGTGTCTTTCCACCTAACTTAGAAGTAGAACCAAGTGGTTTTTCCAATTTAGTCACATACTGCCAAAGAGAAGCATCAGCATTTGGCACTTCTTCATCTAATAAAGGTGAAGTTTTTGTGCTAGTAACTTCATCCATTGCAAATTCAATAATTTCAATTTAACCTACAAATAATTTGACAAATATATAATAACTAAATAAACAATCAAACCCAAGTCACAACTCACAACATTACAGATAGCTTATATAAATAAAAAATCAAAAAATCAAAAAATCAAATCACAATGATTAATAGAGCATGTTAAAGTATAATGGGGGGCGAGAAACTAAGAATGAAAGCTTTGATACCTGAGTTGAAAGTTGGGTCGGTGAGCTTGAGAGTTAAAACTTGAAACAGAGTGACGGAGATGGTGGAAAATCTGGAGATTTAAGACCTAGAGATAGTGATAATTGTCTTAGGGAGAGGCTATGAGTGAGACTTTGAAATTTTCTTAGACATTGAGTATGGGTCTATGAGAGAAAAGGGAGACGGAGAGCAGAGAGGGGAGGTGGAGAGCATGTTAGGGTTTGTACCCTAAAATCCAATTTATTGGCATGTCATAAATAATTAAATAGTTTAATTATATGAGACTATCTATAAATGAACTAATGGGACATTATCTTAGTCCATGAGATGCATAGTATGTGATTTATGTGAAAAATCACAGAAGATATAAATCACAAGTTCTTTGTAAACTCAGAATTTTAGTTCATAGTCGGTGATGAAATTGGGCATTTCATCTGCGAAAACTATAACATATCAACTAAGATGATTTGTCTTGATCATGGAAGTGAAGACTTATAGTTGATATGTTGATATGTTTTCAGAGTTAAAACATATTGAACTGAACCGCTGTGAGATTTATTATTCTCTTAACGACTGTCAAATGAATAATAAATCTCACAACTTCTATTTACATCAACTCTAAATCCTGAGAGAATAATGGACCTGATCATGAGGTGTAGGTTGTTTTGATATATCAGGAGTGAGATCTATAAGTTACGATCAAAACATCAGTATATTGGGCAGCCGTATTTAGTGTTGATGGAACATATATTCTCAAGGTGGAATTCATAATCTCTTAACGGAGATATTAAATACTTCCTTGAGATAAGTTTAATGAGTTTGGTTATTCAGAATGTTGGGCCCAACCACTTTAGTAAGGAGTTACTAAAGTATATATTTATGAAATTAGATTTCATAAATATATGATGAATAACATAAAGGATTAAACCGGGTACTCAAGGATTAAGATGTCGTAATCTTCAAAGTGACAGTCTACATTCATGACTTTGTATTACTACAAATATTTTAATGAAAGGGTTGCATGTATAATAAAGTCTTAGGATATAATTTATTAATAAGGCCTAGAGTGCAATTATATTCTTATAGTGTGTTAGGACATATGTGATTCACTTGTTATGAACATATTTCACTATTTTATGTAATTGGATAATCCTTTGACAAAATGCACTTTACTTGTATTTGGGTAGATCTATGATGTGTTTAATACTTCAAAAAACTTTTGTTTCAAGA
Organism: Quercus tomentella; assembly: GCA_028535165.1. Classification (NCBI taxonomy): domain Eukaryota; kingdom Viridiplantae; phylum Streptophyta; class Magnoliopsida; order Fagales; family Fagaceae; genus Quercus; species Quercus tomentella. Next base: position 79,423,963 of record JAPQVY010000068.1, read on the forward strand.
TCAAGTGTTGAAGCCATGCAAGTCTGTCCAAGATTCAAGCTTAAAAGTGTCTGTCATTAAAGCTCGACAGCTAGCCATCTATCGAGCTTAAAGAGCTGTTTAGCCCTGTGGCTCGATAGCAGCTCGACAGATAGGGTATCTGTTCAGGTTTATGAAAAACAGAATTTCAGTTCTGTTTTGACTCCAATCCATGTTTATGTGTTTGGGCCTTTTTTTCTCACAACGCTAGACATATAAAAGGATTATTTTAAGGACCATCAAAGAGTACACAAGTTGCACAAGTGTTAAGCAAAAGTTTGTTCAAGCAAATTGTGACCAGAGACAAAATTTGCCCTAGTTCATCATTCTTGTGAAGAAGTTGCTATGTTTGTGTACCGTAGAGTTTTGTGACCAAGCATCTTCTTGATCTTCATTGTTGGGATGAACTGAAGAACTTTGCAACCAACAAACTTCTTTACTTGGTGATTAAAGTCGCGTACTGGGATCCGTGCAATTGGTTAGTCACGTACTGGGAGCCGTACATCGAAAGGACAAATTGTCACTACAGAAATAGTCTAATTTGGTATTAAGGTAAGGGATCAACTGTAAGTTGTTATAAGATACTGGGATTCCTTTACTTGTAACCGCTTGTTGTGATAATAGTCAAATTTCGGGAGAAGTGACCTTAAAATCACCCCAGTGGGGTTTTTGCCGTGTTGGTTTTCCTCATTCGTAAACAAATCACCATGTCAATTTATTTTCTGTTACATACTTATTTTATTGGTCATTTGTTTGTGCTACCACGCGTTTGCATGTTAATTAACTTAATTAATTCACTTGGCTAAATTAATTGGTCAATTTATCACAATGGGTCAATTCGTTTTTGGCCTATCAAGTGGTATCAGAGCAGACACACTCTGATTAGGGTTAATCTTTGCTGTATTGATCCATTGACCCCTGTTTGTCATGGATAAAGGACAGTCATTAATTATACCTCCTTTATTTGATGGCACTAACTATACATACTAGAAAGTATGCATGAGAGCTTTCTTGCAGTCTCTAGATGAGAAGGTTTGGCAAGTTGTAGAGATTGGCTGGACCAAGCTGTTAGGACATATGTGATTCATTTGTTAGGAACATATGTCACTATTTTATGTAATTGGCAAATCCTTTGACAAAACGCACTTTACTTGTAATTTGGTAGATTTAGGTGTTTTTAATATTTCAAGAAACAAGGTTTCCAGATCAAGTGTTGAAGTCATTCAAGTCTGTCCAAGAAATAAGCTGAATAGTACAGATTCATTAAAGCTCGACAGCTGCATCTATCTAGCTTAAGAAAGCTGTTTCAGCCCGTGTTCTCGACACCTACTCGACAGCTGCTCGACACCTCCTATCTGTCGAGGTTTAAGAAAAACGAAAATTCTAGTCTATTTTCTTGGAATCCATGAATGTGTCTTTGGGCCTTCTTTTCTCCTAACCCTAGACATATAAAAGGATTATTTTAAGGGCTGTCAAAGGGTTCACAAGTTGCACAAGTGTTGAGCAAAGTTTGTTCAAGCAAATTGTGATCGGAGACAAAGTTTTGCCCTAGTTCATCTCTTTTGAAGAAGTTGCTGTGTTTGTGCACCGTAGGGTTTTGTGACCAATTATCTTCTTGATCTTCGTCATGTGGATGAACTAAAGAACTTTGCAGCCAACAATCTTATTTAGTTGGTGATTGAATTCGCATACTAGGATCCGCGCATTGGTTAGTCACGTACTTAGGAGCCGTGCATCGAAAGGAGAAATTGTTACTATAGAACAAGTCCAATTGGGTATTGGGATAAGGGTTCAACTGTAGGTTGGTATAAGATACTGGGATTCCCTTACTTGTAACCGCTTGTTGTGATAACAGTGGAATTTCGAGAGTGGTGACCTGAAAATCACCCGGTAGAGTTTTTGTCGTTAGGTTTTCCCCATTCGTAAACAAATCACCGTGTCAAATTTATTTTCGCTACATATTTAGTTTATTGCTGATTTGTTTGTGCTACCACGCGTTTGCATGTTAATTAACTTAATTAATTCACTTGGCTAAATTAATTGGTTAATTTATCACAAGGGGTCAATTCGTTTTTAGCCTATCAAGTGGTATCAGAGCAGGCACACTATGATTAGGGTTAATTTTTGCTGTATTGATCCATTGACCCCTATTTGTCATGGATAAAGGACAGTCATTAATTATACCTCCTTTATTTGATGGCACTAACTATACATACTAGAAAGTACGCATGAGAACTTTCTTATAGTCTCTAGATAAGAAGGTGTGGCAAGCTGTAGAGATTGGCTGGACCAAGCTGTTAGGACATATGTGATTCACTTGTTAGGAACATATGCCACTATTTTATACAATTGGCAAATCCTTTGACAAAATGCACTTTACTTGTAATTTGGTAGATTTAGGTGTTTTTAATACTTCAAGAAACAAAGTTTCAAGATCAAGTGTTGAAGTCATTCAAGTCTGTCCCAGAAACAAGCTGAATAGCGCAGATTCATTAATGCTCAACAGCTGCATCTATCGAGTTTAAAAAAGCTGTTTCAGCCCGTGTTCTCGACACCTGCTCGACACCTCCTATCTGTTGAGGTTTAAGAAAAACGAAAATTCTATTCTATTTTCTTGGAATCCGAGAATGTGTCTTTGGGCCTTCTTTTCTCCTAACCCTAGACATATAAAAGGATTATTTTAAGGGCTGTCAAAGGGTTCACAAGTTGCACAAGTGTTGAGCAAAGTTTGTTTAAGCAAATTGTGACTGGAGACAAAGTTTTGCCCTGGTTCATCTCTTCTGAAGAAGTTGTTGTGTTTGTGCACTGTAGGGTTTTGTGACCAATCATCTTCTTGATCTTCATCGTGTGGATGAATTGAAGAACTTTGGAGCCAACAATCTTCTTTAGTTGGTGATTGAAGTCGCGTACTGGGATCCGTGCATTGGTTAGTCACGTACTTGGGAGCCGGGCATCGAAAGGAGAAATTGTCACTACAGAACAAGTCCAATTGGGTATTGGGGTAAGGGTTCAACTGTAGGTTGGTATAAGATACTGGGATTCCCTTACTTGTAACCACTTGTTATGATAATAGTGGAATTTCGGGAGTAGACCTGAAAATCACCCAGTGGGGTTTTTGTCGTTAGGTTTTCCCCATTCGTAAACAAATCGCCGTGTCAAATTTATTTTCTGCTGTATATTTAGTTTATTGGTGATTTGTTTGTGCTACCACGCTTTTGCATGTTAATTAACTTAATTAATTCACTTGGCTAAATTAATTGGTTAATTTATCACAAGGGATCAATTCATTTTTGGCCTATCAAGTGGTATCAAAGCAGGCACACTCTAATTAGATTTAATCTTTGCTGTGTTAATCCACTGAGCCCTGTTTGTCAGGGATAGTGGATAGTCTTTAATCATACCTCCTTTATTTGATGGCACTAACTATGCATACTGGAAAGTACACATGAGAGCTTTCTTGCAGTCCTTAGATGAGAAAGTGTTGCAAGCTATGGAGATAGGCTGGACTAAGCCTACAGAAGCACCGAGCGATTGGGATGATGCCAAGATCAAGGCAGCAAACTTCAACAGCAGGGCATTGAATGCCTTATTCAGTGCAGTCACCAATGAAGAGTTCAAGAAAATATCCTCTACTGAAACTGCTAAGGAGGTATGGACCATCATCTAGACAACCTATGAGGGAACCAAGGCTGTCAAGGATTCGAAGCTACAAAGACTCATTACAAGCCTCGAAGAGATTGAGATGGAGGAGGATGAGTCGTTGGATGAGTTCTATGCCAAGTTCAAAGACATAGTGAACTCAACGTTCAATCTTGGGGAAACTATTCCTAAACCCAAGATTGTGAAAAAGGTGCTCTGATCTCTGCCTGAGAGATTCCATGCCAAGATCACGGCGATAGAAGAATCAAAGGATATTGACAAGATTCCTTTGACTGAGTTGGTTGGTAATCTGCAGACTTACGAGCTAGGAATGACTAGGATTGGTAAGTCGGGCAAGAGCAAAAGCATGGCACTGAAAGCTAAGAGCAGTGAGACAGATGAGTCTTCAGATGATGAAGATTCTAAAATGAAGTCCTACATCACTAGGCAGTTCAAGAAGTTTATAAAGAATGCTAATGGAAAAGGCTTCGACAAGGACCGTAGGCAATCCAGTTCTTCTCAGTTCAAGAGCCAAGATAAAGAGAAGAAGGATGCAAGGGATGGCGGTCAGTACACTGTTCCCGCAAGACCTAAGTGCTTTGGGTGTTAAGGCTTCGGTCACACGAAACAGGAGTGTCCTACATATTTCAAAAGCATTGGGAAGAGCAAGGCACTTGCTGCTACTTTGAGCGATACTGAGCCTGAGGATGATTCCAACAATGAGGATGACAGAATCTTGAATACCTTCACTGCCACTCTCAATCCTACTGATGGGATGTTAGGATTAGTGCCCTTAAATCCTATTGTATGATGCTATATATGATATTATGTATGACATTATGTATGATATGATGTATGACTTAATATTGTTATTAATAAAGTTGTTTTATTATTATCTGAAATATTGGTAACATGAATATTCGGACATTATCATATAGTCCATGAGATGCTTAGTATGTGATTTATGTGAAAATTCACAGAAGATATAAATCACAGGTTCTTTGTAAACTCAGAATTTTAGTTCGTAGTCGGTGATGAAATTGGGCATTTCATCTACGAAAACTATAACATATTAACTAAGATGATTTGTCTTGATCATGGAAGTGGTGACTTCTAGTTGATATGTTGATATGTTTTAAGAGTTAAAACATATTGAACTGGACCGCTGTGATTTTTATTATTCTTCTTACGACTGTCAATTGAATAATAAATCTCACGACTTATATTTGCATGAACTCTTAATCCTGAGAGAATAATGGACCTGATCATGAAGTATAGGTTGCTTTGATATATCAGGAGTGAGATCTAAAGTTATGGTCAAAACCTCAGTATGTTGGGCAACCATATTTAGTGTTGATGGAACATATATTCTCAAGAAGGAATTCATAGTCTCTTAACGGAGATATAAAACATTCCATTGAGATAAGTTTAATGGGTTCAGTTATTCAGAGAGTTAGGCCTAACCACTTTAGTAAGAAATTACTAAAGTATATATTTATGAAATTGGATTTCATAAATATATGGTGAATGAATTAAAATGATTAAACCAGGTACTCAAGGATTAAGATGTAGTAATTCACAAAGTGGCAGTCTACATTCTTGACTTTGTATTACTACGAATATTTTATGAAGGGGTTGCATGTACAATAAAGTCTTGTGATATAATTTATTAGTAAGGCCTAGAGTGCAATTATATTTATATAGTGGTATTAAATATAATTAATGGTAACTTTGGACTTGTCAAGAGTTGACAGAAAAGCCCAAGGCCCATTGGAGCTAGTGTCTTATTTGTTCCCTTTTGGTCCCACTCCAAGCCACATACTAGAGCCCAATTGGAAAGGCCCAAAAGGCTAGCCCAATTAGATAATCAGTTATTAGGAGAGAAACATACAGAATTTTAATATATACAACAAGTTTATGAAATGGTATATATGTGAGTGTTAGACACTCTCTCATTCTCTCTAGAACATACACATATAACTAATTGAGAGACCACACATCTTGGGCGTGTTAGTGGAATTGGAGTGAAGATTGAAAGTGTTCCCGAGAACTTCTGATCTTTGGTTTTGAAATTCACTGCACCAAGGTACACTCTCTTGTTCTATATTCTGAAACTTACATAGTGCATGTTATCAATTCTGAATGAAGTAGATCCGTTAATTTTCTGCTGCGTATATGCATATTTCCATCAAATGGTATCAGAGCAGTCTTCATTTTCGAATTTATATAATATGTTTAGTGAGTTTTAGAATTAAAGAAAACTATTTTCATAGTTGTGAAAATTCTGCAGTCATTTTTCTGCATGTTATAGTTTTTGAAACTATTGTTTGATTAAAACTGATTTTGATGTTATAATGTTGTTTAAGTTTGATTTTAATCGTGTAAAATTGAATTTTAACACTTTAACAACAATGAAATTCAAGTTTAATCTTAATCTCATCGTTTTTGATCATTAAGAATGTGTTTTATTCATTGGAAACGTCAAAAACGGTTAACAGAAAAAACGGCTGTTTCTGGGCGTTTTTCGCGACTGGCGAGTCGCGAGATGAGTCGCGAGTGAGTCACCAGAGCTTTTGGATGAACTCGCGACTGCATTTTCGCTACTGGGCAAGTTGCCAAAACTCGCGACTGGAACGAGTCGCCAAAAATTCTGACACCTGTTTATTACATGTATAAAGAGCAAGGCTATGTGTAATTAGTTTATGTATGTATTAAACAATTAAAAACCTTTCTTTTAAAACATCTAGTGGGAGAGAGATACAAGGGTCGGATCTCACGGCCTCCATTGTTGGTTCATAGTAGTATGAAATATATACTTTGTCTTTGCCTCGAGCTTAGCATTCCATGCGGAGAGTATTTATTTCATGGTCCTACAAGTTTGAATTACTTGGTTTATAATAGTTTAATCAAACACCTTGTCTTAGCTTCGAGCTTTGCATTCCATGTGGAGGGTGTTTTGTATCATGGTACTACAAAATAAGCCTGTTAAGGGGATGAAATGTGGCTACACATGATTCTAGACAATGGTATACACTAGACTAAATATTATAGTATCCTTTATGCTGAGTTCTTACTATTATTATTTAGAGGCCAAAAGTATAACGGCATATTATTAGTGTATGATAAAAGTTATCATGATAGCACTAATAATGAGAAGAGTTCTCAATCAATCATAGTATTTAATGTTCACTCTATGCTGAGGGATATTGAATATGGGATTGGGTTGTCATTGCATATATTATACTATGGTTTTATTAAGGTTCCATATTATATGTTTATATGCTAAATTGATAATGTCCAGTTACTTATTATATTCATGTTTATTGTTTTCAGATTTGAATATGGCATCATTTAGCCCACTTGTTACTATTCTTAATCAAAACAAACTGACTGGATCCAACTATGTTGACTGGAAAAAAAATTTGGCCATAGTTCTCACAACTGAAGAGCACAAATATGTGCTTACTCAACCATGTCCTAGCTTTCCTTCATTAGATGCTCCTCTTAAGGAAAAACAACGATATGATCGTTGGCAGAAATTTAATGAGATGGCCAAGTGCTACATCCTAGCATCTATCTCAAATGTTCTACAGCATCAAATGCAGGATGTAGAACTAGCTTCGGACATTATGTTAAGTCTGAAGGAGATGTTTGGTGAGCAAGGTCGATCTGCAAGGTAAGAAACCATGAGGCAAATTTATAATACCAAAATGGCTGAAGGCGGTTCAGTTAGGGAGCATTGTCTCACAATGATCTCTAATCTAAATACATTGGAGGTTTTAGGTGCCGATATTGATGGAGAATCCCAAGTGGATATGATACTCCAGTCATTACCGGAATCATTCAAGGAATTCAGACTCAATTATAATATGAACAAAAAGATTTATACATTGTCTAAATTAATGAATGAGTTGGTAGCGGCAGAAGGCATTCTTGGAACTTCTAGTGTTGATGCTAACATGGTTGAAACTTCTACTTCTCAACCTAAGTCGAAAGGCAAGAGTAAGAAGAAGAAGAAGAAGGACTTCACCAAGCAAGAGGGTAAACAAATTGTCTTAGGGGTTGCCGACAAAGGAAAGAAGCTCAAAGGAAAATGTTTCCATTGTGGTGAGAAAGGACATTGGAAGAGGAATTGTCCAAAGTTCAAGGTTGCCAATAATAAGGGTATGAATAGTTTATTCCTTCTTGAAATATGTTTGGTACAAAATCCCATGGATTCCTGGTGTGTAGATTTAGGTTGTACTAATCATATCTGCAATTCTTTGCAAGGGTTCCAGGAGACCAAAAAACTTAATGAAGGAGAATTGTTTTTTACTTTGGCTGATGGGAGCAGGATTCCAGTTGTAGCTGTTGGTGTTTTTAATTTATGTTTTGAGTCAAGAGTTTTAGTATTGGAAGACTGTCTATATATACCTAATGTTCGTAGGAATTTAATTTCTGCAACTTATTTGGGTAAACATGGATATTGTGTTATCCTTAAAGACAATGTTGTAATAAAGAATGGTAAAGTGTTTATCTGTTCTAGCAATATTGTTGATGGTCTTTATATTTTAACTCTTGATAAGCAAGAATTATATAATTCTGAATTAGATAATAACTCTCATGTAAAATCATTAAAGAGAAAGTTTCCTTCTACTAGTGATGCATATCTTTGGCACTTGCGTTTAGGTCATATTAATTCAAATAGGATTCAAAGATTGATCAAAGATGGACTCTTAGAGCCCCATGGACTTTGATGAATTTCCAGTTTGTGAATCTTGTTTGGAAGGTAAAATGACCAAACGACCTTTTAATGTAAAAGGTAGAAGAGCTCAAGATTTGCTAGAATTAGTACATTCAAATGTATGTGGTCCTACGTCAATCCAGGCAAGAGGTAGCTATGAGTATTTCATCACTTTTACTGATGATTACTCTAGATTTGGTTGTGTACCTAATGAAACGAAAGTCCGAAGCCTTTGAAAAATTCAAAGAGTTTAGGGCTAAAGTTGAAAATCAATTAGGCAAACGCATAAAGGCCATTCGATCTGATCATGGTGGCGAATACCTTCTTGGGGATTTTAAGGATTACTTAACTGAAAATGGGATTGTATCCCAATTGACTGCACCTGGAACTCCACAACAAAATGGTGTAGCAGAAAGAAGGAATAGGACTCTTTTAGATATGGTTAGGTCCATGATGAGTTATTCAACTCTACCAATTTCTTTTTGGGGATATGCCTTAAATACTGCAATGTATCTTCTGAATTTAGTACCTTCGAAGTCTGTTCCTAAAATACCTGTTGAGTTGTGGAATAGGCGTAAGCCTAGTATGAGACATCTCCATATTTGGGGTTGTCCAGCACATGTGTTGAAGGGAAAGTCTGACAAGTTACAAACTAAAACAGAAGTGGTTTTCTTTGTAGGGTATCCAAATGGAACTGTTGGAGGTTTATTCTATAGTCATAAGGATAATAAAGTGTTTGTTAGTACAAATGCCAAATTCTTGGAAAATGACTATATGAATAAGTATACTCCTAGAAGTAGAGTTGTGTTGGCTAAAATGAATGAACCTGTAAATAAACAACCAATGGATGAAACTAGGGATGATGTGGTTGTATTAGATACACCACAAGATACTACTCATGAGATGTCTAGTACACAGATGCCTCATCGTAATGGGAGAATTGTTCGACCTCCTATAAGATTCATAGGTTTGGGAGAAACTTATGAAGCTATCTCAAAAGAGGCTGAATCGGATCCCTACACTTATGAAGAGGCAATGAATGATATAGATGCATATCATTGGATCAAAGCTATGAAATCTGAATTAGATTCCATGTATTCCAATCTAGTTTGGGATCTTGTAAAGGCGCCTAACGGCATTAAACCTGTTGGTTGCAAATGGGTTTACAAGAGGAAGAGAGGGATAGATGGAAAGGTTGAAACCTTTAAAGCAAAGCTAGTGGCGAAAGGGTATACACAAAAAGAAGGTATTGATTATGAAGAAACCTTTTCACCAGTAGCCATGCTTAAATCTATCAGAATTCTCTTATCCATTGCTGCTCATTATGATTATGAGATTTGGCAAATGGATGTCAAGACTACATTTCTTAATGGCAATCTTGAAGAGGAAATCTATGTGATGCAACCGGAAGGTTTCATAGCAAAGAACTAAGAGCATATGGTATGCAAGTTGAAAATGTCCATTTATGGACTAAAGCAAGCATGTAGGTCATGGAACATCAGATTTGATCAAGCAATCAAGTCATTTACTTTTGAACAAAATCTTGATGAACCATGTGTGTACAAAAGACATCAAGGTAAAGTAGTAATGTTCCTAGTGCTTTATGTTGATGATATTCTACTCATTGGAAATGATGTAGGGGTAATGTTAGTAAAGGTTTGGTTGTCAAGCCAATTTGATATGAAGGACTTGGATGAGGCTAACTTTATTCTAGGGATCAAGCTCTGGCGAGATCGTAAGAATAAGATGTTAGGCTTATCACAAGCTGGATATATAGATAAGGTTCTAGAATGTTTTAGCATGCAAAACTCCAAGAAAGGATTACTTCCTTTTAGACATGGAATTCCTCTTTCTGATGACCAACAGCCTAAGACTCAAGAGGAAGAAAATATGATGAGACAAGTTCCTTATGCTTCAACAGTAGGAAGTCTCATGTATGCCATGCTTTGTACTAGACCAGATATTTGTTATTCAGTTGGCATGGTCAGCCGATATCAATCAAATCCAGGACCACAACATTGGCAAGCTGTAAAGCATATTCTCAAGTATCTATGGAGAACGAGAGATTATATGCTTGTTTACCGTAGTGAGGATTTGATTCCCATTAGCTATACAGATTCAGACTTTCAATCGGATCTAGATTTTAGAAAGTCCACATCAGGATGTGTATTCACCTTGTGAGGTGGAGCCATAACATGGAGGAGTGTCAAGCAATCTTGTATTGCGGACTCCACCATGGAAGCGAAATATGTTGCTACTTGTGAAGCAGCAAAAGAAGCTGTATGGCTCAAGAAATTCCTTTTTGACCTTGGTGTAATGAGAATGGAACAAGTTCCCATCACATTGTTTTGCGACAACAGTGGTGCTGTTACACAATCAAAAGATCCAAGGAATCACAAGAAAGGAAAGCACATTGAGAGAAAGTACCACATCATTAGAGATATTATTGCTCGTGGAGATGTGGTAGTCGTAAAGATTGAAACTGCAAACAATCTAGCAGATCCCTTTACCAAAGCCTTGCCTCAAAGTACCTTCGAGTCACATTTGGAGGGAATGGGAGTTAGATTAGTGCCCAATAGTCTTTAGGGCAAGTGGGAGATTGTTAGGATTAGTGCCCTTAAATCCTATTGTATGATACTATATACGATATTATGTATGACACGATGTATGACTTAATATTGTTATTAACAAAGTTGTTTTATTATTATCTGAAATATTGGTAACATGAATATTCGAACATTATCATATAGTCCATGAGATGCATAGTATGTGATTTATGTGAAAATTCACAGAAGATATAAATCACAGGTTCTTTGTAAACTCAGAATTTTAATTCGTAGTCGGTGATGAAATTGGGCATTTCATCTACGAAGACTATAACATATTAACTAAGATGATTTGTCTTGATCATGGAAGTGGTGACTTCTAGTTGATATGTTGATATGTTTTAAGAGTTAAAACATATTGAACTGGACCGCTGTGAGATTTATTATTCTTCTAACGACCGTCAATTGAATAATAAATCTCACAACTTATATTTGCATGAACTCTTAATCCTGAGAGAATAATGGATCTGATCATGAAGTGTAGGTTGCTTTGATATATCATAAGTGAGATCTAAAGTTATGGTCAAAACCTCAGTATGTTGGGCAATCACATTTAGTGTTGATGGAACATATAGTCTCAAGAAGGAATTCATAGTCTTTTAACGGAGATATAAAATATTCCCTTGAGACAAGTTTAATGGGTTCAGTTATTCAGAGAGTTAGGCCTAACCACTTTAGTAAGAAATTACTAAAGTATATATTTATAAAATTGGATTTCGTAAATATATGATGAATAACTTAAAAGGATTAAACCGGGTACTCAAGGATTAAGATGTAGTAATTCACAAAGTGGCAGTCTACATTCTTGACTTTGTATTACTACGAATATTTTATGAAGGGGTTGAATGTACAATAAAGTCTTGGGATATAATTTATTAGTAAGGCCTAGAGTGCAATTATATTTATATAGTGGTATTAAATATAATTAATGGTAACTTTGGACTTGTCAAGAGTTGACAGAAAAGCCCAAGGCCTATTGGAGCTAGTGTCTTATTTGTTCCCTTTTGGTCCCACTCCAAGCCACATACTAGAGCCCAATTGAAAAGGCCCAAAAGGCTAGCCCAATTAGATAATCAGTTATTATGAGAGAAACATACAAAATTTTATTATATACAACAAGTTTATGAAATGGTATGCATGTGAATGTTGGACACTCTTTCATTCTCTCTAGAACATACACATATAACTGACTGAGAGACCACACATTTTGGGCGTTAGTGGAATTTGAGTGAAGATTGAAAGTGTTCCCGAGAACTTCTAATCTTTGGTTTTGAAATTCACTGCACCAAGGTACACTCTCTTATTCTATATTCTAAAACTTACATAGTGCATGTTTGATGGAAAATATACATGTGCGCAGCGGAAAATTAAATGGATCTACTTCATTAGAAAATGATAACATGTGCTATGTAAGTTTCAGAATTAGAGAACAAGAATGCGTACCTTGGTGCGGTGAAATTCAAAACCAAAGATCAGAAATTCTTGGGAAGACTTTTAATCTTCACTCCAATTCCACTTGATGCCCAAGATGTGTGGTCTCTTAATCAGTTTCCAAGAAGAGAATAAAGAGTGTCCAACACTCACATAAAAACATTTCATTCTTTATGAGAACTCTCATGAAAAGACTTAATGAAAAGTCTCATGAAAAAGCCTTATGAAAATCTGTATGTTTCTCTTCTTATATATATAACTGATTATCTAATTGAGCTAGCCTTTTGGGCCTTCCCAATTGGGCTTTAGTGTGTGGCATGGAGTGGGACCAAAAGGGACCAATAAGACACTAGCTCCAATGGGCCTTGGGCTTTTTTGTCAACTCTTGACAAGTCCAAAGTTACCATTAACTATATTTAATACCACTATATAAATATAGTTGCACTCTAGGCCTTATCTATAAATTATATCTCAAGACTTTATTGTACATGCAACCCTTTCATTAAAATATTCATAGTAATACAAAGTCATGAATATTGACTGCCACTTTGAAGATTACTACATCTTAATCCTTGAGTACCTGGTTTAATCCTTTATGTTATTCAATATATATTTATGAAATCCAATTTCCTAAATATATATACTTTAGTAACTCCTTACTAAAGTGGTTGGGCCCAACACTCTGAATAACCAAACCCATTAAATTTATCTCAAGGGAATATTTTATATTTCCGTTAAGAGACTATGAATTCCATTTTGAGAATACATGTTCCATCAACATTAAATGCGGCTGCCCAACATACTGAGGTTTTGACCGTAACTTATAGATCTCACTCCTGATATATCAAAGCAATCTACATCTCATGATCAGGTCCATTATTCTCTCAGGATTTAGAGTTGATATAAATAGAAGTCTCCACTTCTTAAAACATATCAACATACCAACTAAAAGTCTCCACTTCCATGATCAAGACAAATCATCGTAGTTGATATGTTATAGTCTTCGCAGATGAAACGCCCAATTTCATCACCGACTACGAACTAAAATTCTGAGTTTACAAAGAACTTGTGATTTATATCTTCTGTGACTTTTCACATAAATCACATACTATGCATCTCATGGACTAAGATAATGTCCCATTAGTTCATTAATAAATAGTCTCATATAATTAAACAATTTAATTATTTATGTCATGCCAATAAATTGGATTTTAGGGCATAAACCCCAACAATCTCCTACTTGCCCTCAAAGACAAATTACCATATGTCCGACACTTATCTCCCTTTTAGAGTAATTCATAGTCACTCTAAGGCAAGGCTTGGAAACAAGTTTCAGTCAGATTTATTACATAAATTATCTTATCTACTACTACTCCTCAAGTACTCATATCTCTCTAAAGAGATAATACTTACGCTTAATGTGTATCTTCACCACCTAAGATGAACACATAACTTAAAGTCCAACTTCACGAATCACAATTAAACTACAAGTCAGTATTTGTACATCCAGTAATCATCAAAACCTCACTTTTGTGGACAAGCATATAATCCCTCATTCTCCTAAGATATATGAGTATATGCTTTACTCCCACTAAATTAAGTGATCTTTGATTCAATTGATATTTGCTTACCATGCCCATCGCAAAATAGATATTTAGCCTAGTATATAGCATAGCATAAAGACTTCCCTATAGACATGATATTAGGAACCGTCTTAATATGCTCTTCCTTTTATATATCTAAGGATCATAATCCTTTACAAAGAAACTTCAAACTTAAAAGGAAAAATCCTTTTCTTGAAGTATTACATGCTATACTTGGCTAGAATCTAATCTATTTAAGCAGTTTGAGATAGACCCAACATCCTAATTTCTGAATTTTAACAAAGTTTAAATTTTAGGATGTGACTAGTCTTTCCCAAGTACTTTATATCAAACTGGACTTAGACAACAAAACCTCTATTGATGACTATAACTCTACATCATTCTAAATGATTAGAATATCATCAACTTACATTAAGAGATTTATTATTCTATATACCTTTACACACCTAAGGCCTTTTAATACTTGATCAAAATCAAACAATTTGATTGCTTGATCAAAGATGATACTTTATGATTCATATGCTTGCTTTAGTCCATAAATAGAATTTAAGCAACTTACATACTAATCACTATTGATTCTTTGCTATGTATAAGTCTAGGTACATCATATAGATGTCTTCCTCAAGATTGCTACTAAAAGAAGTTTTCTTGATATCCATTACCATATTTCATCCAAATGAAATATAATGGATAAGAGAATCTAGATAAAGTCAAACTTGACTATTAGTGAAAAAATATTTTCATAGTCGAACCATTTCTTTTTGAATAAATCTTTTCGCCACTAGTCTTGACTTTGAAGGTTTGCACCTTCAAATCTATCAATCTCATTTCCTTGTAGACCTATTTGAAAACAATAGGCTTAATGCCTTTAGGCGCCTCTACAAGTTCTAGACTTTAAATAGAATCTAATTCTATTCACATAACCATGATCCAATAATTCATATTCATATCATCTATTGCCTCTACGTAGGACCAAGGATCAAATTCATATCTTTGTGGAATGACTTCAAAAGTTTATCCCAAAAGTATGAATTTACAATCCTCCCACTACGATATTGTACCGGTGTACTAGCTATATATATATATATAATAATACCTTGTGGTGTATCTAATACAACAATCTCATTTCTAAATGTACTTTATAGTTGTCTTACAAAGAATTCTGACATTTTCTTCTAGAACAATTCTTTAAGATTATTCACATAGTCATCATCAAGAACTTTGTAATTGTATTTTACAAACATCTTGTAAGAACTTTGTATTTGTACTTTACAAACATCTTGTAATCTTTATGACTGCCAAAATAATCTTATGCAATTCCTTTTGGATACCCATCATAAACACACATTTTTCTACCTTTTGATTTCAATTTATTAGACTTCCTTTCTAGCACAAATGCTGGACATCTCCAAAAGTGGAAGTATCATATACTAGGTTTTCACCCAATCCACAATTTGACAAATGTCATAGGAACAAACTTTTGAAATCAATTTTAGAAAATGTATAGTAATTATTAGAGTATATCTCCAAAAGAAATAAGCAAATGGAAATACTTATCATGTACTCTACTATTTCTAAAAGAGTCTTATTCCTCCTTCATGTATGCACTAACTTAACACTATATTCCTTTACAATAAAGGAGTCCTAGATCATATTATCCTCTAAATAGAATTCATAGATTGGGAATATAACATAATAATGATTCTAAAAGCCCATCTTTCACCAATCTTGAATATCATTTAGATTAATAAGATCTAGACATAAGTGCCAAAACATACAATTCCAAAGGATGAAAACTTTCTCTTTAAAAAGTAAAACATGTAAATCTCCATCTAGAAAACAATCATGGACAAAGCTTAGTTTAACCAAACCAAAAACACTTTCCTTTGGTCATACTTTTCAGTCTAATTTCCTTTTGGCAACTACTAGGACAACTAACTTGTCCAATTGTTTGGTATTATAATTCCTCTTCTCACCACCCTTACCTTTCGGTTTAGGCTAAGAATTCGAATTAAATCATATTGATCTTAGCCTTAGCTTTTAGGATGTCTTCCGTTACATAGAACCCACTCATCAATTCAGATAATATAAAAGAAATTATTTTCCAAACAATCTGAATTGATCAAATGATTCTAACAAGGACTTGTGGATCATATCCATATGAGATTAACATTTAATCTCTGCATCCAAGAATTCCAATTCATTTTAAAATAAAATTATTTTCATAAAATGACATAGAATTGGAACTCCTTAAGCTTTTCTTAGCACTCAATATGATTTATATCGAATATCGTCTTGTAGCACGATATTTCATACCAAAACATCTCATTTAGACTTAATATGAAGTCTAAATCCAGTACTAACTCTTGCATCTCATGTTGTAGCACAATTAAGATAGAAGCCAATGTAGCATATTAGTATTTCAATGGAGACTATGACCATATCATAAGCTATCTTCCATCAATGCATCATGCATAGGAAATTATGACAATGCTGAATCAAACACAAATATGTACTTCAACTCCTTTAAGCACCATGTCCAAAATTATTTCTTAGTTAATGTGATTAAATAAAAATAGTAGCTAGAGAACAAAATTTATGACAACTCTATTTTGAGACTTAGAACATAATTACAGGGACATTATATTTTGCACCCATAACCATATAATATGAAACCCAAAAACCATACTATATTAGGTGCAACGACAACCTAATCCCGCAATTAATATTCCTCAGCATAGAGTGGATATCAACAATTATGATCAGGCGAGAATTATTCTCATTATTAATGCTATCATGGTAACTCTTACCAAACAAAAATAATTTGCCGCTCTTTCTTTGACCTCTAAGTAATAATAGCAAGAACTCAGCATAGAGGATACTATTAAACTTAGTCTAGTGTACACCATTGCCTAGAATCATGTGTAGTCACATTTCATCCCTTTAACAAGCTTATTTTGTAGTACCATGATAAAAAACACCCTCCGCATGGAATGCAAAGCTCGAAGCTAAGACAAGGTGTTTGATCAAACCACTATAACCAAGAAATTCAATCTTGTAGTACCATGAAATAAACATCCTCCGCATGGAACGCAAGGCTCGAGGCCAAGACGAGATATTTACCCCACACCACTATGAACCGACAATGGAGGCCGTGAGATCCAACCCTTGTATCTCTCTCCCACTAGAAATTTTAAAATAAGTGGATTGTCCTAAAATCATTGTGATCTAATCACAATTTTAACCCTACACATTAAATGTGTTTAATTGTTTAAAATTCAATGTGATGTAACTAAGTCACGTCACAATAATGTAACGAACATTCGCGCAATTACAAAGAAGTTTAACCTTGTAATCTATGAAGTAAATACCCTCCGCATGGAATGCAAGGCTCGAAGTCAAGACAAAGTATCTATCCACATTACAATAAACTTAACAAAAGGGTTATTTCAGCACTCCCACTCATTATTTGGGTTTTTCTTTAAATAATTGTGATCCCATCACAACTAATAACCTTGCACTTGTTGAAGACTCTAATCTTATTAGAATCACTAACTAAAATGGAAGTCCTAAACTATTTAGGATTCCTTAAACACTAATGGATCAAAAATTAGTTATATAGAACTCTATCCTTAACTTATTTGATAAAGTATTCTAACCTCATTAGAAACTATATATCTTTTAATTAAGTTTTAATCTCATTAAAACTTCTAATTAAAATAAATTAAGTTAAAGACTTTTAATCATACAACAATTCCAATCTCATTAGAATGTTTCTTAAAAGACAAGTCCCAAACTATTTAGGACTAAGAGTTCTATTTAACTAATACCTTTGATCTCATAAGGTCTTTTAGTTAGAAACATGTGTAATCTAATCACACATTGCATTGCTCTTTATACATGTGAAAGCACTTGTTGAAGACTCTAATCTTATTAGAATCACTAACTAAAATGGAAGTCCTAAACTATTAAGGATTCCTTAAACACTAATGGATCAAAAATTAGTTATATAGAACTCTATCCTTAACTTATTTGATAAAGTATTCTAACCTCATTAGAAACTATATATCTTTTAATTAAGTTTTAATCTCATTAAAACTTCTAATTAAAATAAATTAAGTTAAAGACTTTTAATCATACAACAATTCCAATCTCATTAGAATGTTTCTTAAAGGACAAGTCCCAAACTATTTAGGACTAAGAGTTCTATTTAACTAATACCTTTGATCTCATAAGGCCTTTTAGTTAGAAACATGTGTAATCTAATCACACATTGCATTGCTCTTTATACATGTGAAAGCACTTGTTGAAGACTCT
Source organism: Quercus tomentella (assembly GCA_028535165.1). Lineage (NCBI taxonomy): Eukaryota > Viridiplantae > Streptophyta > Magnoliopsida > Fagales > Fagaceae > Quercus > Quercus tomentella. The sequence continues at coordinate 79,442,301 of JAPQVY010000068.1, forward strand.
AATCTTATTAGAATCACTAACTAAAATGGAAGTCCTAAACTATTAAGGATTCCTTAAACACTAATGGATCAAAAATTAGTTATATAGAACTCTATCCTTAACTTATTTGATAAAGTATTCTAACCTCATTAGAAACTATATATCTTTTAATTAAGTTTTAATCTCATTAAAACTTCTAATTAAAATAAATTAAGTTAAAGACTTTTAATCATACAACAATTCCAATCTCATTAGAATGTTTCTTAAAGGACAAGTCCCAAACTATTTAGGACTAAGAGTTCTATTTAACTAATACCTTTGATCTCATAAGGCCTTTTAGTTAGAAACATGTGTAATCTAATCACACATTGCATTGCTCTTTATACATGTGAAAGCACTTGTTGAAGACTCTAATCTTATTAGAATCACTAACTAAAATGGAAGTCCTAAACTATTAAGGATTCCTTAAACACTAATGGATCAAAAATTAGTTATATAGAACTCTATCCTTAACTTATTTGATAAAGTATTCTAACCTCATTAGAAACTATATATCTTTTAATTAAGTTTTAATCTCATTAAAACTTCTAATTAAAATAAATTAAGTTAAAGACTTTTAATCATACAACAATTCCAATCTCATTAGAATGTTTCTTAAAGGACAAGTCCCAAACTATTTAGGACTAAGAGTTCTATTTAACTAATACCTTTGATCTCATAAGGTCTTTTAGTTAGAAACATGTGTAATCTAATCACACATTGCATCACTCTTTATACATGTGAAAACACTTAGAAAAATTTCTGCATTCCCAGATTTCGATCAATTGAATATGTCCCTCGATTGATCGAAAATCAATCTATTTAAAAAGTCTGATCACTGTTTCAATCGATCGATCGAAAGTGATTTTCGATCGATCGAAACTCGTGAAACTCGAATTTCCAAAAATTTTCGAAGGCAGTTTTCTACGATTTTTCTTCAACAAACAACTAACATACGAACATGATAGTCAAAGAATGATATCAAAACTGAATTTCATTGATGCTATAGCCTTAAAGATCAATTTAACATACTTAAATTCAAATTTAAACAACATCATAACACCAATTTCAGTTTTTATCAAAACATAGTTTCAACAACCATGCAGAAAATTAAATGCATAATCTTCTAACAACATGAAACTATTATCTCTAATTCCAAAACTCACAAAACATGTTATATAGATTCGAAATGAAGACCGCTTTGATACCATTTTGATGGAAAATATACATGTGCGCAGCGGAAAATTAAACGGATCTACTTCATTAGAAAATGATAACATGTGCTATGTAAGTTTCAGAATTAGAGAACAAGAATGCGTACCTTGGTGCGGTGAAATTCAAAACCAAAGATCAGAAGTTCTTGGGAAGACTTTTAATCTTCACTTCAATTCCACTTGATGCCCAAGATGTGTGGTCTCTTAATCAGTTTCCAAGGAGAGAATAAAGAGTGTCTAACACTCACATAAAAACATTTTATTCCTTATGAGAACTCTCATGAAAAGACTTAATGAAAAGTCTCATGAAAAAGCCTTATGAAAATCTGTATGTTTCTCTCCTTATATATATAACTGATTATCTAATTGGGCTAGCCTTTTGGGCCTTCCAAATTGGGCTTTAGTGTGTGGCTTGGAGTCGGACCAAAAGGGACCAATAAGACACTAGCTCCACTGGACCTTGGGCTTTTCTGTCAACTCTTAACAAGTCCAAAGTTACCATTAACTATATTTAATACCGCTATATAAATATAGTTGCACTCTAGGCCTTATCTATAAATTATATCCCAAGACTTTATTGTACATGCAACCTCTTCATTAAAATATTCGTAGTAATACAAAGTCATGAATATTGACTGCCACTTTGAAGATTACTACATCTTAATCCTTGAGTATCCGGTTTAATCCTTTATGTTATTCAATATATATTTATGAAATCCAATTTCATAAATATATATACTTTAGTAACTCCATACTAAAGTGGTTGGGCCCAACACTCTGAATAATCAAACCCATTAAACTTATCTCAAAGGAATATTTTATATCTCCGTTAAGAGACTATGAATTCCATTTTGAGAATATATGTTCCATCAACATTAAATGCGGCTGCCCAACATACTGAGGTTTTGACCATAACTTATAGATCTCACTCCTGATATATCAAAGCAACCTACATCTCATGATCAGGTTCATTATTCTCTCAGGATTTAGAATTGATGTAAATAGAAGTCGTCAGATTTATTATTCATTTGATAGTCTTTACGAGAATAATAAATTTTACAGCGGTCTAGTTTAATATGTCTTAACTCTTAAAACATAACAACATACCAACTAGAAGTCTCCACTTCCATGATCAAGACAAATCATCGTAGTTGATATATTATAGTCTTCGCAGATGAAACGCCCAATTTCATCACCGACTACGAACTAAAATTCTGAGTTTACAATGAACTTGTGATTTATATCTTCTGTGACTTTTCACATAAATCACATACTATGCATCTCATGGATTAAGATAATGTCCCATTAGTTCATTAATAAATAGTCTCATATAATTAATTAATTTAATTATTTATGTCATGCCAATAAATTGGATTTTAGGACATAAACCCCAACAATGTTATCAATTCTAAATGAAGTAGATCCATTAATTTTCCGCTGTGTATATGCATATTTCCATCTTGGGATTGTTGAAGATATGGTTGAAGAAGAGGAATTGGTGGAGTCTAAGTTTGAGAAGATGGATGATCAAGATGATATCCATACAACCTATGAGAAATTATACAAGCTTTCTAAGAAACATGAGAAACTTTATAGGCTGACCACCAAGAAGCCCAGTGATGTGGAACTTGATTGTGAAGAGCTTTCCACAAAGTTTGATGAGGCTAATCAGACTTTTGGAGCATTGAGGTTCGAGAACAATTTCTTGGCTGAGAAGACTAAGAAGCTTGAAGCGGAGCTGTTTCAAGTCAGAGCTTATTTGGAGAGGACTTCAAGTGCAAAGCTTGATGAGATGCTCAGTCTTTAGTAATCTGCTTCTAATCGAATAGGTTTAGGGTATGGTTTCTCTTCCTCTAATATTGCTTCAACTAGTACAACTATATTTGTTCCTCCTAGCAATAATATTGAAATTGAGAACAATGATGTTAAAACTGATTTAGCTAGTGAGAACTTAGACAAACGTAAATCTATCTTAGGAGCACCCCCTAAGCAAGATAAGAAGGAAGCTAAGAACCCTAGGGCTAAGAAGGCTAACTCTCAAAAGCCTAAAGAAAAGAAGCAGCATCTCTATCATCATTGTGGAGTTTCCGGTCATACTCGACCAAATTGATATAAGTGGCTAGCCACTCAACAGAGCAACGGCATGATAGTATCTAGGAACCAGAATCAGCTTCAATCCTCTCTTGCTCCTCTTAGAGATCTTCTCAAAGCCCTCATGTTCCTTTCGAACTTGAATGGTTTCAATTCTTCCCCCTCACCGTCGATTCAAGGGTTTAATAAAAGGAAAGGTTCTTCCAATGTGTGGAAGAAAAAGGACTCCAAGTGATTCTATCACTTTTCTCTTTCTCTCTTCTTGTTTTATTTTTGCATAACTTGTGTGTTTTACTTTTGTTTTGAGTTAGTCTAGTTTTTATGCTTTGCTTTGTTTCATATGTTTTTGTTTGGTTATTTTTCAGTTTTATTTTGTTTTGTTTTCATATAAAAAAAATCGAAAAATCAGAAAAATACAAAAACAGTGTGTGTTTTGTGTACATTGGTACTTGTGTACATTGGATGGCCATTGAAACAAAGTTTTCTAAAGTTTGTATCTTTTGTAGCTTAGATGAGCATCTCTATGCACAACTAAGCAAATGAGCTTTGTGGCTCTCGTTTGTGATGAGTAAGATTAAGTTATCTCTTGTACTTAACACTTGTATCACTCTTTTTGACGGGAAGGACTAGAAAATCCTAAGAGAAAGGCATAAATAACCATCTCACCACTATTGCCCGCCAATTATGAAATGACATCTGTGTGCTTCGGCATAGCAAAAGTGTGATGTCAATGACATTTGTGTGCTTCGGCATAGCAAAATTGGAATGTCAAAAGCTTAACATAATTGGGTATTTCTTTTCTCTCTCTTATATGCCCATGCATGATTTGCTTAAAAAGAAAAAAATATGCAAAGAAAACTAAAAAGAAAAAAGATCAAAAATGCTTTTAAATATGATTGCAAACGTGTATTCTAGGAGATGTGGAAGTTATAGGATGTACCTCGAAGGTGATAGTCCCCATCAAACAGTTATGATTGTGTGTGAGTTAAAGTGATTTTCTCATATCTCAAATTGTCATAACATGTATACACTTATGCAATCTTGCGATATTTTTCACACACAACACGCAATATTCTTTGCTACTTTTGATACATGTGTAGGTACAATGTGATTTGGCTATCACAAGGTTTTACATGTGTTAGTGTATGCTCACTAAACTGTCTTGACTTATTTTTGAAATATAAAATTGGTTAGACCTATTTAGTGTGTGTGTGTGTGTGTGTTTTTGGGATCCATTTGCTTAAAATTGTTGTTGAGAGATGATTTTGAGAGGTTAATATGGTGTTTGGATCATTGGTTGAGTTGCATGCTTGATTACATTCATGTTTGTGTTTTTCTCTTCTTGAAAAACTGTTTTTAAAAGCTAGCTCGACACTTCCTCGACACCTTCTTGACACTTGGCTATCTGTCGAGCTTCCAAGCTTTTTCTTATCGCAATCTCGACACCTCCTCGACACCTGGTGGGTTGATCGAGAAAGTTCTTGTCCCCTCGATAGCTTTTCGACACCTGGTGGATTGATCGAGCCTCAACTTTTATGTTTGATGTTTTGTACCTCGACACTTCCTCGACACCTGTATCTGTCGACGGCCAAATCCTCGACACTTGGCTCGACACCTTGATCAACACCTCTCGACACCTTCTTCTGTCGAGATTTACTGAACCTCTATATATAGGTTCTGTGTGATCCGTTCTTCATTTTTGTCGATCTCTCTCTTGATACATTTGTCTCCTCACCTCCCAAAACACCTTCTCTCACTCCAAACCTCTACCGAAGTGATCTTCAAGCTTTTTCAAGGCTTCTTCTACACGTGGTAAGTTTCTTCTCCTTCATTTATATGCATTTCATGTTTTAAAACCTAGGATTTGGGGTTTTTGAGAAATTTTGGGGTTTTTCAAAATTGATGAGTTATTGTTGAAATTTTGGGATGGGTTTTCACTTAAATGAGTTTAAAATATCATGCATTGCATCACATAAGCATTATAGCAGTATTATCATGCATTTAGATGTGTGCAAATTGATTGTGTGCTGGTAGGATTGGATTGGGCTGAGCCCATGATGCAATTTACTTTGCATGTCACATGTTCATGCATTTCCCATGCATGCGTACTCCATTTCAATATACTTGCTATATTTGAATTGTTTTGGAGCATTTCTGATTGTCTTTCTTTCTCTCCCTCTCCTTCAGTTTATGTTAGTCGTGTCTATGGCACCTAAGTATAAATCTACTCCATCCCAGAACCCTTTGCGTTCTAAGGCATCGTCTTCGTCTTTTGATCCTACTCCTTCTCATACTCGATTCCATGATGAGGATGCCCGACAGGCTTTTCGGAGAACTTTTCCCGACGAGGTATTCATTCTGAATGACAAGTCATTCTAGCGGACTTCACCAACACCGACCTTCCCGATGTCATTCACCGTCGAGGATGGGAGTCACTGTGTGACGTCCCGGTCACCTGTCCTCCCGTGCTTATCCAGAAGTTTTACTCCAACATGCATGGCATTGATCGTTCAGTACCTCTTTTCTTCACTTGCGTTTGAGGTATACGCATTCCTATCACACCGCAGCTTGTTGCGGATGTGCTTCGGGTTCCTAGGGTAGAGTTCCTTGACTACCCTGGTTGTGAGCGTCTGTGGACTGTGTCCAAGGATGAGCTCAAATCCGCTTTTTGTGAGCATCCTTCAAAATGGGGTGAGCGCCAGTTCATTTACTGTTCGGGCTTTGCAAAAGGCCCTAGATTTTTGAACATGATGATGACCTTTGTACTCCATCATCTCTCTCATTATAACTCCATTACAGAGCCTCGTGCTCGGATTTTGTTATCCCTCCTTGAGTATCTTACTATTGATTTCCCTTCTCATTTTATTCTTTTCATTATAGATGTTCATCTAGATTCGGCGTCTCGTGATAAGCTCATATTTCCTTCCGTTATCACGAGGATATTACACCATTTTACCATCCCTTTTCCTGTGTTCGACCATTTCACTCATATTAGTGCCATAGATTACGCTACCGTTAAACATAGTGAGGCACAGTTTAGGTCGCGACAGACAGATTCCGCAGTTCCTCCCTCCCGTTCGACTCCATCTCGATCTACTCAATCCACATCTGCTCCTTCCTCTTCCAAGAGCAATTTGTCACTAGGAGACATCATGGTGCAGCTTCAGCGCATGGATGCTCGCCTAGATACACTCTCTACAGAGTTGTATTAGGTGAACGTCCGTGTTGGCCGCATTGCTAGACAATAGGCGACTATGGGTGGTTTTGCTCCTGAGGCTTCTCCTCCACCTCCTCCAGTGGCTTCTGATTCTGAGGATGAGGATGACGATGATGGTGATAACGATGATGCTTCTGATGATGATGATAGAGATGCTAGCTCTACCGATAGGATGTCTACTTGACACTCTTACCTTTTGTCACTCGTGACAAAAAGGGGAGTAGTTTTGGGTATATGAGAGTAATTATACTTAGGGAGAGAGTTAGTATAGGACATTTTTTGCTAGGGGGAGTGTTGATAGCTTAAGGGATGTAGTGAGGATTTTATGTATCTTTTCTTTTCTTTTCTTTCTTTTACAGATACATTGTTCTTGTACCTTAGGTCTTGTGACCATTTATTGACATACATTGTACTTATTCTTCTCTATATGTGGATGTATGTTTTTTTCTTTCACCTAACCCTAACTTGTGTTGTTTCTTTTCTATCTTTATACACATGTTTCTTATTACTTGTATGCAATCTATTATTTCTATTTCACACAAAGATGCCTTGATGAGTTTTGTTTAAAGTGTTTCAGAAATACAAGTTGTCAAAGTCTACTTGCCATAAACTCTCTTCTTGCAAAGTTTTTCAAGAGTTTGTGTTAGGATAGATTTTATTGTATTCAATAAGTGAATATGAGTTGAGTGATTTATGACTTCTTTCATATATTCATTTGTTTGTTGTGGTTTTGTCACGGATTGCCAAAGGGGGAGATTGTTAGGACATATGTGATTCACTTGTTAGGAACATATGTCACTATTTTATGTAATTGGCAAATCCTTTGACAAAACGTACTTTACTTGTAATTGGGTAGATTTAGGTATTTTTAATACTTCAAGAAACAAGGTTTCAAGATCAAGTGCTGAAGTCATTCAAGTCTGTCCAAGAAACAAGCTGAATAGTGCAGATTCATTAAAGCTCAACAGCTGGCTCGACAGCTGCATCAATCTAGCTTAAGAAAGTTGTTTCAACCCGTGTTCTCGATAGCTGCTCGACAGCTGTTCGACACCTCCTATCTGTAGAGGTTTAAGAAAAATAGAAATTCTGTTCTGTTTTCTTGGAATCCGTGAATGTCGTTAGGCCTTCTTTTATCCTAACCCTAGACATATAAAATGATTATTTTAAGGACCGTCAAAGGGTTCACAAGTTGCACAAGTGTTGAGCAAAGTTTGTTCAAGCAAATTGTGATCGGAGACAAAGTTTTGCCCTAGTTCATCTCTTCTGAAAAAGTTGCTGTGTTTGTGCACCGTAGGGTTTTGTGACCAAGCATATTCTTGATCTTCATCATGTGGATGAGCTGAAGAACTTTGCAGCCAACAATCTTCTTTAGTTAGTGATTGAAGTCGCATACTGGGATCCACGCATTGGTTAGTCACATACTTGGGAGTCGTGCATCGAAAGAAGAAATTGTCACTACAGAACAAATCCAATTGGGTATTGGGTTAAGGGTTCAACTATAGGTTGGTATAAGGTACTGGGATTCCTTTACTTGTAACCGCTTGTTGTGATAATAGTGGAATTTCAGGAGTGGTGACCTGAAAATCACCCGGTAAGGTTTTTGTCGTTAGGTTTTCCCCATTCGTAAACAAATCACCGTGTCAAATTTATTTTCTGCTGCATATTTAGTTTATTGGTGATTTTTTTGTGCTACCACACGTTTGCATATTAATTAACTTAATTAATTCACTTGGCTAAATTAATTGGTTAATTTATCACAAGGGATCAATTCGTTTTTGGCCTATCAAGTAGTATCAGAGCAGGCACACTCTGATTAAGTTTAATCTTTGCTATGTTGATCCATTGACCCCTATTTGTCATGGATAGAGGACAGTCTTTAATTATACCTCCTTTATTTGATGGCACTAATTATGCATACTAGAAAGTACGCATGAGAGCTTTCTTACAGTCCTTAGATGAGAAAGTGTGGCAAGTTGTGGAGATAGGCTGGACTAAGCCTACAGAAGCACCGACCGATTGGGATGATGCCAAGATCAAGGTGGCAAACTTCAACAGCAGGGCATTGAATGCCTTATTCAGTGCAGTCACCAATGAAAAGTTCAAGAAAATATCCTCTACTGAAACTGCTAAGGAGGGATGGACCATCATCCAGACAACCTATGAGGGAACTAAGGCTGTCAAAGATTCAAAGCTTCAGAGGCTCACTACAAGCTTTGAAGACATTAAGATGGAGGAGGATGAGTCGTTCAATGAGTTCTATGCCAAGCTCAAGGACATAGTGAACTTAGCCTTCAATCTTGGGGAAACCATACCTGAACCCAAGATTGTGAGGAAAGTGCTCAGATCTCTACCCAAGAGATTCCATGCAAAGATCACGGCGATCGAGGAATCAAAGGATATTGACAAGATTCCTTTGACAGAGCTGGTTAGCAATCTACAGGCCTACAAGCTAGGGTTAACTAGAATTGGTAAATCGGGTAAAGGCAAGAGCATGGCACTGAAAGCCAAGAGCAGTGACACAGATGAGTCTTCAGAAGATGAAGATTCTAAGATGAAATCCTACATCACCAGGCAATTCAAGAAGTTCATGAAGAATGCCAATGGGAAGGGCTTTGACAAGGACCGTAGGCACTTCAATTCTTCTCAGTTCAAGAGCCAATACAAAGAGAAGAAGGATGCTAGGGATGGCGGTCAGTACATTGTTCCCACAGGACCTAAGTGCTTTGGGTGTCAAGGCTTCGGTCACATGAAACAGGAGTGTCTTACATATCTTAAGAGCATTGGGAAAAGCAAGGCACTTGCTGCTACTTTGAGCGACACTGAGCCTGAGGATGATTTCGACAATGAGGATGACGGAATCCTGAATGCCTTCACTGCCACTGTCAATCCTACTAAGGGGATTGTTGAAGAGGTGGATGAAGAAGAGGAATTGGTGGAGTCCAAGTTTAAGAAGATGGATGATTAAGATGATATCCATACAGCCTATAAGAAATTATACAAGCTTTCTGAGAAACATGAGAAACTTTATAGGCTGACCACTAAGAAGCTCAGTGATGTGGAACTTGATAGTGAAGAGCTTTCCATAAAGTTTGATGAAGCTAATCAGACTATTGGAGTACTGAGGTTCGAGAACAATTTCTTGGCTGAGAAGACCAAGACCCTTGAAGCGAAGCTGTTTCAAGTCAGAGCTCAATTGGAGAGGTCATCAAGTGCAAAGCTTGATGAGATGCTCAATCTTTAGAAATCTGCTTCTGATCAAACAGGTTTAGAGTATGGTCTCTCTTTTTCTAATATTGCTTCTACTAGTACTATTGTTTTTGTTCCTCCTAGTAATAATGTTATTGAGAACAATGATGTTAAAACTGATATAGCTAGTGAGAACATAGACAAATGTAAATCTATCTTAGGAGCACCCCCTAAGCAAGATAAGGAGGAGGCTAAAAACCCTAGGGCTAAGAAGGGTAACTCTCAAAAGCCTAAACAGAAGAAGTAACATCTCTATCATCATTGTCGAGTTTTGGGTCATACTCGACCAAATTATTATAAGTGATTAGCCACTCAACAGAGCAACGGCATGATAGCATCTGGAAGCCAAAATCAGCTTCAATCCTCTCTTGCTCCCCTTGGAGATCTTCTCAAAGTCCTCATGTTCCTTTCGAACTTGAACGGTTTCAATTCTTCCATCTCACCGCTTGTTCAAGGGTACACCCAAAGGAAAGGTTCTTCCAAGGTGTGGAAGGAAAAATGCTCCAAGTGATTCTATCACTTTTTCTCTCTCTCCCTTCTTGTTTGTGTTTGCATAACTTATGTGTTTTTGCTTTCATTTTGAGTCAGTCTAGTTTTTATGCTTTGCTTTGCTTTGCTTAACATGTTTTTGTTTGCTTATTTTTAGTTTTGTTTTATTTTTTTTCATATAAAAATAATAATAAAAAATTGAAAAATACAAAAACAGTGTGTGTTTTGCGTACATTGGTACTTGTGTACCTTGGATGGTCATTGAAATAAAGTTTTCTAAACTTTGTATCTCGTGTAGCTTAGATGTGCATTTCTATGCACAACTAAGCAAATGAGTTTTGTGGCTCGTGTTTGTGATGAGTAAGATTAAGTAATCTCTTGTACTTAACACTCGTATCACTCTTTTTGATGGAAAGGACTAGAAAATCCTAAGAGAAAGGCATAAATAACCATCTCACCACTGTTGCCCGCCAATCATGAAATGACATTTGTGTGCTTCGGCATAGCAAAATTGGAATGTCAAATGCTTAACATAATTGGGTATTTCTTTTCTCTCTCTTATATGTCCATGCATGATTTGCTTAAAAAGAAAAATATGGAAAAAAAAATAAAAGCAAAAAGATCAAAATGCTTTTAAATATGATTGCAAGTGTGTATTTTAGGAGATGTGGGAGTTATAGGATGTACCTCGATGGTGATAGTCCCCATCAAACAATTGTGATTGTGTGAGTTAAAGTGATTTTCTCATATCTCAAATCATCATAACATGTATACATTTATGCAATCTTGCGATGTTTTTCACACACAACACGTAATATTCTTTGCTAATCCTGATACATGTGCAGGTACAATATGATTTGGCCATCACAAGGTTTACATGTGTTAATGTATGCTCACTAAACGGTCTTGACTTGTTTTTGAAATATAAAATTGGTTAGACTTGCTTAGTATGTGTGTGTGTGTGTGTTTTTGGGATCTATGTGCTTAGAATTGTTGTTGAGAGATAATTTTGAGAACTTAAAATGTTGTTTGGATCCTTGGTTGAGTTGCATGCTTGATTGCATTCATATCTGTGTTTTTCCCTTCTTGAAAAACTGTTTTTAAGCAATCTTGACACCTCCTCGACACCTGGCTATCTGTCGAGATCTTAAGCTATTTCTTATCGCAATCTTGACACCTTCCCGACAACTGGTGGATCGATCGAGAAAGTTCTTGGATCCTCGATACCTTCTTGACAGCTGGTGGATCGATCGAGCTTCTTTAATCGTGTTTGATGAATTCATCCTTGACACCTCTCGACAGCTGCATATGTCGATGTTCTGTTTTCTTGACACCTATCTCGACAGATGTCTCGACATCTCTCGACACCTCTACCTGTCGAGCTTTACTGAACCTCTATATATAGGTTCTGTGCGATCCAGCCTTCATTTCTCTCAATCTCTTTCTCGATACCTTTGTGTTCTCTCCTCCCTAAACACTTCTTCTTACTCCAAACCTCAATTCCAAGTGTTCTTCAAGCTTTCTCAAGTTTTTTTTCTTCACTTGGTATGTTTCTTTTCTCTCTTTTACATGCATTTCATGTTTTGAAACCTAGGTTTTGGAGTTTTTGAAAATTTTGGGGTTTTTCAAAATTAATGAGTTATTGTTGAAATTTTGGGATGGGTTTTTGATTAAATGAGTTTAAAATCTCATGTATTGCATCACATAAGCATTATAATAGTATTATCATGCATTTAGATGTGTGCAAATTGATTGTGTGCTGGTAGGATTGGATTGGGCTAAGCCCATGATGCAATTTCATTTGCATGTCACATGTTCATGCATTCCCCATGCATACGTACTCCTTTTTCAATATACTTGCTATATTTGAAATGTGTTGGGACTTTTCTGATTGTCTCTTTCTCTCCTTTTCTTTTCTGTTTATATTAGTCGTGTCTATGGCACCTAAGCGTAAGTCAGCTCCGTCTTGGAAACCTCTTCGTTCCAGGGCATCATCTTCGTCTGATCCTACTCCCTCTTCCGTGATGAGGATGCCCGAAAGGACTTCTTGGAGAACTTTTCTCGACAAGGTGTTCATTCGAAACACCAAGTCATTTTGGTGGACTTCGCCAACACTGACCTACTCGATGTCATTCATAGTCGGGGTTGGAAGTCACTATGTGACGTCCCGGTCACATGTCCATCCGTGCTGATTCAGGAGTTTTACTCCAACATGCATGGACTCGATTCTTCAGTACCTCTCTTTCATACTCGTATTCGAGGTACGCGCATTGTTGTCACATCGGAGTTGGTATCCGATGTGCTTCGTGTTCCGAGGGTAGAGCATCCTGACTACCCCAGATGTGAGCGTCTGAGGACTTGTCCAAAGACGAGATGAATTCTGCTTTCTGCGAGTGCCCTTCTGATTGGGGTGATCATCAGTTTACACCATGTAAGGCCTTTGTGATAGGCCAAAAACAAATTGACCCCTTGTGATAAATTAATTAATTAATTAACCAAGTTTATTAATTAATCAAATTAACATTCAAAGCGCGTGGTAATACAAACAAATCACCAAACAACTAAATAAGCAGTGGAAAATAAATGACACGGAGATTTGTTTACGAATAGGGAAAACCTACACGGTAATACCCCCACCGGGTGATTTTCAGGTCACCACTCCCGAAACTCCACTATTATCACAACATGCGGTTATAAGTAAAGGAATCCCAAGTACCTTACCAAACTACAGTTGAACCCTTACCCCAATACCCAATTGGACTTGTTCTATAGTGACAGTTCCCCTTTTGATGCACGGCTCTCAAGTATGTGAACAACCAATTGCGCGGATCTCAATACGCGACTTCAATCACCAACTAAGAAGGTTGCTGGCTGTAAAGTTCTTCAGTTCATCCACACGATGAAGATCAAAAAGATGCTTGGTCACAAAACCCTACGGTACACATACACAGCAACTTCTTCAAGAGAAAGAGATGAACTAGGGCAAGAACTTCATCTCTGGTCACAATTTGCTTGAACAAAGTTTGCTCAATGCTTATGCAACTTGTGAACTGTTTGACGGCCCTTAAAACAATCCTTTTATATGTCTAGGGTTAGGAGAAAAGAAAGCCCAAAGACACATTCACGGATCCCAAGAAAATCATATTAGAATTTTGAAATTCTTAAACCTCGACAGATAGAAGGTGTCGAGCAGCTGTCGAGCACACGGGCTGAACAGCTTCCTTAAACCTCAACACATGCTAGCTATAGAGGGTTTTTTACATCTTTCTTCTCAAGCTTAGGGGGTGCTCCTAAGATAGATTTACCCTTGTCTAAGTTCTCACTAGCTAATTCAGTTTTAATCTCATTGTTCTCAATTTTAACATTATTAGCAAGATGAAGAAAAACAGTAATACTAGTAGAAGCAATATTAGAGGAAGAGAGATCATAACCTAAAGCTGTTCGTTCTCGTCAAGCTTCGCACTTAAAGTCCTCTCCATTTTAGCTCTGACTTGAAACAGCTTCGCTTCAAGCTTCTTGGTCTTCTCGGCTAATAAATTGTTCTCGAACCTCAGTGCTCCAATAGTCTGATTAGCCTCATCAAACTTTGTGAAAAGCTCCTCACGGTCAAGTTCCACATCACTGAGCTTCTTGGTGGTTAGCCTATACAGTTTCTCATGCTTCTCAAAAAGCTTGTACAATTTCTCATAGGCCGTATGGATGTCATCTTGATCATCCATCTTTTCAAACTTGGATTCCACCAATTCCTCTTCTTCAACCACATCTTCAACAATCCCATCAGTAGGATTAACAATGGCAGTGAAGGCATTCAAGATTCCGTCATCCTCATTGTTGGAATCATCCTCAAGCTCGGTGTCGCTCAAGGTAGCAGCAAGTGCCTTGCTCTTCCCAATGTTCTTGAGATAAGTAAGACACTCATGTTTCATGTGACCGAAGCCTTGACACCCAAAGCACTTAGGCCCTGTGGGAACAGTGTACTGATCGCCATCCCTTGCATCCTTCTTCCCTTTGTCTTGGCTCTTGAACTGAGAAGAATTGGATTGCCTACGGTCCTTGTCAAAGTCCTTTCCATTTGCATTCTTCATAAACTTCTTGAACTGCATAGTGATGTAGGACTTCATCTTGGAATCTTCATCATCGGAAGACTCATCTGTGTCACTGTTCTCGGCCTTCAAAACCATGCTCTTGCCTTTACCCGACTTGCCTATTCTTGTTAACCCTAGCTTGTAGGTCTGCAAGTTTCCAACCAGCTCAGTCAAAGGAATCTTGTCAATATCCTTTGATTCCTCTATCGTCGTGATCTTGGCATGGAATCTCTCGGGTAGAGATCTAAGCACCTTCCTCACAATCTTGGGTTCAGGAATGGTTTCCCCAAGATTGAAAGCTGAGTTCACTATGTCCTTTAGCTTGGCATAGAACTCATCGAATGACTCATCCTCCTCCATCTTTATCTCTTCAAAGCTTGTAGTGAGCCTTTGAAGCTTTGAATCCTTGACAGCCTTTGTGCCCTCATAGGTTGTCTAGAGGATGGTCCATGCTTCCTTAGCAGTTTCAGTAGAGGATATCTTCTTGAACTCCTCATTGGTGACCACACCAAATAAAGCATTCAATGCCCTGTTGTTGAAGTTTGCCGCCTTGATCTTAGCTTCATCTCAATCGGCCGGCGCTTCCTTTGGCTTAGTCCAGCCAATCTTGACAACTTGCCACACCTTCTCATCTAAAGACTGCAAGAAAGCTCTCATGCGTACTTTCCAGTATGCATAGTTAGTGCCATCAAATAAAGGAGGTATGATTAATGACTATCCTCTATTCATGACAAACAGGGGTCAATGGATCAACACAGCAAAGATTAAACCATAATCAGAGTATGCCTGCTCTGATACCACTTGATAGGCCAAAAACGAATTGACCCCTTGTGGTAAATTAATTAATTAATTAACCAAGTTTATTAATTAATCAAATTAACATTCAAAGCGCATGGTAGCACAAACAAATCACCAAACAACTAAATAAGCAGCGGAAAATAATTGACACGGTGATTTGTTTATGAATGGGGAAAACCTACATGGCAAAAACCCCACCAGGTGATTTTTAGGTCACCACTCCCGAAACTCCACTATTATCACAACAAGTGGTTACAAGTAAAGGAATTCTAAGTACCTTACCAACCTACAGTTGAACCCTTACCTCAATACCCAATTGAACTTGTTCTGTAGTGACAGTTTCCCTTTCAATGCACGGCTCCCAAGTACGTGACTAACTAATTGCGCGGATTCCAGTACGCGACTTCAATCACCAACTAAGAAGGTTATTGGCTGCAAAGTTCTTCAGTTCATCCACACGATGAAGATGAAGATCAAGAAGATGCTTGGTCACAAAACCCTACGATGCACATATACAGCAACTTCTTCAAGAGACAGAGATGAACTAGGGCAAGAACTTCGTCTCCGGTCACAATTTGCTTGAACAGAGTTTGCTCAATGCTTATGCAACTTGTGAACTGTTTGATGGCCCTTAAAACAATCCTTTTATATGTCTAGGGTTAGGAGAAAAGAAAGCCCAAAGACACATTCATGGATCCCAAGAAAATCAGATTAGAATTCTGAAATTCTTAAACCTCGACAGATAGAAGGTGTCGAGCAGCTGTCGAGCAAGTGTCAAGCACACGGGCTGAACAGCTTCCTTAAACCTCGACATATGCTAGCTGTTGAGCTTTAGTAATTCTGCACTTTCAGCTTGTTTTCTTGGACAGACTTGAAGGCTTCAACACTTAATCTTGAAACATGGTTTCTTGAAGTATTTAAACATATCCTAAATCTACCCAATTACAAGTAAAGTGCGTTTTGTTAAAGGATTAGCCAATTACATAAAATCATGACATATGTTCTTAATATGTGAAACACATATGTCCTAACACTTTGCAAAGGGTCCTAGATTCATGAACATGGTGATGACTTTTGTTTTGCACCCATTCTCTCACTATAACTCTATCACAGAGCCTCATGCTCGATTTTTTCTTTCTTTGTTAGAGCACCTCACTATAGATTTTCCTTCACATTTTATTCTTTCTATTATAGATATGTATAGGGATACGGCTACCCGTGATAAGCTCATTTTTCCTTCAACTATCACGCTGATTTTATGCCATTTTTCTATTCCTTTTCCCTCTTCCGACAACTTTTCTGTCATGTGTGCCATAGACGCTGCTACCGTTAAACGTAGCGAGGCATAATTTAGGTCACAACAGTCGGATTTAGCTGCTCCTCCCTTCCATTTGACTCCATCTCGATCTGCTCCATCCACATCCGTTCCCTCCTCTTCTATGAGCGGAGTGACTCTAGAGGACATCATGGCGCAGCTTCAACGCATGGATGCTCGCCTCAACACTCTTAGAGATGAGTTATATCATGAGTTGTGTCAGGTGAACACTCGTGTTGGACATATTGCTCGACGCCAGGCTGAGGTGGATGGTTATACTATGCCTTCCACTCCTGTGGCTCCTGCGGATAAGAGTGATGCTGATGATACTGATGATGATAATGATGCTGATTCTGATGATGAAGATGATGGCAATGTTAGCTCACCCGGCAATGACGAGATGTCTACTTGACACTCTTACCCTTTGTCACTCATGACAAAAAGGGGAAGTAGTTTTAGTTATGAGAGTAGTCATACTTAGGGGGAGGGTTAGCATAGGAGATTTTTGTTAGGGGGAGAGTGCATATTAAGAGATGTAGTGAGGATTATTTGTATCTTTTTCTATCTTTTTCTTTTCTCTATTTTAGATACATTTATTCCTGTACATGGGTCTTGTGATCATTATTGACATACATTGTACTTATCTTCTTTATATATGTTGATGTATGTTTCTTTCACCTACCCTTACATGTGTTGTTTCTTTTCTTTCTTTATACACATGGTTCTTATTACTTGTATGCAATCTATTATTTCTGTTTCACACAAAGATGCCTTGATGAGTTTTGTTTAAAGTGTTTCAGAAATACAGGTTGTCAAAGTCTTCTTGCCATAAACTCTCTTATTGCAAAGTTTTTCAAGAGTTTGTGTTAGGATAGATTTTATTGTATTCAACAAGTGAATATGAGTTGAGTGATTTATGACTTCTCTCAAATCTAATTTGTTTGTTGTGGTTTTGTCACGGATTGCCAAAGGGGGAACATATGTCACTATTTTATGTAATTGGCTAATCCTTTGACAAAACGCACTTTACTTATATTTGGGTAGATCTAGGATGTGTTTAATACTTCAAGAAACTTTGTTTCAAGATCAAGTGTTGAAGCCGTGCAAATCTGTCCAAGATTTAAGTTGAAAAGTGCCTGTCATTAAAGCTCGACAGCTAGCTCGATAGCTAGCCATCTATCGAGCTTAAAGAGCTGTTCAGCCCCGTGGCTCAATAGCAGCTCGACAGATAGGGTATCTGTCGAGATTTATGAAAAACAGAATTTCAGTTCTGTTTTGATTCCAATCCGTGTTTATGTGTTTGGGCCTTCTTTTCTCACAACTTTAGACATATAAAAGGATTATTTTAAGGGCCGTCAAAGAGTGCACAAGTTGCACAAGTGTTGAGCAAAAGTTTGTTCAAGCAAATTTTGATCGGAGATAGAATTTGCCCTAGTTCATCATTCTTGTGAAGAAGTTGCTGTATTTGTGCACCGTAGGGTTTTGTGACCAAGCATCTTCTTGATCTTCATCGTTAGGATGAACTGAAGAACTTTTCAGCCAACAAACTTCTCTAATTGGTGATTGAAGTCACGTACTGGGATTCGCGCAATTAGTTAGTCATGTACGAGAAGCCGTGCATCGAAAGGAGAAATTGGCACTACAGAACAAGTCCGATTGGATATTGCGGTAAGAGTTCAACTGTATGTTGGTATAAGGTACTGGGATTCCTTTACTTGTAACCGCTTGTTATGATAATAGTGGAATTTCAAGAATGGTGACCTTAAAATCACCCGGTGGGGTTTTTGCCTTGTTAGTTTTCCTCATTCGTAAACAAATCACCGTGTCAATTTATTTTCCGCTGCATACTTAGTTTATTGATGATTTGTTTGTGCTCCCACACGTTTGCATGTTAATTAACTTAATTAATTCACTTGGCTAAATTAATTGGTCAATTTACCACAAGGGGTCAATTCGTTTTTGGCCTATCATAGTGGTATTGAATATAATTAATGGTAACTTTGGACTTGTCAAGAGTTGATAGAAAAGTCCAAGGCCCATTGGAGCTAGAGTTATATTTGTTCCCTTTTGGTCCCACTTCAAACCACATACTAGAGCCCAATTGGAATGGCCCAAAAGGCTAGCACAATTAGATAATTAGTTATATATAAGGAGAGAAATATACAGAATTTGATAAGTAGTTTTTATTAAGATCATATAAGGAATGAAATGGTGTATGTGAGAGTTGGATACTCTTTTATTCTCTCCTTGGAAACTGATTGAGAGACTACACTTTTTGGGCATTAAGTGGAATTGGAGTGAAGATTAAAAGCTTTCCCAAGTATTCTCAAGTCTTGGTTTTAAATTTCACCGAACTAAGGTACACTTTCTATTCTTTGTTCTATAATTCAAGGTTACATGTTATCTTTCATAAATGAAGTAGATCCGTGTTTGTTGCCTTCCGCTGTGTGTTTTGTATAAGATATAAAACCAGATTTCCTAACAGAGCATAGAGCCAAGAGGGAGACGGAGAGCAAAGATTGAAAAACAAAAGGGTAGAGAGTTTAGGGTTTTTCGTTTAAAGCTTAGGTTGAAACGGTACGTTTTGCACCTTTTTTATTTATTTATTTATTTATTTATTTATTTATTTATTTATTTTTAATGTTTAACTTGAATTTCGGCCTAAATCGGCCATATCGGTGCCAGTACAGCCTGAATCGATTTGTTTCATCCTAAATTGACCTATTTCGACGGTTTCGACCGATACGATCCGATTCAGCCCGAATCGGCGCGAACCAGCCCGAATCGGCGCCGAGTTGGCGCGTATTGGGAAATGAAAAAAAAAAAAAAAAAGCGACGAGACACTAACGCGCGGGCAGCGGCGTTGCTCGCCGCACGTTGCATCGGGCCGCATTGAACTCCAGTGCGACAACTCTGTAGCCTCGTCGATGCTTCATAGCTCTCAGCCTTGCCGATCTAAGCCACCATGCGGAAGGACGTCAAGCCAATAGGCATCTTACATATGCGTGTGAAATGCAAGCAAGACCACATCACCATTTGTGGGTCAATCTGAACTTGGTATCAATACATATTTGGAAAAAACTTTATATTAATACACTTATTGTTAATACATGACAATAACTTGTTGAATAATTATTCAGTACTTCAAGAGTATAGGGATGCAGTACTTCTTCCAATCACATAATTTAATTAGTGAGATTTATCATTCTAATTAAAGAAAGGATTACATGTAGTAGTATCTGACTACCTAATAATTTTCTAAAACACCTCCCCTCTTCATTCCCAACTGAAACAATTCAAACTTTAAGCTGAAAGCCATTCCATTTGCTACACCTACTCTATTGTCAATTCTCATTGTTGCGGTAATTCGGACATTTGAACAATGTATCCCCCTCTTCTTGTCATCAAAGCAAACAATGTAATTTGAAGTTCCTGTTTCGTTTTTCCTCCAAAAAAAGATACCCAAAAAGAATCCTCCTTCATAGCTTTGTTTTGCTTATCTACAAACACCATGGCCTTCTTATTTGTAATTTCTAAACTCAGTCCTACCTATGCCATACTACATATTTTTGTTATTTTGGTAGCCCTCCTATTTTGGCTATTTTGCTCATGCGCATGCTCAGAGGCTGTTCTATTTTTTTTTTTTTTTGAAAAAATTTAATAATTTGCATTCATCATAATTTGAGATTACTACATTTTCCAATCACAAAAAAAAAAAAAAATGATAATAAAAAAATCTAGGGATCTGATGAGTGTTATGCGTGAAGAAAGGTTAATAATTTTAATATATATATGGTACAAACGCATAACACTCATCACACGCCTACGTATTTTTGTGATTAGAAAATTTAGTAATCTCAATTTATAATAGATGTAAATTATTAATATTTACCAAAAAAAAAAGAAAAAAGAAAGGCATCTGAATACGCACGTGAGCGCATGTTCAGAGGCTAGTATATAGTATAGATTATTTGAACAAGTCGCATAACTCATTAAAAATTTCTTGTGACTACTTTCTCAAAAAATATTTCTTGTGACTAAAATTATATATGGAGAGTTTCCTTAATCACTGAATAGTGTATTGAGCGAAAAAAAAAAAAAAAAAAAAAAAAAAAAACTCCATATCATTTTGCGGATAAACTTTTTGCTGTCCCAGAAAGTTTTGAAATTGAAATTTTCTTTAATAGGTCCGTTTGGTTTTACTTTACGTATTTTGTCGCCAATCAGCCTACAAATTACAAAACAATGAAATTGGGAAATATGGTTTCATGGTCACTGAAAGTGCAAACTCAACCCACAACAAATTTTCCAAGAATATCCATTTTATGTTAACATATATATTAGTAATGATCTGTATTCAATGCCTGTTAAAGATATTTGGTTTATGTGTGTTATGATGTTATGGAAGCGAATTATATAAGGTTTATATATATATATATATATATATACATGAAAAATGTTTTTACTCCGACAGCTTCATTGCTTGTTTGGAAGTTTAGAGAGGGAGGAGAGTAGAGGGGGGTAGAGAGAAGGAGAGTAGTGGAGAGGAGAGTAGAGAGGAGTAGAGGGAAGAAGAGTAGTGGAGATGAGAGTAGAGGAGAATGGTTATCTTCCACCTTGTTTGGATGTTTTTCAAATTAGTAAGGAGGAAGGGAGTAATTAGCCATTCCTCTTATTTGGATGTTTTAAAAATTAGGATGAAAATGAGAGAAAATGATTTAAGTGGACAAATTTACCCCTATTTAAAAATGGACTTGCAACATTGGTCTATGATTAATTTGTTAGATTAAAAATAATTACGATTATAGCATGCAATATTTTTTTTGATAATTTTTTTTTCTGATGTGAATTAAATAATCAACATTGGTCTATGATTAAATATTTTTTTTGTTGTAGCTCAAAGAAACCAACATAGAGAGAGAGAGAGAGAGAGAGAGAGAGAGAGAGAGAGAGAGAGAGAGAGAGAGAGAGAGATTCATTGTGGTTTTTTTTACTGTGTGAGCTCTCAATCGCTACGCATGGGGTGAAAATGGTGGCGGTGGATTTGGATCAGTACGCGTTGGGAGCAATCATTGTCTCGGATTTCGCGCTCGTCGTTGCAATTTTTAGCTTCATCGTGGCGAAGAAAAAGGTCGCTGGAGATTCTTCTACAAATGCACGAACCGAGGCAATGAATTGCGAATCGACGACGACGTTATCATCGTCGGTGCTGGCGTCGCCGGCTCCGCTCTCGCTCACACTCTCGGCAAGGTCCGTCAAAATTTTCTATCCTTTCTTTCTCGGCAACCAAATAGTGCATTAAACATTTCATTTTCTATTTTTTTGAATTTTGAATTACAAAAAAAACTGCTAAAGTTTATGGATTTGTTTCAACTTTATAGAAAATTCAACATGCTAATTATTGGTTGATGATTTTTCATAATATGTAACTTTTCAAAAAAAAAAAAAAATTATAATTTGAGGCTGATGAGAGAAATAACGTGAATTTTCTTTATATAATCAGTTTGTAATTTTGTTAATTTAGAAAGAGAAATTGGAGAATTCATTTGGTCAATAATTTATCAACTCTACTCTCCCTCCAAATCTCTCCAATTTGGAGGAATTAAAAATGAGAGGCTAGAGGTAATTGAAACCCCTCCAAACTCCTCTCACTCCTTCCTTAAAAAACTTCCAAATAAGGTAATTAAATTACTCTCCCTCCCTTTACTTTACTCTCCTCCTTTTTTAAACATCCAAACAGAGCATTAGTTTTTGGGGCAGAAAAGTTATGTTTTGCCAAATTCCATTATGTTTTGTTAACTAGACCAGAAGTTTCTTGTTAACTAGATTTTCCTAATATATCATAGTATCAAACACTAGAAAATGCAGAAAATATTATCTGCCAAAACAAACAAATCGTATGCTACTAACGTAGCTACTAGAGAAGATGGGAGAAATGGCAAGTTTCAAGTCCTTTTGGAGTTTTTACCATAGCTTTTCCGAGCTTTGGTCAAAACCAATGCAAATGATGTTCCTTTCTGATTTCCCAATATGTTGTAGAGTGGAGAAAATATAGGTGTTGGATCTTTTCCCATGACCAGTCATAAGATAGTCGGATAAGAAATTATAAGAATGGGTTTTTGAATTTTCTGGATTGATTTTCTAAGTTAGCATCCAACTGGTCCAGAGCTGGTCACTCCATTCCTCTTTTTGCTCCATTTTTATTTCCCTTTTATTTTACTCAGTCGGCTCTATAGTTTCCTTGGGTTCACCTTTTTGTGCTTGAGACAGAACTTGGGCCTTATATTTTGATGGCCCATTTAATTCCTTGCGTGGCCCATTTTATGGGAATGGGGCTCTTAAGATTTAACGCGGACTGCCATGGGCTCTACGCCTGATTTGTGAGATGAGTAAACTTTGAGCTTATTGGGCCCAATACATGCAGCCATATATATTTTTTTGTGGGTCTTTAAGGCCAGTTTTTGTATTAGGGAGATTTGGGCTCTTACATCCAGTGTGGGAATCTTACCTTAAAAACATTGGAGACACTGTAGAAAGACCTTCACTGATATTTATCCATATAATTTTAGTACTTTAATTGAATGCTTTTAAAAATAAACTAGTCGCTAACCCGTGCGATGCACGGGATAGTTAATCTTGGAACACACTTGTAGTTTTTGATACTATCTCAATCCCTCAACAATCTTTACCCTTCTAGCAAAATATATATATATATATATATATATTTATATATTTCTTATCCTCAAACCAAACCTATTTAGCGCATCTTCTTTTTATTTGCTTCAAAATAAAGCATAACATTAATCTACCATGTGCTTCTACCAGTTTTGCAATAATAATTCCCCATGTATAATCATTCCCATCCAAAATATTAGCACACAAAACAAAACTCCCCAATCAAAGCATTGAAACGTAAGAACATATGGAAAATGCTAAAGGTACTACCAATTTTACAACAAAAAGCTTACGCAACTTACATCAATAAAAAAATAAAATAAATAAATTTAAAGTGGGCGCATTTCATGAATTAGCCCATCCATTACAGTGATGACTCCAATTTTTCTAAAGCGCCTCATCTGATATGTTGGATTTATGAATGTAGTATTATGCAAACTATGAACATTTCCAATTAACAGGAAACCAAATAGGTTCAAGAGATACACCTAAAAAGGGAAACATTAAAAGAAAAAATTGTCAGCTCAAATTTTATTTGCTTTAGTCAAATGAGTTCCATGGCAGCAAATTGCTAGCATCATAACTCATTTAGTTCATAAATACAATAATAGAATACAAACAGAATAAATTGCTGGCATCATAACTCAACTAAATGGTATAATCACATAATACATCAATTTATGAACTTAAAATAAAATATGAGGCAAGAAAATCCATTGAGAAAAAAAAAGTACTCACATTTTATATAAGCCTATGCACCATAGAACTATGTTAACCTCAATATCAAATTACAATGGCTACAATACAACTTAAGAAATGAATGCAACATAAAGAAAAGAAACTAAATAAGAATTGAATAGGTAGATTCAAGATACCACCATATGCACTGAAACTTTTTTTCAAGAGAAAGCAAAAGCAATCACCTTTAAATCAATATCTACAAACATTATTTCATTCTACTATTATACGAAGGACATAAGCAGTAAGCCTGAACCCAAAATATTCTTATATGCCTTTTTCCATATACCCATAATACAGTAATTCAGAATAAAGCTTATTTCAGCATCAAACTTAGCAAAGCACAATAAAATCAAGTTTATAGCATAATTTTAACAATTATAGCAGAAATATCAGCTATAAATCAAAATGGCAATCAAGAATATATATGTACATTTCAAAGTGGCAAGGATCAAAACATGTGCATATCTCTAATTTTAACATGATTATATGGATTAAACAAACACAGTAAGGATAAAATATATACACACACTCACATTGAATCATTAAAATCACTATTATTTCCATGGACGTAATTCACTCTACCATTAAACTCAAGCCCAGAGAATTTTTAATGAGCCTTATGGACTTATGGTTATCTACAGGAATTGGTAACCATCATCGAAGAAAAAAATATCTAGAGTCTTCCAAACTTAAAGATTGTCACCATTCCCATCTCTTAAGAAAAAGGAAAAGAAAGGCATGATTGTGTTTCTTTTTCTCTATTTTAAAAACATCATTGAAAAATACCCAAAACCCATTAACCCAAATACTCTAAACAAAAAAGCAAACCAAATGTGACACAAATATCCTAAAGATAGCAAATTCTAACCAAATACCTTTATCAAAACAAAATCTAACCTAGAAATAAAAATCAAAGATTTAAAATCAATCCGACCAGAATACCCAAAACTAATCATATTTAATGCCATTTTTGAAAGACCATAAGTTCAAAATCAATCCAACCAAAATACCTGTTTTAGTTTAGATGGTGTTTTTGGGAGCAAAAAATTATGTTGGTTTGGAATTTTGTTGCAGTGGAAGGCCAGACAAAGTCTTTTATAGATCATATGTAAATCGTGTTTGAAAAAGTACTGAAACCTAAATCACCTGGATTAACTACATTTGAAATTACCTGAATTCTTTCTATCTTTCTCACGATGTCAAAAATCTTCTTAAGTACCTCTTTGTTAGATTTTTGATGCACTTACAAAGACAAAATGACATTGAGGAGTATTTAGTAATTCACCCAGTGAACGATTTTTAAAATTCAGATTTTTTTTTTTTTTAAAAAGTTGAAATCTTACAAACATGAGAATGTACTTGGTGAATCTAGTGGACTTGCACAACATGACTAACCCTCCAAGATAGCAAGATATTATCACAAATTAAGATGCATTAAAATTTAAAACAACAATTCCATAACAAAAGAATAAAGGGTAGTTCAAATAGTTCATATTTTTAATCTCATGCCATAAAGGAAACAACAATTTCTGAAAAATTTATTGACTCAGTTCTTTTAACAAACAGGCAGAGCACATCATTAAACAAAAAATTGAAATAAATAGATATTGAGACTTGAAGCTCAAATATTTGACATACTAAAGTAGAAATGGAAATCCAATTCAGATGCAAAGTTTGCATTATTAGCCTCGTTGATCAAATATGACAAAACTCATCTCTAACATTACAGAGTGTGTGTGTATACTAACGAAATACAATTTAATAATAAAATTGACCTACTCATTGTGATATGTGAACAACATGGCCTTTATATCATAACCCAGGAAAAACTTTAATTTTAGAAAAATATATACTGAAAAAACTTGACAACAATGGTAGAAAAGAAACATGGGAAATGAAAATATAAAGAGGGGAATATATTTCAACAAAAAAAATTAAAAACAGCATAAATGAAATGGCAAACAGAGCTTTATTTTTTGGTAACATGAATCTATGTTCTTCAGAACTAAATCAATCCATGAAGATCTCCAGAGATTTCTCTTTGGAGCCAAGACATACTCAAAACAAATTTAACCCAAATATCCAAAAGAAATACCAAATCTAACACAGAAAACTGATATTAAAAACAATTCTAACCCAAATTTCTTACTCAAACCGAATCTAAGCCAAAACCTGAATGCAATCCAATCCAATCCAATCCAATCAAAATACCCAGACCTAAATCATATCTAAACCCAAATTTAAAGAACCTAAACCAAAACACAATACAATTCCATTTCATTTGAGGTTTAAGATAGGCCATAACATATACATCTTAAATATCATATTTGTAAGCAGCTGAGATTATAGTATTCCTCAAATATAGTCATGCATAAAATGTACAATTATTTGACAATTGACATGTGAAGTGTGACCATCATGCAGGACCAATCATGAAAAAAAAAATCATGTGATATATCTGGGTGAGTTATGGCTATTTTGACTTCCCAAATTGGATTTGTTGTTATTTATGAATATTGCTATTTTTTCTGAAGTTGTTTTTACCCTAAAAGGTAAAATTATATTGTATTTAGACACTACTATTTTAAGAGAATTCTGGAAATAGAATCTGGGCTCTGAATTTGGGAAGGAATATTGACAATAAATTAATAAAAGTACTTCAATTAACTGGGAAAAGAGCATGAACAGTTCAATGACAATTATGTTTAAAAGCAGAACTTTTAATCTATAATAAAAAATAAAATAAAAAAAAGAAGTAATGCTGGAGTCTTACTGTTAGAATAATGTTATCTATCATGCGTTAGTAATTGTAAATTGTTTAAACACTAAAATTTTATTGCTTGTAAATGTTGTTTAGATGATCATTTGAAAGCACTATGCACAAATATTCATCGTAACAATAGCGTATCACTGACTCCAACCAAATGTACAACAACCAATTATGCATAATACAAAATACAAAACCAAGCAAAACCCATCATAAAAAACTGAAAAGCCTATCTGGATCAATCAAATTTTGATATCATTCCATCTGTGTTGGCAGAATTTGTGATATTGAATTGGAAGCTGGAGTTGTAACTGGTAAAGATGGTGCTTAGGCTGGTGCTCATGTCAGTGGAATTTTCATTCCTTCTCTCTTTGTTTTGGGATTGGAGAAGTTCAAAGCAAGTGAAAATTTGATGAACATAGATGCAAAATGAGCAGTACAAATAACATATGAATCCAACAGCAACTACAATCAGAAATGAAGTCCTACTTGCTGTGAAAATCATTTATCCTCTGAATATTTAGACTCAAGACTTAGTTTGTTAGATAAACCCCTAAACCCTTTAATTTACAAAAGTAAAGCAAGCTGAAGAGTAAAAATTAAATTTAAAGCATAAGTTTGGGCAGTACATGCAATTTTTGCATTTTATATAGCAAATACTTCTGGTAATAAGCTATAATACTTCAAAATCCAAATAGAGCCATAGTATTACATATACAGTTTAGATTAAACTTAAATAAACCAATAATGATATTAAAAAAAAAAAATCCCACAGGTGTGTATGTAATAGGTGTAGAATTAGAACATGTCATAATCCCCAGTATTGTTAATCAAGTTAACCTGGTATAAATAATAAGATTTGAGAACCAAGGTTCTTAATGCTCATGTTTTAAATACTACCAATCATATATGTTTGCTGTTTCAAGGCTTTCCCTGTCTTCCTGGTCACTTACTCAAGATTTCATAGTAAAAAGACTTAGAGCTTGTCTGAAATCTGCCTCCTGGGGCAGGATGGTTAATGTGCTCATGTCAGTTCTAGCTTTAAAACATTCAAGTTAAGTCTATAAAAATAAAACTCCAGAAGATACAACAATGCAATTGTTTATAGGTAAAGCACACATAATCAACATGATCATTAAAATAGAGTAAAATTCAACCAACCTTCATGACACTTTTACAATTTTATTTGGATTATGTGTCTCAACAACATACCAATGCAATTATTAATTACTAAAAATTCAAAAAAAAATTTATTTATACATGATAAGTACCAATTCAAATTGAGTTTCATGAGTTCTTTAAATGTAAAGAGAACACTACAATATTTAGAAATTAGATGTACATAGACAAATAGTTAACCCTATACTAAAAAAAATTCAGAAATTTAGTACAGAGGCAAATGAATACCATACCTTTAACCTTGATTTGAATGGAGGAAAAGACTGAAGAGAAAGGCAATAAAAAAGCAGAAATTAATCAGGAATATTAAATCTAAATAAAAGTGAATGGAAGAACAAAAATTAAGAATGAAACCTGCTTTGTTGTTGCAAGGAAGGAACAACACAAAAATAAACATGAACGTTTGAAAAAAAAAAAAAAAAAAAATAGGGGACTGAGTGGAGACAAAGAAGGCTGACGTTTTAGGTGCCCAAATAATTATTTAATCAAACATACGATTAAGCTAAGCTAAATCAGATGTGCTAAAAAACCTAGATAGCAAAATAAAGCAAAACTTGAAAGTAAAGCAAAACCTGTAGGATTGTTGTCAGATTTTGATAGTTGGGAGCCTCTTCAATACTATCTCCACTTTCTTACAAAACTTGTAGAATTTAATTTTCTATGAGTGTTTCCCTGACTTCAACAAAAATGAATAGAGAGAAAAAGGGATTAGGAATTGAAATCCCTAAATTGACAGAAAAACCTAATTAAAAACGAAATCCTTAAATTGACAGAAAAACCATTATGCGCCTAGGCTATCAAATCCTTATGGGGAGGAGTCAAAATCATGGGCAAACTAATAGCTTGAATTTTACTTGGCTTCTGGAATTTCATCTCAATTTATAAATCCTTCAGCAGTTCTTTTGACAGATTCAACTATACATATGTGTTTCTACATTCATGTTCCAAGTAACATAATAATAGGAATTAAAACTATAGAACACTATATCTCTTGCCACATTGTATAAGCATCAAAACAAAAATTAATATCAATGATAAAGATTCAAAACCCTAAAACTATAGAACACTATATCTCTTGCCACATTGTATAAGCATCAAAACAAAAATTAATATCAATGATAAAGATTCAAAACCCTAATTAGGATCTCAAACTATAATCAAAATCAGTACTTTATTATATTTTAACCAAAAGTAGCAGCAAAGGTATTGAGTTGATCGAAACCCTAATTAGGATCAGGCAAATAAAGAAATTCAAATCAGGATCTCAAAATATAATCAAAATCAATACTTTATTATATTTTAACAAAAAGTAGCAGCAAAGGTATTGAGTTGATTGAAACCCTAATTAGGATCAGGGAAATAAAGAAATTCAAATCTTGGTGATGTGAGAGATTGATGGTACCGCAGTGATGTGAGCGTTTTGGTGTCGTCGATGGTTAAGGCCTCGACGTTGAGTTCGGCGGTGACTTTGTCCTGCTGTAGCTGTGTCCTCCAAAGGCTCGGCGTCTTCTTCGTCACCCAGCGTTTCATCTCCGTCTTTGGAACAGGGATTTCTTGTGGCGGTGGCGACGGCGGAGCAGCAACTGCCGCCGTGGTGTTTTCTTGAGGCAGTGGCACTGTCGTGGTGGTGGTGGCAGTGGCGTTGTCAGCCATTGTGTGAGAGAGAGAGAGATCGATAGAAAAACTTAAAGTTGCTTATTAATAGACGGAGACTATATATATATATATATATATATATATATATATTTTTTTTTTTTATAAAAAGAATAAAACCATATTTAAAAAAAAAAAAAAATGCTGACATGGAAAATTGTGGAGCTAGCAGAGGCTTCGGTTATATATATATATATATATATATATATATATATATAGATTAAAAAAATAAAAAGTCTTGTAAGTAATAAAACTTGGTTTCCTTTTTTAGAGAATCCAGAATTGAATCTTCCTCTCCATTGTTACAACAATTGAATTACTAGACAAAAAAAAATTTAACTAAACCATTGAACAATGAAAATCTGTTAAGATTATTTCACAAAAGAAATATATCTGGACGACCATCAGAGAAAAAAATAGCAATACTGCAATAGTCACAACAAAAGCTTCTCAATATTTCAAAAGCAACAATGATATACCAAAAAAAAAAAAAAAATTGAAAAAAAAGTATTAAGTTTTTGTTAAGCCCTATAAATAAACTAAAATTTCTTATTACCCAAAGAAAGAATGAGAGAGGGTGAATGAAATAATTACAAGCTCTACTATTTATACTACAAAACAGAGCAGTTACAAAGAACGGAGAAAAAGGGTGGGAAAACTAAATACTAATAATGTGTAACAGTACAAAAGAACTGCCAATGACTGTGAAACCTAGGTTTCTTGTTAACAGACTCCAATTCTCGCACGTGTTGAACGTGTCTATCACTTAAATGAGACGGTGTCATTTCTCGCAATTTCTTTCTCTTCTCACTTAAGCAAACGAGGTCATTTGCATCTTTTGTCTTCTTCTTATAAAATGCTGTCATTTCCTCTGTTTCATTTCTTTGCTTTCCTTCAGTTATAACAAAAAGTTTCATATATTACATGTCCAATTCGCAAAAAGATTTTTGTATTTTGTCTCAACATTTCTTTTTAAAATTTAAGAAAACTAGATGTTTTGAACTAAGTTAATTTTTATATTATTGTCACACATTTAGCGAATGGAGGCCGTTTGGTATGGCATTTTAAGCAACAATTTTCGGTTTTTAAATAACATTATGTTGGGGTTTGTGCGCTAAAATTCAATTTATTGGAATGTCATAAGTAATTAAATTGTTTAATTATATGAGATTATTTATTAATAAACTAATGGGACATTATCTTAGTCCATGAGATGCATAGTATGTGATTTATGTGAAAAATCACAGAAGATATAAATCACAAGTTTTTTGTAAACTCAGAATTTTAGTTCGTAGTCGGTGATGAAATTGGGTATTTCATCTGGGAAGACTATAACATATCAACTAAGATGATTTGTCTTGATCATGGAAGTGGAAACTTCTAGTTGATATGTTGATATGTTTTAAGAGATAAAACATATTGAACTGGACCGCTGTGAGATTTATTATTCTCCTAACGACTGTCAAATGAATAATAAATCTCACGACTTCTATTTACATCAACTCTAAATCCTGAGAGAATAATGGACCTGATTATGAGGTGTAGGTTGCTTTGATATATCAGGAGTGAGATCTATAAGACACGATCAAAACCTCAATATGTTGGGCAGCCACATTTAGTGTTGATGGAACATATATTTTCAAGATGGAATTCATAATCTCTTAACGGAGATATAAAATATTCCCTTGAGATAAGTTTAATGGGTTTAGTTATTCAGAGTGTTGAGCCCAACCACTTTAGTAAGGAGTTACTAAAGTATATATTTATAAAATTGGATTTCATAAATATATGATGAATAACATAAAGGATTAAGCCAGGTACTCAAGGATTAAGATGTAGTAATCTTCAAAGTGGCAGTCTACATTCATGACTTTGTATTACTACGAATATTTTAATGAAGGGATTGTATGTATAATAAAGTCTTGAGATATAATTTATTAATAAGGCTTAGAGTGCAATTATATTCTTATAGTGATATTGAATATAATTAATGATAACTTTGGACTTGTCAAGAGTTGACAAAAAAGCCCCAAGGTCCATTGGAGCTAGAGTCTTATTTGTTCCCTTTGGTCCCATCTCAAGCCACAAACTAAAGTCCAATTGAGTAGGCTCAAAAGGCTAACCCAATTAGATAATAGGTTTTTATTTAATAAGAGTTATTAAATAAATAAACTACTAATGTAGTTTGTACGTACGTATGATAAAAAGAAAAGAAAAAAGTTTTTCTCTGCAAGGAGAAAAAGAATGATTTTTCTTTGAGAATCTATATACAAAAGACTGATTGAGAGACCACACATCTTGAGCACCATGTGGAATTGAGATGAAGATTAAACGTATTCTCAAGTTTTGGTTTTGAATTTCACTACATCAAGGTACGTTTTTTATTCTTTATTCTAGAATTCAAGGTTACATGTTATCTTTCATGAATGAAATAGATCCATGATTATTACTTCCGCTGTGTGTTTTGTATGAGATACAAAACCAAATTTTCCAACACATTACACATTTTTTCACCACACGTATTTCTAAAAAATACAAATAACGTTACTAAAATAACGTTATCAAACAGTTACCAAAAAATTATATCCTTTATCTCGTATGTAGCAAATAAGCTACTAAAAAACTATAGGATACCAAACTTATACTATATGCTATAATCTGTCCTGCTTGTGAAATAGAGAGACCTAATACATAAATCCATATTAAAGTTTGCTAAAAAACAAAAAATCCATATTAAAATATACGCTCAATCACGTTGGGGCCCAGGACCAGGGCTCCCCTGCCCCAAATGTCTCCCCCTTCGAATATATTACAAAGTATGCTAAATTGTTCAAATTCAGCTGAATTTGATCAATTGCCCCCCTCCTCCCAAACATCTCGCATTTTTTTTAAAGCCTAAGTAAGGCAGACTACCAGTTGGGTCATTTACTACTATGTGGGTTGCTTTATTTTTTGCTAAACTCGTCCGTGGGTTGCTTTATTTCTAACAAGTACGCTTCTGTTTCATCAGACCCTCTGAGTGTATTGAGAAGTTAGTTTAATTGTGAAAAGCTAACTCTTTTGGGGGTTAGACGGTCAGAGAGATGAAAGCCATCCAATACAATTGTGTATGGGCATTTTGAGACAGGCTTCTCCAAACATTCCAACTCTTTTTCTCTACTCCCAAGATCACCTTTCAAAGGCATAGCTGTCACTCCAATGCTTTATCCTCTAGGGACATCTACCATCATTCTCATATATATTCTTCTTCTTTTTTTCTTTTTTTTTTGGTAAACTTTTCTCATATATATTCTTTTTTGGGTGAATTTTCTCATATATATTCACTCACATATAATATAATACTCTCACGTGTATCTTGGTGTCATGAATGCAAAATTTAAAGTTAGCGTAATATATTCTCTATTAAATAGTAAAAAAATTACACACAATCACCTTTTAACATAAACTAGTTCTTAAAAAAAAAAAAAAAAAAAACTAACGGATGCTCTTAAGACAATGATTAGTAATCCACTTAAAAAAAGTTTTTATGGGAAAAGAAAAATAAAACAATTAATATTTTAACAACTTTTTTCATTTCTCATAAAAATGATGTCAAAACTTTCCTAAAATAGATTGTTAACCATTGCCCTAAGGGTATTCGTTAACATGACTATTCTTTTATTTGCATTTTATTTCTTATATGTGCAATGACAGAGTTATGAATTTTTTTTTTCTAAGGGAGCCAAACTATATATAATAAAATTATTAAGTTGAAAAAAATCATGACTAAAAAAGGTGAACAATCTTTTATTTCATAAATTAACTTTAACTCAACAAAGTTCTACCTTACCTTCTTTTGTGCTACTGAAATTATTAATAATTGATTTTTAGAGTTGGATTGCTTTTAATCCTTACTTCTATTTTGATATGGCTCAAGTTTGAAATGTTCATCAAGTTGATTAATGTGGATATTAGTTGTTGTAATCCAAGATCACATTCTAAGAAAACTAGATCTATTATTTTTTTTTTATGTTCACAACTTTGGGTCTTTCTAGGGTTTCAACATCTAAAATTTCAACATTTGAAATCTAGAATGAGCGATAACCTCTAAATCTTGAAAACTTTTTCTCTTCGTATATGAATATGAATCTGTGGATGATTTTTCTATAAATTACATTAACTATAAATTCTAAATTAAATTTTATAATCTAGTTATGCAGTCTTAAGAAAATTGTAGAATTGAATAGCTCTCTATAATAATTCCATATGCTAGTATCATATAATATAATAATATAAGCCAATCAATATGATCAAATTTGGAATATAAATAATAATTCCATACGCTAGTATCAATATGTTCCTCCAATAGCTAGAGAAGCTTTGTACCAAGATGCTAATTTTGTTGAGTAAATGAATGATATGCTTCTGTTTCAAAAACAAACAAAAAAAAAAAAAAAAAATTGGAATATAAATAAAATATAATAACTTTTTTTTTGTGAAGGTAATGAACTTACTTTAGTATTTCAAAGAAATAAATTTTCAATATGTATTAAACCTAACCAAAAAAGAAGTCACTGCTTCTCTCAAGGGAGAAAAAATAGTCAGT
Organism: Quercus tomentella; assembly: GCA_028535165.1. Taxonomy (NCBI): domain Eukaryota; kingdom Viridiplantae; phylum Streptophyta; class Magnoliopsida; order Fagales; family Fagaceae; genus Quercus; species Quercus tomentella. Next base: position 79,476,374 of record JAPQVY010000068.1, read on the forward strand.
GCAAACTAGTTGTAACCCACTTGCCGATTTTAATAATGATAAAAAATCTAGATTTATTGCCTATGATACGAAGGCAGGGAGGCTAGAGCTAGATGAGCACTGGCCCAGTCTAATCATACAAAGATGGGCAGGAGCACACTCCTTACATCTTTATCCTTAGCCTTGAGTACCTCGGGCTGCTCATTCATGATAAGATCACTCTCAAGGCTTGGAAAGCAGTTAAAGCATCTAGAACCGGCCCTGCCTTCTCCCATTTGTTTTTCACTGATGACCTTATTTTGTTTGGGCAAGCTACTCTTTCAACGGCCCATGCCATTGATGATGTTCTCAGCCATTTTTGCCACTTGTCGGGGCAGAAAGTAAGCAATGAAAAGTCTTGAATTCTTTTCTCTAAAAACACCCCTGACTTGATTAAGAATAGCATATGCTCCTCCCTAGGTTTCATGGAGACTAAGAAGTTTGATAAATATCTTGGGTTTCCTCTCAAATTCTCCAATCGGGGCAGCAAGGACTTCGACTTCATTATCCAAAATATTCAAGGAAAGCTTGCTGGTTGGCAAGCCAATCTCCTCTCCTTGGCTAGAAGGCGCATCTTAATTCAATCTTCTTCTAGTGCTATTGCCAATTATGTCATGCAAGGTGCTTTGCTTCCTAGTAGGGTCTGCCAAGAGATTGATCATGCTAATCGCAATTTCCTTTGGGGTTCCACCCTTGAAAAAAGGAAAATCCATTTGGTGAACTGGAATACTGTCACTTTGCCTATTGATCAAGGTGGGCTTGGCATTCATGCCACTCGGCCAAGAAATTTAGCTCTCCTTGCTAAACTTGATTGGAAACTCTCCACTGGTGAGAACTTGCCGTGGGCAAAGGTCTTGAGAGCTAAGTACATTTCCAGCCACATCACTTGCTCCCCATGGCTCTCTAAAGGCGCCTGCTCTCGAACCTGGGCAGCCTGTAAGGCTGCCAAGCTCACTCTTGATTCCAGTTTGAGGAAAGTTATCTCTTCGGGCAACTACACCTCTTTCTGGTATGATGCCTGGACCCCTCTTGGTGCTCTTAGGTCTGCCATTTCTGGCCCCCTTAATCTGCAGGAAGATCAAAAGCTGGTTGCTCATTTTCTTGATGATAATGGGAATTGGTCATGGGAAAATCTCTCCTTTGTTTTTCCCCAATCTCTTTTGGATGCTATTAATGCTATCCCTATTAGCACCTCCTTTCCTAGTGAAGACTTAATTGCTTGGGCACCGTCAAAGGATGGTTGTTTCTCTCTTAATTCTGCCTATTTGTTGGCTAAAAGGTTAAATGTTTTGAACCCTCACACTTTTTCTGCTAGCTGGATTTGGAAGCTTAATGCTCCCCAAAAAATTCTCATCTTCCTTTGGCTGTGTTCCTACAACAGCATTCCGGTTAGAGAACTATTGGGTTCAAGAGGTTTAACCATTAATCAATCTTGCCCCTTATGCAACAATCACACTGAGTCCATTGTTCACATATTTAGAGAATGCCAAAGTTCAGTCAGCTTCTGGAACCAACTTGGGCTGCATTCTAAAGTTATACAATCTTTTGGCTTGCCTTTCATGGAATGGCTTCATTTTAATAGCACCTGTGGCTTTCCTTCGAAGATTCATGGTATACCTTGGAAAGTTGTTTTTCTTTTTGGACTATGGACTCTTTGGCTAAATAGAAACTCTATGGCTTTCCGGGGTAAACATCTTAGTCTGGATATTGTGAAGTTTTGCACTGCGAAAGCTGCTGAGTTTCACTTCCTTGTCCAAGGTTCAAGTTCCCATGCTCAGAAAATCCAGCGCTCTGTTTTGTGGTCTAAACCGAGTGTGGGATGGTTTAAATTGAACACCGACGCCTCAGTTCTTCCCTCTTCAGGCCGTGCTGGTGGGGGTGGTCTTCTTAGGGACTCTAATGGTGCTTGGGTTCAAGGCTTCTCTAGGCTTATCGGTACCTCTAATGTCCTCCTTGCGGAGTTGTGGGCTTTAAGGGACGGATTAACTATGGCCTCTAACCTTAACATTGATAAACTTCTTATTAATGTGGATGCATCTGAAGTCATTAATCTTCTCTCAAAACCATATAACACTAATCGGCTAACTCAGCCTATTGTGACTAACTGCAGGAGCATACTCCAAGTTTTCCAGGAGCATCGCGTGCAACATTGTTACAGGGAAACCAATAGAGCTGCAGACCTGCTTGCAAACATTGGGCCCTGTCAAGATGAGTCGTTTATTTCTTTTGTTAATCCTCCTTTTGTTGTGTTGGAGGCTCTAGAATATGACTCTAATGATGTAACCTAGCCCACACGGACCTCTATTGCTTTTGATTAATATTATGTTTCCTCCGTAGTTTACCCAAAAAAAAGAAAGAACAATTTACAAAATATTTACAAAGATATAAAATGTCTTTGGAAATGGCTTTAATACTTCAGTGGAGGATCGCATAAGGGCTTCTCAGCCAATCAATAAAATTCTAAGCATCTCCTTCAATAACAATATTATTGAATCTTTCCTTAACATATTTTTTAACTACAAATAAGGCCGCCTTTGCTTCTTCCAACAGAGGATTACTAGGCTTGAATTGCTCAGTTGAGTCAGTTCGGACTAATAATAATTTCCTTTTCTCATTTCTAGCTATTAGTGCAATTATGGTTTTATCCACTCTAATTGCTGCATCGAAGTTGAGCTTGACCCAATTCTTTGGAGGGGGCTCCAACCTTTCTCCTTGTGCTCCATATATAATTTGAAAATATGCCTAGATAAATCAGTTGGGGAACTTTTAATGTCATCAACTCTAGCTTTGTTTTTTCCATCCAAATATGATCACACAAACCACTTTAGGTTTAAGATTGAGCTTGACCCATTCATGGATAGAGAGGTTCACCATGTTGCTAAAATTTAAAGGCCATGTGGCTAACAGCTATAGTTGCTTCACCCAATCCCATTAGAGACATAGGTGCTCTAAAGTTTCAGGAGAATTGTTACAAGGGAAGCAAAAAGAGATAGGAGAGGAAATCTATTATTAAGAATCGTTCTGGAGGAGATAATTTCCTAAGCTAACTTTCGGACGAGGTTCTTGAGGCGAGCTTGGATTTTCATCTTCCATAGAGATTTCCAATTATTAGTGCTGAAGATAGGACGGCTAGGGATGAGATTGGAGCATCTGATTGCATTGTATGCTGATTTAACAGCAAATTCACTTGATGGGGATAAACACCAAATGACCTGATCTTGGGAAGATTATTGAGTCCAAATGAATATTTATGATTCTATTGATTGTCTCAGGTTCAAATAATTCAGTTAGCTTACCCCTACCCTACTGTCTGGTGTCTTGGTTAATCAGGTTGGCCACTAGATGAACTTCACAAGTTGCCCCATGCTTCAACTTTGGAATAAAATTTGGTTCAGTGGGAATCCACGGATCTTCAAGGATCCTAGTATTCCAACCATTCCCAATTCGATGGCATATAGCTTCTTTTTAATTATATCTCTATTAGCAAAAATACTTTGTGATGACCATGAAGCAGCTTTTGGGGAAGGCATAGACATAAAGTTTCTATTGCGAACGTATTTCTTTTTGAAAACTTCAACCCACGGTTGTTTTGTTGTTGTTGTTATTTATTTATTTATTTTTTTGGTGGTAATTGCTAGCTACCTCCCAAGTCAGTTAAGTTACAAGAGGTTTGGCCATATCTTCAGTTTTTTAAGACCCAAGTCTCCCTGTGCCTTTGGGGTACAAATAGAGTCCTAGCTTTAGAGGCACACTACAAAAAATTGGACCTATAGTGGCGTTTGTGAAATGCCACTATAGGTACTAAAAATGCCACTATAGTCCCATTTTGGCTATAGCAGCGTTTTGACTAAAAACGCCACTATAGGTCTATAGTGATGGTACAATAGCGGTGTTTGTGAAATGCCACTATAGACTCTACAAATGCCACTATAGCCAAAAAAACCACCAAAAAAAATTTTGATTACCAAAAATTAATTTTTGGTAATCAAAAGAATTTTTTTTTTTGACGTGAAAAAGTTTTTTTTTTAATTGAATTAAGATTGTAATTAAATTAATATTACAATTTTAATTAAATTAAAAGATACAAAAAAAAAAAATACATAAGTAAAAAAAATACATACACTATAGCTATCCCAGCAAATTCAAAATCAAACACAACATGCTCATATTCAAAAAAAAATAAAATAAAATAGCAACTCCACCCCAACACATTCAGCCGCCATAGACCAACCTGCAAAAAGAAATCATCAAATTGATTTTGAATTTTTCACTACTTTCTTGTTTCTATTAACAAAGATATAACCACACTTGAGATAGACCTATCAATAATAAAAAATAAAAAAAGCCAAAGAATTAACAAAAATTAATCAAAAATCTTAGAGACCCACGAAGCAAAGTTGACAACAAATAAGGAATAGACCAAAACTATTATCAAAAAATAAATAGATCAAAACAATCATAATTTTTTTAAAAAAAAAAAACAAATGCTTACTTGCAACTATACAACCAATGGCTTCAAACACCATCTACAAATTTGAACAAAATCAGTAAGCTGCAACACCATCTGCAAATCCAAAACCCACAAACATTAACACCACCACAAATAAAACAAAAGAAATAAAATCAAAATGGAGAGGAAGAGAAAATAATCAATTCAGGTGTGAAGTGAAAGAAGAGTGAAAGAAAAAGAAAAGAAGAAAGATGGAGGAGTGGAGATAAGGGAGAAAAAGAAGGAAAGAAAAGAAAAAAAAACAAAAACAAAAGAAAAAGGAAGTCTGAGACTTGGCGTGGAGAGATAAGGGAGAAAAAGAAAGAAAGGAAAAAAAAAAAAAAAAAAAAAAAAAAACAAAACAAAAGAGATAGGAAGTCTGAGGCTTGGCGTGGAGATAAGGGAGAGTGGGGGTAGATGGGGGTTTTAATGTTTTTTTTTTTTTTTATAAATTTATAAATATATATATATATATATATATATATATATATATATAAAAAGAGCAATGATAAGTATGTATGTGTGTGTATATATATATAAATGATATATACACAACATTTTCACAATATTTTTACAAAAAATTTTAAGTGGCAGGTTGTTGTTGTTTGTTATTGTTAGGGCAACAAAGTAATCTTAGTGTTAGGTTCAAATTTGAACCAATAACAACTAACCACCTATGATTTGTTGTGAAAATATTGTGAAAATGTTGTGGACGTAGCATCTCTTATACATAATATATATATATATATATATATATATATATATATATATATGTATAAAGAGAAATGATATGTCAACAACATTTTCACAACATTTTTACAACAAATTTTAAGTTGCAGGTTGTTACTGATTGTTATTGTTAAGAAAAAAAGTAATCTTAGTGTTAGGTTCAAATTTGAACCAATAACAACTAACCACCTATGATTTGTTGTGAAAATATTGTAAAAATATTATGGAAGTAGCATCTCTCATATATATATATATATATATATTGTAGGGTCACAATTTGTGGCCCAAGCCCAAAATGTTTGGAGTCCTGGTCTAATGAGCCTAATACAATGAATTTGTAGAGAATAGGTCAAAGAACTAGGTTTTAATGGGTTGGACAACGGCTAGTATTAAATTGCATGACGGTCAAACACAAATAAAGGATGCTGATATCAATAAACTCTCAGTTCAAGGAGGTTAAACCTGCATATAATGATCACTCAGAATGATTTAGATTGCTATACTATTTTTTCTCTCTCTCTGTTTTTCGATCCCCCTTCCATGAAGAGTCTTTCACCTTATATATCCTCTTTTGAATCATCTTCACCCTCCAAGTGATCATCCGAATTTCTACTTGAGTACTTGTCTCATCAGACACCTTCTCCAGCTCTCTATGAGTTACGGTAGCTAAGGTAGTACTGTTCAGAGGTTTTCTTCACATAAATGCGGCCAAAAAAGTAGCTGCAATGCATTTAATGTGATGGTGTCAGCCTTCCCTTAGATATTTTGAGTTTTCTTCCTTCTCATATGTGTATGAAGCACATCCCTGTCATTGAAGCTTCCTGGAAGGTCACTTTAACTGCTGGATTACATATTTTGAACCATATTCATTAAGTCCAAGGAGAATGTACTCCTTGGACGACCTTTCATTTGCTCTGTACTAATGGGACCTGATCTGGGAATATCTCATAATTATTTACTTTTCCTTGGACCCATTTGTATGCTCGAATAAAGCGCAAGGCCCAATATACGATCTTGGGCCCTTGCTCCTACATATATATATATGTACACAACTAAATATTTTAAAATATGCCATAGAATATTCTAAGAATATTCTATGGCATATTCCATAGTTTTGGTTTACGCTGAAACCAATTCAAGTTTTTTTTTTTTTAAAGGAGTATTGTAGAATATGCTGTAGTATTTAAGCTTGAACCCATTTGGTTTTTTTTTTTTTTTTTTTTCTTTAATATATATATATTGTAGAATATGCACTTTTTGGACCTATAGTGGCGTTTGGTAAACGCCACAATAGGTCCCTTATTTAAAACTTTTTTTTTTTTTGCCGGATTCTTCTTAACGTTGTTGTTGTTGTTTTTTTTTTTTTTTTTTTTTATTTTTTAGGGTGGTGGGCTATAGTGGCATTTCACAAACACCACTATATAATGCCACTATAGGTCTTTTTTCTCCTCTAGCTCTTATTAAAAAAAAAAAAACCCGACCGAAAAAGGAAAAAAAAAAAACTAAAATAAAGAGTGCTTGTAGTGGTGTTTGTCAAACGCCACTATAGTCCTGGTCTTATACGGGCCTATACAAACGCTACTATAGGTCTTTTTTTCTCCTCTAGCTTTTTTTTTTTTTTTTTTAAAACGCAACTGAAAAAGGAGAAAAAAAAAAAACTAAAATAAAAAGTGCCTATAGTGGTGTTTGTCAAACGCCACTATAAGCCCTTGGAAACTCTGCTATAGACCTATTTTTTTAAAACGCCACTATAGGACTCCCCGAACGCAACTATAGATATGCCTATAGCAGCGTTTATAGAAAATGCCACTAAAAAAACGCTACCATAGGTCCAGGTTTTTGTAGTGGCAATAGCCAAGATTGTTTTCATTCTTTGCTCACCAAAAAATTTATATTTAAATTATCCAATTTAGAGCATACCTGCTTTGGGAGAATAAGAGAAAAGGCTTGGTATAGTGGCATTGAGGCAGCCACAGAGGCAACGAGAGTAGTTATGCCCGCTTGGGGACAAGGTCTACATGAAGCCTTTGTTTAACTTTGGTTATGATTTTCTCAAAAGCTGTTGCTTTGTTTGTTTGTTTGTTTGTTTTTTTTTTTTTTTTTTTTTTTTTTTTTTTTTTTTTTTTAAATTATTATCCCTAATAGAAACAATAGGGGTGCTTAAATATTTATATTTCTTGTTTGAAACGTTTATGCCTATAAAGTTGGGCAACCTTGATCTAGTACCCTGAAGGGTGTTCTTGTTGAAGGTTATCGTATATTTCAATAAGTTCACTTATTGACCCGACCATTTAGAGAAAGTATCCAAGTAGGATTTTATTCCATCCAAATTCTCCTCATTTGCTTGAGCAAAGATGAATAAATTTTATGCATACAAGAGATGAGTGATGAGGTTAGGTCTTTGTTCAGTTTGAAACCTTTGATTTTGTTGAGAGAAGCTTTCTTGCCTTGATAGAACTTCCAAGGCTAAAACAAAAATGAGTGGGGATAGAGGAAAAAGAAAAAGAGATACCACTAGAGCTGAGCGGAGGCTAGAGTTGCCAGACACCTTTGTTGTGGGTTTCCTGTCGCTGACTAGAGCTGAGTGGACAACATGAGGCTCACACCATGAATCGGGGTGGGGACCTAAGCAACGATGATGTTGTAAGGAGTTTTTTTTTTTTTTTTTTTTTTTTTTTTTTTTTTTTTTTCAGTTTTTGTTTTTGAGTAAATGACAACTATTAGCTATATAACGATGCTCTTTTTTTCGCATTTGGAGGAATCCTAATTTACATTGAATAGGAGTCTAAATCTTCTGTCCTATTTTTCCTACTCCATTCTATACTACACAAATAAAAATATGTCACATATCCATTTATTTAATTAAACACTAAATTTATTCCTTTTATTATTTCAATTACCTAAAAATAAAACCATCACATTCCCATTGCCCCACCACCACCTTTGCTGGATGCCAATGGTTCACGAACTTCAAACGTATCAATGTTGCTTATTATTATCCAACATTAATTATGCAATCTAATCCCTTTAAGTTTCCATAGCTTTAGCAGCTTGATCAATTAAGTCAATAGTGTGTGATGGCTCACCTAAGTTATTCTTACCTTCACCATCAGCAATAAGGTCATCAACATTGAGTTGAGGAAACAAATGATCATTTCTTGTTGCCATCCAAATGAAGTTATGAATTGTGCAACATGCTCTCATTACCAAAGTTATACATATTGTTTCAATGCCCATTTCTGTTTGTCTTTTGGAATGAAATATTCCAATACCATTTTATTTCAGTATACCATTTCGAAGTTACCACTATTTATTTATTTATCTAATTTAATTTAATTTAATTTTTTTTATTTACATATTATTGGTCAAAGGCCATATAATTTATTAGAAACCTTTAAATTATAATTTCATATTTCAACTAATATATAAATCTTAAGTCCAAATATTTACCCAATAATTATAATAATAAGAACATTCACTTTTTCTTTTAGAACATAAAACAGTAATATGTAATTCAGATAATGGGGGGGGGGGGGGGGGGGGGGGAGCACAAATTAAAGATAAATAAATAAATAAAGATTTGATATATCATGTTGTCAGAGGGGGCCCAGTAAGCAACATAGTCTAGAGCTTTCCAACTATTGTTTTTGTCATTTCCAGTATGCTTAGTCAAGTGGGCTCACAAAACCAAAGAGGAACATGAAACAATGCAAAGAAAACAAATTGAACTAGAGTAGTAGAAGGCGAAATGAAGGTGTAGGAGATGAAACGAAGATGAAGAAGAAGGGGGCTTGCCAAAAATTGTGAAACATAGTGCCGATTAGCTAACAGAAAAATAGTAATCTGAAATTAGGAAGAGAGAACGGGTAAAAATCAAAATATGTTGTTGCATTGGTTCCAACCAGAGTTCTGGCTCGATAAAGTGGCAAAAGTACACCATTTTGTCTGTGTTTTTATAAGCCTAAAAAAATGCTAAATGAAATAAGCCAAAGGGTTGTTTTCATTTTTCTTTATAAATTGGAAAGGAAAAATATTTTCAATTTTCCGATGGTTTCAACTTACAAAACAAGTTCTTGGTTAATAAAAACAGAAAATTGTCATTGAAAATAAAAAAAATTGAGAAAAAAATAAAAAGCTACTAAACATACCCTAGGTCTTGCTGCCAACAACTGAGGAGAATACAAGGAAAAAGAATAAGAAAATGTAGGGGTGTCCAAGCTAACCCGATCCCAACTAAAACCGACCGGCTCAAACTGAACCGACAAGACTTGGTCGGCTTCAAATGTAATTTCGGTCGATTGCGAGTATAATTGTTTAATTAAGGAAATCCGTTGCAACCAAACCGACCGACTATAACTAATTTCCTTTGATTTTTGTTTATATATATATTATATATATATATATATATATATATATATATATATATCTTTCATGCGTCTTTACATGATTGGCCTAAAAAATTCTCACTTTGCCATTATTAGACACGTACTACCCTATTACTTCCAACCTTATCTCTTCATCCTTCCCCATTATCTTTTGCTCTCCCCTCTCATTTTGTTTTCACTTTTTCTGTAATTTATTGGTGGTGTTGGTATAATAGTTGGCCATGGGTATTTTTTTAGTATGTTGGTGGAAGTGGGTTTGGATCATTGTGTTGTGGGTGTGGCAATGCTGATGGGACAATTTGGTCTTTGCAATTTACTGGTGTGGGACTCTTTGTGTTTGGTAGTAGATTTGAATTTGAGTGTGTTGGCCAACCTCCAATCCAACCGAACCTGCCCGTAAATCCAAATGCAAATGGCGGTCGAGTCACGGGTTTACTCCTAACCCGAGCCGACCACCCATGAACACCTCTAAGAGCATCCACAGCAGTGGAGCTAAAAATTTAACTTTTTAACTTCACCAAAAGTTACTTTATCTATTTTACCTATACACATGCTGCAGTAGTGGATCTATTTTAGCTTTCAACACAATAAAATAATATAAACATCATAATAAAATAATATATCCTCTACAATAAAACAATATAAACATCACAATAAAATAATATATCCTCTATAATAAAGTAATATATCCCACTACCAAAAAAATCCACAGCACCAACCACAACCACCTCTACCATCAGCCACAGCCACAACTAGAGCCACAACCACCACTACCACCACCGCCCACAACCACCACTCTACTTTGACAACCACAACACAACATAGAAAAAAAAAAAAAAAAAAAAAAAAACCACAACCACAATCACAAACCCATCACCACTAGTCACCACAATCCACCAGCCATGACAACCACAACCATAACCCACTGCCACTGCCACAACCATAACCATAAACCACAAAACTCATAGCCAAAATCCATAAAACCCACTGCCAAAGCCAGAATCATCCACCACCACCACAACCAAAATCCACAAACCCACTGTCAAAATCATCCACCACCACTACCATAGCAAAAATCAACCACCACCACCACAGCCACCAAACCCATATGAAAATACATTTAAAAAAAAAAAAAAAAAAACTCAATCTATAGATGTGGGCGGAGGCGTGGGTTGGAGACGTGGATCGGCGTGGGTCTGATCGGCGGAAGAGAAGTGGGCAGAGGCGTGGGTAGGAGACGTGGATCGGCGGCTTGGGGCTTGGGTCGGCTTGGGCCGGTGACGTTGAGGCCGGCGGAGGCGTGGGTCTTGGGCGGCTTGGGCCAGTGAAGACATTGAGCATGGAGTGACTGAGAGAGAGAGTGACTGAGAGAGAGAGAGAGAGAGAGAGAGAGAGAGAGAGAGGAATTTTTATTATTTTAATCACCGACCCTGAATAAAATAATATTTTTTTTAGCTCTCATGGACAGTGCACATTTATCTATAGATGTGCATTGTAGCAGTGGAGCTAAAACATTTTAATGTTTGAGGAGCTAAAATTTAGCAATATAGCAATATAGCTATACTACTACAAATGCTCTAAGAAAAATAATAGAGGCAACATAAATACATTGAGTCTATCTTTTCTTTTTCTTTTCTTTTTGATGAATTAATATTTTTGAGTCTATCAAAGATAGAGTAATGAGTTATTTTAAAGTTTTGTCATTACAACTAAGGAGATTAAAAGGAAAAGAATAGAGGCAGGATAAATACTTTGAGTGTATCTTTTTTTCCTTCCCTTTTTAACGAATTATTACTGTGATTCTATCAAAGATATAATAATGAGTTTTTTAATAGGTTTGTCAGCACAATGGACCCCTAGAATAGGATTTTTGAAGGAAAATGACAGACATAATGAACCCTTGAACATAAAAAATAAAATCTGTTAAATCGAATATTGTACAAAAGCAAAAGAGAAAAACTCAATAAAACAAGAAGAAGAAAGAGGGAAAAAAAAGTAAAGAAGAAGATTGAACTTCAAAGAGATTTTGTTAATAGTCAATTTGCTTAAAACAGAAGACAATTTTCACTTTAATAAAAAGTTCTAATTTCAATTTACCAAAATAATATATGAAAAAGTAGTCATAGAGTCGTACATTTTACAGTGTTATCAAACTAAATAAATTTAAAACATATTATGTTATTTACAGTTGTCTCAATGTTGTAGTAAGTTAGTATAAAAAAGCAGCAAAAATGAAACTTAAAGATTCCTTCTTTAGAGTGTGTCCGGTTTGTATCCTGCAATTTATTTTCTAGTTTGGAGCGATTACTACTGGAATGCATTCTATTATGACAGAAGGCATTTTCTTGAAAACTTGAGTTTAGTATTAAGCTGAAAACATTTATTAAAAAGTAATTATGTTAAATGGAATTGCTTTTAGTTATTTCTCAAAAAAAAAAAAAAAAAAGAATTTCTTTTAGTTTGAAGAAGTGTAGAGTTGTTGATAAAAAAAGAAGTGTAGAATTATATACGTGTGAGTTTCATATATATGAGTTCTATATATTGTGAAAGAAATGTCTCTTCATAAAATACATTCTCGTATGAGTGGCCAGTCATTGCATCCAATTACTCAAGTGAAAATTGAGAAGTCACATTTTTGTTGCTCCAGAAATGTAGACTTGGGAAACGCATTCTAGTGAATAGGATTTCTGTCCAAACAAAAACCAGAATTTTTATTTTATTTTTAATGCACTTTACGCCTAGAAAGTTATGAAAATTCATTCTAAAATTAGCTTAATTTTGAAAAACTAGTTAAATATGACCGTCAGAGAGATCAAAGCCTTGGAGACATTACTTCTCCAAACATTCCAACTCTTTTTCTATATTCCCAAGATCACCCTTCAGAGTAATGGCTGTCACTCCAGTGCTTTATCCACCAGGGTCATCCAACATCATTCACATATAATACTCCCACATGTATCTTGGTGCCCAGAAAGCAAAAGTTAAAGTTAGTATATTAAATAGTAAAAGAGATACACATAATCACCTTTTAACATAAAACAATTTAGGGTTTATCAGTTCATGCTTTAGCCCCCCCAAAGCTAGAATCCTATAAATAGGGCAATAAGCCAATCTAATTGTACCACACCATTACCACAAACAACCCAACTTATCCCTTCTCTTCCGGCCTTAATTTCTAGCTTTGTTTTGTAATACCCAGTGTAGCCATGGCCTGCAACAAGAAGCCGTTTCAAATGACCGACGATGAGATCAAGAAAGAAATTAGTGTTCCCGGAATTCGTACTGCCGAAAAGTTTGATGTTGCCTCTCTTTTTGCTATCGTCACAAACATTCTCAAACCTGCTACCATTGCTGCTGACAATGTTTTTCGGGTATATGTATACGTTATTACCCTGCACACACTCTTTAATAAGAATTTTCTTTACTACTACTTATTCTTCTTCTTTAATTTATTTTTATTATTTTATTTGTAAAAATGTTATCTTCTAGTTCTTGTCCGTAGGTTGGGGTACACTATTGTCTATTGTGGTAACTGTTCCTTTAATAAATAACCTTCTTGACTTTGTCCTTTTGAAATCGAATAGAGATGAGTATAAAAATTAAACACATTGTGTTTTTAAAAATCTTCGACCATATGTGTTTTTCAAGCTCCCATTTCGGCTTTAAAAATGGTAAAAAAAAAAAAATGCAAATTAAATAACAAGCACAATATCACTCCCTGTTGTTTGAGTAGTTTAAAAATTATAATATAAATGGGAGAAAGTGTTAAGGCATTATATAACTGACGATATACAACTTTTTTGTTCAACTTAAAGAAAATATATATAAGTTGTTGATATCATAAGAACAAATTTGAATTATATTTATTTAAACTTTTTACTTTTTAGAATTAGTGGAACCCTTCGCCTCCAATAGAATATCCTCAAGTTGAGAGAATTAGAAATGATTGGTTTTGACGGGTATCTCACCTTTCCAAATGCCTCAAACCTTACATTCTTTCACCCTAAAAAAACCATCCAAATAAGGTTAATCAAATCCCTCCTACCCCATCCCTTCAACCTGTTCTCTCTATTTCCCTCTTCTCCCTTTCATCCAAACATATTGTTAAACTCAAGAATTAAACAATGATTTTTTAAATAAAAAAACTATTCTCTCCGCATATATTGTTTATGTTATCTCACTGATGATTATTTTGGTCATACTCTAGGGTACTAAACAGCAACACATGGAGATCAAGGGTGAAAGAGTCATCGCAACAAGCTTCATTCCACCATTATGTACACTCAAGGAACTTTCCTATGAGGTATCTGTTAGACAAAAATAAATTATATGATGCATTTATTTTTGAAAGCATCTAACTTTGTGTGAGTTTGGTAAAATGCATGCCTCAATTAAGAGGAATTTTTAGCGATCGAAAGATTCCAATAAACATGAAAGTAATAACATGCATAAAGTAATTTGGATTGAAAACTGTTACAACTAAATCAAAGAGCACAAATTTAATAAAACAATACTTGGAACTAATTGAAAATTACTTAAATACAATGGTTGAAGATCACTAAATTTGCTGTAAGAAGATTGCTCTTAAACTAATCCTACTAGAAGAACTTTCATACTTCTAAGCTAGAGGGCATGTTTTCTTTTAAGTTCTCTTTGCTCTCTAAGATGCGCTTGTTTGTATGTTCTTCCTCATGGCGCCAAAACCTCTTTTTAAAGGTATGAATGGCAATCATTTTCAATCGAAGACTACACTTTTAGAAAAGATAATTGCCAGCCAAACACTATTAAAAGTCCATTACGATTATGCTAGTAAGTTTGACTACCCTCAAAGGTATGAATGGCAATCATTTGCTTGTTTTACCGTTACAAGCGAATCTATGCTAAAAGTTTATAGTCACTCTCGGCTTTAACCACTGAAATTATTTTATAATATAAATAATATCATTATAAGAGCAATGTTAGGGTATTAAAAAAGAAATTAAGATTTTATTTTTCATGCTATAGATTTGACAAAAATCACATATGTCGAGGTCACTTTTTAAGCCTTTTATAACAAAATTAGTAGCACTTTTATTATTTTTCCAATTACAAAGAATAGCAATTCTATTCTACTTTAATTACGCACAATAGTAAAGTGCTGATATGAATGTGATCATGTAGCTACGTACACAATTTACATAAGCGTTTTTCATAATGGAATATATGTAATGTCAGATGGTATGCAAGGATCCGAGTGAGGAAACTGCTTACAAAACAACAAAGTCAATACTAGAAAAACTCAAAGATTATTCATGGCATGTGAAGGCAGTGTTGACACTTGCGGCTTTTACTTTGGACTATGGAGACTTCTGTAGACACCTAGATCAGTTTCACTCATCAGACCAACTCACCAAGTCAATGGGGATCTTGAAGGGGATACCTGCTCTCCTAACGCGGCCAAGCATTGATCATAACCATGAGGGCGCGATTGTTGAAGTTAACAAACTGATCAAGGACACATTGAATGTCATTGATTGCATTGTTACGTTGGAGGAACGATCTGTTAAGTATAATCCAAAGGATGTACCAGCACTCTCAATAGCCACGGACAATATCTCAGTATACGTTTTTTGGGCTATCATAACTGTTGTAGTTTGCACGACTCGAATGTGTTGTCTCATTAAAGATGAGTAAGTCCTTATAATTAAGGTTTGATACAATAGGAGGGTTCACCACCTGCTGCTCTAATAATACATTTATCACTTGTCTGAAAAAACTTAAAAACTACTTGAAAATGGTGAATTTAATCGCTTAACATTGAATTTAATAAATCTAATGTAAATAACCATGGTTTCACAATTTCAGGCGCAAGACACAGGAACTTTCGCGATTTGTGGAGAAAATTAACGTCATCCATGTCAAACTAAAATTGCAGATACAACTTTGCAACGAAGAAATAGGTTAGTCACTCAGGCTGATTTTACTCAGAAGAAATTAAGAATACGGTTGCCACCTCCATATAACATTATTTTCCCAACAAGTGCTACCATGATATGTTGCACACGCTGTATTTCCAATTGACTTAAACATGTGCAAACTCCTAATCAAAGATTTTTGTTCAATGCAGAGAAAATAGAGGCTTATTGGAAGCTCATAAGATTCTTAAAAGAGCCGCTTGACATCGTCGAGGTCTTGAAGGTTCTATTTTTTGCCAGCGACAGCAGGCAACAAGTGAAAGTTTTTCCGAACGAATTGGTTAGTTTTACAGTATAAATTTATTGGGGATCGAATTGCTTGTCACAGATACTTTTGTGGTTTTATTTGTACTATTATCATTATATATACTAGTCAGTAATACTATACTAAAATGGGACCAAGATCCTTAGCATTTTCAAATAAAATGAAAAATAAGCGTTTCATGGTTCAGATTTAATTTTTGCAAAAAAAAAAAAAAAAAAAAAAAAAAAGGAAAAAAAAAAAGAAATGATATTTTATTAATTAAAATTTTAAATGGTGTGGTACCATTTACACTATTATATAAAAAAGAAATCTTGATCATCAAATTAATAGATACTATCAAGTTGGCTTGAGATTTTTCTCAAAAAAAAAAAAAAGTTGGCTTGAAATTAATATATAAATTCCTAGAATTGAATATCCTTAAGGGAGCGAATCTAGTCTAGGGCCATAAAAATGTTACAATGGTACAATGGTTCTATATATACTTCTATTTTCCAAGCATGTCCGTTACGTTTTCTTCATGACTGTCTGTGCTGGTTCAACTAAATATCTCTATTCATGTATTTGATCTAATTTATATGCAATAAAAGAGTAAATAGACAAAGAAAGAATAATATACAAAATTAAGAGGCTACAAGTTTGTGCTAACATAGTTTAATTTTTATAATTGTATTTCTCAAACAGATCCTCGAAGCGGTGAAAACAAAGAAGGTGTTGTTGTTCTTTTCGGGCTTGGACGTGGACAACATCACAGAATATGTCTCGATTCTCAACCCCATTTATGAAAAAGTTACAAGCAACAACGAGTATAAGATTGTTTGGATCCCAATTGTGGAGCAGTGGACCATTGAAATGCAAAAGAAGTTTGAGTTGCTGCGGTCTAAGATGTCATGGTTCGTAGTGCAAAACTTTTCGTCAAAATCAGCTATCAAGTACGTTAAGGAGCAGTGGCACTACAAGAATGAGCCTATCATCGTGGCGTTGAACTCACAAGGGACCGTGGAACACTATAATGCAGTCCACATGATTAAGATATGGGGACCAAGCGCCTTCCCTTTCACTCATCGGAGAGATGAAGAACTGCGCAAAAGGGAAGATTGGTTTGGATCCTTAATGATTGAATTCAGTACTGACATATCAACTTGGGTAAAGTTCTTTCTCTCTCTCTCTCACGCGCTCTCTCCCTCTCTCACACACATATATCTTTATTTGTTTATTCAATTTCACTTTTGTATATAAATTATATACACAAAGTCCATAATTTTATTCATGTCCACATTTATATATATGTTCAATATACATCAACAAGAGTGGGAGAATCTATAATCATAAATATTTTTTGATAATTTGATAGTCATAATTGGGAATGAACCAGGAATTTAGACCTAGAATATTTCCACTAGAAATACAAAGATAATAATACAAGTTGGTCAATTACACACACATGGATATATTCATGCAAGTAGTTTGAAGCAAATTTTATTGTTCCCGTTTAAATAAAACTTGGTCAATCAGATCAAAGAGGAGAAGCACATTTTCTTTTTTGGAGGCAAGGATTCCACATGGATCAAAGAATTTTGCAAGGAAGCAACAGGCTTGGCTAATGATGATGTAAAGGGTGCAAGAATTTCATTGTTCAATGTGGGAAAGGACAGTGGCATCCAACGGCGTTTCTGGAAGCTCATCGACAACTTTTTCTTATACAAGTCTCACATGGTTACCGAAGTGGACACAGTGACAAAGGAAATCCAAAAGTTGCTTTCTTACAAGAATGAGAAAGGATGGGTTGTGCTGTGCAAAGGGGCTAGATTGGTGTTCAGTGGTTATGGTACAACAGTTCTGACAGTCTTGAAGAACTTTGATGAATGGAAGCAGTGTTTGAACGAAAGTGCATTTTCTTTTGAAACATGTCTCGAGAAATACTATAACGAACAACTTCGTAAGGATGGTTTGCCTTGCCGCGACTTTGACATCCCAAAAATTGATGGATTATTGATCCCAGATTGTAGAAAATGCCCTGACTGCTCCGAGATCATGGAGATGTCTATCAGGTTTAAGTGCTGCCACCAGAATCAACGTGGTTTCAACTTAAATTGCTGCCACAATAATGGTCATGTTACCAAGGTACAGCTCAAGGAGAAAGTATCTCCTGTATCGCTCGTATGCGGCATGACTGTCACAGCAGCATGTGAGTCTCATTGCCAAAATAAATGCTGATACATAAGACAAGTTTTGTTGCACTATTTCTACTAAATAATTTTGTTTGTGAGTGTGTCTACGTTTGTTATCAGTGCTAAAGTTTAAGTATGTAATGTGGTACAATAAAGCTAGGGCATCTTGATTACATTGGTGATTTAATTATTTTACGGTCAGTGGTCCAACTTGATCTTTTGTTCTGGTGGTCTGATTTAATAATGCAAAATAGATTGTCTACAAGTTCATAAAAATTAGTATTACAATTATTATATAAGAGGTCTGGGGTTCAACTGGAGTAAAATCTCTGATGGTTGTATAAAAGATCTGGAGTTCAATCCCCGCCTATACCAAAAACTGATTGGTGTCTTAGTCTGATCATAAAGAGCTATCATCAAGAGCGGACGCCATAGGTTGAAACTCTTTCTCAAAAAAAAAAAAAAAAACTTTGATGTCATATCAGATGGAGCATTATATTTCCATTTGTAAGCAAATTCATATATGCATTGACGGATGGTTATATTGGTACATAAGATTGATATTGTATAATTATAGATGATAAAACTTATAAATGAAAGATGATCAAAGCCTTAAAGCATACATATAAAAATAAGGCATCTAGTTCTATTGTTAATAAAGACTCAATACCTATATGGATAAGAGTAGTAATAAGAGCAGCACCATTAGTTAACTGGTCGATTATTATCACAAACTTATTTCAAAACAGAATTGAGCAAACAAGAGAACTCAGAATGCAGTTGGACTTATTTTAAAAATGCATATATAACCATCCAGCTTATATCATAATTGACTGAATAATTATTTCAATAAAATCATGAGCATTATTCAACTTTTAAAGGGAATGGAGGGTTTTTAGTTCACTGGTCCATTAGTTCACTGGTCAAATTCATAATTAGTTCACTGGTCCATTAGTTCACTGGTTCATTAGACACTAACTATAACATGCTGTCCACAACAGACTCAACCAGTAACATTCTAATTAATCTGAAAATCAGAACCAATGATCAATTTGGTAACAGAAGCAGTAAATCAAACTGATTTCAAATTGACAGAAGCAGTAACCAATGATCAAACTGATTTCAATTTGGTAACATTCCACAAAAACAATTAAACAATACAAATCACGGCAGAGAGAAAGCCTACAACAGAACAATCATGAGCATGATCGGGTGAGGGAGAGGCGGGTAATACTAAACAGAACAATCATCAAAGCCTACAACATAAAAAAATGAGGAGCAACTGTAAAAACAAAATTGGGTTTCAGCTGGAAATTTCTCCGACTCTGTAAAAAAAAAAAAAGGGTTTTTAAAACCCACCATCGGCACCGGCATTTTAAAACCCACCACCGGTATTTTAAAATCCACTGGCATTTTAAGACCCAATTTAGAACCCTAGATTTCAAAGATTAAAACGCAAAATCCTAATCTACCTGCAACGGCTGAACAGAACAGAGGCAATAATCTTGATCTTCCTCAAATCGGTTTGCATGCACGACCTCAAGCTTTCAAATCCCAGTCAAGTGAAGCGAAGCGCGATACCCAGGAGTGAGTATAAGTACATAAATAAAGGTCGTCCAATTAGGAATGGACGATATAAATACATTAAACAAGCATATAATGCATAGCCGTAACGGAAACAAACAAAGACAAGACCGTTGCCGACCTAATATGGGATGCAAAAGCGACAAGAAGTAGAACATGTTTACTTCTAGAAAACAAGATACAAAACACGTTTTCTTCTAAAAATAACCTTGATTCCACAAGGCGAGATGGTTCTGAAATTTACCAGAGAAATTGTAAAGTTGAATTTATTCAACTATGTGTTGGCTTTATTTCGTGCCAAATTTACTTGTAATTCAGCATTTAGAAACCCTGTATTTAGGTGGAAATAATATAAGGGTTGTGTTTGAGAGACTGTGAAGAATTGATCAAGTGTGTGCATCAAAAGGTATCTCGCGACTGAATCTCGCGACTGACTCACTAGTGGTGACTCGCCAGAATCCAGCACACGTGTGAAGCATGCAAGAAGTTGAAGAATTAAGACGGCTGGATCACTACAGGACAAAAAGTACAGTCTGTCAATTCTGTTAACTAGCGACCGGAACTCGCAACTTGTCGCAGTCGCGAGTGACCCGCCAGTGCACCCTGTCACGCCCCAAACCCAAAAGGGTCCAAAGTGTAAGAAAGACATCTCAAAAGTACCTGTAGATATTTTTCCTTTATGGCAAATCAAACTATAAGAGATCTTTATTTTCCTTTCTTTTCCAAAGGATAAGAATATACAACCATACTAAAATCTCCACATTACAAGTTAGAGCTCTATAACACATTTACAAACAATAAATAAAAATCATGTGCCTCCACATAATACATGAATATATTACAAAACTCTAATGATTTAAACGGAAAGTCCCAAAGTTCTCTAAAATATGCAATCCCAACAAAACTCTTGGGCTAACAAGCCTCAAGAGCCTAACTTCTAATAAAATTAACTACTACAAGCTCCCTTAAAAACAACTAGATCGAATCACTAACCATTAGTAATGTAAGTCTCCAAATTCAGCATAAAACTCCAATCACTATCGATAAGGCAAGCTCCATTCCCATGATATAGCTAATTAATCTATAAAATTGTGAAAGATTGGGATGAGCTAAAGCCCAGTAAGTAGAATAATTAATGGGGGGTGGGGGAAATTCAAGTTTCATCTTCAATAATAATAATATGACAAGAATGATTAAATAATGAAACACAAAGTTTCTCAAAGTCAATACCTTGAAATTATATACTATAATCTATGAGCACCAACAATATAATTTCCAAAGCCATAATATCTAACATAAGGTAAATTATCTCAAATATATCACACTACCACATAGACCGGTCAGGGGATCCACCCATTCACAACTGGCATGATATTGTCCTCTCTGGTATGCAAACTCTTGGCCCACGGATAACAGCCCCACCCATACCCTCAAGGTTTTTCTTTCCCCCCATGGGCAGCAGAGAGAGCGCGTCAAATAGGGAAGAATGCATCATCCAAAGTGAAAGGGCACTGACCTGGATTTGATTCCATTGTTACAAAGACTACGGAAACCAAATCGGGTGATCACCGGAAAATCACACATGGCATGGTGTTAAAACCACATAAGCTCACAGGTTACGTTACTTTGAAACACATAGTTTATATCCAAGTAGTTTCAGAAAAACCTTAAATAATCTAACTTTTACAAGTTTGTAAGGTTTTCAACTTCATTCTTGTCAAGAGATTTTCTATCAATTTCCCACATAATAAGATAAGATAAGCATCTTTAAATTTTCTAATATACCTTAAAATCCATGATTTTCCTATCAAAGATTAAATAAAAGATGCTCATTTTTCCATATCAACGATTCATGCATTTCCCTAAATGCAATACCAAATATGATGCATTTTCATATATAATCATATATATATATATATATATATATATATTAAGGTTACGACATGATAGTTTTTAGGAAAAATATAGTTTCCATAGGTAGTTTTCCAAAAGCGTGTCTAACCCAAAAAAAACATTTATGCAACATGTTTATTTTTCAAAAATCCCATTAAAAAGCTACTTACCTTGCAACCCGCAGAAAGCCTAATTCTCCAAGCTCCAAAGGAGATTAGCTAGAACCTCAATAATATTAAGCAAGCCTAACACAATAAGCATAAAGCTTAAAATTGTATCTAGCTATAATTTAGGAATTGCTAAATAAGCACTTAATTAGGCAAGCCTAATATTTAACCTCATCAATAATAATATATTCTACTTCCAAAGTTTCTCAACAAATTGATTCACAAGGCATAAACTCCAATTTATAAAGTTAACCCATTTAATATCATCTCCAACATCATGACTAGCTTTCACAAAATTTACACTACATCATTAAGAGACCCATGAAAGTAAAATCAAAATATCCTCCAAGACAAGAAATTTAGAACTTCAACTAACTCCAAATAAACCCAATGACAATGGAAAAATTAGATTTACCAATCATCACATGTTATAACTCAAAACCCCTAAATTTTCCCCCATAAATAAACCTTAGGTAGTCATCATTAGCACAAATTATATACCCACTCATCAAATAATTCCACCAATACAAAACCCATATATAAAAACACATAAATATCACTTTCAATGCTCATAAATCACATGGGTATCATTATTAAAGCTTAGATAAAAATAACCTCAAGCAAAAGTATAAAACCCACCAAAAAGATTAGAAAATTTTACCTCAAATAAAAGGGATGATGATGCTTAGGGGTTCCTAAGGATTTTTCCGGTGGTCTTGCCGGAAAATAATGGTGGATATAGTGATATGGAGGTACCGGTGGGAGAGTTTGAAGGAGTGAAGAGGAGTGTTCTACCGAAAATGAAAAAGAAGAAAAAGAAAGAAAAGAGAAGGAGAAGTGAGGAGCCGGTCAAAGAGAGTAAAAGATAAGTGAAAATGAGTGGTGGGAATGGGTGGGGTAGGTGGGAGGCACGTGTGGTCCCAAAAAAAATCTGACTTCCTTTTTTTTTCTTTTTTTCTTTTTTGGTTTGATTGACAGGGACGTTACACACCCAGTTTTGCAGAAAAATGACTTTTCACATTCTTTCTCATACCCTAAAGAACAACAAGATTGATTCATCCATAATCTTATTCCTTTGATTCTTCAAATTCCTCTATTCTCACCCTCTCCCTTGTCATACCCTTGAGAGGATCTTTAGTCAAATCCTTACCTCACCATATTCATATCAGTGAGAAGGTTCTTATTGTTTGGGAAGCAGTTCAAGAGAGAATTAATTCATTTTGGTTGATGCAATGGGCTTATTGCGGGATCCGGTAAGTTAAAGAAGATAAGGTTAGGCGTAACCATGTTGGAGCAAGAAACTTGGAGGGCTTAGGTGCATCGGGTAGATTAGGCTTGGAGGGTCTATTGCTATTCATGTAACCCAACTAATTTTCTAGTAGATCATTTTACCACTTGGAGAGCGGCGGAGAGGTTTTACACCGAGTTCTTCGGTTTCCTCTTCGATAACACGTGTCGGTGTTATCTTGCGTTTGCTTCTCTCTAACCCTTACTCTTTGCTTTTAATTACTGCTGTGTTATGATTAAATTATGGCTTAGAGTAGTTTGCAATATTTGGGTATAACTTATATTTATCATTCCACACATATATTGTTTGAGTATAAACTTGTGTTGGTAATTTTGTAATTAGGGGTCTAAACATTCACTGGTGTTTTACACACTAAATGAGTTTTCAAAAACAATAGACAAAAGTTTGAATTTTTATTAATATCAATAATACTGAAAAACATTTACAAATTAAAGGCCTATTTAAGGGCTCCATTAAACTTGACTAACAAAGAAATACATTTTGAAACAAATTATAATTAATACCTAACCATAATAGGAACCAGAATTTACCTAAAAAGCATTAAAAGCACGGGAAAATAAAGAAATAATAACCCTAAACTTAAAATTTCGAAAATTACAAATTAAATGCCAAAATTAATAAGTAAAAATGTTTAATTGTAGATTCTGTCTTACATCTGACCCTTTCACTTGAAAAGAAACTCACTCTCGAGTTGATAATTGAGATTTGAAATCTTCCATACCAAGCAAACAAATACTTGGAATACTTGAGTCCCTTAGTCTTCTTCCTAAACTTGTAACTCATCAATTAATTAGGAAGCAAATTAACTTGAGATTCTCTATCCTTAGCCTTTGATAGGCCAAGAATGTATTGACCCCTTGTAATAAATTAATCAATTAATTAGCCAAGTTAATTAATTTATCTAATTAACATGCAATACGCATGGTAGCACAAACAAATCACCAAGTTAATATGCAGCGAAAAATAAAGTTGACACAGTGATTTGTTTACGAATGGGGAAAACCTCCAAGGAAAAAACCCCACCAGGTGAATTTAAGATCACCACTTCCGAGAATCCACTATAATCACAACAAGCGGTTACAAGTAAAGGAATCCCAGTACCTTATACCAACCTACAGTTGAACCCTTATCCCAATACCCAATTAGACTTGTTCTGTAATGACATTTTGTCCTTTCAATGCACGACTTCCAGTATGTGACTAACCAATCAATGCACGGATCCAAGTACGTGACTAACCACCAACTTGAGAAGGATGTTGGCTGCAAAGTTCTTCAGTTCATTAACACGATGAAAATCACGAAACTCCTTGGTTACAAAACCTTACGGCGTACAAATGTAACATCTTCTTTAAGAGAAAGATGAACTAGGGCAAATTCTGTCTCCGGTCACAATTTGCTTGAACAAAACCTTTGCATCAAGTTTCATCAACTGAGATGGCCCTTAAAATAATCCTTATATATGTTTAGGGTTGTGAGAAAAGAAAGCCTAAACACATACACATGGATATTCGTGAAATCAGATCTGAAAAACTAATTTTCGTAGCTGTCGAGCATTAGGCAAAAATCCAGCACTTCTTCACTTGATTCTTGAACAGATTTGCATGGTTTTAACATTTGGACTTGAACTCTTGTTCTTTTAAGTATTAAACACATCCTAGATCTAACCAATTACAAGTAAACTGCGTTTTGTCAAAGGATTAGCCTATGCTAAATGACATATGTTCTTAACATGATTTACATATGACCTAACAACCTTCATGCAATTGACAATATTCACCAAATGAGAGTTGATAATTGAAGCAAATCTTTCAACCCCAACAAAATTAATAAACTTTGGTGTATCGCCTACCCCAGAAATAACACAAGCATCAAACTTGCAATCACTTGATTTGGGTTCATCAATATCTTGGTCAATGTTCTCTACAATTTCTACCTCACAATCATCTACTTCACTGCAATTTTCACCTACTGTATTAAGAACATCTATCTTTTCCTCATTGGCTTCAAAATAATTTTCATGCAATTTATCTTCACAAACATTTTCCACTTGTGATAATAAGACTTGATTTTCTTCAATATTTTCTTTAGAAATTGACTTCATATTGTTGACCCTTAAACATTTTTCTTTTCTTGAATCATATGAATATATAGATCTATAATTAGCACTTGTATAATCTAGAATATCATAATAATCATGATGAAAACATAAATCAACCAACACCTTTTTCATTCTTTGCCAAGAGAGAATTGGATGCTTACTTCGATGCTTTCTATCCATTTGTATGTCTACCCACCATTCCTTTGCTTCACCATTCAATTTATTCAATGCAAGCCTTACTCTTCCAAATCAAGAAGCCAATCAATAAAATCTAATTTATGCATCTCTCCATCAAAGAATGGAGTTTTCTTATATTTAGGAGTGTGTCTATTAATTGGTGTTCTTCTAGGAGGATTTCCTAACAAGAGGGATTGCTGGCTATAATTCATGTAATACTTGCAGGATATCATGTTGAAGTTGAAGAAATTCCTTCCTAAGAACTTCTGCTTTAACCTTTTGGTTACTAAAAATGCTGCCATCACATTTAGTAGCCATCAGACTAGGGAAAGGACAAGGCTCTGATACCAACTAATGCGAGATGCGGAAGCGACAAGAAACAGAACATGACTACTTCTAGAATACAAGTAACATAACATGTGTGCTTCTAAAAATAACCTCGAATCCACGAGAGTTCCTTGAATCCACAAGGAGAAGGAGTTTTTGGAATCCACCAAATAAAACAATAGATAAAAGTCTAAATTTTTATTAATATCAATAATACCGAAAAATGTTTACAAACCTAGAGGCCTATTTAAGGGCTCCATTAAACTCGACTAACAAAAAAATATATTATAAAATAAATCCCAATTAATACCTAACCATACTAGGAACCAAATTTAACCTAAAAAGTATTAAAAGCACATAAAAACAAAGAAATAATCACCTTTAACCTAAAATTCTGAAAATTACAAATTAAATACCAAAATTAATAAATAACAAAAGTCTAATTGTAGATTCTGTCAACTAATACGTCACCAAAGGCAAGAATAGAGCCATTAAAGATTCCCAACAACTACAAAGGGAGAGGTTATATAAATCACTCCAAAATAAGAGAAAGGTACAAACAATAGATGATCGGGATAAGTGTTAAACGATAAAGATGCTAAGAAGGATAAAGACAACACACTGAGTATGGGAGTCTCCCACCTACACAGCAACATGGGAAATACACCCCAAACTTCATCGGAAGGAGTTTCCCAACCACTACTGGAAATGAAGGAATATCTGGATTTCCAATTACAAAAGGAAGAAGTTGACCACAACTCTAGACTTTTTATTCCAAGGCACGAACTCATAATACCCAAAATGCTTTGACTCCTTTAGACAATACAAATACAGGAATTCGTCTATACAAATCATATCTCCCTCATGGATGGACAACCAAATCTCCATGTAATTAATGACTGTTTTCCACGAGTTAGGCATGAGCTATCTAGGAGCTATGTTTAGACGATGAAGAAGCTCAATGACAAACGGATGGACAAGAAACCTAAGGCCACTCAAGAAGTTAGTTTGTAGAACCAAACTTCACTGTGAGCAAAAACACAAGCTCTCATTTGAACACAAAAGATGAATTCTAGTACGCTTAGGAAATTGAAACTTGTCCCTAGTTCAACCTGTTTCAAAAAACCACATCAGACTACTCCAATAAATGATTAATTTATCTTCCCGATAAATTTATTGGAGTAATCTGATGTGGTTTTTAGAAACAGGTGTCATTAATTTATTGGGTAGGAAATACCAAAACAGATGCTGAGTTGGTATTAACATGGTATATTTTCTGTTAGGTTCTAAACGTTTAGAACAATTGGCAAATCGTGAATACAAACTTGTCTAGATATAGATCCTAGAGTCTATAGGTAATATTAGACAATGTTCAAGGTGATTCAAGTCAAGATTCAAGAACGTACAAGCTGCAAGAAGAAGATTTCAAAATCTGTCTGGTTCGATCGATCAAAAGTCGTATCTGTAGAATTTTAATTAAGCCCAAACAGCAGTTCAAGCCTATTAAGGATTAGGGTTTCAGATCTACTTCTCCCAGTATATAAAGGAAACCCTAAGCACATTTTTATAAGGCTTTTTAGAGAGAGAAGTGTGTGCCTCTTTTGTATTTAAGGTTTTGTTCCTAAAAGGCTCTCTCATATCTTCTATCGGTGTTATTACTTGGAGAATCTCAAGATCCGGTATTGTAGAAATTGCTGCTTTCTTTAGTCATCAAAGGTGCTGATGATCTAAACCTTCAAGGGTGGTCTTAAAGTCACAAACAGGAGAGTTTGTGTTGCTAAACCTTTGAGTGGGATCTCAAAGTCACAAACGTGGGTGTTTGTGTTTTGCAAAGGCCAAAAAAAGAAGGAGTTCGTGGTCTCAGAGCTTGCACGTGGTCGTGTCAGTAAGTTTCTACTGGTGGGTAGCAATAGGATGTTAGTGGTCTAAGTTGCTATTGTAAAACTTCGATTCTTTCTAGTGGACTTGCTTTTTACCTTGAGGATAGCTAGGTTAAATCCTCCACAGGTTTTTTACCGATTTGGTTTTCCTGGGTTATCATATCATTGTGTTTTTTATTTTCCGCTGTTATACATTGATATGATATATTTGTGTTAACCTAGATTTGTTAATTTGACTAAGTAATCACTTGGCAAATTACCTAGGTTAATTTGATTGTGGTTTCAAGGGGTCTAAAAACTATCAAGTGATATTAGAGCTGGTAGCTCTTTTGTTTTAGATCTTTTGATCTAAGAGCTGATCCTTGACCCCTGTTGTCATGGATAATTTGAAGTGTCTTTCTGATCATGTTTCTGCTCATGCTTCTATTGATTTTATTGATGCCTGTGAAACTCTTCATAAGGAATTATTAAAATCTATGAAAATTGCTAAGAAATTCAAGGAAGAGTTAAAATTGGCTAATCTTAAAAAAGAGGAATTGGTTGTTAGATTAGATAAATCAAATAAAAAGAATGAATTTTTGAGAAATCAAATTTCCTCTCAAGATGAGAAGATGAAAAGCTTGGAACAATAGTTAGTTGAATCTAAAGCTAAAATTGAAAATTTGACTAGTACCAAGCCTGCTGTTGATAACAGAAGTGTTTCTGTTTCTCTTAAACTTAAAACTGAGAAAGTTTATATCCCTCATTTTAAGAGGAATAATAAAGAAGAGGCTTATTTTGCTATGTTAGACAAAGGTAAAAGTTCTGATGTAGACGCTGAAGTTTCTAAACCTAAGTCTAAACCTACTGTTAGAGAGCATAATAAATCTGTTTTTGTGCCTACCTGTCACCTTTGTGGTGTTGTTAGTCATATTAGATCAAATTGTTCTTTAATGAGGCAAAAACCAAAATCTGAGACTAGATTTGTTGTTAGGAATACTGATGTTCCTAAATTTGTTCCTGTTTGTCACTTTTGTGGTGTCTCCAGTCACATTCGTCCTAATTGTCATAAATTGAAATTTAAGCATTCAGTATTTCAATCTAGGATATGTGATGATATTTCTCCTGCCATAAGTCCATATAAATTGTTTCATATTATTTTGAAAATTTTAATCTTATTGGCTTGTGAAAGGAATTTGCAAGATTTCAGTCTTTCTCAAAAGATTAGTGTAATTCCTCAAATACACTCTGCTTCACATGGATTTTCACCTACAAAGCCGAAGACTCGTGCTAGATGGGTGAGAAAAGATTCTCTAAGGTGAGTGTTGCTGACTTGTCCCTAATTTAATTCTTTCAATCATTTGTGGACATGTTTTGTTTTATCTTTCTTGAGGATTACATGAATTATGACATCTCTCTCTTGATTTAGAACATGTTTGACATTATGGAGAAACTTGAATAAAATGTGTTATATATGTGCTAAGCTATTTTTGATTTTTTATGAGTATGTACTAGTTTGTACATGTACTCATGGGTTAATTAAGAAATTGATATTTCTTGTTTGTGTACCCTCTATAGCTTAGTTAAGCATTGACATGCATTGCATTTGCATTGTTCATTTAGTATAATGTGTGCTTTTTGTTTTTTGGTCTTAAATTTTTTTAAAACCAAAAAGATTTTTGTGTTTTGTATTTCACATCTTAGATTTAAAATCAATGATTGGCCATATTATCTTTACATAACATGTTTATGTACCTTATTTAGCTTGGATGAACTTCTTTTATTGCACTTTACTAGTTTGAACCTTGTAGTGCATGTTGTGTGGGAGATGTTTATAGTTTTTTGATCATTTTGTCTTGATCTTGAAGTCACATGTCTTTGACTGTCGGACTTGAACCCTTTGAGAAATGCATAAATAACCATCTCACCACTGTTTACTAGCCAATCATGAATACCTTAGTGCATATCGTAAGATTTTGTGCTCGAGAAAGTGTAACACATGCACAAAAAGAACATAAGGTGTAGCCTCAGTTTAAATGTTAAAATTGGTGTGTACATTATTGGACTTAATGTTAAATCAATCAAATAAAATTGGTGTGGACATTATCCCGGCTATTTTAATAAGTTTCTGCTCAAATAAAATTGGTGTGTATATTATGAGGTAACTCAAGAAACTTACATAATTGCAAGCTTGTTTTTAGGAGATGTGGGAATTATATGATGTAACTCTTTAGGTGGTAGTCTCTTTCAAATTCTATGTGATAAATTTTGTAGACTTTATGATTGATTTCTATTTACATATCACCTCACATGTTTTTCAAGCTTTTACTAGTTGCACACACTACACAAGTTACTCTTTGCTAAACTTGGTACATTATATTGTGTGTGATCTTGTTGTGGCCATCCAAGATTAAAGTTCCTTGATTTTGATGCAAAATGCCTTTAATGTTTGAGTTTTTGAGGACAAATTGGTTGAAAAACTTGTTTTTTGAAGATTTGGGTTGAATTCAAGTGTTTTTGAAAAACGTTTTATCTCATACTCATGCATTTTGGTGTGCTGGCACAGGCAACCAAAAATAAAACCTATACTCCTAAAAATATATGTAGCAGTGCAAGTAAGGATCGTTCCCACGGAGAGTATCTAGCCTAGTTTTATGCTACGTGAACAAGGAGGGGGGGGGGGGTTGAGTATAATGAAAACAATTTTAAGAAAAACAATTAAGGAACAATTCAAATTAAAATATCGAAATCAATCAAGAGAACAAACCTTGGTCCAAGTCAATATCCACCATCGGAATTCACATTTTGAATATTCACCGTTGGAACTATTTTCCTATCTCTCCTTAGTCGTAGTTAATTAGAAAATAAGCGATCTAATAAAACCTAACTACTAAACAACCCAAGACAAGCGCTAAAGGTTTAATCTAGTAGCAGCCTTAAGAATTAGAGAGATCGATGAAACTAAACAACACAAACACAAGCGGTTGCATTTAATTTAGTCGAGCATTCTTCCTAAGATCTAATAATTTCTGACGCAGAAAATCATTAAATCTTGGTTGCTTCACAAGTTAGAGAGATCAAACAATTACGGATTTGATATCTAACCTAGTAGTAGATTGCAATGAATAATAAACTAGTAGGCCTCCTAGTAATTAAATGAGACAATCATGAAAATAGACACAGAAGAACATCTGATATTCAAAGCATAAATCGAACAATAAAAACAAATTAGATCTCACAGTTTTATTGATTCCGAGGCTTCAGTTTCCTTCGACCAAGTATAAAAGTTTAGCCACGCAAGGCCATGATGAAAACTCAAAGGAAAAAAAAAAAATCAGAGAAGAGGGGAGAGAGAGGCGTGTGTGTGTGTGTGTGCAATTCTGATTTCTCCTCCCCCTTTTACACATTAATTCCCCATTTCCCAAGCCTACAAAATCTCCTAAAAATATTCTCAATAATAATATCAAAATCTAACTAATTAAGGAAAAATATTAAAAATAAAACAAAGTCCTAATACAACTAGGAAAGTGGTGTTTTTCAGCTGGAAATTTCGTGCATCAGATCTGGAGGCTTCCAAAAATAAACCACATCAAATACGCGTATTAGAATTTCAGGCAAAGAAACATTCCAGAACGTCGGCAGTGCAGGTGCAGAAACTTCAAGCCCAATTTCGACCTTGATGCAGCCTGTATCTCTCAAAACTCAAAACATGAAAGTTGTAGAGCTTTATCTTGGCGTTCCATAGCATCTTGAATCATCTCAATCGGAGCTTGGATGAGAGAGTTATGCCCATATTACGAAGCAATATCAAAGCTGTCCAAAATCACCCAATTAGCTACGTTTTGCACTTAACGCTTCCATTTGCATCCTAAATCAAAATATAAGAATAATGAGTACATTTAGACACCAAATAAATATAAAAGACTAAACATTAAGGAAGAAAAATATGACAATTTGCATTCTTATCACATTTCATTCATGAAATATTGTGCTTTGAGGAGT
This sequence comes from Quercus tomentella, assembly GCA_028535165.1. Taxonomy (NCBI): domain Eukaryota; kingdom Viridiplantae; phylum Streptophyta; class Magnoliopsida; order Fagales; family Fagaceae; genus Quercus; species Quercus tomentella. The sequence goes on from JAPQVY010000068.1 coordinate 79,507,798, forward strand.
TTCTGCATTAAATTGCTCTGTTTTTCAAAAATTTGATTTTTCCAGATTTTCGATCAATTGAATCTGTCTCTTGACCGATCGAAATTGCGATAAAAATCTTTGGTTTGAATCTGCCTGACTCGATTAGCATTCGATCGAAACTGAAAAATTTCAGTTTTTAAGTATTTGACCAAATTTTTTTTATGCATTATTTATGTTTAGGATTCACATGCATTGCATTGATTTTTTGTATCCATCTTGCAGTTTTGCGGTCATATCTCTCATTGTTTTCACACATAACATGCATACACTTTGCTAAATTTGGTACTTAACTTGATTTAAAAATTGATTAATTAATTTTTTGAGCTATGTACTTTTTAGTATATGCTATTTTTATATGTGCACTGCAGGAAATATTTTTCTTAAGAGATATGATGGATAATCAATGTGCTAATATTTTCTCTACTCATGCAACTGTTTATGGGTCACATAGTGTCAAGTTTGCATTTATTGAAAGAGAGAATACTTTTCTTAATGTATATCCTCAACTTAGTTTTTAAGTTTGGTTTGTGTGTCTTTATTTTCTCCAACTCCTAAATTTTCCCAAAACTGTTTTTCCCAAAACTTTTTGTGTTTTTCCTATTTTTATAGGGGGAGAAGTTTGTTTTTAACCTTTGCTCTTCATAGGGGGAGTTGTCTCTATTTTCCATAGAGTTGAATTGTTTTGTGTTCCCTTAATTCTCTATTTTCTCTTGACTTTTGTTGCGTATATTGTCTGTTTACTCCTTGAATGAGTTGTCTTTGTCAATACGTGACAAAAAGGGGGAGATTTGGATGAAATGTGGGAATATGTGGGAATCCTATTTGTTTTGTTTAGGGGGAGATAAAATTTGTTAGGACATATGTGTTTCACATGTTAAGAACATATGTCATCATTTTATGTAATTGGCTTATCCTTTAACAAAACGCACTTTACTTGTATTTTGGTAGATTTAGGATGTGTTTAAATACTTCAAGAAACCTTGTTTCAAGATCAAGTGTTGAAACCTTCAAGTCTGTCCAAGAAAACAAGCTGATAGTGCAAATTCATTAAAACTTGACAGCTGCATCTATCGAGCTTAAGAAAGCTATTCAAAGCCCGGTGTGCTCGACAGCTGCTCGACACCTTCTATCTGTTGAGGTTTAAGAATTTCAGAATTCAAATTTGATTTTCTTGGGATCCGTGAATATGTCTTTGGGCTTTCTTTTCTCCTAACCCTAGACATATAAAAGGATTGTTTTAAGAGCTGTCAAACAGTTCACAAGTTGCACAAGTTTTGAGCAAACTTTGTTCAAGCAAATTGTGACCGGAGACAAAGTTCTTGCCCTAGTTCATCTCTTTCTCATGAAGAAGTTGCTGTATATGTGCACCGTAGGGTTTTGTGATCAAGCATCTTCTTGATCTTCATCGTGTGGATGAACTGAAGAACTTTGCAGTCAACAACCTTCATAGTTGGTGATTGAAGTCGCGTACTGGGATCCGCGCAATTGGTTAGTCACATACTTGGGAGTTGTGCATCAGAAAGGGAAACTGTCACTACAGAACAAGTCCAATTGGGTATTAGGATAAGGGTTCAACTGTAGGTTGGTAAGGTACTTGGGATTCCTTTACTTGTAACCGCTTGTTGTGATAATAGTGGAGTTTCAGGAGTGGTGACCTAAAAATCACCCGGTGGGGTTTTTGCCGTTAGGTTTTCCTCATTCGTAAACAAATCACCGTGTTGTTTATTTTTCGCTGCATTATTAGTTTATTGGTGATTTGTTTGTACTACCACGCGTTTGCATGATAAATTGATTAATTAATAACTTGGCTAATTAATTAATTAGTTTCTATCACAAGGGGTCATTCAGTTTGTGACCTATCAAGTGGTATCAGAGCAGGCACACTCTGATTAGGGTTTAATCTTTGCTGTGTTGATCCATTGACCCCTGTTTGTCATGGATAGAGGACAGTCATTAATCATACCTCCTTTATTTGATGGCACTAACTATGCATACTGGAAAGTACGCATGAGAGCTTTCTTGCAGTCTTTAAATGAAAAGGTGTGGCAAGCTATCGAGATTGGCTGGACTAAGCCAAAGGAAGCCGGCTGATTGGGATGAAGCCAAGATCAAGACGGCAAATTTCAACAACAAGGCATTTAATGCTTTATTCAGTGCAGTCACCAATGAGGAGTTCAAGAAGATATCCTCTACTGAAACTACTAAGGAAGCATGGATCATCCTTCAGACAACCTATGAGGGTACTAAGGCTGTCAAGGACTCAAAACTTCAACGGCTCACTATAAGCTTTGAAGAGATAAAGATGGAGGAGGATGAGTCATTCGATGAGTTCTATGCCAAGCTAAAGGACATAGTGAACTCAGCCTTCAATCTTGGGAAAACCATTCCTGAACCCAAGATTGTGAGAAAAGTGTTCAGATCCCTACTCGAGAGATTCCATGCCAAGATCACGGCAATAGAGGAATCAAAGGATATTGATAAGATTCCTTTGACTGAGCTGGTTGGAAACTTGCAGACCTACGAGCTAGGGTTGACAAGGATTGGCAAGACAAGTAAAGGCAAGAGCATGGCACTAAAGGCCAAGAGCATTGAGACAGATGAGTCTTCAGATGATGAAGATTCCAAGATGAAGTCCTACATCACCAGGTAGTTCAAGAAGTTTATGAAGAACGCAAATGGAAAGGGCTTTGACAAGAACCGCAGGCAATCTAGTTTTTCTCAGTTTAAAGGCCAAGACAAAGGGAAGAAGGATGCTAAGGAAGGCGATTAGTACACTGTTCCTACAGGACCTAAATGCTTTGGGAGTCAAGGCTTCGGTCACATGAAACATGAGTGTCCTACATATCTCAAGTGCATTAGGAAGAGCAAGGCACTTGCTGCTACCTTGAGCAACACCAAGCTTGAGGATGATTCCGACAATGAGGATGACGGAGTCTTAAATGCCTTCACAGCCACTATCAATCCTACTGATGGGATTGTTGAAGATGTGGTTGAAGAAGAGGAATTGGTGGAATCAAAATTTGAGAAGATGGATGATCAAGATGACATCCATACAGCCTATGAGAAACTGTATAAGCTTTCTGAGAAGCATGAGAAACTATATAGGCTAACCACCAAGAAGCTCAGTGATGTGGAACTTGACCGTGAGGAGCTTTCCACGAAGTTTGATGAGGCTAATCAAACTATTGGAGCACTGAGGTTTGAGAACAATTTCTTGGCTGAGAAGACCAAGAAGCTTGAAGCAGAGCTATGTCAAGTCAGAGCTCAACTGGAAAGGACTTCAAGCGCAAAGCTGGATGAGATGCTAAGCATTCAGAAATCTGCTTCAGATCGAACAGGCTTAGGGTATGGTCTCTCTTCCTCTAATACTGCTTCTACTAGTACTACTATTTTTGTTCCTCCTGCTAATAATGTTAAAATTGAGAACAATGAGATTAAAACTGAATTAGCTAGTGAGAACATAGACAAGGGTAAATCTATCTTAGGAGCACCCCCTAAGCTTGAGAAGAAAGATGTTAAAAACCCTAGGGCTAAGAAGGCTAACTCTCAAAAGCCTAAACAAAAGAAGTAGCATCTCTGTCATCATTGTGGAGCTGTCAGTCATACTCGACCAAATAGCTACAAGTGGCTTGCCACTCAACAGAGTAATGGCATGATAGCATCTGGGAACCAGAATCAGCTTTAATCCTCTCTTGCTCCCCTTGGAGATCTTCTTAAAGCCCTCATGTTCCTTTCGAACTTGAACGGTTTTTCCCCCTCACTGCCAGTTCAAGGGTTTAATCAAAGGAAAGGTTCTTCTAGGGTGTGGAAGGAAAAGGGCTCCAACTGATTCTGTCACTTTTCTCTCTCTTTCTTCTTGTTTTTATGTGTGCATTACTTATGTGTTTTGCTATCAAGTTTTGAGTCAGTCTAGTTTTTATGCTTTGGTTTTTTAACATTTTTTTTTTTTTTTCGATTTTGCATTGTTTTGTTTTTCATATAAAAATAAAAAAAATTAAAAAAATCAGAAAAATACAAAAACAATGTGTGTTTTATGTACATTGGTACTTGTGTACCTTGGATGGCCATTGAAACAAAGTCTCCTAAACTTTGTATCTTTTGTAGCTTAGATGAGCATCTCTATGCACAACTAAGTAAGTGAGCTTTGTGGCCCTTGTTAGTGATGAGTAAGATTAAGTTATCTCTTGTACTTAACACTCGTATCACTCTTTTTTACGGGAAGGACTAAAAAATCCTGAGAGAAAGGCATTAATAACCATCTCACCACTGTTGCTCGCCAATCATAATATGACACCTGTATGCTTCGGCATAGCAAAAGTGCAGTGTCAATGACATTTGTATGCTTAGGCATAGCAAAATTGGAATGTCAAATATCATTGGGTATTTCTTTTCTTTCTTTAATATGCCCATGCACGATATGCTTAAAAGAAAAATATGCAAAGAAAAATCAAAAGCAAAAAGATCAAAAATGCTTTAAAAATATTTGCAAGCATGTATTTTAGGAGATGTGGGAGTTATATTATGTACCTTGAAGGTGATAGTCCCCATCAAGCAGTTATGATTGTGTGTGAGTTAAAGTGATTTTCTCACATCTCAAATCGTCATAACATGTATACACATATGCAATCTTGCGATGTTTTTCACACACAACACGCAATATTCTTTACTATTCTTGATACATGTGCAGGTACAATATGATTTGGCCATCACAAGGTTTTACATGTGTTAATATATGCTCACTAAACTGTCTTGACTTGTTTTTGAAATATAAAATTGGTTAGACTTGTTTAGTGTGTGTGTGTGTGTGTGTGTGTTTTCGTAGATCCATGTGCTTAAATTTTATTTGAGAGATGATTTTGAGAGCTTAATATGTTGATTGGATCATTGGTTGAGTTGCATGTTGGATTGCATTCATGTCTGTGTTTTTCACATCTCGAAAAACTGTTTTTAAAAGCTGGCTCGACACCTCCTCGATACCTTGTTGTCTGTCGAGCTTCTTCAGCTTTTTCTTATCGCAATCCCGACAGCTTCTCGATACCTGGTGCATCGATCGAGCTTCTATTCTTGGTTTTGTTGGGTTGTTCCTCGACACCTCAGCTGTCGAGATTTACTGCTGGTACTATTTAAGCTCCCTGTGCGATCCGGAACTCATTTCACTCGATCTCTCTCTCGATACTTCTCTGTTTTCTCTGCAAAACTTTCTCATCTCACTCTAATCTTTGTTCCTCAAGGATTCTTCAAGTTTTTTCAAGAATTTCTTCACTTGGTAAGCTTCTAATCCTTTCACATTCATGCAATTCATGTTTTGAAACCTAGGTTTGGGGTTTTTGAAAATTTTTTGGGGTTTTTCAAAATTGATGAGTTTTTATTGAAATTTTGGGATGGGTTTTCACTTAAATGAGTTTAAAATCTCATACATTGCATCACATTAGCATTATAATAGTATTGTCATGCATTTAGATGTGTGCTATCTGTTTGTGTGCTGATAGGTTTGGATTGGGCTGAGCCCATGATGCAATTTCCTTTGCATGTCACATGTTCATGCATTTCCCATGCATACATACTCTCTTTTCAATATACTTGATATATTTGAATTTGTTTGGGACTTTTCTGATTGTCTTTTTCTTTTTCTCCCTCTCTTTCTATTTATGTTAGTCGTGTCTATGGCACCTAAGCGTAAATCCACTCCAGTCCGGAACCCTCTTCGTTCCGGAGCTTCTTCGTCCTCTGATCCTACACTATCTCATATTCGGTTCCGTGATGATGATGCCTTTAAGGCATTCTCGGAGAACTTTTCTAGACGAGCATTCATTCGGAATGCCAAGTCATTCTGTCGGACTTTGCCGACACTGACCTTCCCTCTGTCATTCACAGTAGGGGATAGGAGTCACTGTGCGACGTCCCGATCACCTGTCCTCTCGTGCTTATCCAGGAGTTTTACTCCAACATACACGGGATTGATCATTCAGTACCTCTTTTCTTCAGTCGTGTTCAAAGTACGCGCATTCCTATCACACCGCAACTTGTTGCGGATGTGCTTCGGGTCCCTAGGATAGAGTTTCCTGACTATCCTAGTTGTGAGCGTTTAAGGACTGTGTCCAGGGATGAGCTCATGTCTGCTTTTTGTGAGCGCCCTTCTGTTTGGGGTGAGCGTCTGTTTACACCATGTCGACCTTTTGCTAAAGGTCCTAGATTCATGAGGTGAAGACTTCTGTTTTGCATCCACTCTCTCACTATAACTCTATCACAGAGCCTCATGCTCGATTTCTACTACCTCTTCTTGAGCATCTTACTATAGATTTCCCTTCTCATTTTATTCTTTCTATTATAGATGTTTATCTAGATTCGGCGTCCCGTGATAAGCTCATCTTTCCTTCTGCTATCACGAGGATCTTACGCCACTTTCCCGTTCCTTTTCCCTTTTCCGACCATTTCACCGTCATGTGTACCGTAGATTACGCTACCGTTAAACGTAGCGAGGCCCAGTTTCAGTTGTGGCAGTCAGATCCAGCTGCTCCTCCCTCCCGTTCTGCTCCATCCACGTCTGCTCCTCCCTCTTCTTCGGGCGATGTGACTTTAGGAGACATCATAGCGCAGCTGCAGCGCATGGATGCTCGCCTAGATACACTCTCTACGGAGTTGTATCAGGTGAACATTCGTGTTGGTCATATTGCACGGCGACAGGCGTCCATGGGTGGTTTTGCTCCTGAGACTACTCCTTCACCACCTTCTCCCTTGGCTTCTTTTTCTGAGGATGATGATGATGGTGATGACGATGATGCTTCGGATGATGCTGATGGAGATGCTAGCTCTACTGATGAGATGTCTACTTGACACTCTTACCCTTTGTCACTCGTGACAAAAAGTGGGAGTAGTTTTGGATATGAGAGTAGTCACTCTTAGGGGGAGAGTTAGCATAGGACCATTTTGTTAGGGGGAGTATTGATATGATTTGAGGGGTGTAGTGAGGATATTTGGTATCTTTTCTTTTCTTTTCTTTCTTTTTAGATACATTATTCTTGTACATGAGGTCTTGTAACCATTTATTGACATACATTGTACTTATCTCCTTATTTATATTGTTGTATGTTTTTCTTTCACCTACCCCTTCATGTTTTGTTTATTTTCTCCCTTAATACACATATTTCTTATACTTGTATGCAATCTATTATTTCTGTTTCACACAAAGATGTCTTGATGAGTTTTGTTTAAAGTGTTTCAGAAATACGGGTTGTTAAAGTCTACTTGTCATAAACTCTCTTCTTGCAAAGTTTTTCAAGAGTTTGTGTTAGGATAGATTTTATTGTACTCAACAAGTGAATATAAGCTGAGTGATTTATGACTTCTCTCATATGTTCATTTGTTTGTTGTGGTTTTGTCACGGATTGCCAAAGGGGGAGATTGTTAGGACATATGTGTTTCACATGTTAAGAACATATGTCATGATTTTATGTAATTGACTTATCTTTTGATAAAACGCACTTTACTTGTATTTGGGTAGATTTAGGATGTGTTTAAATACTTCAAGAAACCTTGTTTCAAGATCAAGTGTTGAAGCCTTTAAGTCTGTCCAAGAAAACAAGCTGATAGTGCAAATTCATTAAAACTCGATAGCTGCATCTATTGAGCTTAAGAAAGCTGTTCAAAGTCCAGTGTGCTCGACACCTGCTCGACACCTTCTATCTGTCGAGGTTTAAGAATTTCAGAATTCAAATATGATTTTCTTGGGATCCGTGAATATGTCTTTGGGCTTTCTTTTCTCCTAACCGTAGACATATGAAAGGATTGTTTTAAGGACCGTCAAACAGTTTACAAGTTGTACAAGCTTTAAGCAAACTTTGTTCAAGCAAATTGTGACTGGAGACGAAGTTCTTGCCCTAGTTCATCTCTTTCTCTTGAAGAAGTTGCTGTGTATGTGCATCGTAGGGTTTTGTGACCAAGCATCTTCTTGATCTTCATCGTGTGGATGAATTGAAGAACTTTGCAGCCAACAACCTTCATAGTTGGTGATTGAAGTCGCGTACTAGGATCCGCGCAATTGGTTAGTCACGTATTTGGGAGTTGTGCATCAGAAAGGGGAACTGTTACTACAAAACAAGTCTAATTGAGTATTGGGGTAAGGGTTCAACTGTAGGTTGGTAAGGTACTTGGGACTCCTTTACTTGTAACCGCTTGTTGTGATAATAGTGGAGTTTCGAAAGTGGTGACCTAAAAATCACCCGGTGGAGTTTTTGCCGTTAGATTTTCCCCATTCGTAAACAAATCACCGTGTTGTTTATTTTCCGTTGCATTATTAGTTTATTGGTGATTTGTTTGTGCTACCACGCGTTTGCATGATAAATTGATTAATTAATAACTTGGCTAATTAATTAATTAGTTTCTATCACAAGGGGTCATTCAGTTTGTGACCTATCAAAATTGTTTTTCAAAGGGGGAGAATATAAAAACTTTTTGATGTATCTAACTTAGGGGGAGAGTTAGTTTACTTTTGTTTTTATTTTGTGTTTCATATTATTGTATATATGTCTTTCTTTCCACACATGCAGTGATGTGTTTGTTGAGTGTTTCAGGAAAGACAGGTACATTCTGATTAAGACCTTCTACCTCTTATTGACAACTTCTAGGTTAGGAGTCTTAGATTGGGATTTGTGATGTAATTGGGCATTTTATTGTATTGGGTTGTTCTTGTATTTGAGCATTTCATATTGTATGCAAGTTTTGTCACGAATTGCCAAAGGGGGAGTTTGTTAGGTTCTAAAAGTTAAAAACAATTGGCAAATCGTGAATACAAACTTATCTAGATATAGATCCTAGAGTCTATAGGTATTATTAGACAATGCTCAAGGTGATTCAAGTCAAGATTCAAGAACATACGAGCTGCAGGAAGAAGATTTCATAATCTGTCTAGTTCGATCGATCGAAAGACAGGCTCGATCGATCGAAAGTCGTATCTGCGGAATTTTAATTAAGCCTAAACAGCAGTTCAAGCCTCTATTAAGGATTAGGATTTTAGATCTACTTCTCCCAGTATATAAAGGAAACCCTAAGCACATTTTTATAAGGCTTTTTAGAGAGAGAAGAGTGTGCCTCTTTTGTATTTAGGGTTTTGTTCCTAAAAAACTCTCTCATATCTTCTACCGGTGTTATTACTTGAAGAATCTCAAGATCCGGTATTGTAGAAGTTGCTGCCTTCTCTAGTTATCAAAGGTGCTGATGATCTAAACCTTCAAGGGTGGTCTTGAAGTCACAAACAGGAGAGTTTGTGTTGCTAAACCTTTGAATGGGATCTCAAAGTCACAAATGTAGGTGTTTGTGTTTTGCAAAAGCCAAAGAAAGAAGGAGTCCGTGGTCTCGGAGCTTGCACGTGGTCGTGTCAATAAGTTTCTACTGGTGGGTAGCAATAGGATGTTAGTGGTCTAAGTCGCTATTGTAAAATTTCGATTCTTTCTAGTGGATTTACTTTTTACCTTGAGGATAGTTAAGTTAAATCCTCCTTAGATATTTTACCAGTTTGGTTTTTCTAGGTTATCATATCGTTGTGTTTTTTATTTTCCGCTACTATACATTGATATAATATATTTGTGTTAACCTAGATTTGTTAATTTGACTAAGTAATCACTTGGCTAATTACCTAGGTTAATCTGATTGTGGTTTTAAGGGGTCTAAAAACTATCACTTTCTCCCATCATGAACTTCATTAAGATGACCAATATGTTTCTAGAGGCAGGAATAGAGCCATTAAAGACTCCCAATGGTACACGCATATTTAGCTAAAATATTATTATCCTATTATCATTCTCTTTCAAGTATCTGACTTTACCATTGCATATGTTTCTAGAGGCAGGAATAGAGCCATTAAAGACTCCCAATGGTACACGCATATTTAGCTAAAATATTATTATCCTATTATCATTCTCTTTCAAGTATCTGACTTTACCATTGCAGGGCTATTGGTTGGCACCACACCAGTATTACTAGAGGGAGGAGAAACTCATTGTTTTTTGGCAGATTACGATTGAATTTCATTCCATCTAGACGATCGCATCTACTAACGATGTAGTGCATCATCAATTATGTTAAATGCATAAAGCTATGGTTGAGCTGAGGCACCACTACGTGCATGTGGAGATGACCACATGATACTGCTCATGACTATGATTTGGCACCATGTTAATCGATCGTTTTATCGATTTCTATTGCATCTGGTAGGGAACAATTTTTTGTGAACTATTAAAATTGGTACTCGGTTGATTGTTTATATGAGCAATCTCTTGAATTTGGATACACTTTTTTTTTTTTTTTTTTGCTGAACTACAAATTACAAATTTTAGATTTAAGTTTGACGAGTTGTCTTTTTATCCCTTAAGTTTCTTTTTTATTATTTTAGTGCTTTATTATTAATTTTTTTTTCAACGTTAATCTTTCCTTCCAAATGCTCAGTCAAATACTAAACAATATTTTTAAAACTATTAAATTAAATAAAATATCATTTTAATATTTTAAAAAGATATTTTGATGACAATTCACTGAAATAAAAAATGTAAATTGGTTTTGCTAAAAATAAAATAAAATTGTATTAGTTTTTTAGTAAGATAAAATAATCTTTTTAAAGTCATAATGGTTTAATGACAGATTAAACAACCAAATGATTCACCGAAATAATAGGTCCACATTGATATTGACCAGAGTTTTGATAATTACTAGTAACACCTAGTCATAGTATGTATAATATCAAGAGACCTACTTGATTTTAACTTCTTCTTTTTTCTTTTTCTTTTTTTCGTTGAGAACAAACATAAAACTTAATGATTTAATCAAAATAAATTTATTAAAGACAACACATCTAATTTTATTTATTATCAGGAAAAAAAAAATGCATTCTACAAATGCAACATCATTCTTTTTTTCTTTTTTAGTCAAACGCAATGTCATTCACTTATATCTTTTATATTTGCAAAATTTTCAGAAAATCAAAGATCAATAATTTGCCTTGATACCGCTAGCCGGGAAAATCTACCATTGAACTGCATTAACTTCTTATATTCTCTATACTTGCAAAATTTTAGAAGATCAAAAATTTATGGTTATGTCATCAATCAATTCTTTAAATTTCAATTTTTGTAGTATAAAATTATACAAAAAAAAAAAAAATTTATAGATCATATAGTAAATAATATCCAATTGGCAAAACATTTGACATGTGTCTAAAAAACGTAAAGAATATGTAATCCAATAGTTAGATTTTCAAAATATATTACATTTTTTTTTTTTTTAAGGAAGTTATATCCTTCAATTACAACTAAGTTTGTAACCAAACTTTATCCTAAATGTTTTTTGTTTACTATAAACCATGAATTATCTTTCTTTTTAAATGTTTTTTTTTTTTTCCTTCTTTATTCAAATAACTTATTCACTCTTTCCTTATTTCTTTTTTTCTTTTTTTAATTCTTAGGAATTCGTTGGGTGGTCAATGGACTTGTGCTTAAAATAGCTAAGACATATCTTGCATAAAAAAAAGAGAATCAATTTAGATTCTAATTAATTACATTAATTTATATAAGTTGATAACAAAAACATAAGTTAAATATGTCTAATAAACAATTTTTTTTTGGGCCATTAAACTCTAATCATATAAACGCGGGTTCAGAGACTCTTCTATTTTTTTCTTCTTCTAAAATTACTAATTTTTAAGCTGTAAAGTAATCATATAGTTACATACAAAGTGAATACACAAATAAGTAAATTGCAAAAATGTGCTAAAAAATTTTGAGAAACTAAAGTATAGAAAAAACTACAGTACAACCTAGGAAAAATATATCTCTAAACAGTGCTTACAAAACATGACCACTCTCTTGGCGGTTTTCTAATTGGTTTATCTACTTATAAATTATATTCTTAAAAAAATTATATAAAAAATTAAAACATATGCATGTTTACTTCTTTGTAAAAAATAAATTTCTTTATTAGATTAAAAATAATACTCCTAAAATTACGATATTTTTTTATTCCTTATTTATATATCTATTTATATATATAGATATATATATATATATATATATATATATATATATATATATCTTATTCACTTACTACAATAATTATTTAAAATTGTGTTCCATTTTAAAATCCCACTAACTCATGTTTCTTACCCACTTACATTTTCAGTGTTAAAAAAAAAAAAAAACAAACAAAAAACAAAAAACAAAAAACAAAAAACAAAACAAAACTACTTATCAATTATCATGTACAAGTTATTCTCAAAACTTCCCACAATCATTTCTATAAAAATTACAAGCAAAAAGCAATATAATTTTTAACACTAACCACCACAAATTTAATAGAAGGAAGATACTCTATGAGAGGAAAGTGGTAGACTATGTCAAATAGAAAAAAGAAAAGAAAGAAAAAAAAGGCGAAATGTGATTTAATTTGTGTACATGGCTGCGTCAAAATTTATGATTACTGATTTTCAAAACTTTTGAAAATTTTTTGTTGACATCTTTTTTTTTTCTTTTTTTTTTTTTGAGTTGGGTTTGCCTCTTCTTTCTATTTTACAATATTTATGTAATAAAAACTCATCTTCAAATTCTTTTTATGTTTCCTTTCCTATGGAATTTTTCAGTCATTTTTTTTGCACATTTTTGCAATTTACTTTATATATTCGTGATTATTTTACAGGTTGAAAATTATTAATTTAAAAAAAAAATAAAATAGAAGAACCTCTAACATCCCATTTGAACGGGTCTCTCATAGTATTGAAAATTTTCATTTCTCTAACAAAAACAAAATGACTTCCAATATAGTATCAACTTCCTTAGTAGGGATAGTACTTAACTCAAAATTTTAATTATAAATTTGGAATCGATCATTTTATATTAATTCTTTTACTTATTTATCTTACTTTAAAAAGAATTTACTCTTCCATATACATATCCAATCAAATAGACTCCATTTCCCCTTCTTGTTTGCATGCGTATCTTACTAAAAGCTAAGTTTCGTTGCCAACTTGTCCAGATTACCCGAACTACCAAGTTGCCACATCTTAAAGTATATATACATAGTTTTTATAACATGTTTCAAATGGGACCTTTAATTTACTGGATGTGGACTGCAAATAAATTCCATAATTGGTTAATAATGGCAAAACGCAATATATATACAGGGAGAATCAAATATCAAAATGGTCAAGCTGTGTTGAAAGCAACCATAAAGAAAGAGGAATGACTTGTAAAGGGTCCCATTTTCAAAGGACGTGAGTCACGTGACAAGCAAAATTTAGTCGGATGATGAGTGAGAAGCGTGATATTTCATGAACATTTTTCACTTAAAATTTCTATATTAATAATAATAAAAATAAATTAAAGTACATTTTTTACTCTTAAAGTTTAGGGGTGTTTTCATTGTAGTCGTTTAAGTTTTAAAATTTTCATGTTAGACCTTCAATGTTTGGTTGTCTTTTTATATTGATCTTACCATTCACTTATGTTAATAACCTGATTGTTAAATCGCCCTTTATAATTAACTATTTTATAAAATACTAGTTCAAAATTATTGTAGAAGGCAAAATTTTCATTATTATAGGCAAAACCTAACCCCAAACACCCCATTCCCCCCCCCCCCCCCCCTCTCCAAAAAAAAAAAAAAAAGCAAAGAAAAGAAAAGCAAAATAGAGAATTCACTAATACTAAAAGGAAAAAGAATAATAAAAAATGAGTAGAGGCAGGATAAATACTTTGAGTGCATCTTTTCTTTTTATTTTTTATTTTTGATCATCAATTAATACTTTTTTGTCTGTCAAAGATAGAACAATGAGTCGTTTTAAAGGTTTGTCATTACAATTTAGGAGAATAAAAGGAAAAGAATAGAGGCAAGATAAATACTTTGAGTGTATCTTTTTTTCCTTCCCTTTTTTATGAATCATAACTATGAGAGTGTCAAAGATAAAACAATGTGTTTGTTTATAGGTTTGTCCGTACAATGGACCCCTAGAATAGTATTGTTGAAGGAAAATGACAGACATAGTGAACCCTTGAACATAAACAATAAAATCTGTTGAATCGAATACTGTACAAAAACAAATTATAAGACAAAAAGATTTAAAAAACAAAAAAAAAAAGTAAAGAAGAAGATTCAACTTCAAAGAGATTTTGAAGTTGAATCTTCTTCTTGATTTATGGTGTCTATAAATAGGGCAATACGCCAAGCAAATTGCAGCACACCATTACCACAAACAACCCAACTTATCCCTTCTCTTCTGACCTCTCTAGCTTTGTTTTGTAATACCAAATGGAAACATACCAAATGGAAATGGCCGTCGATCCGCACTCGTCGTCTGTAATGACCGCCGACGAAACGAAGAAAGAAATTAGTGTTCCCCGAACTCATACTGACCAACAGTTTGATGTTGCCTCTCTGGCCAGCAACAAGAAGCCGTTTGAAATGACCGACGACGAGATCAAGAAAGAAATTAGTGTCCCCCGAACTCATACTGACCAAAAGTTTGATGTTGCCTCTCTTTTTGCCATCGTCACAAACATTCTCAACCCTGCGACCATTGCTGCTGACAATGTTTTTCGGGTATATGTATATGTTACTACCCTGCACACACTCTTTTATAAGAATTTTCCTCTTCTTCTTCTTATATTTGTATAAAAAGCTATCTTCTATCTAAAAAAAAAAAAATGTTACCTTCTACTTCTAGTCCGAAGGTTGGGATATCCTATTGTGGTAACTCCTGTTCCTTCAATAAATAACCTTCTTGACCTTGTGCTTTTGAAATTGAATAGAGACGAGCATAAAAATTTAACACATTGTGTTTTCAAAAATCTTCAACCATATGTGTTTTTCAGGCCCCCATTTTGGCTTTAAGAATGGTAAAAAAAAAAACGCAAATTAATTAACAAGCACAGTATTCCTCCTATTGTTTGAATATTTTATAAATTATGATATAAATGCGAGGAAATGTTAAGATATTATATAACTGACAATATATCGCTTTTTTGTTCAACTTAAAGAAATATATATAAGTTGATATCATAAGAATAAATTTGAATTTTATTTATTTATTACTTTTTACTTTTAGAATTAGGGGAACTTCTCACCTCCAATAAAATACCAAGTTGAGGGAATTAAAAATAATTAGTTTTGATGGGTATCTTACCCCCTCCAAGTCTCTAAAACCTTGCATTCTTTCAATTTTTTTTTTTTTTTTAATAAAAAAATATCCAAATAAGGTTAATTAAACCCCTCCTATCCTATCCCCCATCCCCTCAACCCCTCCGCTCTATTTCCCTCTTTCTCCCTTTAATCCAAGCACAATGTTAAACTCAAGAAGTAAACAATAATTGTTTTTTATATCTAAACACTATCCACTCCGTATATATTGTTCAAGTTATCTCACTGATGGTTATTTTGGTCATACTCTAGGGTACTAAACAGCCACACATGGGGATCAAGGGTGAAAGGGCCATCGCAACAAGCTTCATCCCACCATTATGTACACTCAAGGAACTTTCCTACGAGGTATACATTAGACTAAAATAAATTATATGATGCATTTATTTTTGAAAGCATCTAACTTTGCATGAGTTTGGTAAAATGCCCCAATTAAGAGGACTCTCTAGTGATCAAAAGATTCCAATAAACATGAAAGTAATAGCATACATAAAGTAATTTTGATTGAAATCTGCTACAACACTAAATCAAAGAGCACAATCTTGATAAAAGAATATACTTGGAACCAATTGAAAATTACTCAAATACAATTGTTGAAGATCACTAAATTAGCCGTAATTAAAAAGATTTCTCTTAAACTAATCCTTATAGAAGAACTACCATACATCTTGAGCTAGAAGGCATGTTTCCTTTAAGTTCTCCTCGTTCTCTAAGATGCGCATGATTGTGCGTTCTTCCTCATGGTGCCAAAGCCTTTTCTAAAGGTATGAATGGTAATTATTTCCAATCCAAAACTACCCTTAAAAGCAAGGGCGGAATGTTGGGGGGGGGGGGGGGGGGGGGGGGGGGGGGGGGTGGTGGGCGTGGTGTCTTCTAGTTGTTTTATCCTTGACAAATGATTCAAACCTACTTTTTTTGTCTCAAATTTTCCTATATAATGGACAAGTGTCTTGCTCGTGCCATTTTTTTTTCTTTTTTTGGCCAAGATATACATGTGATGGCTACCAAAGTAACACATGTCCTGGCTACCAAATCATAGTTGTAATTGCTTTTAGCGTTCCAACTGACTCAATGCCAATAAATAATTATAGTATAAAATTTTGGCCTTAACCATTAAAATTATTTAATAGTATAAATAATATCATTATAAGAGCAATGTTAGGGTATTAAAAAAAATTAAGAATTTTAGTTATCAGCTAAAGATTTGACACTTATCACATATGTCGAGGTTACTTTGTAAGCCTTTTATACAGCAAATTGGTAGTACCTCTATTATTTTTCCAATTACAAAGAATAGCAATTCTCTTTCACTTTAAATACGCACAATAGTTTATATACAAAAGCATATGTACCATTTCAAGTACCGAGTAAATAAATAAATGCTAATATCAATGTGATCATGTTGCTACATACACAATTACGTAGGCATTTTTCATAATGGAAAATATGTAATGTCAGATGGCATGCAAGGATCCGGGTGTAGAAACTGCTTACAAAACAACGAAGTCAATTCTAGAAAAACTCAAAGATTATTCATGGCATGCGAAGGCAGTATTGACACTTTCGGCTTTTGCTTTGGACTATGGAGACTTCTGCAGACACCTTGATCAGTTTCACTCATCAGACCAACTCACCAAGTCATTAGGGATCTTAAAAGGGATACCTGCTCTCCTAACGCAGCCAAGCATTGATCATAAACACGAGGGTGCGATTGTTGAACTTAACAAACTGATCAAGGACACATTGAACGTCATTGATTGCATTGTTACGTTGGAGGAACGATCTGTTAAGTATAATCCAAATGATCTACCAGCACTCTCAATAGCCACGAACAATAGCTCAATATATGTCTTTTGGGCTATCATAACTGTTGTAGTTTGCACGACCCGGATGTGTTGTCTCATTAAAGATGAGTAAGTCCTTACCCTAGAAATGTGAAGTATGTGCTAAATTTAGTTTAGTATAATTATCATGTTATCATATGTGTGTGTTAAAATACTTAGTATTTTTAAAAAAAATATATAATTAAGGTTTGATACAATAGGGTTCACCACCTGCTGCTCTAATAATAAATTTATCACTCGTGTGAAAGAATTTGAATTGTTTGAAAATTGTGAATTTAATCACTTAACTTTGAATTTAACAAATCTAATGCAAATAACCATGGTTTTACAATTTCAGGAGCAAGACACATGAACTTTCGCGGTTTTCTGAGAAAATTAATGACATCCATGGCAAACTAAAATTACAGATACAACTTTGCAATGAAGAAATTGGTTAGTCACTCAGGCTGATCTTACTAACAAGAAATTAAGCGTGCGGTTGCGCAACCTCCATCATTACATTATTTTCCCAGCAAGTGCTACCATGATATGTTGCACATACTATATTTTCAATCCTGACCAAAGATTTTTGATCAATGCAGAGAAAATAGAGGCATATTGGAAGCTTATAAGATTCTTAAAAGAGCCGCTTGACATTGCCGAGGTCTTGAAGGCGCTAATTTTTGCCAGCGACAACCGGCAACGAGTCAAAGTTTTTCCCAACGAATTGGTTAGTTCTACAGTAGATACTATCTTTTACTTTTAGAAACAAATAGATACTATGTAGTTGGCTTGAAATAAAGAAAAATATGAATTCCTATAATTGAATATCGTAAAATTAAGGTTGGGCCAATCTAGTCTAGGGTTATGACAATAGTACTGGTTTAAGTCTAGCCCCAACCTTACTCAAGCTTGATAAGAGATATCCAAAGTCCAAACAGATATAAAAACAGTAGCCTGCAAGAGGCCTAATTTTAATCCCAATTTTTCAAATAACAAACACACCCCCACACACATAATGTATATATTGGGTCAAAGATTAAGTCATATTTTGTGTAATTTTAACCAATACTTTTTTTTAGATACGAAACTCGAAGTAGTATTAAATCATTTTATACCTTTTTATTGAATTTCAATTTTGAAAATACTACTGTTGGATTATATGATATCTATTTTATTAACATAAATGCCAAATTTTGTATCAATCAAATGCTATTTACTCTTCAATCCAAACACCAATATTTCATGAAGAATTTTATAAAGCAAAAAAATTTAAAATTTTCAATGTTAAATATTTGAAATTGTGTATGCATGTAAGGTGTAATTAAGACGAATCTAATGGTAGTTTTATCAAAATTTACTTTTAATTTTCATATTTGTATTGCTAATACAGATCCTCGAAGCGGTGAAAACAAAGAATGTTTTGTTGTTCTTTACGGACTTGGACATTGACAAAATCTCAGAATATGTATCAATTCGCACCCCCATTTATGAAAACATACCAAGCAAATACAAGGATAAGTATGAGGTTGTTTGGATACCAATTGTGGATCAGTGGACCAATGACATGCAAAAGAAGTTTGAGTTGCTGCGGTCTCAGATGTCGTGGTTCGTAGTGCAAAACTTTTCTTCTATATCAGGTATCAAGTACGTTAGGGAGCAGTGGCACTTTAAGAATGAGCCTATCATTGTGGTGCTGAACCCACAAGGGACCGTGGAACACCATAATGCAGCCCCCATGATTAAGATATGGGGACCAAGGGCTTTCCCTTTCACTCATTGGAAAGATGAAGAACTGCGCAAAAGTGAAGATTGGTTTGGATCCTTAATGCTTGAATTCAGTCCTGACATACCAACTTGGGTAAATTTCTTTTCACAATCTAAATGCCTAAACATATAAACTTACTCTACTGTTAAAGATATCTTATTCTAGTAAAATAATGGTTTCTTTTGGTTTTAACGATCATGTAAAAAAAAAATATCAAAATCAGAATTATAAATAAAATTATAATGATAATATAAAGAATAATGTGAGCTTCCAAAAAGTTGATGTAACAATATAAAACTTGCTAGTAAACTAAGAAGTCAACAATTCAATAGTGCCAACTAGTGCCCTTGTGGAGTTAGGATAACAGTCATGGTTCACTAGTTCTCCTGCAGGCCTGAACTTAAGGAGGATTATACTACTATGGTAACATTTAAGCAGAGATGTCACTCTAATTGTCCCCGCCTATTTTTCTATTATAACAAAAAAAAGTCAACAACTCTCTCTCTCTCTCATAGATATATATTCAATTTCATTCTTGTTATATAATTAATACACACAATGTTCATAATTTTTTAGCATTGTTCACATTTAAAACGTAAAATGAGTTATATGTATATTAACAAGAGTGGGGGAATCTATAATAATATATATATATATATATATATATATATATATATATATATATATTTGATAATTTGATAGTTACAATGAGGAAGAAGCTAGGAATTTAAATGTTAAATATTTCCATTAGAAATATAAAGATATGTTAATCAGTTAAGATAAAATTGAATTAAATTGTAATTCATTTATAAAAGACCAAACTTACTCTACTGTTAAAGATATCTTATTCTAGTCAAATAATGGGTTCTTTGGGTTTTAATGATCATGTACAAAAATATCAAAATCAGAATTATAAATAAAATTATTATGATAATATAAAGAATAATGTGGTTCACTGGTTCTCTTGTTTGCAAGCCTGAACTTAAGGGTAAGGATACTACTATGATAACATTTAAGCAGAGAAGCCACTCTAATTATCCCCTCCTATTTTTCTATTTTAACAAAAAAAATTCAACAACTCTCTCTCTCTCTCTCTCTCTCTCTCTCTCTCTCTCTCTCTCTCTCTCTCTCTCTCTCTCTCTCTCTCTCTCTCTCTCTCTCTCTCTCTCTCATATTTATTTATTCAATTTCACTCTTGTTATATAATTTATACACAAAATGTTCATAATTTTATTGATGTCCACATTTTGAACATAAAAAATAAGTTATGTGTATATTAACGAGAGTGGGAGAATCAATAATCATAAATATTTTTTTGATAATTACAATGGAGAAGAAGCTAGGAATTTAAATTTTTAATATCTCATTTAAAAATATAAAGATGTCAACTAGTTAAGTTATAAGCCTCTAGGCCAATAACTACAAAGACAGAGATATATTCATGCAAGTAGGTTGAAGCAAATTTTATTGTTCCAATTTAAATAAAATCTGTGCTCTTTTTCAATCAGATCGACGAGGGGAAGCACATTTTCTTTTATGGAGGCAAGGATTCTACATGGGTCAAAGAATTTAGTAAGGAAGCAACAGGCTTCGCTAATGATGCAGTAAAGGGTGCAAGAATTTCATTGTTTAATGTGGGAAAGGACAGTGGCAGTCTAGGGCGTTTTTGGAAGCTCATTGACAACTTTTTCTTATACAAGTCTCAAATGGTTACCGAATTGGACCCAATGACAAAGGAAATCCAAAAGTTGCTTTCTTACAAGAATGAGAAAGGATGGGTTGTGCTGTGCAAAGGGGCTAGATTGGTGTTCAGTGGTTATGGTACAACACTTCTGACAGTCTTGAAGAACTTTGATGAATGGAGGCAGTGTTTGAATGATAGTGCATCTGATTTTGAAGTATGTCTCGAGGAACACTATAATGAACAACTTTTTAAAGACGGTTTTCCTTGCCGCGTCATTGACATCCCAAAAAGTGATGGATTGATCCTAGATTATAGAAAATGTCCTGACTGTTCCAAGATAATGGAGACATCTTTCAGGTTTAAATGCTGCGATCACAATCAACATGGTTTCAACTTAAAATTCTGCCACAATCATCATGGTACCAAGGCACAGCTCAAAGGATCCTATATCGATCATATTATATCCTGAGGTGCCTAAGCAGCCTGTGTATCCTCAGGAGCCTGCCAGGGCACAGTCATATGTCACTTCCAATAGTTTTGCATCACAACAGTCATCCTCATTTCCAATGAAATATTAATACATAAGATAATTATTGTTGCACTAGATTGCTACGTACCCTTTATTTCTCTGCCGGTACAATTTCTATTAAAATTAATTGTGTTTGTGTTCGTGTCTACGTTTGTTATCAGTGATAAAGTTTAATTATGTAATGTGCTATAATAAAGAGCATCTTGATCACACTGTTGATCTGATGCAAAAAGTATGTGTGTATTGTAATCGTTTAATGTTCAAGTTACTAGTCTTTATTATGCATAACACTTGGCTCACAATTTTACAGATTTAATATCGCTTTGTACTATTTTGCCTGGGACCTTTCAAGCAATGGCAAAGACAACCATCGACTAGGACTCTTTTGGCATCACAATTTCAAAAATAATTATATCGTTCTTCCAGGCTGAGCGCCTGAGCCTTTGAATAGAACATCTTATGTACGTAGTAGTAGCAGATCCTCCCACATCGAGACATAGAATACTTAACAACTTTGCCTTGGTCTATAAAAACTCAATTGTATAACACACTCTGAAAGAAACAACCTTTTTCTAGTTATGTGTCAATTGTAGTATAGGTTAGAGAAAAAAAAAAAAAATAAACTACTTTTTTTTCTTTTTTACCAGGATAAAGTATTTTAATAAGAAAGAATAAGAAATGACCAAAGCCCAAGGGCCTAACCCATCTATTCTACAATCCGACGGTCGATGGCCTGCAGGACTCACATGATTGTAAGTCCAAATCCGTTCCAACTTGATCTTTGATTCTGGTGGTCCAAATTTAATAATGTAAAATAGATTGTCTACAAGTTCATAAAATCTAATGCTACAAGTTCACAAATATCAAATGAAGGATTAGATGTACGTTTGTAGGCAAATTCATATATGTATTGACGGATGGTTATATTGGTACATAAGATTTTGATGATATTGTATAATTATGTTAAATCCATAAAGCTATTGTTGAGCTGAGGCACCACTACGTGCATGTGGAGATGACCACATAATATTGTTCATGACTAGGATTTGGCAAAACCATGTTAATCGATGGTTTTATCGGTGTCTATTGCATCTGGTAGGGAACAATTTTTTGTGAACTATTATAATTGAAACTTGGTAGATTGTTTATACGAGCAATCTCTTGAATTTCGATATACATTTTCTTTTTGCTGGACTACAAACAACACCTTCTAGATTTAAGTTTGAAGAGTTGTCCTTTTTATCCCTTAAGTTTCATTTTTATTATTAATGATGCACAAAAATCATCAGTGAGATGTTGGCTTCAAATCACGCTAGTGGGTACTTGCAAAACAAGAACATAAGAACCAAACAAAAGGCATTAGAGTGCTACCGGCCAGAGATCCTCCGAAGGTCGAGTTAGTGAATGAGAAATTTCTAAGAACTCTATAGTGAGAGAGCTAGGGATTTTCTGCGTACCTGAGAAAGAAGGAGAATTGTCACTTATATAGTGGTGGGGGAGAGCCTTAGATCCTGAGAAGAGGGGGGTTTTCCTTATGGGGAGAAGGTGGAGTTAATGCTTCCCGAGATCTTAGGGTTACTCTCCCTTTTGGGAAGGGAAAATCGTGCTATGGGGGTCTCCGTGGGTGATATGCAAGGTGTTTCCATACATGAGTATGCGTGTGGATCAAGTAAAGCCATGTAGGACCCATCGACTTTCCTCTCTGTCGGCTTAAGACTCTTCATAGCTCAGGGATCCTCCGTCGATTTGTTGGGGAGACGCGCCCATTAGCTTTATGGCTGCACCATCCGCATTACCGTCATTTGAGGACTCCATCGGCTTCTAAGAGGCCAACGGTTCCATGGGTACCATTAGCCTTCATAGACTTTATTTGTTCATGGGCCTCAACTTCTTTGCCAAAAATACCCTCATCAATTATTTTAGTCATTTATTATTAATTTTTCTTCTAAACATTAAACAATATTTTTTTAAAACAATATATATACTCCATCAAATATTAAACAATATTTTTTAATACTATAATATTAAATAAAATATCATTTTAATATTAAAAAATATACTTTGATGACAATTCACCGAAATCAAAAGTGTATATTGGTTTTGCCAAAAATAAAATAAAATATTGTTAATTTTTTAATACGATAAAATAATCTTTTAAAGTTATCATAGTTTAATGACAGATTTGGGTTTGTTTGGAATCCGCTTATTTTGCTGAAACTGAAAACTTTTTGCTGAAAATATTATAGATAAAGGTAAAAGTTAGCTGAAATAGTACAGTAGGACCCATGAATAGTATCAAAAAATGCAATGAGGCCCATGAATAGTAGTAAAAATAAGCTGAATAGTAAAATAAGTTGGATTTTTAATCTGTAGCCAAACGCACACTAAGTGTATGTTTGGCCCACCACTACAAAAAAATCGTCCTGTCCCAGCGTTTTTTTCCCGGCGTTTTTACAAACCGCCGTAATAGATAAGCCTATACCAGCGCTTTTTGTCGGCGCTTTACAAAGCGCTGCCATAGGAGGCCTATAGCGGCGTTTTTCAAAAACGCTGGTATAGGAAGCCCAAAAGCGCTGGGATAGGGTTACTGATTTCCATTATGGAGAATGAGAAAGACCTGTCCCAGCGCTTTTAAAAGCGCTGGGACAAATCATTCTCCATACGGAAATGGAGAGACCTGTCCCAGCGCTTATAAAAGCGCTAGGACAGGTCTTTCTCATATCCTTATAAGAATGACCTGTCCCAGCGCTTTTAAAAGCGCTGGGACAGGTCTCTCCATTTCCGTATGGAGAATGAGCTGTCCCAGCGCTTTTAAAAGCACTGGGACAGGTCTCTCCGTTCCCTTATGAAAAGAGGCCTGTCCCAGCGCTTTTAAAAGCGCTGGAATAGGGTCCACCTATTCCAGCGCTTCTAAAAGCGCTGGGACAGGCCTCTCCAAAATGCTGGGATAGGTCCCTCGTACCACTTAAAAATTTTCAGACTTCCCACTTATTTTTTTCACCTTCCCACAACTTTGGCCTCTCGTTTTTGGTCTCCCTCTTCTTTGCTTCAGATGTTTTCCTCTCACCCACATTTTCTCTCCCTCTCCCTCTCCCTCTCTCTCTTCCTTAACCCATTTCCCCTCCTCCTCTCTTCTTCTTTACTCAAAACCCACCATTTTTTTTCCAAAATTTCAAACACAAAAATATTACCCAAAACCACAAACCCTACCCAAATATTTGTAAGTCTCTCTAGCTCTCATTTCTATTTTGTAGCAATATTTGTATATATATTTTTTTGTTAAATTTCTGGTTTTTTATTTTTGATTTTGGTTGAAGTTTGGTTTGGGTTATGTGTATATTTTTGTGTAACTGTTGGTTGATTGTATGGGTTTTAATTTTGGTTTTGGTTAAAGTTTAGTTCATTTTGTGGCTTTTCATTTTTTATTTTGGTTAAAGTTTGCTTTATTTTGGAGGAAATGTAGGTGGCAGTAGTGCTAACAAAAATTTTCTCTAAGGTTTACATCAGAAATCGTTAATCTGCCTCTGTACAAAGCAAGGTAAGTCTCTCTAGATCTCATTTCTATTTTGTAGCAATATTTGTATATATATTTGTTGTTAAATTTCTGGTTTTTTATTTTTGATTTTGGTTGAAGTTTGGTTTGGGTTATGTGTATATTTTTGTGTAACTGTTGGTTGATTGTATGGGTTTTAATTTTGGTTTTGGTTAAAGTTTAGTTCATTTTGTGGCTTTTTATTTTTGATTTTGGTTAAAGTTTGCTTTTTTTTGGAAGAACTGTAGGTGGCAGTAGTGCTAACAAAAATTTTCTCTAAGGTTTACATTAGAAATCATTAATCTGCCTCTGTACAAAGCAAGGTAAGTCTCTCTAGCTCTCATTTCTATTTTGTAGCAATATTTGTATATATATTTGTTGTTAAATTTCTGGTTTTTTATTTTTGATTTTGGTTGAAGTTTGGTTTGGATTATGTGTATATTTTTGTGTAACTATTGGTTGATTGTGTGGGTTTTAGTTTTGGTTTTGGTTAAAGTTTAGTTCATTTTGTGGCTTTTTATTTTTTATTTTGGTTAAAGTTTGCTCTATTTTGGAGGAACTGTAGGTGGCAGTAGTGCTAACAAAAATTTTCTCTAAGGTTTACATCAAAAATCGTTAATCTACCTCTGTACATTTTTTTTTTTTTTTTTTTAATTTCGATTCTCTGATATAAGGAAATTGGTATAACTTAAAATATTTCATCTATCTGATTATTACACTTAAAATCATTACCCTGTTGCTTGAAATCGTGTAGTTGGTAGTCATTTTCCCTTGCAAATATTGTCTTGATGGTGGCTTTGGTTGCTTGGCTCTACCTTGCAGATCTATTTGAGCCTTGTTTAGGGGCATTATGAGGCAATATGACAGCTGCAAATGCACTGGTGGAAACATATTATCTCTATTTAACTTATTATCCTCATTGTTTGTTAACCATCCTTTGTGTGATTATTGTTATTAATCCTCGAAAAACATATTTAATCTGGACTGGTTGATACTATGTTATAAGACTGCTATGTTAATCATTAGGAGATAGATTGTTGCATAATTTTCTGCAAATAATTTTAATTTTGAGATTGCTTTATACTGAAACACAGGGCAGGCTTTTATTTCTTACTTGGCAACTGTAGTTTATATTTGCTATGTTGTATTGTAGGCTATTTCTGTGGCTGAAAGAGTTGCTGATGAGTGTTGTGAACCTTCACCAGGTTAGGATGGTTCTTTGGTTGGTTATCAAGTCCGTCTTGATAGTGCAAGGTGTTTGTATGCCTGCTCCACTAATTGTTTTTTAATGGTGCTTATAATATCAGAGGCATCATCTTATATTGCTTTGACTGCATTTTGTTGTTATTTTCTCAGTATTCTATAGTTTGACACAATCCATTTCACTTATCTTAAATCTTTTTCAAAGACATACAGTTTTGGAGTTCAGTTGTGATTTCAAATCCTGCCTTATGTGTCTTTCTTTTTGGGTTTTTCTTTTGTTAGTAATCTGATGTTGACGTGTTTGGCTGAGATGTTCTTTGTAGTATATAGAATCAAGTGTTTGATGTTTTGTTTGGTGTGGGTATATAAACTAGCAGAGAGAGTTACTGATCACCATCAGTATACTTAGGACTAAACTGAAGTAGTAATCATGTTAGCAGTGCCAATTAAAATGTACCTTTCACATTATATATATATATATATATATATATATATATATATATGTCAACTGTATCACTTATATTTGCTTTAATTTTGTGATCTCAGGAGTGAAAAAACAAAGCTTCGTTTTTGTACCACGGGCATTCTTCTTAGAAAATTTGCCGTATGCCCTTCTGTCTGATTGGGTGATATTACTGAATCTATTGTAATCTCTTTGGTACTCATGCTGATTTTTGATTTCATATCAGATCTAAATTTTGATTGTCAAGTTGTTACCTATCCAAAAAAAATAAAATTATTGTTATGTTGTGGTGGTGGTTGTTTTGGTTCTAGTACTACAATTTTTCATGTCTATAAATTGTGTAGATGCTTGAAATGCTTTACTTCACGAACTCTTACCGATCTATTAATGGCAACCTAGCTATTTTAAATTCTCATTCTTTTTTCTGACGTATTTCTCTCTCTCTCTCTTCCCCCTCCCCCCCCCCCCCCCCCCCCAATTTTAGTGGATAAATCACAAGTCACTAATCTTTCTCTTTGTCATTCGCTTTTCTTGCTGCAGCCTTAAAAATCTAGTATGCTTAAGGGGTATTAAATATCATTCAAAGTGGAGTGAACATAACATTTATTTAAGATACTTCTTTGATTAAGATAAAAAGAAAAGCATATACTTGAAATGCCACTCCACTTTTTTTTTTTAATGATTAAATGTCATTTAGAATATACTATTTTCTTTCATTTTAATTAAAGGATTATCCTAAATTAATCAATTGGTATAAGACTTAGTTTAGTTAAGTTGGTTGTGTTTCATACGTTACCTTTAATGATACATAATAATTATTTCACCAAATTGTTTCAGATTAATGAATTTCTTGTGAATACAGCCATTATTAGTATAGTTTAAAGCAGTCTTTAGAAGTGACTGCAGTCACTTCTAAAGACTATAGAAAAGTGGTCTATCATATTGAGAAATAAATAGGCAACAAATATCAATAAATCTTAGAGCAAATTACATTTTAAACCCTATACTTCAGAGGTGGTTCAAATTAAGGGGTGAAATTTTTTAGCATGTGTGTTTGTGTGTTGTGGCCTTTTCTTGTCTTTTGAATTCATAATGAGTTGTTGAGGGTTCAGGCTAAAGCTTCCCTTTCCCACAATGATTTAAATTTTGTTTTTATGTTTTTTAATTTGTTAAAATTGATATGCTATTCTCTTAAGATATAGATAAAGATTTAGAAAGAGAACTTGTAACCTACTGGTTGTTGAATAGAATAAATCATGACAGTATGAGTATCAGATTACTAGCTAGTTCTTATTGACAATTTATTTTTACCTCTAATACATACATATATTTGATTAACTCTGCAGACTGACATTACAGCCATAGATAAAACAGTAACGGTTGTGTTGGATATTGAGAGTCTTGCACAATCCTCAGATAGAGGTTCGGGGAGCCCAAAAGTGACTGTGAGTAGCAAATCCCCTACATTGAAATCTTCACTACTCAACTTGCATGAACTATAATTCAACAACTACTCTCTCACCTCTATTGTTTTAATCACATACCTTGTGCTTTAAGATTGGTTAAATTATTTAACCAAAAAAAAGAAGATTGGTTTAATTACAAACCTTTTTTTTTAATCCATATGCTATTAACAATAATTAATAGAGGTCTGTCACATAAATGCCATGTGACTTATAAAAGTTATAAACCAATAATGGCCAGCATAATACGTCTTGAATAAAGTTTAGCACTCTTGTACTATCATCATTGTGTTATTTTAGTTTAATTTTTTTTTTATAATGACAATACTTGATCCATTATATTTTCCAATTAGGAATTGTTGAAGCATATAGTTTAAATTATTTAGAATTTATGAATGAACACTTATACTATATGTGTTCAAAATTTCAAATTACTATATGTGTTCAAAATTTTAAATTAACTATCTCTTGAAGAATATTATTGGACTTCTTCTATTTCTATGATATTATTGGAATTATATTCACTTAAGTATTTAAAATCATTTGAACTAAACAAAACATTAAACTGTTTACTACTAAACCTAGGACTCTTTAGTCTTTGCTTATAAGTTAGACACAGAAGTCTCATATAATGGTTTTTGTGTTATGAAATTGTATGATAAATTTCCCTTCTTCCATCACAAAATTTTGGAAAGCTTGAACTACAATTTAATTAAGGTGAAAATACATAAGTGAGTTTATGTTTATCCACATTTGTTTTTAGGATTCCCTATGAGTTTGGATTATTGGAATGACATGTGTTCATCTTAGCATCAATTATTTGATAATTATGAATTTGTGTGTTTGAAGTTCTATTAATTGTGTGTGACATATAGAAACTTTACCCTAGGTTGGGTAGGTTTTTTAATAAATTACAATTTATTTCTCTCTGTTTCTTAAAATTAGTGATTTGCTTTTATTTCTCTATTGAAATTATAGAGATTATTGGTGTTTGCTTTGTTTTGCACGTTCTGTTTCATGCCCAAAACCATGTTGTGCCTTATGGAATGTTGGAAAGGGGTGGGTTGGAAAAGGAAAGGGTAGCTTTGTTGCACAATTGTCCCACTGTGTTTGATGTGGTGCATTTGGAATGAGGGAAGTACACATGAAGTGATTTGAAGAGATGTTTAAAAATTTTAGGGGATATTGGATACTATATGTTTAAATATGCTACCATTATTTAGGTTTGAATGCATGTAGTGGAAGCATGAGAACTAAGTTTATATTGAAAGTAAGCTCATTAATACATAAAATGATCTTGCGCATTGCGCAGGTTAAAAGCTAGTTGGATTAATTTACGTCATTTAAGTTATCATAGTAGTGAGCAATGGTCATTTCTCTTTTGCAGGAGTGGCAGCTTGTTTGAAGTTTACATTCTTCTTTCCGTGGGCAAACACTGGGATTGCTAAAGGGTGAGTAAGATCTACTTCTTAATTCCCTTAAATTGTAAAATAATGTGGTGGGTTGTTGTTTAGGAGCAAGCAGGTGGCTTGCATGGAGAGAAAAGGTGGAATATATTGGGAGTGTTGTTTGTTTTGTGAATGTTAACATATTGTTGTTCAATTTGTTGTCAATTTCTTGTATTTTGTCTAAGCAAATACATATAGTATGCTATGGTGGGTGGTTGTTGGAGAGAAAAGGTGGAGTATTTTCTATTAGGAGTATTGTTTGTTTTGTGACTTATATTTTTGAAACTCAATGTGCAATGGTGAAATTGTAGTGTAGGTGCACCTCATAACATCCTAGACACTTGGGATGTTTTATTTTGTGTATATATAACATTCTAGACATTTGGGATGTAATTATAGATATGGTGTAATTAAATATATTTAGTTTCTTGGTTTAATGTGTTATTGTATTTGCTATTGGAAAATATGAATTGTGGTTCATTACCGTTGCTATAAAATAGGTATTGGAAAATATGTATTGTAGGTACATTACAGGTGCTCAAAAAATATAAATTTTTAAAAAAAATGACCTATCCTAGCACTTTGAAAACTGCTGGAATAGGGTTTGGAAAATTTTTTTTTTAAAAAAAATGACCTATCCCAGTGCTTTTGAGAGCGCTGGAATAGGTACCGCCTATGCCAGCGCTTTTGAAAGCGCTGGTATAGGCCTTTTAAATTTTATTCATCCATGACCTATACCAGCGCTTTTAGAAGCCTGGCATAGGTACAACCTATGCCGGCGCTTTCAAAAGCGCTGGCACAAGTAGTAAAAACGCTGGTATAGGTTATATTCACATTTTCATAAAGGCTATCCCAACACAAGTAAAAACGCCGGAACAGGGTTTGAAAGCGCCGGGACCTATCCCAGCGCTTTTGAAAAGCGCTGGTACAGGTCCGCATGACCCTATCCCCACACTCAAAAGCCAGCGGTTTGAAGTGTCGGGAAAAAAAACGCCGGGATAGGAATTTTGACCCTATCCCAGCGCTTTTTAGGGCTATCCCAGCGGTTTTGAAAACGCTGGGATAGCCCCATTTTTTTGTAGTGCACTGTACTATTTCAGCTAATTTTTACCTTTATCTATAATGAGAAGTACAACGTCCACAATATTTTCAACAAAATAAGTAGATCCCAAACGGACTCTTAAATAACCAAATGATTCACCGAAATAATGAGAAGTACTACGTCCACAATATTTTCACAATAAATCATAGTTAGTTGTAATTAGTTCTAATTTGAACCTACCACTAAAATTACATTTTTGCCCTGCTAAAAACAACCGGTAACAACCTACTACTTAAGATTTGTTGTGAAAGTGTTGTGAAAATAATGAAAAACTTAGCATTTCTCCTGAAATAATAGATCTACAATGATATCGACCAAAGTTTTGGCAATTACTTTTACCACCTAGTCGTAGTATGTATAATGTGAAGAGAACTACTTGATTTTAACTTTTTTTTACTGTTGACAACAAACATAAAATTTAATGATTTAATTGAAATAAATGTATTAAAGACAACCCATCTATTTTTCTTTATTATCAGTAAAAAAAAAAAAAAAAATGCATTCTACAAATGCAATATCATTCTTTTTTTTTTAAAAAGAATCAAATGCAATATCATTCACTCTAATTACTTTTTAGTAAAAGTTTCTACATAGTACTAAATACAATGTCTTTATATTGAATATGAATTTGGACAAATTAACTATTAGAAAGAAATTTTTTTTTATATCCTTAATGTTTGCAAAATTTTCAAAAGATCAAAAATCAATAACTATTTCATTAATTAAATATTTAAATTTCAACTTTTATAGTCTAAAATTATGTACAAAAAAAGAAGTTTATAAATGAAATAGTAAATAAAATCTAACGGACAAGAAATTTGATATGCATGTTAAGAATATCCAATCTACAAAATAAATTTTCAAAATATCTAACTATGCTAACCTTTTTAGTAAGAGTTGCAAACTTGTAGCCATTGGTAATAATCAAGTTTCTTGCCAAACCTTGTCCTTTAATCATAATGGATTATATAGATGCATTATGCAAGTAGAGTTTTGAAATACAACATTAATGTCCTCAAAATAAATTCCTACTCTTCTGTTTGAAGTCAAAATAGTATCCCACATTTAAAACGTATTTTGACATTAACAATTATTCAATTAATGCTCCATTTATTTTTTTATACAATCAAGATAGAAAATATATTCTAGCATAATCTAAGTGTATATATGTGTAAAACTCTCTCTTGAAAATTTGAACCCTGACCCTTGTCCCCCCCCCCCTCTCACATCCCATAAAAACTTTGTACTTGTAGAGTGACCATCACGTTAAGGATGCATAGTGATATTAATGCTCTATTTAATAAATGTGGTAAGACTTGTTCCTTTTGCTATAATTTTATAGTTGTGAGAGGATGAATTTAAATCTTGAACATCTTTATTAGAAACACCAAGAAGTATCTTACAAGGCTTTTAATAAAGCGGTTATAATGATCAATGAAACACATGGTCAATTTAATTATCTTGGGAAAAGATAATGGTATTATTTTTTCAGCATTAGTCAAAATATGGTTTCATTCAATTACAAAAATTTAAAGTACAACTCTTGCCAAGAACATTATATCTCAACCAGTTGGTATCTCTTGGTGTTTTCTATGGAGACATATACATTCCAAGATTTGAATTCTTCTTCCCCAACTATCGAATTATCAAAAAATAAAAATACAACTCTTAAAAAACTGTACCTAAGTTCTCCCTAGAAAAAAAATAAATAGAAGATAGATATTTTCATGTGTCTAAAACTTCCTTATTGTGCCTAGAGACTTGTAATTCAATTAGTACATCTTGATGCTTCAAACGAAGACATCTATAATTCAAAACTCTCATCTCCTTATTATAATTATTGAATTATTAAAAAAAAAAGTCTTCTATTATGATTTCACGTATTTATTAGGAGATTCCTGTACGATACATTAGGTCAAAAGATGAAAAGTTGAAATTAAAATAGAATAAAATTGAAATTTTACCTTGAAAGTTTGGGAAAAATTTTATTTTCAGCTATTACATTTCTTATTTTGTCATTTTAGGCCTTAAACTTTAACATTTCTATCAAGTTGTTCCTCTTGTCCATTGTCATTTCTAAAGTTAATACTATTCACATATGTGATACGTTGTGGTTTTACTAGACTTAACAGCAATTTTGTAGACAATAATGGAAAGAAATGGTCAATTTGACAACAATGTTGAAATTTAGGGACTAAAATAACAAATAAAAAATTTTGGGATGAAAATAGCATTTTTTTTTTTTTAAGTAAAAGATAGAAAATTTTATAGATAACAAACTGAAAAACGTATACAAAAACTCCCCAAGAAGCTAGGAGAGAGAGAGGTCCCTAGGAACACAAAGCCTATGCAGAAGGAAAAACAAACATAAACAAAAGGAGAGCCCCATGAAACATTCCGGATTTCTACTGGGCCAACATGAGCCTTTGGGACTCCTCCAGAAAGCCATTTGCACCCTCAACTATTCTTTTCGGCTGGAACTAAACTCTCTCAAAATAATACGTACTTGTTACGGTTTCTTTTTGCTCAAATTATCTCTGGTAGGTAGGATATTGGAGCAAGCTCTCCAAACAAAGTTACACACTTTAATTTGGTGGCACATTAAGGGCCCATAATTTCCTCCATAGTGACTGATCTCCTCTAGCAGAAGAATGTTACGTGTTCCTCGGCTACCGCAAGCGAAGTGCAACCTGGTATGCAGATTTTACGGAGAAACTTTGTGACCGATTCTCCTTCCATACCCACTGGTCCCGAGAGTAGGTATTTTTCAAAGGAATGGCCAGTATCACCACACAGGTCCTATGAGTAAACAGTGAAAAAACTTTTCCACGATCCCACTATTTAGTCGACTCATCAATAAGCTCATTTACCCGCATAGAAGGAATCTGTTCTCCAATAAAATCAAGCCCTACCGTCCCTCACTCTCCACTTTGACCCAGCCCGAATAATCTCTCTTGTTGCCAGTAAGCTGCGCCACACGAATGAGAGATTGCTTCCTAGCTCGGCCTCCATGAAAGAGCATCTCGGGAAATTGTACTAGGATTTTTGTGTTGTTTTAATTTCACAAAAAAATTCAAGGTTTTAAAAAAAAAATTGCAAAAAAAAAAAAAAAAAAAAGAGTTCAATTAATTATTAAATTGGATTTTTTTTTTTAATGTAAACCAAAAGCTAGAACGTCTTTTTTAGGGCATTTAACAAACTTATCTAAGGACACTAAAAAAAAGGACTAGATTGAATAAATTTAGAAATTAGAGAATTGAATTGAAAAAAATTGAAAGAGAAAAGGAAAAAATCTTTTTTGAAATTAAATTTGAAGGAAAAAAAATGATTTTAATAAGAATACACATTTAAAATTAGTTTTGGTGCAATGGGAATATATATATATATATATATATATATATATATATATATATATAACAAAATATTAAAATTTCTTCTTGGAAAGATTTTTTTGAGAATCTTAGATGGAATTTATTTGAATGAAAGAAACAAATTTGAAACTTATTTTTTATGCTAAATATATCCGCTTTAATTTTAATATGGAACCAAAATTTTTAACAAACTTCCGGAAATCTATGTATATATTAATACGAAAAGTCGAGAGAAAATCCAATTAAATTTCAAATTAGACTTCAATTATAGTCTACTTTTGCGCCATGTATCTCATCTAATCTAAATTTTAAATTTTTGTGCCATGCGAGTTAATTTAGTGTAAAAATTATATTTCAATTAGAGTTTAATTTTGCATAACGTGTCCCATTTAATCTAAAAAATTTTAATTTTTGTGCAAAGTGAGTTTTTTTTTTTTTTTTTTGGTCAACTATGCAAAGTGAGTTAGTCAAGTTTAAGTACGAGGAGATTAATATAAATAAACCTAGGTTATATATATATATATATATATATATATATATATATATATATATATAACCAAAGCTTAGAAAAAAATTGATTAGAATTAAAATTAGATTTTGTCTTTGTTAGCTTTTCATACAAATTAAATTTTTTGGATTTTTGCTTCTTTTTTTTTTTTTTTTTCTGAACTAATGAGTGTATTTTTTTTTAAAAAAAAATTTTTATACTGTTTCTATTTACATATTTTGTATATGAAAATCTTAAACGTATCAAACTGTAATTGAGCTAAACGATCACATGCATCTATCCCCATTCAATTTAGGAGATACTATTGAACCAATTTATTCTTTTATTTTTTTATTGTATTTAGTAAAATTTAATGGACAGTGATAGTGAATTGATACTGTATATGTAGTGGCCAAAAATGATTCTCAAAATTATATATATAACAGCAGTGTAATGAGAAACCTGGTATAACTAATATCATTAAAATTACAAGGAAAAATCATTTTAATACCTCCAAATTTCCTGGTCGAACTAATGTCTTATATATTTAATAACCTAAACTAATATCAATAGTACCATTATAATTTATAATTCCTGTGTATAAGCACAGGTTGCACTGGTTACGTACTAGTAATAATAATTATTATAACAAACAGAAAGCAACAGCTAAAACTGATTAATGTTTGTATAAAAAAAAATAATGACCCAAAACCACACCATATCTCATCACACCGCAAACACCCCTATTGGTTAGGTTTTATATTATGCCAAACACCTTTATTTGTTGACGATTAATCACGTAGCAGTTCAATTTTTCCAATTATTGAACCAATTGGGATTAATTAAATATTATAAAAATAATTTGGATATTATTATCTCTTTTTCTTAAAATTGGGATTAATTAATCCAATTATTGAACCTAGAATGATTTTAAAATGCTTTAAAGTTTGAAGGAGATCATTATCCGACGAGCTAAATTGCAATTAGTTAGTCACCTGTGATATTAATCACTTTTGCT
The DNA here is from genome assembly GCA_028535165.1 of Quercus tomentella. NCBI lineage: Eukaryota > Viridiplantae > Streptophyta > Magnoliopsida > Fagales > Fagaceae > Quercus > Quercus tomentella. The sequence goes on from JAPQVY010000068.1 coordinate 79,542,884, forward strand.
GTAAAATGGAGATCATTATCAAATTAGTTGCAAATTGCCATTGCTTAGTCAAACCTGTTATATGTGTTTGTAAATAACAAGAGATCCGCACGCTACCAATTTTTATTTTTCTTTTAAGGCAAGTCCCACGCTACCTCCCTGGCCTCGCATGGCAGTGTACAGCTGCACATATTAAGGTCAATTACGATTCTAAAAAAATAATAATTAATTTTTCTTTTAAAAAAAGGTTTATTACTATAATTTTGAGAATTATATTAATGTTAATTGGAGTTTACCATGAAGATAAAAGGTTTAATCAGAAACTATATATATATATATATATATGCAAGTGTTGTTAAATCCAATGAGTTAATTGTGTACCTAAGTTCGTTTTGGTTTAACCAGAGTAAAATAATGTGGTATCGGTTGATACGAGTGTACATTGTAAGGTTGAATTTATTCAACCATCTAATTGGCTTTATTCCGTGCCAAATTTGCTTGTAATTCAGCATTTAGTAACCCTGTATTTAGGTGGGTTTGATGTAAGGGTAGTGAGTGAGATAGAGTGAAGATTGCTCAAGAGTGTGCAAGAAAACAGAGACTCGCGGCTGGGACTCGCGGGTGACTCGCGGCTGCAAGCCGCCAGACGCAGCACACGTGCCAAACATGCTGGAAGGTGAACAGTCATGCAAGCTGGAGCACTACAGGACAAAACAGAACAACTGACCATACGGTTATCTCGCGACTTAGTCAAGCCGCGAGGTCAAGCCGCGAGCCACCCCTGTTTTGTAAAACCTGACGTTTCACATTCCTCTCCCACTCCAGTATAAATACCCCTTTTACCCACGATTGTGAAAGAGCTTCCAGAGAGAATTTTGAGAGAGAAACCCTAGAGCAAAACAAGATTGAACCATCTACAATCTTTACATTAGAGTCTCTTCAAATTCCTCATCTCTCTTCCTCTCCATTGCCAAATCCTTGAGAGGCCTTTTTACCAAAACCTTGTTCTCACCATATTCATTACTGTGAGAGGGTTGTTTGGTGTTCTGGGAAGCAGTTAGGAAGGAACCAATATTCATTGGTTGATGCTATGGTCTAGTAGCGGAATTCGGGAAGCTAGAAAAGAAATAGGTTCGGCGCAACCTCGTTGGAGCAAGAAGCTTGGAGGGCTTAGGTACATCGGGTAGATTAGGCTTGGAGGGTCTATTGCTGTTCATGTATCCCAACTACATTTTCTAGTGGATTATTGACCGCTTGGAGGGCGGCGGAGAGGTTTTACGCCGAGGGCTTCGGTTTCCTCTTCGATAACACATCGCGTGTTGTCTTTGTGTTTGCATCTTCCTTCCTCTCTATCTTTGCCTTTTTATTATCTGCTATGGATTATATTTTGTTTTGGCTTAGATAGTTTTTACCAATTCCATATTATAGCATATGTTAAGTTTCCGCACATTAGTTGTTTGACATATTGCTTGAATTGGTTAAGTTGTAATTTGGGGGTCTAAACATTCAAAGGTGTTTATACACGTTTTTGAACTTTCATACATTTTTAAAGTTGCTGCTATTTATATATTTTTAAACACATATATAAAATATTTGCTTAAATACATTAACCCAATATATTAGATTAAATAACAGGTTTTGTAACCATTTTCAAAATTTTAAAAAAAAAAAAAAAAAAAAAAAAAATTCATTGTACCGGTCAAAACATTCTAAATATCCCTAGTACAGCATAGACAAGCCGGCACAATTGATATTTTACAGGCGTGTCATTAAGTGTTTATTTTACCTAGTATTTGCAAGGGATGTATTTTGATCTCACAAATAGGTTCTTTTGAGAGGGCACGTGGATCCGTAGAAATCAACCAAAGGCATTTCCCTAGTATAGCCTCGTCTAATATAAGTTATATAACGCTTAAATTCAATTTTCCAATTTGTTTTCTTAAATTTTTTTTTTTTTTTTTTTTAGAAACTTGTTTTCTTAAAGTTAATTATATAGACTTACATTTAGAGAATAAAATGCTTATTTTATACCTGAATGAGATATTTATCAATGTTCAATGATATCTTTATCATTTAAAATTATCATTACTAGTCAAACTTTTTTTTTAATAAATGGTTTTTATTATATTATTTTTAGAATAAAAATATTTTGGATACAGTTTGTCTAAACTACAATAAGTTCAAATTCTAGATATATTTAAACTACATAAATTTTCACGTAGAGGAATTTTAATTCTTGTAAGTTGGAATTTCTAAAAGTCCAAAACTTTGAAGAATTTAAATATACTACTTTTTGATTCCTAATCCTAATTGCTTAACTTTCTGGGATGAGTAATATTCTGTGGTACTAATTATTGAATCTTGTGGTATTAAAATACAATACGCACATGTGGTATTTCTTAAAAACAAATGAAAGTTTCTCTCTAAAATAAAAAAATAAAAGTTGACTGACCTTATGGTCTACCGCCTCAAATCTTCAATCCATGGCAATCAATGTTACTCAATTGACCCGATTTAGGTGGTGACTGTAAACTGAAGCTAATGAAGCATACCCTTCCAAGTCTTTGCTGGTTGTGCCTTATTCCAGTTCTGATGCCTATAAATTGTTCAAGCTATTGTTCAACCTTTAAAAGCTAATAAATTATGGCAAGCAACCAGGTGCCTCAAGTTTCCACACAGAAAGCCATTGAGGATGAGCTGAGCGTGTCAACCATGTCTAACAATCAGATCATGGATCAAATTAGTGCAACCCATGTTCATGATGACAAAAACTTTGATGTTGAGTCTCTTTTCATCGTCGTCAAAAGCATTCTCAACGGTGCAACCCATGTTGACAATACTCTGGTAATTTATATATATGTTACTACCACACATAAGAAATAGACTTTTCTTTTTCATTTTAACTTTTTTTTCCCCTGCTAGCCCAATTCTTTCTTTAACAATAAACCTCGATGCTCGACTTTATATATCCTCTTGAAATGGAATAGAGATCATGAGCATTGAATTTTTACACAGATTATTATAAAAAGTACAAACAGATGCACATGAAGTAATTTATTTAATTAGAAAATTACTACTACACACCCAACGGTATCTACCCCTCATACAAACAGGATTTTTTTTTAATAAAAAAAATCTCTTCTTATATATGTTTGATTTTTCTCTCTTACAATTAATTAGCTATTATTTTCTATAGGATACTACCCAGGCACAACCAAAGGAGAAAGCCCTTGAAGCCTGCTTCAGCCCACCATTGTGTACACTTAAGCAACTCTCCTTTGAGGTAATTATAATTACAGAAAACATCTTAGATTGTGTGTGTAACTCTCTACAGGTATCTAATTATTCCACAAGTATGTAGTCTCTCATCTCACACACACTTTAAGAAAAAATACGTTAGGGATTAATTTCAATAAGTTGATTATAAATATTTAATCTAAAAAATCTTCAACATCACGATATTTGGGAACCACTAAACCAACTATGTCAAAACCATTTGAATTACCAACTTATAACAAGGTGTAGGATGAATTTGATCCTTTCGCTATGTAGTTACATTAGTATTTTTTGGTGATCATGAAAATTTAAACGTCAGATGGCGTGTAGGGATTTGGATGAGGAAGCCGCACACAAAATAACAATATCAATTCTTAGAAGACTCTCTACTTATTCATGGAATGCAAAGGCAGTGTTGACACTTGCAGCTTTTGCTTTAGACTATGGTGAATTTTGGCTCCTTGATCAGCTTCATCAATCAGACCTACTGGCCAAATCAGTGGGGATCTTGAAGGGGGTGCCTACCATCTTAGAGAGTTCATGGCTTCTGAAACACAAGGATGCAATTGATGAACTTAACAACTTGATCAAGGCAACATTAGATGTTGTTGAGTACATCTTTAAGCTAGAGAAACTACTTAACAACAATGATTTGAAGGATATATCGTCATTGTCAACAGCCAAGGACAGTATACCAATACATGTTTACTGGGCTATCATAACTGTTGTAGTTTGCACAACTCAATTGTGTTGTCTCATTAACGATGAGTAAGTCCTAGCCCTGAAAATGTATAATATATGTTGAATTCATTATATTAGTGTTAGATTAAATGATTAAATTCACAACTTTTCAAAAAATTTAACTTTTGGGCAATCACACATTTATCATAGTATGAGGTCTTAGGTTCAAACTTTCTCCACCTTACCTCCCTTTTTTAAAATTTCCACTTGTTTTTTGGCTTCACTTAAAAAGGGTAGTAGTCTCACTTGTGAAATGAAAGTCTTAGATTAAGCTTTTGGAACATTAATTGGTAATTTATCAAATATAGTTCAATTCTCCACCATGTTACAGTTATGATTTAGGTTTGACATAAAGCAAATGTTCATTGGCTCATTCATAACCATGGTTTCGTAATTTCAGGGACAAGTCACCTGAACTATTTCCCTTCGCTGAGAAAATCAATGTCACATTAAACTTTCTAAAATCGCATGTAGAACCTATTGAGGAGCAAATACGCTATCAGAAGTTCGTGGAGATCATGGAAAACCCGATGGAAATCATGGTGGCCTTCAAGGAGATGACTTTCAAGCCACTCCTCATCAATGATGGTTCTACAAATACAGAGGTTAGCTCTTGTAAATAATGTTCGACCATATTATTTTACTATTATCATTATATTGTAGTCAAAGATACTATATAAGGGAAAAAAATTTATTTCACCACTCAAAAGTGTGGATATCAGTTAGAAAATGTGGCCACCAAATGTCCATATTTTATGAGTGGCTGTGTACAGAGTATGGACGTTGGGAGACTATGAGACCATCATGTTAGGGAAAGGCAAATACATAATAAGTAATGAAACTTGTCTTTTGAAACAAACAAGAAATGTCTATAGGATTGGGCCGGGTTGAGTTATGATTGGGAGAAATGGTGCTTGTTCAAGTCTAGCCTTGATCGAGCTCTGGCTTGAATTCGTAAAGATGGTGAAGGCCCAACATTTTCTAATTTTGAAAAACCATACAAAATATATATCCCATGCAAACTTGTTTTATTTTTTTCCCTCATCTTCCACCGTATAAAGTTTTTGGGATAAAATTTTAAACAGTATATATTTCATATTTTTTTGCAAACGAATAATACTAAAATAAATGTATAGCAAGGTAATTTCAATGTAGTTGTTAACCAAGTATTAGCCCAACCCAAAATCATATTGGGCGGAAAACTACCAAAATAAAAAGTAAAAAATTGACCAAACATTATGGGCAATACTCTTTCACCATGATCCTTTGAGATTTAAGTTGGGCCTGCAAATTTGGCCCATAACTGTCTCTAATGACACTTCGTTGTGTTAACTCTTACCGCTTACGCATGTTACATGTTACGAATATTCTATTTAAATTATTCTCAATAGAATAGAGTAGTAATAGACACAATAAGAATAATTTATTAATCAACAGTATGAAAATCGGTCCTAACATAGCTAAGTTTTCATAATTGTATTGCACAAACAGATTGGCATTGAAATGGTGAAAACAAAGAATGTATTGTTGTGGTTTTCGGGCCTAAACATCTCTGAAGTGGATATTTCAATTCTAAAGTCAATTTATGAAGAAATAAGTAAAGAGGATCAATATAAGATTGTATGGATCCCGATTGAGGAAAAGTGGACTAATGACATGCAAAAGAAGTTTGACATGTTGCGGTCTAAGATGCCAACATGGTACATAGTGCATAATTATTCATTCAAATTAGCCATCAAGTACGTTATGGAGAAGTGGCAATTCGAAAATAAGCCTATCATTGTGGTGATGAACTCACAAGGGATTGTAGTACATCCAGATGCACTCCGCATGATTACTGTATCACGAATAAATGCCTTCCCTTTTACTACAAAGAAAGAAGAAGAACTATCCAATGGAGACGACTGGTTTGGATACTTGATATTTGACAATTTTACAACAATGACGCAATCGGTAAAGTTATTTTAACATTTTCAAATGCTTACATGTACAAATTTCAAGTAATGGCATAGGCACAACATTTTTTATAACAGTTGAGTAAAAATTTTTTTTTATTAATTCTCATTTGGCCCACCAATTAATATCCTGTTATTATCTAATATTAATAACTTGCCATATTGGTTGTGAAATATCTCGGTAATAAGTATTGTCTCCTAGAGTTATTGATACATACACACCACATATATATACATGTATTCATGCGTGCACCTTGATTTTTTTTTTTTTGGTTCATTCTAATAAAAAAATTTCCTTGAAATTTCTTGTGCAATCAGATGAAAGAGGAGAAGCACATTTTCTTCTATGGAGGCGTGAATGAAAAGTGGAAAAAACGATTTAATGATAAAGTATATGTACTGCGTAAAGATCCAATCATAGTGGATGCCAAGATTTCCGTAGAGTCATTTTGTTGGGAAAAGGAAAGTGATAGCCAAACTTTTTGGAACTATCTACAGAGATTTCTCTCCACTATGATTGACAAGAGGACTGAATCAGATCCTTTGACAATTGTAGTCCAAAAGGTTCTTTCCTACAAGACTGAGAGTGAATGGGCTCTCCTATGCGAAGGATTTAAATTAGTGAGCCACGGAAACGGGACAACAATTCTACAAGTGTTGGAGGAGTTCAACAATTGGAAGCAATTGGTGCCTAAGATTGGCTTGGTCAATAGTTTCAAGGATTACAAGATGATTCTTCCGCAAAAGGAAGAACTTTTCAATGGAGAGGACTGTATTGGTCTCCATATGATTAACCATATTCCAAAATTACTGACTTGGGTAAAGTTAATTTCAGACATACTTAACTCGCATTCTTCCATGGGTGGTGAGGGATATTAGGTTATATTATATATACACATTGTGCAACGAAAATTTTTAGGTACTTCTTAAATATAGCGAAATCGTACTCGGCTACCATGTCCTTGTATTATCGAAATATTGAATAATTACTCGTTACACATATACATGTAGTTGTGGGTGCACATTGAAGTAACTTCTATAATTTTATTGCATTCATTCAAAAAATTATTAAAATTTCCTTGAAATTTTTTGTTCAATCAGATCCAAGAGGGAAAGTACATTTTCATCTATGGTGGCGTTGATGAAGAGTGGAGAAAACAATTTGCAAAAAGAGTAGAGGCCCTGGCTAAAGATTATGTTATACAACATGCCAAGATTTCCATAGTTTTGTCTTGTGTGGAAATGGGCTGTAAAGGAAAAGATGGTCGCTTACAGAAATTTCTCTCTTCCAGGACTCACGAGAACAATGAGTGTGGATGGGTTGTGCTGTCCAAAGGGTCTAAATTAGTGGATGGTGGAAATGGAACAACGATTTTGAAGGTCTTAGAGGAGTTCAACAAATGGAGGTGGCGTGTGCGTGAAAGCACTATGTTTGAAATTTGTTTCAAGGATTACCACAAGGAGGTTATTCACAATGGAGAGGATTGGTTTGGATACTTTATGATTGAACACTTTCGAGAACCAAAATTCTCTACCTGGGTAAAGTTATTTTCACATATTCAAATGCATAAACATCCAAATTTCACACATTACATGCATATACACATATTCATGAAGGGCATATTACAACTTACCCACTTGTTTACAACTTACCCACCTGTAATTTGACTAAAATTTAATTTGTCTATATATTGTTTGAAATTTAACACTTTACCCACCTAAAGTTAGCTCAGTTAGAGTTCCGTAACCCACTTTTGTTAAAGACATGACTAAACTTACAATTTTGTTTCACTTTTATGTCTCTCTCTTCCAAAACATTAATATATATATATATATATATAAATACAAGATTAAATAAGATTAAAAAAAATCCAACAGAACACTTGCATCATAGAATTTCAAATTACAAGTAGGTAATTTAAAATTTTGGTTAAACCACGGTTGGGTAAGTTGTAATTTGCCCATACAATTTGAAACAACTTTCATTTTGTTCAGTCTGCAAAATTATTTCCTTGAAATTTCTTATTTAACCAGATCCAGGAGGGTAAGCACATTTTCATCTATGGAGGCGAAGATAAAGAGTGGATCAACCATTTTACTAAGAAAGCAGAGGCCCTGACTAAAGATCCAGTCATACAGAAAGCCAAGATTTCCATAGAGTTGCATCACTTGACAACTAAAAGTAAAGGGAAGTATGACAATGGGATTGCTGGGCATTTTTGGTACGAATTAGAGTTATTTTCAAACTACAAACCGTGCACAGTGAGACAAGAGATTGAAAAGTTGATTTCGTACAAGAATGAGAATTTTGGATGGGCTGTGTTGTGCAATGGGTATAAATTGATGGTTAGTGGTAATGAGACAAATATTTTGAAGGTTTTGGAATTGGAGGAATTTAAAAAATATATGTAATTTGTATTTGAGTTTGGCTTCGATAGTTTCAATGATTGACATGAAGAATTTCTTCAAGCTAATCACCTTTCTCATAAGTATGAGGAAATACAAACATTTATAATTTATTAACGTGTCCAAGACTCTAAATTTGTTAACTTGTATGACGAAATATGTCACATTAATAATTTAATACATCAAACTACAAGTATTTCATTGATTAATAAGAGCATGGTTTTCATCACAATTGGGCAATACAATTGATTAATTACCTTAAAATCTACTATTTGCTTTTGGAGTTTTGAACTTGGAGCCTAAAATATAAATGACGAAAGACTGCCAAACTGCCACAAAGTTACAAGAACTTGTTTAGTAAGACATTTTATATTAATTTTTTCTTCTTCAAGGAAACATAATGCATTTCACATTCAATCATTATATAAAATGAAATATTTTGAAAATAATATAATGTTTGGTTTGAATTTGTTTCTAGTGTTCCTCTCATATGTTTCATCCTCTATACGTATTAAATAGACTAAAGAGAAAGCAGATATGTTTACATAATTATTAATGAAACAACTCCTCTTTCTACCCAAATCTCTTCTCCCAAAACATCATCGAAGTGAGATGAAGTAGACCAAATGAATTAAAATGGACTAAAATGGACTGAATGCCATGCTCTTGACAAATAAGGCTCTTAAAAACACCAAAAATGTGCTAGTTGAGTCTCAAGACTCTTAACAAATAATGAATTAAATGTCAATTTTACAATCAGAGGAGGAAGAGCCATTGTTCCTAAAAACCATCTAATTGAAAATAATGGTGTCTTAGCTAATGAAGACCTAATTGTGCACAAGCTTTTTCGAAAGCCCACATAATCACTTGTGACATGTCAAGCGAATTCATGAGCATAGTCAATTTTGGGGGCTCTTGTCTCTTGTGCCTATAGCTATCCAAACGATCAATTTCTAAGGCCTTGTTTGGATTTTTTTTTTTTTTCATCACTCATCACTCCTTTCTCAATTTTCATCACTCATCACTTAAAATACCCCAATTTTCTAATGCCCACCCATTTGGTTTTTGTTTTCACTTCACATCACTCAAATATTTCCACCTTTTTGTGGGTCCCATACCTGAGCACTTGGTTAGAGACCCATACATGATATCTGTTAGCCTACCCGCCTCACTCCGCCTCACTTTGCCTTGATCCAATCTTCAGCTCTCACTCCGCCTCTCATAAAATACCATACCAGCTTCGGCAAAGGAAAAAAAAAAAAAAAAAAAAAAAAAAACTCGAACCTAGATGCGTGAAGAACAGAGCAGATGAAGCCCAGCAAACTTTTCTCACATTTTCTCACCTTTCTTTTCCCCTGCGACAATCTCCACCGTCACTAGCGGCGGCACCAAGCATTCCTTTTTTTTTTTTTTTTTTTTTTTTTTTTTGTCAACCCCCAATACCCACAAACGTCGATCGGACCTGCAGCGACGATCGGACCTGCACAAACCCAGAACTGATGCATCGACGATCAGACCTACAAAAACGACGAATTGATGCAGCGATGATCGAACCTGCAATGATCTCCACCGTCACCACCGACGGCAAAGACCAAATGGGTTCTGTGATGAAAAAAAAAAAAAAAAAAAAAAGAAGAAGAAAGAACTACAGCGAAGACCAAATGGGTTCTGTGATTAAGAAAAAAAAAAGTTCCTGAGACCATCAAAAGAAAGAAAAAAGAATTGAAGGTAGCGAAGACCAGAGAAAGGAGAGAAAAAAGAAAGAAAAGTGGAGAAGAAAGCAGCGCCTCACGTGTGTTGCTCTGACAGTAGGTCCCTCTGTGTGTGTTTAATTACAAAAATTTCATTGGAAACTGAGTTTTGGAAACTGAAAATACCTAAAATGTGCTTTCAGTTTCCATAACTCATAACTCAAAAATCAGAGAATTGAGTGATGGAAAACAAAAACTGGAAATAAAAACCAAACAGACTTCTCATCACTGGGTCCCACCATTTTTGAGTTATGAGTGATGGAAACAGAGTTATAAGCGATGGAAACAATAAATCCAAACAGCCCCTAAATCTTTTCTATGAAATCTCACACGCTTGGACCATGAGTTAAAAGATTTGAGATGACAAATGCAAATTTTGTGAGTCACGCCGTCTCGGAATGGCTTCTTTGAGTTTAGGTCGTTTACCAAAGCTCTGTGGTATTCCTTAGGAATGGCAACGGGTCGGGTTCGAGCCGGGTTTTTTGAAACCCGGACCCGACCCGCGGGTCTACTTCTGTTACCCGGACCCGGCCCGTTTAACAAACGGGTCTTTTTTTTAGCCCCATACCCGGCCCGTCGGGTCTCCGTGGGCCCCGTCCAGCCAGCCACTTCTGGGCCTAATCCGTGGCCCAATCTTATATATATATATATAAATAAAAAACCCAAACACAAACAGCAACACAAATCAATCAACATTGTTGAAATGAGATTCTTAGACAGAAAATAAATAATAAATAAACACAAAAAATAGAAGAAATAAAACTCCTTTTATCACATAAAAAAAAATAAAAATAAAAAAACTCCATTTATGGACCGATTTTTACATTAACACAAACATCAACTCCGATTCACATTTAAACCAACGCAAAATATACACATGCATTACATTCTATACAGATTGAATCCTTAAACAAATACCCAAAAACTACTGAGAGAGGAAATGAACCCAAAACAAAAATGAACCAAAAAAAAAAAAAAAAATGAAGAACTCAGACCACTAAACTGACTAAAGCTCCATCGGCGGTGCTCCGATCTAACAACACGACCTCATCTCTCTCTGATCTAACAATCCCAATCTCTGATCTATTGATTTTGTGCTCCTCCGTGACAAACGGCAACCACCACGAGATCTTTGCTCCTCCACGAGGGTGAGGGTGGGTCAGTGAGTGAATGAGAGTGACGGTGAGGATGAGATGTGAGTGTGAGTGAGAGTCAGTGAGGGGAGGATGAGATGTGAGTGAGCGTGAGCGTAAGCGTGAGAGGGAGAGTCTGAGTCAGTGAGAGTGAAGTGAGAGAGGCGGCTGAGTTGAGAGAGAAATGAGGGAAATGAGTTTTAGGGTTAGAGTTGATATATATATATATATATAGGTAGGTAGGTTTTTTTGTAATTTTAAATATATCTAACCGGGTCAGGTCGGGTACGGGTTCGGGCCGGGTTTTTACCAAAACCCGGACCCGACCCTATTCTTTATCGGGCCGGGTAAAATCCGACCCATTAGGGTCGGGCCAGACCGGGTACCCGCGGGTCGGGTAGAAATTGTCATCCCTAGTATTCCTTTCCAAATGAGGAAAATAATGGGATGTGTCTAGAAAAGAAGTAACGTGAATGCTTTGTAAGATGGGATGGATTTAAGTATTGTTGTTTAGTTTTTATTGTTGTAAAAATACGTGTTTGAATGTTATAAAAATATGTATTAGAAGTATTGCTGTTTAAACACTGAAAGTTGTTATTTAAACAACAGTACCAAATAGTCTCTAATGTGACTATGTGAGTGCTCAATTTGAAGTTTCTTTCAAGCCTCCCATATGACAGTGACTAGCTTTTAGACCACTCAATTTAAGGTTTTCCAAAGAAGTCTGGCTTAAGAGTTGAACCTTTTTTGTCCAAATGCTATATTTAAGAAATACACGCGGCCCAAATGGAATTTCTTACACATTAAGATTTGGGTCTTCAATAAATATTTTTGCGCTTCATGATTTAGCACAAATGCTCTAAATGGACAATTTTCCTCCAAATACTTTTTTTTTTTTTTAGGTATAAAAATATGGGTTTTCATTGGGGAAACTTATTGCATGAGGACATGACAAGGGGTTGGGCCATAAGGCTTCCATTTTTTTTTTTTTTTTTTTTCGTTAAACTCACACGCCATTACCAAAACTGCATGCAACAGTTGGTAACGTGGAGCAAGTTATAAACTCAAACACACACACCCCACCAATGTGGGACAACCCATGATTTTTTTCGTTTAAGACTTCCATTCATTTGTGAAGAAAACATTGGTCTTTAAAGCGATTTTGATTATTGATTTTTTAGTTTTTATTTTTTATTTTTTAAGAAAGGACCACAATTTGTGAGATAAGAAAAAGACAGACCGGGATGGGAACCTTTTCCGTTGATGTAGATATAAATGTACAAAAATAACGAACATATTTAGTTAAAGACAGTATGTACCGTCATGTATATAACGAGAGAGAGAGAGAGAGAGAGAGAGAGAGAGAGAGAGAGAGAGAGAGAGAGAGAGAGAGAATGTATACTGTAAATATATGAATGGTTTTAATTCAACACTTTTGTTTCAAAAATTCGACAGAAAAATATGTAAACAGAAAAAGAACAGTAGTATGGTAAAGCACAGTAAAAAGAACAGTACGTGTTGATACCTTTCCCACAACGGTGGCTGAATAAAGCACAATAAAATGAGCCTTGAGATGCATTTAAATATAAATACATAAGAACAAGCAAATTAAATATACAGAAGCAAAATATTTATAAAATATATATATATTTTGCTTTTACAAACAGCAGATGTTAGTGGTAATTCAGCTTTTACGATTTTTTTTTCTCAAAACTTGTAATAGTGGCTTTGTTTACAACTAATCTAAAATTAGTATTTATCGTCTTTGTAAAAAGTAAATAAAATTGAGATTGCCACCAATGCTCATAAATGGTTTTGATTAGATCAATGGAGCCAACTCCATCCATGAGGTCTTCTATTTCTTCAAATGTAAACTAATCACACTGTTGAGTATATGCAGCATTCTCAAACATGTCCATTGTCCTTTCAAACATCTCCTCATGACCTCAGAGATCTTTCCCAAGCCACAGTCGTTAATTTCAGAGGAGCTTCGATTGCTCAAAACCCACTCCAAAAAAAAAAAAAAGATCACAGCAAGAACTCAAGCTGGCCAAAATGGTAATTTTACGAAAATTACAAACAAGAAATCTAATTATCACAACAAAAAGAAAACCAGAATTAAATCATTCAAATATAATACACAAAACAAACCAAAATAATATTAAATACAAAGGGATTTAGTAAGAAACCTGGAAAAAAATCGGAGTCATGAAAAGATGGGTGCAGGTAGAATAGGATTACAATTATGTACAATTTATCACCACACTAAATAATTGGACAATCAAACACTAATGATAACCACAAGATTATATTAACAATTATCTATAAAAATAAAAATAAAGAAAAAAGGAAAGAAAAAAGAGAAAAAAAAAAATTTTTTTTTTTCTCCAACCTCATTGAAAAGCCCCTACGACCTACTTTAGAGTTTGACGGAAAAATCACATTTTTCGTACTCAACAAATTTCATGGCTTTACAGTCAAACTATCACACCACCAGCCTCCTATATATTTGCATCTGGCTTTGACACTTCTTTCTTTCTCTCTCTCTTTCTTTGAGATAGTTCGTTCGGTTTGCTGATTTACGTTTTGTTCTTGCTTTACTCTTTCATCGCCTCCAAGACAAGATTTTTTTACAGATTTGAGATAATAATTTTTCCAAGACCTACACGTGTATGGTTTACAATTCAACTTGTCTACAAACAAGGACGGAGCCAGGACTTACTAAGAGTGCGCAATAATGTAACATTATTATTTTTATTATTGTATATAGAGAGAAAAAAAAAAATCATCTTTTTTATAATAAAATAAATAAATAAACATCTTACTTTTTTTGTTCGGCCACCAAAGTCAAGTTCCTGGCTCCGCACCCTTGCGGGAGGAACTCCATCTCACATACACCTCAATGCCCATAGCCATGAAACCCACCGCCTCAATCCATACAGCCATGGTTATTTTGTTCTGATATGCCAATCTTAACTGTGAAACCCACAGTTTTCAATCCAAACCCATCGCCATCGCCATCAACTTCTGATCTGCCAATCTGGGCGCATCAGATGCTCAGGTTGAGGTAGGTGAGATCCATTAGGAAGGGGACGTTGGAGAAAGATGCAAAGAAGAAAGAAAGACAAAAAAATTGAGGGAATATATATATATATATATATATATATTGTATTTGACATGTGATTTTTCCCATGGAGAAATTATAACGGGACAGGAGCCGCACCCATCTATGATCTCCTCCTACAAAATATATCACACTTCACGGAAAATAGATACCACTAATCTATTTTACTTTGATGATAAAGGCACGAAAAACTACACAGCATAACTAAGGTACTAGTAAAATACCAACACCTATGCGGCCAAGGAGACAAAATGCTGTAGACAGAACATGATGGCCATGAAACTGTGAAAGTGACAACAATGTGGACAAAAGAAGCGGAAATTGGATATTTGTACTTATTTTTTAAAATATTAAGGGTAAATTTCACAAACCTACCCTGAGGTTTGTGATAATACCAACTAAGTCCATAGCATTCTAAAACCTATCGATTTGGTCCTTAAAAGACAATTTTGTCCTTGATAGCCAAACACCGTTACTTTCATTTTCTTTTGTCTTCCTTTCCCCTTATTCTCCCTCTGTTCTCCGAGTTCTCTTTCTCAAAAACTCTCTAACTGAAGCTTAGCTCCGGTGAAACTCATGGCTTGGTCATCGGCATCAAAAAAATCACCATTCAAGGATCTTCCCGATTCCCACTACAATCAAAGCCGTTGACGGACTCTATCTCTTAGATCGGAACCTACGCGGTAGTGGCGGTGGTGCTTCGATCTAGATCTCGCCTTCGACAGACTCTAGCGGCGGCGTCGTGGATCGCGGCATGGTCGATCTTGTGATATGGTGTGTTTTTTTTTCTGGTTTCTCTTATGAAGATAGTTGGGATATGCTGGTTTTCTGTGTTGTTTGGCTGGGATTTTTGTTGGGTTTTTTGGGTTTTTGTTGGGATTTTTAGGAGATTTCATTAGGAGTTTACAAAGGTATTTGTGTGTTGTTTGGCCTGGGTTTTTGCTGGTTTTCTTGGGTTCCTATTGGTTTTGAAAGATATATTTTTTTTGTGCTTTTTTTGTGGAGATTTTTTATACTGTTTTTTATGGATTCAGAGATTTTGGTATTGTTACTGTACTGATTTTTCTGGTACTTTGGGATTACTTGTAAAGGGCATTATGAAAGTAACGGTGTTTAGCTATTAGGGATTATAACCACTCAAATAAAATTGATTTCTGGCAAGATTTGCTAAACAATTAGCCTGAGATTAGAGAGAGTTTTTGAGAAAGAGAACTCAGAGAACAGAGGGAGAATAAGGGGAAACGAAGACAGCAAAGAAAATGAAAGTAACGGTGTTTGGCTATCAAGGACAGAATTGTCTTTTAAGGACCAAATTGGTGGGTTTTAGAATGTAATGGACCTAGTTGGTATTATCACAAACCTCAGGGTAGGTTTGTGAAATTTACCCAAATATTAAACATAACGATCTTATTTTGAAACTATTTAATATTTAATAAAATATTTTTATTTTTTAAATTCGATTTAAACAAAATTGAATTGTGTGAAATTTGTATATTTTTAAATGTAACTTAACGTTAGCAATGTCGAATTCTACTTAATTTTTTTAAAAAATTTAAGTGATTAAACTTACTTATAACTCAATTTTTAAAAAAATGAACTTCAAAACAAGAACATAATATTTAATAATTTTAAAATAAGAATATTGTGATAGATATTTTGTAAGATAAGAACAAAAACCTATTTTTCCCACCAAAGAATGATACGCATTACACAGGCAGCCTAAGCTGAATAATCAATGAATAGCCAATTGAAAAGACATGCAACACAATAAACAAGATGTACAACATAGGGGCATCCTGATTGATTGAGTAGGAGTTAAACAACAGTTGAAACAAAATTTTCAATTAAAAAACAGAAACTTATATATATATATATATATTTCCATTTGTCTTGTCTAGATAAACTTTAGCTAGTGGACATGGGTTTATGAAGGCTAGCGATGTGTATTGGAAGCTAGACAAATGCAATTCATCTACAAACGAAAGGTTTATCTCAAAATCAACTAACAATTGCGATTGGAGGGATTGTGTCAGTTGTTATTATTGGTGAGTTACAACATTTTTCTTGAGAGCAAAGATGGAATATAAAAAAGTCTCTATTTGCCCTCCCCAACACATCTCTAAATTCCCAATGGGCTTTCCATGTGAGCTTGGGTCACTAGAGGCAGAGAAATAAGTATAATGGGCACAATGTTATCTTGGTCGGTAGCTTGCATTATTGGGCCTTCTTTTTTATTGGGCCACTTGTGTTGTGCTTGCCCAAAAATGAGCCCAAACAGTGGTTAGTCCAAAAGTTTTTCATATTCATGCTTTCCCATCATTAACTGAATGGGAAGTATTTGTAATGATAATGGAAATTGGGTTAAAGGTTTTTCTAGGTCAGTTGGTAATGCATCTTGTATGCTAGCTGAAATATGGGCCATAAGGGATGGCCTTGAACTTGCTAGAGACTTAGGAATTACCCATCTTGTGGTGGAATTGGAGGGTAAAGGAACCTGTTATGCTTCTAAAAAGTGAGCATTCTCTTAACTGCTAATTCAAATTATTGCATCTAATTACATGAATATCAGCCAAGGTTTTGATAGCTTCAAAGTCAAGCATAACTTAAGAGAATCCAACGAGTGTGTCGATGCTTTTACCAAGAGAGGGTGTGTTCTCAAATGTCTGAGTTTATTTTTTATCAGGTTCCACCTTCTAACGTTTTATTTATTTATTGTATAGATTTTGATAACTTTAACCTTGTTTCTAATCAGTTTGTAAGATCTTAATATTTAATATATGTGTATATTTACCAAAAAAATAAATAAATAAGGCCACCACTTGTGGAGCTGCTTTAGTGGTATGAAGATATCCAATTCTTCATCTTGTGAGTTCAAGTATAGGCACACCTAATTAATTGTGCAAATGGTCTTATGCCAATCATGAGTAGGGTTCAAGTAGGTCAAGGGCAGTGAGCTCGTTGTAAGAGCCTTATTTTTTTCCTTTAGAAAAATAAATAAATAAATAAATCGTTAAGGGCACATTTGGTTATAATAATAGACAATATAGTGTAATAGTTATTCATGTGGTTTATCTATATGGTTGTTTGGTTATATTTTTATTATAGTGAACAGTCATTTCTTATAAATAACTATTGTTATTGTTTAAAATGAAGAATAGCTATCACTTATCAAAATCTCTTTAATCCCTATTCCTTCATCTAGTGTAATACACTTAATTAAAAAAAAAAAAAATTTAAAACCAAAGCAAAGCCGCTCCTTCTCCTCTAAATTTTCATCTCTCTCCTCGCAATAATTTTCAATTCTTGTAGCTAGAGTTCTCCTATCTCTATAAGTACTACTCTCTCCCCCCACAATCGCAGAATTTTCTGGTGACTGTTTTGAAAATTTGAAGAGGTTTCAATCCTTGTGAACAATTTTATGAAATATTTTAACTCTCCATACATGTCTTTTGATGAAATATAACCCTATGTGTATAAATAGAAGCTTATGTTCACTTAAAAAATAATAAGTTAGAGAGAAACACAAGAAATCCTGTGGTTATTCTCCAGAATTGCTATCTATAGAACCCAACAAATTGATTGTATCCTGTGGACAAATTTGCGATAACGCTTTAGTAACAAGAGTGTGGGGGCAAATATTGTTTAAGGATAACAGTTTTGTGCCTCCAAGTTATCTATTTTTGTTTGACTTCTGTGTTATCCTTGTTCTTTCTTTATTACTTTGTACATTATTCCCAACAATATATATATATATATATATATATATATATATATATATATATATTGGGAAGTCAAGGGTTGATTTAAACCCCAAAAGAGAGTGTAGCATCCCCCCTGAGGCCCTGAGAGTAGCAAATCTTCATTCAACTAAAAAGAAGTTAAACTGATTGGAGCATAGATCTTCCCAATTAATGTTAAAATTGTTAGGACATATGTGAATCATGTTAAGAACATATGTCATTTAGAATTGACTTATCCTTTGACAAAACGCATTTTACTTGTAATTGGGTAGATCTAGGATGGTTTAAGTCTTCAAGAAACATGTTGTTCAAATCAAGAGTTAAAGCCATGCAAATCTGTCCAGGAAACAAGTGAAGAATTTTAAAGCTCAATAGCTAGTTCGACAGATTGTATCTATCGAGGTTTAAAAGGAAAATTTAGCTCGATGCTCGACAGATACCCTATCTATCGAGATTTACGAAAATCAGTTTTTCAAATCTAATTTCACGCGTAACTATGTGTATGTGTTTAGGCTTTCTTTTCTCTCAACCCTAAACATATATAAGGATTATTTTAAGGGCAGTCAAAAGGTTGTTGCACTTGTTGTTGCAAGCATATTGTGACCGGAGACATATGCCCTAGTTCATCTTTCTCTTGAAGAAGCTGTTGCGTTTGTACGTCGTAGGGTTTTGTAACCAAGGAGTTTCTTGATCTTTATCGTGTGAATGAACTGAAGAACTTTGCAGCCAACATCCTTCTCAAGTTGGTGTGTTAGTCACATACTTGGATCCGTGCATTGATTGGTTAGTCACGTACTAGGAGCCGTGCATTGAAAAAGAGAGATTGTCACTACATTACAAGTCCAATTAGGTATTGGGATAAGGGTTTAACCGTAGGTTAGTATAAGGTACTAGGATTCCTTTACTTGTAATCGTTTGTTTTGATAATAGTAGATTCTCGGGAGTGGTGACCTTAAATTCACCCAGTAGGGTTTTTGCCTTGAAGGTTTTCTCCATTCATAAACAATTCACTATGTCAACTTTATTTTCCGATGCATTTAACTTAGTTGGTGATTTGTTTGTGCTACCACGCATATTGCATGTTAATTAACTTAATTAATTCACTTGACTAATTAATTGATTAATTTATTACAAGGGATTAATACATTCTTGGCCTATCAAGTGGTATCAGAGTGGGCACACTCTGATTAGGGTTAATCTTTGTTATGTGATCCATTGACCCCTGTTGTCATGGCTGCAACTAGCATGAAAAAATCTTTTATTTCAAATACTTCTTGTTTTTCTAATCTCTACTTGATTGAGTGTCTCAGAAAATGCAAGTCTAAAAGTTATTTGAAATTTATCATGATGACTATTGGAAAAGATCTTAACATGACAAAGAAGAAACTAAACTGTCTCAGAATGAAAATGTGCAGAGTAATTCGTCTGAGAAGAGTGAGAGTTAAAGGCTTTGTTCGTAAATGGCAGATGAGAGAAAACACCATTCTTACTGATTTGTCATCTAAGTATGAAGTGTACTTCATGATGAAGTCCGCATTTAAGGTTATGGACACATGTTTGTTGTACCTTGACAGTGGCTACTTAAGACACATGACTGGAGACTGCTCTCTCTTTAAGGTTTTCGAGTCTAAGAAAGGTAGTAATGTCACTTTTGGTGATGGGAGCAAATCACAGACTAAAGGAAAAGGAACCATCTCTCTACCTGAACTGTCAGACATTGCAAATGTGTTATATGTAGAAGGTCTGAGAGTGAAACTGTTGAGTATAAGTCAGATATGTGATCAAGACTTCATGGTGCTATTCTTAAAGGGAAAATGCCTTGTGTTGAATGAGTCTGGAAAGAAACTCATAAGTGGTGTTCGCACTCTAGACAATTTTTATGGTTTGGTTCCTGATGCTGATATTGTGTGCAATAGCATTCGTTTGCCAACTGAAGATCTGTGGCACCAAAGTAAAGGACATGCTAGTTACAAACATTTTTCAATTGTATCTAAGCATAAATCAGTTTTGGGGATACCAAAACTTAGTAGAGTGGACAATGTTGTGTGTGGACTGTGTCAGCTTAGGAAACAGACAAAAGCTAAACATTCAGACACTCAGACATCCACTACATCTAGACCATTGGAGTTACTACATCTGGATCTCATGGGTCCAACTAGAATCGAGTCTCTTGGTGGGAAGAGATACATCATGGTTGTGGTAGATGACTTCACTAGGTACACTTAGGTCATTCTTCTAAGATCCAAGTTAGATGCTCCTGAGCACATTGAAGCCTTGTGCACAAGATTGCAAAATGAGAAGAGCTTAAAGATTGATCGAATTTGAAGTGATCACGGTAAAGAATTTGAGAACTTTTATATGGAGTCATTTTGCACTAGATCAGGTATATCTCAAGAATTCTCTACTCCTATTACTCCTCAGCAAAATGGTGTAATAGAAAGAAAGAACAGGGTTATTCAGGAGATGGCTAGAGCCATGTTGCACAACAAGGATGTGGCTAGAAACTTGTGGAGAAAAGTTGTCAACACTGCGTGTCATACGATTAACAGGGTATATTTCAGACCCGGTACTAAGAAAACTCCCTATGAGTTATGAAGGGAAGGAAGCCAAATGTTAAGTATTTCAAAATCTTTGGAAGTACTTGTTTCATTCTCAAGAATAGAGAGAATTTGGGAAAATTTGACTCCCAAAGCAATGAAGGAATATTTTTGGGATACTTCTCTATAAGCAAGGTTTATCGGGTATACAACAAGAGAACCAAGAAGGTGATGGAAATGGTAAATGTTGTTATCGATGAAGCTTCAGAGTCCGGTTTTTTAGAAAATTAGTGAGGAAATCCCCAAGGAAATTCTTCCTCCCGAGCCTAAGGATGTTCAAGAAATTGTTGATCAAGAGCCCGCATCTCCAAGTACTCCCAACACTCCAAGTGTTGTAGAAGGTTCAGCAGACATACCTACCTCACCTAATTCTGAATCTCATGAAGAGAAAGGACCTTCCTCCAGGATCAAGTTAAATCATCCTCCTGAAGTTATTGTGGGAAACATGAATGAACTTACTCTAAGGAAGCGTACAGTTGATAAATGTGTTGCTAACTTTGTGTCATATTCTTGTTATTTGTCACAGGTTGAACCCACCAAGGTTGAAGAAGCTCTTCAGGATGAAAGCTGGGTTGAGGCTATGCATGATTAACTACTTCAATTTCAAAGGAATGATGTCTAGACTCTAGTACCTAGATCGAAAGGTGAACACATCATTGGCACAAAGTGGATAATCCGCAATAAGATTGATGAGAAAGGTAATATAATTTGCAACAAGGCTCGTCTTATGATTCAAGGATACTCTCAAATGGAAGGAGTAGACTATGATGAGATATTTGCTCCAGTAGCTAGTATGGAGTCCATCAGGATTCTCCTAACCCCAGCATGTCACTTGAAGTTCAAGCTTTATCAAATGAATGTAAAGACTGCTTTCTTGAATGGATTCCTTAAAGAAGATGTCTATTTGGCTCAACCAAAAGGATTCATTGATCCACACTTTCCAGACCATGTGTTGTAGTTCAAGAAAGCACTCTATGGTTTAAAGAAAGCCCCTAGAGCTTGGTATGATCGGCTCACACAATACTTGGTATCACATGGATTCACAAGAGGAAAAGTTAATCAAACTCTTTTCATCAAAAGGGAAGACGGCGAGTTAATAGTTGCTCAAGTCTATGTTGATGATATCATCTTCGGGTCGACAAAGGATGAACTTGCTCATAGTTTCTCCAAACTCATGCAGGCCAAGTTCAAGATGAGCATGATTGGAGAGTTGAATCACTTCATTGGATTACAAATCCGTCAACAAGAGCCAGGTATATTCATATCTCAATCTAAATATGCTAAAAATCTTGTGAAAAAGTTTGGTTTGGAATCTGTTAGTTTTGTTAGAACCCCTATGAGCCCAAATGTTAAATTCACTGTTGATTTGTTGGGAAAAAGTGTTGATTCGTCTCTATATAGAAGCATAATAGGTAGTCTTCTTTACCTTACTGCTAGTAGACTTGACATTAGTTACAGTATGGGAGTGTGTACTAGATACTAGGCGAATCCCAAAGAGTCTCATATGATTTCTTTGAAAAGAATCATAAAGTATGTCAAAACCACTGCCGATTTTGGTGTGTGGTATAGCAAGAACACAAATGATGTCTTAGTTAGGTATTTTGATGCAGACTGGGCTGGTTATGCTGATGATAGAAAGAGTACTTCAGGGGATTGTTTTTATGTGGGTAATAATCTTGTCTCCTGGATGAGCAAAAAGCAGAATTCCATCTCTTTATCCACTACAGAGGTTGAATACATCGATGTCGGTAGCTATTGCACCTAACTTCTATGGATGCAAAAACTCCTCCTTGATTATGGTATTCGTCAAGAACATCTTACCATCTATTGTGACAATACCAATGCCACGAACATCTCTAAGAATCATGTTCAACATTCTCGTACTAAACACATAGAGATTTGACATCACTTCATTTGGGAGCTTGTCGAAGATGGTACTTTCACTCTTGAGTTCATTCACATTGATGATCAAAAGGCTGATTTGTTCACCAAACCTCTTGATAGCAAACAATTTAAATTCCTTTGCCAAAACATTGGTGTTATCTCCATGGATTGATCTCCTCTTCTCCACCTCCTTCCTCATGCATTTACATCTATTTTTTATGTTTTACTTTGTTTAACATGTTTTTATTTGTTTGTTTTCAGTTTTGGTTTATTTTGTTTTTCATAAAAAAAAAAAAAAATGAAAAATTAGAAAAAATACAAAAACAGTGTGTGTTTTGTGTACATTGGTACTTGTGTACTTTGGATGGCCATTGAAATTTTTTTTTCTAAATTTTGTATCATTTGTAGCTTAGATGAGCATCTCTATGCACAACTAAGCAAGTGAGTTTTGTGGCTTGTGTTTGTGATGAGTAAGATTAAGTAATCTTTTGTACTTAACATTTGTATCACTCTTTTTGATAGGAACGACTAGAAAATCCTAAGAGAAAGGCATAAATAATTATCTCACCACTATTGCTCGCCAATTATAAAATGACATTTGTATGCTTTGGCATGGCAAAAGTGCAATGTCAATGACATCTTTATGCTTCAACATAGCAAAAGTGCAATGTCAAGAGTTTAACATAATTGGGTATTTTCTTCTCTCTCTTATATGCCCACGCATGATATGCTTGAAAGAAAAATATGCAAAGAAAATAAAAGCAAAAGGAATCAAAATGCTTTATATATGATTACAAGCGTGTCTTCTAGGAAATGTGGGAGTTATAGGATGTACTTCGAAGGTAATAGTCCACATCAAGCAATTATGATTGTGTATGAGTTAAATTGATTTTCTCATATCCCAAATTGTCAAACATGAAGACACTTATGCAATCTTGCGATGTTTTTCACACATAACACGCAATATTCTTTTCTACTTTTGATACAAGTGCAGGTACAATGTGATTTGGCCATCACAAGGAATACATGTGTTAATGTATGCTTGCTAAATTGTCATGACTTGTTTTTTAAATATAAAATTGGTTGGACTTGTTTAGTGAGTGTGTGTGTTCTGGATCTAAATGCTTGACTTTTGTTGTTGTTGTTGTTGTTGTTGTTGTTGTGTTGAGAGATGTTTTTGAGAGCTTAAAATGTTGATTTGATCTTTGGTTGAGTAGCATGCTTGATTGCATTCATTTCTGTGTTTTTCTCTTCTTTGAAAAACTGTTTTTGCACTTCTTGACAGCTTCTCGATACCTCTCGATAGATAAGCTATCTATCGAGCCTCTTGATCTTCTTTCTTGATAGTAGTTAACGCAATCTTGATCCATCAAAGCTTTCGAGAATTTGTCTCGATATCTTCTTGACAGATTCTCAATCCATCGAGAAACATTCTGTCTGCTCGATAGATGTTTGATAGCAGTTTGATCCATCAAGGTCTCTTTGCTATGGGCAGCTCTCGATAGCACCTCAACAGCTTCATCTGTCAAGAATTAGTGCTTGACAGCTCTCGATCCATCGAGCTTCGTGATTTCTATATATAGGCTTCAGCACGATTTTCTCTCATTTCTCTCCGATCTCTCTCGATAGAATCTGACTCTTCACCTCCCTAAACACTTTTCTCTCTCTCTAAACCTCAAACCCAGTTGTTTTTAGCCTAGAGTGATCTTCCTTTATCTGGTATGATCATGTTTTCGCTTTTTCTTCATGCAATTCATTCATATAGACCTAGGTTTTTGGGTTTTTGAAACATTTTGGGATTTTTCAAAATTGATGAGTTTTTTACAAAATTTTTGGGTTGGGTTTTGTTTAAATGATCTTATATGTTCATGTATTGCATCACATTTTCATTTTAACAATGTTTCATGCATTATAGATGTGTGTTCTCTATGTTGAAATCAAGTGTGCTAGTAGAACTAGATTGGGCTAAGCCCATGATGTTTTTATTATTGCATGTCACATGTTCATGCATTTTTCATGCATACGTATCTCTCTTTTCTATCTTTTTGATATTGATCTTGTTGGTACTCTTCTGCTTCTCTCTCTCTCTCTCTCTCTCTCTCTCTCTTTCTCTCTTTCTCTCTCTTGATTAGTCTGCACATGGCACCTAAGTGCAAGTTTGCTCCATCCCGGAACCCTCCTCGTCCTAGGGTAGCATCTTCTTCTGATCCTACTCCTTCTTCTGTCAGGTTCTGTGATGATAAAGCCCGTCGGGACTTTTCAGAGGACTTTTCTCGATGCGACATTCATTCGGAACACAAAGTCATCCTTTCGGATTTTTCTGATACTGACCTTCCCATTGTCATCTATAGTAGGGGTTGGGAGTCTCTTTATGACATCCCGGTAACTTATCCCTCCGTGATCATACAGAAGTTTTACTTTAATATGCATGGATTTGATTACTCTATACCTTATTTTATCACTCGCGTTCAAGGTATGCGCATTATAATCACTCAGAATCTTATATTTGACGTACTACACGTTCCGATGGTAGAGTTTGTTGACTACCCTGGCTGTCCTCATCTTCGGACTGTGTTCAAAGACGAACTCATGTCTCTTTTCTGTGAGACACCCTCATCTTAGGGTGAAC
This sequence comes from Quercus tomentella, assembly GCA_028535165.1. Lineage (NCBI taxonomy): Eukaryota > Viridiplantae > Streptophyta > Magnoliopsida > Fagales > Fagaceae > Quercus > Quercus tomentella. Next base: position 79,568,099 of record JAPQVY010000068.1, read on the forward strand.
GTCAAAACACCCCTTGCTCAGGTTTTGCCAAAGGTCTAAGGTTCCTAAATATGTTGATGACATTTGTTTTACATCCCTTATCTCACTATAATTCGATTACTGAGCCTCGTGCTTGATTTTTGCTATCCTTACTTAAGGGACTTACTATTGACTTTCCCTCTCACTCCATACCCTCCCTTATTGATGTCTATAAGGATACGGCGACCTGTGATAATCTTATTTTCCCTTCTGCTATCACACGGATTCTTCGCCATGAGTTTGTCTCCTATCCTGAGTCTCCTCACTTCACCATAATGTGTGCCATTAGCGCAGCGACCGTTAGACGGAGCGAGGCCTAGCTTCAACGGAAGCGACCACAGATTGAGGCGGCGACTCCTTCGGCTTCTTCCACTCCATCCACATTCGCTCCTTCTTCTTCTGCGGGTGGTGTGACCCTCGAGGTAGTCATGGCGCAGCTTCAGCGCAGGGATGTTTGCCTTGATACACTCATTACTGAGTTGTATCAGGTGAACACCCGTGTCGATCGCATTGCTAGACGACAGCCTCGCCTTGGCGGTTTCGTAGAGTCTCCCTCTCCTTCTCCACAGGCTTATAAGGACATGGATGACGATGGTAACTTCGATAATGATGCTGATGCTACTGTTGATGAGGATGCTAGCACTTCTGGTAACGATGAGATGACTGCTTCTCAGTGACTTACCCTCTGTCATTCGTGACAAAAAAGAGAAGTAGTTTTGGGTATGAGAGTAGTCATGTACTTAGGGGGAGTGTTAGTATAGGAGATTATTTTGTTAGGGGGAGTGTTTATCTTTTGAGGGACGTAGTGAGGACTTATGTATTTTCTTTTCTTTCTATTTTAGATACATTGTTCTTACATTGTGATAGCAAACCTTGTACTTATTTTGATATAAATATATATATATTGATGAGGTTGTTATTACTTTCTTTCACCTATCTCTTCATGTTTTGTTGTTGTTGTTTTTTTTTTTTTTTTTTTTTTTTTTTTTTTTTTTTTTTTTTTTTTCCTCTCTCTCTCTATGCACATACTTCTTATTTATTGTATGCAATCTTTTATTTTTATTTCAAACTAAGATGCCGTGATGAGCTTTGTTTAAAGTGTTTCAGAAATACAAGTTGTCAAAATCTTTCATGCCATGAACTCTCTTCTTACAAAGTTTTTCAAGAGTTTGTATTTGGATAGATTTTATTGTATTCAACAAGTGAGTATGAGTTGAGTGATTTATGACTTCTCTCATATATTCATTTGTTTGTTGTAGTTTTGTCACGGATTGCCAAAGGGGGAGATTGTTAGAACATATGTGAATCATGTTAAGAACATATGTCATTTAGAATTGTCATGGTTTAAGTCTTCAAGAAACATGTTGTTCAAGTCAAGAGTTAAAGCCATGCAAATTTGTCCAAGAAATAAGTAGAGAAGTGCTGTATTTTAAAACTCGACAGCTTGTATCTATAGAGGTTTAAAAGGAAAATTTAGCTCGATACTCGACAGCTGCTCGATAGATACCCTATCTATCAAGATTTACGAAAATCAGTTTTTCAGATCTGATTTCACGCATATCCATGTGTATGTGTTTAGGCTTTCTTTTCTCTCAACTCTAAACATATATAAGGATTATTTTAAGGGCCGTGAAAAGGTTGTTGCACTTGTTGTTGCAAGCATATTGTGACCGGAGACATACCCCTTAGTTTATCTTTCTTTTGAAGAAGCTGTTGCGTTTATACGCCGTAGGGTTTTATAACCAATGAGCTTCTTGATCTTCATTGTGTCGATGAATTGAAGAACTTTGCAGTCAACATCCTTCACAAGTTGATGTGTTAGTCATGTACTTAGATCCGTGTATCGATTTGTTAGTCACGTACTGGGAGTTGTGCATTGAAAAGGAGAAATTGACACTACATTACAAGTCCAGTTGGGTATTGGGGTAAAGGTTCAACTGTAGGTTGGTATAAGGTACTGGGATTTCTTTACTTGTAACCGCTTGTTTTGATAATAGTGGATTCTCGAGAATGGTAACCTTAAATTCATCCGGTAGGGTTTGTGTAACATCCCGTGAGTTTTTTTTTTTTAAAAAAAAAAAGGTAAGTCAGAATTTTTGTGGACCAATGTGCCCCCACCTAACCCCACTACCCATCACACAATCCACTCCCTCTTTTCTCTCTTTGGCCGGTCACTCCCAATCTTGTTCTCCTTTTCTTTTTCTTTTTCAGTCAACATAACACACATACGCACACTCCTCTCCCTCACCCTCCCACTGGTACATTCCTCATCCTCACCTCTACCATTTTTTCCGGCAAAATCACTAGAAAATTCTCAAGAACATCACACCTTCACATAAGTTAATTGAGGTAAAAGTTTTAATTTCTTTTGATGAGTATTATGTTCTTATTTGAGGTTATTTTACCCAAGCTTTAATAATGATTTTCATGTGATTTAAGAGCTTTGGAAATGATATTCATATGTTATACGTATGGGTTTTGGTCTTGGTGGATGTAATTGTTGAGTGAGTTCATGCTTTTTACAATGTTGGGTATTTAGGGCTTGTTATGGTGAAAATTTAGGGGTTTTGAGGTATATCTTGTGAAATGAAATTGTGAATATAATTTTATGGTTTATTTGGAGCTAGTTAAAGATCTAAATTGTTTGTTTGAAAGGATATTGTGATTTTGGTGTCATGGGTCTCTTGATGATGTTGTGAAAACCATGTGGAAACTATTTATAAATTATTGAGGTTTTGATGTTAGAAATAATACCTTGTATGATTCATAAGTATAATGGGAGTCTATGTCTTGTAAAGTAATTGGTTGAGAAACTTTGGAGATGGAAAATATTATTTGTGAGGCTAAATCTAGGCTTGCTTAATTTAGTGCTTATTTGCCAATTCCTAATATGTAGCTAGATACAATTTCAAGCTTTGTGCTCATTGTGATAGATTTGCTTGACATTGTTTAGGTTCTAGCTAATCTCCCCTTGGAGCTTGGAGAATTAGGATTTTGCGGTTGCTAGGTAAGTAGCTTTTTAATGGGTATTTTTGGAAAATAACCATATCTTATAAATATTGTTTTTGGGTCAAACACATTTTGGAAAATTAATGGTGGGACTATGTTTTTCTAAAAGGTGTTGTGTTATGACCCTACTATATATATGATTATATATGAAAATGCATATTCTTATTGCATATGGGGGATTTGCATGATTTGTTAGCAAAGAAAAGACTAGCATCTTTGATTAAATTCTAGAAAATGCGTATTATGGATTTATTGCATTATTTGCAAAAATATAAATATGCTTTATCTTGGCCTATGTTATTTGGGAAGTTAATACAAAATCTCTTTGGCAAGAAATAAGTTGAAGGCATTGAGAACCTTGTGAATATCTTGGACATTCAAATGTTTTATGAAACTACTTAGAAGTGAAATTATGTATTTTGAATTAAAGTTATGTGACATGTGATTACTCGGTGATTACCTAGCTAGATACTATAGTCTGTGTGACATTAGTATCTTAGCACCCGTCTTTGTGATGGTTATTAGTTCTGGCTTTGTGTCGGCGATGAGTTCCGGCTTTGTGTCGGCAGTTTAGTTCCGGTTTTGTGTCGGCAATGAGTTCCGGCTTTGTGTCGGCGATTATCATGTGGCCTTGGGTTAGATTTTCTAGTTTGGAACGGTGTTGTTATTGCTCACAGTATAGTAAGTAGTTTCATGTTGAGATATTTTGAGGAATATATAGTATGTAATCTCATGAGAACATTTTGAGAAGCTTTGTGCTGTGTCAATTTATTCATTATTGTCATATTATTTTTGGGAAATGGTTTTTTAGAAACTATTTGGAAACTCCCGAATTAAAAGCATGATTTGTAAATTGTTACCATCATGAAACTTGCATTTCCCCACCCCCTTTAATTATGCTACTTACTGGGTTTTGTCTCATTCCATTATTTTTATAACTTTTCAGAGTAGGCAACAATCTTTTGAGACAGCTTTTTGGTGGCTAATAGTAGTTAGACTAACTATTGATGGAGGCTGAATTTTTGTGTAATGGATATATTAGATGGTGTACATCTTAGTCTAGGCTTGACTCATTCTTTTGTATATTATAGTGGTTATGACTGTATTTCCACTGTTGGGACAAGCTGTTGTTATGTAATTGTTGTTTTCAGACCTCTATTCTTTTGTGGCCTATGGTCCTTGTAATTAATGCTTAGAGCTCTGACTTACTCTGAAAGTATATTCTATGGGATGATTATGATAATCCTTGTTGTTGGCACTCGATAATAATTATGTAGATTGAATTGTCAAAAAGGAAAAATTTACAGGTACTTGAGACGTCTCTCTCATGTTTTGGACCCTTTGGGGTTTGGGGCGTGACAGTTTGTGCCTTGGAGGTTTTCCCCATTCGTAAACAAATCTTCATGCCAACTTTATTTTCCGCTGTATTTAATTTAGTTGGTGATTTGTTTGTGCTACCACGTGTATTGCTCGACAGATACCCTATCTATCGAGATTTACAAAAATCAGTATTTCAGATCTGATTTCATGCATATCCATGTGTATGTGTTTAGGCTTTCTTTTTTCTCAACCTTAAACATATATAAGAATTATTTTGAGGGCCGTCAAAAGGTTGTTGCACTTGTTGTTGCACTTGTTGTTGCAAGCATATTGTGACCGGAGACATATGCCTTAGTTCATATTTCTTTTGAAGAAGCTGCTACGTTTATATGCCGTAGGGTTTTGTAACCAATGAGCTTCTCGATTTTTATCGTGTGGATGAGCTAAAGAACTTTGCAGCCAACATCCTTCTCAAGTTGGTGTGTTAGTCACGTACTTAGATCCGTGTATCGATTGGTTAGTCATGTACTAGGAGTTGTGCATTGAAAAGGAGAAATTGACACTACATTATAAGTCCAATTGGGTATTAGGGTAAGGGTTCAACTGTAGGTTGATATAAGATATTGAGATTTCTTTACTTGTAACCGCTTGTTTTGATAATAGTGGATTCTCGGGAATGATGACCTTAAATTCACCCAGTAGGGTTTGTGCCTTGGAGGTTTTCCCCATTCGTAAACAAATCACCATATCAACTTTATTTTTTGCTGCATTTAACTTAGTTGGTAATTTGTTTGTGCTACCACGCGTATTGCTCGACAGATGCCCTATCTATTGAGATTTATGAAAATCAGTTTTTCAGATCTGATTTCACGCATATCCATGTGTATGTGTTTAGGCTTTTTTTTCTCTCAACCCTAAACATATATAAAGATTATTTTAAGGGCCGTCAAAAGGTTGTTGCAAGCATATTGTGATCGGAGACATATGCCTTAGTTCATCTTTCTTTTGAAGAAGCTGCTGCGTTTATACGCCGTAGGGTTTTGTAACCAATGAACTTTTTGATTTTCATCGTATGGATGAACTGAAGAACTTTGCAGTCAACATCCTTCTCAAGTTGATGTGTTAGTCATGTACTTAGATCCGTGTATCGATTGGTTAGTCACGTACTGGGAGTCGTGCATTGAAAAGGAGAAATTGTCACTACATTACAAGTCCAATTAGGTATTGGGGTAAGGGTTCAACTGTAGGTTGGTATAAGGTACTTGAATTTCTTTACTTGTAACTGTTGTTTTGATAATAGTGGATTCTCGGGAGTGGTGACCTTAAATTCACCCGTAGGGTTTGTGCCTTGGAGATTTTCCCTATTCGTAAACAAATCACCATGTCAACTTTATTTTCTACTGCATTTAACTTAGTTGGTGATTTGTTTGTGCTACCACGTGTATTGTATGTTAATTAACTTAATTAATTCAGTTGGCTAATTAATTGGTTAATTTATCACAAGGGGTCAATACATTCTTGGCCTATAAAAAACAATCAGTTGAGAGGTTATAATGAATATTCATGAATTTGGTATTTAGGAGAGATAACCGAAGTTGTCAGTTCCATTGCCAAAGTACTGCTTCAGTTTGTCACAGAATATTTTGGTAACAATGTGGTTCAGTGTACTGCTTAAGACCATATGTTTATTCTTATTTGTCAAGTTTATAACATATCAATTCAATACAAGAGCACACAATATAACATATTTATCAAGTTTATAACATATTTTTATAGTTATTAATTTATAGTCACACTGATATGGGATGGAGAGTTTTTGAACCTTAGTTCTCCGTATAAAATAGAGCACACAACATCATTATTAAATAATGAGACTTAATTTTAGTTAAAGTTATAAACACCATCATCTAATAATAATTAATAGTGGGTTCTAGTTAGTTCAACTGATAAAATTTTTGATGGTTGAATAAGAGATCTATGGTTCAATCCCCGCTTACACCAAAAATCAATTGGTGCCTTGGTCTGATGATAAATATCTATTATCAGGAGCGGACTCCATAGGTTAAAACTATCTCCAAAAAAAAAAAATTTAATTAAGAAGTTTTTTTTTTTTTTTTTTCGTAGATCTTTATTTTGTTAACTTAATAATATTAGGGATGACAATGGGGCGGGACGGGGTTGAAGGATGAGGTCTTCGCCTTCGCGCAGCATGGTTTTGTCTTACTCTATTCCCGCCCCCACCTCATATGACAGGTAAAATTTTCTTGCCCATCCCTGCCCTTTGAGGCCTCAACCCACCCCGTAAAACCCGTCTTTTTGTTAATTTGACCCACAATTATTTACACATTTTTTATGTTTGATCAAAAAAAATATACTTGAAATTGCAACTAAATTTATCCCATGAAATCAAATTGATTTTAGCAAAAACTAAATAATATTATCCAAGTATTTAACAAGACAATATCATAACAAAAATAAAAATCCCATAGTACAACACATAACAAAATAATCCAAACTCCTCATACATAACAAAATTGTTACCTTATTTTCAACCTTGTTAGAGAGAAAAGAGAGGCAGAGAGCCACGTTGGGTAGAATAAAATAAGCTAATATTGATATATTTGTTTAAATAGTAGGGTTTTAGGGTGTGCAAAGTTTACAATTATAACTCTTATTAACGTGGGGCGAGAAAGGCAAGGCAGGGTGGGTTTAAAAAGTCTAAACCCATCCTTACTCTGCCACATGGTGCAGGGCTAAAATCTCGCCCTCATCCTCGCTCTACCACCTTTGCGAGGCGGGAAAAACTCGCATGGGGTGAAACAGAGAAAGGTGGGTCAAGCGGAGTGAGACAAAATTGTCATTCCTACTTTATATATATATATATATATATATATATATATATATATATATATATATATGAGTTAGATTAACAGGTGTCTTTAGGAAATTCATTAATGAACAATTTTAGGAAAGTTTTGATACAATTTTCATGAGAATTATTAAATATTGTAAAAAAAAAAAAAGTTTAATTGCTTTTTTTTTCCTATATATATTTTTTTAAAATATTTTCTAAATCAATACTTGTAATGCATCTTGTAAGGACCAAAAAATCATGCGTCCCAAGCCCACTTAGAACAGTAAGTTGTTCAGCTCAATCCTGGCCTAAATCAATGAAATTTGTAAGACGAAGGAACGAACAACAATAGAGGGCCTTGCCTAAGGATAAATGCAAGGAAGAATAAGGTTTATATTAAGAAATAGATGAGCGTTCAACTCTCCATAAGCTTGCCCGAGGAGGCTAAGTTTACACAAAAGTAATACTATTCACTCCCTTCTCTCAATACTTTTTTTTTTTTTTTTTAATGCGGCTGCTAAAGCTGTTGTCCAGTATTTAATGCAGAGGAGACAGGCTACTTCAAGCTAGAAACTTCCCCCACAGCCACCAACTCTCTTCCTCTCCCCTCTGGATCTTACTCCCACATGGAACTCCTTAGTACACTTTGATTCGTCTTTTCCTTTCCTCGGGTATCTCTTCTCTTCGGGTCTATGGGCAATGACATCCTCACAGTCACACTGCAACTCTTCAGATTTATCCTCGGTCCTTGGGCACCCACACATCCGTTAACTTTTCTCATACTTATATATTACACATCTAAAATAATTGCAATGAATTAATTAAAATAACAAAATTACAACTTCACTGTCTCATGTATTTTGTAGTGAAACAATAACCTCTTTTTTCAAGTAATCAAAATTTTCTTTTAGAGAGAGAGAGATGTGACTTTGTGTTTGTGACTTGAGAAAGATGTGATGGAAAGAGAAGAAAAACGAAATAATGTTTGAGAACGAAAAAATAAACGATGTTAATTTATATAAATTGATTCTAAAAAATTTATATAAGTTAAATATATGTCTATATATACATTTTTTTAAAGATCATTTGAGCTCTAATTAAAAATATTAATACATAAATGTTAATAAAAATATATTTATATAATCATGATAATCATGAAACAATGTATTGGTACTTGTAAACTCCCCATTTGAGGCGGTCTCTCACCGTATTAAAAAATTTCATTCCTCCAACCAAATCAAAACTACTTTTAATATGGTATTGACTTCCTTGATAGGAATAGTACTTAACTCACAAATACAAATTTATAAGTTTGAACCCAATTATTTTATATTACTTCTTTAATTTCTTTATTTTTTTAAGTAAAAAAAATTCTATGTGTAACGAGCTCTTCTACATACATTCCAACAATCAGTCCTCAAATAGACTCTCTATTTTTCCCCCTTCTTATTTGCATGTATGTATCTTACTAAAAGCAACGTTTTAACATAAGAGAATAAAAGGAGAAAGAATAAGAAAAATAATAGAGGCAGGATACTTTGAATGTATCTTTTTTCTTTCTCTTTGATGAATTAATACTTTGAGTCATGAGTTGTTTTATAGGGTTGTCATTGCAACTTAGGAGAATAAAAGGAAAAGAAAAAACCGAAAAGAACAAAGGCAGGATAAATACTTTGAGTGTATCTTTTTTTTCCTTCCCTTTTAGATGAATTAATACCATGAGTCTATCAAAGATAAAACAATGAGTTGTGTTTTACACGTTTGTCAGTACAATGGAGCACTAGGATAGGATTGTTAAAGCAAAATGACAGACCATAATGAAGCCTTGAACAGAAAGCATAAAATCTGTTGAATCGAATATTGCACCAAAAAAAAAAAAAAAAAAAAAAGTCAATTTGTTTAAATTACAAAACAATTTTCTCTTTAATAAAAAGTTGTAATTTCAATTTACCAAAATAATATATGAAAAAGTAGTCACACATTTTACAGTGTTATCAAACTAAATAAATTTATAACATATTATGTTATTTACAGTGTCTCAATATTGTAGTAAGTTATATGGAAGCGGCCAGAATGAAACATAAACCTTTTTTTTTTTTTTTTTTTTTTTTTGAGTGTGTCGGTTTTGTATCCAGTAATTTACAGTAATTTATGGTAGTTTATTTTTTGGCAAAAATGTAAAATTGACTTTCTAAGTTTCTTCAGAAATCATTTCGATCAGTCCTCTAACTTTATTTTTGTTCATTTTAATCCTCTAAGTTTCAGATTTAATTAATTAAGACATTTCTGTCAAATTTTATTAAAATTAAAAAAAAAAATCTGGAAAATACTTTTCAATCATTAATTGAATTTTTTTAATTAAAAAAATTTGAAGAAAAATTTAAAAAATTGGAAAATTAACTACAACATATAACAAAAATTGATGGAAAAGCCTTAATTGAATAAACTTGAAAGTTAGAGGATTGAAGTAACGAAAGAAAAATTAGAGGACTTAAATGAATTTTGGTAGAACATAGAGGGTGAGTAATGCATTCTAATAGAATGCATTTTACAAAATGTATTATGACAAAATGCATTTTCTTGAAAACTTGCGTTTAGTATTAAGCTGAAATTTTTATTAAAAAAAAATTATGTTAAATGAAATTGCATTTGGTTTGAAGAAATGTAGAATTCGCTTTTTAAAAATGTGAATAAATACAAAGCGTAGAATTATATATGTGTAAGTTCCATATATATGAGTCCCATATATTATGAAAAAGATATCTCGATCCCTCTCATGAGATATCTTCTGATGTGAGTGACTAGTCAGTGCATCCCAATTACTCTAGTGAAAAATGAGAAGTCACATTTTTGTGACTTTTTTTATTTTATTTTATTTTTTATATAAGATATAATTTCTATTCTAACATAATCTAAGTGTATATATATGTGAAGCTCTCTCCTGAAAACTTGAACTCTAGCCTTTACCCCCCACATCCCATAAGCACTTATGTTTGTGGAGTGACCATCGCACCAAGGGTGTGACTTTTGATTTTTGCTCTAGAAATGAAGATTTGGAAAACACATTCTAGTCTTAACTACTTTTGTCTAATAAAAAACTTGAATATTTTTTTAAAAAAATGTATTTTTTGCCTAGAAAGTTGTGAAAATGCATTCTAATATTAGTTCCAAACACTACCTAAATGTGACAGTGACAAAGTAGAAGTTAGCTACTTATCAAAAAAAAAAAAAAAAAGTTAGCTTATATAAAAAAAAAATTATTTTTTCTTTTCTATATGGCTGGGTATCTTCTAAATTCATATCCGCCATATATTAGATAGATTACCATTGCTATTGATTTTGGAAGTGGCTTATAAAATACAAATTATCTACTATCATTGCCAAATTGCGGTTATTTTTTTCACTAAAAAAAATTTTGAGATTGCTTTTTCTTTTTCTTTTGTCATTTTTCAGTTATACAGTCATACTCTTTCTTTTTCTTTTTTCTCTTTTTGATTAGTAGCTGTACTTGTACTCTTTAAAAAAAAGAAAAGAAAAGTGAAACACTACCTAAATGTGACAGTGACAAAGTAGAAGTTAGCTACTTATCCCAAAAAAAAAGTTAGCTTATATAAATTTTTTTTTTTTTTTCTTTTCTATATGGCTGGGTATCTTCTAAATTCATATCCACCATATATTAGATAGATTACCATTGCTATTGATTTTGGAAGTGGCTTATAAAATACAAATTCTCTACTATCATTGCCAAATTGCGGTTATTTTTTTCACTAAAAAAAATTTTGAGATTGCTTTTTCTTTTTCTTTTGTCATTTTTCAGTTATACAGTTATACTCTTTCTTTTCCTTCTCTTTTTGATCAGTAGCTGTACTTGTACTCTTTAAAAAAAGAAAAGAAAAGTGAAAGTGATACTGATAAGGAAGGTAGCTGCCAGCGAGCAGCGTGGGGAGCAAGTTAGTTGGGAGCCACGACATAGATTTATTATTTTGTTGAAAAACTTATGGTTCTTTTGGATTGAGGACGAGGGAGAGAGAGTAGAGTAAAGAAGAGTATAATAGAATTGATAAAAAATTAGTCTATTTTTAGTCAACTCTACTTTACTCTCTTCCACTTTCCCCTCAATCCAAATAGGCCCATAGTTTGGGTAAAAGGCACCACTGTCCCTAAAACAAGTTATGATCCGTTTGGAATGTGAGAGAGAGAGAGAGAGGGGAGTAGAATTTTATTCTACTTCCATCCACTCTTCCTTTTCTCTCCTCAATCCAAATGGGCCATTAAATTTCTAAAAATAACAAAACCACCTGTTAATCCTGTGTTACTAAAGTATTCGCTTTTTCTTTGAATTGATATTATGAGTAAATAGTTGATGGTAGAAAATACTTTGTCCCTTCAGAGAATTCTATAAAATTGGAATGATATAAAGATGGTAGCAAATACTCTACCAACTATAATCAAGTTAATTTATGTGAGCACAAATCTTTCCTGCTATTTTTAGGATAGTTGGTCTTTCATTAAGAGGAAAATTGATGAATCTTAGCTTCTTCTCCTTCTTCTTTCTTTTTAATCTATTTATTTTAACTTTATGTTTTTTTTGGGAATGTAAGAGTTTAACCATGGCAATTGGTTGTCTGAGTTCGGCCCAATCAAATGGATGTATTGTCTTCTAATGTTAGGTTTTGAAAATTATGAAATCTTTTCATATATGTAAAAATTTGTATTAGTATCTTCTTCTTTTGAAGTGGATTGATTCATTGATTTAGATTAAATATTACAAATCCATAGTTCTATCTAGTGTGATGATGTTGTCAGATTTGAGAAATAAAATCATAATTGTGAAATTAAGTGGATATGTTCATATTAATTTTATGTTACTATGTTTTTACCCTTTTGATTGTTTGCGAGCATGTTTTTCTAAAAATTACGTTTTGTTGCAGACAACTTAGGAAAATATATGGAAAAAATTAAGAAAAAGAATGGAGGCAGGATAAATACTTTTGACTTCATTGCAAAGAGAGAAATATGAGTTGTTTAGCAATGTCATTACATTATACCAAAAAAGGTTGGGTTATTAAGACCCCGGTTTTTAATTACGCAATGGAATTGAGTATATTATCTCATTATGACGACTTATCAAATGATGTTTTAATCAATTAAAGTAAATTCTGTTGCTTTTTTTTTTTTTTTTTTTTTTTTTTTTTTTTTTTTTTAAATATATAAAACACCACTCTCTACGAGGAGCACAACTAAAACCTTATTAGCAATCATTTTCCACCTCTCAAACATCATTTTAACATCACTCAATCCATCTTAATCATCCCTCCAAAACCCTAAATACAGCAAAATCGTCAAACATCTGAAACACCTTCCAATTCTATCTGTGTGCAACAGGTTTTAAGATATCATGATGAGTGGTCTTTTCCCTTAATTACCCCCCTTTTTTTTTAATGTTCCAAATGATGAGCAAAGATCTTCATATTAATTAAATTAAATTAATCATTTCTTGGAGCAAATCGATTGATTGTACTTGGAAGCATTATGTTTTGTAAGAAGCCTTATCAAAGAAATTTTACATAATCAATGAAAGTTTTTTTTTTGGTTAAAAATTTTAGATTTTAAATTTGATTGTTTCCAAAAATAAATTCTGAATTTTTAAATGTAATCTATGTGTTTGATGTTTTTTCTATTTTAAACTTAATTTGGTAATTTTATAAGGAAAGTCAAATGAATACATAATAAATTATGATTGGTGGAGTATACAATTTTTTTTAGGAAAATGGTGGAGTACATATAAAATGAAATACAAAAAGTGGGACACATGATTTGTATTCTTTTATAAGTTTAAACATCCTATTTTGTTCCTTACTTATGATGCATACCCTTTTGCACATGCGTCCACCTTTAATAAATAAATTAAAGATCGCATACATAAACTCTCTAATGTCTCTACCATTTATCTCAATAACTTTGATCTTAATATTATTTTTATCATTCTCTTATTTTTCTTAGCTATTTTATCAAATTCTCAATTTCAAAAAAAATGTGCAAAAATTCTCTTTTCATTTCTTGCCCAAATCTCACATTTTTCATTAAACCAATTGTGTTCTTATCTAAAGTTTAATCAAAAATAAATTTTCACTCTTTTGTCCAACCAAGGGCAGCCCAACAAATTTGGAGGCCTAACGTGATATATTTAAATGAAACATTTTTGTTATCACTTAAATAATATTTAACTAGTGTTTAATATCATACTTTTTTTTAATAAAAAATCCATTTCTTTATTTTGTAATATGTTTTTTTTTTGGAAAAAATGCTAAAGTTATAACAAATTTTATTAAAAAAAACTTACAAACGATATAGAAATAAATGTGAATAGTGACATTTCAAGAAGATAAAAAACAAGTATTTGAATTAATGATATTAGAGACATTATAAATTTTACAACATGAGACTTACAAAGATGTATCTATCACAAAAAGTAATTCAAAAATGCATTTTATAGGTTAATGACGTCAATATATCATATTAATTGTCATATCAATTTGTAAAGTTTTTAAGTAAAATTAACAATATTTTTAGCATTTTTTTATCTGAATTATTTCTTGCGATTGATGACACATATGTCTGTAAGACCCATACATTTAAAGTTGTATTATCTCTAACATTATTCAATTATTTGGAACTTCCTAAGAGTAGAAAAAAAATGTAAAACTATTTTTTGTTCCCCTATATTTTCAATATATATATATATATATATATATATATATATATATCAATTTTTGCCTCAAAATTTGAGAGCCTTCCTCGAGTAAGAGGCCCTAGGTAGCAGCTTAAGTCGCCTAGGCCTAGGACTGCCCCGTGTCCAACTTTTGATCAAGTTTTGATTTTAGTGGTAAAAAAAAAATAAAAAAAGAGAAAAAAAAATAAAAACAAAAATATAAATTAGTGTGGTGATGGGTGCAGTGTGCCGTGTGCAGTGGTGTCTACAGTGTACCTCACCTGCCAAGTCAAACAAAGCGGCAGCATGCTCTGTTTGCATGGTGCCATCGGTTTGACTGAAGAACAAACAAAAAGCTAGCAAAATGCAAAATAGAAGGCAGCAGTATTGGGAGAAGAAGTACAAAACCATGTTTAACCTTAGGGAAAATACACACAAATACATAACCAAGTTTTAATTTCCTCTCCAAAAATTTCTAGCTTTTATGATGAGTTCATTTGTTTCCTTTTCTTGTTCTTGAGACTAAACTCTGTTTGAATCTGTTGTAGTTTAATTCATAAAGACTTAAACTTTGCCGTGAGATTTTGACAGAGATTAGGAACTTAGACCCTGATGTTGGAAAAGAGAAATAATTGGCTAATTGGCTTGGATTAAAAATAAAGATAGCTGATGAGTGAGGAGTTTAGGTGGAGAATGAATGAGTTTTCACTATGAATTAGTGGATTGTTCTCTCTCTTTTTTTTTTTGATAAACTAGCGGATTGTTCTCTAGGCCTTATTAGTCTGCTCCAAAAAAAGCAACAGTATTGGGCTTTAATTCGTCATTTACATAGCTTTGTTAAAGAATGAGGCTTAATTATGCTAACAGAGTTTTCCACATCATTGTTCGAACCACTTTTTTTAAACACAATCTCAACATGTCTTTCTAAATAAGGCCCAAAATAAAACAATTTTGATCTTTCCTATCCAAAAAATGAAGATTAAATCAAGTTGACTCATCCTAAAAAAAAAAAAAAATCTAAGTTGAGTTTAGACATCCTTTACATAATATAATTATTATTCCCTATTACTTATACTTGTTTTTAATTTCATTATTATCATGTCATTTTGTTAATTGCTTGTCTTGTCATATGGTTTAGTTTTAGGCATCCATACTATAAAATTTACTACTTGATTGAGTTGATGTAATAAATTCAGTCAATAATTTCGTGTCCATCAAATAATCCATTAAATATTGAGTAGCACTTACTTAATAGAGATCGGTAGACATACTGAGTGTGCTGGTGCTTCACACCTTCATTCTCATGACATAATCTAACCTTGAACTTGTCCTTAGTGGAATGTAGACAAATTTTATCCATGGAATTATTTAATTAAAAAAATTTCATTTCTTATTTTATTTTCCCTAGCTTTCAAAAAATATAAAGTAAGTGGCTACTCCTTAAATTTTTCAAAATTCGTGATTTTCGACATAATTTTTTTTTTTAAAAAAAAACAAATCTAATTTCTAAAACTTTTTTTTGAAGGGTGTCATGTGGTGGTATCTACCATGAGAAAAGTAAAAAAATAATGTATCACAAGTTGTAATTGGTGAAGTATAAAGTGGATCACAAAAAATGAGATAGAGTAAATAACTTTTGTCATAAACAGTTATGTTTTAGCATGGGTTCCAGCTCGTTCAAGTTCAACTTATAATTGGTTTCAAAAAAACAAGTTCAACAAATAAAATTTATTTTTATCGAATAGGATGTATGAGGTAGAACTTTAGTGGTAGTGGTAAAGTTTTTGTGATTAAAGATGTTTAACTAAAAGAGCTTCATCTTGTGAGTTCCAAAAAATCAGGATTTTGAATCCCACTTATAACAAAAAGAAATATATTGATATCTTTTGGCAAACTATGGTACTAAGGCGTCTTAAAGCGGTTTAAAGTCTACGTGAGCAACGACAAAAGATGATATAATAAAAATGTTTTGTATTATCATAATTGAACAAGTTAGGTCAATTACTTCTCTTAAAAAAACCAAGAGTCTTATAGATTAATTAGCATTTTTTCATGCACAAAGTGTTTGGAGGTTTTAGGAGGTTAAGGAGCTAACAGCATATTGTAATTATTTATAATAAAAAATTCTCATAAGAAAAAAGTTAGTTCGATTAATAAAAAATTAAATCTTTAATTATTGTCATTTGTAACTTGTAAAGTGGGTCTGTTGCAGGTTTGTGTAGGACACAGTTTGGAAAATGTTTTACAACATTTTTTTGGCATACAATTTTTTTAAAATTTTATATATTTGGTGTACAACATTTCTCTTGATAATAATGACAAGAGTGTGCGATTATTATAATATAATTGAGTCTAAACTCATATATAAATATATATATATATATATATATATATATATATGTGTGTGTGTGTGTGTAAGCTTTTTTTTTTTTTTTTTTTTTTTTGAGAGAGTTTCAACATATGGCTTTCGCTCCTGATGATAACTCTTTATCATTAAATCAAGACACCAATCAGTTTTTGATGTAAGCGAGGATTGTACCCCAGATTTCTTATTCAACCATCAGAGACTTTACTAGTTGACTTAACTGGAATCCATAGTTTTTGGGTTAGTTGGTGCCTCTATGTCTAAACTCATAAATATGTTAGAAAAATGGTAACAGATGCCCTTAGGGCAATGATTAATAATCCATTTAAAGAAAATTTTTATGAGAAAAGAAAAACAAATTTGATACTTTGGTAGCTTTTTTAATTTGCCATAAATATAGTGTCAAAATTTTTATAAATTAAATTTTTAACCATTACCTTAAAAGCACTTATTAAGCTTATTAAGCATTACATTGCTCCTCTTTTTTAGTACCAGCTTATTACTCTTTATTTGTGCATGATTGCATTCAGTGTATGGTACGTAGGATGGTCCCCTCATTACTGTCCTGTTATCTATAAATAGGGCAATAGGACAAGCTAGTTGCACCACACCATTACCGCAAACAGCCCAACTTATCCCTTCTCCTCTGACCATTCTAGCTTTGTTTTGTAATACCCAATAGCCATGGCCAGCGGTAAGAAGTCACTGTTTGAAATGAAAGCCAACGAGATCAAGAATAATTTTTTCCCCTACCCTCCTACTCCGAGTAATCTTGATGTTGCCTCTCTTTTTGCTATGGTCACAAACATTCTCAACCCTGCTACCAATGTTGCTGACAATATTTTTCAGGTATATGTATATGTTACCACTCTGCACAAACTCTTTATTATTATAATTATTATTTTATAATGTTATCATCTAGTCTAAAGGTTGCGATACACTGTTGTGGTAACACTTCCTTTAATAAATAACCTTCTTTTTCTCACCAAAAAAGAAAAAAGAAAAGAAAATAAAATACCCTTCTTGGCCTTGTCATTTTGAAATTGCATAGAGACGAGCATAAAATTTAACACGCTGTGTTTTCAAAAATTTTCAACCATGTGTTTTTTAAGCCCCCATTTTGGCTTTAAATAATTTTAAAAGAAAAAAGAAATGCAAATTAAACAAGCATAATATCCCCCCCTGTTGTTTGAGTATTTTAAAAATTAGAATATAAATGGTGGAAATGTTAAGGAATCATATAACTGTCAATATACCACTTATTTGTTCAACTTAAAAGAAATATATATGTATGTGTTGATATCATAAAAGAAAATTTGAATTTTATTTATTTATTTTTTTTTAGAATGAGTGGAAGTGGAACCTCTCACCTTCAATAAAATACCCTCAAGTTGAGGGAATTAAAAATGGTGGGTTTTGATGAGTATCTTACCCTTCCAAATCCCTCAAACCCCTCCTATCCCATCCTCTCATTTCCCCAACCTCTTCTCTCTGTTTCCTTTTTCTCCCTTTCATCCATACACACTGTTAAACTCAAGAAGTAAAGAATGATTGTTATTTTTGTTATTTCACTTATATTGTTTAAGTTCTCACTGATGGTTATTTTTGTCATACTCAAGGGTACCAAACAACCACACATGGTGATCAAGGGTGAAAGAGCCATCGCACCAGACTTCAATCCACCATTATGTAAACTCAAGGAACTTTCCTACATGGTATATGTTAGACAAGAATAAATTAATTGTAGCATTTATTTTTGTAAGTTTCTAATTTTGTGTGGATTTGGTACAACGCCTCAATTAAGAGGACTTTTTAATGATCCAGAGATTCCAATAAACACGAAAGTAATAGCATGCATAAAGTAATTTCCATTAAAAACTCCAACTAAATCAAAGAGCACAATCTTGATAAAAGAATAATAGGAACTATATTTGAAGATTACTTAAATATAAATGTTGAAGATCACTAAATTGGTTGTAAGAAGATTTCTCTTAAACTAAACCTACTAGAAGAACTATCGTACGTCTAACATGTTTCCTTGAAGAAGTTTTTTTTATTCTCTAGGATGCGCTTGGTTGTGTGTTCTTCATGCCAAAATGTTTTTTTAAAGGTTTGAATGGTAATTATTTCCAGTCCAAAAGTACTCTTAAAGCTAGGGGGGGGGGGGGGGGGGGGGGGGGTGTCGTATTTAGCGTTACAAGTGACTCTGCCAATAAATTATTATAGTATTTACAACCATTTTTTTGCAATAAAAGTTGAAATTATTTTATAGTATAACTAATATCATTATAAGAGCAATCTTAGGGTATTAAAAAAGAAATTAAGAAAATTATTTATCATGCAATAGATTTGAAATCAATCAGATATGTCGATGTTACTTTGTAAGCCCTTTATAACAATATTGGAAATATTTTTTTTTCAATTACAAAGAATAGCAATTCTATTTCACTTTAAATATGCAGGATAGTTTATATGCAAAAGCATATGTACCATTTCAAGTACCAAGTAAATAAGTGCGTGCTGATATAGTGATATGAATGTGATCAAGTTGCTACGTACATAATTACATAATCTTTTTTCATAATGGAAAATATGTAATGTCAGATGGCATGCAATGAGGATCTGAGAGAGGAAACTCTTACAGAAAGAATGAAGTCAATAATAGGAAAACTCCAAGGTTATTCATGGCATGCGCAGGCAGTATTGACACTTGCGGCTTTTGCTTCGGATTATGGAGATTTCTGCAGGCACCTTGACCAGTTTCACTCATCAGACCATCTCACCAAGCCAGTTGGGATCATGAAGCAGATTCCTGTTCTCCGAACACAGCCAAAAATTGATGATAAACACAAGGATGCTATTCTTAAACTTAACAAACTGATCAAGGAGACATTCAATTTCATTGATTGCATTGTTATGTTGGGGCATCTATCTGTTAAGCATGGTGATCAGGAGACTCAGGATGAACCAAAATCGTCAACAGACAATATCTCATTTTACGTTTTTTGGGCTATCACAGCTGTTGTAGCTTGCACTACTTGGATGAGTTGTCTCAATAAAGATGAGTAAGTCCTTACCCTTGAAATGTAAAGTACATGCTAAATTTATTTGAGAAGAATTACCATATCTGATATCACTAGTTATAATTAAGGTTTGATACAATAGGAGGGTTCACAACTTGCTCTGTAAATTGATCAGTTGTTTGAAACACCTGAACTATTTGAAAATGGCTAATTTGATTAATCACTTAACTATGAATTTAACAATTCTAATGCAAATAACTATGTTTTCACAATTTCAGGAGTGAAACGGAGGAATTTTCGCGTTATGAAGATAAAATTGCTGACACCCTTGTCGAACTAAAATTTGAAATACAGAAAGGTTAGTTACTCAGGCTGATTTTACTCGCAAATGCAACCTCTATTGTTACATTTTCCCCCCGACAGGTGCTACCATGATATGTTGCACATGCTATATTTCCATCTGACTTAAACATGCGCAAAACCCTGAACAAAGATTTTTGTTCAATGCAGCGGAAGTAAAGGCTTATAGGAAGCTCACAAAATTCTTAAAAGAGCCGCATTGTATTGTGGAGGTCTTGAATAAGCTAATTGGTGTCGAGGACAAGAAGCAACCAGTCAAAGTTTTTGACAGCGACACGGTAAGTTCTTGTATTCATTTATTGGGGATCAAATGTCTCGACATAAAGCCACCACTAGAATTGACGTGTTATTAGGCTGAAAGACCATTGGCTTGTCACAGATACTTTTGTGGTTTTATTCATCCTACTGTTATTGACATTCTAGTTAATACTATACTAGCTAGTAACCCCTTTTTTTAGAACCATGACTTTTGTGTAAAAAATTTTACTACAACTTTTATAAGGTAGACTGTAACTTGTAAGAAATTACTTGTTATGGATCTAGAAATTTTCTCCATCATTCATAATTAGTTATATTAGTGTTATTATAAAAGTTGTTGCACAAGAGTTGTCTCCACAAAGTTTCACTGCTAAGAAATGGAAATGGAATCAATATTCTCAGCATTTTTCAAATGAAATGGAAAATTATCATTTTATAGTTCACATACTCCGTATTAATATTTATATAAAAATGAGTGGCGTTACATTATTGTAGAATTTTAAATGAGGTTGTATCATGTACAATGTTAAATATAAGAGTTCTATAATCACAACAAAATCTCACATTTTTTTCAACAAACAACATTTCTTCTTCTTCTTCTTTTTTTGTTTTTTTGTTTTTTTTGGTTATTGTTTTTGTTTTTTGTTTTGAGGGAATGAAATAGATACTTTTTGGTTGGCTTGAAATAGAGCAAATAAGAATTTCTATAATTGAGTAGGGCCATGATAAAGTACTGGTTCAAGTCTAGCCCCAACCCTACTCAAACATGATTAAAGAAATCCAAACCGATCATAGCCTGCAAGAGGCCTAATCTTTCCATTTCCTAATCTTAATATATATATATATATATATATATATATATATATATATATATTTATATATATATAACTTTTTGTTCTATTACAATTTTTAAAATCCTATCATTACATTACATTTTTTCTATGTTATTAATATGCATACCTAATTTTGTATCAATCTATTTAGTCTTCGATCCAAAAACTCATCTTGTTTAAATAATTTTAAAATACAAAAATTTGATATTGAAAATTTTATAGATGAAAAAATTATTGAAATTTGATCATTTTGAAATTAATTTTATATGCATTAATTGTATAAGATAAAAATGTGATTCAATGGATATCTGTCAAAAATAAATATTAAGTGATATAATATTGCTTAATTAAAATTATACCATATATAGTTTGAATATATATATAAAAATTCTAGGAAAATACAAATACTTAAAAGATTATTACAAATAAATAATATTAAAATTAAATATCGAGCTTGAAGGTGATTGTTAGACAAGCCCGTGCCAAAGCCAAAATTATGTTTTTTTTTTTTTTTTTTTTTTTTTTTTTTTTTTTTTTTTCTTCTTCTTCTTCTTCTTCTTCTTTAGTGAGTTTATTTTTTAATTGATGAAGACAATTTGTTTTGTTATGGTTCTTTACTTCAATTTTCCAAGCATGTCCGTAATGTTATCTCTTCATGAATGTGCTTGTCTATGATCATAGCTACATGCCAACTTAGTCTCTCTCTTCTTCTTTTTTCTTGATGTTACACCCGTAATTACTCCTGGTTCAACTAAAAATTATGCGTTTAATCTAATTTATTATATACAAAAAAATACATTAAATAGAAAAACAAAGAATAATCAATTTCTTTCTAAAAAAAAAAAGAATAATCAATTTAATTAAGAGGCTACAAGTTCGTGCTAACCTAGCTTGATTTTTATAATTTGTGTTGCACAAACAGATCCCCATCAATATGGAAGTGGTGAAAACAAAGAATGTCTTGCTGTTCTTTTCGGGTTTGGACATCTCAGAATATGTTTCTATTCTCAAACCCATTTATAAAGAAATGAAGAATGAGTTTAAAATTATGTGGATCCCAATTGTTGAGCCCTGGACCATTGACACGCAAAAGAAGTTTGATATTCAGCGTGATGATATGCCTTGGTATGTAGTGCAACAATTTTCATCAATATCAAGCATCAAGTACGTTAAGGAGCAATGGCAATTCAAGAATGAGCCTATCATCGTGGTGTTGAATCCACAAGGGAGAGTGGAACCCCATAATGCACTCCACATGATTATGACATGGGGGATAAGGGCCATCCCGTTCACTCGTAGTAAAGAAGACGAACTTACTCGTAGCAAAGAAGACAATCTACGCAATGTAGATGACTGGTTTGGATCCTTAATGATTGAAATTTGTCCTGACAGCATGTTACCAACTTGGCAGGGGCGGAGCTAGAAATTTTTGTTTGGGGGGGCCAAATTGCAACACTAATATATTTATCAAGACAACCCCATACACACACATAAATACACATGCTTTTTTTATTATATACACACACTTTTTTATTTGATAAGTTGTATATATACACACATCCAACAAAAAAAGAGCTCAATATTTTCAATCAAAATTATGTTTGATAGCTATCTTTCATAAAATTAATAAAATACATTTTCACAATTTTCATAGTGAAATTCTTAAAAAGTTTCATTTTCTATAAAAATTATCAAATTTTATACTATTGTAAGTAAAATTATTCAATTGAACTAATGTAATTTTCAAAAACAAAAATGATCCAAAACTTGGAGGAACAAATTAGGCTCCAAACATATTTGAAACTATTTTTCTTTGACCCATTATGTGACAACTAAAGAGACATTTCATGTGTAGTTTTAGTGACAATAATTTTATAATGAGTCAATGACTTGTTAATCGCCACATAACAGGTTGAAAAAGATAAATTCAAACATGTTTGGTGCCAAACATTTTCAAATATTTAACAGATATTGTGGGTACACGACTCACACTAAGCAGTTTTTGTCCGCTTTGGGGAGCCAGTCCCTCACGGTTTTGTCACGAAGGGGTGGGAGCCGAGGAGTATTGCCATGAAGTGATTTACACCTAGGCTCACCCAAGTCCCACATCGTCTAAGTAACCCTCCCACTCATGGTTTATAAGCTTCTGGAGCGACCATGAGTGTACCATGTCTAACACTCTTTAATGTGGGTACACGACTCACACTAAGCAGTTTTTGTCCGCTTTGGGGAGCCAGTCCCTCACGGTTTTGTCACGAAGGGGTGGGAGCCGAGGAGTATTGCCATGAAGTGATTTACACCTAGGCTCACCCAAGTCCCACATCGCCTAAGTAACCCTCCCACTCATGGTTTATAAGCTTCTGGAGCGACCATGAGTGTACCATGTCTAACACTCTGAGTGCTAGACATGGTACACTCATGGTCGCTCCAGAAGCTTATAAACCATGAGTGGGAGGGTTATTTAGGCGATGTGGGACTTGGGTGAGCCTAGGTGTAAATCACTTCATGGCAATACTCCTCGGCTCCCACCCCTTCGTGACAAAACCGTGAGGGACTGGCTCCCCAAAGCGGACAAAAACTGCTTAGTGTGAGTCGTGTACCCACAGAGATAAAAACACATTTTACAATAAAAAATAGAATTGCGAAAAATAAAGTTGTCTCTATAACTATTAGACTAATTTTTTTTTTTTAAAGCATCATTGGACTAATTCAAATACTTAGGGGGGGCCAACTCTTATTTTTGTAGACTAAATTTTGAAAACATTAAAATAATTATATATATATATATATTTAAAAAAATTTCAAAATTTTGGGGGGGCCATGGCCCCCCCACCCTTCAACATGGCTCCGCCCATGCAACTTGGGTAAAGTTTATTTTCACCTTTCTAAAAGCATAAACATGCAAACATTGCAATGGTAATGGGAGTCCAGGGTTATATAGACACTAGCCAGTTAGTTATTAACAGAAAAAACTTAGATAGTTTTGGAGCAGTGCTCTGAACTTTCACAAATTGAATAGGCCCTACACGCAAGTCCCACCATGGAGCCCACTCACTTTGTTTGAGCCTGGAGTACTGCTTAGGGACTACCTAAGTATTACCTGTCATTAACATTCACGAGCAATAAACAAAAATATTTATTTATGTTATATATTTTAAAATATATATCAATAACTACAATATAAAACAAAGGACTATACTTGTAGAGAAGATACAATTTATTTAGATTATAATTTGTTTTGAAATTAACAAAGGACTGTACTTTAAAGAGATAAAACAAAGGAGAAGTACTTTTTCTTGTATATTCTATTTAGCCTACTTAAAAATTAAAAAAAAAAAAAAAGAAAAAAAGAAAAAAAAAAAAAAAAGAAGAAGAGAGAGAAAAAGAAAAAGAAAAAAACAACTAAGCACATTCATTCAAATTAAAATTTTGCTCTTGTTCAATCAGATCAAAGATCAGAAGTGCATTTTCATTTATGGAGGCAATGATGAGAGCTGGAGCAAAGAATTTCATGAGAAAGCAACAAAGGTGAAAAATGAAAGCAGTGCAAGGACTTCCATAGAGTTGTTTTGTGTGGGAAAGGATGGTAAAGGGAAGGATGAGCTTGACAATTTCTGGAAGCTCATAACCAACTTTTTATTCGCCAAGTTTCACAAGGATACTGAATTGGACTCAGGGACAAAGGAATGCCTAAAGTTGCTTTCCTACAGAAATGAGATAGAGAAACGATGGGTTGTGCTGTGCAAAGGTTCTAAATTGGTATTCAGTGGTTTTGGGACAACAGTTCTGAAAGTCTTGGGGCAGTTTGACGAATGGAAGCAGTTTCGTGGAGACACTGAATTTGTAAAACATCTCGTGACACGCTATGACAAAAAACTTCGTGAAGATGGTATTTTCCGCAACTTTGAGATCCCAAAGAATGATGGATTGATCACAGATGGTATAAAATGCCTTGACTGTTCCAAGACCATGGACACGAAGTGCTTCATGCTCAAATGCTGCTGCCACCAAAACCATGGTTAGGAGAGAGTATCTCCTGTATTGCTCATACGGCATGTCTCTCTCACACCATGTGGGTCTAATAACTAAATGAATGCCGATACTATAAGATAATTATTGTTGTACCAGATAATTGTGTGCGTGTTTAAAAGTTTGTTATCAGTGCTAGAGTTTAATTATGTAATGAGTGCTACAATAAAGGGCATCTTGATTACGCTGGTGATCTGATGCTAAGGTGTTATGGATTGTATCTCTGTACTGTAATGGATTAATGTTTGTGTTGCTAGTCTTTATTATATATGAATCACACATGGCTCGCAATTTTACACATTTAATTTTTCTTTGTATTTTGTTTGGGATCTTCCATGGCTTTGGCAAAGACAACCAGTGACTAGGAACTCTATTTGCATCACAATTTCAAAAATAATTATATTGTTCTTCCTAGCTGAGCGCCTGAGCCTTTGAATAGCAGTATAACACATCTTTTGCAGTAGTAGCAGTTCCTCCCACATCGAGGCATACAATAGTTACCAATTTTTCGCCCTAGTCTATAAAGATTTTCTTTTTAATCTACTAATGTGTTGTTTACCATGCTTCCCTTCGTATAATAGGTTTCATAAAATAAAAAATAAAGATAAATTACTTTTTTATTTTTTCTTCCTTTTTGACCAGAATAATAGCATTTTAATAAGAAAGAATAAGAAATAACCAAAGCCCCTAGGGACCAACCCATCTATTCCATAATCCAAGAGTCGGCGGTCCCTAGGACTTACATTAATTTAAGTCCAGATTTCGTTCCAACTTGATATTTTGTTCTAAAGTCCAATTTAATGTAAAATAGGGTTTTAAATGTTCATAAATTTTAATGTCACATTGTGGGTTTGAGTTTACTCAACTGGTCAAGTCTATTATAACTGACTGTTTTGTTATTTAACTATTTTTTATATTATGCTTTAATACCGACTAAATAACTACTCTATTTAAGTCTTGAATAAATTATCAAAATTGGTGGTAAGCTGTTGTAGGGGTTTAAACTTGTTTCTATATTCAAATTAAAGGGAATAGGTGTAATTTTGGGTCAACTACTAAAATCAGGGTTTGTGAAATAATTTGTATATTTCATTGAATTAGCAATTAGGTTTATCTAGAGATTTCATGACTTCAAAATTTTGATGATAGGTTTCTTTAACGGCAGTCTCATTGACGGGGTACAAAAGCTAACAAAATTAACCTTAAGGGGTAAAGTGTAGCCTTTTTTTTTTTAATATATAAACTGGAAATTTTATTAAGGGAGAACAAACTACACAGGCAAACACACCTCACCCAGAACAACAGAAACAAAAGAAGGGGGGCTGTTACCAATATCAAAAAAACCAAAAAAATTACAAGCTAAAAACCACTTTACCAGATAATGAGAAGCCACATTGCACAACCTGGCCACATTGCCAGATAATGAGAAGGCATAAATAGTTCAACAGAGGAAAGATCGAAGCAAATGAAGATTTTGGCTGACAAGACAGAGAAATGCTTAAAAGAATATAAGGGGAAGTTAGCCAGGGAGAGTTGGTCAGATAAATTTTGGAAAAGTGGTCAGACGGATTTTTACAAGATTGAACAAATCAAGAACGATTTGGATCTCCTTGAAAGAACTATGGAAGCATATAGCATTGAAATAAAGAAAGAGACGGGAGTAGTCGGTTTGGATGAAGACATACAGGCAATGGTCTCAGAACTGATATCTGAAAACAAACATGTCGTTTGCATTGTGGGGATGAAGGATACCGTTAAGACCACCCTGACAAAGAAAATATTTGACCACAGTGCTATTGTGGGTCATTTTACAGCACGTGATTGGGTGACTCCAACTGATCAAAAGGCCAAGCAGTTCTGGATAAACAAGGTATGTCATTTTTGAAGTTATTTAGTAAATGTTGCGAGTTCCTTTTTTTTTATTTTATTTAGTAAATCAAGTTTTTTGTTTATCTTATTCTGATTGATTAGCATGTTTTCTTCTAGTGTTGTGTTAGTTACAGTACATTCATTGTGATCTTTGGTTTTGTTTGTTATAAGGTATGTGATATCTTGAAGAAAGAGTACCTTGCAGTTCTCGACGACTTCACAGCAGAAAATAAAAATGCCTGGGAAACTCTAAAAGCAGCATTTCGGGAGACAGATGGGAGTAAAATTTTGCTCACCACAAATGACCAGTGTGTAGCTAGGACAGTTGGTCAACCTAGCAAACTCCATTATCTTAGATTACGAACCAAAGAAGAGAGTTGGAGATTGTTTATCCGGATGGTAGACGATTTTGGGTCTGCTGCTGACAATGTAAAAAAACTAGCTGAAGAAATTGTTGGAAGATGTGTGGGCTTGCCACTTCAAATTTTACATTTTGGGTATCTAATATCAGGGAAAGATGCGAATGATCCAAAGTTGCTAGTGTGACGACCCAGGCTGAAAAAAAAAAAAAAAAAAGATCAGATTTTTATGGAGATCCACGTGACCCCACCTACCCCATTATTTCGCCACCACTCATTTCTCTCAAATTATCTCCCTCTTTCTCCTTGGCCGGCCAGCTCTCCTCACTTTATTCTTACTCTTTTCTTTTCTTTTTCTTTTTCTTTTTTCTTCTTTTTTCCTCAACACAACACAAACTCTCCTCTCTTCACTCCCTTACTCTCCTGCCAGTACCACTCCTCACCACTTCCACCACCATTTTTCAGCAAGATCACCCTAAAACTCCATAGGAAAAAGGTAAGGCTCACTCATCTTTACTATTTGAGGTAAAAATTTCTAATATTTTTGGTAGGTTTATATGCTTTTACTTAAGATTATGTTTATCTAAGCTTTAATAATAATACCGATGTAATTTATGAGCATTAGAAATGATATTTATGTGTTTTTATGTATGGATTTTGTCTTGGTAGATTTATTTGATGAGTGAATTTATAGTTTTTTTCAACGGTGGTTATCTATGTGGTGAAAATTTGGGAGTTTTGACTTTTTAATGTGAAATAAATGGTAAATATAATTTTTATTGATTATCTGGAACTAGTTAACTATTCAAATCATTTGTCTTGGAGGATATAATGATATTTGGCATCATGGGTCTCTTGTTGATATGGTGTAAACCTTGTGGGAAGTACTTAGAAGGTGTTGAGGTTTTGATATTAGAGATAATACCTTGAATGTGTTAATTTTATAAATTGGAATCTATGCCTTATGAATGAATTGGTTGAAAAACTTTGGAAGTGGAAAATATTTTTGTGAGGCTAAATACTAGGCTTGCCTAATCAAAGTGCTTATTTGACAATTTCTAATTTGTAGCTAGATATAATTTCAAGCTTTATGCTTATTGTTATAGGTTTGCCTGATATTGTTCAGGTTCTAGTTAATCTCTTTTGGAGCTTGAAGAGTTAAGCTTTTTGAGGGTTGCAAGGTAAGTAGTTTTTTAATGGGATATTTTTGAAAATAACCATGTTGCATAAAGCATTGTTTTTGGGTTAAACACATTTTGGGAAATCATTTATGGAAACTATATTTTCCTAGAAAGCTTTATGTTATAATTTTTAATGCATGTGATTATCTATGAAAAGGGCATCATATTTGGTGATGTATATGGGGAAATATATGATTTGTTGGCAAGGAAAAGATAAGCATCTTTTATAAAATTCTTAGAAATGGATTTTATGAATTTATTACATTATTTGCAAATTCCAAAGATGTTTTATCTTAGCTTGTATTATTTGGAAAATTTACGCAAAATATTTATGACAAGAAATAGTTTAGAGGACTATGAGAATATTGTGGCTATTTGGTTATTGAAATATTTTATGAAACTACATGGAAGTGAACTGTGTATTTCAAATACATTAACTTGTGAGCTTTTGACATGGTTTTGTCATTGTGCCATGATATTGGTGATTACCCCGTCTGTGTGATGACCCGTCTATGTGACGACTTATTTATGTGACGATCCTGTCTGTGTGACGGTGTAACACCCCAAATATTTTTTTAAAAGCAATTTTTCCAATGAGAATAATATCTAAATTGGACTTTTTTAATTAGTGTGGTTAACTATTTTATGTAGGAGTTTTGAATATTTGGGCATGTGTTAGTATTTAGTTAATTTTGGAATGGGCTAATTTAAATATGGGAGAAACTTTAAGGGTAAAGTTGTAATTTTGATCCCAAGATATTTTGGAACAAGTGGTCCACAATGCTCCCATCAACACAGCCCCTTTCTCTTATCACCATATACGTATGCCCCTTCTTTCATTTCTCTATTTTTCTATCTCACTCAGCCATCGAAGTCCACACAAATACAGCCTCTAGTTCCCTCTATTTCTCTCACTCCCTCACCGGTAAACCAGCCATCCACCACCACTTTTGGCAGGTTTCAGCGGAGAACCCCATCAGAAAACCCCATACGCTCCATTCTCTCAAAGCCTTAAAAGGTAAAACTCTTAATTGTTTGATAGCTTTTTAAGTTTTTCTGAGATTTCTTTCTAATCTAAGCTACATGAGTGGTATACATGTGATTGAGTACATGGGTTTTTGATTTGGTGGATTTATTTGTTAAATGGTTAAGGGTTTTTACAAATAATGATCATTTGGAGTTTCTTCGTGGTTAAAAACTTGGGTTTCCTTGAGCAAATCGTATGAGTTGATTTTGTGGAAGTTTGAGGTTGATTTTTTTTTGTAAGAGTGTTAACTTTGAATTTCTGAAATTGGACTGTGAGCATGTGCTTTGTTTTTGCATACCTAGTGTTTGATAAGTTGTTTATATGAGATTTTGGGTTTGATTCCTTGTTCTTAATATGCTTTAAATTTGGTGGTTTTAATGTGAGTAAATTCTCAAATAATTTGGGCTAGTCTTACAACTGTAGCAATTTTCTAAAGCTGTCACGACAGATTTGAGTCAGCCGCAATGCATGATTTTTAATAAATTACAGAAAAATCGTTTTCGGCTGAATTTTCTGTGGTACATTGTATACATATAGGGGAATGTTCCCTTAAAGTTTTGAATTAATCGGATAACTTTTCATTGACCAAAAAATTTTTACAAATGGCTGCCCTGTTATGTACTGAATCTGAAAGTAAGACTAAAACGCTGAGAAATTGTGGAATTAATCCCATACCTCGGTTGATCTTATAATCTTGGCTTAAATATACTATTTAGTACTCAAAGAGATTCATGAGCATGTTTGTAACGACCCAAGGAAAAGCGCTAGCCACATCTGCGCTATACCTCAAAAGGACTAGTCACAATTGAGATTCCTTGTAGTTGTTAATAAAGCCCAGTTCAACCCAGTGAATACCCGATGTGGGACTCATCACACACCCACACACATCACACAATCAATCAAATTGGGGCATCACAATCTCCCCCACTTAAATCCCTAACGTCCTCGTTAGGGCCCAATTTGTGGAGTAGTGTCTCCGAGCCCACACGGGGTTACCGGGCCTGCTCTAATACCATATGTAACGACCCAAGGAAAAGCGCTAGCCACATCTGCGCTATACCTCAAAAGGACTAGTCACAATTGAGATTCCTTGTAGTTGTTAATAAAGCCCAGTTCAACCCAGTAAATACCCGATGTGGGACTCATCACACACCCACACACATCACACAATCAATCAAATTGGGACATCACAATGTTATTTTATCTTATGATGCACATTTTTGCGGTAGTGAATTTAAAATGTTTTGGTTGTGTAAGCACTATGAGTTTCTTGGGTGCTTGTTTGATTCTTGCTTGGGAAGGGTACTTGTCTTAGGATGGGTAAGCTAGACTTTAGGGCCTTTGGTTTGATTTTAGGGTATTGTTACGATTTATGGAGATAAGTGTGATGGTACTTTGTGAAAGGCCTTGTTATTGATAGGATTGATCATTATGTTTCTAGGTTCCGATATTCTTGGTGATGGACCTAGTGACTGGATTAGTTGATTTTGTGGTGCCTGGTTGAGGTAAAATTGGTTGGCCTTCCGAGGTAAGTAGTTCTTTAATGGGATTTTTGGAAAATAACCATGTTTTATAAATGTTGTTTTTGGGGTCAAACACATTTTGGAAAATTATATATGGATATATGTTTTCTTAAAAGTATTGTGTTGTGACCCTATTATATGTGATTATATATGAAAATGCATCATATTTGGTATTGCATTTGGGGAAATGCATGAATTGTTGGTATGGAAAAATGAGCATTTTTATTTAATCTTTGATAAGGAAATCTTGGAATTCATGGTATATTAGAAAACTTAAAGATGCTTATCTTGTCTTGTTATGTGGGAAATTGTTAGAAAATCTTTTGACAAGAATGAAGTTGAAAACCTTATAAACTTTGTGGAAGTTAGATTATTTAAGGTTTTTCTGAAACTACCTGGATATGAACTATGTATTTCAAAGTAATGTAACCTGTGAGTTGTTTTAACACCATGTCATGTGTGATTTCCCGGTGATCACCCGATTTGGTCTCCGTAGTCTTTGTGACAATGGAATCAAATCCAGGTCAGTGCCCTTTCACTTTGGATGACGCGTTCTTCCCTGCTGTCCATGGGGGGAAGAGGTTCCTTGATTGTGTGTGGGTGAGGCTGCTGCCCATGTGGCCAAGAGACCACATGCAAGAGAGGTCCTATTTGACGCACTCTCTCTGCTGCCCATGGGGGGAGAGAAAAACCTTGAGGGTATGGGTGAGGCTGCTGTTCATGGGGCCAAGAGTCTGCATACCAGAGAGGATAATATCATGCCAATAGTGAATGGGTGGATCCCCTGACCGGTCTATGTGCTAGTATGGTAGATTTGTGATAAAATAACCGTATGTAGATTTTATGGCTTTGGAAATTATATTGATAGTGCTCACAGATTATAATATATAGTTTCATGGTATTATTTTGAGAAACTTTGTGTTTCATCATTTAATCATTCTTGTTACATTATTACAAAAAATGATCTTGCAGTATCCAGTTAGCAATTTCCCAAACTGAAACATGTTTTGCAAATTGTTTATAATCATGAAAATTGCATTTCCCCCACCCCCATTAATTATGTTACTTACTGGGTTTTAGCTCATCCCACTCTCCAACAGTTTTTCAGATAAATTCTCTATACCTTGGGCATGGAGCTTGTTTTATTGGTGGTGATTGAAGCATTATGCTAAGTGAGAGATTTATGCTATGATTGGTTGGTGACTCAATCTTGCAAAGTTCAATGAGATCATAATCAATTCGATTGGAGGTTGGATACTTCAGGTCTGTTAGTCTTGGGTGTGGTAGGCCTAGATTTTCTATTGAGGTTGCATACCTTAGAGAGAATCATGACTTTGTGTTTATTTTATTTGGAACGTTGGATTGTTAAGTGTATTTGGAGACACATGATTGTAGTTTGTATTGCTTGTAAATGTGTCATAGAGCTCTGACTTGTATTGTGGAGAGATCAATATATTTATTTATTTTATCAAATGGAAGAAGAAAAAAAAAAAAAAAAAAAAAAAAAAAAAAAAAAAAAAAAAAACTCCTACGTCCTCGCTTTTGATGGTTCTTCCCTCACGCTTTGGACCCTTTTGGGTTTGGGGCATGACAGACGGCCTTGTCATGTGGCCTTGGGTGAGGTTTCTAGATTTGAAATGGTATTGGATATTTTATGGCTCACAAATGAATAATATGTAGTTCATAGTTACTTTGAGAAGCTTGTGCTACAATATGCCTATCATTCTTGTCATGATGTCAAGGAAATTTATTTTGCAGAATTCAAATGGAAATTCCCAAATTTTAGCATGTCTGTAAAATGTTTATTATCATGAAACTTACATTTCCCCCACCCCCATTAAATATGCTACTTACTAGGCTTTGTCTCATTCCGCTATTTTATAAAATTTTCAGAGTAGACAACAATCTTTTGTGACAGCTTTTTGGTGGCTAACAGTAGTTAGACTAACTACTGATGGAGGCTAAACTTTTGTAATTGAGATATTAGATGTTGTACATCTTAGAATAGGCTTGACTCATTTTTTTGTATATTATAGTGGTTGTGACCTTTTTCCCATTGATGGGACAAGCTGATGATATGTAATTATTTATTCAGACCTCTATTTTTTTGTGGCCATTGGTCCTTATAATTATTGCTTAATTAGAGCTCTGACTTACTCTGAGAGTATATTCAATGGAATTATTATGATAATTCTTGATGTTGGTATTGGATATAATTTATGTGGACTGGATTGTCAAAAAGGAAAAAAAAAAAAAAATCTACATGTACTTTGAGATGTTTTTCTCATGCTTTGGATCCTTTGGGGTTTGGGGCGTGACAGCTAGAATGGCTGCAGCACATCTATCCTGACCTGAACCAATGGCTTGCATACCTGAAAATAGGAAGTAGTAATTTTCTAGAAGATTGGCTTCTTAGCCAGGGAATATATTTTGAAGATTGGCATGAAAATCTGAGAAAAATATATGCTTTCTTTAATCTCTTCCCTAGAGGCTATGAAATTCCTACAAGGAGATTAGTTGCTTTGTCCGTTGCAGAAGAATTGATGGAAGAAGGTCGTGACAAGAATAAAAGTCCTAAACCTGTTGCAATGGATTATTTGTCAATCTTGATTGGCCTCAACCTAATTCGAGCAGTTGAAATGAATATTAATGGGAAAGTAACGAAATGTCGCCTGCCCAATGCTCTCAGAGATCACAAATTCTTTCAAAGTACTATTTCAGATGAGAATCTTGCTGTTTCTCAAAAAAATAAAATAAAAGATGGGCAGCTTGCTGATCATTGTGACGGAAGCTCTAATAGTTTTAATGATATTTATTGCCATGGTATTAATTCACCAAATTTTCAGAAACGTACAAAGATCTCGTCTCCTGTCTCTCATTTGACACTGGAGAAGGATATAAACCTGAAGAAGATATAAAGTTTTAATGATATTTATTGTCATGGTATTAATTCACCAAATTTTCAGAAAGGTACAAAGATCTCGTCTCCTGTCTCTCATTTGACACTGGAGAAGGATATAAACCTGGAGAAGATATAAAGAACTTTCTTCAGAAGGGCATTGCAAATGGATGCTTCCGAAGTTTAAAGGTTCTTGATTTTGAGCATGTATTCAGACCTCAATTGCCCAGCATAGGACAACTTTCTTGAGCATGAAATAAGGTTTGTTTGTTTGTTTGTTTTTGTTTTTGTTTTTGTTTTTTTTTTTGTTTGTTTGTTTGGTTTTTTTTTTTTTTTTTTTTTTTTTTTTTTTTTTCAGTTTTTAGCAATTTGATTTTCACAAAGAAGATGAAGGTGACGCAGCTCATCTCACCAGGCGTGAGCAAATTTGGAACCTCTTAGAGATCCGCATTCTGGTTCTACTTAGCCTTGCCATCTAAGCCATTCTCACCCTGACAAGCAGAAAGAGGAAGAATTCAGCTAGTGACATGCTCAGTATCCTTCTATGGGTCACCAACATGGTAGCAGACTGGGCTGTGACAGTCTCACTTAGTGTGCTTTCCAACCATGCACGGAGCTCTTGCGACCATTCCTTAGATTCAAACATTGTAATTACACTATTCTGGGCTCCATTTCTTCTCTTGCACCTCGGTGGCCCGGACACTATCACTGCATACTCTTTGGAAGACAATGAGTTGTGGCGAAGGCACTTACTTACACTAGTTAGCCAAGTGGTAGTAGCTGCCTATGTCTTACTTAAAGCCTGGACCAATACTCCACTAAATATTCTAGCAATTCCAGTGTTTTTATCTGGGGTTGTTAAGTGTGGACAGAGGGTATGGGTTCTGTGGTCTGCAAGCAGTGAGAAGTTTAGAGAGTCTATGCTCTCTCCTCCAGACCCAGGTCCAAATTATGCCAGATACATGGAGGAATACAGCTCAAAGAAAGATGAGGGGTTCAAGGTTTCATTGGAGAAATTAATTAGATTTCCCATAGAAGTTGAAAACTCATATACGGAGCCAGTAAACAATCCTCTTGACAATTTAGAAATTTTACAGTATGCCTATGGTTTCTTTGAAACATTCAAGCTGCTGTTTGCAGATCTCATCCTCAGTTTCCATGATATCGAGAAAAGCCAATCCTTCTTCATGAAGATATCATCTCAAGATGCCTTTGAAGTGATTGAGGTTGAGCTTGGATTCATCTATGATGTGTTTTATACAAAGGCAGTTCTGGTTTATTCTTTTGTTGGTGGCTTCTTCCGCCTCTCCTGTCTCTGTTGCTTAACTCTCCGATGCATCACTTTCATTTCAATTATTTCTGTATCCATGGTCTTCTTCTTCATCATTGAGAAACATGAGTACTCCAGAGAGAATGTGGTTATCACATATGTATTGGTAGCTGGAGCTATTATCCTTGAGCTTTATGCAGCAATATTACTGCTATGCTCAGACTGGATGATGCAATATCTTCCGTTGGAATCAGTGATGGAGATAGAGAGACCATCAAAGAAAGCGTTGACAAACTTAAGGTAGAATTTGATAAAAGCATTCTTCTCTGGCATATTGCAACAGATCTATGTTTGAGTTCTGATAAGCAAAAAGATCTGAAATCAGTTAAAACCCCACATTGTAAAGCTAGCAAGTGCTTATCCAACTACTTGTTGTATCTTCTTGTCGTGTGTCCTGTCATGCTACCCAATGGGATCGGACAAATCAGGTTCCGAGACACATGCGCCGAGGCTAATGAATTTTTCAAAGAAAGAAAATAAAAATTGGGTGGAGGCAATGTTGGCAAAATGTTACATACCAAAAAACTTAATGCTTGCTCAATGTTACTCCAAGTCAATACTGAAATTCCTCCATCAAAAGTGAAAGGAGACAGAAGTAAGTCTGTACTATTTGACGCATGTAGACTAGCTAAATCTTTGCAATCTCTAGCAACTGCCAAAGAATGGGATAGTGCAAAGAAGTGGGAACTAATTTGTCATGTGTGGGTGGAAATGCTATCTTATGCTGCGAGTCATTGTCAATGGAATCATCATGCTCAGCAGCTCACCCAAGGAGGGGAGCTTCTCACTCATGTGTGGCTTCTTATGGCACATCTTGGTATTACTGAGCAGTTTCAAATTTCACAAGGGCATGAAAGGGCAAAGTTGAATGTGGAGTAAGGGAGTTGAGAAGACAAATTTGTTTCAGATTTTAATAAAAAAAGTAGAAAAAAATTTAATTTTTGGTGTATTTTGTTTGTGGTATAAAATTTTAAATTACTGTAAGGAGTCCTCTAACACGTTTTTTTCAATAAACCATGATATGAAGTCCTCTAATTGGATCCTCTTCATTTTCCTGTCCCTTTTGTTTTAGATTTGACTGAGAAAAAAATTCCAAGGCAGCAAGATTATTCCAATGTAGCACAATCCAAGTACGCCCGAATTAGGCAGGGAAGGACACAAACTTAAAAGGGAAAACGGAATATATATATATATATATATATATATATATATATATATATATATTTCTATACCTACATAATCTTAACCATTAACATAAGATATTATCCTATTTAGTGTCTATTTGGAAATAATTTATTTAGTTGAAATTGAAAACTTTTTACTGAAAGTACTATAGATAAAGCTAACAGATAGTTAAAATAGTACAATGAGAGCCATAAATAATATCAAAAAGTGCAATGAGATCCATGAATAATAGCAAAAATAAGCTCAATAAAAAAAAAAAAAACTGACTTTTTAATTAGTGTCTGTTTGACATGATTAATTTTGCTAACTTATTTTACTATTCAATTTATTTTTGCTACTGTTCATGGGTCTCACTGTACTTTTTGGTACTATTCATAGGTCCTACTATACTATTTCAGCTAACGAACACCTTTATCTACAATAATTTTAGCAAAATGTTTTCAGTCTTAACAAAATAAACAAATCCCAAACAGACCCTTAGTATCCGTTTGGCAAATATTATTTTAGCCAAATTATTTTATTATTTCACTTATTTTTCTACTATTCATAGGTTACACTGTACTATTTCAGTTAACATTTATGTTTATCTACATTACTTTTAGCAAAAAATATTCAATTTCAATAAAATAAACAGATCTCAAATAAATCTTTAATATACATTTTATTTTTATTTTTATAACGATGAATAATAATTAAGAGTAGGTAAATAGGTACACACAAATTAAGGGTGTGTACCATATATATATATATATATATATATATAAAACTTAAATCAAATGCACAAGCACCAAAGGAGCCTCCTTCCAAACTGCTGAGTACTAACTCTCCTTTATTTTTGGACACAACTAAGTAAAATTGGCTCCATTGATCGTAAAAGCAAATAAAGGAGCCTCCTTTATATTTTGTCTTTCTCTTGCTCTTATGTTATTTTAATTGCGTTTTCCTGGTGACATACTACAAATTCAGTAAAAATTAGAACACAGATCCCAATGGTTTAGGAAAAAAAAAAAAAAAAAAAACACACCCCATGCAATGGTGTCAAGTTCACTTTCAAATTACGAGAGGACCTTCAAGTACATAAATGCAAATTATAACTCTAGCTGACAAATCAGCACAGTAGTTGACTTCCTGGTGGGTGTGGCTAATACAAAGCACCCCTAGCTGGCTAATTAATTTAATGGTGTTTGAACTGTTAAAGAGCTATTTATAATTGTTGGAACTGGAAGATGGGACTAATGGAAGCACATCAGCACATGCATATAAATAAAAGTAAAACCATCAATCCAAGATACAATATTTAATGTGATTCAACTAACTTCAAAGATAATATTAACCAAAATTCATTATCAACCATAGGTTACAATAACTCTAAATCAAATCTCCCAAACATAAATATAAATCAGACATGAGAAATATTAATAGATGAACTAAAAACATTAGTTTAAGAAATATTTTTAGAATTTTTATGGGAAAAAAAAAAGTAATTGAATTTTTTTTTATAGTTTTTTTATATTCTCCAAAAAAAGTGGTATCAAAACCTTCCTAATAAAGACACTTGTTAACCCAACCCATAAAATATTGCACAAACACAAATTAATCCAACCTCATTACTCTCAATACTATCAAATTTGAGACAGTCCAAAAATCCAAAACACACAATGGTGCTGTCACACTAACATAATAAAAATATTTTCAAGACGCAAATGTAAGTATCCTTTCACTCAAAAATAACTTCCAAACAACTCTGAGAAAAAATTCATTCATGTTCTTCTAAAAGGACTTCTAGAGGCAAAGCCATCAAAGTATCAAACCCTTTACATCCTTACCTACATATAAAGCTTTGAAACCTGTTTCTTGGTGGACAAAGAGTACAACACTACTACTTTGACAAAGAATGGTAACCAAGTCAAAATAGATATTTGAGGCGATTTCTGACAATTATTTTGAACAAGATTAGAGGGTCAATTTCTTATTTTCAAACTTTTAAGGGATATCGCAATTGATAGTTTAGGGTAAATACTTATAGTGCATCCAAATAATGACTTAAAAATGTGACAAAAAAAAATATATATATATATATACATTGGCCCCAAGGTGTTGTAATTGTAGCCACTTAACAGCAACCTCCAGATGGATGCTGCTGGAAGGATATGTAACATTAACCAATTTTTGGGGTCAAAGGATAAAATTAAAACGTCAATAATTAAACAAACAAATGTTACAATCTTGGAGGGACTAATTTATTGTAAATAGTCTATAGCCTTTATATTATTTATTTGCTCATTGGCTAGAAATAGAGCTCTAGC
Organism: Quercus tomentella; assembly: GCA_028535165.1. Lineage (NCBI taxonomy): Eukaryota > Viridiplantae > Streptophyta > Magnoliopsida > Fagales > Fagaceae > Quercus > Quercus tomentella. The sequence continues at coordinate 79,606,559 of JAPQVY010000068.1, forward strand.
AAAATTATTATCTTAATCGTAGGCATGCATTGACCAACTTGGAGGAGTTCCACTATCTACCCTCCAATATTCTGCTGAAAATTTCTCTGCAACTCTCTACTTTCAACTAATTTTTTCTGCTAAAAGTTTCAGTCCACCACCAAAAGATTTGTCAAAAGCATGTCCGCTTCTTGCAGGAACCCTGTTCTTTCAGATTCAGAAAGTCATTTTTCAGCCACAATGCAACATGCAATTACAGATTTCTTACCTTGAAGAAAAGCTGTTTTGCATATTAAGAGGAAGAAAGTAATCATGGACTTCTTCCTTGGTTTTAAAATTCTCTATAAGGTCTTGCGGTTCCAGATTTCTCTTATTTTTCCTAAACTCTATCGTGTCTCTTGTATTCTACTTTCGTTTGTCATTGATATCCTTTATTGTTCCATTTGTCAACTGTATGGGCGCATCATTTGCCTTCTCCATGATTTCTTTTGTTCCCTTAAGTCATTTATGACCACTTGCTATTGTAGCCTTATCATCCTTGCCATTGTTTGCATTGCGGCCCTTTTCTTGAATTACACAATACTTCCCATGTTGGACAATGAATTCAAGTGGATTAGAAGAGAATCAAGATTATTGAAAGCTTTTGTAAAAGATGTAGTAGAACTTCTGCATTTAGAGGTTCAGATTGATAGCGAACGTAGTCAACGTCAACTCTGGGATTTCCATTCAAACGCAGAAATTACTTAACTACAACAAAATTTTGAGACATGGAAAGAAGAATCCGATAATGTGGTTTTCGGAGCAAATATTATTGTTGAGTTCTTTCTGAAATACAGAAGGCACTTTTCCACAAGGTGTGCTTTAGTTATCAAATATAGAGAAATGAAGCGGATCAAGAATTTGATAAACAAACGTCTTGAGCTGATGCAAATTTTTCCCAAAAACATTTATGGGTTACTGGAGAGATCGAGGTCTAAACTCAGAGGCCTGCCGGGAAAACCTATTGATGAACGCAAATCTGCCAGTCCCAGACCACCAGTTTTAAAGGAGTTGCATTAGTTTCCTCTCTTTCAGAGAAAGTAAACAACATGATCACTCAAAACCAAGATTTAATTACTGGCATGGAATCTCAAATACAGTTTGTCAATTTGCAACTGCTCCTACTGCATGCTTTCCTGAAAGATTTGGAGGAAGTTGAATCAGAAACTGCAATGGAAAAGGCCTGGATAGATGATGTTGCAGAATTTATCAATGATGTAGACCATGCCATCCATGCATTCGGACAGAGAACAGATTATGCAAATAGATTGCCTCCAGATGTCTATTCTTGGATACAAAACCTGATGCTCCGGAAGGACATTGAGTGGATCAATGCTGGCTTTTCTGGCCTTTACATACGGTTTCAAATTTATCAGAAGACGACAGCAGAGTCTCCAATCTCAGAATAACCCTGTCCCCATAGATGACACGATATCTGCTGTAAACAAGATCCAACGTCATCTCAATCAGGAACAAGATATACTTATAGACGTATATCTTGAAGTCAAGGCACTATTGAACCAGTTGAAGGACTTAAGTAAACTTTTTGAAGATCCAAAAGCAACTGAAGGTGTAAATTATTCAAGAATGGCTTGCTTGGAAAAAATGAGATGCATCTCTCTTGATGCAGAGGATTCCATAACTATATATATAAATTCAGCCAAAGGCAGGGGAAATCAATTGAATCAAACATCCTATCAATCTTCTGAATAGAAGTACCAAAAGTGTACCACATTGAACTAAGACAAAAGTCAAGATCAAGCATCGGCTTTGAAGAAGACACACATGAATTAGTCTCACTACTAACCAACAATGAGGACATCTCTGTTGATTCCACCTATACTAATATAAAACTCACTGGTGCCGTAGTTTAACTGTAGAGAGCAATAATCATGGAATGGACACCATAAATTAAAATCCTATTGTATCTCTCCTAAAATATACATTGGACATCTCTGTTGATTCCATTGTAGGGATGCAGGGCATAGGTAAGACAACTCTCGCAAAAATTGTGTATAACCATAAAGCCATTGTCAATCATTTCCCTTTCCGTGCTTGGGTATTGGTACCTCAAGAGTCTAATGATGTCAACACACTTCTAGAAGATGTGGGAAACCAGGTCCTAAAGATTGGTGAATTACAGGAGGAATCGGATGGAAAGGATTTCTGGATCAATAAAATGAACAAGTTCTTGAAGGAAAAAAAGTTCCTTCTTGTTCTGGACAACATCTTGACAAAGGAAGCCTGGGATACTCTAAAAGAAGCGTTCCCGAAAACCACAAATGGAAGTAAAATTTTGCTGACCACACACAGCAGGACTGTAGCTTCACATGCTAATCAAGATAACACACCCTACCAACTTCGACTTCGAACCAAAGAAGAGAGCTGGCGGTTGTTTATCCAGAGGGCACAGTTTCCACCTGATAATCTGTCACTGTCACACACAGAAGCACTAAAGGAAGTTGTGGAAAGATGTGGGGGCTTACCCCAAGCCATTGAATATCTTGTGGATAAATTTTCAGGCAAAGATGTGACTGCTCTGGATTTGCGAAGGGTGCCTATCAATGATCATTTCCAAAACGGATGGTCCAAAACCTTGGAGAATGAAGATTTGAGTGAAGATTTGAAGAAATGTTTTTCTTACTTCAGACTCTTTCCTAGCAACTTTGAAATTCCTACAAGGAGACTAATTGCTTTGTGGGTTGTACAAGGGTTGGTGGAACAAAGTGATGTTGAGAAAGAAACTCTAGAAGATGTTGCAGAGAAGTATTTATCTGAATTGATTGGCCTGAACATGATTCAAGTAGTACAAAAAAAGATTAATGGGAAAGTGAAGACATGTCGCTTGCCAAATGCTTTGCTAGAGCTCTGCCTGTCCAAATGTGTGAGTTCAGATCGGCAACTTGCCGATCATTTTAACAAAAATGACGCCAGTTTTGCTCATATTCATGGTAACAACACAACATCGGCTGATCTGCAACGTTATAAAAGGCATGTTTCCTTCCTGTCCTTCGCAAGGCCATTTCAAGTGGATGCTTCAAAGTTTTAAAGGTTCTTGATCTTGAACGTGTATTCAGACCGCAACTACCCAATGCCATAGGAAACTTGATTGAACTGAAGTATCTTGGCTTAAGGTGGACTTACCTCGAGATGATCCCATCATCCATAGGTAACTTGCGGAAGCTTCAAACTCTAGATGTGAAGGATACTTATCTCCACACTCTCCCTTCTTCAATATGGAAACTGAAAGAACTTCGGCACCAATATTTGAACCAGATTTATCGAAGTAAATTCGCACATCAACCAAGTTCCAATTCCTTGAAGAACTTGCAAACATTATGGGGTGTTTTCGTGGGTGAGGACAGTCATCTGAAGGATGGGCTGGAGAAGTGGACAAACCTTCGGAAATTGGGACTGGCACTTCAATTACCATCACAACAGCAAAGGGCATTGGCAAAGTGTGTAGTGAAACTGAACAACCTTGAATGTTTGAGTTTGAGATCAATTGATGAAATAAGCAAACCTCAGGTTCTATACTTGGAGTCTTTGTCAGGTATGGAAAATCTCACCGGCCTCTATCTCCGAATTAAAGTTGAAAAATGGGATATGAATTCTACGAGTTTTAATTTGCCAGCTTTAGATAAACTCCCCAATCTCAAATCACTCTGTTTCTACTCTGGTTCTTATGAAAGAGGAGAGATGGTCTGCTCAAGAGGGAGATTTACCAAGCTTCTAGTTCTGAAACTTTGAAAACTAGAGATGCTAGAAGAGCTGCAAGTGGAGGAAGGAGCAATGCAAAATTTGAGGGAGTTGGATATCAGGTCTTGCAAGGAGTCGAAGTTTCCCACTGGGTTAAAGCACCTAAAGAATTTACGTGAATTGAATTCATGGGGTATGCCAGAGGAATTCACAACAAAAATCGAGGAAATAAGGGGCAAATTTGGGATGTCATTGCCCATTTCCTACCATTACTGAAAAGAAATTGACTCCAAGCTGGAAAGACTCCAGCTTTAGTGCATGTTAGGTATGTCATTCTTTCCATTTGGTTTGCATTTGATTTTAGTTCCTTCGAAAATATTGTAAGCTTAACGCAAGGACTTGTAGCAGATGATTGCTTCCTTTTATTATTCTCCTGGTCCCTGAGGATTGATGTGGTGTTGAACGAAAACCAGAGAATTGTTTCCTGGAAGACATGGAAATTTACTATGGGGTCATGGTGAGGGGTACTTCTATTTGTTCAAGTTTAATTATTTGAGGTTCGGCTTCTGTAAGTGTTTCATAAGTTATAAATCATATGTTTACTGTGCAGAAAACTTTAATAGAATGGTAGGCATTGTTAGTACGAAGTGGTTGGTTGTGAGATGGGTGTCATGGGATATGGTTTGGTTTTAGTTTGTGAGTGTGATATGCGATTGTGTTTATGAGTTTGGTTTGTGAAGGACTGTGAGTTGTGTTTGTAGTTCATTTAAACCGTTTAAATTTTATTATCTTGTGTGACTTGTTTTTCCTTATTGTCTGTGTGAAATTGTGAATGTACTTCCATTACTTCCAAATTCCAATATATTGGTATCAGTCTACCGAAGCTTCTGCACAATGTTTGGAAATGAGATGAGAGGGTATAGTGGGGAAAGAAGAGGAGGGGAGAATTGATATCCTTTAACTAGTTAACTTTGTTTGCATGTTTTAAAATTTACCAACAACAAAAGATAATAGATACCTCTCCCCTTTCTTTTCTTGTAACCTGGGCTAACATGCTTTCACTACATCTAAAATTTTTGTTTTCAACTAGCTTAACCTTTTGGGAAGCTAAACAGACTGCATTTGCTAATTACTATAACATTTTTTTTTGTAAGTTTCAATTAGCTTAACAAATGAAGTCACTTTTTGTCAAATAAGATACCTGGATTTGAACCCCACCTATACTAATATAAACTCGTAGGTGCCGTAGCTTAACTGTAGAGAGCAATAATCATGGAATGTATGCCATAAATTAAAATCCTATTGTATCTCTCCTAAAATATACATTTCCAGCAGAGAAATGATGCACCATATTAAGGTTTTGTTTTCTTGGTAAGTTGCTCTCACACCCAGTCATTCTTCACCACATGAACAGTTGACTGTAGGTAATTGCTACCATATTGATGTACAAGCGTTTTGAATGTCCATGAACTCATTTGAGAAGCTGTAACAGCACAGATACGAAAACAAATGCTAACAGTAACAGAGTGCATTTACTAATTACTGATATCCAAGAAAAACATGATGCAGAATATTAAATTTTACCCAACTATTTACTCTAGTAAATCACTCAGCTATTTACTCTATAATTTTCTCGAAAAAAAAAAAAAAAACTATTTATCTGTTTCTAGATAATTATTATGAGCATATTAAATATAATATATATTAAAAAAAATTTTAAAAAGCTATATCTTTTGTCTGTTGAGTAAGTTCAGGGAATGTAATATATGGAGAATGAAAACTAAAGTCAATTACCAAAATTGCCCACACCGCTGCCCCAAATTCACGTACACGCGGCCACACCCAATCTTCAAGGCCCAATCCATTCACAAATCCTCAAATCCATTGTAATTTTAGATGCAATTGAAGACTTGATGGAACACATGCTTTGGTGACCGAAGATTCGAAAAGTATGGTGTCGTGATTCAAAAAGTGACGAGCTTTTTGTTTGGTTGCTGTTGCCATGCAATAATGCAAGAGTGTGAGAGAGATCGATTTTAAATGGACAAGGCATATTTGTAATTTCAAGATAAGGATGATAAATGAATACACACACATATATATATATATATACACGCACAAGAGTAAATCAGCCACTGTTTATAGAAAATTATATAAAAAGACTGATAGTTTTTACGATACTTCTATTAGATTATAAATTTATTTTTTCTATTAAAGTCTAAAACTTATAAAACCATTTGATTTTTTTTTTTTTTTTTGGAAACCTAAAACCATTTGATTTTGGAACTTCTATTTATCTCAATTATTCATATTTGTTATTTCAAGTAGTAAATAGGGGAGAAAAAAAGGAGAAATCATCAATAAATCTCTGAGTTTCATCTACACAGTTGGAGGAATAGCAAAAACCCGTTTGTAAATGGGTATCAACCCGACCTAACTTGAGCCAATGACTAGGGATAGGTGGGGTTTCAAGGTTGAGAACTGAGTTCGAGTTAAATCTGAAACAACTGGACCCATACCATCTTGTAACTATCTTACTCTGGTTCATAAATCAATTTGATAGCCATTAAAAATAATAGACAAATAGAAAAAGCTTCACCTAGAATGATAAGCTATAAATGAATCTTATACCCTAAAAAGTTGAAGTTTATTAAAGTGAAATGCAAAATTTTATCCAAAGTTTCATGTTTTTCACTTCTTCTCTATATTATTGTTCAAAATAATAAAGATTGATGAAGGCTTTAAATTGAAAAGGTTTCAAAAGTTTATAAATTTAATTGATAAAACTAAAAACTTGTAACGAATAAATTGTTGGTCTTTTCATGTAATTTCCTCCTTTAATACAAAACTACCTTGGTAAAATATGCTCAAATGGGAGTACTCTTTGTATCAATATCAGGCACTAACATACTAACATAGGAAAACGGAATAAATAGTTTGTTGAAGAAAGTAATTTATAAAAAATAAAAAATAAAAAAAGCTAGTGGTTCATTTTTTATTTTTTTTTGAGGGTGAAGCTAGTGGTTCATTGAGAGGCCTTTTAAGAATATAGTATTAAAGAATGAGTTTTAATTATTCAACTGCTAAAATCTCTTTGTATCTCAAAAAATAATTAGGATTTTTTTTTTTGAGAAGCAAGATAATTTGGATTGAATCTCAACTATACTAAAAATAAATTTATTGGTATCTTAACTAATGATAAAGAGAGCCACCATTACGAAGGAATTCAAAGTCTCAAGAAACTACAGAGCAAGAAATTCAAACCCAAGATCATGAAGAAGCTGGCAGAAGGCTCAAAGAAGTGTAACATCTACTTCCTTTTCATTTTTCATATGGTTACTAATGCTAGTTTCAGTACAGTGATTCCCCTAACACACATTGATTTACAAACATTGCTTAACAATCGCACATATTCACCATCCTCTAGTATGTATAATCTGTACGACTCACTCACACACGCTCAGCGCATACACATACACGGATACACCAAATTCATGCAGCGTCAGAAATATGTATATAAACACATTAGCTATTCTCACCAACACAGACACACAGTCACATAATTAATCTGATAATGTTACAACCACCACATACATAGGTCCACTTCTAAACATCTGAAATTACATATACCATAAACACAAACATACCCAGTGGCGAGATCGAAACCTTGAGGTTGCTCGACCATGATGTCTGGGTCATGAAAAAAAGGTGAGACAGAGAAAAAAGGGAAGAGCAAACGAGTGCAAGAGCCACCGCCATTAATGGGCCTGGTTGCCGTTCTTCTTACAAAACTCAATCAGGTCACCTAAAAGCCCAATCCAAAAATCGAATCAACTGACACATTAGCTATAACCCAGCTTTCTACTCAAAAAAAAAAAAAAAAAAAAAGAAGCTATAACCCAGCTGAGCTTAAACATAGTTACAATATTCGTATTAGCTCGTACAAAAATTCATGTTTATTTTATTATAAAAACTTACTTTTTCTATTTTACTTGCTCAATTTTCAAAGTACCACACATCAAATTATTTATTTTACACTATATTTCAATAAAATATCAATTTTCTCTATTTACTTTTTTTTTCACACACAACAACCACTCACTCTCTTCATTCATACTCAGAAAATGTAAAGAAATAATAAAATATAAAATAAAATAGTGTAAATTTACCTTATTTGATATGGATAGTTTTAAGAAAGAAAAAATGTGTAAATTTGATACAATTTTTTATTATACAAACTTTGATATGATTACTCTGAAAATGCCATCACATTCTTCCAAATTTACATCTCAGCCCATTAATTTTTCCCAAAATTATATTTTAATACTTAAAGTTTTCTAAAATTTCATTTTGACCCCAAAATTTACTCAAAATTTCATTTTGATCATAAGCTTTTACAAAATTACATTTTAAATTCAAAAGCTTTCTAAAACTACACTTTGACCTAGAAAACTAAATAATTGCTCAAAACATTTCAAAATTTTCACCTCAATTCTTAAACTACAAAAAATTGCACTTTTCCCCCTAAACTTTTAAGAATTGCACAAAAGTCCATAAGTTGATAGTTCATAGACATCACCATTTTCAAACCCAAATTATACCAAATTATACTAAATATCCTCGTGATCAATAAAATTGACAAGGATCAAGTTGATACTCCACAAGAATTTGACAATTGTATTTTTTTAATGAGAAAAAAATGCTTTGGGAAATAAAACCATGTTTATCCAAAAATATCATGTCGAATATTCAAGTTATTTTTCAAACGGAGAATCATATGAAAAAATAAGGTATTGCAAAAAGATAGACATCATACAATGCCTTATATCATGCATCTACACGTGTAACCGAACTTCTGGATCCACATCTTTTGGCTTGATACATGATTTTAGAGCTTAGTTTAGCTTAGGACATTTTTTAACCTAAATTGGAAGAGAAAATCAATTAGAAATAAGTGACCAATTACATCTTAAAATATAATCGTTGGTGAAAATTCTTTTAAATGAACAAAAGATAAAAGACACACATTCAGACGCATCACCAAAATATCACACCTTGTCTCAAATCACCAAGACTCCTTATTTGTGTTGGGAAGCTTATTGATATTTTTTTCGTAATTTCACTCACTTTATTTCTGATTTGAGCTAGTGAGTAGTCATTTTAAAGAAAATTTTATGATGTTTTTAATGGAAATATTTAAGATTCAAATCTCCTCACCTTAACTATCAATGTATCCAATAATTAAAAAAAATAAAAAATCAATGTATAAAAAAAAAATGTAACAAAATTCTAGATTTAAACATACAAAATTAATGGATGGATCTAAATTTCAAATGAGACAAAATTTTAGGTTTATTCAAACAACATTTTTCCTAGGTCTATGCTTCGATTCTTATTGTTTCATTATTTAATCTTTTGTTTAACTTAATAATTAATTGTTACAATACTAGATAATTGAGTAGGTAATGACTTGACGTTTATTCAATCCTGACTCCCTGTAAACCTTCCCTAATCCAAGAGGCGTTATCTAGTCCATCTTTTACATGTAATACAAGTGTGCCGTATAATAAAGAGATTATCTAGAGCACCCGTTGCACGTCATGGATGCCCACACAACAGAGAGTTTAGGGATGTAAATCCCACTTGCGAAACGACACCGGTTGCATGCAGTAAGTGCATTCAATAAAACCATCTCAATAATATATATATATAGAGGTGGTTACCTTATGGTAGAAGTCCTCTCAAAGTAGTTTCGGTGATCTTACACTATAAAATTCGGGTTTAAGTGGACCAGGACAATGATACCCGGCTGTATGAGTCATTTTTTTACCAAGCAAAAGAATATATATATATATATATATATATATATTTCTAATAGGGTGATTCATTTGTTAAAAAAAAAATAATAATAATCTTATGAGATGGTTTTCTGAAACATCTCACACAATATATATAGTTCTTCGTGAGCGATTTTTAATATATTATGGGAGAATAATCTCACACAGTGGTCTCATGAAATATCATTAGTGCGGACACCTCATGATGGCACATCTGTGAAGATTATCTTTATCATTTATGTTATCTTTATTTGGGTTTATCTTGAGTAATGGATTAGTATTTGAGATTGTTAGGATTATCGTATTAGTATTTGAGATTGTTTAGGATTTGTTTAGCAGAGTTTATCTTTATCATTATGATTCCTGGAAGCTGTATATAAAGCTCCAGATGGTTCCTTTTGTATTTTATAGACTATTATTATCATTATTGAGATTATTTGCATTGATTTGTTTGGTGGTGATTCCAAACACCTTAGGTGGGAAGCCTAAGGTTTTACAGTAGGACTAATCTAGGTGGGAAGCCTAGGTTGTCCTACATCAACTTGGTATCAGAGCCAGGTTTTGAGAAGTTGCAAGAGGAGTATGAATCTTGCCCAGATTTTGGAGAAGTGTACACTACACTTAAGACTGAGCATCTTCAGGTTGTTGATGATTTTATCCTCCAAGATGGCTACTTGTTTAAAGCCAATAAGCTTTGTATCCCTCGCACATCAGTTAGAGACTTTTTGGTTTAATAAGTGCAGGCAGAAGGACTTTCAGGACATTTTGGACGTGATAAGACAATTGAAGAGGTAGAGAGGCAGTTCTATTGGCTAAGTCTTAAGAGGGATGTTGCCAAGATAATTGGTCAATATCGTCAATGTCAACTGGCTAAGCATTGCAAGCAAAATACTGGCCTTTACACTCCTTTACCAGTTCCATACCGTCCTTGGGGGGATATTAGCATGGACTTTATACTAGGTCTTCCCCGTACCCTTAGGAAGTTTGATTCCATCCTTGTAGTGGTAGATCGGTTCTCTAAGATGGCTCACTTTCTTCCATGCTCTAAGACTTCTGATGCATCCAAGGTAGCCAAGATTTTCTTTGATGAAATTGTTAAGTTGTATTGGTTGCCTAAATCAATTGTGTCAGATAGGGATGTTAAATTCATGAGCTATTTTTGGAAGACCCTTTGGCACATGATGGGAACAAAGTTGAAATTCTCCACAGCATACCATCCTCAAACTGATGGTCAAACTGAGGTTGTCAATAAGAGTCTAGGAAATCTTTTAAGGTGTCTCATAGGTGAAAATGGTAAGACTTGGGAATCTATACTCCCTGTAGCCCAATTTGCTTACAATAACTCAGTCAATAGGTCCATAGGTATGAGCCCATTTGAAGTTGTTCATGGTTATACACCTAGGAGACCTTTAGACCTTCTCCCAATGTCCTCACATGAAAGGGTTTCTGTGCCTGCAGTAGAGTTTGCTAGTCATATGCATGAGCTGCATAAAGAGATCAACAAACGAATTCATGCTAGTAATCTTAAGTATAAGACTCAGGCTGATTTACATCGACATCATTTAGACTTTGATGTAGGAGATTATGTTATGATTTGTATCAGGCCTGAACGGTATCCTTCAGGAACCGTTAAGAAACTGCAGGCCCGCAGTGCTGGCCCATTCAAGGTATTAAAGAAACTTGGACCTAATGCTTATGTGATTGATAAACCTTCAGATTATGGTATTAGTTCTACTTTTAATATTGCTGATTTACTTGCTTTTAAAGGTCTAGCAGTTATTCCCTATGACCCTTTTGATGATCCTCTCTCTTCTTCTTTGGCTAACCTTGTCCCTAGCCCTACACCATCTTGTTTCCAAAAGGCACATAAAGATATTATTGATGTTATTTTGGATGAGCAGTCTCTTTTCACTAGGGATGGAACAATTCAGCGCTTCTTGGTTCGCTAGCGAGGATGGCCTGACTCTGACTGTACATGGATCACCAGAGAGGAGTTGCAACAGCTTGATCCCGCTCTTTTGGAGGCTTACTTGGATACACTTTGAAATTTCAATTAGTGTAAAAACACCCTTGAACGTTTAGACCCCCAATTAACAAATTAACCAATTCAAGCTTTATGTCAAACAAATAGTGTGCGGAAAATGAACATAAGCTATAATGTAGAATTGGACAAAAACAATCTAAGCCAAATTAAAATCACAACCACAGCAGAAAATAAATGGCAAAGATAAAGGGAAGGAAGATCCAAACACAAAGACAACACGCGATGTGTTATCGAAGAGGAAACCGAAGCCCTCGGCGTAAAACCTCTCCGCCGCCCTCCAAGCGATAAATAATCCACTAGAAAATGTAGTTGGGATACATGGACAGCAATAGACCCTCCAAGCCTAATCTACCCAGTGCACCTAAGCCCTCCAAGCTTCTTGCTCCAACGAGGTTGCGCCGAACCTTTTTCTTTTCTAACTTCCCGGATTCCGCTACTAGACCATAGCATCAACCAATGAAGATTGGTTCCTTCCTAACTGCTTCCCAGAACACCAAACAACCCTCTCACAGTAATGGATATGGTGAGAACAAGGTTTTGGTAAAAAGGTCTCTCAAGGATTTGGCAATGGAGAGGAAGAGAGTTGAGGAATTTGAAGAGACTCTAATGTAAAGATTGTAGATGGTTCAATCTTGTTTTGCTCTAGGGTTTCTCTCTCAAAATTCTCTCTGGAAGCTCTCTCTCATTTGTGGGTATAAGGGGTATTTATACCGAGATGAGAGGGGAATGTGAAACGTCAGGTTTTTCAAAACAGGGCTGGCTCGCGGCTTGGCCTCGCGGCTTGACTAAGTCGCGAGATCCAGTCGCGAGATAACCGTATGGCCAGTTGTCCTGTTTTTTCCTGTAGTGCTCCAGCTAGCATGACTGTTCACCTTCCGGCATGCTTGGCACGTGTGCTGCGTCTGGCGGCTTGCAGCAGCGAGTCACCCGCGAGATCCAGCCGCGAGTCTCTGTTTTCTTGCACACTCTTGAGCAAACTTCACTCTATCTCACTCACTACCCTTACAACAGGCCCACCTAAATACAGGGTTACTAAATGCTGAAATACAAGCAAATTTGGCACGGAATAAATCCAATTAGATGGTTGAATAATTTCAACCTTACAATTTCCCCCTTTGGCTATTCCGTGACAAAACCCTAAAACAGACTCTAGACTTAACATGTGAGTTGGGAACAGTTGATCAAAACTCACTCACACCTAACTCTAGAAGCTATGAAGCACTTGAATCATATGAACAAAAGACTCCTGAAACACAACAATACACCATGATCATTGTAAGCAGAAAATCGTGAAATGCATATGAAACAGGCAATATGTGATCAAGCAAAGATGGAGTTAAGAAACAAACCATGGCTTGATCAACCAAGTAATCACTAGAAGGAAGTGACCACAATGCTCACTCACACTTGGAATGAACACTAGGACATACAAGCTAACAAGCTCAATGCAAGTCACTTGCATCCCAAACACTCAACCAATGCATAATACACTACGTATATGCATCTAGGAACAATCCTACAAGGGCACAAGAGTGACAGTACTTAAAGAAAATGCAATACATTTAAATAGAAGTACTGATTTAAACATAGTATAAAAGGCTGCATAAAGCATGGTACAAATCATAAAGCCTACAAACTATGCATAAAACATAACCCTAAAAGCTTACAAAAGCAACATGGGTACAAGTCACAATATAAACTGAAAAAGCATCAACAATATATATAAAAGATTAAACCAAGATTATAAGTTATGAGTTAGAAACAAAAGTACACCAAAACCACAGTGTATCAAACCCATATAAACACTAAACCTATAAGTTTAGAGGATAAGACTTAAAACAAAAGTGTGCCAAAAGTATGTGTGTACTCCCCCTATCACTATGCACACTTCCCTTTGAATTTTCTCCCCCTTACTGAATGCTCTCCCCCTTTTTGGCACGAATAGCTAAAGGCTGTCGTCCAACTTTCGTTGAATATCGTCTAGCTGATTCTCCATAGTCTCGAGACGCATTTGAACCTGATTGTTTGTGGAGTAGAGAAGTGCCACAATCTCATCAATGCGTTTCTGAATATGATCAAGTAAACTCCCCATTCTATCAGTATGAGGATCAGTCTGTGCTTGCGGAGTACTAGCTTGTGGAACTTCAGGAATAGCATGCGAAGTAGATGTGGTATGTGCAGGTGTCTCTGACTTAGGGGCAGATGGAGTAACCGGAGAGATATGTGCACTCTTTGGAGTTCTAAAGAAGTGACTTCTGCTGGCTTGAAGAGAGTACATGGAAATAGGATGCCGACGGGTCAACATTTTGCCATCTAAACAGATTCGAATCCATTTTCAATCGTTTGTCAGCCTTCTTTGTAGGAGTTTTCTTCTTCGGAGGTGAGGGAGCCATCTGTGAACAATTAGAAGAGGCCACAACAACACAGTACAATACATGTGCAGACCAAATCAGTACATTGTTAGTGCCAAGGACAAAAATGCCACCACTCAGATGAACTAAAATCAATTAAACTTCATGCTACTTAAGACAACCACACAGATGAACATACTTAAAATTGGATACACAAGAACAAATTGGTATAATTCATGGGAAAGATTTTAAAGACATCCGAAAGACAAATATATGTCAATGAGACATACAGATTGATGTGTATGACCAAACTCAAGGAACAAAAGACAGATGCACACAATAGATGGACAGGCACAATTTCAGCACAGTAAATCTCACAGCCACAATAGGAACATTTTGAATCAACATATCATAATCTCAGACAAGAAATGAGATCAACAAATAGCAAGCCCTAGCTAAGCACATGAAGAAGAATCAACCAACAACTTAGATAAATGCAACCTAAAACAAAAGCAACACAAACTAAGCAAGAACAAAGAGCAACAGCAGAATAGAAACCCATAACAAAAACAAAAAACAAATGCGAGTGATTAAGAGGGAAAATCACAGAATCAAGTGAAATAAAGTTCAAGAAAGAAAGCCCATACCTGTTACTTGAAGATTTCGAACTGAAAAGAAGCAATAATGGAGTTCGAAAATAGAGGCACAGTGTATATGGGTAAGAACAGTTTAGAGAGACAATGAACAGTCACAAAAGTTCGAGGGAAAAAACTGAAAAACGCTTTTAAAAACCGTCCCTATTTTTGCCAAACACGCGTTTTTCGCGACTGAAGTGAGTCGCCAACAAGTCGCTTGGTTGACCCGCCAAAACACTCAAAGACAAAGTTTTTGAAAAATTTTTCTAAGTGTTTTTCGCGACTGGAAGGTCTACCCGCGAGGGAGTCGCGAGCTAAGCCACGAAAATCTCTGAGGAACCTCGCGACTGGACCTTTCACTCGCGAACAAGTCGCCAAAATTGACCAGCGAACACGCGACTGAGTCACGCGACTTGACATACCTGCGACTGAGTCGCCAAAACAGGGTAAAAATGAATTTTTTTGAAATTTTCATTTTTTAAGAGCAAAATACTTTCCAAAGACACCTAAAATACTCAAAAATCTTTTTGTGCTTGAATCAACAAAGATTGAGTATGTGAAAACACATTTCAACAAGTACAATCACACAAATGATTATGGCATTCATTGAACATAAACATGTGTGTTGTGTGTGGATATCAACTATGAGATAGTCCTTAGTCTAATGTGAAGCTTCAATGATCAATTCAACCAAGGCATACACAATTAGCACTAGATCATGTGATCTATCTCAATTATAGAAATATGTATATATGACCTCCCACAAAACTTGATAACATATCTTGGAGCTTTACATTTGACTCCACTTTCAAATATAACATTTGATCTTTTTGACCTTTTTGAGACAATTACCTCTCATTGTGAGAGTGATATTTGACAATTCACTTTAAAGAACAAGCCTTTGGCCTTTTGAATAAACATTCACTTTAATTTTTGGTCGCTTTCCCTTTTTCCTAGTCGAATACTAGTATGTGCGACAGGCTTTTGCAGCTCAATATCTCTTTTCATTTGGAGATTTACATTTGGTGAGCTCTTTTTAGCAAAAAACAAAAATAAAGAGTGGGAAGATATATAAACACAAGTCTATGCATGTCTCAAGATCAACATAACCATTCACTCATCATTCATGACAAGTTTGAAGATCTATTTACAACAATCACATTGATTTCAAGATTTCTCCCACAATGATATGAGTGCAAGGAAACAAGCGATGCTCGAAAATGCACAAAGCCATTAGCACAAAGGTACAAGGCAAAACATGTTTTGAGACAAAAGCTCAACAATGTCAATCAAACTTTTGATTTTCTAATTTTTATGTGTTTTTGGATTTTTGACACATAAGAAGAAAAAGATTGATAAAAAACAAAACAAAAACAAAAGTATGCACAAGTAGACAAGCAAACAACCAGCAGCAAAAACAATAAGCAAACAAACAAACATCGTCGCAAAGCATAGGAAGTATTAATGCATGGACATGTTGTAATGCTTATGCATGAGTACCCTTCTTCACCCACACGTCACTTGCGTTTGGGGTGATTTCCTTATAGGATTGGGTACGGGAGTTAGGGCTTTCAAACCTTCGTGAGAAGCTTTCCAAGCAGTTGGTGAATGCACCAATCATCTTCATCACGTTCATCATTCCGGGATCACCATTTTGATCTCTAGATTGTTCACCTGCCCAATTTCTTCTATCATTTCTAGGTCCTCGTGACCTTTGAGGAGTTACACTATTCATTGCTCTCAGCTTTTGACAGTTTGGTCGAGTATGCCCTTGAAGTCCGCAATGATGACACACATAAGTTGATCTAGGACCTTTTTGTGGTCGTGGACGAGACTTGGCTCGAGATTCTGATCTGCTCACAGATTGATTACGGGAATTCAACAACCGTTCGTTCCCCACATTTCTCTTCTCATCTATCTTGGGCTTTTCAGCAGTAGGACCAACTTCAACTGGATCTTTAGCCTTAACAAACTTCACTTCTTTAGTGACATTTCCAGATGAGCTACTTCCTCCGGTAGATCCCAATCCAGATTTGTCTGAAAAACTCTTTTGAGATGAAATAACATCATCTAGCTTCTTGGTGGAGACCCTCTCTATCTTGGCATTAGTTTGCACAACCTCTTGCTCAAGAAATCTCACTTTTGAGTAAGCTTCTGACAGCTCACCATTCAAGGTTTCTATCTCACATTTGGCCTCCTTATAGCGAATTAGGAGACTTTTATAGTCCTCCTCTGCCTTCTTCATCTTTCTCACAGCTGCCTTGGCCACCCTTGTGTACTCACCCGACTTTTCCAGTACTGAGTTATAATTCTCTTGAAGATTGGCCGTGCTTTCATCTTCTTCAACATCTGATTCCTCGACAGCTCCCAATGATTCTTTATCACTATGTTCTCCAAGGTCTCGTACAAGCAGATTCAATTCGTCTGAAGACTCAACATGTGCAATAGTCATAAAAGCTGAATAGTTCCCCTCTCCATCACAGCTTTCTTCTGATTCTGAGTCGGATGAATCCGAGTCACTTAATGTCGTGGCATACACCTTGCCTTTCGATTTCAAATAATTTGGACATTCTTTCTTAAAGTGTCCATGCCCGTTGCACTCAAAACAAGTGACACCTGGTGTAGATTGGGATTCTTTTCCATCTTTCCTTTTAGATTCCCTTTTCTCCCTTCCTAAACTTTGGAATTTTCCTTTATCACCAAAATTTTCATTATTCTTGAATTTCAAGAATTTTCAGAAATTTTTTACAAGGTATGCAACATCTTTATCAACCACATCGTCTTCCAATGAGTCATGGACTTCTACCTTCTCATTAATGGTCTTAAGAGCAAGAGATTTACTCTTCCGTTGATTGGGCACCGACATCTCATAAGTCTGAAGAGAACCAACCAGCTCCTGGACTTTGATGTCATCGAGGTCCTTGCTCTCTTCAATCGCTGTCACTTTAGCACGAAAACTTTCC
Organism: Quercus tomentella; assembly: GCA_028535165.1. Taxonomy (NCBI): domain Eukaryota; kingdom Viridiplantae; phylum Streptophyta; class Magnoliopsida; order Fagales; family Fagaceae; genus Quercus; species Quercus tomentella. The sequence goes on from JAPQVY010000068.1 coordinate 79,624,106, forward strand.
GGCAATGATCGAAGGATCTTCCTTACGATTTTAGAATCCTCCGTTTTCTCCCCCAAATTGAACTTGCTGACTACCACCTCATTCAGCTTCCCATAGAAAGAGTCAAAGGACTCATCCTTACTCATTTTGAGCTCCTCAAACCAAGTGGTCAGCATTTGCAACTTGGTGTCTTTCACTTTCTTCATGCCTTCGTAGGTGGTTTCCAATATCTCCCATGCTTCTTTGGCAACGGTGATGTGGGAGATCTTGTGAAATTCATCTGGAGACACACCACAGAAAATAGCATTTAAGGCTTTACTATTAGCATTAGATGAAGCGAGTGCTGCCTTATCCCATGTGGATTTGGCTGCCTCAGGTCTGGTCCAACCACTCTCAACAGCATCCCAAACAGATTCATCAATGGAGCACAGAAATGCTCTCATGCGAACCTTCCAAAAAGCATAATTACTACCATCAAAATATGGAGGTGCATTTAGGGATTGAGACCGATCCATCTCAAAAGGGAGTCAAGGATCACACAATGGTATTGAAACAAATAAAAGTGTACCCGCTCTGATACCAATTGAAAGTTCAATTAGTGTAAAAACACCCTTGAACGTTTAGACCCCCAATTAACAAATTAACCAATTCAAGCTTTATGTCAAACAAATAGTGTGCGGAAAATGAACATAAGCTATAATGTAGAATTGGACAAAAACAATCTAAGCCAAATTAAAATCACAACCACAGCAGAAAATAAATGGCAAAGATAAAGGGAAGGAAGATGCAAACACAAAGACAACACGCGATGTGTTATCGAAGAGGAAACCGAAGCTCTCGGCGTAAAACCTCTTCGCCGCCCTCCAAGCGGTAAATAATCCACTAGAAAATGTAGTTGGGATACATGGACAGCAATAGACCCTCCAAGCTTAATCTACCTAGTGCACCTAAGCCCTCCAAACTTTTTGCTCCAACGAGGTTGCGCCGAACCTTTTTCTTTTCTAGCTTCCCGGATTCCGCTACTAGACCATAGCATCAACCAATGAAGATTGGTTCCTTCCTAACTGCTTCCCAGAACACCAAACAACCCTCTCACAGTAATGGATATGGTGAGAACAAGGTTTTGGTAAAAAGGCCTCTCAAGGATTTGGCAATGAAGAGGAAGAGAGTTGAGGAATTTGAAGAGACTCTAATGTAAAGATTGTAGATGGTTCAATCTTGTTTTGCTCTAGGGTTTCTCTCTCAAAATTCTCTCTGGAAGCTCTCTCTCATTTGTGGGTATAAGGGGTATTTATACTGAGGTGAGAGAGGAATGTGAAACGTCAGGTTTTTCAAAACAGGGCTGGCTCGCGGCTTGGCCTCGCGGCTTGACTGAGTCGCGAGATCTAGTCGCGAGATAACCGTATGGCCAATTGTCCTGTTTTGTCCTGTAGTGCTCCAGCTAGCATGACTGTTCACCTTCCGGCATGCTTGGCACGTGTGCTGCGTCTGGCGGCTTGCAGCCGCGAGTCACCCGCGAGATCCAGCCGCGAGTCTCTGTTTTCTTGCACACTCTTGAGCAATCTTCACTCTATCTCACTCACTACCCTTACAACAAGCCCACCTAAATTCAGGGTTACTAAATGCTGAAATACAAGCAAATTTGGCACGGAATAAAGCCAATTAGATGGTTGAATAATTTCAACCTTACACACTTGCTACCACCTCATCTCTACCTCTTATCACCCGCACATATGAGCGTCGACAGAGGCGCCATGCTGATCCAGTGAGCTTGTGGCTTGATGGAGTTTATTCTGATGTCACTTGTTCCTTATGAGCTTTACTCGACGAGGTCGAGTTTCTCCCACCCCAGGGGAGTTGGTGCGGACATCACATGATGGCACATCTGTGGAGATTATCTTTATCATTTATGTTATCTTTATTTGGGTTTATCTTGAGTATTGGATTAGTATTTGAGATTGTTAGGATTATCGTATTAGTATTTGAGATTGTTTAGGATTTGTTTAGGAGAGTTTATCTTTATCATTATGATTCCTGGAAGCTGTATATAAAGCTCCAAATGGTTCCTTTTGTATTTTATAGACTATTATTATCATTATTGAGATTATTTGCATTGATTTGTTTGGTGGTGATTCCAAACACCTTAGGTGGGAAGCCTAAGGTTTTACGGTAGGACTAATCTAGGTGGGAAGCCTAGGTTGTCCTACATCAATCATCTTATTGGAAGAAACCAATATTATACAACTGGTGTATTAAATAATTCTATAATCCACCCAATTTCTCTTTAATCATTAAAACACTAGCTCAACTAGATAGTGCACTAGGGTTATGTAAACTTGGACTATCTAACGATTTTAATGAAACAATTCAAATGATAGCGTCTTCTATCTTTATTTATTTTTTTATTTTTTTATCAACTTCTGTCTTGATTTTTTACGACATATATATTATTTCGACAACTTTCATCCGGTCTTCAGTTACAAAATAATAAAAAAAATTTCTATGCTTCCTTTAATTGTCGGAGTAATCTGTGATTCAGCAAAAACAAAGACATGGTTTTAAAAGAAACTTCAACTCTCCTAGACAGAGACTTCAAAGTCAATATAGTCTTTCCATAATCTGGCAAGTGGATGGCTGCTTGATAAAAATGACAGTTATATATTCTTTGTTCAAATGTGACAAAATTCTAGATTTAAACAAACATTGTTTCCAACTTCAGAAATTGTAGAGAGTTAATATTTATATTGTTTAATTATTTAGTCTTTTGTTTTACTTAATTAAATATTACAATATTTGCTTCTATATATATCTAATTTATCCATATATAAATATGAAAACTGAAACTTTTGACTTTTTATTGATTATGTAAAATTTTGACATCTAATCTTTGGAGACTTCAGAATTTTAGTATTTTACATCTCAATAATTTTTTTATACATATTTTAATTAGTTAAAGTTTGAGGTTGAGTTCTTACTTTCTACCCGATAAACCCTTCTTCTAAATAAACCTCCTTCTTTTCTCACTATTTGACAAACTATGGGAAGGGGCAACAATGAAGGAACGAGGTTTCTCAACGGCTGAATCCAAACAATGTAAATTGGGGTCGTTGAAGGCGAGAGTAGCAGTGGCATTAATTTTTTTTCCTCCTCACTATATTATGGTATAAATTCCTCCAAGGTTCGTTCAGGTTCCCAAGTCCAGTAGACTTATCTCTTATTATTCTTAAATATTCTTCTTTACTTGGAACTTGCACTGGGAAAATTAATGACTAATGTTTTTGAGAACAATTACGTGATATTCCCTTCCTCATACGTAAATAATAAATTTCATCATAAATTTTATTACTAAGACCTAATATTATGTGAGATGATATTGAAGTTATATATAAAACTAAAGCTATTTCACTTTTTATTTATTTATTTTTAGTTTATAATATTGTGACATATAAACTTTTTTTTTTTTAATACAAGATAGAAATTATACTGCAGCCTAATCTAAGTGTATATATGTGTGAAACTCCTTCCTGGAGACTTGAATTCTGGCCCTTGCAACCTCCACACCCCACAAGCACTTATACTTATGGAGTGACCATAACACTAAAAATGTGCGGTGGTGCATATAAACTTTTGAAACCTCACAATTTTACTCTTCATTATTCTTGTGTGTGTGTGTATTATATTTAAATTATGTTTATATTTAAACAATTCATTACAATCTTGGTATTTAATTGTAATAAATGTATAATCTAGAATATATAGTTCCATACAAACACAGTTATAATAAATATCTATAATAACAAAAATAATTATTGAAATTCATATTTAGAAAAAGGGGGGGGGGGAATCTAAAAATTTCATCAATGATAAATATTATAAATAAATAAATAATGAAATTTAATTTATCTTGGTTTTTTTCATACTTTTCACTATTGTAGTGAATATAGACACTCCATTTATACCATCATACAACTTAATTAAAACTAATAATAAACTAGCCATAGACCTACCCAACACGCGGAAAATTTTGATGAATTTTTTTTTTTTGGAAAATTACTTTTTACCATCTTAAATTATGCATCAGATTATACTTTGCACCATAAACTATTCGAAGGCACACTTTGCACCCTAAACTATCACACTCATCACACTTTGCATCCCGGTGTTATTTTTGTTGTTATGTTCAACAAAATCCTACTACATGTGATAAGCACATGCTTCTTGCTTAGGTAGGACAAACTTAAAAGACCAAAAAAACTCTTCTTCAAAATCAATTAAACAAAACCCTAAACACCCTTTTAGAAATGTTGAAAATATTCTGCATTAAAAGTAGAACAGAAACAAGAAAAGACATACTCCATCACTATGTACTCGTTATTGGCATCCTCACATGTGTGCAATTTGAATCAACATAATTCAACTATGTCATTATTACCAACAATTAACTCCATTCTTAGAGCTGAACGACGTTTGTGACCTAGAGTTTGCACTTGCACTACTGTGTGATTGGGAAATCATTAAATAATTGGGGACTTAGGGATTTCATCACAATGGTGGATTGGTGTTTCAATCTGGGGAAAAAAATTTGGGTTTCAACGAAAAAACCCAGCCACCACCACGCAAAACCACCACGGCACCGGCTAACAACCACCACCATAATCATAGTACCCACCACCATGCCACCACCATTCCAATCACCAAAACCCACGCTGACAACCTTAGATGAAACCCACACCGATCCGAATCCACACAAACCACGGCAAACCCAAACAAAACCCATGGCAAACCCACAGTCCAATGCCAATCTCCACACCACACCCAAACACCGATCTCTGTGCGAAACCCCAAACCCTGATCTCCATGCCACCACACTAATCTGCAACAAGAGAGAGAAGAGAAATAATGAGTGGGTGGTGGCTTGCCATGGCCAGTGACAGTGGTTCAGGCCATGGTGTGGTGGCTATGGAGTTTTGAGTTTGAAGAGAGGGAGTGAGTGAGGTCTGAAAGGAGAGAGAGAATCAGAGATTGAGAGACATAGAGAGAGACGTGAGACAGAGAAGGGAGGAGAGAAAGTGGCAGATAAAGGTTACAGTGAACCAAATAAAATAATATTTTTCTTTTTACAATTAAGCTACAGTGCAATTCTACATGTAGAATTGTAGAATTGCACTATAGCACAATTGCAATTTTTTTTGCAATAATCTACATTTACAATTCCAGATGCTGAGCTCTTTTGAGCTTGAAATGCCAAATTTTCCTTACATTTGGCATTTGCAATCCCCAGTGCGAATGCTCTTAGTCTACTAGTGTGAGCCACCTTCAAGTCTAAAGAGAACTCCAACGTTAGCAACAAATAAGATAACTAATTAGAGTTATGTTAATCACCGAGTAGGCATATGTTAAAAATTAATAAATATTCAATTGTGGTTTTTAATGCATACTTTTTAAAAGATAGAATACATGTGAATGATTTCAACCAAAAAAAAAATGTGATTGATTGACTTATACGTACGAATTTATTGTGGTTGTATGTAGTTTTTTGAACATTTGTACAGTTTAAATATATTTTTGAAATATATATATATATATATATATATATATAATTATTCAATAAAGCTGTAAATTAGTTTTTGAAAAATGTATTACTAATTAATGTGTCTTTTACTTTTACAGAAATATTAACAGATATCCTAAAGGTATTAATTTATGAAATATTTTGAAATATTTTTTTTGAGAAAAGAAAAAAAACGTAAAAAAAAATTTATAATTTTTTTACTTTTTTCATAAAACTTTTTTAAAATGACTTGTTAACAAATTCCCTAAGAGATCAAGACTCTTACATTCATGGAAAAGTTTAGGACTACAAAATATTTTACAACTTTTTATTGTTATTGTGACGTAACAAAGTATAATTAATGAAAAAAATAATAAATATATATATGTAAGTGATAATTACTCAATTTAGTAAGAAAAAATCGGCAAAATCGTCGTGGAATAAGTCGTGATTCTCCAACAACTCTACATTCATCAGCAACAAGTAAGACGAATTTGATTTTCCCAGTTATGTAGGCACACGTTACATTTGTCAGACTTTCCATTCCCAAAATTAAGTATTAATATTTTATTCTAAGTAATACACCAGAGTTGCATAGATTTTCTAAAGTCCCTGCACCGGATAGACCAGCCAGCATTACGACAAAAAAGGTTCAGTTTACTAAGGAAAAAGAAAAAACCTTGAAATCAATGCAAAGTATAAGACAACCCATCCATAGAAAACAAAGGCTGCAAGTCAACCTCGGATCCTTACTTTAGTCGGAGTCTTGGAGAGAGCTCCCCACCCTCCCTCGTTAACAAGTAGTAAGATTACTAATTAATATGTGCCATTTCACACATTGGCCTCTTAATAATGTACTTCAAAGAGTAAATTTTATAGTAAGCTAGAAAATGAATAAAGCAATCTTAATTTCTTTGCTTTTTTCTGTCTTTACCCTCAAATTCCACGTTTAAACTTTGGTACATTTGCAAATTTTTAGCAGTTTGATCTTCACAAATAGGAGGAAAACCATGCAGATCATCCCCCCAAGTGTGAGTAAATTGTGGAGCCTACTGGAGATCCGTGCTCTCGTTTTGTTTAGCCTTGGACTCCAAAGCATCCTCATCTTTACTGGCAACATGAGGAAGAATTCAGCTAGTAAGAAGCTCAGCACTCTTCTATGGCTGACCTACTTGTCAGCAGAGTGGGCTGTGACAGTGTCGCTTAGTGTGCTTTCCAACAATGCAGGAAACTCTGTGAATCATTCTGTGAATCCAGACCTTGTAATTACAGCATTCTGGGCTCCATTTCTTCTCTTGCACCTTGGAGGCCCAGACACCATTACTGCATACTCCTTGGAAGACAACGAGTTGTGGCGCAGGCATGCACTAACGCTAGTCACCCAAGTGACTACAACTGTCTATGTTGTACTTAGGTGCTGGACCAGTACTTCATTAAATTTTCTTGCTATTCCAATCTTTGTTGCTGGGATAATCAAGTCTGGAGAGAGGATATGGGTTCTGAGGTATGCGAGCAGCGAACACTTCAGAGAGTCCATGACGCACCCAAGTTATCGCATGTCAAAGAAGTCTCCCAGCTATGTGTTAGGTTTGCAATTCAACGTGCTTGTTAATGATCCTCTTGAAAATGCAGACATTTTACAGAACGCCTACAATTTCTTCAAAATTTTCAAGCAGTTGTTGGCAGATGTCATCGTTAATTTCCACGATATTGAGAACAGCCGAATCATCATCAAAAATGTATCATCAGAAGACACTTTCAAAATGATTGAAATCGAGCTTGGATTCATCTATGATGTGTTCCACTCAAAAGCAGTCGTGCTTTATTCATTTGTGATGGATGGCTTCTCTAGTTGCTTCACTCTCTGCTGCATCAGTCTCCGTTGCATCAATTTCTTATCAATTAGTTCTGTATCCATGGCCTTCTTGATCACCGAAAAGCATGATTACTCAAGAGTGTACGTGATTATCACTTATGTATTGCTAACTGGAGCAATCATCCTTGAGCTCTACGCACTTATATTACAACTATGCTCTGACTGGACAATGCTATGGCTGAGTAAGCATAATCTCTTACATAAGGGCATTTTGTCATTTCTACTTACTAAAAAGAAGAGGTGGTGTAATACCATGCAACAGTACAACATAATAAGCATTAGCCTTCAAGATATTCCTGCCAAGAGAAGTTTTATCATGAAGGTCTCATCCTTTCTTTGGAAATGTATCCAGAAGGTCTTATGCATTCATGGATTATTGGAGAAGCATCGGCACAGGTACTCGAAAAAAGTTCTTCCAGTACACTTGAAACAAGTGATCCTCGACCAGCTTCAACACAAATTAGAATCAACTATGTATGATGGGAAGAAATTATGTTCTTACAGGGGTGACTGGGTGTTTCAAAATGCAGAATCTCTTGATAATATCAGTAAAGGAGATAAAGACACAATCAAAGGTGCAACTGAGGTAGAATTTGATGAAAGCATTCTGCTCTGGCATATTGCAACAAATCTGTGTTTCTATTCTAATGATCAGGAGCAAGACTTGGATGATTGTAAAGATTACCGTGACACTAGCCAGCTGTTATCCAACTATATGCTGTATCTTCTTGTATTTTGCCCCCTCATGCTGCCCAATGGGATTGGACATATCAGGTTTCGTGACACACGAGCTGAGGCCATTGAATTTTTCTACAATTTCAATGAGGATAATGCTGGCAGAACTTTAGGTTGCAAAGAAGAAATTGCTTGTAAAAAATTACTCAATGTCAAAAATATTCCTCCAACAAGGGAGCAACAAGAAAAAAAAATGTTATTGCTTCCCAATGCACATAAACTTGCTCATTCCTTGCTATGTATTGAAAACAAGTGGGACTTTATTTGTCATGTGTGGGTTGAAATGCTGGGTTATGCTGCTAGTCATTGTCAATGGAATCAACATGCTCAACAGCTCACCCAAGGTGGAGAGCTCCTAACTCATGTGTGGCTTCTTATGGCACATCTTGGTATTACTGAACAGTACAAATTTCAGGCAGGAAAGGGCTAAGTTGACTGTGAAGTGAAGTTGTGAAGTCAAATTTGCCTCAAATAAAGGAAAGTAGAAATGAATTTAAGTTTGAGAGTACTTGTTTGTAGTGTAAAATTATTATTTTGGTCTCTAACATTTGCACTGTATTAACTAACATTCTAACTTTTTGGTGTTGTTTATTAAAATAGTTCATATTGTTAAAGTGATAGATGAAAAATATTGATATAGTTAATGGACATTTTAAAATATTATTATTTTTTTCCTTATTGGACTACCACGTGGAGCCATATGTCTTTTTTTATTAAAAAAATAAACGCAGCCTACTAAATACAACCTGAAACTGTGTGTATGCATGTGAGACTAAACATGACAAAATTGAACCCAATAACCCAACCCAAACGGCCAAACCAATAGAAATTACCTTATTTACCCGAGGTAAAAATGGGTTGAACTATGACTTGATAATTTTTTTTTCCAGCTCGGGTTAAGTCAATCCGATTTACCTGTGATTCGGACTTGTTTTAAAAAATAAAATTCAAACTTGCCTATGATTCTTTTCAAGGTTCCTCTAATATTGCTTGCTTGGGCGATTGAGAGATGGGTTTTCTCTATTCCCAATTGGGTTCCACTCGTTGCTGTCTGAGCAACTCTACAGGTAACTTCTTTATAGTTTCCCTTTTGTTTTCGTGGTTCTATTATTGAAAAATTGTTACTTTGAGTTTGGGTGTTGTTGGGTTTAAGTGAACTTGATTTTATTGTTATGTTAGTCTTTTGTGAAGCTCTTTATTCATGCTTGTGCCGTGTAATTATTGCATACTAATTAATTATGAGGAAAGAAACTTGTTTGATCTGTAATGTTTGTTAGAAGTATTGGTTAAATGATTAAATTTACCATATCTCAATAGCTTAAACTTTTGGGACAATTAGTAATTTAACATGGTATCAGAGCATGAGGTCCTGAATTCGATCCTTATCTGCTCTACTCTACCTCCCATTTAAATTCTTATGTATTAGACCTCACCTAATTTCAGCCCACACATGAAGGTTAGGAGAGTGTTAGAAGTATTAGTTAAATGGTTAAATTTACCGTATTTCAATAATTTAAGCTTTTGAGACAATCAATAATTTAACACTGTTTACTTTTGAACATATATTTTTTTTTTTTGGGCAGTTAAATTTAGAGTTTTTCAAATGAACTCAAACTTAACTGGAAATTATAATTCCAATTTTATATCATTTTATCTTTTTTTTAGACGTTAATTTTTCTAATCTTTTTTTATATATAATATCATTCCAAGTGAAGGGGTAAAAATATGGCATGACGGACCCCTATTAAATTGGGCCTGACGGATCCTAGCCCATGGGCCGATAATTGGTAAGTCCAAGGCACAACAGAAGCCTTGTTTGGAGATACTTGCTACCCACGCCTGAATCATCATAGAATCCCAAAGAAAATAGGAGTCCTAGTACAAAGAGGATTCCGGAATTTACGCACGCTAATGAAAATCTTCTCTACAAGGAAAAATCTTGTCCATCACGTTTGAGACTATTCAAGGGGATTCCTATAAGGAAAAGACTTCTACACCAAGGAAGAAAGATCAACCTTCTACTACTATAAAAGCCCCAATACCCTCACAAATCAAGGTACGCATAATTAACCCCTCTCTAGCACTCTAGAGTTGAGAATAGTTCTAACTTGACATTCGGAGGGTATTTGGCCGGCTCCACACCGGTGCTCTCTGTTTGGTCACTTCTTTCTTCTTGCAGGTCGCTATTTCAAGCGTGCGAGGATCGTGTAGCTCACTGGTGATTTTTACGGCATCATCAGTTGGCACCGTCTATGAGAAAGATAAAACTGTTTAGCCAGACTAAGCGCTTCCCGTACATAAGAGTTGCATGGTACTCACTCGCTCGATGGCTACCACTAACAACGTTCAAGGAGACGAGCCGCCGCGATCCACTACATTGGAGAGGCAGGTCCAAACCCTCATGGTAGCAGTGGAACGTCTCACAAAACAAAACCATGATCTAGAGGAACAGCTACGCCAAAGGGACGCAGGACACAACGTTTAAAAGGAAAACCAAGAAGGTACCAGTGCCGAACGAAGGGACCAAGAAAGGCCAGAGGGCAGTAACTCCCCAAGCAGACCAGAGTGGCAAAACATGAGCCTTCCATCTCTCATGGATACGCCCCTCCACCTATTGTCGCAAAGATGCGGGTGATGAAGGATCAGATGGAGGTCATGATGAATTCCCTCAAGGGACGAGTGTCAATGATCTTGATGACCTAGTAAACAGAACCGACTCACCGTTCACTACCTCTGTCAACTCTCTCCCTCTGCCACAGAAATTTCGCATGCCCCAGATTGAAAGCTACGACGGGGTCAAGGACCCCCTCGATCACCTAGAGACTTTCAAGACTCTGATGCACCTTTAAGGAGTACCAGACGAGATCATGTGTAGGGCCTTTCCTACGACGCTAAAGGGTCTTGCGAGAATTTGGTTCAGTAGATTAACACCGAACTCCATCAACACTTTCAAGGAGTTAAGCGCCCAGTTCACCTCGCACTTTATTGGGGGACATAGGTACAAGAGGTCCACTGCGTGCTTGATGAGCATCAAGCAGCGAGAAGACGAGACGCTGAGATCCTACATAACTCGTTTCAACAAGGAGGTCCTTTCAATTGACGAAGCGGATGATAAGATACTCGTAGCAACATTCACTAATGGGTTACGAAAGGTTAAGTTCTTGTTTTCTTTATACAAAAATGACCCAAAAACCATGTCGGATGTGCTCTACAGAGCCACCAAATACATGAACGTGGAAGATGCATTGCTGGTCTGCGAGGAGAAACCTAGAAAGAGGGAAAGACAGGAGGACACACGACAGGATAGGGGGCGAAAGATGGCTAGAACCGGAGATCAACGAGATGAAAGGCGCTCTAGACCTACTGGGAAGTTCACGAGCTTCACCCCATTAACCGCCCCAATAGATCAAGTCTTAATGCAAATCAAAGACGAAGGAGCCCTGACATTCCCTGGTAAACTAAAGGGAGATCCCAGCAAGAGGCCAAAGGACAAGTATTGCCGCTTCCACCGTGACCACGGGCACGACACAGCCAACTACTACGATCTAAAACAGCAGATTGAGGTTCTTATTAGACAAAGGAAGCTACAGAGGTTCGTCAACAAGGAAAGAACCGATCCGACCCAGGAGCAGGCCCCACGACGGGAGAACGAGCGCCCTAGACCACCTATAGGGGACATAAGAATGATCGTAGGGGGTACAACCGCTGCCGGATCTTCCAAAAAAGCCCACAAAACCTACCTCAGAATGGGTCCATAGCGTCCAACTTACAGGATCCGTACCTAAAATGCCACGAATAGACAACCCCATCATCAAATTTTCAGAAGATGACGCTCGGAGACTTCACCATCCGCATGACGACGCACTTGTGGTCAGCTTGCAAATAGGATGTTATAACATGCATCGGGTCCTCGTCGACAACGGCAGCTCAGCGGACATTCTATACTACCCGGCATTCCAGCAAATGAGGATTGACAGGGAACGGTTAACCCCAACGAATGCCCTTCTCGTGGGATTTGGAGGAACGAAGGTGCTCCCCTTGGGCGTGATCACACTATCTGTGACGGCAGGCGACTATCCTTAGCAGATCACTAGGGAGGTAACGTTTCTCGTAGTCGACTGCTCGTCCGCCTACAATGCCATTCTCGGACGACCCACTCTAAATTCCTGGAAGGCGGTGACTTCAACATACCACTTGATGATTAAATTCCCAACGGATTACGGGGTGGGAGAACTGCGAGGAAATCAAGTGGCAGCGCGGGAATGCTATATTGCCATGTTAGAGATGGAGGATCAACAACAAACGATAGGCATAGGAGAACAACGAGCACTAGCAGAGCCGGTTGAGGAACTGGAAGAGGTGAACCTTGATAACACACGGCCGGAACGGACGACTAGAATTGGCACACTAGCTAGTTGGCCGGTACACCAAGCGCTCACGACCTTCCTCAGAGATAACCGAGACGTGTTCGCCTGGAGTCATGAAGACATGCCAGGAATTGACCCCTCAATCATAGTCCACAAGTTAAATGTGTCGCCCTCATTCCTTCCAATCCGACAAAAGAAACGAGTGTTCGCTCAGGAACGGGACAAGGCCATAGCGGAGGAAGTTCGAAAATTACTAGAGGCAAATTTCATCCGAGAAGCATGCTACCTCGACTGGTTAGCAAACGTCGTCATGGTTAAAAAGGCCAACGGAAAATGGAGGATGTGCGTAGATTTCACGGACCTCAACAAAGCTTGCCCTAAAGATAGTTACCCACTCCCACGGATAGATACTTTGGTGGACTCAACGGCAAGACACCAACTCTTAAGTTTCATGGACGCTTTCTCGAGCTACAACCAGATCAAAATGGAAGAAGCTGATCAAGAGAAGACCTCCTTTGTTACAAGCCAGCTAGAAGGTGATGCCATTCGGACTCAAAAATGCTGGGGCAACATACCAGAAGTTAATGAACAAAATGTTTTCACACCAGATTGGGAGGAACGTACAAGTTTATGTTGACGACATGTTAGTAAAGAGTTTGCGCGAAGATGATCACCTAGATGACCTCAGGGAGACCTTTGACACACTCAGGTCATACAACATGAAACTCAATCCAAACAAGTGCGCATTCGGAGTGACGGCGAGGAAATTCCTGGGCTTCTTGGTGTCCTAAAGAGGTATAGAGGTTAACCTGGAGAAGATACGGGCCATAATGGAGTTAGAACCACCAAGGATGGTTAAGGAGGTCCAAAGTTTGAATGGAAAAATCGCAGCCCTGAACAGGATTGTCTCTAGAGCGACGGACAGATGTCTACCCTTTTTCCGCACTTTAAGAAAATCATTCGAGTGGATGGACGAATGTCAGACGGCATTTGACGACTTAAAGGCATATCTTTCATCTCCACCGTTACTCAGTCCATCCAAGCCAGGAGAAGAGCTTTACCTATATTTAGCCGTTTCACAAGCTGCTGTAAGTGCAGCTTTGGTAAGAGAGGAAGATGGATCTCAGAGACCAGTCTACTTTACAAGCCGAGCGCTCTGAGGAGTAGAAAAGAGGTACCCTCAGATGGAGAAGCTGGTTTTCGCATTGGTAATCGCAGCGCGAAGACTTAAATCGTACTTCCAAGCACATACCATTGTTGTCTTGACGGACCAGCCCTTGAGAAAAGCTATGAGTAGTCTAGAGGCAGCAGGAAGAATGGCTTTGTGGGCAGTAGAGCTTAGCAAGTTTGACATACAGTATCGTCCGTGAACGGCTGTAAAAGGGCAAGTAGTGGCTGACTTTATCGCCGAATTCACCCTCGGAGATGGCCAGGGGGCAGAGAAGAAAAGACAGTGTAATATTTATACAGACGGATCATCAAATAGACGAGCCGGGGGGGCCGGCGTGGTGATCCAAACCCCAGAGGGGGATAAGACCCAGTGTATGATTCGACTAGATTTCCCCATAACCAACAACGTGGCAGAATATGAAGCCTTGGCGGCAGCGCTAGACCTCGCAAAGGCTGCAGGTGCGGAAAACATGGTCGTGCATTACGACTCACAGGTAGTAACAAGTCAGATTAATGGCGGCTACGAGTGTAAGAATGAAAGGATGAAAAGGTATCTAGAAGAAGTGAAGTATCGAATCGGCAACCTCGAAGTTAAATTCGTCCAAATCCCAAGGGAAGAAAATTAATGTGCCGACCATCTAGCAAAAGCTGCCTCAACCGAATTTATGCTTGTCCCCAAACAGGTATTATCATTTGTTCAAATTTCCTCACTTATTGATGACAGAACGAATGTGCAGGAAGTAGATACTGAATGCAATTGGACTACGCCATTGATATCCTATCTGAGAATTGGCGTGTTACCAGACGGGAAGGACGTCGCTAGAAAGTTGAAGGTCCAGGCATCACGATTTGTGCTAATAAAAGATGTCTTATACAAAAGAGGTTTCTCTTGACCATACTTGAGATGTTTAGGCCATGAGGAAGCAAACTATGTAATGAGAGAAATCCACGAGAGTATCTGCAGAAATCACTCGGGGGCATGGTCATTAGTACACAAGATGACTCGAGTAGGATACTATTGGCCTACAATGTTGAAGGACGCACAAGCTTATGTCAAGTCCTGTGATAGGTGTCAGAGGTTCAACAATTTCATCAGGCAACCATCCGAAGAGCTGACCCCCATGACGGCACCTTGGCCGTTCGCTCAATGGGAACTAGATATCATGGGCCCATTCCCGACAACGGTCAGGCAGCTAAAGTTTCTGGTAGTTGGCATCGACTACTTCACTAAGTGGGTAGAAGCAGAGGCCTTAGCCACTATCACGGAGAAAAACATCCGAAGTTTTGTCTGGAGAAATATCATATGCAGGTACGGGATACCCAGAGTGCTGGTCTCTGACAATGGTAAGCAATTCGACAACAGCGCATTTAGAGACTTCTGCTCAGAGCTAGGGATTAAGAATCACTGCTCGTCGCCCGCACACCCACAGGCTAATGGGCAAGTCGAAGTCATGAACCGATCCTTGCTCAAGATAATCAAGACCCGGCTCGACGGAGCAAAGGGTATCTGGCTGGATGAACTACCAAGTGTTCTGTGGGCATACCGGACTACAGCAAGAACACCCACTGGAGAAACGCCATTTCGACTAGCATACGGAAGTGAAGCTGTCATTCCCGCAGAAGTGGGGCTCACAAGTTATCGGGTGGAGAACTACGACAAGGATAAGAACGAAGAGGCCATGCACCTTTAGCTTGACCTAGTGGACGAAGTCAGAGCGGCAGCAGAGCAAAGGTTGGCACGTTATCAGAATCTCATGGCGAAACACTACAACTCCAACGTCAGGCATAGAGACTTTCAGGTCGGTGATCTTGTACTACGAAAGGTAATGGGCGCCACTAGAGATCCTTCGCAAGGGAAGCTCGGCCCCAACTGGGAAGGACCCTACAGGATCACATCATGACAAAGGAAGGGCACCTACCACCTCGAGACAATGGACGGACAAAAACTGCAACACCCATGGAACACGGAGCACCTATGAAAATACTACCAGTAAAGATAATATGAAGAACAATAGAGATAATATGAAGAACAGCGACGATCCCTAATTTCCCAGTTTATTTAATCTTAGCTACAATTACTAGTTTTTCTTTGACAATGTTTGCTACAATACTTTGTGCCTTTTTAAGCCCAAGTGGGCAGGTACTTTTTCCTACAAACGCATTTTTTTTTTAAAAAAAGAGGAATATTTAGACACAACCGTGTTTTTCTACTTGAATTCTTACAAAGTTCAAAAGTGGATGAGAGAAAATGTCCAAAAAGTGGACGAACCACCCATAGGATGGAAACTATTATCAAGTCCACAAAGTGGACGGATCACCCATAGGGTGAATTTATTATCAAGCCCACGAAGTGGACAGGCCACTTATAGGGTGGAAACTATTATTAAAGTCTACCCGCTAGACGGATCATCCTAGACGGGTGAAATTCAAAGTCCATAAAAATGAACGGACAATAAATGAAGTCCACAAGCTGGACGCATCACCCTAGACGGGTGAAATCTTTTGAGTCCATAAACATGGACGAACACAAACAAAGTCCACAAGCTGGACGGATGACCTTAGACGGGTGAAATTCAAAGTCCATAAAAGTGGACGGATTAAACTTAATCCACAAGATGGACAAGTCATCCCTAGAAGGATGAAAATTAAAAAACCAAAAAAAAAAAAAAATGGACGGATAAAGTCCATAAATTAGACGGATCATCCCAAACTTAATGAGAATTCAAGTCCAATAGGTGGACGAATCATCCCTAGACGGATGACGGATGAAAATTAGTCCAAAGAAATGGACGGACATAAACTAACAGCCTAAAAAGTGGACGAATATGAATTAAACTGGATGGGTCATTCCATAAATTTTTTTAGTCCCAAAAAGTGGACGGGTACACATCGAAACTTGCAAAATTGGAAGTTCATGCATAAAGGACGATGCGTAAAGGATGTCCGAAATCGATGGACAACCTAGGATGATCAAAATGACAGACCAATTCATGAACGGCCCCCCCAAAGGCATTAAGCTGGACACATTATAGCACAATAAGGGCGGATACAGTAAGGAATAAAATATTAAAAGGCCTCCCATAGTGGACGGATCAGATAAACTACTATATTCATAGCAACAATGAAACAAGTAAAGAAAATAACATTGACGGATAAAACCCTCAAGGGGCAATTGTTCAATACACATGACGGATTGTCCTCAAACTTTAAAAAAAAAAAAAAAAAAAAAAAAAAAAAAAAAAAAAAAAAAAAACTTTATTCTTTAGGGTTTGCATCTTGAATATTCTGCGCTTAAGCTGACTCTCCGTCGCCTTGGGCGGCTTCCTCAGCAAAAAGGTCATCAGTGTTTTCTGAGGCGACGGGCACAGCAGACGTCTGGGCTTGGTCGTTAACTTTAACCATGGACACATCCAGGGCAAGGTAGGCTTTCTTAACTTGACGGAGCGCGTCATCAAAACCTTGCAGGAATAAGTCTCCCAGCTCGGACAATAACGCATCAGAGTCACGATATTCTTTTATCGCCGAGTCCTTAGCTTGACGGAGCTTTTCCTTCAGGTCTTTGATTTCCTTGTCTTTGGCCTCTACGACCTTCCTCGCCTCCTCCATCTTTTGCTCAAGCTCCTTCCTCACCTGCTCCGAAAGCTTAAACTTTTTCTCCATAATGGACTTCCATTTGTTAAGTTGACCCAGCTCATCCTCCGTCTGCTCTGCCTTTGCTCGCACACGTTCCAAAGCCGTCTCACAGTTAAGGCACCGATCCATTAGCCCCTTCATCATAATCATGGACTGAAGCAAAAAAGTTAGAAGTGTTAGATAAAAAGCAAAGTGGAATGGACAGACGTAAGCCGACGGACAAAGGTTACCTATGCAATCGCGAAGAGCCTCGTCTCCCCCATTGCCTCCATCGAATGATTACCTAAATCCTCATAGTCCTCCGACGTGATGATAGATGAAAGCTGCTCCAAGGCATATTTGGAGTCGTCACGAAGGAGGGGAGGTGGTTTCTCCTGGTTGGTGGAAGGGGTCTTCATAAAGCCCTTGCCGGCCCCATGCTTGACTGGGGTGACGGTCTTCACACCCTCAGCCATCAACCCTACGACGGGCTCCAATAGGACCTTTTGTTGCTTAAGTGGACAGTCCCCTTTGGACGAATACTTTCTTTTTGTTGACGGAGCCGTCCCCTTAGGAACCACATCGCTGGACTCCTTTCTCTTGGCGGCCTGTGTTTTAATCAACACCCTCCTTTTAGCATCGTCCATCTCTGTAGAGAAGGACAGATGAAATTATTAACTAACAATGTTAGAAGCCATTTAAGTAAAATAAGGTTGACGGACTTACATCTGTGAATTTTGGCGTTATATCTAACGGCTTTTGGCGTTGGCTCAGGACTGTCACAATACCAGTGGATGGTATCAAGATTCACTAGCTTCACCCAAGTCCTTTCCTCCGGCTTGGTCTTTGGAAAAATCTTCTCTAGAAAACTAAACTCTCAATACTAACTTGTGGACGTCGTCTAACTGCAAAAGAAAAGGACGGTTAAAAGAGATGGAGAAATTATAACTGAAAGAATATAAATAGAATCTACAAGCTAGGACAGGTGCATACTGGACGGATTTAATACTCCCTAAGTCGTATCGACGGGCATATGCTCCGTCTCCCCTGGACGACTCATCCACCCGTCACCCTCTAGGAAGAAATAACAACTCTTCCAGTCTCTATTTGAGTCGGGGGTTTTGAATATAACCTTCAACAATAGACTCCTACTGGCAAAACTATACATCCCCCTTGATCTATCTATTTCGTCTGGAGGAATTCCAGCACCGTCAGTCTCCTAGCACCGTTCGTCATGGCACCATACAAAATCTCCATTACTATGAAGACCCTCCAGGCGTTCGGAGATATTTGGGTGACGGACAGGCCCAGATACTTGAGGAGCTCTCGATGAAGGGTACTTAGTGAAAACCTAAGTCCTGCCTTCAGCATCTGTTCGTATACCCCGACACCTTCTACCCCCTTGTAATAACATTTCTTTGATACATAGGGTAAATGGATTGGAATATTATCTGGAATTTGAAAATTAGCCCTAAGAGTTTTGAAGTGTTTTTCCTTGATGATGGATGTGAAGTTATGCACCATCCACTCTGGTAGCATGATGAACTCCTTAAGTCCATCAGAACCTACGACGGATCTTATTGGTTGTTCCTCGCCGTCGTCAGAAACATTCTCTGCTTCAGCCATCTCCATATCCTCATTTGTTGGGGACGAAGAAGAGGCAGATGGACTCCTCTCTTCGCCTGGACTCTCTTGGTCTTTGTGACTGGACGGGTATACTTCCTCGTAATCTGTCCCATCACGAACCACTGACTGATTATTTGACGCACTAGACATTGCCTACACGTGACGACAAAAACCTAAGACTGACGGATCTAGAAGTGCTGACGGGTGTGTAAAAAGTCTAGGAAAATAAAAAGTACGTTTGCAGGACTTATGAGAAAAAATACTCACCAAATCTGTGAATAAGTGAAGGATGATGGTTGTATTGATGATGGGTACAGCTATTGAACAGATCGCTCTTTGACAAGGATGACGGTTGCACTCTGACAATATTTTTTAGTTGAAAATGAAGAAATGAGAAAGGAGAAGTGTGATATGTATAGAGGAAGTGCACGGAAGACGAAGCGACGCTTCGATCCAGGGAAAAATCCAATCAAAAAGCGACACGTGTTGTGCATCGTTATTGCTTGACAACCTGTTAGGAATGGGCGCAGATTCGAATCATCCTCTTTAAGATCCGCCAACCCTAGAATATATAACCGACGATCCCACCATATTGAACTGTCACCCCATTGGTCCGTCCATTCAAGCGTGACGGACCCATTGGGTGAAGGGGGCAACTGAAGGGGTAAAAATATGGCATGACAGACCCTTGTTAAATTGGGCCTGGCGGATCCTAGCCCATGGGCCGATAATTGGTAAGTCCAAGGCACAGCGGAAGCCTTGTTTGGAGATACTTGCTACCCACGCCTGAATCATCATAGAATCCCAAAGAAAATAAGAGTCCTAGTACAAAGAGGATTCCGGAATTTACGCACGCTAATGAAAATCTTCTCTACAAGGAAAAGTCTTGTCCATCACGTTTGGGACTATTCAAGGGGATTCCTATAAGGAAAAGACTTCTACACCAAGGAAGAGAGATCAACCTTCTACTACTATAAAAGCCCCAATACCCTCACAAATCAAGGTATGCATAATTAACCCCTCTCTAGCACTCCAGAGTTGAGAATAGTTCTAACTTGACATTCGAAGGGTATTTGGCTGGCACCACACTGGTGCTCTCTGTTTGGTCACTTCTTTCTTCTTGCAGGTCGCTATTTCAAGCGTGCGAGGATCGTGTAGCTCACTGGTGATTGTTACGGCATCATCACCAAGCTTCAAGGCTTCTGAGCTCTGAATCTCCTCCTACGAGAAATGTTACAAATACACATTTCTCTCAACATTTTTCAATTTCACGGCTCGGCTTAGCAGTCAACAATCTAAAGAGACAAACGTAATTGATAACGTGCTAACAACATCTTGTGAATTACGCCAAGGTAGTTACAACTTACAAGTCCATACTTTCCAATAAAAATATACGTATTTTGATTTTTTTTTTTAATTCCAATAAAAATATACGTATTTTGATTTTTTTTTTTTGAGAAAAAAAAAAAAAAAAGAAAGAAAGAAACTCCCACTTACCAAACAGAACAAGAATATTATAAAATACAAGGTTTTTTTTTTTAAAAAAAAAAAACGTTAATTTGTGTAATCATATATGACGATAACTTATTATTATAATTATAATTATATAATTATTGTGTGAGGAACGAAATTTTTCCCCAATCAGGCATTGTCCGCTTTGGGATGGACAGGGTCGACCCTCGCTCCCACCCGCACGAATTTATTCAATCCCACATCGGGGAGAGACGCCTCCCACCCTTGCCTTATAAGCACTTGGCCTCATTGAATATATGGCTTTGTGATTTCAAATTCAATAACACTCTTTTGTGATTGATAGAAGAGTTGGACAGTTGAAGGGTAATTTATCATACACTTGGCATGGGATCTTTAATGATCTTGGCTAAAGGATGCAACGAATGCACAACATTAAGGACCAAGGATATTTGGAAGCTAAAGAAAAGGCGATATTTGGAAACTAAAGAAAAGACTTGATGTTAAGTTGAATTTCGCTTGGTATTACAGACTATAGTCAGCTTTATTATCAACCTATTTTCTTTTTTCTTTCTTTGGAGAAATAGATTTATCTTTAACTTATTGATAACTCCATGCATATGCATAGATACACTTAAAAATATACAATAAAATGCATAATATAATTCCTATATATATATATATATATATATATATATCATTTAAATAATATTTATAGTCATTTTTATATTTTGTTAACTCTTTAAAAAATTTTGTAAGGATATTATTGGGTATAAAATGTAAATTGTTCGTTTTAAAAAAAAAAAAAAAAATTATTGTGAAGCACATTTTTTTTTTTTTTTTTTTTACGATTCATTTATTCTAGACTCTTTGATTTTTGTACTTAATTACTAACTTGGATGAATATTTATGATGTAATCCCATAATTGATTCTAAAATTAAGAAATAAAATTTTTCAAGAATAAATAATTTAGGAGACATGACGTAAAATTGGAACTCTAATTTGGAATATTTCTAATTTGAGTTTATCTTAGCTTCACCAATTATTATATACTAGTGTTTAACCCGCGCAATGCGCAGGATAATTTTTAATTTTTTATGCCATGCTAAACTCATATTCACCACCAACACCACTGCATCACTGTATTGTAATAAATCTTACAAAAGAGATGCTCTAAACTCTATATACACATGCCACAAAGTTAATATGCTCTACTATATATTCTACAAAATTATCATTACTTTCCTATGGCCAAACCATAGAGCTACATGGTTTCATGCTGGATTTTTCAGAAAAATTCTAATGATCCCTAAAAGCCACCAAAAAAAGTAAATATTAGCCAGTGAGGTCATATTGGATATGACCAACAGGTAGTGTTACTGTCACATATGCTTCATTTTCAATTTCTTTTCTTACAGCTCCCACCAAACCCTCTTAAACCAGCAACTTGTGACAGTAACATATTAGTCTCTAAAGTCATATTGAAATGAGTAACAGGTAGTGTTACTGTCACACATAATTCAATTTCTCCTTATCTTACAGCTCTAGCCAAACTCTCTTAAACCAGCAAATTGTGTCTACTGAAAATTTCAGCACTGTTTAGACCATACAATTTTGTAGTCTAAGCCTTGATCCTCCTCCGGAGAGTAATCATCAAAACTTATACTCCCTCCGTCCCACTTTGTTTGTCCTGTTTGAAAAGTCAAACTTTTTAAGGAAACATCATTTATTGTCTTGTCTACCTTTTAAAAATGTATAAGTTTCCAAAACTACCCTTAAATAAATTTATCAAAAAATTGAATTATTAATAAAATAGGAGTATAATAGGAACATTAGTAAATTAATGACTTTTATTTTTAGAAATAGGACAATATTTTGGGACATCCCAAAATGGAATAGAGGACAAACAAAGTGGGACGGAAGGAGTATCAAAAAACTTAACCGTACCAAAGTGCTTGTTCCTCACCCTGAGCATGTAAACCTGACATAGTGACATTAAAATGAACTTAAACACATCATATATTTAAAATCACAAACTTGAAAAATAACAAATTTACATACAAATGAACCAATATGTTACGTATACGCTGAAAGGAAATGCATCATTTCAAAATCAATGCTTATTAAAGAAAAAGTGTTTGCTTACTGGCTAAGATCAGATTGTGTAGTAGCTTTTGTTAAGGAGTGTTGTTTTCTATAGTGGTACATATCATGGGACTTCATTTATTAAGGAGGAATTTAGATCTAAACTTAAAGAAAAGTGTTAAAATAATAATTATATGATCAACTTCTTCATTTTATAATAGCTTGAACTTTTAGAATACGCATAGTTTAACTTCTTCATTTTCTAATAACAATTCAATTTCTTCCTGGAAAATTCTGCTCCTATAATTTTTTTTAAACAGATTCTGTTTTAATACTGAATGAAAAAATCCACCACCGTCAGTAAAGCATGCCAACCAAAAAGTGTAAAGTTTTATCATCTAGAAGAAACTGGTGATATTATGAAACTAATCTTGGTATCAGTGGACACTTCAAATCCTACAACCTGTAATGAAGTGAACTCAAATAAACGATAGGCAAAATTGTTATGGAACTTTGACACTCCATGCTGATGTTGCCTTTTGAAAATAATCTATAATGTTGCTAGCTTGCCTCTTGGCCTTCAGTTGAGGCTCCCTTAAAATAGTAGAAGCCAAAAATTATGGAGTACACTAACCATAATACTGTGAAACATTACAGTTGACAACAATATTAAAAATTTCAAGTACTTAACGGAATTTGAAAGAGAGGATTCTTGTTTGGAATTCACATCCTTTCTCATAGTGTGGAAATTCATAAAAATTACCAAAAATTTAATAGTTAAACCAAATCTTATTTTTGGTACTCTTTAACATCAAAGCATCGAATATTCTTTTACAGGCCAAAAATACAAACCAATAAATCACATCCTAACTTTTTTAGCTTATTAGGATGATTAAGTTACTCAAGTATGACTTATTAAAAAAACAAAATACTCAGGTATGAATTTTATATAATAATAACGCTAACAAAGATACTCTTGACAAATAAATCATATTCACTCATTTGTTACACTCTGCTTGGATAGATTGTAACATTGATTGCCTTAATTTCTTATTCCAATTCCACGCCATTTCTCACATTGTAAAAATGCATAAAACTAATGAATTTCAACGTTTTAACCAACAATGTCTAGTAACTGACCAATTCAAAGAACTCAAAATTCTATGTATACACTTCTCTGATTATGGGATCAAATCTAGGGTATGAATGAAAAGAAAAAAAAAAACACATACACACACTCTTGTTTAGAAAATGACCAACCTGGCATCAACACATGACAGGTTCTCTGCTTGTCTCCTTAACTTATCGAAATTTCATGGTATTTAAATACCATAAGTAGTCCACAATTAGCAAAGTAAACTAACAAACAAAATTGAAATTTGAAACAAACAAAAAACTAAAACTTTAGAACTGGCTGCAATTACTTTTACTATTATACCTTCAGATTTCACAATCTAAACCCATTAAAACCCAACATCAAAAACAACAAAATCAAGTCTTAAAAGTCTTTTTAAAAATGTCAACTAAAATCTACTAAGTAATAAACTTAGTATAAAAAAAGTTATACTATCAGATTTCAAAATCCCACAATTTCACACACACACACACACACACACAAAAAGAACAGGTAAGAGGCCATTAAGGGAAAAGGAATATGAATCCAAATTCCTAAATTGACAGCAAACCATAATCAAAAAGAATATTAGGAAAAGAAATTAGTACCTTTGCTTTGATTAAATTAGACTCTAGATTGTAGAGAGATTCCACTTCATTTCTGTAGAGAAAGAAATTGAATGTTTAAATCTAAAAGAGAAGAATTCAAACAAACCCATTATCAAAAATATTTAATAAAAAATAGTCACATATCATAATTCCGATTTCCTTAACCTTAATTTTTGGAACTAAAATCTAACTGCGATTGTATAAGTGGAAAACATATAGCAAAAGTAATTAAACTTTAAATTTGGTAGGAAAAAAAAGTCAGAGAAAGAATAGGTACCCATTGGAGGTATTATTAATCAAAAAGTCAGAGGGAACTCTTTTTCCTCAACTTCATCTTCCTTCTTCTTTTGCTTCTTTTTCTGGAAAAATCAAAAAGTAAAAAGGTCATTTCAGCATAATTGGAAAGAAAGAGTTTTTGAAAGGAACTGGGAAAGGGTTCTCTTTTTTCTTGATTGGTTACTATGGGGTATATGCAGTTTTTGTTTGATTTCTCAGATTTCTCTCTCTCCCAACTCTCTGTGCCTAATCGACTCATTCTCTCTCTCTGTTTATCAGACTTTCGGTCTCTTTCAATTTAACGGTATTTTTTTTTTTAACCGTGAGGTGTTTCCCTGAAAAAGGGTTATAAATCCAAATCCCTAAATTGACAGTAAAACAAAAAACAAAAAAACAAAACAAAAGCAAATATCTACAAACATTTTGATAGAAAACCCTAAAACCCAAAACAAAAACGAATCAAATCTAAACCTACCCAACCAAAAAAAAAAAAAAAAAATCAATTAAAAGTAACATTTCATACCCAAATCTGAAAAATGGAAAAAGAAAAAATTTACCGGTGCGGTTCCGTCGATTTGGGTGGTTGATACTTTCTCTTAGGATCCGACGAACACTCTCTCATTAAGCAGTTAGTGTTGTATTTATACTCAGAGACCATTAGACTATTTTAACGCTGGGATAGGAAGCCTCTTCAAACGATGCATCGTACGATTTTTTAAAGATTAAAAAATACACTGAAATCGGAACATTCAAAGTAGAGTACTAAACAGAAGCAATATATTCATCCAAAGAGCAAACGATAAACCCTAGATCCGACAAAAACGAAAAAAAATCAAAGTGGGATCTAAGCGATCTGGAATCTGATCGATTCAAAATTGGTACCTGGTTGAACTTGAGGGCGTGCAGATGAGAATGTCAAACTGAAAAGCGAAGAGAAAAACTTAATTAAAATACCAAAATCGAAAATAATCCAAACAAAATATCAAAACCTAATCATAATTAACAAAAAAACTTAAATCGAAGATAAAAACTCGCCGGTGAAAGAAATTAACGGACAGTTAGATGAAGAAATCTGACAGGAAACTGAGAGACATCTTTTCATTCTTGATTGCAAACTATGGAAATATTTCAATGGGCTTCTGTTTTTTCTTTTTCATCGGCAGTGAAAATCTTTTCTTTTGGTCGTTTGTGTTAACAAATGGAAAGAATGGATGATTGTGTGTTTTGGGTTTCCGTTTTTAGAGCGTGCAGTTTTTGATCTCTCGATCTCTCTCTCCTTCTCCGTTCTCTGCCTCTCTATTTCTCTGTCTCTCTTTTCTCCCAGTCTCTCTTTCTCCTTTTTTTTCTCCGTGTAGTAATCTTTCTTTTTTCTGTCTTAAGCAGTTGGTTTCCTTTTATACCAAGAGGGTCCCAAACAGTGTTTTAAGGGAGTGAAACATTATCATTTATCGCATTTAAACGGTGTTGTAACGTTACCAAATAATGTAATGTATCGCTTTTTTAAATTATGTGTCTAAATTTTAGTAGCCAGTTATCCTATTTGTCAGTACCTCCTTAATTGTAGGAATTCACTTTCTCTCAGCTTCTGCTATTATATATACTAGTGTTTAACCCGCGCAATGCACGGGATCGTTTAACATATTAATGAACTTTATTTAATAACATAGTATATTTAAGCATATAGTGTCCAATACCTAAAACTATATACATTGGAGTACTTCTTCATGGGATATAACTTGTACTGGCCATTTCAATTAAGTGTCAGCCGAAGGAATCCCTTGAGCCCATCTTGCATTGCCCCGGAACTTCTCTCCAAAAGTAAAAGAAAGTATATATTATCATTCAAATAATTATTTATTAGTGACAAACAAATTGTGATAATAAGAACAATAATGGATAGTAACTTTGCTTTTTTCAAGTTTTAAAATATCTCTTTTTCTTGGCACATTATTTAATTGTACACCATAGTTGCTTATGCAAGAGACTTGTTAGGTAAGCAGGATTGTCATACTTTTATTGAGTTTGAGAATTTCTAGTTGGTTCATATGTGGAGGGGGAAGTGGGCTTACATTGTATGTCTCCATTTTTTCTATACTTTGTTTAATAAGTATTATATTAGACACTTTCAAAATTAAGTGTGTCTAATATAAATTGCAGCTTCATGGTAAAGCAATAAACCAAACATAAGGATGATCAACACATACACATACACACATTTTTTCCAATTCTAATAATTGCAGTTAAATATTCAATTAGAATTGCTTACTGTACCAGTCCCAATATCAATATTCACCTAAAAGAAAAAAGGAGTTCATAAGGCATGCCAAAACATTAGTATTTTACTGATCCAGTCAATTCTTCCACCAAAGGGAATATGGAATAGAATTCACCTAGGTTTATGATTTGCAGATTATGACGCCCGTGCTACATTGAAGCATAAATGCATTGCTCATTTTTCCCGCAGCCAAACCATTAAAATTAGGAGAAATTTTTTTCCAATTATCGTTTGGTCACAACCTGAATTAAAACACATAAAAACAACACCCAGCTTATTAAAATTAGAATCTTGAAACTCATTCAGCCACAAAGTCTCCATAAAATTTTGGACTAATAATGGGAATTATACAAACTTACCCCATGCTATGCAATATTGAAATAACACAAAACTTAATTAGTTTTGCTTATAAAAATTTAAGCTCTATCTATGAGGAAAAAAAATGTTAGGAAAGTAAGATCAATGAGCCATATATGTGTTCTCTTTGAACTGTTAATATAATAAAATGGATGCCCTCCCTCAAGCTCATTGCTACCCAAACGCTACAATCCATTAAAAATCCAGCATTATTACATTCTAATTAAAATAAGAATAAAGATTTGTAAGTTCTTGGCACTAACTAACTAATAAAACATCTCCTTAATTTGCATGTGTCACACATTTGGCGCGTGTAACTCCAATATAAATTGCATGTCCATCTTAACAATTTTGCAAAGGCAGAAATTTTTGGACGGAGGTAGGGGAAATTTGGTTCAAGGATTTCTTCAAATACTATTAGAGGAATTGAGAAAGGAAAGAGAAAAACAGCCCAACAAACCTCACTTTGTCACTGTTAGTAAAGAGTACTTTGGACGCAACAATTGCATTGGCAGCTTCTGTATGGTCAAAGCAGACATTGAAACCAGTTTGGCTGCATGTGACATTGGAATTGTAATTGTACTGTAGCCCTCCATAGACACAACATTAAACCATTAATGAACATGAGAAAATGAAATTTGGAAGTCAAATGTATGGCATAATTAACTTAGCTATAACATTAGTGTTTGTGTGAAGTTGACTTGAACTTGCAAAAGTGAGTAAGACATTTTATCAAACACATAGTTTGCTTGTTCCAAATGGGAATGAGATGAATGTTTTGCAACATGAATCCACCCAAAAATTACACCCAAGACAAAATAAGCACAACCAAGTAAAAGCACCGAGGGATTGCAACCAACTACTTGAGTAGTTGAGCCTATTTAGAAAGGTATTATATAGAGCAAGTAATGAGCTTGCAGATGTACCAGGGCATGGAAATTTTTAAATGTAATGTGACATATGTTTTCATCATTGTACCCGCATGATGCAAGACTAAGTTATAAATTATAGAAACGGTGTGAGTCAGTAAATATCTTAACCAATAAAGAAATCAAACCAAAACAAACAAACTACTCTGATTAGCAAAAAAACCATTACCAAACAACATAAAAAAATGAATAAACAAAGTTAGTTAGTACCTCTTTAGATATAGAAGAAGGGTTTGATATTCATTGCCCGGTGGCTGTTCCCCCTTCAGTTTAGTATTTTGCACCACAACTAATAAAGTTGAAGATTTGATTTTCCCGAGCTTGTGTTTCCTTAAACATGCAAACCACAAACTCAGTACCCTGAGTAAAAAAAAAAAAAAAATTGAATTGAAAGAAACAAAAAGACAAAGAGAAAAAGAAAAAAAACAAAAAGAAAACAAACTTCCCTATTTTTTTTTTTTAAACTTTATTTTTTATTGTTTTAGGACATTATAAAATCCATCTTAATTTGTGTTTATGCATGAAATATATTCAAATGAAACATAATGAGGAAAATACAAAACACCTCATCACCATTATAGGATTCTTATTGTAACTCCCCAATTTATATTGCAAAGAGGACAATTAATTCCAAGAATACAAAGTCGAACAAAAAATATATCTTGAGGTAGGGGGGAGAAAGAAATAGATCCCTTAAAACCAATCCTTATTTTGTACTTGCATTGATTGAAACTAAAAATTGGTCCCTCAAGATCAAATGTCCAAGCCTATGCAAGTGCAAAGAAAGTGGCTATGGTAGGCCTAACCAAGTCTTCTATTATAGAATTTTTCTCAATACCAATCATTAAAAGATAAGAGCTGGTACCAATATAAATCTGCATTGCCTTGCTCTTTCCTTGAGCTGTGTACATTTGGTTTTCAATTTCTTGATGCTTCCTACCATTGTCCTTTTCCATCAACTCCTATTTCATTAGGACCTTGATAATATTTGCACTTTTCTCAATTTCACCAATATTCATTTTCTTATTTGTCTCTACCTTTTTTTCAACTACTTTGGCTCTAAGTAGCAATTAAGACCTAGCAAAATTTTAAAAATATATATATATATATATATATATATATATATATATTCACAAAAAAATAGCATTAGCATAAAACATAAAATGATGCATTGAGTTGCACTCTATAAAACTCAAAGGATTATTATATCATAAATTATCCAATTTGTTGGTCACTAATTGGGTGCAAGCGCAACCACATGCATGTCATGAATTGGGTATAAGGTTGTAACGTTGAATGCTCATAGGACACTAAGACTAAACTGGATCAAAACGAAGTTCTAATGTTATCCATTTAAAAACAGTTAATTTGTTAATACTCTGCATATCAAGAATCAAGAATATATATACATTGATTTAGGAGTGAGCATTGTTCTAAGAAAATAACTTCGAAACAGATGGATTGTGGATGAGATTTTTAAAGACTTTTCCTAAAGATACCATCTCTAGGTAAATGGTAAAATTTATAAATATTTGACCCAATAGAATAACATCCCAAAACAATAAAGGAAGATATCCTTCTACTTCACTCTTGTAGACAACATCCATCCCATATAGCATCTTGTAACCTTTAAAAGGAAGCAAAAAGCAGGCATGTACGAAAGAAAAAACAAAAAGTTTTAGTTATGAAAAATGTGCGCTAAACAGTTGATACCAATTATCATTGTTCAAATACATTTAAAAAAAAAAAAAAATCCTCCACTCCAGTGTTCATCATTGCTAGTTTCTCCCCACTTAAATTTCATCATTCAACCATTAACACAGCCAGTAAATGTCAACATATTATAGTTCACACTTACCGTCAAGGTGCACATATGTTGCTAATTCTGAATATGGACACTCAAAGTCATGTAATGAGTCTGCCCCCACCTAAATATGATAAAACATCTTGATCTACCTTAATTGAGTACCACACTACTTATTAATATGAAAAACAACTTAAACATGAGGTTATATGCAATAGCAACATGAGTTTATATGCAAAATTCAGTGAAATTAAAATCAGTGCACAATGTTCCAAAACAATTCAACGGTATGAGTGATAGAAACTAACAATAAAATAGATACAAAGATACCAAAGCATTTAGGTATTTGGGTTTCGTCACACATTCATGCATTTATTCGAGTAAAAAAATAACTTTTTTTATATATATAGTTTTTTGGGATAGAGAAACCAAATAGTGATTGTCAGTCTTCCAAGGAGAGAAAAAGAGATTTGCATTAAAAAAATAGACATATTGGCATATTCCTCTCTCTAGAAATCATAGTAACCTAGCCCACTTAAACAAAGGGGATATATTGTATGGGTTTTTCTTTAGAAGAAATTAATTAAAGTAGCTATTGAATATAAACACAGCATACACAATAAGAGAAGTAGAAGTTTGTTTGGCAAAAACGTTGCCCTGTTTTGACTTTGGAGTCGTGATTGTTATGAAAAGGAGTAAGAAAGTGATATCTTTTGCTATCTCCAAGAGATCTAGTACCTGATAGCATTTGAATTGTAGGCTGAAGATATTTCGTAAGTGCCTAAAACAATGCCAATAAATAATAAAACATTAACATTTGCGCAGTAAAAAACTATGATATCCAAAATTTAGAACTAAACAAAGAGCACGAAAAAATTTTGGAAAAAAAAAAAAAAAAAAAAAGAGATAAAGAGAGAAAGAGACTAAATTTCATATCATATCAAGAAAAACCCTTCTGTCTTCTTTGTTAACTTCAAAGTTGAACTGAAGCCTCTCATAGCTTGTACCTTCTGTGTCTGCAATTTTTTTTTCTTGCTCTTCTCTCTCTTGCTGCCTTTTAACGTCCCTTGTACAGTGAAAAGGAAATCTAATATAAACTAATCAAATCTAACCCAAAAACATATAGAAAAAATAAATCCTAACCCAAATACCTAAATGAAAACAAAATAAATTCTAATCCAGGTACCTAAGAATCAAACCAATTCAAGCATAAAGCATATTTAATATTCAATTAAAAAAAAAATTACCAGTGATGGTTCCAATAGAGTGGAAACTATAGCTGGTAGTACCGCTTCTAATCAGACTTGCATTGCTTCCAAGGATTTGCCTTTCCACCTACAAACCTAGAAAAAGAAAAGTTTAAGAAAAACCCTTTAATTTTTTATTACATAGATTTGAAATTGAAATCAATCATTTACAAATGAAATCTACAATTGAATCCAAGAGAGAGTTAAATAAATCCAAAGCAACACATATACCCTACCCATAAACCAAATTTAATCTTATAACCTTGAACAAAACCAAATCTAACCCAAATGCCTAAATCGAAACAATCAAATATAAAATCATATTTATCATGTAATTTTAAAAAGAATAAAGAAAACCTTCACCGGTAACGGTTCCGATTGCATGACGGTGATGGCTGCCCTGAAATTTATCTCTTTGTCGATCTCTGTTCTTCATTTGTTTTCGATCTCTCTTTTGTAATGTTTTCGATCTCTCTTTCAATCTTTGTTCTTCTGCAGTTTACGAAATCTCTCTGTCTCTCTTTGTTCTTTTGTGTTTTTCCTCTTTCAGCAAACCGTCTCTGTAACTTTAAAACCCTTTCTGTGTGAGAAATGGATGGCTTTTGTTACGTTTGGTTTGGGCTGAACAGGTGTAACATGCGGGCCAATTAGTGGCTTTTATTATGATTGTTTCGGGTTGAACAGGTGTATAGGTGAGTCTTCCGGACGCAACGTACGGTTTTTTAAAGAAAAAATTGTAAACGTGGCAGCATTTTAAATGGTCATTTTTTTCTATTTGTCATTACCTCCTTAATTCTAGGAAGTCATTTTCTTTCAGCTTCTGCTATTATATATACTAGTGCAAAACCCGCGCGATGCGCGGGCAAATTTTTTTATTATTCACAGAAAAATATGTAAATCATAAGAAAATTCTATTAGTAGAATATTAGTTGTTTCACTAATTATCTATCAAACTCTAATAACATGATCATGATACAAAAATTTTGTGCTAACTCCATTAGCCAATCAAACATTATCATGATATCTTAAAAAAATTATGATAATTCCATAGACAATTAAAAGAAGTATACTGATTTTTTTTAAAGAAAAAAAAACCTTCCCTCTTATATTTATTTTTCTTTATTATTATTATTATTAATATTATTATTATTTTAAATGATGAGAAACTCGCTTAAAATTGAAGGTCTGTTTA
The DNA here is from genome assembly GCA_028535165.1 of Quercus tomentella. Lineage (NCBI taxonomy): Eukaryota > Viridiplantae > Streptophyta > Magnoliopsida > Fagales > Fagaceae > Quercus > Quercus tomentella. The sequence continues at coordinate 79,656,380 of JAPQVY010000068.1, forward strand.
TGCATTAAATATGGTCAAATGAAGACATACTGAATAAGGAAAATACAAAGAACCTCAATTATACAAACTATGTTTGTCACGATTACAGGATTCTTACTATAACAATCCAATTTAAACTACACAAAGGACAATTAATTTCAAGAATACAAAAACCGGACAAAAGATATATCTTAGGGTAGGAAAAAAATAAAAAACTAAAACTCTTGTAAAAGTTATATTATAGAGTTTTTTAAATACAAATCACCGTACCGCCCTATAAAAAAATAAAAGATAGTAGCACTAAATCAAAGTTACATTTACGAAATCTCATAGAGAAATCTGCAGCTACCTAATCCCTTTCCTAAGCCATGTACATCTACTTGATGCTTTTTAGCGCAATCCTTTTCCATAAATTTCTTGGTGCATAAGGATATTGACAATTTTTGCCTTCTTCTCAACTTCATTAATAGCCATTTTCTTATTTGTCTCTGGCAAATTCTCAACTACTCTCCGGCTCTTAATAGCAATTAAGACCTAACAAAGTGACATCAACATAAATTAGAGAATGGTGCACTATGATGCAATCTATAAACTTCAAAGGATTATTATTAACATAAATCATTCAATATATGTCACTAACTGGGTATGGGTGCAGCAAACACATGCATGTACAAAATTTTGGGTATAAGCAAAAAAAGAATGCCTGTAATGTTGAATGCTCATGGAACCAAGACTAAACTAATTTAAGATGTAAATTCAATGTTCAGCAAGCATTTGGAATAACATATATATATATAGCACATTCTATTTGTAAATAATCTGCATATCAAGAATCATAAACTAATTTAGGAATAAGCATCATCTTTAAAAAATAACTAACTCAGAAAAAGATAGATTGTGGATAGGAATTTCAAAGACATTTCCTAAAGACATCACCTCTCAATAGAAGCTAAAAATACGAAAATATTTAACCAATAGACTAACATGTACCAAAAATTCAAATGGCATTAAAGATGATTAGTGTTAGACTCCTATAAGATTAACACAATGCAATGCCCATATTTCAGAATTGAATAATACCAAAATTGGAACACACATATTACAATTAAACACACACATAGACTGAGGAGAAAAATCCCATTATCTTCACTCAAAAAATCAGATGTCAAAAGCTCAAACATGCAAAAGCAGCAAAAAAGTTTATGCATAAAGCCATGCCTATATAACTTTTAAATCATCCAAATGCAGCAATATTAGAAGCAATTTTAAGGATTCTTTCCTACTCTTAATGGCTTCTGCAACATAAAAATCACAATCAACATGTATACATCTCACAAAAAACAAAAAACAAATTTGTTAATGTTCTACTTGCCAATTGAAAACAGTCCCAAATTAACTACCAAAATAGGAGTCACAACCATAACTACCAAAAAAATCCAATTCCATCCAAACCAAGAAAAGAAGAAATACTGGACTTTAGCTAAAAATGTTTTCTATTAAGCATTGCAGTCAGTGGGGTTTTGATGAAGGGTGGGTTTGGTGAGTCAAAGAGATGTGATGTAGTTTCCACTTGGGATGCACCACCGCTAAGTGGTGCAGAGTGTACCTGCTTCTTGTGCTAGTCACGTCACCGACTTTAATTCCATTCCTATGTGTTTTAACCTATACACTACCATCATAATGCAAATACCTTAATCAATGCCACATATAACCCAAAGATATACATGCAAACCAATCCAACTATTATAGAAAAAAGAAGATAATATTTAATGCACAAATTGAAAAATAAAGAGAAAAACTTATTGTTTGCAGTTCCGGCAGGTCAGTGGTGGGAGGGTTCTTTGTTCTGTTTCTTCTCTGCAACAACATATTCCCAAGTTTTAGCATAGCAATGTTGATCATCCTCTTTGAATTCTTTATCTTCTCCAAATACTATTTCTAGTCTATAATTTACCACAATTGCTTTTCCTTAGCATCTAAATTTTTCAGTATCTACACTCCTAATCATTAATACCCACCGATCCACTCTTTATATATATAAAAAAAACATAGAAAGAGATTAATACCCACCGATCCACTCTTTATATATATAAAAAAAACATAGAAAGAGAGCCCATAACCGTAAATAAACTTTATACAAAGAAAAAAAATGAGATAAAGGTAGAGAAATTCTAATGGTAAAGCATAGAGAGAGGGAGATAGAAATCTGACCAAAATGCCTAAATCAAAACAAAGCAAATACCTAAACTGCCAAACATAAATCATAGTTATCGCAAGATTTTAGTTTTTCTTCTAAAAATTTACATAAAAAAAAAATTCAAAAAACAAAGAAAGCCAAAATAAAAAATAAAAAATCACCTTGCATTGAGAGACAGAGAGCTTTGTTTAAAACCAAGTGAGCACTTTCCCTTGCCTAATGCTTCCTACATGTTGCAATGGCCTTAATTGCAGGAAAAGACTTCTGCTTTTATCTCTATATATTAAGATAGATTTAAGTCAGATATCTTTTAAATAATTCCAAAGCCAAAAAAATGCGTTTCAAGCACATTTCTGATATCAAATGCTAAACAACAAAGGTTAGCACGTTTGGTGCACATGGTAGGATAAGTAATAAATCCCACAATTGGCTTGGCAAAGGATTACATTTATTCATACTTTAAGGTAGTGTTGTAGAATGGCAATAGACCTAAAAAATGACTGAGTGAAAATTAATGCTTCCTTCAATAATTTGTAATGTATTACAATCTTTGATCATTTAAGCATTAAAAAAATTAACAAATACAGAAGCAAACTATATTGGCCAATTATATCTGGCATATATTATAATCTTTAGGTAATTTAACAATTTCGGCCAAAAGAGAAATTATTTTAAGTTTTGCAATATAACAGCTTTAGTCAATTGCAGCAAATAAAGTAAGCTTCTGCAACATAAAACACAATCAACATGTATACATTTCATAAAGAACAAATAACAAATTTGTTAATGTTCTACTTGTCAATTGAAAACAGTCCCAAGTTAACTACCAAAATAGGACATTAAAACAAATTTGTTAATACTGGACTATATAATATATATATATATATATATATATATATATATACAAAATCCACTGAAAGACTATTCATGAACATTTTATAAGAAATTAAAAAAAATTGTATTAACAACATGGTTGCATGACATAGAGAAAACATTTTTGATAGTAATTATTCCAAAAGTACCCACATCACTGTGTTTCAACAATTTTTGGAAAAGAAACTGCATAATTTTCTTTGGCCATTCCTGTTCAATCAAACCAAACACATAGATCATCACTATTAAAAGAACTAAAAGTTCAGCAACCATTTCCAATAACTACACTTCAAACATCAATTCTGTGTATACAACATTTAATATGGCTTTAAAAATACACAAACATGACATACCCAAGAAATCATAATAAGAGAAGGCTAATTAAAAATAAATCAACTAAAGAAGAATTATGGTTTTTTCTTTTTAAATCTTTTGACTATAGCAGCATTAAAGTATGCATTCCTTACTGTCTACAGCATTGAACAATGTTTCAGAAAGAAAAAATTTTAATCCACCTAGCTGCTCACCTTCTTGGCTTCCTACCAAGCCCACCTATAAGCATATGAACTCCCCATCTAATGTGAAGTGACATCATTCAACTTGTAAATCTAGGATTAAGCGGGATGCTCATTAATACAAAGTGTAATGTAAGGTGAAAACATTAAACTTTTGGGCTCTATAGATTTAATCAAAAGAAAAAAATCATTTATTATCATACCTTCTATTCTTGTCATTGTTGACATTGTAGATGCTTGGATGGGTTGTGGTTGTGGTTGTGGTTGTGACTCATGACCAGTTGTTCCTATTATGGCTCTCTCTGGTTCAAGGTTTTTGGGTGTTTGTTTTCGGGGAAAAATAGGCTAAAAGGAGTTTTCTGTTGCAAATCAAGCCAAATGTTACAATTGAAAAGTCATTTCAGTTTTTGTTACAGAAGATATTAATAATTTAACCCACATACCCAAAACAAAACTAAATTAGACACAAATATGAAAAACAGAAGCAACTCAAACAAAATTAATTCCTATATCATATTTGTCACCTAACTTAAAAATAAATAGATAGAACAAAATTATCGGTAATGGTTCTGAAAGTATGACAGTGGCAGAAGATCGAGAAGGTAGTGGCAGGGCCATCAAATTTCTCTCTCATTGCATTACAGACTCTTTCTCTGTACATTGATCGGTGAAATAGATTTTTCTTTTACAACAGTGAAATGGTGCAATAAACAACCCATGTCATGCCATAATGTTTGTTATCATCCGCAATTATGTATGCAAACTCATCAACATTAATCCAATTACAATTTCCACCCAAAAAATAAAATAAAAGGCAAAATCAAAATCAAATTCAGCTATACCCAAAAAAATTAAAAATCAAAACAAAAAATAGACTTTTTTACGAAAACTAAGCCAATCGTAACATAGAACAACAAAATCCTAAACCAAAATTAGTATATATAGATATATATTCAAAGAATTTTCAAATGGCAATTATAACAAAACCCTAGAATCACGCGCACGCACATTCAAAATCAAAGCTTTAACTCGTAAAACAGATCTAGAATATTTCGCAAATTCACAGAAACAGGGGAAACTCATCCCGAAATCACAGGGAAGTTTCAAAACCGAATCAAAACAACAAAAACACATAGAGAGAGAGAGAAGAACGAACCTGAAAAACTCAAAAGGGGATGGCGATGGCCAACCGTAAGAATCTCCAGTGTGGCGCAAGGTTTTTTTTTCTCCTTCGCTTTCTCTATATCGCAGTGTCGCTAAGGCCCGACTCAAGGACCCGCAGATCTCTGATTGCGCTCTCATTGCGAAGGAGAACTCGCGCTTGTGACCCGTCCGAACCTGAGATAGCAACACGAACTCCTCCGAATCCGTACCGTTTGCCATACACACACACACAAAGATCGATTCAAATCTGATTTTTCAAAAAAATTTAAAAATTTGAGGAATTCAACAATATAGAGAGCAAGAAACAAATATGTGAATCTTGAATTGGAAAAAGACTGAATTAAAGAACAAACCTGTAGCCTGGATTGAAGGGATTGAATATTCTTGAAGAAAAAGATTAGGGTTCGTGAGAAGAGCGACAGAGAGTCTGCGGATATTGGAAGAGACTGTACGGCTCTTCTTCATCTTGAAGAAAAAGATTAGGGTTCGTGAGAAGAGAGAGAGAGAGAGTTTAGGTTTCAGTTTCTGATCTCTCGATCTCTCTCTCCTTCTCCGTTCTCAGTATCGCAAGTTTTTTTTTGGGAGTATTGTAAGCCGTTTTAATTGTGTTTTAACCGGTTAGTTTTCTTTTTATACCAAAAGGCTTTTAAACGGTGTTGTAGTGTTGTTGCCAATCAATATAATGTATCGTTTTTTTAAGTTTTACGCGTCATTACCTCCTTAATTACAGGAAAACGCTTCTGCTATTATATATATATAGATATAGACTAGCATTTAACCCGCGCAATGCGCGGGAACATTGTACATATTTAAAATACCATCAACTTGACATAACAATACAATAAAATACATTAAAATTAATCCGGGTAATGTAGTACATCCATTCATTTTATAGAACGATTAAATTTTGTATCTCAATTATAGCTATACTATGTAAAGAACAATAATATTTACAACATTAATTTATTTATTTACAATATAACAACAGACAGCATAAAGAAAAAGAATTTAGTTTAAAAGTAAATTAATTTTAAAATTAAAAACAATCATATAAAACAACGTAAGCAATGATCTTAGCATGGTCTGCAGACTTGTGGAAAAGGGGTATTTGATCCAAACCTAATCCACAGTGTATATTGTGGGTTCTTGGTCCATGATAGGGAATATCGGCATGTAAATCTACAAAATGACCTCCACAAAAACAGAAAAGGAGAGAGTTTAAAATGAAAGATTATGTAGTAATCATAACTATTCTGTTTAGATGGAGAAGAATTTTAAATACAGTTAACCTCCTGCTTCAAGTCTATAAAAATTACAAAATCATAAATGCAATACAAAACAAACATCAACTGATTTGATCTATTTGTAATAAAAATAGAATATATGAAGTATTTACGTCTATACAATGCTCTACTTACATCTAGAACAACATTAACATTTTGTTCATAGCATTTATTTATTTGTAGCATGGGTTCTTGGTTTATGATAGGCAATGTGGGCATGTAAGATATACTTAAACGCAGGCAAATCTGCAAAATCACCTGCACAAACACCAAAAGAGAAAAAAGAATAGAAACGAAGAAAAAAAGAGAGTTTAAAATGAATGTTTGTGTGGTAATCATATTTGTTCAGTTTGGATGGAGATGAATTCTAATTGCAGGTTTGGTCCCCTCCTCGTTTGAGTCTGTAAAATTTACAAAATAATAGATGCAATTCAATCAAACACCAACTGATCTGATTTGTTTGTGATAAAATTAGAATGAAGAATATATGTTGAGATTATGCTATTCCTTTTTATTTATTTCATAGATTAACGGCTTTCCTAATACTTGAACAACTTAGACTTTTAAAAAGAAAAAATATGAGGACCAACCACAACAGATGAACAACTTCCCTTAGTTTTTGAAAAGTTGGTCATCTCATACAAATGTTTGCATTTTGAATTTCTCAACTCCAAATGTTTTCCTTGTTCATGGCAGTCGGTTGTTATTTGTCTAATACCACTTTGCACTCCAATTTTCTTCAATTGAACAAAGACACAGAAAATGATAAGACGGAAAGAATGACATTAACACATTGAGATGTAAGCAAGATCTACCTAAAAACCCCCTAACCATAACTACAATTAAGCAAACAACATTAGGTTAAATTACAATTGAGTTCAAAACTGGAATCACAAATATTACATCACTTGAATTTCACGTTGATATAAGTCTTAGGATACTCAGAATATCCCATGACAAAACCGAAAATTTAATGAAAAATATGGTATAAATAAACTAAAACAAATCCTCCAACAATTATAAAACCATAACCTAAATATAAAATATTAAATCTCTCATAATCTGATAGAAAACAAAAAATAAAGTAAATAACAAAAGGGTACGATGAAACGAACTTGAGAACTGGTTACCTTTGTTTTACTTTTTAATTCTTAGCACCAAACAGATTGCCAATCTAATTTTAAGAATGGAATACAACTTTAAAAAACTATAAAACCGAGCATTGTAAACAATCAAATCAACAGTTAAAACTTTCTCCAAAAAAAAAAAAATCAACAGTTAAAAATATTTTAAGAAATAAATCTCTATCAAAACGTAAAAGTAAATAACATTATACTTTCAAATTTCACAGTTTTAACAAAGTGACAAATCCTTCATACTTTTTCAAACAGAACCACTTAGGAGAAACAAATGTAGTCAAATGTATTCAGTAAACTGTATCAATAGGATCAAGTTTCCAAATCTATGTAACAAATGATAGAACCACTCAGGTTTATAAAAAAAAATTATTAATATATACGAAAATTATAGCTTCTTCTAAACTATTTGTAAGGTTGAATTTATTCAACCATCTAATTGGCTTTATTCCGTGCCAAATTTGCTTGTAATTCAGCATTTAGTAACCCTGTATTTAGGTGGGTTTGATGTAAGGGTAGTGAGTGAGATAGAGTGAAGATTGCTCAAGAGTGTGCAAGAAAACAGAGACTCGCGGCTGGGACTCGCGGATGACTCGCGGCTGCAAGCTGCCAGACGCAGCACACGTGCCAAGCATGCTGGAAGGTGAACAGTCATGCCAGCTGGAGCACTACAGGACAAAACAGGACAACTGGCCATACGGTTATCTCGCGACTGGATCTCGCGACTTGGTCAAGCCGCGAGCCACCCCTGTTTTGTAAAACCTGACGTTTCACATTCCTCTCCCACTCCAGTATAAATACCCCTTTTACCCACGATTGAGAGAGAGCTTCCAGAGAGAATTTTGAGAGAGAAACCCTAAAGAAAAACAAGATTGATTCACCCACAATCTATACCTTAGAGTCTCTCCAAATTCCCCAACTCTCTTCCTCTCCATTGTCAAATCCTTGAGAGGCATTATACCAGACCTGGTTCTCACCATCATCATCACTGTGAGACAGTTGTTTAGATTTCTGGGAAGCAGTTAGGAAGGAACCAATCTTCATTGGTTGATGCTATGGTCTAGTAGCGGAATCCGGTAAGCTAGAAAAGAAAAAGGTTCGGCGCAACCTCGTTGGAGCAAGAAGCTTGGAGGGCTTAGGTGCACTGGGTAGATTAGGCTTGGAGGGTCTATTGCTGTCCTTGTATCCCAACTACATTTTCTAGTGGATTATTGACCGCTTGGAGGGCGGCGGAGAGGTTTTACGCCGAGGGCTTCGGTTTCCTCTTCGATAACACATCGCGTGTTGTCTTTGTGTTTGCATCTTCCTTCCTCTTTATCTTTGCCTTTCTATTATCTGCTGTGGATTTTATTTTGTTATGGCTTAGATAGTTTTTAACCAATTTCATATTATAGCATATGTTAAGTTTCCGCACACTTGTTGTTTGACATATTGCTTGAATTGGTTAAGTTGTAAGTTGGGGGTCTAAACGTTCAAAGGTGTTTTTACACGTTTTTGAACTTTCAATTGGTATCAGAGCGGGTACACTGTTATTGGTTTCATTACCATTGTGTGATCCTTGACTCCCTTTTGAGATGGATAGGTCTCAATCCCTAAATGCACCTCCATATTTTGATGGTAGTAATTATGCTTTTTGGAAGTTTCGCATGAGTGCATTTCTGTGCTCCATTGATGAATCTGTTTGGGATGCAGTTGAGAGTGGTTGGACTAGACCTGAGGCAGCCAAATCCACATGGGATAAGGCAGCACTCGCTGCATCTAATGCTAACAGTAAAGCTTTAAATGCTATTTTCTGTGGTGTGTCTCCAGATGAATTTCACAGGATTTCTCACATCACCGTTGCCAAAGAAGCATGGGAGATATTGGAAACTACCTATGAAGGCACGAAGAAAGTGATACCAAGTTACAAATGCTGACCACCCGGTTTGAGGAGCTCAAAATGAGTGAGGATGAGTCTTTTGACTCTTTCTATGGGAAGCTAAATGAGGTGGTTGTCAGTAAGTTCAACTTGGGGGAGAAAACGGAGGATTCTAAAATTGTAAGGAAGATCCTTCGATCATTGCCGGAAAGTTTTCGTGCTAAAGTGACAGCGATTGAAGAGAGCAAGGACCTAGGTGACATCAAAGTCCAAGAGCTGGTTGGTTCTCTTCAGACTTATGAGATGTCGCTGCCCAACCAACGGAAGAGTAAATCTCTTGCTCTTAAGACCATTAATGAGAAGGTAGAAGTCCATGACTCATCGGAAGACGATGTGGTTGATAAAGATGTTGCATACCTTGTAAAAAATTTCCGAAAGTTCTTGAAGTTCAAGAAAAATGGAAAATTTGGTGATAAAGGAAAACTCCAAAGTTCTGGAAGGGAGAAAAGGGAATTCAAAAAGAGAGATGGTAAAGAATCCCAACCTACACAAGGTGTCACTTGCTTCGAATGCAACGGGCATGGACACTTTAAGAAAGAAAGTCCGAATTATTTGAAATCGAAAGGCAAGGTGTATGCCACGACTTTAAGTGACTCGGATTCATCCGACTCAGAATCAGAAGAAAGCTGTGATGGAGAGGGGAACTATTCAGCTTTTATGACCATTACTCACGTTGAGTCTTCAGATGAGTTGAATCTGCTTGTACAAGACCTTGGAGAACATAGTGATGATGAATCACTAGGAATTGTTGAAGAATCAGATGCTGAACAAGATGAAAGCACAGCAAATCTTCAAGAGAATTATAACTCACTCTTGGAAAAGTCGGGTGAGTACACAAGGGTGGCCAAGGCTGCTGTGAGAAAAATGAAGAAGGCAGAGGAGGACTACAAAAGTCTCCTAATCCGATATAGGGAGGCCAAATGCGAGATAGAAACTTTGAATGGTGAGTTGTCCGAAGCTTACACAAAAGTAAGATTTCTTGAGAATGAGGTTGTGCAAGCAAATGCTAAAATAGAGAGGGTCACCACCAAGAAGCTAGATGATGTTATCTCATCTCAAAAGAGCTTTTCAGACAAATCCGGATTGGGATATACCGGAGGAAGTAGCTCATCTGGAAATGTCACTAAAGAAGTGAAGTTTGTTAAGGCTAAAGATCTAGTTGATGTTGGTCCTACTGCTGAGAAGCCCAAGATAGAAGAAAAGAGAAATGTGGGGAACGAACGGTTGCTGAATTCCCGTAATCAATATGTGGGCAGGTCTGAATCTCGTGCCAAGTCACGTCCACGACCACAAAGAGGTCCTAGAGCGACTTATGTGTGTCATTATTGCGGACTTCAAGGGCATACTCGACCAAATTGCCAAAAGCTGAGAGCAAAGAACAGTACAACTCCTCAAAGGTCAGGAGGACCTAGAAATGATAGAAGAATTTGGGCAGGTGATCAATCTAGAGATCAGAATGGTGATCCCGGAATGATGAACGTGATGAAGATGATTGGTGCATTCACCAACTGCTTGGAAAGCTTCTCACGAAGGTTTGAAAGCCCTAACTCCCGTACCCAATCCTATAAGGAAATCACCCCAAACGCAAGTGACGTGTGGGTGAAAAAGGGTACTCATGCATAAGCATTAGAACATGTCCATGCATTAATACTTCCTATGCTTTGTGACAATGTTTGTTTGTTGTACTTGCTGTTTTTGCTATTGGTTGTTTGCTTGTCTTCTTGTGCATATTTTTTGTCTTATCAATCTTTTTGCTTCGTGTGTCAAAAATCCAAAAAAAAAAAAAACACATAAAAATTAGAAAATCAAAAAGCTTGATTGACTTTGTTGAGTTTTTGTCTCAAAACTTGTTTTGCCTTGTACCTTTGTGCTAATGGCTTTGTGCATTTTCGAGCATTGCTTGTCTTCATGCACTCATATCTCTGTGGGAGAAATTTTGAAATCTTTGTGATTGTTGTAAATAGATCTTCAAACTTGTCATGAATGATTAGTGAATGGTTTTGTTGATCTTGAGACATGCATAGACTTGTGTCTATATATCTTCCCACTCTTTATTTTTGTTTTTGCTAAAAAGAGCTCACCAAATGTAAATCTCCTAATGAAAAGAGATATTGAGCTGCAAAAGCCTGTCGCACATACTAGTATTCGACTAGGAAAAAGGGAAAGCGACCAAAAATTAAAGAGAAATGTTTATTCAAAAAGCCAAAGGCTTGTTCATCAAAAAGAAATGTCAACTATCACTCTCACAATGAGAGGTGATTGCCTCAAAAGATCAAAAAGATCAAATGGTGATTAAAAGTGGAGTCAAATGTAAAGCTCCAAGTCATGTTATCAAGTTTTTGTGGGAGGTCATATATACATACTTCTATAATTGAGATGGGTCACATGATCTAGTGCTAATTGTGTATGTCTTGGTTGAATTGATCATTGAAACTTCACATTAGACTAAGGACTATCTCATTGTTGATATCCACACACAACACACAAGTTTATGTTCAATAAATGCCAGATTCATTTGTGTGATTGTACTTGATAAAATGTGTTTTCACATGCTCAATCTTTGTTGTTTCAAGCACAAAAAGATTTTTGAGTGTTTTAGGTGTTTTTGGAAAGTATTTTGTTTGAAAAATCTGAAAATTTCAAAAATCCAGTTTTGCCCTGTTTTGGCGGCTCAGTCGCGGGTATGTCAAGTCGCGAGACTAAGTCGCATCTTCGCTGGTCATTTTTGGCGACTTGTTCGCGAGTGAAAGGTCCAGTCGCGAGGTTATTCAGAGATTTTCGCGGCTCAGCTCGCGACTCATTCGCGGGTAGACCTTCCAGTCGCGAAAAACACTTAGAAGAATTTTTCAAATTTTTGTCCTTAAGTGTTTTGGCGGCTTGAACTGGCGACTGTGTGGCGACTTAATCAAGTCGCGAAAATCGCGTGTTTGGCAGAAACAGGAGCAGTTTTTAAATCTTTTTCAGTTTTCCCTCGAACTTTTGTAACTGTTCATTTTCTCTCTAAAATATCTCCTTTCCAAACACTCCAAACACTCCGTGAATCCATTTTCAAACCTCATTGGTCCTTCATTTCTTATCCAAATCATCAAGAAAAGGTATGGGTTTTTACTTTCTCAATCTCATTTTTTCCTTTTCCTGCATATTTTTGTTACTGTTTGGATTGATATTGTGTTCGAAATTCTTCTCTCTTTGTGTAATGGGTTTGGCGTGTCTTGCTTGATATTGCTCTCATCTGTTTTTATGTTGAACGGTCACAATGTGTTTTTCATTGCTCTGATATTTGCCTATTGTTGAGTCTGACAATCGTTTCTTACATGGGTTTGGTGTTTATTTGATTTACTCATTTCTCTTGCTTGAGTATTGATGTTGGATTTCGGTATTGGTTACTAAGTCTTTATGATATCATAATGTGTGTCTCTCAACCATGTGGCCTAGTATAGATGATTTGTGTCTTCTTGTTGAAATATTATCCATTGTTCATATCTCTTGTAGAGTGTTTTTATGTTATCAGTTCTCAATGTTCGAATGCTGTATCTGTTTGCATATCATGGTCATGGTAACCTGTCTAATTGACAGTTTTGTTAGTTGTTTTGTCTCTCTATGCCTTTGTGCTCTGTCATCATTTTGCTGCACCTGTCATTTTGTGCTCCTTTGTTTTGATTGGAAGTTTGGTTGGGTCTGCACTATCTTCAGTTTGTATTTATGTGTTGGATTTTTTTTTTCTCTATTAGCACTGAATCTTGTTGACATTTATCTTGTGTGGTACTGCTGTTGGTTCTTTGCTGTGGGCCTGTTATCTTGCAGATGTCTCGTCGTTCTTCCAGGGGTAAAGACATTGTTGCTGACGAACCAGCAACACCAGTTGCTAAAAGGACTCGACTATCATCTCAGGCATCTCAAGATCCCAATGAGGATAGGTTCAGACTTCCGCTTAACTCTCACGTCTACTCAAACGTGTTTGACAAGTCAACCACTATAGTGGAACGGGTGGTAGAGTTTAACACCTTAGGGACCACTTTCATCCCTCGAATCTTTGAGAAACGAGATTGGGCAAACCTGTTCGGGAACTTTGATGATCCAATGGATGAGCTGGTCAAAGAATGCTTCTCCAATGCAACTGATCTTGGACCTCAACTCATTTTCTGGGTCAGAGGAACACAGTTTAGTGTTTCCCCAGACTCCATTGCAGATCTTCTCGACATCACCAGACCGCAGAATGTGAATATAACTCCTTACGATGAACGAACTCCAGAAGTTGGAGAAATCCTACAAATCCTAGGATCCGATCATGAAGTATCCAGTGCAGGAACATCCATCAGCACTGCAAAGTTTGCACCAGAGCTGACCACACTGAAGTTGATCATGTTCACCAATCTCTACCCACTGTCCAACACTACATTCATCAATCTTGGGAGAGCTCTATTCCTTTGTGATCTTATTACAGGAGCCCCCATTGATATATGTGCTCACATCTACTACACCTTGAGGAAGACCGCTTGTCGAACTGCAGCTCGAGGAATCATCCCATTTTGCAGTCTTATCATGAAGCTCATTCTTCGTGAAGGCATTATTCCCCCTGCAGATGGAAAGATGTTGTCCCGTCAGCGTCCTATTTCCATGTTCACTCTTCAAGCCAGCAGAAGTCACTCCTCTAACACACCAAGGAGTGCTCACATCTCTCCGGTTACTCCATCTGCCCCTGACTCAGAAACACCTGCTCATACCACATCTACTTCACGTGCTGTTCCTGAAGCTTCACCGGCTAGTATTCCGCAAGCACAGACTGCTCCTCATACTGATAGGGTCGGCAGTGTACTTGAGCATATTCAGAAACGCATTGATGAGCTTGTGGCACTTCTCTACTCCACAAACAACCATGTACAAATGCGTCTTGAGACTATGGAGAATCAGCTAGATGCTATTCAACAAAGGTTGGACGAGAGCCTTTAGCTATTCGTGACAAAAAGGGGGAGAGCATTCAGTAAGGGGGAGAAAGTTCAAAGGGAAGTGAGCATAAGTGTGCATAGTGATAGGGGGAGTTCTCACATACTTTTGCCATACTTTTGTTTTAAGTCTTTTATGGGTTTGATACACTGTGTTTTGGTGTATAGTTGTTTTTAACTCTTAACCTATACTCTTGGTTTAAACTTTAACATATTTTGATGATGTTTTTCAGGATGTTTTGTGTTTTGTACCCATGTGCTTTTGTAAGCTTTTAGGGTTTATGTTTTATGCATAGTTTGTAGGCTTTATGGTATGTACCTTGCTAATTGCAGCCTTTATGCTATGTTGTTATCAGTACTTTGATCTAAATGTTCTGCATTTTGGTTTATGTACTGTCACTCTTGTGCCCTTGTAGGATTGTTCCTAGATGCATATACCTTGTGTGTTATGCATTGGTTGAGTGTTGAACATACAAGTGTCTTGCCTTGTGCTTGTTAACTTGTATGTCCTTGTGTTCATTCCAAGTGTGAATGAGCACTGTGTTCACTACCTTGTGGTGTTCACTTGGTTGATCAAGCCATGGTTTGTTTCTTAACTCCATCTTTGCTTGATCACATATTGCCTGTTTCATATGCATTTTATAATTTTCTGCTTACAATGATCATGGTGTATTGTTGTGTTTCAGGAGTATTATGTTCATATGATCCAAGTGCTTCACAACTTCTAGAGTTAGGTGTGAGTGAGTTTGTTCAACTGTTCCCAACTCACATGTTAAGTCTAGAGTCTGTTTTAGGGTTTTGTCACGGAATAGCCAAAGGGGGAGATTGTAAGGTTGAATTTATTCAACCATCTAATTGGCTTTATTCCGTGCCAAATTTGCTTGTAATTCAGCATTTAGTAACCCTGTATTTAGGTGGGTTTGATGTAAGGGTAGTGAGTGAGATAGAGTGAAGATTGCTCAAGAGTGTGCAAGAAAACAGAGACTCGCGGCTGGGACTCGCGGGTGACTCGCGGCTGCAAGCCGCCAGACGCAGCACACGTGCCAAGCATGCTGGAAGGTGAACAGTCATGCCAGCTGGAGCACTACAGGACAAAACAGGACAACTGGCCATACGGTTATCTCGCGACTGGATCTCGCGACTTGGTCAAGCCGCGAGCCACCCCTGTTTTGTAAAACCTGACGTTTCACATTCCTCTCCCACTCCAGTATAAATACCCCTTTTACCCACGATTGAGAGAGAGCTTCCAGAGAGAATTTTGAGAGAGAAACCCTAAAGAAAAACAAGATTGATTCACCCACAATCTATACCTTAGAGTCTCTCCAAATTCCCCAACTCTCTTCCTCTCCATTGTCAAATCCTTGAGAGGCATTATACCAGACCTGGTTCTCACCATCATCATCACTGTGAGACAGTTGTTTGGATTTCTGGGAAGCAGTTAGGAAGGAACCAATCTTCATTAGTTGATGCTATGGTCTAGTAGCGGAATCCGGTAAGCTAGAAAAGAAAAAGGTTCGGCGCAACCTCGTTGGAGCAAGAAGCTTGGAGGGCTTAGGTGCACTGGGTAGATTAGGCTTGGAGGGTCTATTGCTGTCCTTGTATCCCAACTACATTTTCTAGTGGATTATTGACCGCTTGGAGGGCGGCGGAGAGGTTTTACGCCGAGGGCTTCGGTTTCCTCTTCGATAACACATCGCGTGTTGTCTTTGTGTTTGCATCTTCCTTCCTCTTTATCTTTGCCTTTCTATTATCTGCTGTGGATTTTATTTTGTTATGACTTAGATAGTTTTTAACCAATTTCATATTATAGCATATGTTAAGTTTCCGCACACTTGTTGTTTGACATATTACTTGAATTGGTTAAGTTGTAAGTTGGGGGTCTAAATGTTCAAAGGTGTTTTTACACGTTTTTGAACTTTCACTATTTATTCATAACCAATTCAGATGCGAGCATAACGGTTAGTATTACCTAGATATAGTCTTCTCGTTCTTCTTTAGCCATCCTTCAGAACCTTATCTCGGATTTGGTGTGGCGCCAACATATTTAAGTCACAGATCTCTTTTAAATTAGAACAGATTTCGGTTCCCTTGTCCAATACAGCGAACTTGGAATGAGTTTTTTGCTTCCTAGATCTTCTAGTAACTTTTGTTGGACACGCTTTTGATTCTCTCATCTACTCTTTTGCTATCTAGGCATATTGAAAAATTAATAACAGATAACAGGAAAAAATACTCAATATCAAAGCATCATAAATAAGGGGGAAGGAAATAATTGCATCAAGCATTTAAAAAAGAAAAAAAAAATCTATAGGGCTAAATCCACATTTGCATGTGTGTTTAACCATTGTCATTGAACAGTTGCCACATTGCAATGAAATTTTCAATGCTAGACATGAAATCAATGTCTATGGAAATTTGGAAGCCCTACCAAAAAGGTAAGCACAAACAAAGAAACCAAGATTTTGAATTAGAAATTTAACAAAAACCAAATGATCAAAGATACCCATTGACAAAAAAAAGATTTAATAATAATAATCACATATCAGAATTTGGATTTCCAAAAGACATGAATTCAAAATAACCATTTCCGAAAATACTCTTTGCTCCCTACGCTAATAGGAAATACCTGTTAACTTACTGTTACATTAAGCAGAATAACGTGTTTTTTTCTTTTTTAACTGTACATGAGGTATAAGTTTAAGTGGGTATTTATCCTACGTGGCATAACATGAGGCATTTTAATAAACCATCAGCTTAACTGTTAGTATTATAACAGGGGGGCATTATTGAATCAATTTGGTTCCTTCCCTTTATATCTACAACTCTGTATCTTTCACTTTTTAAAATTTTGAAATATGCAGCAAAAACATGCATATGCAGAATTTGATGAGAAGCAAAAAAAAAAAAAAAAGCTTGTAATGTCGAATGCTCATAGGACCAAGACTAAACTGGTTTAAAATGTAAATTCAATGTTCAGCAAGCATTTGATTGTAATTTAAGCAGTTTATTATTATTATTATTATTATTATTATTATTATTATTATTTTATTTTTTTTTTTTATTTATAGTGAGAGGCTTTCAAACAGTGTTGTAGCAGTAAAAGTTAAAATTTTAAGATTACTGAAACGATGTATCGTGCGGGTCTTTTAACTTAAAGCTGTAAATAATCTGCATATCAATAATCGTGAACATATATAAAACTGATTTAGGAGTAAGCATTGTTTTAAGAAAATAACTCACTCAGAAAAGATGGATTGTGGATAGGAATTCCAAAGCTAATGAAACAATCTATGCTTGATCTGTAAAAAAAAAAAAAAAAAGAGAGAAAATTAGAGGAGCAGCGAATGGAGATATAGATGAGAGAAGCGGATGATAGATGGGTGGAGAAATACCATTTGATGTGAATGTCATAGGCAACAGAGAAGATTATAATTTTTATATATGTGTGAAAAAAATGTAAACTTTCTTTAATTGCTAAGATTAGCATTCCTTTTTTCTGGGGGGGGATAGATTAGCATTCCTAAGATAAGTATTTGAATTAAAAAAAAAAAGGGTCGCATCAAATACCAAGCATAAAATTTAAAATAAGAACAATAGTAAAAGCCTTAATATTGTTCACATTTATTTCTTTTCCAGTACAATTCCGGCAACAAATGAAGCATCAAATTAATAACCTTTCACACATTTTTTACTGTTTAGTTTCTAACAAAACCAAAAACTCAAACTTTGCTCATTCAATCAGTCCCCAATTGAACCAAAAACAAATTCCAATTTCCCTCATCATTCCCTCACTTAATCCTCCATTTTCTCAACAACCAATCAAAAACCTCATTGTTTCTAATTACGCAAACTGAATAATCCCTTGAGTTATACTCTTTAAAGAAAAATTACAAATAACAAAGCATATACAATCACAACTTTCTTGGGAAAGAAACAGAGATGGAAAGCAAGAGATAAAAAGTGAGTTAGGGCAAGAAGGAAAGAACCAAACAAACAACATCAAAATCTGAAATCTACAAACCGTAACAAAAAGTCCCAAACATCAAAGCAAATATCTAAATCTATACCTATCCAACCAAAATACCCAAAAACTAAGTCATATTAAATACCCAGATATAAGAAAGGGGAAAAAAAAACCGGTGGCAGTTTCGGCGATCTGATGATGGCAGGTAAATGGCCTGAACGGAGTTAATGGCACTTAGATTTCTCTTCCTCAATCTCAATTCCTGTGTGTGCCTGCAGTTTCGGTGTTCTGAGTTTGGCGAGGGAACGGATGGCGGCGGAAAATCTGACAGTAATCGTGTTTTGCCTCTTTCTCTTCTCTATTTCTCTCTCCGTGTCCTAGGCCTCATCGCCTCCCTCTATTTCCATCTCTATGTGTATTGTATTTCTATCTCTCTTTTTCTCTGCTTCTTTCCCCGTTTCCTCGTCACCTCTCTCTCTCTCTTTCATCGCCTCTCTATTTCGATCTGTGTGTATATGGAGGTGCAGCGAAGAATCGCAAGTTTAAGTCTGAATTTTGATCGGGAAATACGGTTTGGGTTTTAGGGTTTGTGTTTTTTTGTTTTTTTTTTTTTTTAGGGATAAGCGGCTGGTGTTTTTATACAGGTTTACGTTTCTCTTTCTCTCTTTTTTTTTTTTTTTTTTTTTTTTTTTTTTTGTGTATAAACGGGTTGGTGTCTGAAAAGGAACCTCTCCAAACAGTGCAACGTACGGTATTTTAAAGAATAAACTCTACACGTGGCAGTTTTTAAAGTGGCCATTTTTAAAGGAACCTCTCTTTTTCTCTGCTTCTTTCCCCGTTTCCTTGTTGCCTTTCTCTCTCTTTCATCGCCTCTCTATTTCGATCTGTGTGTATATGGAGGTGCAGCGAAGAATCGCAAGTTTAAGTTTGAATTTTGATCGGGAAATACGGTTTGGGTTTTAGGGTTTGCGTTTTTTTTTTTTTGTTTTTTTGTTTTGGGGATAAGCGGCTGGTGTTTTTATACAGGTTTACGTTTCTCTTTCTTTTTTTTTTTTTTTCTTTTTTTTTCTTTTTTTTTTTTGGTATAAACGGGTTGGTGTTTGAAAAGGAACCTCTCCAAACAGTGCAACGTACGGTATTTTAAAGAATAAACTCTACACGTGGCAGTTTTTAAAGTGGCCATTTTTAAAGGAACCTCTCTTTTTCTCTGCTTCTTTCCCCGTTTCCTCGTCGCCTCTCTCTCTCTTTCATCGCCTCTCTATTTCGATCTGTGTGTATATGGAGGTGCAGCGAAGAATCGCAAGTTTAAGTCTGAATTTTGATTGGGAAATACAGTTTGGGTTTTAGGGTTTGCGGTTTTTTTTTTTTTTTTTTTTTTTTTTTTTTTTTTTTTTTTTTGTATAAACGGGTTGGTGTCTGAAAAGGAACCTCTCCAAACAGTGCAACGTATGGTATTTTAAAGAATAAACTCTACACGTGGCAGTTTTTAAAGTGGCCATTTTTCCTAACGTGTCAACACCTCGTGAAAAGCTTCTGCTTTTATATATTGTATTAGATTAGATAATATATAGATATAGATTATAAGATATTTCCAAGGGTTTGTGATATGTCTGGGACATTTTACACTTTCATTAAATTATTATTATTATTATTAGGAAATGGTATCCGGCTAGCCTTTGGCAAACTATTCCTCTCTATTCTCATGAGATACCAAAAAACTCTAGACTAATAATTTGATATATTGAACTTAAGATTTCCAAATTTATGTCATAACCTTGATAAATGAGTCCACCACTCAATACCTGTGGGGTCTCTTTCATTATTTATGAATTATGAATTCAGGTCAGAGTTGTCTTGTCCCATAATATGTATTTGTATATGTAATCATACTTTAAGACTTGTGAGTCTTCCTTTCAAGAAAAAAAAAAAAAAAAAAAAAAAAAAAAAAAAAAAAGACTTGTTAGTCTTCCATTATCGAGGGGGAAAAGAAAAAGACTCATAAGTCTTCCATGGAGCACCTTTCAAATCTGAATTCAAAAAGTACTACACTATGGAAAGTATATTGCACAAGTTGATACAGATATATATATACAAGGAATAGAGTCGTTTAAGTGTTTCCAAAAAGAAGAAGGAATAGTTAAAAATATAAGGAAAATAAATACGCGGCTTAGCACCTGCTACATATAAAAATTAACCTTAAGCAATTGGAGTCCAATCTGGCAGGCTTGAAATTAGCCCCTTCCAAGTATTAAAATAAAATTTTCATATAAAATAATCCCTAATATTAGTATATTACCTTTATCTTACCGAGTAAAGACCAATTCCTAGATTAATTTTAATCGTTCATCTGAAATCTGAACTCAAATCTTCCTAGATGAAACTGCCAACGATTCTAAAACTTCTATGCTTTCAGATACGGACCCAGCTATAATTAAGCAATTTGAGAATGCATGGCCCAGATTACCTAATCTCTACGGTCAACCTTTCACATAAGCACGAGGTCGACTTTCAGATCTTGGACGTCATATATGTTGACGTTATACATGTCTAATATTTATTTATTTTTTTTGGTCAGAGTCTAATATTTATTGAGTTTTACTAATCTATGTCTTTAGAGTATATATTAATAACTATTTTAAGAAACTTTTTTATGAGAAAATGAAAATGTAATTAAATATTTTGATAATTTTTTAAATTTTTCTTAATTTTTTTTTTTAAATAGATGATTATTGTATGTCCTAAGAGCATACATTAACCAGACCCGTATTTAAATTATTAATTGAAAAAAAAGGATTCTTAATAATTCCGAGGTAGCTTCCTACTTTTGAAACGGTCTAGATATTAGAATTAAAAAACCTAAACCTATAACTATACAATACGAAATCTTGTCTTGTATAAAGCATAATACTCATCCCGAGTCAACTAATCATTGGTGTACGTACATCCCATGAGTCAGTCCACAGGTTACTACCACTCATCAGCTCTCATATAAATAGACACTACTACCTCAATTTCCAAAAACACAAATTCATATCATAACTTTGCCATTTGTTTCATAATATCAAACATGAAGGTATTCTATTTTTCCCTCCAAAAACATGGCACTTGCATGAAATAATAGTACTAGCCTTTTAGAAGTAAACACTATTTTTTTGTTTTTGTTTTAGAAGATACTATATATATCTTTACATGTAATATGTCCAATGGTGCAGCGGAAGCTAGTAATAAAGGTTCAGATGACTTGTGACAAATGTAGAACCAAGGCCTTGAAGCTTGCTGCAGGGGCAGAAGGTGTGAAATTGTGAATCAAATTTATAACTCTCTTATGCTTTTGAAAACTATAAGTTAAGGGACTAATTCGATTTATATGTTGCAAATTTTTGTATGATTACCAAACAGGTGTGACTTCCGTGGCAATCGAAGGAGACGATAAAAGTCTGGTGGTAGTGATTGGAGATGAAGTTGATTCGGTTTGCTTGACCCGGTCACTGAGGAAGAAGGTTGGCTATGCCACCATAGTGAGTGTGGCACAACTGGAAGAAAGTGATGAGAAGAAAGATGTAGAAGACAACCCAACTCCAACTATATGCTATTCGGGTTATGGACAATATCCACAGTTCCCTTCGTACTATAGAGTGGTTTCTGATCCATGGCCTAGCAATTGCTTCTTCATGTGACACAATTGGCATATTGCAACCTGATCCGTGAGAAGTAAAATTTTTCTTTAGTTAATTTGGTCATGCTTCTTGTTTCTAGTGTATCCTATATATGACTTCTCCTGATCTAATAAAGTTATATACATGTATTCTATGACAAAGGGTGAGTGCATCAATTTTTACTTTTCGCTCTTAAATAATTTGTTTGCTGCGTATTGTCCTGAGGATTTGGTTCCTTTCCATTTGAATTAGTTTCTATTCAACAGAAGCGCAACTAAAATTATCAATAGCGCCGGAGTTTACTCCACAAGTATAAGTACTTGTAGGGTATGAGGGGTAAGGACCAGAGTTCAAGTCTCTAGAAAAAAACTTCATACACATATATACTTAAATTGGCTAGGCTAGAATATAATTTTTATCTTGTATAAATATATATATAGCGAAAATCAAATTACTTCAAGTGATTTATTGTAATTAATTGACCTTCTTTATATACAAGAGTATATGAGTTTATTTTCACTCATGCATGTATTTCTTTTGATAATTATTATAAGAATCAGCCTATCATCATGAAGCTGCCTTTTCTTCAGCAAGCGATGTAGATTGGTTGATCGAGCAAACAATAAATCTTGATATTTTATTTCATTTTTCATTTTAGATTTATGCTGTTATTTCCTTAATTTATGTATTTTTGATATTTTATCATCATTTGGTATCATAGCAAAGCTAGTTAGTAAACTTAGTATCTTGTCATGGCATGTAAAGGTTCATGTGGAGGACAGCATGCTACCAAATATAGATTACATGTATAAACACAGAGTTTAAACTAGAGACACACGTTTAGTGGAGGAAGAGTGGTTTGATGCGATTTTAGAGCTGCTCGCTGCCTTAGCTGTTGTCAACTAGCCTAAAAAGTCCATCCAAATCCAAGTTCCACGGAAGAGGAGGAAGAGTAGTTTAATGTTGAGGATGATCACGTCAAAAGTGTTTCATCCGTTAATTTGGATTCGTCGCAAGCCTATGATGAGTACTTCGATGGTGGTGAAGATATGTTGGAGGTGAGTTGCGTAATTAAGGAATCATACAAGAGAGTAATATACACAATATATTTGATGAAACTTGTAAGAGTTTTCTTATGCACATAAAAAGTTTGCATAAACATGCTGATTTAAATAACCACTAAAATGTTTGGTGAAGTTCCAATTAAAGAGAACGATTTTAATGAAGGTGGATGATTCCACTTGGAAGTTGGAAAGAAATGATTTTAAATTGTTTCTAATTAAATCAACATAACATTAAATTGTTTGGATTTTTATTTTTGAAAGAGTTAAGAGCTAGATTTGAATTTATTTGGAAAGAATTAAAGGAACAAGATTCAATTCGACGAGATTCAAGAGATGAAATGATTAGTTTTCACAATCCTTTTGTAGAACTCAGTTAAAATCGAAAAAGGTAATGTCGTTCTTAAGCATGATACTTTCTCTTTAAAGTGTGGAGAGTGCCATATGATCTAAGCTAGCAACAGACTTGTGAATGATATTAGCATTAGGATGCAAATGTTTTCATGCATATCATCAACTCCACTATCCAAAACTCTCATAAATAAATTCTTTCCCATCACGCGTATCGCACTAGGTGAAGTAGTGAGATCCCGGAATTTTCCATTTCAATTAATTAACCTGTATGAATTACCCATTTATTTTATCTCGTTCTAAATTTTGACTCATTTCACTTTATTCCACTAGTTTTGGTTCATTCTATTAAAATCTATCCAGTATGGTGATTTTGACCGTTATGTAAATGAATCATTTTTTTTTTCTAAACCCATTTATTTTTTATTACTTCACTCACATATGGCATTTTATTATTTTTTTCTTTTAACAATGTGTTTTTCTTGTTTACTTTACTCACATATAATATAGTTTTTTTTTTCTTCATTATATTCTTTACTTATATATGACATGTTATATATTTATATTATTTAGCAATGATATTAAGAATGTGTATTATTTGATGTTGAATTAATAATTTGATACAGTATAATGTCATGTGATGCAAACTTAAATATATAAATTTTGTAATATATATTACAAAATTTATATATTTTAGCAGAAATCTAGAAACAATACACCCAAATAGTCTTGGTATCGGAGGTAATGTGCAAAATAGCAGTGCAAAAGAATTGTATATAGTTAGTTAGGCAACGTTTGAAACAATATAGGAAAGTAGCATCTCGAGTTTTACAAACTCGAGATCCATATTAGAACTCGAGTCCAAAAGACTCGCCGGGCGAGTGTCAAAATGTCACATAGATCTCGAGTCTTTAAAACTCGAGTTTCATGCAAAAAAAATTTCACCTATAGTGGCGTTTTTAAGCCTTACAGTGACGTTTTAAAGCCCTATAGCGGTGTTTTCCTGCAAAAAAATTTTTTAAGTACAGGTTTAAGGAGACCTATAGTGGCGTTTTGTAGCCCTATAGTGACGTTTTATAGATCTATAGCGGCGTTTTCTGAAAATCGAGTCTTTAAAACTCGATTTTTAGCTTTATTTTTTTCCACTTTAGACTAATCCACTTACAAATTGAGACTTAAAAACTCGAGTTTTATCATGGAACTCGAGTTTTAGACACTCGAGATGCTACTTTTCAAAATTGTTTTGAAACGTGACAAATAATTAAATTTTTTAATATTTATTGTTATTTAGAAAAAAAATTCCTTGGTATCGACTATTGAAATGGTTCGTTCTAATGCACAAACCGAAACGGGTCTGAAATGGTATTTGAACATTATTGTAGATAAAAACCCGAAAATTGAAGTCAAAATTCTGTCATTTGATGTTCCGAACTTGGAACTCAACCAATCTTGGAACTCAACCAATCTTCTCGTCTTCACTTACAATCTCATTGAAGTCTCCCATTACACTAACCATGGCAAATTATCTTGCGAGTGTAGCCGCCTTAATAGTTTCAACAAAACACCAGAGACATGTTCCTACATCTCTTACTAGAACACCAAAGTGTGACTAGAAGAATATGTTTTTAAGACAACTTCAACTTTATCTGACCAAAGCAATGCAAGTCCACCTCCAAATCCTACTCTATTTACAAAAACGCCACCTCTCATACCAACCCTTACACGAATCTTTTCCATGTGACCAGGAATCCATGATCGAGTCACATTTCCATCAGAAACATTACAAAGAGATCTTGTTGCCTGAGCAGACAATGGAGCTCACATAATATTTGCAGGTTCCAAGCTCGCAGCAGTTCGAACTTAAGTGCGTCATTGTGAGTGGCGGGGCTGTAGACACCATTTGCCGATGAAGAAGAAATTTTAGCTTTTACTGCCTCCCTAACCTCATGCTTATTACGTTTAGGAGTGAGGACTTCATTAACACCATTGTCATGCTTCTTCTTCTGTAGCTGAGTTATTTCTTGATCTTTAAGGCCATTCAAAGAATATATTGCCTTCGCAAGCCCATCTCTTCCACGTATTAAGACGGGTTGGGTTTTTTAGTTAAAAGCTGACTTGGGCCGGTCTGGGTAAGTAAATGAAGAATATTGGGCCAACGTTTGATTATTGCTCTTAGTGGTTATTAATTTTCCAACGAAGCGCTACTAGCCAATGTTGTCAATTCGGTTCCGGTAGCTACCCCAATTTATCAATTGGAATAAAATATTTTGATAAATATCTATTATGTCATTCAGTTTCAAAGCTACCACTAGAGTTATATATATATATATATATATATATATATATATATATTCTTAATTCAAAATCAATTAATATATATATTCTTAATATCATAATATATAATATAACATGTTTTATATGAATAAATGAAACAAAAATAAAAGACAAAATATATTCTTAATGAAGAAAAAAAAAACCTATGTCATATCACATATGTGAGTAAGGTAAATAAGAAAAACTTATTATTAATGAAAAATAATAATGAAATGACATATTAAATTAAGTAATAAAAAAATAGGTTTAGGAAAAAAAAAAAAAATAATTTGTTTACATACCAGTTGAAATCATTGTAGCGAGCGAAATTTAGTGACATAAATCGAAATGAGCCAGAATTTAAAAGGTAATGGTATAGAGAGGTGATTTATACTAGTTAACAAATGGAATAGAAAATTCTAACTATTCCCAAGCTGAATGGAACGAAATTCATAACATTGGTATAATAGTCTTCAGCTGCCCTTTTGTCTAACTGTCTTTTGAGTGCCACCTTAGTTTCCTCTTTCTTAAGCGTTTTTCCCCGTAGAGCTTCATCAAGCGGCTCTATGTCCAGCAGCTAGTGAGCCAGAGAGCCCCCAGAAAGAAAGCCCAAGTGAGCCGAACAATATCAGAAGAGCCTGCTATTACTATTCTGAAATCTGAATGCCCAAAGCACAACAAAGTTCTTTGAATTTCAATAACCTTTATGACATTACATGTATCCAGTCCCAGCCCCAGCCCCAGCCCCAAACCTTGACCATAGAATTCTAATTATCCCTATCTCCAATTTCTTTTCCAAAAACAAACTTGTGCAGAGACATTCCAACCTAGAAAAAAACCCGCTCCAAACAAACCCATAAACACCAGCCACGGTTTGAAAACATTCAGAAGACAATTTGTATCAATGAAAAAAGCAAGAAAAGGATGGCTCTATAGATATGGTAAGAGTGTAAAGAGGTACACTGGGCACATGCAATTCAACTTGATGGTACGTTTACATCTAGGCTCGCTGCCTACAGCATTACCCTCTTCGATTTCTCTAATCTCAAGCCGAACAAATAGAGCTATAAGAAAGGACCAAGGCATTCACTGAATGTTACAAAAATGGGCATTAGCTTGCTTAAAATGCTAGGCTTCATTTGTGATAAGATCACCCAAACAAAACTTGCTCTACTCAAGGTGGTGTTGGTGATGAATTCACGAGGCGTGATCTCCAACAGCCCTTCAAAATATTGTGGTGCTGAGGTTTAAAATGGATTTTAGTTGATTTGAGTGAAGGTTTTGCAGATTTGGCCTCCAGCAGCTCGAATAGCATGATTGGGGGTCGAGTTTTTGAATAGGGAAGGCATCCCAACAAAAACGCTGGTTGGAAGCTTGTACATGGCAAGTTTGATCGCCTCCACCAGGAATGGAAAGCGTCCAAGAAGTCTCCTCTGTAGATGGATTTTCAACCGACTATTGCTACATATTATTGATCAAGTACCTTGGAACCAATCGAAACAATTAGAATAAAAAACACATTACAAACAGAGACAGTAGCACCATGTTTGTGACATCGTACTATATTATTCGAGTACATGAGTCAAACAGATATATGCATCCAGAAAGAAAGAACATATTACATGTCACCCAACCGAATAAAAGAACACACATATATCACTTTGTATAAGACATCGTACAATTTTATTGCAGTCATTTGCATGGTAAGCATCTGACTATTACGTATTATTATCAAATACATTAGAACCAAGAGACACAAAAATAATACACACACAGTAGCACTTTGTAACAAAGCAAGCATATGACTTTTATTGATCAAACACATGGCAAAAAAAAAAAAAAAAAAAAAAATCCTGGTGAGACAAATAGTAAATTGAGACATCAAGTCTAAAGACCTCTTCAGGCTTTTGTCCAACTCCCACATCATTCTTCATGGCCAAATAAGTAATGAAAGGAAGCAGAAATCTGTTAAAAGTTGCAGTGTCAAAATATTAATGATTTGTTTTAATAACAAAAAAAATGAATTAGAACAGGGAAATAAAATGAAAGACTGCCTTACCTACATATAATCTTGAGCTCCATTCAGTATTGACTATGGTCATCAATAATTATGGCCGGAGATAGAGCAATGTCGCCCCAAATTATCTCCTTGGTTTTCTCAATTTCTGCTGTGAATTTCACTGGCATATCCTTTAACTTCAATTCACTAAGAGTCTTTAGATTCCCCAACCCAGTTGGGACCTTCAAACTGTTGCAGGAACGAATCTCCAACTTCTTGAGGTTTGGCATTGCTTCCTCCACCACATTCCATTCTTCCAATTCCTGAAGCATCCAGAAGTTCAGAACATGAAGCTGGGGAAAGCCTCCCTTCGAGCATGACATGCTTTTCCCAGTATAAGAACCAGAGTACAAACTGAGACATTCAAGATTTTTAGGGTTTTCTAACTCTGGCATTGGATCATCTAAAAGTCCAGAGGCAGATAAGGTAAGGTCAGTTAGGCTTTGTGGGAGTCGATTAATGGATGTATTCTCTAGTTTTCCAAACAGATAAAGGTTAGAAAGATTTTCAAGGCCTAACAAGAAAGTCGCCTTCAGATCTTGAGGCCGTCCCATTTCATCAATTGATTTCAACTTCAAAGCTTTAAGCTGCTTCAGCTTCAAAAGACTCTCAGCTAGTGCTATTTGCTGTGACAGATTTAGTTGGAAAGCTAGTGCCAATTTTCTAAGGTTGGTCAACTCAGGGAGGCTATCCTTTAGAGGACCGTCCTTATCTATAAATGCACCCCTCAGTGTGTGAAGATTTTGCAAAGAACTCCCACTTGGTTGATGCTTAATTTGGCTTCGATAAATTTGGTTCATGCATAGGTGCCGAAGTTTCTTCAATTTCCATATTGAACTAGGGAGAATACGGATATAAGTATGCTTCACATCCAGAGTTTGGAGGTTGGTTAAGTTGCCAATTGACGGTGGGATCTTCTCTAGGTAAGTCCACCTTAACCCCAAATATGTTAAATGAATCAATTTTCCTATACTGTTTGGCAATTGGGGTCGAAATACATGTTCAAGATCAAGGACTTGTAACTGTAAGAGATGACCACTTGCAATACCCAGAGAAAGGAAGTTACCTATTTCTTCTCCAGGTTTATTGCCTTCTCGAGTATCAAAAATGAGAATTGAGCGGGGATTTCTGCAGCTTCGCAATAAATTTTGTAAATTTTTACCGCTACCGTGACTAAGAGTAGAACTGGCATCATGTTCATCAGCATTATAAGCAAGCCGCTGATCAAAGCTTGCATTTGATCGCAACCATAAATCTCGCAGAGTACTAGGGAAACTAAATGTCTTTTCCTTCCCGTTAGGCTTTCTTTCCACCACCTGTACCAAGTTGCGGCTGATCAACTCTCTCAAAATATTCTTTGCAACTAATTCAGGAGGCTCTTGCTCAACGCCACTTGGTGTTACCAACCCTTCTGCAACCCACAAAGCGACTAATCTCCTTGCTGAAGTTTCGGAGTCCTTGGGAAAGAGTCCAAAATAAGAAAGACATTGCCTTAGATGTGGAAGCAAGTCTTTTACATTAAAATCCATAATTTCCAACCATGGTGTTTGGCTATGATCGATATGGTCAAGCGCCTTCAACAACTCCTCATAAGTCACATTCTTCGTCCCTGAAAATAGATACCCAAGACGTAAGATGGAAAGTGGCAAGCCCCCACACCTTCCTACTCCTTTACGTGTGAGTGAATTCACTTTTTGGGCTTCTCCTGCTCCTGGAGAGAGTTCAGGCTGGTCAGAAGTTTCAGAGGGAAGGTCGACCATCTGTTGAAACAAACTCAAGCTCTCATCTTTGGTTCGTAGTCGAAGTTGGTAGTTGTGCTCAGCATTTGAAGCTACACTCTTGTGCCGTGTGGTGATCAAAATTCTGCTCCCATTTGTGCTATCCCGGAATGCGGCATTTAAACTCTCCCAGGCTTCCACTGACAAGATGTTGTCCAGAACTATAAGGTACTTCTTACCCTTCAAGAACCCATTCAGCTCCTTGATCGAGTAATCTTTTTCCTTCCCTTCCTTATTCGTCGCTGGTGCAGGCATGACCATCTGTCCTAATCTTTTCAGGAGCACATTCTTTTCCTCATCCACTCTTATCAGTTAGAGGCACCCAGTATCTGGATTCAAAATGGTTCTGAATAGCACTATGGTTAAAAACCATCTGCGCCAGTGTTGTCTTACCGATGCCCTTCATCCCCACAATAAAATGCGTGGAGCAATTCTCACTGTTGGTGATCATTTGTGAGACTACTTTATGTACATCTTCATCCATGCCAACTACCGAGTTCCTCTCTCTCCTCTGTTCAACGCGAAATACTGTTATGCAAATCTTGAGAATTCTGAGTGCTGTTTTAAATCGCCCAATTTCTTTGAACTTTGACCGAGACTGTGTCTTTTTTTGATTTTCACTCCATGGGATTTCAATGATTTTCCAGCATCTTTAATAATTTCCTTCAGTTGATCCGTACAAGCCATTCTTGAATGCTTTATGCCTTCAATTGCTTTTGCATTCATGAGAAGTTTGTGTACATCCTTTAAACGACTTTGTAGTTGTGCCGACTCATCCATGGCTTGCCCCTGACTGAGCTGATTGTGAAAGTTGTTCAGAAGAGAAGAAATACCATCGTCATTGGTTGTTGTGGGCTGAGATGAAAACATTTGCTTTTTCTGGGACCGATGGACAGATCTCAATGGATTTCTTCTAATAAATTTGAAGTCGCATTTGTTCTTATGTAGAATAGGGAGCCATAACATTCTGTCATAGTACTCAGCTCTTCTTCAGCTTACGCCTTGCTATCCAATTACCAATATAGAAAATCCAGCTCATTCGATTTTCTATTTTAAGTATGCCTTCCATGTCTTGTAGTAGTTCAAGTATGGTCTCCTCCACAAGCTTCACCCAGGCCTTCTCCGTTTTAGTGTCCATTCCAAGCCCATCTAAATCTTCCAGGAAAGCAAGCAGTAGCTTCAGCGGAAATTCTATGTTGTACCGTATGTCATCTTTCTTGTCACGTACTAAATCTGGCTTTCCTTGGATTAGGTCCTTCAATTTCTCTTCAATAGACCGAGTTGGTGGCAATAGCACAGCTCGATTATAAGTATAAGAGTTTTGTTCTACTAGTGGTCTGTCCAGCAGGCTTCTAACATTAGACCTTGACCCCTCAAGCGATCGATAGATTGTTGAAGTGGGCCATGTGTGGCTTGAATTGCCACAAGCCCACGTCCACTTTAAGTCGGTCCCTTTTGACCGAATTTCACAAGGAATAGCAATTCCAAAAAGCAGCCGACTTTGACATATATATATATATATATTATGTTTAAGATGTAGTGTAGCCGTGAGATAATAGAGAGTAATTCCAATTAACCTAGTTAGCAGCCGCATGAGAGAAAATTGAGAAAAGAGAGGCAACCAGCTTTTATTCTTATTTTTTTCTATGAGAGAGTGCTAGGGTGTAATTGGGATTTGAGTTTCTTGAGAGTGTTCTTGTGCACTATTGTATTTTCCCTGATAATAGTGAAATCCCTGCAACTCCGTGGACGTAGGCAAATTGCCGAACCACGTAAATATTGTCTTGTGCGTGTGATTGTTTTCTTTGGCGTGTGTTTTCTCTATTTGTTTTGTTTCTCACAGGTTGGGATTTTGGTTAAATTCCCTTCAACTGGTATCAGAGCCTAGGGTTAGGTTTAAGTGAGAGCAATGGCAGAGGAAGCAGAAAAGGCGTCTGGAATAGAAAAGTTTGATGGCACAGACTTCGCGTATTGGAGGATGCAGATTGAAGATTATCTCTATGGGAGGAAATTGCATCTGCCTCTTTTAGGGACAAAACCTGAGGCTATGAAGGCTGATGAATGGGCTCTTCTTGACAGACAGGTACTAGGAGTTATCAGGTTAACTCTGTCTAGGTCTGTTGCACACAATGTTGTAAAGGAGAAGACCACAGCAGATCTGATGAAGGCTTTGTCTGGTATGTATGAAAAGCCGTCAGCAAACAATAAAGTGCACTTGATGAAGAAACTGTTCAATCTGAAGATGGCAGAGAATGCATCAGTAGCACAACATCTGAATGAATTTAACACTATCACAAATCAATTGTCGCCTGTAGAAATTGATTTTGATGATGAGATCCGTGCACTGATCGTTTTGGCTTCTTTGCGAAACAGTTGGGAGGCAATGAGAATGGCAGTAAGCAATTCTATAGGAAAGGAAAAGCTCAAGTACAATGATATACGAGATTTAATTTTGGCTGAGGAGATTCGCCGAAAAGATGCAGGCGAAACCTTAGGATCTGGTTCTGCCCTAAACCTTGAGACAAGAGGCAGAGGTAATAACAGAAATTCAAATCGGGGCAGATCAAAATCCAGAAATTTTAATCGGAACAGAAGTAAATCTAGATCAGGCCAACAAGTACAATGTTGGAATTGTGGGAAAATAGGTTACTTTAGGAATCAATGCAAAAGTCCTAAGAAGAAGAATGAAGATGATTCTGCTAATGCTGTAACAGAAGAGGTACAGGATGCATTACTTCTTGCAGTAGACAGTCCACTTGATGATTGGGTTTTGGATTCAGGAGCTTCGTTTCATACCACTCCACACCAAGAAATCATACAGAATTATGTTGCAGGTGATTTTGGTAAGGTGTATTTGGCTGATGGTTCAGCCTTGGATGTTGTGGGTATGGGAGATGTTCGAATATTGTTGCCCAATGGGTCTGTTTGGTTACTGGAGAAGATTCGACATATTCCTGACCTGAGGAGGAATCTGATTTCTGTTGGACAACTTGATGATGAAGGACATACAATACTATTTGTTGGTGGTACTTGGAAGGTTACAAAGGGAGCTAGGGTATTGGCTCGTGGAAAGAAGACTGGTACTCTGTACATGACCTCAAGTCCAAGAGACACAATTGCAGTTGCTGATGCAAGTACTGATACAAGCCTATGGCACCGCAGACTTGGTCATATGAGTGAAAAAGGGATGAAGATGCTGCTGTCAAAAGGAAAACTACCAGAATTGAAGTCCATTGATTTTGACATGTGTGAAAGTTGCATCTTAGGAAAGCAGAAAAAGGTGAGCTTCTTGAAAACTGGCAGGACACCGAAGGCTGAAAAAATTGGAGTTAGTACACACTGATTTGTGGGGGCCTTCTCCGGTTGCATCCCTTGGAGGTTCAAGGTACTACATCAGTTTTATTGATGACTCAAGCAGAAAGGTATGGGTTTATTTTCTGAAAAATAAATCTGATGTATTTGAAATTTTTAAGAAGTGGAAGGCCATGGTTGAGACAGAAACAGGTTTGAAAGTAAAATGTTTGAGGTCAGATAATGGAGGAGAGTACATAGATGGAGGGTTCAGTGAGTATTGTGCTGCACAGGGAATTAGGATGGAGAAGACCATTCCTGGGACACCACAGCAGAATGGTGTGGCTGAGCGCATGAACAGAACTCTCAATGAGCGTGCTAGGAGTATGAGGTTGCATGCTGAACTACCAAAAATTTTTTGGGCTGATGCTGTTAGCACTGCAGCTTACCTGATAAACCGAGGACCTTCAGTTTCCATGGAGTTCAAACTTCCTGAGGAGGTTTGGAGTGGTAAAGAGGTAAAGTTTTCACACTTTTTGGTTGTGTTTCCTATGTTCATATTGATTTTGATGCTCGTAGTAAACTTGATGCAAAGTCTAAAATATGTTTTTTCATTGGTTATGGTGATGAGAAATTTGGCTATAGGTTTTGGGATGAACAAAACAGGAAAATCATCAGAAGTAGAAATGTGATATTTAATGAACAGGTTATGTACAAGGACAGGTCAACTGTAGTGTCAGATGTTACAGAGATAGATCAAAAGAAATCTGAGTTTATCAACTTAGATGAATTGACTGAAGGTACTGTCCAGAAAAGGGGTGAAGAAGATAAAGAGAATGTAAATTCACAGGTAGATCTGAGTACACCTGTAGCTGAAGTCCGCAGATCTTCCAGGAACATTAGACCTCCATAGCGTTATTCACCTACTCTAAATTATCTCCTGTTGACTGATGGTGGTGAGCCAGAGTGTTATGATGAAGCCTTGCAAGATGAGAATTCAAGCAAGTGGGAGTTAGTCCTGAAGGATGAGATGGATTCCTTGTTGGGGAATCAGACATGGGAACTGACTGAATTGCCAGTAGGAAAGAAGGCTTTGCACAACAAGTGGGTATACAGAACAAAGAATGAGCATGATGGTAGCAAACGTTACAAGGCCAGATTAGTTGTTAAAGGGTTCCAGCAGAAGGAAGGCATTGACTACACAGAGATATTTTCTCCAGTTGTGAAGATGTCAACAATCAGACTAGTACTGGGAATGATGGCTGCAGAAAACTTACATCTTGAGCAGTTAGATGTGAAGACAGCATTCCTTCATGGTGACTTAGAGGAAGACCTTTACATGATTCAGCCAGAAGGGTTCATTGCTCAAGGACAAGAGAATCTAGTCTGCAAACTGAAAAAGAGCTTGTATGGCCTAAAACAAGCTCCTAGACAGTGGTACAAGAAATTTGACAGTTTTATGCATAGAATTGGGTTCAAGAGATGTGAAGCTGATCACTGTTGCTATACTAAGTCTTTTGACAATTCTTACATCATATTACTGTTGTATGTGGATGATATGCTTATTGCAGGGTCTAGCATTGAGGAGATTAATAATCTGAAGAAGCAATTGTCCAAACAATTTGCAATGAAGGATTTGGGAGCTGCAAAGCAAATCCTTGGTATGAGAATCATTAGAGACAAGGCTAATGGTACATTGAAACTTTCACAGTCAGAGTATGTGAAGAAAGTTCTCAGCAGGTTCAACATGAATGAAGCTAAACCAGTGAGCACACCCTTGGGTAGTCATTTCAAACTAAGCAAAGAACAATTACCGAAAACAGAAGAAGAAAGGGACCACATGAGCAAGGTGCCCTATGCCTCAGCTATTGGCAGCTTGATGTATGCTATGGTGTGTACAAGGCCAGACATTGCACATGCAGTGGGAGTTGTGAGCAGATTCATGAGTAGGCCTGGAAAGCAGCATTGGGAGGCAGTCAAGTGGATTCTGAGATATCTGAAGGGTTCATCAGATACATGTCTTTGCTTCACAGGTGCAAGTTTGAAACTGCAGGGTTATGTAGATGCTGATTTTGCTGGTGATATTGATAGTAGAAAAAGTACTACTGGGTTTGTTTTTACTCTAGGTGGTACAGCTATATCATGGGCTTCAAATCTGCAAAAGATTGTCACTTTGTCTAGTACAAAAGCTGAGTATGTTGCAGCAACTGAAGCTGGAAAAGAGATGATTTGGCTACATGGTTTCTTAGATGAATTGGGTAAGAAGCAGGAGATGGGCATTCTACACAGTGACAGTCAGAGTGCAATCTTTCTTACCAAAAACTCGGCTTTTCATTCAAAGTCGAAGCACATACAGACAAAATACCACTTTATCCGTTACCTTGTTGAAGATAAGCTGGTAATGCTTGAGAAGATTTGTGGATCTAAGAACCCAGCAGACATGTTGACTAAGGGTGTCACTATTGAGAAGTTGAAGCTGTGCGCAGCTTCAATTGGTCTTCTAGCTTGAGGACAGGAGGATGAGTTGCAGGGATGAGGGATTGTGTTATGGAGGTATTGTGGCTGATGTTTGCAGCTTGTGAGCCCTTAAGGGCTAAGGTGGAGCTGATGGAGGAGTTTGCTTGTGTAGCTTGATCAATTCAAGTCAAGGTGGAGATTTGTTGAAGTGGGCCATGTGTGGCTTGAATTGCCACAAGCCCACGTCCACTTTAAGTCGGTCCCTTTTGACTGAACTTCACAAGGAATAGCAATTCCAAAAAGCAGCCGACTTTGACATATATATATATTATGTTTAAGATGTAGTGTAGCTGTGAGATAATAAAGAGTAATTCCAATTAACCTAGTTAGCAGCCGCATGAGAGAAAATAGAGAAAAGAGAGGCAACCAGCTTTTATTCTTATTTTTTCTATGAGAGAGTGCTAGGGTGTAATTGGGATTTGAGTTTCTTGAGAGTGTTCTTGTGGACTATTGTATTTTCCCTGATAATAGTGAAATCCCTGCAACTCCGTGGACGTAGGCAAATTGCCGAACCACGTAAATATTGTCTTGTGCGTGTGATTGTTTTCTTTGACGTGTGTTTTCTCTATTTGTTTTGTTTCTCACAGGTTGGGATTTTGGTTAAATTCCCTTCATAGATCTCGTAACATTTCCTGAAAAGATGATCTTACATCTCATCGTTCACAGCATCTATTTCAGTGCGGAGGCCACGGATTTTTCTGAAATCCATAAAAACGAAATAAACCCACCTCGGAAATTGTCTTCTTCGACTCAGTCTCTGGTAGTTTTGACAGCAAGACTTCGCCTTACGAACCACTGCTTCGATTGCACTTACCCATTCTTTCTCAACATCACTCAGTTGTACAGTCGCTCTCCGTTGTGAATCCCAAAGTTGATGGGCTTTCTTATCTATTTTTTTCCCCAGATCTGAAACGTATTCAACATCTTTTATGAGAGCATTCATAAACTTCTTTTCAACTCTAAGCAACTTGTACTGGTCTTTCAATGGTCGAAACCTTCTGTAACTAAAAAAGATGATAACCAAGTACGCAAGCCCAAGGACTATGGATAAATATAGAATGGAAAAAGAACGGAGTCGAGGACGAACATGAGCATGAAACAATTGACTGACACCAGGTACAACATGGGCATAAAATTGCTTAGAAATTACAAAGAAAGTGGCCATGTTTGCTCACGAAGCCACGCTGAAATTCTTCAAAGTTCACAGTGGCTTTAATGAAAACAAAGAGGCCATTACATGGTTCAAAAGGTGGTCATTAGTACTGAATCTTGAAGAATAATCTGAACGAAGAACAGGTATAATAAAGTTGAGCAGAATCCATGGCAGAGCTAATAAGAATAAACGAGTGTGGGAATGGATGATGGAGGTGTGGTTTTTTCTGAACTCAAATTTTCTTGTGCCAAAAAAAAAAAAAAAAAAAAAAGCATTTTTAAAAAAAATTTAAATTCCATAGTTAGAACAAGGAAGGGTCTCGGGCAATTTTGTTAAGTCTAATATAAGTTTGACCCGAAATAGGCTTCGGGTTATTGTGTAAACTGTAAATATTCAATGGTTGATTGCAAATCTGGTTGGCTCACCTAGCCCACATAATAAGCCACAATAAACCATTCAATCAATTAAACATAATAAAATTTACATTATAGGCTAAACAAATGTGTATAATATTATATATTTTTTACAAATGTGTACAATATTTTACACAATTGTTTAATTTATTATGTAAATCTTAAATCAATAGTACAATGTAAACTATTAAATTACCAATTGTTTAATTTACAATGTAAATCTTATATTAATAATACCACGTAAATAGTTAAATTGTGAAATGGGGGTTTGGAACGACTCTCAGACGATGTGAGATTCGTTCCAAACCTCAATCTTTAATACATAAAACTTGCATTTTATAGTTTCTAGAACCCTACATGTGTGCGCAAGATCGTGCCTACGTACACATGCATAATGGCTGCATGCACAAGTCGATTCCTACATGCGCATGCCGAGGGTCTTCTTGGCTTACTTTTCCAAAAATATATTTATTTGCCCATTAAAAGTTTTATTTTCCATTTTAACATTTTTCAAGTCAATTTAACATCTAATTGGGCCCTAAACCAACCTTGGGTCTTAGAATTTCAGCATCATTAGAGAACAGAGACCCAAGTCGTAAATGGTACAAAATGCAGTGTCTACAATCCCCCCCCCCCCCCCCAAAAAAAAAAAAAAACGAATGGGAGGATAAACAACTGTGAGTTTGCAAACAATAGAAGAAAACAGAGGGGCAAAGGGGTTTGGTGAAGATGTCCACAAGATTGTCTGTGCCAGAGACAAAGTTCACTTGAATATCCCGCCTAAGAAATTTTTCACGAACAAAATAAAAGTCAACCTCTATGTGTTTGGTACAGGTATGGAAAACAGGATTAGAAGCAAGAGCTAAGGCTGAGACATTATCATACCACAATTTAGGAAAATAAGAAAGAATAAAGTGAAGCTCATGGAATAGGGAGCGTAGCCAAGACAGTTCAGCAATGGTGGAGGCAAAAGCTTAGTATTCTACCTTAGCTGAAGAGCGAGAAAATGTGGACTACTTCTTAGCAAACTATGAAATTGGACTTTAACTAAGGAATACAAGATAACTCGTGGTGGGCGTATAATCTGAGGGATCCCCGACCCAGTCTATGTCGGTAAAGGCAAAGAGAGTTAATTGTCCTGGATTGAACTGAAGAGAAGTAGTAAGAGTACCCCTGACATATTGTAGGACCCTTTTGACAGTAATAAGATGTTGATCAGTGGGGAATTGTATGAATTGACAAAGCTGGTGGAAAGCATAGGACAAGTTAGGCCTAGTGAAAGTGAGGTATTGAAGGCCCCCAACCATTATGCGATAGGTGGAAGAATCTGATAAGAGATGAACAAATATGGAGATTAGTCTGACTGAGGGACAATAAGGAGTCCTGACAGGTTTAACATTATCCATGTCAAACTTGTGGAGGGGATCCAAGGTAGACTTGCTTTGATTCAATGCAATTCCAATGGAAGTAGGAGTAATTTGAATGCTAAGGAAGTAGTTGAGAGGACCTAAGTCCTTGAGCTCAAATGGATGACCTAAAGCAGTAACTAGGGAAGTAATGTGATCAGGATTAGGGCTTGTGATGATAATATCATCAACATAAAGGAGTAGATAAAGCAGCACATGAGGAGTATGAATGACAAAGAGGGTATGATTAGCTATAGATGTAGTGAAACCTAGATGGAGAAGATGGCTAGTGAACCTCTCAAACCATGCCCTTGGAGCCTGTTTCAAGCCATAGAGGGATTTATGTAACCTACAAACATAGTCTAGATGTGAGGCATATTAACATAGCTAAGAGGTTGTTGCGTATAGACCTCCTCTTAGACCTCCTCTTGAAGAATGCCATGAAGGAAGGCATTGCTAATGTCAAGCGAACTCAAAGACCAATGACAACTAATTGCAAGAGCAATGATAAGCCTACAGTTGCTAACTTAACCACAAGGCTAAATGTTTTTGAATAATCAAGGCCAGGTTATTGGTGAAACCCTTTTGCCACAAGTCTGGCCTTGTATCCAGAAATGGAACCATCACTATTGAGTTTCAGTTTATAGACCCACTTGCAGCCAACTAGGTTCTTATAAGGAGGATAAGGCACAAGGGACCAGGTGCCTTGCTTTTGTAAGGCTTCAAACACTAAGTCCATAGCTGAGCACCACTGAGGACACTTGGATGCAATTTTATACGAGGGAGGTTCAATGTTGGTATAGTCAAGAACAGATGCATAACAAAGTTTAGGCTTAGTAATCCCACTCTTGGACCTAGTTTGCATTGAATGTGTGTTAGATGTAGGGACAATAGGAAGAGAGGAAGGAACAACTGGAATAGTGGAAATAGTGGACTCAGA
This sequence comes from Quercus tomentella, assembly GCA_028535165.1. Classification (NCBI taxonomy): domain Eukaryota; kingdom Viridiplantae; phylum Streptophyta; class Magnoliopsida; order Fagales; family Fagaceae; genus Quercus; species Quercus tomentella. The sequence goes on from JAPQVY010000068.1 coordinate 79,695,290, forward strand.
ACGAGTGACAGACTGTCTAGAAGAAAGAGAAGGATTAGGAGGCAAGGGTGCAATAGTGGATGGTGCTGGGGGATTAGTGTGTGGAATTGGACCTAATATGGAGGGAGCATTGATGGAATGGGTATAGAGAAGATTGGACAACCAATCATTGAGATGTGACAAAGTGGAAGAGGAAAAATGAGTCCTTTGGGTCAAGGGAACGAAAGTGGATGAAGCTGATTTAAAAGGAAATGAATCTTCATTAAACAAGACATGTCTGGAGGTATAAAGGATTTTAGCACACTGATCACAATGCAGATATCCTTTAGAACGAGGAGAGTAACCTAAGAAAACACATTCTCTAGTTCTGGGCTCAAGTTTGTGAGTATTATAAGGTCTTAAGTAGGTAACTGCAACCAAATGTTTTAAGTTAAGACAAGTCTGGAGTGTGACCATAGAGAGAGGACCAAGGGGATTGTGAGTGAAGAGTGGAAGTAGGTAAAAGGTTAATAAGGTATGTAGCAATAGAAACTACATAAGACCAGAAAGAATATGGAAGCTTGGCATGAGAAAGAAGGGTAATAACAGTTTCCACAATATGTTTATGTTTTCTTTTGACCATTTTGTTGAGGCTTATATGGGCAAGCAATTTGATGAATAATACAATTTAAGGTGAGAAAATTCTTAAAAGCACTAGAGGTGTATTCACCACCCCCATTTGATCTAAAGATTTGAATTTTAGAGGAGAATTAGGTCTCAACCATAGCCCTAAATTGAGTAAAAGTAGGGAACACATCAGATTTGTTTTTAAGTAAGTACAACCAAGTGAAACGAGTATAATGATCCACAAACAAGACATAGTAACAAAATCCATTAACAGATTGAGTAGGATCAAGGCCCCATACATCAGAATGAACAAGTTCAAAATGATGAATAGCTACAAACTGAGATTTAGAAAAAGGAAGCCTGTGCATTTTGACATGAAGACAAGAAGTACTGTAAATTATATTATCATGAACTTTATTTCTAGACAAACCTAAGAAAGAAAGAACATTTCGTAGGACAAATTAATGGGGATGACCCAATCTTGAATGCCACAATTTCCAATTGGGCTGTGTTATTGCTGAGAAAACAGAAGTTTTGTGAGGAAGCTTGAGATGTGGAGATAGAAGTGGATAGATGGGATAGACCCCTCTTTCACTCTTGCCCTGGTAGAGTACCTTCCTCGTGAGGAAAGCCTGAATAAAAAGTTTATTTTCATCAAAATAACACCAGCAGTTATTATCATGACAAAGTTTATTAACAAAGGCTAGATTAGATGCAATTTCAGGAACTCTATGAACATTTCTAAGTTTAAGAAGAAAATGAGAATTAAGTAATTCTACATTAACTATGTGAGTGATAGGAAGGCCTTGACCATTACCCACTATTATGTGTTCTTGACCACCATAGGGCTTAGGAAAGGACAAGTTATTCAAGTTGGAAGTAAAATGATTTGTGGCTACACTGTTTGCCAACCAAGGTTCTGGATTATGATTAGCATTGGAACTAGCTGCCATTGCTGCCAATTTTGTTGGTAGATGCTTGCCTTAAAAAGCATAGTCCATTCTGTGATAGCAATCGACGGCCAAATGACCCATTTTGCCACAGATTTGACATCATGGCCTTGAGGAAGAGGATTGAAGGGAAAACTGAGAGTATTGGCCCTATGATTGATTGTAGGATTGATTGTATTGTCTGTGACTTTGAAAATGAGAAGGATTGTTGCCTCAACCTCTTCCACCTTGAGAGTTGTTGCCTCTGTCTCTTTCCCTGAATTGATTAGAGTTGTTGAAATTAGCATTTGGAGGCCTAGAATTGGCAACAGTTGGAACAAAAGCATCTTTGATCTCAACAGATTCAGTCAAAGATTCTTCTTCTACATTGAGTAGAGTGTTAAGTTCATCGAAGGTTAATTGTGCACTTCTAGTGTGAATAGTAGGCCTGAAGGAATTAAAATCCTTGGAAAGCCCTTTGAGAGCTATATGAAGCAATTCTTCATCATCAACAAGAATGCCAACTGCCATAAGTTTGTCCCTCGCCACTTTGATCCTTTGCAAATACACATCAACACTGTCAGTACCTTTCTTTATATTATGAATCTCACCCTTTAGATTCATGATGTGAGATCTTGAAACTGAGGAGAAACGATTCTCCAACAATTTCCACACTGCTTGAGCAGAATTACACCCCACAGTGAGTGCAAGAGTCGCTGGAGATAGAGTTGAGCTGATGAAGATCAGAAGTGCCTTCTCTTTCGATTTCCATAATTGAAAATTAGGGTTCAGATTGCTTGTGATAGCACCAGAACTATCTTTGAGAAACTAATCTAGACCTTTGAGATTTGGTGTTTCCAAGCAATGTAGCTAGAATTCTCTAATTTGCTTGTGTTTCCAAACAATGTTTGACATATTAGAGAGAAGAAGCAATGGTTGGTTTGTGATGTGTATGGCTGTATGTGTTTGTACTTGGGTAAGATGAGGGAGTAGACGCCATTGTTGAAGCTGGAGGAGCTGTGGTTAATCTGGAAGAGTGGTAGATTGAACCGTAGGCTCTAATACCATGAAAAGAAAACCTTTGAGCACTGTGAGATTTTCTAAGATGCAAGAAATGCTAAGAACAGAAGGAAAAAGGCTGAGAGAGAGTGTGTGTGTTTGAGAGAGAGAATTGGAAAATATCTTACATAAATGATAATGTGTAATACATAGAGTTTATATAGGACCCAACTAATAATCATGTGGAGAGAGAAACATTGTCGGTTCAACAAGTGTTGTCACGTGTGAGAGCTTCCTCTTTTTCAGTCTCGCGTGTACCATTCTCTTGACTAGAAACGGTACCGTTTCTTTTGTCTTCAATAGTCCGTGACTGCTAGTGATGTTGTAGTTATCATGATGGTTGTATGGTAGTCTGGTAGAGGCTTGAGATCAGTCATGGAGGAAGAATCAGGACATGAAGACTAAAAAAAAAAAAACCTTGAGGTCTGAGCATGGTAGTCAATAAAGCTTCAAACCCATGCAATTGTTGATATCCATGCGTTTTAATTTTTTGGTTTTGCATTTCAGTGCAATTTTTTGTTAATTTTATGTAGTTTGTATTAGTTTAGTAAAAGTAGTGTGATTTTCTTTTCTATAGTCAAACAATCAAATTGGTAATTAGATGTATTTTTAATTACGGGATTGTAAATCACATAATTTTATATTTTTCATGCAAATATCAATTTCTTCATCAAAAAAATATTAGGGACGCTTTCATATGGAAGACAAATAAGGAAAAATATCACAACAAAAAATACTAACAATTATAATAGTTATTTAACGTTAATTGGACATCATATTCGACATATACACCAAAAAGCATAAGCATCCATTCTTTTAATGCTTTACCCTGGAATTAAAAGCATACAGCATACAATACATGCTTTTTCAATGCACAATCAACTTAGCACTTGCATGACCCTTTGAAATTTGAAACTGCTCAGTTATACCAAAATGTGCCGAAAGGAGCCAGACATGAGTGATCAGCTCTCCACCTCGAGTGAGCTGTTGAGCATGATGGTTCCATCGACACTTATTGGCAGCATAACATAACATTTCCACCCATACGTGACTTACCAATTCCCACCTCTTTTCAATCTCGAGGCATTGCAAAGATTTAGCGAGTCGACATCCTTCAAATAACACTGACTTGCTTCTATCTCCTTTCACTTTTGATGGAGGAACTTCGGTGCTCACTTCAAGTAAAATTATGCGAGCATGATCTCCAACACACACTGATTTTCTCGCTTGAAAAAATTCTTTGGCCTCAGCACACGTGTCTTGGAACCTGATTTGTCCAATTCCATTGGGGAGCATGAAAGGACGCATGACTAGAAGATATAACTTACAGTCTGATAACAACTTGCTGGCCTCACAATTTGGAATTTTAATAGAGTTTGGGGATGTGTTCCAATCATAATGATAACACAGGTTTGTTGCAATATGCCAAAGAAGAATGCTTTGGTCAAATTCTTCTTCAACACTGTTCGATTGTTGTACGGTTTTCTTTACTGAGTTCAAAATGGCATTTTGCATTTTGAAGAACCGGATCGAATTCTACCTCAACGCTTTTCTCCTCTGTTTCACTTTGTTCTTTCTTAATGCAATCCTGGCATTTTGCATTTTTAAGAACCCGGTCACCCCTACAAGCACATAATTCCTTGCAAGCTTTGAGATCTTTGGCGAACTCTGATTTTTTTTGAAGCTGCTCAAATATCAAGTTCTTCAAAACCATAGAAACTTCCGGCTGGCTTCTCTTTAAGACAATATTGTATTAGATTGTATTGTCCCATGGTAGTGGACCACCTCTTGTTTCTGGACAACGGAATTGATGAAATGGTTGTATACAAGAAATCCACCACAGAATTCTTGTGCTTACTCAGCCAAAGCAATGTCCAGTCTGAGGTAACAAGTAATAGCACTGCATATATCTCTAAGAAGATTGCCCCAACCAGCAATACATAAGTGATAATTATGTCCGCTGTTGAGAAGGCGTGCTTATCCATGATCAAAAAAACCAAAAGCACAACCACGGTGGAAGAGAAACTAATGAGACGTAGAAGACAACCCTTTTAGAGAATAAACCAGGAAAGCCTTGGTAAAAAACATGTCAAACATGAATCCGAGCTCAACCTCAATCACCTTGAAAGCTTCTTCACAAGATGCTTTCTGAAAGAGATTGGCTGTTCACCTTATCTTGGATGCTTAGGATCAGATCTGCAAATAGTTGCTTGAAAGTCATGAAAGACACGTAGGCATCTTGTACTGTGGCAGCATCTGAAATCATGACATTTTCTGGGGCTGTTAAGGAGATATCCCCTACAGCCTGAGCTTTACTGAACTTTCCAGCTTTAACGTCGAACCCGTCCTCTTTCTTTGAGCGGTATTCTTCCATGTATCTTGCATAATTAGGGCCGGATCAGGAGGTGGAAGCATGGATGCTTTAAAAATTTCACTGCTCGCAGACCTCAGAACCCAAACTCTCTCCCATATCTTGATTATCCCTGGAATAAACATTGGAATTGCCAGAAAATTCAGAGCAGCGCTTGTCGAGGCTCTGAGGAAGACATAGACAGCCACTCCCACCTGGATAGCTAGCGTTAGAGAGTGCCTCCGCCACAACTCATTGTCTTCCCAGGAGTACGCGGTAATGGTGTCTGGACCACCAAGGTGCAGCAGAAAAAATGGAGCCCAAAATGCCGTTATCAAAAACTTTGGGTCTATTTTATTATCTCCAATACTTCCGGCATTGTTGGACAGTACACTCAGTGAGACTGTTGCAGTCCAGTCTGCAGACAGGTAAGCGATCCATATAATGATACTGAGCTTGTCACTGGTCCAATACTTCCTCTTATTTCCCATTACAAAAAGGATGATTTGTAAGCTAAGGCTAACTAAAACCAAAGCCTGAATCTCCCTTTCCTCCAAAAATGTTCTCGGTCTTGGTGGGAAAATCTCCATAACCCTTTCTCTTCCTTGTGGAGATCAAACTGCTATCTACGGAAGAAAGACACAGATGCATTAATTTGTTACTAACTTACTATGTAGCATATATAACAGAACATGATAATCAATGACAAAATGCACATATGATGAATAGGCTATTACCTTATCAAAGCTCTATCTGACCTCTACAAGTAACGGTGCTCAGCAGTACCAAATTAAACTAACATGAAAGCTTGTACGGGTTTTCAGTAATATCATGGCGGAGCAAGAAATTTTTATTTTTAGGGGCCGAAATATTGTATTGATAAATGATAAGGATAAACGATAAGTACGTCTTCAAAAACTTGAGTTCTTGGCGATCACTTTTAAATGTGACAATTTTTTCTTCTTATAAAAAAAATGAGACAATTTTTTTATATTTAAAAATTAATTAAATAATATTTCTTTAACTTGTGATTTTTTTTATTTAAAATTTATTTTTTATTTTTACTTTTTTATGTGTAAAATTATTAATTAAGTTTTTGTATTTTTAAGTTTTGTTAACATTTTATTTTTAGAACATAACTTAGGTATAGTATTTAAGTTCTGTTCCTTAAGTTCATTTTTTAAGATTCTACTATGTGAATTTTTTTTCATGGAATAAAAGTGTATTTTTTAGTTAAGTAGTTATATAGCTAAATTTTAAGAAGGGAACCTAAAAAACAGTACTTAAAGTATTGTACTTAAGTTTTGTCCTTATTTTTAATTAACAATATGGGTAATCAATCAACATTTTTAATATTTCTTGTGACATAATAGATCTTAAATAGAATTTTATCAAGGCTTGTTGTAGTGCTCTTGAGTTTGCTTTGGATATGAATTTCATTGCTTGGTGACACAATGCAAGTTTTGTGGGTTATGCTTTAGTTCATTATGCTAGACATATTTCTTATTATATTTTCTAGATTGAGAACTCTCCTCCCACGCTACGAAGGTTTTGTATTCCAATTTGGCTCATTTGTAGTTATAGATGATTTTAGGGTCATATTTTCTATGTAATTAGCTAATATTTTGATAAAACGTACTTTACTTGTAATTTGGGTAGATCTAAGTTGGGTTTGACACATATCAAGTGGTTGTATTAAAGATATGAAGATTAATTTAGGAAACAAGTGAAGAAAAGCTGTTTTACTAAAACTCGACAGAAAGCTTCTATCAAGAGTTAATGGGCAGCTCGACACAAGCTCGATCTATTGAGCTTTACAAATTCAAAATTTCCAGATCTGAATTTCGGTCTATGTTGAAGTATTTATTTAGGGTTTCTTTTCTCACAACCTTAGACATATATATAAAACTTATCTTAAGAGTCATCACATATGAATACAGAGACCAAGAATTTATTTTTCTCTATGAGGAGCTACTGCATTTATACGTCATAGGTTTTTGTAATCAAGTGTTTCTTGATCTTCATTGTTGATGAAGTGAAGAAATTTGTAACCAACAACAACTATTCTTGCATTGTGTAAGGCAAATGAATAGCATATATTTTATTAATCAATAATGGGACCGTCTTGCATTGCCTTTTGATTAAAATTTGGAAATCTTTTTATATTTAGTGAGGGTTTGGATACACGTTTGCGTTTTCTAGCTTCTTTTTTTTTTTTTTTTTTTTTTTTTTTTTTTTTTTTTTTTTTTTTCTTCCGGTGTGTGAATAGTAACATCACATGGGTTTACTGTGTAGGAGACAAAATGCACTATTCATGCACTGTTTATGCATTGTTCACGGGTCCCACGATACTATTCACATATTAAAAAATTATTTTACTACAGTATTTTTAGTTTTTAGTTTTCAATTTTCAGTTTTCAGTTTCAGCAAAAATAAATTGTATCCAAACAGACCCTTAGAAGCCCTATGCAATTCATTTACTTACTTATCCTATAGAGTCGGCCCTAGTTCTTACATGTCACATCTACAACCTAGCGAATGAGCTAATCATGTAACAGTGACTACACACTTACAAAGTTTCCACCTTCGAAGGAAAAAAAAAAAAAAAAAAAAAAACTAATTACTATTTTTGAAGAAATATCACATCAAATAAAATCCAAAACAAAGAGAAGGTTAGAGTACAGGTCTATCTGCGACAAAATATAGTAACCATAATGCACCTAGAAAGTTGTGTTAAATAATTGATTGATCGTACAATGCAATGTCCAACCTTTTGACAGGAAAATATATGTCCTTTCATGTATCACAAGTCACAACTAGCATGTGAATCATGCTTTCGGTGCATCTATCTGTCGCTCGCTTTGATTTGAAATTGGAAGGACCAAGGGAGATGAGATTGTTTGAATCCTTGAAAAATGAAGAATCCACTGAATATGAAAACAATTCGGAAAGAAAAAGCTCTTTAATGTTAATAAAAGAAAGTGGTAATTAGAACTTACTCATATATGATTTGACTCAAATTTAATTTACCCATATGTGGTTTTATTTTTGACACTTTACCCACCTGTGGTTTATTCTTTTAATGCTCCGTTACCCACCTCTCGATCTATCGTTACTCTAGAACATTTGATCCCAAAATCAAAGAACAAAACAGATCAAACACTCCTCTCTCCTAGTTACTCTTTCTCTCTCTCTCTCTCTCTCTCCGTCTCACACTTGCTCACCCATTGAGACTGAGAAATCGAGTAGGTTTTGTTTATGCAAGGACACCAAGGAAGAAGACCCACGGATTCAAGGAGACCACGGATTCGTGTTTTGGAACATTTTGGGTCTTGAATCGACTGGGTTTTGTTCGTGTTTCTCTTGAATCCATTCGTGTTCCTCGCCCTCTTATTCTAGGTAGATTTAACGTTTGAAACCTAGGGTTTTTTTTTTTTTTTTTTTTTGAAATTGGGTTTCTACAAAGTGGCCATTGAACCAGAAATTCGGACATTAAATTAGCCTAGTTATTTAAGTGGTGTGTGATATTTTGATCCTATTTCCACTAGGCAAGGTCAGGTGGGAACATTAACTCTAAAATATAGGATTTGCTACAGAGTGAACTAAAGCATGTAGTAGATTTAATTTCTATCAAAGCACCACCTATGTTAGGCTATTATTACTGTCACTTTATTTTTTAACACTAAATTTCTTGTTGGGTTTCTGCTATAGCTACCTGCAAAGTGGTGTTTTTTTTGTAAGTTTTATATGAGTTGCTGGTTTGAAGTATTAGAATTTCTGCCAGGTTTGAGTGGATATTTTTTTGTATTCATCAATGTGGGGCTGCTAGAACATGTGTATCTATGGTCCCTTTCCATGTGTTTGTCTCCCACAGACAGAACAAAAACTTTTTAATAATATTGTTTGTTTGTGTGGACCACAGGATTCTATTTGGTTTGAGAATAATTTATATGCAGATGTAATATATTTCATCTTTCTCAATTAAAAATAAGCAATGCCACTATACTAAGTCTGGGTTACATTTGACTTTGTGGTTTTTTATTTTTTTTTTTAAAGCTTTAGATGATACTTTATTGTTTTAAATTGATTTAAATTTGATAGACTTTAGACTTTAGATGATACTTTATTGTTTAAATTGTTTTAAAGTTGATAGACTTTAGACTTTTGACTTTAGATGATACTTTATTGTTTTAAATTTGATAGATTGATACTTTATTGTGTTGTATTTTATATGTAGATGGTTGACTTGAATTTCATTTTTGAGATTCATCATGGTGGCAGCTTTGTGTGGAACCCAAACTTAGTATATTTAGGTGGCAGTATTTCTATTATTGATGAGGTTGACCCTGATAAATTGAGTTACTTTGAAATATGAGATATGTGTGGTGAGTTGGGGGCACCTAGTACAAGTAGATTTCATTACCTTATTCCTGGAGGTAATTTGGAGCAAGGGTTAAGACTTATAACTGAAGATAAGGATGTAGTTTATATGTGTGACATTCATGCTACATGGCCAATAGATAGGATAACACTATATGTTAAAGGTGTTGAGTAGTTAAGGAACTTAGGCAGAATGTAGAAGTTAATGAGGGAGTAATGGGTCAGAACGATGATGATGTGCATGAGGTGCGTGAAGAAGGTAATGTGAATGCTAAAGAAGGTGATGATGTAGTAGATGAGTCAAATGGTGTACAAGAATGTTTAGATTTTGATTGGTTGGAGAAAGGGTTTGAAGGGCCAAATTTTGATGATGATGTATTTGGGAATATGGATGTTGGGCCTTCTACACATGATGGAGTTAGTGACAATGCAGCAGCCCCACATAGGCCTACAATAGCTGAAAATGACATAGAATTAGCAATTAGGTCTAATGCAAGAGACAATGGGTGTTTGGAAGAGTGTGAGTGGATTGAACCACCTATTGAAGATGACATGAAAAGTCTGGTAGGGTTTGATGATGAGCCAACACTAGCTGTTGCAAAAGAACCAGTGTTTAATGTCCAAACTGACATGAGAAAACCAGTGTTAAAGAAAGGAATGAAGTTTCCTAACTCTAAGGTTTTTAAGGAGGCTTTGAGGGAATATGCTATAAAAAAGCCGGTAAATATCAAGTTCAAATTGAATGAGAAGAAGAAGATATCAGTTGCATAAATGAATGTGGATGGAAGTGTTATGCATCTCAAATATCTAGGGAGTTGACATTCCAAATAAAGACATTCCATCCAGGGTGCACCTACCCTAGAACCTTCCAACACAGCCAAGTGATTGCAGGTTATGTTGCAAAGAAGTTTGTGCAGGATTTTGGCAAGAATCCCACTTGGACAATAGCCAGTGTTAAACATCATGTGAGGCAAAAAATTAAAGTTGACATAAGTATCAGTCAAGTGTATAGGGCAAAAAGGAAAGCTACTGATTTGATTATTGGGGATGAACAATTGTAATATGGGAAGCTTAGAGATTATGCAGAGATGATAAGATTGAATGATGTAGGAAGTAGGGTTATTTTGCAAACCGAAATGGAGGATGAAAATGCACAGCCTAAATTTAAGAGAATGTATATTAGATATAATGCATAGAAAGTTGGTTTTTTGAGAGGTTGTAGACCAATCATTGGATTAGATGGGTGCCACCTGAAAGGGAGATTTGGGGGGCAAATACTTTCTGTCACAGCTAGAGATGGAAATGATAACATTTTCCCAGTTGCATTTGCTGTTGTTGAGCAAGAGAACAAAGATTCATGGGGTTTGGTTTCTGCAGTAGCTTTCAGATGACATTAGGAATCTAGAGCAACTTAATTTGGTCTTTATCATTGATAGACAGAAGGTATGAACTAGAATTTTAAGATTTTATTACTAATACATGCATGAGTTCATTTGAACATGTTTAACTAACATATTGATTAAATTTGTGTTGTATCTGAAATAGGGCCTTATACCTGCAATTGAAATGTTTTTCCTAACTTGTGAGCATAGGTACTGTGTAAAGCATATCTATAATAATTTTAAAGTAGACCATAAAGGGTTGGAGTTGAAAGATGCACTATGGAGATGTGCTGGAGCCACAACAGTTAGGGAGTTTGGGATGAGAATGCAGAAACTGAAGGATCTGGATGTCAAGGCTTGGGAGTATCTTGCTGCCATCAACCTTGCTAAATGGTCTAAGTCTCATTTTAGTAGTAGAGCTTTGAGTGACTGTTTTGCTAATAACTTGAGTGAGTCGTTCAATTCCATGATCTTAGAAGCTAGGGATAAGCCCATTTTGGCAATGCTAGAGTGGATCAGAGTTAGGTTAATGACTAGACTCTACAAAAAGATGAAAGGTATAGAGAAATACACTAGAAAGGTGTGTCCTAGTATTCAAGACAAATTAGAGAAGTTAAAACAAGAATCTATACCTTTCTGTACTACTCCATCTGGTAGGTTCATGTATGAAGTTGATAATGGTCGTAAGAGGCATGTGGTTGACTTGATAAAAAGAACATGCAGCTGTTGGATTTGGGATTTAACAGGAATTCCTTGCAAACATGGGATCTGTGCTATTTTTAATAACTTAGAGAAAGTGGAGGATTATGTGCATCCTTGTTACTTGAGAGAGGCATATGTTGAAACTTACAAAGAGATAATATAGCTAATGCATGGTCAATCTGAGTGGGTTCAAACTAACCAACCTGTTCCTGTTGCCCTTCATGTGTATAAACCACTTGGTAGACCACCAAAGCAAAGAAAAAAAGATCCTGAAGAGCCAAAGAATCCTTATAGAGTTTCTAGGATGAACAAGGGTATCAAGTGTGGGAAGTGTCATAAAGAAGGGCACAATGCAAGAGGGTGCAAGGCTAGCATCACTGGTGAAACTCCATGGCAGAGAAGACAAAGTCTTGGTAAAGAAAAAGCTATGAGTATTTCCAGATTTTGAACTCTAGTAATTTCCTCACATATTTGATGTATATGTAACTTGTACAACCTTTGATGTAGGCACAAGGTAGTAAATCTACAAGAACCAAGCAAACTACTTTTAGGGCAACAACTCAAATTGCATCTCAGCATACATACCAACCTTTTGGTCACCATTCATCTCAACTTGCACCAACCACTAGGCCTACACCAAGTACTCAACCTCCAACTGCATCTAGGGCCAATTGGTTCTCTTCCTCCTCACAACCAAGCTTCCATACCCCTAGAGAGACATGGGATTCCTTACCATCATCATCCCAAGTATTGCAGCTTATCAACCTCTACTTATTTCTTCTTCTTTTTTTTTTTTTTTCTTTTTTCTCTTACTTGATATTGTTGGACCATCCTCCTAACTGCTACATTTCATTATGTAGCCAACAAGTGCCTCTGGGAGCACTATTGGTGTAGCTGGTCAAAGAAGTGGTGGTGGTGCTACTATGGGGTTCAATGGCAGAAAGTTTGGTGTATCAAGGCCACCAAAGTTTCAACCACTTGGTGGAAAGGGCAAGAAGGCCAACAAGGGCACCAAAAGCAGTAAATGAAGTAGATCATCAAATATATATATATATATATATATATATATTGTTTTTGTTATGGTTTCCAAAGTTAATGTAACTAGTATTTAAATTGGTCAAGTACCAAAAACAATATTTACTGTTTTGGTTGGAAGATGTGTATGTCTGATGTGTGGTGGACTGGTAGTTAGGTTTTGGTTGTAATCTTATATGCATGTGGCTTAAAGACAAAACTAGTTGTCTTTACTTTTGGTAGATGATAACATTATATGTTTAGTCAATGCAGCAGATTTTATTTGTATTACTGAGTTTTATTTAATGCAGCAGATTTTCAATGCAGCAGATTTTTTTTTCAATGCAGTAGATTTTATTTGCAGCAGAAATTTGTATTGCAGGGAGGATTTTTATTTAATGCTTTTTATAACAAGTAGCAAGCAGAAATTTTAGCAGGCAGAAATTTTTAGAAGCAAGTAGCAGGCAATAGACTAATCATATTTTCTTGCAAGAAGTAGCAAGCAGCAGGCAGTACGCTTGACCCAAAAGATGACAGCCTTTTCACTATTTTCTTTAGAAACTTTCATTCTTTGATACTTATGATAATTAGGGAAAATAACAGGTTTTCATTTGGAAAGATAGTTGTTGTTTAATTAATGTGTATTGGTAGATTTTGTATTACTGAACTTTGCTGTCAAAGCAAGAAGATTTTGTATTACTGAGCTTTGCTGTCAAAGCAGCAAGAGAAAGTGTGCTTGACCCAAAAGATGACTGCCTTTTCACTAGTTTTTTTTTTTTAGAACTTTCATTCTTTGATACTTGTGTTAATTAGGGAAAATAACTGGTTTTCATTTGGATAGATACTTCTTGTTGTTTCATTTGGAAAATAACAGGTTTTCATAAACACCTTAATGTGCTATACAATATGAAAATGAATTTTTTTAAAAAAATTACAAAAGAGCCAAAAAGGAGGACATAAGAACAGCACAATAAAGCAATCAACAAAATGACGAGCGATGCATATAACATTAACATACATTAGAGCTTTCACATGTATCTATTACATATAGACCTCCATGCCAATAAGAATGGAACTTAAATTGTAACTTACAATAAACAAGGACTTAAATCCGTCCAAATAGGGTTGGTATACCACCAAAATGAATTTAAATACCCCACAAGCATCATGGCAGACTAAGGTTCTTCACCCTTATATTGTTGTACATTGAGGCAAAACACAACAATGAAAGTTCAAATATGTATAAAAACACCCTTGAACGTTTAGACCCCCAAGTAACAAATTACCAATTCAAGCTTTAAATCAAACAATAAATGTGCGGAACATGAACTAAAGCATAACACAGAATTGGTAAACAATCTAAGCCAATTAAAATCACATCCACAGCAGAAAATAAAAGGCAAAGATAAAGGGAAGGAAGATGCAAACACAAGGACAACACGCGATGTGTTATCGAAGAGGAAACCGAAGCCCTCGGCGTAAAACCTCTCCGCCGCCCTCCAAGCGGTCAATAATCCACTAGAAAATGTAGTTGGGATACATGAACAGCAATAGACCCTCCAAGCCTAATCTACCCGATGTACCTAAGCCCTCCAAGCTTCTTGCTCCAACGAGGTTGCGCCGAACCTATTTCTTTTCTAACTTCCCGGATTCCGCTACTACACCATAGCATCAACCAATGAATATTGGTTCCTTCCTAACTGCTTCCCAGAATACCAAACAACCCTCTCACAGTAATGGATATGGTGAGAACAAGGTTTTGGTAAAAAGGCCTCTCAAGGATTTGGCAATGGAGAGGAAGAGAGATGAGGAATTTGAAGAGACTCTAATGTAAAGATTGTAGATGGTTCAATCTTCTTTTGCTCTAGGGTTTCTCTCTCAAAATTCTCTCTGGAAGCTCTCTCACAATCGTGGGTAAAAGGGGTATTTATACTGGAATGGGAGAGGAATGTGAAACGTCAGGTTTTACAAAACAGGGGTGGCTCGCGGCTTGACCTCGCGGCTTGACTAAGTCGCGAGATCCAGTCGCGAGATAACCGTATAGCCAGTTGTCCTGTTTTGTCCTGTAGTGCTCCAGCTTGCATGACTGTTCACCTTCCAGCATACTTGGCACGTGTGCTGCGTCTGGCGGCTTGCAGCCGCGAGTCACCCGCGAGTCCCAACCGCGAGTCTCTGTTTTCTTGCACACTCTTGAGCAATCTTCACTCTATCTCACTCACTACCCTTACATCAAACCCACCTAAATACAGGGTTACTAAATGCTGAATTACAAGCAAATTTGGCACGGAATAAAGCCAATTAGATGGTTGAATAAATTCAACCTTACAAACAACAACATGACAAAAATGAAAGATAATCATGACACTACTAGTGCTAGCATGTACAATATCTCACTCTCTAACCCTCATAACTTTCTCCCTAATCTCACAATTCACAATTAATCACAACTAATAATTTGATCTTCTCGGATGGTTGACCATAGCCTGAACTGGAAAGCCCACTGATCCACAGAAACAGCATTTGCTGCTAAGCAAAGGGAGCTTTTTTTTATTCAGCAAGCTGCAGAGACACCAACTAGTACCACAAGGTAGCTTTATAATGCCAAATCTTGCTCTACCTACAATTAAATAAGTTAATACAAGAGTAATATATTTGTCTTGCCAAAGCCATCAGAGAGCTTGAGAAAATCTAACAATGAAAAAATTGTAAAATTGTTAATAAGAATTAAATCCAGTCATTATACTGAGACTTGAATAAAAATATCCTAGCATGTCTATTACATAGGTAAGGAATTATGGATGTTGTATGCACCAAGAAGTTTGGTCTTATAGAATTTTAATAGAATAAATACATGAACAGTGATAGTGGAAAAATGCAAGAGTTCAGAAAAGAAAGAAACTTGCGAAGGAAAAATAATGGTCAGCATGCATGTAAGGTAGTATTTAATTAGAGAATGGAAAGTGTTATGACCTTAAAAATTCGATACATTTTTACTTTTAATTTCCTCAAGCATAAAATTTTGAGATCAACCAATTGCCCAAGTACATGGTTATTCCTCTGCTCGTGTTATTATTACTTGAGGAACAATTACTCATATAGTTCTATTTTACTGTCCATTCTATACGACCCTTCAAACAAGTTTTGAGATAGAAACCACACCTCGGTTACGGCCAAGCATTCCTGTTTTGACAAATAAAAGAATAAAAACAGCTTTTGGAGAACTTAAAATTAAATCTAGTCATTAGACTGAGACTTGAATAAAAATATCCTAGTATGTCTATTACATTGGACTCAGATGGAATTTTCAACCATCTGAGTCCAATTATATATTCTTAGTGGAGAATTTATACAGAGCAATACAATTTCATATAGATATATCAATTCCATAATACTTCAAACAAAACACCACTTTGCAGAAACCTAATTTCAAAAAAAATAATTAAAACCCTAGGTTTTAAAAATTAAATCTACCTAGCGAATAAGAGGAAAAAAGCAGATGAAAAAAAAAAAAAAAAAAATTCAAGCTCAGAAAGTCAAGAACTCACCCTATAGAGAGAAACACAAACAAATGAAGATCCAATTTGTCAACAAAAAATCACGGGGTGGTAACAATCAAAACCCTGAATCAATAGTTCAGTAACTCCACAGTTTCCTTGCTAGAAATCACCCGGAGGATCCCAAGCATAAACGGGTCTAAGAACTCAGGTTGGTAGCGTCCTCAATGGGTGAGCAAGCGTGAGACAGAGAGAGAGAGAGTGTTGCTAGGAGAGAGGAGTGTTTGATCTGTTTTGTTCTTTGATTTTGGGATCAAACGTGTTAGAGTAACGGTAGATTGAGAGGTGGGTAACAGAGCATTAACAGAATAAACCACCGGTGGGTAAAGTGTCCAAAATGAAATCACATATGGGTAAGTTAAATTTGAGGCAAACCACATGTGGTAAGATGTAATTACCCCTAAAAGAAATCCACCAAAGGTTTCTACAATGTTCAACCGCTCTTTTGAAGTGAAATTAGGACTAACACTAATAAATCTAATCCTTAGAGGTTGGAGCACTTTTTTAAAGTAGAATTAGGCCTAACACAGTCTCTTTTATTCACTTACATACACAACATAAAAAAGATAGAGTTTCACTTCCCTCTAATACTTTTTTAACTAGAATCTTCTTTTGTTTTAATGAAAAATTGCTACATGATCTACTAACTAAATAAAAGTTGGAGATTAAAATTTACTACCACTTGTCATTGTGTATTTAAAACAAGAGGAGACATCCAATTAAAAAAATACTAAAGTAAGCTAAACCCAACAAGATAGAAAACGAATGAGGTAAAAGTATGACAACCAAACAAAAATGCTACTTGCTAATGTAGTCATCTTGTCACGAAATCCACGCTGCAGTCTTTCCTTTAAAGTCTCACTCAAATATCATTTTTCAATTAAAAAGACCATGGAAAAAGGCAATGGGTCAGCCATGGTGTTGAGGATCTTTAATTGAAAGTTTTTCATTAAAAAATAAAACTTTAATTGAAAGTTAGTGCTCTTTTTGGAACCATTTCAATTCCCCAAATCAGAAAAAAAGATTCTCCTTCTCAAGAAAAAAAAATAAAATCTGTTCTAGAATTACTGGATGAGAAAGAATCTGCAAAAGTGATTTAACTTTAAAGTATAAACCCTACAAATTATTTCTTCACTTGGCCTTTTAGATTTCTTTGTTTTATCTTCAAGCTCCAAAAGTGACCTCAATATATGTCCCCCTATGTAAACGTTGATAAAATTGATGTTTTGGAAGATGCCAGTGGGATGAAAGCTAGCAAGACTATTTCCTCATTTTTCTTTGATTCGTGAATTTCGTGTTGAGCCTCCAATCAACTTTTCTGAAATGTAGGCTTTAAAGGAGTAACGCAAAACTAAGCTTTAAGTTGCTAATCAAGCCAAGCACTAGCTAAGAAATAAGTTGTAGGGTACATTTAGTGTCCGTTTGACATAATTAATTTTGCCAACTTATTTTACTATTCAGCTAATTTTTCCTACTATTCATAGGTCCCACTACACTTTTTGGTACTATTCATGGGTCTCACTATATTGTTTCAATTAACTTTTACCTTTATCTACAGTACTTTCAATAAAAAGTTTTCAATTTCAACAAAATAAGCGAATCCTAAACAGATTAAAGTCACTTTAGAAAATAATTTTCACATATGAAATGATTGAACCATTGTTGTTGGCCTTGACCACCAAGTAGTAGGCAGGGATGGTGGAGAGAGGATGAAGCTATGGAGGAAGAGGAGGTCAAGAGAGAAGATGAGGGCTTAGGGTTTAGAGAATGAAATTTTGGAATCTTGGAAAATAAAATAAAGATACTACTTGTTAAGTAAGTAATTTATTAACTCTTAGGATTTTTTTTTTTTACTTAACAAGTAGTATCTTTTTAACCCTTAGATCTTCACTTAAAAAAAGTGTGACTCTTATAAAGTTATATCAAGTGTTTTTTTTTCTTTTTTCTTTTTTATGGGAACATCAAGCATAATTTGAACCCACATTAATCCCAAATTTTATTTCTTAAGGAGTTTATTTTATAGTAATAAATTGGACTTAAAAAATTCAGAAAAGTTAATAGATGTCCTAAGGGCATTGGTTTAAAAAAAAAATATATTTTTAAAAAAATTTTATTGGAAAATTTAAAAAAATTGAAATTTCTTTTATATTCCTCATAAAAGTAGTATCAAATTTTTTTTTAAATATCTCATTAATAAATTTCTTAAAAATACCCGTTAACCAAACCTTCTAAAAATTAGCTTAAACGAATTCATTATGGTTTTGAAAGCAAAGGCTTTTTGTTTATATGTTATTTCTCGATTGTTTAATCTCACTTGAGCCACATTTTGGAATCCTTTTAAATTCCAATAAAAATGAAATCTCCATATTAGTGGCTAGCATAAAAAAAAAAAATAAAAAAAAAAAAAATTTGGGGGGTTTTTGGGGTGGGGGGGGGGGGGGGGGGGGAGGGGAAGGGACGCCCCCTAGATTTTGAAAAAGTACTACTTTCTCGTAATTTCTATGAAAAATAAAACATATATATATGTGTATATATATATATATATATATACTAACTTTCACAAATTGGCCCCCTCTAAGAAAAAATTGTCTTGCCTAAGCATGTCTTTATTGGGTGGCTTGTTTTTCGAGAACTAGTTGTCTACGTGAAACAGATTATTGCAATGGGGTTATAATGGTGGATCTATTTACTTGTCCTATGGTAGAGTTTTGGATTAGGGATTCACATTTCTTTCAACAAAAAGTTTAATGATTGATGCAACAAATTTCAAATATATTTTACAACTACAAAGGTGGGAGATTGTGATTGATGTACAGTTAAGGCAACATTGATCATTAATAATTTTGTAAAAGTGATTTTGCATGTATCATAATCTGCCACCTTAACATATTTTGAAAAAAATTATGAAATTCATCGTGTTTGTAATATTGTACTTTGAATAATTGCTACTAATAGAGTTTGGAAAAAGTGATGAAAATTGTACTTTGAATAGTTGCTACTAATAGAGTTCGGAAAAAGTGATGAAACTAGTCAGTAGCCCTAAGACTAGCTGGGATGAGTTTTAATTTGGGCTTTACATGATTTGAAGGGGAAAAGTTTCTGATCTGCAATTTGTCAGTTGAGCTAAAATGCAATTACCACGTTCTGTTGTATAGAAATGCCAGAGGCAGAGCGTAAGTAATGCCTTAGGACTCCATCATTCAAGACGTAAAATGGGAATAGCAAGATCCAAAGTTCAATACATAGAAGGAGGGTTCAAAAACTCAATCCTCAGCATAGTGATATATGCTAATGGGGAAACCTTATTCAATTCTTAATGAAGGCTCTCTAAAATTGTAAATTGATTTAGCTTTCACTTATTGGTGTATTTCTATTTTAATTGTTGAGGTTCGGTTGTTCATTTGGTGTTGTGAGTTTTTTTACTCATATTTTCTTTTCTAGACTTGAGGGGGCTTATGAGTTATCATTACCAAGACTTAGTTATAAGAGCTGCTTGTGTTGGTTTCACTTCTCATAAATGGCCGGAAGGAAAACATAACATCGAGATGAACATGTGTACAAATATGGGAACCTGGATGACTTGAAAAAAAAATTTTAATTAAAAAAGAAGTTGGAAGTACAGATCTTGGCCTAATACTTATGAAGATCCTAGGATTCAATAAAGATGATAAAAACATGAAAAAATAAATTTTTTTTTTTAAAAAAGGTTTCTTTATTAAAAGGTTTTAGAAGTGTGAGATTGACACTGAAGAGAATAAAATTACAATGAATGATACTATTTTTCTTATTTACTATTAAAAAAAGAATAAAAAGAATGATACTTTGAAATCATATGGTTGCTTGAGCTGTTTCAAGAGAGGGGAAAAAGAAAACCCATAAAAGTAGACTGAGACTGGGACACTCTCATGTTACCAATTTTGTCCGATCTTGTCACCACATCCACACTCTTACCCTTGCAAGCCAAATGTCAATTCTTCAATTGCAAAGATTGTGGGGGAAAAGGCTGCCTATCGTCTTGATATTTGAAAAAGAGAGCTACTTTCTCCCAATTATATACGATGTGACAATAGGATTTTTGTCGAATTGCAAAAGAGCGATGGTGATGCTCTCACAATTATATGGTTTATGTCGGCCAATTTTATTTAGTGGACTGGCTCCAAAGTTATCTGTGTACATGAACATGACGTAAGTAGTGATATGTGGAGTCTAGCATGACTCAGAATCCCATAGGAAACGGCTAATTTCACTAGAATCAGTCCACTTTGTTTTTTAATAACCGAATCATCCCAGTACATTTTAATGCTTGGTCACTCATGTTAAAATTTTAGTTTAGTTGTGAGTTTTAGTTAGTTCAATTGGTAAAATATCTGATGGTTGAATAAGAGATTTAGGATTCAATCTCCGATTGGTGTCTTGGTCTGATGATAGCTCTTTATCATCAGACCCAAGTATACAACTATCGGGAGTAGATGCAACTTTCTCAAAAAAAAAAATTAAAAAATTAAAAAAAGAAAGAAAGGGGGTTTTGTGACTTCTGTCAACCAGGTGGTTATTGTCTGGAATAGGCGCGCTATTCTAACCAATAATTAAGACCCTGTTTAATAACTCTAACTTCAATGGGGGCAGAGTTACTGAGTATACAATCAGTTTTGAAATAATTCGAGTACCTTATAAAATTGAGGAAAACTCATTGATCTTTTAATGTTGACCTTAGAGCTCGCAGTGTGCTACTTATAAACTTAACTAGGCCCAGCCTCCTAATCTAGGCCCAAATATTTATGGGCAAACGACCATGATCTAATGCAAGGTTTTAAAATGAGTTTGGAGGGGGTTTAACAACCAGATGAGCCTCTAATGGGTCTCTTACCCAGGAAGGTAAATTTAGGACGGACTTCAATCTGGGAAGCATTCAACTTAAGCCCACAATGAAGGTAATATATATTCTGCTCTTGATCTTGTTAAACTATCTCAAATTGTTGAGGAGACCAGCCTTATCAAGCCCCTAATCTCGCTATGATTTCTATAGCATGGAACTGCATGTAGAGAGGCTAACTGGATCTTGACAGTTAAGAGCACTAAGGGCAATAATAAAAAGAGTACAACTCAGAGTGCCTAATTGAAACTAAAGCCAGTGTGAGTAGAATGCAATAGATTAAAAGAAAAATGAGATTTCAAAGTTGTCACGTTGTGCAATTAGAAGGATTTGTAGGAAGCTTAACCCAATTATGGAAGGGAGTGGACATTAAGGTGATCAAGTCCGATGAAACTTTAATTGTTAGAGATATCATTGCCTTGGGCTTGGGCCTTGACTATTAGACTTGATTTTTCTAACATGAGTTAGCGTAGAAGTCTAAGGACCATGAACCAAGTTAGATGTCTTTGCATCTACGGATCTCTGTATGCACATCTAACTAGGGCTAGATTTTTCCTAAACATGGCAAAATGGGTCAGAATTTACTGACTTGAACCTGAATTTTTTGACACGAAGCAAAAACGAATTAACCCATGACTCAACCTAATTTTTTGCGGGTCAACCTGACCCGACCTATTCAAATTTTTTTATTGCCAATAAGAGTCACATGACAAGTTGACTACCCATTTATTAAAATTAAAATTTAAAAAAAAAAAAAAAAAAAAAAAAAAAAAAAAAAAGAAGAAGAAGATAAAATGAAAGGAAAATTGAAAACATTTAAACAAAGTAAGACATTTGATTTGACTATATATGCACTACTCTAACACGACTAAGTTGCTAACACAGTAACACTACTGGTCTACTTACACAAAGTGACAAAACAAGTTGAAGCTACACAAAGTGCTTGGGGGTCTAGGGGGAAAATGGTTCGAGCTGTGGAGTTAGCAGCATGTTGTAATTATTTCTCAAAAAAAAAATAATAAATTCAAACAAGAAACCT
Organism: Quercus tomentella; assembly: GCA_028535165.1. Classification (NCBI taxonomy): domain Eukaryota; kingdom Viridiplantae; phylum Streptophyta; class Magnoliopsida; order Fagales; family Fagaceae; genus Quercus; species Quercus tomentella. The sequence goes on from JAPQVY010000068.1 coordinate 79,717,157, forward strand.
AATGCCTAATCTTCAAACCATGCTTACGTCTCCATTGCTCCACAGTCAAGCAAAGACCTTTCTCTATCCTTCCTTCTGGCTCTCACAATTATACAATTTTAATTCTTTATTGATTTGCTTTCATGGTACATGTAAGGACCCATTTTGCAGCCTAAGCCCAAGGTGTATGATCTTGGCCCAGTGAGCCCAGTATAATGAATTTGTAAAGAGTGGGTTAAAAAACTAGGTCTTAATAAGTTGTACAACGGCTAGTACTGAATTAAATGACAATCAAACACAAATAAGAGATTCTGATATCAATGGACTTACAGTCCGAGGAGGTTTCACTTTTATAAATTGATGATTGCTACAGTGTTCTCTCTCTATTTTTCCGATCCCCTCCTTATGGAAGGTCTCTTACATTATGTAGCTCCTTCTAGGCCATCTTGATCCTACACTTGTTGATCATTTGAGCCCTTACTTGAGTACCTGTCTCATCTGACACCCTCTCTAGCTTTCCGTGAGTTGTGGTAGCCAAGGTAGCATTATTCAGGGGTCTCCTCAACATAAATGCGGCCAGAAAAGTAACTGCAGTGCATTCAATATGGTGATAGCAGCTTTCCCTTAGATATTTTTGAGTTCCCATCTCCTTTGTATGCTTACGATGCACATCCTTATCACTAGAGTTTCCTGGAAGGTCACCCTGATTAGTGAAATATATATTTGAACTGGATTTATCATGTTCGAGGAGAAAATTCCTCCTCGAACCATCTTCAACTCATTTTTTGCTTACAATATTCTAAATTTGTATCACCCATAGTTATTTATTCCTCCTCGGACAACTCATGTCCTCGGCCAAAGCCAAAGGCCTAATGGATGATTTGGGCTTTCAACCCCACAATACATTTAAGTTATATTAAAATGTTGTATTGTAGATGAAGATACTAATGAAATTGGCCAACTTAAGTTAGAATTCGCAAGCATAAATATTTGCAGTGCTAAATCTGCTACCAACGTTGAGTAAATTGAGATTGAAGTGTAATTCTTATAAAATATTTACTTGTCCTTTTTTTACTTAATATGTTATATTTATTTTTAAAATTGTTTTTGTTTAGTTTTTTTTTTAAAATAATCTAGATTTATTATTATTTTAAATGCAATAGAAACATATGCACTAAGGAGGTTGATAACTTGACATGGTCCATGACATTTAGTGTTTTTTTTTTTTTTTTTTTTTTTTTTTTTTTTTTTTTTTGTAGGTATGATGTTAGTATTGGTCCCCTAAGTTTGAATAATGAGCATTGTTAATCCTTTTATTAATTGTCATTAGTATTATTGTCTATGTGGCTAATGGAATAGTGACATGATATCTTTTTAACTGATGTGGTATAGTGTCACATTAGTGATTAAAAAAAATTAACAGATTATATTTTAGATAAAGAATTCATAAAGATTTCCTTAACCACCACACACCCTTGGTGCAACGGTCACTTCACAAGTACAAGTTCTTATGGGGTGTGGGGGGAAAGGATCAGGGTTCAAGTCTCTAGGAGGAAGCTTCATACGTATATACACTTAGATTAAGTCAGGATAGAATTTCTATCTTTGTATCAAAAAAAAATAAAAATAAAGATTTCCTTAAAACACTCATTTAAAAACAAAAACACAAAAAAAAAAAAAAAAAAAGGATCAGTGGCAAGCAAGTCCTACACGTTAGTCTATCTACGTCCTCCCAGGTCTCTTCATCAGTGTCCAAGCCTCCATCTCACTGCCAGAGCCTTCACGTTTCTTGACCCTTAAAATCCTTATGAAGCTATTCGGTCACATTCCAAACCTACTTCTTGCCTTTGTTTCCATCTACCATGGCAAGTCCTCCATAACAACTCAACCAACCATATCTAGATTCTCCACCAACCCAAGTAACTAATTACTCAAACATCTACATCCCATATATACATGGAAAGCATAGAAAGGAATTGAAAACGTATCGAAGTAAAAATCATCAAAATATAATTTATGTTTCTAAAACCATACAAGGTTTACGACATTATCCTTTTTTATTTTAAAAAATACCTCCAACCCCATTAGGTTGATCATTTTATTATTTATAAAATGGGAAATTACAGTAAACCCACCTATGGTTTGAGCCGTTTTCACTTTGCCTACCCATGGTTTAAAACTTAACACTTTGCCCACCGAACTTCAATCCGTTTGCTCTTCTTAACCCAACTCACCCTCAGACGTTAGAAAAGCACCCTTTTATTAAAAATTAGAACATAACACAAATCAAAAACAAGAACCATTGAATTTTTTCCTCACAAGCCCTAGAAACACGAAAAACCCCACTATGCATCTGATATTGAAATCGTGCTGCAAGTATAAACCTAGACGAGCAACAGGTTGTTCGAGGGACTAAAACCTTGGTAAGAAATCAGTCACTATTCGAGTTTTTAATTTGGTCTTGTGATTGTTTTATAGTTTTTTTAGTAATCAGTCAATGGTCAATGTTACATGTAACAAAATGAGAATATTGGTTATGTTTATTGATGTTTATAAAAAATGTGACCATCTGTTGTTTGGATTTCTGTTTGTTTATGGGCATTTTGTCTGTCATGGTCATTGTGTCTCATAGTGGACCCAAGTTTCTATTAGGATTAAATTTTAGAGTTTGCATGTGCTTATTAGTAAAACAAAAACAAAAGCAAAGTAGAAAATGTGGTCCCTCTGATGTGTGTGTTTTATCCCAAAAGCAAAATAGAAACATACAAATGTTTGTTTTTTATGTGTCTGTTGTTTACAATTCTATAATTGTTAATTGTGTAAGTGTCAAATGGTAATTTGTTATTGCAAATGGATGATGAGGAAGTGAAATTCAAGGTTCATTATGGGGGTACTTTTCTGTTGAACCCAAGTTTAAAATACTTTGGTGGGAAAGTTGAAATAGTGTATAAGGATCCTGATAGGCTTAGTTATTTTGAAATAGAAGGTAAATGTGAGGAATTGGGGATTGATGGGTTCATTATTTAGCTCTTGGGGGCAACTTGGAGCAAGACTTGAGGTTGATAAAAGATGATAAAGATGTGGTGTCCATGTGTAAGCTTAATGAGGGAGGGCCAAGAGACACCATCATACTGTATATGGAGAGTGGTCATGCTCCACTTGCAGTTAAAGTTCCTGATGGTGTTGGTCAAAGGGTTGGTGTAGGGGGTGGTGTAGGGGTTGCAAGAGTTGGTGCAGGAGTTGGTGTAGGAACTGCTACAGGGGGTGTAGGGGTTGGAGTAGTAGCTGGTGCAGGAGCTGCTACAAGGGGTGATGCTAGTGTGGGGGTAGAGAAGGAGTTTGATTGGTTGAATGAACGTTTGGAAGGAGAAGGCTTTGTTGATGATATTTTTGGTGAGTCTTCTCCACCTCACACAATTCCATTTGAGCCTAACACTGTTCCACCATAACCAACCACTAATACGCCTTAACCAACCACTGATACACCTTAGCCAAACACTAATGCACCTTAGTCAAACACAGATACACCTGGGCCAAGCAATGTTCCACCTCCAAACATAGCTTTAGATAAAGAGTGGGCTGAACCAGCTTTAGAGGATGATATTGCAAGTATGGATGGTTCTGATGACGAGCAAAGACATGGCAACCCAGAATTCAATGAGAGGACTGATATGACAAATTTTAAGTTGGTAAAAGGGATGAAGTTTCCAAACTCCAAGGTTTTTAGGAAGGCTTTCAGGGAGTATGTGATTCAGCATCACATTGATATCAAGTGGAGTTGAATGAGAAGAAGAAGATTTATGTACATTGTAAGAACAATTATGGATGTAGGTGTTATGCCTTAATGGTGACTGGAGAGTGCACATTTGAGATCAAGGCACTTAATCCTAAGTGTACTTGGCCCCTAACATTTCAAAATGGGCAAGTTACATCAATCTATGTGGCAAACAGGTATTTGAAGGATTTTAGTAAGAATCCTAACTGGGAGGTCTCAAGTGTTAAGCACCATGTGATTTAGTAGATTTTAGTTGATTTAAGTCTTAGTTAAGTGTATAGATCAAGGAAGGCAGCTTGGAGTTTGATCACTGGGAATGAAGAGACTTAGTATGGCCTACTTATAATCTGTTTGGATGAAATGGATTTGGATTTGGATTTGGATTTGGATTTGAGGAGGCCCAAATCCAAATCCTTTGTTTGGGTAAGTTAAAAAAATGGATTTGGATTTGGCCCAAATCCATCTTGGATTTCAGGGGTCCAAATCCATGGATTTGAAATGCCCTCACAAACCAAAGAATTTAGAAATCCCTTGCCCAACCCTCACGCTTGTGCTCTCTTCTCAATTCTTCATTGGCTACTCTATCATGCTCTCTCTTCCCTGCCCAAGCTTTTCTTCTTTCTCTTTCTTGCAGCAAGGTTTGTCTCTCTCAACTCTTTTCTTCCTCTTTATCTTCTTTATTTCTCTCTTTCTACTAAATCTAAATCATAAAGACCTTTTTTTTTTCTTTTTCTTTTTTTGGGTTTGTTTGGGTTTCCTTTGATTTTTGTGTGGGTTTTGTTTGGGATTCGTTAGATTTGTTTGTGGGTTTTGTTTCATAGTATTTTCAATGATTTTTTTTTTTGAGTTTGTCTTTATTTTCTATTTCTATTTTTGTTTGTGGGTTTGTAATGCAAATTATGTGTTTGATTAAATGCTTCTATGAACTATAGACTTACATAAATAGAGCATGTGAATTGTTATAAGCTTTTGGTTTTTTCAAGACTTATTGCGTGTGTGTAAACAGTTCTTGTATTTGTTGAATTTTTTCAGTGAGGCTGTACAACTGAGATGGTGCTTTGGTAAAAGCATCATGCAATGGTAGGTGAGGAGGCAAGGTACATTAGATTAGATGACACCAATCCCTTAATCATACACTTGAACTTTCATTAGAGAAGAGAAGGAAGGAATTTTTGCAGCCCGTGAAGGATTTGTAAGCTTGTCAATTGTGGCACTGTTTTTAGGTTTCCTTGAAAACTCTGCTTTCATGGCATCATGGGATGAAAGCTTTCTCACTTCTGTCTTCTCAGAATTAATACTTTTATATTTTCTTTTTCTTTTTAAATGAGTTGTTTATTTATTTATTTATTATTAACTCTCACTAATTAGTTTCGAAGAAAAAAAAAATCTCAATAATTGAGGTACATTAAAGGATGGAGTAGTAGACCGACTCCTATTGCAGATGGGGCCTGTCCTAGCTGCTTACTTATGATTGTATTTATACGTACGGGTTTATGGTAATCTTTCTATAACTTAATTGAAGTTGTCTTGAAGTGTATATCAATGTTACAATTACAAGCTATCATTCTTGACTCTGCCATGTTCATTTGCATATAAATATCCTCACTTATAAGATTTTAAGTACCAACTCTCTTAACCAGACATACCTCTCTTAACTCTCTCTCTCTCACTCGGTAATATTTATAAGATTGTCATAGACACGTCTGAAAATTTAGTAGAAGCCATTAATGAAGTAAGAAATGAGGAGGTTTCTCAAGAGGTTAAAGAGAGCAAAGTTTCATGGCAAAAGTATTTGGACATCGAGTCCCACAACTTTCCTAGACCTCATCATAGCCATGACTCCAAGGTTTGTCGCCAACAACTCTCCCCCCTAAGTTCTTCTAATTATTTGTTTTGCTAATTCAATAGATACAATAAAAGAGGGAAGATTTGAACCTTGGAGATGCATGTCTCAAATAAAAATACCAGGAAGTATCAATTGAACTATAAAAATCTTGGCTCTCAATTAAATTTTCGAGATTGTAATGATTAAAAGTAGAAGTGTATAGTAGCTAGTAATAGTACATTAGTCATTGCTAAATATGTTTCAACTGTTTTTGCATAATTGGAAACTTTCTTCTTCAATACATGGTAACTGGTTGTAGAACATGATGCCATGAAAGCAGAGTCTAATATGCTAATCTCTTTTTTTTTACGCTATAAATCATCTGCTGATCTCTTTTTTTTACTTCTTTAGAAAAATTCAAAAGTAAGTCCTTATAAAAACAAAGTTATTGACAATTGGGAGGATATTGAGATCTTGTGTGGGAGGGATAGAGCTATTGGCATTGTTGTAGAACATATGAACGAAGCAGTTGAAGTTATAGCTGAGGAAGGAGAAAATGAGGTGAATTCTCCCATTAGACAACAACCACATCAGCATTTTGCATCAACAAGTTCTGCAGCTGAGACTCACCAAAGAAAAAAGAGTAGCAAAGATCCACTCACTGAAGTTGTTGCAAAAATTGGTTCCTCTATTAAAGAGTATTGTTTATCTGTAATAGAGTACTTCACAACAAAGAAAAATCAAGAGTAACCACAATCTTCTGGTGAAGAGATACATGCAATGGTTTCAAAAGTGCCTAGACTCATGCGGCTTGAAATATTCAAAATAGTTGAGAAGTTATACATGGAGTTGTAGAAGACTTTAAGTTTTTGAAAAGTCTTTCAAATGATGATGATAAAAAGGAGTGGATACAACTTTTGCTTAGTCCTCATTAATTTGTTCTTTCAGAAGTTGTGTGAAAGACACATATTTTGGGTATTTAATCTGTTTCTCTTGATATATAACTTTTTAGTTGTTAATAACTCTAGAATAATTTTTTAGTTTGTGATTTTTAATGTTGTGAATAAAAACCCATGTATTTGGGTGTCCTCTCTAGTTGATATAAAACATTTTAGCTGTCAATAGCTGGCAAGATATTTTTTTAGTTGGCTGTGACTAAAAATTTTTAATCATCATCTTGTCAATTGGATTATTAATATTACCTCATTTATTTAAAATTAAAATGTAGAATGATTAAGAAAAATAATGAAATTTACATATCAAAACAATGAAATTTCAAATCCAAATCCAAATTTACGTATCCAAACAATGAAATTTCAAATGATGAATTTCAAATCCTTCATTGTTTGAAAAGATCCAAACAGAGAATTTCAAAATGAAGGGATTTCAAATCAAGGCATTTTAAATGAATGGATTTCAAATCCAAATCCAAATGTTGCCATCCAAACACAACCTTAGAGATTATGTAGAAATAATAAGGAGGACAAATGTAGGAAGTAAGGTGATAATACAAACAGAGATGGAAAATGAGAATGCAAAACCCAAGTTTAAAAGGATGTACATTAGATACAATGCTCAGAAAGTTGGCTTTCTAGGTGGTTGTAGACCTTTTGTTGGGCTGAATGGATGCCACTTGAAGGGTAGGTTTGGTGGGCAATTACTATCTGCCACTGCCAAGGATGGAAATGACAATATATTCCCAATGGCAATGGTTGTGGTTGAGCAAGAGAACAAGGACAACTGGATCTGGTTCTTGGAGCAGTTTGCATATGACATTTGCAGCTCAGAGGAGCCCAATCTGGTATTCATCCCTAATCGGCAGAAGGTATTATCATCTAATTCATGTTTATGACTTCATTACTTGCTTACTTGCATAGTTGCTTACTTGAATGCTTACATGCTTACTTGCTGACATTGAATGCTTACTTTCTTACTTGCTTACTTGATTGTAGGGCCTTCTACCTGTAATGGAGACTCTATTCCCAACTGTAGAGCACAAGAATTGTGTGAAGCACATATACAACAACTTCAAGGTTAATCACAAAGGCATGGAGTTGAAGAGTGTACTGTGGAGGTGTGCTGGCACAACATCAATCAGGAAATTTGAGAGGGGGATGGAGCATCTTAAGAGTTTGGATGAAGAAACTTGGAAGTACCTTGCAGATATAAAGCTTGCACAGTAGACCAGATCCCACTTCTCTCCAAGGGCTTTGACAAATTGTCTGGTAAACAATTTGAGTGAGAGTTTTAACTCTATGATTGTGAAGGCTAGAGGCAAGCCAATATTATCAATGCTAGAGTGGATTAGAGTGAGGCTTATAAGTAGATTGTATATAAAGAAGATTGGCATAAAAAAGTATGGTGGCAAGTTGTGTCCAAGCATACAGGACAAGTTGGAGAAATTGAAATTAGAGTCTAATAACTTCTCTGCAATGCCATCTAGGAGATTTGTGTATGAGGTTGACAATGAGAGGGATAGCCATCTGGTGGACTTGGTAGGGAGGACATATAGTTGTAGAGTATAGGACCTGATAGGAATTCCCTACAAGTATGGAGTTGCAGCCATTTTTGTGAATCGTGAGAAACCAGGGGATTACACCCATCCATGCTACTACAAGGATGCTTTTGTGGAGACATACAAGACACCCATACCTTCCATGCCTAGGCAGACTAAGTGGATCTCAAGTGGCTAACCTAGGCCTGTTGCACCTACTATCTATACGCCACCAAGTAGGCTACCCATAAAGAGGAAAAGAGATGCTGATGAGCCAAGGAACCTTCATAGGATGTTTAGAGCAAACAAGCCAATGAGGTGTGGAAGGTGTCAAAAGGAATGGCATAATGCAAGGGGATGCAAGGCCAATGTCATTGGTAAGACACCATGGGAGAGGAGGAAGAGATTGCAAAAAGAGACATCTGTAAGTTTTTACAATTTTTTTTTTATTATATGCAAAATGCCAATAACTGACACTATAAACATGCTCATATTTGGTTGCAGCCAAGTGAAAGGCCTTCTACATGCAGACAAGGATCCCAAGCCCCATCTTCATCACAGGCTCAATCCTTATCTCAGGCCTAATCTGCATCCCAAACCCCATCCTCATCTTAACCCTTAGCATCATCTCAGCCCCCACCACCACATCAGCCTTACACTATGGTCTCATCCAATCAGGTAGCAGGGTCATAGCCACCAGCTCAAACTTCATGGTTACAACAACCAAGTCAGTGGCACTCTTTAGACTTCAGGTACACAGTTAGAGGAGCTCCTCGGTTCTCTTCAAGTCAGCCAGCACCACACACCCCTACATAAGCATGGGACACTAGAGCACCATCATCACAGGTACTATAGTTTTATGTTTAATGTTTTATTCATAAAATTGTGATACTGGTAGCTAACATGTGAATTCTTGTACTTTGTAGCCTACAAGACCACATGCTTCCAGAGGAGCTACTTTAAGAGGAAGGGGTAATGCAACTAGGACACATAAATGTAAAACAAGAGGTGGAAAAGACAGCTGTGGTGGGAGATGCATGGGCAGGGGCGATAAATGAAGCCTATGTCAAGACACTTTTGTTGTTATGTATATGTAGTGTTAGGGTAATATGGTTCTGTGTTATGTAGTGTTAGGGTTATAAGTAATTTGTAGACAATGGCAAGGCAGACAATTGTTAATTATATATGCTATTAAAACACTATTGGGATTTATTTGTATTTTTGTAAGTTTTGTAAATAAGGGCAAGTGCAACTGTTTTGGTTGTTGTTGTACCAAATGCCCTATATTTACTGGTGGTTGATCAAAGACCATTCAATGCCACCTTAAATATGTATACAATTTTCCAACTTAATGGCAGGTGTTTAGGATTATTATTTTGACTAGTTGTTGTCATGTGGTTGATTATTGCAATTGAACATATATAGGTTTGTTTATGTGTGTATGTATTGAATATAGTAGTCACTTTTGAATACAACAAGTGTATGTGTTGAATAGTAGGTTTATGTGTGCATTTGTTGTCTTTTCTTGCAAGTTGACAGATATTTGTCATGCACTTTAAACTTTAAACAATTCACTTTCAACACAATCATCTTCACACAATGCACTTTATGCACAAACCAACAAAGCTCACAACATCCAACAAAACACCAATTGCTCACAGCTCACAAGTTACCAATTCACTTTAAACAAACACACTAATAGCTCATAGCTCACAAGTTGCCAATTCACTTTAAACAAAAACACCATCAACATCTAACATAAATAACACTTTACCTTTTAAAAGCTTATATTATTAAGTGGCTTCAAGCCAACAACATCTACCATCTTACATAGTTCTATTACAATACAATTGAGGACCTTGTATACATTACAACCCACCAGGTAGACTCAATCTCATCATTCCAACATTCTCACTTGAGCCAAAACATGAAAACAACATAACCAAAAAAAAAAAAAAAAACGACAGAATTAGTGCAATTCTACACTTTCTCTCTTACTCTAAAGCTCTCACTACTATCTCCTTGGCTTGAATAGAGGAAGCTCGAAACTTTCTCTCCCTCTCAATGGCTTTTGCTGCCCTTTCTTGAGCAATTTCTGTCATTTGGGTAGCTTCTGTTGCTGTCTGGGTAGCTGCTCTTTCCCTTTCATGTGCAAGTAAATCTAGCTTTTGTTGCACCAAATGGGTAGCTTCAGTCCCACGCATATAAGTGGGATTATCAATCCATTGAAAGAAAGGGCACTTGGTACCAACCCGTTCATAAATTGAATTGAACACATCTTATTCCAAACTCACTTGAGTCAACTAGATTAAGTAAAAACTATACTTACCTTATATCGGCTACAACCTAGAAACATTCTCCCAAAATTATCCAATGTCAGACTTGTCTCAACACATAAGTCTCATATGTACACATATGCCCACTTGAACCTAAGTAATTTCCACTTAAAGAAGACATCACTTATCAACTTAATGTCAATCAAATTTCCTGTGAATCAAAGCTACGATTAAAAGTTGAAACCCTAACCTAGAAACATTCTCCTAAAATTATCCATTGTCAAACTTGTCTCAGCACATAAGTCTCATATGTACACATATGCCCACTTGAACCTAAATAATTTCCACTTGAAGAAGACATCGCTTATCAACTTAATGTCAATCAAATTTCCTATGAATCAAAGCTACAATTAAAAGTTGAAACCCTAACCCACATAAAGCAGAAATTTCGTGCCTGGTGATGATCTATCTTCGAATATTCAATGCCTCAAGACAACCCAAAGTCAGAACCTCACCCTCACATGAAAGTGTTATGCACCATGATTAGAAAAATCAAAACCCCAACTCAATACAAGGGTTTTTCGTGTTTCTAGGGCTCGTGAGGAAAAGATTCAATGGTTCGTGTTTTTGATCCGTGTTATGTTTTGATTTTTAATAAAATGGTGTTTTTCTAACGTCTGAGGGTGAGGTGGGTAATGGAGAGCAAACGGATTGAAGTTTAGGTGGGCAAAGTGTTAAGTTTTAAACCATGGGTAGGCACAGTGAAAATGGGCCAAACCATAGGTGGGTTTACTATAATTTCCCCTTTATAAAAAGACTAATTGCTACCTCGTTTGAACGAAATCCAATAATCATGGATTCTGAAAGCAAATTCTCATCAATGCCTCTAGCAAGCAAAGCATATCTTACACAACACTCTGGCCAAACCAAATATAATTTTCTGTAGCAGTTTAAGATGTAATATCAAGAACAAGACAATGATATCTAGTTTAAAAACAGGCTAGTATGTGGTGGATACCTTGGCCGTGAAGTGTAGGTTTTAACGGGTTGAGACTGACGAGGACGTGGATGGATAGTCATCAACGGTGAGTAAGTCTTGAATGTGACACCGACGAAGAGACTTTGGGAGTAGATGGATGGTCACTTGAATGATTTGGTGTTTTAAGTGATTTTAAAGATTCTAATTAATTCTTTAATCTTAATATCTAACTTGTTTTTTAAATATAAATAAGTTGACTTGTTAATTTATTATTTTAATTGTTCAATATAACATTATGCCACATCAAAAGTAGTGAGTTTATTAAAATTGAATTTTGTAATATTTTAATTTAAAAAACGCCACATCAATTAAAAATAGGCGTAAATGCATTTTTAGTCCCTATATTTTGCACTTTTTACATTTTGGTCCTTACATTTTGTTTTTACCACTTTCAGTCCTTAAACCAATTAACACCTGACATTTAGATCATTTCCATCACCCAACTAATAGCAAAAATTGACGTGGTTGACGGTGGAATAAAAAAAAATATATAATCACACACATTAATTAATTAAATTAAAAACAAATATTAAAATAATTTTTTTTTAAAAAAAAAACTCATTAGTTTTTGGGAAGAACATGACTATTAATAATCTTCATGTTCATCTTCTTCTTCAAAACATGAACTTCATGTTCTTCACCAAATCAAGACAAACCCAACTGGCCAACATTCATAATCAATCTTAACACAGAAAATTCTAACACATTCAACATTGAAACCTCTAGTAAATCAGACCCATAAATCCAAGAAATAGATCCATAAACCCATAACCAAAGAACTTGAACCCAGATCAAAGAACTCTTTCCCAGAAAATTTCTTTCAAAACAAACACTAAAAAAATTCACATCTAAAAATTCACATTTTCTTTCCACCCAAAACCATAAATTTTCTTATAAAACAACACACACACACACAAACCCAGCCAATTCGGCTTACAATAACAACAAACCCAACCAAACTCATAAGTTTTTCTTGAACAATCATCAACATTTTCCCCAGAAAATCAAGATTTTCTTTCAAATTAAACACTAAAATAACTCACATTTAACAAACAAACAAAAACGCAAACCTAGCCAATGAACTTAAACACAAACCTAGAAATTTTCTTTCCACCCGAACCCAAACCTAGAAATTTTCTCTCCACCCAAACACAGAAAAATCCAGCCACCACCTCCACCGATCAAACCCAGCCAGCAAACATATACACAAACCCAACCAACAAACATAAACACAAACCCATAAATTTTCTTTCCACCTGAACCCCTCAAGCTATGGCGCCGATTCAAGAACAGTCTTGTCATGGAGAAGCTCAAGGTTGTCATCATCCTTGCCGAGAGAGTGAGATCAAGAGGTAGAGATAGAGGTTTGGAGAGATTTGATGGGGACTATGGAATAGCTCAGAGAGAGGAGAAGAGAAATTTTTTTCTTTTTTTGATAAGTGGAGAAGAGAAATTGATTTATAAGGATTTGTTTGGTTTTAGCTAGGAATTGTAATTGGAAATGGAATTGGAAGAAAGAGATGGTTTGAACATGATTCCAACCAGATTGGGGAAAAAAAATGTTTTTCCAAATATTCTAATGAAAAAGAAAATTTTCTGAATATTTTTTTTAAAACTTTGTTGAAGATACTTTTTAGATATTAATTTTTGTGATTTTTGGGTTTTAATTATGTTTTTAAATTTATACGCTGATGTGGTATTTTTTAATACCAAAATAAAACTTTTTATTACTGTTTTAATGTTTTTAAATGATTTTTAATTCTCTTTGTTAGCCACCTCAACTTTCCCTGTTAGTTGGCTGACGGTAAGGACTTATATGTCAGACGTTAATTGGTTTAAGGACTAAAAGTGGTAAAAACATAATGTTGGGACCAAAATGGAAAAAGTGCAAAATGTAGGGACTAAAAGTGCATTTACGCCTTAAAAATATGTCAAGTGATTATTCTGTTAGCCACATAGGCAATAAAACTAAAGGCAGTTAACAAAAGAAATAACTATACTCAATATTGAAATTTGAGGGACCAATAGTACTCACTTTGAATTTAAGGGACCAACTGTAGTCACATAGTAAACTCTAGGGACTAATAGTGTAGTTTCACTTAAGACCTATCTCTCTTTGAAGTTATAAATTTGAAATTACAAGTATTTTGATAGTGAGTTATTAACATTGAAGACTTTTTCATCATGAATTCATGACTATAATGAATTTTAGCTATGCTAAAAATTGTCAGAATTGGAAGGATATTAACAAGTGGTATTAGGTGCAATTTATTTCTTTGATTGATTGTATTCAATCTCTCTAAAAATAGTTGCCATTGATTAGTTTTTGTAATTAAAAAAAAAAAAAAAAAGATTGTTTAGAATAAATGGGTCAACCCAACCCAACCAGTCCCGCAACCCAATTGACCCGACCCGCCCGTTTGCCACGTCTAATTTTTCCCCACTCCATTTTGACTCACCCTATCATGCCCAATCTAGCATGGGTTTCCCTGCCACGTAGAGATTATGTACCAGGGATGGGGCAAGTGCCCTGCAACCCTAGGCAAAACAAGAACGGGTTTAGGTTTTCCCATCCGGCCCCACATATATTTACAAAAATATCAGAGTTCTACTACTCACTTATTTCCTATTCTCATTTCAATTTTCAACTTTTGAATTTTGTTGTTATATATTTATCTATAATGTTAAAGATTGGTTTGTATTAATAAGTATTTAAATGCTTGGATATTTTTTTGAATTATATTATTCAATCATTAGTAAAAACTATTTTGATTTGATGTGATCAATTTAGTTGTTGTAATTTCAAGTATGATTTATATTATTGTAAAAGGTTTTATAAAAAAAAATAAAAAATAAAAAAATAAAAAAACATAGTAAGATATGATGGGTGGGGCTTTGTGGAACGAGGATGGGACAAGGTAGTTTGTCCCAATATGTGAGGTGGGGTAGGATGGGAATGGAATTGGACAACAACTATGTGGACAAGGAAGAAGCATCCATCCTTTTTGCCATCTAGAATTATTCTAGAAGAATTTTAGTGAGACGTCAAAGTATTCAAGGGGATGGGCTTGTATAGTGGATTTCAATGCCATTCTTAAAGCCACTGAAAAAAGGGAATGAGAGAACTTCAAGCTTGTCAATAGTGCGTTATAGAATCATGTTCAATCATGGTGGAGTTGCCATTAGATTTAAAGGCCAAAATGGCCAAATACCATTGTTTTTGAAAATATTTTGCAATCTATCATTGTTTTTGAAATATGTAGGGATCTACTACTAATTTGGAACTCGAGTTTGGGGAACTTGAATTTTCCATTGTACTCGAGTTCCATGAACTTGAGTTCTATGGAAAAATTTTGAAATTTTTTTATGTAAATTAAGTTCCAAGAACTCAAGTTCCATAAAAAGTAGCACAGTAAATTTGAAGGCTATTTTTTCAAAGGACTCAAGTTATTCAAAAAGGTAGTAGATTGCTAAATATTTTGCAAACAGTGGTAGATTCGTACATATTTTCCCAAATAGTGGTATATGACCATTTTGGCTAGATTTAAAAGTGAATACGGGGAAAGATGGTGCCCCATAATACTTGGGCCTAAGGCCTATATAGGTCGGCCCAAGTCAATGAATATCCAAGCAAGTCCTAGATTGGGCATGGCAAGTGAACACCCCAATCACAATGGTGAAAATGAGACAAACTCTAACAAAAGGGTTACTTTGACATTTTTATAATATTAAAAGATGCGGTCGAGTGAGTGATTTAGAGAATTCATATCAGCTTCCTCAAATTTTTAGTTAAACTAACTCAAAAAGCTCCACTTTTTCTAGTTCAATTATCCATCTTTTTTTATAGGTATACATTAGCCTCAATATTCTATCACTATTCCAATTAAATCCCTTTAACCATGTTTTGTATCACCCACAAATAAGTTTACATAATTTATATTTCAAAATGAATTTCAAAAATCCATTATTTTTGTTTCTACTAGTGACATAAGCGGGACATGCTTTGAGCATCTACCCCCATAAACCTGTCATGTCATATGAATCATTGCAGATCAAATATTGTCATGGCAAAAAAAGGTTCAGAAAGGATTGAGATTAGGTGCAATATTTAGGGTATTGCACCTGATGCAATGACAATGGATGGTTGAAATTGAAAGTTGAAAAAAATAATTTTTAATCTCAACCATTGAAATAAAAAAGTTTAAAAATTTCTGAAAAAAGTTAAACAATTAAAGTTAAAAAATGAGTGGTAAAAATTGATGTGCGTGAAAATGGGATGATTGCACCAAGTAGATATTGCACTAGATCCAAATCCGTTGATGAAAAAAAAAAAAAAAAAAATCATTTTTGAGTCTGGCGAGGAAGAAGGAGCATCTAACCCCATAAATCTGTCATGTCATACTAAGACTGATGTGTGAGTTTTTATTTTTATTTATTTATTTTATTTTTTTATAACTAATATATTTGTTGAAATATTAAAAGGGGCACACTGATATGAATGCTCTGAAAAGTGATCTCAAATTAGAAAACGAAAATTGTAAATTGTATTTTAAAGCGTGTAGTAATAAAGATTTTGGTGCTACTTTTCCACCATTGACTCGTTAAATATGAGCTCTAGTTTTTGAAGTGAACATTGCCACGTTAAGTATGAGCGTACTAGAGCATCACTTTGCTGGTAGAATATTATTGATATGATTTCCTTATTCCATCTATTTTTAAAAAAAATCTTTTTTGCCCTCCGTCGTACTAACAAATATTGAAGAATAAAGTGCACCATGCCCTCGATCACCGAATAATTTAAAAACTACTCAAATAAGGGAAGTACGCGAAAGCCAAAATTCTCCTCTTCCGTGTCACGGACTTGAGAATCACCGTAGACCGTAGTTGCTTAAATATCTTAAACCAACTGTAATACATGCCCAACATGAGAATCACAACGTGTTGGCACATTTCAAATCCATATATAAATATACTCAGTTAAAATTTAGATATAATACTTAGGGCATGTTTGATAGATTGTAATAGGCGCTATAATATAATAGTTATTCCTATGGTTTAGATATTCTTTAGTTTGGTTATGTTTTTATTACAAGGAATAATCATTCTTTATGAATAGCTATTCTTCAAAATGAGGAATAACTATTCATCTTTAAAAGGTTGTATTAGCTATTCCTTAGTAAAAACAATAATTTCAAAACTTAATATATTTCCAAATAAACAAACTTTCCAAATACATCTAACAATTATAAAAATAAAAAATCATAAAAAATAACATATATCTCTCTTAAATTTAAAAATAACAATTTTTAAGGAGATATAATTGTATGAGTAAGAAATTTGCTAAAATAAATGTTAAGTTTCATTCTAATATTATAACTCACAACCAAACTAATGAATAGGTTTAGTCATTACATTACAACACATTTTATTCATAGTAATAAAGATTATAATTCCTATCATAATCCTTATTTAGTGTACCAAACGTACCCTTAAGGTTCAGTACATCAAGTTTTTGGTTTAAATTCAAATTAATAATTACATTAAATTTAATTATCCATGTAAATGATAATATTATTTGTACTTTTTTAGTCAATACAATTAGACATTTGAATTTAATCAGTAAACTTAGTGTATTTCAGTTAAGTCTTATGATAAGTTTCTCCCTATATACACAATAAAGGAACCCATTGTATAAAGACAGAGAGCCATTGCGCTTTTTTGCTCATATTTTTACATATTCCATTCTTTTCTATTCAAGTAATATAATCACTTTTGAATAATGTGCGCAATAGTCATTTCCTTTCTTTAAAGTAACTGTGCAATTTTTGATAAGCAAGTAACTGTGCAATTTGAATAAGTACTTATGTGACTTTTTTAGGAATACCGCCTGCTCTACGCATTCTTGTTTTCCTAATTTAATAATGATCAATTCTGAACCAAGTATGATAATCTACTTTTTAGTAAAGCAACTATGAAATTTGAATAAGTTCTTTCTTAAATTTGTAATCACTTTTAAACAAAGTATGTCGTACTCATTTCCTTTTATTTAAAGTAACTATGAATTTCAATGAGTTCCTCTGGGACTACTTTGGTATACCGCTTGTTCCACGAATGCTTTTCATCCTGATTAGTGATATTCGGTTTTAAACCATGTATGATAATTTACTTTTTCAATAAAGTAACTATGAGATTTTATTAAGTTCCTACTTAGATTTCTAATCACTATTCAAAAATGTAAGTAATACTCATTTCCTTTTTGTTAAAAGTAACTATGCAATTTTAATAAGTTCCTATATGACTTTTTTTGGTATACCGCATGTTCCAGGCATGCTTTTCTTCCTAAATTAGTAATGATCAGTTGTGAACCATGTATCATAATTTTCTTTTTAATAAAGCAACTATGAAGTTTGAATAAGTTCTTAATTACTTGGATTTGTAATCACTTTTGAACAATGTAAGTAATACTCATCTCTGTAAGGTTGAATTTAATCAACCATGTGTTGGCTTTATTCCGTGACAAATTTGCTTGTAATATAGTACTTAGAAATCTTGTATTTAGGTGGGAATCATGTAAGGGTAGTGTGTGAGAGAGTGTGAAGAAATGCTCAAGACTGTGCAGTGAAGCAGGGACTCGCGGCTTGATCTCGCGGGAAGCTTGCGGCTTGCAAGCCGCCAAAAGTTGCACACGTGCAGAGCATGCAGGGGAATTGAACAGTCATGCCAGCTGGAGCACTACAGGACAAAAATCCAGACTGGCCATTTAACTAGCTCGCGGCTTGAACTCGCGACTCAGTTAAGTCGCGAGGTCAAGTCGCCAGCCAGCCCTATTTTTGGAAAAACTGACTCTTCACATTCCATTCTCACACCAGTATAAATACCCCTCATTCCCACAAAATATGTGTGGCTATTTAGAAAGAAAAACCCTAAGAGAGGTTTCTTCAAAACACCCACCCAATTAGAGAGAGCTACTTATTCTTAGAGAGAAACCTTTGTAGTCTCTTCTCATTCCCTCTCTCATTATCATACCTATTGAGAGGAGATTTCTATCCAAACACTACCCACACCAAGTTAGAGTGTTGAGTGTTTTTGGAGTTTTGGGAAGCATTGGAAGATGCCAAGGATGGCGGATGCTACGGTCTAGTAGCGGAATCCGGTAAGCTAGAAAAGAAAAAGGTTCGGCGCAACCTCGTTGGAGCAAGAAGCTTGAAGGGCTTAGGTACATCGGGTAGATTAGGCTTGGAGGGTCTATTGCTGTTCATGTATCCCAACTACATTTTCTAGTGGATTATTGACCGCTTGGAGGGCGGCGGAGAGGTTTTACGCCGAGAGCTTCGGTTTCCTCTTCGATAACACATCGTGTGTTGTCCTTGTGTTTGCATCTCTCTTCCCTTTATCTTTGCCTTTTATTTTCTGCTGTGGATGTGTTTTATAATTGGCTTAGATTGATTTCCAATTCTGTTTATAGCTTATGTTCATTTTCCGCACACTAGTTGTTTGACATAAAGCTTGAATTGGTTAAGTTGTAATTTGGGGGTCTAAACGTTCAAGGGTGTTTTTACACGTTTTTGAACTTTCACTTGGTATCAGAGCGGGTACACTTGTTGTGGTTTAAATACATAAGTGTGATCCTTGACCCCTTGTGTTTATTTGCCATGGATTGTGCTTTGTATGACTCTTTGCATGATTTGGTTGGTGATGAATGTAACATGCCACATGTTTGTGAAAATGCCTCTATGAGTGTTAATCCTCATAAGTGTGATGACATGTTATTTGAATCTATGGGTGTTGTTGACAAACTCTTAAAGAAAAATGTTAAGAAGTTTCAAAAGAATTTGAGCAAGTTATTTTGTGAAAAGGATGATTTGATTGCTAAGCTCAATGAATCCAACAAATTGGTTGAGAAATATAAAAAACTTGCTGAAATTTCTCATGAAAAGCTGAAAGGGTTTGAATGTTTGAATATGGACTTGGATGCTAAACTTGTTTTGTCTAACAAACTTGTTGATGATCTTAAATGTGAAAATGAATCTCTTAAGATGCATGCCAAGTGTTTGATTGCTGAACCTATTGTTAAAAAGGATGAAAATATTTGTTGCAATCATGTTATAGTACCCGATTTTGTGCCTAGTGTGTGTTCTACCTTAAAGGACAAATCGGTGTACATTCCTCCACATAAGAGAAATCAAAAGGTGGAGAGAAAGGTTGTTAAGTCAAAGCCTCCGTTTAGGTCTCAACCTAAGGTTTTGAATGGATCTAAGTTTGTTCCAACTTGCCACCATTGCGGTGTGATCGGTCATATAAGACCTCAATGCTCCAAGTTGAAAAGGGAACAAAACAATGTTGCTAGATCTCTTTCTAAAAAGCCTAGTAGACCTAAACGCATTGTTTGCCACCATTGTGGTGCCTTTGATCATCTAAGACCTCAATGCTCTAAGTTTCATACTTTTAAAAGAATCAAAAGAAAAGAGAAACTTGAGCTTTTTGGAAGTGCTAAAAAGAGTAAACCGGTTTTGAGTGAAAATAGCATGTTGTTAAAGAAAATGTTTAATGCTCTTAACTCCTTGACTATGTGCATCTCTGGTTCTCATTCTTCCAACCCTCGTCTCACTTCTCTTAAGACACTCATTCCAAACAATCGTTCCGTTTGGATGAGGAAGGGTTCCTATGGTTGAGCTTTTGCTCTTTTGGTCCTTGATCTAATTTTTTCGATTTTTGTTGGACCCTTCATGCATTAAATGTCATATCTTCATGCATTTTGTGCATCTTACATTTATTTATATGCATTGTTTTGTTTTTTATCTTACTTTTATATTTCAGTTTTGTGTGAGTAAAAAATCCAAAACCACATAAAAAGTGAAAAATTCAAAAAGTTTGATCATATATGTTTGAGCACATATCACATGTGAGTTTGGCCTTGTACCTTTGTACAATTGGCTTTGTGCATTTACAAGCTTAGCTTGTTATTTTTACACTTATATCTTCGTGGGAAAAATCTTGACATCTTTATGTGATTGTTGTAAATCGATCTTCAAGCTTGTCATGAATGATTAGTCAATAGTCATGTTGGTTTTGATACATGCGTAGACTTGTGCTTATATCTCTTCCCACTCTTTTATTTTTATTGCTTAAAGAGCTCAATAAATGTAAATCTCAAAATGAAAAGAGATAATGAGCTGCAAAAGCCGTCGCATATACTAGTATTTGACTAGGAAAAAGGGAAAACGACTTGTATTGAAAATGTTTGATGCCCAAAAGCCAACGGCTTGTTTACCAAATTGAAATATCAAAAATTTCAGGCATCAATCTCAAAAATGAGATGTATTGCTCAAAATGAGTTGTATTGATTCAAAATGAGTTTGGCCTTGTACCTTTGTACAAATGGCTTTGTGCATTTACGAGCTTAGCTTGTTATTTTTACACTTATATCTTCGTGGGAAAAATCTTGACATCTTTATGTGATTGTTGTAAATCGATCTTCAAGCTTGTCATGAATGATTAGTCAATAGTCATGTTGGTTTTGATACATGCGTAGACTTGTGCTTATATCTCTTCCCACTCTTTTATTTTTATTGCTTAACGAGCTCAATAAATGTAAATCTCAAAATGAAAAGAGATAATGAGCTGCAAAAGCCGTCGCATATACTAGTATTTGACTAGGAAAAAGGGAAAGCGACTTGTATTGAAAATGTTTGATGCCCAAAAGCCAAAGGCTTGTTTGCCAAATTGAAATATCAAAAATTTCAGGCATCAATCTCAAAAATGAGATGTATTGCTCAAAATGAGTTGTATTGATTCAAAATGATCAAATGATATGAATTGTAAGAAGCCAAATGAAAAGCTTCAATCCTATGTAATCATTTTCTTGTGGGAGGTCATATATGTTCACTTCTATAATTGAGATAGACCACTTGACTTAGTACTAGTTGTGTATAACTTGATTGAATTGATCATTGAAACTTCACTCTAGACTAAGGACTATTCCACATTTGATACACACACACTACACACATGCCTAATGTTCAATGAATGTCTTATTCATTTGTTAGATTGTACTTGTCTAAATGTGATGTGTGTGTACTCAATCTTATATGGATTAATTCAAAAAGATTTTTGATCATTTTATATGTTTTTGGAAGTGATTTTTATCACTCTTTGTGTTCATGTTTAGTGTTTACTTTGTTTTTCATTGTTTAAACATGTTCTGTATTGAAAAACAGGTATCAGAGTTTTTCGCGGCTCAGCTGGCGACTCGCTAGTCGCGAAACCCCAGTCGCGAGTTCATACAGAAGCTTTTGGCGGCTCTCTCGCGGCTTGCTCGCGACTCACTCGCGACTCGCGAAAATTTTCGCGACTGAACCTCGCGCCTCGCGGCTTACTCGCGACTCACTCGCGACTCGCGAAAATTTTCGCGACTGAACCTCGCGACTCACCCAGTCGCGAATCGCCCAGAAACAGCTTTTTAAAGGGCTTTTTGTGGGAAATTTGTTTTAAACCTCTCACATCCTCTCTTAAACCCCTCTTTCACTATTTTTTCATCAAAACCCAATCAATTTGAATGGTTTTTCATTCCTTTAACATCTCTAAGGTAATTATAAACTCTTTTCATTGATTTTGATTCTTAGATTATGTTTTGGAGTATTTTGTGCTCTTGGTTGGGAATTTTATCATAGGGGTTGGGAAAACTTAATTTTTGTCAAATTTCTTCATGGGATTGGTTTCTTTTGCTGATTTGCATTGGATGTTGGCCCCTTGTGGCAGAAAGAACATGTATTAAGGGTGGATTTCATGATGTTCATGCATTGTTTCACATTATTGTTCATAGTGTGCATGCTAGGTGTTTGATAAAATGCCTCTTAGACATTTTCTAGCTTGTTTGGACTCCAATGAGTACCAAACTTTGGGGTTTCTCATGTTTCCTCATTAGGAACATGTAGCTTGTTTGGACTCCAATGAGTACCAAACTTTGGGGTTTCTCATGTTTCCTCATTAGGAACATGTTTGGTTCATTGGTTGTGTATTTAACATACCTTGCCCCACATGTGCATTTTTCATGCATTGGTCATGCATTGCACTTAGCCACCTCTTGCACACACCTTTGATATCCTTGTCATGCATTGGTCTAGACCTTGTTTCTTCATCATAGCATGTCATGTTTACCTTATGCTTTGTAGCATGTTACTTTGTCTTAGGTTTGAGCTTTATTTTCTCATTCATCTTGCACCCCTTATGCATCTTTTTCATTGTTCGTTCATTCATCTCTTGCCCTCTTTTCTCCTTGATCCTTTGTCTATTCCTGACAAAAAGGGGGAGAGTATACTCTAGAGAGTATACCAGAGTATTTTGTCATTTCTATATGACTCTTGTTATGACTCTTGTGCACATCTTTAGGGGGAGAAATTCTATTTCTCGTGCACATTTGTAGGGGGAGAGATTTTCCATTGTGGAGATGCATATACCAAGGGGGAGAAGACATTGTGTTAACTAGAAAACTTTGTTCTGTTTGTTTTCTTGTTGGTTTTATGGTGCTTTGAGTTATGTTTTGTTGTTCTCATTGCATCATGTTTGTGCTTTGGACATGCATATATCCCTATGCTATTGTGCTCCATTGAATGCATGTTCGGATGATCATTTGTTTTGCTATGTGATCATTGCAGTCATTTCTATATGACTGTTTTGGTGTATGATCAAGTTGCTCACATGTTTCTCATCATGTTTACTTGATCGTAATTTACTTGTTATATTATACTTGTCCTTTTATTACTTGCTTTACCTTGAGGGTCTAATGTGTTTTGTGCAAGTGTTTCAGGTTACAAGTATATATGTTCCAAGTGCATCACAGCTTCTCAAGCACTTTTAGTTTATATTGTTTAAGTTTTTATTCAATATAATGTGCTTGTACCCATGTTGCTTTTGTAAGCTTTTAGGGTTATGTTTTATGCATATTTGTAGGCTTTATGGTTTGTACCATGCTTTATGCAGCCTTTTATGCTTTGTTTAAATCAGTACTTCTATAAATGTATTGCATTTTCTTTATGTACTGTCACTCTTGTGCCCTTGTAGGATTGTTCCTAGATGCATATACTTAGTGTATTATGCATTGGTTGAGTGTTGGGCATACAAGTAACTTGCATTGTTCTTGTTAGCTTGTATGTTCAAGTGTTCATTCCAAGTGTGAATGAGCATTGTGATCACTACCTTGTAGTGATTGCTTATTTGATCAAGTCATGGTTTGTTTCTTAACTCCATTTTTGCTTGATCACATATTGCTTGCTTCATATGCATTTCATGCTTTTCTGCATACAATGATCATGGTGTATTGTTGTGTTTCAGGAGATTTATGTTCATATGATTCAAGAGCTGCACGGCTTCTAGATTTAGGTGTGAATGAGTTTTGCCTTTGTTCCCAAACTCACGTTTAAGTCTAGAGTCTGTTTTAGGGTGTTTTGTCACGGAATAGCCAAAGGGGGAGATTGTAAGGTTGAATTTAATCAACCATGTGTTGGCTTTATTCCGTGACAAATTTGCTTGTAATATAGCACTTAGAAATCTTGTATTTAGGTGGGAATCATGTAAGGGTAGTGTGTGAGAGAGTGTGAAGAAATGCTCAAGACTGTGCAGTGAAGCAGGGACTCGCGGCTTGATCTCGCGGGAAGCTCGCGGCTTGCAAGCCGACAAAAGTTGCACACGTGCAGAGCATGCAGGGGAACTGAACAGTCATGCCAGCTGGAGCACTACAGGACAAAAATCCAGACTGGCCATTTAACTAGCTCGCGGCTTGAACTCGCGACTCAGTTAAGTCGCGAGGTCAAGTCGCCAGCCAGCCCTGTTTTTGGAAAAACTGACTCTTCGCATTCCATTCTCACACCAGTATAAATACCCCTCATTCCCACAAAATATGTGTGGCTATTCAGAAAGAAAAACCCTAAGAGAGGTTTCTTCAAAACACCCACCCAATTAGAGAGAGCTACTTATTCTTAGAGAGAAACCTTTGTAGTCTCTTCTCATTCCCTCTCTCATTATCATACCTATTGAGAGGAGATTTCTATCCAAACACTACCCACACCAAGTTAGAGTGTTGAGTGTTTTTGGAGCTTTGGGAAGCATTGGAAGATGCCAAGGATGGCGGATGCTACGGTCTAGTAGCGGAATCCGGTAAGCTAGAAAAGAAAAAGGTTCGGCACAACCTCGTTGGAGCAAGAAACTTGAAGGGCTTAGGTACATCGGGTAGATTAGGCTTGGAGGGTCTATTGCTGTTCATGTATCCCAACTACATTTTCTAGTGGATTATTGACCGCTTGGAGGGCGGCGGAGAGGTTTTACGCCGAGAGCTTCGGTTTCCTCTTCGATAACACATCGTGTGTTGTCCTTGTGTTTGCATCTCTTTTCCCTTTATCTTTGCCTTTTATTTTCTGCTGTGGATGTGTTTTATAATTGGCTTAGATTGATTTCCAATTCTGTTTATAGCTTATGTTCATTTTCCGCACACTAGTTGTTTGACATAAAGCTTGAATTGGTTAAGTTGTAATTTGGGGGTCTAAACGTTCAAGGGTGTTTTTACACGTTTTTGAACTTTCAATCTCCTTTTCTTTAAAGTAACTATGCAATTTGATTAGGAATTCCTATGTGACTTTTTGGTATACTGCTGCTGCATGCTCCACTCATTCCTTTCTTCCTCATTCAATAACTAAAGAATTTGTATGAAATTTTACCTTTCACTATGAAATTTGAATTGGATTTATAATCAATTTTGAATAATGTATGTAATTTTCATTTCCTTTTTTAAAAAAAGTAACCATGCAATTTAATTAGGTTCCTATGTGACGTTTTTGGTATACCGCGAGTTCCATTCATTCTTTTCTTCCAATTTCAATAACGATCGATTTTAAACATGTATTACAATTTGCTATTCAATAAAAAATAACTATAAAATTTGAATAAGTTTCTGCTTAGATTTGTAATCACTTTTGAACATAATACATTATACTGATCCAATTTGAATAAATGGTACTTTTTTTAGGTATATCACATGATCCATGCATTCTTTTCCTCCTATTCAATAATGATCAATTTGAACTATGTATGATAATGTACTTTTCAATAAACCAACTTTTAAATTTGAACAAATTCAGTTATATATATATATATATATATATATAAAAAAAAAATTGAATAAGCTCCAGCTTAGATTTGTTTGGTATACTGCTTGTTCCATATATTCCATTCTTTTGAGTTCAGGAATTATCATTTCCAAGGAATGCAGGCATTGTTTTCTTTACAATAAAGCAATTTCGTAATTTGAATAAGTTCCAGGGTAGCGTTATGTTGTATGCCAATTTTTTCCATATATTTTATATTTCTAGATTTAAAGGTGATCTCTTTTAAGTAACATAAGTAAAGCAAGTATGTAATTTGAATAATTCAGTAATGAAATTTGAAATGAAACCAGGGTGATGGCTTTTATTTAGTGGTATAGTTCCAAAGTATTCCGTGTACATGAACGTGAGGTAAGGAAGTAGTGATATGTGGAGTCTAGCGAGACTCAGAATCCCATAGGAAACCGCCAATTTCACTAAAATCGGTCCACTTTTTTTTTTTTTTAATAACCAAATCATCTCATACGTTTTAATGCTTGGAAGTTCATGTTAAAATTTTAGTTTTATTTTATTACCTATACTACTATTTAAGGGTTTCCTCTGTTTGGACCGGATTTTTTTTTGGTCCAAAATACCCCTATTTCTCTAAGTTTAAGTAGAGATAGAACAAAATGACAACAAAGTAAAAATACATTTTTAACTCACACTAAAACATTGCTTACAAAATAGGATTATTCTCCCACTAACCCAATTATTCAGGAAACAAACTTCACGTTTAAACTTTTCTCTTTCTTTATTTTTTTAATTCGCCGAAAATATTTCTTTTTTTTAAAAAAAAAACCCCATGTTAAATTTTTTTTTTTTTTTAAATTTAGAAACCCACGTTAAAAAGTTACTATTTTTTTAGTAAAATTTAATAATTTGCATCAATTATAATTTGGGATTATTATATTTTCCAATCACAAAAAAACTTAGAGTGTGATGAGTGTTATGCGTTTGTACCAAATATTAAAATTATAATTGATGCAAATTATTAAATTTTACCCAAAAAAATAGAATACGCGTATGCTTAGAGGCTAATATATATAAAACAAAAGGACATGTCCAGTTAAAAAAGAACTGGAGGTAAATCAAACCCAAAATTAAAATGGCTACATGGATTTTTATAACTGCTTTAGTTTTTTTAGAAGTTTTTATCCGATATTCTTTGATATGAACGTGGTCTTTTTTTTTTTTTTGGATAGGATCTGATCGTGGATTTGAGGCAAGTGTTTTTTTTTTCAATGAATGTTACAACTTACGATACGTGGAGGAGAGGGAGGAGATGGAAGAAATTGTTTGTTTGTTTGTTTTTTTTTTGTTTTTTTTTTTTTTTAAGTTATCTAAAATTTAGGATTTTTTAAATGATTTATTTTACATTTTTAACCCTTTTATTTGAACTTTACAAACAATTGGATTTGAGGATACTTTGGGCATTTAAAAGTAGGAATTCAAACAGAAGAAACTCCTTAAATAGTAGTACAGATATATGTATGTATAAAATAAAATAAGATAAAAAAATTTAAATAAAAAATACCCACCTATTTACGTTTAAATATGGACAAAACTTGAGAGACAACCTAATAAAAATACATTTCTAACTCCCACCTAAAACATTGCCTACAAAATAGGACCTAAATTTAATAATACGTCTACAATATTTTTACAATATTTTCACAACAAATCATAGGTGGTTAGTTGTTATTAGTTCGAATTTGAATTTAGCACTGAGATTACTTTTTTAACCTAACAATAACAACCAGTAACAACCTGTCCCTTTGGATTTGTTGTAAAAATATTGTAAAAATGTTGTGAACATATTATTTCTCTTTATTAAATTTTTTTTTTTTTTTTGAGGGATCTAAATTTAATATATTTTTTTATAACCTCAATTTAATAAATTAATCTAACACAACTGCCAATACACATAATTGCTTGCCATT
The DNA here is from genome assembly GCA_028535165.1 of Quercus tomentella. Lineage (NCBI taxonomy): Eukaryota > Viridiplantae > Streptophyta > Magnoliopsida > Fagales > Fagaceae > Quercus > Quercus tomentella. Next base: position 79,744,620 of record JAPQVY010000068.1, read on the forward strand.
CGCCTTTCAATTTTTTTCACATCATAAACATTTTCAAAGGCTCTTCTATTTTTTGGGTAAGGGTTAATTTAGAGTATTTATTATAATTTGGGATTACTACATTTTTCAATCACAAAAAAAACCTAGGGGTGTGGTGAGTATTATGTGTAGTAAAATAATTTTTCATCACACCCCTAGGTCTTTTTTGTGATTGGAAAATGTAATAATCTCAAATTATAATAAATGTTCTAAATTAACCTTTACCCAAAAAATAGAAGAGCCTTTGAGCACGCACGTGAGCGCGTGCTCAGAGGCTAGTTATTATTATTTTTTTGCTGAGAAAATTGTAACTTTATTAAGAAAAAGATAAATACAGTATATCATGAGTAATAACTGACTCAATCAGCAATTTTCCTCTATCAAAGTTACAAAACTATCAGAATTGTCGATACTTCTTTGGCATATTTTGTCAAGATATGTGCTGGTTTATTTCCTTGTCATTTCACATGAAAGACTCGAGCGGGTCGAAAAGCTAGAAGCTTCTGCTTGATCCCTCCCAAGATGTTTGAAATGGTAAATGGTGGAACACAAGAATCCATAAAAGAATCAAAAACAATCTTTGAATCACACCCCAAGACCACCTCACATATACCAACATCCCAAGCAAAAGAAATTCCTTCCTCCATGGCTTTTGCTTCAATCACCAAAGGCCCAAGTGGTTGGTGAATCTTTTTGCTCATTGCTGCTATCACCTTACCCTCATGGTCTCTGATAACCCCACCGACACCAACTTGCTAAATATGAGCAAAGACTGCCCATCCACATTGACTTTATAGCTATGTTCAGGTGGTAAGGTCCAAAATTCCTGCAAATTACCTTGAGGTTGTTGAATAGAATGATTGACAATCTTGAACCCATCTAGCATAGCTCGGGCCTTTTGCACAATTGCAATTGCAGTTTGTTGAGGGCTGCCATGTCTAGTGGCATTCCTATACTAAACCACATACACTATGCTATCATAAATATTAGCTCTAAAAGTCTCCACAAACATGCTGCACAAACACCAAATACCAGACCAAGTCCATAAATTCTCAATATCGAACTCCCTACATATCGAAATTAATTCCAGATTGAAGCCACAGCTCACGACCCACAAGCCTCACACACAGCTTCGCCTATAGACGATGGCACAGATTCACTTTGGTGGGTAAAATGTTTCTACACAATCTCAAAGCAAAAGTCTTGATCTTATTCGGCAAATTCAGACCTCAAATAGTCCACCTAAAGGTCTTGTGATTTGAATTATTTGAAGTTTCTGTTAAAGGAAGCACTGAAATTCAGAAATCAAAAATAGAAGAAGAAGACTTATAACGGCTAGTGTTATGTCTAACGGCTCTTAGACTAAAATGTTGCCGTTTTGTGTCTTAGTTAAAGTATGCAACTGAGTTAAGAAGAAACGGTGTCGTTCAACTTATTGAAACTGTGCTGTTTTATGTCTACCTGTTATAAGTGTTCAACGGTGCCGTTTTGAAGTCATCTCTCCCAAAGGCTATCTGATGCGAGGAGTTCTCTCTCTCTCTCTCTGTTGAAGATATATAGTTATGGGTTCAGCTCTAACTGTCACTCAAGCCAGGCTGTCACGTCGAAATTTGCAGAGTATATTTTGGGATTAGTTCTGAGTTTGTTAAGAGCAGTTGTACTCTCTAGAATGCTCAATCTGTAATGTACTTAATCTATAAATAGAGTAGGTGCTATGTATTTTTGATTAAGCTTGATGAAATGGAAATCAATTTTCTCTTGTTTCTCTTTCTCGTTTTACTCTCTCTCTCTCTCTTCTTCTTCTCTGTTTGTCTTGCTCATTCGCCATTGTTGTCCATCTTTCAAGCTTCAAAATTCTTCATGGTATCAGAGCCAATGGCTTCAACATCTCAAACAGAGACTACTCAATCCACACACACAGCTCCTATCCATACAGTGTCTACTCCTTCAACCTCCATATAATCACCAATGCTATTACTCTCAAACATGTCCAATCTCATGTCAATGAAGCTTGACTACAACAACTACATTCCATGGAAGCATCAACTGCTCACCATACTTGAAGCTTATTCCTTAGTTGAACATATTGATGGCACAGCACCAAAGCCATCACCTTTTGTTCTTGATGCATCAGGAAACACGACTTCAGTTGTTAATCCAGATTTCCAATCTTGGAGAATCAGAGATAAGGCATTCCTTTCTTTGATAAACTCAACTCTTACTCCATAAGTGTTTTCACTTGTTGTTGGTGTAACTAGCTCAAAAGAAGTGTGGAACACTCTTGAACAGAGGTTCACTTCTACTTCAAGAGCCAATATCTTGAACCTTAAGCTTGAACTTCAAGGTATCAAGAAAGGGAATGAATTAGTGAACTCTTTTTTTCAAAAGATAAAGATTGCACGAGATAAACTCCTAGCTGTGGGAGTGGCTATAGACAATGAAGAGCTAATTTGTATTGTGCTCAGAGGACTTCCTAGAGAATTTGCACATTTCTGTTCTGCAATTCGAACTAGGAGTGATCCTATATCATATGAACAACTTGCCATTATGTTACAGAGTGAAGAACAAGCTATGACTGATCATCTTGATTCAATCTCTCACTCACTAGCCATGTTTGCTTCTAATGGCAAAGGTGGTAGCAGCTCACAGAATCAATCACAGAATCATAGTTCTGGTAGAGGAAGATGAAGAAATCAATCTAATAGAGGAAGAGGAGGTGGTAGATACAATAACTTTGGAGGAGGACAGCCACACTTTAGTGGTGGACAGCAACACTTCTCATCACCACAGGCATCTCATTTTTCTCCACAAGGATCTCCACTCTTCACTCCTCAGAATTTTTCTTCACAAAACTCTCCTCAAGGCTTCAAGCATGAACGTCTAAGCTGTCAGATTTGTGGAAAGTCTGGCCATGGTGCATTGGATTGCTACCATAGGATGGATTTTGCTTATCAACACAAAAATCCTCCTACTAAGCTTGCTGCTATGGCAAGTGCGTCTTATGCAGTGATCAATAGCAATCAAGATCCCTGGCTTGCTGATTTTGGAACCACTGATCACCTCACTGCTAATCTGAACAGCCTCTCCAATCAGTCTCAATATAAGGGACCTGAGCATATCACTATGGGAAATGGTCAGTCTTTGCCTATCAACCATATAGGTAACACTACCTTACACACTAAATACCATAATTTCATCCTTAAAAATGTCCTTCATGTGCCAAGAATTGCAAAGAATTTACTTTCAGTTCATAAATTCTGCCTACATAATAACTGTTCTTGCTATTTTGATGCCAATCAAATTAAAATCCAGGATATTCCTTAGGGGAGACTCATTTACAAGGGCTTGAGTGAGAATGGGGTTTACCCTATCTACTCCATGAACTTCATCAGCTCTCTTCCACATCCACATGTCAACTCTGAGTCACCTTCTATACAGAATCCCATTTCTACTGAATTTTCATTTCCTATTGCTTTTACTGTAAATAAAGCCAATAATTGGTTAGTGTGGCATCATAGAATGGGCCATCCTAGCAATAAAATTCTTGATGTTGCTTTATCTTCTTTGAACATTTCTTGTCCATCACATAGTGATAATGGACTCATTCATTGTAAGCATTGTTTGAGTGGAAAAATGCATTAGTTTTCATTTCCTGTTTCTACTTTTCATGCTTCAAAACCTCTTGAGTTAGTGCACTCTGATGTTTGGGGTCCAACACCTGTTACACCATTAATGACTTTCAATATTACCTCCTTTTTGTTGATGAATACTCTAAATTCAGTTGGCTTTATTTGCTTAAACATAAGTCTGATGTCCTTGATATTTTCAAATTTTTTAAAGCCACTGTTGAGAATCAACTTGACTCTAAAATCAAGGTCTTAAGAACTGACAATGGTGGGGAATACACCTCTAATGCTTTCAAACACTTTTGTTCCACACAAGGCCTTATTCACCAATTTTCTTGTCTTCACACACCCCAACAAAATGGGGTGGCTTAGAGGAAGCATAGACATATTGTTGAATGTGCCCTTACCATGCTTTCCTATTCTCAGTTGCCACCCTCCTACTGGTCCTATGCTGTCTCTATAGCTATCCATGTCATCAATAGACTTCCTACTCCCCTCCTTAAGAATCTAACCCCTTGGGAACTCCTGTATAAATCCAAACCTGATATCACACACCTCAGATCATTTGGTTGTGTTTGTTTTCCATTCCTTAAGCCTTATAATTCCCACAAGTTACAGCCCCACACCACACCGTGCATCTTCCTTGGTTACCTAGCACATACCAAAGGCTATGTCTGTCAAAATCCTCACACATCTCGGATTTACATTTCCAAGCATGTTCATTTCAATGAACTTGAGTTCTTTAACCCTCAGTCTTTAACCACTGGTCCTCTATCTGTCTCATCTGTTCAGTCCTCAACACAGTGTCCTGTCATTGTCCCTTTGATCACTCAGCCCCATATTTCTGGTCCTACTCTCTCACAGCCTGGCTCTACTCACTCTACTCCTACTCCTACACTTGATTCCTCTTCCCATTCGTCTCTTCTTAATGTTCCTGATCTATCCCATTCCAGCCCTCTCTCTTTATCTGCCTTCTCTAACTCGGATTGGACTGGGGATCCCTATGACCGACACTCCATCACTAGTTACATTGTTTATCTGTGCTACAATCCTATAACTTGGAGTGCAAAGAAACAGGACACCATCTCTAGATCTTCCACTGAGTCTGAGTATCGAGCATTAGCCACCATTGCTGCTGAGCTCTATTGGCTTCGCCAGGTGTTGCGTGATCTTGGGGTTTTTCTTCCTGTCCCTCCTAAACTTTGGTGTGACAACGTGTCTGCACTTGCCATTGCCTCCAATCTTGTATTCCATGCCCGCACCAAATACATTGAGGTCGACTACCATTTTGTTCATGAGAAGGTCTTGCGAAAGGATCTTCAAGTCAAGTATATTGCCACAGGTGATCAACTGGCTGATGTGTTTACTAAGAGCCCCCCTACTTCCAGATTTGCCTTTCTTAGATCCAAAATCATGGTGTCCGTTGACCCTATGGTTTTGCGGGGGGATGTTAAAGGAAGCACTGAAACTCAAAAATCAAAAATAGAAGAAGAAGACTCATAACGGCTAGTGTTATGTCTAACGGCTCTTAGACTAAAATGTTGCCGTTTTGTGTCTTAGTTAAAATATGTAACTGAGTGAAGAAGAAATGGTGTCGTTCAACTTATTGAAACTGTGCCGTTTTATGTCTACCTGTTATAAGTGTTCAACGGTGCCGTTTTGAAGTCATCTCTCCCAAAGGCTATCTGATGCGAGGAGTTCTCTCTCTCTCTCTGTTGAAGATATACAGTTATGGGTTCAGCTCTAACTGTCACTCAAGCCAGGCTGTCACATCGGAATTTGCGGAGTATATTTTGGGATTAGTTCTGAGTTTGTTAAGAGCAGTTGTACTCTCTGGAATGCTCAATCTGTAATGTACTTAATCTATAAATAGAGTAGGTGCTATGTATTTTTGATTAAGCTTGATGAAATAGAAATCAATTTTCTCTTGTTTCTCTTTCTCGTTTTACTCTCTCTCTCTCTTCTTCTTCTCTGATTGTCTTGCTCATTCGCCATTGTTGTCCATCTTTCAAGCTTCAAAATTCTTCAGTTTCCCCTGTGCTGTTCACAAACTCAACCAAGGCAAGCTTGTAAGCATTGCGAACCATAAATTTGTCCTTTGGGGTGGGGACCCAAACTACTTTGTCAGGTGGTATATGATTGCTCAATGGGATGGGTAGGATAGAGCGGGCATCAGCAGGATGGAAGACTTGCCTTACCAGTTTTATTTTAATTTTTCATTGATGTGGATTAAAGGAATTTTGAGTTGTTAGAGTTATTTCAGTTTAGTGTGCTGACATAAAACTAATGCTTTGAATGAGGTTTGTTAAACTTTAATTTGGTCAATTATTATCAAACCAGTTTCACGTGAAAAAAGACGGGGTTTTGATAACCAGGTAGCTATTTTCTGAAATAGGTTATTCTTTTTGTTTTTTTTTTTGTTTTTTTTTTTGTGTTTTTTTTATTATTTATTTATTTATTATTATTATTATTTTTTTTATGATTATTCTGAAATAGGTAATTCTAACCAATCATTAAGACCCTATTTGATAACTCTAACTTCAATGGGGCAGATTATAAAATCAGTTTAGGAATGATTGAAGTATCTTGTATAAATTGAGGAATTCATTGATGTTTAATATTGCCCTTAGTGGCTCGCTACTTCTAAGCTTAACTATGCCCAACCCCAGCCCCACATCTAGGCCCAAAATTTTATGGAATACAACCATGATCTAATTCAAGAGATGACATATGTTCATAAAATCGAAAATGAGTTTGGAAGGGCTCAACAACGATAGTTGGGACAGAGGTCAATGGTATTCACCTAATCTTCGATCTGGGAAGCATTCAACTTAAGCCCACATCTATTTGGTTATTTAAGAAAAAAAAGATATAAAGAAAAAAAAAATTGTAATAGAATCAGGGCATCTCAATGAAGGTAATATCTACTCTGCTCATGATCTTGTTAAACTATCTCAAATTGTTGAGGAGACCAGCCGAATCAAGCCCCTAATCTTGCCATGATTGCTATAGCATGGAAGTGTAGAGAGGCTAACTAGGTCTTTTTCTTTCTTTTCTTTTTTTGATATGAAAATATCGAATTTCATTTATAAATGAAATTGAAATACAACAGAGAGTTCTACCACCAGAGAATACAATTATACAATCATTTTGGATCAGTTGATATTAATGGAAGGAGAAATCCCTTTCCAAACCAGAGATTCCTCACTCCATCTAGCTTCTTGTGCAAGCTCATGGGCAACTTCGTTGTAATTCCTTTTCACCTGTTTATGCTCCAGCTTCTAAAGTCCTTAAGGAGAAGGACAATGCCATGAAACAGATGGTCGAGACAGCTTCCTGCTTCTCCCTTTTCGACGCTTTTGTAAAGTTATGATTTCCATCTAACTTTTGTTGGCTTTAATTCTGTGCCAAATTTGGTTTTAATTTTTCGATCATTTCCCTGTATTTATGTGGGTTTAATTGTAAGGGATGAGTGTGAAAGATTGGTGAAGAATCAAGCTTGCTAAAGAAGATCAGTGTAGTTTGAGACTAACTCGTGAGTAAAGCAGTTTGTGAAAAGGCCACATGTGAAGCGCATGACTAGAAACTGAAGAGTTATGCTAGCCTGTCATTTCATGAGTACTTTGTGAGAAAGGCCATCTCGCGAGGTACTTGCGAAACTCTCTGTTTGGCAAAAATGAAAAGCTTTTTACCAAATTCTTTACACACATTATATATACTCTCATTACCCATGAAATTGTAAGTAGTGCTTTTTAGAGAGAAAAACCTAGCAAAATACTTGAGAGTTAGAGATTGTCATACCCACAATCATCTATACAATTTCTCTTGGGTTTTCTGTACTCTTGCCTCTCCATTTATACATCCTTAAGAGGTTCTTAGCCCAAACACTTACCTCACCCATTCTAAGTGTCGAGAGAAGTTTTGGAGCCTTTGGGAAGTATTAGAACAAGGTTTTTAAACTCGGACCAGACCGTACGGTCCGACCGAAAAAACCTTGAACCGCTCATTTTTCGGTTCTTTTAGCATCAAGAACCGTTCTGGGGGAAAAAATAGGGACCCGTGCGAACTACGGTCGGACCTCACGGTTTTGAGAACCATGATCAAACCAGTTCTCACAGTTCCTCCTTCCCTTTGAATTTGAACATTATAAAAAAAAAAAAAAAAAAAAAAAAAAAAAAAAAAAAAAAAAAAAAAAAAAGCTCTAAATTCTGCTCCCTTCAGAAAACAAATATCAACCGCGAAAGAATTTGAAAAGCAAAAAACAGAAAAAAGAAAAAAAGAAAAGAAAAGAAAAGAGAGGAGAAATCGCGAGAAAAAAGAAAAAAAGAAAAGAAAAAAAGCAACCACATTACCAGTGTGGATCATGGCAACGCTTTGCCTTGATAGATCGATTCTCATTTTTTCCTTTTATTTCTTTCAGCTTCTTAAAGCCTTTTTTTACTTCTTCTCCGGCCCTTTGTTTCACTTGCTTTTCTTTTTCTGGGCGGCTCTTATGTTTCTGAGTTCTGACTTCTTCTCTCTCTATCCCTTTAGTTTCATTTCATTTGCCTCCTTTCTTTGGGTTGCTTTTTAGCTTTTAGGTTTGTGATGGACAGCTAGGCACATGTGTCTTGGGATTCCTATTTAAGAATTTACTTTTCAGCTTTTTTTTTTTTTTGGGTTAAACTTTTCAGCTTTTCAATGCCATAACTAAGTCCCTTACCTTTAATATTTTTGGTGGGGTGTTCAACTATCAATTCTAAATGCCCTTTGAATCTGAACATAATAAACTTTTCAGGTTTATTGTTAGTTGAACACCCCACCAAAAATTCTAAAATGAGCTTTTAGCTCTTCGGACCATGGGAACTAGGAAGAGTTGGGCTTGACATTAACATTCTGTAAATGGGCTTGGCTAGAAGGTGGGGCTCAAGGCTCAAGACTTATGTAAATGGGCTTGATATTGAGGTTCAAGGTTTTGGGCTTGATATCATTATAATTAAGTCTAGTTGTTAATATTATGTAAATGGGCTTGACATTGATCAACTATTAGATATTAACTAAAATATAGATTTATAGTTTTAATTGGAGTATTTTAGTTAATTTTTTTTTATTTGTATCAAATTAATATATTTATTTATATTTAAAATAATTATTAAATTAATTATGACGTCATCACGGTTCGATCTCGGTTCAACCTCGGTTTGACCTCAAAAACCTTGAACCTCTTCTCTTTACGGTTCAATGAACGGTCCGGGTCTGAAAACCTTGTATTAGAAGAAGCCATTGAGTGGCGGATGCAATTCAACGGAATTGCGGGATCTGAAAAGCTAGTGAAGATAAGATTCCGAGAAGTTCGTTGGTAGCAGGAACTTGGAGGGCTCAAGTACATTAGGTATATTAAGCTTGGAGGATCTTTTTGATATTTGTGTACTCTATCTTATTCACTAATAGATCGATTTTGACTTGGAGGGTCGCAGAGAGATTTTTTGCCGAGTTCTTCGGTTTTCTCTTCGATAATACATCTCGGTGTTATCTTGTGTTTGCATCTCTCTTCCTTACTCTTTAAGCTTTACTTTTATTGTTCATTGTGGTTGCTTATGGTTTAGAGTAGTGTTACCGGTTTATTGCACTTCATTTACTCTTATTCCACACTTAGATAAGTTGGAGTAAAAGCAATTTAGCTGTTATTTAAAATTGGGGGTTTGAACAAACTTTAGCATTTACACACTAATTGAGCTTTTAGCTTTAAACTGCTGACAGAGCATCGGGTTCGATGATTATATTAGATAGCTTCATATCCTTAGAGAGAAGAATATATGATTTGATAGCCAGAGCCTCCACTTCCATCATTGAGAATAGGCCAGTAAGGTCCTTTGACCAAGCTGCGATAACCTTCTAATGACCACACCTACACTAGAATTCCTCCCTTGATCTGATGTGGCTCCATCGACATTAACTTGAAGACTCCGTTGGGAGGGGCTTCCCATTTTCTACTCTCCTTGGTACGATACTGGTATGGAGCTCTCCGGTTTTCTTTGTAGTTTTTCAGATATCCCATAGCAAACTTCCAAATCTGGTGAGGGAGTTGGCAAGTGGACTCAAAACACAACCAAGTTTCTATTATACCAAATTGACCAGGCTGACCTAAAAAAAGATTCCAGGTCCGTGGACGTCCCAGATGCAAGAATTTCTAGCGCTGTGTCAGAAACATCCCAATAATTCATCAACAGATTTACAAGGCAATCTTCCCAGCAGCTCCGTACTCTTTTGGCGATATCACTTTTAATTGAGGCATGGGAGATAGATTCCGGTCCTCTATCACAGCAAGGGCATAACATTCCTCTATTAATTCCTCCTGCCTGCACTAATACCAGGATAGTCAAACAATTCTTTTGTAAAAGATCTAACTAAAATTGTCAAATTTTCAGAGCTGTCCCATTGTGCTAGTAGAAGGATATGTAGGTAGCTTTAAGCATAATATGGAAAGGAGTTGACATTGAGATGGTCAAAGTCCAATCTAAATTTCATTAATGCCAATGTGGTAATTATAGAATATTATTGGAGTATAACAAAAACATATCCCTCTTTCTCTCACATAATAGTACGTCTCGCTAATTAAATTCATAATTAGACCTACTGCTTATGTGAGATAAAAGAGAATGCATTTATTGTATTCTTAGCGCATTCCATAATTTTCCATTGTGAAGGTCTATACTAGGGACCATGAACATACCTCAACAACTTAAGAAATACTTTATCCATAATATTTTTATAACAAATTATAAGTGACAAGTTGTTAAGGGTTGTTATTAGTAGATACAAAAGTAATTTTAGTAGTAGGTTTAAATTAAAACTGATAAAAACTCACCACTAAAAAGAAGAGAATGAAAGTAGCTTGATTTGTTATGAAAGTATTATGAAAATATTATGAACATAGCACTTTTCAAAAGAATTATTATAGAAGAATCTTAATGAGATTGCCGAAGTATTCAAGTGATCAGGCTTGTATAGTTAATTTCAATGCTATTCTCAAAGCCACCGAGAAGAAGGAATGAGAGTGGCTTGAAGCTTTTCGATGGTGTGTTCCTAGAAATTAGAATTATGTTCAATCATGGGAAGTTGACCTTGGACCTAAGGCCCGTACACGTTGTCCTAAACTAAGGAATATCCAAGCAAGCCAAGTCAATGCCATGATCACAATGGTGAAAATGAGACACTCTTAACAAAAGGGTTAGATAGACATTTTTGTAATTCTCAAAGGTGTATATTTCAAGATTTCATGATTATTGAGTGAGTGATTTATAACTTAGAAGTGATCTCAAATTAGAAAGCGTAAATTGTTTTTTTTAACCTTTATATTTTTGCCTCATGTTACTGATAATAGCTTAATTTTGCATATTTATATTATTATTAGAAAGCATTATCATAAGCATTATCATACTTATTTTGAGTTAATTTATATATTTTATAGTTAGTTTTAGAATAATGCTGAATAATCAATTTTGTGCTTAATTGAATTTTAGTGCATGAATTTGTCTTTTGTAGGATAATGAAATTAAATAAGTGGATTTACGCAAAGAAGAAAGTTATTGGGCTTTACTTTTACAAGGGCCATGATGAAGTCAAAGAAGGCCAACTCAATTAAATTCAAGTTTAATTGGAGCAAGGAATCCAAGTCCAATTTGGATTAGGATTCCAGCCTGCGCAGTAGTTAGTATTTGGAGCATAACTTTTGGCTCAAATGTCCAATTGAGATGATTCAAGCTGGGCTAGAAAGCTAACTTAAAGGGCTACAACTTTTTAGTTTACCAAAATCCGAATTCCGAAGTTAAATGAGCCAAAAACGTCGGTTAAGTAAAGCCTAAAAACCTGAGATTTTTTTCAAATGAGAATTCAACTTGTAATAGGATTCCTTGACCTATTTAAAGGTTCTTTAGGGAAAAATTCAGAGGGGAGCTACTGTAGAACATAATTTATGTTTTCTTAAAGTTTCTTTACAGTTTTTAGAGTTTCATTTGTGTTATGACTTGCTAGATGTCTTGTTAAGGCAAGGGGTGAAACCCAACCGTTTATTGGTATGTTCTTAACAATTATTTATTAGTTTAAATGTTTATATTTTTTATGTTTTTGATTGTTTTACTCATCTAGAAAAGTGATTAGTTCTATATAATTCATGAAACTACCTTAGATGATTGATTCTTGAGTTCTTATTTTTAAATCATCCAACTAAGATCATCCTTTGTATGAATTTTAGTTGAGTTATAAAATAAATATTGTTAAGACCACCAATAGATGTGTTGTGCGTAGATCCCTAAACCTTAGCACCTTAATATATTATTATTTTCTCTCAATTTAAATTACCTTTACTAAACCATCAAAAATATCTTCAATTAAACTTTATTATTTTAGTTTTATTCCCTTGTGGTCTGCTAATCAATTCCCTTTTTTCTTGTGGATTCGACCTCGGACTTACCGAGTTATTACTTCGCAACAATCCTACACTTGGGAGCATTATTTAAGTCATAATAGTTACTACTAAAGAGTTTAGAGCTATTGTTCCTATTGAAGTGAACCTTGCCACATTAAGTACTATGAATACTAGAGCAGCACTTTGTTTGTAGGCTTTAGAGCTTGATTCTGGTAAAGTTTCGAGACTTCTGGATGTGTTTGAATCCCCTCCATAAAAGGGAGGGGAGTCTCTATTTATAGGAGTCTTTAGGAGATTTGATAACGCATGATTGGTTATGAGCAACGACATATGTCATAATCTAAATGGAGGGACTTTATGTATTGCTCTCCAAGGGACACATGATATTATTTGATTAGTCAAAGTGTTTTAATTTAAAACAATACATGACAATATTCAATTTGACTACTTATATCATTTAAATTAAAATATCAACATGTGTTGACATGTGATTGGCTCTTGTACATCTTGTGTAATTTTTATTCATTGACACTTGGTATATTTTTCATTAGTCATTGAATTATGAAAGTGGACCCACTAAGTAGCACGGGGCATCTTGTAATTGGTTGCAAAATTTCTACTTCTACACTGATCTGGACCAAACAGACCAGCACCCAACAAAAATCCAATCCATTCAATCCATGTTCCTCACCGGTTAGCAACGAGTCTGAAACTTCTCCACCTTATCTAATCGTGTTGGTTACAAGTTGGGCATAAACTCGACCTAGATTGATCCATGGACATCCTTACCTATCATCCCATAATTATAAGGGTGGAAATGTTTTTTAACCTAAAAATCATTGATAGTAAGTAGTTCTTAGTATGTAATACCAACAAAAAGGAAAATGTGAGGTATAATTCATTAAGTGTATTACATTAAGTTTATTAATCTATATATATATATATATATATAACCGAAATCTCTGAAACTCTCACAATTTTTCACGTCAGCACAATATTTAAATAAAATTATTTTTATTTAGTCCAAATTTAATAAGAAGTGAAACTCTATCTCTCTAACAAGTCCAACATATACTTAAACTCAAACTCATCATTTTTTTTTAATCATTTTTTAAATAAAATTATTTTTGTTTAGTCCAAACTTAATAAGGAATGAAACTATGTCCCTTTAGCAAGTCTAACTTAAATTCAAACTCATCATTATCATTTTTTTAAAACAAAATTATTTTTGTTTAGTCCAAAATTAACAAGGAGTGAAACTTTATATCTCTAACAAGTCTAACTTAAACTCAAACTCAAATGTTGATTAAAAAAAAAAACTTGAATAAATCCTATGTTAAGATTATTCTAAATGTGGCTTTATTTGGATAAATATAAAAATCATCAACTATTGATAAAGTTCAACTTCTTTGGATAATAGAAGCATTCTACTGCAACTTCTTATACAATAACGTAGTAATTAAGATGCTTGGTAGGCATCATTATAATTTTTTTAAACAAAATTATTTTTTTAGTCCAAACTTAACAAGGAGTGAATTTCTATCTCTATAACAAGTCTATCTTAAACTCAAACTTTGCGAGGTTAATCATAAACACTATAAAAGTAATGCAAACCCCAATTTTTTTTTTTTTTTTTTTTTTTTTTTTTTTTTTTTTTTTCAAGTTGAGTAGAAGTATGAGCTCTTCTTATGTTGTTTTCTTCTCCTCTACTTTGTTAGAAAAAAAAAAAAAATTGTTTTATGGTTTTTCGTGTATTTTTTAAAACGTAATTTTCGTACATAAACTACCAAACTCTTTTTAGCTGTTTTTTACAAGATAAAAAAGCTCGCAATAATTAAAACTATTCTTTTGAATGTAACCCTTCTTTCTTTTATATTTCTCTATTGTTTAGTCAAATATATTTTGTTTTGTTTCAATAATTTCTAAGTAGTGAATCATATAATTCTTTAATACTTTCTGGTCTTTTAGAAGTTTTAATATCTAAATTTTTGAGTTATATTTTTTGCAGTATCTAAAATTGTCTAACAAATTTTTTGTAAGTCATTGCACGTTCAAACAATGACTTCTTCATCAAATTGTAACACAAATTGAAGTTATAAAAGAGCAAATTATGCAATGGTGTAGTTTCTTAATCAATTTAAGATTTTATAAAATTATTTTAGTCTACCTCTCAAATAGGTAGGTTTTTGTGCATTGTAGGGGTTAGCGACTAATTAAACTTAAACGCGTGATTGCGTTGACCACTAAAATACAATAATATTATCCTTATTAAAGAGAAATAATTTTTTTTTTTTGAGAAGAAGAAATAAATTTAATTTAATTAGGTATCATGATGTAAGAAAGTGTACCTAATATTTATCCATGATTTAATATCTCTTGAGAGGCGGCTACTAATGAAAAAAAAAAAAATAATATTGGTAAACAATTGATCTTTGGGAATTCATTTCTGACAAGTTACAAACCCACCAATATTTTCCTCCTTAGTAATACAGAGTTAGGTCTGTAAGATTTACAGACCACGAAGTTTTTTTTTTTTTTTGGTTTCTGTTTTTGTTTTTGTTTTTTGTTTTTTGTTTTTTTGTTTTTTGTTTTTTTTTTTTTTTTTTTTTTTTTGTTTTGGTTGGTGTAGCCACATAATTAGGACAAGTCCTGGAAGGCCTTTTAATGATTGTGAAACTGGTTCCGTTAAGTATATTAAAAAGGATTTCACACGTAGTATGAGGGATTTGGGACCAATGAAACAAATACTCGTTATGATTGAAGATCTCCCGTGATAGAAAGAACAAACATTTTCACAAACTCAAGAGAGTTTCATTAAAAAAGTCATAGATAGGTTTAATTGGGCAAAGTAAAACCAGTGAGTACCCCACTTATAAGTCCCTTGAAGCTAAGTTCCAACTTCCAAGCATAGTCTTATAAGTAAGAAAAAAGAGAGAGTAAGAAATGAAGAAAGTGCCTTATGCATCAGCTTTTGGTAGTTTAAAGTATTACATGGTGTGCACAGACTAGTAGCAAAAGTTTAAGGACTAACTAATTGTAGACTCTCACGCTGCATGAGAATAAATAATTATTTTGTAATTATAATATAATGTATAATTTGATCTTTAAAATTTGTTGAACATAATTTGTTTTCCCTAAAAACTAAAAATATTTTAAAATTATTTTTCATCTTTCTATCTCTATCAATATATGTTATTCTATTATTTTGGGTGTGTTTGATTAATATTATTCCTTTATAGGGTGGTTCATATTTTTTGAAATTATGTTATAGTGTGCTATGTTTTCCAAAATCTTTTTGTACAATTAAAATTTTTAAGTTTCAAATAGATTATTCAAAATCTCCACTATCTTTAAAGAGATTATCTTGATAACCAAAACTCATAACAAACTTTTATTGAATATTTATAATTTATTTTCTAAATTTTATTGTAGATAATTTGTTCTCCTTAAAAATTAAACAATTTCAAAAAAAAAAAAAAAAAATTCCATCACTCTTTTTTTACAAATATATAGTTTAATCATTTTTTATATTTTTAATTGATATTAGATTGTTTTGAGCTGGTCCATATTTTTCTAACTATTATTAATTTATTATGCATTATATTTTTCAAATTTTTTTTGGTACACCACTGTTAATTTCTTTAAAACTTTCTCCTCTCTTACCTTGTGTGTGTGTGTGTGTGTGTTAAAATACTTAGTATTCTCAAAAGAAAAAACAGTGAGTTAATCCCCCATTGGAAAATGAGTGTGAGCTATAGAGGTTTAAAGCCTGTGCTATGTATCTAAGAGTTAGACCCTTTTGGATATACATCGCTGTTAGTTTCTTTAAAACCTTCTTCCCTCTCCCCTTTTGTGTGTGTGTGTGTGTTAAAATACTTAGTATTCTAAAAAAAATAGTTCTAAATTTATTATTTAAATTCTTATTCTCTTAAGGAGATTATTATGATAACCAAAGCTTATCACATAATTACAATTGATATTACTTAAATAATTGATAGTATTCTACTCTCAACATGTTCCTCCAATAAAAAAAATTACTCTCAACCCAAATTTGTATTTTCCTATTCTAAAGTAAGTATACAGAATTGAACCAAATAGACTGAAGTGAACCGAAATAGACCAAATGGGCCGAAGTTGAGCAAATTGGAATGAATAGTCCAAATTAGACCAAAATGGACCAAACATCTAAAATGGCCGAATAGACCAAATTAGATAGAATAGACCGAAGTGGGTTGAATGGACTAAATTGGACCGAATGAACTAAATTGGACCAAAATGGACTAAACTGACAAGAATTAGACCTAATGGACCGAGTTGGGATGAATTAGACCAAAATGGATCAAAGTGAACCGGACAGACAAAATGGACTAAATTGGACTAAAATGGACTGAATAGACTGAAGTGGATCGAAGTAAACCAAATTGGATCAAAGTAGACTTAAATGGACTGAACAAAATGGAATAGATCAGAGTAGGCCAAATTGGATTAATTTGGACCAAAATAGACTAAAGTGAACCGAATGGACCGAATACATTGAAATGGACCAAAGTAGACTGAATTAGACTGAAGTTAATTGAATGAATCGAATAGAATGAATTTGACCGAAATAGATCGAATGCTGATTTGTAATAGCATAGTCAAGATTGTGTTTCAATATAAATTCAAATTCTCACTTCCAAAATAATTGATTATTAACTTGAAAAAAAAAAATCAAACCCAAGCTACTGGGGAGAGAGAGAGAGAGTTCTTGTGTTGGGGAACTAAAAAATACAATGCCAAAACATATGAACCCGAAATATTACTACTATATACATTTATTTTTGGTACCACTACAGTTTTGACCATCAGCAGATTTGGGGGAAAATAGGCTTTTGCCCTTAATTTTTAATCTATGAAGAATAATGCCTCTATTTTGAAACTATCTAGCAAAATGCCCTTGCTTTGAAACTCAATTTTGTTAAAATCGAGTTTGGTGTAGAACTTGATATCATTAAAAACGAGTTATATGTACTTTGTGCCACTGTGGAACTCACTAGTGTGACTTTTTAGAATAAAAAAGGCCACGTAGAACTCAATTTTAGTAAAATCAAGTTCTGTAGATTTTTTTTTTTTTTTTAAATGCAACTCAATATATTTAGTATCCAGTTCTTTGAAAAAATTAAAAAAAAATAAAGTAGAACTCGATTTTAGTATAATTGAGTTCCACACTTCTACTTTATTTTTTAAAAATACAACCTGATGTTAGAATACAACAAACATATATAACTTGAATATATGTCATCTAGGTTAGATAAAAGCTGAAGAAGTAGCTACACTATCTAAAACTCAACACCACCGGAGGGGGGAAAAAAAACCCACAACACCAAATTATTGTCTCTCATCATTAACTCAAAAAATTCAGCCACTAACCCATAAAATGCAGCCTACAACCACAATAAATAAATAAATAAAAACCCACAACATCAACTTGAAAAACTACCACCACAACCACTACCAGCCGTCGTACCCACAACCACCACGACCCATAAAGTTCAGCCACTACAACCCATAAACTTCAGCCCACAACCACCAAAAATAAAAAATAAAAAACCACAGCAACAACTCATAAAACTACCACCACAATAACCACTGGCACAACCCATTTTGGGGCATAGAGAGCATGAGAGAGGCAAAGACTTGTGTGGTTGTGCGTGAAAAAAAAAAGAGACATGGAATAGAAGGAAGAGGCTTCGTGTGGAGGAAAGTGAAAGAAAAGGAAAAATAAAAAGGCAAGGAAGAAGCAATGAGCGAATGAGAAAAAAGAGAAAGAAAGAAAGAAAAAAAAAAGATTTTGGGGTTTGGGTCCTTGGGAGGCAACGTGGAAGACTTGGTGCATCCAAGTAACACAAAAAAAACAAAAATGAAATGCATAAAACATGCACCAAATAAATTTGTATTTAAGAAGTTGGGCAAAACTTAGATACAGTACCTTGGATACAGTTCCTGAGGTACCCCTATTAAATTACTGCCACCTGTCTAGTTTAATAACTTAACTAACGTCAATTAACACAATCTCATTTTGTTTCTTTCTTCCTTTTTTTTTTCTTTTCTTTTCTTGGCCCGCTAGAAACCTATTCCTCAAATCTCTTAGACCCTCACACAAGATGGCTAAAGATGGTCAATCTATGGAAATTTCCGATGACCAAAGGCACATGCATTCAAGGGATGCACTACCTAATTTCATTTTTCTAGATGGGGTAAGTGAGTTTGCAGATCTATAGGGGAGTGCCTAACAGGTAGGAAAAAAAAGATTTCTTAGTGCTTTTGATTTTCTTTCAAAGCCAAATCGTGACACCGAATCTCTAGATTGGGCTTGCTGCGTGGAGTTTGGCAGCAAAGTGGTTGTTGGGTTTGGGTAGGAGTATGGGTTTGTGATGATTTTGTTTGGGTGAATACAAATTGGATTTCAACGTTAACATCAACACTAAACTTTAAACCGGTTTTTTTTTTTTTTTTGGTAACTGATAAATATTGAAAGTTTGAAACATCAAATAAAATGGAGGAAGGAAGAAATCTAGTTACTGGGTGAGAAATTTGAAGCTCTTAGATTTTCTCTCGGGCTAAGAGAAAACAAAGGAGACGGTGTTTTAATGTTGGCTAGTGGAGTTATTAAACTAGACAGATGGCAGTAATTTAAAAGAGGTACCTAAGAAACTGTATCTAAAGTACTATATTTAAGTTTTGCCCTTAAGAAGTTTGTATTTACAAGGCTTTTTTTTAATTATTTTAATTATTTTTTATTTTTTTTAATGAAAAAGTCATATCAACAAGTTTTACCATGACACAAAGTACACATAACTCGATTTTAATGATATTAAGTTTTACACAAAACTCAATTTTAGTAAAATCGAGTTTCAAAATAGAAATATTTTACTAAATAATTTTAAAACAAAAACATTTTGCTTCAAATTTGAAAAATTATGGGCAAAAACTCATCTTTCCGGCGGATTTGCCACTAGAACAGCTTTTTCCATAGAGAATATATGGCTATATACTATTCTAAAAACATGTTTTCTTGTTCTGTACTATGTTTAACTCTTACAGAGCAAATATCGAACATGTTTTCCTTTTGCATATGACAGTACACTCAAGCATCGAACAATTAAAAACTACTCAATCAAGTCAAGTATGCCACAACAAACTTTGTCGTTTTTTAGAAGCCCAACGTCACAATCACCGCGCCTTGTGGCAATCCAAATAAGTTGTTATTTCTTATAAAAAAATTGTTATTTAATTAATAAACTATAATATATATATATATATATATATATATATATATATATATCTATCAGAAAAAATCTAATTAGATTTTAGTTGAATTCTCAATTTTGCGTCATTTATCTTATCTAATTTTTAATTTTTGTGCCAATTGAATTATTGAATTTAAAAATCGAAGAGTTTATATCTAATTAGATTCTAAATTAGATTTCAATTGGAGTCTAAATCTAATTAAATTTTAAATTGCGTGTATATATAATGAGAAACCATTACATATTTTAGAAATGTATAGTTTAAGAAAAATGTAAGTTAATACCATGTATGATTTGAATCTCTTTTAAAAAAATTGTATAATTTGAACCATATAATTGTAATTATTTTTAATTATACTTGTGCATATGTACAGGTTACATAATAGTTTTAGTAGGGTTTTGACATTATTTTTATTGAAAATATAAGAAACTACCAAAACAATTAATGTATTTTTTCTTTTTTTATAAAAAATTTTAAATATACTTTCTAAACTAATGCCCTTAGACCATTCGGTTAACTTTTTTTCCTTAATTATTTTATTTATTTACTATTTGTTCCCTATTTTCTTGATTAAAAAAAAAAAAAGATTCATATTTTAAGAGGTTACGGGTGAAAATGAGATGGAATCTAAGAAAAGGGTCACATTGATAATTGATTTTATAATATTCAAGGAGGTAAATGGCAAGGTTTCATAGGAGAAGTAACAATTAGAAAATATCCCACGTTTGCCTTTATATATTTTTCCTTACTTGTGGTAAAATCCTTAAGTTTCCACTTTCCACCGTCA
Organism: Quercus tomentella; assembly: GCA_028535165.1. NCBI lineage: Eukaryota > Viridiplantae > Streptophyta > Magnoliopsida > Fagales > Fagaceae > Quercus > Quercus tomentella. Next base: position 79,764,748 of record JAPQVY010000068.1, read on the forward strand.
GCTCTAGAGCGGCATTTTGCGTATACATTAAGATTAATAATTAGTGCATACACGTTATTGCACACAGTTTTTCATTTACCATTGATAAAGTCCAAGTTACGAGTTTGGTGCAAAAGTGCGAATGTGTTTACTTTATGTGCAATAATATTTGTGAAATAAACACCACTCAGTGTTTATGTACTATTCTAAATATTGGGATTTCCTGCTTAATATACCATGTTTTTCTCTTTCTTCCTTTAGAACAAATATTACCCATCAAAAAAAAAAAAAAAAAAAAAATTACAGAATAAAAGGGCAGTACGCTCAATCACCGAATAATTAAATTAAATCTTAAAAAAAATAAAAAAAATAAAACACAAAAAGACGCAGCAAAAGTTGTCATTTTACGTGTCGCCGACTCCAGAATCACTGGCTTCATTAGCTCAATATGACAATCCAAATAAGTACATAAATTTATAGGACAATAAGAGACCCTTGTCAGTTTTGAAGATTGAAAACCAACTCTGATACTTCCAGTTACTTGCTAAGGTAACTTATTAATCAATAAGTCGTGTGTTTGTTTTTTCCTTTTTTTTTTTCCTCATTATTTGTTTGTTTGTTTGTTTTTTTTTTTTTTTACAGTCTTCAACGGCTAGCAGTTTCATTTTGACAATGAAGTTGAAGAAGGGCTTCGTGTTTCTCTCATTAAAATGGAAACAAATTTTTAGTGAACGGGAGATACAAGCCATGGTTGTATTTAGCCTTAGCTTACAAATCATCCTCATCTTGATGGGCTACAAGAGAAAGGTGTGTTATAAATCAATCATTTTTTCTCTTTGTATAAATTTCTTTTCCATAAATTTTGTCTCTCTTCACAAACCTAAACTTATACAGTTAAGAAATGTTAACTTTAATCATTTATTCATAATAATAACACTTTTCTCCATGTGTGAGCTTAAACTCACCTTTGATAAAGGGATCCATCGCATGAAAGTTTTAACATTTTAAATGAAAAATATGTACTATGTAGTGTGAAATTACCAATGAATCAAAAGACTTAATCTACTAGAAAAAGGTTAATTTAAATATCTAACGATAATTCTAACCGTTTATATCTAGAAAACTTTCCTATGCAATAAAAATTCAGCGCCAAATTTTAGGATGTCTCTAAGCTTGGTGAGAGGCAGATTATACTGCGACTATGAGAATGGCCTAATTAATTTTCGAAAAAAGAAAAAGAAAAAAGAATGGCCTAATTTACCTACTAAAAGCAAGTGTAAATAGGCACCTTGGGGCTTTCTCTCTCCTCTTTTTTTCCTTTAGTGTGATCGCATAGGTGTGTCACGCCCCGAACCCATTGTGTGAGTTAAACACATGGCAAGGGCCGAACACCAATAAAATTTAGTTATTTGATGATAAATAAAATTTCATTAATTAATTAATTAATTTTTTTTAATAAAAAAATTCAAATACTTGATAGTCATCAATGATCAATCATTTAACGGTTCATATAGAAAATAACAAATCAGCCAAAAGAAACTTCATAGTTGTTGTCCTGTGCTTGGCAAGGTTATTTATTTATAAATTTTGTAAATATTATAAGTAAACACATTTAAAAATATTAATTATTTAAAATAATAATATTAATTATTATTTCATGTAATTCTATAAGTTGTAAATGTCAAAATGCAAGAAATTATTAAGCGTACTTGAGGAGTACATTAGTGATGTTAAGTGGTCTTCTTAATCAATAGTATAATGCAAAGTAGTTAACACCGTAGGGGCCATTTTAGTTTGGATACAAAATGAAATAATTTGGTATTTATGTATGCTGGTATGTCATTTTTTTTAGAAAGATATATAATTAATTTATTATTTCCAATTTTTTCTTCATTTGAGCATTAGATTTATTTATGTTTTTTAATTTAGAAATAGGAAAAAATGTCATGACACATCCTGAACTTTAATTAAGATAGTAGCCATTACACTCTCTAAACTAATTTCACACATGAGCCAAATTGATACTTATGTTAAGTTTGCTGTTAAAATCTGTTAAACAGAATTAACGTCACTCATTTTGTTTAGTCCGCAGTATTCCACTAAACTAGTATTGTCCTTATTATTTTTTTTTTTTGGAAACTGTATTGTCCTTATTTTTAAAATAACGTTTATTTTAAATATTTTATAAATTATGTTCATAAAACCGTATTAGCTTAGGCACGCCAATGTTTAGATTCAAATAGGATTTGGATTGAAGAAACCCCATTGTTTATCTTTGAAATTGTCCACAAGACTTGATGTAATTTGTTATTTCTTGCTGATATGGACTAAAAAAGCGTATTAGCTAATCATTAAATAAGCCTAGGCATGAACTAAAAACCACAATTTTAAAAATCGGACTAGACCGGATGGTTCAATCAAGAACTGGGCACCAATCCAGTCTTGTAAAATCACCAAAAACGGGTATAAAACTAATCAAAAACGGGCGAAACTGGGATCAAAACCAGTTCTTTGACCATACATGTTTTAAAACCATGCTAAAAATAGAAGAGAATTTTTTAGATTCAAAAATACCTTCCCCATCCCAATTGCCCCACCTTTTCGCACTCCAACATTAAAAAACAAGCAGCCATCAATTCAAGAAGAATAATATTTACCCATAACACGACCAAGATTTCATAGGATAAGAAATTGGCAATTAGACCCAAAAAAAAAAAAAAAAAAAGAAGAGAGAGGACAGTTGAGGCAGACTTGAGTAGTCTTCATTGCACCAGATCAGAGGAGGCTATGTCGTTGTTGCTATCAAACGCACGCTGGGACCACAAATGGCAAGATCGGAGACAGGAGGGAAGGACACCGTTGTTCAATTGAGAGAGACCCTCACCCTGTTTGAGCTGTCTTTCATCGATTTATGTCTCATAATTGAACCTAGTTTCTCTCTCTCTCAATTCATTTGGTTTAGGGAAATTTTGTCTAGTTGAGAGGCATTAGTTTATTTAAACATAAGACGTAACAGAAGTATCAATCTGGCTTATGTGTGAAGTTGAGAGAGAAAATTGGTTAAAATAAAAGTTTAGAGGGTGTAATAATAACTACTCTAATGTTTAAGGGGGTGTCAAAGCATTTTTCCCCTCAGATATATAATTAGCCGAAAGAGTGGAAACGACATTGAAAGGGTAAATTGAATAGAGGGTTTTGATGTAATGTAGTATATATATTGCAGTGGGTCAGTTTGGCTTAAAACTCTTTATGTTGTTGAGTAGTAGCGGTTTAAAACTCTTCAATTTGCTGAGTAGTAGTCAATTTAAAAGTCTTATTTTGACACAATGAATAAATTAATAAAAAAATGATGTGTAAAATTATTGGACTATCAAAGTGTATGTAGCAAAATATTAAAAGGTCAATTGGTAGTCAAACCAACTCAAACGTCTCTGGTTTGGTTTAAAAGTCTCTATGTTGCTGAGTAGTAATTAGTTTAAAACTCTTCAGTTTGCTAAGTATATTTGATTTAAAACTCTCATTTTGATATAATAAACAGTTTGGTTTAAAACTCAACAATTTGATGAATGGTAGTCGGTTTAAAACTCTCATTTTGACATAATAAATAAATTAATAAAAAAATGATGTGTAAAATTGTAGGACTAAAAAACTTATGTAACAAAATATTAGAAGGTCAACTAATAGTCAAACATCTTCGACTATTATATTTGGATATAAATTAGAAAAATGTTTTGCTACATACTAGTATTGCAGCAATTGTTACATAATAGGTTATATGGTAATAAAAAGAAAACAACATGTGCCTAAGGGTTATGTGCAATCCACATGAGTAGGTGGACTCTTAGACACTTGCCACTTTTTTTTTGTTGACACATACTCCTAAATGCAGCAATTGCTGAAAACTTGTATGTAGCAAAACTTTTTCCTATAAATTATAGATAGGTTCCAAAAGTAGCTTAACATGTTTGTCATTTATTAAAAAAAATCTTAACTTCTAAATCCTGTTGGACCCCAATATTTAATGTGCGCATAATTGTAAATTAATTACCAATTATCTCAATTATCTGATCACAACTAGAGATGACAATTGGCGTGTTGGGTGGGGTCTGAGTTGGGTTGGGTTGGTTAGGTTTGAGTTTGAGTTTGGTCGTTATAAATGAGTTGTATAAATAGTTACCTATTTATTATCCATTTAAATATATATTAAATACTTATTATCTACTCAATCCATTTAATCTGTGCAAGGCCTACCTTGCCCATTTAACCAATTATAAAGTTCATATATATTCTCACCCATCTATGCAAAATCATTCGAGTTTTTTTAATTTGGAAATCTAAATTCAAAATGTCCTGGAAACAATCAGAGCTCTAAGAGAATAGAATTAAGAAAATTGAAGCTGAAACTAACTTATCTATTTTTCCTTTTCCTCAACTTTTCTCGGCAACCAAATAAAGATTAGTAAAATATTAATTAAATAAATCCTAAAAATTGAGAAAAATATACAGTGATGCAAATTAGTAAGACAGATTCAGGTGGATGATATCCAATATTGTCGCTTTTCACGCCACAGACTTGTAATCAGAGTGCATTGTTTTGGATCCCTTCAATATCGCTTTTGATTCCATGGAGTCCAAATCAATCCAAATCAGTCCAACGATGTCGCCTCCATTTTTGTCTTCGATTTCCTTCTTTTCGTGTGAGTGAGTGAGGTTTTTAATTTGTTCTATCGTACATAGAGAGAGAGAGAGAGAGAGAGAGAGGCGTAGATTTTGTCTTGTTTGGTAGTTAACAAAATGCCTGAGAAAATGAACGAGAAAATTTTCTCATTAGATGTAGGAACAAGAGGCTGGTAGGGTTACAATTAATTATTTTTTTTTTTTTTTTTTTTTTTTTAATGTTTTATTTGATTAACGCCCATGTAATTGGGCTACCTAGCAGCTTACCCATTGGATACCCAACGTGTTACCAATAACTTAGGATCTTATGTTGAAGTCCAAGGATGTGAAGCCCTTTTCTTTCAAATGGGTCCATAAAGTAAAGACTCATGCAGATGGGTCCATAGAGAGATGCAAGGCTTGCTTGGCAGCTTGTTGCCAATTTGGGCTAGACTATGATGCATAAAGCTCTTTACAAATTGAAACAAGTGCTTGGGAGGTATTGTAAGGTTTGTGTTATGATCTTAGTGTTTCACATTACTTAAGTGTAAACTTAATTATGCGTTTATAAGTTCTTAGGCTCTCTTTTCTTGTAAGTCGGTTTTTAAGGGTGAGTTATATTCATAAGTTCCTAACATTTGGTATTAGAGCTAACCACCACTCTGATTAATTGAGTGTAGCTCATTGAGTGTGGAATCAAATGAGTTGTAGTTTTGTGGTCGAATCTTGGAAGGGAGGAGAGGACCTAGAGGCTAGATTAAAATTACACTAGGTGAGTGGAGCCACCAAAAGAGAAAGAGCTACCATCGGGTTAGTGTCTACATAGCTTGCTCATCAAGGCATGAGGAAACAAAATAGAAAAAGTAATTATCTATGTAGATGATTTGATCATCAACCGGAGATGATGAAGAAGAAAAATTTAGAATGAGAGAAAATTTAGCAGTTCGGTCCCAAATGTTGATTGTGTAAAGGATGGCTTATTCTTATACCAAAAAAAGTACGGGATGCTTGATTGCAAGCCAATCCCTAATCCTACAGAGTGCAATGCTAAGCTCGGCGCACAAGAAGGTAAAGTACTTGAAGATGAAGCTTGCAAGCTTGTTTGCTACTATAATGATATCTACGCTAGAGATCATGACACACATTGATCAACTACCATATGTATGTTTAGATTGGGCTCAACTGTAGTTCCCTAGAGCAGCAAGAGGCAACTAAAAACCACCGATTGCGTAATAACAATAGCTCTAGAAAGTACACGGAGTTAGTGTCTAGAAGCATGATGAAAGGCAGATTTTAATTTCAGAGAATGTCTTGGAAGCTTCAAAGTGAGACTTAACCGATTAAAAGTGGACCTAGACACGGGTAGTCTTGATTGAGTTTAGGTTTAACCTAGTCAAGTTTGGGTCAGATCAAGATTGAGTCATAAACTTATTGGACTAAAATGGGTTGCTATAGTTATGATTGTTACTTGGTTTTACAATAAGTGATCAAGGAGTACCAAAAATTTCATAAAAAATTTTCAAATTATATATTATTGATAGGTAAAAAATTGATGTTTGTGGTTGGTTCAAATGTGAACTAATGAAAATTTGTTAACATAATTGTTGTGAAAAATATTAGCTGTGCACTAAATATTGTCTTGCAAAAAAAATCCATGTAAATGGGTTTGCCATGTACTTGCATGATCCAAGTCCAGTATGGTTCATACCATTGCATATATCATACACTCCACAACACTAAAACACATGCAGGATCTTAGTAAAAATCCAAGGAATATACATGCGCTGATACGGACGATGACCAATCTAATTACAATTAAAACCCTTTATAATTGTTAATAAAGCCTTGACAACCACTATATGCTTGATGTGGGACTTGAGAAACACCCACACAACACAATTAATATCCAAAAAAACTTGGGCACCACAACTTTGACATGTCTTCAATTTTTTTTTTTTTTCATTCTTTGGGCACTGATTACAAGATAATCTAAAGTGATTTAGCAATGGTATGCTTACAGGCTTAGCATCTTGCATGTTAAAATTTTTAAGCACCTTTCTGATGTAGTTCTTGTGATACAACAACTTTCTTGCTTCTCTATCGTTCGAATGTCCATAACTCAAAATTGTTTTTAGTAGTACCCAAGTCTTTCTTGTTAAACTCCTTGCGCTATGTGTAAAGTCTTTAGCTTGTCAACGTCAAGCATGCTCTTAGCAACAATTAGCATATCATCCACATACATTAGAATAAAAATATAAGAACCATCATCGAGCATCCTAACATATAAGTAGCAATCATACTCAAAGATAAAACAAATTTGAATAATATAGAAATCAAACCTCTTGTACCACTTTCTAGGAGACTGCTTAAGCCCATAAACTAACTTCTTTAATCTACTGACAAGATTCAATATAATAGGTTGTGTGATCTTGCTTGGTTGCACCATGAAGGTCTCTCCCTCCAAATTCCCATGAATGAATGTTGACTTCATATCCACGTCGAATAAAGATCTGCCAACATAGTTGTTGTGTATACACATCTAAGTGAAATCTCATATTAAATTATAAAGAAAAGAGTAACCGATGAATATAAAATGGTTGAACTAAAACTTATAAACTTAAACTTTTGATTTACCTAATGCCCGTATATGTTATAATAACTATTCAACCAGAGCCTCCCTAAGTGTTCTTTCTCCAATAGTTATGAAAATTTTTATGTTTAAAGCATTACTCTATTTGTATTTTTTTCCCTTATTCCTTTAAATAAAAATATATCTGCTCTTATCAAGTTCTTCTGTTCAATAAGGTTTCCACCAGCAACAGACTTATCCTCCTTCTGTGGGTTGCCTACCAATTAGCAGCATGGTTCGCAACTGTATCGCTGAGTGTAATCTCCAACCATTTCGCACCTAACACCAAAGACCCGAAGTTCTCCATAGCAGCATTCTGGGCTCCATTTTTTCTCTTGCACCTTGCTGGTCCAGACACCATTACAGCGTACTCCTTGGAAGACAATGCATTGTGGCGGAGGCAGGCTCTAACGCTAGTTGGCCAAGTAGGAGTGACTATCTTTATCATCTTTAGATCCTGGGCAAATGAGCTGCTGAATTTTCTGGCAGTTGTGATGTTGATTCCTGGGTTAATCAAGATTGGTGAGAGAATCTGGGTTCTGAGGTCTGGAAGCAGTGAAAACTTTAAAGCAACCACACTTCGTCGTCCTGATCCAGGTCCCAATTATGCTAGATTCATGGAAGAATACCAATCAAAGAAAGACGAGGGGTTAGACGTCACATCAGATACGTTGATTGAAGCTAGTATTGAATCAGATATTTCCTTTCCAATGCCAAAAAATAGTAATATCCCAGAAGCAGAGTTTCTTCAATGGGGCTATATATTGTTCCAGACTTTCAAGCAGCTATTTTCTGATCTAATTCTGAGCGTACAAGATATAAAGAATAGCCAATCCTACTTTCAGAAAGTTTCGTTTAAAGAAGCTTTTAAAGTGATTGAGGTTGAGCTAGGATTCATGTACGATGTGCTTTATACAAAGGCTTTCTTGGTTTATTCTCTAAAGCCTGTTTGTTTTCTACGTCTTACTAGTTTCTCTTCTACCTTGGTTGTACTTTTGGTTTTCTCGACTGTAGGTGACAACAAGCACTTGTACACACTAGACGACAGAGTCATCACTTATGTATTGCTGTGTGGAGCCATCTTGCTAGAGATATATTCAGTGTTGATAATACTTACCTCAGACTGGTCACTGCATTGGCTGAGTAAGCGTCAGAATGTAATGGTGGATCTCTTGTATAGAGCAATTTCAGTGATTTCATCAATTCCATTTTTGGCTCGGAAAAAGAGGTGGCGAAATAAAATGGGACAATACAATCTAATAAAATATTGCATTGAACGCAAGCCAGTATTGTGTGGTCCTATCCAGAGGTTCTTATTCCATCATGAAATGTTAGAGAAGCATCGGTACCAAGAGCTTAAGGAGGTTTCTCAGGATTTGAAGAAATTGATATTTCAGCATCTTCTAGAGAAATCATGGAGTGCCAAAGATCTCAAGACTTGCACGGAATTGTGTGCTTGTAGGGGGGGCCGGGTTCTTAAAAATTCGAAATGTTCTGATTGCATCAGAAAAGAAGAAAGAGAAAAACACCGTGAGAAGGTTCTAAAATATTCGGAATGCTCTAATTGCATCAGAAAAGAAGAAAGTAGAAAATACCATGAGACAGTGGAGGAAGAATCTGATCATGTTGATAAAGATGCAAAATGTTGGAATGAAATAAACATAAAATATCGTAATATACTCAAAGAGAGCGTCGAGGTAGAATTTGACCAAAGCATTCTTCAATGGCATATTGCAACAAGCCTATGTTATAATGATGATCAAAACAAACACCAAAACACTAGTTGTCAAAATCATCGTGAGGCCAGCAACTTGTTATCAGACTATATGTTATATCTTCAAGTCATGCGTCCTATTATGCTGCCCAATGGGATTGAACAGATCAGGTTCCAAGATACATTGGCCGAGGCTAAAATATTTTTTGAAGAAAGAAAGTCTGTATCTGATGAAATCCAAGCATCGAAAAAGTTACTTGCAGTGAATACTGATATTCCTCCATCTGTTGTGAAAGGAGACAGAAGCAAGTCAGTGCTATTTGATGGATGTCGACTTGCTAAATCTTTACAATGCCTGGAGATTGAAAAGAAGTGGGAATTGGTAAGTAATGTATGGGTTGAAATGATGTGTTATGCTGCGACTAGGTGTCGATGGAACCATCATGCTCAGCAGCTCTGTCGAGGCGGAGAGCTTTTCACTCATGTGTGGCTTCTTATGGCACATCTTGGTATAACTGAGCAGTTTCAAATTTCGAAAGGCCATGCAAGGGCTATGCTGGTTATCCAGTGAAAAAGCTTTTATGGTAAGCGAAAGTGCCCTTATTTCTAAAATAATGCATTAACAGTATATATATATATATATATATATATATATATATATATATATATATATTAATATATTGTTTATGTTGAATACGATGTCTCTTTAAGCGTATATTATCCTCTAATTCCATTCCTTGAGAATTTATTATACTTCTCTATCAATAAAAATTTATTGTTCCAAGGATTTTTCTATGTATTTTCTTTACGTATTTAATTATGAACACTACTAATTATAAGGATTTCGTCCAGCTAAAACAAGCTCTAACCATAACATGTTTCTCTTCTTGTCTCATCTAAACATTCAGTAATGTTAAATAATGAATGTCTATTGTATTGAACTACGTGAAACACTATATAAGTAACTGCCTCTATATAGTTAGCGGCACAGAATTTTGAGTGCTGTACAAACAATAGGAATGCAGTACAAGCAAGAGTAAGGTTCAATGGAGACATGAAATAAAAGCCCAGCGAGCGTATATTCTAACGACCCCTCAAACTTGTAGGGTAACATGAGATAAAGATTGAGATACGTGGAACACGACAGTGAAGGGTTGAGATTGGGTCAGGTCGGGTTCAGACCATACCCACAACCCGACCCCATCAAGATGACCTGAAATCTGACTCACCCAAACCCGCAAGTCTGGGTCAGGTCAGGTTTTTTTATGGGGTACATCATGTTTCCTTTTGTTCTCTGGCATCAAATAGTTTCTTTCCTTCAACATCCGTTTTGAGAATTTGAATCTTAAAAATCAACTTGGAAAATATAGAGTTTTAATGAGTTATTTGAAAAATTATATTTTTCCAAATAAATTCAGATTCCTTCTATTTCTCTTACTAATTCTGCTAGTTGACATCTACAACCGAAGAATGTATTCTAAAAAAATTAACCGAAGGATCTTCCTTAGCCGGTTAATTTTGCAATTTTAATGTGACCAGTGTCATCTTGAATAAGACGTCTCATGGGAAAAGATTTGTTATCACTTTTTCTTAAAGCCATCAAATTAAAATGTAGCGATCTAAATTTTATCTTTCATTTTACAATCACACCAAATCGAGTACCTATCCTATGTTGTCAACCAACGAAAAAAGCAATTAAAGTTCTGGCATTCAACACCAAATCGTTTAAGACGATTCTTTTAATGTATGGTGAGCTCTAAGACAAACCAAATCTTGCCAACTCCACCCAACAAAATATTTATTCCCAATTAATTTACTTAATTTTGGGGAGATAGCTACCTTAAGGGACGGATCCAGGAGTTTAAGTTAGCGGGGCTGAAATATAAAGAAAAAGAAACCCCAAATAATCATTCATATAGTATTAAAGAATTGTAAATACACAAAATCGTTATTTCTAAATACATTAAGATGTAATCATTTACCAAAAAAAACAAAAAAACAAAAAACAAAATAATGTTTTTTTTTTTTTAAATACTAGGCTGGCTAGGATTTTTTTTTTTTTTTTTTTTTTTTTTTTTTTTTTGTTGAAGTTAGAGCATTCACAGTAGTGGTGTTAAAAATTTTAGCTTTTAGCACCTCAAAAAACAATTTTATTTATTTTATCACCTCACTCTACAATACACCCAATAACAAATGTTCTATTTATTTTTATCACTTCATTTAAAATAATATAAACAACTCATTAAAATAATAAATGAAGAGAGAGAATTTGAGTCTTTTAATTGAAGGAAAAAATATAATCTTAATAAAATATTGTACTTTATTTTTAACAACTTGTTGCAGTCAACTAGTATTTATATCAGTTTATTGTAGTTGCAAAATATTTAGTTTTAGCTTCTCCTGTAACACATGATCTTTTGGTTCTTTAGTGGTAAAATAGTTTTTTTTTTTTTTTTTTGCTAAAATAAAATCACCATTGTGAATGTTTTTATTATTTTTGTTAAGTTTTTGGGTTGAATAGTTGCTATTTGGGTTAGACTAGTTAAGCTGATTGGAGAAAAGGGGTTTTAAGGTTTTGAAAGGGGGGCCCAACTACAAAAATAAAATATATAATAACTATATATATATATATATATATATATTTGTATATATTTATATATTGTAAAGTTGTAATTTACAACTATTTTGTGTTGGCTTTAATTCCGTGCTAAATTTGATTGTAAATTTCTTCAATCATTTTTTGCTGTATGTATATGGGTTTTTATTTGTAAGGGATGAGTGCGAGAGAATGTGAAGACTCAAGTTTCAAAGGATGAACAAGTGGTTTTCACGAGTGTCTCGCGAGAAGATTCCCCGTGAAAGAGCCACGTGTAGAGCATATAACTGAAAGATGAAGAGTCATGCCAGGTTGGAGATTTTCGCAAGTGTCTGGCGGGTAAGGCCAACTCGTGAAGGACTCGCGAAACTCTCTGTTTGGCAAAAGGTGAGATTTTGTTTTACCAAGTCTTTACCCACACTATATATACCCTCATTATCCACAAATTGTAAAAAGTGATTTTCAGAGAGAAAACCCTAGAAAATACACTTGAGAGTTAGAGATTGTTATACCCACAATCATCTACACATTTCCTTATGGTTTTCCTCAATTCCTACCTCTCCAATCCTACATCATTGAGAGGTTGATACCCCAAATACTTACCGTACCCATTCTGAGTGTAACGTGAGATTTTAGTTCTGTTGGGAAGCATTGGAATGAGCCATTCATTGGTAGATGCATTCGGGCTGAATTATGAGATTCGTAAAGTTAGAGAAAACAATGCTCCAAGAAGTCAGTCGGTAGTAGGAGCTTGGAAGGCTCAAGTACATAGGGTAGACTAGGCTTGAGGGTTTTTATTTATTTATTCATGTACTCTAACTTTATTCTTTAGTGGATCGATTTCGACTTGGAGGGCTGTGGAGAGGGTTTTCGCTGAATTCTTCGATTTCCTTTTCGATAACACGTTTCAGTGTTATCTTGTGTATGAATCTCTCTTCCCTATTCTTAAACTTTCCTTTTATTGTTGATAATAGATGAATATGACTTAGGTTAATGTTAACGGTTGTTTATGCTTCTTTACTCCTGTTCCACATTTAGTATAAGTTAGAGTAAAAGCTATTTAGTCGTATTTTTTATTTGGTGGCCTAAACAAGCTCTTGTGTATTTATACAAATCCAAGCTTTCATATATATATATATATATATATATATATATATATATATATATTAATATATAACATTAAACCCAAGGGGGGCCCGGGTCCCTTTGGGCCCCCATCTGGGTCCGTCCCTGGCTACTTTAGGGAAACTGTTTGAGTAATTAATATAATATATAGAGACACATTTTAGCCCAAAAGGCCTAAACCCAATGGATATGTGCTCAACTATGTTATGTTAACCACTCATTATTATTCAATATCGAACTTCACTCACATGTGTATATCGAATAATCTCCCCCTCACGTGTGAGTCTCTGCCTCTCTGGGGGTTTCAAGACCTCTCCTTAGGTCATGAACAAGTGCTACTCACTCATCCTGCCTAATGGCCTTTTTTCCTTCGCTAGTGCATCATCCATGGGTCTCTATGTGTTAACCCTACACATCTTTTATCCTCCATGGGAACCTCACACCTCACCGTTGTCTAGCGTCATTGACAATATTCTTTTGTGGGCTTTTTCTCCATGATGTTTCTCTGTGAGCCATTTATGCTTGCTCTGTCCCTGTTGGGTAGGGACCATGAACACCTTACCACCTTCGCTGCACACCACCATTGTTTCTGATACCACTTGTTGGGAAGATAACCACCTTGGAGAGACTTTTTGAGTAATTAATATAACATATAGAGACACACTTTAACCCAAAAGACTTAAGGCTAATGAATATGTGTCCAATTATGTTATATTAACCATTCATTATTGTCATTATTATTCAATATGAGACTTCACTCACATGTGTATATCCAACACTTAAGAAGTTGATAGAAGTATGAACCTAGCAACCTACAAATTCAATTCACAGAGCTACTAGATAGGAATAGTTTTCGGAATTTACATTTTTTATTCCTTCTTTATTAATGAAATTAATTAATTAATTCAACGCCAAGGAATCAAAGTAATCCAAAAAAGCAATTGAACTAATTAAAACTTCACTTTCGGTAAAAACGCAATAAAGTAAATTAGCATATACAATTACATCCCTATTAGGATAAGTTTAACTTCTTAGAATATATTTAGATTGGTTGAATTTATCATTAACTAATGAATTTAGGTTTGACCTGCCTGTTGGCAATCTAGCTTGGCAAATTTCTGATTTGTTATGACCAAATTTAAAACGGGATTCAAATTTGAAATCAAAGTTTAATAGAGGAAGACAAGGAAACTTTAATTTTCAAAAGGTTTGCATTGGAAAATTTCAAGAGATGATTATGGTAGCCAAAGAATTTATGAAACGTTGTAAATTAATAAAGAAATTTGCATTGCTATATATCCTTAAATACATTAATTTCTTTCCATTTCCTATTTGTAATAAAGGAAAGTTTATGTCATTTAAAATGCATTTTCAACAAAATTTTTTGGTTTTGTTTCCACAAGAAACCAATTAATGAATTTTCAAATTTCATTTATATCTATATCAAATTGCTCTCTTTTTAGTTGTCCGTTTAAGAATTTTATAGTCATAATTAAATTTATTGTTAGAAATTTACATACCATTGATCTACCTCTTCATCTCCCACTCATTCTTGGGATCCATTTGATCCACTAAGGGCACGTATGGTAGACTGTAATGATAATTACATAGGAATAGAAATAGGTATTATAAGAAATACACGATGTTGCAATTTAACATTTATTACTATTCATTTGTTTGGTGAAAACACAAGAATAGAACCTTGAAGATAATAGAATGTTTAAATCAAATTGTCTAAATTGTAACATTAGAATAAAACTTAAGCTATATTTTAGGAAATATCTTATTCATATAAATATATTCCTAAAAAATAATATTTTTTAAATTTGAAAGAAAGATTAGTTATTTTTTTTATGACTTTATTTTCATAATTGTTCTGTGTATATGGAAAGTTTGTTTATATAGAAATATATTAATTTTAGAAATTAATACACCTACTAAGGAATAGCTATTATAACATTTTTAGAGAGGAATAGTTATTCCTCATTTTAAAGAATAGCTATTCATAAGGAATGACTATTTCCTCTAATAAAAATATAACCAAACTATCAAGTAGGTAAACCACATGAATAAGTAAATAAGTAAATATGTCCTAACTAAATATCCTAACTAAATAAGTAAATATGTGCCCTTCACTTTCCAAAAAACAAGCCATCTTCATTGTCACCACCCAAAACCTCAAAAAGAAACGAAGAAAGTTATCATTTATTTTGTTGTTGCCAAATCATACAACAAATAATATTTTGAGAGAGAGAGAGAGCCGAAAACTGAAAAGTGATGAAGATCAATGGCTGCTTTAATTCCATTGAAGCTTGTCAAATGTGTTAGATATTTTATTTTTGTGGAATATAATGCTCTTTTTGCTTGCAAAAGTTTTAAATGCTCATTTATTGTGTTAGATTCTAAAGACTTAGGATTAAATGTTTAAAAACTAAATTATTTTATGTTGGCAAACTGAGTATAAAAACTAGTCAACTTTAAGATCATTGTGTCTTTAAAGAAGTTTAGACCTTTCTCAAGTTGATACAAGTCAAGATTTGAGAATATACAAGATGCAGAAAGAAGAATTCAGAAACTGAAGAATTTGACCGATTGAACTTGTTCTTCAACCGATCACACGAATTCTGCAGATTTTACTAAAAGCCCGAAAGCCCATGAAACATTTAGATTTTGAGTCCAAAACTCTAATACACATTTTCTAAGTCTTGTGAGTTACTCTAATGAGATTTGTGAGGTTCTGTAACCTTCTAACTCAACAAGCATCTACTGGAAAGAAAATCAAAACACAATTACCAATGGAAATAAGTTGCTACAAATAAAGTCAACCAAATTTGATGATCTAAACCTTTGATTGGGGTACTGAGCATCATAAACTAGAGTGTTTGTGTGCAACAGAGTCATAATAGAATAGTCCGTGGATTTGAAACTGCGTGTGGTCACGTGAGTAAGTACTACATGAAGTAGCATAAAATTCAAGGTTAAGTCTTTTGTAAAAACTTCCATTCTATTAGTGAATTGTTGTCTTCTGGATTGTTTAGGTTAAATTCTCCCCAAGATTTTTAAGTTGAAAATGGACAGTTTCATTGGTTTTCCTGATTCATCATATCGATGTGTTCTTTACTACTCCGCTATATGTGATATGATTGATATTTGTTTAACTTAGATCTGTTTAATTGAACTAAGTAACAACTTGGCTTTAAATTAGGTTTTAAAAAAACAGTGTTTACAAGGGTCTAAAATCTAACAAGTGGTATCAAAACATGTTAGCTCTTGATTAAGTAGTCTTACTTAGAGTTAATCCTTGACCCCTGTTGTATTGGATCGTATTCACTCACTAGTGATCCCTTCCCACTTCGATGGGAATAACTATGCCTACTGAAAGGTTGTGGGTGAAAGTGTGGGTGAAAGCGCCCACAATGTGGGTCATCCTCTCTTCGTAGGAAGTACACCTTGGCCATGGTGGAGGGTGTAAATGGAGTCGGTTTAGGAACCGAAATATAGCGCTCTTTCGTGGAAGGATTGATCTTTTCTAGAGCACTTGTCCGAAATTTAGGTATGGGGATGGGAAGGTGTTAGCACTCAACCCCACTCGATTCGTGGGTCAGCTTCCACTGATTGTGTTTCAAGTCTTAATTTTGTTAAAGACATATTTAACATGTTATTTTAACTCACCAAATTGACTGCTACCAAAATGTAGAAACCAAAATGGTGTTTTCACCTTAAAATTTGGATGGCATTTTGTTAGTGCTTGACGTTAGCTTTCTAATTTGCAGTTGTTACGAAATGAATAAATTCACCACCCACCCTATTTATACATAGATTATTATTAGACTATGACTATGAAAATGCAATTGAAATATGTATAATGGTTGGATTTTTATAATTTAAGCTGAAAAACTGCTGCTGGACACGTACTTATGTTAACCTTTCTGTTGTGCATTTGGTTGTTATGGGAATGATGAAGAACTACAAATTCGTTGGTTCTAGCATTAAAACAATAAATCTGAATTTCCTCCATTAGCTAATTAAATATTTGCATTTTTTCTTTAACTCTCTAATGCATCGCACACATTACCAACTAGTAACTTAAAAAATGTGGTAGCTACTTGTCTTACCAAGGGGAAGGGACAATTGGCACAGCAAAGTGGATAATTATTCAATGAGAGCCACTAGAGTACAATAATCACTGACATTTTTTTTTTCTGGAAGAAAAACATATGGCACCCTCAATTTATTCCAGTCATCTGCATAGTATGGATATGACTATTTTTTGATGGTCAAGGATATGACCTACATATTATTGATCAAATGCCTTCGAACCAACCGACAGAAAAAAAAAAAAAAAAAAAAAAAAAACAAACAAACAAAAAAAACAAAAAACAAAAAACAAAAAACAAAAAAACAAACAAATGAATGAACCACACGCAGACATAGAGTGGCACATTTTTGCAGCAAAGCGTGCAATTTTATTCCAGTCATTTGCATTGCAAGCATATGACATTTATTGTTCAAATACCTCAGTGCCCTCATTCATGGAGACCCTAACAGTTGCTTGAGACATAATCTCCTCATCTTTCCATTTGGTTAGACAAGTAATGAAAGGAAGGACAATCTGTAGATACAGATTGCAATTTCAAAATCATAATAACTTGTTTAAAGGGCTGAATAATCAAAAGGAACAGAGATGTAAAAAGAAAAACAACCTCAATAACATGGACAGAAGCTTGAGTTCCGTTCAGCATTGACTACTGCAAATCAGTGTTTATGACTGCAAAGACAGAATTATGGCCCCAGGTTTGCTCCTTGCGCTTTTCCACTTGTCTTGTGAAATCAAATGACATAATTTTTAACTTCAATTCACGAAGAGTCTTGAGATGGATCAACCCAGAAGGGACCTTCAATTTCTCGCAAGACCGGAACTCCAACTTCTTGAGGCTCTGCATTGCTTGTTCCTCCACATGCCATTCTTCCAATTCCTGAAGCATTATGAATTTCCGAACTTGAAGCTTAGGGAAGCCTCCCTTAGAGCAAAACATGCTTTTCCCAGTATAAGAAGCAGAGTAGAAAGTAAGGAACTCAAGTTTGTGAAGCTTCTCTAACTGTGGCATTGGATCATCTGAAAGGCCAGAGGCTGATAAAGTAAGATCAGTTAGGCTTTGGGGGAGTGCAGTAATGTTCATGATGATGGACGGATCATTTAATTTTCCAAACAGATATAGGGATGAGAGATTTTTGAGGCATGACAAGTGATCCACATAGAGATCTTGAAGTTGACTAACTTCATCAATTGATTTTAACGTCAATTCTTGAAGTTGCTTTACTTCCACAAGACTATCTGCCAATGATGACATTTCATTTTAGGTTGATGTGCAATTTTGCTTCGACAAAAATCGCTTAAGTACAGGTTTTGAAGTTTCTGCAGTTTCCATATTGAATTAGGGAGAATGTGAATATAAGTATGCTTCACATCCAATATTTCAAGGTTCACTAAGTTGTCAATTGATTCCGGAAGACTCTCAAGGTAAGTCCACCTTAACTGTTGGTGATGCCCTCCATCCCCACACTGGTGAGAGTGGAGAAATTCTCAGCACTGTTGGTGGTTAGTTGTGAGACGATTTCATGTATATCTTCTTCCAAGCCAACCACCGAGTTTGTCCCCTCTCTCAGTTCAATGCGAAATATCTTTATGCTAAAGGCAAGCAAATTGAGAGCTTTCTTCAATCTTTCAGTTTCCGCATAGAACTTTAGCCAAGGATCTGTCTCCTTTTGACTTCTGCTGCTTTGGGATTGGGAGGAAGACAATTGTATCTTTAACAATGATTTTCATTTGATCCTTCCAAGCCATCCTTGAATTGCCCATGCCTTCAACTGGTTTTGCATCTTTGAGAAGTTGGTGCACTTTTTAAAAATAGTCTGGTAGCTCTTTGAGTTGCCAAGCTACCTTGGGTTGTTCTTGACTGAGCTGCTTTTGAAACTTGTCTAGAACTTCTAAAATTTCCTTGTAATCAATTTTGGCCCGAGTTTTCTGATGTGGGGTTCGATCAACAGATTTTGATGGAACTCTTCGGATAAAGGTGAAATCAAGCACATACTTCTTTAAAAAGAGGCGCGAGAGCAGTCTTTCGATGTTCTCAAAGCTTTTCGGGAGATCCTTTGCAGTGGTGGAGGGAAGGGCCCCGCGAGGGGGGGCAGGTGCCCCCCCGAACTTTCAATTTATTTTACTGATAATGATAATGTATTGAACTGAAATGTCTTATTTGCCCCCCTACACAAAAGACAAAAAAAAAAAAAAAAAAAAAAAAAAAAACTTTTCTATTTATTGGGAACAACCTACAGCTACATGGTTGAGAATTGAACAGCCTACTGTAACACTACTAAGGATTTTGCTAATGTGTATCCTAAAGACACACAATAATTTTTATTTTTGGAAAAAGAAATTTTCGGAAATTGAAAAAGTACTGACAGTTTTTTCAATTTTTGAAAGAATATTTCCAAAAATGGATGACTTAATGTGTGCCCTGAGGACATACATTAATCGGACCCTAACTTTAATATAAATCTATTGGTCCCACCTAGTAATGATTAAAAGAAAAGAAAGAAAAAAAAAAAACCTACTGCTAATGCTATATGCCTATACGGAATAAGAATCACAACAGTCTAATACTAAGAGCACTCACAATAGTGGTGCTAAAAAACCATATTGGTATTTTTAGCTCCTCAAACCCTTAAAAAGTATGCTCCAGCAATGGAGCTAAACTTATATTTTTCAGCTCCATTGCTACAATGCACATCTATAGATAGATGTGCACTGCAGCTGAGAGCTAAACAAAAATAATAATATTTTACTCCGGCCCAATTAAAATAACAAAAACTTATTCTCTCTCTCTCTCAATCACTCCGTGCTCTCTCTCTCTCAGTCACTCCATCTGAACATCATCTCTTAAAAGTCTCTCATGGCCTCAATCTTCCTGAGCTCAATGAGTCCCGTTCCAGCTTTCTCAGTAGCCTACAATATCATCTTCGCCGACTCGCTCTCTCCCTCGGCCCTAATGATGGCAGTGCACCTCTCCTGCTTCGCCTTCGCCACCACAAACTTCGACCTCTCCGCCTCCTGCTGCGCCACCTACTTTTGCTCCACGGCATGCGAGAACTCTACGTTGTACAACAGGTGAGTGATCGCCACATCATCGAGCACGATGTTGAAGTTCCTGGCATGCTTAGTGAGCCCGGTTTGCATGAGCGCCGAGACTTGCGGGTGCTCGGTGAGGAGCTGATCGGCGTTGAACTGAGCCATGATGGCCTTCAAGACCTCGCTGCCAATCAAAGGGAGGACCTTCTCGTCGTACTCGAGACCTAGGGTTTGGACGATCTAAGGGAGGCGCATGACCTTAGGGCGCGAGAGGACGCGGAGGATTAGGTTGGCCATCTGGAGGTCCTTGGTGCCGGAGACAGAGGAGAAAGTGTGGGGGCTTCGTGCGGATGTTGAAGCTGAAAGGCTTTTGGAGCCATGGGATGAGGAAATGGGTGCCTTCGCCAACGGTTTCATTGAGAATTCCATGAATGCGGTCGAAGATGACCGTGCACTGACCGCCGTCGACGGTGTAGAGAGATGAGTTGGTGGTGGCGGCGATGGCAGCGGTGGAAGAGTCGGTGGCGGTGGCTGCGACGGTGGCGGTAGAAGAGTCAGTGGTGGCGGCTAGTTGTAGGTGGTTGTGATTGTTATTTACTGTAGTGGATATATTATTTCATTGTGATGTTTATATTATTTTATTGTATTGAAAGCTAAAATGGATTCACTTCTGCAGCATGTGTGTAGGTAAAATAGATCCACTGCTGTGGATGCTCTAATAGAACTCTGAAAAAAAAAAAAAAAAAAAAAAAGAGTTTATATATAATACAGTGTAAAGTAAGCCTCTCATAAAAAAAATAAAAAATAAAAAATAAAATGGTTCTTTGGATTTTTTTAAAATTAAGTAAAAGGGGAGTAATTAGTTTTTTTTTGTAGTTTGTAATTTTGTTAATATAATAAGGGTAAATTTGATAATTTAGTTGGTTCAGCACTTCTAAGTTCTGCTCTCCCTCAAAATCTCTCCAATTTTGGAGAATTAAAAATGAGGGGTTAGAAGTAGTTAGAACTCCTCCAAACCCCTCTAAATCTCTCCTCCTACTTCTTTAAAAAGCATCTAAATAAGGTAATTTAACTTACTCTCCTTCTCTCTACTCTACTTCTCTGTACTCTCCCTCCATCCAAACAAGCTATTAGAGTTTCGGTTGAGTTTTTAAAATTATTCAAGCTAAGTTTTTAAAAGCATTCAAGTCATTGAGTCACATTTAAATATTCACAGTTATATTACGTACTCTTAATATTCGTGTTTAAATTTTTTTAGATTAATTTTTTACTTTCAATCTTATCTTTTAATCTTCCCCTGACCTAAATTCCTGACTCCGCCACTAATCTTTTGCCATCATCCAATTACCTAAAAACGGAAGCTATGTCATTAGATCTGTGGTTTTGCGGTCGATCTGATGTTGTAGTTTGCAGATGACCTCTGCTTCTTTCACCCAGGCCTTTTCTGTTTCGCTTTCCAATGTATGCCCTTCTAAATCTCGCAGGAAAGCACTCTGTAGATGTGGTGGCAACTGGATTGAATACTCTATTTCCTTTTGTGTTTCAGGCACTAAATTTGGATAAATATCAGCCATCAGGCTTTTGAATTTCTTTTCAATAAAGACAGTTGCTTTTGCTCGTTTATGAAAGGAAGATTTATCTTCCTCTATTGGTCTGTCTTTCAGGTTTCTAACAATAGACCTTGACTGCTCTACTGATTTGCAGATTGTCGTCGTCTTCCGGGGTTGGTCATTTATCAGATAATTGCACGAACCCAACTCAGCCTTGAGGCTAAAAATTTTCATGAAACCAGTAAAACCAGAGAAACAATTCCAGAAAATATTTTATTTCATTTAGTCTCCGGTAGGTTTCATTGCAATACTTTACCATGCCAACCAGGGTTTTGGTTGCCTCAAACCAGCCTCTCTCAGCATCAGATAGTTGTACAGTGGCTCCTGGTTTTAGTTGAGAATCCCCAAGTTGATTGGGTTTCTCATCTATTTTTTTCGCTGATTCTGCAACCTCTTCTATATCTTTTATGATAGTTTCCAAGATCTTGAAATCCCGTTGAACCTGCTCAAAAATGTCCTCCACCTGTCCAAGCCGTCTGTTAATGAGGCACACGGACACGACGACTATGAGGACAAAAGCAAGAAATTACAATTAAAATTGAAAAGGCCATGGGTGCTCTCTTTTGTTGGTATGTGAAGAAAAGCTATGCGGAACTCACTGAAGTTGCACGGTTGGTTTAATGTAAAAAGAAAAATGACCTCTACATGGTTCAAAAGTGATGTGTGAAGGAAGTAGTACTAAAAACAAAGCTATTATCCAATTTACAGACTTGGCTTCAAGCCTTCAATAAAAAGAAAACGGCCATTGAGTAGTTTGAAAGCATCATTAATTACTAAATGAAGAAGAAAAGAATCTGAACCCTCGATAGTAAACTACTAGAGCTAATTAAGACCCCCAATTTTTAAATCAATGCACAATTAACCCGGACTACTTCCTAGTGCATGGACATACATAATAATTAATTAAGTAAAAGCACAAGGAGTAAGGGAAGAGATGCAAATACAGGATAACACGACGATGTGTTATCAAAAAGGAAAACCGAAATACTCGACGTAAAAACCTCTCCATGACCGTCCAAGCCGAATCAATCCACTAGTGAATAAGCATTAAAAAATGGACTCTCCAAACCTAGTCTACCTTCTGTACTTAGACCATTCAAGTCCTAGATACCAATGGGCTTCACCAAGCCTTGTCTTCACTAGCTTTCCAGATCCCGCAATTAACACCAATTGAATACACCATCTAAAATGGCATGACCCAATGCTTCTCAAGAGCTCTAAAACAACTCACAACACTCAAAATGGGTGTAGTATATGTTTAGGCTAAGATCCTCTCAATGGATATGGAATTAGAGAGGGAAGAGTATGAGGAAAATCAAGAGAAATGTGTAAAGAATTGTAGGTAAGAATCTCTAACTCTCCAATGGATTTCTACGGTTTTCTCTCTGAAACTCTTCTTACAATTTCATGGGTAATGTGGGCTTTTATAGTGTAGGCAAAGAAATGAGGAAAGACACAAAAATAGCTGGCTGTGCATCTCGTGAGTCATGTTGTGAGTTGGCCAAGTCACGTCGCAAGTTGTCCAAGTCGCAAGACACTCGTGAGATGCCATTAGGCATTAAACGCTTCAACTTCCAGCATGTTCTCCTCACATGACCTTTCACAGGTTGCTCTACTTGCGAGCTAGTCGCGATACAATCGCGAGTTGTCCAGTTTCCACAATTCTTCACCAATTTCACATACTGAATCCACAAAAATACAGGGAAATGATAGAAATAATTTCAATCAAATTTGACACGAAATTAAAGGCAAAAGAACATAATTGAAAATTACAACTTTACAGAATCCATGCAACAAGTAGCGTTCCAAACTACGACAAATTTTGGCTACTAACTTGGTTATAGCCTAATGCTATAGCTCCCAATAAATAAACTTAATATGCTATATATTTTGAAAATCTAATCGTTAGATTGGATATTCTTTGGACAAATTATAGCTACAAATTTTGTTCTATCCAATAGCTACAACTTTACTTAATTTTTTTTTATTGTATATGAATTTTAAGAAATTAACCACTAGATTACATTTTTTTTTCTTATATCCTCCTTAGTTGCTATTGACGCCTTGCGGCTGCTTGACCACCCATCACGGCAACACTCACGAGCTTCCCCCTCCTTTCCAGGAAGAGGGGTGTATGCATGTGCATACGATGCTCGGAGCTCAGGTGCTGTGGAGAAAGGTTGTACCTCGGGTGTGTGACTGGAATATGAGACAATTTTAAGGAAATTACCAAGGGTAAGTGAAGTCGCCACCAATCATTGGGTTTTTCTAAGGTGTGATTGGTCACATGACTCTATTTGATTTTATTACCAATCCTAGGCTAAGAAAAAGGTCATTTTTCCTAATCTAATATGGATGGGTAAAATATCTTAATTCTTGAGTTCAGAAGTCTGGTTATGTGTGGGGAAGTTGTTAGGCATCCCACAATGCTTGTTTGATGATAGTCTTTTGTTTTAGTAAAATCATAATTTAAGGACATTCGTAGTTAAAAACGAGCTATTGGCATTAGCTTTCGAGGCTATAAGCAAATTGGACTTTGAGGTTTGGATTTGGAAAGGATGTGGTCTCAATCGATGCTTCCCAAGTGTGTTTAGAATCATTGCCAAATTTCTGCAGCAAAAATCCAACAGCATTTTGCCTTATTTTCAGGGCAGAGATCTGGTAGCAATTCGCCTCAAGTGCGTCATAGCACACCAAACACTATTCTCACCAAGCTTCCACCATGAGAATACATCAATGGGGATGCCCTATTTTCACAGCGAAAATCTAGCAGATTTTCACGTTTGGGTAGGGTTTCATGCCTGTGTATACGGCGCGTGTCAACATGCTCGTGCTAGGACAAGCTGGTGCCCCTCAGAGCATTAAGCACATTGATACGTGTCGCATACATGTAGAAACCGATGTCACTTGGTGACATGGATCAGGACGGTCACACAATGGTGACTATGCACACAGTATGACATGAATATGCACCTGCAACAAATGCCTTGAGCACATACTCATGCCACAAGGTCAAGAGCACTCATGGCTAGAAAGGGTCGCTCACGTAGTCATGAGGGTCCATCATACACAGTGCATAATCAGCCATACACACGTAGGCATATATATATATATATATATATACATACATACATACATACATACATACATACATCATGCACAATGCTGTCACACAAAGTAGGAAAGTGAAACAGACATTGCAAACGTTTTAAGGGTATGGCCCAGCAAGGTACAGGAAATGTAAAACAAACATTGCCATATCTACGGAATGTGGCCCAAGTAAGAAGCAGGAAAGATAAAGGATACAAGGAGAGGGATAATCCTAATACATGCTTTAGAGAAGAGGCTAAGAGAGAGAGGGAAAGAAAAAACCACTCAGGAGGGGCTAGACCCCCTAATCTACTGAACATTTCCCTTTGTGGGCTTGTGTCCTTTTATTTGCATCCTTACCCTTTTTGCTTATGCCTAGAAGGTCGCACCCTTGCTCCAAATGTCCATGCTCTATGCGTGTACATGCAATGACAAAGTAAACAAGCCAACAAACAAACAAAGAAACAAAATAGAAGGAAGACATGCTAAAAGACAAGCTAGCAAAAGATGCCAAACGAGGGCAAACAAGCATGTTATCAAACAAAAGAGGGTGTCCTAGGAGGACAAATGTAGGTTTGGATCAGGTGTTTATAGTTCCATGAGTTCGGAGTAGGACACACAAACTCATGCATGAATATGTAGGCAAGAATGCAAAGAAGCAAAAAGAGACAAACGAGTGGCACAAAGCAAGCAAGGCAATCATATCAACATCGTACAGAGCAAAGAAAGGTGTGTATTAAGCACACCAACACAACGGAGGTGTATCTCACAAGTGGTAACACCCAAACTATCCACAAGCGAGACAGATGCAACCACACAAGCAAGTGGCCTTAAAGACCGACAAGCACAAACCCATGAAGGGCACAAAGCACGGCAAAGCCTAGATCTAGCCAGGCAAACAGGGATATAAAGAATAGAAGCAAGCATGCAAACATAGACATGCATAAAAGAAATGATCCAAATCCTTTGTTATAGGCCTAGGTGTATGGATGTAGGCCTAGACCACAAGATCTAGATCTACACCCTACCTAAAGGGCCAAAACACAAGAAAGGAGGCATAACAAGAGGCAAAAGGGTTTTAGAAGCATATGACATAGTAACCAACATGTAGATCTAGACATATGAACATTGCATGGAGCACACAAAGATATAGATTTGAGTAAGAACATAGCAAGGAGCACATAAACATGTAGATCTAGGCATAAAGATGACACAGAGCACATAAGGATGTAGATCTGGGCACAAGAAATGGTGTTTAGACATATCCTTGGGCTAGGATATGCCTAAATACTATGCTTATTCTAGATCTACATCACCCAAGCAATGAAAACATGGCAAAAAGCAAGTAGACATGCTAGGAAAGTTATAAAACATGCTAGGAAGCAAGATAAAGAAAAGAACATGCTAGGAAAAGAAATAAAGCATATTATGAACAAAGACAAAGCAAAGGGTGTAGATTGTAGCTAAAAAGCTACATCTACACCCTTTAAACCTCAAACCGAAGGTCCTAAGACCAAGGAAAGGAAAACGAGTACAGGAACATTACCTCTTGATTGTTGAGAGAATAGAGAAATCAAAGGTCTTTAATGTGTTTAGGAGAGAATTTAGAGAGGAAAAGAGAGAGAATCTGCCTAGAAAAATGCTCCAAAAATGCCCCAAAACCTCTTTTCTTTTCTTTTCTTTTTTTTTTTTCATTTTTTTTTTTAAATTTGAGAGGGGGGGGGGGGGGGGGGGGGTGGGGGTTTGGGGGTTTTTATAATGAATTTGTGACTCTTCACCTCCAGGGGCCACTTAGTGGCCGCCAGCCAAACTAAGTGGTCGTCGACTTGGAATGGCCTGATGAAGGCCTTCTCGGGCTTGAATTGGGTTGATCTTGGTGTCCCTGAAAAGGTCTAGATGTGTAGTTTATGAAAAGCTAAAGAACTTGGAAAGCCAATGGTTGGATAAAATGTTATGGCCTCAGGAAGTGAGTCGATACGCTCCGCACGGTTTTCAAGATATCTTAACCGTAATGACTTCGATTTTGACCCATGAATAGTCGTTGGAAAAAGAATTCAATAATTTTCGCAATGACACTATCCTCAACCCATTCCAATGGTCAGATCAAAATTAGGGTTTTTGATGCTCTCGGGAGTCAACCTCAAGTCAAAACTTGGTCAAAGTTCACGAAAACCACCGAGCAGATTGGGTTAGACGTAGAATCATGAAAAATGTAGTTTTGAGATGATTTTGACTAAATTTGACTTTCAGTCAAACTAGGGTTGGCCAGGGGCATTTTGGTCAATTTGACCTGAAATGACACTTTGAGTGCTCCGCAACTCGAACGGGTTGCGCCATGTCAATCTAGATGTTTCCATGGCCTTGTGGAAGAAAGTTAATATTTTTTAGATTTTTGGGGTCTAGCATGTAAATCGATGGCAGACAAAATATAGTGTCTACACTTGCAAATTTCCCAAAACATCAAAAATCAATAGCTATGCTATCAATCAAATTTTTAAATTTCAAGTTTTTGTAATCTAAAATTATTGTGATTAATTAAGCAATAGATCGGATTTAAACAAACATCAAACAAGTATAGATCACATGAACACCAAGAATGATGACCCAGGAAAAATTTTGAAACTGTGGTTTCAAAGTAAAAAACTTGAAGAGGATTTAACCTAAACAATCCTTAAGGCAATATTTCACTGATAGAATGGAAGTTTATACAATATACTTAACCCTAAATCTACTACTACCTTATGTAGTACTTACTCACATGATCACATGAAGTTTCAAACCCATGGACTCTTCTATTGTGAAACTGTTGCACACAAACTCTCCTGTTTGTGACTTTGAAACTCCACGCAAAGGTTTAGATCATTAACTGTGGTTGATTTGATTGTAGCAACTTTCCTATATAGTCAGATCTGTTACTTGCACAAGGTCTTCAGTTGTAGCTTCAAAAGGGTTTGGAAAACTCTAGATTTGTGTACAAAATACACCCTTTTGAAATTGTAAAAACGTGCTCTAGGGTTTATATTTAAATATCCTTAAGATCCATTAATACCCTAGATCCAATGGCTGAGAAAGAAAGTGAGAATTTAGAGTTACAATTTATTCATGGTTGCCAACCTAAAAATATGGACTTTACAGATTGAATAGTATATAACATCTAATTGACTCAAAATTTGATATGCGCGTTAAGATCATAAACAATGTGAAATTAATAGTTAGATTTTCAAAATATTTAGTTATGTTAATGTTAGGTTTTAAGGATTTAGGATCTAAATGTTTTAGAACTTCAATATGTAATGTTGGAAAATCATGATCAAAACTTAGAGTCTAGAATTAGGCTGCTCAAAGTATGTTTATTGTAAAGTTGGAATCGAGTAATTGCAAAAAATTACTATTCACTTTCTGCAAGGCTCAATCGATCGAAGCTCGTGCAGATTGTTTTTCTACAAATTTTTCCAACTCAGCCCAAGCCCATATAATGTGTAGGGTTTTATATTTTGCCTTAAATATAAAAGGAAAAACCCTAGCCACATTTTATTGTTGTTGTTTATGCTGTGTGTATGAATCTCTTGTGAGATCTAAAGGTGTTTGCCTTCATACATACTTAGGGTTATCAAGATTAAGATTGATGTCGAGAGCTTGGTGATTGCTTCAATTGCTGCATAAAGAGCTTAAAGAAAAACACAAGTGGGAGTACTTGTGGTTGCTGTGAATCCAATAAAGAAATAGTTCGCGGACTCGAAGCTGTCACATGGTCGTGGTAGTAAGTTTTCTACTCGAGGTAGCAATAAGATGTTAGTGGTCTAAATCGCTATTGTAAAACTTCAATTCTTTCATAATGGATCTGTTTTACCTTGAGGATAGCTAGGTTAAATCTTTCCCAGGTTTTTTACCAGTTTAGTTTTCCTGGGTTATCATATCGTTGTGTTCTTTATTTTCTGCACTATTTCAATGATATGATTTATTTGTGTTAACCTAGATTTGAATAATTTACCTAAGTTAATCACTTGGCTAAATAACTAGGTTAATCTGTTTGTGTTTAAGGGGTCTAAAAATGTACAGTTAAGTTTTTTTTTTTTTTTAGTGAAAGTTGTAGTCATTGGTTATAACAAAGTTTGTAACCAAAGTTTGTCCATATTCTTTATGTTTTTAACATATATGTCAAATTTCATGTCAATCAAATGTTATTTAATTTTGAATCCATAAACTTACTTTTCATACATAAAATTAAACTACAAAAAATAAAAATTTAACATTTGATTGATAACATAACTATTGTTCTTTGATCTTCTGAAAATTCTGTAAGCATGAAGAAAAATTTAATCTAGTAATGTATTTATAAAAATTCACTTCCAATGGAAGATATTAAATAGAGTTGTAGCCAAACTTTATAGACAATATTATTCTGGAATTTATTCAAATTATAAGGATGCTTTAGTGAAACTGAATATAACTAGTACACGGCTCAAAAGTGATCACTACTGACTCACTAGAATGAATTGTGTGAAAAAAAGTACTATGCAAAAAAAATCTTTTTATAAGCAATACCTTCTATATTTTACTCATCTTAAATAAAGAAATAAATAAAAAGCTTCTATATTTTGATTCTTCCTCCATTTTTACAGGTCATTCAAAAAGGCTCTTTTGCCGGAATTAGGAAGAAGCAATCATTAGCAAGCAGAAAAGGTGATGCGTGTCTCTTCTCTGTGCTCTCTCCAGTCTACACAGCTAAGTTTGTAATACTGTTAAGTTTTTGGGTTTAACTTAAAATTCTTTAAATTATAAGGTTTCATTTTAAGCTAACTCTAAAATATAATGTTTAAAATGAAATTTATAAAACAAGTGCCTCACCAAAAAATTATAAACAAGAACTTATCCAAGTTATACATGTACTTTAATGAAAAAATATGACCATTAGATAGTCAAAAGCGATCGTTACTAAAACAAGAAGAACAGAATCATGGGAGCTCTCTTTAATTTGTTGGTATGCCAAGAGAAGCTATGAGGAACTCATTGACTTTGCAGAGTTTATTTAACGAAAAGATACAAGAGCACTACATTCTTCAAAAGTCATCTGTGAAGCATGTAGTACTCAAAACCAGGGACGGAGAGTATGTGTGGGCCCCCTAGAATTTATATTTCGTTAAATGATGTAATATATATATATATATATATATTTTTAGGAAGAAGTAAGAAAATTTTATTGAACTAAATTTAATTATAATACACTATCCAAATCACTAGATATGGATTCTATCCATATATCCGTGTTTGCACATAAAACTGCTTTTTTAACTAAGGTATGAGCTAACCTCCAACCTATAAGAATTGATAGATAAAACTTAAAGCAGCCCAATATTTGTACATTTTTCATAGGAATTGGTTCTTTTTGAGAACTACTGCTTTCAGCTTCGTCTTCTTGTTTAATGACATTTCTTGGGATTAAGAAATTCATTCATGCGAAATTTTCCTATTCATTTTCATGATGAGGAAAATCCTTTATTCAGTTATGAAAATCTATTATCAATAAAATAAAGATTTTTTCCTGAAGCTTGAAGAGATATATGGCCTGGATCTTTGCTTTGATCTTCTTAGATCATTTAAAAGCAATTGTTTTGGAACTTCTAGATCCTTCCAATCAATTAATCTAGAACTTATTTTTATTTCAGAAGTCTAGGTCCAAAGATTTCTAAAAAAATATTTTATTGATATTTTGTACTTGTTTGAGGTAATTTGTTTATTCATGGATGGTTTTCCAATGAATTGATAGATCATGAGAATTTGATTACATGTCTATACCTTTTGTTTTTATTTTAATTCTAATGGTGTTTTCTAGATTAGGATCATTGACTGAAATAAAGTAATTTGGCTTGAAAACAAATCCAAAAAATTTAAACATAAAAGAATCACTTGCTTATTTTTGTTTAGTATTTTAGTATGCTTGTTTGATATTTGTGACACAAAGTTAAAAATTTTACTTTGGGCTTATTAAATTATTGAGTGTTTCAAAAATCTAAGTTATTAGGAAATTATGAATTTAATCATTTAACTATAATTCTAGCACACCCCTTCACGTGTGGGTTTAAACTCTCCTTTAATAAGTCAAGGATCAAACTTAGGATGTCATTCTTTGATAAAATGTTAAATTACCGAATCTCTCAAAAACTTAATGATGTGTTACATTTCTACCTAAAAGATTGTTAGTGGGGTTTTTTTTTTTTTTTTTTTTTTTTTTGTCTAAGTATTTGTGAAAGTTCAATTAGTGTATAAAACACTATGAACGTTTAGACCCTCAATTTACAAATTACCAATTCAAGCTTAATATCAAACAATTGATATGCAGAATA
Source organism: Quercus tomentella (assembly GCA_028535165.1). NCBI lineage: Eukaryota > Viridiplantae > Streptophyta > Magnoliopsida > Fagales > Fagaceae > Quercus > Quercus tomentella. Next base: position 79,795,620 of record JAPQVY010000068.1, read on the forward strand.
TGAACATAAGCTTAATACAGAATTGATAAACAATCTAAACCAAATAAAATCACATTTACAGCAGAAATTAAATGGCAAAGATTAAGGGAAGAGAGATGCAAACACAAGGACAACACACAATGTGTGATCGAAGAGGAAACCGAAGCCCTCGACGTAAAACCTCTCCGCCGCCCTCCAAGCGGTAAATAATCCACTAAAGAATGTAGTTGGGATACCTGAACAGCAAAAGACCCTCCAAGCCTAATCTACCCAATGTACCTAAGCCCTCCAAACTCCTACTCCAACGAGGTTTCGCCGAACCTATTTCTTCTTTAGCTTATCGGATTCTGCTACTTGATCATAGCATCTACCAATATGAAATTGGTCCCTTCTTAACTGCTTCTCAAAGCACCAAACAGCCTTCTCACAGATATGGGTATGGTGAGAAAAGGTTTTGGTAATGTACCTCTCAAGGATTTAACAATGGAGAGGAAGAGTGAAAGTTCAATTAGTGTAAAAACACCCTTGAACGTTTAGACCCCCAAATTACAAATTAACCAATTCAAGCTTTATGTCAAACAACTATTGTGCAGAAAATGAACAAAAGATATAATATAGAATTGGAAAAACTATCTAAACCAAATTAAAATCACAACCCACAGCAGATAATAAAAGGCAAAGATAAAAGGGAAGGAAGATGCAAACACAAAGACAACACGCGATGTGTTATCGAAGAGGAAACCGAAGCCCTCGGCGTAAAACCTCTCCGCCACCCTCCAAGCGGTAAACAATCCACTAGAAAATGTAGTTGGGATACATGGACAGCAATAGACCCTCCAAGTCTAATCTACCCAGTGCACCTAAGCCCTCCAAGCTTCTTACTCCAATGAGGTTGCGCCGAACCTTTTTCTTTTCTAACTTCCCAGATTTCGCTACTCGACCATAGCATCAACCAATGAAGATTGGTTCCTTCCTAACTGCTTCCCAGAACACCAAACAGCCCTTCTCACAGTAATGGATATGGTGAGAACAAGGTTTTGGTAAAATGCCTCTCAAGGGTTTGACAATGGAGAGGAAGAGAGTTGAGGAATTTGAAGAGACTCTTATGTAAAGATTGTAGATGAATCAATCTTGTTTTACTCTAGGGTTTCTCTCTCAAAATTCTCTCTGGAAGCTCTCTTTCATTTGTGGGTATAAGGGGTATTTATACTGAGGTGAAAGGAGAATGTAAAACGTCAGATTTTTCAAAACAGGGGTGGCTTGCAGCTTGGCCTCGCGACTTGACTGAGTCGCGAGACCCAGTCGCGAGATAACCGTATGGCCAGTTGTCCTGTTTTGTCCTGTAGTGCTCTAGCTAGCATGACTGTTCACCTTCTGGCATGCTTGGTACGTGTGCTGCAACTGGCGGCTTGCAGCTGCGAGTCACCCGCGAGATCAAGCCGCGAGTTTCTGTTTTCTTGCACACTCTTGAGCAATCTACACTCTATGTCACTCACTACCCTTACAACAAACCCACCTAAATACAGGGTTACTAAATGCTGAAATACAAGCAAATTTGGCACAGAATAAAGCCAATTAGATGGTTGATTAAATTCAACCTTACAATCTCCCCCTTTGGCTATTCCGTGACAAAACCCTAAAACAGACTCTAGACTTAACATGTGAGTTGGGAACAGCTGAGCAAAACTCACTCACACCTAACTCTAGAAGCTGTGAAGCACTTGAATCATATGAATATGAGACTCCTGAAACACAACAATACACCATGATCATTGTAAGCAGAAAATCGTGAAATGCATATGAAACAGGCAATACGTGATCAAGCAAAGATGGAGTTAAGAAACAAACCATGGCTTGATCAATCAAGTAATCACTACAAGGTAGTGACCACAATGCTCATTCACACTTGGAATGAACACTTGGACATACAAGCTAACAAGCTCAATGCAAGTCTCTTGCATGCCTAACACTCAACCAATGCATAATACACTAAGTATATGCATCTAGGAACAATCCTACAAGGGCACAAGAGTGTCAGTACTTAAAAGAAAATGCAATACATTTAGATAGAAGTACTGATTTAAACAAAGCATAAAAGGCTGCATAAAGCATAGTACAAACCATAAAGCCTACAAATATACATAAAACATAACTCTAAAAGCTTACATAAGCAACATGGGTACAAAACACAATATATACTGAATAACATCAACAATATATATATATATATATATATATATATATATATATAGAGTAAACCAAGTTTATAAGATAAAAGTTAGAAACAAAAATACACCAAAACCACAGTGTATCAAACCCATAAAAACAACAAATTATCCAAAACATAAGATATAAGATAAAGTAAGCAAGCAAGATAAACTATGCTCCCCCTCAACATAGTGCTCCTCCTTGAGTGCTCTCCCTCAAGAACTTCTCTCCCTTTTTGACTGAAATGGCCAAAGGGTCACTGCCCACGATGTGTGGTGAAGCTGTCAAATTTTGCAGAAAGAATATCCAGCTGGTCCTGCATGGCTACCATCCTCTCAGACTACTCTGTCTGGACCTCCCTGAGTCCATCAAGTCTATCTAGGATTACTTGAAATGCATCTTGAGGAACAGCTGAAGAAGTTGATGCTCTAGCCCTCTTGCCACCCCTTCTGGGTGTTGAAGATGATGCCTGGCCTGCTGCCTCTGTCTCAGTCTCCATTGGAACACCTTCATCTTGTTCAGCCCCTTCTTCATCTACCTCACCCGGAAGCCGTACTTGTATCCTTATGATGGTTTGCTTGTTGATTGCTGAGGGTATTGGCATTAGACTGAGGTCTTGAGGAATTGGAATTCCTTTTGCCCTGAAAATCCTCATGAGAAGGCTAGGAAAAACCAGCTTAGCTCGGGAAGTTGTTCTGGTCTCTTCCATGATTGTATCAAATATATGAGAGCTGATATCAATGAATGTTTTCTCCTTTAGTTCCATAAGAAAAATGGCTCTAGCATTGTTGATTGTAGTGAGTTTCTTCACAGGATACAAGTTGTTCATCATGATGATGGTGAGGCACCTCATGTCAACTGGAAAAGCTGTTGTATTGAGACACTTCCCTTCTCTATGTCCTCTAATGCGGTTTTGGACAGTTTCTAAAGACAACATCCTGTCTTTGTAGTTGGTAAACTCATGCTCTTCTAAACCCTCAAGACCAAGGACCCCATCAATATCATGGGCATCTAGAGTGAATTCATGCCCTCTTACCCAACAATCTAGCTCATCTTCCCTAATCTTCACATTAGAGTAAAATTCTCTTGTCAGAGGCTCACACACACCCGGTAATCCACTTAACAACTTTTCCCAGCCTCTGCCCTCAAAACATGTGGGAATAAATGTATCTTTTAGGTCCACTAAATCCACAAATCTCTCTTGAATTATGGTTCCCTTCATGAAAGAATCTTTGTATCTCTCAAAGTGTTGAACTGACCTAAACAGATCAGAATCCATTTTCAATCGTTTGTCAGCCTTCTTTGCAGGAGTTTTCTTCTTCGGAGTTGAGGGAGCCATCTGTGAACAATCAGGAGAGGCCACAACAACATAGTACAATACATGTGTAGAACAAATCAGTACTTTGTTAGTGACAAGGACAAAAATGCAACCACTCAGATGAACTAAAACGATTAAACCTCATGCTACTTAAATCAACCACACAGATGAACAGGTCTAAAAGTGGATACACAAGAACAACTGGTATAATGCAGGGGAGTATTAAAGCAACAGAGATTTTGAAAACATCCAAAAGACAAATATATGTCAATGAGACATACAAATTGATGTGTATGACTTGATTCAAAGAACAAAAGACAGATGCACACAATAGATGGATAGGCACATATTCAGCACAGTAAACCTCACAGCCAAAATAGGAACATTTTGAATCAACATATCAACATAAGATCAGACAAGATGAGTAACCAACAAATAGCAAACCCTAGCTAAGCACATGATGAAGAACCAACCAACAACTTAGTTAAGATCAAAGAAAATCAATAGCTTCCACAAGCTGAGCATGGACAAAGAGCAACAGCCGAAACAAAAACCCATATCAAAAACATAAACAAATGCGAATAATCAAGGGGGAAAAGCACAGAATCAAGGAAAATAGAGTTCAAGAAAGAAAACCTATACCTGTTACTTGAAGATTTCGAGCTGAAAGGAAGCAACAATGGAGTTTGAAAATGGTTACACGGAGTGATTGGGAAGGAGACAGTTGAGAGAGAAAATGAACAGTCACAAAAAGTTCGAGGGAAAAACTGAAAAAGATTTTAAAAACTGCCCCTATTTTTGCCAAACACGCGTTTTTCTCGACTGAAGTGAGTTGCCAACAAGTCGCCAGGTTGAGCCGCCAAAACACTCAAAGACAAAATTTAAAAAAAAAAATTTCTAAGTGTTTTTCGCGACTGGAAGGTCTACCCACGAGGGAGTCGCGAGCTGAGCCGCGAAAATCTCTGAGTAACCTTTGCGACTGGACCTTCCACTCGCGAACAAGTTGCCAAAATAGACCCGCGAACACGCGACTAAGGCCCGCGACTTGACTTACCCGCGACTGAGTCGCCAAAACAGGGCAAAAATGATTTTTGGAATTTTCAGTTTTTAAGAACAAAATACTTTCCAAAAACACCTAAAACACTCAAAAATCTTTTTGTGCTTGAATCAACAAAGATTGAGTATGTGAAAACACATTTCAACAAGTACAATCACACAAATGAATATGGCATTTATTGAACATAAACTTGTGTGTTGTGTGTGGATATCAACAATGAGATAGTCCATAGTCTAATGTGAAGCTTCGATGATCAATTCAACCAAGGCATACACAATTATCACTAGATTATGTGACCCATCTCAATTATAGAAATATGTATATATGACCTCCCACAAAACTTGATAACATATCTTGGAGCTTTACATTTGACTCCACTTTCAATCATAACAATTGATCTTTTTGATCCTTTTAAGACAATCACCTCTCATTGTGAGAGTTATATTTGATATTTCACTTTAATGAACAAGCCTTTGGCTTTTTGAATAAACATTCACTTTAATTTTTGGTCGCTTTCCCTTTTTCCTAGTCGAATACTAGTATGTGTGACAGGTTTTTGCAGCTCAATATCTCTTTTCATTTGGTGAGCTCTTTTTAGCAAAAACAAAAAATAAAGAGTGGGAAGATATATAAACACAAGTCTATGCATGTCTCAAGATCAACATAACCATTCACTCATCATTCATGACAAGTTTGAAGATCTATTTACAAGAATCACATAGATTTCAAGATTTCTCCCACAGTGATAAGAGTGCAAAGGAACAAGCTATGCTCGAAAATGCACAAAGCCATTAGCACAAAGGTACAAGGCAAAACAAGTTTTGAGACAAAAACTCAACAATGTCAATCAAACTTTTTGATTTTCTAATTTTTATGTGTTTTTTTGGATTTTTGACACATAAGAAGAAAAAGATTAAAAAAATTGACCAAACATATGCACAAATAGACAAACAAACAACCATCAACTCAAACAACAAGCAAACAATCAAACATCGTCACAAAGCATAGGAAGTATTAATGCATGGACATGTTGTAATGCTTATGCATGAGTACCCTTCTTCACCCACATGTCACTTCCGTTTGGGGTGATTTCCTTATAGGATTGGGTACGGGAGTTAGGGCTTTCAAACCTTCATGTGAAGCTTTCCAAACAGTTGGTGAATGCACCAATCATCTTCATCACGTTCACCATTCTGGGATCACCGTTTTGATCTCTTGATGGTTCACCAGCCCAATTTCTTCTATCATTTCTAGTCTTCGTGACCTTTGAGGAGTTGCACTATTCATTGCTCTCAGCTTTTAACAATTTGGTCGAGTATGCCCTTGAAGTCCACAATGATGACACACATAATTTGATCTAGGACCTCTTTGTGGTCGTGGACGAGACTTGGCTCGGGATTCAGACCTGCCCACATACCGATTGCGAGGATTCAACAACCGTTGGTTCTCCACATTCTTCTTCTCCTCTATCTTGGGCTTCTCAGCAGTAGGGTCAACTTCAACTGGATCTTTAGCCTTTACAAACTTCACTTCTTTAGTGACAGTTCCAGATGAGCTACTTCATCCGGTATATCCCAATCTGGATTTGTCTGAAAAACTCTTTTGAGATGAAATAACATCATCTAGTTTCTTGGTGGAGACCCTCTCTATCTTGGCATTAGCTTGCACAACCTCTTGCTCAAGAAATCTCACTTTTGAGTAAGCTTCTGACAGCTCACCATTCAAAGTTTCTATCTCACATTTGGCCTCCTTATAGCGAATTAGGAGACTTTTATAGTCCTTCTCTGCCTTCTTCATCTTTCTCACAGCTGCCTTGGCCACCCTTGTGCACTCACCCGACTTTTCCAAGAGTGAGTTATAATTCTCTTGAAGATTGGCTGTGCATTCATCTTCTTCAACATCTGATTCTTCAACAACTCCCAATGATTCTTCATCACTATGTTCTCCAAGGTCTCGTATAAGCAGATTCAACTCGTCTGAAGACTCAACATGGGCAATAGTCATAAAAGCTGAATAGTTCCCCTCTCCATCACAACTTTCTTCAGATTCTGAGTCGGATGAATCCGAGTCACTTAATGTTGTGGCATACACCTTGCCTTTCGATTTCAAATAATTCGGACATTCTTTCTTAAAGTGTCCATGCCCGTTACATTCGAAACAAGTGACACCTTGTGTAGATTGGGATTCTTTTTCATCTTTCCTTTTGAATTCTCTTTTCTCCCTTCCTGAACTTTGGAATTTTCCTTTATCACCAAATTTTCCATTATTCTTGAATTTCAAGAATTTTCGGAAATTTTTTACAAGGTATGCAACATCTTTATCAACCACGTCTTCTTCCGATGGGTCATGGACTTCTACCTTCTCATTAATGGTCTTAAGAGCAAGAGATTTACTCTTCCGTTGATTGGGCAACGACATCTCATAAGTCTGAAGAGAACCAACCAGCTCCTGGACTTTGATGTCATCAAGGTCCTTGCTCTCTTCAATCGCTGTCACTTTAGCACGAAAACTTTCCGGCAATGATCGAAGGATCTTCCTTACTATTTTAGAATCCTCTGTTTTCTCCCCCAAATTGAACTTGCTGACAACCACCTCATTCAGCTTTCCATAGAAAGAGTCAAAGGACTCATCCTCACTCATTTTGAGCTCCTCAAACCGAGTGGTCAGCATTTGCAACTTGGTGTCTTTCACTTTCTTCGTGCCTTCATAGGTGGTTTCCAATATCTCCCATGCTTCTTTGGCAATGGTCATGTGGGAGATCCTGTAAAATTCATCTGGAGACACACCACAGAAAATAGCATTGAATGCTTTACTGTTAGCATTAGATGCAGCAAGTGCTGCCTTATCCCATGTGGATTTGGCTGCCTCAGGTCTGGTCCAACCAATCTCAACAGCATCCTAAACAGATTCATCAATGGAGCACAGAAATGCTCTCATGCGAACCTTCCAAAAAGCATAATTACTACCATCAAAATATGGAGGTGCATTTAGGGATTGAGACCGATCCATCTCAATAAGGAGTCAAGGATCACACAATGGTAATGAAACCAATAAAAGTGTACTCGCTCTGATACCAATTGAAAGTTCAATTAGTGTAAAAACATCCTTGAACGTTTAGACTCCCAAATTACAAATTAACCAATTCAAGCTTTATGTCAAACAACTAGTGTGCGGAAAATGAACAAAAGCTATAATATAGAATTGGAAAAACTATCTAAGCCAAATTAAAATCACAACCCACAGCAGATAATAAAAGGCAAAGATAAAAGGGAAGGAAGATGCAAACACAAAGACAACACGCGATATGTTATCGAAGAGGAAATCGAAGCCCTCGGCGTAAAACCTCTCCGCCGCCCTCCAAGCGATAAACAATCCACTAGAAAATGTAGTTGGGATACATGGACAACAATAGACCCTCCAAGCCTAATCTACCCAGTGCACCTAAGCCCTCCAAGCTTCTTGCTCCAATGAGGTTGCGCCGAACCTTTTTCTTTTCTAGCTTCTCGAATTCCGCTACTCGACCATAGCATCAACCAATGAAGATTGGTTCCTTCCTAACTGCTTCCCAAAACACCAAACAGCCCTTCTCACAGTAATGGATATGGTGAGAACAAGGTTTTGGTAAAATGCCTCTCAAGGGTTTGACAATGGAGAGGAAGAGAGTTGAGGAATTTGAAGAGACTTTTATGTAAAGATTGTAGATGAATCAATCTTGTTTTACTCTAGGGTTTCTCTCTCAAAATTCTCTCTGGAAGCTTTCTTTCATTTGTGGGTATAAGGGGTATTTATACTGAGGTGAGAGGAGAATGTGAAACGTCAGGTTTTTCAAAACAGGGGTGGCTCGCGGCTTGGCCTCGCGACTTGACTGAGTCGCGAGACCCAGTTGCGAGATAACCGTATGGCCAGTTGTCCTGTTTTGTCCTGTAGTGCTCCAGCTAGCATGACTGTTCACCTTCTGGCATACTTGGCACGTGTGCTGCATCTAGCGGCTTGCAGCTGCGAGTCACCCACGAGATCAAGCTACGAGTTTCTGTTTTCTTGCACACTCTTGAGCAATCTACACTCTATCTCACTCACTACCCTTACAACAAACCCATCTAAATACAGGATTACTAAATGCTGAAATACAAGCAAATTTGGCACGGAATAAAGCCAATTAGATGGTTGATTAAATTCAACCTTACAAAGAGAGTAGAGGAATTTGAAGAGTCTCTATGTGAAGATTGTGAATGAATCAATCATATTTTTCTCTAGGGTTTCTCTCTCAAAATTCTCTCTAGAAGCTCTCTACAATTCGTGGGTATAAGGGTCTATCTATAGTAGGGTGAGAAGGAATGTGAAAAGTCAGTTTTTCCCAAACAGGGTGTTCTGGCGGCTTGGCCTCACGACTGGGCTGAGTCGCGAGTTCAAGCTGCGAGTTAACAACCTGGCCAGCCTGGGACTTTTGTCCTATAATGCAACAGCTGGCATGACTCTTCAGCTCCCCTGCATGCTTCACACGTGTGCCACTTTGGCGGCTTGCCAGTCGCGAGTCACCTGCGAGTCCAGCCGCGAGTCTCTGCATCCTTGCACAATCTTGAGCATTTCTTCACACTCTCTCACTCACTACCCTTACATGATTTCCACCTAAATACAGGGTTACTAATTGCTAAAATACAAGCAAATTTGACACGGAATAAAGCCAATAAGATGGTTGATAAAATTCAACCTTACAGTTTGTATGTCTTAATTTTTTACATAACAATCCTAATCGGATTTTTTTTTCTAGGAATATTCGTACGTATCACATGGTTAAAACTATTTCCTTTACATAATAATTTTACTTCTATTTACTTTTTTAGTTGTTATTACAATTATGAAACAAACAATTTTCAGTCATGAATATTGTCAAAGTTAGGTTCATAAAAATTTTTAAAAAAAAAAGAAAGAAGAAGATGATTTTTAACGGATTTTTTTAATTTGTACATTGAAAGGGAAATCACTACAACATTTAGTACAAAATCAATTACAGATGATTTTTGCGCTTTAAAATAATTTTGATTTTGATATATTGCAATGATTGAGGTGAAATGTAATAAGAAATAATCATCTCATGTACTTATTTTGTTTACATATTTTTAATATTGAATATGTGCTATGTAAGGGTGGTGTTTGGATCCTAAGGCCAAAAGGTAAATGGATTAAGGCCCAAAGAGCCCAATACAAAGAATTTGTAGAGTTCGGGCTAAAAACTAGGTTTCAATAAATTGGACAACGCTCACAATGGATTAAAGATGGAAATTAAACAAAGAAAGACAGGTTTTATGCGAAGAAATCTTTCCTCAGCAAAGTCCGAGGAGAGTAGTTCTTGAATATATTTCTCTTTGACTTGATTACAATTACAGTTCTTAGTCCTATAGTTTTTTTTCTACAGATTCTCAGATGATCCCCCTATAATTGGGGTCTTTCTTCTTTATATTACCCTGTTTTTCTTCATCTCAACCCTCTATGTGTAGATCAAATTGCTGGCTTTTATCCTTGTCCCATTAGCATCTTCCTGAAGTCTTTGGGATACCTGTAAGGTTGAATATCACTGTTCAAGTATCACCTTTATATTAATGCGGCCAAAAAGTTAGCTGTAAAGCTTTTAATGCGGTGGTAATAGCTTTCTCTTAGATATTTCTTAGCTTCCCTCTGTCCTATTCCCTCCTGATGTTTATCCTTACTAGTAGAATCATCCAGAGCATAGCTTCCCTCTGCTCTTCTTAGCCGAGGGGGCATTTCTCCTCGGACAACCTTACCAAACCTTTATAGCTAGAATCCTTCCATACCCTACTAATTTGTATATTTTAGCTAATGTCTAACTATACTCGGACTACTAGATGTCCTCGGACATGGCCCACGGCCCAATATACATTTTGTAAGGTTGAATTTTATCAACCATCTTGTTGGCTTTATTCTGTGCCAAATTTACTTGTATTATAGCAATTACTAACCCTGTATTTAGGTGGGAATCATGTAAAGGTAGTTAGTGAGAGAGTGTGAAGAAATGCTCAAGATTGTGTAAGAATGCAAAGACTCATGGCTGGACTCGCGGGTGACTCGCGACTGGCAAGCCGCCAAAGTTGGCACACGTGTGAAGCATGCAGGGGAGCTGAAGAGTCATGCCAGCTGTTGCACTACAGGACAAAAGTCCTAGGCTGGCCAGGCCATTAGCTCACGGCTTGAACTCGCGACTCAGCCTAATCGTGAGGCCAAGCCACCAAACCACCCTGTTTGGGAAAAACTGACTTTTCACATTCCTTCTCACCCTTCTATATATAGACCCTTATACCCACGAAATGTAGAGAACTTTTAAAGAGAATTTTGAGAGAGAAACCTTAGAGAAAAACAAGATTGATTAATCCACAATCTTCACATAGAGACTCTTCAAATTCCTCTACTCTCTTCCTCTCCATTGTTAAATCCTTGAGAGGTACATTACCAAAACCTTTTCTCACCATACCCATATCTGTGAGAAGGTTGTTTGGTGCTTTGGGAAGCAGTTAAGAAGGGACCAATTTCATATAGGTAGATGCTATGGTTAAGTAGCGGAATCCGGTAAGCTAAAGAAGAAATAGGTTCGGCGGAACCTCGTTGGAGTAAGAGCTTGGAGGGCTTAGGTACATTGGGTAGATTAGGCTTGGAGGGTCTTCTGTTGTTCATGTATCCCAACTACATTCTTTAGTGGATTTTTTACCGCTTGGAGGGCGGCGGAGAGGTTTTACGCCGAGGGCTTCGGTTTCCTCTTCGATAACACGTCATTGTGTTGTCCTTGTGTTTGCATCTCTCTTCCCTTAATCTTTGCCATTTAATTTCTGCTATGGATGTGATTTTATTTGGTTTAGATTGTTTATCAATTTTGTATTAAGCTTATGTTCATATTCCACACATTAATTGTTTGATATTAAGCTTGAATTGGTAATTTATTAATTGGGGGTCTAAACATTCATAGTGTTTTATACACTAATTGAACTTTCACATTCTTAGGCCCTCCATCCCTACAATAGCCCCTCAAAATCCCCTTTTTTGCTCCTCGAAAAAAAGGAGGATTTCGATATTATAGCAATTATCTTGCCCTACCCTTATGTCATCTCTGTCTGCGCAGGTGTCCTTTTAACTACCCAAAAGCACGCTCCTGATGTTTCAGCATCCGGGACGCGCTTGCATTTAATTTCTGCAGCTCCATGCTCCTCACGTTCTACGGTGCGATGGAGATCAAACAGTTGAAGATTTTATGGGAACCTGAGTGGGAGTTTTCCCGCTTGCTTTTCCCTCTCATATATACATATATATTACCTAAAAGCTTTGACTACTTCACTTTTTGCACTCTTAAATCTCAAAAACTAGTCCAAGGAGCCTTACTTCCTTTCTGTAAGTCGTCTCTAGTATTTTTTCCTTCTCTTCTATTTCTTTTCATTTAGAGCCCTTTCTTCCTCGACTCCTCTAATTCCACCTCGTCTCTCTACTACCTTCAGTCTTTATTTCACATGAGTAGATTCACTTACCTAGTAGACACCACAGAGGGCATAGAGAGCTTTAAAGCTCAATATCGAATCCCTTCGAGGGTTTCTATTAGGTATTGCAAACAGGGGAAGTGGCACACTATGAGGTAGGAGGGAGAAGTAGTAATCCCTATGATTGTCTTTATAAAGGAAGGGATAAGAATCCCTATAGGTAGAGTAACTAGGGATTATTTGATTGCTCATAGACTCTCCCTCACCCAATGCACTCCCAATATGTTTAGGATTTTAGGTAGTGTAGATGCCCTCAATGAAAGGATGAATATGAACCTATCCCACCATGATGTCAACTGGGTTTACAATCTTCACAAACTAACAGGGTAGGGGTACTATCTGAAAACTAGAGTCCCTGAGGCCAAACTTATATCGTGTCTCCCTAAGTCCAACAAGGGTATGGACAAGGATTACTTAATCATCTCAGGGGAGTGGCATAATAGATTTCATTGCCTAACATGAGAGGGTACACCAGGTGGGGTACTTATGTTGTAAGGTTGAATTTAATCAACCATGTGTTGGCTTTATTCCGTGACAAATTTGCTTGTAATACAGCACCTAGAAACCCTGTATTTAGATGGGTATCATGTAAGGGTAGTGTGTGAGAGAGTGTGAAGAAATGCTCAAGACTGTGCAGTGAAGCAGGGACTCGCGGCTGGATCTCGCGGGAGGCTCGCAGCTTGCAAGCCGCCAAAAGTCGCACACGCGCAGAGCATGCAGGGGAGCTGAACAGTCATGCCAGCTGGAGCACTACAGGACAAAAATCCAGACTGGCCATTTTGTTAGCTCGCGGCTTGAACTCACGACTCAGTTAAGTCGCGAAGTCAAGTCGCCAGCCAGCCCTGTTTTGGAAAAACTAACTCTTTGCATTCCATTCTCACACCAGTATAAATACCCCTCATTCCCACAAAATATGTGTGGCTATTGAGAAAGAAAAACCCTAAGAGAGGTTTCTTCAAAACACCCACCCAATTAGAGAGAGCTACTCATTCTTAGAGAGAAATCTTTGTAGTCTCTTCTCACTCCCTCTCTCATTGTCATACCTATTGAGAGGAGATTTCTATCCAAACACTACCCACACCCATTTAGAGTGTTAAGTGTTTTTGGAGCTTTGGGAAGCATTGGAAGATGCTAAGGATGGCGGATGCTATGGTTAAGTAGCGGAATCCGGGAAGCTAGAAAAGAAATAGGTTCGGCGCAACCTCGTTGGAGCAAGAAGCTTGGAGGGCTTAGGTACATTGGGTAGATTAGGCTTGGAGGGTCTATTGCTGTTCATATATCCCAACTACATTTTCTAGTGGATTATTGACCGCTTGGAGGGCGGCGAAGAGGTTTTACGCCGAGAGCTTTGGTTTCCTCTTCGATAACACATCGTGTGTTGTCCTTGTATTTGCATCTCTCTTCCCTTAATCTTTGCCTTTTATTTTTTGCCGCGGATGTGATTTTAATTGACTTAAATTGTTTACCAATTCTGTTTATAGCTTGTGTTCATTTTCCGCACACTAGTTGTTTGTCATAAAGCTTGAATTGGTTATTTTGTATTTGGGGGTCTAAACGTTCAAGGGTGTTTTTACACTATTTGAACTTTCAATTGGTATCAGAGCGGGTACACTTGTTGTGGTTTAAATACCTAAGTGTGATCCTTGACCCCTTGTGTTTATTTGCCATGGATTGTGCTTTGTATGCCTCTTTGCATGATTTGGTTGGTGATGAATGTAACATGCCACGTGTTTGTGAAAATGCCTCTATGAGTGTTAATCCTCATAAGTGTGATGACATGTTATTTGAATCTATGGGTGTTGTTGACAAACTCTTGAAGAAAAATGCTAAGAAGTTTCAAAAGAATTTGAGCAAGTTATTTTGTGAAAAGGATGATTTGATTGCTAAGTTCAATGAATCCAACAAATTGGTTGAGAAATATAAAAAACTTGCTGAAATTTATCTTGAAAAGCTGAAAGAGTTTGAATGTTTGAATATGGACTTGGATGCTAAACTTGTTTTGTCTAACAAACTTGTTGATGATCTTAAATGTGAAAATGAATCTCTTAAGATGCATGCCAAGTGTTTGATTGCTGAACCTATTGTTAAAAATAATGAAAATATTTGTTGCAATCATGTTGTGGTACCTGATTTTGTGCCTAGTGTGTGTTCTACCTTAAAGGACAAATCGGTGTATATTCCTCCACATAAAAGAAATCAAAAGGTGGAGAGAAAGGCTGTTAAGTCAAAGCCTTCATTTAGGTCTCAACCTAAGGTTTTGAATGGATCTAAGTTTATTCCAACTTGCCACCATTACGGTGTGATTGGTCATATAAGACCTCAATATCATAAGTTGAAGAGGGAACAAAACCATGTTGCTAGATCCCTTCCCAAAAAGCGTAGTGGACCTAAACACATTGTTTGTCACCATTGTGGTGCCTTTGGTCATCTAAGACCTCAATGCTCTAAGTTTCATGCTTTTAAAAGAATCAAAAGAAAAGAAAAACTTGAGCTTTTCGGAAGTTGTGCTAAAAAGAGTAAACCGGTTTTGAGTGAAAATAGCATGTTGTTAAAGAAAATGTTTAATGCTCTTAACTCCTTGACTTTGTGCATCTCTGGCTCTCATTCTTCCAACCCTCATCTCACTTCTCTTGAGACACTCATTCCAAACAATCGTTCCGTTTGGATGAGGAAGGGTTCCTATGGTTGAGTTTTTGCTCTTTTGGTCCTTGATCTAATTCTTTTGATCTTTGTAGGACCCTTCATGCATTAAATGTCATATCTTCATGCATTTTGTGCATCTTGCATTTATTTGTATGCATTGTTTTGTTTTTTATCTTACTTTTATATTTCAGTTTTGTGTGACTAAAAAATCCAAAATCACATAAAAAGTGAAAAATTCAAAAAGTTTGATCGTATATGTTTGAGCACATATCACATATGAGTTTGGCCTTGTACCTTTGTACAAATGGCTTTGTGCATTTACGAGCTTAGCTTGTTATTTTTGCACTTATATCTTTGTAGGAATAATCTTGACATCTTTGTGTGATTGTTGTAAATCGATCTTCAAGCTTGTCATGAATGATTAGTCAATAGTCATGTTGGTTTTGATACATGCGTAGACTTGTGCTTATATCTCTTCCCACTATTTTATTTTTATTGCTTAAAGAGCTCAATAAATGTAAATCTCAAAATGAAAAGAGATAATGAGCTGCAAAAGCCGTCGCATATACTAGTATTTGACTAGGAAAAAGGGAAAGCGACTTGTATTGAAAATATTTTATGCCCAAAAGCCATAGGCTTGTTCATCAAATTGAAATATCAAAAATTTCAGGCATCAATCTCAAAAATGAGATGTATTGCTCAAAATGAGTTGTATTGATTCAAAATGATCAAATGATATGATTTGTAAGAAGCCAAATGAAAAGCTTCAATCTTATGTAATCATTTTCTTGTGGGAGGTCATATATGTTCACTTCTATAATTGAGATAGACCTCTTGACTTAGTACTAGTTGTGTATGACTTGATTGAATTGATCATTGAAGTTTCACTCTAGACTAAGGACTATTCCACATTTGATACACACACACAACACACATGCCTAATGTTCAATGAATGTCTTATTCATTTGTTAGATTGTACTTGTCTAAATGTGATGTGTGTGTGCTCAATCATATATGGTTCAATCCAAAAAGATTTTTGATCATTTTATATGTTTTTGGAAGTGAATTTTATCACTCTTTGTGTTCATGTTTAGTGTTTACTTTGTTTTTCATTGTTTAAACATGTTCTGTATTGAAAAACAGGTGTCAGAGTTTTTCGCGGCTCATCTGGCGACTCGACAGTCGCGAAACCCCAGTCGCGAGTTCATCCAGAAGCTTTTGGCGACTCACTAGCGGCTTGCTCGCGACTCACTCGCGACTCGCGAAAATTTTCGTGACTGAACCTCGCGACTCGCCCAGTCACGAAACGCCCAAAATCAGAT
Source organism: Quercus tomentella (assembly GCA_028535165.1). Lineage (NCBI taxonomy): Eukaryota > Viridiplantae > Streptophyta > Magnoliopsida > Fagales > Fagaceae > Quercus > Quercus tomentella. Next base: position 79,811,682 of record JAPQVY010000068.1, read on the forward strand.
TTTTAAAGGGCTTTTTGTGGGAAACCTGTTTTAAACCTCTCCCATCCTCTCTAAAACCCCTATTTCAATATTTTTACATCAAAACCCAACCAATTTGAATGGTTTTTCATTCCATTATCAATTCTAAGGTAATTACAAACTCTTTTCATTAATTTTGATCCTTAGATTATGTTTTGGAGAATTTTGTGCTCTTGGTTGGGATTTTTATCATAGGGGTTGGGAAAACTTAATTTTTGTCAAATTTCTTCATGGGATTGGTTTCTTTTGTTGATTTGCATTGGATGTTGGCCCCTTGTGGCAGAAAGAACATGTATTAAGGGTGGATTTCATGATGTTCATGCATTGTTTCACATTATTGTTCATAGTGTGCATGCTAGGTGTTTGATAAAATGCTTCTTAGGCATTTTCTTGCTTGTTTGAACTCCGATGAGTACCAAACTTTGCAGTTTCTCATGTTTCCTCATTAGGAACATGTTTGGTTCATTAATTGTGTATTTAACACACCTTGTCCCATATGTACATTTTTCATGCATTGGTCATGCATTGCACATAGCCACCTCTTGCACACACCTTTGCTACCACTGTCATGCATTGGTCTATACCTTGCTTCTTCATCCTAGCATGTCATGTTTTCCTTATGCTTTGTAGCATTTTAATTTGTCTTAGGTTTGAGCTTCTTTTTCTCATTCTTCTCGCAACCCTCATGCATCATTAGCATTGTTCGTTCCTTTATCTCTTGCACTCGTTTCTCCTTGACCCTTTGTCTATTCCTGACAAAAAGGGGGAGAGTATACTCTAGAAAGTATACCAGAGTGTTTTGTCATTTATATATGACTCTTGTGCACATCCTTAGGCGGAGAAATTCTATTTTTCATGCACATTTGTAGGGGGAGAGATATTCCATAGGGGAGATGCATATACCAAGGGGGAGAAGACATTGAGATCATAAGAAAACATTGCTCTGTTTGTTTTCTTGTTGTTTTTATGGTGCTTTAAGTTATGCTTTGTGGTTCTCATCGCATCATGTTTTTGCTTTGGACATGCATATATCCCTATGTTATTGTGCTCCATTGAATGCATGTTCGGATGATCATTTGCTTTGCTATGTGATCATTGTAGTCATTTCTATATGATTGTTTTGGTGTATAATCAAGTTGCTCACATGTTTCACATCATGTTTACTTGATCGCAATTTATTTGTTACATTATACTTGTCCTTTTATTACTTGCTTTACCTTGAGGGTCTAATGTGTTTTATGCAAGTGTTTCAGGTTACAAGTATATATGTTCCAAGTGCATCACAGCTTCTCATCACTTTGAAGGGGAGAAACTTTATGCACTTTTAGTTTATATTGTTTAAGTTTATATTCAGTATTTTGTGTTTTGTACCCATGTTGTTTTTGTAAGCTTTTAGGGTTTCTTGTAGGCTTTATGGTTTGTACCATGCTTTATGCAGCCTTTATGTTTTTGTTAAATCAGTACTTCTATCTAAATGTCATGCATTTTCTTGTTAAGTACTGTCACTCTTGTGGCCTTGTAGGATTATTCCTAGATGCATATACCTAGTGTTTTATGCATTGATTGAGTGTTGGGCATACAAGTAACTTGCATTGTTCTTGTTAGCTTGTATGTTCAAGTGTTCATTCCAAGTGTGAATGAGCATTGTGATCACTACCTTGTAGTGATTACTTGTTTGATCAAGCCATGGTTTATTTCTTAACTCCATCTTTGCTTGATCACATCATGCCTGCTTCATATGCATTTCATGCTTTTCTGCATACAATGATCATGGTGTATTGTTGTGTTTCAGGAGATTCATGTTCATATGATTCAAGAGCTTCACAGCTTCTAGATTTAGGTGTGAGTGAGTTTTGCCATTGTTCCCAAATTCACGTTTAAGTCTAGAGTCTGTTTTAGGGTGTTTTGTCACGGAATAGCCAAAGGGGGAGATTGTAAGGTTGAATTTAATCAACCATGTGTTGGCTTTATTCCGTGACAAATTTGCTTGTAATACAGCACTTAGAAACCCTGTATTTAGGTGGGTATCATGTAAGGGTAGTATGTGAGAGAGTGTGAAGAAATGCTCAAGACTGTGCAGTGAAGCAGGGGCTCGCGGTTGGATCTCGCAGGAGGCTCGTGGCTTGCAAGCCGCCAAAAGTCGCACACGTGCAGAGCATGCAGGGGAGCTGAACAGTCATGCCAGCTGGAGCACTACAGGACAAAAATCCAGACTGGCCATTTTGTTAGCTCGCGGCTTGAACTCGCGACTCAGTTAAGTCGCGAGGTCAAGTCGCCAGCCAGCCCTGTTTTGGAAAAACTGACTCTTCGCATTCCATTCTCACACCAGTATAAATACCCCTCATTTCCACAAAATATGTGTGGCTATTGAGAAAGAAAAACCCTAAGAGAGGTTTCTTCAAAACACCCACCCAATTAGAGAGAGCTACTCATTCTTAGAGAGAAATCTTTGTAGTCTCTTCTCACTCCCTCTCTCATTGTCATACCTATTGAGAGGAGATTTCTATCCAAACACTACCCACACCCCTTTAGAGTGTTGAGTGTTTTTGGAGCTTTGGGAAGCATTGGAAGATGCCAAGGATGGCGGATGCTATGGTCAAATAGCGGAATCCGGGAAGCTAGAAAAGAAATAGGTTCGGTGCAACCTCGTTGGAGCAAGAAGCTTGGAGGGCTTAGGTACATCGGGTAGATTAGGCTTGGAGGGTCTATTGCTGTTCATGTATCCCAACTACATTTTCTAGTGGATTATTGACCGCTTGGAGGGCGGCGGAGAGGTTTTACGCCGAGGGCTTCGGTTTCCTGTTCGATAACACATCGTGTGTTGTCCTTGTGTTTGCATCTTTCTTCCCTTAATCTTTGCCTTTTATTTTCTGCCGTGGATGTGATTTTAATTGGCTTAGATTGTTTACCAATTCTGTTTATAGCTTGTGTTCATTTTCCGCACACTAGTTGTTTGTCATAAAGCTTGAATTGGTTATTTTGTATTTGGGGGTCTAAACGTTCAAGGGTGTTTTTACACTATTTGAACTTTCATATGTCTCCTATCTTTACTTACAAGTTATCTCTTTATTTTATCCGTGCCATTTCCTAACAATGTTTTTGGTTTTTAGTGAGTTTGCAGATAAGTATTCTGCCATCCCAAACCTGAGCCTTGTCAACGAGCCTGATCTAACGAAGATACTCAAGGTTGAAATCTTTGTCCACATCGACGGGCAATTAAAAGCGGCCTACCTCATCCTCGGCTACAACCTGCTCTCGTCTAGTTTCCAGACACCCAAGTGTGTGATCAAGGTGAGAGACCCATGCTTGCATCAAATCAACATTACAGTCCCTAGCGTTCTAGTGGGCGTACAACAAGTAGAATTGCCTTCTCAGCGTACAGTCAAGGAGGCAACCCCTTCCCAACTAGCCATTAAGGAAGAGGAAGAAGAAGAAATTGTTGAAGTCTTAGACTCCGAGGACGACTTCGAAGTCTTAGACCAACCCAATGCCTAGAAGCCCCAATTGGTGATTTCAGTCACATTCCCCCAACTCAAGTAAGCCATATCCAGGAAGATCCCAGTATTCCTGATGCCATGGTGTTGTAATGTAAAACCTGATCAAACCTTCTAGACTTGCTGGAGTCTCACGTAGGAGGTAATGTGGCCGAGAAGGTAGTCCAGACCAAGCCCTCCACTCCTCCTTTTGCTCAGGTTTCTCAACCTGACCCTGTTGATAAGAAGAGGAAACGAGACCAAAAGGGGAAGAAGGTGGCCGAGGAAAGAAAGGTCCTTCCCTCCAAGGAAGCTGAGCCCTAGAAAGGGGTCAAACAAGCCAGGACGAATCAAATAAGATCTTCCAGTGAAAGAGCCATAATGGACATGAGGGGTGACCACCAAACCGATGTTCCAGCCTGGACTTCTTCCATAGTGTTGGACGAAGCCCCCCTTCCCACCAATGCTTCCATCAAGGACTTCCAGCATGGGAAGGCTGGATACGTGGCCAATGCCGTGGAACAAGCTTTACTACTGCCTGGGAATATGGCCGACCCGAGGTCAATGAGGAAACAAGAAGTGTTTCTCAGCTTGAAGAGGGACCTTGCACTGGTAAGTCTATTAACTGGTGTGATACCCCAATTTGATTGATTGTGTTATGTGTGTGGTTGTGTGATAAGTCCCACATAGGGTAATTACTGGGTAGATCTGGGCTTTATTAACAACTACAAGGAGCCTCAATTGTGACTAGTCCTTTTGAGGTATAGTGCAGATGTGGCTAACACTTTTCCTTGGGTCATTACATATGGTATCAGAGCCATACCCTAGCCGGAAGTGTGGGCCCCACACGCGAGGACGTGTGTGCCCGTAAGAGGGGTGGATTGTGATGCCCTAATTTGATTGATTGTGTGATGTGTGTGGGTGTGTGATGAGTCCCACATCGGGTATTTATTAGGTTGAATTGGACTTTATCAACAACTACAAGGAGCCTCAATTATGACTAGTCCTTTTGAGGTATAGTGCAGATGTGGCTAGCGCTTTTCCTTGGGTTGTTACATATGGTATCAGAGCCAGCTCGGTAATCCCGTGTGGGCTTAGAGACACTACCCCACAAAGTGGGCCCTAACGAGGACGTTAGGGATTTAAATGGGGGAGATTGTGATGCCACAATTTGATTGATTGTGTGATGTGTATGGGTGTGTGATGAGTCCCACATCGGGTATTTACTGGGTTGAACTGGGTTTTATCAACAACTACAAGGAGCCTCAATTGTGACTAGTCCTTTGAGGTATAGTGTAGATGTGGCTAGCGCTTTTCCTTAGGTTGTTACAACTAGTTTTCTTATATTTAAGATTATAACTGTCTTTTTTTTTTTTTAACCACTATACCCCTTTTCTTTAAAGGCTGTTCAAGTTGCACATAAGGCCGAAAAGTTGGTGAACAACTCCTATAGGCAGATGAAGGAGGAGGAGGGCAGGCGCATCGCTGCTATGGATGCCTTCAATGTAGCAGAAAAAAGAATTCAAGAGTTGAACAACAAGTTAACAGAGGCAGACCGAGGCAAAAATAGCATTGAGGCTACCTTGGAAGGAGCTGAGAGGCAGGCAGAGTGTCAACGCAAATAGCTTCACTAGATCGAGGACCAGCTATTTGCAGCCAAGGAGCAAATTGGGGTCCTAAAGAAGAAGTTGGAAGAGGTTGAAAAGGTAAGGGACCAGGCCGAACAGGATGGCTATAAAGTGGGGGTAACAAAGACCGAGGAGGCACTCAGGGCTGAGGTTTTAGGGGTGTGTAGAACATACTGCCTCCAAGTGTGGAATGAGGCCCTCAACCAAGCTGGGGTTGAGGCCTCTTCTACCCTTAGGAGAGCAAAGAATGTCTACTATCCCATTGCAATCCAAGCATCAGGCCTTCCAAGCTCCTTGGGCCCCAAGGCTAACACTATTTCTAAAGAGGCAGATGATGATAAGGACAGCCCTGCCAAGGTCCTCCCCTCTTCCAACAATCCTTCTAAGGAAGCAGAGCAAGCTAAGGCCACTGAGAAAGAAAAAGATACAACCAAAGGAATGGTCCCTGAAGCCACCAAGCCTCCAGTTGCACCAAAGGACCCTTCTAAGGGTAAAGAAGCCTCTCAGAACCTTGAGATTGTTCTAGCTACCCTTCCCATGCCTGCCAGGGAGGACCCCAAGGGTAAAGGTTTAGCTTCCACAACTGCTGAAACTGCCAAGTCCACCAAGACCATAGGGAAGAACAACCCTCCATTGAAGATCAAATAGGCCTTCGGCTAGAATCTATAGACTTTTGTTTTCATGTAAATGTAGTTTACATCCTCAGAGTTTGTACTTATTTTGCCTTTTCCAAGGCTTATCTTAATGGTAGTTATGAACTTTCTCCTATACATGTGGTACTTGTGTAAATTCTAAGATAACCTTCACTTTACCTTACACTTGATTGATATAAGAATGATATACAATTTCATTTGATTTAAAGCATGCCTATATCCTTGACCATAACACTCTTCTGCAAAAGTGATAGTATAGCTAATACGATTTACATAATCAACCATAGAATAATATAAGCCTTCTAAGTCTACAATCTTAAACAAAAAAGTAATTTCAACTTTAAAGACATACCTTACATGCCTAGAATAGGTAATTGATTTGACAATACGTGCTTTAGGCTTCTCTTTTTAACCTTAAATAATGGTAAACCTTACATTTACTCACAATTGTACCTGCTCATCCACTTAATAGCATATCACAACAGTGATAGATGTTAATTTACCCATAACATATGGTTTGAGGAACCAAACATGACTATGGTTCTGTTTAACACCTAGGGAGGTACTGAATAGTGTTAATTTACCTGAGGTATATGGTCCGAGGAGCCCAATATGATCAAGGTTCTATTTAACACATGAACATTCACTTAGGAAGTAATAATTTACCCAAGGTATGTGGTCCAAGGAGTAAGGCATAACCATGGTTTTGTTTAATACTTAAACAAACAATAAGAAATATCAATTTACCCAAGGTATGTGGTCCAAGGAACTAGACATGACTAAGGTTCTGTTTGATACTTAAACAAATAATAAACACAACACATAATGTCAGACATAAAAACGTGGCAGAGTTGCCTTTCATTAATAATAATACTTTCACAGGTTATTTACATTCCAAGGACGTGGTATGACATTCTCATCTAAATCTTCTAGGAAATAAGCCCTTATACCAGCTACTGAGGTGATATGGTATGACCCTTCCCAATTGGGCCCTAATTTTCCCCATGTTGGCTTTTTTGCAGTACCCACAACTTTTCTTAATACCAAGTCCCCAGGGGCTAATGGTCTTAACTTCACACTTAAGTCATAACCCTGTTTGAGTTTTTGTTGATAATATGCTAATTGAACCATGACATTTTTCTCTCTGTTCTTCAATTAAATCCAGGCTCTTTTCTAGTAGGTTGTCATTCCTGTTTGTAGTGAATAAGCTTGTCCTCAGCGTTGGGAATCTAGTCTCCAGAGGAATCACAGCCTTGGCCCCATAGGTCATTCAAAATGGGGTTTCCCCTGTGGACCTACGAAGGGTAGTCTGATATGTCCAAAGAACATGTGGCAGCTCTTCTACCCACTTACCATTTGCATCATCCAACCTTTTCTTGAGTCCATTCACTATGACCTTATTGACAGCCTCTAGTATGACTTCTGCAAATCCCTTAATGTAATTCTTCTAAGAATGGCTCTACTACCTTAGGATGGACGCATAGCAAATATGGCCCAAAAAAAGAGCGCTTGTATAACTTTTGACCCTCGAACAACCAAAAACGAGGAGCCTTTTTTCGCACTTTGTCAACCTCCTCCTTCTCCTCGGGCAAGATGTCATCCTTAAGGAATAACACAATAGAATCCATCCAACTAGGTCCTATCCTAATTTGACGAATCTGGACCTTCTCCTTCTTTATCTCAGTAGCCTTATATAAATCCTCAACAAGGATAACTCGAGGTAAACTCTGTGCCGAGGAGGTTGTGAAAGTGGCAAGAGAATTAGCATGCGTATTTCTACTTCTAGGGATTTGCTGTAAGATGAAAGACTCAAACCCTAATTGCAAGTGCCTGACTCGACTCAAATACTCTTGCATTCTCAAATCTCTGGCTTTCAATTCTCCCTTCACCTGGCCTACAACCAACCTTGAATCTAAGAATACCTCCACTGTTCTTCCTCTCATTTTCTAAACCATAGTCATTCCCACCAACAAAGCCTCATACTCAGCCGCATTGTTCGTGGCCAAGAAGCCCAACCTTAAGGATTTCTCAACAATAATCTTTTCAGGAGATATTACAACTAGCCCCACTCTAGATCCTCTTTCATTTGCTGCACCATCAACATATACCCTCTAAGATAAAGGCTCCTGTAAGGAAACCACCCCAACTGATTTTCTATCCATGATCTACTTTTCTCCGTCCTCTTCCATTGGAGACTCAGTAAACTCGGTCACCAAATTTGCAAGGATCTGGCCCTTAATGAAGGTGCGAGGCATATACTTGATATCAAAAACTCCTAGGATCGTTCCCCATTTTGCAATTCTTCTTGTATAATCAGCTTTTTGAAGTAGTGATTGGAGAGAAAGTTGAGTTAATACCACAATCATGTGAGCTTAGAAGTAATGAGGGAGCTTCCGTGTAGCATGCACTACAGCCAAGATGGCTTTTGATAGGCCACAAACTGAATGACCCCTTGTAATAGAAATTAATTAATTAATTAATTAGCCAAGTTATTAATTAATCAATTTATCATACAAACGTGTGGTAGCACAAACAAATCACCAATAAACTAATTATGCAGTGGAAAATAAATAACACGGTGATTTGTTTACGAATGGGGAAAACCTAACAACAAAAAACCCACCGGGTGATTTTCAGGTCACCACTCCTGAAACTCCACTATTATCACGACAAGCAGTTACAAGAAAGGAATCCAAGTACCTTACCAACCTACAGTTGAACCCTTACCCCAATACCCAATTGGACTTGTTTAGTAGTGACAGTTCCCCTTTCAGATGCACGACTCCTAGTACATGACTAACCAATTGTACGGATCCCAGTACGTGACTTCAATCACCAACTATGAAGGTTGTTGGTTGCAAAGTTCTTCAGTTCATCCACACGATGAAGATCAGAAAGATGCTTGGTCACAAAACCCTATGGTGCACATACACAGTAACTTCTTCAAGAGAAAGAGATGAACTAGGGCAAGAACTTCGTCTTCGGTCACAATTTGCTTGAACAGAGTTTGCTCAAAGCTTGTGCAACTTGTGAACACTTTGACGGCCCTTAAACTGATCCTTTTATATGTCCAGGGTTAGGAGAAAAGAAGGCCTAAGACAAATTCACGGATCCCAAGAAAATCATATTGGAATTCTGAAAATCTTAAATCTCAACAGATAGCAAGTGTCGATTAGCTGTCGACCAGGTGTCGAGCACATCAAAGGTAGAACAGCTTCCTTAAGCTCGATAGATGCAGCTGTCGAGACAGCTATCGAGCTTTAATGATTTTGCACTCTGAACTTGTTTTCTTGAACAGACTTGAAGGCTTCAATACTTGATCTTGAAACAAGGTTTCTTGAAGTATTTAAAGACATCCTAAATCTACCCAAATACAAGTAAAGTACGTTTTGTCAAAGGATAAGCCAATTACATAAAAGAATGACATATGCTCCTAATAAGTGAAACACATATATCCTAATAGCTTTCTCTAATGGCAGATAATGAACTTCTGCTTCATTCAACAATTTCCTCACATAATAGACTAGTCTCTACACTCCATTATCAACCCATATCAGAACTAAACTTACCGCATGAGAAGCTACAACAATGTAAGTAAACAGAACCTCCCTTTCCTCAGGCCTAAACATAATGGGTGGCCGAGAAAAATACTCCTTCAACTGCTGGAAGGCCAAAGCACACTCTTTGGTCTACTCAAATCCTTTCCACTTATGCAACAACTGGAAGAAAGTCCTACACCTGTCTGCTGACCAAGAGATGAATCGATTCAAAACAACAGTCATTACTGTTAACTTCTGGACCTTTTTAGGATTCTGAGGAGGTTGCAGATTATTAATTGCTCTAATCTAATTGGGGTCGACCTCAATTCAATGATTAGTGACCATATAACCCAAAAACTTGCCTGAGCCAATACCAAAAGAACACTTAGAAGCATTAAGATGCAATTTGTGTTTCCTAAGTATTTCAAAACTATTCCCGAGGTCATTCACGTGCTCAGACTCTACTTTACTCTTTATCACCCTATAGTCTATGTAAACCTCAATATTTTTGCCTAGTTAAGGTTCAAACATCCTGTTCGTCATCCTCTGATAGGTAGACCCTGCATTTTTCAATCCAAAGGGCATCACTTTGTAGTGGTAATTTCCAGTGGGTGTAACAAAAGCAGTCTTCTCCTGATCATCTAGAGCTAATGGTATCTGATGATATCCTTGAAAGGTGTCTAAAAAGCTCATCCTAGGATGTCCTACGGTTACATCCACTAATTGATCTATCTGAGGCATAGGAAAATGGACTTTAGGGCAGGCTTTTTTCAAATCTGTGAAGTCTACACATACTCATCATTTCTCATTTTTCTTATTCACCACCACCTTATTGGCCAACCATTCAGGGTAAAACACCTGCCCGCTTAAGCTTGACCACTTCCTCCTTAACAGCATCAAAATGTTCCTTGGATGAACGCCGAGGTGGTTGCTTTTTGAGAATGACAGATGGATTGATGTTTAAATGAAAGGATCCACCCTAGGAGCCTCGTAAGCATTTCATGCAAACACATCAATATTTTTCCTAAGAAATACTATCAGCTATTTCTTCTCCTAAGGAGGCAATTGAACTCCTACCCGGAAAAACTTCTCCTCATCATTACCAATAATAATTTTTTTCTAATTCCTCATACTTTGCCCCTTCTATCACCAAATCTGTAGACAACACCGGTATCCTTGATTGTTATAAACCCTACCTAGCAAAGGTCGAGGACTCACCTCCAATCTGATGTCTGATTGCAACCACAAAGTATTGCCTAGCCACAGACTGGCTCCCAGCCATTTCCTTAACTTGGTCACCGGACGGATACTTCACCTTCAAGTGTAGGGTGGAAGAAACGGCCCCCATGGCATGAAGCTAGGGTCTCGCAACAATGGTAATGTAGGGGGAGTAGGCATCTACCACAATGAAGTCTACCTCCACCACTTCCAACCCTGCTTGCACTGGTAGTCTAATCTGGCCCCTTGGGATAACCATTTTCCCATCAAAACATATCAAAGGTGAATTATTGCAGGCCAGATCTTCAGGTTTCAATTTGAGCCCTTTATATAAATCAGGGTATATGATCTCTGCACCACTGCCCTTATCTACCAACACCATCTTCACATCATACCCACCTATCCTGAGGGTAACCACCAAGGCATCATCATATGGCTGCAAGGTTCCAACCTTATCCTCACCAAAAAAGCTTAAAACTGGTCCAACCTCCATTCTACTCCTCTTTAGATTAGGGGTCAAGTCCTTTATAAATGGTCAATCTATGGACATCACCCTAGATGGAAAAGAACCAGTTCTCCCTAGAGCAGCAATAATAACATTAATTGTACCCAATGGGGGCCTTGAAGAAGCATCTCTTCGTGCTCTTGACCCAACCTGACTACCCTGCCTGTTGGGCTGATACAGGAATTGTTTCAACTTCCCTATCTTAACTAATTACTCTAGATAACTCCACAAAGTCCTACAACCCTTGGCAGTATGCCCTCGCTCTTGGTGGTTTTAGCAATGAAGGCTTTGGTTATGCTTCATGGGGTCTCCCTCCATCTTATTTATCCACTTAAGGTATGGCTCGTCCTTAATTTTTTCCAAGATCTGGTGCACGGGCTCTCGGATAATAGTGATAACCATTTGAGCAGCATTAGATCCAATAGGCCCAGCGAAATCTCTTCGAGGTCGGTTGTTATTGTACCTCTCCAACCTGAAATCCTTTCTATCTTGAAGGACCACTTTAGCTTTCCCTTTTTCCTGTTGCTTGTCCTACTCGACCCGCTTATACTCGTCAATACGATCCATGAGCTGACGCACACTCCTAACTGGCTTCCTTGTCAAAGACTTTCTAAGATCGTGCTCGGCAGGCAAGCCAACCTTGAAAGTCCTTATAGCCACGACATCAAAGTTCCCATCTATCTCATTGAATATCTCCCAGTATCTGTTAGAATACGTTTTCAAGGTTTCACCCTCTCGCATGGTCATAGATAGCAGGGACTCCAAGGGCCGAGGAATCCTACTGCAAGTAAAAAAACGAGCCATAAATGCTCTAGTAAGCTCCTTAAAGGAGTTAATGGAGCCTTCCTTCAAACCATCAAACCACCTCATCGCCACAGGCCCTAAGCTGGATGGGAACACCTTGCACATCAAGGTCTCATTCTTTGAATGAACAGCCATTCTCTAGTTGAAATGGCTAACATGCTCCACTGGGACCATTGTATATGGTGAATGTTGGCTGAGTGAACCGTCGAGGAAGTTTTCCTCCTTCAATTCTAAATGTAAAAGGTGACTTAGAAATTTGGTTCAACGCCCTACTCATAGCATCGTTACCCAAACCTTTGCAAGATGGGCTCTTATTTCTGTGCTTATAATGGCGATCCTCATTGCACGAAAAAGACTCACTGGGGGGAGTCCTTGATCTGGGCTTGTAGCTACCATCTCTATCATCATCAAAAGAAGGGTCAGAGCTTGAAAGGGTCCTTCTCTGTCGATCACGGCGTAACCTCCTCCGCAAATGGTCAATTTCCAGTTGCATGCTTCTAGTATTCTCCCCATGAGAGACGTGACTCCCACTTCGAGACTGGCTCGTACTAGTATATGTGGTATGCACACTAACCTCCTGGTCCTTCCTTCGTTCAAGATTAAGGAACTGATCTTGACGTTAGGAATCCACATACTCTTCTTGGTTTGGTCCTGAACCTACCATAGCTGAACATTGATTTCACTAAAGCTCAAGTCCTTCCTGGAGATGGTGTCAATTGTAAGGGTGGTGTTTGAATCCTAAGCCCAAATGGTAAAAGGATTAAGGTCCAAAGAGCCCATTGCAAAGAATTTGTAGAAAGTGAGCTAAAAACTAGGTTTCGATGAATTGGACAATGCTCACAATGGATTAAAGATGGAAATAAAACAAAGAAAAATACGTTTTATGCGAAGAAATCCTTCCTCAGCAAAGTTCGAAGAGAGTAGTTATTGAATATATTTCTCTTTAACTTGATTACAATTACAGTTCTTAGTGCTACAATATTTTTTCTATAGATTCCCACATGATCCCCCTATAATTGGGGTCTATCTTCTCTATATTACCCTGTGTTTCTTCATCTCAACCCTCCACGTGTAGATTAAGTTGCTGGCTTTTATCTTTGTCCCCTCAGTACCTTCCTGAAATCTTTGGGGATAGCTGTAAGGCTGAATATCACTACTCAGGTATCACCTCTACATTAATGCGGCCAGAGAGTTAGCTATAGAGTTTTTAATGTGGTGGTAGCAGCTTTCTCTTAGATATTTCTTAGTTTCCCTCTGCTTTATTCCCTCCTGATGTTTATCCTTACCAGTAGAATCATACGGAGCATAACTCTTGATGGCAGACCAAACCTTCTGACCTCTGCACTACTTAGCCAAGGGGGCATTTCTCCTTGGACAGCCTTACCAAGCCTTTATGGCCAGAATCCTTCCATACCCTACTAATTTGTATGTTTTAGCTAATATCTAACTGTCCTCAGATAAAGCCCACGGCCCAATATACATTCCTGGGCCCTCCATCCCTACATGCTAGCTTTAGCTTTCATATATTAATTTCGTTTTGAATTTTAGTATATTTCTCATTGAATGGTCAATTTTTATTTTCAAGCCTTCTAATTTTAGAGGTTCGGCCCTAGTGAGATGACAAGTGTCTTCCATCTATATCAATATGTGGCAAGTTTGAGTTCTAGAATTAGCCTCTGACGTTACATATTATCACCTTTCCCTAACCCAAAAATAAAAAATAAAAATGAGAGATTTTTGGCCCCTCAAAGCAATAATCCCGGATCCAACGCTGCTTAAAGTAAAAGCTATTGTCCAAGTTACAGAGTTGGCTTCAATAAAAATAAATTGGGCATTGCGTGGTTTAAAAGGATCAATAATCACTAAATCAACAAGAAAAGAATCCGTGCAACAAGTAGTGTACCAAACAATGTTATGCGGAAAGTTATTCAAATTATACGGATGCTTTAGTGAAATTGAATATAACTATTCACACGGTTCAAAAGTGATGACTATTGTCTCATCACGAATAAATTGTGTGCAAAAGTATTATGCCAATACCTTGCTACAGTTTGATGCTTCCTCCATTTACACTCTTTCTTGGTTAGTGCAGTAGACTCTATTACAGATCATTCAAAATGGGTATTTTCTCTGAATTAAGCAGAAACAATCATCATAAGTTCCAATTAACTCAATTGGTATAGTTTTTGATGATTGAATAAAAGATGCCATAGGTTGAAATTCAATAATAAAAAAAATTAATAATAATAATAAACAACAATCAGTGAGCCAAGGCCAGCCCAACCTAATTTGTAGCTAAGGCGAAAGATTTATGCGGGACCTTTTAAAACCGAAGTTTCTGAAACTCTCACAATTTTCAACGTCAGCACAATATTTAAATTAAATTATCATTTTATTTAAATAAAATAATTTTTTTTAGTCCAAACTTAGCAAAAAATGAAACTCTATCTCTCTAACAAGTCCAACTTGAACTCAAACTCATCATTTTTTTAAATAAATTATTTTTGTTTAATCCATACTTAACAAGCAGTAAAACTCTATCTCTCTAACAAGTCCAATTTAAACTCAAACATTGATAATTTATCTCCAAATTTGCGAGTTTAATCATGAACACTATAAAAGCAATGCAAACCCCTTTTCTTTTCTCCATTTTTTTTTAAATTAAATTTTTTTTGGTATTATAAATAATTTGGTCCATTCACTTTTAATTTTTTTACACTTCAAAATAAAGAAGTAATCCCTTTGTAAAAAATATAATTATTAATTCCTTTTCCCAACCAAAAAAGGAAATCCATATTTGAATGTTCAAATAATGTGTAAAACACTTATGAATGTTTAAACTCCCAATTTACAAATTACCAACACAAGCTTATTATCAAACAATGTATGTGCGAAATATGAAAATAAGCTAAAACAGAATTGGTAAAACAATCTAAACCGAAATTAATCACAACCACAGCAGTAATTAAAAGGAAAAGATTAAGGGAAGAGAGATGCAAATATAAAGACAACACAACAATGTGTTATTGAAGAGGAAACCGAAGTCCTCGGCGTAAAACCTCTCCGCCGCCCTCCAAGCGGTCAATAATCCACTAAAGAATATAGTTGGAATACATGAATAGCAGAAGACCCTCCAAGCCTAATCTACCCAGTGCACCTAAGCCCTACAAGCTTCTTGCTCTAATAGGGTTACGCCGAACCTTGTCTTTTCTAGCTTACTGGATCCCGTAATCGCCCATTGTATCAACCAAAATGAATTGGTCTCTTTCGAACTGCTTCCCAAGCACCAAATAACCTTCTTACAGATATGGGTATGGTGAGATTAGGATTTTGGCTAATGTACCTCTCAAGGATGTATCAATGGAAAGGGTGAGAGTAGAGAAATTTGGAGAATCAAAGGATGAAGATTGTGGATGAGTCAATCTTGTTTTTCTCTAGGGTTTCTCTCTGGTAGCTCTCTACATTTCGTGGGAATAAGGGTACTTATAGTAGGGTGTGTATGGAATTAGAAGAGTCAGGTTTTTAACAAATAGGGTGTTCTGGTGACTCGACCTCGCGACTAGAACGAGTCGCGAGCTAACTACTTGGCCAGACTGGAAGTTTTGTCCTGTAGTGCAACAATTGGCATGTCTTTTCAGCTCCCCTGTATGCTTCACACGTGTGCCACCTTTGCCGACTTGCCAATCATGAGCCAGTCGCGAGGCCCTTCTTAAGTGCACACTCTTAAGCTTTTCTTCACACTCTCTCACACACTACATTTACATGATTCCCACCTAAATACAGGGTTTCTAAATGTTGAATTACAAGCAAATTTGGTACGAAATAAAGCCAACAAAATGATTGAATAAATTCAACCTTACAATCTCCCCCTTTGGCTATTCCGTGACAAAACCCTAAAACAAACTCTAGACTTAACATGTGAGTTGGAAACAGTTGAACAAAACTCACTCACACCTAACTCTAGAATCTGTGAAACTCTTGACCAATACGGGCAAGTATAACTTGAAAACAACAACATAATACGATCATTGTAAGCAGATAACTTGAAATGCATATGGGGCAAGCATAATGTGATCAAGCAATATAGATTAAAGCAATAAAGCATGGCTTGACCAAAAATAAACAATCACTATAAATAGTGACCACAATGATCATTTATACAAGGAATGAACATCTGGACATGCAAGCTAATAAGCTCAATGCAAAGTATCATTTGCATGTCCAACACTCAATCGATACAAAAACCAAAGTAATTGCATCAAGGATATAAAATCCAACAATGGCACAAGAGTGATGTACTTAAAGAAATGCATAACATTAACAACAAGTACTAAGCTACAAAGCATGGGTACAAAACAAAAAGTACTGAATATAAGATAACATTAAGCAAAACATTAAACATAGGCCTTTTCTATCTCCTGCTCTTCAACATCAATACTCCCCCTTTGATTAAGCTTTTCCTCCCCCTATCATTATACTCCCCCTATCATCATCATCTCCCCCTTTTTGTCATGGAATAGCTAGTCCTCATTTTCTTCTAACTTCCTTTGAATTTGGTCCAATTGGGTTTGGAGAGAAGTGAACTTCGTATCACAACAGATGGTGTAATGGTGCAGGAGAGAGGCGAGTCCAGACATCTTTGTGCTTATGTCATGGATGGATGCCATAATGTTGTCAAACTTCTCATCATAGGAGAATGAGCTTGAGTGTGAACCACTATGAAATGCTGGAGTCTTTGTCTTGATTCCCTTCCGACTATGACTAATGCTAGCGTTGAGCGTACGAATGTTGATTGGACTTGGCTTCGGGTAGGGAGACTCATCTTCCGATGGATGAATGCCTTTGAATTTCAATATCCTTGAAATGAAGCAGCAAAAAGGAATGCAGGTCCTTGAGTCAGTTCTTGTAATAGTTTTGCGCAAAATATGAAAGATATGAACGCAAATATCGTTCTTTTCATCAGTAATCAAATCATAAAGGAACAAAGCTCTCCCAAGATTCATGAACCCAGTGCTGGATAGAGGATATAGATTGTGGACCATAATTATTGTAAGCACCCTTAGTTTTGGAGATAGTGAGGAAACACTGATTGAGTTCCCATTTGGTGAGAATTCCAAGTTTCTTCCAAGAGCTTCCCGAAGTAAACCCTCACCCAGATTCAAATCATCATATATCGGTGGATTAGTAAACATCGGCCAGTTGATGTGTAGGATTTCTGCCAAATAAACGGGCGTCACTGAGAAAATCTTTCCTCTAACCCAACATTTGAGCTCTTCTCCCTCAACAATGGCATTAGCATAGAACTCTTTCACTAAATTCTCGTATGCATCATCAAGGTCGGAGATAAGGAAGTTCCAATCCTTGGTGGCAAACCATTTGGGAATGTTGGTGTCCAGGAGAGACGGCTAGTTAATAGCCCTTTCAACCAGCAATGAGGCTTCTCTAAAGTAGTTTGCATAGGTCTGAAAAGCAACATAAGATCGGGATTGGTGAGGGTCATACACTCTCGTCGGTGATCGGGTCCTCTTTGACCTAGGAGAAAGATCATCAACATCAATCACGGGCTTTTTCCCTTTACTGCTACCTCCTTTCACAGCTAATCTTTTGAACGGAGACATCTTCAAGCTACATCATGTTGCACCAAAGAGCAACAGAAACCACACAAGACAACAAACTCTCTTAACATTGAGTTAGTCCCAAAACAAGAATATTGAACAAAATCCTAAAATCATGAGATGAAGGTCTCAATCATGTCTCTGAATGTGTTTTTGCCACAAATTTCACATTATGCAACCAAAGGCAGAGTATAACAACACATAATCAACAAAACCCACACAACAATCTCACCAAAGCATCAAATACCGATATTCAAGTATCATATGCATAGATATCATCAAAAACACCTAATTCAAGAAATATTAGGTAAGAATTGTGAAATACATTGAGAAAGAAACAGAACCCATACCTTTACTTAAAGATTGGTGAATAAGTGAGGATGAATATGGAGAGTTTGTGTGTGAAACACAGTGATTTTGAAAGAGGGAAAGACGAACAAGAAGATGAATAGTCACGAGATGTGAGGGAAAATGAAAAGTTTTTGAAACCTGTCCAGAAAAAGACCCTCATTGTGCAAAACTTACGATTTTCGCAATTGAAATGAGTCTTGAACAAGTCGCCAAAACCCTTGAGGCAAAAAATGGAAAAATTTGCCTAATTTTTTTTCGCGACTGGAAGGTCCACCCGCGTGGTAGTCGCGAAGGGAGCTGCGAAACATTCTGAGTACACCTTACGACTGGAGCTTCCACTCGCACAGAAGTGGCCAAATAGAGTCGCGAGAAATCTAAAAACCCAGATTTTGGAAAAATTTCTAAGTCTCTTTTGCGACTGGGACTATGACTAGCCAGTGAGTCGCGAAAATTTTCTGTATAAGCTCGCGACTAGGGCATGCAACTGGCTTTACCTGCGAGGTAAGTCGCCAGAACAAAGTTGCACAGTTTTTGAAATTTTTGACATTTTTCAAAATAAAAACACTTTCCAAAAACAACTAAAAAACTCAAAAATATTTTTGTATTTGATCAACATATAATTGAGCTTGTGCAACATATTTAATCAAGTACAATCACACAAATAAATAAGGCATTCATTGAACATAGACATGTGTGATGTGTGTGCGTAGACGTGGCAAAACGGGCAGGGCGGGTTGGGTTCGGGTCGGGTCAATCGGGTTTACGGGTCAAACGGGTCGCGGGTCAAAACATGTCATTTTTAAATGGGTTAATCGGGTTGTGGGTCGGGTCGGGTTGGGTCAGGTTTACTCATATTTTTCAAACAAGTTATTTATTTATTTATTTATTTTTATATATATTTAATTACAAAAACAAATCAATGACAACCTGTTTAGAGAGAATGAATAAAATCAATTAAGCAAATGAATTGCACTTAATACCACTTGTTAATATCCTTCCAATTCTGATAGTTTTGAGTATGATAAAAATTATTTATAGTCATAAATTCATGATGGAAAAAGTCTACAATGTTAATAGTTCACTGTCAAAATGCATATAATTACAAGTTTACATCTTCAAAAAGAGATATATATTAAAACAAACAAAACAAGTAAGCTAGTAAAGTAGCAAGTTATCGGTTTTCTTAAGTGCACATGTTCTTGTTGCACTTAAAATAATAGTAAAGTTAGATTACTTAGAAAGATAAACTAAACAAAAAAATATTTAAAAATAAACATAACATATTAAGTAAAGAAGAATAAGCTAATATTTTATAAGAATTACACCTCAATCTCAATCTACTCAATGTTGGTAGCAGATTCAGCACTGCCGAACTGTGAAAGGAAGCTTTGTGGTTCACTGGTTTGGTTTGACTCAACTTTTTCAGGTTTACTGTTTGTGGCTTTGTGCATTGTAACATTGTTCATTTGTTTGTGCATTGTAACATTGTTCAGCTGAATGAGTTTTTTATTTTATTTATTTATTTATTTATTTTAATGGTTGTCTACTTTTCTTGACTCTTGAGTCACTTGATAGCCTTGCCTTTGTGTTGACTGTTGTGTAACGTGTGGAGGACCTATTGTCTTCTTTGATGGCAATTGATTTGGCAAGTACTGAAGCTAGGCTAGTAGCTAGCTTCTCACAAAAACAAAAAAAAACAAAAGCTAGGCTAGCTAGCTTTTATTGATTTTGACTAATAAAATAGTCATTTTCTGTTATTAGTTTTGGTACTTTGTGCTTTATACACTTAGTAGGATGTAATTTAAATATTTTTTTAGCGAATTTTTTTAACGGGTCAGGTCTGGTTGACCCGCAAAAAAAAATCAGGTCGGGTCACGAGTCAACCTGTGTTTACTTCGGGTCAAAAAAATTGGGTTCGGGTCAAGTATTTTTTGGGTCGGGTCGGGTCGAGTTAGAAAATTCTGACCCATATTGCCATGTCTATGTGTGGGTACCAAAAATGAGATAGTCCTTAGTCTAATGTGAAGCTTCAATGATCAATTCAACCAAGTCATACACAATGAGCACAAGGAAAAGTGACCAATCTCAATTATAGAAATATGTATATATGACCTCCCACATAAACTTGATTACATAATTTTGAAGCTTTTCATTTGGCTTCATACACATCATATCATTTGATCTTTTTGAATCAATACATCTCTTTTTGAGATCAATGCCTAAAATTTTTGATATTTCAATTTGATGAGTAAGTCTTTGGCTTCTTGGGCATCATACATTTTCATAAAGTTCGCTTTCCCTTTTTCCTAGTCAAATACTAGTATGTGCGATGGCTTTTGCAGCTCATTATCTCTTTTCATTTTGAGATTTACATTTGTTGAGCTCTTTAAGCAAACAAAATAAATAAATAAATAAAAGAGTGTAAAGATATATAAGCACAAGTTTATGTAAGTTTCAAGATCAACAAAACCATTGACTAATCATTTATAACAAGTTTGAAGATCTATTTACAACAGTCACATAAATGTCAAGATTTTTCCCACAATGATATGAGTGCATAAAGAACAAGCTACGCTCGTAAATGCACAAAGCCATAAGTACAAAGGTACAAGGCAAAACATGCTTGTGATAGTACACAAAAATGTCGATCAAACTTTTTGGATTTTCTACTTTTTATGTGTTTTTGGATTTTTTACACAAAAACAAGGAAAGATTGATAATAAAAAAATGTAAAAACATTCAAAGTAAATAGTAAACAAACAAAACATGCTATACAAATAGCCAACAAAGTAGTGTGTGCTCTACAATAGAGAAATCAAATCAAGATAAAGAGGTAAAGCACACATCACACATGAGATTCAAGGAATTGTACCAACACCAATGGTCTTACGGAGTGATTCAAACCGTGGACCATCGAGAGGCTTGGTGAAGATGTCCGCCTTTTGATTGTTTGTATGTATGAATTCAAGACACACAACTTTATCTTCCACCAAATCCCGGATGAAGTAGTAACGTATCTCTATGTGTTTTGACTTTGAATTCTGAACCGGATTCATAGAGAGATTTATAGTACTGGTGTTATCACAAAAAACACACATTGTATCTTGAGGAATCCTGTAGTCATGAAGTAGCATTTTCATCCAAAGAAGTTGTGTACAGCAACTTCTAGCAGCTATGTACTCTGCTTCAGCTATAGAAAGAGACATGTAATTTTGTTTCTTGCTCATCCAAGAGATAAGATTATTTCCAAGATAGAAGCAGCCACCTGAAGTACTCTTTCAATCATCCACACTTCCAGCCCAATCTGCATCCGAATAACCTGTAAGGCAAGCATTAGAGTCCTTTGAGTACCATAAGCCATAATCTGGAGTGCCATTGACATATCGTATGATTCGCTTCATTGCAGTCAGGTGGGATTCCTTTGGAGTAGCTTGATATTGTGCATAAACACCCACACTAAAAGCAATATCCGGTCTATTGGTCGTAAGATAGAGTAAACTCCCAATGATACTCCTATACAATGTGGGACTCATTTCCACCTTGGAGGAATCAACATTAAGCTTTGTAGATGAACTCATGGGAGTAGAGGCATGCTTTTTGGAATCTAATCCAAACTTCTTGACAACATTTCTAGCATATTTTTCTTATGAAATAAATATGCCTTTCTTCTTTTGTTTGACTTGAAGACCCAAGAAAAATGTAAGCTCCCCCACCATACTCATGTCAAATTCTTTCTTCATCTCCTCGGAGAACTCTAAAGCTTAAGCATCAATGGTAGCTCCAAATACTATGTCATCAACATATACTTGAGCCACGAGAAGGTAATCCTCATCATTCTTGACAAATAAAGTCTGGTCTCCATATCCTCTTTTGAACCCTCTATCTAGGAGGTAATGGGTAAGCCGATCCTACCAAGCTCTAGGAGCTTGTTTCAAGCCATAAAGAGTTTTCTTCAATCTCAGCACATGGTCCGGGAAGTGAGGATCTTCGAAGCCTTTGGGTTGTTCAACAAACACTTCTTCATTTAGGTAGCCATTTAGAAATGCAAATTTCACATCCATTTGGTAGAGTTTGAAGTTCATAGTGCATGCAATTGACATAAGAATGTGGATAGATGCAAGTCTTGCGACTAGAGCGAAGGACTCATCAAAATCTACTCCTTCTACTTAAGTGTATCCTTGAGCCACTAGTCGAGATTTATTTCGAATAATCTCTCCGTCTTCATCGGTCTTGTTTTTGAAGATCCATTTGGTGCCGATGACATGAACATTTTCAGGCCTAGGAACAAGTTCCCATACATCATTTCTCACAAATTGATTCAGCTCGTCATGCATTGACTCAACCCAATTTTCATCTTGAAGGGTTTTGAAAGTTCAAATAGTGTATAAAACACTATGAACGTTTAGACCTCCAATTTACAAATCACCAATTCAAGTTTAATATCAAACAATTAAAGTGCGGAACATGAAAAAGCTTAATACAGAATTGATAAACAATCTAAACCAAATAAAATCACATCCACAGCAGAAATTAAATGGCAAAGATTAAGGGAGGAGAGATGCAAATACAAGGACAACACACGATGTGTTATCAAAGAGGAAACCGAAGCCCTTGGCGTAAAACCTTTCCGCCGCCCTCCAAGCGGTAAGTAATCCACTAGAAAATGTAGTTGGGATACATGAACAGTAATAGACCCTCCAAGCCTAATCTACCCAGTGTACCTAAGCCCTCTAAGCTTCTTGCTCCAACAAGGTTGCGCCGAACCTATTTCTTTTCTAGCTTCCCGAATTTCGCTACTTGACCATAGCATCAACCAATGTGAAATTGGTTCCTTCCTAACTGCTTCCCAAAGCACCAAACAGCCCTCTCACAGAAATGGATATGGTGAGAAAATGTTTTGGTAATAAGCCTCTCAAGGATTTAACAATGGAGAGGAAAAGAGTTAAGGAAATTGAAGAGTCTCTTAATGAAGATTGGGGATGAATCAATATTGTTTTTCTCTAGGGTTTCTCTCTCAAAATTCTCTCTAGAAGCTCTCTTTCTTTTGCGGGTAAAAGGGGTATTTATACTAGGGTGAGAATGGAATGTAAAGAGTCAGGTTTTTCAAAACAGAGCTGGCTCGCGGCTTGGCCTCGCAGCTTGACTGAGTCGCGAGCTCCAGCCGCGAGGTAACTGAATGGCCAGTTATCCTATTTTGTCCTATAGTGCTCCAGCTGGCATGACACTTCAACTTCTAGCATGCCTGGCACGTGTGCAGCTTCTGGCGGCTTGCAGTCGTGAGTCACCCGTGAGATCCAGTCACAAGTCCTTGTTTTTCTTGCACACTCTTAAACATTTCTTCACACTATCTGACTTACTACCCTTACAAGAATCCCACCTAAATACAGGGTTACTAATTGCTGAAATACAAACAAATTTGGCACGGAATAAAGCCAATAAGATGGTTGATTAAATTCAACCTTACAGGCTTCTTCTACCTTTTTCGGCTCAAATTGGGCAAGATAGCAATGCTATGTTACATGATTGGCCAGAAGTATGTTTCCCTTTCTAAGGCAAAGACCTTCATCTAAAGACCCAATGATGTTAATGTTCAGATGGGTTTTAATCACTCTTGATGATGGCTTTTTTTATGTGGACACTTCATCATTCCGGGAGATAGAAAGATGAACTTCCGAAGGAGTGAGAGGACTTGATGTTCTAGACATTGATCTTGTTTCCATTCTTGAGTTCACGAGAGTTGATTCCTTTTCCAGTGTAGGTCTTTCAACTTCAATATCAAGAGCTTCAACCTCAATATCAAGAGCTTCAACCTCAGCTGTGGGTTCTTTTGTGCTTGGCCCTTCTCCATCATCAATCATCTCTACCTTTGTTATAGCATCATCAATTTCTACATTGATGGATTCCATTATCATTTTTGTTCTCTTGTTGAATACTCTATATGCCCGACTAGTAGTAGAATACCCAAGGAAGATGCCTTCATCACTTTTTGCATCAAATTTTCCAAGGTTCTCCCAATCATTTAGAATGTAACACCTGCTTCCAAACACTCGAAAGTACTTCACTTTCAGCTTCTTTCCATTCCAAATTTAATAAGCGGTCTTCTTTGTTCTCGCTCGGAAGAATATCCTATTACGAATGTGACATGAGGAGTTCACGGCTTCTCCCTAAAACTTTTGAGGAATTTACTTGTTGAGTAGCATAACTCTTGCCATTTCTTGAATCACCTGATTTTTCCTCTCAACCATCCCATTTTGTTGAGGAGTTTTGGGTGTTGAAAATTCCTTTTTGATCCCATTCTTCTCACAAAACAACTCAAATATTGCATTCTCAAACTCCTTGTCATGATCACTCCTTATCTTAACATTCATAACTCCTTTCTTGTTTTGTAGTCTCTTGCATAGAATTTCCAATTTCTCACATGCTTCTGATTTTTCTCTAAGAAATTCCACCCAAGCATATCTTAAGAAATCATCAACAATGACCATAATGTACCTCTTTCCTCCTAGACTTTCAGTTCTTGTAGGCCCCATTAAGTCAACATGAAGAAGCTCCAAAAAACATGAGGTAGCAATCACATTCACCTTGTGATGACTTGCCTTTGTTTGCTTTCCCATTTGGCATGCACCACAAATTGGCTTCTCTACCTTTCCAAACTTTGAAAGTCCCTCAACAGCTTCAAGTTTAGATAAATTTGCATGCCTAAATCTGTGATGCCAAAGTTCTAACATGTCAACCTGAGCACTTCTACAGGAAATTGGTGCTGTAGGAACTACTCCGTAGAAATTGTCGGTAGTCCTATTTCCCTCCAAGACTTGAATCCCTTCTTCATCAATGATTATGCACCCCTTCTTTGAGAATTGAACAAGAAAGTCTTCATCACATATTTGAGTGATTGATGCTTAAGAGATTCGCTTTCAGCCCTTTGATGTATAAAACATCCTTCAATAGAGGTAATCCCGGTATCTCAACAGTCCCTTTGCTGAGAACTTGAGCATGACTCCGATCACCAAATGTCACATAGTCACCAACCTTCTCTTTGAGTGACTTAAATAGTGATTTATCTCCTGTCACATGATGAGAACATCTGTTATCAAGATACCATAAACATGAATTAAATACCTTCAAAGAAGTGTGCACAAATAAGAAAGCATGGGACAAGCATTCTTGACCTTTAAACAAAAACTTATCTTCATTTTCCATGCTCTTGTTAGATTGAATTTTCTTTTTCAGATTAATAACCTTATCACATAATATTCTATTTCTTCTTTTATACTTCTTAATCAAAGAATTAGACTCACATAGACTATTATGTAGGATGTGATTCTCATTTTCAAAATATTTCAGCATGTGAACAAACATTCTAGCATGTTTCTTTGTTTTTAATAACTCTAGTAGTTCATTGTTAGGACACCCTTCAAACATACTCATAGAGTCATTATCACAAACATTTAAACCACAATTTAGCATAGCCTTTTCCATAGCTTCATCCATAGCTAAGGGGTCTAGGATTGCACTTAGGTATTTAAACCACAGCAAGTGCATCCGCTCTGATACCAATTGAATATTCAAATAGTGTGTAAAACACTTGTGAACGTTTAGACCCCCAATTTACAAATTACCAACACAAGCTTATTATCAAACAATGTATGTGCAGAATATGAAAATAAGCTAAAACAGAATTGGTAAAACAATCTAAACCAAAATTAATCACAACCACAGCAGTAATTAAAAGGCAAAGATTAAGGGAAGAGAGATGCAAACACAAAGACAACACAACAATGTGTTATCGAAGAGGAAATCGAAGTCCTCAGCATAAAACCTCTTCGCCGCCCTCCAAGTGGTCAATAATACACTAGAGAATATAGTTGGGATACATGAATAGCAGAAAACTCTCCAAGCCTAATCTACACAGTGCACCTAAGCCCTCCAAGCTTCTTGCTCCAACAGGATTACGCCGAACCTTGTCGTCTCTAGCTTACCGGATCCCACAATCATCCATTGCATCAACCAAAATGAATTGGTCCCTTCTGAACTGCTTCCCAAGCACCAAATAACCTTCTCACATATATGGGTCTTGTGAGATAAGGATTTTGGCTAATGTACCTCTCAAGGATGTATCAATGGAGAGGGTGAGAGAAGAGGAATTCAAAGAATCAGAGGATGAAGATTGTGGATGAGTCAATCTTGTTTTTCTCTAGGGTTTCTCTCTCAAAATTCTCTCTACATTTCGTGGGTATAAGGGTATTTATAGTAGGGTGTGTATGGAATGCGAAGAGTCAGGTTTCTTACAAACAGGGTGTTTTGGCGACTCGGCATCACGACTGGAACGAGTTGCGAGCTAACTACCTGGCTAGACTGGAAGTTTTGTCCTGTAGTGCAAAAGCTGGCGTGACTCTTTAGCTCCCCTACGTGCTTTACACGTGTGCCACCTTTTTCAACTTGCCAGTCGTGAGATCTAGTCGCGAGGCCTATCTTGAGTGCACACTCTTGAGCTTTTCTTCACACTCTCTCACACACTACTCTTACATGATTCCCACCTAAATACAAGGTTTCTAAATGCTGAATTACAAGCAAATTTAGCAAGGAATAAAGCCAACAAAATGATTGAATAAATTCAACCTTACAATACTTTACTCCTTAAATCCGATGGAACCAAATCAACCTAAGTAGTTTTAACACACACACATGGGGAAAGGGGAGAAGGTTTTTTTTAAAGAAACTTACAGTAGTGTATATCCAAAAGGACCTAACTCTTGGATACACAGCATAAACTTTAAACCTATTTAACTCACACTCATTTTCCAATGTGGGATTAACCCACAGTTTTTTCTTTTGAGAATACTACTAAGTATTTTTAACACACACACACACGGAGAGAGGGGAGAATGTTTTTTTAAAGAAACTTATAATGGTATATATTCAAAAAGACCTAATGACATGCACAATGATTGGTGTATTTTATAATATTTTGTAAGAAATTATAATATCATATATATATATATATATATATATATGTATGTAAGTATGTATAAAGTGTTATAATATTTGAGAAATTGACTTCAATTATATTTCATATTTATTAAAAGGAGACCATAATCAAGTGTATAAACCAATCACTTGAGAGAATTCATAAATATTTATTTTCATTAATTTAAGTGTAGAATTTTTTTTTTATATCCTTGATTATTTGTAACTAAAATTGCTTTTTTTCTTTTCATGTATGTTGTTTCAATTTCTACCACAGCGACTAAATTTGATCAAGAATGTTATATTTCAAATTAATTGTTTGTTATGATCTTATAAAAAATAATCACAAAATTTTATTTTAAATAAATAATTAGTGCATCACATAATTAATACGTGAAAATAAATTCATTTACCCTATTACTACTCTATTTAATTACATAGTTCAAATTTAGACTAGTATATGTCATTAAAATCTAGGAAATGTAACAATAAATATTAATATAATTAAAAATACAAAATTTATTTTATTTAATTAAAATATATTTAATTACTTTAACTCGTTCAGGCATGCAATCTTTTATATATATTAAATTTTCTTTTGCCTTTTGATGATTTTTGTTTCAGTTGGTGACAAAAAAAACTAAATACAAGGAAGAATTTTATATTCAAAATCAAATGTTTTTTTTTTTTCTTTTTGATAATGAATATTTTTATATGAGTTTATAAAAATAACAATATAATTTATTTTATATAAATAATTGGTGCCTCATCTATAGACAATTTATACACAAGTTAACTTCTTGAAATCATAGGTTCCCAATCTGAAAACGACCCCTTCTCTACAGGTTAGTTTGAATGTCATATTTACATTATGATGTGGGATATGAACAATGGTTTAATTGTTGTAAGGATTTGGTGCAAATCCATTAGTTTACTCCCTCCAATAAGGGCATGCCACATCATCATATCACTAAAACATAAATACTCCTGGTTACACCTAATAACATCTAATAAACACCATAACCACTGCACACCTTTGGTGCGATGGTCACTATACAAATATAAGTGCTTGTGAGGTGTGGAGGCAAGGGTCAGGATTCAAGTCTCTAAAAGGGAGGTTCATACACATATACACTTAAATTGGGTTAGAGTAGAGTTTCTATTTTGTATAAAAAAAAAAAAAAAAGTAAACACCATTTTTTTAAGTTTAAGTAAAAAAAAAAAATGATGTGGTACTATTAGTTGTGGTAGGATGTATTGAGTTTTAAGTAAAAAACTGATGAGATAATTTCTTATTGAATAGTGTAAAACATCAATTTACACCCTATCCTTACCAAATTCGGACTAAAAAAAAAGTGGATGCTCAAAATTTCTTATTTAAATTTAAATACTAAGAAAATAAATTTATTTGCTTAGGTGGAACGCTAGATACTTTTAGACCACTTGAAGGTTTGGGACATAGAGTCAACTAGTCGCTAACCTGTGCAATGCAAGGAAAAGCTATTAAGTTTGAGACTTTAAAGAATATAAAAAAAAAAAATATATATATATATATATATATATATATATTTACGTTGTTTACTACATGTAGCAATTATTCAAGATACTATTCAATCATAAAAAATAGCAATAACATGAATAACAACATACTATACTATCCAATAGACACTGCAACATTAAATGAACAATATGTAATAAATTGAAAATCATAAACCTTCAATCCCGATGTGGCATAAATGAGTTAAATTAAGCCACCAATAAAACACTACCACGTCAATCTTGTATTGAAAGAGTAATACACAAAATCACATCTCAATTAAACTCAAAATCCTCCCTATTCGATTCAATTCAAACCTGAAGTGGTCCCTGGGTTTAGGCGTTGGAGGAGTAGTTCTTGAGGTCTGAATCATATGGGGAGGATTTTGAGTTTAATTGAAATGTGATTGTGCATGCTAGTATGCAATACTCTTTCAATACAAGACTGACATGGCAGTATTTTATTGGTGGTGCAAATTAACTCATTTACGCCACATCCAAACCGAAGGTTTACTCAATTGAAAAACACTATTTTTTTAGAGTCTCCATATTTGCAGATAGTGGTGCAAGTTCTGCATTACAATTTCTGCATAATTAGAGGAAAACTGATGTACTTTGATGAAGCCTACATAAATCTTATCCGAATAAACATTTTTATATATGGCTTGGCCAATTGTAGTGCCTTCACTTGTAGTGGGTCTAAAAGATGAGCAAGAATTCCACATCAACATGCCTCTTTTTTCAGTCCATCCATGTGGTTAAAGACCATTCACTTCTTTAGTTCCTTATCTCTTAATATTCGACCCTTCATTTTCCTTTACACGGGCGTTATTAACTCACTTTTGAAACTAACCATGGCATACACTTTATTGATCATATCACCATCGCAATAATTTGTCTAATATTGCTTCAATGGGCTGATAAGTTTGAATGGCTATTGAGTTCGAATCATTGAGGTCAAACTTTCTAGGTCTACGGTCTCGAATTAAGCTTTGTGTGTGAGGAGACTTCAAAGCTCGCATGCGATGAGATTTCATGGTGCGAGCTCGAACCAATTTTTGCCGGCTTGAGAGGTCAAACTTTCTGGGTTTACGGTCTCGAATTAAGCGTCGTATATGAGGAGGCTTCATGGCTCGCTAGAGGAGATTCTGTTGTTCACAGAGGCTTCGCAGTTCGCACTCGAAGTGGATTACTTTGTGTTCGAGGCTTTGAGCTTGCAGAGATTTCGTAAGGTTTTCACCATGTACAGTGGGTCTTTATTAGGTTTTCAGTTTGGGGGTAACATACCTCTCATCTTCCTCCTTCTCTAATGGGGTTGTCTAAGATAATTTTTTGAATTGGGTGAGAAGCTAGGTAGAAAGGAGAAGAACTGTTTCAAAAAAAAATTCGGGTAACAAATTGGAGGAATTAGAAAGGCTGAAATTATTTATTATTAAAAAAAAAAATGATGATATCGGTTATATAATATTTATATTTATTTATTTTAGTATTGCTGATGTGGAAAATTGTGGGAGCTTCAAAGGTTTCGGTTATATATATATATATATATATATTTATATATAGATGATATCTAACACCAAGCACTTAATCCAAGACTCATGAGGTAATCTAGGGTGTTTGGTTGGAATCTCCTCTCAATGGGTATGACAATTTGGAGAGGGTGAAGGTTTGCTACTGTCGTTTTTCTTCTATCTATTTTTCCTTCGTTTTGTAAATTTTGCAGTTAACAATTTCTGCAATATCTGGTGGTTGTTCTTCTTCCTTTTGTTCAATCACTACTTGATCTTCTTGCTTTACGACTGATCTCTGATTATCGTGATCTTGATACTGTAAGCGACTAAATTTCTCGATTCGAAATGAGTCAAACAAGTGAAATAGTTTCACAAATGTGAATTTGTATTGATGATTGTGTGGTACAATTCTCTGTAATTACAAAAGAGTGATCCTCTGATTCGATCTCCTTAAAAGACTTGTTGATTGGATTTATAGTAATGTGATTTTGATTTGAACACCCAATGTACTTCAATTTGGCCGAAGAATGGATCGAAGATCTTTGGAACAGAATTACAATGAATCTCTAACTATGAGCTTGTTGGAAATCCTTTGTTCTTCATGTTCTTCGTGTGTTCTTCGTCTTCGAAGGTTTGTGGTGGAAGTTCTTCGGGGCTTTAGAGGCTTGAATCCGTTGAGCTTCACTGATTGTGATTTCTTGAGGTTTTTGGAGGCTTTTGAGCTTGATTCCAGTGAACTTTGAGATCTAAGAAGATGATTTGGATGATTCCTCTTCGAATATTCTTCGTATTTGAGGGTTTGTGGTGGAAGTTCTTCGGGGCTTTAGAGGCTTGAATCCGTAGAGCTTCACTGATTTGTGATTTGTTGATGTTTTCGGACCTTTGAGCTTGATTCCCGGAAACTTTAGGATCTAGGCAGACAGTTTGGATGATTCTGCTTCGAATGTTCTCCGATTTTGGGCTTGAAGTTCTTGAAGGCTTTGAGGCTTGATCTTTGCAAAGGTTTTTCACTTTTGAATCTTGGTCCCCTTAAATACCTTAGGAATGCTTCTATTTATAGGAGTTTGGAGGTGGGTGAGCGACACGTGGTGGAGTCTGATTGGTGACACATGTCACAGCCTGATTGGTCCGCTTATGTCATTGCTTACACGTGCTGGACTGCTTGTGTCATCGCTTTCACGTGCTGGACTGCTTGTGTCATCGCTTACACGTGCTGGATTGATTAAGTCATCGCTTACACGTGCGAGGCTGCTTGTGTCATTGCTTACACGCGCTGGACTGCTTGTGTCATCGCTTACACACGCTGGATTGATTAAGTCATCGCTTACACGTGCGAGGCTGCTTGTGTCATCGCTTACACGCACTGGACTGCTTGTGTCATCGCTTACACGTGCTGATGTGTGATTGGTTTTGCATGACACTTGGCAAATTTCTGTTGGTTTCTGAGTAGTGATAGCAAAACCTAGTAGCAATACGTGGCGCTTTGTAATTGGCTGTATTTTGTGGACTTGATAATGTGACGTGTCAGTTTGTGATAGGTCGGGAATTTTTCCTCTCTACAGATACACTATCAATGGAAAAACAAAATAAGATGTAAATAATATCACTAATGAACTCAAGATTGTACAGGTATTTGATAAAAAAAAAAAAAAAAAAAATCATAGGTTATAATGACATAATGTAACACTAAACACCCAGATTACTTCTTTAATTAAATTTTTTTTTTTTATTGGCTTGAAGCTTTCCACATCCCCTCTCCCACCTCATAGCCAAAAACAAATACAATCACACCTTATCACATCACTAGTTTTTCGTCAGTGAACTCTATTCTAGTCAATCTCATGGAATTAGAACCTTCAATTTTGCTTCTTGAATCAGGTGAGCCTTGGTCTCGACTAGACAACTACCCTACTTAATTAGTTCACTCCCAAAGCAAGACATTGTCATTATTTTGTCGGAATCCCATAGGAAACCGCCAATTTCACCAAAATTGGCCCATTTTATATTTATTATTTTTTAAATAACCGGATCATGCCGACTATGTTGAGTAATTCTAGAACCACATTTTTTACTACAACTATTTTATGTGGTAAACTGCGATTAACTGTCATTTTCATCTAAACACACCGTTTTTTCTCTACTATTCATAATTCGCCACATTAGAATAATGACATAAAAGGGTGTGGCTTATATTTTTTTATTATTAAAATAATTTTGGAGTTACTAGAGTTATTTTATTTCAGTGCTCTGACATAAAACTAATGCTTTGAATGAGGTGTATTAAACCATAATTTGGTCAATTATAATCAAACCTTGAAGAGCTGAATAAATTAAGCTTATTAGGGTTTGTTTTATGTGGGGGGAAAATTGTAGGGGGCTTCGTGAACCAGGCAGCTATTTTCTAAAATAGGTTATTCTAACCAATCATTAAGGTCCTATTTGATAACTCTAACTTCAATGGGTATACAATCAATTTGGGAATAATTCAATTAGTAAATCTCTTATTGTTGAATAAGATATATAAGGTTTAAATCATGCCTACATCAAGAATCGATTAGGTTATGTTTGGTAATAGTTTTTGTTTTTTATTTTCAAAAACTTGTTTTTGGGAATATAAAGAAAAAATAATTTTCTTGTAGTTTTGAAATAAAAAACATGTTTGGCTAGTTGAAATTAAAAAAAAAAAAATAGTTTTTTGAAGAAAAAGAAAGAGAAAATATTGAAATATGTTGTTACTAGGATTTGAACTCTAGTGTTAACTCATTAAATGAGATAGATTCATTAAATTAGATGTGTGTTTTCATTGACATTTGAAAACTAAAAATTGAAAACAGTTTTTTGCATGTTTTCAGTTTCCTTCACAAATTAAGTTTTGAGAACAGTTTTTGGTTTTTGTCAATTTTGGGTTGCCAAACAAGTTTTTTAGTCAAAAATAAAAAATTGTTTTTGGAAACAGAAAATAAGAGGAAAAAATAGTTACTAAACATATCCTTAATGTCTTAATTGTTAGATCTCAAAAAATATTATCACCAAAAGTATCAATTCAAAATAGCAATTACACGCAAAAACACAAATATTAACGTGGGAAACCTTTTCTCCTTAAAGAGAAAAATCGTTTGACAAACTCCAAATAATTTTATTATTATCAAATCAATTACAACAATTAAGTTTATGCCAAACTTAAGATTTATACCCAATACAATAATCAATCCAGATCCACCTAATAAAAGTCATATCAGTGCGGAACATAGCATATGGATAGATAATAGACACATATCTGTTAATCAAATTTATATATAATATGGGATGTCACATACGATCAATATGTAGTTTAGATTAGCTTTATTAGAAACACAATATGAGAATCAGCTTATGTTAACCCCCGACAAGTCTATACATGAATTTACACAGAGGATACCTCACACTTTCTTGTAATATAATTATGTCATATTTTCAAAGGTAATAAGTGTGAAAATGAAACAGACTCTAGCAGAAGGCTCACATTCATATTTTATTTTATTTTATTTTTCTTAAAAAAAAAAAAAAAAAAAAAAAAAAAAAAAAAAAAAAAGCTAAGCCACAGCAAAAGTTGTCATTTACTATATTCCCAAAAAAAAGTTGTCATTTATTACATGTAGCCCAATAGGACACCTCGCGTTGCGGCAAACTCATCAACCAACTGAAGTAATTAGCCACAGCAAAAGTTGTCATTCGTTATATTCCTAAAAAAGAAGTTGTCAATTACTACATGTAGCCCAATAAGACAGCATGCGTTGCGGAAATCCAAATAAGTAATGTTATTAGTAAATCAATTTAAATCATTTTTATGACGAAATGTTAACGGGCGCTTGCTCTTTAAGCACGATTTATTATAGAGAGATGTTACGTTAATAATATTTTTACAATATTTTTATAATAAATTATAAGTAGTTAGTTGTTATTGGTTCAAATTTTAAACTAACGTTAAGATTACTTTTTTGCCCCAACAATAACAACTAGTAACAACTTGTCATTTAGGATTTGTTGTAAAAATGTTGTAAAAATGTTGTAGATGAATCATTTCTCTTTATTATGGGATCTATTTAATAAAAAAATAGTATAATTGATGACTGGACTGAAAATATTATTAAACTGACAAATAAAATTTAAAAAGTGCACTTTATTAGCCCTACATTTTAAAAAGCTGGTAAAAAAATCTAACATAAACCAAATAATTTGACATAAAACTATTTTTTAATGAGTGTCCGTCAACATTATCCAAACTAAATAAATGAATAGATAAGTACTTATTTTATTATTTTCTCTACTTACTTCTTTTTTCTATTTTCTTTGTAAAAAAAATAAAAATTTAAGAGGTTAAGGATGAAAATGAGACGTAATCAGGGTCACAATGATAATTTTATAATATTCAAGGATGTAAATGGAAAGATTTCATAGGAGATGTAGCAATTAAAAGACATCCCATGTTTACCTTTATACATATACATATGTAGTTTCCAGTTACCACCATCAGCACTAGAGCAGCATTTTGTGTACAGAATAAGGGCAATAATTAATGCACACGACTTTAGCACAACATTATAAATGTATATACTTTATGTGCAATAACCGTTATGAAATAATATTATCCTAAATATTGGGTTTTCTATTTAGAGCTTTCACATTGGTTCTTGCAATTTTTTTTTTTATCTATTTTAGTATAAGAACTTATTTTATCTATTTTAAATATTCATTTTTCAAAATACCTCACATCAGATTATCTATTTTACACCACATTTCATTAAAATATCAAATTTTCTTGATTTTTTAAAATTGTTTCCATTTCTTCATACACAATAACCATTATCTACTCTCTTTTTCATCTTCAAGATACGTCAAAGAAAAAACAATTAAATGAAAAATAAATAATATTAGTGTAAATTTACATGGTGACTATAGAAAACTTGTAAATTTAAACTATTATATACAAACTGATGCGAGTTACTTTTAAGCAAAATTATGGAAATTACACATTTTAACACCGACTATGTCAATGTTCTTATGCACTATGCTTTTCTTTTTCCATTCTTTACAACAAATATTATAAAATAAAAGGACAGTACACATTAAACTAAATCCTGGAATAATTACTTCTGGCAAAAAAAAAAAGTTGAAAAAAAATATTTATCATCGAATAATTACTTAATTTAAAAAAAAAAAAAAAAAAAAAAAAAAAAAAAAAAAAAACCTAGACTCAATCTTGTGAAGTACACCACTGCAAAAGTTTTTTGCTTTTTTTTTTTTTTTGGCTGAATAAAGAAAAAGTTATTACTTTACGTGTCACTGACTCCAGAATCACTGTAATTGCTTATATAATATATATAAGCTAGCTATAGACTGGCTTTATTATAAGCTCTATATGAAAATCACCACGCGTTGTGGCAATCCAAATAAGCACATAACTTTACACAATGGCAACAACAAGAGACCCTTGTCAGTTTCGAAGATTGAAAACAAAATCTGGTAAGTGAGCTTACTTGAGTAATCAATAACTCGTGTGTTTTATTTTGTTTTTTCCTTTTTTATTTTTTCTCATTGTTTGTTTGCTTGTTTTTTGGTACACCCTTCAGTGGCTAGCAGTTTCATTTTGACAATGAAGTTGAAGAAGGGCTTAGTGTTTTTCTCACTAAAATTGAGAAATATTATTAGTGAACGGGAGATACAAACTATGGTTGTATTTAGCCTTGCCATACAAATCATCCTCATCGTGATGGGCTACAAGAGAAAGGTTTGTTAAAAATCAATCATTTTCTCTCTTTCTATAAATTCTTTTCTAGAATTTTGTCTCTCTCCACAAACTTGATTCTCTATGTTAAATTCTCATAGCTGTCAAAACGTAATTTGATTTGTGAATCGATTTTTTACTTTTCTGTCAATATCATATTATATCATATCGTATATTGTAAAATACACAAACACCTAATAAAAGTATAAAAAATTACAGATATACATATATAAAATGTATATCTGTTATACGAACCTATGCTGCGTATTTCTTAAGAGTTAAAACTAGAGGGGCCCGGTACCTTTGGGCCCCCACCTAGTTCTATCCTTCATTTTAGTATCTATAGTGGCCGGGCTCCTTTATCTTGTAATTCGACAATACTAACACTGATTTTTACATCTCTCTTCATTTAACTAAAAAATTTTGCACAGTACACATAAAGCTTATAAATTCAAATTTTTACGATATTTGGCCAAAAAGACTCCGAGTAGTGGAGGATTTTTTTTATTTTTAAGGAAGATGATGTAGCCAGTACTCTGTACTTGGTAAATTAGCAAAGCAAGTCACGACCCACGTGACTTTAAATTTAGTTTTTTTTTTTTCTTTGTTTTTTTCTAAGATGATTAATTTTAGTTAATCAAAAAAAAAAAAAAAAAAGAGTTAAAATCTTTGATTTTTCTTCAAAACGAATTCATAAAAAAGCAACTACTGTATAGTTAATGTAATAAAAGAAAATAAAGACGTAAGTTTTCAAGATGGCTAGTTGAGTCCAACTTTTTTATAGTGATGGTTGTATATTGCACTCATAAGAGAAGTTTATGCCACTAGTTGTTTTATTTTGAGGGTGATATTGTAATGTTAGTATGTTTAGTTACATTTTTGTACTTTTGTTTTTAAATAAGGTGAAAACTCACTTGATTTGAAATAACATTAATGTTTTTGATTGGATATCATTAGTTTTTTTTTTTTTTTTTGTGGTGGGGGGGGGGGGGGAGATATCATTAG
Organism: Quercus tomentella; assembly: GCA_028535165.1. Lineage (NCBI taxonomy): Eukaryota > Viridiplantae > Streptophyta > Magnoliopsida > Fagales > Fagaceae > Quercus > Quercus tomentella. The sequence continues at coordinate 79,848,269 of JAPQVY010000068.1, forward strand.
TTATAAACTTATTATTATTATTATTATATTTGTAATTTTTTAATTGGTTCAGTTTTTAAAACCATGCATTTAATTATAATTCTAAAACATTATATCTCAAAAACTTTCCTAGCTACGCAATCAAAATTAAGTGACAAATTTTAGGATGTCTATAAACTTGGTAAAAGCCAGAGTATATTGCAAAGTTAAAGAATGACCTAATTTACCTACTAGAAGCAACTGTAAATAGGGACCTTAGGATCTCTCTCTCTCTGTTACGTTTTTTTTTTTTTCTTTAGTGTGATCGCCTAGGTGTGTCACGTCCAAAACCCACTTTCATTCATGTTTCTAAAAGGAAAAAAAATAAATAAATAAGTAAATAGTTGAGATTCGTCAATGAAAGTTCAAATAGTGTAAAAACACCCTTGAACGTTTAGACCCCCAATTAACAAATTAACCAATTCAAGCTTTATGTCAAACAAATAGTGTGCGGAAAATGAACATAAGCTATAATGTAGAATTGGACAAAACTATCTAAGCCAAATTAAAATCACAACCACAGCAGAAAATAAAAGGCAAAGATAAAGGGAAGGAAGATGCAAACACAAAGACAACACGCGATGTGTTATCCAAGAGGAAACCGAAGCCCTCGGCGTAAAACCTCTCCGCCGCCCTCCAAGCGGTAAATAATCCACTAGAAAATGTAGTTGGGATACATGGACAGCAATAGACCCTCCAAGCCTAATCTACCTAGTGCACTTAAGCCCTCCAAGCTTCTTGCTCCAACGAGGTTGCGCCGAACCTTTTTCTTTTCTAGCTTCCCGGATTCCGCTACTAGACCATAGCATCAACCAATGAAGATTGGTTCCTTCCTAACTGCTTCCCAGAACACCAAACAACCCTCTCACAGTAATGGATATGGTGAGAACAAGGTTTTGGTAAAAGGCCTCTCAAGGATTTGGCAACGGAGAGGAAGAGAGTTGAGGAATTTGAAGAGACACTAATGTAAAGATTGTAGATGGTTCAATCTTGTTTTGCTCTAGGGTTTCTCTCTCAAAATTCTCTCTGGAAGCTCTTTCTCATTTGTGGGTATAAGAGGTATTTATACTGAGGTGAGAGGAGAATGTGAAACGTCAGGTTTTTCAAAACAGGGCTGGCTCGCGGCTTGGCCTCGCGACTTGACTGAGTCGCAAGATCCAGTCGCGAGATAACCGTATGGCCAATTGTCCTGTTTTGTCCTGTAGTGCTCCAGCTAGCATGACTGTTCACCTTTCGGCATGCTTGGCACGTGTGCTGCGTCTGGCGGCTTGCAGCCGCGAGTCACCCGCGAGATCCAGTCGCGAGTCTCTGTTTTCTTGCACACTCTTGAGCAATCTTCACTCTATCTCACTCACTACCCTTACAACAAGCCCACCTAAATACAGGGTTACTAAATGCTGAAATACAAGCAAATTTGGCATGAAATAAAGCCAATTAGATGGTTGAATAAATTCAACCTTACAATCTCCCCCTTTGACTATTCCGTGGCAAAACCCTAAAACAGACTCTAGACTTAACATGTGAGTTGGGAACAGTTGATCAAAACTCACTCACACCTAACTCTAGAAGCTGTGAAGCACTTGAATCATATGAACAAAAGACTCCTGAAACACAACAATACACCATGATCATTGTAAGCAGAAAATCGTGAAATGCATATGAAACAGGCAATATGTGATCAAGCAAAGATGGAGTTAAGAAACAAACCATGGCTTGATCAACCAAGTAATCACTACAAGGTAGTGACCACAATGCTCATTCACACTTGGAATGAACACTAGGACATACAAGCTAACAAGTTCAATGCAAGTCACTTGCATCCCAAACACTCAACCAATGCATAATACCCTACGTATATGCATCTAGGAACAATCCTACAAGGGCACAAGAGTGACAGTACTTAAAGAAAATGCAATACATTTATATAGAAATACTGATTTAAACAAAGCATAAAAGGCTGCATAAAGCATGGTACAAACCATAAAGCCTACAAACTATGCATAAAACATAACCCTAAAAGCTTACATAAGCAACATGGGTTCAAGACTCAATATAAACTGAATAACATCAACAATATATATATAAAGTAAACCAAGTTTATAAGTTATGAGTTAGAAACAAAAGTACACCAAAACCACAGTGTATCAAACCCATATAAACACTAAACCTATAAGTTTAGAGGATAAGACTTAAAACAAAAGTATGTCAAAAGTATGTGTGTACTCCCCCTATCACTATGCACACTTCCCTTTGAACTTTCTCCCCCTTACTGAATGCTCTCCCCCTTTTTGGCACGAATAGCTAAAGGCTGTCGTCCAACTTTCGTTGAATATTGTCTAGCTGATTCTCCATAGTCTCGAGACACATTTGAACCTGGTTGTTTGTGGAGTAGAGAAGTGCCACAATCTCATCAATGCGTTTCTGAATATGTTCAAGTAAACTCCCCATTCTATCAGTATAAGGATCAGTCTGTGCTTGCGGAATGCTAGCTTGTGGAACTTCAGGAATAGCATGCGAAGTAGATGTGGTATGTGCAGGTGTCTCTGACTCAGGGGCAGATGGAGTAACCGGAGAGATGTGTGCACTCTTCGGAGTGTTAGAGGAGTGACTTCTGCTAGCTTGAAGAGAGTACATGGAAATAGGACACTGACGGGTCAACATTTTTCTATCTGTAGGAGGAACAATGCCTTCACGAAGAATGAGCTTCATGATGAGACTGCAAAATGGAATAATTCCTCGAGCTGCTGTTCGAACCGCAGTCTTTCTCATGGTATAAAAGATGTGAGCACAGATATCAATGGGGGCTCCGGTGATAAGATCACAAAAGAATTGAGCTCTCCCAAGATTTATGAATGTAGTGTTGGACAGTGGGTACAGATTAGTGAACATGATCAACTTCAGTGTGGTCAGCTCTGGTGCAAACTTTGCGGTGTTGATGGATGTGCCTGCACTGGATACTTCATGATCAGAACCTAGGATTTGAAGAATGTCTTGAATCTCTGGAGTTCGATTATCGTACGGAGTTAGATCCACATTCTGAGGTCTAGTGATGCCGAGAACATCGGCGATGGAGTTTGGGGAAACGCCAAATTCCTTTCCTCTAACCTAGAAAATAAGTTCAACTCCAAGATCACTTGCATTGGAGTAGCATTCCTTAACAAGTTCATCCAATGGATCGACAAAGTTCCCAAACAAGTTTGCCCAATCTCGTGGCTCAAAGATTCGAGGGATAAAAGTGGTCCCTAAGGTGTTAAACTCCACCACCCGTTCCACTATAGCAGTTGATTTGTCAAATATGTTGGAGTAGATGTGTGAAGTAAGCGGGGTTCTAAACCTCTCCTCATTGGAGTCTTGAGATGCCTGTGATGAGAGGCGAGTCCTTTTAGCAACTGGGGTTGCTGGATTGTCAGCAACAATATCTTTACCCTTAAAAGATCGACGAGACATCTGCAAGAAAATAGGCCCACAGCAAAGAACCAAAACAGCACCACACAAGATAAATATCAACATGATTTGATGCAAATAACTACAGACTTAAGACAGGTCAGACCCAAACAAACTATCATCAATACTAATGTGCACAATACGACAGGTGCAGCAAAATGGTGATAGTGCAATAGAGCATAGATAAACACAGATTCAAAGATAACTGTCAATGAGACAATCTACCATGACCATGATATGCACACAGAAAACCACATACAACCACAATAGAGCAAAAGTTAGATCTAAGCCATACGTACTCACAAAAGGAGTAAAAACCCAGAAAAAATTATCAAACCCATTTCCCAAATGAGTGAGAAGACCTAACAAATGACAAAGCACAATGTAACCAACAATAGAGTAAATCAGAATCAAACACAACCCACCAAACCCAGTACATTCAGGGAAAATCAATCGAGCACATTAAAATTCTAACAACAATAGCAACTCATAAACAAAGCAAGAAAAGGAAACTCAAAACATAAATATGTAGTGAGGAATAGAAAAACCATACCTTTACTTGATGATTTTGAGAAGAAATGGAGCAAACATGATGTTCGAAAATGGAGGCACAGTGTATGGGTAAGAGCAGTTTTAGAACGACAATGAACAGTCACAAAAGTTCGAGGGAAAAACTGAAAAACGCTTTTAAAAACTGTCCCTATTTTTGCCAAACACGCGTTTTTCGCGACTGAAGTGAGTCGCCAACAAGTCGCCAGGTTGAGCCGCCAAAACACTCAAAGATAAAATTTTGAAAAATTTTTCTAAGTGTTTTTCGTGACTGGAAGGTCTACCCGCGAGGGAGTCGCGAGCTGAGCCGCGAAAAACTCTAAGTAACCTCGCGACTGGACCTTTCACTCGCGAACAAATCGCCAAAATAGACCCGCGAACACGCGACTGAGGCTCGTGACTTGACATACCCGCGACTGAGTCGCCAAAACAGGGCAAATAAAATTTTTTGAAATTTTCATTTTTAAGAACAAAATACTTTCCAAAAACACCTAAAATACTCAAAAATCTTTTTGTGCTTGAATCAACAAAGATTGAGCATGTGAAAACACATTTCATCAAGTACAATCACACAAATGATTATGGCATTCATTGAACATAAACTTGTGTGTTGTGTGTGGATATCAACAATGAGATAGTCCTTAGTCTAATGTGAAGCTTCAATGATCAATTCAACCAAGACATACACAGTTAGCACTAGATCATGTGATCTATCTCAATTATAGAAATATGTATATATGACCTCCCACAAAACTTGATAACATAACTTGGAGCTTTACATTTGACTCCACTTTCAATCATAACACTTGATCTTTTTGATCTTTTTGAGACAATTACCTCTCATTGTGAGAGTGATATTTGACAATTCACTTTAAAGAACAAGCCTTTGGCCTTTTGAATAAACATTCAAATAAAGAGTGGGAAGATATATATAAACACAAGTCTATGCATGTCTCAAGATCAACATAACCATTCACTAATCATTCATGACAAGTTTGAAGATCTATTTACAACAATCACATAGATTTCAAGATTTCTCCCACAGTGATATGAGTGCAAAGAAACAAGTAATGCGCGAAAATGCACAAAGCCATTAGCACAAAGGTACAAGGCAAAACATGTTTTGAGACAAAAGCTCAACAATGTCAATCAAACTTTTGATTTTCTAATTTTTATGTGATTTTTGGATTTTTGACACTAGAAGAAAAAGATTGACCAAAAACAAAAACAAAATCAAAAGTATGCACAAGTAGACAAGCAAACAACCAACAACAAAAACAATAAGCAAACAAACAAATATCGTCGCAAAGCATAGGAAGTATTAATGCATGGACATGTTGTAATGCTTATGCATGAGTACCCTTCTTCACCCACACGTCACTTGCGTTTGGGGTGATTTCCTTATAGGATTGGGTACGGGAGTTAGGGCTTTCAAACCTTCGTGAGAAGCTTTCTAAGCAGTTGGTGAATGCATCGATCATCTTCATCACGTTCATCATTCCGGGATCACCATTTTGATCTTTAGATTGTTCACCTGCCCAATTTCTTTTATCATTTCTAGGTCCTCGTGACCTTTGAGGAGTTGTACTATTCATTGCTCTCAGCTTTTGACAATTTGGTCGAGTATGCCCTTGAAGTCCACAATGATGACACACATAATTTGATTTAGGACCTCTTTGTGGTCGTGGACGAGACTTGGCACGAGATTCAGATCTGTCCACATACTGATTGCGGGGATTCAACAACCGTTGGTTCTCCACATTCTTCTTCTCCTCTATCTTGGGCTTCTCAACAGTAGGGTCAACTTCAACTGGCTCTTTAGCCTTTACAAACTTCACTTCTTTAGTGACATTTCCAGATGAGCTACTTCCTCCGGTATATCCCAACCCGGATTTGTCTGAAAAGTTCTTTTGAGATGAGATAACATCATCTAGCTTCTTGGTGGTGACCCTCTCTATTTTAGCATTTGCTTGCACAATCTCTTGCTCAAGAAATCTCACTTTTGTGTAAGCTTCTGACAGCTCACCATTCAGTGTCTCTATCTCACATTTGGCCTTCCTATATCGGATTAGGAGACTTTTATAGTCCTCCTCTGCCTTCTTCATTTTTCTCACAGCAGCCTTGGCCACCCTTGTGTACTCACCCGACTTTTCAAGGAGTGAGTTATAATTCTTTTGAAGATTGGCTGTGCTTACATCTTCTTCAACATCTGATTCCTCGACAACTCCCAATGATTCTTCATCACTATGTTCTCCAAGGTCTCGTACAAGCAGATTCAACTCGTCTGAAGACTCAACATGGGCAATAGTCATAAAAGCTGAATAGTTCCCCTCTCCATCACAGCTTTCTTTTGATTCTGAGTCGGATGAATCTGAGTCACTTAATGTCGTGGCAAACACCTTGCCTTTCGATTTCAAATAATTCGGACATTCTTTCTTAAAGTGTCCATGCCCGTTGCATTCAAAACAAGTGACACCTTGTGTAGATTGGGATTCTTTTCCATCTTTCCTTTTGAATTCCCTTTTTGAATTTTGGAATTTTCCTTTATCACCAAATTTTCCATTATTCTTGAATTTCAAGAATTTTCGAAAATTTTTTACAAGGTATGCAACATCTTTATCAACCACATCGTCTTCCGATGAGTCATGGACTTCTACCTTCTCATTAATGGTCTTAAGAGCAAGAGATTTACTCTTTCGTTGATTGGGCAGCGACATCTCATAAGTCTGAAGAGAACCAACCAGCTCTTGGACTTTGATGTCATCGAGGTCCTTGCTCTCTTCAATCGCTGTCACTTTAGCACGAAAACTTTCCGGCAATGATCGAAGGATCTTCCTTACGATTTTAGAATCCTCCGTTTTCTCCCCCAAATTGAACTTGCTGACAACCACCTCATTCAGCTTCCCATAGAAAGAGTCAAAGGACTCATCCTCACTCATTTTGAGCTCCTCAAACCGAGTGGTCAGCATTTGCAACTTAGTGTCTTTCACTTTCTTCGTGCCTTCGTAGGTGGTTTCCAATATCTCCCATGCTTCTTTGGCCACGGTGATGTGGGAGATCCTGTGAAATTCATCTGGAGACACACCACAGAAAATAGCATTTAAGGCTTTACTGTTAGCATTAGATGCAGCGAGTGCTGCCTTATCACATGTGGATTTGCCTGCCTCAGGTCTGGTCCAACCACTCTCAACAGCATCCCAAACAGATTCATCAATGGAGCACAGAAATGCTCTCATGCGAACCTTCCAAAAAGCATAATTACTATCATCAAAATATGGAGGTGCATTTAGGGATTGAGACCGATCCATCTCAGAAGGGAGTCAAGGATCACACAATGGTATTGAAACCAATAGAAGTGTACCCGCTCTGATACCAATTGAAAGTTCAAATAGTGTAAAAACACCCTTGAACGTTTAGACCCCCAATTAATAAATTAACCAATTCAAGCTTTATGTCAAACAAATAGTGTGCGGAAAATGAACATAAGCTATAATGTAGAATTGGACAAAACTATCTAAGCCAAATTAAAATCACAACCACAGCAGAAAATAAAAGGCAAAGATAAAGGGAAGGAAGATGCAAACACAAAGACAACATGCGATGTGTTATCCAAGAGGAAACCGAAGCTCTCGGCGTAAAACCTCTCCGCCGCCCTCCAAGCGGTAAATAATCCACTAGAAAATGTAGTTGGGATACATGGACAGCAAATAGGTGACGAAAAAATTCATCACTAAAACTTATTTTCTGTTTTTATTTTTTTCATAGTTTTGATATTAACCTGTAACCTGTCATTACATTATTAAAACCTCACATTTGAATAACACATTTATTTCAACAACACATTTATAAAAAAAGATCCATACATTCCACAAGTAAAAAATAAAACAAGTATCCAATTCAAATTCATTCCATACAATAATTGTTTGCAATACATACAATAACTCTACCTAAACCCTATTTTAGAACTAACGAAAGATGTCCTCATATGTCTTCAAGTAATGCCAAAAGTAAATCCCCTAAAATCCACCAATAAGAAATCTACACAAATATAAAAATAATACTTCGTTAAAATCGTAAAGTAAAAATATTAACTATGTTATAAGAAACATTTCTAATAATGCATTAAGAGTAACCACACCAATAAATTAAAATCACAACTCCTAATGTATAAGTTGTAGAAAGCAAATAAAGTACTAACCAAAAAGTGTTTTAACTTGAAGTTCAACCACCCCCATAAGTAAGAGCATCATCATAACCCTTGCTCCTCAAAAAGTTAAGAATATTCTTTTGGACCTCATCTTGCTTAGTTCGTGCCTCTTGGTCCTTAGCTCGCTCCTCTTGATCTCTAGCTCTTGCCTCTTTGAGATCAATTATCTCATTTTCTAACCGTTGGATATACTCCACCGATGAATTAGAGGAGGCGGTGGTTACTAGAGAAGAGGAAGGTCTCATGCCAAGTCCTTTTACAATATTGGACTTCTTCTTAAACACCAAGTTTGAGATCTCCTCTTGTGTAAGGGGAATTGCATTAGGATCTTGATAATGATCCGCTTGCACTTTGAGAATATTTTCCTATCATTTGAAAGAGATAAAGAAACAAACAATCACAACATTAATACTACATATGTTATAGCTTTACAAACATGATAGTGATGGAATGATACACATATATATATCGCTTCATCCTCAGGGTGTATCCACATATTTGTATTTGGATTGAAATGAACATCTTTGAATATTTTTGCCAATTCAAGAGCTTGACCATCATTATTATTTGTCTGATTAATTAACATTCAAGTGTTAGATAGATATACTTAATTAATCAATAAGATCAATTCACATTTGCAAGAAACTAAAAACACTCCCAATATGAATTTAAACCACCTTATAACACCATGCAAGCCACCTGCTTGCTCCAACACAACAACAATCACAAACATCACAACTATAATGCTTACAAGTATTGAAATTGAATAAAGGAACACAATTGCTACCAATCAACAAGTTTCATTCACATTTGCAAGAAATTAAAAACACTCCCAATATGAATTTAAACCACCTTATAACACCATGCAAGTCACCCGCTTGCTCCAATACAACAACCCACCACAAAACAAATTTCCAACATCACAAGTATTTATAGAGTTTTATAAGTTTTTAACTAGAATATACTTACTTTGCTCAAGCTAAGTTTACAACTTTCAGAAAAAATCCAAAGTTAACTTGTGTTCTTCACCTTGTTCCTCACAATTTCTTCAACCACAAAAGAGAGAGCTGGAGATAAAAGAAAGATAGCTTTTAGTAAACAGTTAAGTAGACCCAATGATAACCACAAAATATTCCTAATGTTTAATTAGTCAACACAAAACATGGATTTAAGTTGCCAAGGGCCCACGCCCAACATTTGATAAGCCTCCCAATGATCTAATGGCTGCAGTCATCAACACATTCTATGTATCAATAGGATTCACCTGCATGCAAAACATAGAACAGTGAAGCTTTACCTCTTGATGGAGACAATGCAAGAATTTCAATAAAAAGATAACTCTCAATCTAGAATACCATAGATTTACATAATAAATAATAAGTAGATAATTGACATAAAGTCATTAGAATTAGGTAAATCACAACCAGCATTGAGAAATAGAAGGAAACACAATGTTATGGTAAATAAAGGTGTTAAACTATCCTATCAAGGAGTCTTTCACTGCTTAGCCACATGCTCCATCAAACCTTGAAACAACCAACATAAGACTCAACTCAACTACACCTTATTCCTAATTAAAGTTATAAACTACTATGTTGAAATTAATAAATAAATGAGACCAATAGCTTTTTCTTTTTTATGGGTAAGTGAATGAGACAAACACACACATGTATTTATTTGAATACTTTCAAAGATAGAAAATGATATCTACTTGGAGACCCATATGGATAAACTAACAAATAACAATCACAACACAAAAAGGTGCTCATTTTAAACCAATTAAGCACTGAACCAATGGAAACCATGAAGTTTCCAATTGAGACACCAAAAACAAAATTAGTATAAGTAACAAAACCAAATAAATTCAAACAAAACAACGACATTTCCAATCAGAATTAACAAAATTAACAAAAAAATTAACTCAAAAGAAAAAAAAGAAAAAAAGAAAAAGAAAAAAAACCTGAAAGCATCGCGAACTGAAGCGTCGCTGGCAATCGAGAGCTGAAGCATCACTACCGGAGTTGAAGCGTTGCGATCGGATGTTGCGAAGGATGAAGCGTCGCCGGTGATCGAATCATCGCGATTGGGAGTGAGCTGAAGCGTCGTCGGCGTCTGAATCGTCGCGATTGGGAGCGAGTTAAAGCGTTGCCGGCGCCTGAATCGACGCGATTGGGAGCGAGTTGAAGCGTCACCGTCTGAATCGTTGCGATTGGGATCGAATCGTCGCCTGAATCATTGCGATTGGGATCAAATCGTCATCTGAATCGTCGCGATTGGGATCGAATCGTCGTCTGAATCGTCACGATTGGGAGCGAGTTAAAGCGTCGCCGACGTCTGAATCGTCGCGATTGGGAGCGAGCTGAAGCATCGCCGTCTGAGGTGAAGCGTCGCGATCGGGAATGACGACAACGACGATGGCATGCTGGGTTTTGGGAGAGGATGGGCTAGGTTTCTTTTGGGAACGAAGAAGGAAGAGCAACGGTGATAAATGGAATTGGAAAATAAAACATATAAGTGGTCTTAGTGGTCTTTAGCGACGAATTATTTTCCGTCGCAAATGCTCATTTCGTCGTCGCAAAATGTATTTTTAATGTTTTTTAGTGACGAATGTCAGTTTCGTCGCTAATGAACCCAAGCTTTGTTAAAATTTAGAGACGAAATTCATATTTCGTCTCTAAATCATACTTTTAGTGACAAAATATGATTTCATCGCTAAAAGCATATAAGAACAAAACAATTATTATTTTTAGTGACGACTATTTTTCGTCACTAATTCTTACTTATAGGGACGAAAGTATTTTCGTCGCTAAAACTATCCACAGCAATACCTACAGTGACGAAATATTTCGTCACTAAAAATTTCAACTTTTAGCGACGAAATATTTCATCACTATAGATTAATTAAGCTAGCGCCAAAGTTTCCCTCCATTGGCGCTCATTTTTCAGATCACAATGGCGACGAAATTTATTTTTTGTCGCTAAATGTTATAATTTTTTTCATTATTAGTGACGAAAAATATTTCGTCACTAATTTTTCCTCACTAATTTTCGTCACTAAAAATACATTTTGTTGTATTGATATAATTAACCATTTATTATCCATTTAAATATATATTACCTGCTTAACCCATTTAATTTGTATAGGACCCAACCCGCCCATGTATCCAATTATAAAGTTTGTATTCAAACCAATATAGGAGAAATTTTTTTACTACTAAAAGATGAATCAAATTTATTAAACTAATCCTATTATAAAAAATGTAAACAGAGAGATTATTCAACAAGAAATTTTTCTCACCCATACTATGCAAAATAATTTGAGTTTTCTTCTCTGGAAATCTAAATCACAATTTCCTCTAAACAACCAGAGCCCTGAGAAAACAAAAATAAGAAACATTGAAGTTAAAACTAGCCTAGCTATTTTTCCTTTCCCTCAACTTTTCTATAGGAAACAAAATAGAGGATTAGTAAAAATTAATAAATAAATCCTAAAAATTGTGAAAATTATAGAGTGATATAGTGCGCATCATGAACTACAAATTATAGAGTGATTTAGGTGGATGAGATCCAATGATGTTACTTTTCACTCCATGGACTACAAATTGGTGCGCATCATTTTGGATCTCTTCAATGTTGCTTTTGACACCATGGAGTCCAAACAGGATGTTTCCTCCATTTTAATTTGTTTGATTTCCTTATTTCTGTGCGAGTGAGTGAGTTTTTTGGTTTGTTGTATCATACATACATACATACATACGTGTGTATGTGTGCAGTCCACAGATATCGGTGTGCACCAAGCTCAGAACACGTTCCTGAAATGGGCCCTTCCCGCCCTCCTTACTTGCCGAACACCTAGCCCATTCCCTAGATAGGCCTGGCCCAAGCTCATGGCTTGATTGAACATCACCTATTAGGCCGAGATCAAAAGATAATGCCTTGTGGAAATCCACCTGCCGAGCATCGATTGGCGCTTGGTGCAAGTTCCAAAAGAGTCAGGTTAGTCATGAGTAGCAGGTCCCATCTAGTCAGGAATATGGCTCAGGGGGATCCACTAACATGGGAAACACTCCTCTCATCATTACAATCCTAATAGAGACCAATGGGTGAGAGAGCGTGGGTTGGAAAAATTAGGGGAGAGAAACATGAGTTTAGTGAGGATAAATACATCCTGGAGAGAAAGAAGTCTGGTCCGGTTTTCCTAAAAGAGGGTTGGTTATGCTATTAAGCTCTACTGAAAGGATAGATATAATTTGTTTCTTATAGAAGTTGTGTCGTCACCTTTTGGGCCTCCCATTGTTAGATATTTTTGACCCACAATACAAATAAATTGGGGAAATCAGCCCAAAACCTTTATTCAACTGGGCTTCACTATAACAATTGGCACCGTCTGTGAGAATCTCTCACTCAGCTGAGGCCTAGAGTTGGCGTAGTAGTGTCTATCATGGAAGGTCCATATGCAAATGAGGAGCTAGCGGGATTAGGGGGAAATCGATCGTGGGTCTCAAACTGGGCACTAAGGAGAATGGAGAGGGAAAAAAATAGAGAACAAGATCTCAAGCAGGATAGGCATGAAACTTGTTTGGATTCGGACAAAGCTTCCTCTTAAGGAGAATGAACTATTTCATATGTTCCTGAGCCTTCGTATCATAGTGATTGTGAATCTAGAGAAGAACAGATCCTCGAGCTTTCGTATCATAGTAAGAGGTCGGCACCAAAAAAGGGACTACAACCATGGATCCCCGAGCAACCACACAAGAGGATCTTCTCACCAAAGTCATTCTCGCTTGTTGAGGGATAGGTTAAATGAAACTAGAGAAGAACGCTCAAAGGCACCAAGAAGAAAAAGGCATAGAAGCCCTAGTGTTGCCCTCGATGCCATGAGCAGGGCCTTGCAAAGAGTGGCTCGATTACCATTCTTCAAAGAAATAGAATGTACCGAAATGCTTAGGCATTTTACTTGCCCTCCCTTTACTTTTTATGACGGTAAAACTGATTTGGTAGAGCATGTAAGCCCCTATACCCAACTTATGGCCCTCTATTCGTGGAATGACGAACTTATGTGTAAAGTGTTTCTGTCTAGCCTCGGGCCCACGACAATGAGGTGGTTCAACAGCCTGAGGAAATGATCCACCCACAACTTTGGTGAGCTAATTCAGTAATTCGGTGCACATTTTACCACTTGTAGCCGGGCTCTCCAACCTATTGATGCTCTATTATCTATGAAAAGTAGAAGTGGGGAAACTCTCCAGTCATATGCGGATCAGTACTAGAAGTTGTATAATGAGATCGAGGGAGGAAATGAGCAGGTGGCAGTGAGCACTTTTAGATTGGGGCTATCTCAAGAATCTGAGCTAAGGGATTCACTAACCATAAAACCTATCGAAAATATGCATAAGTTATAGAGCAAAGGGAAGGCACTTGCCACTCCTCTTTACCCAAAGGACCCCAAGCACGAAGGCTTCCAGTAGTGAGCCTAAAGAGAAGCTAGGGAACAGAACCTAGAACAATGAGCTGAAGGAGTCAACATGGCCTTTAAAGAACCCGTGCATAAAATTCTTGAGAAGATAAAGCATGAGTCGTACTTTCGTTGGCTCGGCAAGATGGGCGGGCACTTGACTAGGAGAAACCATAATTTATACTGTACATACCACCGAGATAAGGGACATACTACCAAACAGTGTAGGGTGTTCAAAGACCACCTCGAACAACTCGTTAAGGCTAGGCACCTAAGAGAGTTTGTGGTAGGCGAAAAGGAAGGCGCTACAGGACAGACATTAGGGAGCCGAAGAGGAGCGCAATTGCCTCCCCTTGAGATCAATGAGTTTATACATGCTACATTAGTCGGTGTAAGTGCCAGTCAACAGAGAGGTATTATGAGCATTACTACCTAATAGGAGTATGAGACAAAGAATCGCCCTGGGAAGAAGCCAAGGATGGTTTGTCGACAGATAGCCTTTGATGACAACGACCTTGAAGGTACATCTCAACCGCAAGACGATGCACTTATCATTACCCTCAGGATTGGGGGTTTCCTAGTAAAAAGGGTTATGATTGACTAGGGAAGCGGGCTTAAGATAATGTACCCCGATCTTTACAAGGGTCTAGGTTTGAAGACCGAGGATCTTGGGAAGTATGATACCCCTTAGTAGGCTTTGACGGAAAAATGGTGGTATCGATGGGGCAGATTAGGCTCCTGGTAGTAGCTGAGAGGAAAGAGGTGATGGTGGATTTCATAGTCGTAAATGCATTTTCCCCGTACATGGCAATCTTAGCGCGGCCATGGATACATGCCATAGGAGCCATACTGTACACATTGCATGTGAATGTTAAATTCCCCACCGAGGATGGCATTATGGTGATGAGAGGCGACCAGAAAGCAACCTGTCAATGTTTGGTGGCCGTGATCAACCATGAAATTAAGCAAAAAGAGTAAGTAGATTTAGGCTTGTTATAGCAATTACAGTGCCCTGAGGAGTCTAATGGGACTAATAGTGCTGAAGAGCTAATTGAGGTCCATATCATGCCCTATGAGGATAGATATTTTTGGATAGGTAAAAGCCTCTTTGTCAAGGGTTGAGTGGCAGTTTTGTTGGCATTAGTCCATAATTTAGATGCATTTGCTTGGAGCCTGTACAAAGTGCCTGTCGTGGATCTGGAGTTTATAGTGCACAAGCTGAATGTGGATCCCTATTTCCACCTAAGACACAAAAACCGAGGTGAGCCGCCCGACACTACGCAGAAGTAGTGAAAGTGGAAGAGGAGAAATTAAAGCCAGCTAGGGCTATTAAAGAGGTTTTTTTTATCCAAACTGGTTAGCTAATAAAGTGGTAGTAAAGAAGAAGATCAGGAAGTGAAGAGTCTACATTGATTTCACCTTTCTTAACCGAGCATGCCCTAAGGATCCTTACCTTGTATTGAAAATTGACCAGCTGGTAGATGCAATGTACGGTCATTGGAGAATGAGTTTCTTGGACATCTTTCAAGGGTATCACTAGATTGCCCTGGCCCCCAAAGACCAGGAGAAGACATCATTCATCTCTCCCAAAGGCAACTACCACTATACTGTCATGCCTTTCGGGTTAAAGATTATGGGGGCAATGTATCAACGAATGATCACTCGTATGTTCAGAGATAAGACTGGTAAAATAGTGGAGGTATACATTGATGACATGATTGTTAAGAGTAAAACGCTCGAGGAGCATGTACAAATACAAAATCTAACCGAAGTATTTGAGATTTTAAGGCACTGCAAACTACGCCTCAGTGCCAGTAAATGTGCATTTGGAATGAGGTCTGGGAAATTCCATAGGTATATGATAACCTACAGGGGTATTGAGGTCAATCTTGATTTAATCAGGGCGATCAAACAACTTAGTCTGCCCAATAATCCAAAGGAGGTGCAGAAACTCATGGGGATGCTTGCAGCCTTGAACCATTTCATCTCAAGATCGGTTGACAGGTTTAGACCCTTCTTTCAACTGCTTAAGAAATGGAAAGGGTTTACGTGGACTCCGAAGTGCGATGAAGCATTCCAAAGCTTAAAGAAAAACTTGGTTAGTCCATCTATCCCGTCAAGCCCTAAGCTAGGGGAGGATCTCTACATGTATTTGGTAGTGTCCGATCATGCTATGAGCGTGGTGTTAATAAGGGTTTAGGAGGGAATACAGAAGCCGATGTATTACATCAACAAGACCATAGTAGATTCAGAGACTCGATATCTCCTGTTGGAGAAAAGGACACTTGCTCTAGCACACGCCACTAGGAAGCTACCGCATTACTTCTAGTCTCACATAGTGTAAGTTTTGACCAAACACCCCCTATAAGCTTTGTTACGGGGGTCTAATTTCACGGGAAAAATAGCTAAATGGAAGACTAGACTCAGGTCCTTTGATGTTAGGTACAAGCCAAGGAATGCCATTAAGGGGCAAATGCTGGCAGATTTTGTGTCTAAGTTCACCCTGACTATTGATGATGGACGGGGAATTTGCAAAATTTCTGTTCCGCCATGGCGGGAATATGTAGACGAAGCTTCTAATGCGCATGAGGTGGGAATAGGAATTATGCTGGAATCCCCAGAATGAATAAAATTGGAATGATCGCTTAGGTGGGTTTTTCAGGCCTCCAACAATGAAGCCAAATACGAAGCGTTATTGGCCCGTCACTGAGCAGCCAAGTCTTTAGATGCCATAGAGGTGGAAGTGTATTCAAACTCTTGGTTCATAGTAAACCAAGTTGAAGGGAGCTTTGGAGAAAAAGACCCGTGAATGGCTGAATACCTCAAGTTGGCAAGCTTATTACTGAAAATTTTTCATAGGGAAAAGGTAGCCCAAATTTCTAGGGGAAAAAATAGCCATGCAGACTCTCTGGCCACCCTTGCTTCATCCATGGAGGATTGCATACCCCAGATTATTTGGGTTGAAGGAGTAGACCAATCGAGTATTGAACGATAGTGTTGTGTGGTGGTAGCTTCTGCCGTTATGCCGAGCTAGATGGATCCTATTATGTCATTCATCATAGATGGATCACTCTCATGCAACCTGAGAGAAGGTGATAAGATATGAAGGAAGTCTGCTAGATTCTAGTTGTCAGAGGAGAAGAGATTGTACCAACAATCTTTTGGAGGACCATACATTTTATGTTTGCTTCTAGACACCGTGGAAGGATTACTCGTCGAATTGCATGAGGGGATTTGTGGGAACCATACGTGAGATTGGTCACTTGCCCACCAAGCAATGACCTAAGGCTTTTGGTGGCTGAACATGCAGAGAGATGCTGCATGTGACCAATATCAGAGACATGCACCAAACATCCATTAACCTGGAAGGAGCCTTAACCCGATATCCAGTCCTTAGGCTTTTGCTTAATAGGGGTTGGATATCGTGGGACCATTCTCTCCGGCAACTAGAAACAAGAGGTTTGTGATAGTTGCCACTGATTACTTCACCAAGTGGGTGGAAGCCAAAGCTCTAGCGAATATCCTGGACGTTGATGTAAAGAAATTTGTTAAAGTGCCGGACACTTTAATCTCAGTTAACGAATTGTAGTTTGATAGCAAGGCATTCAGGAAGTATTGTAGCGATCTCGGAATCAAAAATAGGTACTAAACTCAGGCGTATCCCTAGAGTAACAAACAAGCTGAAGCGACAAATAAAGCCATTGTCAACGGGTTGAAGAAGGGATTGGATAGGGCCAAAGGAAAGTGGGTTAAAGAGCTGCCCAATGTGTTATGGGCATACCAAACCACCCCTAAGAGGTCTATTGGCAAGACTCTTTTTTCTCTAACTTTTGGAATAGAAGCGGTAATACCTGTGTAGGTAGGCTTGTCGAGCATAAGGGTTGCTAGTTTCTCCCCGAACACAAACAATACGATCATGACTCAGCAATTAGACCTCTTAGAAGAGAACAGGGAGATGGCATCCATTAGATTAGTTGATTACCAGCAAAGGCTAGCCCGGGGATACAATCAAAACATGAAACCAATGAGTTTGTCATCGAGGGCCTTGTATTATGAAAGGCAGTAGGGAGCATGAAGGGTCGTACCGAGTAATAGTGGTTGCAGGAGTTGGAGCATACTACCTAGAAGATATGGAAGAACAACCTCTCTTTTGACAATGGAATGTGAGCAACTTACAAAAGTTCTTCCACTAAGGGATGCCATTGTCTTCGAGTACTTAATGTATTCCCTGATGTAAATAAAAAATAAAGCGTGTAATGAACTAACTTATGTATATTTGTACAAACTATGCATAGGATAGGATCGTGTCAGTTTCGAAGATATGAAATTTCCACGAACGAGGAACGCAATACAAGATAGAAGCCTAGCCTCGGCTTGACTCCGGTCACCAACCAGGTGTAAACTTACTTATAGGATAGAAGCTTGGCCTCATCTTGACTCTAGCCACCGACCAGGTGTAAACCTACTTATAAAACTTGAATCAAATCATAAAATACGGGCCTATCCTTGGCACAACCCAAAGTGCTCCACGGAATCACTTGTTTTATTTGTTTTATATGAAGGCTATCTTTAATATCGAACACACACTTTGTCCTTATTATCATTAGGCCATCAAACTTAGAGTAATAAAAAAAATAGGCGGGGGGGGGGGGGGGGGGGGGGAATAATCAAGGGAAGCAATCAAATCATGAAAACTCAGTAAGTGCATAAGTTAACTCAAAAGAGAAATTACTTTATTAATGTTTTGAACATAAAATAAAAACATCGTCATAAAGGGCAAGCTAAGCTAAAAAAGAAGAAGATAATACTCGTCTACAGGTCAAAATTCTATTCGGTGGCTATAGGAATCATGTTTGCGCCCTGGATGGTAGTTGGTTAGAGATGATGAAGGCCTTGTTCGGTGACAGGAGTAGCATTCGAACTCTCTATGATTGATGGTTGCCCAGGTTCATGTGTCTACTTAGCCGAGGGAGTAGGACCGAGAGGAACTTGACTTGGGTGAGTAGCAGAGGTCTAAGCAGCAATAGGAAGATTGGGATTCTCAACGACCACTAAGTTTGCATCAGCTGTGTGGGATTCTATCTCCTCCAAAATTTGTTGAAAGTTGAGGCTCTCCTCCTTTGGGAACACTGGCAAGGGAATGTTCGACAAATCTGCCACGAGGAAGAGTTAGGGAGAGGAAAGGCATTTGCAAGAGTAATGCACCCCTTCATGAATCCAGCAACCCAAGCTTCTTTTATAACTACAGGTATGGAGTGCTCGACATCATCAAACCTTATGTCATAGAAGTTTTGCTTTGCCTCATCCAGCATCTTTTGTAGTTCCTTGATCTCTATGTTCCAACTCGTGATGACACTCAAGGCTTGTGAAAACTTGGTGTTAGACTCTTCCAGCTTCCCCTTTAGCACCTCTAATTTGTGCTCGGCAAAATGTGGGTCCTTTTCAGTAACAACCACTCTTTTCTCGGCTTGAACAACCTCTTGTTCTTTTTCTTGAAGGGTGGACTTACTAGCCTATTTCAAGGCCTTCTCACAATCAGCTTCCTCCATAGCTTCTTCAGCCAACCATCTAGTAATTATACCAATTGTGCAGTCTGGAACCAAATAGATGACACTAAAAAGGGCGAGGCGGGGGGGGGGGGTGAAGGGGGAACGAGTATACATGGGTGTACGCAACAGTGCTGGGACATATCTAAAATGTTATACATAAAATAATCGAGGGAAGTACTTACAGTGATAGAATGCCACTTTAGATTGAGGGAGAGCTCCTTATCAACGGTGTCTTCCCAGAAGCAAATGTCATCAATAAACAGTAGGGCTTTCCTAAAACTGTTTGCCACGTGGCCTCCCTCTCCATTCCTCTATGTCCTAAGGAATGTCCTGGAAGGAAGTAGCCTCAGAGTGAGGGAATGTTTATACCCTCGAAAAGGAAGGTTAAATGGCGAGGCTCCTTCAGTCCCAACAACAGGTGAAGGGATGGTTGGCTCTTCAGCAACGATATTCTGTTGGGGTGCTGTAGGGACTAATGTGATCGGAGTGATGACTCTGGGCTGAGTGTTAGCTGTTGGAAAATCTGGTTTTGTATCTCATACAAAACACACAGCGGAAGCAACAAACACGGATCTACTTCATTCATGAAAGATAACATGTAACCTTGAATTCTAGAACAAAGAATAGAAAGCGTACCTTGGTGCGGTGAAATTCAAAACAAAATTAGAAGCACTTGGGAACACTTTTAATCTTCACTACAATTCCACTCGATGCCCAAGAAGTGTGGTCTCTCAATCAGTTTCCAAGGAGAGAATAAAAGAATGTCCAACACTCACATACACCATTCCATTCTTTTTATGATCTTATATGAAAACCTTATGAAATTCTGTATGTTTCTCTCCTTATATATAACTGATTATCTAATTGAGCTAGCCTTTTGGGCCTTTCCAATTGGGCTTAAGTGTGTGGCTTGGAGTGGGACCAAAAAGGACCAATAAGACACTAGCTCCAATGGGCCTTGGGTATTTCTGTCAACTCTTGACAAGTCCAAAGTTACCATTAACTATATTTAATACCACTATATAAATATAGTTGCACTCTAAGCCTTATCTATAAATTATATCCCAAGACTTTATTATACATATAACCCCTTCATTAAAATATTCGTAGTAATACAAAATCATGAATGTAGACTACCACTTTGAAGATTACTACATCTTAATCCTTGAGTACCCGGTTTAATCCTTTATGTTATTCATCATATATTTATGAAATCCAATTTCATAAATATATACTTTAGAAACTCCTTACTAAAGTGGTTGGGCCCAACACTCTGAATAACCAAACCCATTAAACTTATCTCAAGGGAATATTTTATATCTTCGTTAAGAGATTATGAATTCCATCTTGAGAATATATGTTCCATCAACACTAAATGCGGCTGCCCAACATATTGAGGTTTTGACTGTAACTAATAGATCTCACTCCTGATATATCAAAGCAACCTACATATCATGAGCAGGTCTATTATTCTCTCAGGATTTTGAGTTGATGTAAATAGAAGTCATGAGATTCATTATTCATTTGACAGTCGTTAGGAGAATAATAAATCTCACAGCGGTCCAGTTCAATATATCTTAACTCTTAAAACATATCAACATATTAACTAGAAGTCTCCACTTCCATGATCAAGACAAATCATCTTAGTTGATATGTTATAGTATTCGCAGATGAAATGCCCAATTTCATCACCTACTATGAACTAAAATTCTGAATTTACAAAGAACTTGTGATTTATATTTTTCTGTGACTTTTCACATAAATCACATACTATGCATCTCATGGACAAAGATAATGTCCCATTAGTTCATTTATAAATAGTCTCATATAATTAAACTATTTAATTATTTATGACATGCCAATAAATTGGATTTTAGGGCACAAACCCTAACATCAACCTACTCTACTTGGATGTTAGCTCCCCTTTGCCTCTTGCGTGTACAGGGTGGGGTCCCAATTGGGATTCGAGATATGGGTAAGGTAGGTGGTGTGCGCAGAGCAGATGTTTGCCCCCTGGAAGCCCAGGTTGCAAGGATGTGCCAAGCCGACTGAACAGTCCTTCTTTGAACCATGTTGTTGTTTGGTTCCACTTTTTCAATGTCACCCATAGGTCAGTGTCGAAGTTCTGCCCAGAAGACCATGTCTCTTAAACTTTCGTTATAGGGCTCTGGGAAATCTATCTTTCTTTTACAAGGACCTTGTTGCCAAGCTTCGTCCTCCGAGATGTTCGGCAAAAATCTCCTTAGTTGTACATCGATATATGTCAGAAGGGGATGCTTGACCAAGAAGGCTACCCCGGGGTCCTGAAAGCTAGTGTAGGAGGGGATGCGACCAATGATAAGGTGTGAGGCTCAAAGCTGCCCGTTAGTATGGACAAACACCTTAGAGCATAGAATCTAGTTTAAGTCTCGAACTTCAACTAACCTTAAGTATGGCTTTGAGCGCTGAGAACTTGCTTAAGTAATAAGGTCAAATAGGTTAGCGTGAAAAGTCAAATATAAGCAAAAAGATAAATAATATAAAAATACACATTCAAATAAATATGACAAAACAGTAAAAAAACAAGCACAGTAGACTTTCTGGGGGTACCGACTTGCATTAACGGGTGATGTCGGGCATGTAAGTTCATCGCCGAGCCAATTTCCCCACACCCTTATGTACTCCCCTTGTGAATTCCTATTGGAGCTTGGGAAGTATGATATTAACCTTATTCGAGGGTCCCGAACTTGAAGATAATACCCATTGACAACACTACCACAACAGTTGTATAGGAAATTGATGTCATGGCATGTAAATTTTAGGTTGTAAAGCCTATTTAGTTAGCTGACGCAACCAACTACCCTATTGAAGTTTGGCAGACATTGGTCGAGGCAAATACCATAAAACCTAATGGTGCATAATAGTAACAGATCTAGAGGGAATCTCACTCCACCTTTTAGGACTGCCATTAGGGGGATAAATTTACCGTGGGCACTCTCTTATCCTCTATGTCTCCCTTTACACAGTACTCAATATGTACGTCCTTGGCAATGACATATCTAGCCTTGAAGACTGTCATGGCTTCCTCAGTATCGACTAAGTGGGCAAAACTCATAACTAGAGAAAACAAAAGGAATAAATGAGGCAATGGGAAGAAGAAGACTTATAGATGGATGGGCTTTCTTGGTAAGAAGAGAGTTCTCGGAGAAGAGAGAGAGCTGGGGACTGGAAAGGCTCTAGATTGAACCTTAAGGAGAAAAAATGAAGTAGAGAAAGTGAATCTAAAGGAACCAGGTGATATTTATAGGGGTAAGGGCATTAAATGCTTTGGGTGGGAAAATTAATAACCGGCCCAATCCAATATCTCATGCATGCCTTGGTATCTAAATGGACAGATAATCCTGGCCGCTGATCTTGATAGATGGCCTTGCACGTGCGTAAAGCACAGGCTGTCAAACCTGGTGCCTTTATTGCCTGAAGGTTAGAATCCCTGAGAAGCAACAGTTATATCACGCATGATCCCCTATTATACTGAGAGCATACCCATGATCTTATTCCTATGGTATGAAAATGGGATTGTGAGGGGTTGTTGTATGGTCCATGGATATCGGTGCACACCAAGCTCAGGACATGTTCTTGAAATGGGCCCTTCCCACCCTACTTACTTACTAAACACCTAGCCCATTTCCTAGACAGGCCCGACCTAAGCTTATGGCTTGACCGAGCATCACTTATTAGACCGAGATTAAAAGATAATGTCTTGGGGGAATTCGCTCGCCGAGCATCAATTGGCGCTTGGTGCAAGTTCCATGAGAGTCACACTAGTCACGAGTAGCGAGTCCCATTTCGTCAGGAATATGGCTTAAAGGGACCCACTAACATGGGAAACACTCTTCTCATCATTACAATCTCACTAAGGGAAGTCCATAAATAGAGACCGATGGGTGAAAGAGTGGGGGTTGGAATATTTAGGGGAGAGAAACACAAGTGTAGTGAGGATAAATACATCTCGGGGAGATAGAAGTCCAACCCGGATTTCCTAAAAGAGGGTCGGTTATGCTGTTAAGTTCTATTGAAAGGATAGATATCATTTGTCTCTTATAGAAGCTGTGTCGCCATCTTTTGGTTCTCCCATTGTTGGATATTCTTGACCCACAATACAAATAAATTGGGGAAATCAGACCAAAACCTTTATTCAACTAGGCTTCACCACCACAATATATATATATATATATATATATATATATAGAGAGAGAGAGAGAGAGAGAGAGAGAGAGAGAGAGAGAGAGAGGTGTAGATTTTGTCTTGTTTGGTAGCTAAGAAATCACATGACAAAATGAGGGAGAAAATTCTCATTTAGACATAATTGGCAACTAGCAAAACAAATGATGTCTGTGGTTGGTCCAAATATGAAATAAACATTTGTCAACATAATTGTTGTGAAAAATATCAATTGCACACTAAATGAATTCTCTAAAGTTTAAATCTTCTCAAGATCAATCTCTCTTACAAAAATCAAGTATCTTATCTTTTAAATCTCACATTAATATACTTTAACCTAGGATGATAAACCTAAAGTTGTACCAAATAAATGAAACTATGGTGGCCATAATGCAACTGAACTCCACCTTGGGTTAAATTAAGCTCTCTAATTATTCCTTTCAACCATAGTGCATATTTTATATAAAGTTGTGATTTTTAACTATATTTTGTTAGCTTTAATTTCGTATCAAATTTGATTATATTCTATCAATATTTTCTCTGTATGCTTGTGGGATTTAATTTAAGGGTTGAGTGTGAGAGTTTCGTGAAGATTTGTGATGAAAAGTGAAGTTTGAGACTAGCTTGCAACTAGCTCGTGAGTGGAGAATCCGAGAAAGGCCACGTGAGAAGCATATGTTGGAAGCTAAATAGTCAAGTGTTAGGAGGCATTTCGCGAGTCAATTTGCGACTAGACCAAGTCATGAGTGACTTGCGAAACTCTCTATTTGGCTGTTTTTAAATGTGCCTTCCTCATATCTTTACCCATAATATAGAAGCCCTCATACCCACGAAATTGTAAGGAGACTTTTAGAGAGAAAACCCTAGCAATACACTTGAGAGTTAGAGATTGTAAACCCACAATCATCTACACAATTTCTTTTAGTTTTCCTCTACTCCTACCTCTCCAATTACAAATCCTTGAGAGGTTCTTAGCCCAACACTTACCTCACCCAATCTGAGTATTGAGAGAAGTTTTGGTGTGTTTGGGAAGCATTGGAAGAAGTCATTGATTGGCAGTTGCAATTAGAGCTAATTGTGGGATTTGGGTAACTAGTGAAGACAAGACTCGATGAAGTCTGTTGGTACATGGAACTTGGAAGGTTCAAGTATAGTGGGTAGATTAGGCTTGGAGGGTCTTTTTGATACCCTTGTTCTCCAACTTTATTCACTAGTAGATCATTTCGGCTTCGAGGGCCGCGGAGAGTTTTTTTGCCAAGTACTGAGGTTTCCTCTTCGATAACACATCTCGGTGTTATCTTGTGTTTGCATCTCTCTTTTCTTACTTTTTGTGGTTTACATATATTGTTTATTGTTTATGTTTATGCATTAGAGAGTTGTTCCGGTCTATTGCATTTCATTTGCTCTTATTGTGTACTTAGTTAAGTAGAATAAAAGCAATTTAACCGTAAGTTTAAAATTTAGGGTCTAAACAAGCAATAGTGTTTTGCACTATTTGAGCTTCCAATTTACAACTTTAGCTACTAACATGTATTTGAGCTTCAATAGTAGTCATGGCTACTAAGAATTGTTTTGTGAATCTCCAACAAATTGGCCCTCCTAACATTGTAAACATATAACCTATAGTAGACCTCTAGTCTCGCAAACAAGATTCCATGTTCTTGGGTTCGCCATGATTGCCGGGTTATTACTCCACAACACTAAAATATGGGATATTTAGTAATGATCCAAGGAATATATTTGCGCTTATACTCAAAATGGACTAATCTAGTTATAATTAAGGCTCTTTTTAGTTGTTAATAATATTCAGATCAACCTAGCACTCAAGACACACCCACGAAACACTCAATTAAATAAAAAATATGGGGCATCACAACTTTGACATGCATGGACGGAGCCATTCATGCCTCCCAATTTTTTTTTTTTTAAATAATATAATTATATAACTATATATTTTGGTTCTAATTTTAGCAACTTCGTTCAATAAAATTACATTTTGTCTCCCTTATTGAACATTTTAAGAGAAATGCTACAGTTACAAACTTTTTTACAACATTTTTACAGACCCCCACGAAACACTCAATTAAATAAAAAATATGGGGCATCACAACTTTGACATCAATGACATGCCTTCAATTTTTTTTGTCATTCTTCAGTCACCGATTAAAAGATAATCTAAAGTGATTCGGCAGTGGTACAAGCTTGCATGTTAATATTTTTAAGCACCTTTTTGATGTAATTCTTGTGATACAACAATCGCTTTCTTGCTTCTCTACCCTACGAATGTCCATACCTAAAAAATGTCTTAGCAGTACGCAAGTCTTTCTTGACAAACTTCTCGCACATCAAAGACTTTAGCTTGTCAACCTCAAACATGCTCTTAACAATAGTTAACATATCATCCATATACATTATCAGAAAAATATAGAAATCGAACCTCTTATACCACTTTCTCGGATACTGCTTAAGCCCATGAACTGACTTCTTTAATTTGCATACAAGATTCTTTATAATTGGTTGCATGAACTTGTTTGGTGACTCCATGAAGATCTCTTCTTTCAAATTCCCATGAAGGAATGTTGACTTCACATCCATGATGAATAAATATTTGTCAACTTATTTGTTGGGTATACATGTCTAAGTGAAGTCTTATATTAAATTATAATAAAAAGAGTAACTTGTTAATATAAATATTTGAACCGAAACTTATAGATTTAAAGCTTTTGGGTTAATTAGAGGTCAAATATGTTATATTAATTATACAATTGGGCCATCGCATATTCTTGATGCAATGGTCACTTTACAAATATAAGTCCTTGTTGGAAGTGGTAGGTAAGGACTGGAGTTCCAGTATCCAGAAAGAAGCTTTCATATACATATATAGTTAGATTAGACTAAAGTAGAATTTTTATCTTGTAAAAAATATTTAAAAAAAAAAAAAAAAAAAACCTATATATCCGGAACCTGCCCCATGTGTTCTCTTTCCAACAGTATTTAAAAAAAAAAAAAAAAGCAAAAAAAAAAAAGCATCACTCTTTACTTTTTAAAGTTTGTTTTGTTCTTTAAATAAAAGTATCTTTGCTCTTATCAAGTTTTTCTGTTCAACAAGGTTTCCAACAGCAACAAACTTGTCCTTCTTCTGTGGGTTGCCTACCAATTAGCAGGATGGTTCGCAACTGTATCGCTGAGTATAATCTCCAACCATTTCGCACCTGACACCAAAGACCCGAAGTTTTCCATAGCAGCATTCTGGGCTCCATTTTTTCTCTTGCACCTTGCTGGTCCAGACACCATTACAGCGTACTCCTTGGAAGACAATGCATTGTGGCGGAGGCAGGCTCTAACTCTAGTTGGCCAAGTAGGAGTGACTATCTTTATCATCTTTAGAGCCTGGGCAAATGAGCTGCTGAATTTTCTGGCAGTTGTGATGTTGATTCCTGGGTTAATCAAGATTGGGGAGAGAATCTGGGTTCTGAGGTCTGGAAGCAGTGAAAACTTTAAAGCAACCACACTTCGTCGTCCTGATCCAGGTCCCAATTATGCTAGATTCATGGAAGAATACCAATCAAAGAAAGACGAGGGGTTAGACGTCACATCAGATACGTTGATTGAAGCTCGTTTTGTATCAGATATTTCCCTTCCTATGCAAAAAAATTGTAAAATCCCAGATGCAGCCATTCTTCAACGGGCCTATATAATGTTCCAGACTTTCAAGCAGCTATTTTCAGACCTCATACTGAGCATCCAAGATATAAAGAATAGCCAATCCTACTTTCAGAAAGTTTCGTTTGAAGAAGCTTTTAAAGTGATTGAGGTTGAGCTAGGATTCATGTACGATATGTTTTATACAAAGGCTTTCTTAGTTTATTCTCTAAAGCCTGGTTGTTTTCTACGTCTTACTAGTTTCTGTTCTACCTTGGTTGTACTTTTGGTTTTCTCGACTGTAGGTGACAACAAGCACCTTTACACACTAGGCGACAGAGTCATCACTTATGTATTGCTGTGTGGAGCCATCTCGCTAGAGATATATTCAGTGTTGATAATGCTTACCTCAGACTGGTCAATGCATTGGCTTAGTAAGCATGAGAATGCAATGGTGGATCTCTTGTATAGAGCAATTTCAGTGATTTCATCAATTCCATTTTTGGCTCGGAAAAAGAGGTGGCGAAATAAAATGGGACAATACAATCTAATAAAATATTGCATGGAATGCAAGCCTGCGAGGTGTGGTCTTATCCAGAGGTTCTTATTCTATCATGAAATGTTAGAGAAGAATCGGTACCAAGAGCTTAAGGAGGTTTCTCAGGATTTGAAGAAACTGATATTTCAGCATCTTCTAGAGAAATCAAGGAGTGCCAAAGATCTCAAGCCTTGCACGGAATTATGTGCTTGTAGGGGGGACCGGGTTCTTAAAAAGTCGAAATGCTCTGATTGCATCAGAAAAGAAGAAAGTAAAAAACACCATGAGAAGGTTCTAAAATATTCAAAATGCTCTAATTGCATCAGAAAAGAAGAAAGTAAAATATTCCATGAGACAGTGGAGGAAGAATCTGATCATGTTGATAAAGATGCAAAATGTTTGAATGAAATAAACAGAAAATATCGTAATATACTCCAAGAGAGCGTCGAGGTAGAATTTGACCAAAGCATTCTTCAGTGGCATATTGCAACAAGCCTATGTTATAATGTTGATCAAAACACACACCAAAGCACTAGTTGTCAAAATCATCGTGAGGCCAGCAAGTTGTTATCAGACTATATGTTATATCTTCAAGTCATGCGTCCTATCATGCTGCCCAATGGGATTGAACAGATCAGGGTCCAAGATACATTGGCCGAGGCTAAAATATTTTTTGAAGAAAGAAAATCTGTGTCTGATGAAATCCAAGCATCGAAAAAGTTACTTGTAGTGAATACTGATATTCCTCCATCTGTTGTGAAAGGAGACAGAAGCAAGTCAGTGCTATTTGATGGATGTCGACTTGCTAAATCTTTGCAATGCCTGGAGATTGATAAGAAGTGGGAATTGGTAAGTGATGTATGGATTGAAATGATGTGTTATGCTGCGACTAAGTGTCGATGGAACCATCATGCTCAGCAGCTCTGTCGAGCCGGAGAGTTTTTCACTCATGTGTGGCTTCTTATGGCACATCTTGGTATAACTGAGCAGTTTCAAATTTCAAAAGGCCATGCAAGGGCTATGCTGGTTATACAGTGAAAAAGCTTTTATGGTATGCGAAAGTGCTCTTATTTCCAAAATAATGCATTAACAGTATTTTTTTTTATAATAAATTGTTTGTGTTGAATACGATGTCTCTTTAAGCTTATATTATCCTCTAATTCAATTCCTTGAGAATTTATTATACTTTCTCTATCAATAAAAATTTACTGTTCCAAGGATTTTTCTATGTATTTTCTTTACGGATTGAATTATGAACCCTACTAATTATAAGGTTTTCGTCCAGCTAAAACAAGCTCTAACCATAACATGTTTCTTATCTTGTCTCATCTAAACATTCAGAAATGCTAAAGAATGAATGTCTATTGTATTGAACTATGTGAAACACTATATAAGTAACTGCCTCTATATAGTTAGAGCAATTGCATTAGTCTAACTAAATTTTTCCGTTTATTTTACACTAAGAAGTAAAAACCTACTTTTTTTTATATTACACTATCACTTTTCTAAAAAAGCAGCATCAGATTTCCAATTCTAAAAATTTATTTCAATATAATATTTGCTTTTTATCCTTTTTTATTACATTTTCAACCTTCTTTCTCCACCTCCCTCACAACTACCACCACTGGCCACCACAAGACATACAGCGGCCATTGCCACGGCCACCACCACAAGGCATATAACACCATATCAGACATGTTGAAGCAAACCCCAAACCATGCCTTACACCCATAGCAACATGTACAAAACACAAATCCAAGGAAATCTCAAATCAAATCCACCACACCCATTCAAATTTCCTATTCATAGAAACCAAATACATTTGAAATCAAAATCTAAAACAAGCACATGCAAGGAACATCAAATCTTAACAACCAAATCTAAATCCCCAAACTCACAGGTTAAACAAAGAGAATTTATCTCCCCAAACCCACTAATGAAATAAAGACAAAATAGAAGAAAAATGCCAATAACCATTGCCGTAAATCATCGTGGTTATGGTTGTTGGCTTTAGTTGTCACTAAACCCAATGCAAAGCAAATAAAGAGAGCAAGATTGAAAGAAAGTGGGTGAGATCAGAGAGGCTTTGCGGAGAGGAATGAAGAAAATCACGGTGGTAGTGGCAAGTGGCGTGCAACGGTGAGAGAGGACTAGTAGTGAGTGAGGGAAATTGAGAGAAAAGTGAGAGTGAGTTTCTGAGATAGAAAGAGAAAGAGAAAGAGACAACAGTAAGGCTGTGAGGGTTCCAACGTAGGGAGAGAGAAGAAATGAATAAAATATTATTTACAAAACTACAGTAATTGTATATATTTACATGACTACTTTAGCAAATGTATATATTTACACATTTACAAATTGGTGTGATTGCTCTTAGAGGCACAGAGTTTTGAGTGTTGTATGATAGAATGTTGTAAAATTAAATAATTTTTTTTTTCTCTTTCTCTCCTCTCTCCTCCCCCCCCTTAACTTTTTTCTTTTCTCTCTTCTCTCACATAGGCAACAGAATTGATGTGCATTAAATAACAATCGCTACTATACAATTTTTTAAGGACAAAGTTTGGCTACAAAATTGGTTATAGCCTTAGACTACAACCTTAATCAATATCTTTTTATTGGAGGCTAATTTTGACAAATCCACCATTGGATTACATCTTCTTCTTATATATTTCATACTTGGCAAAATTTCTAGAAAATTAAGGATTAATAGTTATGTCATTAATAAATTGTTTAAATTATAAGTTTTTGTAGTTTAAAATTATGCATAAAGTATAAATTTACAAATCGTATAGTAAATAATATCCAATTGACGCAAAATTTAACATGTGTGTTAAACGCATAAAGGACCAGCAATTCAGTGGTTAAATTTTCAAAATATGTAATAATGTTTATTTTATTGAGTAAGATTGTTACCTTAGGCTACAACTAATTTTGTAGCTAAACTTTGTCATTTTTTTTTAATATAGATTTATATATATATATATATATATATATTTTAACGTGGTGTAATGTTCAAATAGAATATCTTATGTATAGTGCATTGTAAAATAATGTGCTAAAATTGATAGAGTAAGTTTTGGTATAGTAAAATAGCATTTGACATAACACACCTGATGCTAGTGCTCTAATGCATCCTGTAGTGAAAAAAGATGCTACAACTGCTCACTAAAATGAACCCTACTCATAATGTTTTGAAATCCACTACTCCAATGTCTCATATAGTCATCAAAATATTTTCAAATGACAACAATTTCCCCTAGACTACACCAATCACCATAGAACACCATGAACATGCCTAAAAAATAACTTTAGG
Organism: Quercus tomentella; assembly: GCA_028535165.1. Taxonomy (NCBI): domain Eukaryota; kingdom Viridiplantae; phylum Streptophyta; class Magnoliopsida; order Fagales; family Fagaceae; genus Quercus; species Quercus tomentella. The sequence goes on from JAPQVY010000068.1 coordinate 79,879,181, forward strand.
GGAAATGGGTATTTGCTCTTAATTTAAAAACTATGCAGTAAAATATTTCTGTTTTAGAACTATTTAGCAAAATGCCCCTATTTTTTTAAACTCGATTTTAACAAAATCGAGTTCTATATAAAACTCAATATATTCAAAATCGATTTCAATGCATATTTTTAAGTGGAACTCGACATTAGCAATGTCGAGTTTGATAGGCCAACAATGGATTGACCCCTTGTGATAAATTAATCAATTGATTTACACTACAACAAAATGTATTTTTAGCGATGAAAATTAGTGAGGAAATATTTTTCATTGCTAAAAATACAGCTTTAGCAACAAAATATGAATTTCGTCACTAATAATGAAAAAAATTATAACATTTAGACGAAAATTAAATTTCGTTGCTATTGTGATATGAAAAATGTGTGCCAAAGGGGGGAAACTTTGGCACGAGCTTAATTAATCTATAACGACGAAATATTTCATTGCTAAAAGTTGAAATTTTTAGTGACGAAATTTTTAGTGACATTATATTTCGTCACTGTAGGTATTGCCATGGATAGTATTACTGACGAAAGTCTTTTCGTCGCTATAAGGAAGAATTAGCAACGAAAAGTAGTTGTCACTAAAAATAATAATAGTTTTGCACTTATATGTTTTAGCGACGAAATTATATTTCGTCACTAAAAGTATGCTACAGCGACGAAATATGAATTTCGTCTCTAAAAATCTTTACAAAATCTAGGTTCTTTAGTGACAATATTGACCTTCATTGCTAAAAACTTAAAAGCCTAATACCTTTAGCGATGAAAAATAGTCGTCACTAAAAATAATAATAGTTTTGCACTTATATGTTTTAGCGACGAAATCACATTTCGTCACTAAAAGTATGCTATAGCAATGAAATCACATTTCGTTGCTAAAAACTTAAAAGCATAATACCATTTGCGACGAAGAGGAAGCAATAGTGACAGAACAATTCGTTACTTAAGACTTCACTATAAATACCCCTTCCCCTGTTTTATTTCAATCTTTAGCTCCTAAATAACACTGCTCCCAAATAACCTAACCGACGCCGCTCCCAAAAGATCCCAACTGACATCGATAAGAGCCCACCATTGCCGATAAGAGCCCACCGTCATCGATACGAACCCATTTGCGACGGTTTTGAATTTTTATTTTAGCTCCCACTGTCGCCGATTCGAACCCATTTGTCGCTGATTCGAACCCATTCGTTGCCGATTTGGACCCATTCGCGACAATTTTGAAGTTTTATTTCAACTCCCACCGTCACTGAATTGAACCCATTCTCAACGATTTGAACCCATTCGTCGCCAATTCGGACCCTTCACGATGAAGTCTTCACCGCCAATTTGGACGATTCGCAACCATCCCGAAGTCTTCACCGTCGATTCGGACCATTCGTGACGATCTTGAAGTCGTCACTGCCGTCCAATGACCCTTTGCCTCCCACAGCTCATTTTCTCCTTATTCGGATGAACTACTCCCTTGATTAGTTAGCTCAACTCTATGTTGATGCGATTGTGAGACTTCATGGAGTACCTGCTACTATTGTTTCAGATAGAGATCCAAGGTTTACTTCTCATTTTTGGGGTGGTGTGCAAAAGGCCTTGGGTACTAGATTGAATTTTAGCACAGCTTTCCATCCTCAGACAGATGGACAGTTTGAAAGGACTATTCAAACTCTAGAAGATATGTTGAGAGCATGTGCTTTGGATCTTAAAGAGAGTTGGGCTAGTCACTTACCTTTGGTGGAGTTTGCTTACAATAATAGTTACCATTCAAGTATCAAAGCAGCACCTTATGAGGCTTTGTATGGGAGAAAGTGTAGATCCCCAATTTGTTGGGATAAGGTTGGAGAACGAAAACTCTTGGGGCCAGAGATTATTTAGATGACTTGTGAAAAGGTAAATATGATTCGTAATCGATTACGAGCAGCCCAAAGTAGACAAAAGAGCTATTTTGATATTAAAAGGAAGGCTTTGGAACTTGAAATTAGAGATAAAGTTTTCCTACGGGTTGCATCTATGAAAGGGGTAATGAGATTTGGCAAAAAGGGTAAGTTAAGCCCCAAGTTTGTAGGGCCTTTTGAGGTCTTAGAGAGAGTGGTAGAAGTTGCATATAGAATTGCCCTACCACCGGCCTTCTCAGGAATTCATAATGTCTTCCATGAGTCTATGCTAAGGAAATACATTCCTGACCCTTCACATGTTTTAAGCTATGAGCCTCTTCAAATTTGAGATGATTTATCATGCGAAGAAGTTCTGGTAGAGATTTTGGATCGTAAGGAGCAAGTGTTACACAATAGAACAATATCTTAGGTAAAGGTGCTTTGGAAGAATCATTCAGTGAAAGAGGCATCTTGGGAGTGTGAGGATGATATGTTGTCAAGATACCCAAGCCTTTTTCAAGATTAAGGTACGTAAAATTTTGAGGATGAAATTTTTATAAGAGGGGAAGAATGTAATGTCCCGTCAGTTTAAAAAAAAAAGAAAAAAAAAAGTCAAGATCAGATATTTCTTTTAGGTTCCCACATGCCAAAGCCCTACCTAACCCCACTACCCACCACACAATCACCCCATCTTATCTCTTCTTTGGCCGGCTCATTTCCCTACTTCTCTTTTCTTTCTTTTTCTTCTTTTTCATTTTCGGTAGAACACTCCTCTTCACTCCTTCAAACTCTCTTGCTGGCGCCTCCATATCACCATTTCCACCATCATTTTTTGGGCAAGATCACTGAAAAATTCTTGAGAACTCATAAACACCTTCACATCCTTTTTTTGAGATAAAAATTTCTCATCTTTTTGGTGGGTTTTGCACTTTTGCTTGAGGTTATTTTTATCTAAGCTTTAATAATGATACCCATGTGATTTATGAGCATTGTAACTGATATTTATGTGTTTTTAGGTATGGGTTTTGTATTGGTGGAATTATTTGATGAGTGGGTATATAATTTGTGCTATTGATGACTACTTAAGGTTTATGTATGGTGGAAAATTTAGGGGTTTTAAGTTATAACATGTGATGGTGGGTAAATTTAATGTTTCCATTGCCATTGGGTTTATTTGGAGTTAGTTGAAGTTCTAAATTTCTTGTCTTGGAGGATATATTGATTTTGCTTTCATGGGTCTCTTAATGATGTAGAGTAGATTTTGTGGAAGCTAGTCATAATGTTGGAGATGATATTAAATGGGTTAACTTTATAAATTGGAGTTTATGCCTTGTGAATCATTTTGTTGAGAAACTATGGAAGTGGAATATATTAGCATTGATGAGGTTAAATACTAGGCTTGCCTAATTAAGTGATTATTTGGCAATTCCTAAATTGTGGCTAGATGCAATTTCAAGCTCTATACTTATTGTGATAGGTTTACTTGATATTGTTTAGGTTCTAGCTAATCTCCTTGGAGCTTGGAGAATTAGGATTTTGCGGTTGCGAGGTAAGTAGTTTTTCTAATGGGATTTTTGGAAAATAACCATGTTTTATAAATGCTGTTTTTGGGTCAAACACATTTTGGAAAATTATATATGGATATATGTTTTCTTAAAAGCATTGTGTTGTGACCCTATTATATATTATTACATATGAAAAGTACATTATATTTGGTATAGCATTTGAGGAAATGCATGAATTGTTGATATCGAAAAATGAGCATCTTTTATTTAATCTTAGATAAGGAAATCTTAGATTTTATGGTATATTAGAAAATTTAAAGATGCTTATCTTGTCTTGTTATGTGGGAAATTGATAGAAAATCTCCTGACAAGAATGAAGTTGAAAACCTAAAAAACTTTGTAGAAGTTAGATTATTTAAGGCTTTTCTAAAATTACCTGGATATGAATTATGTGTTTCAAAGTAATGTAACCTGTGAGTTGTTTTAACACCAAGCCATGTGTGATTTCTTGGTGATCACCCGATTTGGTCTCCGTAGTCTTTGTGACAATGGAATCAAATCCAGGTCAGTGCCCTTTCACTTTGGATGGTGCGTTCTTCCTTGTTGCCCACGGGGGAAAGAGGTTCCTTGATTATGTGTGGGTGAGGCTGTTGTCCATGGGGCCAAGAGACCACATGCAAGAGAGGTCCTATTTGATGCGCTCTCTCTGCTGCCCATAGGGGGGGAGAAAAACCTTGAGGGTATGGGTGAGGCTGCTGTCCATGGGGCCAAGAGTTTGCATAATAGAGAGGACAATATCATGCCAGTTGTGAATGGGTGAATCCCCTGACCGGTCTATGTGGTAGTGTGGTATATTTGTGATAATTTATCTTATGTTAGATATTATAGCTTAGGAAATTATATTGTTGATGCTCACAGATTATAGTGTATAGTTTCAAGGTATTTACTTTGAGAAACTTTGTGTTTCATTATTTAATCATTCTTGTCATATTATTATTTTTGAAGATGAAACTTGCATTTCCCCCACCCCCATTAGATATGCTACTTACTGGGCTCTGTCTCATTCCATTATTTTATAAACTTTTCAGAGTAGGTAACAATCTTTTGAGACAGGTTTTTGGTGGCTAATAGTAGTTAGACTAACTACTGATGGAGGTTGAACATTTGTAATTGAGATATTAGATGTTGTACATCTTAGAGTAGGCTTGACTCATTCTTTTGTGTATTATAGTGGTTGTGACTTTATTCCCACTAATGGGACAAGCTATTGATATGTAATTATTTATTCAAACTTCTATTCTTTTGTGGCCATTAGTCCTTGTAATTATTGCTTAGAGCTCTGACTTACTCTGAGAGTATATTCAATGGAATTTTTATGATAATTCTTGATATTGATATTGGATATGATTTATGTGGATTGGATTGTCAAAGGAAAGAAAGAAAAAATTTACAGGTACTTTGAGATGTCTTTCTCATGCTTTGGACCCTTTGGGGTTTGGGGCATGACAATTATGGTATTAGAGCTTAGGTTATGATTCTGTAGACTTTGAAAATAGGAATTGATTTTAATTTAAGTCAAAGCATTAGGGGTTTGATGAATTCTTTATTTTGTACCTTTATTTATACTTCCACCTGCTATTCCTTTTTCCTTATCTATCTTTTCTATGTTAACCTTTTATGTTGCCTTGTAATTTACTTGCTTGTTTCTTGGGTATAGGTATAAGTACTTTGGTACATTATGCCTCCTAAAAAGAAAGTACGTAAAGTAAGGCATGTGGATGAGGTTACAGCTCCAGAGCATGGCCATAGGCAACACCAAGAGCGTAAGAGATCTGTCACTCCTAATGGTGGTGAGATTGATGAGGTGGTAGTGGCAGACAGGATTTATGCTAGGATTGCTAGAGCAGTCCAGGGTGGTGAGCGTAGGAGGGAGGGTTGCACTTTTGGGGAGTTCCATAGGCTTGACTCATTCTTTTGTGTATTATAGTGGTTGTGACTTTATTCCCACTAATGGGACAAGATGTTGATATGTAATTATTTATTCAGACCTCTATTCTTTTGTGATCATTGGTCCTTATAATTATTTCTTAGAGCTCTGACTTACTCTGAGAGTATATTCAATGGAATTATTATGATAATTCTTGATGTTAGTATTGGATATGATTTATGTGGATTGGATTGTCAAAGGAAAGAAAGAAAAAATTTACAGGTACTTTGAGATGTCTTTCTCATGCTTTGGACCCTTTGGGGTTTAGGGCGTGACAATTATGATGCTCTTACCTATGGAGGTAGTTCATCTTCAAGTTAAAACACTTATTGGTTAGTACTTTATTTTAGCAATTGACCCGCACTACATGGTGTGACTATTGTTTTTGATGTATTATTTGAAACTAATTGTATTATATTACACTTGAAAATTTATATTTGCTTTCTACAACTTATACATTAAGAGTTGTGATTTTCATTCATTGGTGTGGCTACTCTTAATGTATTGTTAGAAATGTTTCTTATAACATAGTTAATGTTTTTACTTTACAATTTTAATGTAGTATTGTTTTTATATTTATGCAGATTTCTTATTGATGGCATTAGGGGATTTACTTTTGGCATTACTTGAAGACATATGAGAACATCTTCCATTGGTTCTAATTATATTATGCTACACTTTTTGTATTGCTATAAAACATCTTGAGTTATTGTATGTGTTGTGAACAATTATTGTATGGAAGGAGTTTGAATTGGATACCTATTTTATTTTTTACTTGTGTTATATATGGATCGATTTTTTATAAATGTGTTGTTGAAATAAATGTGTTATTCAAATGTGAGGTTTTAATAATGTAATAATAGGTTACAGGATAATATTAAAGTCATGAAAAAAATAAAAATAGAAAATAAGTTTTAGCGACGAATTTTTCCATCACAAATATAGCAACAAAAAATTGTTTTAGTGACAAAATATTTCGTTGCTAAATGTAGCAGAATTTTTTAAGAAATGGTTTTAGTGACGAAAATATTCGTCGCTATATGTGCCTGGATTTTTTTAAAAATAGTTTTAGTGATGAACTTTTTCGTCATTAAATGTACTAGAAAATAGTTTTAGTGACAAAATTGTTAGTCACTAAATATGATTTAATAAACTGAAATGGTATTAGTGACGAAATATTTTCGTCGCTGAATAGTGTTTTTAGCCAGGAAAACATTTAGCGATGAAAGGTTTTCGTCGCTAAAAGTTTTTTCTTTTTTGTAGAAATCGGACTTTTAGTGACAAAATTTTTTGTCGCTAGGACTTTTTTGTGATGGGGCTACAATGACGAAATGAGTTTCGTCGCTAATTAGTAGATTTCGTTGCTAAAGGTTCTTAGTGACGAAAAACTGGACTTTTAGTGACAAATTTTTTCGTCACTGAAAGTACATTTTGTTGTAGCCAAGTTAATTAATTAATTCAATTAATATGTAAAATACGTGGTAGCACGAACAAATCACCAATTACCTACTATGTAGTGGAAATTAAATTGACACGATAATTTGTTTACGAATGGGGAAAACCTATACGGCAAAAGCCCCACCGGGTGATTTTAAGGTCACCACCCCCGAGAATTCACTATTATCAAAACAAGCAGCTACAAGTAAAGGAATCCCAGTACCTTATACTAACCTATAGTTGAACCCTTACCCCAATACCCAATTGGACTTGTTCTGTAGTGACAATCTCTCCCTTTTCAATGCATGGCTCCTAGTACATGACTAACCAATAGATGCGCAGATCCCAGTACGCGACTTAATCACCAACTTGAGAAAGATGTTAGCTGCAAAGTTTTTCAATTCATCACACAATGAAGATCACAAGGCTCCTTGGTCATAGAACCCTAAGGTGTACAAACACAGCAGCTTCTTCAAGAGAAAGATGAACTAGGGCAAATTCTGTCTCCGGTCACAATTTGCATGAACAAAACTTTTCTTCACACCTGCACAACCTTTTACGGCCCTTAAAATAATCCTTATATATGTTTAGGATTGTGAGAAAAGAAAGTCCAAACATATACACACATATTGGATGAAAAACGGCTCTTGGAAAACTAAATTCCATAAACCTCGATAGATAGGGTATCTATCGAGCTAGCTATCAAGCTTCGGGCTTCAGTTGCTTTTTAAACCTCGATAGATGCTAGTTGTCGAGCTTTAAAATCCAGCATTTCTTCACTTGTTTCTTAGCCAAATTTGCATGGCTTTAACACTTGAACTTGAAACCTTATTCCTTGACGCATTAAAAACATCTTAGATCTACCCAATTACAAGTAAAGTGCATTTTGTCAAAGGATTAGCCAATTCTAAATTGACATATGTTCCTAAAATCAAATCACATATGTCCTAACAATCTCCCACTTTGGCAATCCATGACAAAACCATAACAAACAAATGAACATATGAGAGAAGTCATGAATTACTTAACTCATATTCACTTGTTGAATACAATAAAATCTATCCTAATACAAACTCTTGAAAAACTTTGCAAGAAGAGAGTTTATGGTAAGTAGACTTTGACAACCTGTATTTTTGAAACACTTTAAACAAAACTCATCAAGGCATCTTAGTGTGAAAACAGAATTATAAGATTGCATACATTATATAAGAAGCATATGCATAAAGAGAGAAAAGAAACAACACATGTAAAGATAGGTGAAATAAAGTAATAACAACCTCAATATATATATATCAACATAAGTAAAAGGTGTACTATCACTAAGTGGTCATAAGACCAATATACAAGAGATAATGTCTCTAAAATAAAAGGAAAAGAAAAGATACAAAAATCCTTATTACATCCCTCATATACACTCCCCCTATCACAAAATCTCCTATACTAACCCTCCCCTTATAAGTATAACTACTCTCATCTCAAAACTACTCTCCCTATTTGTCACGAGTGACAAAGGGTAAGTACATCAATTAGACATCTCATCATCGTTGGGCGAGCTAGCACCATCATCCTCATCAGCATCCTCACTACCGGTGCCATTGTCACTCTCATTCTCAGAGGCTGGTGGAGATGGAGAGGAAGCAACAGTGAAACCACCCATGATAGCTTGTCGTCATGCGATAAGACTAACATGGGTGTTAACCTGACACAACTCATTAGTGAGAGTGTCAAGGCAAGCATCCATGTGCATAAGCTATGCCATGATGGCCTCAAGTGTCACCCCACTCGCAGAAGATAAAGGAGCAAAGGTCGATGGAGCGGTAGAAGCTGGAGGAGCTGCCGTCTCTATCTGGGGTTGCCTCTGTCTAAGTTGTGCCCCGTTCTGTCTAAAAATAGCAACGTCTATGGCACCCATCACGGAAAAATGGTGAAGTACCCGCATGATAGCCAAAGGAAAACTGAGCTTATCACGGGTCGCCGTATCCTTATAGACATCTATAACAGATAGAATAAAGTGAGAAGGGAAGTCGATAAAGATATCCTCTAAGAGGAACAACAAAAATTGAGCACAAGGCTCTATAATGGAGTTATAATGAGACAAAGAATGAAGAACGAATGTCATCACCATGTTAAGGAACCTCAGACCTTTTGCAAAGCCCGAGCAAGGGGTGTTTTGATGGTCACCCTAAGAAGAAGGTGTCTCATAGAAGCGAGATGAGAGTTCGTCTTTGGACACAATCCGCAGACGATCGCAACCAGGGTAGTCAGGATGTGCTACCCTAGGAACGTGTAGTACCTCAGATACAATATCCGGAGTAACTACAATGCGCGTACCTCGAACGCGAGAGAAGAAATGAGGTACAGAAGTATCGATTCCGTGCATATTAGAGTAAAAATCCTGTATGATCATGGAGGGATAAGTGACCAAGATGTCACAAAGTGACTCCTAACCCCTACTGTGAATGACAGTGGGTAGGTTAGTGTCAGAAAAGTCCGACAGAATGACGTGGCATTCCAAATGAATGCCTCATCTACAAAAGTTCTCCGAAAAAGTCCTTTCAGGTTTTATCATCACGGAACCATACAGAAGAAGGTGTAGGATCAGAAGAAAAAGATGCCTCAGAATGCAGAGGGTTCTGGGACGGAGTAGATTTGCATTTAGGTGCCATAGAATAGACTAACGTAAGAAAGAGAGAGAGAGAGAGAGAGAGAGAGAGAGAGAGAGAATCAGAAAAGTACCAACAACAACAGTACATAAGAATATAAAGAAATTGAAGGTATGTATGCATGAAAATGCATGAACATGTGACATACAAACTTAAATACATCATGGGTTCAGCCCAATCCAAACCTACTAGCGCACAACATTGCAACAAAGTAAACACACATCTAAATGCATGAAACATTGTTATAATGCAAATGTGATGCAATGCATGATGTTTTAAAACCATTTAAACATAACCCATCCCAAAATTTCACAAAAACCTCAATAATTTTGAAAAATCCCAAAAAATTTCAAAAATCCCAAAAGTTTGGTAAAAAATGCATGAAATGTATGATAAGATGATGAAAAGAAGATCACACCTATGAAAAATGCAAGATCAAGACCAAAGAAGGAGTGGGGAAAAGATTTGGAGTGAGTGAGAGGTGTTTGGGAAGGTAAGAATTCTGAAAGGATCGAGAGAGATTGAGAAAAGTAAAGGAGAGATTGCATAGATCCTTTATATAGAAACTTCATAAATCTCGACAGATCGAGATGTGTCGAGAGGTGTCGAGATTAAAAACATGTGTAATAGCTATCGAAGAGCTATCCAGGATCTATCGAGAGGTGTCCATAGCAAAGGAATCTCGATGGATCGAGGAAACTGTCAAGAAGCTATCAAGCAACCAGAAAATATATCGATGGATCAAGTAGCTATCGAGAAGCTATCGAGAATGCGATAAAAAGCAACTGAAGGGTCTCGATAGATAGCCTAGCTGTCAAGAGGTGTCCAGCAACTGTCGAGATTGCTTAAAAACAATTTTTCAGGAAGAGAAAAACACAAATATGAATGCAATCAAGTATGCTAGACAACCAATGATCCTAACAACATTTTAAGCTCTCAAAATCGTCTCTCAATAAGAAAAATGTTAAGCACATAAATCCAAAACACACACATACACACACTCTCTAAACACGTCTAACCAATTTCATATTTCAAAAAAAAATTAAGACAGTTTAGTGAGCATACATTTACACAAGTATTCCTTGTGATGGCCAAATTACATTGTACCTGCACATGTATCAAAAGTAGCAAAGATTATTGCGTGCTGTGTGTAAAAAACATCGCAAGATTGCATAAATGTCTACATGTTATGATGATTTGAGATATGAGAAAATCACTTTAACTCACACACAATCATAACTGTTTGATGGGGACTATCACCTTCGAGGTACATCCTATAACTCTCACATCTCCTAGAATACACGCTTGCAATCATGTATAAAGTATTTTGATTCTTTTTGCTTTTCATTTTTCTTCACGTATTTTTCTTTTAAGAAAATCATACATGGGCATATAAGAGATAGAAAAGAAATACCCAATGATCTTAAGCATTTGACATTTCACTTTTGCTATGCCAAAGCATACAAATGTCATTTCATGATTAGCAAGCAATAGTGGTGAGATGGTTATTTATGCCTTTCTCGTAGGATTTTCTAGTCTTTCCTGTCAAAAAGAGTGACATGAGTGCTAAGCATAAGAGATTACTTAACCTTACTCATCACAAACATGAGCCACGAAGCTCACTTACTTAGTTGTGTATAGAGATGCAGTAGATGGTAAGATGCTCTTGACAAATACCATAATCATGGAGGAGTTTTTGCATCCATAGAAGTTGGGTGCAATAGCTACCAGTAGCGATGTACTCAACTTTTGCAATAGATAAAGAAATGGAATTCTACTTTTTGATCATCTAGGAGACAAGATTATTACCCACATAGAAATAACCCTCTAATGTACTCTTTCTATCATCAGCATTCCCAGCCCAGTCAGCGTCAGAATACCCAACTAAGACATCATTTGTGTCCTTGCTGTACCAAACACCAAAGTCGGCAGTGGTTTTGACATACTTTATGATTCTTTTCAAATCAATCATATGTGACTCTTTGGGATTAGCCTGATATCTAGCACACACTCCCACACTGTAACTAATGTTAGGTCTACTAATAGTAAGGTAAAGAAGACTACCTATCATACTTCTATAAAGAGATGAATCAAAACTTTTTCTTAACAAGTCAATAGTGAGTTTAACATTTAGGCTCATAGGGATTCTAACAAAACTAGCAGATTCCAAACCAAACTTTTTCACAAGATTTCTAGCATATTTAGATTGAGATAGGAATATACCTAAATCTTGTTGATGAATTTGTAAGCCAAGGAAGTGAGTCAGCTCTCCAATCATGCTCATCTCGAACTCGCTCTGCATGAGTTTTGAGAAACTACGAGCAAGTTCATCCTTAGTCGACCTAAAGATGATATCATCAACATAGACTTGAGCAACTATTAACTCGCCATCTTCCCTTTTGATGAAGAGAGTTTGATCAACTTTTCCTCTTGTGAACCTATATGACACTAAGTATTGTGTGAGCCGATCATACCAACCTCTAGGGGCTTGCTTCAAACCATAAAGAGCCTTCTTGAGGTACAACACATGATCCGAAAAGTGTGGATCAATGAATCCTTTTGGTTGAGCCACATAGACATCTTCTTTAAGGAACTCAATCAAGAAAGCAGTCTTTACATCCATTTGGTAAAGCTTAAACTTCAAGTGACATGATAGAGCTAAGAGTTTTCTGATGGACTCCTTACGGGCTACTGGAGCAAATGTCTCATCATAATCTACCCCTTCCATTTGAGAATATCCTTGAGCTACAAGACAAGCCTTGTTGCAGATCACATTACCCTCATCATCAGTCTTATTGCGGAATATCCATTTTGTGCCGATGATGTGCTCACCCTTCGATCTAGGTACTAGATTCTAGACATCATTCCTCTAAAACTGAAGCAGTTCATCATGCATAGCTTCAACCCAGCTTTCATCCTGAAGTGCTTCCTCAACTCTAGTGGGTTCAACCTATGACAAATAATAAGAATAAGACACAAAGTTAGCAACACATTTATCAACTGTACGCTTCCTTAGTGTAAGTTCATTCATGTTTCCCATAATAACTTCATGAGGGTGATTCAATTTGATCCTGGAGGAAGGTCATTTCTCTTCATGGGATTCAGAATCAAGTGAAGTACATATATCTGCTGAATCTTCTACAACACTTGGAGTACTGGGAGTACTTGGAGATGCAGGCTCTTGTTCAAAAATTTCTTGAATTTCCCTAGGCTCAGGAGGAAGAATTTCTTTGGAGATTTCCTCACTAAACTTCTCAGAACCGAAGTCTAAAGATTCATCAATAACAACATTCACTGTTTTCATCACCTTCATGGTTCTTTTGTTGTATACCCGATAAGCCTTGCTTGTAGAAGAGTATCCTAAAAATATTCCTTCATCGCTGCGGGAGTCAAATTTTCCCACATTCTCTCTATCCTTGAGAAGAAACAAGTACTTCCAAAAATTATGAAATACTTCACATTTGGCTTCCTTCCTTTCCATAACTCATATGGAGTCTTCTTGGTACCTAGTCTAAAGTACACACTATTAACCGTATGACATGCAGTGTTAACAACTTCTCCCTACAAGTTTCTAGCCACATCCTTGTTGTGCAACATGGCTCTAGCCATCTCTTGAATAACTCTGTTCTTTCTTTCTACTACATCATTCTGTTGAGGAGTAATAGGAGCAGAGAACTCTTGAGATATACCTAATCTCGTGCAAAAGGACTCCATATACGAGTTCTTGAATTCCTTACCATGATCACTTTGAATCCGATCAATCTTCAGGCCCTTCTCATTTTGCAATCTTGGGCACAAGGCTTCAATGTACTCAGGAGCATCAGACTTGGATTGTAGGAGTATAACCCAAGTATACCTAGTAAAGTCATCTACCACAACCATGATGTATCTCTTTCCACCAAGAGACTCGGTTCTAGTTGGACCCATGAGATCGAGATGTAGTAGCTCCAATGGTCTGGAAGTAGCTGGTGTCTGAGTGCCCGAATGTTTGGCTTTCCTCTGTTTTCTAAGCTGACATGGTCCACACACCATATTGCTGACTCTACTAAACTTCGGTATCCCCAAAACTAACTCATGCTTAGATACAATTGAGAGATGTTTGTAACTAGCATGTCCCATCATTTGGTGCCATAGATCTTCGTTTGGTAAACTAATGCTATTGCACACAATATCAGCATCCAGAACCAAGCCATAACAATTATCTAGAGTGTGAACACCACTTATGAGTTTCTTTCCAGGCTCATCTATGACAAGGCATTTTCCCTTTGAGAATAGTACCATAAAGTCTTGATCACATATCTGACTTATGTTCAATAGGTTCACTCATAAACCTTCTACATAAAAAACATTTGCAATGTCTGGCAATCTAGGTAGAGAGATGATTCCCTTTCCTTTAATCTGTGATTTGCTCCCATCACCAAAGGTGACATTACCACCTTTCTTAGACTCAAAAACCTTGAAGAGAGATCGGTCTCCAGTCATGTATCTTGAGCAGCCACTGTCAAGGTACCACAAACATGTATTCATAACCTTAAATGCAGACTTCATCATAAAGCACACTTCATACTTAGATGACAGATCTGTGGGAATGGTGTTTTCTCTCATTTGCCTTTTATGAACAAAACCTTTAATTTTCACTCTTCTCAAATGAACTCCTCTGCACATTTTCATTCTGAGACAGTCTAGTTTCTTCTTTGTCAAGTTGAGATCTTTTCCAATAGTCATCATAATAGAATTCAAATAACTTTTAGACTTGCATTTTCTGATACACTCAAACAAGTAGAGTTTAAAAAAACAAGATGTATTTGAAAACAAAGATCTCTTTAAGCTAGTTGTAGCCATGACAACAGGGGTCAATGGATCACATAGTAAAGATTAACACCTAATCAGAGTATGCCTACTTTGATACCACTTGATAGGCCGAAAATGGATTGACCCCTTGTGATAAATTAATCAATTGATTTAGCCAAGTTAATTAATTAATTAATTCAATTAACATGTAAAACGCGTTGTAGCACAAACAAATCACCAATTACCTAACATGCAGTGGAAATTAAATTGACACGGTGATTTGTTTACGAATGGGGAAAACCTACATGGCAAAAATCCCACTGGGTGATTTTAAGGTCACCACTCCCGAGAATCTACTATTATCAAAACAAGTGGTTACAAGTAAAGGAATCCCAATACTTTATACCAACCTACAGTTGAACCCTTATCCCAATACCCAATTGGACTTGTTTTGTAATGACAATCTCTCCATTTTCAATGCACAGCTCCTAGTACGTGACTAACCAATAGATGCGCGGATCCTAATATATGACTTAATCACCAACTTGAAAAAGATGTTGGCTACAAAGTTTTTCGGTTCATCACATGATGAAGATTACGAAACTCCTTGGTCACAAAATCCTAAAGTGTACAAACATAGCAGCTTCTTCAAGAGAAAGATGAATTAAGGTAAATTTTGTCTCCGGTCACAATTTGCATGAACAAAACTTTGCTTCACACTTGCGCAACCTTTTACGGCCCTTAAAATAATCCTTATATATGTTTAGGGTTGTGTGAAAAGAAATTCCAAACATATACACACGAATTGGATGAAAAATAGCTCTTGAAAAACTGAATTCCATAAACCTCGACAAATAGGATATCTATCGAGCTAGCTATCGAGATTCGGACTTCGGCTGCTTTTTAAACCTCAATAGATGCTAGATGTCGAGTTTTAAATCCAGCACTTCTTCACTTGTTTCTTGGATAGATTTGCATGCCTTTAACACTTGAACTTGAAACCTTATTTCTTGAAGCATCAAACACATCCTAGATCTACCTAATTACAAGTAAAGTGCGTTTTGTCAAAAGATTAGCCAATTCTAAATTGACATATGTTCCTAACATCAAATCACATGTCCTAATAGAGTTCCACTTAAATTTTCAAAAAAATATAAGTGACAAAATATGCATAGAACTCAAGTAAGAATTAAGAACAACCTCAACCAAACATAAATGAAGAAAGAAAAATAAAGTATCAAATATAAAATACTAATATAGCATTACAAAATATGAAATAGAATGGTACACAAATATTTTTGTTTTTGCTGAGTAATGGTACACGAATTTATGGCGAGACTTGTACCTTCAACCCACTTGCTAGTACTTACTGACTGGTGCTTCAAGATTTCTTTAGTCTCGATGTTGCTGTTGCTACCCAAACTGCCATGTCACCATTGACATCCACAACAAAAAAATATTTTTGTATCACTTCCAAGATACAACCGCACTGCACCACTGCAAGGTCTACCAACCATAAATACTGCCACCGGTCACTCCCTTCATCTAATCCTAATCCTAATCCTACTGGGAACACGACGACGATGCGACTGTGGTTTAGTGTTACACACTGGCCACTGGTAAAGCTGAGATACTTCATATACATTTCTGAATGGGTTTTGAATTTGGATATCATGTATCCATTCCTACAGTGAATGTAGCACTTTCAAAAAACCAAAAGCAATCCTGATCAAGAAAAATAGAAATTATCACAAAGAGAATACACATCACATGTATATATTTATGTAAAATTTAATTATTACTTAAATTCATTGAAAAATACATATATGTCTTGAGCAATATGTCAATACCCTAGGGGTATTGACATATTGCTCAAGACATGTATGTTTTTTTTTTGAAGAGGCCTCTTCAATTTTTTTGTTTTGTTTTTTTTTTTTAATATGTTTTTGTAGCGAAGATTTGATTTTTCAGGTGGATATTTGATTTTTGTGTAATATAATTCTCTTTTTTCTTGCAAAAGTTTTAAATGCTCATTTATTGGTTGAAACGTTTTTGCCCCCTTATCAGGTAGGACTCTTAGGTTGATCAGAAGAAAATGTAAATGCAACAATTCTGTTGCTGTTGAGGATCCAAACCAGACTCCAAATTCTTTTATCTTATACAACCCCATTTTCAAACTCTCATTGAACCTTACTTGCATTGCACTAAATATTATCACCATCTTATGTCTATAGGGTAAGAAAATAATTTTAGTCATTTGATTTCCAAATACATTTCATGAAATGAATCTCGAGGTCATAACAATAAAAACGACCATTCATATGCATTAATTGGACCACCAGATTTAAAAGATATCAAAGAAACAACTTTTAATAGTAAAGTGCACATGCATGAATCAGATCCTGACTATACATGATTATAATCACTTAATTTTAATTCGTTTAGTATTAGTCCAAATTGAATTTAATGATGTGTCATACACTATTGGTTGAGGATAGGGTTTATGCTAAGGTTTCATGCACTCAATTTAATCCAAAGTTAAAGCATTTATTAATTCTGAACAGAATATGTAGAAATTGATTAATTAAATAATTAATTGATTCCATTGAACTTTTTTGGAATTAATTTGTTGACTTTGAGGATCAAGAAAATTAAAAAAGGAAATCAAAATTCGGAAGAAATCATATCCCAATTGAAATTGGAAATAGATGAAAAAAAAAAAAAGATTTGGAGGATTAGGGACCAAGTGCCAATCGGCACTTGGTTCGAAACCTCCAAATTTTCTTCCTTTTCCAATTAGGCTTGTTCCCACTCAAGTTGACCTTGATTCCTAAGTTTTTTCTTCGAAAAAACCTAATTTTCTAAGAGTCCCAAATTGTCTAGAGACATGAAGTACTATTGAAACTCCAGAAATTATCAAAACTTTCTAGCTTGGAATATTTGAAGTGCTGAAGAGTGCTGGTGCACGTAGGTAAGGTTTCCTAACCTTTTCTTTTAGCTTTAAGATTGAAGCATGTCTTATTGCTAGCATGTTAGATTTAGGTTGTTCTTAGCTTTGCATGAATTAAGGTTTTTCAATTTCAAATAACATGCCCACTTGCTTTTAGATTATGGTTTTTCAATTCAAATAACATGTTCACATGTTCTTAGTTTGGGTGTCACACACCACACATATTCACCATGTTTGCATATATGCATGCCTCAAATAGGATTTCATCATACTTTTGCTTGTTTTCAATATTTTTCAATCACATGTTCTTAGATGATATAAACTCTTGAATGATATGATATGATCATTGGCCACCACAATCTAGAAGACTGGTTTCGCTAGGTAGGTTGGGTGCCTAACACCTTCCAAATCCTGCGCCTTAGTCTTCAAACTTAGATCAAGACTTAGTAGACTAGGATTTTCCTTGTAATATTCTATTTTAAGATTGTAACTAGGAATTAAAGCGATATACTTTTGTTTTAGATTGTATCTATGACCGAAGCTATGTGTTAAGTTATGATTTTCCATAACATTTATGTTGGTAGTATTCCATGACAAATTTGTTGTAAATTCAATGATTTTATTTTGTTGTATCTTATGGGAATTATTGTAGTGGGTTTTGTCTTAAGATGGTGAAGATTTGCTCATGACGGTGCCTCAGGCAACTAGTTGGCGACTGCACCAAACTGTTAGACATCATGTGAGGAGCACATGCTGTGGTTCATCAAAATTCAGCTATGCTAGGTGGCTGGCGATTGACTCGCTGGTAGGCGAACCAACCAGTGAGTCATCAGGCACTCTAAATTGTTAGATTTTTATCATGAATTTCCCTCTCTTTCATCCATACTATATATAACCTCATTACCCACAAAATTGCAATGTTGCTATTAGATATAAAACCCTAAAAAGATTGAGGGTTTCATAAATTAGAAACACCTATCTTTTAGAGAGGGCTATTCATCCTCAAGACTGAAATCCTTGTAGTCTCTTCTGCTCCCCTTTCTCATTATGATATCTTGAGAAAAGATTTTACTTAAATACAACCCTCACACAATCTAAGTTTTGAAAGTGTTTTGAAGCCATTGGGAAGCTTGGAGCTTAGGAAAATTAAACCAGTAAGGCTTGGTGATGCAATCAGATGGTATTGCGGGATCCGAAAAGATTGTGAAGACAAGACTATGAGAAGTCCATTGGTAATAGTGACTTGGAGGGACTAAGCACATTGGGTTGATTAGGCTTGGAAGATCTTCTTCATAACCTTGTACTCCAACTTATTTACTAGTGGATCATTTCGGCTTGGAGGGTTGCAAAGAGGTTTCTACACCAAGTTCTTCGATTTTCCACTTTGATAACACTATGTGTTATCTTGGGTTTGATATTCTTTTCCCTACTTCCCCTTATGTTCTTTCCTTGCACATATATATGTTCATCCATGAAATTGTTGAATACTTCGGTTAATTAATTAGCTAATTGATGTGCACAAAATATATACCATAAAGTACCCTCATATTTGCATATTTAGCCTAATTTTTATGTTAATTTGTGATTGATTATAATCTATCTTTGTTTTATAGGTTATAAAGGTTTTACATGGTAGTGGGCTTTATTTGAGACAAGATGATAGATTCTAATTCAAGTGGGCTGAACCTAAATCAGACTTGAAGACCTACAAGATGTGAATAAAGCTTAATCAGAAGTGGAAGACAATGAAAAGAGAGAAGTTATTAACGTGGCCATGCTAGAACAATTTACAATAAAGTTTGATGCTTAGGTTGGGCCAATTAACTCTAGCTAACTTAAATCTGGTCCTGTGTGAATTAAAAGAAGAATAAAGCAAAGAAAGGTGTGGGCTATAAAGAATGTATAAATTTGTAATTTTCAACTATGTTTTATGTTGGCTTTATTCCATGAAAAAAAGTGTTGTAATTGCTTTAATTTTGTTCCTTGTATTTTGTGGGATTTTATTGTATTGGGTTTAGTATTAAGTTGGTGAAGAATCAAGCGTGCAAATGAAAATCAGTGTAATTTCGCAACTAACTAGCAAGAAGTTTGCAAGTAGTGGTTCTCGCGAAAAGGGCACGTGAGAAGCACATGCTGGAGGCTGAAGAGTGTGCCAAGCTGTCAATTTTGCGACTATCTCATGAGTAGGGCCAATCCACGAGGTACCTGCGAAACTCACTACTTAGAGGATTTTAAATGTGACTTTCTTACCCTTCACCCATACTATATATACCCTCATTACACACAAAAGCAAAGAAGGCTATTCAAAGAGAAAAACCCTAGATAGGTTTTCTACAACACAACACACCCACCTTTTAGAGAGAGAGCTACTCATCCTTATTGAGAAATCATTCCAGCCTCTTCTCCTTCCCTCTCCCATTGTCATATCTTGAGAGAAGATTTGTAACCAAACACAACCCATACCTTTTCAGACTGTAGAGAGTGTTTAAGAGCTTACGAAGTTTTGGGAATTTTCCAAAGGAAGCTGGTGAGGCTTGGTAGATGCAGTCAGGCATATTCTGGGATCTGAAAAGCTAGAGAAGACATGATTCCAAGAAGTCTATTGGTAGAAAGAGCTTGAAGGGATCAAGTATATTGGGTAAACTAGGCTTAGAGGATCTTTTGTTATTTGTGTACTACAACTTTATTCTCTAGTGGATCAATTTCGACTTAGAGGGTCGCGGAGAGGTTTTTCGCCAAGTTCTTCGGTTTCCTCTTCGATAACACATTTCGGTGTTATCTTGTGTTTGTATTTATCTTCCCTACTCTTAAGCTTTATTTTTATTGTTGATAATGGATGAATATGGCTTGGGGTAGTGATAACGGTTATTTGCGCTTATTTACTCTTGTTCCGCACTTAGTATAAGTTAGAGTAAAAGTTATCTAGCCGTAACTTTTATTTGGGGGTCTAAACAGGCTCTTGTGTTTTTGCACAAATCTGAGCTTTCAATTGGTATTAGAGCGGGTACACTTGTTGTGGTTTCATTACCTAAGTGTGATCCTTGACCCCTTGTGTATATTGCCATGGATAGTGCTTTGTATGCTTCTATAGATGTTGTTGATTATAACATGCCATATGTTTGTGAAAATGCCTCTATAAGTGTTTATCCTCATGATTGTGATGACATGTTACATGAATCTATAAGTGTTGTTAATATTCCAAATGTCAAACTCTTAAAGAAAAAGACTAAGAATTTTCAAGAGAATTTCAGCAAGTTCATTTATGAAAATGATGATTTGATTGCTAAGCTCAATGAATCCAATAAATTGGTTGAAAAATATAAGAAACTTACCAAACATTCTCTTGAAAAACTAAAGGAGTTTGAATGTTTGAATATGGACTTGGATGCTAAACTTGTTTTGTCTAACAAACTTGTTGATGATCTTAAATGTGAAAATGAATCTCTTAAGATGCATGCAAAGTGTTTGATTGCTAAACCTATTGCTAAAAAGGAAGAAAATCTTTATTGCAATCATGTTGTGTTGCCCGATTTTGTGCCTATTGTGAGTTCTACCTCTAAAGGCAAATCGGTGTACATTCCTCCACACAAAAGAAACCAAAAAGTGCAGAGAAAGGCTTTTAAGCCTAAGCCTTCATTTAGTTCTCATCTTAAGGTCTCATCCTAGGGATTTGAGTGGATCTAAGTTTGTTCCTACTTGTCACCATTGCAGTGTAATTAGTCACATAAGACCTCGATGTTCCATGTTGAAGAGAGAACAAGACCATATTGCTAGAGCCTTCCCTAAAAAGTCTAGTGGACCTAAACACATCTGAGATCTTATTGCTCTAAGTTTCAAGCTCTTAAAAGAAAAGAGAAACTTGAGCTTCTTGGAAGTTGTACTTTGCAAGCTCAATCAGATTTGATTGAAAGTGGTAAGTTGTTGAAGCATGTGGTTAATGCTCTTACCTCCTTGTCTATGTGCATCTCTGGTTCTCATTCTTCCAACACTTGTTTCATTTCTCATGTGACACTCATTCCAAACAATCATTCCATTTGGATGAGGAAGGGTTCCTATGATTAAGCTTACGCTCTTTTGGTCCTTGATCTAATTCTCTCGATCTTTGTAGGACCCTTCATGCATTAGATGCTTCATTATCATGCATTTGTGTATCATGCATCTCTTTATACGCATTGTTTTGCTTTTATTTTTTATCTTACTTTTATGTCTTTGTTTTTGTGTGTATAAAAATCCAAAATCACATAAAAAGTGGAAAATTCAAAAAGTTTGATCGTATATATTTGAGCACATTTCACATGTGAGTTTGGCCTAGTACCTCCGTTCTAATAGCGTAGTGCATTTACGAGCTTAGCTTGTAATGTATGAACATTTTCTAAGTGTGAACGACATCTAGAAATCTATGTTTAATTGTTGTAAGTAGATCTTCAAGCTTGTCATGAATGATTGGTCAATAATCTTGCTTGATCTTGATACATGCGTAGACTTGTGCCTTTATATCTCCTCACAATTTTTTTTTCTTTTTCAAAAGAGCTCTTCAATTGTCAATCTCTAAAAAGAGAAAGAGCTAAAAAAGTCTTGCTTCGAAAACTAGTTTGAATAGGAAAATGTGGAGCAATTTTGTATTAAAATGTATGGTGCCAAAGCCAAAGGCTTATTTGTAAAAAATACATCAAAAAGTTCATGGCATCGTTTCTCAAGAATTTGAGTTGTATTTGATCAAAAGTATGAAAAATGGAAGCCAAATGAAAAGTTTTCAATCAATTGTAAAGACATTGGTGAGGGGTCATATATGTTCATTTCTACAAGTGAGATAAGTCACTTGACTTCGTACGAGTTGTGTATGACTTGGTTGAATTAATCATTGAAGCTTCATACTAGACTATTGACTAGTTCATACTTGATCCACACACACCACACACAAGTCTAATGTTCAATGAATGCTTATTCCATTTGTGTGTTTGTAAATATTCAAATGTAATGTGTGTGTGCTCAACCATATATAGATCAAATCAAAAAGATTTTTGTTTTTTTATTTGCTTTTGGAAGTAATTTGTATCACCCATGTTTTTCAAAGTTTTTCAAGTTGATTTTGTGCGAAAAACATGTTTTTTGCGTGTTTTTGTGACTCATTTCGCGAGTAAGCTTAGTCACGAGTTTGGACAGAGAGTTTCGTGAGTGTTTCACGAGAAGGTCTTACCTGCTAGCTACCCACGAAAATTTCCAGCTACCTGCAAAATTTTCCAGATCAGCTTTTAAAAGGGCATTTCGTGGGACATTTGTTTTAAACTTCATCCATCTTCTCCCAAACCCCTATTTTAATGTTTCTAGATCAAAACCCAACTAAATTCAACTGTTTTTCATTCCATTAACATCTCTAAGGTAATCTTTAAATCTTTTCATTGATTTTGATCCTTAGATTATATTTTTGGGGGTTTTATGTTCAAAGTTGGGAATTTCTCACGTGGGGGTTGGACAACTTAATTCTTGTCAATCTTTTTGATTGGGTTTTGTTTTAAATGATGATTTGCTTTGGATGTTGGCCCCTAGTAGCAAAAATAACATGTATTTAGGCAAGGTTTCATATGTTCATGCATTGTTTAACATATATGTGTAATGTGTGATAGGCCAAAAATGTATTGACCCCTTTGGTAAATTAATTAATTAATTACCCAAGTGAATTAATTAATGCAATTTAACATGCAATAGTGTGGTAACACAAACAAACCAAATAACTAAATGTAGCAGAAATTAAATTTGACACTAGTGATTTGTTTACGAATGGGGAAAACCACCGAGGCAAAACCCCACAAGGTAAATTTAAGGTCACGACTTCCGAGAATCCACTATTATCAAAACAAGTGATTACAAGTAAAGGAATCCCAGTACTTAATACCAACTTACAGTTGAACTCTTACCCCAATACCCAATTGAAGTTGTATTGTAGCGGCATTCTCTCCATTCAATGCACGAATCCCAGTACGTGACTAACCAATGATGCACGGATCCCAGTATATGATTAACACACCAACTTGAAAAGGATTGTAGGCTGCAAAGTTCTTCAGTTCATCAACGATGAAGATCAAGAAGCTCATTGGTCACAAAACCCTTAGTGTAAAGATGCAATAGCTTTTATAGAGAGAAAGATGAACTAGGGCAATTTCTATCTCCGGTCACACAATGCATGTAATAACAATTGCAACAACCTTGTGACGGCCCTTAAAATAATCCTTATATATGTCTAGGGTTGTGAGAGAAGAAAACCTACACAAACACTCAAGGATATGTGTGTAATCAAATCTAAAAAGTCTAATTTGGTAATTGTTGACAGATACAACTTCTATTGAGCTTCTGTCAAGCTTCAACATTAAATCTCGATAGAAAGGATTCTGTTGAGACATCTGTCGAGCTTTAATTGGCAGTACATTCTTCACTTATTTCTTGGTTAGATTTGCATGGCTTTAATACTAAACTTGAACACTTGTTTCTTGAAGTACTAATCCCATCCTAGATATATCAAATTACAAGTAAAGTGCGTTTTGTCAAAGGATTAGCTAATTACATAAATATGTCCCGAACAATCTCCCCCTTTGGCAATCCGTGACAAAACCACAACAAACAAATAAATCATGAGAGAAGTCTTAAATCACTAAACTCATAATCACTTGTTGAAATACACAATAAATCTAACCCTAACACAAACTCTTGAAAAACTTTGCAATAAGAGAGTTCATGGCATTGTAGACTTTAACAACCTGTCTTTCTGAAACACTTAAACAAAACTCATCAAGGCATCATGTGTGAAATAGAAATAAAGTATTGCATACATAAAGAAACATATGTATAAAGAGAGAGAAGAAACAACACATGGAAAGATAGGTGAAAAAAAAAACATACATCATCATATATACGAAAAGTAAAGTACAATGTATGTCAATAAATGGTCACAAGACTAGTATACATGAGGTAAAAGAAAGAAAAGAGAATACACAAGAACCTCACTACATCCCTCAAAATGTATAGACACCCCCCCAACAAAAATGTCCTATACTAACTCTCCTTCTAAGTACAAGACTACTCTCATCCCAAAACTACTCCCCCTTTTAGTCACGAATGACAAAAGGTAAGTCATTGCGAGGTCGTCATCTCATTATCATTGGAAGAGCTCGCATCCTCATCATCACCATCATCACCATCCTTATTTGCCGAAGCCTCTAGAGAAGGAGATGGAGAGGCGGAGAAACCACCAAGGCGAGCCTGTCGTCATGCTATACGACCGACATGGGTGTTCACCTGACACAACTCATCAGTGAGAGTGTCAAGGCGATCATCCATGCGCTGAAGCTATGCCATGATAGCCTCCAGGGACACATCACCAGTCGAGGAAGAAAGAGGAGAGGTGGAAGGAACAATAGAAGCTGCAGGACCGGTAGACTCCACACGTGGCAGCTTTGGTCAAAACCAAGCTTGCTTCGTTGAACAGAACCAGCATCGATAGCACCCATAGTGGTGTAGTTAGGAGAATCAGGAATGGAGATGGAAAAGTGGCAAAGGATCCACGTAATAGCTGAAGGAAAGATAAGTTTATCACGGGTCGTTGTATCCTGATAGACATCGAGGATAGAAGTGATGAAATGAGTGGGGAAGTCTATAGAGCGGTCCTCTAAGAGAGACAAAAGAAAGGTAGTATGAGGCTTTGTGATAGAGTTATAGTGAGACAATGGAGTAAGAGTGAATGTCATCACCATGTTAAGGAACCTCGGACCTTTTACAAAGCCCGAGCATAGGGTGTTTTGCTTCCCACCCCATATGGAAGGTGTCTCACAAAAGTGAGACAGAAGCTTGTCTTTGGACATAGTCCTAAGACACTCACAACCAAAGTAGTCAGGATGTGCCACCCTCGAAACATGTAGTACCTTAGATATAAGATCCGGAGTAACTACAATACATGTACCTCGAAATGTCGTGGCAAACCGAGGTATAGAGGTATCAATACCGTGTTTATTGGAGTAAAACTCCTATATAAACATGATGGGACACCTCAAGGGTCTCTCACATAGAGATTCCTAGCCCCATTTCTGAATGACAGTGGGGAAAGGAGTGTTGGCAAAGTCTGATAGAACAACATGGCGCTCCGGATGAACGCCACATTTCTGAAAGTTCTCCAAGAAGTCCTTTTGGGCCTTCCCATCATGGAACCAAACGTGAAGAGGGGGGATAGGATCAGAAGAAGAAGACTCGAAACCAAGAGGGTTCAGAGCCAGAGTGGACTTATGCACTTTGGGTGCCATGGCGTAGTCTATCTGCGAGAGAGAGAGAGAGAGAGAGAGGGAGAGAGAGAGAGAGAGAGAGAGAGAGAGCACAATCACAACCAGAAATAGGAATGAAAGGATACATATGCATAAAATATGCATGAACATTTGACGTGCAAAATTTAAATTACATCATGGGTTAAAATCCAATCCAAACCTACCAGTACAAATTCAAAAATAATTAAACACACACCTAAATACATGAAACATTGTTAAAATGCAATGAGAATGTAACGCATGAGCATATAATATCAAAACAAAAACACCCAACCCAACAATTTCACAAAAATCTCAAAAACCCAAAAAATTTTCAAAAACCCCAAAACCTAGGTCAAAAATGCATGAATGCATGAAAATGAAGTGTTTTAGAACATATACCAAGTGATCTGAACTTGACATAGGCCCAGAATGTAGTGGGTAAAGAGATTTGAGTGAGTGAGAGAGATATGGGGTGAGAGAGAAGAAAAACTGTCGAGAGAGAGTAGGGAAAAATGAATCTAATTCGCACTCAGCCTATGAAAGCTCAAATTTGTATGAAAACACAAAAGCTTGTTTAGACCTCAAATTTTAAATTACCGCAAGATTTCTTTTACTCTAACTTATCTAAATGCGGAATAAGAGTAAATGAAGCGCAATCATCGGATCTACTCTAGTGCATACACATGAACAATAACCAATAAAAGTAAAGCATAACATCAAGACATGTTATTGAAGAGGAAATCGAAGAACTTAGCGAAAAAACTCTTTGCGACCCTCCAAGTCGAAATCGATCCACTAGAGAATAAAGTTAGAGCACACGAATAACAAAAGACCCTTCAAGCCTAGTCTACGCAATGTACTTGAGCCTGTTAGGGCATATGTGATTCACTTGTTAGGAACTTATGTCACTATTTTATGTAATTGGCTAATCCTTTGACAAAACGTACTTTACTTGTATTTGGGTAGATCTAGGATGTGTTTAATACTTCAAGAAACTGTGTTTCAAGATCAAGTGTTAAAGCCATGCAAGTCTGTCGAAGATTCAAGCTGAAAAGTGCAAGTTCATTAAAGCTCGACAGCTAGCCATCTATCGAGCTTGAAGAGCTATTCCAGCCTTGTGGCTCGACAGCTGCTTGACAGCATCTCGACAGATAGGCATTTGTCGAGGTTTATGAAAAAAAGATTTTCAATTCTGTTTTAACTCTAATTCGTGATTATGTGTTTAGGCTTTCTTTTCTCATAACCCTAGACATATAAAAGGATTATTTTAAGGGTCGTCAAAGTGGACACAAGTGGCATAAGTGTTGAGCAAATTTTGTTCAAGAAAATTGTGACCGGAGACAGAAATTTCCCTAGTTCATCGTTCTTGTGAAGAAGTTGATGTGTTTGTGCACTATAGGGTTTTGTGACCAAGCATCTTCTTGATCTTCATCGTTGGGATGAACTAAAGAACTTTGCAGCCAACAACCTTCTCTAGTTGGTGATTGAAGTCGTGTATTAGGATCTGCGCAATTGGTTAGTCATGTACTGGGAGCTGTGCATCAAAAGGAGAGATTGTCGCTACAGAACAAGTCCAATTGGGTATTGGGGTAAGGGTTCAACTGTAGGTTGGTGTAAGGTACTGAAATTCCTTTACTTGTAATCGCTTGTTGTGATAATAGTGAAATTTTGGGAGTGGTGACCTTAAAATCACCCAATGGGGTTTTTGCTGTGTTAGTTTTCCCTATTCGTAAACAAATCACTGTGTCAATTTAATTTCCGCTGCACTTACTTTAATTGGTGATTTGTTTGTGCTACCACGCATTTGCATGTTAATTTGATTAATTAATAAACTTGGCTAATTAATCAATTAATTCATCACAAGGGGTCAATTCGTTTTTGGCCTATCAGAGCCCTTCATGCTCCTACTACCAACGGACTTCTTGGAGTCATGTCTTCTCTAGCTTTTCGGATCCCGCAATATGCCCGATTACATCCACCAAGCCTCATCGGCTTCTTTTGGCAAATCCTGAAAACTTCCCAAGCTCCAAAACACTCTCTACAATATGAAAAGGTGTGGGTTGTGTTTGGATAGAAATCTCCTCTTATGGTATGATAATGGGAGAGGAAAGGAGAAGAGGCTACAATGATTTCTCACTAAGGATGAGTAGGTCTCACTCTAAAAGATGGTGATAGGACAAGAATGTATTGACCCCTTGTGATGAATTAACCAATTAATTAAGCCAAGTTAATTAATTAATCCAATTAACATGCAATACGCATGGTAGCATAAACAATTCACCAACTAAGTTAATATGCAACGGAAAATAAAGTTGACACAGTGATTTGCTTACGAATGGGGAAAACCTCCAAGGCAAAAGCCCTACCGGGTGATTTTAAGGTCATCACTCCCGAGAATCCATTATGATCACAACAAGTGGTTACAAGTATAGGAATCCCAGTACCTTATACTAACCTACAATTGAACCCTTACCCCAATACCCAATTGGACTTGTTTTGTAGTGACAATCTCTCATTTTCAATGCACGGCTCCCAGTCTGTGACT
Organism: Quercus tomentella; assembly: GCA_028535165.1. Classification (NCBI taxonomy): domain Eukaryota; kingdom Viridiplantae; phylum Streptophyta; class Magnoliopsida; order Fagales; family Fagaceae; genus Quercus; species Quercus tomentella. Next base: position 79,907,244 of record JAPQVY010000068.1, read on the forward strand.
AACCAATTGATGCATGGATCCAAGTACGTGACTAACCACCAACTTGAGAAGGATGTTGGCTGCAAAATTCTTCAGTTCATCAACACGATGAAGATCACGAAGCTCCTTGTTTACAAAATCCTATGGTATATAAATGCAGTAGTTTCAAGAGGAATATGAACTAGGGCATATGTCTTCGGTCACAATATGCTTGTGAAATTTTTTTGCATTAAGTTGCATCAACTGTGACGGCCCTTAAAATAATCCTTATATATGTTTAAGGTTGTGAGAAAAGAAAGCATAAACAAATATACACGGATTGGTGTGAAATCAAATCTAAAAGACTGACAAAGGGTAAGTCACTGAGAAACAGTCATCTCATCATCACTGGAAGAGCTAGAAGCCTCATCTCCATCAGTAGCACCACCAGAGTCACCACCATCATCCTCATCCTCAAAAGCCTCTAGAGAAGGAGAGGGAGACGCAATGAAGCCACCAAGGCGAGCTTGTCGTCTAGCAATACAACTGACACGGGTGTTCACCTGATACATCTCAGTGGTGAGTGGATCAAGGCGAGAATGAGCGGATGAAAATGGAGCGGAAGAAGCCAAAGGAGTCGTTGTCCCGATCCATGGCCACTTCGGACGAAGCTGTGCCTCACTCCGTCTAACGGTAGCAACGTCTATGGCACACATCACAGAGAAGTGAGGAGACTTGGGATAGGAGACAGATGCATGATGGAGAATCCGCATGATAGCAGAGGGAAAAATGAGCTTATCACAGGTCATCGTATCCTTATAGACATCTATAAGGGAGAGTATGAAATGAAAGGAAAAATCAATAGTGAGTCCCCTAAGTAGGGATAACAAAAATCGAGCACGAGGCTTAGTAATAGAATTATAGTGAGATAAGGGATGTAAGGCAAATGCCATCACCATATTTAGGAACCTCGAACCTTTAGCAAAGGCCAAACAAGGGGTATTTTGATGTTCACCCCAAGATGATGGAGTCTTACAGAATAGAGACATGAGTTCGTCTTTAGACACAGTCTTAAGACATTCACAACCAGGGTAGTCAGGATGTGCTACCCTCAGTACATGTAGCACCTCGGATATAAGATTCGGAGTGACTACGATGCGCGTACCTTGAACGCGAGTGATAAAATGAGGTACGGAATAGTCAAATCTGTTCATATTAGAGTAAAACTCTTGTATGATCACGGAGGGACAAGTGATCGGGATGTCACACAGTGACTCCAAACCCTTACTGTAGATGACAGTAGGAAGGTCGGTATCGAAAATGTCCGATAGAACGACTTGGTGTTCCGAATGAATGCCACATCATGAAAATTTCTTCGAGAAGTCCATACGGGCCTTCTCATCACGAAACCGAACATGAGAGGGGATAGAATCAACAGAGGGAGAAGAAGAAGCTACCCCAGAACGAAGAGGGTTCCATGACGGAGTAGACTTGCGCTTAGGTGCCATAAAGCAAGCTAACCAAAAGAAAGAGAGAGAAAGAGACACACAGAAAAGTACCAACACAAATTAATATCAATAGATAGAGAAAAGAAAGTACGTATGCATGAAAAATGCATGAACATGTGACATGCAATAGTAAAAGCATCATGAGCTCAGCCCAATCTAATCCTACCAACACACATGATTTCAAAATAGTAAACACGCATCTATAATGCATGAAACATTGTTAAAATGCAAATGGGATGCAATGCATGAACATTTAAGATCATTTAAACAAAACCCAACTCAAAAATTTTAGGTAAAAAAGAGATGAAATGCATGATAAATGTAAGAAAGAAGATCATACCAGAGGAAGAAATCATCCTAAAGTCGAAAATTGAGTGGGGAAGAGGTTTAGAGTAAGAGAAGGGTGTTTGGGGAGGTGAAGGGTCAGAAAGAATCAAGAGAGATCGAGCAAAATGAGAGAAAAATCGCGCTAAAGCTTTATCTAGGAAACCATGATTCTCGATGGATCGAAAGGTATCAAGAGATGTCGAGATTTAAATTTTGACAGAAGGAGCTATCAAGAAGCTATCGGGAGGTGTCCACAGCAAAGTGACCTCAATTAATCAAGAAGCTATCTAGCAGCTATCGAGGAGAAAAACACTTTCTCGATGGATCGAGAAGCTGTTAAAAAGCTATCGAGACAAATTCTCAAAAAATTCGATGGATCGAAATTGCAATAACAGCTATCGAGAAAGGAAGATCAAGAGGCTTGACAGATAGCCTAGCTATCGAGAGGTGTCCAGAAGCTGTCAAGAAGCTCAAAAATAGTTTTTCAAAAAAGAGAAAAACACAGATATGAATACAATCAAGCATGCTACTCAACCAAAGATCCAAAAAACATTTTAAGCTCTCAAAATCATCTCTCAACACGGAAAATGTTAAGCATATAGATCCAAAACACATACACATACACACACACACTAAACAAGTCTAACCAATTTTATGTTTCAAAAACAAGTCAAGACAGTTTAGTGAGCATACATTAACACATGTATTCCTTGTGATGGCCAAATCACATTGTACCTGCACATGTATCAAAAGTAGCAAAGAATATTGCGTGTTATGTGTGAAAAATAGCGCAAGATTGCATAAGTGTCTTCATGGTATGATGATTTGAGATATGAGAAAATCACTTTAACTCACACACAATCATAACTGTTTTATGGGAACTACCACCTTCGAGATACATCCTATAACTCCCACATCTCCTAGAAGACACGCTTGCAATCATATATAAAGCATTTCGATACTTTTTGCTGTTATTTTTCTTTGCATTTTTTCTTTTAAGCATACCATGCATGGGCATATAAGAGAAAGAAAAGAAATACCCAATGATGTTAAGCATTTGACATTGCATTTTTGCTATGTTGAAGCATACAGATGTCATTGACATTGCACTTTTGCTATGCCGAAGCATACAGATGTCATTTCATGATTGACGGGCAACAGTGGTGAGATGGTTATTTATGTCTTTCTCTTAGGATTTTCTAGTCCTTTCCGTCAAGAAGAGTGATACGAGTGTTAAGTACAAGAGATTACTTAATCTTACTTATCACAAACATGAGCCACAAAGCTCACTTGCTTAGTTATGCGTAGAAATGCTCATCTAAGCTACAAAAGATACAAAATTTAGAAAATTTTGTTTCAATAGCCATCCAAGGTACACAAGTACCAATGTACACAAAACACACTGTTTTTGTTTTTTTTGTTTTTTTTTTTTTCTGATTTTTCAATTTTATTTTTATTTTTATGAAAAACAAAATAAAGCAAAATTGAAAACAAACATTCAAAAACATGTTAAACAAAGCAAAAGATAAAACTAGACTGACTCAAAACAATAAAGTAAAACACACAAGTAACGCATACTTAGAAGAAGAAAGGGAGAGAGAGAAAAAGTGACTAAATCACTCGGAGCCTTTTTCCTTCCACACCTTGGAAGAACCTTTCTATTTAACAAATCTTTGATTCGGTGGTGAGGGGGAAGAACTGAACCCATTCAAGTTCAAAAGGAACATAAGGGCTTTGAGTAGATCTCCAAGAGGAGAAAGAGAGGATGGAAACTGATTCTTATTTCCCAATGAGTGGCTAACCACTTATAACAATTTGGTCGAGTATGTCCAGTTGCTCTACAATGATGACAGAGATGTTACTTTTTCTATTTAGCCTTTTGAGTATTGTCCTTCTTCGCCCTAGGGTTTTTAGTCTCTTTCTTATCAAGCTTAAGGGGTGCTCCTAAGATAGATTTACCATTGTCTATGTTCTCACTAGCTAAAATAGTTTTGACATCATTGTTCTCAGATTCAACATTATTAGTAGGAGAAACAAACAAAGTAGTACTAGTAGAAGCAATACTAGGAGCAGAGAAATCATACCCTAAACCAGTTTGATCGTAAGCAGATCTCTGAAAGTTGAGCATCTCGTCAAGCTTTGCACTTGAAGTCCTCTCTAGATGAGCTCTGACTCGAAACAGCTTCGCTTCAAGCTTCTTGGTCTTCTCAGCCAAGAAATTATTCTCAAATCTTAGTCCTCCAATGGTCTGGTTGGCTTTGTCAAACTTCGTGGAGATTTCTTCTCATTCAAGCTCCACATCACTGAGCTTTTTGGTGGCCAACCTATATAGCTTCTCATGCTTTTCCTAGACCTTGTATAATTTTGCATAGGCTGTGTGGATGTCATCTTGCTCATCCATCTTTTCAAATTTTGAGTCCATCAAGTCCTTTTCTTCATCCACATCTTCCACAATCCCCTTAGTAGGATTTACAGTGGCAGTGAAGGCATTCAGGATTCCATCATCCTCATTGTTTGAATCATCCTCAGGTTCAGTGTTGCTCAAGGTAGCAGCAAGTGCCTTGCTTTTCCCAATGGTCTTGAGATAAGTCGGGCACTCTTGTTTCATGTGTCCGAAGCCTTGACACCAAAAGCACTTTGGTCCTGAGGGAATAGTGTACTGATCGCCATCCCTAGCATCTTTCTTTCCTTTCTCTTTTTATTGAGCTGAGACGAACTGGACGACTTGCGGTCTTTGTCAAATCCTTTGGTATTGGCATTCTTCATAAACTTCTTGAACTGCCTTGTAATGTAGGATTTCATTTTAGAATCTTCATCGTCAGAAGACTCATCCGTGTCACTGCTCTTGGCCTTTAATGTCATGCTCTTCCCCTTACTCGATTTCCCAATCCGTGTCAAACCCAACTCATAAGTCTGCAGATTACCAACTAGCTCTGTTAAAGGAATTTTGTCAATATCCTTTGATTCCTCAATTGCAGTGATCTTGGCATGAAATCTCTTGGGTAGAGATCTAAGCACCTTTCTAACAATCTTGGGTTCGGGAATGGTTTCCCCAAGATTAAGGCTGAGTTCACTCTATCCTTGAGCTTGGCATAGAACTTATCGAACGACTCATCCTCCTCCATCTTGATATCTCTTCAAAGCTTGTAGTAAGCCTCTGAAGTTTCGAATCCTTAACAACTTTGGTTCCTTCATAGGTTGTCTAGAGAATGGTCTATGCTTCCTTCACAGTTTCAATAGAGGATATCTTCTTGAACTCCTCATTTGTGACCGCACTGAATAAAGCATTCAATGCCCTGTTGTTGAAGTTTTTCGCCTTGATCTTAGCATCATCCCAATTGCCTGGCGCTTCCTTTGGCTTGGTCCAACTGATAGGCTAAGAATGTATTAACCCCTTATGATAAATTAACTAATTAATTTAGCCAAGTTAATTGATTAATCCAATTATCATGCAATATGCGTGGTAGCACAAAAAAATCACCAACTAAGTTAATATGCAACGGAAAATAAAGTTGACAAGGTGATTTGTTCATGAATGAGGAAAACCTCCAAGGCAAAAATCGCACCGGTTGCAAGTAAAGGAATCCCAATACCTTATACAAACCTACAGTTGAACTCTTACCCCAATACCCAATTGGACTTGTTCTGTAGTGACAATCTCTCCTTTTAATGTACGGCTCCCAATATGTGACTAACTAATCGATGCACGGATCCAAGTACGTGACTAACCACCAACTTAAGAAGGATGTTGGCTACAAAGTTCTTCAGTTCATCACACTATGAAGATTATGAAGCTCATTGGTTACAAAACCCTAGGGCATACAAACGCAACAGTTTCTTGAAAAGGAAGATGAATTAGGGCATATGTCTCCAATCACAATATGCTTGTGAAAAACCTTTGCATTAAGTTGCATCAACGGTGATGGCCCTTAAAATAATCCTTATATATGTTTAGGGTTATGAGAAAAGAAAGCCCAAACAATTATACACAAATTGGAGTGAAATCAGATCTGAAAAATCGATTTTCATAAATCTCGATAGATAGGTTATCTGTCGAGAGCTGTCGAGCATCTGGCTCAAACAACCTTTTAAACCTCGATAGATGCTATTTGTCTAGCTAGCTATCGAACTTTAAAATCTAGCACTTCTTCACTTGATTCTTGGACAGATTTACATGGCTTTAGCACTTGGACTTGAAACCTTGTTCCTTGAAGTATTAAACACATCCTAGATCGACCAAATTACAAGTAAAGTGCATTTTTTCAAAGGATTAGCCAATTCTAAATGACATATGTTCCTAACATGATTCACATATGTCCTAACACCAGCTAATCTCCATAGCTTGCCACACTTTCTCATCTAATGATTGCAAGAAAGCTCTCATGCGTACTTTTCAGTATGCATAGTTAATGCCATCAAATAAATGAGGTATAATCAACGATTTTCCTCTATCCATGACAACAGGGGTCAATGGATCACATAGCAAATATTAACCCTAATTAGAGTGTGTCTACCCTGATACCACTTGATAGGCCAAGAATGTATTGATCCCTTGTGATGAATTAACTGATTAATTTAGCCAAGTTAATTAATTAATCCAATTAACATGCAATACGTGTGGTAGCATAAACAAATCACCAAGTTAATATGCAGCGGAAAATAAAGTTGGCACGGAGATTTATTTACGAATGGGAAAAACCTCCAAGGCAAAAACCCCACTGGTGATTTTAAGGTCATCACTTCCAAGAATCCACTATTATCACAACAAGTGATTACAAATAAAGGAATCTCAGTACCTTATACCAACCTACAGTTGAATCCTTACCCCAATATCCAATTGGACTTGTTTTGTAGTGACAATCTCTTTTTTACAATGCACGACTCCCAATACGTGACTAACCAATCGATGCATGGATCCAAGTACGTGACTAACCACCAACTTGAGAAGGATATTGGTTGCAAAGTTCTTCAATTCATCAACACGATGAAGATCACGAAACTCCTTGGTTACAAAACCCTATGGCGTACAAACGCAATAGTTTCAAGAGGAAGATGAACTAGGGCATATGTCTCCGGTCACAATATGCTTGTGAAAAACTTTTGCATTAAGTTACATTAGTTGTGACGGCCCTTAAAATAATCCTTATATATGTTTAGGGTTGTGAGAAAAAAAAAGCCTAAACAAATATACACAGATTGGTGTGAAATCAAATCTGAAAAACTGATTTTCGTAAATCTCAATAGATAGGTTATCTATCAAGCAGCTGTCAAATATTGGGCTAAACTACCTTTTAAACCTTAATAGATGCTATCTGTTGAGCTAACTGTCGATCTTTAAAATCCAACACTTCTTCACTTGATTCTTGGACAGATTTGCATGGCTTTCACACTTGGACTTGATCTACCCAATTACAAGTAAAGTGCATTTTGTCAAAGGATTAGCCAATTCTAAATGACATTTGTTCCTAACATGATTCACATATATCCTAATACCCTTTAGTAGGATCAACTGTAACAGTAAAGGCATTCAAGATTCCTTTTTCATCACTATCATCCAACTCAATTTCAAGCTCAGTGTCACTTAAGGTAGCAACAAGAGCCTTGCTTTTCCCAATTGACTTGAGATATGTTGGACATTCTTGTTTCATGTGTCTCAAACCTTGACATCTGAAGCACTTTGGTCTGGAGGGAATAGTGTAATAACTGTCATCCTTAGCATCTTTCTTTCCTCTGTCTTGGCTTTTGAACTAAGACGAACTAGATTGCTTACGGTCCTTATCAAATCCTTTCGCATTAGCATTCTTCATGAACTTCTTGAACTGCCTAGTGATGTAGGATTTCATCTTGGAATCTTCATCACCTAAAGACTCATCAGTCTTGTTACTCTTGGCCTTCAATGCCATGCTCTTACTTTTAGTTCCTTCCCTAATTCTAGTCAAACCTAATTCATAGGTTTGTAATTTGCCAACTAGCTCCGTCAAAGGAATTTTTTCAATGTCCTTTTATTCTTCAACGGTAGTAATCTTGGCATGGAATCTCTTAGGCAGCGATTTGAGTACTTTTCTCACAATCTTGGGTTCGAGAATTTGTTCTCCAAGAATGAAGGTTGAGTTAACTATGTCTTTTAGCTTGGCATAGAATTCATCACGGAAGTACCATCAAATAAATGAGGTATAATAAGAGATTGTCCTCTATCCATGACAAACAGGAGTCAATGGATCACACAACAAAGATTAAAACTAATTAGAGTGCGCCTGCTCTAATACTACTTGATAGGCCAAAAATGTATTGACCTCTTTCGCAAATTAATTAATTAATTACCCAAATGAATTAATTAAGTCAATTTGACATACAATAGCATGGTAGTACAAACAAATCACCAAATAACTAAATGAAGTGGAAATTAAATTTGACACAGGTGATTTGTTTATGAATAAGGAAAACCATATAGGCAAAATCCCACTAGGTGAATTTAAGGTCACCACTCCCGAGAATCAACAATTATCAAAACAATCTATTACAAGTAAAAGGAATCCCAGTACCTAATACCAACCTACAGTTGAACCCTTACCTCAATACCCAATTGGACTTGTATTGTAGCGACAATCTCTTTGTTCAATGCACGAATCCCAATACGTGACTAACCAATGATGCACAGATCCCAGTACGTGACTAACACACCAACTTGAGAAAGATTGTTGGCTACAAATTTCTTCAGTTCATCAACGATGAAGATCAGGAAGCTCCTTGGTCACAAAACCCTTGGTGTAAAGACGCAGTAGCTTTTACAGAGAGAAAGATGAACTAGGGCAATTTCCATCTCCTGTCACACAATGCATGTAACAATAATTGCAACAACCTAGTGACGGCCTTTAAAATAATCCTTATATATGTCTAAGGTTGTGAGAAAAGAAACCCTACACAAACACTCAAGGATATGCGTGTAATCAGATCTAAAAAGCTTGATTTCATAATTCTCGACAGATACAGCTTCTGTTGAGCTTCAACATTAAATCTTGATAGAAAGGATTCTGTCGAGACATCTGTCGAGCTTTAATGAGCAACACATTCTTCAGTTGTTTCTTGGTCATATTTGCATGGTTTCAATATTAAGCTTGAACACTTGTTTCTTGAAGTATTAACCCCATCCTAGATTTACCCAATTACAAGTAAAGTGCGTTTTGTCAAAGGATTAGCCAATTACATAAATATGTCCCTAATTGTGTGCACTCTAAGTGTTTGATAAAATGCCTATATGGTATTTTTTTTATTCTTTTGGACTCCAATGAGTTCCAATTTTTGGGGATTACCAAGATTATGCATGTTTATCATGTTTTTGATCATTGGTTATGTGGTTTACACACTTTGCCCCATGAGTGCTTGCTCATGCATTGGTCATGCATCTTACATGCACACTAGATGCACACTAGATGCATCATTGTGCACACACTTTAACACTTGACATGTTTTGCATTCACTTATGCTAGTTAAGTCTTTTTAGACCTTTTAGCACTCATTACATGTTCTTGTGTCTATGTCAAGCCTTGGTCTATATCTTGTTCCATCATCCTTAGCATGTCATGTTTTCTTTATGCTTTGTAACATTTTGTTTTTAAGATGTTTTATCTTTTGTTTGAACTTCATTTTCTCATTCATCTTGCACCCTTCATGCATCTTATCCTTATTCATATTTTCTTTTCTTTCCTTTCTTCCTCTTGATTCATTTGTCTATTCGTGTCAAAAAGAGGGAGAGTATACCGGAGTGTATACCGAAGTGTTTCGTCATTTCTATATAGCTCATGTGCACATTTTCAGGGGGAGAAATTCTATCTCATGCACATTCGTAGGGGGAGAAAGTCATAGGGGAGATGCATATACCAAGGGGGAGAAGACATTTTTTAATGAGAAAACTGTGTTTTTCTTTATGCTTGTTTTCTTATTGCTATATGGTGCTTTGAGTTATGTTTAGTATATATGCTTTATTGCTCTCATCGCATCCTATTTATGTGTTGGACATGCATGCATCCTTATGCCATTGTGCTTTATTGGTTACATGTTCGAATGATCATTTGCTTTGCTATGTGATCATTGTAGTCATTTCTTAATGACTGTTCATGTTTGATAAAGTTATGGTATGTAGCTTACATTTCATTTTGGTATCTCGATCACATTTTACTTGTTCCTTATACGTACCTTGTGTTCTACTTGTCGTGAGCTTAATGAAAGTTTTTTATATGTGCAAGTGTTTTAGGATACATGTGTATATGGTGCAAGTGCTTCACTGCTTCCAGAATTAGGTGTGAGTGAGTTTTGCCTATGTTCCCAAACTCACGTTTAAGTCTAGAGTCTGTTTAGGGGTTTTATCACGGAATAGCCAAAGGGGGAGATTGTAAAGTTGTGATTTATAACTATATTTTATGTTGGATTTATTCCATGACAAAAGTGTTGTAGTTGCTTTAATTTTCTTCCTTGTATTTTATGGGATTTTATTGTATTGGGTTTAATATTAAGTTGGTGAAGAATCAAGCGTGCAATAAAGATTAGTGCAATTTTGTGACTAACTCGCAAGAAGTTCATGAGTAGAGGTTCTCGCAAAAGGGGCACATGAGAAGCACATGCTGAAAGCTGAAGAGCCATGCCAAACTGTCAATTTCGGGATTGTCTCGTAAGTAGGGCCAACCCGCGAGGTACCCGTGAAACTCTTTGCCTAGAGGATTTTAAATGTGACTTTCTTACCCTTCACCCATACTATATATACCCTTATTACCCATAAAAGTAAAGTAGGCTATTTAGAGAGAAAAACCCTAGATAGGTTTTCTACAACACAACACACCCACCTTTTAGAGAGAGAGCTACTCATCCTTATTGAGAAATCATTCCAACGTCTTCTCCTTCCCCCTCCTTTTGTTATACCTTGAGAGGAGATTTGTACTCAAACACAACCCACACCTTTTCTAAGTGTAGAGAGTGTTTTAGAGCTTGGGAAGCTTTGGGGATTTGCCAAAAGAAGCTACTGAGGCTTGCTGAATGCAATTGGGTGTATTGCGGGATTTAGAAAGCTAAAGAAGACATAACTCCCAGAAGTCCATTGGTAGCAGGATCTTGAAGGGCTCAAGTACATTGGGTAGATTAGGCTTGGAGGGTCTTTGTTATTTATGTACTTCAACTTTGTTCTCTAGTGGATCGATTTCGACTTGGAAGGTCACTAAGAGGTTTTTCGCTGAGTTATTCGATTTCCTCTTCGATAACACGTCTCGGTATTATCTTGTATTTGCATCTCTCTTCCCTACTCTTAAGGTTTCTTTTTATTGTTGATAATGGATGAATATGGCTTAGGGTAGTGATAATGGTTATTTGCGCTTATTTACTCTTGTTCCGCACTTAGTATTTGTTTGGATACTGATGAACCTAGCGTCTGCGTCTACATTTTTTTTTTTTGAGAAGCATGTTTCTGTGTCTTTATGTCACACCAGTGGGTTCTGTGTACTATTCACGGGACCCACAAACGTCATTTTTCAGCAACTTTTTCATTAAAAATGGGTCCTATGGTACTATTCACACATTTAAAAATTATTTTACTATAGTGTTTTCAGTTTTCAGCGGTATCCAAACAAACCTTTAGTATAAATTAGAGTAAAAGCTATCTAGCAGTAATTTTTATTTGGGGGTCTAAACAAGCTCTTGTGTTTGTGCACAAATCTGAACTTTCAGAATGAATACAGGAAGCCCACTAATTATTTAACTTGGATCTATTGAGATGGCTAGTAATGCAATGGGTCAATGGCTTTGAACGGTAGTTTATTTGAATGTCTTGTAGCATACTTGTTAGTGGGCCTTCACCAAAACACTAATAAGTTAGTTGTAGTCTGTAGAGGCTACTTTAGCTTCTTTCTTTTAAGTGCTTTAGGTCAGCATTCATGTGGGATATAAATAAGAGAAAACCAGAAAAACAAGGGGAGGACGGCGAGAGTTGGAGCGAAAAATAGGAAATATGGGCAAGAGGCTGTGCCACATGTGGCTTCCTGCTTTTCTCTACCACTATGACTTATCTCTTTCACTCTAGCTTTATTTTATTTGTCAAGTTTAATACTTAGTATTTTATTTTTGTGTTTTTTGTTAATTACTATGAGTAGCTAAATTTTCAATTAAGGTTGAGGATGAAACCTTGTTAAGGATTATTGGTGTAATTTATGTGATTTGATTTTTCCTACAGCAGTTGTTCTTTAATGATTTAAATTATTCTTGCTTCATTAGAATTAACTAAAATAGGATTCTTAATATGAGTTCAATCATGTTTTTCTCATGATTTTGGATTTATCTTAATTAATTGAATGCTTGGTTTTATAATTGTTTGGCTATGGATACAATTGATGATTTAATTTTATACCTAAGAAGCGAAGAAGAGCGTGCTTTAGATTTTTAAAATAGGTATTTTAATGATAATATTTTCCATGATAGCAAGATTGATTTCTACATTATCATGCAGTGGTTGGGAAAAATTAATGATCATAAATATATGCTGATATGAATTAATAAGGCAGATTCCAAAACCTTAATTCATTCCTCTTGATTGTTTACATTTTTTTACTACTTTATATCTTTTGCTTATTTTAATTATTTGTTTAGTTTATTTAATTTCAAAACAACCAATTTTTATTAAACAAGATTATGATTAATTTGAATAAGGTTTAATTAATTTGTCTACATTCATACAAGTATCTATGGGTTCGACCTCATTCTTGTCAAACTATAATTTGGTATGGTTCGTGCACTTGCGAGTACTTTAAAATTCAACAACACTAATTACACATATTCTCATTTAATTGTGTTTAGCCTAAAATTGACCAAGTCGTAGTTAAAATTTAGGCGTCTTAATTAGCTCTAGTAATTAGACTACTGAGCTATCACTATGTAATTTTCTAGTTACTTTTAAAAGATGTACATTCAACTTCAATCCATCAATAAAAATAATGAATCCATTTTTTGGGTTTTTTTTTTTTTTTTTCCAATTAAATATATTAGTGGTGATTACATTGTAAAACTATTGACCTAGGAGAGATAATAATATCAGTATAACCTTCATTATTTCTTGAAAGACACTAACATGACTCCACCCCATTTGCAAGGGTTATCCCAAACCTTACTTGAAAGGTTGAACTTGAGAGGCACGATCTCTCACATATCTGTGACTTGCACTTGATGTCATCTTGTATGGGAGATCTCAAATTTCTTTTTTCTTTTTCTTTTTTCCATTTGTGTATTATGTATTTGTAGCAAAGATTTGAAAGATACTGATAACCATTTTTTTTCATTTTTATATTATGTACTAGCCGCAAACCAGCGTGTTGCACATAATAATTATTTTTATGGTGGTTTTATTAATTTTTTTTTAAAAAATTTAAACTAATTTAATTAGGAGTAATGCATTTTGTAATCATACTTTTATTTATTATAGGAATAATCAAAAATCATAAATAAAAAATATAAATTTTATCGTTCCAAAATGAAAACAATACAATTTTTCTCAGAAATTCAAAAGGCAAGTTAACGAAAATATTCATTTTTAATAAAAGTTATTTATAATGTTTTGTGAATCATTAAAAATAATATAAAATTTTGAAATTATTCTTTTAGTTTTAAACAAACTTTCTCAAACCTTATTTTTTCTGCCTACAATCCAAAACATTGAAAAACGTAACTAGAAAAATTAATAAAACTTTACAATGATTAATTGAACCAATTAGGAAAACAATTTGTTGTTGATAATCAATTAAGGTTATTTTCTTTACAGAAATTATAATTTTGTCCACCCAAAACATATTATCAAATAAACAATTATTAACAAAATCTAATAATTAAATTTCTATATATGCATTGTTATAAAATAATAATAATAATTAAAATAAAATTGCAAAAGCTAAAATTTGTCACCCATCCGATTATTTTCGTTTGGCTAACATTTGCTTTTCTCTAAATAAATGACATTATAGAGTACTTCTAATACAACTATTAAGAGTACTTTGTCCACCACAAAGAATTAAAAAATAAACAAAAATTAGTAAAGTCTCATAGTTAAACATCTAAATTGAGCACTATAAAAAAATCATGCTATGTAACAAAATAAATACCAAATTATCCAAATCATGCTATGTAATAGAATAATATATTTTTTTTATGCTATATTTAATTCCTTATAACACAATACGATAACATTTAAGAATTAAAGAAGAAGAAAAACAACAACAACAACAACAACAACAACAACAACAACAACAACAACAATTTAAAAAACAAAACTAAATCACACTAACTCAAAGTAGTGTTTTAAAGAATATAAAAAATCAACCTAAAGAAGAGATGCAAGAAAAATAAAAAAATCCACCAAAAGAGAGAGAGAGAGAGAGAGAACCTTTTTTTTTAGGGAAAACAATGCACAGAATGGAAGAGATAGGGACAAATTTATAGTAAGAGGGTGTGAATAAGAAGAGACAAAAATAAAGGAAGATGAAGGGAAAGAGGAAGAATGATATTAATGTAGAGGGTAGTGGAGAGATGAAAAGGTAAGAAAGGGTGAAAGGTTGGAGAGTGTAAATATTAAAAAAATTAATGTTAAAAACAATTATAGGAGAATTGGAAAGAATTAAGATAATGATATGGACGATGATGTGGCTTAATGGGAGCGTAGTAACAATAAATGCTATGTTTTAGCTTTTAGATATATATAGATTTGTAGCAAAGATTTTTTTTTTTTGGGGTATTATATTTTTGTGGAAGGGAAATACTTAGGTGCAATATTTTAGTGTTGTTCCTTAGGTTCCCCATCTTAAGATTCTACCATGCGGTTTTTTTTTTTCCTCATGAGTTAAAGTGTATTTTTTAATTAAGTTTTCACATGACAAAATCTTAAGAGGTGGCAGGGGCTTAGCAAAGAATTTTTTCTTAGGGGGCCAAGATAAAACAATCATATTGATTTTCAATTCAAGAAAAATTCAAAATATGAAATTCATACATACATACTTGTCTTGGCACATTAGTTTATAAAAAGAATCATTAAAGCCAAAGTAAGTCTTAACTATATAAGTGAAAGGTCAGATTTGTGTGAAAACACAAGAGCTTGTTCAGACCCCTAAATAAAAATTATGGCTAGATTGCTTTTACACTAACTTAAGCTAAATGTAGAATAAGAGTAAATGAGCGCAAACAACCGATAGCACTACCCTAAGCCATATTCATCCATTATCAACAATAAAAGAAAAGCTTAAAGGGTAGGGAAGAGAGATGCAAACACAAGATAACACCGAGATGTATTATCAAAGAGGAAACTGAAGAACTTGGCGAAAAACCTTTCCACGACCCTCCAAGTCGAAATCGATCCACTAGAGAATAAACTTGGAGTACATGAATAACAAAAGATCCTCTAAGCCTAGTCTACCCAATGTACTTGAGCCCTCCAAGCTCCTGCTACCAACTGCCTTCTCGGAACCTTGTCTTCTCTAGCTTTCCAGATCCCGCAATTCAGCCCAATTGCATTCGCTAATGAATGGCTCCTTCCAATGCTTCCCAACAGCACTAAAATCTCACTTGATAGTCAGAATGGGTGTGATAAGTGTTTGGGCTATCAACCTCTCGAGGTTATAGAGATGGAGAGGTAGGAGTTGAGGAAAAACCATAAGAAAATGTGTAGATGATTGTGGGTATAACAATCTCTAACTCTCAAGTGTATTTTCTAGGGTTTTTTTCTCTAGAAAGCACTCCTTACAATTTATGGGTAATGAAGGTATATATAGTGTGGGTAAAGACTTGGTAAAACAAAACATGACATTTTTCTAAACAGAATGTTTCGCGAGTATTTTGTAGGAAGGCCTTACCCGTGAGACACTCGCGAAAACCTCCAAGTTGGCATGACTCTTCACCTTCTAGTCATGTGGTCTACACGTGGCTCTTTTGCGGGTAAGCTTCTCGCAAGACGCTCACAAAATCTACTTGTTCATCCTTTTAAGCTTGAGTTTTCACACTCTCTCACACTCATCCCTTACAATTAAAAACCCATATACATACAGGGAAAAAATGATTGAAGAAATTACAATCAAATTTGGCACAAAATTAAAGCCAAATTTGATTCTGTGCCAAATTTGATTGTAATTTGAGCCCTTCAAGCCCTTTAAGTACACTGGGTAGATTAGGCTTGGAGGGTCTTTTGCTGTTCATGTATCCAACTTCATTCTTTAGTGGATTATTTATCGCTTGGAGGGCGGCAGAGAGGTTTTACTGCGAGGGCTTCAGTTTCCTCTTCGATAACACATCGTTGTGTTGTCCTTGTGTTTGCATCTCTCTTCCCTTAATCTTTGCCATTTAATTTCTGCTGTAGATGTGATTTTATTTAGTTTAGATTGTTTATCAATTCTGTTATAAGCTTATGTTCATTTTCCGCACATATATTGTTTGTTAATAAGCTTGAATTGGTAATTTGTAAATTGGAGATTTAAACGTTCAAGGTGTTTTATACACTATTTTAACATTCACATCTTTTGGTGGACAAACACCCTTAAGAACCATGATTTTCATGAACGTCCTACTGTTTTCCCCATGGTCTAAAAAATGTGAGCATAGATGTTAATTTGAGTTCCTTTGATGAGATCACACAAAAACTGTGCTCTTTAATTCTGATCCAAACTTTGCAGTACCAGTGGACGTGCCTTTGGCAAAGACCTAACGATCAGCTCCTAGAGTGTTAAGAATCTCTGTCACTGGAGCAAGTCAGTCATCATATGGTGAAATGTCCACATGCACTGGACGATTGATGTGCAAAATCTTCGCAAGACATTCCGAAGTGATGATAAAATCCTTTCCTCAAACCCAACACTTCAGTTTAGCTCCTGTGAACTAAGCATTCGAGTAAAACTCCTTAACCAATTCATCAACAGGATCCTCAAAGTTTCCAAACAGGTTTGCCCAATCTTTATCCTCAAAAATCTTAAGGATAAAGGTGGATCCCAGAGTGTCAAACTGCACAATCCTTTCCACCACGGTAGGTGCACTCTCAAAGTTGTTGGTGTAAGACTGAAATTCCAAGAGAGTCTTGAATATCTTGTTGTCAAAGCCATCGGGCGAATGTCGGGTCCTCTTTGACATAAGGGATGACGTAAGATCAATCACTTGTTCTTTACCATGAGAGGAACGATGATACATCTACAAAAAGAACAGCCACACAACAAACAACAACAAATACAAGCAAGGAAACAAACTTGATTAGATATAAGTTAGTCCATAAACCGAAAAAAAAAAAAAAAAAAAAAAAAAAAAAAAAAAAAAAAACCTAGTCACAAGACCATGTTTTAAGTGCTAAAAATGTAACAAGATGTATCTAGCATGAGTGAAGTGCAATACATGTCAAGTGATCAAATGTGTGCATCAAGTGTGCATGTGGTGTGCATGTGAAATGCATGATCATGCACTCTTGGGGAAAAGTGTGTAAAAAACACAACCAATGTTTAAGACATGTTAAGAATGCAAAAACATGGTTATCCCCAAAATTTGGTACTCATCAAAGTCCAAAGCAACAACAAAATGCCATTTGGGCATTTCATCAAACACTTAGAGTGCATACAAACCACTAACATGTAAAACAATACATGAACATGATGAAATCTTGCCTAAATACATGTCAAAATGCCACTTGGGGCCAACACAAATACAAACAAACAAAATGGGAAATAGCCCAATCAAGGAAATTCAAAAATTTTGCAAGAAAATAAAATTTTCCCAACCCTTTCAAAGGTAAACCAAACCCTAGAATCTAGGGCTTAATCTAAGGAGTCAAAAGTAAAAAGATGTTGAAACATACCTTAGATGAGTCTTAGAAGTGATTGATCTTGAGTTTTGGGTGAGTTTTTGAGAGAAAAAGTGTTTTGGGTTGAGAGAGGCTTGGAGGAGGCAAAATGAATATGTTTGAAAAGCTGTCACTATTTGCCTTTAAAAACTGTAGAATCTTGCTTTTCGTGGGTAAGCTTCTCGCAAAGTTACTCGCGAAAATGCCACTAAAGCACATAACAGATTTTGCGGGTAGATTTTACTCTCGAAACAGTCACGAAATTCTCTGTCTGAAATTCAGTGTATTCTGAAATTTGCCATCCTCATTTTGTGGGAAGAGGTTACTCGGCCTCTAAAAGAGGTTTTTTATAAAACTTGAAATAAACATTTTGGACCAAAAACTCTAAACACATAAAAGCATAAAAACTCTTTCAAAAACATATAAAACACTCAAAAATCTTTTTGGATTTGATCAACAAGCAATTGAGTATATACATCACATTTAAACACGTACAATCACACAAATGGAATAAGTATTCATTGAACATTAGACTTGTGTGTTGTGTGTGCGGATCAAGTATGAACTAGTCCATAGTTTAGTATGAAGCTTCAATGATCAATTCAATCAAGTCATACACAACTCGTACGAAGTTAAGTGACCTATCTCACTTGTAGAAATGAACATATATGACCCCTCAGTCATGTGTTTATAGTTGATTGAAAACTTTTCATTTGGCTTCCATTTTTCATACTTTTGATAAAAAAACAACTAAATTTTTTTGAGAAGTGATGCCATGAATTTTTTTTTTATGAAACTTTGACAATTGAGCCTTTGGCTTTGGCATCATACATTTCAATACATATTTGCTCCACCTTTTCCTAGTCAAACTAGTTTTCGAAGCAAGGCTTTTTCAGCTCTTTCTCCTTTTTGGAGATTGACATTTGAAGAGCCGTTTTTGAAAAAGAAAAAAATGTGAGGAGATATATAGGCACAAGTCTATGCATGTATCAAGATCAAGCAAGACTATTGACCAATCATTCATGACAAACTTGAAGATCTATTTACAACAATCAAATGTAGATTTCTAGATGTTGCTCACACTTAGAAAATGCGCATACATAACAAGTTAAGCTCGTAAATGCACTACGCCATGAGTACGGATGTACTAGGCCAAACTTACATGTGATATACATAACACAAGCGATCAAACTTTTTGAGATTTTTCAATTTTTATGGGTTTTTGAATTTTTCAACACACTTAAAAATAGAACAAACAATGTAAGATCAACAAAACAACAAACAAAAACATGAATAGGAAACATGCAAAAAATCGGAAGCAATGACACAAGAAGATTGCATATGTCATGATACATGAAACTATAACCCTAATATGTTGGAAGTATTAATGCATGGGCATAGTGAATGATTATGCATAAGTACCCTTCTTCACCAACATTGTACTAGTGTTTTGGGTGAGATCCCTAGATGGAGGGGTTTAACCGACATAACTCTCAAACCTCGAGGTGTAGCTAGCAAGGCATAATGAAATGTTCTTCAACATTTCCATAACATCTCCAATGAGTTGTCCCTCATTTTCTCCTTTAGCTTGAATTCCCTTTGGCATTCTTCTTGTGTTGTCTTGGCCATGCACAGAGTCAACCCTCTTGAGTGCTTGAAGCATGAAGCAATTTGGCCTTGTGTGCCCTCGCACGCCACAATGATGACAAAAATACTTCACTTGAGGCACAATGATGACAAAAATGCTTCACTTGAGGTCCCCTTTGACTTTTGGGTAATGACTTCCCTTTTTCCTTTGGTTTAGCACCAATGGTTCTATTTGCAACAACAGGGGTCTTAATCATGGGCTTCTCCACTTTAGCTTTCTCTACATTTTTGGCCGATACGAACCTTAATTCCTTCTTGGGTTTGCTGCTTGAGCTTCCTTCACTGGTGTAGCCTAGACTGGCCTTGTCATTTGAGGGTTTTTTAGAAGAGAGCATGATGTCAAGTTTCTTGGTAGAAATGCAATCCACTTTAACATTTGCTTGAATGATTTCAAGTTCAAGAAACTTGATTTTCGAATAGGCATTCACCAATTCTTCCTTCAACTCTTCAACTTCACACTTTGCCTCCTTAAGTTGCACAAGTATGCTCTTCTTCAATCTTCTTCATCTTCTTAACGACATTGTTTGCATCCTTTGTATATTTGCCACAATCCTCAAGCAACACATCATACACTTCTTGAAGGTTCTTCTCACCTTCATTGAGGCACGCATCCTTATTTTCCGAATCTTCAACTTCTTCACCTTCGAAATATACACCAAGCTCATCAACCAAGTTGCTTAACTCATCTCTAGTGTCAACCGTTGTAAATGCCATGAAAGCTTAATAGTTTCCCTTTTCCCCTCAAATAGTTTGGACATTCTTTCTTGAGATGTCCATGCCCATTACATTCATAGCACACGGGTAATTGTTTGGGCTATTACCAACTAGCTTCTCGGAACCTTGTCTCCTCTAGCTTTCCGGATCCCACAATTTAGCCCGATTGCATCCACCAATGAATGGCTCCTTCCAATGCTTCCCAACAACACCAAAATCTTACTTGACACTCAGAATGGGTATGGTAATTGTTTGGGCTATCAACCTCTCAAGGATATAGAGATGGAGAGGTAGGAGTTGAGGAAAAACCACAAGGAAATGTGTAGATGATTGTGGGTATAACAATCTCTAACTCTCAAATGTATTCTCTAGGGTTTTCTCTCTGAAAAGTAGTCCTTACAATTTGTGGTTAATAAGGATATATATAGTGTAGGTAAAGACTTGGTAAAACAAAACATGACATTTTGCCAAACAGAATGTTTCGCAAGTATTTCGCAAGAAGACCTTACCCGTGAGACACTCACAAAAACCTCTAGGCTGGCATGACTCTTCACCTTCCAGTCATGTGCTCTACACATGGCTCTTTCGCGGGTAAGCTTCTCACGAAATCCACTTGTTCATCCTTTTAAACTTGAGTCTTCACACTCTCTCACACTTATCCCTTACAATTAAAAACCCACATACATACAGGGAAAAAATGATTGAAGAAATTACAATCAAATTTGGCGTGGAATTAAAACCAACATAAAATAGTTGTAAATTACAAATTTACAATTTGTATTATATACATATATATATATATATATATGTACATACATATATGTGTGTGTATGTGTCATAAGATTACTACTATAATTTTTTTTATTAGTGTAATTCATATTAGCACTCAAAATACTAATATGTTAGGAACCTAGTGGTTCCTAATGAAGACAGATAGGAATTGTAGGGGAATTGACTTAATTTGAGGCAATCACCTCTATAGAGAAATATTAAGAGAGAGATAGATGCATTAGTGCACTAAGTAATTGGTTTATTCTTCCATGATCCAATGTTGAATTACAATTGAAAGCTCAATTTGTGTAAAAACACTAGTGCTTTTTCAGACCCCAAATTAAAAATTACATCTAGATTGCTTTTACTCTAACTTATCAAAGTGCGGACCAAGAGTAAATGAGAGCAATAAATCGGTGACACTACTCTAAGCCATATTCAACCACAATGAACAATAAAGGAAAAGCTTAAGGAATAGAGAAAAGAGATGCAATCACAAGATAACACCAAGATGTGTTATCGAAGAGGAAACCAAAGAATTCGGCGAAAAACCTCTCCCGTAACCTTCTAAATCAAAATCGATTCACTAGTGAATAAGTCAAAGTACACAAATAACAAAAGACCCTCCAAGCCTAGTCTACCCAATGTACTTAAACCCTCCAAGCTCCTGCTACCAACGAACTTCTCGGAGTCTTGCCATCACTAGCTTTCCATATCCTTCAATATTGCCCGATTGCATCTGCCAAACCTCATCAGCTTCTTTTGGCAAATCCCAAATGCTTCCCAAGCTCTAAAAGACTCTTTACACTCTAAATAAGTGTGCGTTATGTTTGGGTACAAATTTCCTCTCAATGTATAACAATGAGAAAGGGAAAAGAGAAGAGGCTACAAGGATTTCTCTATTGAGGATAAGTAGATCTCTCTAAAAAGGGTGGGTGTGTTCTATCTAGTGTTTTCTTTTTGAATAGTCTTCTTTACTTTTGTGGGTAATTAGGGTATATATAGTATTGGTGAATGGTAAGAAAGTCACATTTAAAATTCTCTAGGTAGAGAGTTTCGTGGGTACCTCGTGAGATGGCCTGTCTCGCGAAATACTCATGAAATGCAGCCTGGCACTTAACTCTTTAACTTCCAACATGTGCTTCTCACGTGGCCTTTTCGAGGGTTTTTTACTTGTGAGTTTCTCGCGAGCTAGTTGCGAAACTACACTGATCTTCATTGCATACTTGATTGTTCACCAACTTAATACTAAACCTAATATAATAAAATCCTACAAAATACAAGGAACAAAATTAATGCAATTACAACACTTTTTGTTATGGAATAAAGACAAAATAAAACTTAGTTGTTGTTTGTTCATTTAGACTCCTTAAACTAAATTGTTTAACCTAATATGTTGACTAAGTGATTACTTAGATTAATTATTCAGATCTAGGTTAAATACAAATAAATCATATCATGCAAAGAAGCGAAAAATAAATAACACCACGATATGATGACCCAGGAAAATTGATGAAACGAACAGTTTCAAGGTAAAAACTTGGGGAGGATTTGACCTAGCTATCCTCAAGGTAAAGTAAATCCACTATAAGATAATTGAAGTTTTTACAATCAAATTTAACCCTAAATATATTGCTACCTCATGTAGTATCTTATTGACATGACCACGTGCAAGCTCGGAATCCACATACTCCTTCTCTTCTTGGATTTACACCAACACAAACCACCTTACTTGTAAATTTGAGATCCCACTCAAAGGTTTAGCAACACAAACTCTCTAGCTTGTGACCCAAGACCACCCTTGAAGGTATATATCATCAGCAGATGTTGATCTTGTTGGAGCAACTTCAAATCTACCAGACCTAATGATATGAAAATGATTTCTGATAGTGACTTTGAAAGAGGAAGGAAAAATACGTTTTAGATCTCACAAGAGCACCTCCAAAGTCTCTTAAAAAGCTCCGAAAATGTAGTTGGGGTTTTACTTTATATACTAGAGGCGTTTCACTTGAAAGCCAAAACGTTTAAGTAGAGTTTAGGCTGAAATAGAATTCTACAAAAATTTCATGTCTATGATTTTCAATCGGTCAAATCTAATTTTCGATCGGTTAGATTTTATTGAAATTTATGTCTTTGATTTTCAATCGGTTGAATTTCATTGAATTTAAACTCTTCTTTTTGCAGCTTGTATTTTCTTGTGTTCTAACTTGTAACACCTTAAGCATTGTCTAATAAATACTATAGACTCTAAGATCTATACCTAGACAAGTTTGTGCTCACGGTTTGCCAATTGTTCTAAAGTTTTAGAACCTAATAGTTATAAATCACAACTTTACAACAATCATGTATTTATAGGAGATTAGCTCTAATCTCATTGGCCCTCATGGCCGCATTCTATTGGTTTTGTTATTCCTCATGTGCATTAATAATTCCAACATGCGCAAAATGTGATTAACATGCTTAGAATTGTAACTAACTAACTAACTAAATCTCAGTACAACAATTATTATCCATATGCTTATAGCATTCCTAACATTTCCTTCCCTTTGAAAACACCTTGCCCATAAGGTGTTAGTGAAACAGCATCTTCATCAAAGGAGATCTTCCAATGGACCAATACCTTAGTGACATTTTGATCACCATATTCATGCATTTCTCTTTGACAAGTGGTCTCGTGCATATGAAGGCTTCTTCTTTGTAGATCTTCAAACTTTGCTTGAATTCTTAAGCCTTCAATGGTTCTTCAATCTTCAAGGTCTCATTGGTTCTTTGAACCTTGGAATGTTCTTGTATCCTGAAGACCTCATTTGATTCTAGAACCATTAAAATTTTTGGTGCTTGCATCTTGGATTCTTGGATCAACGACACTTGGATTGCCAATTCTTGAATCATAGACTCTTGAATGGAAGCCTCCATTGGTACATCAAGAATTGGTTCTTGGAAGATCATCATCACCTTCTTTGTTGGTTCTTTGGATTGAACTTCAAGGGAAGTGTGTACATGTATATCATCATCCACTTTGACACAAAAATCAACATCCCAACTTGCAACAACAACAGTAGATTCTTGGTACTTGATTTGTTCTTCAAGTTCCATTGAATCAAGAGATTGTAACCCCTCTTCTGTCATATTCTCAAGACCCTCTTGCAATCTTAAGAGCTCTTCATTCATGGCCTTGTTGGATTTAACCAAGGCCTTGAGCTTTTCTAAAATGGCATTGTCAGATTCATACAAAACCTTGACATTCTCTGAAGCTTTGTTTACCATTTGCCGTAATTCTTTCCAAAGTTCTCTTCGGTCACATTCGTTTGTATCAAGATCAATGACTCTGATACCAATTGTTAGGAACCTAGTGGTTCCTAATGAAGATGGATAGGAATTGTAGGGGAATTGTAGGGGAATTGACTTAATTAAAGGTAGTCACCTACCATAGAGAAATATTGAGAGAGAGATTAAGAGAGTGAGATGCACTAATGCACTAAGCAATTGGTTTATTCTTCCATGATCCAATGTTAAATAACAATCATGTATTTATAGGAGACTAGCTCTAATCTCATTGGCCCACATGGCCTCATCCTACTGGTTCTATTATTCCTCATGTGCATTAATAATTCTAACATGTGCTAAATGTGATTAACATGTTAGGAATTGTAACTAACTAACTAACTAACTAACTAACTAAATCTCAATACAACAACTATTATCCATATGCTTATAGCATTCCTAACATAACAAACTAATTGACCAATTGAGCATCGTAAGGAAGAATTAATGAAGAGAAATTGAAGAGAGAGCACTCGGTAATGGTGATGAGTAGACTCTTTTGGGTGGCTATAAAGTGCAAGGTGATATTGTAATAGTTTTGAGAAATTTTAAAACTTAAGTATAGTATCTAAATTGTAATACATTAGGTTTCTCAATTAAATTCAAACACATGTTTACCATGACAAATAAGATACAAATAATATTATCATTTTTAAAGACAATTAAATTCAATACAGAGTTTAATTGGGAAATATAATGTATTATAACTTTATCCTATTAAGAAAATTGAATGACTAAAAAGTTGTAAAAGTGAGGGGTAAAATTGTAGTAAAGGACATGGACATAGACATCAGGACATGGGATATAGTCTTAGGCTTTTAGCAAAAATATAATTAAATAAATAAAGAACGGACCAACCAGTGGCTTTTAATGGAGAATGGAAAAAAATGAATGAATCTTTATGGCTGAAAAGTGTTGATTTGAGGTGAAGGAAGGGAATTCCTATGGCTGACGTGTAGGAGGGGTGGAGGGGGGCAAGTTTTTTATCTTGTGAGGGCCAGCACTTAAATCAAAGGGACTGAGAACTAGTTTTAACTACAATTAAAGAGGATTTAAAAATTTTGGAGGGGCCATGGCCCCCTAATGCATTATTTAGCTCCGCCCTTGAGAGGTGGAACCTAAGAAACAACTAGCATCTAAAGTACTGTACATAAGTTTTGTCTTTTGTGGAAGCATAATGCTCATTTTGCCTTTGAGAGATTTTAATGCTCTTTTACGTTGAATGTTAATTTCTTTCCATGTAGGAATCCTTCTAAGTTTAGCAAAGGAATATGCACGCACAACATTTCTACTAGGATTCAGATCTTCTAGATTTCCTATGGTACTCTATCAATAGATTTCTTTAAATCTTAACCATTTTTTTTTTTTTTTATGATTTAATGGTCTAGGTTCTACCATGCTAGCATTCCACTAATAATATTCTTAAAATAATAAAATAATATTGCATACAAAACAATTAAGAATATTGTTAGTGGAATGCTGACATGGCAAAATTTAGACTATTAAATCATTAAAGAATTGTTAGAATGTAAGGAAATCTATTTGGTATAGTACCCTGGGAAATCTTGAGGATCTAAATCCTTTATACTATGGTTAAAGTTCCAATTTAATGAAGCAGTTCAAGAAAATTATATACCTAGCTTTAAATTGATGGGTAATTTGTCAATGCAGCATGTAAGGTTGAATTTATTCAATCATGTGTTGGCTTTATTCCGTGCCAAATTTGCTTGTAAATTAGCAATTAGATACCTTGTATTTAGGTGGGAATTATGTAAGGGTAGTGTGTGAGAGAGTGTGAAGAAAACTCAAGATGTGTGCAATTCAAAGGAGTCTCAGAATTGGATCTCGTGACTGGCAAGTCGCCAGAATGGTACACGTGTGAAGAATGCAGGGGGAGCTGAAGGGTCATGACAACTGGAGCACTACAGGGCAAAACTTCTAGTCTAGCCAGGCAGTTAGCTCGCGGCTCAAACTTGCGACTTGTTCTAGTCATGAGGCTGAGTCGCCAGAATGCCCTATTTGGTTGAAACATGAGTTTTCGCATTCCTCATACACCCTACTATAAATACCCTTATACCCACGAAATGTAGAGAGCTTACAGAGAGAATTTTGAGAGAGAAACCTTAGAGAAAAACAAGATTGACTCATCCATAATCTTCGTCCTTTGATTCTCCAAATTCCTTTACTCTCACCCTCTCCATTGACATATCCTTGAAATGTACATTTAGCCAAATCCTTATCTCACTATACCCATATCAGTGAGGAGGTATTTTGGTGCTTGGGAAGTAGTTCAGAAGGGATCAATTCATTTTGGTTGATACAATGGGCTATTGCGGGATCCGGTAAGCTAGAGAAGACAAGATT
The DNA here is from genome assembly GCA_028535165.1 of Quercus tomentella. Lineage (NCBI taxonomy): Eukaryota > Viridiplantae > Streptophyta > Magnoliopsida > Fagales > Fagaceae > Quercus > Quercus tomentella. The sequence continues at coordinate 79,933,686 of JAPQVY010000068.1, forward strand.
CGATGTAACCCTATTAGAGCAAGAAGCTTTGAGGGCTTAGGTGTACTGGGTAGATTAGGCTTGGAGGGTCTTCTACTATTCATGTATCCCAACTTTATTCTCTAGTGGATTATTGATCGCTTGGAGAGCGGCGGAGAGGTTTTTCACTAAGTACTTCAGTTTCCTCTTCGATAACACATTGCCGTGTTATCTTTGTATTTGCATCTTTCTTCCCTTTCTCTTTACCTTTTAATTACTACTGTGTTGGTTATTAATTATGGTTTAGAGTGTGTTATCATTTTGGTTATAGCTTATATTTCATTTTCCGCACATTTATTGTTTGATTATAAGTTTGTGTTGGTAATCTTGTATTTGGGGGTCTAAACATTCATTAGTGCTTTACACACTATTGGAATTTCAATTGGTATCAGAGCAGATGCACTTGCTGTGGTTTAATTACCTAAGTGCAATCCTAGACCCTTTTTGAGATGGATCGATCTCAATCGCTCAATGCTCCTCCATATTTTGATGGAAGCAACTATGCATTTTGGAAAGTCCGTATGAGGGCATTCCTATGTTCAGTTGATGAGAGTGTTTGGGATGTTATAGATATAGGATGGAATAGGCCAGAGGCTGCCAAATCTACATGGGATAAGGCAGCCCTTGCTGCAACTAATGCTAATAGCAAGGCACTAAATGCTATTTTCTGTGGTGTTTCTCCAGATGAGTTTTATAGGATTTCTCACGTTACCATTGCTAAGGAGGCATGGCAAATCTTGGAGATGACTTATGAAGGCACCAAGAAGGTGAAGGGCACTAAGTTGCAAATGCTAACCACATGCTTCGAGGAGCAAAAGATGCGTGAAGATGAGTCATTCGACTCATTTTATGGGAAGCTGAATAAGGTGGTAATTGGGAAGTTTAACTTGGGAGAAAAGACAGAGGACTCCAAGATTGTGAGAAAAATTCTACGATCACTACCGGAAAGTTTCCACGCAAAGGTTACTGCCATTGAAGAAAGCAATGACCTTGATGACATCAAAGTTCAAGAACTTATTGGCTCACTTCAAACCTATGAGCTGTCTCTACCATCACAAAGGAAGAGCAAATCTCTTGCTCTAAAGAAAATCAATGAAAGAATGGAAGCTCAAGACTCATCAGATGAGGATGAGGTCAAAAAGGATGTGGCGTATCTTGTTAAGAACTTCCAAAAGTTCTTGAAGTTCAAAAAGAATGGAAAGTTTGCTGAGAAGGGAAAATTCCCAAATTCCTGAAAGGAGAAAAAAGATTTCAAGAAGAAAGATGGGAAGGATTCTCAATCTTCTCAAGGAATCACGTGCTATGAATGCAACGGTCAAAGACACCTCAAGAAGGAGTGTCCTAACTATTTGAGAGGGAAGGGTAAAGTGTATGCCATTACTCTAAGTGACACAGACTCCTCTAATTCAGACTCGGAAGAAAGCTGTGACGGAGAGGGAAACTCTCCGCATTTATGACCATTGCTCCCATACAATCTTTGGATGATTTAAGTGTGTTAGTGGAAGAGCTTGGTGAGCACACTGAATTGGAGTCAATGGGGATAATAGAGGAATCCAATGATGAGGAAGATGAAAGAACAGTGGGACTGCAAGAAACCAACAATTCCCTCCTTGAGAAGACCGATGAATATGCAAAAGTGGCAAAAATAACCATTAAGAAAATGAAGAGAGCAGAGCAAGACTACAAGAGTCTTTTAGTGCGGTACAAGGAGACTAAGTGTGAAGTCGAGACGCTGAATGGAGAGCTAACCAAAGCCTATTCAAAGATAAAATTTCTTGAGCTTGAGGTGATTCAAGCTAATGCTAAAGTAGAGCGAGTTTCCTCCAAGAAGCTTGATGAAGTGCTTGGTCATCAAAAACCTTTCTCTGACAAAAGCGGATTGGGATACACCGGAGAGAGCAGTTCGAGTGACAATATGTCCAAGGATATGAAGTTTGTGAAAGCAAAGGAACCAGTGGTAGAAACTTTAGCTGTTGAGAAAGTGAAGCTTGAGAAGAAGCCAAAAGTGATTGCTCAATGGGTTGTAACAAAGCCTCCAAACCCAGCAGTGGCTAAACTCAAGGCGAAAGGAAAATCTCTTCCAAAGTCACAAAGGGGACTGAAAACTCAATACTTTTGTCACCATTGTGGAATTCAAGGTCACACTAGACCCAATTGCTACAAGCTTTGGGCATTAAAGAATGGCAGCTATCAAAGGCAAAGTGGACAAAGAAAGGGTAAAGGGAACTCCAAGCATTCGAAAGGGGGAGAAGCTGAGTCCAACATTGGGCAATAGTACCCAATCCTTTAAGGATATCACCCCAAAAGCACGTGCCGTGTGGGTGAAGAGGGGTACACGTGCATAAGCATTACAACATGTCCATGCATTAATACTTCCTATGTTTTGTGACTTTGATTGGTTGTGTGCTTTTTCTTATCATTCTAGCATGTGTTGAAAAATTTTGTTTGTTTGCTATTTGCTTTGAATGTTTTTACATTTTTTTTTTATCAATCTTTACTTGCTTTTGTGTCAAAAATCCAAAAACACATAAAAAGTAGAAAATCCAAAAAGTTTGATTGACATTATTGTGTTTTGATCCACGCATGTTTTGCCTTGTACCTTCGTACAAATGGCTTTGTGCATTTTCGAGCGTAGCTTGTTCTTTATGCACTCATATCATTGTGGGAAAAATCTTGACATCTATGTGATTGTTGTAAATAGATCTTCAAATTTGTCATGAATGATTAGTCAATGGTTTTGTTGATCTTGAGACTTGCATAGACTTATGCCTATATATCTTCCCACTCTTTTAGTTTATTTTTGCTTAAAGAGTTCAACAAATATAAATCTCAAAATGAAAAGAGATAATGAGCTGCAAAAGAAGTCGCACATACTAGTATTTTAGTAGTAAAAAGGGAAAGTGACTTTTATGAAAATGTATGATGCCCCATAAAGACAAAGGCTTGTTCATCAAATTGAAATGTCAAAAATTGCAAGCATCGATCTCAAAATGAGATGTATTGATTCAAAATGATCAAATGTTATGATGTATATGAAGCCAAATGAAAAGCTTCAAAAGTATGTAATCAAGTTTTGTGGGAGGTCATATATGCATACTTCTATAATTGAGATAGGTCACTTTTCCTTGTGCTAATTGTATATGTCTTAGTTGAATTGATCATTGAAGCTTCACATTAGACTAAGGACTATCTCATCTTTGGTACCCACACACATCACATATGTCTATGTTCAATGAATGCCTTCTTCATTTGTGTGATTGTACTTGTTTAAATGTGTTGCACATATTCAATTATATGTTGATCAAATACAAAAAGATTTTTGAGTGTTTTAAATGTTTTTGGAAAGTGTTTTTGCTTTGAAAAATCTCAAAAATTTCAAAAACTGTGCAACCCTATTTTGGCGACTTTACTCATGGGTCAAGCAAGTCGCAAGCCCCTAGTCGCGAACTTACACAGAAGCTCTTGGCGACTCTCTGGCAGGTCAAGGCCCTAGGCGCGAAAAAGACTTAGAAAAAGGTGGTGAATGGTTTGTTAGTGGCAGCTCCAGTCGCAAGGTTTACTCAAAATGTTTGGCGACTCCCATCGTGACTTACTCATGAGTGGATCTTCTAGTCGCGAAAAACACTTAGAAATTTTTTTTTCAAATTTTGTCACACGGGTTTTTGGTGACTTGCACTGGTGACTTGTTCGCAACTCATTCTAGTTATGAAAAATGCGTGTTTTGCACATTGAGGGTTATTTTCAGGGCAGTTTTCAAAAACTTTTCATTTTTCCCTCACATATTGTGACTGTTCATTTTATCCCTCTTCCAAACTCACCATGATCATTCTCAAAAACTCCATTTTCTTCATCATCTCTTCACCAATCTTCAAGAAAAGGTATGGGCTCTCTATTTTTCTCAAAGTATTTCATGTTTCTAGCCTTTGATTTCTTGGATTTTGTGTTTTTTGTTGAGTTTCGAGAATATGATGTTGAATATGGTTTTTTGGATATTTGGTTGAGTTTGATGAATGGGTTTTGCTAGTTTTTGATAGTGTGATGCTTATTATACATGTTTTCATGTTTGCTTCTCATCTTTGAGCAGTATACCTAGTTTGTGTTGTGTTGTGCATATCATACCCATGGGTAAATGCCTCATCAACATCTTCTTGTATTTTTGAGGATTTCATGGAAGACAATGTTTGTAGGGAGCTCATGGAATACAATGATTGTAAAATGCATCTCTGGTTATGTGTTTTGCAATATGCCCTAGGTTATACATGGTGTTTTTTGCACACACACACACACACTCTTTGATATGTTTGAGGAATTAATGCCTAATCTCTGTTATGCCTTGATGCTATGTGTTCTCTCATGTCTTATTGCTACTGATCTATGCTTTAGTTTAATCTTCGGCCTTATCCTTAGTCCATTTTATTGCTACTAACTTGCTACTAATCTTTGGTGTTTTCATATGTTGTTCTTTGTGTTGTGGTCTTTGCTGCTATGATTTTGCAGATGACTCCAAAGATGAAGACTATGGCACATCGTGCTGACAAAAGGAAGAAAATGGACAATACTCGGTTCCGCTCTATCCAACACTTTGAAAGATACAATCAGTTCTACGCGAAGGCTCCAATCATCCCAAAGCGATTTGTGGACTTGACTAATTTGAAGGATTACTTTATCCCAGGTTGTTTTCAAGAGAGAGGTTGGGACAAGCTTCTTGGTGATCTCCTTGCGGTGTGTGAACCCTTAATTCAAGAGTTTTATGCCAATTCCATTTTAGGAGAGGATGAAATCGATTGTTGGATTAGGGGCCATGAGTTCACCATTGATGTGAAGGATATTGATGATGTTCTTGGCCTTGAGGATCTAGAGCATGATTTCACACTCTTCAAAGACAAAATGCTCTCCATTGAAACGGTTCAATCCTATATTGGTGGTGTTCGAGAAGGCAGATGTCTCAACACAACAGCTTTTTCATCGGATCTTCGATGTCTTACATACATTATGATGTTCAACCTGTACCGGGTGAAGAAGATGACCACCATCAGTAATGCTAGAGCCATTTTTCTCATGGAGCTTCGGTAGAATACTTACATTGATATTAGTGCTCATGCCTACTCCATAATTGCCGATGAAACAAGGACAACTTCAAGGGAAAAACTTATTCTTCCTAGTCTTCTCATGCGACTCTTTCAAGTAAAAGGTGTGGAAATTCCCTAAGACATCAATCTCATGCCCACTCCTCCAACTATAAATGCTCTAACAATTGCATGGATCAAAGTTCGTCTTCCAGGTGATGAAAAGGAGGGTGATCAAGTACAAGGAGAACCTATGGACACTGAGACAGAAGTAGAAGCACAACCCTCAAGCTCACAAAGTCGTGGTAAAAGGAGCTGAGCTTCATCATCTTCTGCAGTACCTCCAAATGCATTTCAGGTCATTGTTGAGAGGATTGATGGGCTGTGAGATTTCCAAAATGAGCAATTTGACAGGCTGACTACTATCCAAGAACAACTGAATTTGCTTTTAGCAAAGTTTGACAGCTTCAATACATAGTAGTAGCCCTTTGGCCATTCCGGTCAGAAAGGGGGAGATATGGAATAGGAGTAGCTCTTGAGGGGGGGCATCATTTTGAGGGGGAGAAACTTTTAGCATTCCTAATTTATGCTGTTTATGGTTTTTGTTGTTTATAGTTTTTATAACTCTTGGATGGTTACAATGCTTTTGTTTTAAAAGCTTTTGGTACATTGGTTTAATTATTTCAATTTCTATTTCGTTTTTTTTTTTTTTTTTTTTTTGGTACCTTTGCTTTGTAGCTCAGTACTTTTAGTTAATGTTATGTATTTTCTTTAGTACTTCACTCTTGTACCCTTATTGGATTTTATATCCTTGATGCAATTACCTTGTGTTTTTGTATCGGTTGAGTGTTGGACATGCAAATGATACTTTACATTGAGCTTATTAGCTTGCATGTCCGGATGTTTATTCCTTGTGTGAATGATCATTGCGATCACTATTTATAGTGATTGTTCCTGTTTGGTCAAGTTATGCTTTAATGCTTAATCTTCACTACTTGATCGCATTGTGCTTTCTCCATATGCATTTCAAGATTTCTGCTTACAATGATCGTCTTGTGTTGTTATTTGTAGGAAATACTTGTTCGTATGGTTCAAGAGATTCGTAGTTTCTAGAGTTAGGTGTGAGTGAGTTTTGGCAACTGTTCCCAACTCACATGTTAAGTCTAGAGTCTGTTTGAGGGTTTTGTCACGGAATAGCCAAAGGGGGAAGATTGTAAGGTTGAATTTATTCAATCATGTGTTGGCTTTATTCCGTGCCAAATTTGCTTGTAATTTAGCAATTAGATACCTTGTATTTAGGTGGGAATTATGTAGGGGTAGTGTCTGAGAGAGTGTGAAGAAAACTTAAGATGTGTGCAATTCAAAGGAGTCTCGCGACTGGTAAGTCGCCAGAATGGCACACATGTGAAGCATGCAGGGGGAGCTGAAGGGTCACAAAAGTTGGAGCTTTACAGGATAAAACTTCCAGTCTGGCTAAACAGTTAGCTCGCGACTCGTTCTAGTCGCGAGGCTGAGTCGCTAGAATGCCTTGTTTGGTTGAAACATGACCTTTCTCATTCCTTATACACCTTACTATAAATACCCTTATACCCATGAAATGTAGAGAGCTTCTAGAGAGAATTTTGAGAAAGAAACCCTAGAGAGAAACAAGATTGACTCATCCACAATCTTCGTCCTTTGATTCTCCAAATTCCTTTACTCTTACCCTCTCCATTGACATATCCTTGAGAGGTACATTTAGCCAAATCCTTATCTCACTATACCCATATCAGTGAGGAGGTATTTTGGTGCTTGGGAAGCAGTTCAGAAGGGACCAATTCATTTTGGTTGATGTAATGAGCTATTGCGAGATCTGATAAGCTAGAGAAGACAAGATTCGGCGTAACCCTATTGGAGCAAGAAGCTTGGAGGGCTTAGGTGTACTGGGTAAATTAGGTTTGGAGGGTCTTTTGTTATTCATGTATTCCTACTTTATTCTCTAGTGGATTATTGACCGCTTGGAGGGCGGCGGAGAGGTTTTTCGCCGAGTAATTCAGTTTCCTCTTCGATAACACATCGCCGTGTTATCTTTGTGTTTGCATCTTTCTTCCCTTTCTCTTTACCTTTTAATTATTACTGTGTTGGTTATTAATTATGGTTTAGAGTGTGTTACCATTTTGGTTATAGCTTATATTTCATTTTCCGCACATTTATTGTTTGATTATAAGCTTGTGTTGGTAATCTTGTATTTGGGGGTCTAAACATTCATTACTGTTTTACATGTTATTTGGACTTTCACAGCATCAGATAAACTTCCCTGTTAAACTTCCCTGTTAAACTTCCCATCATCATGTGCATATTGGTAGCGCCAATGAATTCTAACTTAAACGGTACTTCTTCCTTCCGTAAGGATGGGTGGAAGGTAAAAAACTTTCCAATCAAAATCAATTCAATCAATGCAGATTAATAATATAAAAAACTTTCCAATCAAAACCAATTCAATCAACGTGAGTGCACATGTTGCTATAGGTGACATTAAAGATGTAAATTTAGCAATTGCTGCTGCTTGCAAGGCGTGTAATGAAGGACTACTAAGAGCTTTGCAAATCAATTGGAACTTCAGACGTTTTCAACTGAGGTATTCATGGTTCAATTTATTAGTTTTAAAAAAAAAAGATTATTTCATAAATAAATATGGCGAAAGATGACCACATATTTAACTCCAATTTGTCACTTTTAATTTGGCCTAAAAAGAAAATCTTACCATCTAATATCTACAAACTATTCGATTGAATTTGTTTTTTAATTCTAAATAATATATAGGAAAGACAAAGGGTACTTTTGCACTTTGGTGATTTGATTGAACTACACAATGATGAACTTGCTGTGGTTGAAACTTAGGACAATAGGAAGCCAAATGAATAGACTACTAAAATTGAAGTTCCAATTGTGGCACTTCTATTGCAATACGATGTTGGTATATCTATTGATATAGTTCATCTTTTGCTTCATAGATTTTGAGTATTCCTTAATGCTATGTTTTTGTGAGATTTATAGGATTTTTAGGAAACTTTCAAGGTGGATGCAGAAAATTCATGGTCTCATACAGTGTATATTTTTTATTTATAAGCATTCAATATAAGTATTTGCAAGCATAAGATTAAAAAAAAAAAAAAGGTCTCCATCGTTAGTTGAAGTCATCTTTTGCTGGAGTTAAGTGCGAGAATGTCATAAGAGTATTAATAAATTGGTGGAAGAGTATTGATACATTGGTGGATTTGATAATTTATACTGAAAAACAATTAAACTTGTATTAAAATTTGGATGGCATTTTGTTAGTGCTTGACGTTAGCTTTCTATTTCCCAGTTGTTATGAAATGAATAAATTCACAACAGCGCCCTCCCAGACCACCCCCCCCCCCCCCCCCCCCCCCCCCCTCTCTAATACATAGATTATTAGACTATGACTATGAAAATGCAATTGAAATATGTATAATGGTTTGATTTTGATAATTTAAGCTGAAAAACGGCTGCTGGACACATACTTATGTTAACCTTTCTGTTATGCATTTGGTTGTTATGGGAATGGTGAAGAACAACAAAGTCGTTGGTTCTAGCATTAAAACAATAAATCTGAATTTCCTCCATTAGCTATTAAATATTTGCATTTTTTCTTTAACTCTCTAATGCATTGCACACATTAGCAACTAGTAACTCAAAAAATGTGGTAGCTACTTGTCTTACCAAGGGCAAAGGACAATTGGCACAACAAATTGGATAATTATTCAATGATAGCCACTAGAGTACAATAATCACTAACAAATATATATATATATATATTTTTTTCTGGAAGAAAAAATATGGCACCCCCAATTTATTGCAGTCATCTGCATAGTAAGGAATGACTATTTTTTTATGGTCATGGATATGAGCTACATATTATTGATCAAATGCCTTAGAACCAACCGAAAAAAAAAAAAAAAAAAACACAGACATAGAGTAGCACTTTTTTGCAGCTAAGCTTGCAATTTTGTTCCAGTCATTTGCATTGCAAGCATATGCCATTTATTGGTCAAATACCTTAGTACCCTCATTCATGGAGACCCTAACAGTTGCTTGAGACATGAAAGGAAGGACAATCTGTAGATACAAATTGCAATGTCAAAATCATAATAACTTGTTTAAAGAGCTGAATAATCAAAAGGAACAGAGATGTAAAAAGAAAAACAACCTCAATAACATAGACAGGAGCTTGAGTTCCCTTCAGCATTGACTACTGCAAATCAATAATTAAGACTGGAAAGACAGAAATATGTTCCCAGGTTTGCTCCTTGCGTTTTTCCACTTGTCTTGTGAAATTAAGTGGCATCATTTTTAACTTCAATTCACGAAGGGTCTTGAGATGGATCAACCCGGAGGGGACTTTCAATTTCTTGCAAGATCGGAACTCCAACTTCTTGAGGGTCGGCATTGCTTGTTCCTCCACATGCCATTCTTCCAATTCCTGAAGCATTATGAATTTCAGAACTTGAAGCTTAGGGAAGCCTCCCATAGAGCAAAACATGCTTTTCCCAGTATAAGAAGCAGAGTAGAAAGTAAGGCACTCAAGTTTGTGAAGCTTCTCTAACTGTGGCATTGGATCATCTGAAAGGCCAGAGGCTGATAAAGTAAGATCAGTCAGGCTTTGGGGGAGTGCAGTAGTGTTTATGATGGTGGATGGATCATTCAATTTTCCAAACAGAGATAGGGATGAGAGATATTTGAGGCCTGACAAGTGATCCACATAGAGATCTTGAGGTTGACTGATTTCATCGATTGATTTTAACGTCAATTCTTGAAGTTTCTTTAGTTCCACAAGACTATCTGCCAATGCTTTTTGCTGTGACAACTCCAACTGGAACGCCAGATCTAATATCTGAAGGTTTGTCATCATATTGAAGGCATCCTTCAGAGGATTGTCTTCATCTACAAATCCACTTCGCAAAATTTGAAGATTTTGCAGAAATTTCCTATTGGGTTGATGACATTTCTTTTCTGGTTGATGATCAATTTTGCTTCGACAAAAATCACTCAAATACAGGTTTTGAAGTTTCTGCAGTTTCCATATTGAACTAGGGAGTATGCGAATATAAGTATGCTTCACATCCAATATTTCAAGGTTCACTAAGTCGCCAATTGATTTCGGGAGACTCTCAAGGTAAGTCCACCTTAACCCCAGATACGTTAATTGTTTGAATTTTCCTATATTCTTTGGCAACTGAGGTTTGAACGCTTGTTCTAGATCAAGCACCTTCAACTGTAAGAGCTGCCCTCTTGAAATGCCTTTCTTAAGGTAGTTACCAATTTCTTCTCCAGGTTTATCTCCTTCTCTAGTATCAAAACAGACCACGGACTGGGGATTTTTGGAGCTTTGTGATATATTCGGTGAATAATTGCTAGCACCAAAGCCTTGACAAGATCTGACATCATTTTCATAAAAATAATAAATTACTTGCTCATCTAAGCAAGAACTTGGATATTCTCGCAACCAGATTTCTCTGAGAGTACAAGGTAAGACACATGTCCTAGCATTCCCGTTCATCTTTCTCTCCAGTATCTGTACCAAGTTGCGGCTTATCAACTCTAACAAATATTTCTCTGCAACAGATTTAAGAGGCTTATTATCACTCACTTCTACGAGACCTTCTGCAACCCACAAAGCTGCTAATCTTCTTGAAGAAATTTCTGAGTCTTTCGGAAATTTCACAAAGTAAGAAAGACATTGACTTAGATACGGATGCAAGTCTTTTTTATTTTTTTCCAAATTTTCTGACCATGGTCTTTGGTAAGGATTGACATGCTCAAGCACCCTTGACAAGTCCTCAGTGGTCACTTCTTTCCCGGACAATAGATAGCCATGATTTAAGATGGAAAGTGGCAAGCCCCCACATCTTCTTACTACTTTTTTGACAAGATTTTTCAATTCTGATGAGGTTTCATGATTAGGATGAGAAGGTTCATCCATACAGTGCACCATCTGCCCAAACAAAGCCCGGCTCTCATCATTAGTTCGTAGTCTAAGATGGTACGGTTTGCAACTTGGGCCAGCATGAGAAGCTACACTCTTGTCCCGTGTGGTGAGCAAAATTCTGCTCCCTTTTCCGTTATCTAGGAATGCTTCTTTTAGAGTATCCCAGGTTTCCTTGTTGGGAATTTTGTCCAGAACTAGAAGGTACTTCCTAGTTTTCAAAAAATCATTCACCTCCTTGTAATAGTAATCTTTTTCCTTCTCTTTCTCATTAGCTGGCAGCACCTCTTTTCCTAATTTTTTCAAGAGTTCGGTCTTATCATCTGTTATATCTGGTAGAGATACCCAGTATCTGTAAACGAAATGCTTCAGAATAGCTCTATTATTAAACACCATCTTGGCGAGAGTTGTCTTACCGGTGCCTTCCATCCCCACAATAGAAAGAGTGGAGAAATTCTCAAAACTGTTGGTGATGCCCTCCATCCCCACACTGGTGAGAGTGGAGAAATTCTCAGCACTGTTGGCGGTTAGTTGTGAGACGATTTCATGTATGTCTTCTTCCAAGCCGACCACCCAGTTTGTCTCCCTCATTAGTTCAATGTGAAATATCTTTATGCTTATGGCAAGCAAATCGAGAGCTTTCTTCAATCTTGCAGTTTCCGCAGAGAACTTTAGCCAAGGATCTGTCTGCTTTTGGCTTTTGCTGCTTTGTGGATGGGAGGAAGACAAAGAACAAATTGCATCTTTAACAATGATTTTCATTTGATCCTTCCAAGCCATTCTTGAATTGTCCATGCCTTCAACTGGTTTTGCATCTTTGAGAAGTTTGTGCACTTTTTCGAAATAGTCTGGTAGCTCGTTGAGTCGAAAAGCTACCTTGGGTTGTTCTTGACTGAGCTGCTTGTGAAACTTGTCTAGAACTTCTAAAATTTCCTTGTCATCGATTTTGGCCTGAGTTTTCTGATGTGGGGTCTGATCAACAGATTTTGATGGAACTCTTCGGATAAAGGTGAAATCAAGCTCATACTTCTTTGAAAAGAGGAGCCAGAGCAGTCTTTCGATCTTCTCAAAGCTTTTCGGGAGATCCTTTGCCATCATCCAATTACCTAAAAACGGAAGCCACTTCAATAGATCTGTGGTTTTGCGGTCGATCTGATGTTGTAGTTTGCAGATGACCTCCTCTGCTTCTTTCACCCAGGCCTTTTCTGTTTCGCTTTCCAATGTATGCCCTTCCAAATCTCGCAGGAAAGCACTCAGTAGATGCAGTGGTAACTGGATTGAGTACTTTATTTCCTTTTGTGTTTCCGGCACTAAATTTGAATTAATATTATCCATCAGGCTTTTGAATTTCTTTTCAATAAAGACAGTTTCTTTTGCTCGTTTATAAATGGAAGATTTATCCTCCTCTATTGGTCTGTCTTTCAGGCTTCTAACAATTGACCTTGACTGCTCTACTGATTTGCAGATTTTTGTCTTCTTCCAAAGTTGGTCATTTATCAGAGAATTGCACGAACCCAAGTCAGCCTTGAGATCATAAATTTTTTTGAAACCAGTAAAACCAGAGTAAAACAATTCCAGAAAATATTTTATTTCATGTAGTCTCCGGTAGGATTCACTGCAATCCTTTACCGTGCCAACCAGGGTTTTGGTTGCCTCAAACCAGCCTCTCTCGGCATCAGATAGTTGTACAGTGGCTCCTGGTTTTAGTTGAGAATCCCTAAGTTGATTGGGTTTCTCATCTATTTTTTTCGCTGATTCTGCAACCTCTTCTATATCTTTCATGATAGCTTCCAAGATCTTGAAATCCCGTTGAACCTGCTCAAAAATGTCCTTCACCTGTCCAAGCCATCTGATAATGAGGTACACGGGCACAATGACTATGAGGATAAAAGCAAGAAAACGCATTGAAATTACAATTGAAATTGAGAAGGCCACGGGTGCTCTCTTTTGTTGGTATGTGAAGAAAAGCTATGCGGAACTCATTGGAGTTGCACAGTTGGTTTAATATAAAAAGAAAAAAGACCTCTACATGGTTCAAAAATGATCTGTGAAGCAAGTAGTACTAAAAACAAAGCTATTATCCAATTTACAGACTTGGCTTCAAGCCTTCAATAAAAAGAAAACGGCCATTGAGTGGTTTGAAAGCATCATTAATTACTAAATGAAGAAGAAAAGAATCTAAACCCTCGATAGTAAACTACTAGAGCTAATTAAGACCCCCAATTTTTAAATTACGGCTCAATTGCTTTTAATCTACTCTACTAGATGTGGATTTAGAGTAATCAATGCACAATTAAACCGGACTACTTCCTAATGCATGGACATACATAATAAGCAATTACGTAAAAGCACAAGGAGTAAGGGAAGAATGATGCAAATACAGGATAACACGATGATGTGTAATCGAAGAGGAAAACTAAAATACTCAACGTAAAAACCTCTCCGTGACCGTCCAAGTCAAATCAATCCACTAATGAATAAGTTGGAATACAAGCATTACAAAATAGACTCTCCAAGCCTAATCTACCCTCTATACATAGACCCTTCAAGTCCCAGATACCAACGGGCTTCACCGAGCCTTGTCTTCACTAGTTTTCTAGATCCCGTAATTAACACCAATTGCTTACACCATATAAAATGGCATGTCCCAATGCTTCCCAAGAGCTCTAAAACAACTCACAACACTTAGAATGGGTGCAGTATATGTTTGGGCTAAGACCCTCTCAATGGATATGGAATTAGAGAGGGAAGAGTATGATGAAAATCAAGAGAAATGTGTAAAGAGTGTAGGTAAGTGCTGACGCCTAGCTTTGAAAATACGGGGCAGAAAAACCGGTGCCGCCGTAGTCATGGGCCTTCGTTCGACCACCTGTCGTGGCGATAGCTCCCGCATGCGTGGGGCCCATTAGAGGCCCCTCTTAATGATGGTGTTGTTCGCGCGGAGCTTCGGGTGCTCTCTCCCTCGATGGAGGAAGGTAGGTCTACCTTCGACATTATGGCGGGAACCTGGGCCAAATTGTAGGTGGTTACCAAAGGTAAGTGGAGTCGCCACCAATCATTGGGTTTTTCTAAGGTATGATTGGTCACTTGTTTCTAGTTGATTTTATTACCAATCTTAGGTTAAGAAAAAAAGCATATTTCTTAATCAAATGTGGATGGCCAAAAATCTTGATTCTTAGGTCCGGAAGTTTGGTTGCATGAGGAGAAGGTGTTAGGCACCCCAAAATGTCTGTCCAAAGACAGTCCTTTGTTTTGATAAACCTTAATTTTTGGAAATTGGCAGTAAAAACATGATTTTGGCATTGGGTTTTGGGGCTTTGCATGCATGGGGGCTTTCAGGTTTGGCATTTCAAGGGGCGTGGTCCCAATCTATGCTTTCCTAAGGCATTCAAACAAAGTGCCAGATTTCCACGGTGAAAATCCAGCGACATGTCACCTTACTTTCGTAGCGGAAATTAGGCATCACTTGCCTTAGGTGACATAGACTATGACAATCACATCGAAAGGGGCGAGCAAGTATATATATACATCCCGCACAATGCGAGCACACAGAGCAGGAAAGTAAATGTCTACATCCCTAAAGTATGGCCCAAAATATAAGTGCAGTAAAATAAATAGGGGTCGACATACTGTAGAGATGAGGACGAATGGTACATGGTGTGATATACCTAATACAACCCATCTAAGAGAGAAAGGGAGGAGGAAAGAAGGGGTTGAAAAGAGTACATAACCAAAGGGAAAGGCTAAACTCCTAAATTTACTGAACAATGCCGCTGTGCTCAACCACATGCTTGTATTCGTGCCCTTTTTGCTTGCGCCTAGGAGACTGTGCCCTAGCTCTAAGCGTCCCTGCTGTGTACATGCAAAGACAAACACAAAAAACCAGCAGACAAGCAATGGAAGGGGAAGATGTAAAGTGCATATGAAGAAAGCATAAAACAGATAAGCGTGATAGACATAGCAAACATAGCATGTGACAGGAGATAAGACAAGCAGGATACACAAACAAATGAGAAAGCAAGAAGACAATCAGGCGAACATGCAAGAATGCAAACAAAAGGTGGTGTCCGCAAGGGACAAATGTAGGTTTTGATCGAATGTCCATAGTTTCATTGTGTTGAAGCATGGGCAACACACTAGTAGGCAAGACTCATGCATGGACATGTAAGCAAGTGTGTAAAGATGCATATAAAGCCAACAAATCACATAAACAAGCATGGTAAGCATATCATCACACAGAACGGAAAAAGGGAAAGGTATGCATGAAGCAACTGACATCATGGAGATGCATCCCAAGTGGTTACACCCAAACAAGGCCTTATGGGTGTCAGATGTAACCAAACAAGATCAAGCCTGCAGAGGGTGTTAAACATGGCAAAGCCTAGAACAAGAAAGGCTAACACAAGCATAAAGCATAGAAGCAAGCAAGCATGGACATGCAAAATGGGGATGATCCAAACCCTTTGATATGGGCCTTGGTGGACAATGACAAAGACCATAGGGTCTAGATTGGATCCTAACCATTAGGCCAAAACGTAAGAAAAAAAGGCAAAGTGACAAAAGGGCTACAATAGCACACGGCATGACAAACATAGCTTAGGTCTAGGCACATGAACATGGCATAGATCACACAAGCACATGGAAAATAGCATAAAGCATGTAGAAAGCAATAAATCATGTTATTCAAGCAAAAATAGCAAGACAAATGCTAGAAAAAGATTTAGAACGTTAGGGAAGTGGATGATAGCTAGAAAAGCTACAAACACCCCTAAACCCCAAATCCAAAGTGTAGAACCAAGGAAAGAAAGATTGGATATGAGGACAATACCTTGTGTTTTTGGTGAAGAGAGAAGAATCAAAAAGCTTGGATGTGTTTTTTGGGTGTTTTTTGTTTGTTTTTTGAGTTTGGAAGAGAGAAAAACATGTATAAAAATACATGCCAGAGAGCAAAACTCAGAAAATGTGGTCTACCTTCGATTTAAGGGGTGTTTTGGGCTATTTATTGCCACAGCACGCGCTTCGAGGCGACGGCCCTTGTAAGGCTGCTGGCTTCAAAAGGCCTGAAACTGGGTTGATCTTGACACCCCTAGAAAGATCTTGTCTTCCTGTTTCCGAAAAGGTATGGATCCTTAAAATCCAACGATCGAATCGAAAGTTATGGCTCTCGGAAGTCAGTGGTGCATTAATCGGTACGTCATCCTAGTTTTCTTGATATCTCAACCATTCTAATTTCGATTTCAACCCATGAATAGTAGTTGGAATGAGAATTTGATAATATTTGCAATGGCATTGGTTTCAACCAGTTCTGACAGCTGGATCAAAATTAGGGTTTTTGGGCCCACCCATGATCGACTTCTGGTCAAACTTGGTCAAAGTTGTTAAAAATCTCCAAGAAGCTCGGGTTTGATGTAAAACTATGAAAAATATTGTTTTTTGAAGTTTTTGACCTCATTTAACCTTAGGTCAAACCTTGGGTTGACTAAGGGCAATTTGGTCATTTTAGTCGAAAAAGGCATTTTAGTGCTTCGATGTCCGAATGGGCTGTGCCACATCGCTTTGGATATTCTCGTAGCCCCATGGAGAAAAAAAATAACATTTTTGAGTTTTTCGAGGTCCGGCATACAAATCGAAGGCGGACAAAATATGGTATCAACAACTACCCCTTCTTTATCAAATATCTTGAGTGCAATGAGAGGTGTCGGATAAAGAACGTGATTTCAAATTTTGTTGCCCCCCAGATTGGCGTACAGAGACTATTCATGGATCGATACTGAACTTTATCTGACTGGACCGGTTTGCTGCAGCTGCTATTGAAATATTTTCCGAGCATATCTCTAAACTCTAGGAGAGGAGAAAGGAGAGGATTTATTTTTTTTTTTACTAGGTCAACGTTGACCTGGTCAATGCTGCCCAGCAGCCCTTATAGGACCGCTAGGCCTACCTGTCGACCCTACAAGATGCGTCAGGCAGCCCAGGGCCTATAAATGCCCTATTTGGCTCTTTTTCACTCATTTCATCCTCATTTTTCACTTTTCTTTCACTTCTCACTCCTACAAAAAATCTCTAGAGCGATCTCAAGCTTAGGGAGTCCATCTTTTAGTCTTAGTCAGCTGTTTCAGTCTTCTCTGCATTTGAGGTCAGTCTTTTTTTTTTTTTTTTGCCTGCAAAATGCTAGTAGCACTACTATTAGAGATGCATGCTAATGCTTATTTTATTTTTGGGGTTTTCATAAGCATATATTTTTTGCCATTATTTACGCCATGCTATCTTAGGAAAATATGCATATATTTTTGTTTTTGATATATGAGTGCAAACATGTGGAAATTTAAATATTGAAAATAAAATGCGGGACATGGGCAAGGGGACTTACCTGGTAGTCGGGAATAGTGGCAATGGTGAGACGTACAGCGTGGCCGCTAGTTAGTCTCAAAATAGGATAAGACAAAGAGAATTATGTGATGGTAAGGCGAATGGCGCAGCCGCTAGTTAATCTCAAGATGGAATGTGCGCATACAGTGTGGCCGCTATTTAACCCACTGTAGATTAGGGACTTGAAATCTTTTTAGTGATTTGATAGTTGTGTAATGGTGAGGCGTATGGCGCAGCCGCTAGTTAACCTCAAGACAGAATGTGAGCATACGGCGTGGCCGCTAGTTAACCCACTATAGATTAAGAACTCGAAAACCCTTCTTGGTGACTTGGTATGACGTGGTTTTGGGCCCTAACAAGCTGGGAGTTCATTTTGGCAGAGAGGACCTTCCACCAAGTTTTGCCGATCTGTGGAGTACCTAGAGATCCGCCTCCTCACGGCTTGTCATGCAATACCATTGTCTTGGGCAACCTGGCTTATGCAATGAGTTCCTTTGATGCCTGTGTGGATACCAGCAGAGATTATGCTACTTGGTTCGCAGAGTCTTCCGCGGGGCCTATCGTTGGAGATGTCCCTATGAGTGGAGGTAAGGTGTTGGGAGGCATTATCCACGCTCAAGTGGCCTCCAGGGTAGAGTGGAGAGCGCGTGTAGAGGCTCAGCAGGCCAGAATGACAGAGGTTAAGGCCACTCTTGCCACTAAGGAGGTACATACGCAGGAGAAGGCTGCTCGGGCATTAGCTCGAGAGAAGGAGCTTTGGTAGAGAGATAGGGAGGTTCGAGCTACCATGGTAGAGAGAGCAGAATCAGCTTCAGAATGAGCTAGCCATACTTCATGGCTATGCCATGCTCTTGGCTGGAGAGGTACGAGTGTCTTGTATTCCTATTCCGCCTTCTCCTCAGATTCTAGGCCGGGGGCCCATCATTCCTCTGTTCAAGCCTGAGTATATGCCAGTTCCTCTAGGCCCACTGAGTGGTTGGGGTTCTTTGCACAAGCTTAAGGGCCTTCCCAAGACCCAAGGTACGCTCCCGACACTTTAGGTAGTGCGGGTCCTTCCATCAGCCCTTTTGCAGGCGATGATGATAGTGATAATGATGATACAGACCATTTTATTAAGGGTGATGATTCTTCGTAGAGTTAGCCATTTGTTGTAGCATGATGTAACCCTGCGTGGGCCTATATTTTTTCATGTATCTTTTAGGCATTGCCCTATGATGTATGTATATTATTCATTGCCTCTTGATAGGCCTGGACATGTGTGTATTATAGTGCCCCACAATGGGCCTTGATGTATGATATTATCTCTTTGCTTTATGGTGTATGTATGGAACAATGCCTCTTGTTAGGACTTACATGTATAATTATGCATGGTTCTAGGAATTGCCTTTAAGAGGGCTGCTGATGTGTGTGAAAAACAATGCCTCTAATTAGGACTTGTATGTATAACTCCGTAAGGTTGAAATTTTATCAACCATCTTGTTGGCTTTATTCCGTGCCAAATTTGCTTGTATTTTAGCAATTAGTAACCCTGTATTTAGGTGGGAATCATGTAAGGGTAGTGTGTGAGAGAGTGTGAAGAAATGCTTAAGATTGTGCAAAGAAGCAGGGACTCGCGATTGGATCTCATGGGTGACTCACGGCTTGCAAGCCGCCAGAAGTTGCACATGTGCCAAGCATGCCAGAAGTTGAAGCATCATGCCAACTGTTGCACTATAGGACAAAAGTCCCAGGCTGGCCAAGCCGTTAGCTCGCTACTTGAACTCGCAACTCAGTCCAGTCGCAAGACCAAGTCGCCAGACCACCCTATTTGGGAAAAATTGACTATTTACATTCCTTTCTTATCCCACTATATATAGACCCTTATACCCACGAAATATGGAGAACTTCCAGAGAGATTTTTGAGAGAGAAACCCTAGAGAAAAACGAGATTGATTCATTCACAATCTTCACATAGAGACTCTTCAAATTCCTCTACTCTCTTCCTCTCCATTGTTACATTCTTGAGAGGCACATTACCAAAAAATTTTCTCACCATACCCATATCTATGAGAAAGCTGTTTAGTGCTTTGGGAAGCAGTTAAGAAGGGACCAATTCCATATTGGTTGATGCTATGGTCAAGTAGCGGAATCCGGTAAGTTAAAGAAGAAATAGGTTCGGCGTAACCTCGTTGGAGTAGGAGTTTAGAGGGCTTAGGTACATTGGGTAGATTAGGTTTAGAGGGTCTTCTACTGTTCATGTATCCGAACTACATTTTTTAGTAGATTATTTACCGCTTGGAGGGTGGCGAAGAGGTTTTACGCCGAGGGCTTCAGTTTCCTCTTCAATAACACATTGTTATGTTGTCCTTGTATTTGCATCTCTCTTCCCTTAATCTTTGCCATTTAATTTCTATTATGGATGTAATTTTATTTGGTTTAGATTTTTTATCAATTCTATATTAAGCTTTTGTTCATATTTCGCACATTAATTGTTTGATATTAAGCTTGAATTGATAATTTGTTAATTGGGGATCTAAACGTTCATAGTGTTTTATACACTAATTGAACTTTCATTTGGTATTAAAGCGGGTTCACTTATATTGGTTTCATTACCTTAGTGTGATCCTTTACCCCATATTGAGATGGACTAGTCTCAATCTTTAAATGCTTCACCATATTTTGATGGTAGCAACTATGCCTTTTGGAAGGCGAGGATGAGAGCATTTTTGTGTTCAATAGATGAGGCTGTTTGGAATGCTGTTGAAATAGGTTGGACAAAGCTAGAGGCAGCCAAATCCACATAGGATAAGGCAGCCCTCGCAGCGTCAAATGCTAATAACAAAGCACTTAACGCAATTTTTTGTAGTGTATCCCTAGATGAGTTCCATCGGATTTCTCATATCACCATTGCCAAGGAAGCATGGTAGATTTTAGAGACCACTTATGAGGGTACAAAGAAAGTTAAGGACACAAAGCTACAGATGCTGACTACCCGATTTAAGGAGCTCAGGATGAACGAGGATGAGTCCTTTAACTCTTTCTATAGTAAGCTAAATGAAGTGGTCATCGGTAAGTTTAACTTGGGAGAGAAAACGGAGGACTCAAAAGTTGTACGAAAAATTTTTCATTCATTGCCGGAAAGCTTCCGTGTAAAGGTGACTGCAATTGAGGAGAGCAAGGACCTTGATGAAATCAAAGTCCAAGAGCTGATTGGTTCTCTCCAAACGTATGAGCTTTCATTACCAAATCAAAGAAAGAGCAAATCACTGGCTCTTAAGACGATAAATGAAAGGGTAGAAGCTCATGGTTCATCGGATGAGGATGTAGTCGAAAAGGATGTTGCCTACCTTGCAAAGAATTTCCGCAAGTTTCTAAAATTCAAGAACAGTGAGAAATTTGGTGATAAAGGGAAATTCATGAGTTCCGGAAAGGAGAAGGACTTCAAAAAGAGAGAAGGGAAGGAGTCCCAATCTACTCAAGGAGTCACTTGTTTTGAGTGTAATGGACATGGCCACTTCAAAAAGGAATGTCCTAATTACCTGAGATCGAAGGGCAAGGCGTATGCCGCCACTCTCAATGACTCAAATTCCTCCACCTCTGATTTGGAGGAAAGCTGTGATAAAGAAGAGAATTTCTCAGCATTCATAACCGTTGCTCATGTTAAGTCTTCAGAGGACTTGAATTTGCTTGTGGAAGAACTTGGGGAGCATAGTGATGAGGAATCCATGAGAATTGTAGAAGAATCAGATGTTGAAGAAGATGAAGATACAGCTGGTCTTCAAGAGAACTACAATTCACTCCTTGAGAAGTCAAGAGAATATGCAAGGGTGGCTAAGGCAGTTGTGAAAAAGATGAAGAAAGTTAAGGAGGACTATAGAAGTCTCCTAGTGAGATATAAGGAGGCCAAGTGTGAGATAGAGACGCTAAATGGCAAGCTAACCAAAGCTTACACCAAGGTGAAATTCCTTGAGCTTGAGGTAGTTCAAGCTAATGCCAAGGTAGAGCGAGTCTCCATAAAGAAGCTTGATGATGTCCTTTCCTCTCAAAAGATCTTCTCTGACAAAACCAGATTAGGATACATCGGAGAAAGTAGTTCAGTTGTGAACATCTCCAAAGAAGTGAAGTTTGTGAAGGCCAAAGAGCCGGTTGTATTTGCCCCTATTGTTGAAAAGGAAAATGTGGAGAAGAAGAAGAATGTGACTGACCAGCGGGTGTTGAACAAGCCCCGTAATTAATCTGTGGTCAGGTCTAAAGCTAGAGCAAAATCTCTTCCACGATTGCAAAAAGGTCCTAGAACGAACCATGTGTGTCATCACTGCGGCCTTC
Source organism: Quercus tomentella (assembly GCA_028535165.1). Classification (NCBI taxonomy): domain Eukaryota; kingdom Viridiplantae; phylum Streptophyta; class Magnoliopsida; order Fagales; family Fagaceae; genus Quercus; species Quercus tomentella. The sequence continues at coordinate 79,955,430 of JAPQVY010000068.1, forward strand.
AAGGGCACACCCAACCCAATTGTCACAAGCTGAGAGCATTGAGGAATGCAAGTGATCAAAGGTTAAGAAGGCCAAGAAATGACAAGAGGACTTGGGCTGTTGAGCCATCAAGAGATCGAAATGGTGATCCCGGAATGATGGACGTGATGAAGATGATTGGTGTATTCACCAACTGCTTGGAAAGCTTCACTAGAAGGTTTGAAAGTCCTAACTCTCGTACCCAATCCTATAAGGATATCACCTCAAACGCACGTGACGTGTGGGTGATAAAGGGTACTCATGTATAAGCATTACAACATGTCCATGCATTAATACTTCCTATATTATGTGACTGTTGGTTTGTTTATTGATTATAAGAATTGAAAATTGTTTATTTGTTTTTGCTTTCATTCATTTAAATTTTTTTTTTTTCATTGTTGCTTTTGATCAATCTTTTCCTTCTTGTGTGTCAAAAATCCAAAAACCACATAAAAAGTAGAAAATCCAAAAAGTTTGATCGACATTGTTGAGTTTTGTCTCAAAATATGTTTTATCTTGTACCTTTGTGCAAATGGCTTTGTGCATCTACGAACATAGCTTGTTCTCTATGCACTCTTATCATTATGGGAGAAATCTTGAAATCTATGTGACTGTTGTAAATAGATCTTCAACCTTGTCATGAATGATTAGTGAATGGTTTTGTTGATCTTGGGACATGCATAGAGTTGTGCCTATATATCTTCCAACTCTTTATTTGTTGTTTTTGCTAAAAGAGCTCACCAAATGTAAATCTCCAAATGAAAAGAAATATTGAGCTACAAAAGCCTGTCGCACATACTAGTATTTGACTAGGAAAAAGGGAAAGCGACCAAAAATTAAAATTGTATGATGCCCAAAAAGCCAAAGGCTAACTCATCAAAGTGAAATATCAAAAATTTCAGGCATCGATCTCACAATGAGATGTGTTGATTCAAAAAGATCAAATGATATGTCAAACATGGAGCCAAATGAAAAGTTTCAAAGATATTGTACTCAAGTCTATGTGGGAGGTCATATATGCATATTTCTATAATTGAGATGGGTCACATCATCTAGTGCTAGTTGTGTATGCCTTGATTGAATTGATTATTGAAACTTCACATTAGACTAAAGACTATCTCATTTTTAATATCCACACACAACACACATGTCTATATTCAATGAATGCCATATTCATTCGTGTGATTGTACTTGATTAAATGTGTTTTCACATGCTCAATCTTTGTTGATCAATCACAAAAAGATTTTTGAGTGTTTTAGTTGTTTTTGGAAAGTACTTTGTTTTTACAAATATTGTCAAAAATTCAAAAACTGTGTTGCCCTGTTCTGGCGACTCAATCGCGAGTAGAACCAGTCGCATGCTCCAGTCGCGAGCCCATACAGAGATTTTTCGTGACCCACTGGCGGCTCATTGGCGAGTAAATGCTTCAGTCGCGAAAAAGACTTAGAATATTTGTCAAAAATTTGGGTTTTCATGCTATTCACAACTCATGTTGGTGACTTGTTCGCGGGTGGAAGGTTTAATCGCGAGGAGTACATAGAGATTTTCGCGGCTCAGATCGTGACTCTCTTGCGAGTGAAACTTCCAGTTGCGAAAAACACTTAGAAAATTTTTCAAAAGTTTTCTTTCAAGTGTTCTGGCGGTTGGCTTTGGCGACTTGCACGCGACTTGATTCAGTCGCGAAATTCGCATGTGTTGCACAAAAAGGTTCTTTTTCAATACTGGTTTCAAAAAGGGTCTTCCTTTCTTTCCCTTGCATCAAGTGTTTGTTCATCTTTTAATCTAACTTTCACTCTTTCAACACCACCGTGCTCACACAGCATTTTCAACTACTTTGTCACCACTTTTTCAATCTTCAAGGAAAGGTTTGGGTTTTGTCTCTTACGCTTTATCTTTCACATTTACTGCATATTCCTTTTGGATTATGTGTTTCTACTGATATTTGTATATCTCTTGATTGTATATGGGTATCTGATATTCTGGTGAAATCATTATGTGATTTTTTTTGGTGGTTATATACTGATCTACTCTATCTTGAGTAAATATTAGGTCATTAGTGACACATGCACACTCATTGTCTTGTTTAGGACCTTTATCTCAAGTTTTTAGGGTTTTCTTCATTATCCTTGTTTTTGAACTAACCCATTGCTAATAATGTTTGTGGTATTGTGGGGTTTCTTTTGTCCTGTTTGGTGAAATATAATGCAGAGTGAAAATGTCTCCATTTAAGAGAGCAGCTGTGAAAGGAGGTAGTAGCAAAAGGAAGGAGCCTGTCATTGATGTTGATGACCTCTCACCTAAAACAAAAAGGACTCGTTCACCATCAGGAGTGTTCGATCTCAACAAGTTCAGATCTTATGCTGCCTTTCAGACTCATAAGAATTACTTCAGAGATGCTACACCATTACTTGAGAGGGTTATTGATTAATCGTCACTTCTTGACACCGACATCCCAAAATGGTTTGCCCACAAGGATTGGAATTACCTTCTCTTTGACCTTGATGATGCTTATGAGAATTTGGTAAAAGAATTTTATGCCAATGCAATTGTCGAAGGTGGAGAACTTAAGTGTTGGGTTAGAAGAAAAAGTTTCTTAGTCTCTCCTGCATATTTGGTAGAGATCCTTCACATCAACAGGCCGATGCTCAAAAACTCACCGGTTTATGATGATCTATGTCCAGATGAGGAACTTCTTCAAGATGGTCTTGGACAAGACTTGGAATTCTCATCAAATGGAAACTCCATCAGTGTTTCCTCTCTTCCTCCAAAATTGAGAGTGCTTACAATAGTCATGTTTCACAACCTGTACCCCTTATCCAGCATAGGGTATATGAACCTTGGACGTGCCTTGTTTCTTCATGACCTAATCTCTAATGTAGAGATTGACATCTGTGCTTATATCTTTCACATTCTACGCAAAATGGTTCTACGAATTGAGTCAAGGATATGCATTCCTTTTTGCTATCTCATTTCTAGGATTTTGAAGCTCAAAGGGATTCATCCAATAGATGATGATTCTCCCTACACAAAACCGAGTCCAATCAACATGAGTACATTCAATGCTAGCATTGGTCATAGTCGAAAGAAAGTCAAAACGGAAACTTCCGCATCTCACAGTGGTCCACGCTCCAGCTTATTCTCCTTTGACGAAAAACTCGACAACATTATGACATCTGTCCACGAGTTGAGCACCAAGATGTCCGGACTCACATCTATCTTACACCATCATAGCATTCGATGGGATATGAAATTCACCTCCCTACAAACTCAATTGGATCAAATTCAGAGGAAGCTAGAAGAAGATATGGCCTAGCTATTCCATGACAAAAAGGGGGAGATGATGTTCATAGGGGGAATACAGTGAAAGGGGGAGAAGACTATCAAAAGGGGAGATTTTAGCAAGCAGGCCTATGTTTAATATTTCTATTTAATATTTTGCTTCATATTAGCATATGCTATTTCAGTATTTTATGGAACTTGTTTATGATACATTTTGTACCCATGTTGCTTTTGTAAGCTTTTAGGGTTTGTTTCCATGTATTTTGTAGGCTTTTATGGTTTGTACCATGCTTATGCAGTCTTTTGTTTTGTTGCCTAGTACTTCTAGCTAAATGTTAAGTATTTTCTTTAAGTACTCTCACTCTTGTGCCCTTGTAGGATCTTGTTCCTAGTTGCATATACTCTCTGTATTGTGCATTGGTTGAGTGTTGGACATGCAAGTAATTTGCATTGAGCTTGTTAGCTTGTATGTCCGAATGTTCATTCCAAGTGTGAATGAGCATTGTGGTCACTATTTTATAGTGATTGCTTGTATAGTCAAGCCATGGTTTATTACTTTATTCCATTTTGCTTGATCGCATTGTGCTTGCCTCATATGCATTACAAGTTTTTCTAAATACAATGATCATATTGTGTTATTGCATTTCAGGAAAGTCTTGTTCATATGATTCAAGAGCTACACAGATTCTAGAGTTAGGTGTGAGTGAGTTTTGTTCAACTGTTCCCAACTTACATGTTAAGTCTAGAGTTTGTTTTAGGGTTTTGTTATAGAATAGCCAAAGGGGGAGATTGTAAGGTTGAAATTTTATCAACCATTTTATTGGCTTTATTCCGTGCCAAATTTTCTTATATTTTAGCAATTAGTAACCCTATATTTAGGTGGGAATCATGTAAGGATAGTGTGTGAGAGAGTGTGAAGAAATGCTCAAGATTATGCAAAGAAGCAGGGACTCACAACTGGATCTCGCGAGTGGCTCGTGGCTTGCAAGTCACCAGAAGTTGCACACGTGCCAAGCATACCAGAAGTTGAAGCGTCATGCAAACTGTTGCACTACAGGACAAAAGTCCCAGGCTGAGCAGGCTGTTAGCTCGTGACTCAGTCTAGTTGCGAGGCCAAGTCGCCAGACCACCCTGTTTGGGAAAAACTGACTCTTCGAATTCCTTTCTCACCCCACTATATATAGACCCTTATACCCACGAAATATGGAGAGCTTCCAAAGAGAATTTTGAGAGAGTCCTTGAGAGGTACATTAGCCAAAACCTTTTCTCACCATACCCATATCTGTGAGGAGACTGTTTGGTGCTTATGAAGCAGTTAGGATGGGACCAATTGATATTGGTTGATGCTATGGGTTATAGCGGAATCTGGTAAGCTAAAGAAGACAAAGGTTCGGCGTAACCTCGTTGTAGCAAGAAGCTTGGAGGGCTTAGGTAGACTGGGTAGATTAGGCTTGGAGGGTCTTCTGCTGTTCATGTATCCCAACTTCATTCTTTAGTGGATTATTGACCACTTGGGGGGCGGTAAAGAGGTTTTACGCCAAGGATTTCGGTTTCCTCTTCAATAACACATCGCTGTGTTGTCTTTGTGTTTGCATCTTTCTTCCCTTAATCTTTGCCATTTAATTTTTGTTGTGGCTGTGATTTTATTTGGTTTAAATTGTTTTATCAATTCTGTTTTAGCTTATGTTCATACTCTGCACATACATTGTTTGATAATAAGCTTGAATTGATAATTTGTAATTTGGGGGTCGAAATGTTCAAGGTGTTTTACACACTATTTGAACATTCATATAAATATAAATATAAATATATATATATATATATATATATATATATATATATATTATTTCTTTAAAAATAAAATTACTTTATCTTGGATATATAACAATACGTAGTTAAGTACATTTGTAATCTAATTTTTAAGATAAAGAGATAGATATTATTTCATATGTGGCTTTATGATTAGTTTACAAAAATTAAAATCTCAAACTATTAGGGGAGAGTAATCACCATTCATGATCAAACATATTTGCAATTTTTTATAAATCATTTTTGGGTTTCAATTAGTCTCGTATTTTGAAAGTCTATTAGAAATAAAAACAAAAAAACGCTAAAGGTACCAAAAAAATGCTCATAATATGATGTGACAATAACTGTGATTGATGAACTTCAATAACGTAATTAATGAATGTCTAATCTACTTTTTTGTAGTTGACGACATGTTAGTTTGTAAGGCTATAATAAAATTTCTGTATCTCTAGCATCACTAATAATAAAAAGTGCACAGCCATTTAAAAAAATTCATGTTTTTTTTTGTAAATCTTGGTCTTTTACAATAGGATCAAGGCCTTTTTTTAGGGGTAAAATTTGTTTATCTTGTGGGTCTTAGACCTAGGTTTTGTTAGAATTATGTGATTAAATGATTAAATTTACTATATCCTATTAGCTTAAACTTTTGGAAAAATTAGTAATTTAACATGGTATCAGAGCAGGAGGTCCTAAGTTCAATCCTTGTCTTCAGTCTACCTCCCATTTAAAATGTTAAAAATCTCATATGCTGGGCCTCATCTATTAAAAGGGAGTTTAAACCCACACGTGAAGGAAGTGTTAGAATTATGATTAAGTGATTAACTCACAATTTCCTAATAGTTTAATCTTTTAGAACAATCAATAATTTAACATGAGGGGAGTGTTATAATTATGGTTAAGTGATTAAATTCAGAATTTCCTGATAGTTTAACCTTCTGGGACAATCAGTAATTTAACATGGTATCAATGCAAGATATCCTAAATTTGATTCTTGTCTCCTCCACTCTACCTCTCATTTAAATTCCCACGTATTAGAGCTCACCAAATGAATTCCCAGGGCCCAAATGTGAGGCGAAGTGTTAGAATTGTGTGGTTAAATAATTAAATTTACTAGATCCCAATAGGCTTAAGTTTCCTAAATTTAGGCTCAAAAAAGTTCTCAGGCTCCAAATGTGAGGTGGAGTATTAAAATTATGTGGTTAAATAATTAAATTTACCATATCCTAATAGGCCTAAGTTGCCTAGGCCTTGGGTCGGCCCTGTAGTTAGCAAAAAAAACATGTTGTTGCTCTATTTGCATAGCTTATTTTGTAAGACTCTTAAATTTTAGGGTTTAACTTGAAATTCTATCAATTATAAGATTTCTTTGTAAAGTAATCCTTAAATAATAGTGTTTAAAATGATATTTATTGTTTATTCGTTTAGACCCCTTAAACCAGATTGTTTAACCTAATATATTAACCAAGTGATTATTAGGTTTATTATTTAGATCTAGGTTAAACAAGCATATATCATAACATGCAAAGTAGTGGAAAATAAATAACACTACGATATGATGACCCAGGAAAACCGATGAAACGAACTGTTTCAAGGTAAAAACCTAGGGAGGATTTGACCTAACTATCCTTAAGGTAAAGTAAATCCATTATAAGAGAGTTGAAGTTTTTACAATCAGATTTAACCCTAAATTTGTTGCTATCTCATGTAGTAACTTACTGACACGACCACATGCAAACTCTGAATCCACGGACTTCTTCTCTTCTTGGATTTACACCAACACAAGCACCCTTGCTTATGACTTTGAGATCCCACTCAAAGGTTTAGCAACACAAACTCCCTAGTTTGTGACTCCAAGATCAACTTTTAAGGTTTAGATCATCAACAGTTGTTAATCTTGTTGCAGCAACTTTGGATCTACCGGATCTAATGATATGAAAATGATTTCTAGTAGTGACTTTGAAAGAGGAAGGCACAAAACCTTTTAGATCTCACAAGAGCACCTCCAAAGTCTCTCAAAAGTTCTGAAAACGTAGTTAGGGTTTTCCTTTATGTATTAGAAGTGTTTTACTTGAAACCCAAAATGTTTAAGCAAAGTTTGGGCTAAATAAAATTCTGCAGAAATTTCATATTTGCAATTTTCAATCGGTCAGATTTCACAGAATTTGAATTCTTCTTTCTGTAGCTTGTATGTTCTTGTGTTCTAACTTGTAACACCTTGAGCATTGTCTAATAAACTCTATAGATCTAGAAATTTATATCTAAACAAGTTTGTGCTCACGGTTTGGCATTTGTTCTTAAGTTTTAGAACCTAACATTTATAAAACAAATGCCTTACCAGACAAATCTAAGCAAGAGCTTATCTAATGAAAAAGACGAGATCTAGTGACGGAAATATAGTTGGACTTGGGGGGCAGTGGCTCCCCTCCCCAAATTTTTTTCAAAATTTTTTTTTAGTGTATATATATATGTGTGTGTGTGTGTGTATGCCTGTGTGTGTATATATATATATATATATATATATGTATGTATGTATGTATGTATGTATTAATTTTAGCAATTTGTTTCAATAAATTTGCACTTTGCCCTCTCAACAATATTATTGATCCTTTTAAGGGCCATAAAAATTTTTATTGTTCTAAAATCTAAAATAAATTTAACAAGCTTAACAACAAAATTTACCAATAACAAACTTAAGCCCAAACAACACCCTAAAACAAACCCACGCAAAACAAAAACAAAAAATAAAATAAAATAAAATAAAAAGTTCCTAAGCCAATTTTAACTAATCTAAGTAAACACCCACACACATCTGACAACACACAAGACACCCAAAAAAAAGCTTAACTTTCTAAATTGAGAAGTGCTACGTTCACAACATTTTCACAACAAATCACATGCGGTAAGTTGTTATTAGTTCTAATTTGAATCCACAATTTAAATTACTTTTTTGCCCACTTATAACAACCAATAAAATAACCTATCACTTATGATTTTTTGTGAAAATGTAGTAAAAATATTGTGAATATAGAATTTCTCTTCTAAATGAATACTTATTTGGAGTTTCAAAAAAATTTGTTTATACTTTTGCTCCCTCAACTCTAAATCCTAATTCCGTCCCTGATGAGATTGTTACTAAATCAAGAAGAATAGAATCATGGTCTATGCGTGCTCTCTTTTTTTTTTTTTTTTTTTTGGGTATGCCAAGAACAGCTATGCGGAACTTCTTGAAGTTGCACAGTTTGTTAAATCGCAAAGGAGAAAAGATCACAACATGGTTCTAAATTGATCAGTGAAGCATGTGGTACTCAAAACAAAGCTATTATCCAAGTTACAGAGTTGGACTGAATAAAAAGAAATTGGCCGTTGTGTGGTTCAAAAGGATCATTAATTACTAAATCAAGAAGAAAAGAATTGATGCTACAAGTAGTGTACCAAACAAAGTTATGTGGGAATTTATTCAAATTGTACTGAAATTGAATATAGCTATTACACGTTTCAAAAGTGATCACTACTGAAAAACGAAGAATGGATTGTGTGAAAAAAGTATTATACCAAGCATAGCTTATGAGCTAAAACCTTTTCGTATTTTGATTCTTCCTCCATTTACCCTCTTTTCTTGGTTAGTGTAGCAGAGTCCATTACAGGTCATTGAAAATGGCTCTTTTGCCAGAATCAGCAGGAAGAAAAGAATGAGAATCATTAGCGAGCATAAAAGGCGAGTGTCTCTGCTCTGTCTCCGTATATAGCTTAGTTTATAGGACAAAACTTAAATACAGTACTTAGGTGTTGTTCCTTAATTAGGTTCTCCTTTTAAAATTCAGCTATGTCACAGTACTTATTTAAAAATACACTTCCATCTCATGGGAAAAAAATCACATAGCTGAATCTTAAAAGGAAAACCTAAGAAACAATATCTAAATATTATACCTAAGTTTTGTCCTATTTTATAAGACTGTTAAATTTTAAAATTTAATTTCAAAATATAAAAATATAAAAAATATAAGGTTTCATTTTAAAATAACCCAAAAAGATAGTTTTTAAAATGAAATTTATAAAACAATTGCATTACCACACAAATATAATAAGCAAGAATTTAACCAAATTATATATGCACTTTAATGAAAAAAAAGACCATTCGATAGTTCAATAGTGATCATTATTACATTAAGAAGAATAGAATACGTGGAGCAAGTGGTATTCAAAACAAAGTTCAGACAGTAAGCAGGAACTTTTTAAAACAATATAGTTACTTCTATGGAAAGAAAATGGTCATTACATAATTCAAAAATGGGCAATTACTAAATCCCAAAGGATATAATATGTGGAACAAGTAATATACTAGAGAAAGCTTTTTCATAACATATTCAAACAACACAGTTACTTTAACGAAAAAAAAAAAAAAACATTACTTGGTTTAAAGGTTATCGTTATTCATTACTGAATCAAGTAGTATAGTTTATGTGAAAATAAAAAAGATGCACCAAAGTAACCAAACAAAGCAACGTAATAACTTATTCGAATTACACAGGTGCTTTAATAATATAAAAAAATTGCCAATATGAGTTTCAAAAGTGACTAATTCTGAATCGGCAAGAATAGAATATGTGGAACAAACAGCAAACCATACAAAGTTACATGAAAAACTTATTCGAATTGCATAGTTACTTTAATAAAAATGAAAGGCACTAAACTTATCCTAAGAAGTAAAATAGAAGGCACTAGTATTACTATTTTCATATGTGTTCTAATAATTATTATTATTATAACTCCCGTCTATAACTATAAAGGTTAGGTCTTTTTGTTGTTGTACTCTACTTATATAATGTATTATAAACTTGGTTTAAAACGCTAGTATTACTATTTTTGTATATGTTCTAATAACTAATACTGTTTACTAAAAAAAAAAAAAAAAAAAGGATAAAACCTTATATATAAGTTACACAGTTACTTCAATGAAAAGCAGACCATTGCTGAGTTAAGAATATGTAAAAGAAGTGTTATTCTAAACAGAGCTACACAACAACTCATAGAAATTACATAGTTCCCTAAACAAAACAAAAAAATGGTTCAAAGTGATCATTTCTAAATCCCGAAATACAATATTCGAGAACAACAGGTATCCCAAACAAAGCTAAGTTGGAACTTATTACACAGTTTGCAGGGACAATTTCATGGCTGAAACGTGATTATTAATGAATCACAATGAATAGAATTAATAGATCAAATGATATGCTAAACAAAGCTAAGTAGGAACTTATTCGAGTTTTGTAGTTGCTTTAACGAAATGAAAAGTGATCATAACTGTATCGGGAACAATTGAATATTTTGAGAAAAAAAAGGTAACGCAAACAAAACTATGCGAAACTTATTCAAATTGCATTATGGTTTTAAGGAAAGTAAAGGCCACAACATAACTCAAAAGCAATCATTACAGAATTATGAAGAATAGAATATGTGGAACGAGTACGAGTGAATTTATCCAAATTACACGATTTTTTTAACAAAAGGAAATGACCATTACAAGGTCCAAAAGTGTTTGAGCATTTTAATATTATTTAATTAAAATGGATTAATATGACAACATAAATATAATTATATGGGAGTTAATATGGAAGATAAGGAATTAATGAAATGTTTAATATTATGTTGAAAAGGAGAGACTCTTTCATTCTTTTTAATTGTGGTGATTACAGTTCAAAAAAAAAAAAAAAATTGTGGTGATTAATGTGCTAAAATGTATTGGAGCATATATTGGGCTAAATACATTTATGAATAATTTCCATATTCATTGATGAGTTAATGACCTTTTTATTATGGAAAATGAAGAGCTATTCATCCACTTAATGGATTAGATATTGGGCTTATTTATTTCTTCCAAAACTCTCATCCACTAATTGTGTAACTCCAACATAGAATTATGGACCTAATAAATCAAAGACAAGTCAGAAAAGATCTGCATCGGTTACAAAGTTTAGTCTATAAATGGCTTGAATCTACTTAAAGAAAGCGAGTGTCGTGCCTTAGTCCAAATAGTGTTGGTTTTATTTTTTAATCTAAAATAAATATTATTCTTTTTTTGAAAGTAAAATAAATATTATTCAGAAGTATTATTCAGTTTCTCTTTGTATTATTTCAATTATTATTGTGTTTGCACCAACAAAAAGTGATCATTACTAAATTACAAAAGAGAGAATCCATGGAACAAGTGGCGTACCGAAAAAAGCTGTACAGGAACTTATTCGAATTAAATAAGATCATGAATGAAATTAAATGTCCATTACTTAATTCCTAAGTTGATTATTTACTAACTCAACAAGTATAGAATAGGTAGAAAAAAAGTACGACACTAAAGAAAGCTACTAGGAACTTATTCAAAGTAAAAATTTTCTTTAATGAAAAAATAGCATTATATAGCTCAAAAGCAATCCATTACTGAAGCAAGAAGAAAAGAATATATGACTTCATAAAAATTACATTGTTGCTTTAATAGAAAGAAAATTATCATTTCATGCTTCAAAAGTGATCAATTTTTAATAAGAACGAACAAAATCCTTGAAAAATTAGTACACCTAACAAAACTATACGAGTATAGAATGTGCTTTTCAAAACTTTTGGGCCCATATTTAAAATATATATTTTCAAAAAAGGATTTTGGGGGCTCTAGAGCCCACAAAAAAACATGGATCTTTGGGTGAAGAGCTATTTATCCACTTAAAGGATTCGCCGTTGACCTATTTATTTTTTCAAAAACTTTTTATCTCATCTATTAATTCTGTAACTCCAGCCTAGAATTACGGACCTAATTAATTAGATAAATTTTAGCAATAATTTCGTGAGACCCATTGGGCCTATAAATAGATTCATTCAGGCTCAACATGAATAACAACGTTACTACACCAAAAAATTAAGCAACTACAAGCATTTTTATACACTAAAAAATAGAGAGATTCTTGGTAGGGAAAGGTATTCTAGCTATACAATATTTGTTGGGCTATTGTATCCTGTGAGAGACAAGACAGAAAATCTCTGCACCGGTTACAAAGTTTAGTCAACCAAGGGCTTGAATCTCCTTAAAGAGAACGAGTGTCGCGCCTTAGTACAAATAGTGTTGTCTTTTTTTCTTTTTTCTTTTTATAATCCCAAATAAATAATATTTAAAAGTATTATTCAGTTTTTCTTTTTGTTATTTTTATTATTATTGTGTTTGCACCAAAAAAAAGTGATCATTATTAAGGTCTGTTTGGATACAGCTGAAAACTGAAAATTGAAAACTGAAAAATACTATAGCAAAATAATTTTTAAAGGTGTGAATAGTATTGTGGGATCCATTTTTAATGAAAAAGTTGCTGAAAAGTGAGGTTTGTGAGTCCTGTAAACAGTGCACGGGATCCACTGACTTATTGAAAAGGGTGAGAAAAGTCAAACTTTGTGGCTACTGTTTATGAATAGTGCATGAACAGTAGTCGTAAGTCTCACAAACACGTGAAAAAAAAAAAAAAAAAAAGGGGGTAAAACGCAAGACACGCTGGGCTTTTCAGCCCAATCTAAACGTAACCTAAATAAAAAAAGAGAGAATCCATGGAACAAGTGATGTACCGTAAAAATGTTGTTTCAGAACTTATTCAAATTACACAACAGCATGAATGAAATTAAATGTCCATTACTTAATTCCTAATTGATCATTTACTAACTCAACAAGTATAGAATAAGTAGAAGAGAAGTACCACACTAAAGAAAGCCACTTGGAACTTATTCAAAGTAAAAATTTTCTTTAATGAAAAAATAGCATTACATATAAGCAATCCATTATGAATCAAGAATAATAGAATATATGAATTCATAAAAATTACATTTATGCTTTAATAGAAAGACAATTGTCATTATATGCTTCAAAAGTGATCATTTGTTAATAAGAAAGAACAAAATCCTTGAAAAATTGGTACACCTAACAAAACTATACAAGAATAGAATGTGCTTTTAGAAAATTTTGGGCCCAATATTTAAAATACATTTTCTCAAGAAAGGATTTTTGTGGCTTTAGAGCTCACAAAAAACATGGACCTTTGGGTGAAGAGCCATTCATCCACTTAAAAAATTAGCTATTGAGCCTATTTATTTCTACAAAACTCCTTATCTCATCCATTAATTGTGTAACTCCAACTTATAATTATGGACCTAATTAATTAGATTAATTTGGGTAATAAATTCGTGAGGTCCATTGGGCCTATAAATAGACTCATACAAACTCTACACGATAACAACATTACTACACCGAAAAATTCAGTAATTACAAGCATTCTTATACACTATAAAATAAAGAGATTCTTGGCAAGGAATGGTGTTCTAGTCATACGACATTTGTTAGGTTGTTGTATCCTAGAAGAGACAAGTTAGAAAAGGTCTGCACCAGTTATAAAGTTTAGCCAATCAAGGACTTGAATTTCCTTAAATAGAGCAAGTGTCATGCCTTAATCTAAATAGTGTTGGGTCCTTTTCTTTTTCTAAATCTCAAATAAATAATATTCAGTAGTATTATTCAATTTTTCTTTATGTTATTTCCAATAGTATTATGTTTGCACTAACAAAAAGTGATCATTACTTAATCACAAATGAGAGAAACCATGGAACAAGTGGTGTACCAAAAAAAAGTTGTTTCAAAACTTGTTCGAATTACACAATAGCATGAATCAAATTAAATGTTAATTACATAATTCCTAATTAATAATTTACTAACTCAACAAGTATAGAATATGTAGAAAAAAAATACGACACTAAAGAAAGCCAATCGGAACTTATTCAAAGTAAAAAATTTCTTTAATGAAAAGATAGCATTCCATTACTAAATCAAGAAGAAAAGAATATATTTATTCTTAAAAATTATATTGTTGCTTTAATAGAAAGAAAGTTATCATTACATGCTTCAAAAGTGATCATTTTTTAATAAGACCGAACAATTATTATCAAAAAAAAAAAAAAAAAAAAAACTATATAAGAATAGAATGTGCTTTTCAAAACTTTTGGGCCCAATTTTTAAAATACGGTTTTTTCAAAAAAAGGATTTTGGGGGCCCTAGAGCCCTCAAAAAAAATGGACCTTTGGGCCAAATAATTCGGGGATGTTGCTGATTTTTAAAGAAATGGATGAGCTTTCGGCCCATTTTCTAAAATTTTCCTATGACTGTATCCTCGCGGAATGGTGAGTTGAAATCCATGTTGGAGATTTCTAACTCAACTTTATCCTATGAATTTCTGTTCTAGATTTCTAACTTTTCTCAAAGCTCTTCTTCCGAAAAATTACTGCATCTTCGTTTTCTTCATTTCACTAGGTTTATGTTTTCAAACAAAGGAACACCATATTAAAGCAAGAATGTCCCTCCTCATTTGGGAGAGAAGTATGGATTATAGCAAGAAGAAAAGGCTATACCGGTTACAAAGTTCAGCCAACCAAGAGCTTGAATCCCCTTAAAAAGAGCGAGTGTCACGCCTCAATCCAAATAGTGTTGTCTTGTTTTTTTAATTTCAAATAAATAATATTCAAAACTCAGAAGTATTATTAAGCTCTCTTTGTGTTATTTCCATTATTATTATGCTTGCACCAACAAAAAGTGATCATTACCAAATCTCAAGGGAGAGAATCCATGGAACAAATGGCATACAAAAAAAAAAGCTGTTTGGGAACTTATTCAAATTACACAATAGCATAAATCAAATTAAGGGTCTGTTTAGATGCCACTTATTTTATTGAAAACTGAAAACACTTTAGCAAAATAATTTTTAAATATGTGAATAGTGCCATGAGACCCATTTTTAATGAAAGTTTTGTTGAAAAAAGAGGTTTGTGGATATCGTGAACAGTGCACGGGATCCACTGAAACTCAGTTAACGCTTTTCTCAACAAAAAAAAAAAGAAAAAAAAGAAAAAAGAAAACGTGAAACGCAGATGCAATCAGCACTATCCAAACACATACTAAATGTCCATTACATAACTCCCAATTGATCATTTATTAGCTCAACAAGAATAGAATAGATAGAAAAAGAAGTACGACACTAAAGAAAGCCACTCAGAACTTATTGAAAGTAAAAATTTTCTTAATTGAAAAAGAGCATTACATAACTCAAAAGCAATCCATTACTGAATCAAGAAGAATAGAATAAATGAATTCAATAAAATACATTGTTGCTATAATAGAAAGAAAATTATCATTACATGCTTCAAAAGTGATCATTTTTTAATAAGAAATGACAAAATCCATGAAAAATTGGTACACCTAACAAAACTATACAAAAATAGAATGTTCTTTTAGAAATTTTTGGCCCAATATTTAAAATACATTTTTTCAAGGAAGGAATTTTGGTGCTCTAGAGCCCACAAAAAAACTTGGACCTTTGGGCCGAATAATTCGGGGATTTTGCTGAGTTTTAATGGAATGGATGGGCTTTGGGCCCATTTTAAAAAAATTTCCTCTGACTATATCATCTAGGAATGGCGAGTTGGAATCCATGTTGGAGATTTCTAGCTCAACTTTATCCTATGACTTTCTGTTCTAGACTTTCTAGCTAATTCTTCTTCTGAAAAATTACTGCATCTTCGTTTTCTTCATTTCACTATGTTTATGTTTTCAATCAAAGGAACACCATACTAAAGCAAGAATATCCCTCCTCATTTGGGAGAGAAGTATGGATTATAGCAAGATTCCATATGATGTTACCGTCACCTAATGGAAAGATAATGGTAACTCGTCAAATGGAGTTCATACCACATCATAAGCTCTACGTCATCATAGTAGCCTCGGTTTCATCAATTACCATGTCAGTATTTTCTATTCATGAAACGATGATAATGATGTTTTTGAAACTTTTTAAAAGGTGAGGACGACTTTGAAACAATGGTCAAAGGTTTAGGATATAATATGCAATTTAATCTCATCTTTTTATTTTTTTAACATTTCCTGTAAAAAAAATTAAACAAAAAAAGTACAAATTTACGTACTACTGAAGGTATAAATTACAAGCTTTTATATTGCTTGGGACATTCTCCCAACCAAAGACAAACTCAACAGAAGGTAGCCTTAAGCAGACATGTCGTGTGTCCTATGTAATCAAGCAATTAAATTAGTCAACTACATCTTTGCCTCATGCCCATATAGAACCATCATTTGGTCTCTCTCTCCATGGCCAATCCTCAGTAATTCACTTGTTATAGTGACTCCAAGTGATCTAGTAAAATATGTCATCTTTCCACAATGATATTTGAAGATTCCTACTACTGGACGTCACAAATTCAATCTTTTTGCTACTATTTTGTTTGACATTATTTGGAGATTCCGTAACCAAACCATCTTTGTTGAGCACATCCCAAATCCTACAAAAATTGCTAAAATGATTATTAAAAAAAAGGATTATCCTGACCACCTGTCAGCTTTGTCCTTATTGGTATCATGTATCAACCTTAAACTTTTGCCGGTGTCCTCTACATATATGACCTGTTTGGATGTTTAAAAAAAGAGGGGGAGTAGAGTAATGGGAGAGAGAGTAATTTAATTATCTTGTTTGGAAGTTTTTTAAGGAAGGAGCGGGAAGGGATTTGGAGGGATTTGAAGGGGGTTTCAACTACCTCTAACCCCTCATTTTTAATTCCCCCAAATTGGAGAGATTTGGAGGGAGAGTAGAGTAGAAAAATTATTGACTAAATAAATTCCCCAATTTACCCTTTCTAAATTAACAAAATTACAGACCAAAAAATTAACACAGATCCTTCTTTTCTTTTCTTTTTCTCAACAATTATTAATTAAAAAATTATTTCCTTAGTAACCAAACTGACGATCAATCATTTGACTTTGAAAACTTTTCAAAGCATATTCTTAGGAATCAAACATAGCACTAGGTCCAGGTCATATTTATGAAATGGCAAAGTGCAAGTTTTCCAATACATATTTATCAAATGGCTGTTGTGCTTTTTGATTGGTTTGATCGTCAGTCTAATCGATTTCTACAACAATCTCTCCGTCGAAAATTTTCAACTAACCCGTCGGCCAACTCACCAACCACTCAATGTTACATTGCTCTCTCCTATATATAAATAAGACAATTTTTGGTGAACCATCTTAGGAATATTTTCGCTCTCACAAAGCTTGAAAATTTCCGCAACACTATTTTTTTCTATTTTTTGTCTCATTGTTTTTCATCTCTAGCCATTTCACGAATTGTTGATCGGTTTCATCATCACCTCTAACATGATGTTGGAGAGCAGGTCAATTTTATTTTATTTTTATTTTTTCTTTTGATTCGGTTCTGTTTGGTTTGATGGAAACTGTAAAAATTTTCCCGAGATAAAAACTGATAACTTGAATTAATATTGACATAGAATGTTATCGGAAATTGAGTTTTTATGCTCAGCTGAGATATTGATGAAATGTGGAAATTGAAGGGAATGGTGAAATGTGGTGTAGGTATGGGATGGCATTTTCTTGGCATCCAAACAGCGAAAGAACAAATAATAAAAAAATATTGCTTTATTAATTGGAAAAAAAAAAAAAAGAATTTCAAATAGGGGTAAATTTGTCTATTTAAATCATTTCTTCTCATTTCCATCCTAATTTTAAAAATATCCAAACAAGAGAAAGGGCTAATTACTCCCTTCCCCATTACTAATTTTAAAAACATCCAAACAAGGTGGAGGATAACCATTCTCCTCTACTCTCCTCTCCACTACTCTCCTCTCCTCTGCTCCCCTCTACTCTTCTCCCTCTCTAAACTTCCAAACAAGCCATTAGGTTGGGTGAAGGTCAACTTCAATGTTACCATATGACCCCATGCTTCTTTCACTACTACTGGGCTTCCTTCACTACTGCTGGGTGCTAGAATAATTTTGGGGATGTTGTGTTTGCCCACTCAAATCTCTTTCCCGGTTCCTCCTATAGTTTCGATTCAAGGCGAAGCCTATATAGCTAGCTTTTCAAGCAATAAAACTCACTGTCCACTACAAATTCCAAAATGTTCGAAGGAGATTTAAAAGGATTCATTGAAGCTTTTTTGCAATTGCATTCCTCTCCCCCATGGTTTTTAGTTCCTGTCTTCTCTGATCAAAAAACAGTCTTGGGCTACTTGCCTTACTGAAATAGGACGGCCACAAGGCCTAGCATCACTGGCAGATTTGGAAGGGGATTTCGGACCAACAGATGAGGTGGGATTGGCCCCAGAACTAGAGGGACAGGAGGAGCAAGAGAGCTGCTGGTCATACATTGCCAAAGAACCAGCCCCTCGACCACCAACAGCAGGGGGAGCTCTTGACTTCTCCATACTCACTCCCGAGGATTTTTTAAAACTTCCACGACCTCTTCTACCCAGATAAGAACTCAACTCACCAGAAACAGAAACACCACCCAGCCCTGAATCATGGCATACATGACTTATCTTACTTCGATCTGATACCTCTCGATTCAGAGAGGAAATGTGCATTTGTATTATTTGGAGTCTCCCCATCTCGATCTCTACTAATTGGATATGGGACTGGGTGAAGGGAAGCTTTATGGGAGAAAGGAAAGGAGGAAAAGGTCAGGCTAGTAGCTAAAGGCTTTACTCAAAGATATGGGATAGATTACGAGGAAGCCTTTACCCGGGTAGCCAAGATGAAGTCTGTGCGTCTCCTACTCTCTATTGCTGCGAATCAAGATTGGCCTTTGTTCCAATTATATGTTCAAAATGCCTTCCTGAACGGGGACCTAAAGGAAGAAGTTTTACATGAGTCCTCCACCCGGTTGTGTAAGGGGGAGGAGAACAAGAGAGGTAAATTGCAGTGGAAGCCAAACAACGAGGCCGAAAATCTGTGATCGATCCGAAGAACCACTGCCAGATACGATTCTGCTTCCCCTTCGTACTACCAAAAAATGAGATTCTTGCCCGGCTTTCTTTCAGCTTAAGAAGGCTGCGGTGAGAATGAGGATCAATTCGGAACTCTAGGAGAATGGGCATTTTAGGGCGGCATCTAAAAGCTCTCCAACGTGTTTCGGAGCCTTCGGCCGTGAGAGGAGAGGGTCTTTTGGCTCCCTCAGGGCCGTGTGAAGCTTAGCTTACTTTAGCAGCCACGTGATGATTCAAGTTCGTGGTAGGCGTAGAAGCTGGGCCAAGCGGTAGCGAAGCTCAAGTGGTGATGCAAGTGCGCAGTGAGTGTAGTAGCCCCCTCTCGGGCATGCTCCCTGTACAACCAAGCGAAGAGCTAGTGAGGGCCAGAATGGAATATCATATGTAGTGTGGAAGCGGGTTTCGCCTCATTTTCCAAAAAGCCAGTCATACTATTCCACTTTAGCTAAGCTAATGATGAAACAGGATCTGGATTTGTCTACAGATGATGATGATGTCCACTCCTGGCTAAATGTGCTTAATGAAAGGGAACTTTCTAGATTAAGAAAGAATTTCCTTCATAATTAAGAAGCATCCTTTAAGTGAGTAGGGGTGTGCTGGACCGCCAACGAATAATAGGTACCCCCACCCCAGGCAGAGTTAGTGAGCCGTGTAATAGGCGACCATTTCGCGTGGTTCGGGGGGCACTTGAGTCAGCCGCCAGCGCCCGACTGCGTCTTGACCCCTATCCAATTTTTGGGCCAATTCCCCCTTTGTACTACCAAAAAATGAGATTCTTGCCAAATCCGAGTTTGCTGCTCCAACCATTACCAAACTAATACCTATTTTGTTTAGTACTTCAGGGGCTTCTGTTGCATATAATGTAAATCCCGTAGCGGATCAATTCCAACTAGCCTTTCAAACTAGTACTTTTTGTAATCGACTCTATAGCTTCTTCAATAAACGCTGGTTCTTTGATCAAGTTTTGAATGACTTTCTAGTCAGATCGTTCCTACGTTTCGGATATGAAGTCTCATTCGAAGCTTTAGACAAAGGTGCTATTGAGATATTGGGCCCTTATGGTATCTCATACACATTCCGACGATTGGCCGAGTGAATAAGTAAACTTCAAAGTGGATTTGTTGTGCGAAGAGTGCGTTATGACCCGTGGCCACCTGCCTGGTGGGGGCAGGTCCTCCGTTGTGGGTAAATGGGAAACCCGACTCTACGAACCCGAGGAAAGGCTGCACAACAGTAGTCGAGGCGTTAAGACCGGAGCTTTTTGTAGTGCTAGCAGGAATGCAAGTGAATGAATCCCATCCCTTAGCGAGTGAAGTGCTTACGCCCCTTTAGAGATAGGGGCGAGCAAAAGAGCTCGTTCTTTCATTTTGAGATCTTTAGATTCGTAAGATCATGATAGAGTCCCCTTTACTTGATATTATATTAGTAAAACGCTAGCCGCCCTACAACTAGTATAGTATAGTATAGCAAAGCAGCCAGCTTCAAAGCTTACCTTATTATTAGAGAAAGGGGCGCGCTAGCGCTTTAACAATTAATAATATAATAGAAAGGTTAGGGGGCTTAGAAGCTATTGCTTGCTGTCTACTTCGCGAGCCTTCACTGCCCCGTTCTGTAACTTTCTTCTTTCGTCCGTCCACGAGGCTGTAAAAAGAGAGAAATGGGCGGCTATCTAGCGGGAGTCGTTTCAGTTGTATGCCACGAGGTCCCTATGGACAAAGGGACAAGTGAATCATTGCTTTTGGGCGCAGGCAGCCCTCTACCATCCATCCCATTGCATTCCATCATCTCGTATTGTACTGTACCATATCAGACCAGATACATCTATTGAGTGGGAGAAAGGGAGAAAACTCTAATTATATATTCTTCATTTTTAAATTGATAGGGATCCCCATTCATTCCTAAATTCCCGTCACTACGGATTGATTGTCCCTACCTAACTACATGGTAGTGGTCTAGGGAGCGAAATTGCTAGAGCACGGGAGAATGAAGAGTAATGATTTCAGCAAGAGCAGCCGGACAGACTACTATAGTGAGTCTAGTGACTACTAGACTAGAGTTGAGTTAAAAGGTATGGTATAGCGGCCTTTTCGAGCTAGCCTCTGGGATCTCCTGTAAACCCCAATGATGTGGTAAAAGGAGGATATTAGGGGAAGCAGTGAGTGGAGATTCCCCTGTAAAGAGTCGGATGATGGGAGACCTTCACATCTGGTTCGGAGGGCGGGGATATCCCGACCCTACTATCATTATGCCTTTGCAATGCTACTTGGTTCAACTCTATTTGTGACCTTTTCTCGTATGTGGGACTCTCTATCTTCTTGGGTAGATAATCGAACATCTTTCATTTTGATAGTGAGTCGTTTTTATAATAATAAGTAAAATCAAGAATAATAATCAAACTGGGGGAGCTTAGCTTGCCAGGATGGCTTGGTAAGCAAGCAACCAGTTATGTAGGTGCCAATTCCCAGTTCCTTCTCTTCTTTCTTTTCTAGTTTAGTGACAGTTCATCAAAACAATTGTCCAAGATTGCTAGATCGAGCACGTGACGTGCATAGTCTTAAGTTCAAGAGCGGGTTGTCTCCTCTTCCAAATTTCTACTACTTCCTTGCCTTCCCTTTTCAAGGATCTCCTTGTTCTCTTCCCAGATTTTCCTCCATACCTTCGCCGCCTTGCCTTCTTCATTATGTTGTTCCATCCTTTAGGGATGTTCGGTAGGTGTCCGGGCCTCCTACAAAATCCTTCCGACAAGAATGCTGCTTGAACATTGTAAGACATTGAACCGTCTCGCTCTTGTAAACACTGATCATAAGTGGCAAAAGCCACCAGAATGCTCATTTTTTGTCCATAAGCTCTCCTCGCCTTAATTCTGTTTGGAAGTAGCCCCTACAACCCCTTGACTCCTGCGGGCTACGTTTGAACTAAACGAGAGTAAGGCTTTCTTCTCCCCAAGGGAACAAACTGTCTACTAGGAGGGGGAAGGACCCTCGCCTAGCTAACGGAGTTCCCGAGGAACCGACTTCAGTTAGTGATGTGAGGCCTCAAACATCAAACCATATCTTACTGAATAATCTGACTGAACCGAGTGAGGTATAGACAGATTATATCACAACTTGTGTTGTGGCGAGATGAAGGGACGGAAGGAGCCGGTTCCCTTGCTTGCTTACCGGACAAGAAGGATTTCACTTTAGACCACTAATGGACTATAGCGAACAGAGAGAAACAAACCTAAGTCACTATTTGCGAACCATAAGGAACACTAGCACTACCAGTGACTGGTTAAAAAACAGATAGAACACTCTTTCCTACTCCAGGCAAGTAGTACAGTACGAATACGGACTATAACTCCAGCCTACTGCTCCGTACAGAGTAAGGATTCACGGATTTCAAACACTCTAATGGACTATAACGAGCTGAGTAGTGTAGTACTAAAGCCCCGAGTGACTCTTGGCTGCCTTCAGTGGTAGACGCAATTACTTTGACTACTCTATTCCTACAAAACGAGCCAATAAAGAGTGGGGGAAGGGACGGCTTTGAGACTACTGATGTCTCTAGCGTTGATACATAGAGTAGCCAGGTAGTGGATTTTTTATAAAAAGTCTTTCTTTCCTCCTTTTATTAGAGTATAGGTCTTTCCCTCTTTTCTTCTCCGTGTGTATTGAATGATGGAATGAATAGAGCCGCGTAGCGCGTAGCATAGCGAATGTTGAAAGCTCTGCGTAGCGTTCTTATTCTTAATGAACAGTAGTAGTAAATTGTAGAAGTAGAATAAGCAGCTCCTCTCTGTTTCGGTGTAGAGCGGTGGCTTATGTAGCGATCTGGCAGGAGCTCTTTCAATACGCCACCTCCACTTGATTACTCAATGAATGAATGCGTTGTTGATAAAGTGCATAGCGGGCAAGGGCTTCCTGATCTGCTTTTGACCTTCCCCATCTGTTCTCACGCACAGATTCTGCCACTTTAAATCTTTCTGGCCAGCGTTTGGATTCCTTCTGCTTTCGTGCGTGCTGATGCTTTCAGCCTTACTCAAATAGGGGGTGGTGTTATATTCCAAACTTAATCATGGGCTGGGCGCACTCACTTTCTTTCAATAGAAAAGGGTTCGATCATAACATAAGCTTCTTTTAAGGTATCCCCCTTCATACACCATTGTTATAAGATCGCAAAAGCCTCTCCTAGCCTAGGGATCGAAGCTTCTCTTTCTATGAGAATCCTGCCCAAATGAAAGATCATACGCTGCCCTCGATAAGCTTCATGAAAATATGGATATGCATGCCATAGAAGCCCCCCCCCCCCTTCCCTTACTCCATAGGCAACTCGATAACTATCCCTAGTGAACTGGTAGCAAAATGAAAGAAGAATTGGGAATGGTGCTTGCTAGGAATGAAGCAAAGAGACTTTCAAAAATAAAAATGGACTTTTCTAATATTCAGGAAGAAATGGAAATTCCACTCAAGAGAGAGAGAGATTATGTACAAGATTTTGACAGGCAAGTAAAATCCTTGGAATGGGGATTCAAAGGGATAGGAAAAGTGGGACTTTAGCACTTTCACAAAGGAGGTTTGTGGAGAAGTTGCTTGAGTTTTTTGGCATGAGCAAGGCAAAGCCGGTAAAAACACCATTCGCACCTCACTTTGTAGCGCTTACTCTAAGAGCGACAACAGCAAGTGCCCTTACTCAACATCTTTTAACGGGATGGATCAACTACTTATTTAGTGTAGTTACGATAGAACCAGGATGAAAGAACAGCAATTCTCTGATCATGGGAACAGAGTGAACAGTCGATTCGGCAAAGAGAGGTGTTACAAACACCAGGGCAATCTCGATGAAAGTAGAAGCAACTAGATCAACGGCTACTTTCCAGCTTGCTGCTTTCACTATGACCTTCCCCACCTAATCTTCCTCCATATAGGAGGGGTATAGAAGAAGCCTCGGAACTACGCTTGAAGCTTCATTTAGATCGATTCCAGTCACCGCTATGCCACATCAATCCGTTATCTCTCAACTCTCTTCCTTAGCAACGATAGATTCTCCGGGCAGCCATATTTGCGTGGAACTACATAAGTACATTAGTTAAACGAGCAGTGGATTACATCACCCCGATTCGCACCAAGTTTCTTTGTCGGACATGGAGAAAGCTCCAAGGATTGACCCGGGGTTAGACTACTCTACGGAACCCCTTTGGACGACTGCTCTGTGCTTGCTGGTATCTTTCGTTCTTTCGGCCAGGACCAATTCCGCCTAAGGCCATGATCGAGCCATGACGAGCTAGACTAATGATGCTCTTTCAAGGACCGGCAAAACTCTCTAATGCTGATGATCAAACGTTGCTTCAGATGTGTATGAGAAGGAAGCTTCTCACAGATATTGACTCTTGGATAGATACCAGCATAGTCTCATAATTAAGAGTTTCTTGTTGGTTGCATTTGTAAAGCGAGCAATAGCTTAAGAGAGCAGCGAAAGAAGCCCATAGAGTGGTGATATTTCCTGACTAGCAAGTGGAGGATCATTCCAGTCTCTGATGGCGTAGCCGATGTGTCATGCTAGGAAGCTGAGCTAGGGCATTTCTTCTTTCTCAACGGAAGTGAAAACCTTCCTCTATGCTGACAGAAGTGGAGAGGCAGGCAAGAAAGAAGGAACCAGGCTAGGGCTCTCTGTAGTAATAGCTGTCTCTGTTCACTCATGCTTGCTGCTTAAGACTCTCTTTTCCCTCTACACCTGAAAGATCGAAGTAGCGGCGAGGAAGAGCTTGAAGAAGGAAGAAGTACCATTGGCGAAGTTGCTTCCTCCAGTCTTTGTATGTATGGGATGTACCCGAGAAAGAGACAAAGCAACTGAGATCAGAATGAGTAGCATTGGTCTTGGTCTGACTAATCAATGTCAAAAAGATTCCATCGATCGGAAAAGCACATCAACGGAAGTGTGCATGCTAGCGCTCTCCTCTAAGCTTCTAGTTAGCTCATCGAAAAGACCGACTCCCGAGCACATGAGTTTGTGAAGATGCGTTGGTTGATTCGGAGACATGACCACTATAGGCCTAAGGTCCTGTCAGATTGCATAGCACATGCTAAGAGCTGCGATGCCTGCTAGAGGTATGGACCAACCCAGCACAAGCCAGCTTCTGACTTAGACTCGATTATCAAGCCTTGGCCATTTCGAGCTTGGGCAATGGATATCATCGGACTATCCCAGATCGTCAAGAGCTCTTTCTCCTAGTAGAGGCCCAGCCTTCTCCACCTTACGCCCTGTGTACCTTACTGACTTCCCTGGGGGAGGTTGAGAAGAAGCAGCTATTGAACCGCCATCTATCTTTGCTACTTGACTGATGGAAAGCTTGACTTTCTTACTTGACTGTTGAACGACTCCGGTCTGCAGATTTTTTTCCTTAAAAATGTCTTTTCCTATTTCAAAGAGGATGTCTGTCTTATGAATCGATTGAAGAAGAAAGAAACTTAGCATAGAAGAGAGGCAAGGCAGAATAAGCGATGTTGGAGGCAGGGCTCCTAGAAGCTCATACCCGTCGAAAGGGAAATGATCTTTAGGTAAGAAAGGCCCCTCTCTTCATTCACTAAGCTAAGCCGGAAGGAGAGAGAGAGTTAGATCCGGGCATAGCCATAGATGTGAAACTCTTTCGACTAATATGAATTGGAACTGGCTACAGAGGAAACCGAACCCGTCACTCCAACACTTATTTCTTGTGATTCTGAGGGTGGGTGGAACGATCAGCTGATGCGTAGCTTCAGAGTGGGCGTAGATCAGAAAAAAAAAAAAGAATGGGAAGCAATGAACCAACCAAGAACAAGCAAGTTATTTGATCAATAGTAGCAGCGAGATGCTAATACCCTCGTTTCCCAGAAAGAGAACCAGAGCCAACGCACCGCACCTAACAAGCCATCGCCAACAACAAGAAGGACTACGGCTTTGCTCTAGTAATAATAATTGCGTTTTTGTCTTATAATGTGCCTCATTAGGCTGTCTCTTGTAATTAGGAAGGGCCATCTCCATCTGCTCTCTTCCTTCTTGGATTCTTACCCCAAAGTTAAAGATGGGTTAAGGGCCTCTCATGTGTCTCTTTAATATAATATTATTCATAAAAAAAGTTTCAAGATTTTATGGTCAAGTGAGCAATTTAAAAATGACCCCAAATTTAAAAAGTGTATTTAACTTTTATATTTTTTGCTATTATATATGAGCGGTAATTTCATGGATATAAGTATCACCATACTTGCTTAAATATACTAAATTGGCTTTAATATGTCTAACATGAAAATCACCATTCGTTGGTGTACGCCAAATCTATATGCATAAATATTTGCAATAGGGATCCATTCCCTGGTTTGAGGATTGAAAGTCATTGTACTTGTTTGCTCTTCTTTAACATATTTTGTAAAGTTGTAATTTACAACTATATGCTTTGTTGGCTTTATTTTGTGCCAAATTTGATTGCAATTTCATTTAATCTGTTGTATCCTGTATTTATTCTAGGATTTAATTGTAAGGGTTGTGTGATAGAGAGAGAGTGTGAAGACTTAAGCTATTGAAGACAAAAGAGTTTTCACGGGTAGCTCGCGACTAAGCATCCCGCGAAATGATGCATGTGCCCTGCACATGACTGGATTGCTAAGAGTCAGGACAGATGGAGACAGCTATGTTTTGCAAGTATCTCGCGGGTAAGGCCTTCCCGCGAGACACCCACGAAACATTCTGTTTTGCCAGTCTGTACTATCTGATACACACTTTTTGTACCCACACTATATATAACCACATTACCAAAAACTTTGAGAGTTAAAAATTGCTATACCCACATATCTCTACACATTTGCTTATGGATTTCCTCAACTCCTACCTCTCCATTTCCATATCATTGAGAGGTTGATAGCCCAAACACTTACCACACCCTTTTAGAGTGTCAAGTGAGAATTTGGTGCTGTTGGGAAGCATTGGAAGAAGCCAAAGATGGCAGATGCAACATGGAGCTTGTTGGGAGATGTAAGGTTCTATTTAATCAACCATCTTGTTGGCTTTATTCCATGCCAATTTGCTTGTAATTCATCACTTAGAAACCCTTTATTTAAGTGGGAATCATGTAAGGGTAGTGTGTGGGAGAGTGTAAAGAAATGCTCAAGAATGTGCACTGAAGCAGAGACTCGCGACTGGCTCGCGATTGGCAAGCCGCCAGATGATGCATACGAGTGAAGCATGCAGAGAAGCTAAATCGTCATGCCAGTTGTAGCAATACAGGACAAAAAGTTGAGACTGACCATTCATTTAGCTCGTGGCTTGGACTCGCGACTCAGTCAAGTCACGAGGCCAAGTCGCCAGTCCACTTTGTTATGGAAAAACTGACTCTTCGCATTCCTTTCTCACTCCAGTATAAATACCCCTTATACCCACAAAATATTGAGAGCTTCCAGAGAGAATTTTGAGAGAAAAACAAGATTGGCTCATCCACAATCTTTACATAGTGACTCTTCAAATTCCTTAACTCTCACCCTCTCCATTGTTACATCCTTTAGAGGTACATTAGCCAAAACCTTTTCTCACCATACCCATATCTATGAGAAGGCTATTTGGTGCTTGGAAAGCAGTTAGGAAGGGACCAATTGATATTGGTTGATGCTCTGGGTTATAGCGGAATCAAGTAAGCTAAAGAAGACAAAGGTTCGGCGTAACCTCGTTGGAGCAAGAAGCTTGGAGGGCTTAGGTACAGTGGGTAGATTATGCTTGGAGGGTTTTCTACTGTTCATGAATCCCAACTTCATTCTTTAGTAGATTATTTATCCCTTGGAGGGTGGCAGACAGGTTTTATGCCGAGGGCTTCGGTTTCCTCTTCGATAACACATCGTTGTGTTGTCCTTGTGTTTGCATCTCTCTTCCCTTAATCTTTGCCATTTAATTTCTACTGTTGATGTGATTTTATTTGGTTTAGATTTTTTATCAATTCTATTATAAGCTTATGTTCATTTTCCTCACATATATAGTTTGATAATAAGCTTGAATTGGTAATTTGTAAATTGAGGGTCTAAACGTTCAAGGTGTTTTATACACTATTTGAACATTCATGGGATCCGGAGAGTTAGAAAAGACACGATTCCGAGTAGCCTTGTTGGAGTAGGAGATTGGAGGGCTTAGGTACATCGGGTAGATTAGGCTTGGAGAGTCTCTTGCTAACTCATGTATCCCAACTGATTGTCTATTGGATCGATTACCGCTTGGAGGGCGGCGGAGAGGTTTTACGCCGAGGACTTCGGCTTCCTTTTCGATAACACATCATTGTGTTTTCTTTGTGTTTGCATCCTTCTTCCCTACTCTTTTAGCTTTCATGTTACTGTTGTGTTATATTGTTTATGGCTTAGAGTAGTTTATTTGTTCATCCGCTCGCTTTTACTCTTTTCCGCACTTAGTATAAGTTAAAGTAAAATCTATCAAGCCGTAATTTTTAAAATGGGTAAACCCAACTCGGACCCTAAAACATTACTCATTTTTCTCCTATCTCTCACGGTAATTGGGGACCAAGATGGTCAGTTTTGAAAAATTTTAGACCTAATTGATATTAGCCAAAACTTCAAGAACGTTAACTCTATTTTACCCTTATCTTTTTTTCTTTAATAAAATTTGTTGGGAATCTTGGGAATTGAGAGTGGGTCAGTATCATTGTAAAGCTTTTAGATCTTCAATCAGGTGTCCCCAAGTTAAAAAGGATGAAGAGAGCAACCACTAATGGTTTGAACTCTCAAGAACAATATCATGAAGTCCTAATTCTTCAAGCACCTGTTGGAAAAGTACTAAAGAAGCAAATCCCCTAGACCTAGTTTATAGTTGTGAAATTAAAGCCGCCATGACCACACATACATGGTCCCAAAATAGGATGCCTAGTCCTGTTTTGCTGATCTTAGCACTTAAGAAGTTAGAAATTCACCTTGCAACAACCACTGTTTGGTGGCACCCAAGGCTTTCACGCTTCGATAATAAGATTTCCCCCATCCGTTTTTGTTTTGGATGTATAGATGGGTTTGGTTTTTAGAGGATCTAATTATGTTTGAATTCTGGCTTATGTTTGGATGCCAAAAAAATGAGATTTTTTCTTGATCATTGGGGTTTAATTTTTGGTTCTGATTTTTTCTTTTTTGAATGTGTTTGTTTCGAAGGAAAAATGAGGTCAAAGGAATGTGTTTTCATGTGAACATGTTTTTATTTTTAAAATTTTTTTATATTACTTTTATTATTATTATTTTAGTTTAGGCCACATGGCAGTTAACATTGCATCCTGGGTGGAATAATTTTTTATTTTAGCTTTTAGTCACACTAGTCGCTAACTTGTGCGATGCACGGGATAGTTAAATAAATATTTAATTAATCAACCTCACATTAAAAGAAAAAGCTAGTTAAATAAATATTTAGTTAATCAACCTCACATTAAAAGAAAAAGCTAAAAGAATCAAGGAAATGCTGATTTGCCCACCAAGAAAAAGCTAAAAAGGAAAGGAAAAAAAAAAAAAGACATTGAAAAAGAAAGAAAGAAAAAACTATATATATATTTTTTTTTTAAAATAATGCTGAAAACTAAAGCAACATTAAGACAATGGGAAATCTATTTGCAAAGGATTGCAACCTTTGTACAGTTGCTTGGCTCAAGGTCAAAATCCAAATTCAATTTTGAAACAATAAAAACATACTTCATATTAATTGTAAATCAGTCTCACTACATAAATTTACTTTTCGCTCTAATGTATTTTGTAGATCAAATATTGTCAAAAGAATTCCAATAAACACTATTGCCACATCTATATTTGTTGTAGGCATTTAATTTACATAGAAGCTGATAGCAACCGCAATAGCTATCACGGTTGCTCAATGCTATGACAATCTAGATCCAAACATTCTCCTTCTAAAATCTCATCTCTTTTCTTTAAACCTACACATCAAGCTTTGTGAACATGCACCCCCCCTCATCTTCATTGAAGAACAGAAGAAAATGAAGTTGATAGCTTTATATTTATTGGCTGCTTTGCAAAGGAACACCACTCCTTCAACTGATGACTGATGACGTAAGTGTAGCCTATACATAATAATCACCAAAGGCAATTGTGAAATTGACCAAAACTCAATTATAGACCTAAAAATAACATGTATAGATATACCATATAAGAGTTTAATACTCACTGATAATTGTCCACAAAATCGCATGAAAAAAAAAAAAAAAAAAAAACAAAAACAAAAAAAACAACAAAATATGCTTTACAAATTAATGCCAAGTGCATGTTCTTCCCAAATGATCTCTTAGGCAACCCAATTTCCGTTGACCATAGACTAACCCAATTTCCTAAATCAAAGCCAATCCACCACAACATCAAAACCTAAGTCATATTTAAAATCCAAATTTTCAAAAGGGAAAACAAAAACCTTACCAATGGATGTATATAGAGGGTGTATATAGAAATGGACCCAAATTAGGGTTTCAACCACTATAAAACCAATTCTAATTCAAAACCAAATCTACCACAATTACATACTATGCATTTAGTGAGTCATTGTGGTGTAATGCGTGGACTTGTTTGATAAAATATGTCAAAGTATCTGTGTGGAATCGGGGGAAAGAGAAATAAATTGAAAGCAATGGGAGAATGTTACTATATTATTTTCTTGGACACCTGCCATGCTTGGTTAGTTAACGGTCAATAACATTTTTTGTTTTAATGTAGGACGAGAGCACAGGTAGTGTTTCAGTGTGTTAGCAATTCCTATGACAACTAAAACCAAGAGACACAAACCATGAAGTTGACTTAAAATATTGCGAGAGTATAACTATCAAATTCTAAATAAATAAATAAAAGCAAAGAGGGAGTGAGATTTTTTTTCAAGCAGGTGGTGTACATGTTCTAAATGGGAATGAAAAGATTCTTTGCAGTACACCTAACATGCCGTGATGTACAAGTTGTAAATGGGAATAAAAATAGTCTTTTCATTCCCATTTAACACATTTTATTTCTTATATTGTTAGGTGTACTGGAGGCATGTTAGAACATGTTTCAATTCCCATTTAACTCATTTTGTTCTCTTCTTTTTTCATTTTTTTTTTTTTTTTTTTTTTTGGTTTTGGCTCATTAGTCGACCTAACAAATGCTATTTGACAACAATTGTCACACTTTCATACAAACTGACATTTGTAGCAACTAAACCAAGTTCACAGACTGTATCAGTTGAATAGATCATGAGAAAACAAATTTAATCAAACAATTAGTCAACAACAACATAAATCTATAATACAGAGTTAGAATTTCCCAATTCAATATAATTGAAGAAAGAAAACCTTGGATTAGAAGTGCAACCGCTAGTCATGGAGGACTCATACTCAGGCTTGCAGGAATTAGTGCAACCAAATCAGGCTTTGATAAGGTTTTCAGAGACCTATTTGAAGGCTTCTTAGAAGGGCCGGCAGATACAAATTTGAGTAAAGCAACAGTTCCTAATTGGCACCAGATTACCTGCAAAAAATAGTGAAACCATTCAAACAAAACCCAAATAACTCAACATATCAAAGTATTTAGCCTTTAGAGAGAGAGAGAGTAACAATTAAATAGCAAGGACCCAAGGTCACACGCAATCCCAATAGGCAAACACAAATCGAATATACCAATATGAATATGTATGTGGAGCTTACATAGGTCAATCCCACATACATATAAAAGATGTGTTCAATACATCTATTCAATAAGAAAATTTTAGACAAAATCTAACATTATAAGGTGATATCCAAAGCATAGCATTAGAGTGCTATTACATAGCTTTGCCATTTATGCTACATATATTCAAATAAAAATAATTTTATGTAGTGAAGTCATAGGTTGCAGCATCATTTTTAGCCTTTTAAAATGATTGCTTAAATAAAAGCACAACATTTAAAAAGAAATCCAAAATTCCAAAGACCTTATCAGTAAAAATCATTACTCTTAACCAAAATTCTAAATGCTTACAGTTCTTTATTAACAAAATTATAACTCACAGTTTTAGTTGGGAGTTGCAATACAAATTTTCACTAACAATACCTGCTGTAATTCAAAGATAACCCAAAAAAATCAACTTATTGCAACTAATAACCTGAAATACTAAACTTAACAGCATAATAACATATAAAGAGCACAATAAAAAATTCCAGACTTTTTCAACCAATCCAAACATATTCTAATTTTTACCAATCCAAAATAGGGGACTTTCACAAAACAGATGTAAATTTTTTTCCAAGCCTTTAATCTACATTGACTCTAATTTCATTGAGACATTTTGTCAAACACTTAGGGTTGGCCTATTTTCACAAAGGATACCAATTCTTATATCATTCTTTCAACCATTATACCAATAAAAACATGCGAGAGAGAGAGAGAGAGAGCGAGAGAGAATATTACAAAGAGACAAAACAGTGAAACCATTCAAACGAAACCCAAATAACTCAACATATCAAAGTATTTAGCCTTTAGAGAGAGAGAGAGAGTAACAATTAAATAGTAAGGACCCAAGGTCACACATAATCCCAATAGGCAAACACAAATTGAATATACCAATATGAATATGCATGTGGAGCTTACGTAGGTCAATCCCACATACATATAAAAGATGTGTTCAATACATCTACTCCATAAGAAAATTTTAGACAGAACCTAACATTATAAGATGATATCCAAAGCATAGCATTAGAGTGCTATTACATAGCTTTGCCATTTATGCTACATATATTCAAATAAAAATAATTTTATGTGGTGAAGTCAAAATGATTGTTTAAATAAAAGCACAACATTTAAAAAGAAAACCAAAATTCCAAAGAACTTATCAATAAAAATCATTACTCTCAACCAAAATTCTAAATGCATACAGTTCTCTATTAACAAAATTATAATTCACAATTCGAGTTGGGAGTTGCAATACAAATTCTCACTAACAGTACCCGCTGTAATTCAAAGATGACCCAAAAAAATCAACTTATAGCAACTAATAACCATTTTGAGTAACTTTCTACTGAGGTGAGTCTCCATCAGCTGCCAACAACAACAATTATCAATTTTAACTTACTTTCTATAATGCAATCTGCACTCAGTTACTTACTTAAAAGAGAAACTGAAATTAAATTCATTCCAAATAGTACAAACAGTGTTACCCACTAAAGCAGAGGATGTGTGTTCCCCAAGTTGATTCAACTTCACCCATTCATCCACAATATCCTTCCACTTCCTAACAACACGAACAAAAATAAATGAATTCAGCAAAATAGGGGACTTTCACAAAACAGATGTAAATTTTTTACCAAGCCTTTAATCTACACTCATTCTAATTTCATTGAGACATTTTGTCAAACACTTAGGTTGGCCTATTTTCACAAAGGATACCAATTCTTAAATCATTCTTTCAACCATTATACCAACAAAAACATGTGCAAGAGAGAGAGAGAGAGAGAGAGAGAGAGAGAGAGAGAATATTACAAAGAGACAAAGTACGAAATCTGGTGAATTTGTCGAACAAAATTGGATTTTGAATAACATAGCTCTTCAAATTGATCATCCTACTATAGTTCCATCTTCATCATTCAACCTTAATCAAAACCAATAACCCAAATACTAAATCAAAGACAATCAACCCAAAATAAAAAAACTTAAATACTCTTGGTGGTAGACTAAAATAAAATTTCAGCTTGCAGAGATTTACAAACGATGTGGACTTTACATTAGAATCTCTATTTTCCCCAAAAGAAAATACATCTTTTCTAAGCACAACTCATTTTGGCATAAAAGTAAACCACAATCAAGTGAACAAATCAGAAGTTATCAAAGCTTTAAATCAAGGCAATTAAAAACTAAAAATAGAATTCAGAAAATTTCATGTCCCAAATCATTTCATTAAGCAAAACATTGGAGCCAACCAAACACAGAAACCTAGTCACAGAATACAAAACCGATAGAACAATATGAAACACATAGCATTAATTTCAGTGAAGCTTAAATACATACATATTATGTACACATATACACACAAACAGAACACAAATATGCATACAGATCAAACAGACTCAATTGAGGGTGTTGGGGCTTCTCTGATTTCAATCAAAATACAGCCATGTATAAGCAGATATTCTCAAAATCAAACTCGAATTTCTCTACAAACTCACCCCAAACTCAAATTAGCTACCAAAAATAAAAATAAAAATTCGATAGGGGTAGAACCCAACAACAAACCCGGTGGTAGAAACCCAGGTGTCGACAACGTTATGGTAGAGATGAACTGAGGGTGAGAGAGGGAGAGAAACTGTTGTGAGTGAGAGATGGGTAGCATCGACAAATGTAAAGCTGGAGAAGGGTGGTGCCGGAGAAGGTGGAGCCGTTGAGTTGTGGGAGAGAAGGGCTGATGGTGGCCTGCGTTTTGGACTGAAGGTAGAGCCGTTGAGTTGCGTTTTGCGTGTGGGGGAACGACAGAGCGTGGGTCTGCTTTTTGGAGGAAGGAGAAGGCAGAGGAAGGAGAAGGTTCCGTGTGGGGGAATGGCAGAGCAGTATATCGGGTTTTAGAAAAGTATTTTGCGTTTATGTTTTTATTTTTGGTTTTAGATTTTTATTTTTTTTTTTGGTTTAGGGTTTTTGTTTTTAATATTGTGCTGACGTGAAAAATTGTGGGAGTTTCAGAGGCTTTGGTTTTATATATAGAGAAAAAATCAAGCTTACACTATGCAGTCACTATTTTTGGGATTAATTCCTTCAACGGAATCTGGAGAAGTCACTGCATAGTGTGAGCTATCATTTCAAGATTCATGAAAGTATTAGATTTTACCAAAATTTGTCACCTCTTCCCAAAGTTGGCTTGTACTCCCCGGCGACACTTCTTGGACCAACTTCGATGAAGCCAAGGTTGTTCCAATCACTAGTTCATGCTCCATTGGTGTAGCCTCTCTGTCTTCCACTGGATTAGTGGGTTGAGGAGGCTTGTTTATCTTGGCTTTATAAAAACCTGGGACTATAGCTATATTTTTTTACGATGAGATGAAGGTCGATGCTTATATGTTAGGTCCGAATTGTTTTTGCTCTGGTAATAGGGTTCCCTCCCTTTCAATCTAAATATCATAGTCTTTATCATCATGATCTAGACAACCACACTAGTAGCAAATATTCAGGAGGAACTCATATTTGCAGGGACGGAACTAGGATCAAAATTTAGGGGGGGGCCAAAACCTCAATAAAAAAAATTCTTTAAAATACAAATTAGCATATATTTAATGTTAAGAAAATATCAACAAAAGAGAGGAAAAACAAAATAACCGTTTATTAATACATTTTAAATTAATAATTTAAAAATAGAATTCAATATTCTTTTAAATAATAAAGATCATCTATAGTTGATTTTGTACTAAACTTTGCAACAATCTCCCTTTCAATCCTAATTTCTTTTGATTAATGATACATGAATTTATAAAATTTATATAATAAAATTTGTAATACTAATGACTGTACACTACACATTAGCACCAATTTATTAACGCAACTATTCAATTCTATAATACCCCACATAAAATTAAACTAATTTACTAATAAACAACCAACTAGTAAGTAGTAAGTTAAAAAAAAAATTAAATTAAAAATTTTAAGTTAAAAATTAATAGTTAAACACACCTGCCATCCCACCCCACACATTGATTAATGGCCACCCACGCACCCCACTCTCACTCACTACAAGTACATTAACTTGGTTTGTAATTTGTATTTGTTAGGACATATGTTTTTCACATGTTAAGAACATATGTCTTGATTTTATGTAATTGGCTTATCCTTTGATAAAACGCACTTTACTTGTATTTGGGTAGATTTAGGATGTTTTAAATACTTCAAGAAACCTTGTTTCAAGATCACGTATTGAAGCTTTAAAGTCTGTTCAAGAAAACAAGTTCAGAGTGCAAAATCATTAAAGCTCGACAGCTGGTCGACAGCTGCATCTATCTTCCTATTCTTCATTCGATGTGCTCGACACCTGCTCAACAGCTACTCGACACCTGCTATTTGTCGAGGTTTAAGATTTTCAAAATTTCAATCTGATTTTCTTAGGATCCGTGAATGTGTCTTTGGGCCTTCTTTTCTCCTAAACCTAGACATATAAAAGGATCAGTTTAAGGTCCATCAAAGGGTTCACAAGTTGCACAAGCATTGAGCAAACTCTGTTCAAGCAAATTGTGACCGGAGACGAAGTTCTTGCCCTAGTTCATCTCTTTCTTCTGAAGAAGTTGCTGTGTATGTGCACCGTAGGGTTTTGTGACCAAGCATCTTCTTGATCTTCATCGTTTGGATGAACTAAAGAACTTTGCAACCAACAACCTTCTTAGTTGGTGATTGAAGTCGCGTACTGGGATCCGCACAATTGGTTAGTCACGTATTGGGAGTCGTGCATCTGAAAGGGGAACTGTCACTACAGAACAAGTCCAATTGGGTATTGGGGTAAGGGTTCAACTGTAGGTTGGTAAGGTACTTGGATTCCTTTACTTGTAACCGCTTGTTGTGATAATAGTGGAGTTTCAGGAGTGGTGACTTGAAAATCACCCGGTGGGGTTTTTGCCGTTAGGTTTTCCCCATTCATAAACAAATCACCTTGTCTTTTATTTTCCACTGCATATTTAGTTTATTGGTGATTTGTTTGTGCTACCACGCGTTTGCATGATAACTTGATTAATTAATAACTTGGCTAATTAATTAATTAATTTCTATCACAAGGGGTCATTCAGTTTGTGGCTTATCAAGTGGTATCAGAGT
This sequence comes from Quercus tomentella, assembly GCA_028535165.1. Classification (NCBI taxonomy): domain Eukaryota; kingdom Viridiplantae; phylum Streptophyta; class Magnoliopsida; order Fagales; family Fagaceae; genus Quercus; species Quercus tomentella. Next base: position 79,992,161 of record JAPQVY010000068.1, read on the forward strand.
GGGCACACTCTGATTAGGGTTTAATCTTTGCTATGTTAATCCATTGACCCTTGTTTGTCATGGATAGAGGACAGTCATTAATCATACCTCTTTTGTTTGATGGCACTAACTATGCATACTGGAAAGTACACATGAGAGCTTTCTTGCAGTCTTTAGATGAGAAAGTGTGGCAAACTGTGGAGTTAGGCTGGACCAAGCCTACAGAAGCGCCAGCCAACTGGGATGATGCCAAGATTAAGGCGGTAAACGTCAACAGCAGAGCTTTGAATGCATTGTTCAGTGCTGTCACCAATGAGGAGTTCAAGAAGATATCCTCCACTGAAACTGCCAAGGAGGCTTGGACCATTCTCTAGACAACCTATAAGGGTACTAAGGCTATCAAAGACTCAAAGCTTCAGAGGCTCACTACAAGCTTTGAAGAGATAATGATGGAGGAGGATGAGTCCTTAGATGAGTTCTATGCCAAGCTAAAAGACATAGTGAACTCAGCCTTCAATCTTGGGGAAACCATTCCTGAACCCAAGATTGTGAGAAAAGTGCTCAGATCTCTACCCGAGAGATTTCATGCCAAGATTACGACAATAGAGGAATCAAAGGATATTGACAAGATTCCTCTAACTGAGCTGGTTAGAAACTTGCAGACCTACGAGCTAAGGCTGACAAGAATAGGCAAGTCGGGTAAAAGTAAGAGTATAACACTGAAGGCCAAGAGCAGTGAAACAGATGAATCTTCTGATGATGAAGATTCCAAGATGAAATCCTACATCACCAGGCAGTTCAAGATGTTCATGAAAAACGCCAATGGAAAGGGTATCGACAAGGACCGCAGGCAATCCAGTTCTTCTCAATTTAAAGGCCAAGACAAAGGGAAGAAGGATGCTAAGGAAGGTGGTCAGTACACTGTTCCGTCAGGACCTAAGTGCTTTGGGTGTCAAGGCTTTGGTCACATGAATCATGAGTGTCCCACATACCTCAAGAGCATTGGGAAGAGCAAGGCACTTGCTGTTACCTTGAGCGACACTGAGCCTGAGGAAGATTTTGACAATGAGGATGACAGAATCTTAATTGCCTTCATAGCCACAGTCAATCCTACTGATGGGATTGTTGAAGATGTGGTTGAAGAAGAGGAACTGGTGGAATCTAAGTTTGAGAAAATGGATGACCAAGATGACATCCATACAGCCTATGAGAAGCTGTATAAGCTTTCCGAGAAACATGAGAAATTATATAGGCTAACCACCAAGAAGTTTAGTGATGTGGAACTTGATCGTGAGGAGCTTTCCACAAAATTTGATGAAGCCAATCAGACTATTGGAGCACTGAGATTCGAGAACAATTTCTTGGCTGAGAAGACTAAAAAGCTTGAAGCGGAGCTATTTCAAGTCAGAGCTCAATTGGAGAGGACTTCAAACACAAAGCTGAATGAGATGCTGAGTATTCAGAAATCTACTTCAGATCGAACAGGTTTAGGGTATGGTTTTTCTTCCTCTAATACTGCTTCTTCTAGTACCACTGTTGTTGTTCCTCCTACTAATAATGTTAAAACTGAGAACAATGAGATTAAAACTGAATTAGCTAGTGAGAACTTAAACAAGGGAAAATCTATCTTAGGAGCACCCCCTAAGCTTGAGAAGAAAGATGTTAAAAACCCTAGAGCTAAGAAGGCTAACTCTTAAAAGCCTAAACAAAAGAAGCAGCATCTCTATCATCATTGTGGAACTGCCGATCATACTCGACCAAATTGCTATAAGTGGCTTGCCACTCAACAGAGCAACGTCATGACAGCATCTAGGAACCAGAATCAGCTTCAATCCACTCTTGCTCCTCTTGGAGATCTTCTCAAAGCCCTCATGTTCCTTTCGAACTTGAATGGGTTTAATTCTTCCCCTTCACTGCCGGTTCAAGGGTTTACTAGACGGAAAGGTTCTTCCAAGGTGTGGAAGGAAAAGTGAAAGTTCAAATAGTGTAAAAACACCCTTGAAAGTTTAGACTCCCAATTAACAAATTAACCAATTCAAGCTTTATGTCAAATAAATAGTGTGCGGAAAATGAACATAAGCTATAATGTAGAATTGGACAAAACTATCTAAGCCAAATTAAAATCACAACCACAGCAGAAAATAAAAGGCAAAGATAAAGGGAAGGAAGATGCAAACACAAAGACAACACGCGATGTGTTATCGAAGAGGAAACCGAAGCCCTCGGCGTAAAACCTCTCCGCCGCCCTTCAAGCGGTAAATAATCCACTAGAAAATGTAGTTGGGATACATGGACAGCAATAGACCCTCCAAGCCTAATCTACCCAGTGCACCTAAGCCCTCCAACCTTCTTGCTCCAACGAGGTTGCGCCGAACCTTTTTCTTTTCTAACTTCCCGGATTCCGCTACTAGACCATAGCATCAACCAATGAAGATTGGTTCCTTCCTAACTGCTTCCCAGAACACCAAACAACCCTCTCACAGTAATGGATATGGTGAGAACAAGGTTTTGGTAAAAGGCCTCTCAAGGATTTGGCAATGGAGAGGAAGAGAGTTGAGGAATTTGAAGAGACACTAATGTAAAGATTGTAGATGGTTCAATATTGTTTTGCTCTAGGGTTTCTCTCACAAAATTCTCTCTGGAAGCTCTCTGTCATTTGTGGGTATAAGGGGTATTTATACTGAGGTGAGAGGAGAATGTGAAACGTCAGGTTTTTCAAAACAGGGCTGGCTCGCAGCTTGGCCTCGCGACTTGACTGAGTCGCGAGATAACCGTATGGCCAGTTGTCCTGTTTTGTCCTGTAGTGCTCCAGCTAGCATGACTGTTCACCTTCCGGCATGCTTGGCACGTGTGCTGCGTCTGGCGGCTTGCAGCCGCGAGTCACCCGCGAGATCCAGTCGCGAGTCTCTGTTTTCTTGCACACTCTTGAGCAATCTTCACTCTATCTCACTCACTACCCTTACAACAAGCCTCACTTTAAAGAACAAGCCTTTGGCCTTTTGAATAAACATTCTCTTTAATTTTTGGTCGCTTTCCCTTTTTCCTAGTCGAATACTAGTATGTGCGACAGGCTTTTGCAGCTCAATATCTCTTTTCATTTGGAGATTTACATTTGGTGAGCTCTTTTTAGCAAAAACAAAAATAAAGAGTGGGAAGATCAACATAACCATTCACTAATCATTCATGACAAGTTTGAAGATCTATTTACAACAATCACATAGATTTCAAGATTTCTCCTACAGTGATATGAGTGCAAAGAAACAAGTAATGCTCGAAAATGCACAAAACCATTAGCACAAAGGTACAAGGCAAAACATGTTTTGAGACAAAAGCTCAACAATGTCAATCAAACTTTTGATTTTCTAATTTTTATGTGATTTTTGGATTTTTGACACATAAGAAGAAAAAGGTTGATCAAAAACAAAACAAAATCAAAAGTATGCACAAGTAGACAAGCAAACAACCAACAGCAAAAACAATAAGCAAACAAACAAACATCGTCGCAAAGCATAGGAAGTATTAATGCATGGACATGTTATAATGCTTATGCATGAGTACCCTTCTTCACCCACACGTCACTTGCGTTTAGGGTGATTTCCTTATAGGATTGGGTACGGGAGTTAGGGCTTTCAAACCTTCGTGAGAAGCTTTCCAAGCAGTTGGTGAATGCACCAATCATCTTCATCACGTTCATCATTCCGGGATCACCATTTTGATCTCTAGATTGTTCACCTACCCAATTTCTTCTATCATTTCTAGGTCCTCGTGACCTTTGAGGAGTTGCTCTCAGCTTTTGACAATTTGGTCGAGTATACCCTTGAAGTCCGCAATGATGACACACATAAGTTGATCTAGGACCTCTTTGTGGTCGTGGACGAGACTTGGCTCGAGATTCTGACCTGCCCATAGATTGATTACGGGAATTCAACAACCGTTCGTTCCCCACATTTCTCTTCTCCTCTATCTTGGGCTTCTCAGCAGTAGGACCAACTTCAACTGGATCTTTAGCCTTAACAAACTTCACTTCTTTAGTGACAGTTCCAGATGAGCCACTTCCTCCGGTATATCCCAATCCGGATTTGTCTGAAAAGCTCTTTTGAGATGAAATAACATCATCTAGCTTCTCGGTGGAGACCCTCTCTATCTTGGCATTAGCTTGCACAACCTCTTGCTCAAGAAATCTCACTTTTGAGTAAGCTTCTGACAACTCACCATTCAAAGTTTCTATCTCACATTTGGCCTCCTTATAGCAAATTAGGAGACTTCTATAGTCCTCCTCTGCCTTCTTCATCTTTCTCACAGCTACCTTGGTCACCCTTGTGTACTCACCCGACTTTTCCAGGAGTGAGTTATAATTCTCTTGAAGATTGGCCGTGCTTTCATCTTCTTCAACATCTGATTCCTCGACAACTCCCAATGATTCTTCATCACTATGTTCTCTAAGGTCTCGTACAAGCAGATTCAATTCGTCTGAAGACTCAACATGTGCAATAGTCATAAAAGCTGAGTAGTTCCCCTCTCCATCACAGCTTTCTTCTGATTCCGAGTCGGATGAATTCGAGTCACTTAATGTCGTGGCATACACCTTGCCTTTCGATTTCAAATAATTCGGACATTCTTTCTTAAAGTGTCCATGCCCGTTGCACTCAAAACAAGTGACACCTTGTGTAGATTGGGATTCTTTTCCATCTTTCCTTTTGAATTCCCTTTTTGAATTTTGGAATTTTCCTTTATCACCAAATTTTCCATTATTCTTGAATTTCAAGAATTTTCGGAAATTTTTTACAAGGTATGCAACATCTTTATCAACCACATCGTCTTCCGATGAGTCATGGACTTCTACCTTCTCATTAATGGTCTTAAGAGCAAGAGATTTACTCTTCCGTTGATTGGGCAGCGACATCTCATAAGTCTGAAGAGAACCAACCAGCTCCTGGACTTTGATGTCATCGAGGTCCTTGCTCTCTTCAATCGCTGTCACTTTAGCACGAAAACTTTCCGGCAATGATCGAAGGATCTTCCTTACGATTTTAGAATCCTCCGTTTTCTCCCCCAAATTGAACTTGCTGACAACCACCTCATTCAGCTTCCCATAGAAAGAGTCAAAGGACTCATCCTCACTCATTTTGAGCTCCTCAAACTGAGTGGTCAGCATTTGTAACTTGGTGTCTTTCACTTTCTTCGTGCCTTCGCAGGTGGTTTCCAATATCTCCCATGCTTCTTTGGCAACGGTGATGTGGGAGATCCTGTGAAATTCATCTGGAGACACACCACAGAAAATAACATTTAAGGCTTTACTGTTAGCATTAGATGCAGCGAGTGCTGCCTTATCCCATGTGGATTTGGCTGCCTCAGGTCAGGTCCAACCACTCTCAACAGCATCTTAAACAGATTCATCAATGGAGCACAGAAATGCTCTCATGCGAACCTTCCAAAAAGCATAATTACTACCATCAAAATATGGAGGTGCATTTAGGGATTGAGACCGATCCATCTCAAAAGGGAGTCAAGGATCACACAATGGTATTGAAACCAATAGGAGTGTACTTGCTCTGATACCAATTGAAAGTTCAAATAGTGTAAAAACACCCTTGAAAGTTTAGACCCCCAATTAACAAATTAACCAATTCAAGCTTTATGTCAAACAAATAGTGTGCGGAAAATGAACATAAGCTATAATGTAGAATTGGACAAAACTATCTAAGCCAAATTAAAATCACAACCACAGCAGAAAATAAAAGGCAAAGATAAAGGGAAGGAAGATGCAAACACAAAGACAACACGCGATATGTTATCGAAGAGGAAACCGAAGCCATCGATGTAAAACCTCTCCGCCGTCCTCCAAGCGGTAAATAATCCACTAGAAAATGTAGTTGGGATACGTGGACAGCAATAGACCCTCCAAGCCTAATCTACCCAGTTTACCTAAGCCCTCCAAGCTTCTTGCTCCAACGAGGTTGCGCCGAACCTTTTTCTTTTCTAGCTTCCCGGATTCTGCTACTAGACCATAGCATCAACCAATGAAGATTGGTTCCTTCCTAACTGCTTCCCAGAACACCAAACAACCCTCTCACAGTAATGGATATGGTGAGAACAAGGTTTTGGTAAAAGGCCTCTCAAGGATTTGGCAATGGAGAGGAAGAGAGTTGAGGAATTTGAAGAGACACTAATGTAAAGATTGTAGATGGTTCAATCTTGTTTTGCTCTAAGGTTTCTCTCTCAAAATTCTCTCTGGAAGCTCTCTCTCATTTGTGGGTATAAGGGGGTATTTATACTGAGGTGAGAGGAGAATGTGAAACGTCAGGTTTTTCAAAACAGGGCTGGCTCGCGGCTTGGCGTCGCGACTTGACTGAGTCGCGAGATCCAGTCGCGAGATAAACGTATGGCCAGTTGTCCTGTTTTGTCCTGCAATGCTCCAGCTAGCATGACTGTTCACCTTCCGGCATGCTTGGCACGTGTGCTGCGTTTGGCGGCTTGCAGCCGCGAGTCACCCGCGAGATCCAGCCGCGAGTCTCTGTTTTCTTGCACACTCTTGAGCAATCTTCACTCTATCTCACTCACTACCCTTACAATAAGCCCACCTAAATACAGGGTTACTAAATGCTGAAATACAAGCAAATTTGGCACGGAATAAAGCCAATTAGATGGTTGAATAAATTCAACCTTACAAAAAGGGCTCAAAGTGATTCTATCACTTTTCTCTCTCTCTTCATGTCTTTTTTGTGTGTGCATTACTTGTGTTTTGCTTTCATGTTTTGAGTCAGTCTAGTTTTTATGCTTTGTTTGTTTAACATGTTTTTTGTTTGGTTATTTTTCAGTTTTTTCTTTGTTTTGTTTTTCTTTATAAAAATTAAAAAAAAAAAATTGAAAAATTAGAAAAATACAAAAACAGTGTGTGTTTTGTACATTGGTACTTGTATACCTTGGATGGTCATTGAAACAAAGTCTTCTAAACTTTGTATCATTTGTAGCTTAGATGACCATCTCTATGCACAACTAAGCAAGTGAGCTTTGTGGCTCGTGGTTGTAATAAGTACGATTAAGTTGTCTCTTAAACTTAACATGCATATCACTCTTTTTGACGGGAAGGACTAAAAAATCCTGAGAGAAAGGCAAAAATAACCATCTCACCACTGTTGCCCGCCAATCATAATAAGACACCTGTATGCTTCGGCATAGCAAAAGTGCAGTGTTAATGACATTTGTGTGCTTAAGCATAGCAAAATTAGAATGTCAAATATCATTGGGTATTTCTTTTCTCTCTCTAATAAGCCCATGCATGATATGCTTAAAAGAAAAATATGCAAAGAAAATTCAAAAGCAAAAAGATCAAAAATGCTTTAATCATGATTGCAAGCATGTATTCTAGGAGATGTGGGAGTTATAGGATGTACCTTAAAGGTGATAGTTCCCATCAAGCAGTTATGATTGTGTGTGAGTTAAAGTGATTTTTGCATATCTCAAATCGTCATAACATGCATACACTTATGCAATCTTGCGATGTTTTTCACGCACAACATGCAATATTCTTTGCTACTTTTGATACATGTGCAGGTACAATGTGATTTGGCCATCACGAGGTTTTACATGTATTAATGTATGCTCACTAAACTGTCTAAACTCGTTTTTGAAATATAAAATTGGTTAGAATTGTTTAGTGTGTGTGTGTGTTTGTGGAGATCCATGTGCTTAAATTTTCATTTGAGAGATGATTTTAAGAGCTTAATATATTGATTAGATCGTTGTTTGAGTTGCATGTTGGATTGCATTCATGTTTGTGTTTTTCACATCTCGAAAAACTGCTTTTAAAAAGTTGGCTCGACACCTCCTCGACACCTCCTCGATAGCTGGCTATCTGTCAAGCTTCCTTAAGCTTTTTCTTATCGCAATCTCGCCTGCACCTCGATACCTGGTGGATCTATCGAGATTGGATCTGTATGCTCGATAGCTTCTCGATACTTGATGGATCGATCGAGCTTCTATTCTTAAATCAGATAAGTTGATCCTCGATACCTCCTTGATACCTCAACTGTCGACGTGTATTTTCTCGACACCTCCTCGACAGATAGCTTGATACCTGTCGATACCTTCATCTGTCGAGAATTACAGGCTTTCCTATATAAAGCCCATACGCTATTCGGTCTTCATTTCCATCGATCTCTCTCTCGACAGTTCTCTGTTTCTCTCCCAAAAACTCTCCAATCTCACTCCTATCTTGGTTCTCAAGGATTTTCCAAGGTTTTTCACATTTTTCCTCACTTGGTAAGCTTCTAATCCTTTCTCATTCATGCATTTCATGTTTTGAAACCTAGGATTTGGGGTTTTTGGAAATTTTTGGGGTTTGTCAAAATTGATGAGATTTCATTGAAATTTTGGGTTGGGTTTTCACTTAAATGTGTTTAAAAACTCATACATTGCATCACATTAGCATTATAATGATCTTACCATGCATTTAGATGTGTGCTATATGATTGTGTGCTGGTAGGTTTGGATTGGGCTGAGCCCATGGTGAAATTTCTTTTGCATGTCACATGTTCATGCATTTCTCATGCATACGTACTTCTTTTCAATATATTTGATATATTTGAAAATGTTTGGGACTTTTCTGATTGTCTTTCTTTTTCTCCCTTTCTGTTGTTTACGTTAGTCGTGTCTATGGCACCTAAGTGTAAATCCACTCCAGCCCGGAACCCTCTTCGTTTTGGTGCTTCTTCTTCGTCTGATCTTACTTTATCTCATATCCGATTCCATGATGATGATGCCTTTAAGGCATTTTCGGAGAACTTTTCTCGACGAGGCATTCATTCGGAATGCCAAGTCATCTTGTTAGATTTTGCTGACACCGACCTTCCTTCTGTCATTCACAGTAGGGGATGGGAGTCATTGTGTGACGCCTCGGTCACCTGTCCTTTCGTGCTGATTTAGGAATTCTACTCCAACATGCACGGGATTGATCAGTCAGTACCTCTTTTCTTCACTCGTGTTCGAGGTACGCGCATTCCTATCACACCGCAGCTAGTTGCGGATGTGCTTGAGGTTCCTAGGATAGAGTTTCCTGATTATCCTAGCTGTGAACGTCTAAGGACTGTGTCCAGGGATGAGCTCATATCCGCTTTCTGTGAGAGCCCTACTTCTTGGGGTAAGCTTCTTTTTACACCATGTCGACCTTTTGCTAAAGGTCCTAGATTCATGAACATGGTGATGACTTTTGTTTTGCATCCCCTCTCTCACTATAACTCCATCACAGAGCCTCGTGCTTGGTTTTTGTTGTCTCTTCTTGAGCATCTCACCATAGACTTCCCTTCTTATTTCATTCTGTCTATCATAGATGTTCATCTAGATTCGACGACCTGTGATAAGCTCATCTTTCCTTCTGCTATCACAAGGATTTTACGCCACTTTTCTGTTCCTTTTCCCTCATCCGACCACTTCACCATCATGTGTGCCATAGATTATGCTACCGTCAAATGTAGCGAGGCCCAGCTTCGGTCACAGCAGTCGAATTCAGCGGCTCCTTCCTCTTGTTCCGCTCCATCCCGTTCAGCTCCATCCACATCGGCTCCTCCTTCCTCTTCGAGCGATGTGTCTTTAGGAGATATTATGGCGTAGTTACAGCGCATGGATGCTCGCCTCGATACACTCTCTACGGAGTTGTATCAGGTGAACATTCGTGTCGGTCGTATTGCTTGGCAACAGGCATCTATGGGTGGCTTTGCTCTTGAGGCTACTCCTTCACCGCCTTCTCCTATGGCTTCTGCTTCTGAGGATAAGGATGGTGATGACGATGATGCTTCAGATGATGATGATGGAGATGCTAGCTCTGCCGATGAGATGTCTACTTGACATTCTTACCCTTTGTCATTCGTGACAAAAAGGGGGAGTAGTTTTGGTATGAGAGTAGTCTATCTTAGGGGGAGAGTTAGTATAGGATCATTTTGTTAGGGGGAGTGTTGATACATTTTTGAGGGATGTAGTGAGGATAGTATGTATCTTTTCTTTCATTTCTTTCTGGATACATTACTCTTGTACATGAGGTCTTGTGACCATTTCTAGACATACATTGTACTTATTTCCTTATTTATATTGATGTATATTTTTCTTTCACCTACCCCTTCATGTGTTGTTTCTTTTCGCTCTTTATACACATGTTTCTTACACTTGTATGCAATCTATTATTTATGTTTCACATAAAGATGCCTTGATGAGTTTTGTTTAAAGTGTTTCAGACATACAGGTTGTCAAAGTCTACTTGCCATAAACTCTCTTCTTGCAAAGTTTTTCAAGAGTTTGTGTTAGGATAGATTTTATTGTATTCAACAAGTGAATATGAGTTGAGTGATTTATGACTTCTCTCATATGTCAGTTGTTTGTTGTGGTTTTGTCACAGATTGCCAAAGGGGGAGATTGTTAGGATATATGTGTTTCACATGTTAAGAACATATGTCTTGATTTTATGTAATTGGTTTATCCTTTGACAAAACGCACTTTACTTGTATTTGGGTAGATTTAGGATGTTTTAAATACTTCAAGAAACCTTGTTTCAAGATCACGTATTGAAGCTTTCAAGTCTGTTCAAGAAAACAAGTTCAGAGTGCAAAATCATTAAAGCTCGATAGCTGGTCGACAACTGCATCTATCGAGCTTAAGGAAGCTGTTCTTCATTCGGTGTGCTCGACACCTGCTCGACAGCTACTCGACACCGGCTATTTGTCAAGGTTTAAGATTTTCAGAATTTCAATCTGATTTTCTTGGGATCCGTGAATGTGTCTTTGGGCCTTCTTTTCTCCTAAACCTAGACATATAAGAGGATCAGTTTAAGGGCCGTCAAAGGGTTCACAAGTTGCACAAGCATTGAGCAAACTCTGTTCAAGCAAATTGTGACCGGAGACGAAGTTCTTGCCCTAGTTCATCTCTTTCTCTTGAAGAAGTTGCTGTGTATGTGCACCATAGGGTTTTGTGACCAAGCATCTTCTTGATCTTCATTGTTTGGATGAACCGAAGAACTTTGCAACCAACAACCTTCTTAGTTGGTGATTGAAGTCGCGTACTGGGATCTGCGCAATTGATTAGTCATGTACTGGGAGTCGTGCATCTAAAAGGGAAACTATCACTACAGAATAAGTCTAATTGGGTATTGGGGTAAGGGTTCAACTGTAGGTTGGTAAGGTACTTGGATTCCTTTACTTATAACCGCTTGTTGTGATAATAGTGGAGTTTCGGGAGTGGTGACCTGAAAATCACCCGGTGGGGTTTTTGCCGTTAGGTTTTCCCCATTCGTAAACAAATCACCGTGGCTTTTATTTGTTTGTGCTACCACGCGTTTGCATGATAAATTGATTAATTAATAACTTGGCTAATTAATTAATTAATTTCTATCATAAGGGTTCATTCAGTTTGTGGCCTATCAGTATTCATCTTTCTTCTTTTTTCTTTGCACTTTTTTTTTTTCTTTTTAGCAAAAATAGTCATATCTTTTTCACAAAAATTCAAATAGTCAATCTTAACACTCATAAAAAAAATAGCTTGGTTCTAAGAAGAAAGAGTAAGAACCAGCCAACATAGTAACACAGATGTTGTAGTATAGTTGTTTGCCAGTTGGATTTTATCATTTTCATGGGCCAATTTGTTACTTATTGGGAGGAGGGGGGCCAAAAATAATTATTTTGGGCTCAATTGTTATACTATTCATTAAATGTGTATACTAATACTACTTTTTTTTTTTTTTTTTTTTTTTAAATTTGGGGAGGGGGGTGTGGTGGGCAGGGGGTGGTGGGCAATGGCCCCTTCCCCCCCCCCCCCCCCCCCCCGGCCGCCCCTTACTATTCCGTCTCTGCATATTTGAATGTAACCCAAACTTGCTTTCCACCTTCCAGGGATATTACACGGCCTTTACAGAGAGGCAGGGATACGTCCAAAGTAACCTTAAATCGTAAGAAGCTCCCCTCGGTTTGAATAATCTCCCCCAGCAGTTCACAAATCTTTTCCGCCACTGCTTTATTCATGTATCGAATGGGGATAACGTGTACTTGCACCCAAAAGGTGGTCTTATCAAAACTAAGATTGCAAAGGGGAGTATCCTTTTCATAAAATTTCATTACTGTCAAGTGTTTTTAATGATTTTTCTATGGCATTCACTCAATAATGATTTTTTCCTTATTATTAGCTTAAGACACCAATTGATTTTTTGGTGTAAACAGGATTCAAACCTTAAATTTCTTATTCATCCATAAAAGGGTTTACCAATTAAGTTAACTCAAACTCACATATAACACATATCAATATAATGGTTCTCCCCCCTCTTACATTCATGATGGACCCTAGTATCTTCAATTTGGAGAATCATAATATAACACTAAAAACGAGAGAGAGAGAGAGAGAGAGAGAGAGAGAGAGAGAGAGAGAGAGAGAGAGAGAGAGAGTAAAGTGGTGGGACTATTGAGATTAGATTGTATATTTTATTTTTCTTTTTATTTTTTAGAGTGATTGTTGATAATGCAAAGAAAATCAGTAGGCTAAATACTCCGGGCTTCAATGGGCTAGTGATTGTTTGGAAGGCATGAAAAGAAAGAAACACAAGATTAAGGTGACCGAGGTGAATCGGCCAAGAACCCTCTGATGCTTAAGTTTGTTTTCCCTCTAGAACTCAAGAATTCCAACTTTAGGAGTGGTGGAAACTTACTTTCATTTGATGTGGATGAGTCCTTATATAGTGAGCTTTGGAGTGGTTACTTGTTTAGTAACTTCCTCAATGTGTGTGGAAGTTAGAAGGTTTAGACTTAACTTCCATAATTGCTATAGAAGTTAGAATGTTCAATCTTATCTTCTACAACTACCCTTGGAAGTTAAGTACTTAGTGGGAAGTTATAGCGATGAACAAGGATTTTGCTTATACTCCAAAATAGTAGAACGTGGTATGAATTACAAGCTTTTATACATAAATCCATTTCTAAAAATTTTCTAAGTGTTGAGGGGTCATCCAGGTGCTTTCTTGATGGACGACCCTCATGCCCATAGATGACCTCCTGATGATGGACGACCTTTTTATGTTGGGCTAACCTTTCTGGCTCTGGACGACTCTTATGGACGAATTCGAGATGGTTTGATATTTAGTTCACCATTAGTTGCCCCTTTGTCCAAGGGTCATCCAGAGTACTGTAGTATTTACTGTTGACTTTTGACACGTGTCATTACCTTAGTGGTTAAATGTTGTGCCACGTGTCGCCATTTCTCTAGTCGAATTTTATTGTTCCAGATTGTGCCACGTGTTGTAATCTCATTGGTTGACTTGTCACGTCGATTCAACTTTTCGAGAAAATGCCATGTGTCATGTTCTTGTTGGTCCATGTCGCTTCACTGACCTAACCTTTAGGCCCTATAAACATGTGCATTCTCTCTCTTACCCTTCAGTTTTCTCATAATTTCTTTTCTGCCATCTTTTCCAAGAGCCTCGTCTAGTCTTCGTCTTCTAGTCTCGTAAGGTATTTCCTTCCCCTCATCCTTAGGTTTTCGTCTTTATTCTTTCTTCGAATTATGTCTGTGTCTAGTAGTAGTTTAAAAAGAGAGATAGACAAGTACCAAGATGTGTCTTCTGGAAGCAATGGTAATAGTTATGAGAGTGGTGAGGATATTACAAGTAATAGTAGTGATAGTAGTTCCTCAGACGAGCATTATTCGTCTGGGGTTCCTGATGTTCCTTTAGAGGAATTCTAGGAAATGCAATGTAGGATGGCTTCTGGGGTAGGGGCTAGCTTGTTTAGAAGATCACCTAGTCCTCCTCAAGATGAAAAGGAGGAGGAACATATAATTTACAGTTGTGCTCCAAAGGTAGCGTCTACTTTGGATGTGCCCAATTTAAAAACCCTTGTAGGTAGATACTAAATTCCTAGTGAATTTAGACCTCGTCTACTTGAAGAGGGGGATTGGTGTTGTTCTCCTTCTTCTAGTTTTGGTGTATATACCTCTTACCTTCTAACAGGTCTTAAGTTTCCCTTAAACTCTTTTTGTAGAGGTCTCTTCCATAGGTTGGGTATTGGACCAAACTAACTCAACCCTAATGGATGGAGGATGATAGTTGCCATGAAAGTGCTATGGCGTGAGGCATTGAAAGGGAACTATCCAATCATAGTGGACAAGTTCCTTTATTGCTATGAGCCCTCAGAGATAAAACAATCTACTGGTTTCTACCATCTCTCGTCTAGGGGCCCTCAATTTTGTTTGATAAAGGGCCATAGTTCTTCTAACAGGCTTTAGAGGACTGAATTCTTTATTATTTCTGGGAATTGAGCTAGGGACCCAGTTGATGTAAATAGTGCCCTCTTCCCCCCTTTTACCAGCTCCCTAGGTCGTCTTCGTCCTAAGGGTATGTCTTCCTTCCTTCCTTTTATTTATTTTTTCTTACTTTTTTTGCTCATCTAACCTTTTCTTGTATTGGTGCAACTGTTACTCATCCACACTTGGACAATTTTTATTTGGAGTGTATTGACCAAGTATATGCCTTCCCTGAGAGATCCTTCCACAGCTTAGTGACTCTCAGTCATATAGCTGCTTGGGGACTTGGTCTTGAGCCCACTGCAAAGAACCTTGCACACAAGGAGACTACTCGTCGAAGTAAGTATCGTCCATACTCCTTTTTTTTTAACAAACTCTGTCTTTTTTTCCATAGGGTTGGCCACGATGAAGGAAAACAAGGAAAAAGTTGTTACCAGTGGTGAAGAGGTCGTTTAGGTCCTGGACGATGCCACTCCTTTGAACGTCCAGAAGCCTATCGTCCAGGCTGGGAAGAGGAAAGGTATATCTAGCTTTGTGGACCTTGGTGACCTTCCTACTCGTCGAGGTTCTAAGAAGCAAAAGTCAGGCAAGACTCCTCCCCCCAAGGTTCCTAAATTCCCATCTGCGACAGTACACCTAGACGCCTCTGCAGTGAACTTGGCACGTACCTAGACTACTCCATCTGTCTAGTCTAAGGACCTCCCTCCTCTTGCAGCAAAAGCTCCTCATAGGGCTCATCCTTTAGAGAAATCCAAGCGTGCTCCTAACTTGGTGTTAGATGAGGGCTATGCCTGTAGGACGTTCAAAGAGCTTATTATTGACAACGAGGTGAACTCATGTTATAATATGTTAGTAAAAGACTTTGAGCGTTTTGCCATTCATGACCTTTTTAAGGTATGTGGTTTTCTTTATCTTAGTTTTATTTTCTAAAAGATTCAACAAAGAAATTTTTTAAACTCTCCCTCGTCCATCTACCTTTCAGGCTATGGCGAAGTTCTACACTGCATCCACCCAAGCCAAGGAGCTATATGATGAGGCCAAGATTGCCAAGGAGAAGAGCTTAGAGCTAAAGAATGAAGTTCTTTTGAAGAAAAGAGGGGTGATTTGATTGATTGAGGATCTTGCTTGTCTACAAGGAATTGAGACAAAGTTGAAAAATGAGGTAGAAGAGTTCAAGGCAGACTCCAGTGAAAAAGAGACTCATATTACCACATTGAGGGGAAGGTTTTAGGGCTCACCTCATCCATGGAGAAAGCTCGGGAAGAAGCCATTGCAGCCTTTATTAAGTCAGACGAGTTCAAGAATCGTCTTGATCATCATTATGCTGTTGGCTATGAGGACTTCCGTGCTGATGCCAAGGAGACCTACCCTGAGGTGGACTTTGACTCCTTTAAAATTCCCACTGCCACAGAGAGTTCCCTACTTCTGACGAGTTCCGAAGATGTCAATGTGGTGGACAATGCCTCAATTGAACCTACTCAGTATGCCACTATTGCCAGCAAGGACGACCCAAAGTTTGGGGGTGATGCACCAGCGGTTTATCCTAGTAAATTTATTTTTCCTTTAGAAATTTTTTATTATTTTAGTTTATTGGAAATTTTCATTGTTTTGGGCTTCACATTTTAAAATTCATTCAAGTACAATTCCCTAGTCCAAGTTTATAGACGAGCAACAAATACAATTGCCTTCATTGGCTTTGAATAACTCAAGGGTTTTTGGATGGTGGTCGTCTACCTTTCTTTAATTTTTATGAATGAATGTCTACTTTTATTTTCATTTCTCACTTGGTGTTGAACATGTTATATGCTTTGTGTGAACGAATTTTATTTACATCGTCCATATTATTTCTATGGTTTTAAGTGTGGCCCGTCCACTTATGAGGACATTTTATCTCGTCCTAAATGTATGAACGAATTTTCTTTATCTACATTGTCCATGCTTAAATAAATTTTTCATGCTCAACACTTTTACCATTCTTTACATTTCACAAGTATAACTTGTCTACGAATGGTATTTCTTTTGCTGGCTTTATTCGTCCATATATTTGACTTATAGCTTGCATTACTCCTCGTCCCTAGGTTGGACAATCCTTTACTCGTCTTTGGTCAAGATGTTTCCAGCATTTACTTGTACAAAAATTGGACTGTTTGGCTGGTTAAATTCATCCATGGACTTTGAAATATTTTTACATGCACATTTTTATTCGTTCATTAATTTAGATGAATATACCTTAGGTTTTACCTCATCTAGTGCTTAGATGAATATACCTTGGTTTATTTTTCTTTGCTTTATCCTTATTTTAAGGAAAACTTATAGACATTACATCCCCGCGTCCAGAGATTTTACTCGTCTTGGGCCTTTAGCCTTCTTTGCGGATTAGTTTAAATGAAATCATGAAAATTATACAACATTATATACATTGGAAACCCAAACTGCATATACATAACATAAACATCGTCCACGAGCATGGCACATGCTTAGAAGCTAATGCCTTAGGGAATTAAAAATACTTATATACAAACAGATAGACTAAGTACATGACTTCGTCTATCACAAATTAATCCATAGACTGTGCAAAAGTTGGAAACTAATGCACTTTTAGGGAATTAACAAATTTAAAAACATGCAATACTAGTAATAAACATAAATAAACATGAGCAAAACAATACATAACTTCAACTATGTCCATGATGCTCATCCATGGTGATGCTCGTCCAGGCTAACCCTTCATTGATAGTATCTTCTTAGATGATGTGCATCGATAATAGCTTAATTTTACAAATTTATATCATTATTAGAAAGCATTATCATAGTTAATTTGAGTTAATTCATGCATTTCATATTTGGTTTTGGAATAATGCTGAATAATCAATTTTGTGCTTAATTGAATCTTATTGCATGAATTTGTCTTTTGTAGCTGAATGGAATTAAATAAGTGGATTTGTGCAAAGAAGAAAGCTAATGGACTTTACTTTTACAAGGGCCATGATGAAGTTAAAGAAGGCCAGCTCATTTAAATTTAAGTCCAATTGGAGCAAGGAATCAAAGGAAATTTGCATCAAATTCAAGTCCAATTCGGATTAGGATTCCAGCCTTCACATCAGTTAGTATTTTTAGGATAACTTTCGGCTCAGATGTCCAATCGATATGATTCAAGTTGAGCTAGAAAGTTAACTTAAAGGGCTACAACTTTTTAGTTACTAAAAGTCGAAATTCTGACAATAAATGGGCCAAAATCGTTGGTTAAGTGAACCCTAAAATCTGGGATTTTCTCCAAACGGGAATTCAACTTGTAATAGGATTCCTTGACCTATTTAAAGGCTCTTTAGGGCAAAATTTAGAAGAGGCCAAGGCTAGTGCTAGGGCTGAGGGCTGAACATAGAGAGTGCAACTACTTCTTTGGTTTTCTTCCATGATAGTTAGTTTTATTTATTTTTCTGGTTTAATGTTTAGTATTTTATTTTTGTGTTTTCTTTCAATTACTATGAGTAGCTAAATTTATAATTAGGGTTGAGGATGAAACCTTGTTAAGGATTATCAGTAATATTTATGTGATTTGATTTTTCCCACAATAGTTGTTCTTTAATGATTTAAATTGTTCTTGCTTCATATCAATTGACTAAGATGGGATTCTAGATATGAGTTCAATCATGTTTTTCTCATGATTTAGGATTTGTATTAATTAATTGATTGCTTGGATTATTAATTCTTGATTATAAAATTGGATATCGTTTGTGATTTGTCTGTCAATGGATACAATTTATGATTTGATTTTTAGAATTGGATATATCTTGTGATTTGTTTGGCTACAGATACAATTGACGATTTGGTTTTATACTTAAGAAGCGAAAAGAACATGCTTTTGATATTTAAAATAAGTATTTTAATGAGAATATTTTCCATGATAGCAAGATTGATTTCTAGATTATCATGTAGTGAGTTGGGAAAAATTAATGATCATAAATATATGTTGATATGAATTAACAAGGTGGATTCCAAAACCTTAATTCCTATCTCTTGATTGTTTACATCGTTTTATTGCTTTATATCTTTTGCTTAGTTTAACTATTTGCTTAATTTTAATATTTTCTTAGTTTATTTAATCTCAAAAAAACCAATTTTTATTAAACTAGATTAGGATTAATTTGGTTAAGGTTTAATTAATTTTCCTATGTTCATTCAAGTCCCTGTGGGTTCGACCTTGTTCTTGTCAAACTATACTTCGGTATGGTTCATACACTTGCGAGTACTTTAAAATTTCACAACAAGTTTTTGGCGTCGTTGCCGGGGACTTGGTTAGGAATATAAAATTTATTTTTTTTAAAATAGAAAAAAAAAACAAAAAAAAAAATATTTCTTTGTGCTTTGTGTATGAGAACTTGGATACGTGATAAAGAAAATCGTCTTGTTAGTTTTGATTATTCATCCATAATGGGAGAAACAGGAGATGATTCAAAAAATCTTAGGGAATTGTTCTCACCCATAACCACCAACTCTCCATGTTGCATAGTATTGCCTACAACCACTGCTACACATTTTGAGTTGAAACCACAGATAATCCATCTTCTTCCTACTTTTCATGGATTGGACAGAGAAGATCCTTATATGCATGTGAAAGATTTTCTTGAGATTTGTGCTACTTGTAAGTTCCAGAATTTCACTGATGACTTAGTTCGCTTGCGTTTATTCCCTTTTTTTCTTAAAGGGTAAGGCAAAAGCATGGCTTAATTCTTTGTCACCTAGATCTATCACTTCATGGGAACTGTTGGTCACAAAATTCCTCTCTAAATTTTTCCCAATGGCCAAGACCAATGCTTTGAGGAGAGAAATTGCAGATTTTTATCAGGATGAACAATGGAAATTTTATGAGAGTTAGGAGAGATTTAAGGACTTGATCTTAAACTATCCTCATCATGGTTTTGAAACATGGAGACTAGTACAATATTTTTATAATGGTTTGACTCAGACAAATCGTAACATGATTGAGTCCATGAATGGTGGTGAATTTTTTAGTCTTGTAGATGGTAAGGCATACAAATTTCTTGACAATTTTTCTGAAAGTTC
This sequence comes from Quercus tomentella, assembly GCA_028535165.1. Classification (NCBI taxonomy): domain Eukaryota; kingdom Viridiplantae; phylum Streptophyta; class Magnoliopsida; order Fagales; family Fagaceae; genus Quercus; species Quercus tomentella. Next base: position 80,011,472 of record JAPQVY010000068.1, read on the forward strand.
ACAACAATGGGATTTTTTCAACTGTAAAGAGAGATCTGCCCCTACAATTAAGATATAGACATGAAAGCTAGGTTGGACAATATCACTCGTAAGGTTGAAGCTTTAGCTTTAGGTAGAGGGATGAATTCTGTCAATCAACTTCAAAGTGAAGCATGCTCTATTTGTGCAAGTCCTATGCATACAAAACAAATGTGTCCTTCCATAGTTGGTTACCCTGATTTTTATACTGACCAAGCAAATGCATTGAATAATTATGGAAAACCACTTGCTAGTCCATTTTCATTGACATACAATCCAAATTGGCAAAATCATCCTAATCTCTCTTGGAGGCAGAACCATTCCCCCATAAATATAGGTGGACAAGAAGTGCATCAACAAAGTCAATTTCATCCACCTACTCAAGCATCTCCTCCCATTCCTCAATCAACACCTCAATTTGTAGCACCACCAAGACAACAACCATCTTTGGAGGAGTCTCTCAAAACTTTCATACAATCAACTAGCCAAGCCATTCAAGAGATGAAAAGTTCCACCCATTTGAATACTCAAGCTATTTCAAAGTTGGGAAATCAAGTTGTCCAGTTAGCAACCCAAGTTGGAGAGAGGGAAAAAGGAAAGTTTCCTAGTCAACCTATACCTAACCCAGAAGGACAGTATGACATCAATGGTTCTTCTAGTTCTACTCATGGCCAAGAACATGTTCAGTCTATTACTAACCTTAGGTTTGGTAAGAAAGTTGATAATCAAGTGAAAATGCCAAAAGTGGAGGATGATGAAAATATTGTGTTAAAGGAAAAAGGAACTCATAGTTCAAATGATGATCATGGAGAAAAGAAGGACAACCCACCTGCCACTCCAATTCAGGATCTTAGTTCCCCCCTTGATAAGAGGTTTGTTCCTAAAGCTCCATTTTCTCAAAGGTTAATCAGTCCTCAAAAAAGTGCACAATTTGGAGACATTTTAGAGGTTTTTAAGCAAGTGCAAATAAACATTCCATTTCTTGATGCAATTCAGCAAGTTCCTGCTTATGCCAAGTGTGAACTTATTACCATATTCAGTATACTTACAGCTAGGTTTGGGGGAGTTAAAACCAACAACCATGACACTTTAATTAGCTGATAGGTCTATGAAAGTCCCTAGAGGTATTGTTGAGGATGTGCTGATTAAGGTGGACGCATTCTATTTTCCTATTGATTTTGTTGTGTTAGACACTAAGCCTGCTCTAAATGCCAATACACAAATCCATGTCATTTTGGGTCGCCCTTTCTTAGCCACATCCAATGCTTTGATCAATTTTTAGAGTGGTGTAATGAAGATTTCTTTTGGGAATATGACCATTGAGCTTAATATCTTCCACATAAGTAAACAAATGCTAGACAATGAGGATATCTGTGAGGTTGACATGATTGAGAGTCTAGTCCATGATACTTTCCTACAATCGAGTTATGAGGATCCTCTAGAGGCTTGCTTAAATCTTTTTGGTTGCAATTTTGATATTGAACACTCAATTGAAGAGGTCAATGCATTGTTAGATTCTGTTCCTCTTTTAAGTACTAATACTTGGCAACCAAAAGTGATCCATCTTCCACTTTCTTCATCCCCACCCCCATCTGCTATGGAACCACCAAAGTTGGAGTTGAAACCATTACCTAACACACTTAAATATGCCTTTTTAGGTTATTCTGAGACCTTACCTATCATTATAGCTTCAGATTTGGATGACCTTAGTGAACGCCAATTGATAAGTGTACTTGAAAAGCATAAGGAAGCTATAGGTTGGTCAATTGCTGATATCAAAGGTATTAGTCCATCTATGGTTATGCGTAGAATTCACTTGGAAGAGAATGCTAAAACTTCACGTGAACCGCAGAGACGTCTAAACCCTATTATGCAAGCGCTAGTGAGAGCTGAAGTTTTGAAGCCTTTGGATGTGGGTATTATTTACCCAATTTCTAATAGTAATTGGGTGAGTCTAGTTCAAGTTGTACCAAAGAAATCTGGCATAACAGTTGTTAAGAATGAGGATGATCAGTTAGTCCCAACTCGTGTGCAAATAGGATAGAGAGTACGCATTGATTACCCTAAGTTGAATGCCATGACAAGAAAAGATCATTTTCCTCTTCCTTTTATAGACCAAATGTTGGAAAGGTTAACTGGTCATGCTTATTATTGTTTTCTTGATGGATATTCTGGATATAATCAAATTCCCATTGCCTACCGTCGCATGCCATTTGATTTATGTAATGCTCCTAGTACATTTCAGAGGTGCATGATTAGTATTTTTCCTGATATGGTGGGATGATTTTTGGAGGTATTTATGGATGAATTTTTAGTATTTGGGTCCACTTTTGAAGAATGTTTGCACCACCTATCCTTAGTGTATGTGCGGTGTAAGGAGAAGAATCTTGTTCTTAACTGGGAGAAATGTCATTTTATGGTGAAAAAGGGAATTGTTCTTGGGCATGTCATATTGGAAAGTGGTATTGAGGTTGATAAGGCCAAAATAGATTTGATTTCTAACCATCCACCTCCTCAATCTGGTAAGGAAATTAGATCATTTTTGGGTCATGCAAGATTCTATCAAAGGTTCATCAAGGATTTTAGTAAAATCTCAAGGCCCTTATGCAACTTACTTGTCAAAGATGCCCCATTTGTGTTTGATGATGAGTGTCTCCATGCATTTAAGAGAATAAAAACTGTGTTGACTTCTGCACCTATCATTCAACCACCTGATTGGAAAGTGCCTTTTGAGATTATGTGTGATGCCTCTGACTATGCAATTGGTGCTGTTTTAGGGCAGCAGGTTGGAAAGGTTCCCCATGTTATTTATTATGCTAGTAAGACTCTAAATGATGCTTAAATGAACTACTCTACAATAGAGAAGGAGTTGTTAGCAATTGTTTTTGCCTTAGACAAATTTAGGTCCTATTTGTTGGGGTCTAAGGTCTTAATTTATTTGGATCATGCTGCATTGAAGTATCTTTTCTCCAAAAAAGATGCTAAGGCTCGACTTATCCGATGGATTTTATTGTTACAAGAATTTGATCTTGAGATTCAAGACAAAAAGGGAACTGAAAATGTAGTAGCAGACTATTTGTCTAGATTAATCGTTGAGCACAATGATGACAATTTACCAATTCTTGAATCTTTCCCTGATGAATAGTTGTTGCATGTATCTCGGAGACCTTGGTATGCTAATATTGAAAACTATCTTGTCACTAATCAAATGCCTTCGCATTGGACTAAACAAGATAGGTCTAAATTTCTGGCTGAGGTTAAGTATTTCTTTTGGGATGATCCATACTTGTTTAAGTACTGTTCTAATCAAATAATTAGGAGATGCATATCTGAGAGTGACCAACAAAATGTTATATCCTTCTGTCACGATCATGCTTTTGGAGGCCACTTTAGTTCAAGAAAGACTGCTGCCAAGATTTTGCAATGTGGATTTGATTGGCCTTCCATTTTTCGTGATTCCCATTCATATTGTTCAACCTGTGAGAGATGCCAAAAGTTGGGGAGTATTAGAAAAAGAAATATGATGCCATTGAACCCTATTTTCATTGTTAAGGTATTTGATGTTTGGGGTATTGATTTCATGGGTCCTTTTCCTAATTCTTTTGATAACTTATGCATCCTTGTAGTCAAGTTTTTGAGAGAGAATGTGTTTGCACGGTTTGGTACACCACGTGCCATTATTAGTGATGAAGGAAAGCACTTTTGCAATAAAGTTTTTAAGCAACTAATGAAGAAATATGGCATCACTCAGAAGGTTGCAACACCTTATCACCCACAGACAAGTGGTCAAGTAGAGATATCTAATAGGGAAATCAAGAGAATATTGGAGAAAATAGTTAACCCTACTCAGAAAGATTGGTCTTTAAGACTCAATGATGTGTTGTGGGCATACCGTACAACATTTAAGACTCCCATTGGAATGTCTCCCTATCAAATTGTGTATGGTAAGGCTTGTTACCTCCCTGTTGAGTTAGAGCATAGAGCTTATTGGGCTATTAAGCAGTTGAATTTTGATCTTGACAAAGCGGTGCTAAAAGGAAACTCCAAATCAATGAGTTGGAAGAAATTCGCGATGATGCATACAATTGTGCCAAATCGTATAAGGATTGAATGAAAAGGGTTCATGATAAAAACATCTTGAGAAAATCATTTGAACCTGGTCAGAAAGTTCTTCTTTATAATTCTCATTTGCATCTCTTCCCAGGTAAGTTACGATCTCAACGGACTGGTCCATTCATAGTTCGCATTGTTTATCCCCATGGTGCTATTGAGATTGAAAATCCTAAAAATGGTGATATGTTTAAAGTTAATGGCCAACGTTTGAAACCATTTTTAGAACTTGAGCCTCCAGAAGTTGAAGAAGTCCTCTTAGATGATCCTGTTTATCAGGATTGATCCCAGTTGTGTTTATCAGGTTTGCAATTTTTTCATTCTTTCTTTTTCTCTTGTTTATTTTCTACTACTAAATTAGACATTGTGTTTGTTTTCTTGTTTAGTTTTATTTTCTTTTGTTCTAGCTGATATTTGACAGAACTTAAAATTTATAACAATCAGATTGATCAAGGTACGTCTCTTCCTTCTCCTTACCTTACTTTTTTCTACTTGGTTCTCATGTTGCATATTAATATTTTCTCTCTTTTCATTCAAGGCATATATTTGAGAATGTAAGGTTGAATTTAATCAACCATCTTGTTGGCTATATTCCATGCCAATTTGCTTGTAATTCAGCATTTAGAAACCCTATTTTTATGTGGGAATCATGTAAGGGTAATGTGTGAGAGAGTGTGAAGAAAAAGTCAAGAGTGTGCACTCAAGTAGGGCCTCGCGACTGGCTTGCGGCCGGCAAGTCACTAAAGCTGGCACATGTGTGAAGCATGCAGGGGAGCTGAAGGGTCACGCCAGCTGTTGCACTACAGGACAAATCTTCCAGTCTGGCCAAGCAGTTAGCTCTCGACTCAGTCAAGTCGCGAGGCTAAGTCGCCAAAACACTTTGTTTCTTACAAAATAACTCTTCGCATTCCATACACACCCTACTATATATAGACCCTTATACTCACGAAATGTAGAGAGCTTCCAGAGAGAATTTTGAGAGAGAAACCCTGGAGAAAAAAAAGTTTGACTCATCCACAATTTTCATCATTTGACTCTCCGAATTCCTCTACTCTCACCCTTTCTATTGTTACATCCTTGAGAGGTACATTAGCCAAAACCTTTTCTCACCATCCCCATATCTATGAGGAGGCTGTTTGGTGCTTGGGAAGCAGTTAGGAAGGGACCAATTGATATTGGTTGATGCTATAGGCTATAACGGGATCCAGTAAGCTAGAGAGGACAAAGGTTCGGCATAACCTCGTTGGAGCAAGAAGCTTAGAGGGCTTAGGTACACTGGGTAGATTAGGCTTGGAGGGTCTTTTGCTCTTTATGTATCCCAACTTCATTCTCTAGTGGATTATTGACTGCTTAGAGGACGGCAGAGAGGTTTTACACCGAGGACTTTGATTTCCTCTTCGATAACACATCGTTGTGTTCTCTTTGTGTTTGCATCTCTCTTCCTTTAATCTTTGCCATTTAATTTTTGTTGTGGTTGTGATTTTATTTGGTTTAGATTGTTTTATCAATTCTGGTTTAGCTTATTTTCATATTCCGCACATACATTGTTTGATAATAAGCTTGAATTGGTAATTTGTAATTTGGGGGTCTAAACGTTCAAGATGTTTTACACACTATTTGAACATTCAATTGGTATCAGAGCGGGTGCATTTGCTATGGTTTAATTACCTTAGTGCGATCCTTAACCCCGTTTGAGATGGACAGATCTCAATCTTTAAATGCTCCACCATATTTTTATGGAAGCAATTATGCCTTTTGGAAAGTCAGGATGAGGGAATTTTTGTGTTCAATTGATGAAACCGTTTGGGATGCGATGGATGTTGGATGGACTAGGCCGGAGGCTACCAAATCCACATGGGATAAGGCAGCCTTTGTGGCAGCTAATGCAAATAGCAAGGCACTTAATGCTATTTTTTGTGGTGTATCTCCAGATGAATTTCACAGGATATCTCACATCACAATTCATAAGGAGGCGTGGCAAATATTGGAGACCACGTATGAAGGAACAAAGAAAGCGAAGGACACTAAATTGCAGATGCTAACCACTCTATTTAAAGAGTTGAAAATGAGTGAGGACGAGTCATTTGACTCATTCTATGGCAAGCTGAATGAGGTGGTCATTGGCAAGTTCAATTTGGGTGAGAAAATGGAGGACTCAAAGATAGTGAGGAAAATCCTTCGATCATTGCCAAAGAGCTTCAGTGCAAAAGTTACAGCAATTAAAGAGAGTAAGGACCTTGATGATATCAAAGTTCAAGAACTAATTGGCTCACTTCAAACTTATGAGCTGTCATTGCCATCACAAAGGAAGAGTAAATCCCTTGCTCTTAAGACAATTAATGAGAGGATAGAAGCTCACGACTCATTAGATGAGAATGTTGTCGATAAAGATGTGGCATATCTTGTGAAGAATTTTCGAAAGTTCTTGAAGTTCAAGAAAAATGGAAAGTTTGCTGAGAAGGGAAAATTCCCAAATTTCAGAAAGGAGAAAAAGGATTTCAAGAGGAAAGATGGGAAGGACTCTCAATCCTCTCAAGGAATCATGTGCTTCGAATGCAACAGACATGGACATTTCAAGAAAGAGTGTCCCAATTATTTGAAAGCGAAGGGCATGGTGTATGCCACTACTCTTAGTGACTCCGATTCTTCAAGTTCAGATTCAGATGAAAGCTATGATGGAGAGGGAAACTTCTCTGCATTCATGACCATTGCTCATGTGGAATCTTCAAATGATTTGAGTGCGTTCGTGGAAGAGCTTGGTGAGCACACTGAATTGGAGTCAATAGGGATATTACAGGGTTACTAATTGCTAAATTACAAGCAAATTTGGCATCGAATAAAGCCAACAAGATTGTTGATTAAATTCAACCTTACAAAAGTCATAATAAACTGTCACTTTGTAAACAACTATTTTATCCTTGAGTACCTGGTTTAATCTTTTAGTTATTCACATATATTGAAATCCAATTTCAATAGATATTAGCTTTAGTAACTCCTTACTAAAGTGGGCACCCTAAATAACCAGTTCTCATTAAACTTATCTCAAGGGGATATTTCGTGTCTCTACAAAGAGATTATGGATTCCATCTTAAGAATATGTGTTCTCTCAACACTACGTGTGGTTACCCAATATACTAAGGTTTTGACCATGAATATTAGATCGCACTCCTGATATATCAAAGTAACCTACATTTCATGATCACGTCCACTACCCTCTCAGGATTAAGAGTCTATGAAATTAGAAGTCGTGAGATTAATTATTCAGGTGATAGTTATTGATTGAATAATTAATCTCATAGCGATCCAGTTCAATATGTCTTAACTCTTAAGACACATCAACACATCAACTAGAAGTCTTCACTTCCATGATCAAGACAAATCATTTTAGTTGATGTGTTATAGTCTTCGTAGATGAAACGCCCAATTTCATTACCGACTACGAACTACGTTTTGAGTTTACAAGGAATTTGTGATTTATATCTTCTGTGACTTATCCACATCAATCACATACAATGCATCTCAAGGACTAAGATAATGTCCCATTAATTCATTAATAAATAGTCTCATATAATTAAACAATTTAATTATTTATGACATGCCAATAAATTGGATTTTAGGGCATAAACCCCAACAAATAGAATTGGACTAAAATGGACTAAAGTGGCTGAATTGGGTTGGAATGCTCTAAATGTATTGAAGTGGACTGAACTAGACTAAAATAGATCAAAATGAACCGAATTGGATTGAAATGGATTAAAGTGGCCGAATTGGACCAAACTAAACCAAAATGGACCAAAATGGACCGAATAGACTGATATGGACCGAAAAAGACTAAAGTAGACCAAAGTTGACTGAAATGGACCAAATGTTGAACCATAATTTGTAAACATAACTCCAAAAATAAATGATAATTATAATAATAAAGTGATGTAAAGCCATAATTTGTAATAAGTAATGTATTCCAATGTGATGAAAGTGGTTTGTTGTTGAAGTAATATCAATAAGATTTGTTATTACATTAATATTTTTAACTGAATTATTATGCATACAATTTGTGATTCTATGGGCTTGTTGAAGGTTTTATAGGCCAATCTTTTACTAGCAGTAAAATTTGTCTTTAACCAATCTTCTAGACATCCTAAAATTGTGGTAGAATTTTAATTATAAAGGAAGGAAAGTTCTAGAGAAGGAAAACTGGAAAAGACAAACATCTTTCAGGAATAAAAATTTGGAGAGAGTGATTGTCGTGTACCATGAAAGAAACTTAACCTTTGTGAAGTATTGAGTGATTGTCGTATACCATTGTGCTTTTGAAGTTATCCCGTTCTTAAGAAATTGTTGTCTCACATCATTTTTCTTTGAAAACTATGATATAAAGGTGTCCCATGCTGACATTGGTGAGTCTGTGCGTCTGATTTCAAACATAGCCTTCCCGGCATAAACTTCCAAATACGTAATGCTTTAGCATTCTCAGGAGACAAAACTGTTATAATTCTAGTTGTTGAGCATTTTAAAGCTATCAACAGCTTGGAGATCTATCATCGCCACTTGGTGAAATACTTCCCTCCACCAAGTAAGTTTGGTCCTAAACCATAAGCATCACAGTCCCCAAACTGTACACAAGCAAAAAGAGAGCCTCCAATGATCGATTTTTATTGATTTACAGAAAGCATATGATAGGGTTCTTGAAGAGGTTATGTGGCAGGTTTTGGAAAATAAAGGAGTTCCTCTCAAATATATTAAGCTGATTAAGGATATGTAAGATAGAGCAGAAACTAGTTTGAGAACAAGTAAGTTTCCTATCACTGTAGGTTTGCATCAAGAATTAGCATTAAGTCCATGTATCTTTACGCTAGTGATGGATAAACTCACTAAATCAACTCAAGAGAAAGCCCCTTGGTGTATTCCTTTTTGATATGATATAGTTTTAGTGAATGAAACTAAAAATGGAGTTAGTGCCAAATTAGAAATTTGGTGAGACACTCTAGAATCTAAATGTTCTCGGTTAAGTAGGATTAAAACATATTACATGGAATATAAATTTAGTAAAAAAAAATACAAACAAAAATGAAGGGGTCATAAGACTTTATGGTCAAGAGATATTAAAAAGTGATGGCTTTCGATATTTGGATCAATAATTCATAAAGATTGAGAGATTAAAAATGATGTGAATCATAGGATAAGAGTAGGTTGGATGAAAGGGAGTAGTGCATCAAGAGGTGTTGTGCAATCATAGAATACCTATTAAGTTAAAAGGGAAAATTTTTAAGACTGCTAAAAGACCAACTATGCTTTATGGTACCCAATGTTGGGCTATCAAGAAGTAGCATATTCATAAAATGAGTGTAGCTTAACTGAGAATGTTGAAATAGATAAGTAGAAATACACAAAAAGACAGGGTTCAAAATAAAGAAATTTGCTTAAAACTAACTTAAAAGATGAGTAAGAGTTACTTAGGATGCTTTGATAATGTTTAGAGGTGAGTGACTAATGCATCATTAACAAAGAGCAAGAAAACAAAAATAAAAAGCATAAAAGCAGACTATGCTTTTATTTTCTTTTTTTATTATTTTATTATTATTATTATTATTATTATTATTATTATTATTATTATTATTATTATTATTATTATTATTATTATTATTATTTTAAATACAAGATAGAATTTCTACTCTATCCTAATCTAAGTGTATATGTGTGTGAAGCTCACTCTTGGGATTAGACAATGGTTTCCCCCCTGAGGGAGTCAGATGCGCATTAAGCTCAACTAGAGTGTCAATAGTCTTGCTACCAGTGAGTCTAGCTCAAGACAAGAGTTCAGAGGCATACTTGGCTTAAGTAATATAAAGTCCAACAAAAATATCGAGACCCACCAATACTAGAGACAGAGGAAGGCCCCCAAACATCAGAATGAATAAGGTCAAAGATATCAGTGGATATTGATTCACTAGTATTGAAAGGCAAAGCTGGTTATTTCCCTAACTGACATAAAACAAAATCAAAATTTTCTGTAAACACTGAACCTAACAAACCTCTAGAAGCCAATTGTTGTAACCGAGAGGAAGATGCGTGACCAAGTCGAGCATGCCAAAGTGCAAGGGAAGGAATTGAAGAAATTGTAGTAGCTGCAGCAACAGAAATAGAAGCAACAAGTGGAAGACGAAGGTTGTCCACGGGAAACATACGCCCAACTCTGGGACCGGTCCTAAGCTCTTGTCCCGTCCTCGGATCTTGCACAATACACCCAGAATAATCAAAGAAAATGCGATAACCTAATTCAGCTAATTGTCCCATAGAAAATAAATTGTAAGAAAGGTCAAGAACATTAAAGACCCTAGGAACCAAGAGGTTGGAGGTTTACAAGGTCATCTTTGGAAATAGTGAAATTGGATCTAGAAGACTAAGACTGTGCAGAAATGTGAGCCATGGGTTGGACACTCTCAGTGGTAGCAACTGTAGCAGCAAAAATGGAAATAGCTGATTTTTTGCATTGATAGCAAGTCTCAATATTATGGTCAAAACGTTTGTTGGATTGTTGGCGAAGATTGTTTCAAAAGGAAGAAGACTTACACTTATTTTTCATTTAGAAGCAAAATATGCAAAAATGGACTACAAAAATTAAATCTACATGAAAAACTGGGCAAGGAGCACCTGGACTGCAAAAAAGTCAACCTTGGGAAAAAGTCAACGGTCAACCCTATGAAAGTCAACGATCAAACCTGCTAAAGTCAACGGTCAAGCCTCCAGAAGTCAAATGATGACGTCAACGGCTGACGCAAGCAAGTGACATCAACAACGGTGGAACTAGGGCTGACGTGGATGACGACAGCAAGAGGTTGAGGTGCGTGAGGGCGCGTGACCTAAAGATGCAACGCATGGAAGCGCGTGAGGAAAAACTCAGATGTGTAGTGGCATGTGGAGGCACGTGGGAGGTGCGTGGGGCGTGTGAGCTACGAACAAAACCTTTGAGACGCGCATAAGGGTTCGTGCAGTCTCCGATGGCATCGAGGCTTCCACGAATGTGTAGATTGGCGTAAGACGATCTCAGTGGTACCTTCACAAACGTAATCGAAGCAAGATTTGCAGCGGTGATGCAAAGGGCAGTGGTCTGTGTAGTGTGAAACCCCTTAACGACGATGACTGTAGGTTCAGAACCCAAGGATGACGGCGGCTGTAGGTTTGGAACCCAAGGATGACGGCTGGAAGACGTCGGAGGTTCAACGGCGAAAGGTTGCAGCAACTATTGTGATGGCAGAAGCGATGTTGAGAATGGAGTCACACTAATAAAGATAAGACTGCTAAGAAAAGGTCAGAGCAGTGGCTCTGATACCATGTTAGAAATACTGAATAATTGTATTGTATTTCTCAGTGAAAGAATATACATGAGTGCCTTTATATAGGAGACATATGAGTGTAGTACAAGTAAGAGTGTAGTACAAGAATGTGTGCTATACAAGTAACCTAGTTGGGCCTAAAGCCCATAACACAATACATGTTAACATCTAGGGTCAATATGGAAGTTGCAGAATCTTCAAAACCTATACATGAATGGAATTTATCGAAGCAAGATTGCTCCTCAACATAGAGGTAATTTTCTAAATCACCTAAGAGGGAATTTACTGCAAAATCTCCAAGTACTGTGGGGTGCATTTATGGATAACGATAGTCCTTTGAAGGATGCCCTCAAATTGTTGAAAAATCTTAGAAAATTGGAACTAGCATTCCAATTGGACTTGTCACAGCAGAATGAATTGGCAAAAAGTCTTGTAGAATTGAATCACATTCAAACATTAAAGTTGAAATCAATTGATGAAATGGGTCGACCTCAAGATATTGATTTGAATCACTTGTCAGGCCTAGTAAATCTCTCTGACCTATATTTGTTTAGGAAACTATTGAAGCCATCCATCATTCTAAACATTATTGGACTCCCTCAAAGCCTGACTGTGCTTACCTCATCGGCCTTTCAGCTTTCAAATGATCCAATGCCAGAGTTGGAGAAGTTTTACAACCTCCAATCGCTCAGTTTCTACTCTGGTTCTTATATTGGGAAAAGAATGGTTTGTTCCAATGGAGGCTTTCGCCAGCTTCTATTTCTGAAGTTCTTCCTACTTCATGACCTGGAAGAATGGACTGTGAAGGAACAAGCAATGCCAAACTTGAAGTGGCTGGAGATACGATCTTGCAAGAGATTGATGGTCCTTTTGGGTTGGGGAGTCTAAAGAGTGTTCGTGAGTTTAAGATAGAAGACATGCCAGAGGAATTTAAAACAAGCATTGAGAAAAAAACCAAGGAACTAAACTGGGGCGAGGGTGATATTGCTATCTTCATTGACAATATTCATTGATAATGCTGAATGAAAATCAAGATTTTACCAATGTGAGGTTATCTTTCTTATTCTTTCTCTGTTTCTTATAATTTTTTAGTCCTTGAAACAACTCATTAAGATTTTGACACTTATTTTGTAAATTCAAATTTATGCTTCCTTTCATTACTCGTTTGACCTTGAGGAATGATGTGGGCGTTGGACAAAAAGTAGCAGAGCTGTTTGGAGACGATGTTGTAAGGTTGAATTTAATCAACCATCTTGTTGGCTTTATTCCGTGCAAAATTTGCTTGTAATTTAGCAATTACTAACCCTATGTTTAGGTGGGAATCATGTAAGGGTAGTGTGTGAGAGAGTGTGAAAAAATGCTCAAGACTGTGCAATGAAGCAGGGACTTGCAACTGGATCTCGCGGCTTGCAAGCAGCCAGAAGATGCACACGAGTGAAGCATGCAGAGAAGCTAAACCATCATGCCAGCTGTAGCACTACAGGACAAAAAGTCCAGACTGGCCATTCAGTTAGCTTACGACTTGGACTCGCAACTCAGTCAAGTCGCTAGTCCACTTTGTTATGGAAAAAATGATTCTTCGTATTCCTTTCTCACACCAACATAAATACCCCTTATGCCCACAAAATTTAGAGAGCTTCCAGAGAGAAATTTGAGAGAGAAACCCTAGAGAAAAACAAGATTGACTCATCCACAATCTTTACATAGTGACTCTTCAAATTCCTCAACTTTCACCTTCTCCATTGTTACATCCTTGAGAGGTTCTTTAACCAAATCCTTTTCTCACCTTACCCATATCTGTGAGAAGGTTTTTTGGTGCTTTGGGAACCAGTTCAGAAGGAACCAATTCATATTGGTTGATACTATGGGTTATAGCCGAATCCGGTAAACTAAAGAAGAAATAGGTTCGGTGTAACCTCGTTGGAGTAGGAGCTTGTAGAGCTTAGGTACACTAGGTAGATTAGACTTGGAGGGTCTTCTATTGTTCATGTATCCCAATTTGATTCTTTAGTGGATTATTGACTGCTTGGAGGGCAGCGAAGAGGTTTTACGCCGACGGCTTCGGTTTCCTCTTCAATAACGCATCGCTGTGTTGTCCTTGTGTTTGCATCTCTCTTCCCTTAATCTTTGCCATTTAATTTCTACTGTGGATGTGATTTTATTTGGTTTAGATTGTTTATCAATTCTGTGTAAAGCTTATTTACATTTTCCATACATACATTGTTTGTTGATAAGCTTGAATTGGTAATTTGATATTTGGGGGTCTAAACGTTCAAGGGTGTTTTACACACATTTTAACATTTAATTGGTATTAGAGCAGGTACACTTGTTGTGGTTTAAATACCTAAGTGTGATCCTTGATCCCGTGTGTTTTTTTGCCATGGATAGTGCTTTGTATGTCTCTATGCATGTTTTGGATGTTGATGAATGTAACATGCCATGTGTTTGTAAAAATGCCTCTATGAGTGTTTATCCTCATGATTGTGATGACATGTTATTTGAATCATTGGGTGTTGTTGATATTCCAAATGACAAACTCTTAAAGAAAAAGGCTAAGAAGTTTCAAAAGAATTTGAGCAAGTTATTTTGTGAAAATGATGATTTGGTTGCTAAACTCAATGAATCCAATAAATTGGTTGAAAAATTTAAGAAACTTGCTAAAAATTCTCTTCAAAAGCTAAAAGAGTTTGAATGTTTGAATATGGACTTGGATGCTAAACTTGTTTTGTCTAACAAACTTGTTGATGAGCTAAAATATGAAAATAAATCTCTTAAGATGCATGCCAAGTGTTTGATTGCTGAACCTATTTCTAAAAATGATGAAAATATTTGTTGCAATCATGTTGTCGTACCCGATTTTGTGCCTATTGTGTGTTCTACCTCAAAAGACAAATCAGTGTACATTCCTCCACATAAAAGAAATCAAAAGGTGGAGAGAAAGGCTATTAAGTCAAAGCCTCCGTTTAGGTCTCAATCTAAGGTTTTGAATGGATCTAAGTTTGTTCCAACTTGTCATCATTGTGGTGTGATTGGTCATATAAGACCTCAATGTCATAAGTTGAAGAGAGAACAAAACCAAGTTGCTAGATCCATTCCTAAAAGGCCTAGTCGACCTAAACACATTGTATGTCACCATTGTGATGCATTTGGTCATTTAAGACCTCAATGCTCTACATTTCATGCTCTTAAAAGAATAAAAAATAAATAAAATAAAAAATAAAAAAAGAAGAGAAACTTGAGCTTCTTGGAAGCTATGCTAAAAAGGGTAAACCGGATTTGAGTGAAAATAGCATGTTGTTAAAGAAAGTGTTTAATGCTCTTAACTCCTTGTCTATGTGCATCTCCGGTTCTCATTCTTCCAATCCTCGTCTCACTTTTCATGAGACACTCATTCCAAACAATCGTTCCGTTTGGATGAGGAAGGGTTCCTATGGTTGAGTTTTTGCTCTTTTGGTCCTTAATCTAATTCTTTTGATCTTTGTAGGACCCTTCATGCATTAGATGCTTCATTATCATGCATTTGTGCATCATGCATCTCTTTATACGCACTGTTCTGATTGCTTTTGCATTTGATCTTACTTCTATGCTTTTGTTTTTATGTGCGTAAAAATCCAAAAACACATAAAAAGTTAAAAATTCAAAAAGTTTGATCGTATATATTTGAGCACATTTCACATATGAGTTTGGCCTTGTACCTCTGTATTTATGGCTTTGTGCATTTACGAGCGTAGCTTGTTCTGTATGCACATCTATCTTTGTAAGAAAAATCTTGAAATCTATGTGTGATTATTGTAAATCAATCTTTAAGCTTGTCGTGAATGATTGGTCAATAGTCTTGATGGTTTTAATACATGCGTAGACTTGTGCCTATATTTCTTCCCACTCTTTTACGCTTTTTCTTAAAGACCTCAACCAATGTAAATCTCAAAAATGAAAAGAAATAATGAGCTGCAAAATCCGTCGCACATACTAGTATTCGACTAAGAAAAAGGGAAAGCGACTTGTAATGAAAATGTATGGTGCCCAAAAGCCAAAGGCTTGTTCATCAAATTGAAATATCAAAAATTTCAGGCATCGATCTCAAAATGAGATGTATTGATTCAAAATGATCAAATGTTATGAATTGTAAAGAAGCCAAATGAAAATCTTCAAAGATATGTAATCATTTTCTTGTGGGAGGTCATATATGTTCATTTCTATAATTGAGATAGACCACTTTACTTAGTGCTAGTTGTGTATGACTTGATTGAATTGATCATTGAAATTTCACTCTAGACTAAGGACTATTCCACATTTGATACACACACACACACAACACACATGCCTAATGTTTAATGAATGCCTAGAGAAAATGGGCAAATGCCCCTTTCAAAAAAAAAAAAAAAAAAATTCAGCATTTTGCCCCATTTCCCAAACTAATTAGGGAAATATCCCTCTTTCGAAACTCGATTTTCTTAAAATCGAGTTATTAAAAAAAAAAAAATTTGGAGCCCTACAGTGGAATTTTAAGGAGTTTATAGTGACGTTTTAAGGACTTATAGTGGCGTTTTGTAACTTGATCTCCATAAAGTCGAGTTACATGCAATTGTTTTTTCTTTTTTTTACCTATAACTTGACTTCATAAAAATTGAGTTACAAAACGTCACTATAGGTCCTTAAAATGTCACTATAGGCTCCTTAAAAACGCTACTATAGGGCTTAACTCGATTTTGAAAAAATTGATTTTCAAAAGAGAGGCATTTTCCTAATTAGTTTGGGAAAGAGAGCAAAATGCTGGATTGTTTTTTTTAAAGGAGCAAAGGCCAATTTTTTCCATGAATGCCTTATTCATTTGTTTGATTGTACTTGTTTAAATGTGATGTGTGTGTGCTCTACTATATATGGATCAATCCAAAAATATTTTTGATTATTTTATATGTATTTGGAAGTGATTTTTATCACTCTTTGTGTTCATGTTCTGTGCTTACTTCATTTTTCATTGTTTAAACATGTTCTGTGTTGAAAAACAGGTGTCTGAGTTTTTCGCGACTCGCTCATGCTCATGCGACTCATGAAAATTTTCATGACTCATTTCGCAACTTGCCAGTCACACAACTCAAGTCGTGAGTTCATCCAAAAGCTTTTGCGACTCATCTTGCGACTCACTCGTGACTCAAGAAAATTTTCGCAACTCGCTCAGTCACGAAACGCCCAGAAATAGCTTTTTAAAGGGCTTTTCGTGGGAAACCTGTTTTATACCTCTCCCATCCTCTCTTAAACCTCTCTTTCAATATTTTTATATCAAAACCCAATCAATTTGAATGGCTTTTCATTCCTTAACATCTCTTAGGTAATTTTAAACTCGTTTAATTGATTTGGATTCTTAGATTATGTTTTGGTGAGTTTTGTGCTCTTGGTTGGGATTTTCATCATAGGGGTTAGGAAAACTTATTTTTTGTCAAATTTTTGTATGAGATTGGTTTCTTTTGCTGATTTGCTTTGGATGTTGGCCCCTTGTGGCAAAAAGAACATGTATTAAGGGTGGATTTCATGGTATTCATGCATTGTTTCACATTGTTGTTCATAGTGTGCATGCTAGGTGTTTGATAAAATGCCTCTTAGGCATTTTCTTGCTTGTTTGGATTCCGATGAGTACCAAATTTTGGGGTTTCTTATGCTTCCTCATTAGGAACATGTTTAATTCATTGGTTGTGGTTTTAACACACCTTGCCCCACATGTGCATTTTCCATGCATTGGATATGCATTGCACATAGCCACCTCTTGCACACACATTTGCTACCATTGTCATGCATTGGTTTATACCTTGTTTCTTCATCCTAGAATGTCATGTTTACCTTATGCTTTGTAGCATTTTGTTTGGTCTTAGATTTGAGTTTCATTTTCTCATTCATCTTGCACCCCTCATGCATCATTCTCCTTGTTCATACCTTTATCTCTTGCCCTATTTTCTCCTTGATCCTTTGTCTATTCCAGACAAAAAAGGGGAGAGTATACTCTAGAGAGTATATCGGAGTGTTTTGTCATTTCTATATGACTCTTGTGCACATCCTTAGAAAGAGAAATTCTATTTCTCATGCACATTTGTAGGGAGAGAGATATTCCATAGGGGAGATGCATATACCAAGGGGGAGAAGACTTTAAGTTAATAAGAAAACTTTGTTTTGTTTGTTTCTTTTTATGTTTTTTTTCTTGTATTGCATCGTGTTTGTATATTGGACATGCATACTACCTTATGCCATTGTGCTTCATTGAATGCATGTTCGGATGATCATTTGCTTTGCTATGTGATCATTGTAGTCATTTCTATTTGACAGTTTTGGTGTATGATCAAGTTGCTTACATGTTTCACATCATATTTACTTGATCGCAATTTGCTTGTTACATTATACTTGTCCTTTTATTACTTGCTTTATCTTGAGGGTCTAATGTGTTTTGTGCAAGCGTTTCAGGTTACAGGTATATATGTTCCAAGTTCATCACAGCTCCTATGATTCATGATAGGAGGAGTGATATGATAGGGGGAGAAAGAGAGAAAAAGCTTTGTGTTATATTAACTATGTTTTTGTTTTGCTCATAGTTCATGATAATGCTTAGCTATTTAAAATACTTTATTATTTTGTACATTTGCTTTATAGCGTAGTACTTGTTGTTCAATGCTTTGCATTTTCTTTAAGTACATCACTTTTGTGCCCTAGTAGGTGTTAGGATTAGTACCCTTAAATCCTATTGTTTGATACTATATGTAATATTATGTATGATATTATGTATGACATGATGTATGACTTAATATTGTAATTAATAAAGCTGTTTTATTATTATCTGAAATAATAGTAACATGAATATTCGGACATTATCATATAGTTCATGAGATGCATAGTATGTGGTTTATGTGAAAAGTCACAGAAAATATAAATCACAAATTCTTTGTAAATTCATAATATAGTTCGTAGTCGGTGATGAAATTGGACATTTCATCTACGAAGACTATAACATATCAACTAAGATGATTTGTCTTGATCATGGAAGTGGTGACTTCTAGTTGATATGTTGATAAGTTTTAAGAGTTAAGACATATTGAACTGGACCGCTGTGAGATTTATTATTCTCGTAACGACTGTCAATTGAATAATAAATCTCACGACTTATATTAACATAAACTCTTAATCCTGAGAAAATAATGGACCTGATCATGGAATGTAGGTTACTTTGATATATCAAGAGTGGGATCTAAAGTAACGGTCAAAACCTCAGTATGTTGAGCAGTCATATTTAGTGTTGATGGAACATGTATTCTCAAGATGGAATTCATAGTCTTTTAACGGAGATATAAAATATTCTCTTGAGATAAGTTTAATGGGTTCAGTTATTCAGAGAGTTAGGCCTAACCACTTTAGTAAGAAATTACTAAAGTATATATTTATGAAATTGGATTTCATAAATATATGGTGAATAACTTAAAAGGATTAAACCGGGTACTCAAGGATTAAGATGTAGTAATCTACAAAGTGGCAGTTTACATTTATGACTTTGTATTACTACGAATATTTTATGAAGGGGTTGCATGTGCAATAAAGTCTTGGGATATAATTTATAGATAAGGCCTAGAGTGCAACTATATTTATATAGTGGTATTAAATATAGTTAATGGTAACTTTGGACTTGTCAAGAGTTGACAGAAAAGTCCAAGGCTCATTGGAGCTAGTGTCTTATTGGTCCCTTTTGGTCCCACTCCAAGCCACATACTAGAGCCCAATTAGAAAGGCCCAAAAGACTAGCTCAATTGGAAAGGCCCAATTGTATGTTATAAGAGAGAAACATACAGATTTTTAAAAACTAACAACTTGCATGAAATGGTGTACGTGAGTGTTGGACACTCTCTAATTCTCTCTTGAACAAATTCACATTACTGATTGAGAGACCACACATCTTAGGCGTTAGTGGAATTGGAGTGAAGATTAAAAGTATTCCCAAGAGTTTACAATCTTTGTTTTGAAATTCACCACATCAAGATACACTCTTTTGTTCTCATATTCTAAAATTTACATAGTGCATGTTATCAATTTTGAATGAGTAGATCCATTAATTTTCCACTGCGCACATGCATTTTTCCATCAGTAGGATCTTGTTCCTAGATGCATACATGTTTTGTACATTGGTTGAGTGTTGGACATACAAATGATACTTTGCATTTAAGCTTATTAGCTTGCATGTCCAGATGTTCATTCCATATGTGAATGAGCATTGTGGTCGCTATTCTATAGTGATTGCTTGTATGGTCAAGTCATGGTTTATTGCTTTATTCCATTTTTCTTGATCGTGTTGTGCTTGCTTCATATGCATTACAAGTTTTCTGCATACAATGATCAAATTGTGTTATTGTGTATCAGGAGATACTTGTTCTTATGATTCAAGAGCTTCACAGATTCTAGAGTTAAGTGTGAGTGAGTTTTGTTCAACTGTTCCCAACTTGCATGTTAAGTCTAGAGTTTGTTTTAGGGTTTTGTCACGGAATAGTCAAAGGGGGAAATTGTAAGGTTGAATTTAATCAACCATCTTGTTGGTTTTATTTTGTGCCAAATTTGCTTGTAATTTAGTAATTAGTAACCCTGTGTTTAGGTGGGAATCATGTAAGGGTAGTATGTGAGAGAGTGTGAAGAAATACTCAAGACAGTGCAATGAAGCAGGGACTCACGGGTGGCTCGCGGCTTGCAAGCCGCTAGAAGATGCACATGAGTGAAGCATGCAAAGAAGCTGAACCGTCATGCCAGCTGTAGCACTACAGGACAAAAAGTCCAAATTGGCCATTCAGTTAGCTCGCGACTTGGACTCGCAATTCAGTCAAGTTACGAGGCCAAGTCACTAGTCCACTCTGTTATGGAAAAACTGACTCTTCGTATTCCTTTCTCACTCCAGTATAAATACCCCTTATACTCATGAAATATAGAGAACTTTTAGAGAGAATTTTGAGAGAGAAACCTCAGAGAAAATCAAGATTGATTCATCCACAATCTTTACATAGTGACTCTTCAAATTCCTCAACTCTCACCCTCTCCATTGTAACATCCTTAAGAGGTTCTTTAATCAAATCCTTTTCTCACCTTACCCGTATCTGTAAGAAGGTTTTTTGGTGCTTTGGGAAGCAATTCGGAAGGAACCAATTCATATTGGTTGATGCTATGGGTTATAGCAGAATCCGGTAAGCTAAAGAAGAAATAGGTTCGGCGTAACCTTGTTGGAGTAGGAGCTTGGAGGGCTTAGGTACACTGGGTAGATTAGACTTGGAAGGTCTTCTGTTGTTCATGTATCCCAACTTGATTCTTTAGTGTATTATTGACCGTTTGGAGGGCGGCAGAGAGGTTTTAGATTATTGACTGCTTGGAGGGCGGCAGAGAGGTTTTATGTCGAGGGTTTCGGTTTCCTCTTCGATAACACATCGCTGAGTTGTCCTTGTATTTGCATTTCTCTTCTCTTAATCTTTGCCATTTAATTTCTACTGTGGATGTGATTTTATTTAGTTTAGATTGTTTATCAATTCTGTGTTAAGCTTAATTAAATTCATGATAAAACTCACTATTGATGTGAGATGAGTGAATACCACGTAACTATATTTCGAGAATACATAATAAATTTTCATTAACTTATATGTGGTAAGTTGCATTATTTTTAAGATCATTAAGGGTAATTATCTCTCATTTCTTAAGAAAAAGTGTTGTACATACATATATAACTTGCTTCACCATCTCTTAAAAGTTATCGTGACTTTTAAGTGGTTTGTGATATATATACATTTGTGTTGGAACATCTTTTCCCTTCCTTTGATTGTTTGTTTCTCTAAAATAAAATAAAATTAAAAATAAAAAATAAAAAAATAACAACAACAACAACAACAATTTAAGATCATTGATAATTTTGCAATCCCTTCTTATAGTGGACAGGTTGCTGCTTCTGCCTATACCAACCATTTCCGTCATTGCAAAAGGGCCATGTGGTGGCGCATGGAGTTGATCCTTAGTGCTTTCATGTTTCACGTCCTTTTATCTGGTCTAATCTGGTGATGGTGATAATCTTTCTCAGCCACAACCGTTCATTCCATTAGCAGCAATTCGGTGCCAATGATGGGCTGGTATAAGTCCAATCTTAAAGTTTGCTGCATATATACCCTCCTCCAGATATAGCATCAGCAGGAGAGATTCTTTATGGAAAAGACTCTTAAAATCTAAAGGATAAAATAGAGTGATGCAGATTGTATAAGATAGGGAGGAAATAAAGACGAGGAAAATTTGGAGTTATATGGGTTTGATTTGATGGAATAAATCCCAGCGAAAACGTTCGAGGTCGGCATGAGCTACCGACTAAGCCAACCATAATATTTCCTTCAGGTTATAGATGTAGAAACAGAGGCTGTAAAATATGAGTTTGATTGTGCAAAAATCATATCATAGTGTTGTTGGCTTAACTGAAAAGAATCTATCTAAGCTTGAAAATATTGCAACAATGGTGTTCACACAGTAAAAACACTCAGTGAGAAGTAATAAACGCAGAGAGAAAATTCAGAGAGAGGGAGGAAGAAAGAATAGAGATTTCTGGAAGAAATGAATGCTTCACTGTTCATTATACTTGATGTACAATATATATATTATTACAAGAGAATCAGTAACTGCCTAATCAGAGATCCCTTAAATCTCGGGATTGATCCGTAAAATGTGGAGGAAAATTAGGAACTGATTAACTACCAATAACCTCCTAACAGACTGGTCTAATGAATCAGTACAAAACGCAGCGTATCAATGAACTAATAACAGAAGGACTAAAACGCAGCGTTTCATTAAATACATTCACAACCCTGCGTTAAATAGAGCGACATCGTTTCATTGCATATCTGGATTAGCCGTTGAGAAACTAGTGAGAAACTAGCCGTTGGCATTTGAAGCTTATTCTGGTCAGACATTTGAGCAAAGCTCTGTTTGTCTCTGGGTTTACTCTTAACAACAACCTGGAGTGTGATATTAGATATTGTAACCGTTGACTCGGCTCAGTGATTTACCATATATTTGATTGGCAATTGGCACAATATTGTTGCTAATATATCTTTTGTTGTTGTCTTCTATTTGTTGAAGATCATGCTTCCTTTTTTACCTGATTGCGCTTCTTTGCTGGCTTGGGTTTAGTTCGAGGAGCCGAGTTTGCTACTCACGTCTACACTAATCCAAGAGAAGGCTTGTGGTATGTCTTGAGATTGAGTGACAATTGGCGAAGAGACAAAAAAGGGAAATAACACTGCAACCAGCTCATCACAACTTGGGAAAATCACGTTTCAACGTCAAAATAAAGGACAATTAAGAGCACGGTTTTAAAAATTGAAACGGTCAAATAACCCAAAAAAAGTCCAGTTTTTGGTTGAACTACCGATTTTTGTGGCTTTTACTAGATCAGTTGAGGTTTCGATTCCCAATCAAACTGGCCAGTTTGATCCGGTTTTTAAAACCATGATTACTAAACACAATACTACTTTGGTAAATCATTGATCCGATAAGAACTTAATGAGCCTTTTGAGCAATAAGCAATAACATTGTCAAGAACTCCAACAATGCTTCTTTTCTTCTTATCCATTTTCAAAGACTTCTTATGTACAAACTGGGAAAAGCCTCAAATAGGGGTTATCATATCTAGGTGAACTACCTTCTAGATCAGATGAAGAATTTGATAATGGTAAACTGCATATGTTTTTTTGATAAACGTGAATTGCATATATAGAAGTTGGATTTTGTGTGTGTGTGTGTGGAGGAAATTGAAGTTGGAAATTTGGATACTTATTATAAATGCAAAATCTGGAGAGGATACACTTAGATATGCTCTATATTTATGAAATCAGGCACTATCACCAACTTTTTAAAAATGTAATAAAAACCTAGTAACACGTGAACGGTGAACCTTCCTTGGTGGGACAACATCATTTTCATTATGTGTCATACACTATTTTATTGGGACAATTGGAAAAATATTTTTTATTTAAAAAATAAATAAGACCTTAGATTTTTAAAAAGAATAAATTATGAATGTGAACCACTGGCTCATAGCCTAGCACGAAAAACAATTTTATTTGCTGACACTAGTGTATTGTAGAAGAATTACCTTTCGATTTGAATGTTGTACTTCAAAATGATTTAATTCAATAAAATTGTCTTACCTTTTTCTCAAAAAAAAAAAAAAAAAAAAAAAAATTGATGTCAAGTGGAATGCAAATTAACTAAGGGAAAAGTTAATGGATGTCTAAAAACTATTTGGGTAAATTCCACAAACCTACCCTGAGGTTTGAGGAAATACCAATCAAATCCATAACATTTAGAAATTGACCACCTCAGTCCAATATCCAAATGGCTTGTTAATGTCGTTACCTTTCTGGGTAATTTTTTAGTTTCTTTCTCTCTCTGTTAGAACTCTCCTCTTTCTCATGTCTCTTCTCTTTCTCTTCTTCCTTACTCTGATCCTCTCTCTGATTTCTGTTTTCTTTTTCTTCACTTCTCTCTCTCTCTCTCTCTCTCTCTCTTCCTCTGACCCTCTCGCCTCTCTTTGATTTATAATTTCTCTATCTTCCTTTGACCTTTCAGCCCATAACCTCTAATTCTCACTTCGTCTGTCTGGTGTCATCGTGGTGGTAGGTTCTCTGATTTCACCTCTCTCTTTGTCTTTGTGGTGGCCCCATGGTTGTGGGTTTTGTAGTGGGTCAGTTTTGATTTGGATCGGTGATAGAGGATATGGGTTTTTTGTGGGTGTGTTGGAGTTTTGTAGGTTTTGGTTTGGATTGTTGGTTTGGGTCTGCTGTGGGGTGGTCGGTGGCAGATTGTCAGAAAGCCACAGAGGAGATATGATGAAGATTTTGTGGGTTTGACATGTTTGTAAATTTGTTGATGCATGTGGTCTGTGGTTGCTGGTTTTGGGTTTGTGGATGAGTTTTGCTGATGGGTTTGTGGGTTGATGGTGTTTGTGGGTTGATGGTTTTCGTGGGTTTTGTTGATGCCATTGTTTTGCTGGATTTGTGGTTTTTGCTGATTCCATTGTTTTGCTGGGTTTGTGGTTTTTGATTATGGTCGATGGTCACTGGGTTTTTGAGATTTGTTGGGTCGATGGTAAGGTTTTTTTTTTTTTTTTCCTCTTTCTTCTTTTTGTTTTCCTGAGAAAGTCATTGTTCTTCCATTTTTTCTTCTTCTTCTTAGAATCTGAGAAAGGAAAGAGACTTTTAGGGAGAGGGATGAAAGAGAGGAGAGATGTAACAGATGTTACAAATTGTTTGAGAATAAGGACTGAGATGGTCAGTTTTTAAATGTTATGGACTTGATTGGTATTTCCTCAAACCTCAGGGTAGGTTTGTGGAATTTACCCAAAATATTTTAAAATAATAATAATAATAATGTGGAATCCGAATGATTCCACTTAGCATTAATTATTTTCCAATGTGGCAATATTGGATTTTACGTATACACAAGATCTAGTATTAAAGATGTAAGGTTGAATTTAATCAACCATGTGTTGGCTTTATTCCATGACAAATTTGCTTGTAATACAGCACTTAGAAACCTTGTATTTAGGTGGGAATCATGTAAGGGTAGTGTGTGAGAGAGTGTGAAGAAATGCTCAAGACAGTGCAGTGAAGCAGAGACTCGCGGCTAGGACTCGCGGGTGGCTCGCAGCTTGCAAGCCGCCAAAAGTTGCACACGTGCAAAGCATGCAGGGGAGCTGAACAGTCATGCCAGCTGGAGCACTACAGGACAAAAATCCAGACTGGCCATTTAGCTAGCTCGCGACTTGAACTCGCGACTCAGTTAAGTCGCGAGGTCAAGTAGCCAGCCAACCCTGTTTTTGGAAAAACTGACTCTTTGCATTCTTTTCTCACACCAGTATAAATACCCCTCATTCCCACAAAATATGTGTGGCCATTCAGAAAGAAAAACCCTAAGAGAGGTTTCTTCAAAACACCCACCCAATTAGAGAGAGCTACTCATTCTTATAGAGAAACCTTTGTAGTCTCTTCTCATTCCCTCTCTCATTGTCATACCTATTGAGAGGAGATTTCTATCCAAACACTACCCACACCAATTTAGAGTGTTGAGTGTTTTTGGAGCTTTGGGAAGCATTGGAGGATGCCAAGGATGGCGGATGCTACGGTCTAGTAGCGGAATCCGGTAAGCTAGAAAAGAAAAAGGTTCGGCGCAACCTCGTTGGAGCAAGAAGCTTGGAGGGCTTAGGTACATCGGGTAGATTAGGCTTGGAGGGTCTATTGCTGTTCATGTATCCCAACTACATTTTCTAGTGGATTATTGACCGCTTGGAGGGCGGCGGAGAGGTTTTACGCCGAGGGTTTCGGTTTCCT
The DNA here is from genome assembly GCA_028535165.1 of Quercus tomentella. Classification (NCBI taxonomy): domain Eukaryota; kingdom Viridiplantae; phylum Streptophyta; class Magnoliopsida; order Fagales; family Fagaceae; genus Quercus; species Quercus tomentella. The sequence goes on from JAPQVY010000068.1 coordinate 80,037,303, forward strand.
CTTCGATAACACATTGTGTGTTGTCCTTGTGTTTGCATCTCTCTTCCCTTTATCTTTGCCTTTTATTTTCTGCTGTGAATGTGATTTTAATTGGCTTAGATTGTTTATCAATTCTGTATTAAGCTTTTGTTCTTGTTCCGCACATTAATTGTTTGATATAAAGCTTGAATTGGTAAGTTGTAATTTGGGGGTCTAAACGTTCAAAGGTGTTTATACACGTTTTTGAACTTTCAAAAGAGTTAGATTTCATGTAATCAGGTACTTCAAAATCTACTTACTAAAAAAAAAAAATTCTTCAAAAAATTCGAAATCCTTACAATTATTATTTATCATCTTCAAATCCTAACACCTATTTTTTCTTTTCTTTTTAGGCCAAAATTTCCCATTTCTATTCGTATGAACAAAGTAAATTTAATACAAGCAATAGAAATAAATTGACAACGCTTAACTCAACAAAAGGTAAACAAAGAATGAAATAAGAAAATTAAATTTCTTAACTAGATACTGATGAGTCTAGAAAAATCATTAAGGTCATCCATTAATGTGGATGACCTTGCATCATTAGTAGACCATCAAAGATAATCGCTCAACACATTCAATAATGACCATCAAAGGCCTTAAACTCTCATCAAGACAAAAAACGTTACAATCAAGGTAATAATCATCCTAATTTATGTACAACAACTACCTAAGTCACCTATAAAAGGGACAATCGGTCTCACTAGCTAAGGTATGTCAAAAACCACTACAAAAATGCTATCTATATACAAAAGATATGGGCTGATACTAACTTAAGCATCAGAGGCTCCCCACTGGGCACAATCCGGTGGTCTCTTCGATCAACTCTCTTTATCTTGCGGGTCCTACAAGTTCGTCTAAAGCTCTGGATTGGACGAGCAATCCAACTGACAATTTTGGCATCATTAGTTTGGCGCCGTTTGTGGGGAGAGATTAGCCACTAACCTCTTCCTACAACAAAAGGTCACTTAACTCAATCAAGGGTTATGAACAAGAAGATATCGGACCAAGAGCATCGCATAGGATGATACCCTTGGATCATCTCTTCAATTTGCACATTCTCATTTCTTCAACCACTTTCGCAATATAAGATTGGGTTGAGATGGAGGGGACAAAGAGGTATCACTGACACACCATCTTCATCAAAGCATGACTATGCCGTCCAATTAAGTAGATGATGATGTAAGAACCCAAATCCAAGGTCTCAAACCCTATGGCCTCTACCTTGACTCCTTGAGGATCCATACCACTAAAGCAGAGAAACAAAGTACACATTCGGGTCTTATGGTGTAGAGGAGATCAAATGGGTGGTTTGTTCATTATAAGGCATGGACTAAATGTTGGATGACCACAAAATTCAAGCGACCTCAACAGACCTTAAGGATATGGCCCAGTTCAAAGAACACACTATGGTCTAAAATCTAAAGGTCAGATTTACGCAATTTCTCCTTTTCTACTCTCCAAGTATTTGCAAATAATATTTAATCTTCTTTCACGCTACACTAATCTCAAAAGACACATGTGGGTGAAGGAATTAATAACTATAATACTTTTCCATCCTTGAATGCAAAACGTTAGACAATATATATATATATATATATATATATATATATATATATATATATATATATATATTAAAAAAAACATTAGACAATATTATAATTCCCAAGTTCTATGCTAAGCATTGATGGAAAATGCCATAATATAGTTAGAAGACCGTGAATTCATGGTAATAAATATATATGGTCTAGAGATATTTCAAGAAAGATATCCAATTTTATACCAGCTTTTTGAGGTAAAATAGGTAGAAACTTTTATTTGGTAAAACTATAAGTACAAGGGAATATATACCCTGTATCAACAAACCGAAAACAGGGGATAAAAAGGACATCAAAATTTTATACCAGCTTTGGAATAGCCTTGATTGTTGTTAAGCCAAAATTTAAGATTCCAATTTTGGGTTTGAATAGTTGTACAACAGTGAGGCTTTATAGTTACAGCCAACACATGTTCAAAAATTAAACGGATTAGTCACTGGAAAATTTTATGGCCTTGATATTATGACTTTTCTTTCCTAATACATCTTGCTAAGATAGGAAAGATGGAAGCCAAGGATTATTTCTTTGCCAAAGGTAATAAATCTTAACTTTCTGCATTTGAAAAAAGTGAATCCAAAATTTATTATCTTAATAGAATTATAGTGTGTCATAATTCTGAGCACTAAAAAGGTGTATTAGAATCTTATTGCTTGTCTAAATTATTTAAAAAAAAAAAAAAAAAAAAAAAAAAACTGCTTTAGTTATTAAACCTGAAGTTATTTAGTTTTGATTTTTGAAGTTAAAGAATTTTTGGATAAAGAAAGTTAGTGAATACTCCTATTTGTTTTTACTTTCTACAGTTAGTTTCCTGATGGAAATTAATTTTATAAATGCTCCTTAGAGCAGTCAATTAAATGTATAAAACGTTATATGTTTCATAAATTGAGCCATTATTTTAGTGCTCAATATGAACTAAATTACGCTTACTTTCTTTTATACACACATACATATTTGTGTTACATAGTCACTTGAAAGGATATTGTGCTAAAGACTATGTCATGGACACATCAGCATATACCGTCCTTAAAAATAAATAAATAATTCAAGCATTTGTAGTTAATATTATTTATCCTTGACAATATAGCTCTAAATCTAACACTTTGTGCAGTAAGAGTACATTATAGTACAACTAGACTAGCTACTGCACATATATTCTTTAAGTCCATAGGATTAAGAGTGAGAACTTGTTAAGAGAGCCTGCCAAGAAGAAGATCAAAGTTTTGTCCCTTGATACTTTAAAGAAGCATATAGTCAGTAGCTTTAGTCTTCATATATCATAGTATACTTCTCTATGATTCACATTTAGTTCACTTCATCAAAAGATATCTATTATAGTTCAACATGCAATTTGCCTATTTGAATATTGTCATTCCTAACAAAATGCAGCAAGCATTATTAAGGTGACTCATTTTGAGTACACAATTAAAGCTAAGATTAAGCCCCAAGAAAGAAATATACGGGTTCAAACCATGACAGATTATTCATTTGGTTATCATTAAACAAAGGACTGCACCCTTCATGTTTGAACGAGGACAAACCCTTTGGTCGTCTTCAGATACTATGGACAACAACGATAAAAGAACTTAGGATGACCTTTGTCCTTTGATAAATGAAATATAGCCTTGGAATGACCTCGACGAATTACCACAATGTGGCCTAGTTCTCATCCCTTCAAATGAATGAAGCAAGAGAGATCTAGGCCCTCAACATGAAATATTATGTTAAGGTTAACAAAAAAAAATCTCAAAGGAGGAGAACTCGGCAAGGAGACTCCAATGGTAAGAAGAACGATGTATGTGTCAAAATAACTCATCAAGAAGACTACAACAATGAAAAGATCAAGGTATGTACACAATAGTATCATGATTTAAGGTCTCTTGCCGAGGTAACTCATTTATTTCTTTCTTTTTAATTAGCCATGCCATATATTAGCTTATTATAACTAAGTGCAAATCAAACTTGCATGATTATCTACAAATATGTATATATAGAACATGTTGAAAATATTGCTATAAAATTATTACAAATATCACAATTGATATGGCTATATATTCTTAGTAGCAAATGTTTCATTGTCATGAGTCTGAGAGGTTCTATTAGGTCTCCTAAACTTAAAATGCTAGATGATCATGTTCACAATATGGTCATGATTTTAAGTCTCGATAAATTTCCTCTATCTCCATCAACTCACCAAAATCTTTTTAAATTGCTTTAAAAATTATATACGGTGCAAGCAATTAACAAAGACCAGCTTAAAGAAGCATGTAGCCAAATAGCTTCAATTCTTTTTATATCATAGAATACTTCTCGATGATTCATATAGGATGCACTTTGTCAAATGACATCCATAATTGTATAGCATGCAATTGCATATTCGTACATTGTCATTCCTAACAAAATGTAGCTAGCACTTATGAAGTGACTTAACCATACAATTAAAGAAAAAGGAAGAGGAAAATGCTATTACAAACAGCAATGGCCATAGTCATCAAAGAACCCAAAAAAAAAAAAAAAAAAAAAATTGAAGCAAAAGAGATCTAGGTCTTAGACATGAAGTATCATGTTGAGCTTAAAAGACCTTGAAAAGAGAAGAGCTCGTCATCTTAAAAAAGGAAGAGCTAGTCAGGAAGATCCCAGCAATAAAAAGATCGAGGTATGTGACAAAATAATATCGTCATTTAAGGTAACACATTTATCTTTGTATCTTTTATATTCGTCTATAAAAATTTACACCTAGTAAGGTTTCATGCAAAAATATATGCATTACTAGACAGATCATGAAAGAGGTAAAACTCTAGGATGACAAGGAAATAAGAAAAAGGTCCACCTAGGCTATTGGTAACTTATTATTTATATATGAATTGTTCTAAAATTCTTGTTTAACCAAGTCTTAGCAAGTGCATGTGATACTTAATACAGATATCAACATGGCCTCAAGAAGGTCCAAAATGACATAGCGTCAAGGAATCTTTCTAGCAACAAGTGACAAGATTCCTTAAATGGATGTAAGTCACCAAAAAATGGCTAAGTGGTAAGATTTCGCCAAGACGAATGTAAATCATTGACGAAGCCTATGTGATAAGATTCCTTAAATGAATGTAAGTCACCAAAAAATGGCTAAGTAATAAGATTCTGCCAAGACGGATGTAAATCACTGACAAAGCCTAAATGACAAGATTCCTTAAATGGATGTAAGTCATCAAAAAATGGCTAAGTGATAAGATTCCTCCAAGACGGATGTAAATCACTGACGAAGCCTTAAATGGATGTAAGTCACCAAAAAATGGCTAAGTGATAAGATTCTGCCAAGATGGATGTAAATCACTGACGAAGCCTAAGTCACAAGATTTCTTAAATGGATGTAAGTCACCCAAAAATGGCTAAGTGATAAGATTCCGCCAAGACGGATGTAAATCACTGACAAAGCCTAAGTGACAAGATTCCTTAAATAGATGTAAGTCACCCCAAAAAAAAAAAAAAATGGACAAGATTCTACTAGACCGATGTAAATCGCTGAAGAAGTCTAAATGGCGAAGCTCCATAATTGGATGTAAGTCACCTAAAAGTGGCTAAGTGACTAAAATTCCCTTAGACGAGTGTAAGCAGACAATGATTCTCACACAAACGTGACAACCAGAAAATGAATGAAAGAAAAAGCATCGAAGTGATAAAAAATGGTCATCCAAAGAAATCATCTCACTCTTCAGCAGTGATAAAAAACGGTCTTCCAAAAAAATCACCTTACCCTTCAGCAGTGATAGAAAATGGTCATACAAAGAAATTCACTTGCTCTTCAGCAGTGATAAAAAACGGTCGTCCAAAGAAATCGCCTTACCCTTCAGTTGTGATAAAAAAATGGTCGTCCAAAGAAATTAGCTTGCACTTCAGCAGTGATAAAAAATGATCGTCCAAAGAGATTAGCTCATTTTCAAGATCAAGCTATGATCCCTCGAACATCCAAAAAGACCTTCAAAAGGCATATACTAAGAAGTCGTCGCAAAAATACTACCATTCTTGAAGAAGAAAGTAGTTGAAGATAAAGAAGTCTGAATCTAAACAAGTCAAGAATATTCCCTAAGCCTGACCAGCATAAAGCAAAATCAGACTTGGGAATGGAGGGCAACTGATGAGTCTAGAAAAATCATTAAGGTTGTCCATTAATGTGGACGACCTTGCATCATTAGTAGACCATCAAAGACAACTGCTCAACGCATTCAATAACGACCATCAAAGGTCTTAAACTCTCATCAAGACAAAAAAAACATTACAATCAAGGTAATAATCACCCTAATTTATGTACAACAGCTACCTAAGTCACCTATAAAAGGGACAATCGGTCTCACTAGCTAAGATATGTCAAAAACCACTACAAAATGCTATCTATATACAAAAGATATGGGCTGATACTAACTTAAGCATCGGAGGCTCCCCCACCAGGCACAATCCGGTGGTCTCTTCGATCAACTTTCTTTATCTTGCAGGTCCTACAAGATTGTCTAAAGCTCTGGATTGGACGAGTGATCCAACTGACGATTTTGGCATCATCAAATATTATATTATTTGCATGAAATGAAATGTTTATATCTATGCATTTTGGCAGTTCTAGAATCTTATAACTTATATAGTAATTATAATTTAATTGTTACCATAAGTGGTAAGAAGGCATTCAAACTCTAATTCTACTTATACTAAAACCAAAATTCCTCTAAATTACAAAGTTCTTGATTATAATCTTATTAAATATAGCTAGAGTGTGCATGGGTTGGGTTGGAATGCTTTTATTAATCCAACCCAAACTTGTTGGATTGAAAAATTTCCAACCCAACCTAAATCTATTACATATGTAGGAACCTACCTAATCTAATCCACATGGATATATCGGATCGTGTCGGTGGGTTGTGCTTAAATATTTCATGCATTGTAACAAAATAGATTTTCAATAATTTTTTACTAATTTTTTAATAAGTTATTACAATTCACATAATATACCTAAATTACATTAAAAACTTTTAAAATTTATCAAAACTAATTATTAAAATAACAAAATAAATCAGTTTAGGAAATTAAATATAAGGGTAATAAAATAAACTTATATATATTGGAGATCAGGTAGCTTAAAAAAACTATCAACTTGAACTCAACTCAACTCAAGACTCAAAATAAAATTTTAATTGAATCCAAACCATTAAACCATGAATAACCAACCCAACATCAACAAGCTTTTTACTCTTCCTTTTTCTTTTTTCATTTCATAGTGTTTAGGAATAAGTAAAGTGATGCTAGGATATTGTAAATTTTACAGCATAAGCCTCACAAACAAAGAAGTAATTCAAACATTTATTTATTTTGGTGTTTAAGTAGCATGCCATCAATAATATTCTTGCCTTGCTGTACATTTTTTGGAAGAAGCAAAGTTATCTTTATTTAGCCTTCAAGTTTAGCAATCTTTGCATTTATATCTAGGTATTAATTAATTGTCATGCTATAATACTTAATAATAAATACATTTATTTCCATATATCAATGATCTATATTTAGGTCTTGCACTAATAATTATTTATGTTAAATAAATTTATATGATTATTATTTTTTCATGAAGGGAGATGTTAATGGAAGCCCTTAGAGTATTGGTTCACAATCTATTTAAAGAAAATTTTTATGGGAAATGAGAAAAAAAAGATTAATATTTTGATAGTTTTTTTCATTTTCCATAAAAGTGGCATCAAAACTTTCTTAATATGGATTGTTAACCATTACCCTAAGGGCACTCGTTAGTATGACCATTTGATGAAATATACACACACTTGTTTAAAACTTTTGAAAATTTCAATATAAAATATAAATAAATTTCTTTAGATATATTTCAAATATAAATATGAAACTTGATAGTTATGATAGTTATTAATAAACATTTATTTTGATTGTGTTTGTATATGAAGTATTAAATATGATAATAATGGCATTTAATAATATCTATTCATTTTGTCATTTTTTTTACAGCCACACAATATCTTCATTTGACCTTCTACTTGAGCAAAACTTTGCATCCAAGTCAAATGAATAATTCATTGTCATGTGTTAATAAATACAAGCATTTATTTGTATTACTTATTAATAGGTGATGCAATAGTTATTTATGTAAAATGAATTTATATGGTTATTTTAAAAAATTTATATCAAATACACACACACACACACACACACACATATATATATATATATATATATATATATTAAGAACCTACCAAGAGCAACTGATTAGCACCTCTTGACATTTTCAACAAATACATCCAAGATTTTCATATTTTTCCTTTCACGTTGTAACTATCGAATTATTTAAAATAAATATATATACCTATAAACTATAAAGAATGTTACTATGGATGTCTAAGTGTGTGCCAAATGTCACTCTCCTTTTAATGAAAAATATAATACTCTTCATTTAGTCTTTTACCTAAAAAAAAACCTTTATATTTATGGAAACAGTTTGATTAATTGTTATTTATTAATAATATGAAAGCATTTATGGCCATTTATTACTATTTATTAATGGTGCACTTATTATTATAATTTGATATAGTAATTTTTAAAGAATTAATGTAAGAAATCATTTTATTTGAAATACTTTTTAATAAAAAATATTATGATTGATTTGGCATATGAGATTTTTACTGACTTTTTTTTTTTTTTTTTTAATGTTACACACATTTTTTTGTTTAACAAATAATTGAAATGAAGACTAACAAAGGGCCAAAGAGAAGTTCATTAACACATGCAATTAAGAATATAAAGAATAATTGTGTGCTTAAGTTATTGTTTGTCACCACCGCGCGCTTTTGGTGCGGTGGTCATTCTACAAGTATAAATGTTTGTAAAGTGTGGCGAGCAAGGGCCGGAGTTCAAGTCTCCAGGAAGGAGCTTCACACACATATACACTTAGATTAGGTTAGAGTAGAAATTCCATCTTGTTTGTCAAAATAATTAAATATTCAAGAATTTACTCAAGCAATATGATCATGTCATGTTAATTATATTAATCTTGGCATGGAACATATTTGTTTTCCATGCCAACCTATCTTAGTGGAAAATAACTTTGTCTCATGCCAACCTTATATATTATAAATAGGAAGCCAAAAGATATGTGAATCAACAATATCATTCTTCACAAAGAACTTAAGAAAAAAAGGAAAAAAAAAAATGGCCTCTCCAATTAGTTGCCTATCAATCTTGATAATCCCTCTACTAGTCACCTCTCTTTTCTACCATGTTTCTAATGCAGATCGAGCCCTTCTTGAAAAGGTTTGCAAAAAGTCCATGGACTATGATTTTTGCATGTCAACTTTACTTTCAGACCCAGAGGGTCTTACAGATGTTCTATATAGGCTAGGACTCGTTTCTACTTCTGTGAGCTTGAAGATAATATCACATGTCAATGGTGAAATCGGAAATACTCTTATAGGAAACACAGACCCAACGTATAGGACTCGAATTTTGAATTGCCAAACCGATATAGATGAAGTATATGACAAAATGGAACTTGCAAGAAACGCTGCAGGTACACAATCCTATGCGGAAGAGGCAACTATACTTACATCTGCACAACAGAAACTTACAAAATGTAATAATCAATTTCAGAGCTCACCAATATCAAAGTACACTTCCAAAATAGCGAAGGTAATCAATATTTCTTTTGTTATAATTTCTATGATAACGTCATCTTAAGATATTGTCAACATAATCTTATGTGATATGTAATAAGAATATGTCTGTTAAGGTCCTTGTAGCTAAATTGCTACCTCCTGGTGTTATCATATAAAAAATAAAGATCTGCTTGTATTAATATTTATTTGTAATCATCTCTCTTTCTCTCAATCAATATGGTATTATTGCATTATATTCAATATTTCTTTGATAACATCTTTGTGTTAATATTATTTCTTTTTATTTAAATAATTTTCTTTATTTTTTTCACTGGTATACCATATTTTATCACATATATGTGATGGATTTAATTTTTATATATCATATATTTTAATTAGGAGTGACTTCTGTCAATATTGATTCAAAAAAAAGGGACCATCACTATTATAAATAGGTGACATGGTCCCTACAATATTCATGCAAATGTTTGAAAATATGGGAAAACATTTGCAAGAAATCTGAGGACTACGAGTCCCTACAATAGTCATGCAAAAGTTTCAGAAGATGGGCAAATATTTTTAAGAAATCTGAGAACTATGACTAACATCGTCTTGCCTTACTCTCAATTGTAATAATCATTGACATAGTACAAGCTATGTATGATTGAATCCCATAAATCATAGACAGGGGCTTAGGCATTGACTGTGAAAGAGCAAGAATTGAGGAAAAAAAAAAAAAAAAAACCAAGAAAAGTTGAGGAGAACCCATGTTGAGAAATGGATGATTTGGAGGACCCAAATATGGTTTTGATGGAAGGGATTGGTAAGGCAATTGAAGTCCTTCTGAGAGAAGAAGTTGGATTCATTTTGGGTTGCAAGCAAGCACAAAGAGAAGCCACTTCATCCCCATTTTAGAAAATAAAAAGGAAAAAAAAAAAAAAAAAAACCTTTCTAACTCCAAGCTAAAAAAAGGTAATTCAAATATAGATAGAGTTGTTACCATATATTGGAAATTAAAAGATAGTTTTTCAACTTATTTTGAGATTGTTACCATATGTTGGAAATTGGGATAGTTTTCTAAAAAAAATGCTTTTTGGGAAATGATTCCTTTTCTGTAAATTTTAATGTTGTTTATTTCAATGGTTTTTCACACTTTCTTGTGTCTAAAAACAATGGGTTAAAGGAAAATTATTGTTTAACTTCTCTTATTTAACTTGACATGGAACAAAGTTGTTTTCCATGCCAACCAATCTTAGTGGAAAATAACTCCATCTCATGCCAACATAATATATTATAAATAAGAAGCCAAAAGATACATGAATCAACACTATCATTCTTAAAAAAGAACTAAAAAAAAAAAAATAGCATCTCCAATTAGTTGCCTATCAATCTTGATAATCCCTCTACTAGTCACGTCTCTTTTCTACGATATTTCTAATTCATATCGAGCCCTTATAGAAAGCGTTTGCAAAATGTCCAAGGACTATCGTTTTTGCGTTTCAACTTTACTTTCATACCTAGACAGTATTACAATTGTTCTATATAGGCTAGGACTCATTTCTACTATTTTGAACCTGGATGTAATAGAAGATGCCCCTCGTGAATCAGAAATCTTCTTATATGACTCATAGACCCACTGGATAGGACTCGAATTTCGAATTGCCAAACCAATATAGAGGATGTACACAAGAAAATGCATCTTGCAAGAAACGCTGCAGGTACACAATCCTTTGTGGAAGAGGCAACTATACTTACGGCTGTACAACAAAAAATTACAGAATGTAATAATGAATATAAGAGCCTCCCGAAACATGAATCACCAATATCAAATTACACTTCCGAAATAGTGAAGCTAATCGATATTTCTTATGTTATAATTTCTAAGATAACGTCATCTTAAGATATTGTCAACATAATCTTATGTGATCTATAATAAGAATAGATCTGCTAAGGTCTTTGTAGCTCAATTGCTACCTCTTGGTATTATTATATAAAAAAATAAAAACCTGCTTGTATTAATATTTTTTTTTGTAATCATCTCTCTCTCAATCAATATGGTATTATTGCATTATATTCAATATTTCTTTGGTTACATCTTTGTGTTAATATCATTTCTTTTTATTTAAATAATTTTCTTTATCTTTTTCACTTGTATACCATATTTTATCATATATATATGTGATGGATTTAATTTTTATATATCATATATTTTAATTAGGAGTGACTTTTGTCAATATTGATTCAAAAAAAGAAAAAGAAAAAGGGACCATCACTATTATAAATTGGTGACATGGTCCCTAAAATATTCATGCAAATGTTTGAAAAGATGGGAAAATATTTGTAAGAAATTTGACGACTACAAGACCCCACAATATTCATGCTAATGTTTGAAAAGATGGGCAAACATTTGTAAAAAAATCTGAGGACTACGACTAACATCGTCTTGCCTTACTCTCAAGGGTATGCTTGTGTAGCAACGGGCTTTTTAAGAGTGTCATGTAGTAACGGGCTTTTTAAGAGTGCCATGTAGTAATGGGCTTAGAAAGAGTGCTATGTAGCAATGGGCTTTTAAGAGTGCCGTGTAGCAACGGGCTTTTAAGAGTTCCATGTAGCAACAGGCTTAGTGAGAGTTTCTTGTAGCAATGGGCTTTGTAAGAGTGTCATGTAGCAATGAGCTTTTAAGAGTGTTGTGTAGGAATGGGCTTGGTAAGAGTGTTTGGGCTTTTTGGATTTTGCCCACAAGATAAATGAGTTTGGGCCTTTATAGAGATGATATAATTTTGTGGTCCAATTTTGGTAATGGTATGAGAAGTATTTGTGTGGGCCCAAGTTGGGTAATAATATGGGGAATATTTGGGAAAGCCAAAGTTGGGTATGTTGGAAACATTTGTGAGGGCCCAAAATAATTTTTGGGCTTGTATGGATATTTTTGGTGAGTGGTGTAATGAAAAATTGTACCTCGCAGATGGCCACTTCATTGGAATGAAAAAAAATATATATATATAATACAAAAGGTTAAGAAATTAATCCAAAACAGTTTTCTTAAAAAAAAAAAAAAAAAAAAAAATTGAAGTGAAAAGAGATAAAATTGAAGTGAAGAAGGCAACATCTAGAACTTAAGGAAATAACACACATCATGCATGGGGAAACAAATAAAACATACAGTTAAGGAAATAACACAGGCAACATATTAAAGATAACAATACAAAGGAAACAAATAAAACAAAATAAATTAAACATGACAAGTTGACAATTAAATAAAATACACAAGGAAAGAATATCAAATAAACTAAGCATGGCAAAAATACTCAAACAAATATGGAAAATAATTAAACATAAATAATTAACCTAAACATAGTTAAACAGAATCAAACAACATGTGAAAAATTATTAAATAAATAAATATAAGATTTTTGTCCTAATCTGGGTTTGGGATGTGTATGCATACTCAACTATGTGTATGCATGGTTGGATCACGCGCATGCATACTCGATGGAGGCATACGCATCCTTTAGCACAAATTTGAAAAATTACATTTTTAGAGATTTAATAAAAAAAAGATATAACATGTGAGATCAAACAAGCATGTTAGAAACCCTAAAAACTAAACTAACATAAAAACAAAACACAAAGCATCAACATAAACAAATAAGCATGAAACAAATCAATAAGTATACTAAACTAACATAAAATAAATATGTATGTTTGTTAGGTTCTAAAGATTTAAGAATTAAATATTTAGAATCATTATTGTATTGTGTTGGCAAACCGAGATCGAAACATGTCTAGTCTAGGTGTTTAGGCAATGCTTAAATATGGGTGTTTCAAGTTTTGAAGTCTAGCTGTTTGTAGAAAAGAAAAGTGAGGTTCTACCTTTCTCGACCGATCAAGAATTAGGCTTGACCGATCGAAAATCACAGGCAAAATTATTTTGCAGAATTTTAAACAGGCCCAAGCCCGCGAAAACGTTTAGGGTTTCACTTAATCTTCTTCACGTATAAAAGGGAAACCCTAGTCATGTTTTGGAGGTGTTAAAGAAGACTTATGTGTTACTTTTTGTGAGATTTGAGAGGTTTTGTACCTTCTAACTACACAAGAATCTACAGAAGCTAAAACTACAATCAAGGATTGGTAGAACTAGTTGCTGCATCAAGATCAACAAGTGAAGGTGATCTGAAACCTTTGAGTGGAGTCTCAAAGTCACAAGCAAGGCAACTTGGTTTGCTGTAAATCCAAGAAGAGAAAGAGTTCGTGGATTTGAAGCTTGCACGTGGTCGTGTCAGTAAGTTACTATTGGAGGTAGCATTAGATTTAGGGTTGAATCTTTTGTAAAAACTTCGATTCTCTTATAGTGGATTTGGTTTACCTTGAGGATAGTTAGATCAAATCCTCCCCAAGTTTTTACCTTGAAATAGTTAGTTTCATTGGTTTCCCTGAGTAATCATATCGTGGTGTTATTTACTTTTCTGCATTTTTGCATGATATGATTTATTTGTGTTTAACCTAGATCTAAATAATTAATCTAAGTAATCACTTGGTTAATAAATTAGGTTAAACTATCTGTTAAAGGGGTCTAAACAAACTTTCAATTGGTATCAGAGTAGGTTAGCTCTTGTTTATAGGTATCTTTACCTAGAGTTGATCCTTGACCCTTGTTGTCATGAAACACGGTCACTCTCTTGTGATCCCCCCACACTTTGATGGAAATAACTATGCTTACCAAAAAGTTAGGATGAAAGCCTTCTTAAAATCTATTGATGAGAGAGTATGGCTATCTGTTGAGAATGGTTGGGAAAGACCAACCACTGCTATTGGTGAATGGACTACTGCCCAAAAGGAAGCAGCAAGCTTTAACAGTAAGGCTATGAATGCAATATTCAATGCTATTTCGATGGAAGAGTTTAAGAGAATCTCAAATGTGGAGATTGCTCACACTGCATGGAACATCTTGCAAACAGTGCATGGAACATCTTGCAAAGGCACTGAGGTAGTAAAAATTAATAAACTGCAACAGTTGACATCTAGATTTGAAAGTATCAGAATGTTTGATGATGAGTTTTTTTAATGAATTCTATGCTAAATTGAATGATATTGTTAATTCTGCTTTTAATCTAAGTGAAGTCTACGATCAACCTAAAATTGTTAGGAAAATTGTTAGATCTTTGACTAAGGATTTTAGACCCAAAGTAATTGCCATAACTGAAAGTAAAGATGTTGACTCTATCCTTGTAGATGAACTTGTAGGATCTCTTTAGTCCTATGAATCTGACTTACCAAAGACTAATAAATCCAAATCTATGGCTTTAAAAACCGTTGATGAGGTTGAAGATTGTGGATTTGAAGATGAACTCTCATTTATTGAGATTGCTTATCTTGCCAAGAATTTTAGAAATTTTCTGAAAAATAATAATAGGAGGGCAAGAAATGGAAACATTGTTGGTTCTAGGAATGTTAAGAAGAATGACACTGCTAAAAACAATAATGCTGATAAATCTAAAGAAAGAGTAGGTCAATTTTCAAATAATTCTTTGGGACAATAATGTTGTGGTTGTCAAGGTGATGGTCATATGAAATCTGAGTGCCCAACCTTCTTGAAGTCAAAAGGTAAGTCTATGGCTGTTACTTTAAGTGATGATGAAGTTTCTAATCATAAGTTTGAAAGTGATCAAGAAGGGAATTTCACAGCTTTTACTGCTACTGCTGAAGTAAGTGAAATTGAGATTGCTTATGAGAACCCTTCTGATGGGGAACTCTTTCAGAATGCAGATTTGCAGGAAGCTTATAACAAGCTTTGCAAGATAGCAGCTAAAGATGCTATGAGTGTTGAATTAGGTCTAAAAAGAAGAATTTGCTACTAAAGTTGTTTAATGCTAATGAACTCTTGAACTCTATTAAGATTGAAAACATGTCTTTGCTTGAAAAAGTTAAAAGTTTAGAATTAGAATTATTTGTTGCTAGAGAACAAATAGATAGAACTTCTACCTCTAAACTAGATGAGATGTTGCATGTTCGAAAGTCTGTTTCTAATAAGACTGGTCTAGGATTTGTTGAGAATGGATCTACTACTGTAGTGAATCCTCCTAAGTTTGTACCTACTGCATCATTTTCTGTTATTTTTCAAACTCTTTCTGATGTTAAGGTTCATAAAGTAGTATCACCTACTTCTAGAAGAACTAGAGTAGATCTGAGTTAGTCTGAATATAAAAAGTCTAATCAACTTGGAAGCAAGAAAAACCACAAACCTCAGTGGTTTTGTCACTTTTGTGGTAGAGCTAGGCATACTAGACCAAATTATTTTAAGTTGCAACCTTTAAAGCAATCTCCCAAACAAAAGGTACATGTGCCAAAAGAACAAGATCTTGTTGCACTTATTCACGAGTTGGTGAAGGTTCTTAACCTTTATACTGATACTAGAGTTGAAATTAAGACAAATCCCAACTCCAAGCTTGCATCTAAAAGGGTCTAGATGCAAAAGACAACCTCAATGAGTTTGTCTGACATGGTCCTTTTGTTAATTCTTTCTATCTCTTGTGACCAAAACTGGTTTTCATTAGGATTGCATTTGCATAACATTCGTATATTTCATTCTAGGTTTGCTTTGTTTTGTGCTTTTCTGTTTTTTTTTTTTTTTAATTTAAAAAAAAAATAGAAAATCAGAAAATAAAAAAAAGGGGTTTTTGTATTATGCATCTTCAAGATGTATAATTGAGGTTGGCCTATAAAATTTGCATTTCATGACTGTGTACCTTGTTTAGCTTTGATGAGCTTTATTTTTCTGCATTTTTCCAGTTTGTGCTATGTAGTGCTTATATTGTGTGAGTTGTTTATGGTTTATAATCACATGCTCTTGATTTTGAAGTTACATTCTTTTAATTGTAAGGACTAAAAAATCCTAAGAGGAAGGCATAAATAACCATCTCACCACTGTTACTTGCCAATCATGAACACCTGTATGCAAATCATTAAAGTCGTGCTTGGTAAGGTGTAGCACTTGCACATCAAAATTCTTAAAGGTGCTATTGTACATTAGTTAAAAGAAGAAAAATAAATAATAATAAAAAAAACAAAAAGAAAAATATGCTTCAAAAGAAAAAAAAAAAAAAAATTACATGGTTGCAAGCGTGTTCTCTAGGAGATGTGGGAGTTATATGGTGTAACTCTTTAGGTGATAGTCACTTTCAAACTTTTGTGATGGATAATGTAGAAACTGTGTTTATTCTCTGTTTACATGTCACTTTGTGAGTATCTCATGCACTTGCTGGTTGCACACGCCACAAGCAAATCTTTGTTAAACACTGTACATGTGATTATGTGTTATGTTTTGTGGCCTATCAAAATTAAATTTATTGAAGTGTTTAATGCAATTTTGGGGTGTGAGAAAAGATAAGAGTGAGGAAATTTGTTAAATTTGAATTTCTTTTTGGAAAATTTGGTTTTGAAGATCATTTGAAGTCTTGAACATTCATGTCATATCATAAAAACAGTTTTTCAAATAATTATGTAGAAATTTTTTCTAGAATTTTTCAAAATTTTTGTCTTTTTGAAATTCTACCGATCGAGTTTGTTTTTTGACCGATTGAAATGTTAAGGAGAAAAATGGCTTTTTCTTTTAAAAGTCTCTGGTTCCCTTGATTCCTACTCGATTCCTTTCAATCAGTCCAGCATCTTTTCATGTGATTTTCAATTCCTGCTCGATTCCTCTCGACTAATCGAATCTCGGATTTAAAAACATAAGGGAATCAAACCTAACTTTTTCAAAAGTTCTTTATGTTTATCTCTATGATTCCTCTCTTTATCCCTTTTCTAAAAAAAAAAAAAAATTGTCATTTTTGTGGTCAAATCTTCAAAGGTATTCTTCATCTACAAAAGGTAAGACTATTTTAACCTTCCTTTTTCATCATTTTACATGTTTACATGCATTTTCCATGAATTTTTTAGGGATTTTCACAAATTAGAAATTTTGGGGTTTCAATGTTAAACTTTACATGAAACCAAAATAATAAAACAAGAACAACCTGAAATAGATTATAGACAACCTAAAATCAAGTTAAAACATATCAAACATAATAAAAATTACCAAGCAAATACAATATAATAACTAGAGAAACTACATCAAGAACTCATGCGAATCATATGTAGCAAGGTGGGAAATCATAGAAAAGAGACTCACTTTGCTTTAGAATCACAGATTTGAGATGGTTTTAATTGACCCCTCGATGCTTACAACACAAATATTAGATGGAGAAGACAAGAATAATCAAAGAACACAACAATAGTTAGTAATCACAATACAAGAACACAAGGTTTTGAAAATGTTTTAGAAAACAATTTTGAAAACAAACTTTCTTCCTTAGAACTAACTAAAGAGAAGTTTTAATTTTATAAGAACTGTTATAAGGTGCTGCCTTAGGGTTTTTAAAAGAGAAAAAAGAGTTTTAGAGAATATGGAGGCCAAAAAATAACTCTCTCTAACTATGGTTTTGATTGGAGACATAAGATGAGCATTTATAAGTTAAAATTAGAGTTTTTGGGATTTTTAATGTTCTTTGGACATTCCCAAGAGTCTAGGGGCAGCCCACATCAAAGAATGATGTTTTGGGCTCTTAAAATGTAGTTTTAAAAACCCAGAAAATCGGACTGCTCAGTTGGTTCAACTTCAAATGGTCATAACTTAGTCAATATAAGTCTAAATTAGGCAAAACTTTTGTTCAAATTGAAACCCAAGATGTCTACTTTCCAATGAAATAAACTGGACTCAAATATTCTTTGTGGATAAAACTTTATGGTCAAAATAGTGAGTAAAGGACATTTTTCATTATCAATTTCAAAGCGATTTGAGAACTTTTGAGTTATGATTATTTCCAAACTATTGTGAACTCTTTAATTACCCTTGGTTGAGATATGTCGAGCTCATCATTAAGGTCAGGAACAAAATTTATAAACGGGTACAAAATGAGATGTCCACACACTCCAACCATTTTCTCCCCACTTTTCACTCCTTTATTTTCCATCCACCCACTTTTCACTCCAACCAAACATACCCTTAGAGTTTTGTAATCAAGTGCTTGTTGATCTTCATCCTTTATGAAGTGAAGAACTTTGCAACCAACAACAATCTTTCAAGTGCTGGAGTTAGTCATGTACTAGGATCCATGTAAAGAAGTTAGTCACAAATTGGAGATTTGTGTGACAAAGGAAGGAGTCTGCTACAATATCAAGTCCAATTGGGTATTATAGCGAAAGGTTCAACTGTAGGTTGGTATTTTGGATAGACCAAGGTAGTGGTAAGATTCCTTATTCTTGTAACCGCTTGATTATTGATTAGTGGATTCTTAGGAGTGGTGATCTTAAATTCACCCTGTGGAGTTTTTGCCTTACAAGAAATTTTTCCCATTCATCAACAAATCATCGTGTTATTTATTTTTTGATGCATATTAGTTATTTGGTGATTTGTTGGTGCCTTTATGATTTGCATGTAATTTGACCTAATTTGTTAATTTGGGTAACTGAATTAATTAACTGGGGTCCATCTTTTTAACCCAACAAGTGGTATCAAAGTAGGCACACTTTGATTAGGTTTTAATCTTTATTGTGTGATCCATTGACACCGTTGTTATGGATCGTGGACAATCTTTGATTATACCTTCTCTTTTTTATGGTACTAACTATGCATACTAGAAAGTACACATGATAGCTTTTATTGCAATCTTTAGATGAGAAAGTATGGTTAGAGTAGAAGTTGGATGGACTAGAACAAACCTCCATTAAAACTCAGGCAGACATTACTCAAATGCCAATGACAGTTACACTAATAACAAGGATCCCAATGGTTATATCAAGGCAATGAATAAGCCACCAAACATTAGAAACAAGGTACACAATTCTAAACATATAGAATTATATTTTTATTCTCCAAGAGATATTAAGAACTCTATTGACTTAATCATCGGAGAACCGTTGGCTAATGCCACTCAAGTGTTTTTCTCTCTCATCTTTGCAAGGAACGTGACCTCGTCATAAGCTCCGACGAGGCTATCGACTAACGTCCATTTTTGGCTTCATCAGTTTGGCGTCATTTGTGGGGAACGTAGATCTGAATCATACAAATTTTCGTAGCTGTACCATTCAAACAACACAATGGATCCAAGTTCATCAACCCCACTTGATCCAATGCAAATGACCCAATAGATTCAAACACTAGTAGAAAGTGTTGAAGAATTGACCAAGCAGAATGAGGAGTTGAGGTAGCACCTCTCCTATGAGAATAGCAATATGCCCAATCCGTGACATCGTAATTGAAACAATAATGATGACGAGGGTCATAGCCCCCCAACTAGCCATAGAGAAAAAAGTTCCCGACAAATGGAGCGGTCCAATTCTAGATGGACAGAGCAGCCCAATCGTAATAACGATGAGCTCTTGAAAGACATGAGGAAAGAAATGGACGAATTAAGAACGCTTTGAAAGGGAAATCCACCAAAAACTTAGATGGGATGATCAAAAGAATGGATTCACCATTCGCTAGAGAAGTCCTAGAATGCCCATTCCCACCAAAGTTCAAGCTCCCTCAATTGGAATCTTATAACGGGGGTACAAGCCCATTAGATCATATAAGATTCTTCAAGACAGAAAAGGCCGACTTCCCATCTACTGACGGTAAAATATCAATAAGGAGAAACCCTAAGATCCTATTTGAAGTGTTTCAATTGAGAAATTCTGGAAATAGATGAAGCGGATAACCAAGTCCAACTGATGGCCTTCTAGGCTGGGTTGATGACTAAAGATTTCATCTTCTCCTTGGCCAGGGCTCCACCAACAACGATGACAAATCTCCGGATCAAAGCTCAGAAGTACATGAACAGAGTAGACGCATTGACGGCAAGTGAAAGATAGATGACCTTGATGAGTCTCGGCACAAAAAGAAAAAAAAAAAAGATCTCTCCCCTAGTCAAAAGAGTGAATAGGTAAGCTCAAGCCTCTTGAAGAAAATGGTAAATTTCATCCCTCTGAATATGCACATGGAAAAAGTTTTGCTACAAATCAAGGATGTTCCAAACTTGAAGTGGTTGAAACCTTTGACTTCATTGTCACATAGATGAGCTCAAAAGAAGTATTGTCGGTTTCACAAGGATCACAGCCATACCACTAAAGAGTGCAGAGATCTAGAAGGGAAAATCGAAGAATTAATGTAAAGGGGGAAATTACAAAAGTTTGTAAAAAAAAAAGACCATCATCACTGAGCAGGATAGAAGCCCAAACAAGCAGACGTCAGGAGAGATGACGAGCAAGATGCCAGGGTCACTATTGGTAAGATAAGAACAATCACTGAGGGACCCGTCATTGGGGGTAGTTCAAATCTTTGCAAAGAGCCTATCAATGACAAGTTAACATTATTCACGCAGGACACCCAATGACAAAGTATAGAAGGACCAGAGCAAAGGATATCGTGTTTTTAGAACACGATGCTAGAGGAGTAAAATAGCCTTATGACAATCCGCTGGTAATTGTGCTTGCAATAGAAGGATACAACACTCGTCGAGTGTTGGTCGATAACGGAAGCTCGACAGATATCATGTATGTGACAGCCTTCTAGTAAATGAAGCTCGACCCAAAAAGACTCTGTCCTTTCGAGTCTCCCTTACTTAGTTTAGTGGAGAATGGGTTTATCAAAAAGGGATTATTTCCCTATACATTATAGCTGGAACCTATCTTGCACAAGTAATCAAAGATATTGACTTTCTCATAGTTGATTTTCCATCTTCCTATAATGTCATTTTAGGACGACTAACTCTTAATTGCTTGAAAGTTGCTACTTCGACTTACTGTCTCAAATTCAAATTTCCAATTGACTACAAGATAGGAGAGATTCATGGGGATCAGGTTTTAGCTCGAGAGTACTACCAAACAATATTGGTAGGGAAAGAAAATCATACCTAGATAGTCGAAGAAGAGCAACAAGAACCAGTGGAAGAGTTAAAAACCATGGAGTTGGTAGAAGGAGATGCTTCCAAAACCACCAAGAAAGTCTGGATGTGTTTGTTTGAACTCATGAAGACATGCCAAGCATAGATGAGAGTGTCATAGAGCATCAACTAAACGTTGATCCAAAGAAGAAGCCTATCTAGTAGAGACGACGAGTATTCCCCCCTAAGTGAAATGAAGCTATTATGGAAGAAGTAGACAAGCTCATGGCTGCAGGTTTCATGCACGAAGTCTATTACCCAAAGTGGTTGGCTAATGTTGTCATGGTAAAAAATTCAAATGGGAAATGGAGGATGTGTCAACTTCACAGACCTCAATCAAGCATGTCCAAAAGACAGCTTCTCCCTGCCAAGGATCTGCCAATTAGTTAATTTAACGGCAACACATGAACTACTAACGTTTATGGATGCCTTTTCAAGATAGAACCAAATTTGCATGAGCAAAAAAGATTAGGATAAAACGACATTCATAACAAGCCAAAGGCTTTATTGCTACAAAATGATGCCCTTTGGGCTAAATAATGCTAAAGCTACATACCAAAGGTTGGTAAACTAGATGTTTAACAAGAAAATCGAGCGGAATGTAGAAGTCTATGTCGATGACATGCTCGTCAAAGCAAGAGAAACGCAGAACATTTGGACGACCAAAGAGAGACCTTTAACACACTCCAAAAAATACAAGCTGAAGCTCAATCTAGCGAAATTTGCCTTTGGAGTATCATCAGAAAAATTCCTTGGTTTCATGGTGTCCCAAAGAGGAATAGAAGCCAATCCTGAAAACGTGAAGGCCATCATGGATGTGACGTCACCCAAGACTGTGAAAGAAGTCCAAAGATTGATGGGATAGGTCACAACTTTGAACAGGTTTGTGTCAAAAGCTACAGACAAGTGCCTAACCTTCTTTAAGACACTCAAGCAAGCCTTCGAGTGGACTAACAAATGCAAGATAGCTTTCAAGAACCTAAAGGAGTACCTAATGAGACTGCCACTCCTAAACCCGTCAGTGAAAGAGGAAGACCTTTTTCTGTACCTTTTAATCTCTCAAACAGCTGTTTGACCAGAGAAGAAAATAGGGTGCAAAGGCCAGTGTATTACCCAAGCCAAGCCTTCAAGGGTGCAGAAGCAAAATACCCTCGTCTAGAGAATGTATCATTTACATTGATTGTAGCATCAAGGAAGCTTTGTCCATACTTCCAAGCATATTCAATCATTGTAATGACAGATCAACCTATCAAGAAGGCTATGAATAAACCAGACGCAATTGGACGCCTAGTGCAATGGGCCGTTGAGCTTAGTTAGTTCAACATCGAGTATATACCTCGATCAACAATTAAAGCACAGGTATTGGAAGAATTTATTGTTGAATTCACTTTTTCAGGTGATGACCAGACACAGTTTTGAACAATTCACGCTAATGGATTGTCCGTCAAAGAACTAGGAGGCATAGGAGTCATCTTAATATCTCCTGACAAGGACGTCCTCAAATGTGGAATACAACTTCAATTTCCCACCACAAATAATGAAGCTGAAAGTTTGAAAATGTGTGAAAAAACAAGATCTATTTAGACCCCTAAATTAAAGTTATAGCTTAATTGATTTTAATCTAACTTAAACAAAGTGCGGAATAGAGTAAATGTGAGTGGATAAACAAATAAACTACTCTAACCCATAATCATTATAACACAGTAGTAAAATGATAGGTAAACCAGTAGGGAAGAAGAATGGGAACACAAGATAACACACCGATGTGTTATCGAAGAGGGAACCAAAGAACTCGGCGAAAAACCTCTTGGCCGCCATCCAAGCGATAATCGATCCACTAAACAATCAATTGGGATACATGGGTTAGCAAGAGACCCTCCAAGTTTAATCTACCCGATGCACCTAAGCCCTCCAAGCTCCTACTCTAACAAGACTTCTCAGAACCGTGTCTTGTCTAGCTCTCCGAACCCCGCAATACGCCTGATTGCATCCGCCAAAGCTTGGCTTCTTCCAATGCTTCCTAGCAGCACCAAATCCTCACTAGAGACTCTGAAAGGATGTGGTAAGTATTTGGGCTATCAACCTCTCAAGTGTATGAAAATTGGAGAGGTAGGAGTTGGGGAAAAACCACAATGAATTGTGTAGAGAAATGTGTGTATAACAATCTCTAACTCTTAAGGTTTGTGGCTAGGGTTTTCTCTCATAAGCTCTCCTCAACATCTGTGGGTAATGTGGGTACATATAGTGTGGGTACAGATAGTGTGTATCAGAAATGACAGATCAGCAAAATAAAATGTTTCGCGAGTATCTCGCGGGAAGGCCTTACCCGCGAGACACTCTTGAAAACCATTTTTCTCCATCTTGTCCTAACTCTTCACATTCCAGTCATGTGCAAGGCACATGCATCACTTTGTGGGAAGCTTACTCGCGAGCTACCTACGAAAACAACTTTAGTCTTCAATTGCCTTGAGTCTTCACACACTCTCTCTCACACAACCCTTACAAATAAATCCCACATAAAATACAAAGTACATAAGATTGAACATAATTATAATCAAATTTGGCACAGAATAAAAGCCAACAAAAACATCATTGTAAATTGTAACTTTACAATCTCCCCCTTTGGCTATTCTATGACAAAACCCCTAAAACAGACTCTAGACTTAAATGTGAGTTTTGGAACAGTGACAAAACTCACTCACACCTAATCTAGAAGCTGTGAAGCACTTGCATGTATATACTTGTAACCTGAAACACTCGCACACAAACAAAACTTTCATTAAGCTTATGACAAGTTGAATACATGGTACGTACAAGAGCAAGTAAAGTGCGATCAAGTTTATAAACACTATATAACATTAAGTATATCTTGATCAAACAAGGTCAGTCATTAAAGAATGACTACAATGAACATTTACCTAGTAAATGCTCATCCGAACATGCAAAGTAATAAGGACCAAACACAATGATCAATTGCATGTTCAACACACAACCAATGCAAAATACACAAAATAAACATAAGTACTGAATATTAAACTGAAAATATAAAAACAGAGTACTTAAACTGAATGTTCAAATAGTATGTAAAACACCTATGAATGTTTAGACCCCCAATTTACAAATTACCAACACAAGCTTATTATCAAACAATGTATGTGCGGAATATGAAAATAAGCTAAAATAGAATTGGTAAAACAATCTAAACCGAAATTAATTACAACCATAGTAGTAATTAAAAGGCAAAGATTAAGGGAAGAGAGATGCAAACACAAAGACGACATAGCGATGTGTTATCGAAGAGGACACCGAATTCCTCAGCGTAAAACCTCTTCACCACCCTCCAAGCAGTCAATAATCCACTAGAGAATAAAGTTGGGATACATGAATAACAGAAGACCCTCTAAGCCTAATCTACCCAGTGCACCTAAGCCCTCCAAGTTTCTTGCTTCAACAGGGTTTCGCCAAACCTTGTCTTCTCTAGCTTACCAGATCCCGCAATAACCCATTACATCAACCAAAATGAATTGGTCCTTTCTGAACTACTTCCCAAGCACCAAATAACCTCCTCACGGATATGGGTTTGGTGAGATAAGAATTTGGTTAATGTACCTCTTAAGGATGTATCAATGGAAAGAGTGAGAGTAAAGGAATTTAGAGAATCAAAGGATGAAGATTGTGGATGAGTCAATCTTGTTTTTCTCTAGGGTTTCTCTCTCAAAATTCTCTCTGGAAGCTCTCTACATTTCATGGGTATAAGGGTTTTTAATAGTAGGGTATGTATGGAATGCGAAGAGTCAGTTACAACTAAATAGGGTGTTCTGGCAACTCGAGCTCGCGATTGGAATGAGTCGCGAGTTTGAGTCATAAGCTAACTTCCTGGCCAGACTAGAAGTTCTATCCTGTAGTGCAACAGCTGAAGATGTGACCCTTCAGCTCCCCTGCGTGCTTCACACGTGTGCCAGCTTTGGTGACTTGCCAGTCGCAAGGCTCTTCTTAAGTGAACACTCTTGAGCTTTTCTTCACACTCTCTCACACACTATCCTTACATGATTCTCACCTAAATACAGGGTTTTTAAATGATGAATTACAACCAAATTTAGCACAAAATAAAACCAACTAATGATTGAATAAATTCAACCTTACCTAAACTTTAAAAGAAAGCAATAAAACTATCCAAGAGTTATAAACACTAATAAAGTTTAAACCAAAATGTAAAAAAAATTATAAATCGCCAATAATGAACTAATATCTATGACTAAGCTCCGCTCCCCCAAAACTGTGCATGCTCCCCCTCAAAATTTTCTCCCCCTTTTTGACCAGAATGGCCAAAGAGGCTAGAACTTCTTGGACTCAGAATCGGATCCCTACTCTACCGACATATCCTCAATCTGAGAAGATAATGCAGTGATCTGACTTTGGATGTATGCAAACTGGTCCGCGATGTGTTGCACATGGGAGTCAAGCATGCCAAACATTTGGTCTACTCTAGCAATAAGGAGATTAAGTCTATCAGGTCCTCGTGCTTGTGCCTGAGAAGATGGCTGAGCAGAACTCCCTAGTGCAGAGGTGAATCTCTCAATTTCCTCCTCAGTATCCCCACCCTCTTTCTCAACACGATCCCTTGGTATTTGAGAAACACCGGTTTTGGATCCGATGATGTGAGCTTTGATTGAAGTCACTATGTGTGCACCAATGGGGTAATCTCTAGGCACAATAGTGAGGCCACTTAGAAGTTTGAGCTTTGCCTTTGCAATGAGACCTATGATGAGAGTGGGGAATGGCATGATTGTCCTTGAGTTCCTTTTAGTGATGCTCTTGGTCGAGAGGTGGAAGATGTGTTCACAAATGTCAATCTCTTTGTGTGTGAAAAGATCGTATAAGAAAATTGTCCTTGGAGCGGACAATGTCGTCAAATTGGTGACCGAATACAAATTGTGGATCATCACATATGCTAGAGTCCTCATCTTCAGATTGAATGGAATGGTGTTCATTGACTTCTTGTTTAGTGTACCACCAAGAATCGTTACCATTTCCTCAATAGATTCCAAACGATCATCGTATTGCATAGTGATTGGCTAAGAAGGAGGATGAACTTCAAGGAATTCTTGGATTGATTCCCTTGTAATCACAAATTCCTTATGTCTCACCCAGCAGTTGATATGATCTTCGTCCACACTAGTATTTGAAAAGAACTCTTTGATGATTTCCGAGTACACATTTCCACTT
This sequence comes from Quercus tomentella, assembly GCA_028535165.1. Taxonomy (NCBI): domain Eukaryota; kingdom Viridiplantae; phylum Streptophyta; class Magnoliopsida; order Fagales; family Fagaceae; genus Quercus; species Quercus tomentella. Next base: position 80,063,748 of record JAPQVY010000068.1, read on the forward strand.
GGATTTAATAGCTTCATCCATGTCCTCTCCTTGAACACTTCAAGAATGCAAGTGTCCTCAAGGGTATCCAATTTGACAACTCTCTCCATAATTATTGTGGCTCGTTTGTAGCAATCATTGTAAGTCATGTCTGCATCAGTTGATATGAAGTTATCAGAATCTATGCGAGGACACTTGGAGGATTTCTTGGAAGTAGAGTGTTTGGTGGGAGACATCTGCACAAGGAAACAGAAAACAGAGAAAAAACAAGTGCAAAACACAAAAATAGAGCATAAACTTGATTAGATTCAAGTTAATCCAAAACATAAGCACAAATATGTAAAACATAACATAACAGTGTGATAACAACATGCTTAAAGTGCTAAACTATGTAAACATTAGCAAAATGCAACAAAATAGAAATTGTGCAAGTGTGTGCATCTAATGTGCATGAGGTGTTCCTAGGTGATGCATGGCAAGGCATGGTAAGGCACAAGTTGGGTAAAGTGTGGAAACCACATACCCAATGATCATAACATGTCAAGCAAGTTTAATCAAGGGTAAACCTAGGAATTGGAACTCATTTAAGTCCAAATCAACTCAAAAATGCCACTTGAGCATTTTAACAAACACATGGCATGCAACACTACACTACACATATGGGCAATGCATGAACACATGAAAATATGCCTAAATACATGATTAAAATGCCACAAGGGGACAACACAGATACACACAAATCAAATGGAACACAGCCCAATCAAAATTTTGAAATTTTTTTGCCCAAAACAAAGTTCCCAACCCCTTTTTCGAATATCCCCAATTCAAGAACCCTAAATCAATTTCTGCATAATTTAAGGAAAAAATAAAAAGAATGTTAAGAAAACATACCTTTGAGTTGATTGTGCAGAGATTAAGCTTGAAAAATATGGGGTTTAAGTGATAAATAGATTTGGGTTAAGAGAGGTTCGAGTGAGGCAATGAGAGGGAAATAAAGAGTGTTTTAAAAATTTGTCACATCAGCCCTATAAAACTGAAAACACGCGTTTTTCACGAGTTAGATACTCACAAAATTACTCGCGAAAAACACCATTGAAGCACAAAGCTTTTCATGGGAAGCTGTTAGTCATGAAATAGTCACGAGACAGTCGCGAAAGTCTCTGTCTAAAATTTTTGTTTCCCAGTTTTTGCCTTAACCTCTTTTCGTGGGCTTCTCGCGAAAATGCCTCTGAACAAGTTTTTGAAGAACAACACAAAAATGCATTTTGAACAAAAACTTAAAGCATGAAAGTCTAAAATCACTTTCAAAAACATATAAAATAATCAAAAATCTTTTTGGGTTTGATCGACCAGCAATTGAGCATACACATCACGTTTGATCATGTACAATCACACAAATGAAATAAGCATTAATTGAACTAAACTTGTGTGTTGTGGGTGAGTATCAAATGTGGAATAGTCCTTAGACCAGAGTGAAACTTCAATGATCAATTCAATCAAGTCATACACAACGGGTGCTAAGTCAAGTGGTTTATCTCAATTATAGAAATGAACATATATGACCTCCCACAAGAAAATGATTACAAATCTTAGAAGCTTTTCATTTTGCTTCTATACAAATCATAACATTTGATCATTTTTTGAACAATACATCTCATTTTGAGATTGATACTTGAAATTTTTGATATTTCAATATTGAGAGTGAGCCTTTGGCTTTTTGAGCACCATACATTTTAATAAAAAGTTGCTTTCCCTTTTTCCTAGTCAAATACTAGTATGTGCGACAGCTTTTGCAGCTCATTATCTCTTTCCATTTTGAGATTTACATTTGTTGAGCTCTTTAAGCAAAAATATAAAAATAAAGTGGTAAGAGATATAGGCACAAGTCTATGCAAGTATCAAGACCATCAAGACTATTGACCAATCATAAATGACAAGCTTAAAGATCTATTTACAACAATCACACATAGTTTTCAAGATTTTTCCCACAAAGATACATGTGCATACATAACAAGCTAAGCTCGTAAATGCACTATGCCATTAGTACGAAGGTACAAGGCCAAACTCACATGTGATATACACAACACAAGCGATCAAACTTTTTGGAGATTTTTCAATTTTTCTAGGTTTTTGAATTTTTTGAACACACTAAAAAATAGACAAAGTAAAGTAAAATTAAAAAAAAAAAACAAGTACATAGCAAAACTTGAAAAAGAAACATGCTATAAACCAAAAGCAATGATGCAAAAGGATTATGTATGTCATGATGCATAAACCTGTTAGGACATATGTGTTTCACATGTTAAGAACATATGTCACTATTTTATGTAATTGGCTTATCCTTTGACAAAACGCACTTTACTTTTATTTGGGTAGATTTAGGATGTGTTTAAATACTTCAAGAAACCATGTTTCAAGATCAAGTATTGAAGCCTTCAAGTCTGTCCAAGAAAACAAGCTGAAAGTGCAGAGTTACTAAAGCTTGACAGCTAGCATGTGTCGAGATTTTAGGAAGCTGCTCAACCCATGTGCTCGACACCTGCTCGACAACTTCTCAACACCTCCTATCTATCGTGGTTTAAGAATTTCAGAATTCTGATATGATTTTCTTGGAATCCATGAATGTGCCTTTGGGCCTTCTTTTCTCCTAACCCTAGACATATAAAAGGATTGTTTTTAGGGCTGTTAAACAGTTCACAAGTTGCACAAGCATTGAGAAAACTCTATTCAAGTAAATTGTGACTGGAGACAAAGTTATTGCCCTAGTTCATCTCTTTCTCTTGAAGAAGTTACTGTGTATGTGCACCGTAGGGTTTTGTAACCAAGCATCTTCTTGATCTTCATCATGTGGATGAACTGAAGAACTTTGCAGCCAACAACCTTCTTAGTTGGAGATTGAAGTCGCGTACTAGGATCCACGCAATTAGTTAGTCACGTACTTGGGAGCCATGCATCAAAAGGGGGAACTGTCACTATAAAACAAGTCCAATTAGGTATTAGGGTAAAGATTCAACTGTAGGTTGGTAAGGTACTTGGGATTCCTTTACCTGTAACCGCTTGTTGTGATAATAGTAGAGCTTCGGGAGTGGTGACCTGAAAATTACCAAGGGGGTTTTTACCGTTAGGTTTTCCCTATTCGTAAACAAATCACCGTGTTATCTATTTTTCGCTGCATAATTAGTTTATTGGTGATTTGTTTGTGCTACCATGCATTTGTATGTTAATTAACTTAATTAATTCACTCGGTTAAATTAATTGGTTAATTTATCACTAGGGGTCAATTCGTTTTTGGCCTATCAAGTGGTATCAGAGCGGGCACACTCTGATTAGGGTTAATCTTTGCTGTGTTTGATCCGTTAACCCCTGTTTTTCATGGATAGAGGACAACCATTAATTATACCTCCTTTATTTGATGGCACTAACTATGCATAATGGAAAGTACGCATGAGAGCTTTCTTGCAGTTTTTAGATGAGAAGGTGTGGTAAGATGTCGAGATTGGATGGATTAAGCCAAAGGAAGCGCCAGCCGATTGGGATGAAGCCAAAAGCAAGGCGACAAACTTCAACAGCAGGGCATTGAATGCTTTATTCAGTGCGGTCACCAATGAGGAGTTCAAGAAGATATCCTCTACTGAAACTGTTAAGGAAGCATGGACCATCCTCCAGACAACCTATGAGGGTACAAAGGCTGTCAAGGATTCAAAGCTTCAGAGGCTCACTACAAGCTTTGAAGAGATAAAGATGGAGGAGGATGAGTCATTCGATGAGTTCTATGCCAAGCTAAAGGACATAGTAAACTCAGCCTTCAATCTTGGGAAAACCATTCCTGAACCCAAGATTGTAAAGAAGGTGCTTAGATCTCTACCCAAGAGATTCCATGCCAAGATCACGGCGATAGAGGAATCAAAGGATATTGACAAGATTCCTTTGATTGAGCTGGTTGGAAACATGTAGACTTACGAGCTAGGGTTAACAAGAATAGGCAAGTCTGGTAAAGGCAAGAGCATGGCTTTGAAGGCCAAGAGCAGTGACACAGATGAGTCTTCCGATGATGAAGATTCCAAGATGAAGTCCTACATCACCAGGTAGTTCAAGAAGTTTATGAAGAATGCCAATGGAAAGGGCTTTGACAAGGACCGTAGGCAATCTAGTTCTTCTCAGTTTAAGAGTTAAGACAAAGGGAAGAAGGATGCTAGGGATGGCAGTCAGTACACTGTTCCCGCAGGACTTAAGTGCTTTAGGTGTCAAGGCTTCGGTCACATGAAACATGAGTGTCCTACATATCTCAAGAGCATTGGGAAGAGAAAGGCACTTGCTGCTACTTTGAGCGACATCGAGCCTGAGGATGATTCCAACAATGAGGATGACAGAATCTTGAATGCCTTCATTGCCACTGTTAATCCTACTGATAGGATTGTTGAAGATGTGGTTAAAGAAGAGGAATTGGTGGAATCCAAGTTTGAGAAGATGGATGATCAAGATGACATCTATACAGCCTATGAGAAGTTGTACAAGCTTTCTGAGAAGCATGAGAAACTATATAGGCTAACCACCAAGAAGCTCAGTGATGTGGAACTTGACCATGTGGAGCTTTCCACAAATTTTGATGAGGTTAATCAGACTATTGGAGCACTGAGGTTCGAGAACAATTTCTTAGCTGAGAAGACCAAGAAGCTTGAAGCAGACCTGTTTCAAGTTAGAGCTCAATTGGAGAGGGCTTCAAGTGCAAAGCTTGATGAGATGCTCAGTCTTCAGAAATCTGCTTCTGACCGAACAGGTTTAGGGTATGGTTTCTCTTCCTTTAATACTACTTCTACTAGTACTACTATTTTTGTTCCTCCTAGCGATAATGTTCAAATTGAGAACAATGATGTTAAAACTGATTTAGCTAGTGAGAACTTAGACAAAGGTAAATCTATCTTAGGAGCACCCCCTAAGCAAGATAAGAAGGAAGCTAAGAACCCTAGGGCTAAAAAGGCTAACTCTCAAAAGCCTAAACAGAAGAAGCAGCATCTCTGTCATCATTGTGGAGTTGCCGGTCATACTCAACCAAATTGCTATAAGTGGTTAGCCATTTAACAGAGCAACAGTATGATAGCATCTTGAAGCCAGAATCAACTTCAATCCTCTCTTGCTCCCTTTGGAGATCTTCTCAAAGCCCTCATGTTCCTTTCGAACTTGAACGATTTTAATTCTTCCCCCTCACCGCCGGTTCAAGGGTTTAATCAAAGGAAAGGTTCTTCCAGGGTGTGGAAGGAAAAGGGCTCCAAGTGATTCTATCACTTTTCTCTTTCTCTCTTCTTCTTTTTGTGTGTGCATTACTTGTGTGTTTTGCTTTCAAGTTTTGAGTCAGGCTTGTTTTTATGCTTTGCTTTGTTTAACATGTTTTTGTTTAATTATTTTTCTATTTTGTTTTGTTTTGTTTTTCATATAAAAGTTAAAAAAAAAAAAAAAAAAATTGAAAAATCAGAAAAATACAAAAACAGTGTGTGTTTTGTATACATTGGTACTTGTGTACCATGGATGGCCATTGAAACAAAATTTTCTAAACTTTATATCTTTTGTAACTTAGATGAGCATCTCTATGCACAACTAAGCAAGTGAGCTTTGTGACTCTTGTTTGTGATGAGTCAGATTAAGTTATCTCTTGTACTTAACACTCGTATCACTCCTTTTGATGGGTAGGACTAAAAATCCTAAGAGAAAGGCATAAATAACCATCTCACCACTGTTGCCCGCCAATCATAATATGACACATGTATGCTTCGACATAGCAAAAGTGCAGTGTCAATGACATTTGTGTGCTTTGGCATAGCAAAATTGGAATGTCAAATGCTTATCATCATTGTGTATTTCTTCTCTATCTCTAATATGCCCATGCATGATTTGCTTAAATAAAAATATGCAAAGAAAATAAAAAGCAAAAAGATAAAAAATGCTTTAAATATGATTGCAAGTATGTATTCTAGGAGATGTGGGAGTTATAGGATGTACCTCGAAAGTGATAGTCCCCATCAAGCAGTTATGTGTGTGAGTTAAAGTGATTTTCTCATATCTCAAATTATCATAACATGTATACACTTATGCAATCTTGCGATGTTTTTCACACACAACACGCAATATTCTTTGCTACTCTTGATACATGTGTAGGTACAATGTGATTTGGCCATCACAAGGTTTTACATGTGTTAATGTATGCTCACTAAACTGTCTTGACTTGTTTTTAAAAAATAAAATCGGTTAGACTTGTTTTGTGTGTGTGTGTGTGTGTTTTTGGGATCCATGTGCTTAAAATTGCTGTTGAGAGATGATTTTGAGAGCTTAAAATGGTGTTTGGATCAATGGTTGAGTTGCATGTTGGATTGCATTCATGTCTATGTTTTTCACTTCTCAAAAAACTGCTTTTAAAAGCTAGCTCGACACCTCCTCGACACCTTCTCGATACCTTGCTATTTGTTGAGCTTCTTAACCTTTTTCTTATCGCAATCTCGACAGCTTCTCGACACCTGGTGGATCGATCGAGAAAGTTCTTGTCTCTTCGATAGCTTTTTGACAACAGGTGGATTGATGAGCTTCTGTTCTTGTATCTGATGGTTTGTTCCTCGACACCTCCTCGATACCTATATCTGTCGAAGATCAATTTCTCGACACCTTCCTCGACAGATGGCTCGACACCTCTCGACACCTCATCTGTCGAGATTTACTGAGGGTCTATTTATACTTCCTCGTGCGATCCGACCCTCATTTCTTTCGATCTCTCTCTCGATAGCTCTCTCTTTTCTCTCCCAAACAACCTCATCTCACTCCAATCTTGATCCTCAAGGTTTCTTCAAGCTTTCTCAAGATTTTCTTCACTTGGTAAGCTTCTTATCTCTCATTCTTCATGCATTTCATGTTTTGAAACCTAGGTTTTGGGGTTTTTGAAAAATTTTGGGGTTTTTCAAAATTGATGAGTTATTGTTGAAATTTTGGGATGGGTTTTCACTTAAATAAGTTTAAAATCTCATGCATTGCATCACATTAGCATTATAATAGTATTGTCATGCATTTAGATGTGTGCAAACTATTTGTGTGCTGATAGGTTTGGATTGGGCTGAGCCCATGATGCAATTTCTTTTACATGTCACATGTTCATGCATTTCCCATGCATATGTACTCTCTTTTCAATATACTTTTTATATTTGAATTGCTTGGGACTTTTTTGATTGTCTTTCTTTCTCTCCCTCTCTTTCTGTTTACGTTAGTTATGTCTATGGCACCTAAGCGTAAATCTACTCTGGCTCAGAACCCTTTTCGTTTCGGAGCTTCTTCATCTTCTGATTCTACTCCTCTCTCTCTTCGGTTCCGTGATGATGATGCCCACAAGGCATTCTCGGAGAACTTTTCTAGACGAGGTGTTCATTCGGAACGCCAAGTCATTCTAGCGGACTTTGCCGACACTGACCTACCCACTATCATTCATAGTCGGGAATGAGAATCACTGTGTGACATCCCGGTCACTTGTCCTCTCGTGCTTATCTAGGAGTTTTACTCCAACATGCATGGGATTAATCGTTCAATACCTCTTTTCTTTACTCGCGTTCGAGGTACGCGCATTCCTGTCACACCGCAGTTTGTTGCAGATGTGCTTTGGGTTCCTAGGGTAGAGTTTCCTCACTATCCTAGTTGTGAGTGTCTATAGACTGTGTCCAAGGATGAGCTCATGGCTGCTTTCTGCAAGCGCCCTTCTGATTGGGGTGATCGTCAGTTTACACCATGTAGGCCTTTTGCTAAATGTCCTAGATTCATAAACATGGTGATGACTTTTGTACTCCATCCACTCTCTCACTACAACTCCATCACAAAGCCTCGTGCTCGATTTTTGTTGTCTCTTCATGAGCATCTTACTATAGACTTCCCTTCTCATTTCATTCTTTCTATTATAGATTTTCATCTAGATTCGGTGTCCCGTGATAAGCTCATCTTTCCTTTCGCTATCACAAGGATCTTACGCCATTTTTCTATTCCTTTTCCCTCTTTCGACCATTTTTCTATCATGCGCACCATAGACTACGCTACCGTTAAACATAGTGAGGCATAGTTTCAGTCGAGGCAGTCGGATTCAGTAGCTCCTCCCTCCTATTCTGCTCCATCCACATCTGCTCCCTCCTCTTCTTCAGGCGATGTGACTCTAGGAGACATCATGGTGCAGCTGCAGCACATGGATACTCGCCTAGATACATTCTCTACAGAGTTGTATCAGATGAACATTCGTGTCGGCCGTATTGCTTAACGACAGGCAACCATGGGCGGATTTGCTTCTAAGGCTTCTCCTCCACCATCTTCTCCCATGGCTTCTGATTCTGACGATGAGGATGATGATGATGGTGATGATGATGATGGTGATGTTTGCTCTACTGATGAGATGTCTACTTGACACTCTTACCCTTTGTCACCCGTGACAAAAAGGGGAGGTAGTTTTTGATATGAGAGTAGTCATTCTTAGGGGGAGAGTTAGTATAGGACCATTTTGTTAGGAGGAGTGTTGATATGTTTTGAGGGATGTAGTGAGGATATTATGTATCTTTTCTTTTCTTTCTTTTATAGATACATTGTTCTTGTACATTAGGTCTTGTAACCATTTTTACACATACATTGTACTTATTCTCTTTATATGTGGATGTATGTTTCTTTCACCTACCCCTTACATGTGTTGTTTCTTTTCTCTCTTTAAACACGTGTTTCTTATGCTTGTATGCAATCTATTATTTCTATTTCACACAAAGATGCCTTGATGAGTTTTGTTTAAAGTGTTTCAAAAATACAAGTTGTCAAAATCTACTTGGCATAAACTCTCTTCTTGCAAAGTTTTTCAAGAGTTTGTGTTAGGATAGATTTCATTGTATTCAACAAGTGAATATGAGTTGAGTGATTTATGACTTCTCTCATATGCTCATTTGTTTGTTGTGGTTTTGTCACGGATTGCCAAAAGGGAGATTGTTAGGACATATGTGTTTCACATGTTAAGAACATATGTCACTATTTTATGTAATTGACTTATCCTTTGACAAAACACACTTTACTTGTATTTGGGTAGATTTGGGATGTGTTCAAATACTTTAAGAAACCATGTTTCAAGATCAAGTGTTGAAGCCTTCAAGTCTATCCAAGAAAACAAGCTGAAAGTGCAGAGTTACTAAAGCTCGATAGCTAGCATGTGTCGAGGTTTTAGGAAGCTGTTCAGCCCGTGTGCTCGACACCTGTTCAACACCTCCTATCTGTCGAGGTTTAAGAATTTCAGAATTCTGATATGATTTTCTTGGAATCCGTGAATGTGTCTTTGGGCCTTCTTTTTTCCTAACCCTAGACATATAAAAGGATTATTTTTAGGGCCGTCAAATAGTTCACAAGTTGCACAAGCATTGAGCAAACTCTATTCAAGCAAATTGTGACCGGAGATGAAGTTCTTGCCCTAGTTCATCTCTTTCTCTTGAAGAAGTTACTGTGTATGTGCACCGTAGGGTTTTGTGACCAAGCATCTTCTTGATCTTCATTGTGTGGATGAACTGAAGAACTCTGTAGCCAACAACCTTCTTAGTTGGTGATTGAAGTTGCGTACTGGGATCCGCACAATTGGTTAGTCACGTACTTGGGAGCCATGCATAAAAATGGGGACTATCACTACAGAACAAGTCCAATTGGGTATTGGGGTAAAGGTTCAACTGTAGGTTGGTAAGGTACTTGGGATTCCTTTACTTGTAATCGCTTGTTGTGAATAATAGTGGAGTTTCGGGAGTGGTGACCTGAAAATCACCTGGTGGGGTTTTTGCCGTTAGGTTTTCCCCATTCGTAAACAAATCACCGTGTTATTTATTTTCTGCTGCATAATTAGTTTATTGGTGATTTGTTTGTACTACCATGCATTTGCATGTTAATTAACTTAACTAGTGTTTAGCCCGCGCAATGCGTAGGATCATTTTACATATTAATGATCTTTGCATCCAACATAAACTTAGTTCTAATAATTTAGTATATTTAAGCATATAGTATCCAATATCCACTAAAAATTTTAAACATTACTCTCTTCATATCACATCATGTATGTACTTCCATTCTCCAATAGACCACTTGGAGGAACATATAAAATGAGCAACCACCACTTGTATTACTTTCATTGCGTTCAAATGAGTTTGAATGAAGGGAATTCTCTAGAGTGCTTCTCTATTTTGCATGGAAAAATGCAATATCTTCAAAGCAATTAAAACTTGACTTACTTTGAGCAAGAAGATTGACATAAAAATCTAAACTTGGTGTACTTGTCATCAACTAATAGACATCATAACTTACTTAGAAATAAGGGGAAACAAATAATAACAATTTATTACAGCGGAAATCATTTAGAAAATAGTGCAAATATATCCAATGAATTGGTATAACATCATTGTCTAAACATTTGGGACTAATCTTCAAAGTCGAATCAGTACATTAAGGAGGATATTCATCAAGGGTTTGTTGTAAATGATAATTTATAGGGACATTTGTTCTTAATCTCTGGGGGCCTCTATCTAATAAGCTACCTGAATATTAAGCGAATTCAAAATATCACTGTAAGAAACAGATATAGCACCAAATTTGTCAAGAGTTTGATGAAACCTAACACAAAAAATGAACACAATAATTACATAATGGCAAGATAATAGGTCTGTAATTTAGATAATATATAGACCATGAAGAAAATATATTAAAAGGCAACCTTTATAAAGAATAGTCCGTTTAACTCATCTTTATTCAGTATTAATAGTATCATTACAAACTCATATAATGTGTCCTCTCCTATAATTCCAATTCACATGAAAATTGCTCTAGGTATTATAAGTTCTATTGCAATTTTGTTACAAACCAATTTGGAAGCTGAATTATGATGCCATGCATAACCGGTCGGCAAGTCCACATCAATTCACAACAAAAATGTACTCAATGTCTAGTAGTATAGATCATTGTGAATTAAGTTCAATGCATAATTAACCATTATTCCTCACTAAAACAACCATAATAAACAGGACCCAAAAAGATCTAACCTTGGCAACTAAATCCAATACAATTGACACGAAAAAGTATAGATAACATTAGATATCCATGCCCATCATTGTAAATTTAGTTCAATGTATAATTAAACAAATACCCATTAATCATTATTCCTCACATAAAAAAACCCAACAAAATACAAAAAAAAAAAAAAAAAAACCCAATAGTAGTACCAACTTCCCAAACTCCCCAAAAATTCAATACCTTTCACCTCAGTTCACCTTGGCCTCCTTCTTCCCAGTCCCATTTGCTTCCACCTTCTCCCCTGAATATATTTTGATAGTTGATAATTAAAAAAAAAAAAAAAAAATTAAAAGGCCTTCACAAAACTTTTTTTTTTTTTTAAACAAAACAATAGTGGTATTTATTGAGAACTTATAAAACTTGTACATCAGTAACTATTGAATCTGAAATACATTTACAAATCATTCAAATAATGGTTTTTGGTAGTAACAATTGTATCCTTCCAAGGTCCAATCCTAACCACATAGTTCTTCATGAAATCAAGATAACTATCTGAGTAATATCATAGTATGTCTGCACAAAACATTTATTCAATCAAGAATGCAATTAGAAAAGTTACTGTATGGAACAGATAATTAAAAAAAAGTGACTGCATCAGAAGTACACTTTTGGAGTTAATAGATGATATGGAACAAAATTCTTTATTGTTCTGAAACTATATTGAAAAATATTTTCTATTGTAGTACATATTAATGAACTTTGCATCTAACATAAACTTAGTTATCATACTTCTACTACATATATTCAAACTTTAATAACGTAGTATATTTAAGCATATAGTGTCCAATATTCCCTAAAAATTTTAAAAATTAGTTTCTTCAAATCACTTCTTGTGTGTACTTCCTTGCTATGAGAGACTAAAAAAAATCAGAATTTAAGCAATTAAAACTTACATGACAATTTCAAATAGCAAATTTACTATTCCTAGGAACCCCAATGAATCACACCGAACTAAAACTTGCAAGACAATTTCAATTTTACTACCAAAATGTTTAAAAGGAAATAATGGCTACAGGTTTATGAAAGCCATTCACCAAAACTAATGTCTAGAGTGAAGTTGCAATATCATAACCAATTAAAAATTTGTTTCTTTAAATCACTTCTTGTGTGTACTGCCCTGCTGTGAGAGACTAAAAAAAAAATCTAACTTCAAGCAAGCAAAATTTACATGATAATTTCAAATAGCAAGTCAGAAAAATATTAGTCAAATAATAATGCATAATTAATAGTACTTGGGAATTTCAAATTGTAAAACCAAAACAATACATAACCCTTAAAAGGGACATTGAATCCAACTTTTTAATCGTAAAAGAAAAAAGGAAAAAGCTGTAGTGAATTTAACGTTTATACCTATAGGCCATTGCAAACGTAGTAAATAAATCTTATACAGTAGAAGGAATCAAGTTTGAGTAATATTACAATCAACCAAAAGCAACTATAATAGTTAAATAATTATAGTTCAATCAGGGCTAAACTCCAAATATAACAGTTATGTACAAACATATATATATATATATATAAGCCACCTTTGTAGAAAGTATTCGCACAGTATATGTAGCTACACTTCTGCAATATTGTTATTACAGTACACGTATCTGGCAATCAAAGAATTTTACACACTAAAAACTTTAAACTTAACACGTTGTTACACCGAAACCCAATTGCAACACTACAATAGTAATAGGAATCTTACCAATGCATTAGCTGCAACCATCATCAATATTAGCACTTACATCGGTTAACACAAACCGTAACAGGAAATACCATATTATCAGATATTAGTGTACTACTGCGAACATTAAAGTTCACATTACAATGCTAAGACGTTCATTCTATGTCGAACTTCATGTTACATTAAAGTTCAAAACCTGAATGCAATCCAATCCAATCCAATCCAATCCAATCAAAATACTCAGATCTAAATCATATTTAAACCCAGATTTAAAGAACTAGAAAACAGAGACTAACCGGTAGAGGATACGGATCTGATGGTGGCAGAGGCCTGACTTCTTCTCAGATTTTCTCTCTCTCTCTCTCTCCACTCTATATGCCTAACCAAATCTCTCTCTATTGTTCTCGTTCTCCCCGTCTCTCTGTTTAATAATTCAACGTTACATATCTCCTTGAAGGGCTGATTGAGGGCAAGATTCTCAAAATCCTTATACCGGTGTAATGATCGGGCTTTCAATCTGTGTATTAATCAGGCTTTTGGTTGGGTTTAACTATAAACGTGGCGGTTGTCAAAGTCCAGTGATGGAACAGACGGTGGTCTATCTGTGTCGTAATTTTTTTTTCCTCCTTCTCTATCTCAGTATCGTAGGTTTTTTATTTTCCTCCTATCGCAAGTTTTTCTCTTGGACCTTTCATCGTGACCGGTGGTGGTTCTCTCTGTCTCCTCTGTATGGCACGCGTTTTTTCTTCTCTTTCCCTTTTTCTGTATCGCTAGGTTTTTTTTAGTTGCAAGGATTTTTTTTTATATTTTATTTTAACCATTTTTTTTAAATATATATATACAACCACAATCAAACGGTGTTAACCTGGTAAAACAATATAATGTATCGCTTTTTAAAGTTATACATGTCTGAATTTTAGGTAGGCACTTTTCCTATTTGTCACCACCTCCTTAATTGTAGGAACCCACTTTCTCTCAGCTTCTGCTATTATATATATAGATTAATTAACTTGGTTAAATTAATTGGTTAATTTATTACAAGGGGTCAATTCGTTTTTGGCCTATCAAAACCCATGACCCTAAACATCGGAAGAATTAATGCATGGACATAGGAAGTGATCATGCATAAATACCCTTCTTCACCCACTCTTTACGAGTGTTTTAGGTGAGAGCCTTAGATGGTAGGGTATGACCAACATAACTTTTAAACCTTAGAGTGAAGCTAACAAGACATAGTGATATGTTCTTCAACATTTCCATAACGTCTCCAATGAGATGCCCCTCACTATCTCCCTTAACTTGTGCTCCCTTTGGCCTTCTCTTTGAAATTTCTTGGCCACGCATAGAATCAGCCTTCTTAAGTGCATGAAGCTTGAAACAATTCGGCCTTGTGTGCCCTTGTACACCATAATGATGACACAAATGCTTCACTTGAGGTCCCCTTTGATTTTTGAATAATGACTTCCCTTTTTCCTTTGGTTTTGCACCAATGGTTCTTTTTATAGCAGCAGGGGCTTCACTTCTTTGAGTTTCTCGTCATTCTTAGTTGATACAAATCTTACTTCCTTCTTGGGTTTGCTGCTAGAACTACCTTCTTCGGTGTAGCCCAAACCAGTCTTATCATGTGAAGATTTTTGAGAGGACAGCACATTGTTAAGTTTCTTGGTGGAAATGCGCTCAACCTTGACATTAACTTGTATAATTTCAAGTATATACCTATGCTCTTCTTCAACCTTTTTCATCTTTTTCATAGTAAGGTTCGCAACTTTGGCGTATTTTCCATAATCTTCAAGCAGAGAATCATATGCTTCTTGAAGGTTGTTTTCGCCTTCATTTTGGTACACGTCTTCATCTTCCGATTCTTCAACTTCCTCATCCTCAGAAAGATCACCAAGTTCATCAACCAAATTGCTTAAATCATTCTTAGAATCAACGGAGGCAATTGTCATGAAGGCTCTGTAGTTTCCTTCACTGTCACATTCTCCTTCCGTGTCTGAATTTGAGCTGTTAGAATCACTAAGTGATAGGCCAAAAAAGTATTGACCCTTTGTTATTAATCAATTGATTAATTAGCCAAGTTTATTAATTAATCAAATTAACATGCAAAGCACGTGGTAGCACAAACAAATCACCAATTAAACTAAGTGCAGTGGAAATTAAATTGATGCCGTGATTTGTTTAGGAATGGGGAAAACCAACATGGCAAAAACCCCACCGGATGATTTTAAGGTCACCACTCTTGAGAATCCACTATTATCACAACAAGCGGTTACAAGTAAAGGAATCCCAGTACCTTATACCAACCTACAGTTGAATCTTTACCCCAATACCTAATTTGACTTGTTCTGTAGTGACAATCACTTCTTTTAATGCACGGCTCCCAGTACGTGACTAACCAATTGCGTGGATCCCAGTACGCGGCTTCAATCACCAACTAGAGAAGGTTGTTGGATGGAAAGTTCTTCAACTCATCCAAACGATGAAGATCAAGAAGATGCTTGGTCACAAAACCCAACGGTGTACAAACATAGCAACTTCTTCACAAGAACGATAAACTAGGGCAAATTCTGTCTTCAGTCACAATTTGCTTGAACAAACTTTGCTCAACACTTTTGCAACTTGTTCCACCTTTGACGGCCCTTAAAATAATCCTTTTATATGTCTAGGGTTGTGAGAAAAGAAAGCCTAAACACATAATCATGGATTAGAGTCAAAATAGATCTAAAACTCTGTTTTTCATAAACCTCGACAGATAGCTATTTGTCGAGTTGCTGTCGAGCCACGGGGCTAGAAGAGCTCTTAAAGCTCGATAGATAGCTCGCTTTTGAGCTAGCTGTCGAGTTTTAAGGAACAACACTTTCTGCACTTGAATCTTGGACAAACTTGCATGGCTTTAACACTTGGTCTTGAAAAAAGGTTTCTTGAAGTATTAAACACATCCTAGATCTATCCAAATATAAGTAAAGTGCATTTTGTCAAAGGATTAGCCAATTACATAAAATAGTGACATATGTTCCTAACATGTGAATCACATATGTCCTAACACTAAGGATAGTTGGGACACTCCTTCTTGAGATGTCCATGGCCATTGCATTCGTAACACACAATTCCTTGAAGGGATTGAAACTCCTTCCCATCTTTCTTCTTGAACTCCTTCCTATCACCTTTGGAGGATGAAAACTTCCCTTTGCTGAACGACTTCCCACTATTTTTCATCTTTAGAAATTTTCGAAAGTCCTTTGCAAGGAATGCTACCTCCTTCTCCACATCATCCTCTTCGGAGGAGTCATCCATTCTTTTGGTGATAGTTTTGAGAGCAAGAGATTTGCTCGTCTTGTGAGAAAGCAGTCCCATCTCATATGTTTGGAGAGATCCAATAAGTTCTTGGATTTTGATCTCATCCAAATCTTTACTTTCTTCTATAGCTGTGACCTTTGCACGAAAACTCTCCGGTAAGGACCTCAAAATCTTTCTCACCACCTTGGCATCCTCAGTCTTCTCTCCGAGATTGAGCTTAGCAATTACGATTTCATTGAGCTTGCCATAGAATGAATCAAATGACTCATCATCTCCCATCTTGAGCTCTTCAAATCTGGTGGTAAGCATCTGGAGCTTTGTGTCCTTAACTTTCTTGGTACCCTCATAGGTAGTCTCTAGAATCGTCCAAGCTTCCTTGGCAGTCCCATATGTGATATCCTGTGAAATTCATCAGTAGACACACCATAGAAAATAATGTTAATTGCTTTACTGTTTGCATTTGCCAATGCAAGGGCTGCCTTGTCCCATTCAGACTTGGATGTCGTGGGTTTGACATACCCATTCTCGACGAAATCCTATACGGACTCATCTATAGCACATAAGAAAGCCCTCATACGGACCTTCCAAAATGCATAGCTACTCCTATCAAAAAAAGTGGGGCATTGAGTGATTGTGATCAGTCTATCATAGAAGGGCTAAGGATCACACTCAGGTAATTAAACCACAACGACTTTGATACCAATTGAAAGCTTGAAAATGTGTGAAAACACAAAAGCTATTTAGACCACCAAATTAAAGTTATGACTTGATTGATTTTACTCTAACTTAAACTAATTGCAGAATAGAGTAAATGTGAGTGGATAAACAAATAAACTACTCTAACCCATAATCATTATAACACAGCAGTAAAATGGAAGGTAAAAGAGTAGGGAAGAAGAATGAAAACACAAGATAATGCACCGATGTGTTATCGAAGAGGAAACCGAAGAACTCGGCGAAAAACCTCTCCACCGCCCTCCAGGTGGTAATCGATCCACTAGACAATCAGTTGGGATACATGGGTTAGCAAGAGACCCTCTAAGCCTAATCTACCCGATGCACCTAAGCCCTCCAAGCTCCTACTCCAACAAGGCTTCTCAGAACCGTGTCTTGTCTAGCTCTCCGGATCCCGCAATATGCCCGATTGCATCCGCCAAAGCTTGGCTTCTTCCAATGCTTCCTAGCAGTACCAAAACCTCACTAGACACTCTGAAAGGGTGTGGTAAGTTTTTAGGCTATCAACCTCTCAAGTGTATGGAAATTGGAGAGGTAGGAGTTGAGGAAAAACCACAATGAATTGTGTAGAGAATTATGGGTATAACAATCTCTAACTCTCAAGGTTTGTGGCTAGGGTTTTCTCTCAGAAGAACTCCTCAACATCTGTGGGTAATGTGGGTATATATAGTGCGGGTATAGATACTGTGTATTAGAAATGACAGTTCAGCAAAACAAAATGTTTCGCGGGTATCTCGCGAGAAGGCCTTACCCATGAGACACTCGTGAAAACCAGCAGTCTCCATCCTGTCCTGACTCTTTGCATTCCAGTCATGTGCAGGGCACATGCATCACTTCGCGGGAATCTTACTTGCGAGCTACCCACAAAAATAGCTTTAGTCTTCAATTGCCTTAAGTCTTCACACTTTCTCTCTCACATAACCCTTACAAATAAATCCACATAAAATATAGGGTATATAAGATTGAACATAATTACAATAAAATTTGGTACAGAATAAAAGCCAACAAAACATAATTGTTGTTAAAGATATATATTAAACATATATTAGCCCAATGTAATAGGCCCAAGCCCAGTCCTGCTTGTACTAGTAGTCTAGGGTTTAGTCGCCTATATATACTCATGTTAGGATTCATTGTAACACAAGAGTTTATTATACTACACTCTTATACAATAAAGATGTAGCCCTTAAGGGATTCCTCCGTGGATGTAGGTCGTCAAGGCTGAACCACGTAACCCTTGTGTTCTTGATGTTCCTTTTCTATGCTTCTACTTCCGCATCCATTCTAGCATACACAACATGGTATAACACACTTCATGTTAATAATATCAATGCTAATATTTAACAGTTGTAAATTACAACTTTACAGAAGCAAATTATGAAGCAATATTCCCCAGCTTAAGACTTGCCATAACTCTGAGCATCAAAAGCTTAGTGCTCAAAAGTGACTCAAAGCTCATCGTCGTGCAAGTGGACCATGAATATGAAGGAAAAGAGGAAAGGATGCAGAAATACTAGAAGTTAGCCATCTAGATGGCCAATCATTTTGGCAAAATTAAGTCCGTCCAAGTGATAAGGGAAGAGAATTTAGAAGTAGATGAGGTTGCTTGGATAGCCACGACAAAATAGGAAACCTTGGATGGTCTTTCTTCTAATTTATTTATGACATTTTACTATTATGAATAGATTATCATAATGGCTTATTATATAAAAAATAAAATAAATAAAGACTTGCTTGTATTAATATTTATTTGTAATCATCTCTCTTTCTCTCAATCAATATGGTATTATTGCATTATATTCAATAAGTCTTTGGTTGCATCTTTGTGTTCATATTATTTCTTTTTATTTAAATAATTTTCTTTATCCTTTTCACTTGTGTACCATATTTTATCACATATATGTGATGAATTTAATTTTTATATATCATATATTTTAATTAGGAACGACTTTTGTCAATATTGATTAAAAAAAAAAAAAAAGGGACCATCATTATTATATATAGGTGACATGGTCCCCACAATTTTCATGCAAATGTTTGAAGGCATGGGAAAACATTTGCAAGAAATTTGAGGACTACGAGTCCCTACAATATTCATGCAAATGTTTGAAAAGATGGGCAAACATTTATAAGGAATTTGAGGACTACGACTAACATCATCTTGCCTTAATCTCAATTGCAATAATCCTTGACATAGTACAAGCTAAATATGATCGAATCCCATAAATCATAGATAGGGGCTCTGGCGTTAACTGTGAAAGAGTGAGAATTGAGAAAAAAAGAAACCCAGGAATAGTTGAGGATTGCAAGGAGAACCCATGTTGAGAAATGGGTGATTTGGAGGACCCAAATAAGGTTTTAATGGATGGGATTGGTTTGGTAATTAAAGTCCATCTTGGAGAAGAAGTTGGATTCATTTTGGGTTGCAAGCGAGCATGAAGAGAAGCAACTTCATCCCCATGTTAAAAAAAAAAAAAAAAAAAAAAAAAAAAAAAAAAAAAAAAACCTTTCTCACGTCAAGCTAAAAAAAGGTAATTCAAATATTTTCAAACTTTCTTGTGTTTAGTATCTAAAAATAAGGCATCAAAGGAAAATTATTGTTTAACTTCTCTTACTTAACTTGGCTAAAAAAAGGTAATTCAAATATTTTCGAACTTTATTGTGTTTAGTATCTAAAAATAAGGCGTCAAAGGAAAATTATCGTTTAACTTCTCTTACTTAACTTGGCATGAAACAGAGTTGTCTTCCATGCCAGCCTATCTATATGGGAAATAAATGTCTCATTACAACCTAATATATTGTAAATAGGAAGTCAAAAGATACATGAATCAACAATATCACTCTTGACAAAGAACTTAAGAGAAAAGAAAAGAAAAAATGGCCTCTCCAATTAGTTGCCTATCAATCTTGATAATCCCTCTACTAGTCACCTCTCTTTTCTACGATGTTTCTAATGCAGATCGGGCCCTTGTTGAAAAGGTTTGCAAAAAGTCCATGGACTATAATTTTTGCCTGCAAACTCTACTTTCAGACCCTGAGGGTCTTACAAATGTTCTATATAAGCTAGGACTCGTTTCTACTGATGTGAGCTTGGGGATAATATCAGATGTAATTTTTGGTGAAATCCCAAATGTTCTTACAGGAGTCACAGACCCATTCGTGAGGACACGAATTAAGGATTGCCAAACCGATATAGATGATCTATACAGTGATATGCAACTTGCATATAATGCTGCAGGTACACAATCCTATGCGGAAGAGACAACTCATCTTGCGTCCGCACAACAGAAAATTACAGTATGTAATAAACGATTTGAGAGCCTCCCGACACATAAATCACCAATATCAAGTAGCACTTCCAAAATAACAAAGCTAATCAATATTTCTTCTGTTATAGTTTCTATGATAACGTCATCTTAAGATATTGTCAACATAATCTTATGTGATCTATAATAAGAAAAGGTTTGTTAAGGTCCTTGCAGCTAAATTACTACCTCTTGGTGTTATTATATAAAAAATAAAGACCTGCTTGTATTAATATTTATTTGTAATCATCTCTCTTTCTATCAATCAATATGGTATTACTACATTATATTCAATATATCTTTGATTACATCTTTGTGTTAATATTATTCCTTTTTATTTATTTAATTTTCTTTATCATTTTCACTGGCATACCATATTTATAACATATATGTGATGGATTTAATTTTTATATATCATATATTTTAATTAGGAGTGACTTCTGTCAATATTGATTCTAAAAGAAAAAAAGGGACCATCTCTATTATAAATAGGTGACATTGTCCCCGCAATATTCATGCAAATGTTTGAAAAATGGGAAAATATTTGCAAGAAATCTGAGGACTATGAGTCCCTACAATATTCATGCAAATGTTTGGAAAGATGGGCAAACATTTGTAAAAAATCTGAGGACTACGACCAACATCATCTTTCCTTACTCTCAATTGCAATAATCGTTGACATAGTACAAGCTACGTATACTTGAATCCCATAAATCATAGATAGCGGCTCTGGCGTTGACTGAGAAAGAATGAGGTTTTAGTGGATGAGATCAATAAGGCAATTGAAGTCCATCTTGGAGAAGAAGTTGGATTCATTTTGGGTTTCAAGCAAGCACGAAGAGAAGCAACTTCATCCCCATGTTAGAAGATAAATGAAAAAAAAAAAAAAAAAACCCTTTTTCACGTCAAGCTAAAAAAAGGGGTAATTCAAATATAAAAAGAGTTGTTTTCTTTTGAAAAACAATTCTATCTCCCCAGAGCTAAATAAAGGAAATTAGACGATAAATTTTCAACTCATTTTAAGATTGTTACCTAATATTGGAAAATGAGATAGTTGAAAATAGAGTTGTTTTCCAAAAATATTTAGTGGAAAATAGAGTTGTTTTCTTGGCATGAAATAGAGTACTTTTCCAAGAATATTTAGTGGAAAATAACTCTATCTCATGCCAACCTAGTCTATATATCTAAAAGTTGAAGCGTGACATTTATTGTTGCTACGCTCTTGTTGAGCTACATCATCCACTTATTTTTTTTATCTTTTCATTTCTCTTTTTAAACTTTTATTTTCCCTATTAGTTCACACCTAGTGTTACACTTCTTCCAACTTTTCTCCTTCATTTTTGCCTCATTATCTCCCCTCATTATCTCCCCACTACTTTATGCTTTATCGTTACAATTCCATTATCCTTTTATTTTTCTTATATTTTGACTCTTCTTCTCCCTATTTTATTCTGTATAAATTTGATGTCATTTCTCCCATTCAATGCTGATTTCCAACACAATCTCTCTCTCTCTCTCTCCTTTCTTTTGGTGGATTTTTTTTTTTCTTTCTTATAGCTCTAATTAAGGTTGATGGTTCCTTTTTTTTTTTTTTTAATATGTGTTTTGGTATTGTGTGTGTGTGTGTGGTTTTTTTTTTTTTTTTTTCATAAGAAAAGTCATATCTTTCCCTTTTATAACTTTGATTGAATTTTGGTTTTGGTTAATACTTAGAATTGTTTTGGAAGAATTTGAGATTATATCAAAACACAATTTACATGGCTATAAATTTGAATATTCCTACCAATTATGTGAGTAATAAATTATTATAAAGTCTGGTTTTTATTCCTTTGATTTCATTTTAATTTTGGTTAAGATAACATTGTAATTTTGGGATGAGCTTTTGATTATTGTTATAATTTTATTATTTCTTAAGAGATGAGAAATTTGAATAATAAGTTTGAAATTGATAAAGTTTAGTTGTATATTAGAAAAATATAACAGACTACAATAGAAGTTAGAAGAATATCATTCACCTTAAAAAATGATATATTAATAGAGATAAAAAGATAAAAAAATACTTGTAGAAATCTTTTATATATATATATATATATATATATATATATAAATGATATTTGTAATGTGTAGAATGAGAGAGAGAATAACAGATTTGAATCTAATACCAAAAACTCATTTGGCTATTGTTCATTTTAAAATTAGGGAGTGTTGTGTTGCATGGTTAACTTAGTTCATAAAAGTTAGCACCAAAAAGGTTCTACACGCACGTGGGAGTCATAATTAAATATACATTGCCAAAGGTATGTGGGAAGAGAATTGAACTTGACCTCAAGGTCCAAGGCCCAAGCTATATATGCAATATACATCTCATGTATGTAATCTCCTTATTTTTAG
This sequence comes from Quercus tomentella, assembly GCA_028535165.1. Classification (NCBI taxonomy): domain Eukaryota; kingdom Viridiplantae; phylum Streptophyta; class Magnoliopsida; order Fagales; family Fagaceae; genus Quercus; species Quercus tomentella. Next base: position 80,086,215 of record JAPQVY010000068.1, read on the forward strand.
TCACAATTTTTACAATTACTACTTTATTTACCATCTTTAGCATCCTTTATTATTATTATTATTATTAGTATTATTATTATTATTATTATTATTATTATTTTGCAATCTTCTTAAACTTTACAATTTCACTTGGTTCAACCTTTTATCTACTTCCACCATCGTCTTCCATCTTTGCTTTTATATAAATTTCTTATTATTTCATTTCCACCCCTCTCCTCTATTCATTCCAAGTTGTCCATGACAAAATAGGTCAAAACTCTCTCTCTCTCTCTCTCTCTCTCTCTCTCTCTCTCTCTCTCTCTCTCTATCTGTTGATTTTTTTTTTTTTTTTTTTTTTTTTTTGTTTCAACCACTTATGTTTAGGATTTTAGTTGTAAGATATCTAATAATGAAATCGTCCCTGTAATCAAGATCTCATTCAAAGAAAAAGATATCAAATATCTGGAATTTCTTTTTGAATATTTTCTAATAATAGCTCTTTTTTTATTGTTGATTTAATTGTCACATCATATTTGTTTCTCTTTTTGATAATTCGTATATACTTTTTGTGCATATTTAGGTATTTTGGTATTGCAGTTCTTGATCACAAGTTTTTTTCCTTATCCCATTGGTTTGATTTGATTTGGGTTAATAATTAGTTGTTTTGCAAGTTAGAATTTGATTTTTTTTAGTGATCCATTTTAATGTTAAACTATGAGACTTTACTAAATTTTGTTTATTTTTTAATCTTTTTGGATGAAAAAATTTGTAGTTTTTGTAGAGAGTATTCTTAATAGTTGTAATAGAAGTACTTTATAATGCCACTTATTCAACGAAAAGCAAAGCTTAGTCAATCGAAAATAATCAGATGAATGACATATTTTAGCTTTTACAATTATATTTTCATTATTATTACTATTTTACAACTATGCATATATAGAAGTTAATTCTAATTGTTTATTTGATAATCTTTTGTGGTAGATGAATTTGTAATTTCCACAAAGAAAATAGCCTCAATAGATTATCAACAACAAATTGTTTTCCTAATTGGTCCAATTAATCATTGTTAAGTTTTATTAATTTTTTAGATATGTTTTTTTGGAGTTTTAGATTGAAGGGTAGAAAATATAGGGTTTGAAAAAGTTTGTTTAAAACTAAAAGAATAATTTCTAAATTTTATATAGTTTTTAATGATACACAAAATGTTAAAAATAAATTTTATTAAAAAATGAATATGTTCGCTGTCTTGCCTTTTGAATTCCTATAAAAAATTGTATAGATTCTTACAAACTTTCTTCTACTCCTTGACTTCTATATATCACTATATTCTAATCCGTAAGCCAAAAAATCCTCATGAAATTTTTTCTTTTTCTAATCTTTTTTTTCTTTTGGATCATTTGGAACAAAAGTTATAAGTATCCATTAAGTTTTAATAAATTTTGAACTTGAGATCAAATTCAAATTTAGTGATCATACGCGTTATACACTTATATGACAAGGAGTTGTACGGGAGAAGCAACATAATTTTCCCTTTGTGAATCGTTGGCTAGTTAATATTGAGAGTCCTTAACATTTGTAACCAAAACATATGTCAAATGTGCCAAACAGTATGAGAAGGGCAGACCAAATACATGGTACATACTGTTGGAGAGATAAACATCTTGGAGAGTTTCCTTGAATAATCTAATACTATATATTGAAAGTTCAAATACTGTAAAAACACCCTTGAACGTTTAGACCCCCAATTTACAAAATACCAATTCAAGCTTTATATCAAACAATTAATGTGCGGAACATGAACTAAAGCATAACACAGAATTGGTAAACAATCTAAGCCAATTAAAATCACATCCACAGCAGAAAATAAAAGGCAAAGATAAAGGGAAGAAAGATGCAAACACAAGGACAACACACGATGTGTTATCGAAGAGGAAACTGAAGCCCTCGGCGTAAAACCTCTCCGCCGCCCTCCAAGCGGTCAATAATCCACTAGAAAATATAGTTGGAATACATGAACAGCAATAGACCCTCCAAGCCTAATCTACCCCGATGTACCTAAGCCCTCCAAGCTTCTTGCTCCAACGAGGTTGTGTCGAACCTTTTTCTTTTCTAGCTTACCGGATTCCGCTATAATCCATAGCATCCGCCATCCTTGGCATCTTCCAATGCTTCCAAAAGCTCCAAAAACACTCAACACTCTAAATGGGTGTGGGTAGTATTTGGATAGAAATCTCCTCTCAATAGGTATGACAATGAGAGAGGGAATGAGAAGAGACTACAAAGATTTCTCTCTAAGAATGAGTAGCTCTCTCTAATTGGGTGGGTGTTTTAAAGAAACCTCTCTTAGGGTTTTTCTTTCTAAATAGCCACACATATTTTGTGGGAATGAGGGGTATTTATACTGGTGTGAGAATGGAATGCGAAAAGTCAGTTTTTCCAAAAACAGGGCTGGCTGGCGACTTGACCTCGCGACTTAACTGAGTCGCGAGTTCAAGCCGCGAGCTAACTGAATGGCCAGTCTGGATTTTTGTCCTGTAGTGCTCCAGCTGGCATGACTGTTCAGCTCCCCCTGCATGCTCTACGCGTGTGCAACTTTTGGCGGCTTGCAAGCCGCGAGCCTCCCACGAGATCCAGCCGCGAGTCCCTGCTTCACTGCACAGTCTTCTGCATTTCTTCACACTCTCTCACACACTACCCTTACATGATTCCCACCTAAATACAGGGTTTCTAAGTGCTGTATTACAAGAAAATTTGTCACGGAATAAAGCCAACACATGGTTGATTAAATTCAACCTTACATATATAATAGCAGAAAACTTTAAGGAGGTGCTGCCACGATAGGAAAAATGGCTATCTAAAAATGAGACACGTATAAGTTAAAGAGCGATAAATTATGTTGTTTCCCAACATTAACATTGTTTGATAGTTTGTGTATATATATATATATATATATATATATATATATATATATATATATATAAACGGTTAAAGTAAAATAAAGAAAAAGGGCTTGCAACTAAAAAAAACCTAGCGATACAAAGAAGCCTGGGACATAGAGAGAAATAGAGAAAGTGGCGACGAGGCCTGGGACACGAAGATGAAATAGAGAATAGAGGAGACGACGGTGGTGTTTCTCTCTCAAAATCCTACTTCCCTCAACTGGCAGTACTCTGTTACAGGGTGAGTTTTCTTTTTTTGCTTTCTTTGATTTTTGATTTTTTTAATAAACAAAATCTGAAACACTGATATGATTCAAACAAAACACTGATATACTCCAATCCGTCTTCTATTTCTTCTTCTTCATTTCCCCTTCTTCATTTCCCAAATCTTAAACAAACCCTTCAAAACCTCATAAATCTCCCCTCAGACCCTTCCTTTGCATCTCCAACGTCCCTAAACCACCATTTATTTTCCACTCCCAAGATTCTGCATCTCAAACCATTTACAAGGTTTAGGTTGGCATTTACAATGTCTGAGTATTGGTTGTATACACTATTTTTGGCATGCCGACAAATTGGCGATTGAAACAGATCAAGTTTCAAGGACAAAGACAGTTTCATTGGGGAGACGCTATGCTGTATTCGCTTAATGGGTTTTGGCCAGAATCATATTGGCGTCAAGTAGACGATACGGTGTGTTGGTTTTTGTTTTCGATTTTGCTATTACTCTTGCACTGCCTCTGTGTGCTGTTTGGTTTCATCGGGTTTGCTCTGCATTGCTTTTTGTTTAGTTGCGTTACTCTGTTGCTTTTGCTTTTTTGCCATTTACTTTCTACAATTCTCATGTTATCCTATTTGTGGGTTCAATCCCTTTTGTTTTGTATTTTCCCCTAATCATAAGGAGTTGAGGTTTTGGTAAATGGTAATAAGAAATGGGGTAACATGAGGCTTTTTTTGTTGTTTTTAAATTCTTAATTAACGTAAGAGTTCCAACATATATGATAGTCTGATTGGTGGTGCATTATATAGTTTCAATGTTAAGGATAATAATTATAATTACATTGAATATCCATTGGTTGGTTGTGGGATTTTGAAATCTGAAAATATTTTGTTATATTGTTTATATATTGTAGATTTTAGACAATATTTTTTTAATAGATACTTTTAAGTCATGATTTTGTTATTTTTGATGTTGGTTTTTTCTGGGTTTTGCACGTTTTAAATTGTTAAATCTGAAAGTATAACGTTCTTTGTACAAAATTGATTACTTTGTATGTTATGGTAGAGAATAATTTTCATAGAGATTTACTTATCAAAAAAAGATAATTTTCTCAGAGATTCCTTTTGGTGTTTACAATATTTGGTTTTTTGGGTTTTCCATGTTGTATGCCATTCTTGAAAATTCATTGAGAATCTTTTTAGTACTAAGAAACAAAAGTGAAACAATAGTAAAAGGAATTGTAACCAGTTTTGAAGGTTTTAAATTGTTTAGTTTAAATTAAATTTGTTAGTTTACTTTGCTAATTTGTGAATTGTGGTGATAAATAGAGAATTGCAGCTAGTTATGATATTTAAATACCATGAAATTTTAGCAAGTTGAGATGATTAGTAGAGAATCTATCATGCAGTCACATGAGAAAATTTAGTAATTCAAGGCTTTACATAGTACTTACCTAAATTGTTTTGCCAAATTTATAGTGTAATGTACCAAGTTTCTTCGGTTAGTTTTCTTAATCCTCTTATACTTTTAAGGTCTATTTTGGAAGATAATTATGGGTGGAAAAAGCTTATAAATAAAGGGATTCACACATTGAAGCAACCACAATATCGGTTTATGTCTTTAGTAAACTATGGTATTTGGTTTTGCTACATTTTGAAAGTACTACAATTTGACAGTGGGCATGATATTCTGTTTTTGTTTCAGACTTTTTAGGCATTTGGGTTACATTAGGTTTTGATTTGATTTTTTTATTCGATTTAGTTTCTCGGTATACTAAAAACTTTTGGGAGTATTTTGATTCAATTAATTTCGTGTTTGATTTTTGAAAGTTCAAATAGTGTAAAAACACCCTTGAACGTTTAGATCCCCAATTTACAAATTAACCAATTCAAGCTTTATGTCAAACAACTAGTGTGCGGAAAATGAACATAAGCTATAATGTAGAATTGGAAAAACTATCTAAGCCAAATTAAAATCACAACCCACAGCAGATAATAAAAGGCAAAGATAAAAGGGAAGGAAGATGCAAACACAAAGACAACACGCGATGTGTTATCGAAGAGGAAACCGAAGCCCTCGGCGTAAAACCTCTCCGCCGCCCTCCAAGCGGTAACAATCCACTAGAAAATGTAGTTGGGATACATGGACAGCAATAGACCCTCCAAGCCTAATCTATCCAGTGCACCTAAGCCCTCCAAGCTTCTTGCTCCAACGAGGTTGCGCCGAACCTTTTTCTTTTCTAGCTTCCCGGATTCCGCTACTAGACCATAGCATCAACCAATGAAGATTGGTTCCTTCCTAACTGCTTCCCAGAACACCAAACAACCCTCTCACAGTAATGGATATGGTGAGAACAAGGTTTTGGTAAAAAGCCTCTCAAGGGTTTGACAATGGAGAGGAAGAGAGTTGAGGAATTTGAAGAGACACTTATGTAAAGATTGTAGATGAATCAATCTTATTTTACTCTAGGGTTTCTCTCTCAAAATTCTCTCTGGAAGCTCTCTCTCATTTATGGGTATAAGGGGTATTTATACTGAGGTGAGAGGAGAATGTGAAACGTCAGGTTTTTCAAAACAGGGCTGGCTCGCGGCTTGGCCTCGCGACTTGACTGAGTCACAAGATCCAGTCGCGAGATAACCGTATGGCCAGTTGTCCTGTTTTGTCTTGTAGTGCTCCAGCTGGCATGACTGTTCACCTTCTGGCATGCTTGGCACGTGTGCTGTGTCTGGCGGCTTGCAGCCGCGAGTCTCTGTTTTCTTGCACACTCTTGAGCAAACTTCACTCTATCTCACTCACTACCCTTACAACAAGCCCACCTAAATATAGGGTTACTAAATGCTGAAATACAAGCAAATTTGACACGGAATAAAACCAATTAGATGGTTGATTAAATTCAACCTTACATTGGTTTAGTTTTAGGATATTTATAATTGGTTTTGGATAATCAAGGTTTAGAAATCTTAAAAGCATTGGAATTAATGTGTCTAATGTTTGCTTCATCTTTATTGCCGCAATTGTGCACTTCTGGAGGCCTTTTATATATATATATATATATAATCCACTTATAGAGGACTTTATAACAATTATTTTTCCACATAAATTTGAGAAGAGTTAGATGAATTTCTCAAAATTGGCTCTTTAAACGAAAGATGGCAGTGTATTGTGGCACAATTTTAAGCCAAAAGAAGAGTTAAATAGACCTGTTCTAATAGATGGGTTCTTGCTCTACACCCATCTCCTCTCTCTGGCATCTGCTGTTTGTATTTGTGCTCTTCCCCCATCTCCTCTTTGCAACATATACGAAAGGTTCACATCATCTCATTGTTTCTTCTCCTATTCGAATTAGCATCTTCAATCTTCAATATATCTATGTTTTAACTTAAAATCTGATGCTTATACTTCAATTGTTTTTCTACTTGAAATACTCTCTATGCAGTTTATGAAATACTCTTTATGCAATTTAGAGTTTATAAATACAAAAACCCACAAAAAAAGTAATGAGAGAGAGAGAGAGAGAGAGAGAGAGAGGGAGACATGGTAGTAAGGCACAAAGGGAATGACATAGAGATAAATTTCAGACCACCACCACAGTTGGTCTCCAACCACAAAAAATTGAGCATTAAGTATGATTTATGTTTGGGTATTTGGTTGGATTTAGGCATTTGGGTTAGATGTGGTTTTGATTCAAGTATTTGGGTTAGAAAATTAGAATTTGTTTTGTTTGAGTATTTGATTTTGTTTTGGATATTAGGAATTGAATTGGCTTTGGGGCTGTTCTGTAATTAAGTTTACAATCTACATAGTGAGGGGAGGAAAGAATTCAAAGCGTGGCCAATGTTTCCAATCATATCTTCTTTGCTGAATACCGCTTCTCTGCCTACAACAATTTGTCACTAAACATGCATTTATACTGTATGTTTTTAGACCCCTTAAAACACAACTAAATTAACCTAGTAAATTAGCCAAGTGATTACTTAGTCCAAATTTCAGATCTAAGTTAACACAATCATATAATCATATTAATGTAACGTGCGGAATAAAAAGAACACAAAGATATGATGACCCAAGAAACCAAACCAGTAAAAACCTAGGGAGGATTTAACCTAGCTATCCTCAAGGTAAACCTGAATCCACTATGAAAGAATCGAAGTTTTACAATAGGACTTAGACCACTAACACCCTATTGCTACCCACCAGTAGAAACTTACTGATACGACCACGTGCAAGTTTCGAAACCACGGACTCCTTCTTTCTTGGATTCTCCAGCAAATAAAAGCACACCCGCTTGTGTTTCTTTAAGCTCTTTAATGCAACAACTGAATCGGTCACCAAGTTCTTGACATAGTCTTGAATCTTGGAAACCCTAAGTATGTGTGAAGGCAACCACCTCTTGATCTAACAAAAGATTCACACACACAGCATAATGGACAACCAAAAACATGGCTAGGGTTTTCCCTTTTATACTTAAGACAAAACATAAAACCCTACACGTCAAACGGGTTTGGGCTGAGTTGGAAGAATTTTGCAGAAAAACATTCTGCCCGAGTTTTGATCGATTGAGTCTAATTCTCGATCGATCGAGCCGGACAGAATTGCACAGTAAATTCTGCATTAACTTGATTCCAACTTTACATAAAACACATACACTTTGAGCAAGTCTAAACAAGACTAAAACCTGTTTTGATTATGGTTTGCCAACAATACAAATTAGAGTTCTAATACATTACTTCCTAATCCTTAGAACCTAACATATACTTTTAAGTCTTTCTTATAAAAGTTAATCTGTACTTTTTCCTATTTATTTATCGGACATCTATTGGATGTTTCTTTACATATATCTTTTTTTAATTTTTTTAAAATATAATTGCTTAAGTGTATATTGCCATGATCAACACAAAGAATAATTAATCTTTCAAATGACTTGGAAGTAGTGAATCCAACTCTTAAAATTTGTGTTTCTCCTCAAAAAATCTTAACATGTGTGCATTCTGAAGGATTGATTCATTTATGTTCAACTTGCCTAGTTTTGAAACTCACAGATATATGACAAAAATAAGGATACAGTTGAGTGTTTGGTGATAGATGATTTTATATAGTTCTTGACAAATTTTTTTTTTAGTTCCATTGACACTTAATAGGATGAAAAATGAAATAGTTTGGTATATTTCTAATCAATTAGCTATAGGAAAAAAATTTTGATTAATATTTTCCAGTTTAGTGGTATCATCTTAATATCTTTTGGTCAATTTTTTGTTTATAGTTTGTGAACTTTCTTTTGCTAAAGATCTATATGGTAGTAGTGTCTTTGGTTTATTGCTTTAGTATGAACCTGCAATCCTTTCATATGACTTTCAATTTTACTTCCATTGCTTTATCCTTTCCCTGTAATTAAGGTTGTGATGACACGTTAGGAAATTTGCCCACTTAAAAACCTGCCATGCTTACAATTTGAAAGTTACAAAATACCGTACGTTGCACCGTTTAAGGCTTTAAATTTTAACTATTTATTGTGCAACCTACACAGTTTAAAATAGAAAACACGGTTAGATTAAGAGAGAGAGAGAGAGAGAGAGAGAGAGAGAGAATGAGTCGATTAGGCATAGAGAGTGGAGAGAGAAAAAAAACTGAGAAATCTGCCTTCAACTACGTCAAGCGATAGTCCAGGCCTTTGCCATTGTCAAACCCATTCCCTCCACCGGGTAGTCTCTATTTTTTGGTGTTTTTTTTATTTTTTTATTTTTTTAAATATTTTTTTAAATTTAGGATCAAATCTGATTTAGGTTTGGGTATTTTGACTGCATTGGATTGCATTAAGTTGTTTGACTTAGATTTGGTTTTGAATAAGGAATTTGGATTAAGAATGGTTTTTAATATCCGTTATTTGTGTTGGATTTGGTTTTCCATTGGGATATTTGGGTCGAATTTGTTTTGAGTATATCTCTACACTTTAAAGATTTCATTTTATTTATTCTATTTTAAATTTTTTGTCGAAACATTTTTTCCCTTTATAATTTCGTTTCCCATGTTTCTTTTCTAGCATTGTTATCAAGTTTTTCTAGTATATACTTCTCTGTATTAGTTTTTTTCCCCATATAGATAATATATCGCAGTGATTGTTTCAATTTTATTTTTAAATTGTATTTCGTTGGTATACACACACTTTGTAATGTAGAATGAGGTTGGCCATATTTGATCAATAGGTCTAAGATTGCAGACTTTGCATCTGAATTGGATTTTCGTTCCTGTATATTGATAACAGATGAAAACAAATACATATAAGACAGCCCTAAAATCCAATTACAAAGGAAACAAGAAGCTGAAAACAGAAAGAACAAGAAGTTGAATACAGTAGAGAAGTATAGACCAACAGGTATGCATAGAGAAATTCAGAGCAACAAGTATGCAGATTGTAGAAAATATAGACCAACAGGTATGCAGAGAAATACAGACAGTGACAAATATTTTTAGATGTCAATTATTTGAGCTTCGAGTCCCAATATTTATTTATTTCAAATATTTGTTTAATGATGTGCTCCACCTGTTTTTTAAAAGAATTGAATCAATAAAATTTTCAGAAATTGTTGCTTCCTTTGAGACATGAGTTTAATAATATGAACAATTTGAAGAACCCTTTACTCTTTAGCTATGGAATTGTTGTTTTAACGTGTTATCCTTTCTTATTTGTCCATTCATATGCATTTAGTTTCTTGCTCTTTTCATGTTTGATGCACCTTAATTTGTTATAATATTTTGCTATCTTGGAGGGTTAGTCATGTTGTTCAAGTGTTTTCCACTAGAGTCACTAAGTACATTCTCATGTTTGTAAGATTTCAATTTAACTTTTCAAAGTACAGAATTTTAAAATCTTTCACTGGGTGAATTTCTAAATGCTGCTCAATGACATTTTGTGTTTGTAGGGGCATTCAAAAATCAAACAAAGAGGTACTTAAAAAGATTTTTGAAGGTGTGAGAAGGTTTATTTACACCAAGGACCATGAGCAAGTCCAAGGATGAGGCTTTAGGCTTTATTTTTTTGGAGTAACGTTTGAATTTCATAATTAATATATATATATATATATATATTTTTTTTTTTTTTTAATTCTAAGTAAAAAAGTGAAGTTACCATGTCAGCTCTGTTTATATAAATTGATAGTTTTTTTTACTGAACTTGGATCATTTGAAGCTTTTTTTTTTCTTTTTTTGACAATTTTCTTTACTGGGATGTGTTACAATTCAAAATTTAATTTCCCTTTATCTTTGTTTTTACTTTTCACTATTTCAGTGCTATGTATGTGCTATACTCAATTTTCTTTACTAAATTTGCTATGAAAAAAATGTTTTTAAAAAAAAAAAAAAACTTATATTGACATTGACTTGACTTAATTTCAATTCAATTTATTTTCCATTTTTATAATTATTCAATCTTTGCTATGAAGTGTCATAGTCATTGGGTTTTTCCCCCCATTAATTTACATGTAAGGGTTTGCTATGGCCTGAGCTACATTGTCTAAGGAAGTTAAAACACTTTAGTGAGAGTTCTATTTTTGTTTATGTGTCCGTATGTATGTTTTATTCTTTGGTTGATTTATTAATTATTTCCCTTAATGTGCTATATCATAATAGGTTGATGTGCTATATCATAACAGGTTGTTGGTGGTTGCTTTTTCATCATGATCAAAAGCTGAAGGTAGAAATTACCCTTATCAATATCTGCTATGTCTTCGTCATTATCACAAGATATAGATAGACTTCTATTTTTTCCAAACCTCATCTTGCTTGACAAACCTTATATTTATCTATTGATTTTTTATGTATATAATTTTTATGTTAAGTTGTTCTATACAGCTATTTTGGAATTGTTATGAAATATTGTTTCCGTAATTAAAGTTTAACAGTATAATGTTGGTTTATTTTAACAATCAGTTAACGTATACAACATGCCCTAGAAGAATTTTAATGTATTTCATTGTCTTCTAATAAGTAAAATGTGGGATAAATTATTGTATTAGTCACATAACTATTATTGTATAAATTTGTTACAGGCATAGCCAGTTTTGTAGAAATTATTGTCCTTCTACTAAAAGATTTCTTAAAAACTTAGTTTACTAAAACATATAAATTTCAGCTGCTGTATAAAATAAATAAATAAAGAAAGAAAATTCACAACTCCAAGAAAAACTCCGTGATGACACAATTTTTGCTCTAACTGAGTCTAACTAAAATTCTACTACTCTGCTATTTGAGAATGCCGAAATCAATCTAAACTACTGAAGTAAAAAATAAAAGAAGAGACAAAAGAGGGAAAAGAAAAATCCAAGTGCTCAACCAAATGAGTTCTATTGAAACTCTCTACAACTCTACTAACAAATAGATGAAAAGGAATTAGAATCAATGTGTTTAGAATATGCAACTACAGCCAAAAGTCAAACCAGGAAAAAAAAAGGCAAATTATTTTAAATAAGGAGATGTCAATAATGTTTAACATGAGTTAAGTAATTACATATTTTGGACCACAAATGCACTAATATGTGTATGTTAGATTACACGTAAATAATATAAACGATGTTTTGAATTATATAAAAAAACTTTATAGAAACAATATATATTTTTTAATATTCTTTATATTAGACTTTAACTACGAAGATTAATGAAAAGGTTCGGCAATCGAGTTATCTTTAGAAAAATCATGTAAATGAGCAATTTATCTGTATGTTTAGCTATTTGCTTTATATCAAATACTTCAGCTTCTTTCTCTTTCAAGTTTGTCTTCTTTTACTAAATTTTTTTTACCCTTTTTTTTTTTTCATTTTTTTGCCATTATTAATATGATGAAGCATCATATTGAGGTTATCTAATATATGTGTTAGATGAAAATGACATTACCACTTTTATATTTGTGGAGCAATCGGTTATATGATTTTATTCTAAGGTCATAATTAAATTTATGCCTTTGATTATTAATAAAGTGAAATTTTGCCCAAAAAATATGAAATAAAGGAAAAATAAAGGAAAGTCAAAGAAATTTTTAAAAAAAAATTAGACAAAATAATAGTTGTTATAGCAATTGCAAAAAGATCTTGAGTTATGTCACATTTCTAGGTCTTGGAAGTATTTTATGTGTCTTGATATTCCTCCTCTAGCAAATGACATTTTAAAGATTACGAGAAATTTTATCATTAGCAGAATCTATATTATATTTTAGTTATTCACTAGCAAAAAATTAACATATTTAGTGGTAGTTAAACAGTTGTTACAAATCACAAAAAATGTGGGCTAGAGTCAAAAATATGAGGAACCTTTGTTTCAACTTATATGCATTAATTTGAAGGATAAGACATACTCTTTCAAGTCTATCCCTTTTTTTTTCTTCTTTTTTTTTGGTGTTCTATACCTTTATGAAATTCTATGTCTGGTACTTTATGCTTTTGTTAGTACTATGGGTTAAAAATTTGACAACATGAATGTGTAGAACTTTTGAACATTTGGATTTCTATATTAAAACCATGCAAGTTTAATAAGTATTTGAAATTTACAAGAGACGTGAAATGATTCCTCTTATTTCTTTCTACACATTGTATAACATATAGAGACATACTTTAACCCAAAAGGCCTAAACCCAATGGGTATGTACTCAATTATGTTATATAACCACTCATTCTTCTAATCTTTATTCAATATGGGACTTTATTCACATGTGTATACCCAACAACCTCCCCCTCACGAGTGAGCCTTTGCTTCTCTGTGGGCTTCAAGACCTCTCTGTGGGCCTTGAACAAGTCTGACTCACTCCCCCTTGCCTAATGGGCCTTTCCCTTCACTAGTGCATCATCCATGGGCCTCCACGTGTCAATCCTGCACGTCTTTTATCCTCCATGGGAACCTTGCACCTCATCGTTGTCTAGCACCATTGGCAATAATAGTCCTTTTGTTGGGCCTTACCCAAGATTGTTTGTGTGGCCTTTATGGGCTTGCTTGGTGCAATATATTATCCCTGCTCAAATTACGAAATGGACCTGCCCCGCCGAATTTGCGAAAGGGCTTCAAGTATAGACACACTGTTCTTTCTCTAATTGCCACGTTTGCCCCACACCACAACCATGGGCTCTGATACCACTTGTTGGGGAGATAAACACCTTGGAGAGTTTCCTTAAATAATTAATATAACATATAAAGACATGCTTTATCCTAAAAGGTCTAAGCCCAATGTGTATGTGCTCATTATTTAATGTGGGACTTCACTTATACATGTATACCCAACAATCAATTGTTGGGTGCAAGCTGGCACCAAGGTCTAGCCCACGTGAAAGCTCTTTAATGAGCTAATCCCAACTGATGAAGAGTTCTTTTTCAACTTGAAAAAGGAGAACATGGAAAGTTAACACTCCATATGTTCCTAGGAGTGTGAGGTGGCAAAATTCTAGGCAAAAATACACTTTTAGTCCCTAAATTTTGGAACAATTTGCATTTTGGTCCCTAAATTGATTTTGCAACTATTCTAGTCTTTAAAAGCAAAAAATAAATTCTATTTTAGTCACTGCCATCAACCACTAACAGAAAACTCCTATATGGCAAACGAAGTGTCTTTCTGGTTGCCATGGCACTGATGTGGCACTTTTTATTTTTTTTCAGTTTTAAAGATTGAATCTCTGTTCACCAAAAAAAAAAAAGAATGAAGCACTCTCTTCTCTCTTTTGTCTAAAGTTGCCTACTCCTAGTGTTAGGACAAGAGCTCTTCAAAAAAAAAAAAAAAAAATCTAACAAATCTCTCTCTCAAATCAAAATCTACCCCTAGTTGCCTGGGTTTGCTAAAAAAATTCTTGGCAAATCTCTCTCGGATCAAAATCCGCCAAAATCTCTCAGATCAAAATTCAATTTAAATCTCTCTCTCCCTCTCTGTTTGATTGGGTTTGCTAGGATCTGGGTTTTCTTTTCAACTTTGATCGGCGATTGTTAGTGGGTTCGACTGGGTTTGATTGGTGATCGTTGCTTGAGGTGGGTTTGCTGCATGGGGGCAGATCATTGGTTGGGATATCTTTCTCTGCCCATTGCATGAGATCAATGTCACTGCATCAAAGCTTCATCACTGGGTCAAGGCATGTAAGTCACAGATCGAGTTTGATTAAGGTTGGTCAATGGTAATGGTTTGATTGTGTTGGTCAGTGGTGTTGGGATCTGGGTTTGACTGTGTTGATCAATGGTGGTGGTTTGATTGTGTTGGTCAGTGGTGGTGGGATCTGGGTTTGATTGTGTTAATGGTGGTGGTTTTGGGATTTGGGTTTGATTGTAGTAGTTGTAAGCCGAATTGGTTGGGTTAGAGTGTTTGAGATTTTTGTGTGGGAAGATGGGTTTCTGCCGTGGATCTTAGGGAAGAACCAGAAAAGGTATGTTTATTGGGTTTTTATTTCCCAAGAAAATTTATAGGTTTATGGATTTGTTGGAGATTGGTTAGTTTATTGAGTTTGATTTGTTGGAGAATTCGGTTTTTGTTGTGTTAGAATTTAGGGAAGAACATGAAGAATTCGATGGTCTTGATTTGGGGAAGAACATGAACATGTTCTTCCAAATAAATAATGAAACTCAACCATTTTTTAAATTATTTAATTTAATAAGATTTAATTTTTTATAAATTTTTTTGTTAAGGTGGCATTTAAAAAATTCCAAATAAATTTTTTTAATAATATTTTAATGGCCACGTTAGCGCTATGTCAGCTAGCAGGGTACTCCATCTACCACGTAGAAGTTTTCTATTAATGGGTTGATGGTAGGGACCAAAATAGAATTGATTTTCTATTTTTAGGGACTGGAATAGTAGCAAAATCAATTTAGGGACCAAAATGCAAATCAGCCTAAAATGTAAGGACCAAAAGTGTATTTTTGCCCAAAATTCTATATATAAAAGGTATGTGTTTGATGAAATAGTGTTGTGTGCCGCATAGTGAAGAAAAAAAGAAAAATGTGCCGCACAAGAGAAAAAAAGGAGAGCAGCCAAGAGGAAGCCGCTTTGAGAAAGAAAACAGACAAGAAAGAGAACTGTGCGTGAAGAAGAAAACAGAAAGGAGAGAGTAAAGTCTTGTTGCCTTTGAGAGAGATAATTAATGTGTGTAAGAGTAAAGAAAATAAGAGAGATTTTTTCTTTAGCCATTAGACATACTCAAAAATTATTGTAATTGATTTGATAATAGTGAAATTATTCGAAGTTTGTCCAGTGGTTTTTCCCTTCAAAGAAAAAGGGTTTTCCAAGTAAATTTTGCGTTCTTGTATGTGATTGTTTTTTGGGGTTGCTAATATTTGTGATAATATTATTCGGGACCCAACAAGTGGTATCAGAGCTAAGGTTAGAGTCGAAGCAATGGCTGGAGAAGAAGGCAAGGCTTTAGGAATTGAGAAGTTTGATGGAACAGACTTTGGGTATTGGAGGATACAGATTGAAGATTATCTCTATGGGAAGAAATTGAATCTGCCTCTTTTGGGGGAGAAACCTGTAACTATGAACGATGAAGACTGGAGCCTTCTTGATAGACAGCTATTAGGAGTTATTTGATTAACTCTGTCAAGATCAATTGCACACAACGTTGTAAAGGAAAAGACCACAGTGGATTTGATGAAGGCTTTGTCTAGCATGAATGAAAAGCCGTTAGCTGACAACAAGGTGTATCTGATGAAGAAGTTATTTAATCTGAAGAAGGCAAAAGGCACTCCTGTAGTGCAGCATTTGAATGGGTTCAATACAATCACAAATCAATTATCCACAGTAGAAATTGAATTTGATGATGAAGTTTGTGCATTGATTCTTTTGGCTTCTTTACCAAACAGTTAAGAAGCCAAGAGAATGGCGGTGAGTAATTCTACAAGGAAAACCAAACTCAAATATGATGATATTTGAGATTTTATTTTAAGCGAAGAGGTTTGCACGAGAGATGCGAATATAGACAATGAACAAGATCAAGTGTTTGTCATTGAGGACAAGATCAGAGGTAGAAGCAAATGACCTAATGATAAAAAATTCAATGGTAGGACTCAATCAAGAGATAGATCTCAGTTCAAGGAACCTAGAGAATGCTTCAATTGTGGGAAAAAAGGTCACTTAAGAAGAGATTGTTGGCATAGGAATAAAGAACAAAATAAATGAAAATATGAAAGGAATGATAGTGAGAAAAATACTACAGCTACTGTGATTGCTAAGGATATAGTGGTGCTCTCTACTAAAGAGCAAAAGTGTGAGCATATTGCTAATAGTGATGTTGAGTGGGTTGTTGATTTTGCGCCTCCCACTTTGTTATCCCTATGAAGGGATTGTTTACCATGTACAATGCAGGAGACTTTGGTACAGTGAAGATGGGTAATCCTAATTACTCAAAAATTGTTGGAAATAGTGATGTGTGCATCAAAACAAACGTTGGTAGCACAATGATGTTGAAGCATGTGTGACATGTTCCAAGATTTAAGGATGAATGTGTTTTCTACATTGGCTATGAATCGAGCTAGTTATTGTAACTACCTTGGTAATGGAAAATGGAAACTTACTAAGGAGCCAGTGGTTGTTGCAAGAAAACATGCATGTTGCGGTATGTATAGGACTCATGTGAAGACCTGTAAGAAGAAGTTCAATGAGATTAAAAATTTTGAAAAGACTCCACAATTGAGAGTTGGAATTAATGGTGTTGATACCAAAAGGGTGAAATTCTCATTGCTTGATAGTGCTTCAGAAGAGGAAGTGGTAGGTGATGAAGAATATAAAGATGTTAAGGCTGAATGGGATGATGATGAAGTGAAATACCTTGGAGGTCTTGAGCAGGGGGAGCACTATCTTCCACTAGAGATTGATGAACCTCACGAGAAAAGGACTACTGGAGAACATTGAATTGTTAGCTTCAAGAATAATTGGGCTTCTAATGAGGGGGAGCCAAGGGATTGGATTAAAGAAATCCAAGATGCGATTAATTCTTTGAGAACGAATGGTATTGATGTTGATGAGGTGTTCTCAGTGCTAGTGAAGATAATGAAGAAGGTTAAGCTTAGAGTCAGCTTGACTAACATGGAATTAAATTGAAGAGATAGATTGAAAATCTCCTCCTATTGATGGGTTGGAGGGGGAGATTGTTGGGTGCAAGCTGGCACCAAGGTCTGGCCCACGTGAAAGCTCTTTAATGAGCTATGCCCAACTAATGAAGACTTCTATTTCAACTTGAAATAGAAGATTGTGGAAAGTCAGCACTCCATATGTTCCTAGGAGTGTGAGGCAACAAAATTCTATATATAAAAGGTATTTTGATGAAATAGTGTTGTGTGCCGCATAGTGAAGAGCAAAAAGAAAAAGGTGCTGAAAAAAAAAAAAAAAAAAAAAAAGAGAGAGCAGCCAAGAAGGAACCGCTCAGAGAAAGAAGCCAGCCAAGAAAGATAGTTGTGCATGGAGAAGAAGATAGAAAGAAGAGAGCAAAGTGTTGCTGCCTTTGAGAGAAATGGTTTTCCACATAAATTTTGTGTTCTTGTGTGTGCTTGTTTTTTTGGATTGCTAATATTTGTGATAATATTATTTGGGACCCAACATATACAATGGTGTTTCTTTTTCTTTAATTATAGTTACAAATAAGAGCTGCAACAGAATTTCAAGATAAATAAAATACTGGGTATTTCGGGGAAACCCAAATTAAGAGTTTCAAAAGTTGGTTCCATAAGTTCAATTTTCTTCTCCAATTGTTTATTAATTTCATTTTCAAATTCATTGGAATCATTTAATTATAGAATTTCAATATTATGGAACACATCAAAATAAGCCAAATCAAAATTCATCTTATTAAAAAGTTGAAAAGTACATTGGAACTTGCATTACAAGACATCTTTCCCATGCTATTAGTAAACCTAACCCAAGTCCAATCGCTAAGTTGCCCATCAATAGGCATGATGAATGTAGAAGGATCATTTGGCTCTTCGATGGTGATGAAGAGCACATCCCCCTCAACTTTTAGCATAGCTTCTATTGCTTCAATATCCATGTAGTCTATCCAGTCGACCTCTTCTTGAATCTCCTTAATCACCACAGTAAGCTTCACCTTGAAAGTGAGCTTCTCCACAAATAGGGGTATACTTTCCCATTCTTGCATGCCCAAAGCTCAGGAAAGCCATAAAAAAGGATATCTCCTCCTTCTTTCACAAAGTTCTCATTAAGAGTACCAAGGTTTTTCTTGATTCCGTTGCAGTTCCGTTGCAGCCTTAAAAGAATCCCAAACCTTCCTTGGTCAGTTGAGCCACATCTAGGAAAGTTGCCAATCCTCCAGGGCCGTTGTAGCCACCTGACATATTGAAAGCCGCAACAAAAATTACAGTGGCCACAAGGGTTGCGACCAACAAGAGAGTCCCAATCCTTTCATTGTATTTGTCTGTGCGTAGTGTGTTTCCAACCTTCAAACTTTGCGGGTTCTCTCCACTAATAGGTAGAGGAGGTGCCTTGGGCCGCTAACATATCTCAAGACTTCCCAAGTCAATCACTGCATGGTAAATGAGAAAATTTCTCTAATTTTTTTTTTTTTAATGTCTCTCTAATGCACACAAGCATGCAGTCTACAATAGACTATCCATACTACATACATAATATTAATATAATGGCATAATTACTTACAAAGAGAAATAGAGAAGAAAAATGAACTTGCCTTTAAAAGTTTTGACAGTTAAACATGTAACTATTATCATAAAAGGGCTTGGATTTTTCAATAAAGAAGCTTTCCTCAACTTGATTTGCAGTTGATCCCCAAAGTGTAAGCTTTACTTCCATTTTCTCTGTTCAAATTTTCCAATGTTACAATGTAAGTTCATATAATATAAGTGCATGTTGGCAAATCAAGAGAGCCCCATTCAAACTATATATATGCTAATGTTAGTACAACCTCACATGTGGAGCCTTTTCACACATAATTATAAATGTTCATTTAAGAAGTCTTCAATTGTTTTACAAAAGATTTACATATTGACTTTTTTATTTATTTAATTTTTAAGCATGTTACCATGTGATTCTGTCAGCAGGTCTCAATGGCAATATAAAATCTATCAATATTAGTTTGTTGACAAACTAAGGAAAATATATTGAAACCATTATCAATAGTCGTGGTTTCACTTCGTAAACAATTGACATAAACTCTTGATCAAATTTAAGAGGGTTTTATGAACTTTTTTTAGAGTAACTCAAGTTAGCTTGATCTCATGGCTTCCATCATAAATTATTATTATTTTGGATTTAGCTACTATAAGAGAATCCTCTTTTCAAGTAAAATAATAAAACTTTCTAAAAGCTTTGATTCCTTTGAAGTTATTATGGGTAACAAACTAATATTAACGCACAAACCCACTATGAAATAAATCTTAAAAAAAATCAAACCTACTTCTCAAAGGGAATCATATCAAAATCTCTTCCAAGACTCCACCAAA
This sequence comes from Quercus tomentella, assembly GCA_028535165.1. Classification (NCBI taxonomy): domain Eukaryota; kingdom Viridiplantae; phylum Streptophyta; class Magnoliopsida; order Fagales; family Fagaceae; genus Quercus; species Quercus tomentella. The sequence goes on from JAPQVY010000068.1 coordinate 80,105,772, forward strand.
CCCTTATAGTGTCATGCTCATAATTGGGACCATAGGCACCTAAAACATTGACTTGTATTGATCATCCAAACATCTGAACTTACATAAACTGAATAATTTCCCATAGCCCCATCAACTTTCTTTACTCCTCTTCTAGTCCACAACAATAGTAGCCCAATAGAGGCCCCTAAAGCTCTAAAGTGACACCAGTCTACAGACTAATATCAATATGGTAAATCATTGTTACAATAGTGCAGCCAAAAACAAAAAACATTTGTACACTATCAACTGTTACCAAAACTATCTAAATGTTGTTTTCTACTATTCAAACCTATCTCGACATCAATGCCAATAAAACTTTCTAAAAGCTTTGATTCCTTTGAAGTTATTAAGGGTAACAAACTCTAATCTTAATGCACAAACCCACCATGAAATAATTCATTAAAAAAATCAAACCTACTTCTCAAAGGGAATCATATCAAAATCTCTTCCAAGACTCCACCAAACCCCATAGTGATAGACACCTCAAAAATATTTGTCATGCTCAATATTGGGACCATAGGCACTATAGACACTCGATATTGACCCTATAATTTAATCAAGGAAGATGACTAGAGTGACCATTCATATACCCAAAATTCATGATTGCATTACATGCATTAATTTATTCATTACATATCATAAAAATGATCTTGAGGTTCTAAGTCGCGACGGTATGCCCGATTTCTAAATCCAACCGTCGGATTGAAAGATTTCACATGATCAAGTTTGCACGGTCTGCATGCATTTTGTCTAGGTGGAACTAACCACACATGATTAATTTAAATTAATTTTGATAGGCTAGACAATTAAAATTAATTAAATAATATTGTGATTGGTTGTTAGTTAGTGTCAAAAATAGTATTGCTTGCATGGGAGTAAAGAGGATAATCAGATACAACAAACTAACTAATATTATTATATTCAACAAGGTTTTTACATTAGACATAAGACACTCTAATAGACATTCTAATGGAGGCTTTTTCTTCCCCCTCTTGCTTCTTCAAAGATACAAGGACTCAATTTATAGACAACGGAGCTTAGACACAATGTACATTATGCTTTTCAGAAGATGGTAGGGGCCTAAGTTATGGATCGACAAGTGGCGAAAGGGGTAGAGGCTTGGCTAGAAATTAATCTTCATCTGGATAGACTTCTGTAAGGGCAACAAATGTGCTTGTCAAATAATGATAAGGTTCACTTGCATCAGGACGTTTCTAGGACTTTTTTTTTTTTTTAAGTGTTAAAGTTGTTTAGTCCCATCTGTCTCTTCCTTGAAACCATTCTTCGTCCATGTCAACATTAACATCTGGATCATGATTATGGTAGTAGGGGCCATTGTAGCCAATAAAAGGATTGGGCATTTCCCAATGATCTTCATACGGCCATTGTTATCTACAAACTTCTTGATCAGTTGGTACTATTTCGGATAAGATTATCTTATTAAGGGTTCTGCCTTTGTAAGAGCCTGGTAATAGGATACCTAAGAAGTGTCCATGTGTGAATGGAGTGTGTCATCTGGGTTAGTGACCCAATGCATCTCTGATGATGAAAGATTCCTTCTGCTTGGATATCATTTTTGGAATTGAGTTTAGCAATTAAACATCCTGTAGTAATCTTGTGACCAAATCTTGGATGTACTATGATGGCATACTTTTTCCAATCTCCATTATGAGCATCATTTTTAGGATTTCATACTAGAATTTTTGGAAATATATATTTCCATAAGGGAAAATAAAACTGTAAAACTCTGGTTCAAAATGAAGACACAAATAATACTTATTGAGTAAATACCTCATGTAGAGATAATGTACGACCGTCTAGTTGGTTAGCCAAAAAGCAAAAGGGGTTTTCCATGGTTGGTCCACGTCAGGATAAATGGCAAGGAAGTGGCTTTGGTGCTCTTTAAGGTAATTATGGAGGACTCTAATGATTCTTTTGGATCTGGCTTAAACGGTCAAATTCTTTATTTGGTCTTTTATATCTGAGGAAGGTTTTCTATCATATTAAGGATATCATCAAGTGTTGTAGAGGAAGAGCCTGAGGATGAGGATGGGTCAGTAATAGGATGTACACATAGGGATGGAGGAACAATTGTGGTGTTAATAGCTGGAGGCTTTCTAGAAAGATAATCAGTGATCAGGTTATCTTTTCCTTTAATGTGCTTTACTTGGAAAGACCATTGTGAAAACCAATTTGACCATCTAAGTAACTAAGTATGTGGAAGCATTTTTGGAAATGATGACATGTCCATCTATACTAGAAAATTATGCCCAAGAAGGTGGAACTGGAATTTTTCAATTCCACATTTTACTGCAAGGATCTCCTTGAAAGTGGAGTGGTAATGAAGTTCTTAAGGCTTGAATGCACCACTTTTATATCCACAAATGTTTCTTTTTTTCCATTAACTTTTTCAAAAAGAGTTGCTGCCCAATACTCGTCACTTGCATATGTCTGCAAAATTCGTTTGCCTGTTCTTGGAATCTGTACCAGGGGAAGCTTTTCTGCTAATCTTTTTAATTGTTGGATTGCTTCTGTGTGAATAGAATTCCATTCTGGAGGGGTCTTCTTCAAGAGTTGAGCTAAACAATTCCTATATCTGGAAACCCTTGGAATGAAGTCAGACATGTAATTAACAATTCCAAGAAACTGTTGTATTTGCTTGGTACTTGTGAGCTTATCTGGAAATTCGCCAAGAAAGATAGCTATGTGAGGTTGCAAAGTATATTTGCCATTTGAAATGCTCACTCCCAGAAAATCTATAGAAGATTTTCCAATGATCTTTTCTGAAAGCATTATTCCTTGGGATTTCACTAAATTGTAAAATTCAGTGAGCAACTTTTCATAGGATTTTGCATCTTTTGAGAACAGGAGGATATCATCCACATAAATTAATGCATTGGCCAAGAGTGGCCGGAACAATGTTGCCGTTGCTTTTTGGAATTGGGATGGAGCATTTTTTAGGCCAAAGGGCATGGCCGATTGGCATAAATGTGGGCCACAGCCCAAGGGCTCCTAGATTGGGATAAATCTGATCCTTTTCGATTTTTTAGAGATAAGGACGCGTTCTAGTTCGTATTCTGATCATTCATCTAATTTTTCAAACATTCTAGCCTCTACAAATAGAGGATCCCTCTCAAAATTCAGCACACTTTTTCATGCTTTCTGATCCTCTCTTTCTGGCTCTTCTCTTCTTTTCCTTTCCCTTTTACGTTAAAGACGTTCTGGAGGCTCATGCCTTAGGAATTTCTTTTCTGTAAGAAAAATATTTTAGGCTTCAAAAAGAATTGAATAAATTTCTTTAAATCCTAAAATATTCCTTCACTAATAAGAGCATACTCATGCAAAAGGTAGTTTTTCTTTTATCCTTTCTTTTTATGTTCCTTTCTAGTAATTTTGTTTGATGATGCATGAATAGGCTTAGGCTGTTTTTATCATTTCTGATTCTTGATGTAATTGCCATGTTTGGTTTGAAATTTTTCTTTAAATATGTCCTCAAATGATTCTTTTTTTTGTTGTAATCTTTCTCTTGAATCTCAAAATTTGCTAATTAACAAAGATCTTTTTAAACTAAAAACTTATCTGAATTTTTTAGGTCCGATTTTCTGAATTAAAAACTAATTTCTATTTTCATTAAATACAGATCTGATTTTTTTAACACATAAAACTGATCTGTATTTTCATTGAATACAAATCTAATTTTTTTAACTCTCAAAAACTAATCTGTATTTTCATTAAATATAGATCTAATTTTTTTTTAACTCTGAAAAACTGATCTATATTTTCATTAAATGCAGATCTGATTTTTTTAACCATAAAAACTTATCTGTATTTTTATTAAATATAGATCTGATTTTTTAACACACAAAACTGATCTGTATTTTCATCAAATACAGATCTGATTTTTTAAAGAAAATTTTCTTGGTCACAAAATAGCAAATTTTGAAATTTAAAAGAAGAAGTCAAAAGTTGAGATGATTTTCGATTGATACAAGTAAAATAGATTTATCTCATGAGTGTATTCTAAAGAAAGGTCTTTTTCTTATTTTATTCATAAAAAAACAGATTTGATTTTTTTCTCTACAAATCTAGATTTTCTTATTCACAAAACAGATCTGATTTTTCTTAATGAAAATCACCATTTTTAACTTGCATAAAACCGGGATTCTTGCTACCCTTAATGTTTCCTTCTCGACCCACCTCTAGAGGAGCCACCCTTAGTGCTTCCTTCTTGACTTGCATATAACGTAGATTCTAGCTGTCGGTTCTGAAGTTCAAGATTTATGGTCCTTTTCTCCAAAAATCTTGTGTTGGCATTAGCCAATGCCATTCGACTCGCCTGAAAAATTAACAAAGACAAGTGTTAGATCGAGCATTGGGAAAGTCCAAGCCAAAAACACTCAGAAGGCATCATCTTATACCTAGCTCGCTTCATTGATCACATATTGTGAAGACTGAGTATGTGCTACCAGTTGCAAGCCTCCAATCATCCGCATACTTTCTTCCATAAGATCAACATTGACCAAAAGTACAAATGCATCAGTTCATGAACAACTCAGTGGTCCAAAAAGAAATGAGGACAAGAAACTACAGGATTCGGGAACACACTGGATCAGGCTCATGGACGTTTGGGGTGTGCTCTGGCCTGTCTGAAGTCATTGAGCTCTATGATCCATCAGGATTCATCACTGATACTATTTGTTGGGTTAAGATAGCTTGACCTCGGTTAATTAATTCAATTACCCAAGTTGAGTAATTAGATTTAATTACATGCAAATCATGGAGGCACCAACAAATCACCAAAAATACTAAATGCAGTGGAAAATAAATTAGATATGGTGATTTGTTGACAAATGAGGAAAACATTGCAAGGCAAAAACCCTACAGGGTGATTTTAAGGTTACCACTCCCAAGAATCCACTAATCAACAATCAAGCCGTTACAAGTATATGGAATCTTACCAGCTACCCTAGCCTATCCCAAAATACCAACCTACAGTTGAACTTTTTGCTCCAATACCCAATTCGACTTGATCTTGTAATGGCCTTCTTTCCTTTGATGCACAAACCTCCATTTTGAGACTAACCCTTTGCATGGATCCCAAGTACATAACTAACTCCAGCAACTTGAACAGATGTTATTGGTTGCAAAGTTCTTTACTTCATCAACAATGAAGATCTAAAAACACTTGATTACAAAATCCTATGGCGTATAAACGCAGTAGCTTCACACAAAGAAAATAAGTCTCTTGGTCTTTGTATTCGTGTGTGACGGCTTTTAAAATAAGCCTTATATATGTTTAGGGTTATGAGAAAAGAAACCTCAAACAAATATGCAAGGCTGGACCGAATTTCAAATCTGAAAATTCTATAATCGTACTTCTCGATAAAATGAGCTGCTATCGAGTTATCTATTAAGCTTCACATTAAATCCTGATAGTAGGCTTTTGTCGAGCTATCTGTCAAGACTTAATGAACAGCTTTTCTTCACTTGTTTCTTGAATCAATCTTCATGTCTTTAATACTTGACTTGAACAACATGTTTCTTGAAGTACTAAACCTATCCTAGATCTACCTAATTAAAAGTAAAGTATATATATATATATATATATATATATAAGCTAAAGCGTAGAATTTATTATTGCCACACTCCTATTGAACCACCTCTTCTGCCACGTTATTGGCCATATCATTAGTCTTTTTCATATTTATTTTTTTCCTTCAATTTTTTTTACAATATTAAATATATAAATATATTGGTTTTACAAACTTATTTTAGGTGGTTTTAAATTTACGTATTCATCTACTTTAATTTCAATGTTATAACAAAATAATAAATCAATGGAAAATAAATACAAAAGTATTGTCTATATATATTCCTCTTGGGCTATTTTAACTTTAAATATTATTTTTTTCCTTTTATCTTCCTTTATTTTGGTTTTTTTTTTAATTCCTATCATCTTATTATAAATTTGTCACTCTCTCCTATTCTATGCCTATTTTTCCCATATACAAAAAATGTTATTCTCTCTCTCTCTCTCTCTCTCTCTCTCTCTCTCTCTCTCTCTCTCTCTCTCTCTCTCTCTCTCAATTTTAACTTTAAATATTATTTTGTCCCTTTATCTTCCTTTATTTTGGCTTTTATTATTATTATTTTTTAATTCTTATCCTCTTACTATAAATTTGCCACTCTCTCCCATTCTATGCATGTTTTTCCCATACTAAAAAAAGTTATTTCTCTCTCTCTCTCTATGAATTTTTTTTTTCCATTTTTTGTTGGAATTTTTTTTCTTGCACCTCTACCTTAGATTGATGAATATTTGTGTTTTTTAGAACTCTACTTTTGGTTGTTTATAATTAAAAAATGAAATCAATGAGTAATTAAAAAACATTTTTAAAAAAATTCTCTATAAAAAGGAATTCACAGGTCTTGCTTAATCATTAATGGTAGAAAAGATATAACCTTCATTGCCATATTATTGACTAATTCATATGTCTTCCTTTATGCAAGTATTTTTTTGTTTATCTTTTTATTTATGATTTGGGTAAAAATCATATTACAATATGCCATATTTTGTGTTGTTGTCATGTTTTTGTTGTAGTGTTTTAGTTTATTTGGAAAACAACATGATAGTCTAGACAAACTGATGAAGAACAGTTAGTGCAATTGAAGACAATAGGTTTTTGTACAATTTCCTTTCATTGTTTGTAAATATTTTGTTTATCAAATTAATAGCAAATTGTTATGTCTTTAACATATGATGTTTTTTAGATGATTAAGTAATTGTTTTAAGTATTTACAAATATTTTATATTGTTTTTCACCTTCCATATTTTATTAGTGTATTCTATGAGATTTTTAAGAAAACAAATTAATTTTTTTAAAATAATTTTTTTATTTATTGATTTTTCACATGTTGGATTAGATGGTAAGATTAGATTATGACAGTATTGACACAATACTTCTCCTTTTTTCAAAAAACATTTCTCTTCTTTTTTCCCCATTGGAATTGTACTCTTGTTTTTTTTTTTTTTTAATTATATATATATATATATAAGGAAAATGAGTTACAATATTTTACTTTTCCCTTTCTTTTTTATTATTATTTTTAATTGTAGTTTTCTTGAGTTTTATTAATTTTTTAGATACGTTTCTCAGTGTTTTTGATTGTATGGTAGAAAAAAATTAGGTTTGAGAAAGTTATTTAATTTAAACTATAAGAATAATTTCCAAATTTTATATAGTTTTTAATGATACCAAAAATTTTATAAATAAATTTTATTAAAAAATTAATATTTTCACTAACTTACCTTTTGAATTTTTTTAGAAAAATTGTATTATTTTGATTTTGGTACAATAAAAATTATATATATTAAATTTGTCATTGTCCCTATAATAAATGAAAATATGATTATGAATTACACTACTATTTATTTAGTTAGTCCAAATTGGGAAAAAAAAAATTTAGTGAGATCATTCTGAAAATATTATCAGGCACAACGCACAGGGTCCACGACTAGTTTGAATAAAAACTTGCATAGCATTTTTTGGTATAACACTTGTTGCATGAATTCTATCGTTCGTGATTCAATAATAATGATTAATTTTGAATCACTTAATTTCTATCTGTACTTTTTGTTTTTTTCCTGATAATTGGTGAGACAAATTTGAACATTAATTGTCTCAATTAAAAACACCAAAAGTTACTAATTAAAATACAAGACTCTAGGGTTTTATGCAACACCACCTGTTGATGGATTTTGTACTTCTCATGATTCAGCTGATCACTTTTGAATAATGTAATAGCCTTCTTCTTTTTGTCAAAGCAGTTTCATAATTTGGATAGGTTATCGCGTAGTTTTGTAGTTTTCTAAAATTGATGATTAAGTGAACCTATATATATATATATATATATATATATATATATATATATATATACCACTTGTTCCACACATTATGAGTCTGTTTGGATAGAACTTATTTTGCTAAAATTGAAAACTGAAAACACTGTAACAAAATAATTTTTAAATGTGTGAATAGTGCCGTGGGACCCATTTTTAATGAAAAAGTTACTGAAAAGTGGAATTTGTGGGTCCATAAACAGTGCACGGATGCACTGTTCACCGTGGAAAAGTCAACAAAACCGGCTCAAAAAAAAAGCTGCTGAAAACGCAAACGTAAAACGCAAAAGCTGAATCCAAACCCAGCCTATATCCATCTTTAGTTGGTACTGTTCGCTTTTGAGTTGTGTGACGGAGTTTTTTTCTCATTAAAGCTACTGTTTAAGTTCCAAATTGCTTTGTTTGCTTTACCTCTTTTTGCAAATACTCTATTCATCCTGATTCGGTAAAGATCACTTTTGAAACAGGCAAGGGATGTTTTTATTTAATTCAAGTATCTCTGTAATTTGAATGCATAATCTATGTTTTTATTTCATGAGTGCTTTATGGCTTTGTTTGCTATATCACCTTTTGTGCACAATCTATTCTACTTTATTGAGTAATGATCACAATTAAAACATGCAATTGTTGTTTTCATTTCATTAAAGCATCTGTGTAGTTCAAGTGAGTTCTCATCGTAGCTTTGGTTGGTATACCACTTTTTTTCACACAAATTTTATTCTTCGTGATTTAGTAATGATCACTTTTCAACCAAGAAGAAATGACTTTTTCTTTTTACCAAGGAATAATTCCTTCCGCAAGTTTGTTTTGCATATCACTTGGTTCACATATTATTGTCTTCCTTATTCAGAAATCTCGTTTTTAACCATGTAATGGCCGTTGCATACTTATCCAGTATTCTCACTTTTGAACCATGTAATGGCCATTTTCTTCTTGTGAAGGAAATGGTGTAATTTCAATGAGTTCTACAAGCTTTGTTTCCTATACCAGAGAGCACCCATGGGCATTTCGCTTGTGTTTTCTTATCTTTTCCATTTTTATGTTCTTGATTTCTCCATAATCCTCATAGTTCTCTTCTTGTCTGCCTACTTCGTTATCTTTTTGCTGAATAATAATAGATCCTTTCAACGGTTAGAGAAGAGTTTCAAGCAGGTTAGCTGGGAATTCAAGCTCTTGGATGCTCTCCTAGAAGATGTAGAAGCTGTTTCAGAATCAGGGAGAAAAATAGATGAGAAAGCCCACCAACTTGGGAGTTCCCAACTGAGATCAGTAGCCACTGTACGACTAAATGATGCTACGAGAGGCTGGGTGGATGCAACCAAAACTGTGATTCGCAATGTACAGGATTGGGGAAAAACCTACGAGGAACTGAGTGAAACAAGAAAATCCCTGAAATGGATTTACTTTGGTTTCTCGGGTTACAAAAAAATTCATGGCCTCCAGATTGACTTGGATTCGTGCAGTTCTGAGATAAATGTTCAAATTTGGAAGATACACAGAGAACAAATCTGTAATTTTGTTGAGTCGTCAAGGTCTACTGTTAGAAGCCTGCAGGACAGACCAATAGAGGAAGACAAGAGGAAGCCTTACCAAAAACCTGCAAAAAGTGCCGATATTGAAAAGAAATTAAAAGTCCTGATCAGTAGAGAAAATGAAAGTAGAGTACTCCATCAAGTTTCCACTGCAGCTACTGATTGCTTTCCTGCAAGATTTAGAAGGGCTTATCTTGGAAAGTAAAATCGAAGAGGAAGCGCATGACACCATCGACGAAATACAACATGACATTGATAGGAAACAGAAAATCCCAACTCTAATGAGCTGGCTTCCGTAGTTTGGTAATTGGATAGGAGGGCCTGAGCTAATGAAGAGTTTTTCCAGCATGCAGAGTCGTCTCTTGCGTCTCTTTCTTAGAAAGCAAGAGTTTGATTTCACCTTTATCAGAAGATACCAATCACAATCTGTCCACCGGTCTCCACAGCAGCAAACTCAGGCCACCACCCACGGAAAGGATATTTCAGCTCCTCTTGACGACTTTAGCAACCAGCTCAAACATGCGCCACCCGTTGCAACTTATCAGCTCAAACAGCTAGAAAAGCTTTTCCATCAAGTGCACCAATTTCTCAAAGAAGCAAATGCGGTTGAAGGCATTGAGAATTTAAAGAATTCAAAAACGGTTTGGAAGGATCAAATGAAAACTCTTATTAAAGATGCAAATAATTCCTTGAGCACATACATTCGAAACTCAACCGCCGAAAGGAGCAACACTCAAAGCGAGACAGATCCTTGGCAGAAATTCTCAGCAGAACTTGGGGAATTCCAGAAAGCCCTCGAACTTTTTGAGTCGAGGATAAAGTTATGTCGCATTGAACTAAAGGAAGAGACAAACTTGGAGGTTGGCTTAGAAGAAGACATACATGAAATAGTCACCCAACTGACCACCAAGAGGGACCGTTTCTCCACTCATTCAATTGTGGGGATGAAGGGTATCGGTAAGACAACTCTGGCAAAGATGGTTTTGAACAGTAAAAATACTCAACCATTTTAAATACAGATACTTGGTATCTCTACCTGATTCAGTGGACCACGATAAGAATGTTCTCCTGAAAAGATTAGGAAATGTCCTGGTGACTCGGACTCCTGAGGAAGAGAAGGAAAAAGATTACTCGTTCAAGGAGGTGAAAGATTTCTTGAAGGTCAAGAATTACCTTCTAGTTCTGGACAATATCATGAGAAAGGAAACCTGGGAGACTCTAAAAGAAGCATTCCCGGATAACAAAAATGGGAGCAGAATTTTGCTCACCACACGAGACAAGAGGGTAGCTTCACATGCTGTCCCAAGTTGTGACCCATACAGACTTCGACTATGAACTAAAGAGGAGAGCTGGAATTTGTTTAGACAGACGGTGCCTCAGCCTCAACTCTCTCTAGATTTGAAAAAACTGGCAGAAAAAATTGTAAGAAGATGTGGGGGCTTGCCGCTTTCCATCTTGAGTATTAGGTATCTGTTGTCCCGGAAAGAAGTCACTACTGGGGAGTTGTCAAGGGTGCTTGAACATATCAATCCTTAGCAGACACCATGGATAGACAACTGGGAAACAAATGGAAAAGACTTGCGTCCGAATCTAAGAGAATGTCTTTCTCACTTTGCACAATTCCCCAAAGATTCTGAAGTTTCTGCAAAGAGATTAGTGGCTTTGTGGGTTGCAGAAGGGTTCGTACCAAAAAGCTCTGACAAGTCCCTTGAATCTGTTGCAAGGAAGAATTTGAAAGACTTGATTGAATGCAACCTGGTACAAGAACTGGAAAGGAACCCAGACGGGAAGATCCTGACTTGTGGCTTACCTGGTGCTCTGCAAGAACTCTGTTCACGACCAGATTCAACTTCAAGCCCAGATCAGCGGCTTCATTATTATTTTGTTCAAATGGATACCATTTCTAGTCAAAGACATGGTAGCAGCCTAAATTCCCGAATTATATTGCAAAGGTGCAGAAATCTCAGCTCCATTCTCTTCTTTGACTCCCGAGAAGGAGATAAACCTGGAAAAGAAATATAGGAAGATATATTCAGACCTCACTTACCAAGAAGTATAGGAAGATTAACTCGTTTAAAATATTTGGGCTTAAGGTGGACTTACCTAGAGGAGATCCCATCATCAATTGGCAAGTTAGTGAACCTCCAAACTTGGATTTGAAGCATACTTATATCCATACTCTTCCAGGGTCAATATGGAAGTTGCAGAATCTTCAAAACCTATACATGAATGGAATTTATCGAAGCAAGATTGCTCCTCAACATAGAGGTAATTTTCTAAATCACCTAAGAGGGAATTTACTGCAAAATCTCGAAGTACTGTGGGGTGCATTTATGGATAACGATAGTCCTCTGAAGGATGCCCTCAAATTGTTGAAAAATCTTAGAAAATTGGAACTGGCATTCCAGTTGGACTCGTCACAGCAAAATGAATTGGCAAAAAGTCTTTTAGAATTGAATCACATTCAAACATTAAAGTTGAAATCAATTGATGAAATGGGTCGACCTCAAGATATTGATTTGAATCACTTGTCAGGCCTAGTAAATCTCTCCGACCTATATTTGTTTGGGAAACTATTGAAGCCATCCATCATTGTAAACATTATTGGCCTCCCTCAAAGCCTGACTGAGCTTACCTTATCGGCCTCTCAGCTTTCAAATGATCCAATGCCAGAGTTGGAGAAGCTTTACAACCTCAAATCACTCAGTTTCTACTCTGGTTCTTATTTTGGGAAAAGAATGGTTTGTTCCAATGGAGGCTTTCGCCAGCTTATATTTCTGAAGTTCTTCCTACTTCATGAGCTGGAAGAATGGACTATGGAGGAACAAGCAATGCCAAACTTGAAGCGGCTGGAGATACAATCCTGCAAGAAATTGATGGTCCCTTTTGGGTTGGGGAATCTAAAGAGTGTTCGTGAGTTTAAGATAGAAGACATGCCAGAGGAATTCAAAACAAGCATTGAGAAAAAAACCAAGGAACTAAACTGGGGTGAGGGTGATATTGCTATTGTAAGGTTGAATTTAATCAACCATCTTGTTGGCTTTATTCCGTGCCAAATTTGCTTGTATTTCAGCATTTAGTAACCCTGTATTTAGGTGGGATTGTTGTAAGAGTAGTGAGTGAGACAGAGTGTTGAAATGCTCAAGAGTGTGCAAGAAAACAGAAACTCGTGACTGGATCTCGCAGGTGACGCGCGGTTTCAAGCCGCCAGAAGCAGCACATGTGCCAAGCATTCCAGAAGTTGAAGCATCATGCTAGCTGGAGCATTACAGGACAAAATAGGACAACTGGCCGTTCTGTTATCTCGTGGTTGGATCTCGCGACTCAGTCAAGCTGTAAGGTCAAGTCGCGAGCCAGCCCTGTTTTGAAAAACCTGACTCTTCACTTTCCATTCTCACCCCAGTATAAATACCCCTTATACCCACAAAAGAAAGAGAGCTTCCAGAGAGAATTTTGAGAGAGAAACCCTAGTGTTATACAAGATTGATTCATCCACAATCTTCACATAAGAAACTCTTCAAATTCCTCAACTCTCTCCCTCTCCATTATTAAACCCTTGAGAGGTCTTTTTACCAAAACATTTTCTCATCATAGCCATTACTGTGAAAGGGCTGTTTGGTGTTCTGGGAAGCAGTTAGGAAAGAACCAATCTACATTGGTTGATGCTATGGTCAAGTAGTGGAATTCGGGAAGCTAGAAAAGAAATAGGTTCGGCGCAACCTCGTTGGAGCAAGAAGCTTGGAGGGCTTAGGTACACTAGGTAGATTAGGCTTGGAAGGTGTATTGCTGTTCATGTATCCCAACTACATTTTCTAGTGGATTACTTATCGCTTGGAGGGCGGCGAAGAGGTTTTACGCCGAGGGCTTCGGTTTCCTCTTCGATAACACATCGTGTGCTGTCCTTGTATTTGCATCTTCCTTCCCTTTATCTTTGCCTTTTATTATCTGCTGTGGATGTGATTTTAATTGGCTTAGATTGATTACCAATTCTGTTTATAGCTTGTGTTCATTTTTTGCACACTAGTTGTTTGTCATAAAGCTTGAATTGGTTATTTTGTATTTGGGGGTCTAAACGTTCAAGGGTGTTTTATACACTATTTGAACTTTCAATTGGTATCAGAACGGGTTCACTTTTAGTGGTTTCATTACCATAGTGTGATCCTTGACTCCCTATTGAGATGGATCAGTCTCAATCCCTAAATGTACCTCCATATTTTGATGGTAGTAATTATGCTTTTTAGAAGGTTCACATGAGAGCATTTCTATGTTCCATTGATGAATCAGTTTGGGATGCTTTTGATATAAGTTGGACCAGGCCTGAGGAAGCCAAATCCATATGGGATAAGGCAGCACTCGCCGCATCTAATGCTAACAGTAAAGCACTTAATGCAATTTTCTGTGGTGTGTCTCCAGATGAGTTTCATAGGATTTCTCACATTACCGTTGCCAAAGAAGCGTGGGAAATATTGGAGACCACCTACGAAGGGACGAAGAAAGTGAAAGACAACAAGCTGCAGATGCTGACCACTCGGTTTGAGGAGCTAAAAATGAGTGAGGATGAGTCCTTTGACTCTTTCTATAGCAAGATGAATAAGGTGGTTGTCAGCAAGTTCAATTTGGGAGAAAAAATGGAGGATTCTAAAATTGTAAGGAAGATCCTTTGATCATTGCCGGAAAGTTTTCATGCCAAAGTGACAGCGATTGAAGAGAGTAAGGACCTTGATGTCATCAAAGTCCAAGAGCTGATTGGTTCTCTTCAGACTTATGAAATGTCACTGCCCACTCAACGGAAGAGCAAATCTCTAGCTCTTAAGACCATTAATGAAAAGTCGGAAGTCCATGACTCATCGGATGAGGATGTAGTTGACAAAGATGTTGCATACCTGGTGAAAAACTTCCAAAAATTCTTGAAATTCAAGAATAATGGTAAATTTAGTGATAAAGGAAAATTCCAAAGTTCAGGAAGGGAGAAAAGGGAATTCAAAAAGAAAGATGGAAAAGAATCCCAATCTACACAAGGTGTCACTTATTTTGAATACAACGGACATGGACACTTTAAGAAAAAATATCCAAATTATTTGAAATCGAAAAGCAAGGTGTATGCCACGACCCTGAGTGACTCGGATTCATCTAACTCAGATTCTGAGGAAAGCTGTGATGAAGAAGGAAATTATTCTGCTTTTATGACTATTGCCCATGTTGAGTCTTCAGACGAGTTGAATTTGCTTGTACGTGAACTTGGAGAACATAGTGATGAAGAATCATTGGGAGTTGTTGAAGAATTAGATGCTGAAGAAGATGAAAGCACAGCCAATCTTCAAGAGAATTATAACTTACTCCTGGAGAAGGGTGGCCAAGGCAGCTATGAGAAAGATGAAGAAGGCAGAAGAGGACTATAAAAGTCTCCTAATTCGATATAAGAAGGCCAAATATGAGATAGAAACATTGAATGGTGAGCTGTCAGAAGTCTACACAAAAGTGAGATTTCTTAAGAAAGAGGTTATGCAAGCAAATGCTAAGATAGAGAAAGTCACCACCAATAAGCTAGATGATGTTATTTCATCTCAAAAGAACTTTTCAGACAAATTCGGGTTGGGATATACCGGAGGGAGTAGCTCATCTAGCAATATCACTAAAGAAGTGAAGTTCATAAAGGCCAAAAAGTCAGTTGAAATTGGCCCTACTACTGAGAAGCCCAAGATAGAGGAGAAGAGAAATGTGGAGAACCAACGGATGGTGAACAACCCTCGTAATCAATCTATGGGTAGGTCTGAATCTTGAGCCAAGTCTCGTCCACGATCACAAAGAGGTCCTAGATCGAACTATGTGTGTCATCATTGCGGACTTCAAGGGCATGCTCGGCCAAATTGTCAAAAGCTGAGAGCAATGAATAATGTAACTGCTCTAAGGTCACGAGGACCTAGAAATGACAGGAGAAATTGGGCTGATGAATCATCAAGAGATCAAAGTGGTGATCCCGGAATGATGGACGTGATGAAGATGATTGATGCTTTCACCAACTGCTTAGAAAGCTTCACACGAAGGTTTGAAAGCCCTAACTTTCGTACCCAATCCTATAAGGAAATCACCCCAAACGCAAGTGACGTATGGGTGAAAAAGGGTACTCATGCATAAGCATTACAACATGTCCATGCATCAATACTTCCTATGCTTTGTGACTTTGTTTGGTTGTTTGCTTATTAATTGTGTTGGTTGAAATGTGTTTGTTTGTTTTTGCATTCTATTGTTTATTCCTTTTTGTTGTTTTTGATCAATTTTTTTTTCCTTCTTATGTGTCAAAAATCCAAAAACCACATAAAAAGTAGAAAATCAAAAAGTTTGACCGACATTGTTGAGTTTTGTCTCAAAACTTGTTTTGCCTTGTACCTTTGTGCTGATGGCTTTGTGCATTTACGAGCGTAGCTTGTTTCTTTGCACTCTTATCACTGTGGAAGAAATCTTGAAATCTGTGTGACTGTTGTAAATAGATCTTCAAACTTATCATGAATGATTAGTGAATGGTTATGTTGATCTTGAAACATGTATAGACTTGTGCCTATATATCTTCCCACTCTTTATTTTTGTTTTTGCTAAAAAGAGCTCACCAAATGTAAATCTCCAAATGAAAAGAGATATTGAGCTGCAAAAGCCTGTCGCACATACTAGTATTCGACTAGGAAAAAGGGAAAGCGACCAAAAATTAAAGTGAATGATTATTCAAAAAGCCAAAGGCTATCTCATCAAGGTGAAATATCAAATATCACTCTCACAATGAGAGGTGATTGTCTCAAAAGGATCAAAAAGATCAAATATTTTGATTGAAAGTGGAGTCAAATGTAAAGCTCCAAAGTATGTAATCAAGTCTTGTGGGAGGTCATATATGCATACTTCTGTAATTGAGATGGGTCATATGATCTAGTGCTAATTATGTATGCCTTGGTTGAATTGATCATTGAAGCTTCACATTAGACTAAGGACTATCTCATTGTTGATACCCACACACAACACACAAGTTTATGTTCAATGAATGCCATATTCACACAAGTTTGTGTGATTGTACTTGATAAAATGTGTTTTCACATGCTCAATCCTTGTTGATTCAAACACAAAAAGATTTTTGAGTGTTTTAGGTGTTTTTGGAAAGTATTTTGTTCTTCAAAAACTGAAAATTTCAAAAAAACAGTGTTGCCCTGTTTTGGCGACTCAGTCGCAGGTAAGTCAAGTCGCATGCCACAGTTGCGAGCTCGCGGGTCAGTTTTGGCGACTTGTTCGCAAGTGGAAGGTCCAGTCGCGAGGGGTACACAAAGATTTTCGCGGCTCATCTCGCGACTCCCTTGCAGGTGAGACTTCCAGTCGCGAAAAACACTTAGAAAATTTTTCAAAACTTTTGGCTTAAAGTGTTTTGGCGGGTGTATCTGGCGACTTACCTCAGCCGCGTAAATGCGTGTTTTGCACAGTGAGGGCAGTTTTTAAAATCTTTTTCAGTTTTCCCTCGAACTTTATGTGACTGTTCATTTTCTCTTTCGTCTGAAACTTACCTAAACACTCCGTGTCACCCCCTTCAAACTCCATTGTTGCATCATTTCTTCTCAAAATCTTCAAGAAAAGGTATGGGTCTTCTCTTCCTCACTTCATATTTTATGTTTTGAATATTTTTTTCTTGATTTTTGAGTTGTTATTGTATTTTGACACATACTGTGTTCGAACATTTTACTCTTAGATTGCTGGGTATGGTTGGTTGTGTTTGGTGTTGTTTTCATTTGCTTTCATATTGTTAGTCACATTGTGCTAATCTTTGTTCTGTGTTTTGGTTTTTGTTGGTTTCATACTCATTTGGTGTATGGGTTTGGTATTTTTCAGTGTTTTACTCTGTTTGTGAGTGTGAGTGTTTAAGTATGTCTGAGGCATTGGATTGCTTATCTTATATTATTGTGTTTTTATGTTGACATAACATGTGTGTGCTTCTGTCTTGAAGGTATTACTTTAAAACATTCCTTTTTCAGTATGTTATGCCTCACTGCCATTTTCTCTATTTTGGGTGTATGTGGTTTCCACTATTCTTACATATTGATGTTTTATGCCTGTTCCTATCTTCTATGGTCAATTTGTGCTATCCTTCCTTATTTCTCTAATGTTCTTGATCTGTGCGTATCATGCTCATGGTAGATTGTCTCATTGACAGTTATTTATAAATTTGTGTTACTCTGTGTTCTCTTGCACTATCACCATTTTGATGCACCTACCTCATTCTATACTTCAGTGTTGCTTATGGTTTTATTTGGCACTGACCTGACTTTTGTTTGTGATTGTGTGCGATATCTCTGGTTTACATTTTTATCTGAATCTAATCATGTTGATATCTGTCCTTTGTGGTGCTGTTTTTGGTTCTTTTATGTGTGCCTACTCTCTTGCAGATGTCTCGTCAATCCTCTAAGGGCAAAGACATTGTAACTGATGATCCATCAACCCCAGTTGCTAAAAGGACTCGACTCTCATCTCAGTCATCTAAAGACTCCAATTTGGAGAGGTTTAGAACCCCACTTATCTCACACATCTACTCAAACATCTTTGACAGGGCATCTCCTATAGTGGAACGGGTGGTTGAGTTTGACACCTTGGGGACCACTTTTATCCCTCGAATCTTTGAGCCAAGAGATTGGGCAAACTTATTTGGGAATTTTGACGACCCAATGGATGAACTGGTTAAGGAATGCTACTCTAATTCAAGTGATCTTGGAGTTGAGTTAATTTGCTAGGTAAGAGGAAACGAATTTATCAGCACCCCAAACTCCATAGCCGAAATTCTCTGTATCACTAAACCTACGAATGTGGATCTAACTCGGTATAATGATCGAACTCCAGAGACTCAAGACATTGTACAAGTTCTTGGACCTGACCATGAAGTCTCTAGTACAGGCACATCCATAAGCACTGCCAAGTTTGCACCTGAGCTGACCACACTAAAACTGATCATGTTCTCAAATCTCTACCCATTGTCCAACATGACTTTCATCAATCTTGGAAGAGCTCAATTCCTCTGTGATCTTATTACAGGAGCCCCCATTGATATTTGTGCCCACATCTTTCAAACCATAAGGAAGACCACAGCTCGATCAGTAGCTTGAGGATGTATTCCATTTTGCAGTCTCGTCATGAAGTTCATTCTTCGTGAAGGTATTGTTCCTCCCTCAGATGGAAAAATGATGACCCGTCTGCGTCCAATTTCCATGTTCACTCTACAAGCCAGCAAAAGTCATTCCTCTGAAACACCAAAGAGTGTACACATCTCTCCGATTACTCCATCTGCTCCTGAGTCAGAGACACATGTATATACCACACCTACTTTGCGTGTCATCCCTGAAGTTCAACAAACTAGCATTCCGTAAGTATAGTCTGATCCTCAAATTGATAGAGTGGGTAGTTTGCTTGAAAGTATTCAGAAGCGCATTGAGGAAATAGTGACACTTCTCTACTCCACCAACAATCATGTTCAAATGCGACTCGAGACCATGGAGAATCAGCTAGAAGCTATTCAACAAAAGTTAGATGACAGCCTTTAGCTATTCGTGCCAAAAAGGGGGAGAGCATACAGTAAGAGGGAGAAAGTTCAAAGGGAAGTGTGCATAGTAATAGGGGGAGTACACATACTTTTGTTTTAGTCTTACCTTTTAATTTATAGGTTTATGTTTTGGATAATTATTGTTACTATGGGTTTGATACATTGTGGTTTTGGTGTATGTTTGTTTCTAACTCATAACAAATGGATGGTTTTGAAACTTGGTTTACTTTATACATATATATATATATATATATATATATATATATATATATATATATTATTGATGTTTTTCAGTTTATAATGTGTTTTGTACCCATGTTGCTTCTGTAAGCTTTTAGGTTTTATGTTCTTTATCTGTAGGCTTTATAGTCTGTACCATGCTTTATGTAGCCTTCTATACTTTGTTAAATCAGTACTTTTAACTAAATGTCATGCATTTTCTTGTTAAGTACTGTCACTCTTGTGCCCTTGTAGGATTGTTCCTAGATGCATATACTTAGTGTATTGTGCATTGGTTGAGTGTTGGGCATGCAAGTGACTTGCATTGAGCTTGTTAGCTTGTTTGTTCAAGTGTTCATTCCAAGTGTGAATGAGCATTGTGGTCACTACCTTGTAGTGATTGCTTGGTTGATCAAGCCATGGTTTGTTTCTTAACTCCATCTTTGCTTGATCACATATTGCTTGCTTCATATGCATTTCATGCTTTTATGCATACAATGATCATGGTGTATTGTTGTGTTTCAGGAGTTTCATATTCATATGATTCAAGAGCTTCACAGTTTCTAGAGTTAGGTGTGAGTGAGTTTTGCTCAGTTGTTCCCAACTCACATGTTAAGTCTAGAGTCTGTTTAGGGTTTTGTCACGGAATAGCCAAAAGGGGAGATTGTAAGGTTGAATTTAATCAACCATCTTGTTGGCTTTATTCCGTGTCAAATTTACTTGTATTTCAGCATTTAGTAACCCTGTATTTAGGTGGGATTGTTGTAAGGGTAGTGAGTGAGATAGAGTGTTGAAATGCTCAAGAGTGTGCAAGAAAACAGAGACTCACGACTGGATCTCGTAGGTGACTCGCGGCTTCAAGCCGCTAGAAGCAGCACACGTGCCAATCATGCCAAAAGTTGAAGCGTCATGCTAGCTGGAGCACTACAGGACAAAATAGGACAACTGGTCGTTCTGTTATCTCACGGCTGGATCTCGTGACTCAGTCAAGCCACGAGGCCAAGCCACGAGCCAGCCCTGTTTTGAAAAACCTGACTCTTCACATTCCATTCTCACCCCAGTATAAATATCCCTTATACCCACAAAAGAAAGAGAGCTTCCAGAGAGAATTTTGAGAAAGAAACCCTAGTGTTATACAAGATTGATTCATCCACAATCTTCACATAAGAGACTCTTTAAATTCCTCAACTCTCTTCCTCTCCATTGTTAAACCCTTGAGAGGTCTTTTTACCAAAACCTTTTCTCACCATATCCATTACTGTGAGAGGGCTGTTTGGTGTTCTGGGAAGCAGTTAGGAAGGAACCAATCTACATTGGTTGATGCTATGGTCAAGTAGCGGAATTTGGGAAGCTAGAAAAGAAATAGGTTTGGCGCAACCTCGTTGGAGCAAGAAGCTTGGAGGGTTTAGGTACACTGGGTAGATTAGGCTTGGAGGGTCTATTGCTGTTCATGTATCCCAACTACATTTTCTAGTGGATTACTTACCGCTTGGAGGGCGGCGGAGAGGTTTTACGCCGAGGGCTTCGGTTTCCTCTTCGATAACACATCATGTGTTGTCCTTGTGTTTGCATCTTCCTTCCCTTTATCTTTGCCTTTTATTATCTGCTGTGAATGTGATTTTAATTGGCTTAGATTGATTACCAATTCTGTTTATAGTTTGTGTTCATTTTCCGCACACTAGTTGTTTGTCATAAAGCTTAAATTGGTTATTTTGTATTTGGGGATCTCAACGTTCAAGGGTGTTTTATACACTATTTGAACTTTCAGCTATCTTCACTGACAATATTTATTGATAATGCTGAATGAAAATCAAGATTTTACCAATGTGAGGTTATCTTTCTTATTCTTTCTCTGTTTCTTATAATTTTTTAGTCCTCGAAACAACTCATTAAGATTTTGACACTTATTTTGTAAATTCAGATTTATGCTTCCTTTCATTACTCGTCTGACCTTGAGGAATGATGTGGGCGTTGGACAAAAATTAGCAGAGCTGTTTGGAGATGTGTCTCAATCAACTCTCATGCATTAGGGTACTCTTTAATATTTTTATTATTTTGTGTCACTTGGTTCTAAGGAGTTTGATCAATAAAAGTCATATGCTTGCCATGCAAATGACTGGAATAAAGACGGACGCTTTGTTACAAGCAAAGTGCTACTGTCTCTGCGTGTATTTCTTTTTCTGTGTTAGTTGTTTCTATCAATAAGATGTAATAGTCATATGCTTGTCATGCAAATGACGAAAATCAAAATTGTACTCTTTGGTGCAAATAAAGTGCTACTGTCCTATTGTACTCTTTTATTGGGTGGGGGTCATATATTTATCTTTCTAGACAGATAAATTTGTTTGTGACTGATGAATTTTGATGACTCTTCTTGAATAATTATTCAGTCCGTTGTGCTAATTGTCCTTTTCCCTTAGTAAGACAGGTAGTTGTCTAATTCAGTAGTTATTTACAAGGAAAATGCTAAAATCATAAACAATTTTACTAATTTTTTTACTAATTACTTATATGGTTTTACAAATAACTTGAGCTTTTTCAACATATTTTTATCCACGTCTACTAAAAAATGTTGATAGAAGCATTAATTTTCTACAGTTGTATGCAACTGTGGAGCAAAAGAAAGGAAATTAGTATACTCATTTCAACAGTTGTGATAACTGTTGAGCTTGAGATAAATGTTAAAAATAAAGTGGCTCCCCTTTTTTTTATTCCTCACCGTAAAAAAAGGATTAGATAAAAAATTTTAATTGAGAAAATTTTATCCACAGGTGGATAAATGTTGATATTGTTAATTATTTTTTTTTTCCCATGGTTTGTAAACGTAGAAAATCAGGAACGCGCTTCCTTCTATGAAATTATGTATTTACTCTATTCTCACAAACACGTACAAAAGCAACTTGTTCTCCCTCTTCGAATTCCCATTTTTTTTCTCAGAAGCATTTGTTCTCCCTCTCTCTCTAACGCTCTCATCACTCTCTCACAAAAAAACCTTAGTTTATTTTCTTTGTAGATCGATTTCTTTTGGTTTCGTCTTCTCAATTTGGAAATTTTCAATTTTTCAAGGCTTCGGTTAAGTGATTTTCTATATTTGTTTTAGTTTTGCAATTCTATTTCTGGTTAGATCTCTAATTCCATGCAATTTTTCTTGCTTTATCATCTATTTGATTGATTATTGGAGCTCGGTGCTGTTGATTTCTTTTTTTTTCAATTTTAGAATCCCTGTATCTGAAGGATTTTGAAAATTAGGGTTTACACATAATCGATCCATGGTTATGGTGATGAGGTAATTAGACTTGTTGAAATTAAGATAAACTTGGTGAAATCACTATTATAGCGCTTTTTTATACTCTTGTAAAAGTACGCCATTGTTTTTAGCAAATTTGAGTCCTCTGAGTAGAACAATGACTAGAATTATGGCAAAAAGGAGGATAATAAAGATGATGGACTTGATGATTATAGAGTGGAAGTGGAGGGGAAAATGCCATGGTGGTGGTTGTGGCTATGGATTTGGGAATGTAAGTGATGGTGCTTTTGTGTGTGGCTGTTTGCAGTACTAAGACCAGGTGGGCTTGCTGGTGCAACCGTTTTGTTGACTTCCATGAGCACCAAGAGCAATGCAAGATAGCAAAATGGCAAAGCCTTAGAAAGAGATGAGTTTTTCTAAAAGGTGGGTTTCAACTTTGTATTAGATAGATTCATAGATATTTTAATAAGGGCACACATTAATTATTTATTTTGAGAAAGCTTTTATAGAGAATTGAAAAAGCTATAAAATTAGTTAATTATTTTTTCATTTTTTCAAAAAAAGTTTCATAAAATAGTTTACTAATATATACCTAAGAGCATCCACAGTAAATTTTGCAAAAAAAATGTCATTTTGACACACGAAAAGCCTATTTTACTATTTTACCACATCATTTTACAATATCTCATTTATCAGATATTCTATCATTCAATTCTATACATTAACATAATATTTACTACACATTAAAATAATATATTATCTCCTCCTTTTCATCACCATCAACAACATCAATAACAACAACGGCACATCGACCACTGCCGCAACAACAACCACCAACAACCACTGCCGTAGCAAAACCAACTAGCCAACCACCACCCAAATGCCAAACCACCATCGATTCAGCACTGATTCAAACAAACAAATAGCCACTGATTCAAACAAACAAACACAGCCACCGATTCATCATTTCATCAAACAAACACCAATAGCAACCTTCACCAATCTAGCCACCATTTCAAACAGACAAACACCAACAACAACCATCACAGATCCAGCCACCAAGAAACCACAAACCCATCAAAACCCACTCACCTCTGCCGTGAGTCCGTGACCTAGCTCGTCGTGACCCAGGTTGCCGCGACCCACCACACAACGACCCACCTCACTGCGATCCACCACGCCACCATACCCACAACCCACACCGTCACCTATGCCAGAGCTTTCACGCCCCAAACCCAAAAGGGTCCAAAGCGTGAGAAAGACATCTCAAAGGTCCTTGTAGATTTTGCTCCTTTTGAAAATTCAATTCAGATAAAATCATATCAAGTACCAACATCAAGAACTATCATAATAATTCCATTAAATATACTCCCAAAGTAAGTCAGAGTTCTATGTAATAAATACAATGACCATTGGTCACAAAAAAAAGGAGGTCTGAATAAATAATTGCATATCATCAACTTGTCCTATTAGTGGAAATAAAGGCATAACCACTATTAGATACAAAAGAATCGGGTCAAGCCTACTCTAAGTTATGCATCATCAATTCTCTCCATCCCAAAAGTCAGCCTCCATCAGCAGTTAGTCTAACTACTGCTAGCCACCAAAAAGCTATCTCAAAATGATAGTTGCCTACTCTGAAAAGTTTATAAAATAAAGGGATGAGACAGAACCTAGTAAGTAGCATAATTAATGGGGGTGGGGGAAATACAAGTTTCATGATAATGAACATTTTGCGAAACATATTATAATTTGGGAATTTCCATTTAATTTATGCAAAAACAATTTCATAAACCACATGACAAGAACAATAGGAATAATTTAGTACCAAGCTTCCAAACTAACTATGAAACTACATTCCATTCACTGTGAGCTATAAAAATATCCAATACCATTTCAAAGCTAGAAAACCTCACCCAAGATGCAACAAGGACAGAGATATCACCCAAACACCATACCGCCACAAACAAGTTAGAGCCCAAACACACTAGCATGATATGTACCTCTTTTGGCATGTGGTCTATTGGCCCTGCCAAGCCTCACCCACACCCTCAAGGATTTACCTATCCCCTCCATGGGCAACAAGGGATAACACGTCATGTAGTACCTCTTTTGCATGTGGTCTCTTGGTCCTGCCTAGACTCACCCACACACTCAAGGATTTACCTCTTCTCCCCCCCCCCCCATGGGCAGCAGGGAATGACATGTCGCACAGTACCCCTTTTGCATGTGGTCTTTTGGCCCTATAGGTAGCGGCCTCACCCACATACTCAAGGATTTACCCGTGTCATACAAAGTGTGAGTCTCTAACTTGGCTTGTTGTCACCAAGACAGGGTAATCACCAACATCACAGCACAAGGGCAAAGCCACATCAAAATCTCACAAGTTCAATGCATTCAAAATACATCGTTTACTTCCAAGTAGTTTCATAAGGTATTACAACAACCAAATATCCACAATATTCAAAAGTAATTCTTGTCAAAAATGTTTTGCATCAATACTTCCCAAATAATACAAGACAAGATAAATAAGCACCTTTAAGTTTCCAATATACCATGAAGTCCATGAATTCCTTATCATAGGATTAAGTCAAAGTTGCTCATATTTTCCATGTCAACAATCCATGTATTTCCCCAAATGCAATACCAAATATGATGCATTTTTATATATAATAATATATAATAGGGTCACAACACAACACTTTTAAGAAAACGTAGATCCATATATATAATTTCTCAAAATGTGTTTGACCCCAAAACAACATCTATGTAATATGATTATTTTCAAAATAAATCCCATTAAAAGCTACTTACCTTGCAACCCGCAAAAGCCTAATTTTCCAAGTTCCAAATAAAATTTGCTAGAACCTAAACAATATCAAGCAAACTTATCACAATAAGCATAAAACTTGAAATTGTATCTAGCTACATATTAGGAATTGCCAAATAAGCACTAACGTAGGCAAGCCTAGATTTAGCCTCACAAATAATATTTTCCACTTCCAAAGTTTCTCAACCAATTACTTTACAAGGCATAGATTCCCATTATACTCATGAATCATTCAAGGTATTATCTCTAACATCAAAACCTCAATAATTTATGAGTAGTTTCCACAAGGTTTTCACAACATCATCAAGAGACCCATGACACCAAAATTACAATATCCTTCCAAACAAGCAATTTAAATCTTTAACTAGCTCCAAATAAACCATAAAATTATATTCACAATTTATTTCACAAGATATACCTCAAAACCCCTAAATTTTCAACATTCATAAACCTTAGTTAGCCACCACTAGTAAAACCATAAACCCACTCACCAAATTAGTCCACCAAATCAAAATCCCATATACATAATTACAAAAATATCACTCAAGAAGCTCATAAATCTCATGAACATCATTATCAAAGCATAGATTAAAATAACCTTAAGCAAATGTATAAAACCCATTAATAGATTAGAAATTTATAACTTAAATCAAAAGAGGTGAATATGCCTTAAAGGTTCCTAGAGAACTTTGCCATGATCTTGCCGGAAAAGATGGTGGAGATGGTGGAGTGATGCACCGATGGGAGTGTGAGAAGGGAGATATGAGTGTGTTTGTTTTTGTGTGAAAAGAAAGAAAAGAGATGAGAAAGTGAGAAGAATGGCCGGCCAAGGGTGAGGGAGAGATAATTTTGTGATGTTTGTGTGGTTGGGAATTAAGGGGGTAGGTGGGTGGGGCTCACGTGTGGGTCAAAATTTGACCCTCTTTTTTTCTTTTTCTTTTTCTTTTTTTTTTCTTTTTTTTTTGTATAAACCTAGGGCGTCACAGGAGCCCATGCCAGAATATACCCACATCGGAACCCATCCTTAATTAGAGAGAGGGCGATTAGACAGAGAGGGAAGAGAGAGAGCAGGTTCTCAATAAGTGATGGAGTGGCTCAGAGTGGGATGAGAGGAAGAACAAAAGAGGATGGCCAGTGACAGAGATGGAGTGGAGGAGAAAGAAAAAATAAAAAGAAAGAAAGAGAGAGAAGAGAGAAAGTCAAAAAGGATGAGAGAGAATGAATAAAAAACTTTTTTTTTTTTAGCATTCTCATCCATATCTTTGCAAAATGCAACAATATTGTTCATATGTGGCAAAAATTATAAGATTCAGACCATCTAATAAAGGGGATTTTTTGGTGTTTGGTGTGCCAAATGTGCCAAATATTTGGAATTTGGCACATTTGCTGTGGATGCTCAGAGGGCACACATTAGTAAATCTCTCCTGTTAATAGCTTCTATCACCAATGAGGGTGGACTAGAAAACCGTGCCAATAAAATTGGTGCTTGACCCAAAGGTAATAGAAAGGTCATAATTTTTGGTTGCCTAGCACCATTAAATAAAAGAAATAAACGAAAGAGAGAGGAGGAAATAGATGGGACAAAGAAAAATGGAATAACTAAACAAACTTGATAATTCTATCCTTAACAATCTTTTGTCTTTGTTATTTTGCTATGATGTGTTCAATTTTTGTTCATCATTGTCGTTTTATTTGAACAAAGTTTCTCTCCAAACTAGTTTAGAGAAAAACTCTACAAACTCTTCATATATCTCTATATTAAGTGTGAATTTTGAAAATCTAACTGCTAGATTGCATGTTCTTATTATATTCTTCATGCATGTACAATTTCAAGAAGATCAAAATCAATTGCTATCTCATCAAACAAATGTTAAAATTTAAATATTTTATGATCTAAAATTGTGTATAAAAAATAAGTTTGTTGATCGAATAGTAAATAATATCCAATATGAATGAAATTTGATATGCATGTTAAGAACGTAAGGAACATGAAATTTAATGGTTAAATTTCCAAAATTCACACCAAAAAAAGAGAGATAAGAGAAATTTGAAAAGTTTCTCTCTAAACTAGTTTGGAGAGAAACTTTGTTCGTTTTATTTTATAGGCCTGATAAGATGCTTGATACTCCATTGTTTCTTCTAATAGTGTATGGCAAAGGGTCTCAACTTTGTGTGCTTCTTAATTTGATTTTATTTTTATTTTTATTTTTTATCTATTTGGTTGTCAAGTGTCAACATTAACATATCTCTCAATTTACAGTGCCCATGGATCTGGTTGAGTTGATAAACACACAGAAGTTGACTTACGAAAATTCATCCAAATCTAGTGCTAGTACCTTAAAAGAAGGGTCTTGAGAAGAGTAGTCTGGATAGGTTTCAATTACAATGGGTTAGGCAAAGGACTAAAACTTACTGCTATTTTGAAATTCTGTTAGTTGCCTAATGCTAGTAAAAACCTTAATAGCTAAAACTTATTTTTTTTATAAATGTAATAATCATATGCATAGTGCATTAAATATTTCATTGTGAAGATTATATTTGTATTTAAGATTAGCTACTAAAACATTATCTGAATTAAGCCTATTCTTTGCAAAAGTAGATTGATGCATAGTTATAAGTTCTTGCATGAATTTTTTTAATCTGTTTGCAAGGAATTTGGAGAAGATTTTGTACAATACATTACATAGGCTAATAGGGCGTTATTCAAAGACTAAAACAGGATTCTTTCCTTTTGGAATTAAAGTGACAAAAGTATGATTTATTAGGTGAGGTAGTTTACCTGAATTCAGCCAAGCCAATACTGTGGAAGTCACCTCTCTGTTCATAATCCTCCAAAAGTGTTGGTAGAATAGGGGTGGCATCCCATTAGGACCTGGTGCTTTTAGGAGCGCCATTTGATCAAGTGCTTCCTGAATTTCCCACTCCATGAACTCCCCCATTAGCTATTCATTAATCTCATTTGTGACTAGCTTTAGGATAAACCATATTGAACCTTCTTCAATGGTCGAATTCCTTGTAGTGAACAAGTCTTCAAAATACTCCACAATAATGTCCCCAATCACTTCTGATTGCTCTTGCCAATTACCTCTTTTATCTTTAATTCCAAGAATGGAATTTTTCCTAAATCTTTGAGTTGCTTTGTTATGAAAAAATTTGGAATTGCTCTTCCCAAAACACTCATGATCTTTGGCTCCACATTCGGGTTTCTTGTCCATGAGAACATGAATTTCAGCCTCAATTCTCTAAGTTGAGAATTATCTCCCCTCCTCATTGCCTCGGCCTCAACCTTGGCTAACAACTTTTTTTTCTCCTCCAATTCTTGTCTGACATTCCCAAAAACATTTTTTTCCCACCATCCCAAATCCTTACTGCATTTTTTCAATTTTTTTCATGATATCACCTTCCTCACCATTCCTCCATACCGCCTCCACAATTTCACCACAGCGTGAATCAGATAGCCACATCTCCTCAAAGCGAAACACTTTCTTCCTAGGTGGAGCTTCCAAACTCAAAAGATTGATAAGAAGTGGAATATGATTTGATGACATACATCTGAGATGGGACACCCTTGAGCCTGGAAATCTTATAAGGAACTCACTATTCCCCAATCCTCTATCCAACCATTCCCATAATGAGTGACCATCAGTAAAGTGTTTGCTCCAAGTAAATTTGGATCCTTCAAATCCCAAATCAATGAAACCACATTCGTCAATTACATCTCTGTATTGTTGCATTTAGGTGTGAATTCTCAGTGCTCCCTCCCAATTTTTCATCTTGTCTACTGATTTTATTAAAATCCCCACACAAAGCCAAGGTACTTCTAGCCTATTGTTTAAACCCCTCAATTTATTCCAAGCCTCCATTCTTAGATGAGTTTCAAGCTCTCCATAGAACCCAGTAAATCTCCATCTTGTTTCCTTATTTTTATCTAGGGTTACATCAATAAAGTACCTATGTGAATCCTTAATAGCTACATGAACACCATTTTTCCAGAACAGCACCAATCCTCCACCTCTCCTCCCACTACAAAGCTCCCACTTGTTATCAAAATTTATGTTGTGAAGGACTCGATCTAACCTAGCTTCATCTGCCCATGTTTCGACTTAAAACATGACAGAAGGATCTTTTGCCCAGATAATGTTTCCAAGCTCCTTCTCTGTACGTAGGTTCCCAAGTCCACGACAGTTCCATACTAAGAGATTCATGAATCTTGGCAGGGTTGTGCATCATCCTCCACCATTCGAGAAGAAAATTCAGCATCATCCATCAAAACTTGTTTCTTGCTGCAAGGTAATTTGGGGTGATCATCAATTGTTGAAAAACTTCATTTACATGGTCCTGTGATATCTACCTGAGCAACTTGCTGTGTGTTCTTGCCTCTGTCCAGCCTAGTCCAAGTGCCTGTTCTTTTGGTTGCCCTAGTAAATTCATGCCCCTCACATGACAAAGAATTAAGGATGGAAGTATTAGCATTAGGGTTTGATTGGGCCACCTCTTAGAATTGATTGCTTCTGGAGGATTTAATCGAGACATTAATTGGATTAATTCCAATGGGTTATGTTGGAGATAATAGACAGCTATCACTAGACTTTTCGTGCATGTTGATCCCTATATTTTCTGCATTTAATTTATCCGAATTATGTGGAGAGATATTAGGGCCTTGGACTTGATTACCCATGTAACCGATTCCTGAATAATTAGGCTCATTAGTTGTGTCGGTTTTCTCCCATAAATGAGCTTTTAATGAGCTGTCTGATGAGTCCAGGTTGTGCACCACCGTGAGCTCCTCCATAGCTCTTGATTCATCATTGCTCTCAACACCATATTTAGGTCTGGCTTCAGTAGAATGCAGCTTTGGGACTATGCGTTTCTAACTGTAAAAACTTGGGACAGCCACTACACTTCGCTTTGACAAAAAAAAAATGGTGGAGCACGTAATGAAGGCCCAAATTTTTTTTGTGTTTCTGCTAAACTTCCATCACTGTCCAACCAAATCTCATAATCACAGTTCGAGTGGTCCATTTTGCTGCACCAATAACAAATATTAGGTAGACGCTCGTATTTGAACGTGACCCAAGATTTTTTTCCTTTCTCCATAGACACAACTCGACCACGGCAAAGGGGTAAAGATACATCCATCTCCACTCGAATCTTCATAAATTCCCCCCCTCCATTTCAGCTGGATCTGTAGAGTGCAAAATTTGTCCAACAACTTCACAAATTTTCTCGGCTGCCTTAACATTCATGTATTTGTAGGGAAGCCCATGAACTTGAACCCAGAATCAAGTCTTCTCAAATTTCAGTTCTTCCATTGCCATGCTCTTATCATATTTCTACATGATCACCAAGTGCTTATCAAAGCACCATGGTTCAGCATTAAGGACCTTCTCTACTTCATTTTCATTTTTAAAAATGAAGAGAATCACATGATCACCCAGGTTTTTGATCTTAAATCCGCTCCTTGAATGCCACAATGGGCTAAACGCTTTTGCAATGGCCTCAATATTAAGAGACCATTTCATAAGAAACTTTACTGCTATGATATGTTCTTTCGAGCTGAATTCATCTTCCAAACAGCAACCTGGCCCCTTTCTCTCTGAGAGCAATAGTTTTGTCCAACTTTGTGATAATTCTTCCAATGTTAAAAATAAAATTATCCAGGTAGTAGTAAGAAAGTTAAAGAAAGACAATGTGTTTCCCTATTCCCTTGAAGAAAACCCAACTAGCCACCAAACTAACACTATTAGAACGTGGAGAACAAAAAACATTCGTAGAAGGTACAGCTATTCTACTGCCTAGGAGAAGTTTGGAGGACTTTCTTAGTTACAGAGAAATGTGGCTGCCTGTCAGTTTAGCATTAGCCCAACTTCACTTGAAACTTTGTTGTCTATTGGGGAGAAACTTTATAATACGAAACAAAGTAACTTTACATTGAATACATTGAATACTAATCATCGTAAAACACTCATGACGAAATTGTTCCCCCTATTTTCTTTTAGAGTAAATTAAAATTTTGGACAAATTTTTACTTCAAATTTCAAAAGTTTGGACTTGGTCTTTAAATTTTAAAGTGGGAACAATTTCGTCACTCCATTTATTATATTGGTTTGGATTTATTCCCTCAAATATGAAGTTGGTTCCAATATGAAGGTGGTTTAAGTTTTAATTGTAAATTTGTATTATTTTTTATTATCATTATTATTATTATTATTAGGCCAAAATGTAAAGCCCATCCTTTAATATTCACCACTTTTTATTTCAGACCTCTAAATTTGTATTAGGTCATTTCAATTTTCTAAGTTTCAAAACTCTCAAATTCAGTCCTCTTTTAAATAGTCATCCATTTATGTTGTTAACACCCCAAAATGACATAGTTTTGGACTGATTTTAAAATTTTATTAGTATTTAATTATTTACTTCTTAATTTTAAAAAAAAAAATCAATTAAAAAACCCAGAAATTTATAAATAAATAAATAAATAAATAAATAAATAAATAAATAAAAAAAGGTCCAATACTCAACAATTCCTACTAAGCATTATCGGGAAGACCATAACTCCACAAGCACAAACTCATGCCTTCCACATGCCACCAATGTGTCAAGGAAAGGTTGAATTGAAGTGGTCTTCTATGACAAATTTCATGAAACTGGAACAGCTGGACGAACTCGACCACAATAAGGCCTCCACCCCACCGACGAATCATGGGTCATCTAAATTCTTTGTCTTCATCAATTACCTTTTCCACTCCATATTCTTTGGCTTCCTCTGCTTCATTCTTTTCAAGAATCTTGGGTTTTGATTCCCAAGCAATACCCACCTTTCCTAAGCAAACTGGAACATCGCTGGAGGGACGACATCGTGTGGGGTTTTAAGATTTAAGATTTAAAGTTTTTTAAATTAAGAAAAAAATAATTAAAGAAAATTTAAGATTTAAAATTAGTTCAAAACAACGTTGTTTTAGGGTGTTAACAGTAGAAATGGATGGATGTTTAACGAATGACTAAATTAAGGAGTTTTGAAACTTAGAAGAATGAAATGACCGAATGCAAACTGCTTAGAGGATTGAAATGAAAAATGGTGGAACTTCGACGATGATTTTTACATTTTGGCATTATTATTATTATATATTTTTGCAGAAGGGGTCTCACTATTCTGTTAATCTGAGTGTAAAAAAAAAAAAAAAAAAAAAAAAAAAAAAAAAAAAAAAAAAAAAAAAAAAACCAACCAATAGATGGAGGAACCAAAATTTCCAAAATTTTAAGAACAAAAGTATATAATGTACCTTATTTTTCTCTATTTATTATTTATTTTTTTTATGTTGAATACAATTCATATATTCGAGAAACAATTTTATATATTCCCAACTATGTATATTAGGCTTATTTTTTCCTTTATTTTTTTGGTCTTCAATAAGGTAATGTTGTCAAAAATATGTATTCTATGCATAAATCATGAATGTTTTAGCTAAGACCAGTAGAGAAACATATAACGGTTTGTTGGCTTAAAATAGATCGATCCCAATAAATTAATTCAATCATCCAGGTTAATTAATTATGTCAAATTACATCATGGGGACACTCACAAATCACCAAATAAACTAAAGTGCAGCAAAAATTAAAGTTAATACGGTGATTTGTTAACTAATGGGAAAATCCTCTCACAAGGCAAAAACTCCACTAGGTGATTTTTAGGTCACCACTCTCAAGAATCGCTGATCAAGAATCAATTGGTTACAAATACATGAAATCTTACCACTATCCTGGACTATCCCAAAGTACCAACCTACAATCACTACAAGAAAAGAGTCTACTAGCAAAGCTCAAATACCCTCGCAAAAATTCAAATATCGTCGCAAAAAGTTATTAGCAAGGGCATATGGCTCTCGAAGGCCATCGTATTTGCTCTTGTCTCTAAAAGAGATTTTGAGACCACACCTTTGCAAATAAATAATTTACAAGGGCAACCCACTGTCGATACTAAACAAATTCACCCTCACAAATATATTACCAAACAACGAGAAAAGTCGACAACTTATTTTTAGCGAAAGAAAACAGTCTTCGTTAACAACTATTTGTGAGGACTTTTATACCCTCACAATTAGTTATTTACAAATTCCAAATTAGCGACATACTTTTTAGCGACAAATAATGACATCGCTAAAATTTATTTGTGAGGGCTTTTAACCCCTCGCACTTATTTTTAGCAAGGGTTTGTGAAAACCTTTATACTCTCGCAATTAGTTATTTGCAAATTTCAAATTAACGACGAGACAGATAATGTTGTCGCTAAAATTTATTTGTGAGGGATTTTATCCCCTTGCAATTAGTTAGGAATAATAGTGACGACATTAAGCTGTCACTTAAAACATTTTTGCAAGGGGTTAAGGAGAGTCGTTATTCTATAAATTGCAAGGGACTTTGTTGTCACTATAAAGTTATTTATGACCAAATTTTTATGTCATTAGTGATAATATTTTATATAATTTTTGAAATATTTTATTATTTATTTATAATTTATTTTATATCATTTTTGTTTAACTATCATATTACAATAGTACAATAATTACTAAAAATTGATCCATCAAAAGATAAAAATTCATATAAATTCAAACTTTAAAATATAGAATATACAAAGAAAACTTGAAATTAAACCTTGTTTTAAACTTAAACAACTAGAATTATGACAAAATCTATATTAATCTTCTTCTGAGTCACCCTCCAAGCTGTTTTCAACCTCCTTTGTTATTGTTTGAGTTGTCCTCTTCATCTCTGCTAGTACCATCCTTAAAATAAAAAAATAAAAAAGCATTAAACATGAGTTAAAATGAAACAATTAAAGTGAATTTATATTTGTATCAATGCTTCAATAAATAAGTACACATATTACTATATCAAATCTAATCATATAATAATATATCATAAACAATAGTAATAAATTTTTTAAAAAAAATTTAACAACAATAATAACTTAATTTGATTACTTAAACCACTATCAAAATTAAATATAAATTAAAATAATATAACAATTCCGGATATATGTGCAACAGCCAACAAGGCCCTCTACACAATCCAAAGCTTGAAGTCAGGAAAAATATATCTTGGCCCTTAAAGTTAACAAAAGTGAAACTTCAAGTCCAAACCTAGCCACTGGTAACAAGTTCACCCAATGCAAACCTTGGCCAATACTATTAATTATTGTTAGCAGTAATTTTGTCCTAAAACTAAAAGATAGGATAGGCCAAACCAT
The DNA here is from genome assembly GCA_028535165.1 of Quercus tomentella. Lineage (NCBI taxonomy): Eukaryota > Viridiplantae > Streptophyta > Magnoliopsida > Fagales > Fagaceae > Quercus > Quercus tomentella. The sequence goes on from JAPQVY010000068.1 coordinate 80,140,324, forward strand.
CAAAAAAGGATGCTTCTATGATGGTCTTGCAAGAGAAAAAAAAAAACACCAAGGCACTTCATGAACATCAGGGAGAGACCCTTAACAGTGCATGAAGACAAGGGTTCAGAGCTATGGTTTTACTAGTAGAAACAAAACAAGAAGCAATCAATATAAACATATATGGAAAAAATCACAAAGTTTTGTTTGGTTCTTATAAATGTTAACTATTTTGTACCCAGAAAACAAAACTTTTTGGTAGGAAAATTGGTCAAGAATTTTTATTTTTTTTGGATAAGTAATAAAAGTTTTATTGAAGATGAAAAATTCTTCATGTTTGCGATCTTAAAAAAATTACAAGAAGGTCATACAGAAGATCTAAAAGCGTTTTGGAACCCAAAAATAGAGGTAAAATGTGTAAAACCCCATGCTCGAGAGCAAACAAACAAGGTACGAATCAATAGGGATTTCATCTGATTGAGAGACCCCCTAACATCCTTGAACTTACAACTATTCTGTTACTTCCACACTATCCACATCAAGAATGTCAGCACCAAATTCCATACTTCCATTGAAGAAATGGTAAACAAATTTGATTTGGCACAATTAATAAACCCACAAAAGCAAAAGTTGATGGCTGTCCAGTACGGGTTTCTTTATTTATTTTTATAGGTAAGTAAAGCCTAATAGAAATTCAAACAGGAAACTTAAGCAGAATCTTAAATTATTTATTTTGGTGAGAAAGTTAGAGGAATGAATCTCAAGAATTCTATTCTTGAAGTAAAGATTTAGTCCTCAAATCTTAGCCTATCCTAGCTTGGACATGATGATTCATTTTAGTTCTTAATAATTTTAAGTTTGTGCAAAAAAGATCCTACAGTTAACTTTAACATAAAATTTTTCTTTTTTATCTCCAAATAATTGTGAAACATAGACTAAATGTGTAATGTCTCAAATAATTCTGAAAAACTCTAAGCAACCAAACACTAATAGATGTTAGAAAGAAAGAGAGAAAGAAGTACCTCGGGCCTAGATTGGGATTGCTTCTGGGACATATCGAGCTTGCCTTTCTCCAAGGTATCCGCACCAAACGCACCGTACTGCCCTTTCATAACCAGACTCAGCATAGAAGAAGAAGAAATAGCCGGTGGCCCTACCAAGCAACACTCCAATAAACTCATGGAGGAGGAGTCTCCTTCCACCACTGCCAAGTGCCAACGACGAAGAAGAAGAAGAAGAATAAATGTTAATCTTCAAGAGGCAGCAGTGAAGAGGCGGTAGTGATCGAGCGGCAGTGAAGAGGCGGTAGTGATCAAGCGGCGGTCACTCTTATGTGTGATCCATGGGATGCCTGCTAATATCTTGTCGTTAAAAGAGATTTTTCAAAAATCAAGGTGAAAAAAATGGATTTTAAACAAAATTTTAAAGGATGTATATTGGATTTTTTGGTCAAGGTAGTCAAAGTTTTTCCTTAGGGGATAGGTATAGGGGCGCAGAGGCAACCTAACATAATTTGGGGCTTAAGACGAAAAATTCATGTGAAGCATTTTTATATGTAAATATTAATTAAATAAAATTATTTAATACTAATCAAATCAAGGTTAATTTGATACAATATTAAATACTTAATTTGAAGAATAATACCAAACTTAACTAATGTTAACTTCATATAGAGAATTTAATATCATTGTGGACACTTTTTCTTGGTGCACTGAGTCCCTCTCCTTAGTCAGCACTGATTAGCATTCTATGAGAAAAAGATAGCTGGTGTATGAGTGGAGTCTCAAGACTCTTAACCCTTGGAAGTTTATGAAGAATTAAACATATATAAAAAAAAAAAAAAAATTTAAATATTTAACTCCCCCTTGTTTAAATGTTTGAAAGGAAATGAAGTAATCATGTTTGGGATTTAAATGAGAAAAAAAAATCTAATTATTCTTATTACTAGCCAATGTCCCACGCAACACACGTACACTCTATAAATTCATTTTTAAAAATTTGATAAAGAATTATTTCTACATGTTATAATATTTATAAAAAAAATTCTAATTAGATTACACATCATTGTAAAGAAAGCAATTCTAAATTATTATGATTATTATAAGTAAGAATATGAACTTCTTTCTTAAGTGAATTGAAAAATATTAAATTATATCCACTATGTTAAGTGCACTATCAACAATGTGTCCTAGAAAATAATTTGTCCACACTCCACCGTTACACATAAGGCCGTGCACCTCTAAGAAACAAACATCACCTGTATGAGTAGCTCAGTTTTCAAACGCCTACTTGCTTCATGCTCACTACGTCCTTCGCCACCACATTGACTAATGATAGCATCAATCTGTCAAATAACACCTTAACTAACTTCTCTGAGTCACCTGTAATGTCATATAAGCAAATATCCATTCAACCGCTACATGAATTAAGTTTTTATAAAGAAAAATGCATTACAAATACTATAAATTTGTCCTTTTCCCCCCTTTTTTTTATAAGCCCTTTTTTCCCCTTCTCCTAAAATCAGTAGAGCAAGAAAAAAAATTAAGAATGGGAGAAATCAACAATGAAGGGCACCACGTCTTTATGATGAGGTTGCACCACTTTAATACACAATAAGTGGGGCAATTTTAGACTACAACCATTTTTTAATTGAGGACACCTTACTTGAAAGTTGATATAAAGCGAGAAAAAGGAGAGAATTTTTTAATTGGGTTAATGATGCGGAACTCTTTACATGTTATAATGATTAATGACTTGACATTTCACAGCAACACAGTATAAAATCCAACTTTTTTTGACAAGTAATGCAATTCTTATTGATATCAAAAAAGAGAATTGCCCAAGTATACGGGTACAGCCAGGGACCATACAATCAATCACACAAATTGCACAAATCTATGACATCTTAACAAAACATAAAGACAGACTATGCAAAACTGAGCAATGGAAGCCATGAAAAGTGAGTATCCAACGTTTGCTTGTATAATATGATTTATGGTCAAGAAAAGTAAGCAATGAAAGCCATGACTATTTATTTATCTTTTGCTAATCAGCTAGTTGGAACTCTTTTTAAGTATTTGAACATTAGTCCTTTTGTTTCACACTAGATAATTACTAGGATAAATTCTAAGGAATAAAAGGTTGGTTAAACGCTAAAGGGAAAAGTCAAAATGAAGACTTCATGCTCAAAATGAGTTTGATGAATCAATAGTACAATCCTGGGGGCTCCTGACAATTATTGCCATTGCATTATACTAAGCTCTAAAGTATGTGCAGAGACAAATGCACTGAAACACGACCGCACACGCTTGTTGGGTGTTCATAATAGATTGAATGTATATGAAAATAAGGAAAGCTTTCAACAACGCACATGGGGAGACACTCTTGCATAGAAATAAACATATGCTTCTCAAAAAGTTTTGGCCTCTTCTAAACTTATTAGTTCTTACATCCTGTCTATGATATTTAGGAATGCTCTAGTAGGAAGAACCTTCAAAGTTTAGTAACAAAATTACCAAAGTGCAAAATGCAGCATGAAAGAGTCCGTTTTTAATATGGCCAACTAAATAATTCCAATCAAGAGTCTAACAATCAAATACACAGAATACAATTTCTGCTCCTATAAATATAAAGAAACAACCACAAAGACCTTAAAATATACAGACAAAAGCTCCACAAACTCAACCAAATGGATAATTAAATTTTAAAAGCAAAAATGCTAGGTTTTATGTAATATTGTTCAGAAAGAGCATTAATGATAAAAACAAAACATTGTGGGAGCAAACACAACCACCAATGGGCCATTACTACAGTGCACACAGCACATGTGCCCAATCAGGGTGCATTGGCATGTGAAGCTAAACTATGTTTCGTATTGGTGTGTGAAGATGAGCATCACCAACTTCAAGTACGGACTTAACTACACACAGTGGACCCTTGTTGTTCAGCATCCAAATCTCAACAATGTCACTCAAGTTTTTAGCTTTAATTACCAGCCACTCATGCCATACAAATCCACAAGTAAGCCCAACATGACTCTTTAACAATATTGTGAGGCACAGAAAAATAAGTGAAACAAACAACCAAATTTTGGAAATTGTCTTTTATTGCACAACTAATGCTTATATTGCTTATATTGTTCAACTACGAATTCTCTTTTAATCTCTTTTAATTGACACAAAAAAGAACCTCATGAACAAAACAAAACAACCAACTGAGACCAGCAGCAATGCAGCACAAGTTTAACAGAATTCCAAAAGACTCAGGTTTATTCCAAACTCCAAATAGAGTGACATGCATAGCTAAACTCTAGACTCAACAAAAACATAAGAAGATAGCCTTGAAGAGTCAGTTTAGCTCCAAGCACAAACAGATGCAATGTGGACAATCAGGTATGGGGTGGGAAAAATCAAACCCAAACATCACATATCAAGTCTAAGAGGGATTTCATCGAACATGTGGAATGCAATAAAAACAAATATGTAGAACCGTACAAATTTTAATCTACAGTCAAAGAAACCCAAAAATTCAAATTAAGTCCAATTTAGTAACATCATAGATACAACAGCAAACAACTAAACACATATTGCAAGATTTGAATATTTATATGAGCTTACCAATAAAATCTATTGCGGCCCAATTCATTGTCGAATAACCTCATCATTGAAAAACCAAAAACCCAAGACAAATATTGTATGAAAAAACAAAAACAAAAAGTGCTAAATAAATGAAGAGTGGAAGCTATACCGTCAGGGGTGTGTCAGGCGGCTGAGGGAGGAAAGGAGTCTGAGGATGGCCACGGTGGCTGTGTTGTTGGAGGTGGTGGTGTCGGTGGCAGAAGGCAAGGCCGACGGAGTGTGAGGGAGAGTGAGGAAGGGAGTGAGGGAGAATGAGGTTGTCGGAGGACTGTTGGACCCGCGGGCCACGGCGGAGAGGACGGTGGTGGCTCGGCAGTCCGAGCAGCGAGGGTACGGAGACGAGAGTGAGGGAGAATGAGGTAGAGAGTCTTTGGGTGAGGCTCGGCAGTCCGATGGTTTGATTTGTGAGAGAGTAAAGAAACCCCAAATTTTTACTAATGGCATGTTTGGTAGACTGTAGTAAATACTGTAATATAATAGTTATTCCTATAGTTTATTCTTTAGTTTGGTTATATTTGTATTATAAGGAATAATCATTCCTTATGAATAGTTATTCTTCAAAATGAGAAATAACTATTCATTTTTAAAAGGTTGTATTAGTTATTTCTTAGTAAGTGTAATAATTTCAAAATTTAATATATTTCCAAATAAACAAACTTTCCATATACATCTAACCATTATAAAAATAAAAAATCATAAAAAAATAACACATATCTCTCTTAAATTTAAAAATAACAATTTTTAAGGAGATATAATTGTATGAGTAAGATATTTCCTAAAATAAATGTTAAGTTTCATTCTAATATTATAACTCATAACCAAACTAATGAATAGGTTTAGTTATTACATTACAACACATTTTATTCCTAGTAATAAAGATTACAATTCTTGGCGAAAACTAAGCCTACCTTAATATCTCCTTAAGGATTTGTTTAATAAAATAATATTTAATACTTGAAATTAATAAAATATAATTTAATCCTACAAATTAACAAATATATAATTTGATACTTCAAATTACTAAAATGCAATTTAATACTACAATTGTCAATAAAATATAATTTACTAATTAATAACAATATAATTAAAACTTCCAATTATGTAAATATATTTTAATACTACAAATTATTTGAGTATAATTTAATAATTAATAAGATTTAATATAATACTTCAAATTAATAAAATATAATTTAACACTACAAATTAATAAAATGAAATATATTAATTAATAGAAATATATTTTCATAATTCAATTTAACAAAATTTAATTGAATTTAATACTTCAAACTAATTTAATACTTCAAATTAATAAAATATAATTCTTCACTACAAATTACTAAAATATGATGTAATAACTAGAAAAAAATGTAAGATGAGATTGGAGGACCAAAAAATTAAAATATAATATAATATTACTTTGGAATGACTAAAATACCCCTAAAACTAAAAGAATGCCAACTTACCTGCATAACCGTAGAAAATGACCGAAACACCCCTATCACCCATAAAATGGCTGAAACACCCCCGAAGCAAAAAAAATAGCTGAAATACCTTTGAACCCTAAAAAAAGACCACAATACCCTTGAATCCTAAGAAAACACCAAAATTGGAGGAAATATAATGTATTATTCAAGGAAAATGATTGAAATACCCCTAAAACTAAAAGAAGACCAACCTACCCCACAAACTCAAAAAATTGCTGAGACACCTTCACCACCCAAAAAAAATGACTGAAATACCCCCAAAGTAAGAAAAATAACTGAAATTTAGAATGACGCCTATAAAAAGACCACAATACTCTTGAATCATAAGAAAAAAAACCAAAATTGGAAGAAATATAATTTAATATTCATTTGAAAACGACTGAAATACCCCTAAGACTAAAAGAAGGCCAACCTACCCTACAATAAACTCAAAAAATGGCTCAAACACTAAAATACCCCCGACAGTTGAAAATGAACCAAATACCCCATAGGTAGGGGTGGCAAATAGGCGAGTTAGATCATAAATGAGTTGGGTGTGTAATTACTCATTTATGACCTGTTTATATATAAATTAATTATTTATTACCAACCCAACCCATTTAATTAATAATCCACCCACTTAACCCGATATCTCTAAAATTATCAAATATGCTAAAAAACAACTAAAATGACTAAAATATCCTCAAAATCTCTAAAATGAGCAAAATACCCATGAAACCTCTAAAATGACTAAAATACCCCCCCAAAACCTAAAAATTACCAAAATACTCCCAAAACCCTTGAAACCCAAAAAATGACCAAAATACACCTGAAACCTAAAAATTACAAAAGTACCCCCAAAACCAAAAAAATGATCAAAATAATCCCGAAACCTACTCTGACCATAATACCCTCAAAACCCAAAAAAAACCTTTGAAACCCAAAAAATGACCAAAATACACCCAAAACCTAAAAATTACAAAAGTACCCAAAAAAAAAAACCAAAATACCTCCGAAACCTAAAAATTACCAAAATACCCCCAAAACCCAAAAAATGACCAAAATACCCCCAAAATCCAAAAATTACCAAAATACCCCTGAAACCCAAAAAAATGACAAAACTACCCCCCAAAACCCAAAAATTGACCAAAATACCCTCGAAACCTAAAAAATTACCGAAATACCCCAAAACCTACAAATTACCAAAATACTTCTGAACCATAGAAATTTACTGAACTAATCAAAAAATATAAAAATTATTGTAATAATCCTAAAACCTAAAAGATGACAGAAATGCCCTCGTAACCTAAAAAATGATTGAAATATTTTTAGAATATAAAAATGACCAAGTTACACCTGGCGTAACTCTAAAAAATGTTAAACCACCCAATAATTTATTATTGAATTCATATTTTTAAAATCCAAACGTTAGATTACATGTTATATATGGTCTTAACATGCATGCCAATTTTCATGTCAATTGGATGTAATTTACCATTTGATCTATAAACCCATATTTTATGTATTATTTTAAACTTCTAAAACTTGAATCTAGACAATTGATTGATGACATGGCTAATAATCTTTGATCGCCTTGAAATTTTGTAAGCATTAAAAATATATGAAGATAATATAATCTAACGGTAGATTTGTCAAAATTCACATCGAATTAAGAAATATAGGGTTGGGTACGAGACACACCAGACGTAACTCTAAAAAATGTTACACCATCCAATAACTTATTATTGAATTCATATTTTGAAAATTCAACCGTTGGATTACATGTTCTATAGGGTCTAAAACATGCATGACAATTTTCATGCCAATCGGATGTAATTTACTACATGATCTTTAAACTCATGTTTTATGCATTACTTTAAACCACTAAAACTTGAATTTAGACAATTGATTGATGATATCACTATTGATATTTGATCACCTTGAAATTTTGTAAGCATGAAAAATATACGAAGATAATGTAAACTAATGGTAGATTTGTCAAAATTCACATCGAATTAAGAAGTATAGGGTTGGGTTCAAGTTACACTTGACGTAATTCTAAAACATGTTACACCACCCAATAACTTATTATTGAATTTATATTTTGAAAATCCAACCGTTGGATAACATGTTCTATATTATCTTAACAAGAATGCCAATTTTCATGCCAATCGGATGTAATTTACTATTTGATTTACAAACTTATCTTTTATGCATTATTTCAAACTACTAAAACTTGAATCTAAACAATTGATTGATGGCATGACTATTGATCTTTAATTACCTTGAAATTTTGTAAGCATGAAAAATATATAAAGATAATATAATCTAATGGTGGATTTGTCAAAATTCACATCGAATTAAGAAATATAGGGTTACATTCAAGTTACACCTGACGTAACTCTAAAAAATGTTGCACCACCCAATAACTTATAACTGAATTCATATTTTGAAAATCCAACCGTTGGATTATATTTTCTATATGGTCTTAACATGCATGCCAATTTTGTTACCAATCAGTTGTAATTTACCATTTGATCTATAAACTCATCTTTTACGTATTATTTTAAACTACTAAAACTTGAATCTAGACAATTGATTGATGATATCACTATTATTATTTGATCACTTTGAAATTTTGTAAGCATGAAAAATATATGAAGATGATCTAATCTAACGGTAGATTTGTCAAAATTCACATCGAATTAAGAAATATAGGGTTGGATTCAAGTTACACCCGATGTAATTCTAAAAAATGTTACACCACCCAATAACTTATTATTTAATTCGTATTTTGAAAATCCAACCGTTGGATTACATGTTATATATGGTCTTAATAAGCATGCAAATTTTCTTGCCAATCAGATGTAATTTTCCATTTGATCTAGAAACTCATCTTTTATGCATTATTTTAAACTACTAAAACTTGAATCTAGACAATTAATTGATGACATGACGATTGATCATTGATTACCTTGAATTTTTGTAAGCATGAAAAATATACGAAGATAATGTAATCTAACGGTAGATTTGTCAAAATTCACATCGAATTAAGAAATATAGGGTTGGGTTCAAGTTACACTGATGTAATTCTAAAAAATGTTACACCACCCAATAATTTATTATTGAATTCAAAATTTTAAAATCCAATTGTTTGATTACATTTTCTATATGGTCTTAACATGCATGTCAATTTTCATGCCAATCGAATGTAATTTACCACTTGATCTATAAACTCATATTTTATGCATTACTTTAAACCACTAAAATTTGAATCTAGACAATTGATTGATGACATGACTATTGATCATTGCTTACCTTGAATTTTTGTAAGTATGAAAAATATACGAAGATAACGTAATCTAATGGTAGATTTGTCAAAATTCACATCGAATTAAGATAAATAGGGTTGGGTTCAAGTTACACTGATGTAATTCTAAAAAATGCTACATCACCCAATAACTTATTATTGAATTCATATTTTGAAAATCCAACCGTTTGATTGCATTTTCTATATGGTCTTAACATGCATGTCAATTTTCATGCCAATCGGATGTAATTTACCACTTGATTTATAAACTCATATTTTATGCATTACTTTAAACCACTAAAACTTGAATCTAGACAATTGATTGATGACATGACTATTAATCTTTGATCACCTTGAAATTTTGTAAGCATGAAAAATATATGAAGATAATGTAATCTAACAATAGATTTGTCAAAATTCACATCGAATTAAGAAATATAAGATTGGGTACGAGACACACCAGACGTAACTCTAAAAAATGTTACACCATCCAATAACTTATTATTGAATTCATATTTTTAAAATTCAACCGTTGGATTACATGTTCTATAGGGTCTAAAACATGCATGACAATTTTCATGCCAATCGGATGTAATTCACTACTTGATCTTTAAACTCATGTTTTATGCATTACTTTAAACCACTAAAACTTGAATCTAGACAATTGATTGATGATATCACTATTGATATTTGATCACCTTGAAATTTTGTAAGCATGAAAAATATACGAAGATAATGTAATCTAATGGTAGATTTGTCAAAATTCACATCAAATTAAGAAGTATAGGGTTGGGTTCAAGTTACACTTAACGTAATTCTAAAACATGTTACACCACCCAATAACTTATTATTGAATTTATATTTTGAAACTCCAACCGTTGGATTACATGTTCTATATTATCTTAACAAGAATGCCAATTTTCATGCCAATCGGATGTAATTTACTATTTGATTTATAAACTTATCTTTTATTCATTATTTTAAACTACTAAAACTTGAATCTAAACAATTGATTGATGGCATGACTATTGATCTTTAATTACCTTGAAATTTTGTAAGTATGAAAAATATATAAAGATAATGTAATCTAATGGTAAATTTGTCAAAATTCACATCGAATTAAAAAATATAGGGTTAGATTCAAGTTATACCTAACGGAACACTAAAAAATGTTGCACCACCCAATAACTTATAACTGAATTCATATTTTGAAAATCCAACCGTTGGATTATATGTTCTATATGGTCTTAACATGCATGCCAATTTTGTTACCAATCAGTTGTAATTTACCATTTGATCTATAAACTCATCTTTTACGTATTATTTTAAACTACTAAAACTTGAATCTAGACAATTGATTAATGATATCACTATTATTATTTGATCACTTTGAAATTTTGTAAGCATGAAAAATATATGAAGATGATGTAATCTAACGGTAGAATTGTCAAAATTCAAATCGAATTAAGAAATATAGGTTTGGATTCAAGTTACACCTGATGTAATTCTAAAAAATGTTACACCAACCAATAACTTATTATTTAATTCGTATTTTGAAAATCCTACCGTTGGATTACATGTTCTATATGGTCTTAATAAGCATGCAAATTTTCTTGCCAATCAGATGTAATTTTCCATTTGATCTAGAAACTCATCTTTTATGCATTATTTTAAACTACTAAAACTTGAATCTAGACAATTGATTGATGACATGACGATTGATCATTGATTACCTTGAATTTTTGTAAGCATGAAAAATATACGAAGATAATGTAATCTAACGGTAGATTTGTCAAAATTCACATCGAATTAAGAAATATAGGGTTGGGTTCTAGTTACACTGATGTAATTCTAAAAAATGTTACACCACCCAATAACTTATTATTGAATTCAAAATTTTAAAATCCAATTGTTCGATTACATTTTCTATATGGTCTTAACATGCATGTCAATTTTCATGCCAATCGGATGTAATTTACCACTTGATCTATAAACTCATATTTTATACATTACTTTAAACCACTAAAACTTGAATCTAGACAATTGATTGATGACATGACTATTGATCATTGCTTACCTTGAATTTTTGTAAGTATGAAAAATATACGAAGATAATGTAATCTAATGGTAGATTTGTCAAAATTCACATCGAATTAAGATATATAGGGTTGGGTTCAAGTTACACTGATATAATTCTAAAAAATGCTACACCACCCAATAACTTATTATTGAATTCATATTTTTAAAATCCAACCGTTTGATTGCATTTTCTATATGGTCTTAACATGCATGTCAATTTTCATGCCAATCGGATGTAATTACCACTTGATTTATAAACTCATATTTTATGCATTACTTTTGAATCTAGACAATTGATTGATGACATGACTATTAATCTTTGATCACTTTGAAATTTTGTAAGCATGAAAAATATGTGAAGATAATGTAATCTAACAATAGATTTGTCAAAATTCACATCGAATTAAGAAATATAAGATTGGGTACGAGATACACCAGACGTAACTCTAAAAGATGTTACACCACCCAATAACTTATTACTGAATTCATATTTTCAAAATCCAACCGTTGGATTACATGTTCTATAGGGTCTTAACATGCATGACAATTTTCATGCCAATCGGATATAATTTACTACTTGATCTTTAAACTCATGTTTTATGCATTACTTTAAACCACTAAAACTTGAATCAAGACAATTGATTGATGATATCACTATTGATATTTGATCACCTTGAAATTTTGAATGCATGAAAAATATACGAAGATAATGTAATCTAATGGTAGATTTGTCAAAATTCACATCGAATTAAGAAGTATAGGGTTGGGTTCAAGTTACAGTTGACGTAATTCTAAAACATGTTACACCACCCAATAACTTATTATTGAATTTATATTTTGAAAATCCAACCGTTGGATTACATGTTCTATATTATCTTAACAAGAATGCCAATTTTCATGCCAATCGGATGTAATTTACTATTTGATTTATAAACTTATCTTTTATGCATTATTTTAAACTACTAAAACTTGAATCTAAACAATTGATTGATGGCATGACTATTGATCTTTAATTACCTTGAAATTTTGTAAGCATGAAAAATATATAACGATAATGTAATCTAATGGTAGATTTGTCAAAATTCACTTCGAATTAAAAAATATCAGGTTAGAATCAAGTTACACCTGACGTAACTCTAAAAAATGTTGCACCACCCAATAACTTATAACTGAATTCATATTTTGAAATTCCAACCGTTGGATTATATGTTCTATATGGTCTTAACATGCATGCCAATTTTCTTACCAATCAGTTGTAATTTACCATTTGATCTATAAACTCATCTTTTACGTATTATTTTAAACTACTAAAACTTGAATCTAGACAATTGATTGATGATATCACTATTATTATTTTATCACTTTGAAATTTTGTAAGCATGAAAAATATATGAAGATGATGTAATCTAACGGTAGATTTGTCAAAATTCACATCGAATTAGGAAATATAGGGTTGGATTCAAGTTACACCTGATGTAATTCTAAAAAATGTTACACCACCCAATAACTTATTATTTAATTCGTATTTTGAAAATCCAACCGTTGGATTACATGTTCTATATGGTCTTAATAAGCATGCAAATTTTCTTGCCAATCAGATGTAATTTTCCATTTGATCTAGAGACTCATCTTTTATGCATTATTTTAAACTACTAAAACTTGAATGTAGACAATTGATTGATGAAATGACGATTGATCATTGATTACCTTGAATATTTGTAAGCATGAAAAATATACGAAGATAATGTAATCTAACGGTAGATTTGTCAAAATTCACATCGAATTAAGAAATATAGGGTTGGGTTCAAGTTACACTGATGTAATTCAAAAAAATGTTACACCACCCAATAACTTATTATTGAATTCAAAATTTTAAAATCCAATTGTTTGATTACATTTTCTACATGGTCTTAACATGCATGTCAACTTTCATGCCAATCGGATGTAATTTACCACTAGATCTATAAACTCATATTTTATGCATTACTTTAAACCACCAAAACTTGAAACTAGACAATTGATTGATGACATGACTATTGATCATTGCTTACCTTGAATTTTTGTAAGTATGAAAAATATACGAAGATAATGTAATCTAATGGTAGATTTGTCAAAATTCACATCGAATTAAGATATATAGGGTTGGGTTCAAAGTACACTGATGTAATTCTAAAAAATGCTACACCACCCAATAAGTTATTATTGAATTCATATTTTTAAAATCCAACCGTTTGATTGCATTTTCTATATGGTCTTAACATGCATGTCAATTTTCATGCCAATCGGATGTAATTTACCACTTGATTTATAAACTCATATTTTATGCATTACTTTAAACCACCAAAACTTGAAACTAGACAATTGATTGATGACATGACTATTGATCATTGCTTACCTTGAATTTTTGTAAGTATGAAAAATATACGAAGATAATGTAATCTAATGATAGATTTGTCAAAATTCACATCGAATTAAGATATATAGGGTTGGGTTCAAGTTACACTGATGTAATTCTAAAAAATGCTACACCACCCAATAAGTTATTATTGAATTCATATTTTTAAAATCCAACCGTTTGATTGCATTTTCTATATGGTCTTAACATGCATGTCAATTTTCATGCCAATCGGATGTAATTTACCACTTGATTTATAAACTCATATTTTATGCATTACTTTAAACCACTAAAACTTGAATCTAGACAATTGATTGATGACATGACTATTAATCTTTGATCACCTTGAAATTTTGTAAGCATGAAAAATATGTGAAAATAATGTAATCTAACAGTAGATTTGTCAAAATTCACATCGAATTAAGAAATATAAGATTGGGTACGAGATACACCAGACGTAACTCTAAAAGATGTTACACCACCCAATAACTTATTACTGAATTCATATTTTGAAAATCCAACCGTTGGATTACATGTTCTATAGGGTCTTAACATGCATGACAATTTTCAAGCCAATCGGATGTAATTTACTACTTGATCTTTAAACTCATGTTTTATGCATTACTTTAAACCACTAAAACTTGAATCAAGACAATTGATTGATGATATCACTATTGATATTTGATCACCTTGAAATTTTGTAAGCATGAAAAATATGCGAAGATAATGTAATCTAATGGTAGATTTGTCAAAATTCACATCGAATTAAGAAGTATAGGGTTGGGTTCAAGTTACACTTGACGTAATTCTAAAACATGTTATACCACCCAATAACTTAATATTGAATTTATATTTTGAAAATCCAACCGTTGGATTACATGTTCTATATTATCTTAACAAGAATGCCAATTTTCATGCCAATCGGATGTAAATTACTACTTGATCTTTAAACTCATGTTTTATGCATTACTTTAAACCACTAAAACTTGAATCAAGACAATTGATTGATGATATCACTATTGATATTTGATTACCTTGAAATTTTGTAAGCATGAAAAATATACGAAGATAATGTAATCTAATGGTAGATTTGTCAAAATTCACATCGAATTAAGAAGTATAGGGTTGGGTTCAAGTTACACTTGACGTAATTCTAAAACATGTTACACCACCCAATAACTTATTAATGAATTTATATTTTGAAAATCCAACCGTTGGATTACATGTTCTATATTATCTTAACAAGAATGCAAATTTTCATGCCAATCGGATGTAATTTACTATTTGATTTATAAACTTATCTCTTATTCATTATTTTAAACTACTAAAACTTTAATCTAAACAATTGATTGACGGCATGACTATTGATCTTTAATTACCTTGAAATTTTGTAAGCATGAAAAATATATAAAGATAATGTAATCTAATGGTAAATTTGTCAAAATTCACATCGAATTAAAAAATATAGGGTTAGATTCAAGTTACACCTGACGTAACACTAAAAAATGTTGCACCACCCAATAACTTATAACTGAATTCATATTTTGAAAATCCAACCGTTGGATTATATTTTCTATCTGGTCTTAACATGCATGCCAATTTTCTTCCCAATCAGTTGTAATTTACCATTTGATCTATAAACTCATCTTTCACGTATTATTTTAAACTACTAAAACTTGAATCTAGACAATTGATTGATGATATCACTATTATTATTTGATCACTTTGAAATTTTGTAAGCATGAAAAATATATGAAGATGATGTAATCTAACGGTAGATTTGTCAAAATTCACATCGAATTAAGAAATATATGGTTGGATTCAAGTTACACCTGAAGTAATTCTAAAAAATGTTACACCAACCAATAACTTATTATTTAATTCGTATTTTGAAAATCCTACCGTTGGATTACATGTTCTATATGGTCTTAATAAGCATGCAAATTTTCTTGCCAATCAGATGTAATTTTCCATTTGATCTAGAAACTCATCTTTTATGCATTATTTTAAACTACTAAAACTTGAATCTAGACAATTGATTGATGACATGACGATTGATCATTGATTACCTAGACTTTTTGTAAGCATGAAAAATATACGAAGATAATGTAATCTAACGGTAGATTTGTCAAAATTCACATCGAATTAAGAAATATAGGGTTGGGTTCTAGTTACACTGATGTAATTCTAAAAAATGTTACACCACCCAATAACTTATTATTGAATTCAAAATTTTAAAATCCAATTGTTTGATTACATTTTCTATATGGTCTTAACATGCATGTCAATTCTCATGCCAATCGAATGTAATTTACCACTAGATCTATAAACTCATATTTTATGCATTACTTTAAACCACCAAAACTTGAATCTAGACAATTGATTGATGACATGACTATTGATCATTGCTTACCTTGAATTTTTGTAAGTATGAAAAATATACGAAGATAATGTAATCTAATGGTAGATTTGTCAAAATTCACATCGAATTAAGATATATAGGGTTGGGTTCAAGTTACACTGATGTAATTCTAAAAAATGCTACACCACCCAATAAGTTATTATTGAATTCATATTTTTAAAATTCAACCGTTTGATTGCATTTTCTATATGGTCTTAACATGCATGTCAATTTTCATGCCAATCGGATGTAATTTACCTCTTGATTTATAAACTCATATTTTATGCATTACTTTAAACCACTAAAACTTGAATCTAGACAATTGATTGATGATATGACTATTAATCTTTGAGCACCTTGAAATTTTGTAAGCATGAAAAATATGTGAAAATAATGTAATCTAGCAATAGATTTGTCAAAATTCACATCGAATTAAGAAAAATAAAGTTGGGTACGAGATACACCAGACGTAACTCTAAAAGATGTTACACCACCCAATAACTTATTTCTGAATTCATATTTTGAAAATCCAACCGTTGGATTACATGTTCTATAGGGTCTTGACATGCATGACAATTTTCAAGCCAATCGGATGTAATTTACTACTTGATCTTTAAACTCATGTTTTATGCATTACTTTAAACCACTAAAACTTGAATCAAGACAATTGATTGATGATATCACTATTGATATTTGATCACCTTGAAATTTTGTAAGCATGAAAAATATGCGAAGATAATGTAATCTAATGGTAGATTTGTCAAAATTCACATCGAATTAAGAAGTATAGGGTTGGGTTCAAGTTACACTTGACGTAATTCTAAAACCTGTTATACCACCCAATAACTTATTATTGAATTTATATTTTGAAAATCCAACCGTTGGATTACGTGTTCTATATTATCTTAACAAGAATGCCAATTTTCATGCCAATCGGATGTAATTTACTATTTGATTTATAAACTTATCTTTTATGCATTATTTTAAACTACTAAAACTTGAATCTAAACAATTGATTTATGGCATGACTATTGATCTTTAATTACCTTGAAATTTTGTAAGCATGAAAAATATATAAAGATAATGTAATCTAATGGTAGATTTGTCAAAATTCACATCGAATTAAAAAATATCGGGTTAGATTCAAGTTACACCTGACGTAACTCTAAAAAATGTTGCACCACCCAATAACTTATAACTGAATTCATATTTTGAAAATCCAACCGTTGGATTATATGTTCTATATGGTCTTAACATGCATGTCAATTTTCTTACCAATCAGTTGTAATTTACCATTTGATCTATAAACTCATCTTTTACGTATTATTTTAAACTACTATAACTTGAATCTAGACAATTGATTGATGATATCACTATTATTATTTGATCACTTTGAAATTTTGTAAGCATGAAAAATATATGAAGATGATGTAATCTAACAGTAGATTTGTCAAAATTCACATCGAATTAAGAAATATAGGGTTGGATTCAAGTTACACCTGATGTAATTCTAAAAAATGTTACACCACCCAATAACTTATTATTTAATTCGTATTTTGAAAATCCAACCGTTGGATTACAAGTTCTATATGGTCATAATAAGCATGCAAATTTTCTTGCCAATCAGATGTAATTTTCCATTTGATCTAGAAACTCATCTTTTATGCATTATTTTAAACTACTAAAACTTGAATGTAGACAATTGATTGATGAAATGACGATTGATCATTGATTACCTTGAATTTTTGTAAGCATGAAAAATATACGAAGATAATGTAATCTAACGGTAGATTTGTCAAAATTCACATCGAATTAAGAAATATAAGGTTGGGTTCAAGTTACACTGATGTAATTCTAAAAAATGTTACACCACCCAATAACTTATTATTGAATTCAAAATTTTAAAATCCAATTGTTTGATTACATTTTCTATATGGTCATAACATGCATGTCAATTCTCATGCCAATCGGATGTAATTTACCACTAGATCTATAAACTCATATTTTATGCATTACTTTAAACCACCAAAACTTGAATCTAGACAATTGATTGATGACATGACTATTGATCATTGCTTACCTTGAATTTTTGTAAGTATGAAAAATATACGAAGATAATGTAATCTAATGGTAGATTTGTCAAAATTCAAATCGAATTAAGATATATAGGGTTGGGTTCAAGTTACACTGATGTAATTCTAAAAAATGCTACACCACCCAATAAGTTATTATTGAATTCATATTTTTAAAATACAACCGTTTGATTGCATTTTCTATATGGTCTTAACATGCATGTCAATTTTCATGCCAATCGGATGTAATTTACCACTTGATTTATAAACTCATATTTTATGCATTACTTTAAACCACTAAAACTTGAATCTAGACAATTGATTGATGATATGACTATTAATCTTTGATCACCTTGAAATTTTGTAAGCATGAAAAATATGTGAAAACAATGTAATCTAACAATAGATTTGTCAAAATTCAAGTCGAATTAAGAAATATAAGATTGGGTACGAGATACACCAGACGTAACTCTAAAAGATGTTACACCACCCAATAACTTATTACTGAATTCATATTTTGAAAATCCAACCGATGGATTACATGTTCTATAGGGTCTTAACATGCATGACAATGTTCATGCCAATCGGATGTAATTTACTACTTGATCTTTAAACACATGTTTTATGCATTACTTTAAACCACTAAAACTTGAATCAAGACAATTGATTGATGATATCACTATTGATATTTGATCACCTTGAAATTTTGTAAGCATGAAAAATATACGAAGATAATGTAATCTAATGGTAGATTTGTCAAAATTCACATCAAATTAAGAAGTATAGGGTTGGGTTCAAGTTACACTTGACGTAATTCTAAAACATGTTACACCACCCAATAACTTATTATTGAATTTATATTTTGAAAATCCAACCATTGGATTACATGTTCTATATTATCTTAACAAGAATGCCAATTTTCATGCCAATCGGATGTAATTTACTATTTGATTTATAAACTTATCTTTTATTCATTATTTTAAACTACTAAAACTTTAATCTAAACAATTGATTGATGGCATGACTATTGATCTTTAATTACCTTGAAATTTTGTAAGCATGAAAAATATAAAAAGATAATGTAATCTAATGGTAAATTTGTCAAAATTCACATCGAATTAAAAAATATAGGGTTAGATTCAAGTTACACCTGACGTAACACTAAAAAATGTTGCACCACCCAATAACTTATAACTGAATTCATATTTTGAAAATCCAACCGTTGGATTATATGTTCTATCTGGTCTTAACATGCATGCCAATTTTCTTCCCAATCAGTTGTAA
The DNA here is from genome assembly GCA_028535165.1 of Quercus tomentella. Classification (NCBI taxonomy): domain Eukaryota; kingdom Viridiplantae; phylum Streptophyta; class Magnoliopsida; order Fagales; family Fagaceae; genus Quercus; species Quercus tomentella. Next base: position 80,159,944 of record JAPQVY010000068.1, read on the forward strand.
TTTACCATTTGATCTATAAACTCATCTTTCACGTATTATTTTAAACTACTAAAACTTGAATCTAGACAATTGATTGATGATATCACTATTATTATTTGATCACTTTGAAATTTTGTAAGCATGAAAAATATATGAAGATGATGTAATCTAACGGTAGATTTGTCAAAATTCACATCGAATTAAGAAATATAGGGTTGGATTCAAGTTACACCTGATGTAATTCTAAAAAATGTTACACCACCCAATAACTTATTATTTAATTCGTATTTTGAAAATCCAACCGTTGGATTACATGTTCTATATGGTCTTAATAAGCATGCAAATTTTCTTGCCAATCAGATGTAATTTTCCATTTGATCTAGAAACTCATCTTTTATGCATTATTTTAAACTACTAAAACTTGAATGTAGACAATTGATTGATGAAATGACGATTGATCATTGATTACCTTGAATTTTTGTAAGCATGAAAAATATACGAAGATAATGTAATCTAACGGTAGATTTGTCAAAATTCACATCGAATTAAGAAATATAGGGTTGGGTTCAAGTTACACTGAAGTAATTCTAAAAAATGTTACGCCACCCAATAACTTATTATTGAATTCAAAATTTTAAAATCCAATTGTTTGATTACATTTTCTATATGGTCTTAACATGCATGTCAATTTTAATGCCAATCGGATGTAATTTACCACTAGATCTATAAACTCATATTTTATGCATTACTTTAAACCACCAAAACTTGAATCTAGACAATTGATTGATGACATGACTATTGATCATTGCTTACGTTGAATTTTTGTAAGTATGAAAAATATACGAAGATAATGTAATCTAATGGTAGATTTGTCAAAATTCACATCGAATTAAGATATATAGGGTTGGGTTCAAGTTACACTGATGTAATTCTAAAAAATGCTACACCACCCAATAACTTATTATTGAATTCATATTTTTAAAATCCAACCGTTTGATTGCATTTTCTATATGGTCTTAACATGCATTTCAATTTTCATGCCAATCGGATGTAATTTACCACTTGATTTATAAACTCATATTTTATGTATTACTTTAAACCACTAAAACTTGAATCTAGACAATTGATTGATGACATGACTATTAATCTTTGATCACCTTGAAATTTTGTGAGCATGAAAAATATGTGAAAATAATGGAATCTAACAATAGATTTGTCAAAATTCACATCGAATTAATAAATATAAGATTGGATACGAGATACACCAGACGTAACTCTAAAAGATGTTACACCACCCAATAACTTATTACTGAATTCATATTTTGAAAATCCAACCGTTGGATTACATGTTCTATAGGGTCTTAACATGCATGACAATTTTCATGCCAATTGGATGTAATTTACTACTTGATCTTTAAACTCATGTTTTATGCATTACTTTAAACCACTAAAACTTGAATCAAGACAATTGATTGATGATATCACTATTGATATTTGATCACCTCGAAATTTTGTAAGCATGAAAAATATACGAAGATAATGTAATCTAATGGTAGATTTGTCAAAATTCACATCGAATTCAGAAGTATAGGGTTGGGTTCAAGTTACACTTGACGTAATTCTAAAACATGTTACACCACCCAATAACTTATTATTGAATTTATATTTTGAAAATCCAACCGTTGGATTACATGTTCTATATTATCTTAACAAGAATGCCAATTTTCATGCCAATCGGATGTAATTTACTATTTGATTTATAAACTTATCTTTTATTCATTATTTTAAACTACTAAAACTTGAATCTAAACAATTGATTGATGGCATGACTATTGATCTTTAATTATCTTGAAATTTTGTAAGCTTGAAAAATATATAAAGATAATGTAATCTAATGGTAAATTTGTCAAAATTCACATCGAATTAAAAAATATATGGTTAGATTCAAGTTACACCTGACGTAACACTAAAAAATGTTGCACCACCCAATAACTTATAACTGAATTCATATTTTGAAAATCCAACCGTTGGATTATATGTTCTATATGGTCTTAACATGCATGCCAATTTTCTGATCAATCAGTTGTAATTTACCATTTGATCTATAAACTCATCTTTTACGTATTATTTTAAACTACTAAAACTTGAATCTAGACAATTGATTGATGATATCCCTATTATTATTTGATCACTTTGAAATTTTGTAAGCATGAAAAATATATGAAGATGATGTAATCTAACAGTAGATTTGTCAAAATTCAAATCGAATTAAGAAATATAGGGTTGGATTCAAGTTACACCTGATGTAATTCTAAAAAATGATACACCACCCAATAACTTATTATTTAATTCGTATTTTGAAAATCCTACCGTTGGATTACATGTTCTATATGGTCTTAATAAGCATGCAAATTTTCTTGCCAATCAGATGTAATTTTCCATTTGATCTAGAAACTCATCTTTTATGCATTATTTTAAACTACTAAAACTTGAATCTAGACAATTGATTGATGACATGACGATTGATCATTGATTACCTTGAATTTTTTTAAGCATGAAAAATATACGAAGATAATGTAATCTAACGGTAGATTTGTCAAAATTCACATCGAATTAAGAAATAAAGGGTTGGGTTCAAGTTACACTGATGTAATTCTAAAAAATGTTACACCACCCAATAACTTATTATTGAATTCAAAATTTTAAAATCCAATTGTTTGATTACATTTTCTATATGGTCTTAACATGCATGTCAATTTTCATGCCAATCGGATGTAATTTACCACTAGATCTATAAACTCATATTTTATGCATTACTTTAAACCATCAAAACTTGAATCTAGACAATTGATTGATGACATGACTATTGATCATTGCTTACCTTGAATTTTTGTAAGTATGAAAAATATACGAAGATAATGTAATCTAATGGTAGATTTGTCAAAATTCACATCGAATTAAGATATATAAGGTTGGGTTCAAGTTACACTGATGTAATTCTAAAAAATGCTACACCACCCAATAACTTGTTATTGAATTCATATTTTTAAAATCCAACCGTTTGATTGCATTTTCTATATGGTCTTAACATGCATGTCAATTTTCATGCCAATCGGATGTAATTTTCCACTTGATTTATAAACTCATATTTTATGCATTACTTTAAACCACTAAAACTTGAATCTAGACAATTCATTGATGACATGACTATTAATCTTTGATCACCTTGAAATTTTGTAAGCATGAAAAATATGTGAAAATAATGTAATCTAACAATAGATTTGTCAAAATTCACATCGAATTAAGAAATATAAGATTGGGTACGAGATACACCAGACGTAACTCTAAAAGATGTTACACCACCCAATAACTTATTACTGAATTCATATTTTGAAAATCCAACCGTTGGATTACATGTTCTATAGGGTCTTAACATGCATGACAATTTTCATGCCAATCGGATGTAATTTACTACTTGATCTTTAAACTCATGTTTTATGCATTACTTTGAACCACTAAAACTTGAATCAAGACAATTGATTGATGATATCACTATTGATATTTGATCACCTTGAAATTTTGTAAGCATGAAAAATATACGAAAATAATGTAATCTAATGGTAGATTTGTCAAAATTCACATCGAATTAAGAAGTATAGGGTTGGGTTCAAGTTACACTTGACGTAATTCTAAAACATGTTACACCATCCAATAACTTATTATTGAATTTATATTTTGAGAATCCAACCGTTGGATTACATGTTCTATATTATCTTAACAAGAATGCCAATTTTCATGCCAATCGGATGTAATTTACTATTTGATTTATAAAGTTATCTTTTATTCATTATTTTAAACTACTAAAACTCGAATCTAAACAATTGATTGATGGCATGACTATTGATCTTTAATTACCTTGAAATTTTGTAAGCAAGAAAAATATATAAAGATAATGTAATCTAATGGTCGATTTGTCAAAATTCACATCGAATTAAAAAATATAGGGTTAGATTCAAGTTACACCTGACGTAACTCTAAAAAATGTTGCACCACCCAATAACTTATAACTGAATTCATATTTTGAAAATCCAACCGTTGGATTATATGTTCTATATGGTCTTAACATGCATGCCAATTTTCTTACCAATCAGTTGTAATTTACCATTTGATCTATAAACTCATCTTTTACGTATTATTTTAAACTACTAAAACTTGAATCTAGACAATTAATTGATGATATCACTATTATTATTTGATCACTTTGAAATTTTGTAAGCATGAAAAATATATGAAGATGATGTAATCTAACGGTAGATTTGTCAAAATTCACATCGAATTAAGAAATATAGGGTTGGATTCAAGTTACACCTGATGTAATTCTAAAAAATGTTACACCACCCAATAACTTATTATTTAATTCGTATTTTGAAAATCCAACCGTTGGATTACATGTTCTATATGGTCTTAATAAGCATGCAAAGTTTCTTGCCAATCAGATGTAATTTTCCATTTGATCTAGAAACTCATCTTTTATGCATTATTTTAAACTACTAAAACTTGAATGTAGACAATTGATTGATGAAATGACGATTGATCATTGATTACCTTGAATTTTTGTAAGCATGAAAAATATACGAAGATAATGTAATCTAACGGTAGATTTGTCAAAATTCACATCGAATTAAGAAATATAGGGTTGGGTTCAAGTTACACTGATGTAATTCTAAAAAATGTTACACCACCCAATAACTTATTATTGAATTCAAAATTTTAAAATCCAATTGTTCGATTACATTTTCTATATGGTCTTAACATGCATGTCAATTTTCACGCCAATCGGATGTAATTTGCCACTTGATCTATAAACTCATATTTTATGCATTACTTTAAACCACTAAAACTTGAATCTAGACAATTGATTGATGACATGACTATTGATCATTGCTTACCTTGAATTTTTGTAAGTATGAAAAATATACGAAGATAATGTAATCTAATGGTAGATTTGTCAAAATTCACATTGAATTAAGATATATAGGGTTGGGTTCAAATTACACTGATGTAATTCTAAAAAATGCTACACCACCCAATAACTTATTATTGAATTCATATTTTTAAAATCCAACCGTTTGATTGCATTTTCTATATGGTTTTAACATGCATGTCAATTTTCATGCCAATCGGATGTAATTTACCATTTGATTTATAAACTCATATTTTATGTATTACTTTAAACCACTAAAACTTGAATCTAGACAATTGATTGATGACATGACTATTAATCTTTGATCACCTTGAAATTTTGTAAGCATGAAAAATATGTGAAGATAATGTAATCTAACAATAGATTTGTCGAAATTCACATCGAATTAAGAAATATAAGATTGGGTTTGAGTTACACCTGACGTAACTCTAAAATATGTTACACCACCCAATAACTTATTACTGAATTCATATTTTGAAAATCCAACCGTTGGATTACATGTTCTATATGGTCTTAACATGCATGCTAATTTTCATACCAATCGGATGTACTTTACCATTTTATCTATAAACTCATCTTTTATGCATTATTTTAAACTACTAAAATTTGAATCTAGACAATTGATTGATGACATCACTATTGATATTTGATCACCTTGAAATTTTGTAAGTATGAAAAATATACGAAAATAATGTAATCTAATGGTAGATTTGTCAAAATTCACATCGAATTAAGAAATTTAGGGTTGGGTTCAAGGTACACTTGACGTAATTCTAAAACATGTTACACACCCAATAACTTATTATTGATATCATATTTTGAAAATCCAACCGTTGGATTATATGTTCTATATTGTCTTAAGAAGCATGCCAATTTTCATGCCAATTGGATGTAATTTACTATTTGATCTATAAACTTATCTTTTATGCATTATTTTAAACTACTAAAACTTGAATCTTGACAATTGATTGATGACATGACTATTAATTTTTAATTACCTTGAAATTTTGTAAGCATGAAAAATATACAAAGAGAATGTAATCTAATAGTAGATTTGTCAAAATTCATATCGAATTAAGAAATGTACGGTTGGGTTCATGTTACACCTAACGTAATTATAAAAAATGTTACACCACCCAATAACTTATTATTCAATTCATATTTTGAAAATCCAATCATTAGATTACATGTTCTATATGTTCTTAACATGCATGCCAATTGGATGTAATTTACTATTTGATCTATAAACTCATCTTTTATACATTATTTTAAACTACAAAAACTTGAATTTAAACAGTTGATTGATGACATGACAATTAATATTTGATCACCTTAAAATTTTATAAGTATGAAATATATATGAAGATAATGTAATTTAACGGTAGATTTGTCAAAATTCACATCGAATTAAGAAATATAGAGTTGGATTCAAGTTACACGTGTTGTAACTCTAAAAAATGTTACATCATCCAATAACTTATTATTGAATTCATATTTTGAAAATCCATCCATTGGATTACATGTTCTATATGTTCTTAACATGCATGCCAATTTTTATGCCAATTGGATGTAATTTACCATTTGATCTATGAACTCATCTTTTATGTATTATTTTAATGTGAAGAAATTTTTATTCACTTTTGAGAGAGAGAGAGAGAGAGGGAGAGAGTACAAATTAAAGGCTAAAATTCTTGAATTTTAGGCTACCATTTTGAAGTTGAAAGTGCTATCATTTTTTTTTATGGGTATAATTGTTTAGAAAATAAGGACAGACTTTTCTTTTATAGGATGTATATAAAATGTTTTTTTTTTAGACTGTAAACAAAAGGTTTAACTAAAGAATACAAAGTGTTATATGTTTATGCGTTTCTTTTTATTTTTCTTTGAATTTTAGAATAACTTTTATCTCCAAAAAAAATTAATATTTTAATGATTTTTTGTGAAGGTCAATCGTGGCCCTCGCAAATAATTTATTATTAGTAAGGGCATATTTTTAACCTACACAAAAAATAAACTTTTTGCAAGGGATTTTTATTGTCCCTCGGAAATAATTTGGTGGGAACATTTCTCTCCAAATTTTTTGACATTTTAATGATTATTTGTGAAAGTTGATTCTAGCCCTCAAAAATAATTTAGTATTAGTGATGGTTTTTTTTTAACCATCACAAATAATAAACTTTTTGCGAGAGATTTTTAATTGTCCCTCGCAAATAATATGGAGGAAAAATTTCCCTCCAAAATATTAGTATTTGTGATGGCTATAACACATAATTGCGACAGTTTTTTTTGTTGGTCACAAATATTTCACATTTTACCAAGTATTTGTGAGGGCTTTATTTTTTTTATTACAAATAAGATTTTTTGAGAGGGTTTTTTGGGTTCGTCAAAAATTCTTGGTCGCTAATAGGCATTTTTCTTGTAGTGTAATTGAAACTTCACTTCAATTCTCAATTAGACTTGAGCTTGTAGAGACTTCTTCCCTTTGCACGAATCCCAATATGTGATTAATTTCCCAACAACAGAAGTTTGTCGTTGGATGAAAAGTTTTTCACTTCAATATACGTTAAAGATTTGGAAGAGGCGCACAAGAATGTAGTATATTCTATAAAAGTATATGAGTTCTCTAATTTAGTCTTTGTGTCTTTGATGACTTTAAAATAAAGCCTTTATACCATTTAGGAGTTTAGTGAACGAAACCCTAGTAATCCAAGTTATCATGAGCCGAAAATCTATTCTAAAATTTCTGGATTTGCATAGCTCGATAGATCAAGAAGTGTCGAGCTAGTGTCGAGGTCCTTCATTTAATCTTAATAGATGCTAGTGACGAGCTTGTGTTGAGACTAGTATCAAGGTTCACTTATTCATCTTTTCTTTAATTGTTTCCTGGTACAATCTTTATGTCTTCAATAATATCAATTTTCTTGATTACCCAACATACTTCATGATATTCTAAAAACATCTTAAATCTACCTAATTACAAGTAAAGTACATTTTATTAAATAATATGCTAACACAAAAATATGACCCTAACATGGTTAAACCTTGTTTTTTAACCAAATGTGTTAACCATGTTTTTCAGCCAGATGGGGCACCCTTAAATTGATAGCGTACATTGAATCTATAAAGAAAATCCATATGAAAAACTTTGGATAATAAATTTTTATTGGTAGAAGAATTATAATATATTCTCAAGGAATAGCATTAGAGGATAATATATTGTCAAATAGACATTGTATTCGACGCTCAAAACAAAACAAAAAAAAAAAAAAAAAAAATAATAATAATAATTGTCAATGCTTTATGTTGTATGTAAAAACACTTCACATACTATAAAAACTTATTCAATGCACAACCAACATAGCCCTTGCATGGCCCTTGGAAATTTGAAACTCCTCAGTTATACCATGATGGTTCCATCGACACTTTGTCGCAGCATAACACAACATTTCAACCCATACATGACTTACCAACTCGCACTTCTTTTGATACTCCATGCATTGCAATGATTTAGCGAGCTTACATCCATCGAATAGCACTGACTTGCTTCTATCTCCTTTCACTATAGATGGAGTAATTTCAGTGCTCACTTCAAGTAACTTTATGCATGCTTGGGTTTCATCAAATATTGAAGGGAAGAATGGAAACACAGAAAGAAGTAAAAGAAGTATTGTGACATAAACTCTTTGATTGATTCCTTTGTACATATTGTTGTTATTCTTATATCCCTCCCTTAATTCTGCCTTCTGTAACTAACTGCTCACAGCTGTCACCAGCTGTTACTAACCAACCTAACTAACTCCTATCACCTATCAATGTAACTAACTCCAACAGAATCCTATTTCAGCAACTACCACATTGGGCAATCACTATTAGAGTACACAAGGTAATTATAGAGAGTACATATACAATGACCACGGTAATCTAACAAATTTGGACAATTAACAGAGTTGTTTTGAGTTTGTGTTCCAATCAGAATAATAACATAGGGTTGTTGCAATATGACAGAGAAGAATGCTTTGGTCAAATTCTGTCTCAACGATGTCTTGGAGTGTTTTACAATTTTCTTTGCTCAGTTCATAAAAGCATTTTGCATCTCTAGGAACCTCCTCAGATTCTACTTCAACGTCCTCATTTTGTTTTTTATTCTTTTCTTTTTCAATGCAATCAAGGCATTTTGCATTTTTAAGAACCCGCTCACCCCTACAAGCACATAATTCCTTGCAAACCTTAAGTTCTAAGGCAATCTTTGATTTCTCTAGAAGGTGCTCAAATATCAATTTCTTCAAATCCACAGGAATATCCATTGACTCATCATATCGATGCTTCTCTAACAACTCATAATGGAATAAGAACCTCTGGATAGCACTGCAAGTGGGTTTCTTGCGATAAAGGCAATATGTTATTAGGTTGTATTGTCCCATGGTATTGGACCACCTCTTTTTTGGAACCAATAATGGAACTGATGAAATGGAATTATACCAGAGATCTACCATTGCAGTCTTGCGCTTACTCAACCAAAGCATTGACCAGTCTGAGGTAATTAATATCAACACTGAATATATATCTCTAGGAAGATGGCTCCACTCAGCAAAACATAAGTGACCATTCTCTCCTCTCTTGAGTAGACACTCTTGTCATCAACGACAATGGCGAAAACCAAAAGTACAATCACGGTAGACGAGAAACTGATAAGACGTAGAATGCCACCCTTTAGGGAATAAACCTCGTAAGCCTTTGTATAAAACACATCGTATATGAATCCTAGCTCAATCTCAATCACTTTAAAAGCTTCTTCAAATTGTACTTTTTGAAAGAAGGATTGGCTGTTCTTTATATCTGGGATGCTCAGGATGAGATCAGAAAATAGCTGCTTGAAAGTCTTGAACAATATATAGGCACAATGAAGAGAGTGTGCATCTGCAATATTTTTGGCATTTGCTGGCTTCGTAATGGAAATGTCTGATACAATAAGAGCTTCAACGAATGTACCAAATGTAACGTCGAACCCCACCTCTTTCTTCGAGTGGTATTCTTCCATGTATCTGGCATAATTGGGACCTGGATCAGGACGACGTAGCGTCGTTGCTTTAAAGTTTTCACTGCTCGCAGACCTCAAAACCCAGATTCTCTCCCCAATCTTAATTATCCCGGCAATCATCATTGTAACCGTAAGAATATTAAGCACCGTATTTTCCCAAACTCTGATGATGACAAACACAGTACCTGGCTAGCTAATGTTAAGGCGTGCCTCCGCCATAATGCATTGTCTTCCAAGGAGTATGCTGTAATGGTGTCTGGACTAGCAAGGTGAAAGAGAAAAAATGGAGACCAGAATGACGTTATGACAAGCTTTGTATCAATTGGCTTATTTTCGGCATTTCCTAAATTGTTGGAGATTATACTCAACGAGACTGTTACAAAACAGCTTGCTAACAGGTAGGAAGTCCAAAGGAGGAGGATGATATTGTTGCTGGTTGAAACCTTGTTGAATATAACACGTAATAAGAGCAAAGTTACTTTTACTTGATCATAACCAATACATATATATATATATATATATATATATATATATATATATATATATATTTGAAAGTACACCAATATTTTTGTTAGGGAAAGTTTAATAAAGTGGCAGTTTATAAAGTGTTATATTCTCTGGTATATAATTATTTTAATACGTGGTATAATGTATAATTTCTTTTTTAAATTTTATATATTATATTGTAGATAGTTTGTTCTCCTTAAAAATTAAAGAAATTTTAAAAATAGTTTCTATCTATATGTTTTTACAAATGTATAGTGATATTCTTCTAACTATTGTTATTATGCATTATATTTTCTTAATTTCTTTTTGTTCAACTAAAATTTTTAAGTTTCAAATATATTATTAAAATTTCTCATTTAAGGAGATTATCATGATAATTAAAACTTATATATTACTCAAATAATTGATGTTACTCTTAACTCAAATATTTCTTTTCCCAATCTTAAGTAAGTGGACCAAATGGATTAAAGTGAATAGTGTTGGAAAATCTGGTTTTGCATCTCATACAAAACATACAGCGAAAGCAACAAACACGGATCTACTTCATTCATGAGAGATAACATGTAACCTTAAATTTTAGAACAAAGAATAGAAAGCATACCTTAATACTGTGAATTTCAAAACCAAGACTTGAGAATACTTTTAATCTTCATCTCAATTCCACATGATACCTAAGAAGTATGGTCTCTCAATCAGTCTTTATGTACGTTGATTCTCAAAGAAAGTTATTCTTCTTCTCCAAGTAGAGAAAATCTTTTTCTTTTCTTTTCATCATACGTGCATACTAACTACCTTAGTAGTTACTTTATTTAATAACTCTTATTAAATAAAAATTGATTATCTAATTGAGTTAGCCTTTTAGGCCTACCCAATTGGGCTTTAGTTTGTGGCTTGAGATGGGACCAAAGGGAACAAATAAGACTCTAGCTCTAATGGGCCTTGGGCTTTTCTGTCAACTCTTGACAAGTCTAAAATTATCATTAATTATATTTAATACCACTATATAAATATAATTGTACTCTAGGCCTAATTAATAAATTATATCCTAAGACTCTAATAATATCATTTGACCCCTCCATAAAATATCCATAGTGAACAAAGTCATAATAAACTGTCACTTTGTAAACAACTATTTTATCCTTGAGTACCCAGTTTAATTTTTTAGTTATTCACATTTATTGAAATCCAATTCAATAAATATAAGCTTTATTAACTCCTTACTAAAGTGGGTGCCTTGAATAACTAGTTCCCATTAAACTTATTTCAAGGGGATATTTCGTATCTCTACAAAGAGATTATGGATTCCATCTTGTGAATATGTATTCTCTCAACACTACGTGTGGTTACCTAATATACTATGGTTTTGACTGTGAATATTACATCACACTCCTGATATATCAAAGTAACCTACATTTCATGATCATGTCCACTACCCTCTTAGGATTAAGAATCTATGAAATTAGAAGTAGTGAGATTAATTATTCAGGTGATAGTTGTTGATTGAATAATTAATCTCACAGTGGTCCAGTTCAATATGTCTTAATTCTTAAGACACATCAACTAAAAGTCTTCACTTCCATGATCAAGACAAATCATCTTAGTTGATGTGTTATGGTATTCGTAGATGAAACGCTCAATTTCATCATCGACTACGAACTACGTTTTGAGTTTACAAGGAATTTTTGATTTATATCTTCTATGACTTATTCACATAAATCACATACAATGCATCTCAAGAACTAAGATAATGTCCCATTAGTTCATTAATAAATAGTCTCATATAATTAAACAATTTAATTATTTATGACATACCAATAAATTGGATTTTAGGGCATAAACCCCAACAAATAGAATTGGACTAAAATGGACTAAAGTGGCTAAATTGGGTTGGAATGCTCGAAATGTATTGAAGTGGACTGAACAGGACTAAAATAGATCAAAATGAACCGAATTGGACTGAAATGGATTAAAGTGGCTGAATTGGACCAAACTAAACCAAAATGGACCAAAGTGGACTGAATAGACTGATATGGACTGAAAAAGACTAAAGTAGACCGAAGTTGACTGAAATGGACCGAATGTTGAACCATAATTTGTAAACATAACTCAAAAAATCAATGATAATTATAAAAATAAAGTGATGTAAAGCCATAATCTATAATAAGTAATGTATTCCAATGTGATGAAAGTGGTTTGTTGTTGAAGTAATATCAATAAGATTTGTTATTACATTAATATTTTTAACTAAATTATTGTGCATACGATTTATGATTCTATGGGCTTGTTGAAGGTTTTATAGGCCATTCTTTTACTAGCAGTAAAATTTGTCTTTAACCAATCTTTTAGACATCCTAAAATTGTGGTAGAATTTTAATTATAAAGGAAGGAAAGTTCTAGAGAAGGAAAACTGGAAAAGACAAACATCTTTCAGGAATAAAAATTTGGAGAGAGTGATTGTCGTGTACCATCAAAGAAACTTAACCTTTGTGAAGTATTGAGTGATTGTCGTATACCATTGTGCTTTTGAAGTTATCTCATTCTTAAGAAATTGTTGTCTCACATCATTTTTCTTTGAAAACTATGATATAAAGGTGTCCCATGCTGACTTTGGTGAGTCTGTGCGTCTGATTTCAAACATAGCCTTCCCGCCATAAACTTCCAAATACGTAATGCTTTAGCATTCTCAGGAGACAAAACTGTTAGAATTCTAGTTGTTGAGCATTTTAAAGCTATCAGCAGCTTGGAGATCTATCATCGCCACTTGGTGAAATACTTCCCTCCACCAAGTAAGTTTGGTCCTAAACCATAAGCATCACAGTCCCCAAACTGTACACAAGCAAAAAGAGAGCCTCCAATGATCGGTTTTTATTGATTTACAGAAAGCATATGATAGGGTTCTTGAAGAGGTTATGTGGCAGGTGTTAGGTTTTGAGTTTGTAATGTTGGCAAATCATAACAAAACATGACAAAAACTAAGTCTTATTAGTTTAGAATGGTCTACATTGAAGCCCAAGACAAAAAACTCAAGTTTGGGATAAAAACTAATGAGTTACAAGCTGGATGGTTCGATCGATTGAAAGACAGATTCGATTGATCCAAAATCGCATATCAGCAAAATCAGCAAACGTAAAAAGGCCATAACTTATTCATTTGAAGCCCAAATCGCGAGCCGTTTTTTCCAGTATTTAAAGGACATTATAAGCTAACCCTAGGTGGGGTTTTGAGAGTTTTTTAGAGAGATTAGAGTGCATCTTGTGCCTCTTTTGTAGATCTAGGGTTTTGTACCCAAAAGCTCTTTTATGTCTTCTACCGGTGTTATTCCTTGAAGAATCTCAAGATCCGGTATTGTAGAAGTTGTTGCCTTCTCTTGTCATCAAAGGTGTTGATGATCTAAACCTTCAAGTGATGTCTTGGAGTCACAAACAAGAGAATTTGTGTTACTAAACCTTTGAGTGGGATCTCAAAGTCACAAATGGGGGTGTTTGTGTTTTGTAAAGGCCAAAGAAAGAAGGAGTCCATGAATTTGGAGCATGCACGTGGTCGTGTCAGTAAGTTCTACTGGTGGGTAGCAATAAGAAGTCGAGCGTGGGCGCTTGTAAGTCTTATTGTATGAACTTCGATTCTTTCTAGTGGATTTGCTTTTTACCTTGAGGATAGCTAGGTTAAATCCTCCCCAGGTTTTTACTGGTTTTGGTTTCCTAGGTGATCATATCATTGTCTTATTTATTTTCCACTACTATGCATGATATGATTATTTAATTGTGATAACCTAGACTTGGAATTTGGACTAATAACAACTTGGCTAATTAACTAGGTTAATCCAGTTGTGTTTTAAGGGGTCTAAAAACCAACAAGTGGTATCAGAGCGGGTAGCTCTTTTGTTGTTGATCTTTTGATCACTGAGCTGATCCTTGACTCCTACTGTCATGGATAATTTGAAGTGTCTTTCTGATCATGTTTCTACTCATGCTTCTGTTGATTTTATTGATGCCTGTGAAACTCTTCGTAAGGAATTATTGAAATCTATGAAAATTGCTAAGAAATTCAAGGAAGAGTTAAAATTGGCTAATCTTGAAAAAGATGAATTGATTGTTAGATTAGATGAATCTAATAAAAAGAATGAATTTTTGAGAAATCAAATTTCCTCTCAAGATGAGAAGATGAAAAGCTTGGAACAAGAGTTAGTTGAATCTAAAGCCAAAATTGAAAATTTGACTGAAACCAAGCCTGCTGTTGATAACAGAAGTGTTTCTGTTTCTCTTAAGCCTAAAACTGAGAAAGTTTATATCCCTCCTTTCAAGAGGAATAATAAAGAAAAGGCTTATTTTGTTAAGTTAGACAAAGGTAAAAGTTCTGATGTAGACGCTGAAGTTTCTAAACCTAAGTCTAAACCTACTGTTAGAGAGCATAATAAATCTGTTTTTGTGCCTACCTGTCACCTTTGTGGTGTTGTTGGTCATATTAGACCAAATTGTTCTTTGTTGAGGCAAGAACCAAAACCTGTGACCGGAAACCCCACTAGGAATACTGATGTTCCTAAATTTGTTCTTGTTTGTCACTTTTGTGGTGTCCATGGTCACATTCGTCCCAATTGTCATAAATTAAAATTTAAGCATTCTATGTTTCAATCTAGGATTTGTGATGATATTTCTCCAGCCATAAATCCATATAAATTGTTTCATATTATTTTGAAAAATTTAAGCTTGTTGGCTTGTGAAAGGAATTTGCAGGATTTCAGTCTCTCTCAGAAGATTAGTGTAATTCCTCAAATACACTCTGCTTCACATGGATTTTCACCTACAAAGCCGAAGACTCGTGCTAGATGGGTGAGAAAATATTCTCCTAGGTGAGTGTTGCTGACTTGTCCCTGATTTAATTCTTTCAATTGTTTGTGGACATGTTTTGTTTTTTGTTTTTGGTTGTTTTGTTTTTTAGGTTATTTTTTATTATAAAAAAAAAATCCAAAAACATTGAAAAATTTTCAAAAAGACAAAAATATTTTATTTTGAGTCTTGTTTTATTTTTCTTGAGGATTACATGAATTATGATATCTCTCTCTTGATTTAGAACATGCTTGACATTGTGGAGAAACTTGAATAATATGTATTATATAAGTGCTAAGCTATTTATGATTTTATGTGAGTATGTACTAATTTGTACATGTACTCAAGGGTTAATTAAGAAATTGATATTTCTTATTTGTGTACCCTCTATAGCTTAGTAAAGCACTGTCATGCATTACATTTGCATTGTTCATTTAGCATAATGTGTGCTTTTTGTTTTTAGTCAAAAATTCTTTTAAAACCAAAAAGATTTTTGTGTTTTGTATTTCACATCTTGGATTTATAATCAAAGATTGGCCATATTATCTTTACATAACAAGTTTATGTACCTTGTTTAGCTTGGATGAACTTCTTTTATTGCACTTTACTAGTTTGAGCTTTGTAGTGCATGTTGTGTGGGAGATGTTTATAGTTTTTTATTATTTTGCCTTGATCTTGAAGTCACGTGTCTTTGACTGTCGGACTTGAACCTTTTGAGAAAGGCATAAATAACCATCTCACCACTGTTCACTAGCCAATCATGAACACCTTAGTGCATATCGTAAGATTTTGTACTCGAGAAAGTGTAACACATGCACAAAAAGAACATAAGGTGTAGTCTCGGTTTAATTGCTTAATGCTTAAAATTGGTGTGCACTATTAGGCTTGATGCCAAATCACATAATTAAAATTGGTGTGTACATTATCCTGGCTTTTTAATAAGTTTCTGAATAAATTAAAATTGGTGTGTATATTATGAGGCAAAATTCAAGAAACTTACATGATTGCAAGCTTATGTTCTAGGAGATGTGAGAGTTATATGATGTAATTTTTTAGGTGATAGTCTCTTTTCAATTCTATGTGATGAATTTTGTAGACTTTGTGATTGATTGCTATTCACATATCACCTCACATGTATCTCAAGTTTTTGCTAGTTGCACACACTACACAAGTTACTCTTTGCTAAACTTGGTACATTATATTGTGTGTAATTTTGTTGTGGTCATCCAAGATTAAAAGTTCCTTGATTTTAATACAAAATATGTTTAATGTCTGCACTTTGAGGACAAATTGATTGAAAATCTTGATTTTGGAAGATCTGGGTTGAATTCAAGTGTTTTTGAAAAACTTTTTGTCTCATACTCATGCATTTTTTTTATAAAACAATGTGCTTTGAGGAGTTTCTGCATTAAATGCTCTATTTTTCAAAAATCTGATTTTTCCAGACTTTCGATTGATTGAACCTGTTTTTCGATCAATCGAAATTGCAATTAAAATTTTTGGTTTGAGTCTGCCTGACTCGATTGATGTTCGATCGATCGCAACTGAAAAATTTTCAGTTTCTATGTTTTTGACCAAAATTTTTTCATGCATCATTTATGTTTAGGTTTCACATGCATTGCATTGTTTTCTGTATCCATCTTGCAATTTTACAGTCATAACATGCATACACTTTGCTAAATTGAGTACTCAACTTGATCAAATAATTGATTGATTAATTTTTGAGCTATGTACTTTCTAGTATATGCCTTTTTTTATGTGTGAACTGTAGAAACTATTTTTCTTAAGAGATATGATGGATAATCAATGTGCAAATATTTTCTCTACTTATGCAACTGTTTATGGGTCACATAGTGCCATGTTTGCATTTTATTGAAAGAGAGAATATTTTTTCTTCATGTGTATCCTCAACTTAGTTTTTTTTTTTAAAACTTGGTTTGTGTCTTTTTATTTATCCCCACCCCTTTTATTTTTCCCCAAAACTATTTTTCCTAAAACTTGTTTTGTTTTTCCTATTTTTATAGGGGGAGAAATTTTTTTTAACCTTTGTGATTCTTAGGGGCAGTTTTTGCTCTTCATAGGGGGAGTTGTCTCTATTTTCTCTTACTCTGTTGCGTATGTTTTTTGTCTAACTTCTGATTAAATAGTCTTTGTCAATACGTGACAAAAAGGGGGAGACATAGATGACCTGTTTGTTTTGTTTAGGGGGAGAATATAAAAAACTTTTTGTTGTATCTAACTTAGGGGGAGAGTTAGTTTATTTTTTTATATTCTGTTTCATATTATTGTTTATATGTCTTTCTTTCCACACATGCGGTGATGTGTTTGTTGAGTGTTTTAGGAAAGACAAGTACATTTTGATCAAGACCTTCTACCTCTTCTTGCAACTTCTAGGTTAGGAGTCTTAGATTGGGATTTGTGATGTATTTGGGCATTCTATTGTATATGTGCATTATGTTGTATGTGTGTTTTGTCATAAATTGCCAAATGGGGAGATTGTTAGGTTTTGAGTTTGTAATGTTGGCAAATCATGATAAAACATGACAAAAACTAAGTCTTATTAGTTTAGAATGGTCTACATTGAAGCCCAAGACAAAAAACTCAAGTTTGGGATAAAAACTAATGAGTTACAAGCTGGTTGGTTCGATCGATCGAAAGACAGATTCGATTGATCCAAAATCGCATATCAGCAAAATCAGCAAACGTAAAAAGGCCATACTTATTCGTTTGAAGCCCAAATCACGAGTCGTTTTTTCCAGTATTTAAAGGACATTATAAGCTAACCCTAGGTGGGGTTTTGAGAGTTTTTTAGAGAAATTAGAGTGCATCTTATGCCTTTTTTGTAGATCTAGGGTTTTGTACCCAAAAGCTCTCTTATGTCTTCTACCGATATTATTCCTTGAAGAATCTCAAGATCCGGTATCGTAGAAGTTGCTACCTTCTCTTGTCATCAAAGTGTTGATGATCTAAACCTTCAAGGGATGTCTTGGAGTCATAAACAGGAAAGTTTGTGTTGCTAAACCTTTGAGTGAGATCTCAAAGTCACAAACGAGGGTGTTTGTGTTTTGCAAAGGCCAAAGAAAGAAGGAGTCCGTGGATTCGGAGCTTGCACGTGGTCGTGTCAGTAAGTTCTACTGGTGGGTAGCAATAAGAAGTCAAGCGTGGGGGCTTGTAAGTCTTATTGTATGAACTTCGATTCTTTCTAGTGGATTTGCTTTTTACCTTGAGGATAGCTAGGTTAAATCCTCCCCAGGATTTTACCGGTTTTGGTTTCCTGGGTGATCATATCATTGTCTTATTTATTTTCCGCTGCTATGCATGATATGATTGTTTAATTGTGATAACCTAGACTTGGAATTTGGACTAAGTAACAACTTGGCTAATTAACTAGGTCAATCCAATTGTGTTTTAAGGGGTCTAAAAACCAACAGCAGGGTTTGGAAAATAAAGGAGTTCCACTCAAATATATTAAGCTGATTAAGGATCTGTAGGATAGAGCAGAAACTAGTTTGAGAACAAGTAAGTTTCCTATCACTGTAGGTTTGCATCAAGAAATAGCATTAAGTCCATGTCTCTTTATGCTAGTGATGGATAAACTCACTAAATCAACTCAAGAGAAAGCCCCTTGGCGTATTCTTTTTTGATATGATATAGTTTTAGTGAATGAAACTAAAAATGGAGTTAGTGCCAAATTAGAAATTTGGTGAGACAATCTAGAATCTAAATGTTCTCGGTTAAGTAGGATTAAAACATGTTACATGGAATATAAATTTAGTAAAAAAAAAATACAAACAAAAATGAAGGGGTCATAAGACTTTATGGTCAAGAGATATTAAAAAGTAATGGCTTTTGATATTTGGATCAATAATTCATAAAGATAAAGAGATTAAAAATGATGTGAATCATAGGATAAGAGTAGGTTGGATGAAAGGGAGAAGTGCATCAAGAGGTGTTGCGCAATCATAGAATACCTATTAAGTTAAAAGGGAAAATTTTTAAGACTGCTAAAAGACCAACTATGCTTTATGGTACCGAATGTTGGGCTATCAAGAAGTAGTATATTCATAAAATGAGTGTAGCTTAACTGAGAATGTTGAAATAGATAAGTAGAAATACACAAAAAGATAGGGTTCAAAATAAAGAAATTTGCTTAAAACTAACTTAAAAGATGAGTAAGAGTTGCTTAGGATGCTTTGATAATGTTTAGAGGTGAGTGACTAATGCATCATTAACAAAGAGCAAGAAAACAAAAATAAAAAGCATAAAAGCAAACTATGCTTTTATTTTCTTTTTTCTTTTTTCTTCTTCTTCTTCTTCTTCTTCTTCTTTATTTATTTATTTATTTTTTTACAAGATATAATTTCTACTCTATCATAATCTAAGTGTATATGTATGTGAAGCTCCCTCCTGGAAACTTGAACCCCGGCCCCTGCCCCCCACACCCTACAAGCACTTATGCTTGTAGAGTGACCAATGCACCAAGGGTGTGTGGTGGTTGCTTTTATTTTCCTTAAAAAAAACTTTGAAAGTAACTTGTTTTTTTAATGGAAAGCTTAGAGAAGCCCCACACCACACGACAACGCTTTTCTTACGCTCTCCAACATGCTTGATCCAATACACCGACTCACTTAAAAGACCACTAGCACAAACCGTACTCTTTTAGACACTTCAAGATCTTTTGTTCCAAAAAATAAAAATAGTATCCTATTCTTTTTTTTTAGAGGGGAAATTAATTATTTTTGACATTGGGATTGGTATTCGAGGCTATCAAAGGATTTAAAAAATATAAAAAATAAAATTTAAATTTAAAAAAAAAAAAAAAAAAGAGTTTTTGAAGGTAGGAACATTTTGATCATCAGTTTATGTAAAAATCTCCGTCTATTTTAGTATAAATTTTTTTTTTTTTCTATTTTACATGATATGCCAAGAATGTATTAACCCCTTGTGATGAATTAACAAATTAATTAATTAACTTGACTAATTAATTAATTAGTCAAGTTAATTAATTAATTCAATTACCATACAATACGCGTGGTAGCACAAATAAATCACCAAATAACTAAATGCAACAGAAATTAAATTGACACGGTGATTTGTTTACAAATGGGGAAAACCTACACAGTAAAAACCCCATTGGATGATTTCAAGGTCACCACTTCTGAGAATTCATTATTATCATAACAAACGATTACAAGTAAAGGAATCTCAGTACCTTATATAAACCTACAGTTGAATCCTTACCCCAATACCCAATTGGACTTCTTCTGTAGTGACAATCTCTTCTTTTATTGCACGGCTCCTAGTACGTGACTAACCAATTCGTTGCGCAGATCCCAATACGCGGCTTACTCACCAACTTAAAAAAGATGTTAGTTGCAAAGTTCTTCAATTCATCAACACGATGAAGATCATGAAGCTCCTTGGTTACAAAACCCTACGTTGTACAAACACAACAGCTTCTTCAAGAGAAAGATGAATTATGGCAAATTCTATCTCCGGTCACAATTTGCATGAACACAACTTTGCTTCGCACTTGCGCAACCTTTGACGGCCCTTAAAACAATCCTTATATATGTCTAGGGTTGTGAGAAAAGAAAGCTCAAACATGTATTCACGGATTAGATTGAAATCAGCTCTGAAAAACTGAATTTCATAAACCTTAATAGATAGCTTATCTGTCGAGATAGTTGTCGAGTATCGGGTTTCAACGGCTTTTTAAACCTCAATAGATACTAACTGTCGAGCTTTAAAATCAAACATTTCTTTACTTGTTTCATGGATAGACTTGCATGGCTTTTATACTTAATCTTGAAACCTTGTTCCTTGAAGCATTAAACACATCCTAGATCTACCCAAATATAAGTAAAGTGCGTTTTGTCAAAGGATTAGCCAATTCTAATTTGACACATGCTCCTAACATTAAATCACATATGTCCTAACATTACATAATCACTTTTCAAAATTATCTAAATAAAATTATCAACTTATCTGGAGGAACAAACTTCATCCAATATTATTAAGAAGCTAGTAAATTAGCTACAACAACAGAATTAATATCTTGAGGAATAAACTTCATTCAAAAAAAACAAAAAAGCAGAAAAGATAACTTTCCTAGCTAAGGTGTGAACAACAACATATTTTTGGGCTGGTTTAAATGTTCAAAGAATCCTTTAAAGTATTTTTTGGACTTTGACATATTTTTCGTACTTTTAAAAATCAAATTTAACGGTGAGCACTTTTGGATAATTTCTGAGAATTTCCCTAATGGGTGGATATCATTGCATGGTTTTTGTTAATCAGTCAATCGCTAAGTATATAGTATCATTAATATGGATTGATGGAATTGGGTCATTGCATAATTTGTTTTAAGTGGGACTTGTGGATCTAAGAAGTAAATATTTGGAGAGAAGTATGGAAATTTTGTAAGCTTGCTTGAGGTAAGTAACATTTTTCTTGATTAGTTATATTTTACTTAAGTCATAATTTTTTAGTTACGAAGATTCTTTTGTCTTTCTTTATAAGTTTCTATTTAACTATTTTAGCAATATTAACTTAAAAGAAAAAAAGTATTTCTTCTTTATTGAAATATTATAACATTATTTAGTCAAGGAAAAAACATTAATTATAAATTATTGGATTAGTTAATTAAGATTTTTTTTTTTCCAAACTTGGATCAAGCATATGTAAATTTTGTGAAAGGCACCAAAAATTTGAATGAAATATATAACTGAATTATGATTTTTAGATATGGACTAAATGAAATTGGATATATTCTGAAAATTAATCGTAAAGTTTGGTTATGCTTTAGATTCTACTAATGGGGCTATATATTGTCACAAAAACCACATTTTCAAGAGCATATCATGGTCGTTTCTCAAAAAAAAAAAAAAAGAGCATATCATGGTCACTCATTATTTTCGGCCTAATTAAGGGATACAACGTGGCCATAATTATAGAAATTGTGAAGTATATGAAATATGATTGGATATAGGTAGTAGTTAAGCCATGAATTTTAATTCAAGGGAGTAAGATTAAAATAAATATTAAAGTCAATATTTTTTCCAAAAATATTTATTAACATAAGAAAAAATTGCTTAATTGTTAAAAAAAAAAATTGATAAAAATAAATAAATAAAAATTGATCAACATACATTACTTTAACATAAATGTAAGTTATAATTTTTTTTTCGTGCTTGTTTTCAATTTATTTTTGGAGTCTACTGTTAGAGTTAGTACAATCATTAAAAATTTTATGCTTAAGCTACATCATAAGTTAAGTTGACTACAAGCATATATTTCAAATTAATAACAACAAAAATATAAATAATAAATAGTCATTGATATATGAATTTAAAAGATCAATCTTGTAAGGACTCAATTTGTAGCGACCCCCAAGTGGGTATATGGGGTTCGAACGTTAAAGGCCCAAACAATAAAATTTGTAGAGAGTGGGCTAAAAGGCTAGGCCTTGGTGAACGGGCAGTTGTTTGTCATGGTGTTAGTGATGATCGTACAGAGGTGAACTATGCTTGCCCAAGAAGATTTTCTCCTCGGCACGGCTTGGGACGCTCTAGCTCTTGGCCTTGGTCCCCGCCCCTCCTTTTTGGCTTGCTTCCTTCTCCTTTTATACTAGCCTTTACCCTCTCCCCAACGTCCACGTGTAGGTTCAGCTTTCGAGGGCTGATGCTTGTCTTATCAGCCCATACCCAAAGTGGTTAGGGGCGGTTGTAAAAGCTGAAAAATATTGCTCTGTCAGGCGCAGAGTACTTAATTACAGTAATGGCAACCTTTCCCTTTTCTTTTGTCAATTCACTGTTCAGGGGTCCTTTCCCCATCAATGCGGAGGTGTTTAGCTTTTCCTTGAACCGCTCCTACACCGTACTCGCCCTTCCTTCCAGGAGCGATTTAGGATGCCGAGGACAAAATCATTCTCAGCTATATCTCTAAGCCATTTGGACTTTTGTTGCATGTCTTCGACAACGCCTATCATCGGTGTGAGCCTTGGGCCCTAATGTAAAGTGGGCCTGGATCACAAATTTTATGGCCCCACAATAGCCCCTCAAAATCCTGCTGTCCGGATCCTCGGATGGAGAGGAGGGTTTTGATGACATCGGGCCTATGTCATGGTTTGCTAAGACTTGTCCTTCATCAATACCGGAGCCTCGTTGTTTGCCTGGGACACACCCCTAGTTGTGAGACATTCTTTTGGTTTACCCACACTATGCTCCTGCCGTTTCAGTACACGAGGCGCGCCTTTAATAAAGTCTCTTTATGAGGCGGCGTAAATTCAACGGCTGAAGACCGTTTTGGGAATTGAGCGGGACTTACCTCGTTTATGATTTTTCCTGGAGATTTGTACAGATTAAATGTCGCTAGGCTTGCCCTCCATATAAGAAGTACGGTGGGAGGTCATTCTCTTTATGTATGGACCCTTTAAGCTTTTTAAATCCCCAACCCTCCAGTTGTGCTCAAAGTCCCCACTACCAGTGTGACTAAGCCCTAGGGTGTGATATGGTCAAGTCCAAGATAAGGGCGAAGGGACCACACCTTCACCAGAAGCATTTGGTTTCTCCGAGACTCAAGATGGTCCGGTCAGGGCAGGGGAGACAAAGACTCATGACACTTCTTCGCCTTGATATGGCAAGAAAGGAGCCCCTTTTTCCTTCAGCCAAAATTCGAAGCAGGTGCAGGTCGTATCAGATTTTTGGTACGACAGTACTGAGGTTTCTCATCGTCAGTACCATCCGCTCTCTCTCGAGCGCTACTAATATGACACCTGCTTGATTGCAGTCAGAGCTGGCACGGGGGTTAGGTTCAACTGCTTCTTCCTCTCTTCCTTCCCTGGTGCCACCTTTTGCCTTTGCTTCTTCTTCTCTTCCATCACTGGGGTCATCCTGACATGCTCAGTCGTTGCTAGAGCCGAATTTAAAGGATTTTAATGCTCCCCTGTATCTTTTCCTTTTTGCTTTTCTTTTTGCTTTTGTAGTTACCTTTCGGTATAGGCTTGTTTAAGCCCCTTATTGTACGCTGTACTACTTCTTTGTCTAATAAAAGATGACTTTATCCCATTTTGCGTGTTCTTTCTTTTCTGCAATAATTATTTTGCGAATGGATGTGTTGGTGTCGCTTTCTATTGAACAGTGCTTAGGGCCGATACCCTTGTTTAGCAAAAAAGTTACCTCTTTGAATTTACCAAAACTGACGGGCACAACAATGCCGACTTGGGATAGGTTAATCATACAAGGCTAACCGAAATAATAACTAAATGTTCTGCATTGCATATGAAACAATCATCCGAGGACGTATAGCCAAAAATGAACCGTCCGAGGGAATCGCCGGGCACTAGAGTGCTTTGCCATGCTTCGAATAGTATTTATTGCCTTAAGTTCTGTCCAAAACTTAGGTTTTCTTTTTGAAGTACTTGGTTTCTCCATAGGTTTGAGTTCGAGGACCATGCAAGACCTTGGATCTGTCCAAAACTTAGGTTTTCTTTTTGAAGTACTTGATTTCCCCATAGGTTTGAGTCCGAGGACCATGCAAGACCTTGGTTCTGTCCAAAACTTAGGTTTTCTTTTTGAAGTACTTGGTTTCCCCATAGGTTTGAGTCCAAGGACCATACAATACCTTGGTTCTGTCCAAAACTTAGGTTTTCTTTTGGAAGTACTTGGTTTCCCCATAGGTTTGAGTCCGAGGACCATATAATATCTTGGTTCTGTCCAAAACTTAGGTTTTCTTTTGGAAGTACTTGGTTTCCCCATAGGTTTGAGTCCGAGGACCATACAATACCTTGGTTCTGTCCAAAACTTAGATTTTCTTCAAGTAGTTGGTTTCCCCATAGGTTTGAGTCCGAGGACCATGCAATACCTTGGTTCTGTCCAAAACTTAGATTTTCTTTTGGAAGTACTTGGTTTCCCCATAGGTTTGAGTCCGAGGACCATACAATACCTTGGTTCTGTCCAAAACTTAGGTTTTCTTCAATTAGTTGGTTTCCCCATAGGTTTGAGTCTGAGGACCATGCAATACCTTGGTTCTGTCCAAAACTTAGATTTTCTTTTGGAAGTACTTGGTTTCCCCATAGGTTTGAGTCCGAGGACCATACAATACCTTGGTTCTGTCCAAAACTTAGATTTTCTTTAAGTAGTTGGTTTCCCCATAGGTTTGAGTCCGAGGACCATACAATACCTTGGTTCTGTCCAAAACTTAAATTTTCTTCAAATAGTACTTGGTGGTTAGCCCCTTGACAAGGGTATAGGGCATTAACTTGATATTGGAAGCCTCTAGAACTACCCGTGCCACTGGCACTTCGTAGGGTAGCCCTGAGTGGGAGCTGAGTTAGAACAACTACTACTGGAAATGATGGAGAGGCTTTCGCCTAGCTAGCCCCACCGCCAAAACTATTTCTTTTGAGGGACTCTTGTCAACAAGGGCTTGATCCCACCATGACTAACTACCGCCTGTGCCAATGCACAAGCCTTCCCACAGATGGCGCTAATTGTAAGGACTCAATTTGTAGCGACCCCCAAGTGGGTATATGGGGTTCGAACGTTAAAGGCCCAAACAATAAAATTTGTAGAGAGTGGGCTAAAAGGCTAGGCCTTGGTGAATGGGCAGTTGTTTGTCATGGTGTTAGTGATGATCGTATAGAGGTGAACTATGCTTGCCCAAGAAGATTTTCTCCTCGGCACGGCTTGGGAGGCTCTAGCTCTTGGCCTTGGTCCCCGCCCCTCCTTTTTGGCTTGCTTCCTTCTCCTTTTATACTAGCCTTTACCCTCTCCCCAATGTCCACGTGTAGGTTCAGCTTTCGAGGGCTGATGCTTGTCCTATCAGCCCATACCCAAAGTGGTTGGGAGCGGTTGTAAAAGCTGAAAAGCATTGCTCTGTCAGGCGTAGAGTACTTAATTACAGTAATGGCAGCCTTTCCCTTTTCTTTTGTCAATTCACTGTTCAGGGGTCCTTTCCCCATCAATGCGGAGGTGTTTAGCTTTTCCTTGAACTGCTCCTACACCGTACTCACCCTTTCTTCCAGGAGCGATTTAGGATGCCGAGGACAAAATCATTCTCGGCTATATCTCTAGGCCATTTGGACTTTTGTTGCATGTCCTCGGCAACGCCTATCCTCGACGTGGGCCTTGGGCCCTAATGTAAAGTGGGCCTGGATCACAAATTTTCTGGCCCACAAATCTAAATATAAGATATTCAGAAGAATGATTTAAATAATTAAAAATAAAATAAAAATAAATTAAGTTAGAAGCATGACAATTGTAATCATACACTCAAAATTTTTAACTATTCTATATATGCCTTGATGTTTTAAATGGGTTGTATGACGTTTTTATTTTTTAATTAACTTAAGAGTATCATTGTTTATCCTCTCTATCTTAAATTTCATTTCCAACTATCAAATTGTGGATGAATTGTAAAATACCTCAAAAAGTATATAACATTATAAAAGATTATTTTTTAAACAAAATTTATAATTTGACACATTTTTTTTTTTTTTAGACAATTATAATTTGACACATTGGTTAAGTAATATTATGATGATATACCTTCTTATAATTTTAAGGTTACATATATGAATTTTCTTTCCCTAGATTAAGAGAGGAAAAAAAAAATTCAATACAAATTTTTTGAGTTTGTAATATTATTAAAAAAAATAAGAATATAATTTTGCTAGACCACCTATTTAAACTTGCTTCTAGTCAGTCAAGTCACTTAAGTGAGAGACTTTGAAGCTTCTTGGTCACTCTTGTTTAATTGATGGTAAAATCAGCCTTTTACAAAGCTTCTAGATATTCTAAAAATTGTGGCCCTAGAAAAGTTCCACAAGAGGCAAAATAGATTTCAGTTTTGAAAAAACAAATGGAGAGAGAAACTTCTAAAGAGATATAGAGAAAGAAAATTATAGAACAGGATGAGGATGCTTTGTAACAAACCTTTCTCCTCTAGCCCATTAAGTACAACCATAGCCTGTATCTCCCGTTCACTGAAAATTCTTCTCAATCTTTCTGAGAAAATGTCGAACAACTTTAACATCATTGTCAAATTCAAATTGCTGCCCACTGAAAAATGGCACATATATATGCATTTGTTAGTTAGTAGGAAGAATACACACACACACACAGAAGCAAATGATTAAAGCTACCTTACCTGTAACTAATGTATTAGAGGTTTTGCTGGTTTTCAATCTTCCCAAGTGACAAGGGGTTCCCTATTATGTAGATATATGCATGGGTTTGAACTTTGCTGAACTCAAAAACTGCCATAAAGTGTGGTGATACTTTATTGGGTTTGTAAGCCAATGTAGCCTATATATATAACTAAGCAACTACTTTACAGTGATTCTTGAGTCCATGACACGGAAGATGAGAATTTTTTCTGTGGCGTGCTTCCCTTGATTTAGTATGAATTCTTCGGTAAATGAGTTTTGCTCTCACTTTATTCTTGTATATTTGTTCGGACGGAGAGAGAAAACATACAAAAGAAGAAACATGGTTCACAGGATAGTATTCTACAATTCTTTAATATTTGTTCGGACGGAGAGACAAGAAAAACACAGAAGAAGAAACACGGTTCTTAGGATAGTATTCTACAAGCAAAATGATGTTCCAGTGCTCATATTTTAATGCAAGAAAGGCCCTTAATTTAGTATGAATTCTTCGGAAACTTAGTTTACTTTCACTTTATTCTTTGATATATTTTTCTTACATAGAAAAAAGGAAAACATACAAAAGAAGAAACACGGTTCTTAGGATCGTATTCTTAGGATAGTATTCTATATGCAAAAATATATACATAAAGAAATATAATAAAATAAGTTTGAGTTCTCTTATTATTTAAATTTCTACAAAGATATTTGGGCACTAACATGTGCTGATTTTCATATTGTGATGATTGTACTTTCTCTCAAAATAGAAAAAAAAAAAAAATATATATATATATATATATATATAATTGTGCTTGTACTAAACCACAATATATTTTAATTTAAAGAAAATTATTATAGAGAACAATTATGAAAATTTAAACTATTTAAATGGTTTTAATTTGAATTTTTTTTTCATATATTTCTTAAATGAATTCAGTTCTATTTTTACTTGCATTTCCTTATTTCACATATGCCTAATTTTATTTTTATTTTACACTAAAGTCTTCATATATCATATTAGTGGTGTCTTCAGAAATTTCTTTTCATAGTGATTATTACGAAACTTAAATCATACAAAATTTAATAAAAAGAGAACTTTATATATTGAAGACAATTAAAAAAAAAATGCAAAAGGCTTATAATTTCATTCTACAAATTTTCTTATTTTGATATCATTGCATAATAGTCTCATTTTTAATGCTACAAACTACATCTTTTTCAAAATTTTAGTTAAATATAATTTTTCTTGGGCCTTTATTTTTTTAATTTTTTTTTTTATTGTAAAAACCTAACATATTGTTAAGTGGACCAAAATTTAACCAAGGACGACACCATGTATACTTTAGGGTGGTCACAGGACCACCCTAAACTTTGAAACAATAATTTTTATTCCTTAATGTTAAAATAAATATAAATTTTTACATGAACTTATACAGATGCTTAAGGTTAAAATAATGCTTACTATTAAAAAGAAAGAGAAATATCATAAAACCAAGAAAAGAGCCTTATTGATCTGCTAGTTCGGATTTTGTGATATTTTCAAAATATCCAAGATTCAAAAATCTCTATTACCCCATTGCAAAAATAAAAAATAAAAAAAATAAAAAATAAAAAATAAAAAAAAAACCTTCGAATATGAGAAGGCTTAACAGAGTTCAGGAAGAGTAAAAAGGTTTAGTATAAGATTGGAAGTTTTTTTTTTTTTTTTTTTTTTTTAAAGCTTTTGCACTTGTTCAAAAAGCCTCCAACCTTATACTAAACCTCCAACCTTATATTAATGTTCACTCTTCCTTTTTTTCTTTTTCTTTTTTTTTTTCTTTTTTTTTTTTAATGAATCAGTTAGATATTAACGTTCACTTTTGAACAATGTATTTAATACTTGGTTTGTTTTTATTAAAGCATTTTTTTTTTTTGAGAAATTATTAAAGGAACTTTGTAATTTTAAATAAGTTCATTCGTGACTTCTTTAGGTATACCGTGTGTTTCAGGCATTTTATTCATTAATTCTTCTTAATTTTGTACTGATCATTTTATTATAATTTTTTTTGAGAGTTTCAACCTATAGCTTTTGCTCTTGATGAAAACTCTTTTATCGTCTAACCAAGACACAGAGACTTTACTCTTTTTTTTTAGGGGAAAACCATGGAACTTATTTTATTGAAATAAACCTAAAGAATTGGCTTGAAGTACATTTTGAAATTGTGATGGAACTTTTTCCATCCATACTAAAAAATCCGGTACACATACAGCATATCTTGCCAGATTATGAGCTAAAGTATTACATTCCCTCCTTATATGAGAGTAACATAATTCATCAAAACGGTGTGACAATTTTTTTGCATCCTCAATTAGTAAACCCAGTGGGACCAGCAGCCTTTCCTTCTCCATTAATCCTTTAATAACACTCAAAGAATCACCTTCCAAGACGGCATGTTTTACTTCTACCTCCAATGCAAACTAGAGAGCCCAACCTGCTGCTAACGCCTCAATCTCGTTACTGCCAAGCTGTTGGTGTATCAGCTTTGAGCAAGATCCAATTACCCGGCCTCTATGATCTCTAATCACGACACCTACACCAGTTTTCTTTTCATGTGGAAAAACTGCACCATTAAAATTAATTTAGTAAAGTTCTGATGGTGGTGGTCTCCAACGATTCTCAGAGCCACAAACCTGCTACACCTGAGTAGTTGGGGTGACTTGCCTGCCTTGGTAATCTTCCAACCAAACTTTTGAGAGGTGGGCAAGCTGGTGAAGTGCGTTCGCTAGCTAATTAAGGCGGACCCAGTTCCGCTGATTCCATATTGTCCAGGCTGTGATAGCAAAGAGCTCGAGCTGACATTTATTTTTTATTTGCCATGATAAGAGCTCTTTGAAGTCCACAAATTGCACTAAACCCCTGCTGCTCCATAGCTCCACATCTGTCCACACCGAATCTAGCTCTGTGCATGACCACAAAGCGTGCAAGGGAGTTTCAACGAAAGCGTGGCATCTGACACAGAGAGGGTCTAGCGATATTTCGCGACAAAATAAAGCATTCTTTGTGGGCATGGCTTCATGGCAAGCACGCCACAACATGGTTTTAACCTTTGGTGGAACCTTCATAGACCATATCTCCCTCCAAACTTGCTTGTCATCGTTTGTTGCCTCCCTTGATTCCACATTCAACTCCTCCTCCTCCTTTAGAAATCTATACCCGATTTTGCAACTATATCTTCCATCACAAGAGTGTGGCTAGAATAAGACATCCTCAGCTACTTCCTGACTTAAGGGAATATTCTTTATTAGTTTTGCTTCTTCAGTATTGAATAGCCCATCTACCATATCTCCATTCCATTGCCTACTCCATGGGTCGATTAAGATATCCACTGTAGCATTTTCAAAATCTACCAAGGGACAAGAAATCACATGTGGAGGATGCTTCCTTGGCAGCCAGTGGTCTTGCCAAATTCTAATTTTTTTTTTCCATCACCCACTCTCCACCTAGCCCCCCTTTGAATAACATCCCTCCCTACAAGTATACTCCTCCAAGCATAAGATCCCATCCTTGAATCCTTTGCCTCTATAATGGTTGAATTAGGAAAAAAACGAGCCTTGAAAGTTTTGTAGAAAAGGGAATTTTGATTATGCAAAAGGCGCCACGCTTGCTTTGCTAATAGAGTGTCATTGAATTTGGCCAAATCTCTAAATCCCATACCACCTACATCTTTGGACTTGGTCAACTCATCCCATTTAACCCAATAGATCTTCCTCCGGTCAACTCTTTGACCCTACCAAAAAAATTTTATCATAACTTTGATCTCATTACATAGACCCATTGGAATTTTAAAACATCCCATTGTATTAGTGGGAATGGCTTGGATGACTAATTTTATCAACACCTCTCTACCTACTTGAGAAAGTAACTTCCCTTCCCATCCTTGGATTTTTCGCCACACCCTCTCCTTGATGTAGTTGAAGCTTGCTTTTTTCCCTTTTCTCACGAAAGATGGCAACCCCAAGTACTTCTCATATTGCATGATTTCTGGTACACCCTACGCTTCTTTGATTTTGGTCCTTTATAGCACCATCCATTGCTTTACTAAAGAAAAGTGCCGCCTTGCTCTTATTAATTTTTTGGCCGGAAGCATCTTCATAATCACTCAACATATCCAACACCTTGCCACATTCCTCCATTGTAGCCTTGCAAAAAAGAAAACCATCATCTGCAAAAGGCAAATGTGTTAGTTTAGGGCCTCTTCTACAAAGGGAGAAGCCATGGATATCCCCATTCCTTTATGCTTTTTTTATCAGCCTATTCAACCCTTCAGTACAAAGCAAGAAAAGGAAATGGGAGATAGGGTCGCCTTGCCTTATACCCCTTGTTGGATGAATCATGCCACATGGTTTTCCATTCACCAAAACTGAGTAGGTAACATTTTTCACACATAACATAATCAAATGTACCACCACCCTTCATTGAATCCCATCCTCCTCATAATCCCTTCTAAAAAAAGCCCATTCCACCCTATTGTAAGCCTTACTCATATCAAGTTTTACAGCCATATAGCCATGGGACCCAAAATTATATCTTTGCAAGCAATGTAGGGTTTCAAAAGCCACCATTATATTGTCAGAGATTAGTCTATCTTCTGTAAAGGCTGATTGGTGTTTAGTAATAATAGAGGGTAAGACTTTCTTTAAACGGTTAGCTAAAACTTTAGAGAAAATTTTATACAATACGTTGCACAAGCTAATAGGGCGAAATTGGTGGGCATGTTCAGGAGAGTTATTTTAGGGATCAAAGTGATAAAAGTGTGATTAAGGGATTGTGGGAATGTACCTGAGTTTAGCCATATCAGGATGGAAGAGGTAACATCATGGCTAACCGTGCCCCAAAAGTGTTGGTAGAATAATGGTGGCATGCCATCTAGACCCGATGCTTTTAGTGGAGCCATTTGTTGCAAGGCCACCTCCACTTCATCGACTTCAAATTTTTGGCTTAAAAAAACATTCATTTCATCAGTAATCACATTTGGCACATACTCCAGCACCCTAGAAGCATCCACTTGCCCCTTAGAAGTGAAAAGGGATTGATAGGAGCTTACAAGTACTTCAGTAATCTCTTCCATATTTGTTTTCCATGAGCCCCCTTCATCTCTGATCCCTTCTATCAAATTTTTTCGGTATCTTTTCGTGGCACAACTATGAAAGTACTTCGAGTTTTTATCTCCTTGCCTTGCCCACAATAGTCTTGACTTTTGTGCCCACATAGTAGCCTCCTTATCACGCCACTCTTCAATTTCTTTTTTTAATTGCCTAACCCTAGTATTGTCACCACTTTGGATAGCTTCCTCTTCGGCCTTGAGGAGTAGTTTCCCCAATTTTTCCAGCTCCCTTCGCACATTCCCAACACATTCTTATTTCACCAACTTAAATCTTTACCACATTTTTCCACTCTATGCAATATCCCTTCCTCAGATTCGGACCCACCTCTATTCCACATGGCTTGGACAATTTGAAAACATCCAGGATTCGACAACCACATTTCTTCAAATAGAAACAATTTCTTTTTTTTAGGAGGATCCAAACTCGAGAACACAATGTGGATCGAGACGTGGTCTGATGAATCACAACAAAAGTGGTGAACCCTCGTACCAAGAAACTTTAAAAACCAATTATTTGTGGTCAAACCTCAATCTAATCTCTCCCAAATTGAGTTACCATTATCAAAATGTCTCTCCCATATGAATTTGGGTCCAACATAACCCAAATCCATAAATCCACATTCATCTAAAACTTCTCTGAAAAGCTACATTTGGTTGTAGGGCCTAAGAGCACCGCCCACTTTCTCATCTTCTCTAATTATCTCATTAAAATCCTCAAAACATAGCCATGGAATATCAAATAGAGAATTGAGATACTTGAGCTTCTCCCACGGCTCTGCCCTTCTTGTTGTCTTAGGTTCACCATAAAAACCGGTCAATCGCCATTCATTTTCTGAACCCTTATCTATTACTGCATCAATATAATACTTGCACGGCCCTATTACTATCAAATTAATGGAAGACTTCCAAAACAGAACCAAACCGCCACCTCGCCCTTCCCTTTGGACCACCCATCTATGATCATGTTCAATACTTCTTTGTACAATCTCTAGCCTTGCATCATCTGCAAATGTCTCAGCCACAAACACTACAAAGGGATCTTTTGCTCGTGTGATTTCCATAAGCTCTCTTCCTGTGCGTAGGTTCCCAATCTCACAACAGTTCCAAGCTAAACAACTCATTGCTCCTGGCGAGGCTGATGATCAGCCTCTGCCAATATGATAGATATTTTGTCAACATTGTGAGAAATCTGAAGACGCTTTGGGGTTAATTCCACATAGTCCTTTGAGATCAGAAGCTCCCTTTTCTTTCCTGTGATTTTTGGAATCGTTTGCTTCTGTGTTTGTGTGGCCGGCCTGTCTCTACGTGTCCAAGATGGTAGAATACGTTTTGCATGTGTTGAAACCCTAGTGGGCATGTGAGGAATTTTTTGATTAAACTCCTGAATTGGGCTCTCGCAATTAATTCCATCACGTGTCATTGATTCCACTTCAGCCTCTTTTTCCTTTCCTGACACCTCAACCGTGTAAGTTTCCTTAGCTGGCACCGTTTCTGCATTAGTGGAGTCTTTTGGCATTCCATAAATTGTGGAATTATTTAATGGCGTGATTATTGGGTCGGCGGTCTTAATGGGATTTAAACCGTTATTACCGTTATGCATTGAATTGTTATTACAACCTGACTTGTAACGAACATCATCCTCCTTTGCTCCCTCCGGTACGGTGGTTGACTCTGAGTGTGGCTGAAACAATATCGTATCTTCCATTGGTTGGCAAGCCTTACCAAATTGGTCTTTCTTCCTAGTGGAATAATACCCTAGCACAGAAACTACATTCTTCTTCGAAACCACAAATGGCTGTGCTCGTAAACCAGGTCCAAATTCCCTTTGATCAGCCTTAAGGTTTCCTCCACTTTCTATCCACCGCTTGCAGTCCCGATCATCGTGTAAGAGGCTACCACACCAATAACAGAGATTCAGTAATCATTCATACCTAAATGAAACCCACACCTACTTATTATCGCTTAAAGAAACGAGGCAACCCCGACATAATGGCATCGTTACACTTACTACAGCTTTCACTCGAATAAAATGACCCCCATCGTAAAGCTTCTGCTCAGATTGGCTGATAACATCCCCCACGACTCCACAAATTTTTTCCGCTGCTGCAACTGTCATATACTTCATTGGGAGTCCATGGACTTGCACCCAGAAGGTAGTCTTTTCAAACTTAATGTCCTGAAATGGTTGCTCATGGTCATAATGTTGCATGATGACCAAGTGCTTGTCGAAACTCCAAGGCTCGTTGCTTAGGATTCTGTCAACATCCTCCTTTGTCTTGAAGGAAAAGAGCATCTCATGATCTCCAATCTTTTGTATTTTGAAGCCCTTCTTTTCCCGCCACAATGGGTTAAAGGTTCTTGCTATTGAGTCAACATTAATGGCTCTCTTTGTTGTGAATTTTGTAGCTATAGAGAATTGGTGCACACTCTTCTTCAGTGAGGCAACAACCCGGTCCTTCCCTATCTGATAAGGATAGATGCTTCCATGATTGTGCAAGATCCTCCATAGGTTTTGTCTGAACTTCCACCCTACCACTTGGAAAACTGTTTCCCACACCCTTTGATAAAAGCCCCACAAGCCTAGGAATACACTTGGTAATTCCCAGGAACCTAACAACACCTTCACTAGAAGGGACAAACTTTTCTACAGTGCAAGAAAGTCAGAGCGCCTACTCCTCCCTCTCAAGCAGTAGAGAAACTATATGTGACGAGACAAAAGAAAAAAAAATTTGGTGAAAGTTAGTGGTGGTGATCTAATGGTATCTTACATGGAGACTTTGCTAGTTGAGTTAACTAGAATATTATAATTTTGTTTTATGCAAAAGACCGAAATTATATATATAAATATATATATATATAAATATATATATATATATATATATATATATATATTGATATGGGCCATATGGCCTGTTTTAGTTGGACCGACAACTTGCATTTAACAAATAAAAATGCCAAATAAAAATTTGTAATATTATTTTGTTAGCCATGTAAGCATTTAATGTGTCAGCAATGCACTCCATTTGCCACATAGGATATTTTCATTAGTGAGATGATGGTAGAAACTAAATGGAACAAATTTTTCATTTTGGGGACTAAAAGCAATAAAATAGAAAAGTAGGGACCAAAATGGAAATAAGGCCAAAATGTAAAGACCAAAAGTGGTTAAAAGAACGAGATTGAAAACAATATCAAATGTTAGGAGATTAATTGAAAATTTTTATACACAAGGAACCAAAATAAGAAATAACTTAGAGACAGAGTTTGCCAAATGTAATTTATTTTAAAATTATATATATAAGTATTCCTTATCGAAAATCATATTTATATTTACAAAAGCCTTATAGATTTATACCTCTCTATGCACAAAATGCTTGGAGTTTAGGGGAGAAAATGGTTCAAGCTATAGGGTTAGCACTTGCCTACTTGACTAGCTTGAAAAGCAATTTCTCTTCAACCTTCCTCTAACCTAAAATAGTCGTACCGCTCTCCTGAAAGAGATAGATTTCTTGATTATCTAAGCTCACTAAACACCCTATAAATGCTTGAAACATAAGGAGTTTAATTTTTCTATGCTAAGCCACTAGAATGATTACCAAAATTGCAGATGTATTCTTTGATCCACCAACTAATAATTGAATATTGTAACTATATAAAAAAAATATTTAGAGATAAAATCTTTTAATATAAGTATGTTTAATAAGAGATTTTTCAAATGCAATTCTAATGAAAGCCTATTAGCTATCATAATTATCAAATTCCAATTTGAAAAGAAGATAAAATTGAAGAAAGGCGCGCAATGTGTTTAGCACACTAACAGTTTAGAAAATTTTCCTCAAACAAAAGCATATGTTAGAAGTGGGACTAAAGATTTGTATTTGGATGTCACAGCTTGATAATTAGCACAAAGAAGGAGGGACCGCCTGGGGAGGGGAGGAGTGGGGGAGAAGAGAGAATGAAGAATTAAGGAATGAAAAAGAGAAAAAGGAAGATGCTTGGGAAAGAGGGGAGACAGAGATAGATGCTTGCGGTTAGGGGGGGGGGGGGGGGGGTAAGGAACGAAGAATATTAGAAAGAAAGAAAAAAAACAAAAAAACAAAAAACTAAAGGAAATAAGAAAAAGAGAGCAGGATACTTGAGGAAAAAACAGAAAAGAAAAATAAAGTGAGAGGGAGAGAGAGAAAACTTGGCGAAAAGAATATATATTTATATATGTATAGAGAGAGAATGATGCTTGGGGACACAGCCAAAGATTTAAAAATAAGACACACAGTTGAGAGGCAATATGGAAGAAAAGAAGGAAAGCAAAGTGTTCAAACTTAGCAACACCAGCATGCACCATGGCCTTTGAGAAAGCATAGAGTCAGTGCAGATTGTCGTTGGAAGCCTATATATCTTTTCTGTCAATTTCTCGTGTTTCGCTTTATTTTGCAAATACAAACCAATCCAGCGGATAATATTATATATTGTAAGTGAGATCTTTATTGCATTCACAGTTTCATTGTGAGACATGATATATCGCCGTACAATTCCTAAGAACACTGTTGATTTACTTTCGTATTATTATTAGTGCTATTCTATATATCATATTAGTGTAAAACAATAATTAGAGTATTATAAACTAATTACAGCGTGTGTCTACAATGTAAACTTATATTTTGTGGGTCTAAAATGTAAGTTTACATTGTATTAGCAATGTAAATTAAGAATTCTCCTTATAAATATCTATGAAGCACTTTTTAGTTTTTAGCCCTCCTTGTTGCACTTATCCCATGGTCGTGTTTACAATCTCTAGTAACGTTCTTTATCAATGGGCATTTGACATTCTTGCACTCTTTTTTTTTTTTTTTTTTTTTTCATATCCACTTTCATGTTCTAAAATGTATATTTATTTTTACATTAATCAATATAAAAACAGAGAGCTCATGTGGGAAGCATGAAGTTCTGTTAAGTGACGCATTCTATGCAAAGATAATTGAAATATTTTCAAGTACCCCATCAAAGATATGAAGAAATTAAATATTGACTTTTTTATCCCCCACACATGCACAGAAAACTTTTTGCTTTTTAATTCACTGTTTTCATCTCTTGCACTTCTACCCCTTTATATATACCTACCCATAGACTTTCATGCCATCCCATGTCAAATATACACAGACCAAAAACAATGTCATTTACCTTCAATCTTTCGATGACACCTACCTAACTCTAACATTGTTGTTTCATCTAATCCTAACTCATATGAGTTGACTAAAACCAAGGAAGGAGGGCTTGTATATTAGATTGAGTGACAACAACAATTACAATTTTGATACTATGGTTGGACGTTGTGGATTTGTGGGTTTTGTAAATGATGTGATTGGCTGTAAGTGTTTAGGATGTATATTTTTTGTTTTTAGAATTAAGGAGAAAGAAAAATACATATTCTATATCAACTTTTATTCTATAATATTCCTCCAAAGTTGTATTTTTTTTCCCCCTCATTACTTCAATTGAATAATTAAAAGGGATATATATGTGTACAATTTATAATTGTTATTTTTTATGATGAACTCATTACTAATAATGTTTTATAACAATTATGCTATAATACATATACAACATTCTCCAAAACCATTTTACATAAAATATTACAACATTATCCATACATCACACAGAAAACTTATTAGTTGTTGATAATTGATGTGAGAATTTTAAAATTTTTCCAACTCCCAATTTAGATTTTTTAAGTGATATGAATCATATATATTGCATATTTATTTGGAGTAGCTTACATTTAACAGTCATGTTAGTTACGGAACTGGACAAAAGACTGAGATTGAAAATGATTGATAATTTTAACCGAATAAATAAAAAAATTATAAACACGAGATAAAAATAATAATAATAGCTCAAAACTGAGGGTGCAAAACCACCTAATTTTAACTAAGAATTAAATTCATTTAATTACTATTTTGTAGAATTTAATGATTTTGTTTGTAAATGGCTAATATCAACTACTCAGCTTTGGATACCTATTAAGGAATAATCAAATTTATACCTTTTTTTTTCCTTACTTAATATTGCTTATAGCTCCCATAAAAAAAATGAATGCTTATATCTGCCATGAGCATTGTAGTTCAATCGAAACTCTTTGGTGTTTCTAACAAAGTCGTTTATGGTTTGAATCCTCTCTAGTTTTTTTCTCAATTATTGTATTTGGAGCAAGGAATAATTCAAATATAAACTAATTAATACTAATCATCATTACATTGAATACTATTGGACTTTATTTGAAACTTTGTTGTGTAATGGAACTATTCCAGTTTCCTATATTTTGTTTTGTGGGTTCCAGCTATTTCAACTAGTAAAGTCTCTCATGATTGAATAAGAGATCTGAAATTTAATCTTTGCCTACACTAAAATCCAATTGGTGACTTGATCTGATAATAAAGAGTTATCATTATAACCGGACGCAATAGATTGAAACACTTAAAAAAAAAAAAAAAAATTCCAATTTAAGAATGGGGGATTTGAATCCATGTTATATATATAATTTAAACTTTTCAAAAATTTTAAATCTAACAATGATAAGATTTAAGAAAATAAAAAGAAAAAGAAGTTATAATTCAAAATTTAAGGTTACGAGTCATATTTTTATTTTTAAGCTTTAGATTTTATGATATAAGGTTAATAAAAGTGTGTTTTATGTTTTAAACATTAAAAATTTATAGTTTTCTAATTAAATATTTTACCTATTTGCGGTTTAGGGCAATTGAAAGTGTTGATCAATCCAATTTTTTTTTTTGGATGACCATGAAGGCAAGCACTTTCAAGAACACAACCAAACACTTAAAAATTATTTCCATTGAACCAAACATAGCCTTAGTATACTATGTTTTAGGGTAAATTATATTTTTGGACCTTGATATTTTTGGAATATGTTTGATTTTCGTCATATTCAAGTTTAAAAAGTTTGGATTTGACCTTTAAATTTTCAAAAACAACGGCTTTGATCCCTTTGATATGCAGTTGGTATATATATATATATATGGAGCTTGTTCTTTTATATTTTTCTTTTTTTGGATAAGATATATGCCGCTGGTTCTGGAATATGAAGTTGGTCTAATTTTGGTCTCTAAAGACTGAGGTGTCTTAGCATCACGTATTCATGTTACAAAAAAGTTGGATATAGAAGAGGGGATTGAGTAGGAAGATTTTAGGACAAAACTTATGTACAATACTGATGTGTTATTTCTTAGGTTCCTCTCTTAAAATTCAGTCATATGGCTTTTTTCTCATGAGATGATAGTGTACTTTTAGTTAAGTACAACCATATGGCTGAATCTTAAGAAGAGAAAGTAAAGAACAACACTTAAGTACTATACCTAAATTTTGTTCAAGTTTTTATATAGGTTTAGATAAGAGTGGATGAATGCTTGGGAAGTATTTGTATCTTAAAATATTTTATTAAGGGTTAGGTTGAAGTTACATATAGTGTAACTCTTTAATGATATTATATTACTTAATAACTTCTCATAGGATTGCTATTTTGATAAAGCCTTGGAGGGACCATAGTCAAGCCTACATCATATTTCAAGGACGAAAGTTAGGGAAAATTACATTTTATTATCCTCAATTATATCCTATATGACACTTTGCACCATAAACTTTTCGAATGCATGTCTTGCATCCTAAACCATGACTCTTGTTTTGATTTGCATCCTGACGTTAAGTTTTCTATTAACTTAGATGGAAATTCAAAATTTAGGCTGCAAAGTGTAATCAGAATTAATTTAGCTAGGGTGGTAAAGTGTAATCTATCTGTTATTCTTAAAAGCACCAAGAAGAGGGTCAATTAGGTATTTTCATGTGGTGTCATATTTTTTTCCATTTAAGTTAACAAAAAACTTAACAGCGGGATGCAAAATGTAACAAGGATTATAGTTTAGGGTCCCAAATGTGCATTTGAAAAGTTTAAGGTACAAAGTGTAATCAGGAGTATAGTTTAGGGTGGTAAAATGTTATTTCTCCCGAAAATTGTAGCTTATCGAATTTTTTAAGTTGATTACACTTCAAATATTTTATAAACATATTTTATATATTCCAAATAAGTATTTTAGGATTTTTTTTTTTTGGAAATGTTTTTAAAAAGGGAAATGTTGCCAAAATCTGTATTTTTATGTATTTATTATAATTGTTTATATGAGACATAATGGAAAAAATATAATGACTATTTTTTTTTAAGTGACTGTCATCTTAAGTAAAAGCCTTGAGAGGGGTTTATTAATTGAATTCATAAGGAAAATACATAGGAAAAGCCTTGGATCAGGATAATATATGGTTTTTTTTTTCTTTTTGGTTACTAGACAGGATAATATATGGTTAAAGAGAAATCACTTCAGACATAAAAACTAAAAGTAAAAAGAAGAAAAAACTGCCAATCCTTTATTTTGGAAGTAAAAGCACTTCGTACGTATACGGTATACCATAAAATCTTTCTCAATTCGCAATCAAGATAGCCCTTGCATGGCCCTTGGAAATTTGAAATTGCTCAGTTATACCAAGATGAGCCATAAGAAGCCATACATGAGTAAGTAGCTCTCCGCCTCGACCGAGCTGCTGAGCATGATGGTTCCATCGACACTTAGTCGCAGCATAACATAGTATTTCCACCCATACATGACTTATCAATTCCCACTTCTTTTGAGTCTCCAAGTATAGCAATGATTTAGCAAGCCTACATCCATCGAAAAGCACTGACTTGCTTCTATCTCCTTTAACCACAGATGGAAGAATTTCGGTGTTC
Organism: Quercus tomentella; assembly: GCA_028535165.1. Classification (NCBI taxonomy): domain Eukaryota; kingdom Viridiplantae; phylum Streptophyta; class Magnoliopsida; order Fagales; family Fagaceae; genus Quercus; species Quercus tomentella. The sequence goes on from JAPQVY010000068.1 coordinate 80,201,355, forward strand.
ACTTCAAGTATAACTTTAAGCAAGCTTGGTTCTCATTAGATATAGATTTTCTTTCTTCAAAAAATTCAATGGCCTCGGTGCATGTGTCATGGAACCTGATTTGTGCAATCCCATTGGGCAGCATGATAGGACACATGACTAGAAGATATAACATATAGTCAGATAACAACTTGCTGGCTTCACAATTTGAATCTTTAACCGAGTCTGGGGATGTGTTAAAATCAGAATGATAGCAAAGGTTGGTTGCAATATGCCAGAGAAGAATGCTTTGGTCAAATTCTACCTCAACACTCTCCTGGAGTATTGTACAATTTTCTTTGTTAAGCTCATAAAGACATTTTGCATTTTGTTGAACCTCATCGTCAAAATCTGCCTCAACGCTTTGATGCTGTTTTGAACGCTTTTCTTTGTCGATGCAAGCAGGGCATTTTGAATTTTTAAGAACCGGTCACCCCTACAATCACATAATTCCGTGCAAGCCTTGAGATCTGAGACACTCTTTAATTTCTCTAGAAGTTGCTCAAAAATCAAACTCTTCATATGGTCAGAAACATCTTCTGATTCTTGGTATCGATGCTTCTCTAACAACTCATAATGGAATAAGAACCTCTGCATAGCACCGCACTTGGCTGGCTCATGTTTAAGGCAATATCTTATTAGGTTGTATTGCCCCAAAGTATTAGACCACCTCCTGTTTGGAGCCAATAATAATGGGATTGATGAAATGGCTTTATACAAGAAATTCACCATTGCATTCTTTCGGTTACTCATCCATAGCATTGACCAGTCTGAGTTAAGCAGTATCAACACCGAATATATCTCAAAGATGATGGCTCCATCCAGCAATACATAAGTGATGCTAATGTCATCTTTCAAGTATGCGTCCTTGTCAACGACGATCACGAAAAGCAAAAATACAATCACTGTAGAAGAGAAACTGATAAGACGAGAAACACCACCCATTGGAGAATAAACTTTATAAGCCTTCGTATAAAACACATCGTACATGAATCCTAGCTCCATCTCAATCACCTGGAAAGCTCGATTATAAGTCACATCGCGAAAGAAGGATTGGCTGTTCTTTATATCTTGGATGCTGAGGATGAGATCAGAAAATAGCTGATTGAATGTCTTGAACAATGTATAGGCACATTGTAGAGAGACTGCATCTGGAATCTTCGCATTTGCTGGGACTGGAAATGAAATACGACGTACAACCTGAGGTTCAACCAATGTTGCTGACATAACCTCGAACCCCTCCTCTTTCTTAAAGTTGTATTCTTCCATGTATCTGGCATAACTGGGGCCTGGATCAGGAGTTAGGAGTTTGGATGCTTTGAAATTTTCACTGCTCCCAGACCTCAGCACCCAGATTCTCTCCCCAATCTTGATTATCCCGGGAATCAGCATCGGAATTGTTAGAAAATTAATCGCCTTGTTTGCCCAGGCTCTGATGATGACATAGATAGCTACAAACACTTGGCTAACCAATGTTATAGCTTGCCTCCGCCACAGCATATTGTCTTCGAAGGAGTATGCTGTAATGGTGTCTGGACCGCCGAGGTACACCAGAAAAAACGGAGCCCAGAATGAGGTCATGACAAGCTCTGCATCTCTCGCCTTGTCTCCCATGTCTCGCAAACTATTGGAGATTAGACTCAGAGAGACTGTCGTGACCCAGCCTGCGAAAAGGTAGGTAATCCACAGAAAGAAAATGAGCTTGTTGCTGGTCGAAAACTTTCTCCTATAGCCCGCCACCATGAGGATGAATTGTAATAAAAGGCTAGCTATAACCAAAACTTGTATCTCCCTTTTGTTGAAAATTTTTCTCAATTTCTCTGGGAAAATCTCGAACTTCCACATCCTTGTAAACATCAAACCATACATTTATTAGTTACAATGTGTATATAACTGTAGAGTAAAAATTACAAAAAAGAAAAGCAAAAATGAATGATTTATAAGCTACCTTACTCGTAAGTCCTAATTAACGTATAAGAGCTGGATTCGCTGGTTTTCAATCTTCAAAAGTGACAAGGGTCATTGGGTAGATTTATCAATTATGCATGTATATTGGTATGAATATGGATTGTCCCAATGCGTGGTGATTCACATGTTGGGCTTGTAACTAAAACCAATCTAGCCATTATAAGCAATAAGTAAGGTGATTCATTTCGAGTCTTGAGACAAGAAAGAGGAGAATTTCAATTTTTACTGTGGCCGTACTTCCTTTAATTGAGTAGTTTTCAATTTGATTTTGCTCGTCATTGACTCTACTGTGTACTTTTTCTAATATTTGTTCTGACCGAAACTCAGAAAAAATAAATAAAAATCAAACTTGCTTATTTTATAAAATATAAGGTGCGTTTGGATACCGCTTATTTTGCTGAAAACTGAAAACACTGTAGTAAAATAATTTTTAAATGTGTGAATAATACCGTGAGACCCATTTTTAATGAAAAAGTTACTGAAAAAAGAGGTTTGTAGGTCCTGTGAACAGTTCACGGGACCCACTGGTGTGACACATTCCTGTGAAGTCATTGGCTGTTAAAGAGGTAGTGGGTCCCGTGCACAGTGCATGGGACCCACTGACAGTACGTGATAGAGAGCTTCTCAATTAAAAAAGAAAAAAGAAAAAAAAGAAAAAGGGCTGAAAACGCAGACGCCAAAACGCCAATGCTATCCAAACGCTGGCATAGTGTACGATAATAAGCAAAATGCTGCCCTAGAGGCTAGAGCTCATTTTTAACGTGCCAAGTTCACTATCAAAACTAGAGCTCATATACTTATCTCTCTCTCACTCTCTGGAAAAATAAAAATAAAAATAAAAGTAAAAACATGACTATTAAATAATTCATGTGACTAAAAGTGCACATTGATAGTTTTTTTTTTTTTTTTTTTTTTAATCTATATAAAATCTAAAAGCTAAAGTGTAGTGTTTACTGTTGTTACGCTCTTATTGAGCCACATCAGTATAGGTTTATGTTCCATTCAGTCCAGTTTGGTCCACTTCGGTCTATTCGGTTTTCCTTGGTCCATTTGATACACTTCAATCCATTCTATCCATTTCGGTCCACTTCGGTTTATTCAGTTCACTTCAAACCACTTCATTCCATTTAGGTTCAATTCGGTCAATTCTCAGCACAATGTTAATTGGTTCTTGATAAAATGCATTTTTCTTACATGTTATCAATGTCTTGTATTTTTTTTTTTTTTCCCTACTATAATTGATGAATTTACTTATATCTTCTTCATCTTGAGGACATTCTAAATGTATAGAAGATAAATCGTTTCTAAAGAGCATTAGAAAGAAATCTTAACCACACATTACATTATTTATAATATATCTTACAATATATAATAATTGAATAGAAAATGCATTAAGTTTCCTTAATAAAAAACGACGCCATGTTGGCCAAGCAAGTTTGGCGCCTACTACAAAATCAAGACACTCTATTTTTCAAGTTCTTTAAATCAAAATTTTTCCCACATGGGTCAATTTTTGATGCCAAGGAAAATAAATGGTCTTTTGCTTAGAAGAGTATTTTGAAGGGGAGAGAACTCATTAAACGTGGACTGAAATGGAGGATTGGGAATGGGTCTCAGGTGCGGATTTTCCATGATGCTTGGCTACCTAGGTCTAGGCAAGGCAAAATCCTCTCCCCTACCTCAGAAAGCCATGCAAATGCTGTGGTATCTAGCTTAATTAACCACGTTGATAAGTGTTGGAAGGTGGCTGAGATTGATAGCTTATTTCTACCTGAAGAGGCAGCAATCATCAAGGTCATTCCACTTAGCTTGTTTGATCGGAATGACCTTCCTGTCTGGCCTTACACACGTGATGGAGTCTTTTCGATTAAGTCGGGTTATCGTCTTTTGATGGAGCAAGACGAACCGGAGCTGTTTGATACACCTAATGGTGGGGTAAACTCCAATGTTTGGAAGGCTATTTGGCATATGCGGGTTCCAAACAGAGTTAAATCTCTTGTATGGCGAGCTGGACCAACTCGCTGCCTACAAGGGTGAATTTGGTTCGAAGGAAAATATTGACTGAAGATGTATGTCTGGATTGTAAGGCACAGCCAGAGGACACAATGCATGCTCTCTGGTCTTGCCCAGTTTTACAGGATATGTGGAAAGTGCAATTCAGCAAGCTTATGTCTGACACGGGTACATGCTCTAATTTCCTCGAGATCCTCAAACATGCTTTGACAGAAAAGTCTTCTTTTGATCTTCTTGCTATGACGATCTCTAAAGTGTGGCAGCGGCGAAACAAGGTCCGAGTGGGTGAGACTGTGTTGCCGTTAAGTTAGCTTCCTACCAAGGCGTACGGTGCTCTCCAAGAATTTCAGCAATTACGCCCCACCTGTACTGAAATTCCAAGGACAGCCCGTGCTGTAAAATGGAGGCCTCCCAGTGCCCCATGTGTGAAGGCGAATTTTGACGGCGCACTGTTCTCTCAAGATGGACTAGCTGGCATTGAGGTGATAATCCGGAATGAACAGGGACTAGTTATGGCTGCTCTCTCACAACAAATTCCATCACCTGCTTCGGTGGAGATGGTGGAAGTGTTAGCGGCTCGTCAGGCTCTTATGTTTGCTAAGGAACTCAAGTTTGACAAGGTGGTGGTGGAAGGTGACTCTGAAACATTTGTTAATGCTATTCTTGGTGACTACATGGACAATTCTTTTATGGGTCATGTACTGCAGGATATTAAGTTTATGTTTTCTAGTTTTTCTTGTATTTCAATTAAGCACATTCATAGAGAAGGGAACTATGTTGCCCATGAACTTGCTAGAAGGGTTGCCAGAAATCCTTTTCTTGTCTGGATGGTGTATGCTCCACCAGATGTTCTTGATGTTTATCAACTTGATCTTTTAAGGATGCAATAATACACTCTTTACCCCGATGGGGACTTTTCTCCAAAAAAAAAAAAAAAAGTTTCCTTAATAAAAATATTACAAAATTTAAGACACTTTCAAATAACAAATATAGATATCTTAATTTAGAAAATCTAATATAATTTATTAACTATATTTTGTTACAAAATAATCACATCATTTTAAAAAAGATTAGAGACATACTTATTAGTCTCATTTATTATTTTCAATTTTCATTTAACCAAAAAAAAAAAAAAAAAATCATCAAATTTGTTTTTGCTGGGACTAGTTTATGACTTTAATCAAAAACTGATACTGAAATTACATTATGAGATAAACCCAATTTTACAAAGGAACACTACAAAAAAACCGGTCTAAAGCTGCATTTGAAAAACGCAACTTAAGACCCCAAAAACGCGGCTATAGGATAGAGTTGCGTTTCCTATGGCCGCGTTTATAAACGTGGCCTAAAGAGCGCAGCCCAAAGCCTATAGCCGCGTTTTTGAAACCGCAGCTAAAACCAGACCTATAGCCGCGTTTTCTAACCGAGGCTATAGGATTCGGCCCTATAGCTGCGTTTTTGGAAACGCAGCAGTAGAGCCCAACCTATAGCCGCGTTTATCAAAAACACGGCTCCAGGACAGCTTTAAGCTGCGGTTATCAACGCGGCTAAGGCTTCGGACCTATAGCCGCGTTTTTAAAACGCGACTATAGGTTGTTTCAAGGTAGCTAAATAAGAGTCTACAGCCGCATTCAAAACACAGCTCAAGCCTAACCTATAGCAGCGTTTCTAAGAAATGCGGCTATAAGTCTGAACCTATAGCTGCGTTTTAAGAAACGCGGCTATAGACCCAGTTTGAGCTGCGTTTTAAACGCGGCTATAGATATTTTCCCAGCGACATTGAACAACCTATAGCCGCGTTTTTATAGCCGCGTTTTAAAAACGCGGCTATAGGTTTTTTTTTTTTTAAATTTTTTTTCCCTGCTTTCTCAACTTCTTGCTATTCACACAACTCCCTGCTTTCACAACACATCCCAAGAATCACAAGTTCTATAACAACTCCCTGCTTTCACAACTTATTACATCCCAATATCACAAGTTCCATAAACATCACAAGGGAGTTAAACAAGTTCCCATTCCTACATCACAAGTTCCATAAACATCAAAAAGAAAATAAACAAGTTCCATAAACATCATTACATCCCAAGATCACAAGTTCCATAAACATCACAAGGAAAATAAACAAGTTCCCATTCCTATATTTTAGTGTTTTCTCATCCTAGGTTCATACCAATCTGTTCAATTTAGTCTATGGATTGTATCATACGAAAAGATAGTTAATGTAAGAAAATTGACACCTTTGACTTAACAAGTAAGATGACCATAGCTTAACTTGAAAAAAAAAAAAAAAAAAAAAAAATCTGAGCTACAAGTAAAAGTCAAACATGTGTTTTCTTATGCCTTACGATGAAAATTTGGACCATTTAGGTTAGTTAGGCAACTTGGCTATTTACAATCGATGGTTAGAAAGATAGAATATGAAATTCGAATATTGGGTAGACCTCACAAGTGGAGTCCACCCATATAAGAGGGAGGACTCATGCATAAGATGATATACCTCCTCATCCCAACAAAGCTAGGTGATGGTTGTATACTTGTATTCATTAAGTATAGCATATACTGTTTTATTGAAGTGTTGGTCAACCTAAATAGCAGGCTCATAAGTCAAGCATGTTAGGTTGATACAAAAGCAAGTTATTTGTGACCCTTTATCATAGGGGTCTCCCAACTGGTTACTGGAACCCAGGCCTCACATTCAGCACAAGCAATGGAGCCAAATTTAATCATCTTGAGCTTATCTTTGTTCAAGATGGACAATCAATTTACAGTATTCAAATCCAAAAAAAGCCAAATAGCTTTAATTTGCTCACTGCCATATCTTGTTAATTATAGGTTGATTTAATGAACATGGTATGTACATCTTCAGAAAAAATCCATATAGAAATTAAAGGAGGTTTGAGTTTTCTTTGTCATAAAAGTGAAGCATTAATACATATCAAGAGTTAAGCATTAATTGACTACTCTCCTTTATTTGGAAAACCAAGGTTTTTAAATCCCCATATCCTTTTATAAGATGAACCTACAACAGTGATGCCGGGGAAAAGAGGAAGGAGATTTAAGGTCAGTGCTAACAAGTGGGTGCCTCTGTGAGGGTGGGACCGGTGGGTTGACTGTTAACACAGGTGGGTAAGAATTAGTAGTCATATTTGTTCTTTGAGTGGCGGTGCTTTTGTGATTTTATCACCTAATTAAGGGAAAAAAAGACTTACTTCGTGATAATTTTTTAAGTGAAATAAAAGGAATTTATTGACAAAATAAGGGACTAAATTGTCTAAAGTGAAAACTTATTAGGAATTAATTTAGCAACCAAAGTAAAAATGAATGCCATAATTAAATTGCCACGTACACAGAGCTTTGAGCACTTAAACTTTTAGTAAATGAATTGAAACTCGATCTGCTGTACGATTCAGCCCCAAACAAATTAAGAGATGAATTGTTTATAAAGAAAAGAACCTGTTTCTTTATCTGATCTTCAAAGTTCAAAGACTTGTACGTGCGTGAGGTTGGAGATCATATCATAGTGTAAGCCCCACCGAGATTTGCTTGTTCATCATATCATTCCAAACAAACTTTTCAATGAAGAGTACTAGTGTGTTTCATGCCTGCAATGCAAATCATGCAAAAGTAAAATATATATATATATATATATATATATATATATATATATATATATATATAAACAACATAAAGTGCAAAAAGGTTCGGAGCACTGCTGCTACTACACTACTCCTAAAAAGGTCTTCCTCTCATCTAGAAAACAAATAAAGAATGTCTATCTTTGAAGATAAAGCTAAAGAGTTTCAACGAAAAGCAATAAGCTAAATAAAGTCTAACTTAACGAAGCCAGGGAAAGATAAATCTAGAACCCATTAGAAATTTGAGACATTCTCAGAAAAATAGTTTATTTCAATCTACTGAAAACAAGTCTAAAAAAAATACATATTTTTTAAGAGTCCTTTAGTATTTTTTACCATCTTCTTTGAAAAGTGAAAAATTCAACTTGCACGTGTTCTCACTACAAAAAAACAGGTCTGATGCAAACAAGCTTGGACAAGGGAGATTTGGAGCTGTTTGTAAAGGCTATTCGTTCAAGCATTCTCTACGGAGAACTCTCTCCTTCGCCATTCCCAAATTTCAAAAAATCAAATGAAAACCTATTGTTACCCAACTACCTAAATAAAAATCAATCCAACCAAATTGAATAGCATATAGAAAAACTTACCGGTCGTAGTTCTCTCAATGTTGTCTCCTTCTCATCGCTGTATCGCAAGGTTTATTACTTTGCTTTCTCCATCTGTGGATCGCAACCAGTGTTAAAAAATTGAAAAGGAATTGAAAAGAAAGTCACAAATTAAAATCTGATTTCCTTAGCCGTACTTTTTGAATATAGCACTTGAAAGTTACACCCCAAATCTGATAAGCCAAATTATCTGCACAAGGAGGTAAATTGCAACTTTAGTGTTGTTTTAAATATTACATTATTTGAATATAAAAATTAAGCAAATGAAGGTAAAGGCTTTCAAGCATCGAGATCAAAATTTCGGAGTATAAAATTGAAATTGACTGCAAGTCTGCAATCGATTTCTATTTCTATTTCTTGATAGATTGCACCAGTACTTTATGCTCGTCTTGTCGCATTCTTCAACAGGAATGCACTTCTGAAATTGTCAATTCAATTGTAACCTTTGTGGCCCCTATATTATGTTTGATCTGATAATGTGAATTAAGAATTATACTTATCTTCCTATACTTCAGATAAACACATTAATACAGATATTAGGAGCCTAAATGAAACAAAGATTTTTTAAAAGTAAATTCATCCTACCGAGACAATAGAAACTTTAATATCATTTTGTTCTAAGTATAATTAATCACAGTAAGTTTATGTATTAAAAAAGGGAAGTATAGAACACAACACAAAGGTTTTGTGTTTATATGATTCAGTTTTGTATTTTTTAACCAAATGTGGTTCAGCTTTAAATCTATTTCCATGAGCAATAACAATATATAAATTTCACCAAGCAAAATAGAGAATTGTAAGAATGCAAACAACAATTTTTTGAGAAAGAAAAAATCAGAACTCTCTCTCATAAAAAAACATGACAAAAGAATTTGATTTTAAATTATTTACAGCAACTTAAACTCTCTCTATAAAATAGAGAATAATGCTAGGAACACCTATCTTTCCACGTCCAAATTTACACTTTACTTACTTGTTAACTCCTGATTGGATTTTAAAATTTTCACGTAAATTCCTAACATTATTCTAAAATGAACACGCGTTAGATATATAGAAACCCGCGAACAAAGTCAGCATAGTTGACTTGTCTTCGGGAATATTGTCTAATCTAAGTACGAATTTGAGTCAATACAAGCCATATTTTGTTTGTGTTTGCAAACCTACTTTCTAATGTGTGTAATTTATTGTGACGTGGAGAATGGAATACCTTGCATCAAGTAATAAGGCAAAAAAAAAAAAAAAAATCCTGCAAGAGAAAAAAAAAGTTGAAGGCTGATCTTTTGCATGTATTTGATCAAATATTTTCATTTTTTATTAAATAAAAGTATGCGAATTCCATTGACTAGATCATTATTTTAAAGCACATGCATTTAAAAAAAAATATATAATTCTATCAATGATCATCACCATTCTTTTCATCTGGCCTCTAATCAAAAGAAAAGCAAAAAAACCTTTGCTACTATGAATATGTAAAATCTGACACAAAAAAAGCTTAATTGACATGAGTCCTCAATGCAGAAATGACTTTTCAATTCTCCATCTCCTAAAGTTTACGAAGTTTATTTTCCCATTATAGATAAGTTTGATATGTTCAAGCTACTCTACTGCCTAGCTATTTTCATTTCAGGTTTTGGCCGTGTGACCCAAAAAAGTATGGACTTTCCTCCATCTTTGATAAATCTGATAAAAAAAATTGTCAGTAAGTATTGTACATAAGGACCATATAGTCGCTCTCAGTCTGAGCCATATATATTTGACAAATTTGTGCTCGTAATTCTAAGTTCACAGATCAAGAATCACCGCTTATATATTTTCTTTTAAATACAACTAAAATAGTGAAAAGTTTGTGTCTAGCAGTCCTAAAATAGAAAATCTAAGGTGAGCTATCAGAAAAAAAGGGTTTCTTCAGAAGGAAAATTTTTAACATTGAGGTGGTTTTAAAAAATGCCAAATTTCTTTTTTGATACGTAAAAAAGTTCCAGCATAAGATACCGAGAAAAAAAAAAAAAAAAAAAAAAAAAAAAAAAAAAAAAAAAAAAAAACAGAAGAAGAAGAAGTTGACGAGACCTAAAACTACATAGATATGAAAAATCCAAAAGGAGAAAGAAGCAAAACCTTAAATAATTCTCAATTTCTCATCCAGGTAAAATATAATGGTTTTAGTTTAGACATTATATATGAAGCAAAAAGAAACCTGCCTACACAAAAAAGAAAAAGAAAATTGATGCCTTAACTTGATAGTATAGAACAATCTTCATAAAGCAAACACGTACAAAGATTTCAAATCCTATCTAGATGTATAGCATCTATCAGAAAAAGTTTAGACAATTATGCTTTTCATATACCTTTCAACATGATTCCTAACATTTACATATCTTCTTTCGAATCAAATACCAGAATTAGGATTAAGTGTGACATATATTTCTCACATCACTTGTTTAATGTCTCTTGAAACCATCTTTCTATCATGCTAGATAGAAGCTCCTTCACTGAATTATGATGAGTCTAGTAGTGTCTAGCACTATAGAAAAGGACTTTAATTGCGAAACGTTAAACAATTTTGTTAAATAATTTTAAGTGGTTTTTAATGCTGAAAGATAACCTTATGATACTAAAAGTCAAATTTCAAAGTTTTTATATTTTATAAATCTGAACTTTAAATTACTTTTCAATGTAATTTATCATCCACTCAAAACATGCCACCATTTCAATTAATAAAGCTTTATATCAGGAAAGTTCTAATATTATAACTTTACAGTTAAATCTTTACTTTCTACAGTAATATCAAATGGACACTTAAGCACGATTCAAATATTATAAATAAAGATAAAAAAAGTCAAGGACTAAGAGCTCCTTAATAATATATATTTAAAATTTTTCATATACCCAAAATCAAATATTTATACCCAAAATTGAATATTTATACTTAAGCACAATTCAAATATTTAAATTGAACATTTATACCCAAAATCAAAACCCTAGATCGACAGCCAAAACCCTAAACCTAAAATCGAAACCCTAAACCAAAAATAGGAACCCTAAAACAGAAATCAAAACAAACAATTTTAAAAAACTTACTGTTAGTCAGCCTTGCGAGAGTGTGTGTGTGCCACCGATCGATGAGAAGGGAACGGAGAGGAGGAAGAGCGGAGGGAGGAAGGGGATTCACATAGGGTGGAAGTGAGGTAGCTTGAGATTGGTGAGAGTGGTCTGAGATCGGTGAAGGGAGTGTGTTGGATCGGTGAGAGTTGTTTGCGATCGGTGAGGGGAGTGTGTTGGATCGGTGAGAGTTGTCTGCGATCGGTGAGGGGAGTGTGTTGGGTCGGTGAGAGTTGTTTGCGATCGGTGAGAGTGGTCGATCTGAGAGTGAGTGTTAATTTATGGAGTTGGGCATTTTTGTGTTTCGATGAGGGATTTTTTTTTTTTTTTTTTTTTTTGTTATTTATACTGAAACTTGAAGCCGCGTTTAAAGAAACGCAGCTCCAAACATGTAGAAGCTGCGTTTTTTAAACGCAGTTCAAGCTAAATGTCTAAGCTACGTTTTAAACGCAGCTCCAGACTTGTAAAGTGTATTTGAAGCATGTTTGAAGCTGCGTTTTTTAAACGCAACTCAAGCGGCTCCACCCCTGGTCTATAGCCGCGTTTAATAAACGTGGCTATAGGACCAGGGGTGGAGCCGCGTTTAAAAACGCGGCTCCAGCCTTTCCTTTAAGCCGCGTTCATCAAAAACGCGGCTCAAAGGAAAAGCTATAGCCACGTTTTCCAAAAACGCGGCTACAAAACGCGGCTTCAGAGCGCGTTTTTTGTAGTGGAAGGACTCTCTCCAATCCTTTCTAATTAAGGAGCTCGTTATTTCCTGGGAGTCACCCTCAAGTATAAATGTATAATATCTTTAATCTTTCACACCAATATATCATACGCAGAAAATGGCTTCCTCTGATCAATTGCTTTTCTAGTGCACCTAGTGGGGCTTTTAGCTTTCCCCTCATAGCTGCAACCTCCAGCCCCACTTGGTCTCTAATGATGATGCCGATACACACCTGCCGCAAGGCAGAAAAAAATGCAGCAACTTCTTCGACCACTGGCAATGCAGAAATAATGAGAGTTTTTATTTCATCCACCGTACAATATTATCTGCACACAACTTCTTCCACCCACCATTTCTTACTTCATTCCTGTTCGACCATATATATCGCCCAAGCCACTATGACTATAGTTTCAGCACGCCATCATCACACTGTTTACTAAAAATCAAGTGCGACAGCAGATCAATAAATTCAATAAGGTGGACCGGACAAGGTTGGCTTAATGTTCCAGTTAGAGCCCAGATGGTTTTAGCCTTGCACGGATCACCGACACGGGTATGGAAACAATACAAGTACGTGTATGGGGTACAGCAATTCTTGAAAAACAAGGTTACGATACGTTGGGTACAGCAATTAAATAATTAATTAATAATATATTTAAGTATATTTTAAAATACTTTTAGACAGGATATGTTTATTTTAGGATTTAAATTACATAAAAATAGCAAATAAATACAATAACACCCATAAAATGTTGTTTAAAGTACAATTTATGTTCCATTACTAAACCCATAAGACAGATTAGACCAAAAAAATAAATAAATAAATAACCCAGAATTACATGTATGAGTTAGATAAACATAAAACCAAAAAGAAAAAAGAAAAAGAAAGAGTTGAAAGACCAAAAGAGAGAACCCAAAACCTGAAGAAAGAGAAATGGTGAGCTTTGGGGCCACCGTAGGCCGAAGCGGGTTCAGATGTTGCCAATCTACTCCGAGAAGGCACACTGCACAGATTAGATCAGAGATCTGAGACGAAGAGAGAGGCGTTGGTCAAAAATCCTGTTCTTTCTTTCTTTCTTTCTTTTATTTTTAAAGTTTTTCCTTGTTTGGGACGTACTGGCGTGTCGTAACTGTGTAAGGGACACACCCAAACTAAAAATAATAATAATAATAATTAAAAAAAGAGGGTACTCATTGAGAACGGATTTTAGCTGTCTTATTAGTACTCGTGTAGGACACAAGTACTTGGCCAAAATTGCCGGGTCCATACAACATAGGTTTTATCCTGAGAGCACTCCAAGAATTAGTGTTACACTGTGACTATAGTTTTTGCCTCCCCTATATTCCTCACATATATTTTCTGCAATGATACCTCGCCGTATTTGTGGTTTTTTTTTTTTTTTTTTTTTTTTTTTTTTTTTTTTTTTATTGTTGTCACATTGTGGTTTGAACTTTTAAGGAATTTTTTTCTAAACTGGTTTGAAGGAAAACTCTATCCCATATTTAATGATTAATACTTTTTTTTTTTTTTTTGAGAATCATTTTAATACATTGTTGGTGGTGGAGAAGTAGCACCTAAACCTTTAGTAAACACTTACCCAAAAAAAAATAAAAACACCCGGAAGGCAAATGAATTGTGGGAGTATTTAATTGGTTTTTTTAATGCTTCAAAGAGTCAAAGATACAACCAAGTTATTTTGAGAGATTTTTAGCTAATGTTCCTGATATATGCACTTAGAATTGAAAAAAACTATTTTTGAGTCTAATTTTCATGACACTTGCAATTGTGAAAACTCTATATATTAATCCGCTCAAATACCATCTAGACTGTATAATCATTTTAAGGGTATTTTTTGAATAAGTAAATTATTTTGAAATTTTCCAAATTTACCCTTAACATCTCTTTTCAATTAAAGTAAAATTGATACAAAGAAGGATATGGACTATGGACAATGGACTAAAAGAATAGAGTTTGGCAACAAACTTAGGCTACAACTCTATGATATCTTTTTATTGAATGTGAATTTTGACAAATCAACTATTGAATTACATTTTCTTCTTATGTCCTACGTACTTGTAAAATTTTCAAAAAATTAAAGATCAATAGTTATATTATCAATCAAATGTTTCAATTTGAAGTTTTTGTAGTCTAAAATTATTTATAAAAATAAGTTTATAGAATGAATCGTAAATTATATATAATTGGTATGAAATTTGACGTGTGTGTTATAAACATAATGAACATGCAATTCAACCATTAAATTTTAAAAATACATAGGCATGTTAATTATTTTATTTAGAGCTATAACCTTAGGCTATAAAAATGTTTGTAACCAAATTTTGTCCTATTTAAAATCCTCTAAAAGTAACAACTTCACTTGGATCAATTACCATTTTTTTGGTGAAAATACACCGTTAGTCCCTAAAGATTACTGGTTGAGCGCTTTTATTCATAAAGTTTCAAATAAGCACTATTAATCCCTGGAGTTTTAAAAGTGAGTTTTATTGGTTCTTCTGTTGATTGTCATTAGTCTCAATGTTTATGTGGATAAATAACCAATGATGTAGCATCTCTTTAAAGAGATATGGCAATTTTTTCATCTAAAATTTTAAACCTAGTATAACGGGGAAACTATTTTAATTTGGGTTTTGCCCCAAATTAAATCTGGTACTTCATCCTTACTTTAAATCTGATTCTCAATTGGAGGGATAGAACTGAGTCCTAACATTGGCCAAGTGATGGCTTTGCCCCAGTTTGAGACTTGAATTACACACCATCCATGATGTTGTGGAAGCCTATGGAAAACACACATGATTATCTCTTAGATGGAAAAAAAACTAAATTGTTAGATTCAGGTAGTGAACCTCGAATACACGAGGTGTTTCTTGAATCCACAAGGTGATAATTAATTTTCTCGAATTCACCAGAGAAAGAAATTGTTAAAATCTGAATTTTATTAATCTGAAAATTGTATTGTTTTTTAGTACAACGTGTTTAAATAGTAAAAAGAAAACCTAGTGGGACTAGAAAAACTAGGATGGCTAGGACAACCTACAAAACCCTTTAATACAGCTAGGACAACCTACAAAACCCTTTAATTCGAGTAAAAAACATTAAAGAGTGTCTCACATGAATTAAATATAAGCTTAACCATGTGTTTATAAACTCTTGAGCACCCTCCCCTTTCAAGTTGATTTTCAAGGATAAGTTCTACCTATGGGTTTGTAACATTTGGTATCAGAATCAACCACGTCTAGTAATCAAATGTAGCACATTGAGTATGGAATCAAATGAATTGTCACTTTGTGGTTAGATCTCGGAGGGAGCAATCTAGATGGTAGATAAAAATGGCTTACTAAGTCATTGAGTAATAGATAAGTGAGTGAAGCCTCCAAAAAAAGAGAAAGAGCTACTATCGGGTCAGTGTCGAATTATCGATAAAATGGGCCATCGTGGGTGTCGACTGCAGAGCGTGGTGGTATGTTATGACCCTAGTGTCCCACATGGATTACATGTAAGCTTAACCATGTGTTTATAAGCTCTTGGGCTCTCTCCCCTTGCATATTGCAAGTCAGTTTTCAAGGGTGAGTTCTACCCTTGGGTTTGTAACTCTAATCCTAAAAATATGAAATTACATATAATTACCAAAAATAACAAATTACAAAATTATTTTAGAGTTTATGACCTACATCAGACCCCATTTGGAAAAAACTCGTCCTCTAATACTTTGAATGCTAAACTCGTCCTTTAATACTTTGAATGCTTTAGTAACTTGATCCGGTTTTGAAACTTGTATCCTTCATATAGTGTACCATAAAATTTTTTTCTCATCGATGTTCGATTTATTTGTAACATCAATCAACAAAGGGTTAATTATAAAACTAAAATTTTCTACTCAAAGAAAATTAAAAGATTGTGTAGTCATCACCTTAAGCAAATCAACCGGAACCTAGGAATTATGGGTGATGGACTCATCCTCATATTTTACCTCAATTGGATCTTCGACAATATTCTCAATAATGATCATCTCTTGATTTTTGTCATTATCCACAATCAACTCAATCTTCTTTTCTTTGAACTCTTCATCAAACTTGTGAAAAGTGCTATCTTCAAGCTTCGATTTAACAACTTGTTGCAACTCTTAATCTTTTTCAACCACTTCACATTTTTCTTTAGAAACCAGCTGCATCTTGTCAACCTTCAAACCCTTTTTATTTTCTTGAAACATGAACTTGGTTATGATAATTTTGGTTTTGTGGTTGGCCTTTCACATTTTGAACATACTGCTTTTCATATGAATATCTAGATCTATAATCAACACTTGTATAATCCAGTATATTGTAATAGTCACAAGGAAACCACGAATCAATTAATACATTTTCCATTATTTTCCAAGAGCAAATTGGATGTTTAACTCATTGCTTTCTAAAAATTTCAATGTCTTCCCAACATTCTTTTGCATTACCATCCGATTTATTAGATGAATGCCATACTATTTCTTCATCATAAATCTTCCAAAAATAAAAATATTCTTTCAAATCAAGAAGTGATTCAATAAAATTCAACATATGCATTTCTCCATCAAATAAAGGATTTTTCTTGTATTTAGGGTAAGTCAAGGCTTTGATACCAATTGATGTCACGAAAAAAGCACACACGATACTCTTTTAAATGAAGCAAAAGCTAAATTTTTAGTTTATGATAGTGATCCTTGAATTCGCAAAAGGTTCCTTGTATCCACAAGGTGATACTTTTCTGGAATTCACCAGAAAAATAAATAAACAATGTTTGAATTTTATTAATCTGAAAACTATATTGCCTTTGGAGGCTATAATATGTTTAAATAGTAAAAAGAAAACCTAGTGTGGTTAAAAAACCTAAGACAAGTATGAATATGTATAAAACCCTAATTTGACTAAACAACATTAAAAAACACCTAAATCCACTCCCCCTCCCTCCCCTCTCAATCCAAATAGGTCCTATGTCCTACATCAGCCAACATAGAAAAGCATGAAAGCGGGAAGGGACTTTTGCAAGAAAAATAGAAACATGTCTTTTAATACCACACAACTGTGACAAATCTATTGCACATGGCTTTGGAAAATAAATTCAAATTTCCATAGAAAAATTACTTATGTTGCTCCTTTATCGAAGTTATGTGACCAGAATAATTAAAGTAAACATTTCTTAGCTTAAGGCTATTGTGAGAGACCATAAAACTTCTAAAATGAAGAGGGTGCTCTCAAAAAAGAGATTCGGGTGCTTGGAAGACACCTCTCTTTTTGGGGAAGTGGTGTGGAGTCGCCACTTATTTTTTATACAAAAAAAATAAGAAAAAATAAAATACAAAACATATGATTAAAGTTCTTCATTGTCATTGATTGAATAGAAATAAATACAGGCTTGATAAATTGAATCTTACAAGGTTTTGAGTCCTAGTTACAATCTACCAAAAGAATACATGGCTTTTTGTCCTAGTTACAATCTACCCAAAAATAAAAGAAAGACAAGGCATAGATCTACCTATCCAAAAGAACTAAGTTTGGAGGCTAGGTTACGGAATGGGAAGGTGTTAGACACCCATTCTGCCCAGACAGAGCCTAGTCTTCTAGACTCTAATGACCAATATACCATTTTTTGCATGATATGAATGATATGTTGCATATACATGACAAACATTTGACTAACATTAACTCAAATAAATTTATCTTATGAATGTATCCTTCTTTCTTTTAAGAAAATTCAGATTTGTTTTGTGAATTAATAAATGAGATTTGATTTATTAAAAAGAAACCAAATTTGTTTTTGTGTAAATAATAAAAATTAGCTCTGTAAAGAAAATCAAATCTATCTTTTATACAAAGAAAGGAACAAGGTTTTGTAAAAAATATCAGATCTGTTTTGGAGCACAATTAAAAAAAAAAAAAATCAGATATGTTTTGTAAATAAGAAAGTCTAGATTGGTAGAGAAAAAAAATTGGATCTATTTTTTATGAATAAAATAAGAAAAAGACTTTTTTTTTTTAGAAGAGGAACTACACTCATGAAACAAATCTATGTTACATGCATCAAACAAAAAATCATCTCAACTTTTAACTTCTTCTTTTAAATTTCAAAATCTAGCTATTTTGTGACAAAGAAAATTCTCTTAAAAAAAATCAAATTTGTATTTAATAAAAATACAGATTAGTTTTGTGTGTTTTAAAAAAATCATATTTGTATTTAATAAAAATACAAATCCGTTTTGTGTGTTTTTAAAAAAATCAGATCTGTATTTAATGAAAATACAGATCGGTTTTTATGTGTAAAAAAAATCAGATCTGAAAAATTCAAATTAGTTTTAGCTTTTTTTTTTTTTTTTAATCTTTGTTAATTAGCAGATTTTTGAGACTCAAAAGAGAAATCATAACAACAAAAGAATAATCTAAAGACATATTTAAAGAAAAGTTTAAACAACACATGGCAACAACATCAGAAATCAAAATAATAAAACATTCTAAACCTATTCATGCATCATCAAGTATGTAAAGTTGTAATTTACAACTATATATTTTGTTGGCTTTAATTCCGTGTCAAATTTGATTATAATTTTATTCAATCCTTTGTACCCTGTATTTATTGTGGGATTTAATTGTAAGGGTTGTGTGTGAAAGAGAGAAAGTGTGAAGACTCAAGCAAATTGAAGACTGAAGAGTTTTCGCGGGTAGCTCGCGACTAAGCATCCCGCGAAATGATGCATGTGCCCTGCACATGACTGGAATGCGAAAAGTCAGGATAGAATGGAGACAGCTGTATTTCACGAGTAGCTCGCAGGTAAGGCCTTCCCGCAAGACACTCGTGAAACATTCTATTTTGTCAAACTGTCATTTCTGATACACACTTTCTGTGCCTACACTATTTATACCCACATTACCCACAAATGTTGAGGAGTGCTTCTGAGAGAAAACCCTAGCCACAAACCTTGAGAGTTAGAGATTGTTATACCCACATATCTCTACACATTTGCTTGTGGATTTTGTCAACTCCTACCTCTCCATTTCCATACCATTGAGAGGTTGATAGCCCAAACACTTACCACACCCTTTCAGAGTGTCAAGTGAGGTTTGGTGCTGCTGGGAAGCATTGGAAGAAGCCAGGTTTTGGCGGATGCATTCGGGCGTATTGCGGGATCCGAAGAGCTAGACAAGACACGGTTCCGAGAAGCCTCGTTGGAGTAGGAGCTTGGAGGGCTTAGGTACAGCGAGTAGATTAGGCTTGGAGGGTCTCTTGCTAACCCATGTATCCCAAGTGATTGTCTAGTGGATCGATTACTGCTTGGAAGGCGGCGGAGAGGTTTTTCGCCGAGTTCTTCGGTTTCCTCTTTGATAACACATCGGCGTGTTATCTTGTGTTTGTATTCTTCTTCCCTACTCTTTTACCTTTCATTTTACTGCTGTGTTATTATGAATATGAGTTAGAGTAGTTTGTTTGTTTATCCACCCGCATTTACTCTTTTTCGCACTTAGTATAAGTTACAGTAAAATCTATCGAGCCATAATTTTAATTTGGGGGTCTAAATAGCTCTTGTATTTTCACACATTTTAGAGCATTCAAAGTAGAATTAATAAAGAGGAACAGAAAAAGAAAAGAAAAATTACCTCTTGCTTGAGCGTGCTCTTTTTAGTGAAGGAATATTTTAGGGTTCAAAGAAATTTATTCAATTCTCTTTGAAGCCTAAAATATTTTGCTTACAATAAATAAATTCCTAAGGCAAGAGCCTCTAGAATGTCTTTAACGTAAGAGGGAAAAGAAAAGAATAGAGGAGCTAGAAAGAGGGGGGTCAAAAAGCGTGAAAAGTGTGCTAAATTTTGAGAGGCCTCCTCCATTTATAGAGGCTGGGATGTTCGAAAAATTAGCTAAATGATCAAAATACAAACTAGGACGCATCCTAATCTCTAAAAAATTGAAAATGATGAGTTTTATCTCAATCCAAGTGCCCTCGGGCCGTGGCCCGCAAGCGAGCTAATTTTTGACATTAACTAACAACCAATCACAAAATTATTTATTTAATTTTAATTGTCTAACCAATTAGAATTAATTTAAATTAATCATGTGTGGTTGGTTCCACCTAAACAAAATGCATGCAGACCGTGCAAATTTGATCATGCAATATCTTTCAATTCGACTCCGATTTGGAAATCGGGCACATCGTCGTGATCGTGAGAACCTCATTTTTATGTAATGAATGAATTAATGCATGTAATGAAATTATGATTTTTTTTGGATATATGAATGGTCACTCTAGTCATCTTCCTTGATTAAATTATGGGTGCAAAATCAAGTGTCTACAGCTATGTTTGGTTGGAGTGAAAATAGGGAGGATGAAAAATTAACGAGAGAAAATAGGAGAGATTTTGTGTGGAATGGGCATTTGGTTAGAGTGATTTTGGGTTAGAGAAAATGGTGGGGTCCACCTATTTTCTCCCCTGGCCTACCATTTTTCAACCCCCCCCCCCCCCCCCCCCCCCCACACAAAAAAAAAATAGAGAGAAAATGGGAAGGGGAGGTGGTTTGATGAAAATGACTTATCTACCCCTTCCCCTTTTTCAAAGTAAATTCAATGTTAAAACTTTCTTTTTCCTTTTTTTTTTTTTTCTTTTCTTTTCTTTTTCTTTGCTACATTGAAACTTATTTTTTCTTTTTCCTTTTATGGGTTCTTTGGTTGACGTTGAACCTTCTTTAAAAAAAAAAAAAAAAAAAAAAAAAAATCTTTTTCTGGGTTTGTCATTGAACCTTTTTAAATATATACTCCCTCCATCCCACTTTGTTTGTCCTGTTTGAAAAGTCAAACTTTTTAAGGAAACATCATTTATTGTCTTGTCTACCTTTTAAAAATGTATAAGTTTCCAAAACTACCCTTAAATAAATTTATCAAAAATTTGAATTATTAATAAAATAGGGGTATAATAGGAACATTAGTAAATTAATGACTTTTATTTTTAGAAACAGGACAACATTTTGGGATATCCCAAAATGGAATAGAGGACAAACAAAGTGGGATGGAGGGAGTATATATATATATATATATATATATATATATATATATATATATTTCTAGATTCTTTGATACTCACATTTAAACTCTTTTTTTTTTTTTTTTTTTTGATCCTTACTTTGAACCATTTTTTTTTCCTTTATAAAATATTTATATAAAAAAGGTTATGTAGTAAGGGCATGAGAGTAAATTTATACAAACTCTATTTTCTATCTCTCCACTTTCCACCCTCCAACTAAACACAAATGAGGGAAATAAAATCTCTTCTATCTCTCCATTTTCCATCTTCCCAATCAAATGGACCCTAAAGGAAATTTGCTTGAAAGAAAATTCATTTCTGGTATTCCGGCTAAACCTAATAGAGCACCATTCCTAGCTTTATCATGTTGGTTTTGTACTACAATTAGTTATTTAACATTAAAACGGTAATACCCGTACGTCAGTTGAGACATGAGACTCTCTCTCTCTCCGTTCCTCCCTTTAGTTTAACATCGGATATGAAGCAGGGATGAAGTTACAGGTCTTATTTGGGGCAAAACCTAAATAATAATGGCTTCCCCATTAGACTAGTATAGGTGTAAAATTTTTAATAAACAAATTGCCACATCACTTTAAAGGGATGCCGCATCATTAATTCGTTAACCATGTAAGTATTGACACTAATGGCAATTAATAGCTAGACCAATAGCGCTCACTTTTAACACTTTAGAGATTAATATCACCGCTCACCCTTGGCACAATGGTCACTCCACATGCATAAGTGCTTGTGGGGTGTAAGGGGGCAAGGGTTGGGGTTCAAGTCTCTAGGAGGGAGCTACACACACATATACACTTATATTAGAATAAAGTAGAATTTCTATCTTGTATATAAAATAAAAATTCAGAGATTAATAGCACTCATTTATTCGGACTTGGTTGAGAAGATCTGAAGAATGCCTCATGATATGCTTACCTAAAAATCAAAACGCTTTAGAAGTTGGAAAATTCATTCCACATCGTTTTAATAAATAGTATTTGATATCTTAAACTTTATATATATATATATATATATATATATATATATATATATATACAAGATAGAAATTCTACTTTAAATCTAAGCATATATGTGTGTGAAACTCCCTCCTGAAGACTAAAACCCCATCCCTTACTCCCCATACCCCACAATCATTTATACTTGTGAAGTGACCACTACATGGTGGTGATATCTTATACTCTTATCACTTTGTAGTTTATACGATGGAAATTTTAAAAGATATGGAGTAGTAATTTTGCTTTTTTTTTTGTCTTTAAAATTTTAGGGGACATAATTGTAACTTAATTATAGAATTATCTCTGTCAGGACATCACAAAAGAGGTTTCTAGCTAATTGGTTGTAACACCCCATAATTTTATTACTTATTTCTTTCTTATGCTTAAATTAAAAAGAAGGCCCACAATTAAATGAATTTAATTGATTTGAGCCTAAGATATTTAAATCTAATAATTATTATGGTATAAGAGGCCCAAGTGAGATGGCATAAGTATATATATATATAAATGGGCCTTGATAAGCTTATAAAAAAAATTAAAAAAAAAAAAAACCCTAGCCTTTTACCTTTTAAGTTACACATGTATATACATATGAGGTTTCCTTTTGTTTCAGCCGCAACACACTATTAAACTTTTCTTTTCTTCACTGTGGCTATGCGTGGAAACTGCAAGTATGGTTTTCCCCTGCTCTAAATTTAGGAAGTTTGAATATTCAATGTCTAGCAATTGTCCCACACTTACATGAAAGACATGGGTTTGCACATGAAGTTATTTTAGTACCTAGTCCATGAACCTAATCTATCACTATATTAATGGAAAAAGGACTCCAATGATTGTTATCATACTTACACTAGGCAAGTACATATAGGCTTGTGTCATGGAATGGAGCTAAGAGGCGTTGGTTTGATGAATCTCCACCTATCCTTATATTAATGGAAAAGATGACCTATAATTGTTATTATATTAGATTAGGAATGACGAATATAGTCTTTTTTTTTCCCCCTGTTTTCATCGTCAAATATAATCATGACCTTTTCAGCCACTAGCAGGTTGAGATGACTTCTTAAAACAAGAAATTTTCAACAAAGAAAAATATCTAGATATTTCTTATACCCTTTCCAATGACATCAAAATAATGCCTTCATTGTTTTTCTATATTAGCAAATAAAACATCCACTAACTAGGAATGAAATTGGGCAGTAGAGAGGGAAAAGAAATTTGAGCAAAACTAGGCCTTACATATAGTTTGAATTATAAGGCAACTTTCAGTAACTGCAATCAGAGTGGCGCAGCGGAAGTGTATCTCAAAGAATCTAACATCTCCATAGGCTTTAATATTGATAGATAAAACTATTTAAGTGTGAAAATAGATTTTTAAGTGGGAAATTCGTGTATTGATGGATCTATTTTTGGTTGATAGGCCAAGAATGTATTGACCCCTTGTGATGAATTAACCAATTAATTTAGCCAAGTTAATTAATTAATCCAATTAACATGCAATACACGTGGTAGCATAAACAAATTACCAACTAAGTTAATATGTAGCAGAAAATAAAGTTGACACGGTGATTTGTTTATGAATGGGGAAAACCTCCAAGGCAAAAACCCCATCGGGTGATTTTAAGGTCACCACTCTCGAAAATCCACTATTATCACAATAAGCAGTTACAAGTAAAGGAATCCCAGTACCTTATACCAATCTACAGTTGAACCCTTACCCCAATACCCAATTGGACTTGTTCTGTAGTGACAATCTCTCCTTTCAATACACGGCTCCCAGTACGTAACTAACCAATCGATGCACAGATCCAAGTACGTGACTAACCACCAACTTGAGAAGGATGTTGGCTGCAAAGTTCTTCAGTTCATCAACACGATGAAGATCATGAAGCTCCTTAGTTACAAAATCCTACGGCGTACAAACGCAGTAGCTTCTACAAGAGATAGATGAACTAGGGCAAATTGTCTCTAGTTACAATATACTTGTGAAAAACTTTTGCATTACGTTGCATTAGCTGTGACGGCCCTTAAAATAATCCTTATATATGTTTGGGATTGTGAGAAAAGAAAGCCTAAACAAATATACACAGATTGGTGTGAAATCAGATCTGAAAAACCGATTTTCGTAAATCTCGATAGATAGGTTATCTATCAAGCAACTGTCGAGCATCAGACTGAAGATCCCTTTTAAACCTCAATAGATGCTATATGTCAAGCTAGCTGTTGAGATTTAAAATCCAGCACTTCTTCGCTTGTTTCTTGGACAGATTTGCATGGCTTTAACACTTGGACTTGAACTCTTGTTTCTTGAAGTATTAAATACATCCTAGATCTACCCAATTACAAGTAAAGTACGTTTTGTCAAAGGATTAGCTAATTCTAAATGACATATGTTCCTAACATGATTCACATATGTCCTAACATTAGTATTGCTAGGTTCTAATTCTATTGATTTATTGTGACTCAAGGGTCGTTGATTTTATTTTTGCAAATAAGAGGTAAGTGGTGTTTACTAATTTTGGGGGGGTTTCCCAAAACAGTTTTGGTTATCAAACTATCCTTATATCAAAGAAATTTGTTGATATTTTGTAAATATATTGATATTCTATAAATGTATAATAAGCACATTTTATGGAAACGTTGACTATTTTTATATGAAAAACTTGTGAGACAACCTAAACTTATTTCAACTTATATGTGTGGATAAATCTTTGTATTTTTGAGTATTAAGACTGGATTATTTGTTATGAGCATCTTGAATTTTTTTTGAATTCTATGGCAAGTCGTGATTAAAAGCTCAGTATTGTATTTAGTCCTTAGCAAGAGACAATCATATTGTAGCTAGTCCTTAGCAAGGGACGGTCTCAGAAAAGGGGACAGTGCACATTTGGTAGTTCCTTAGCAAAGGAGTATACCATTGAGGATCCAAAAATGGAGCTCCTTAGCAAGGGAGTGCTCTTTCAGGTTCCAAAAGAGCCACCTTTAAGAAAAGGGATGAAAAGGGGGTTCCTGTTCTAAAAGAGGACAGCATAACCCTATCAACAGGGTGTAAACGTTGATCACGAGAAAAGTCTAAGAAATTGTTTATATGATGGTGTTGGTATATTACGATGGCTCACAATATAATTATATATATATATATATATTTTTTTATTTGAAATATTTGATGTTAAAAATATAGATGGTTTGAAAGTTATAAATTTGTAGTGTGGATTATTCATTTAAAAGGTTTGTTCCCACACCCCAATGTTAGTGAATTCCACTAATTGAGTTATTTCACCCTCCTTTTATTTCTCCTCACAGATATATTAGAGGGATCATTGGAGTAGAGATTCCTGAAAGATAACAGTAATAAATTATATTGTGGAACTGAGGATTTTATTATTATTTTTATGGTATTAAATGTTGTATTGGAGAATTATTTTGAGGATATTTTATCCTTGGTGGGATTAGAGCTCTGACAATTGTGATGAGATTTTAGGTTGCTGGTTGCATTTATTAAATATTTTTATGGATTGTTTAAATTGAATAGACTTTTATTATTTATGTTTTTGGGGCGTTACATTGGTACTTTACCGAAAGGAAGAAGCATAATCTAGACTCAAACTCAAGCTCAAATAATTTTTTTCCCCCACAACCAACACAAAAAAAAAAAAAAAAAAAAAAAAAAAAAAAAAAAAAAAAAAACACTCATACTCATGCTCAAATAGTGTTTTCTTTTCACAACCAAAACAAAACAAAAACAATTAATCATGCTCAAGCTTATACTCATACTCTAGCACAAATAAAATTTTTATTTATTTTTTTTTTTTCACAACAGTTTATGGTACACTGATCGAGCACAGCGGAAGGTAACACATTACACACCAACACAGTCACATGAGATCAACTCATGAACAAAACAAACCCTAGGAAGTAAAAGTAAAAATAAAAATGGGAACAGAATAATCCATACACACTGACACTAACACATATGACTCATTGAGCTAAAACAAACTCTATATATATAAAGGAAGAAAGTAATCCATACAAAATGATCAATTACCTTACTCAACAAATTCATACAAATATATGATATATCCATGGAAACGAACAAAGAAATAAAAATAAAAAAAAAAAAAAAATCAATTAGAGACAAAATCAAAATTAAAGCCTAGAAAGACACAATACATAGAAAAACACACACAAATATTAGTTACCCTTGTATATTAGTGGCAGAATTTGACGGATCAGACAAATCAACCAGGGTTTTGGTCTGGACTCCAGAGAGGGCTAATTGAACCATTGCCTCTCAAAATTGAGAGAGAGAGAGAGAGAGAGAGAGAGTTCTTATTTTAAAATGAGAGAACTAAGAGTTTTATGTGTTTAGTTCTAGTACAAAATGACGTTGCTTGGTTTAACATAACACTAAATGACGGTGTTTTGTTTATATATATATATATATATATATATATATATATATATATGTATGTATGTATGTAAATCAAAGACCGACGTTCCGGTCGGCTGACATTGAAAATGCTTCGCTTGATTCAACTACAAGCCCCGTCTTTATCAGCAACCCACAGCAACAACGTGGTCAACTCAGAATTGGGTTGCAAATCAATCTAAATCGAGGGTTGTTTAGCCCCATTCTTGGCTATATCAATGATTGAAAAACACATACATTTCACTAGACAAACGCATAAACCTCAAATTGGAGTTAATAGTAAATTTTGTGTTATCCAAAAAAAAAAAAAAAAAAGAAGAAGAAGAAAATTCCTTTGTGTTCGTGTGTAGTGCAAAGCAATGAGGCCAATTTCTATATATTGGATTTAAATTCTAAAAGGATTTCCTTTAAAACCTCCTATATTACACCTCCATTATAATATTACCCCATCATTTATTTTATTAATAAATAGTTACATATACAAATACAATCACAATAAATATATATTAAAAATTTTCATAATTATCAAATTCTATGTATATGTGGAAAACAAAATTAGGCTTGTATTTTGTTGAAACTAGCTCATGTCCCATGCGATGCATGGGCACAATATAAATTTATTTTAAAATATTATATAAGAAATTATCTTTATGACCATGCAACATAAACTCCTCCTTTATTTATTATTTCCTTACATGGTTAAGATAAATAAAAAGCTAATATAAAACGTTACAACATATTTTCAAAAGTAAAATAAATCTAATGAGTGCTCTTATGTCTATCAAATATTGATATGCATGTCGAAAAAAAAGTTATATAGTTGACAGGGCTTCAAAATTGCGAATCCTAATTATTTTGTTGAGTTGGCAAAAACCATAAGTGTTAATGTAACTTTGACAAAACACCAAAAAGAAAGACACATATGGGTAATTTTAAGAATTTATTTTGATCAAACCTTTGTCAAAGAAAATATTTCTTTTTAATCACTATCATGTTTTATGAGTACATCAAGGGTGACTATACTTTAGCCTAAGCGAGGATTCAATACACTTTTAGGCATGTCACAGCCATACATACATATACTCTAACCAAGCTAATTGTTGAATTAGTACAATCATGAACAATTATTAAATTAGTACCTGTAAGCTTAGTTGTATGCTCATCCAAGGCACTAACATTTATAGGGAAGATGTCTCCCAAATTCTTGCATAATAATTGTAGTAGCAACATCACCATTTGTTTAGCAAAAAGAAAAAACATCACCATTAAGCCCAACAATCAAGTGAGAAAAAAACATTTATAAGTGAAGGGGTTGATCACCGTAAACATTTATCATTTGAACTACATTCCCGAGTACGATTAAGGTTTATTACCATTCGCCTATTAAGTCTTGCTCTATTACAACTATCAGTATCATGGATCATTGCTATGTCATTAGGCTTTTTACTCCTATGTCTTCCATCTCCAAATTTCTTTGACAACTCTATGTTTGTGTAATACATCTATGCAATCTTTTTCTTGTACATGATCATACGCCTTCTTTGGAAAAGGTATTTGAAAAATACTTCTTTGTTTTGTTTTGTTTTGTTTTCTTTTTTTATTATTATTAATTTTTTTTGTGCATTAACAACTGTTTTTTTTTTTTTTTCTTATTGAATTATAAACTAAATACTTCAAATTAACATAATATTTTTTCTATGGGTTAACAGTTATTATTTTTTAATTTCCTTTCTTACTGAATTACAAACAATTTTTAGAGATGACTAAACTAAATACTTCAAACGAACATAATATTTTGGGATTGAACAACAAATCAATATTTTTTTGTGGGTTAACAATTGGTTTTTTTTATTGAAGTATAAATAGTTTTTAGAGAGCTAAACTAAATACTTCAAACGAACATAATATTTTGGGATTCAACAATAAATAAATAAATAACTATTTAAGAGGAACATGAAATTTTGAAAATGATCATACCTTTTTGAAATGAAATGTAAATATTGGGAGAAAAATTATAGAAGCATAACTTTTGGAGGCCTAAGGAGACAGGGATATGTAAAAGAATAGATTTTATAACATGCAAAGCCTTTCACCTACATGTTGAGAGGGTCAAGCCTAGGTCATAATATGTAAGGTAATAAATAGGATTGGGATTTTCATAAGGTTTGGTCTATTTTTAAAAGATAATCCATTCTTTAGAGTAATTGTCAATAATAGCCCATATTTTATGTAACTGTAAAAATAAGTTACTGTGATCTATTGGGCAACAATTAAAAAAAAACTTAATGAAAGGGGTTAAAAAAGCTAAATGCAAAATTAGAGTGTCACATGACAGAAGCTCATGCACTCCCACATAAGGTCTCTGCTTTTATATATACTAGCATTTAACCTGCGCAATGTGTGGGATCATTTTACCTATTAGAAGACAATCAAAACTTATATAGTTTTTTGACTTTTAAATATTTTCAAAGACAAATTTACACTTAGCTCAATATACTTCACCTACTTTTTTCTAAAAAATGTCATCCAATAATGTAACATGACATTATTTATAAATTGCAAATCTAAAGCCAACCAATATATTGATTATCAAATCCTTTCTATAAAATAGATATATATGTGACATGTCAATTCCTATCGGATTATATACCAACCCAAACCCAATAAAATGGCACATTTATTCATGACCAATCTACCGTTAGATCCTATCAAAAAAAAAAATCTCCAGTTAGAAAACATTTAGCAAAAGAATTAAAAATAAAACCTACAGTCAACTAAAATTTAGCCAAAAAAAAAAAAAAATTAGCTATAAAAAAAATGGGAAAGTAAGCAGAGAAAGAGAAAGAAATACAAAAAGAAAAGTTGTGTAAAGAACATAAGAAAAAGAGAAGGGCTGTCGAGGCCCTTAAATGCCAACAATTAGCTCCTCTTTTACTTCCAAGTAAGTTTTCATTTTAATTTTTTGTACTCTTCTCTCACCTTCACTAATTAGTCACATAATTGATAATCTTCATTTTGATGTTGGCCCATATGTTTAACTTGAAAATAATAGTCTATGTCTGTGTTAATTTGATAATCTTCATTTTGTTTTTGTTTTTGAAATTTTTGTTCTTTGTCATACCAGGAGGGGGGGGGGGGGGGGGGGGGGGGGGAGGGGGTGGGGGGGGGAGGGGAATACTATCAATGAAATTTTAAACTTTTTCCCTAGTAACATACCAACCCCTTTTATCAACAAAATTTTCAAACCAATCTTAGTCACATAATGTGATTCAGAATCATCCAAAAGTGGAGGTAATCCATAGCAGCAAAAGAAGGATTAATGGGGAAAAAAAATTAGATTTGATAATTTGATGGACCCAACTTACAAAAGCCAACAATCTTGTTAAACTCGATAATCGATTTATAGTTCCTCACAATATTGACTTATTGGTGAAATTTCAAGCTCACATAAATGTTGAGTGGTGTAATCGTTCAAATTCTATCAAATACTTATTCAAGTATATTACGAAGGGGCCTAATCGTGCAACTTTGATTCTTGAAGAAAATTTACATGTTGATGCTTCTATTGGAATGCAAAATATGACAGACACGGATGAAGTTAAGGGATACTTAAATTGTAGATATATGTCTACCATAGAGGCATGCTGGAGGATATTTGAGTTTGAAATTCAATATCGACAAAATCCAAATTCAATTTTACATACAACTTCATATTAAATTGTAAATCAGCCTCACTACACAAATCCACTTTTTCCTCTAATGTATCTTGTTGATCATACACTATTCAATAAACACTATTGCCACATTTATCTATGTTCTAGGCATTTAATTTACACAGAAGACTATTGCAACCACAATAGCTATCACTGCTGCTCAATGCTATGACAATCTTTTTACTCAAGAATTCTCCTTCCAGAATCTCATCTCTTTTCTTTATTCTTGCACGTTAATAGTGAGAAAATTTTTATGTTCCCAAAATCAAAGCTAGTCTACAAAAATCTGTAAAACCAAATCAAACACATTTGATTCAAGCATCTCTTCTAAAACTTTGAATGGAATTAAGAAAAAAAGGGGAAAAAACCAAAGTTCATAGTATTGAGACACTAAAGAAAATAATAATCTGCCATTATAAAACCAAAAAAAAAAAAAAAAAAAAAAAGGAGAGGAAAAGCAAAGTTCATAGTATTGAGATACTGAAGAAAGTAATAATCTGCCATTAAAAAAAATGAACTAACTTCATAAGAAATGGAATTCATTTATTTTGCTAGTCTAAATTTGATTACTTAATAATTTATACTATTCTCAAAATTTGACATATATAAATAAATGCTTAAGAAATGATAATCATCATTAATGGGCTCAAAATTTCTTTTTTAGATAGTGTGTATAGAATATTTAATTCATATGAATAGAAACTGTTGTAGACTTTAAGGAGTTGGGGGCTTTGGTAGAGATGAAGAAGTTTGTAACATTAAATATTAAACATTAAAGTTCCAAAAAAAGAAAAAAAGAAAAAAGAAAAAAGAAAAAAGAAAAAAAAATATATATATATATATATATATATATTAAAATGAGATTATTTCCTCGTATATATAATAGAAAATTAACTATCTATCTAATTTATTACGCATATGCAGAATACCTTTTTCCTTTTCGACTTAAAATTTATACTAAGGCAACCAATATTTGTTCATTTAAGGTATATAGCACTGAGCAAATAAACTTGTGAAGTCTATATTCCACTTTAAAAGTTATTATGTGATCATTTAGATCCCACATGGTGAAAAAAAAATTTATATCTTTTAGATGCAAACCCTTGGCTTAAGCCTTCAGTTATCTCTGAAATTATCCTTCTTGCAAGTTCAAGCAAAGCTAAAACACCAACATAGAAAACATAAATAGTCATAAATTTCATGGGTCAAATAATTTAGTTAAGAATTACAACACAACCATTGATTTAAGGAAAAGAAATTTTGAAATATGGATCTATAATATTGCAGACAAAAAAATAAAATAAAGTTTTTCTAGTCCTCTTAACTACCAAAGTTTTGAACCATAAATTAACATTCCATAAAGTACATCACTTTCCTCTACCTTAGAGGATAACAACTTGTGTCATAAACATGTACAAAAGAAGGAAAATACGTAAAAATGTTTATATCTCATGGACAGAGAGAAAACAATTAAACCTTCCAAAAGCAAATTATGTTGCTATTTGGCTTGAGGTATCTCTAAAATTAACCTTTCTTGTAACTTTATAAAATCCTAAAATAGAAATTTAGAAAACTTTAGTAGCTATAATTATGATGAATCAAATATTGTCAAAAGCATAAATGGATAACAAACCAATTCTAGTTTATCAAATTGTTTGAAGCTATGGGTGATAAGTTCCAGCCCTATAATAGATAAAATTTTGGTGAGAATCAATTCATGGACATCCAATGTTTTGTCATTTGTTGTTTGGTATTCACATATATTGGACCAGCATGTTTGTTCTACCTAAAAAAATCGCCAAGTAGAGAGAGAGCTGATTCAACTGGTTTTTGTAAAAAGGTATTGATTCCTCGGCTTTTGATGCTAAGTATTTTTGGGAAGTATCTAATTAGATTAATCAATAATTTTACCAAGGTAAAAACAGATTATGCCCATCTGCCTTTACTGGGTGCTAGAGCCAATCATTATTTCTCACATAAACCATGATAGGGCAGCACACCAACAACAATGCATATATAGTAATATAGACATTAAAAATGCCTTTAAGCTAAGTATTACATTGATGTCAAGACAGCCAACAAATACCAACTGAAGGACTTATAGAGATATATTATTATAAAACCACAACTACTAACCTTGAGGTAAAAATGCCTTCAATATAAGTATTCAAGATGGCCTAAAATACCAACTAAAGGTCTCATAGAGTCACTTTATTTCAAAAATCACAGCTGCAAGCCTTAAGATCAACATTGACAACATATACTGAAAGAGACAAATATATTAAGGAATGGAACAGCAATCTAAATGTATGAAGAAACATTAGCAATAGCAATACCTTCCTTCACCGATTCCTTGCACTTGCATCACCTTTGACTAAGTTGAAACCCCATCCTTCAAGACTTGAAGTGTCCCATCTTCTAAACCTTGGTTGCTTCAAGATGATTTAATTTGAAACAGAGTAGTATGAGAGTTATTCACAACTATAATCAAACACATTGAAGGCAATCCATTAATAAACAATTGAAACAACACTGTTTGATGACTACTAGAGGCTTTTTGTGGGTATTTAACACTATGGGCCTTTGGGACTTAGTGGTGAAATCTATGATACTTATGTTGTCTCTTTCCCTATATATATATTTTTTTTCCTAGAGCCTAAGCCACTGCGTTGGCTTGGATCATGTCCTACAGGAACCCGTGTTATACTTTTCATACTTCTCTTTTTGACGATAATACAATTTCTGCCTTTTCAATCTAAAATAATAATAAACAATCAAAACAGAATTGAACTCCAACTATTGAACCAAATTTGGTTTACCAAATAGAGAAAATCAATCACCCCACTAAACATGTGGCATAGTATTCTTAAATTTCACTTCTAATTTGCAAGTTGTAAAATATGCACTACTAATTAATGAAATTAAATAAATAAAGAATCAAACCCAAAAGAAAAAGAGGAATGAATTCGCCTTTGTTGTTTCCCATCTCAACTGTATATTTTTATATTCCATGGCCATTGATCCTTATATCCTCACTTTTGATATTGTTAATTTTCATAGATGTTTCTTTACTTTTTTTATTTATCTAACATTTGCTAACTATTCCATGCATCACACGGGTTAGCAACGCAATGTGATCTTTCACTTGGATTTATACTCCATAACAGAATATAATAATGAAATAAATTAGAAAATGTAATAAGCATATTTTTATAGATATAATTAAAGCAATTATCATTTTTTTTCCTGCACAATCATTTTCATAGGTATATAATATATGTAATGAACAATTTCTACTTCTTAAGTAACCAACCAATTAGTGAGATATACTCTCTAAAAAAGTGGAGGGTCTGATGTGGAGATCGGGAAATGTACATGTAAGGTTGAATTTAATCAACCATTTTGTTAGTTTTATTCCATGCCAATTTGCTTGTAATTTAGCATTTAGGGACCCTATATTTAGATGGGAATCATGTAAGGGTAGTGTGTGAGAGAGTGTGAAGAAAAGCTCAAGAGTGTGCACTCAGCAGGGCCTCGCAACTGGATCTTGCGACTGGCTCACGGCTGGTGAGTCGCCAAAGGAGGCACACGTGTGAAGTATGTAAAGGAGTTGAAGAGTCACGCCAGCTAGAGCACTACAGGACAAAACTTTCGATCTGGCCAGGCAGTTAGCTCGCGACTCAGTCAAGTCGCTAGACCACTCTGTTTAGGAAAAACTGACCTTTCGCATTCCAAACACACACCAGTATAAATACCCCTTATACCCACATATTGTAGAGAGATTCCAGAGAGAATTTTGAGAGAAAAACCCTAGAGAAAAACAATATTGACTCATCCACAATCTTCATCCTTTGATTCTCCAAATTCCTCTACTCTCACCCTCTCCATTGATACATCCTTAAGAGGTACATTAGCCAAATCCTTATCTCACCATACCCATATCTATGAGAAGGTTATTTGGTGCTTGGGAAGTAGTTAGGAAGGGACCAATTGATATTGGTTGATGCTATGGGCTATAGTGGAATCTAGTAAGCTAGAGAAGACAAAGGTTCGGCGTAACCTCGTTGGAGCAAGAAGTTTAGAGGGCTTAGGTACACTGGGTAGATTAGGCTTGAAGGGTCTTCTGCTATTCATGTATCCAAACTTCATTCTCTAGTGGATTATTGACCGCTTGGAGGGCAGCGGAGAGGTTTTACATGGAGGACTTCAGTTTCCTCTTTGATAATACATCGCTGTATTGTCTTTGTGTTTGCATCTCTCTTCCCTTAATCTTTGCCATTTAATTTCTATTGTGGTTGTGATTTTATTTGGTTTAGATTGTTTTATCAATTCTGTTTTAGC
Organism: Quercus tomentella; assembly: GCA_028535165.1. Classification (NCBI taxonomy): domain Eukaryota; kingdom Viridiplantae; phylum Streptophyta; class Magnoliopsida; order Fagales; family Fagaceae; genus Quercus; species Quercus tomentella. The sequence goes on from JAPQVY010000068.1 coordinate 80,235,952, forward strand.
TTATTTTCATATTCCGTACATACATTGTTTGATAATAAGCTTGAATTGGTAATTTGTAATTTGGGGGTCTAAATGTTCAAGGTGTTTTACACAATATTTGAACATTCAATTGGTATCAAAACGGGTACACTTGTTGTGGTTTAAATACCTAAGTGTGATCCTTGACCCCTTGTGTTTATTGTCATGGATAGTGCTTTGTATGCTTCTATGAATGTTTGTGAGTGTAAGATGCCATGTATTTGTGATAATGCCTCTATGAGTGTTAATCCTCATAATTATGATGACATGTTACTTGAATCTTTGGATGTTGTTGATATTCTTAACATCAAACTCTTGAAGAAAAAGGCTAGAAGTTTAATAAGGATTTGAGCAAGTTATTTTATGAAAAGGATGATTTGATTGCTAAGCTTAATGAATCCAACAAATTGGTTGAGAAATATAAGAAACTTACTGAAAATTCTCTTGAAAAGCTGAAAGAGTTTGAATGTTTGAATATAGACTTGGATACTAAACTTGTTTTGTCTAACAAACTTGTTGATGAGCTAAAATGTGAGAATGAATCTCTGAAAATGCATGTCAAGTGTTTGATTGTTGAACCTATTGCTAAAAAGGATGATAATATATGTTACAATCATGTCGTGATACCCGATTTTATGCCTAATGTGTGTTCTATCTCTAAGGGCAAATCCATGTACATTCCTCCACACAAAAGAAATCAAAAGGTGGAGAGAAAAGCTCTTAAGTCAAAGCCTCCGTTTAGGTCTCAACCTAAGGCTTTTAATGGATCTAAATTTGTTCCAACTTGCCACCATTGTGGTGTGATTTGTCATATAAGACCTCAATGTCATAAGTTGAAGAGGGAGCAAAACCATGTTGCTAGATCCCTTCCCAAAAAGCCTAGCGGACCTAAACACATTGTGTGTCACCATTGTGGTGCTTCTAGTCATCTAAGACCTCATTGCTCTAAGTTTCATGCTCTTAAAAGAATCAAAAGAAAAGAGAAACTTGAGCTTTATGGAAATTGTGCTAAAAAGGGTAAACCGGATTTAAGTGAAAATAGCATGTTGTTAAAGAAAGTGTTTAATGCTCTTAACTCCTTGTCTATGTGCATCTCTGGTTCTCATTCTTCCAACCCTCGTCTCACTTCTCATGAGACACTCATTCCAAACGATCGTTCCGTTTGGATGAAGAAGGGTTCCTATGGTTGAGTTTTTGTTCTTTTGGTCCTTGATCTAATTCTTTCGATCTTTGTAGGACCTTTCATGCATTAAACGTCATATTCTCATGCATTTTGTGCATCTTACATTTCTTTATATGCATTGTTTGTTTTTTATCTTACTTTTACGTTTTTATTTTGTGTGAGTAAAAAATCTAAAACCACATAAAAAGTAAAAAATTCAAAAAGTTTGATCATATATGTTTGAGCACATATCATATGTTTGTTTGGCCTATTACCTCCGTACAAATGGCTTAGTGCATTTATAAGTTTAGCTTGTTATGTATGCACATCTATCTTTGTGGGAAAAATCTTGACATTTATGTGTGATTATTGTAAATCGATCTTCAAGCTTGTCATGAATGATTAGTCAATAGCCATGTTGGTTTTGATACATGTGTAGACTTGTGCCTATATATCATCCCACACTTTTTTTTTTTTTTTTTTTTTTTGTGCTTAAAGAGCTCAACCAATATAAATCTCAAAATGAAAAGAGATAATGAGCTGCAAAAGCCGTCGCATATACTAGTATTTAACTAGGAAAAAGGGAAAGCGACTTTTATGAAAATGTATGATGCCCAAAAAGTCAAATGCTTGTTTATCAAACTCAAAAATTTCAGGCATCGATCTCAAAATGAGATATATTGATTCAAAATGATCAAATGTTATGAATTATAAGAAGCCAAATGAAAAGCTTCAAAGAGTTGTAATCATTTTTGTGGGAGGTCATATATGTTCATTTCTATAATTGAGATAGACCACTTGACTTTGTACTAGTTGTGTATGACTCGATTGAATTGATCATTGAAGCTTCATTTTAGATTAAGGACTATTCCACACTTGATACACACACACAACACATATGCCTAATGTTCAATGAATGCCTTATTCATTTGTTCGATTGTACTTGTTTAAATGTGCTGTGTGTGTGCTCATTTATATATGGATCAAACCAAAAAGTTTTTTGATCATTTTATATGAATTTGGAAGTGATTTTTATCACTCTTTTGTGTTCATGTTTTGTGCTTACTTTGTTTTTCATTGTTTTAAACATATTTTGTGTTGAAAAAATAGGTGTCAGAGTTTTTCGTGACTTGCGAAAATTTTCGCGACTCATCTCCCGACTCGCAAAAATTTTCGCGACTCGCCCAGTCGCAAAAATTTTCGCGACTCGCCCAGTCGCAAAATGCCTAGAAACAGCTTTTTAAAGAGCTTTTCGTGGGAAACCTGTTTTAAACCTCTCCCATCCTTTCTTTAACCTCTCTTTCAATATTTTTACAACAAAACCCAATCAATTTGAATGGTTTTTCATTCCATTAACATCTCTAAGGTAATTTTAGACTTTTTTCATTGTTTTGGATTCTTAGATTATGTTTTGGAGAGTTTTATACTTTTGGTTGGGATTTTCTTCATAGGGGTTGGGAAAACTTTTTTTTTTTGGTCAAATCTTTGTATGAGATTGGTTTCTTTTGATGATTTGCTTTGGATGTAGGCCCCTTGTGGCATAAAGAACATGTATTAAGGGTGGATTTCATGATGTTTATGCATTGTTTCACATTGTTGTTCATAGTGTGCATGCTAGATGTTTGATAAAATGCCTCTTAGGCATTTTCTCACTTGTTTGGAGTCCGATGAGTACCAAACTTTGGGGTTTCTCATATTTCCTTATTAGGATCATATTTGGTTCATTGGTTGTATATTTAACACACCTTGCCCCACATGTGCATTTTCCATGCTTTGGTCATGCATTGCACATAGCCACCTTTTGCACAAACCTTTGCTACCCTTATTATGCATTGGTCTATACCTTATTTCTTCATCATAGCATGTCATGTTTACCTTATGCTTTGTAGCATTTTGTTATCTTAGGTTTGGCTTCATTTTCTCATTCATCTCGCACCTCTCATGCATCATTATCATTGGTCGTACCTTCATCTCCTGCCCTCATTTCTCCTTGACCTTTTGTCTATTCGTGACAAAAAAGGGGAGAGTATACTCTAGAGAGTATACCGGAGAGTTTTGTCATTTCTATATGACTCTTATGCACACTCTTAGGGGGAGAAATTATGTTTCTCATGCACATTTGTAGGGGGAGAGATATTCCATAGGGGAGATGCATATACCAAGGGGGAAAAGACTTTGTGTTAATAAGAAAACTTTGTTTTGCTTTTTTTTCTTTATGTTTGTTTTCTTGTTTGCTTTATGGTGCTTTGAGTTATGTTTAGTATCCATGCTTTGCTGTTCTCATTGCATCGTGTTTATGTATTGAACATGCATTCATCCTTATGCTATTGTGCTTCATTGAATGCATGTTCGGATGATCATTTGCTTTGCTATATAATCATCGTAGTCATTTCCATATGACTGTCATGTGTTTGATCAAGTTGCTCATATGTTTCACAACATGTTTACTTGATCGCTTTTTACTTGTCACATTATACTTGTCCTTTTATTACTTGCTTTACCTTGAGGGTCTAATGTGTTTTGTGTAAGTGTTTTCAGGTTACAAGTTGTGAGGGATTTCACAATTTGCTCCAATACCAATGGGCTTGGTCTGCGATCGAATGCTATAAAAGATATGTTCCCCCTCATCTTTCACCAATTGGTGGTTGGATAAATTGGTAAGGCACATGGTCCGACAAGTGGTATCAGAGCCAAGGTCATAAGTTCGAGTCGTTGGAGCCGCATTGTGAGGGAGGGATTGTGAGGGATTTTACAATTTGCTCCAATATCAATGGGCTTGGTCTGCGATCGAATGTTATAAAAGATATGTGCCCCCTCATCCTTCACCAATTGGTGGTTGGATGGATTGGTAAGGCACACGGTCTGACACAAGTATATATGTTCCAAGTGCATCACAACTTCTCATCATTTTGAGGGGGGGAAACTTTAAGCACTTTTAGTTTATATTGTGCATTTTCTTTAGTACATCACTTTTGTACCCATGCTTTGTACCTTAGTACTTACTGTTAATGTTATGCATTTCTTTAAGTACATCACTCTTGTGCCCTTGTTGAATTTTATATCCTTGATGCAATTACTTTGAGTTTTTGTATCGGTTGAGTGTTGGACATGCAAATGATATTTTGCATTGAGCTTATTAGCTTGCATGTCTGGATGTTCATTCCTTGTGTGAATGATCATTGTGGTCACTATTTATAGTGATTATTTGTTTTTGGTCAAGCCATGCTTTATTGCTTTAATCTATATTGCTTGATCACATTGTGCTTGCTTCATATGCATTACAAGTTTTCTGCATACAATGATCATATTGTGTTGTTGTTTCTCAGGAGATACTTGTACGTATGGTTGAAGAGCTTCACAGATTCTAGAGTTTGGTGTGAGTGAGTTTTGTTCAACTATTTCCAACTCACATGTTAAGTCTAGAGTTTGTTTTAGGGTTTTGTCACAGAATAGCCAAAAGGGGAGATTGTAAGGTTGAATTTAATCAACCATTTTGTTGGCTTTATTCCGTGCCAATTTGCTTGTAATTCAGCATTTAGAAACCTTGTATTAGGTGGGAATCATGTAAGGGTAGTGTGTGAGAGAGTATGAAGAAAAGCTCAAAAGTGTGCACTCAGTAAGAGCTCGTGACTGGATCTCGCGACTGGCAAGTCACCAAAGGAGGCACACGTGTGACGCATGCAGAGGAGCTGAAGAGTCACACCAGCTGGAGCACTACAGGACAAAACTTCTAGTCTGGCCAGGTAGTTAGCTCGCGACTCAGTCAAGTCGCGAGGTCAAGTCTCCAGACCACTCTGTTTGGGACAAACTGACCTTTCGCATTCTAAACATACACGAGTATAAATACCCCTTATACCCACGTATTGTAGAGAGCTTCCAAAGAGAATTTTGAGAAAAAAACCTTAGAGAAAAACAAGATTGACTCATCCACAATCTTCATCCTTCGATTCTCCAAATTCCTCTACTCTCACCCTCTCCATTGATACATCCTTGAGAGGTACATTAGTCAAATCCTTATCTCACCATACCCATATTTGTGAGAAGGTTATTTGGTGCTTGGGAAGCAATTAGGAAGGGACCTGATAGGCCAAAAACGAATTGACCCCTTATGACAAATTAACCAATTAATTTAGCCAAGTGAATTAATTAAGTTAATTAACATGCAAATGCGTGGTAGTACAAACAAATCACCAATAAACTAAGTATGCAGCGGAAAATAAATTTGACACAGTGATTTGCTTATGAATGGGGAAAACGTAATGGCAAAAACCCCTCCGGGTGATTTTCAGGTCACCACTCCCGAAATTCCACTATTATCACAACAAGTGGTTACAAGTAAAGGAATCCTAGTACCTTATACCAACCTACAGTTGAACCCTTACCCCAATACCCAGTTAGACTTGTTCTGTAGTGACAATTTCTCTTTTTGATGCACGGCTCCCAAGTACGTGACTAACCAATTACGCGAATCCCAGTATGCGACTTCAATCGCCAACTAGAGAAGGTTGTTGGCTACAAAGTTCTTTAGTTCATCCCAACGATGAAGATCAAGAGGATGCTTGATCACAAAACCCTACGGTACACATACACAGCAACTTCTTCAAGAACGATGAACTAGGGCAAAACTTTGTCTACGGTCACAATTTGCTTGAACAAACTTTGCTCAACACTAGTGCAACTTGTGAACTCTTTGACGGCCCTTAGAATAATCCTTTTATCTGTCTAGGGTTAGGAGAAAAGAAGTCCCAAAGACACATTCACGGATTCCAAGAAAACATATCAGAATTTCTGATTCTTTCTTAAACCTCAACAGATAGGAGGTGTCGAGCAGCTATCGAACACACGGGTTGAACAGCTTCTTAAACCACGACACATGCTAGCTGTCGAGTTTTAATGAACTTGTACTTCTCAGCTTGTTTCTTGGACAGACTTGATGACTTCAACACTTGATCTTAAAACATAATTTCTTGAAGTATTAAAAACACCTAGATTCTACCCAACTACAAGTAAAGTGCGTTTTGTCAAAGGATTAGCCAATTACATAAAATAGTGACATATGTTCCTAACAAGTGAATCACATATGTCCTAACAATCTCCCCCTTTAGCAATTTGTGACAAAACCACAACAAACAAATGAACATATGAGAGAGGTCATAAATCACTAAACTCATATTCACTTGTTGAATACAATAAAATCTATCCTAACACAAACTCTTGAAAAACTTTACAAAAAGAGAGTTTATGGCAAGTAGACTTTGACAACCTGTATTTTTGAAACACTTAAAACAAAACTCATCAAGGCATCTTTGTGTGAAACAGAAATAATAGATTGCATACAAGTAATAAGAAGCATGTGCATAAAGAGAGAAAAGAAACAACACTTATAAGGGGTAGGTGAAAGAAAAACATACATCCACATATAAAGAAGAATAAGTATAATGTATGTCAATAAATGGTCACAAGATCTAAGGTACAAGAACAATGTATCTATAAAAGAAAGAAAAGAAAAGATACATAAAATCTTCACTACATCCCTCAAGATATCAACACTCCCCCTAACAAAAATGTCCTATACTAACTCTCCCCCTAAGTATGATTACTCCCATATACCAAAACTACTCCCCTTTTTTGTCACGAGTGACAAAGGGTAGAGTGTCAAGTAGACATCTCATCGGTAGAGCTAGCATCACCATCAGCATCATCAGAAGCATCATCGTCATCACCATCATCATCATCCTCATCCTCAGAATTAGAATCAGCAGCCACTAGAGGAGATGAAGGAGAAGCCTCAGGAGTAAAACCGCCCATAGTCACTTGTCGTCTAGCAATGCGGCCAACACGGATGTTCACCTGATACAACTCTGTAGAGAGTGTATCTAGGCGAGCATCCATGCGCTGAAGATGCACCATGATATCTCCTAGTGACACATCGCTCGTGGAAGAGGAGGGAGCTGCTGAATCTGTTTGTCGCGACTTAAACTGCACCTCGCTACGTTTAACGATAGCGTAGTCTATGGCACAAATATGAGTGAAGTGGTCAGACACAGGAAAAGGGACGGAAAAATGGCATAATATCCTCGTGATAGCGGAAGAAAAGATGAGCTTATCACGGGACGCCGAATCCAGATGAACATCTATAATGGAAAGAATAAAATGAGAAGGGAAATCAATAGTAAGATGCTCATGGAGGGATAACAAAAACCGAGCATGAGGCTCTGTGATGGAGTTATATTGGGAGAGAGGATGGAGTACAAAGGTTATCACCATGTTAAAAAACCGAGGGCTTTTTGCAAAGCCTAAACAGTAAGTGAGCTAGCACTCACCTCACTCGGAAGGACGCTCAGAAAAAATGGATTTTAGCTCATCCTTGGACACAGTCTACAAACGCTCACAACTAGGGTAGTTAGGGAACTCTACCCTCGGAACCTGAAGCATATCCGCAACAAGCTGCGGTGTGATAGGAATGCGCATACCTCGAACGCGAGTGAAGAAATGAGGTACTGAACGATCAATCCCATGCATGTTGGAGTAAAACTCTTGGATAAGCATGAGAGGACAAGTGACTAGGACGTCGCACAATGACTCCCATCCCCGACTATGAATGACATTGGGAAGGTCGGTGTCGACGAAGTCCGCCAGAATGACTTGGCGTTCCGAATGAATGCCGCGTCTAGAAACGTTCTTCGAGAATGCCTTGTGGGCATCATCATCACGGAACCGAAGAGAGAGAGGAGCAGAATCAGAAGATGAAAAAGTTCCGGAACAAAGAGGGTTCCAAGCCGGAGTAGATTTACACTTAAGTGCCATAGACACGACTAATGTAAACAGAAAGAGAGGGAGAGAAAAAATAGACAATTAGAAAAGCTCCAAAACATATCAAATATAACAAGTATATTGAAAAGGAGTACGTATGCATGGGAAATGTATGAACATGTGACATGCAAGGTAAATTGCATCATGGGCTCAGCCCAATCCAATCCTACCAGCACACAATCAATTGCACACATCTAAAATGGATGATAATATTGTTATTATGCTAATGTGATGCAATTCGTAAGATTTTAAACTCATTTAAGCAAAACCCATCCCAAAATTTCAACAAACACTCATCAATTTTGAAAAACCCCAAAATTTTTCAAAATCCCCAAAACCTAGGTTTCAAAACATGAAATGCATGAAGAATGAGAGATTAGAAGCTTACCAAGTGAAGAACCTCTTGAAAAAGCTTGAAGAAACCTTAAGGAGAAGATTGGGAGTGTTTGGGAGATGAAAAGATAGAGCTATCGAGAGAGAGATCGAGAGAAATAAGGTTCGGATCGCACGAGGAAGAATATATAGAACCTCAGTAATGCTTGACAGATGAAGGTGTCGAGCCAAGTGTCAACGATTTGGCTATTGACAGATACAGGTGTCGAGAAAGTGTCGAGGTACAAAACATCAGACACAAGAGATGAGGCTCGATCGATCCACCAGGTGTCGAGAAGCTATCAAGGGGACAGGAACTTTCTCGATCGACCCACCAGGTGTCAAGGAGTCGTCGAGATTGCGATAAGAAAAAGCTTGGAAGCTCGACAGATAGCCAGGTGTCGAGGAGGTGTCAAGGAGGTGTCAAGCTAGCTTTTAAAAACAGTTTTTCAAGAAGAGAAAAACACAACATGAATGCAATCAAGCATACAACTCAACCAATGATCCAAACACCATATAAACCTCTCAAAATCATCTCTCAACAGCAATTTTAAGCACATGGATCCCAAAAACACACACACACACACTAAACAGGTCTAACCAATTTTATATTTCAAAAATAAGTCAAGACAGTTTAGTGAGCATACATTAACACATGTAAAACCTTGTGATGGCCAAATCACATTGTACCTGCACATGCATCAAGAGTAGCAAAGTATATTGCGTGTTGTGTGTGAAAAATATCGCAAGATTACATAAGTGTCAACTAGTTATGACGATTTGAGATATAAGAAAATCACTTTAACTCACACACAATCATAACTGTTTGATGGGGACTATCACCTTCAAGGTACATCCTATAACTCCCACATCTCCTAGAATACACGCTTGCAATCATATATAAAGCATTTTGATCTTTTGGCTTTTTATTTTTCTTTGCACATTTTTCATTTTAAGCAAATCATGCATGGGCATATAAGAGAGAGAAAAGAAATACCCAATGATGGTAAGCATTTGACATTCCAATTTTGTTATGCCGAAGCACACAAATGTCATTGACACTGCACTTTTGCTATGCCGAAGCATACAGGTGTCATTTCATGATTGGGGGGCAATAGTGGTGAGATAGTTATTTATGCCTTTCTTTTAGGATTTTCTAGTCCTTCTCGTCAAAAAGAGTGATACGAGTGTTAAGTACAAGAGATAACTTAATCTTACTCATCACAAACAAGAGCCACAAAGCTCACTTGCTTAGTTGTGCATAGAGATGCTCATCTAAGCTACAAAAGATACAAAGTTTAGAAAACTTTGTTTCAATGGCCATCCAAGGTATACAAGTACCAATGTACACAAACACACTGTTTTTGTATTTTTCTGATTTTTCAATTTTTCATTTTTTTTATATGAAAAACAAAACAAAGTAAAATTGAAAAATAACCAAACAAAAACATTTTTAACAAAACAAAGCATAAAAATAGACTGACTCAAAACTTGAAAGCAAAACACATAAGTAATGCACAAAAAAAAAAAAAAAAAAAAAAAAAAAACAAGAAGAGAGAGAGAGAAAAGTGATAGAATCACTTGGAGTCCTTTTTCTTCCACACCTTGGAAGAACCTTTCCTTTGATTAAACCCTTGGACCGACAGTGAAGGGGAAGAATTGAAACTGTTTAAGTTCGAAAGGAACATGAGGGCTTTGAGAAGATCTCCAAAAGGAGCAAGAAAGGATTGAAGCTGATTCTGGTTCCCAGATGCTATCATGTCGTTGCTCTGTTCAGTGGCTAGCCACTTATAGCAATTTGGTCGAGTATGACTAGAAACTCCACAATTATGACAAAGATGCTGCTTCTTCTGTTTAGGCTTTTGAGAGTTAGCCTTCTTAGCCCTATGGTTCTTCGCTTCCTTCTTATCTTGCTTAGGGGGTGCTTCTAAGATAGATTTACCCTTGTCTATATTCTCACTAGCTAGATCAGTTTTAACATCATTGTTTTCAATTTCAACATTATTAGCAGGAGGAACAAAAATAGCAGTACTAGTTGAAGCAATATTAGAGGAAGAGAAACCATACCCTAAACCTATTCGATCAGAAGCAGATTTCTGAAGACTGAGCATCTCATCAAGCTTTGCACTTGAAGTCCTCTCCAATTGAGCTCTAACTTGAAACAACTCCACTTCAAGCTTCTTAGTCTTCTCAGCCAAGAAATTGAATTGTTCTCAAACCTTAGTGCTCAAATAGTCTGATTAGCCTCATCAAACTTTGTGGAAAGCTTTTCACAATCAAGTTCCACATTACTGAGCTTCTTGGTGGTCAGCCTATAAATTTTCTTATGTTTCTCAGAAATGTTGTATAATTTTCTCATAGGCTGTATGGATATCATCTTGATCATCCATCTTCTCAAACTTGGACTCCACCAATTCCTCTTATTCATCCATATCTTCAACAATCCCATCAGTAGGATTGATAGTGGTAGTGAAAGAATTCAAGATTTCGTTATCCTCATTGTCGGAATCATCCTCAGGCTCGGTGTCGCTCAAAGTAGCAACAAGTGCCTTGCTCTTCCCAATACTCTTGAGATATGTAGGACACTTCTATTTCATGTGACCGAAACCTTGACACCCAAAGCACTTAGGTCCTGCGGGAAAAATGTACTAACCGCCATCCCTTGCATCCTTCTTCCCTTTGTCTTGGCTCTTGAACTGAAAAAAACTGGATTGCCTACGGTCCTTGTTGAAGGCCTTTCCATTTGTATTCTTCATAAACTTCTTGAACTGCCTAGTGATATAAGACTTCATCTTAGAATCTTCATCATCTGAAGACTCATCTGTCTCACTGTTCTTGACCTTCAAGGCCATGCTCTTGCTCTTGCCCGACTTACTAATCCTTGTTAGCCCTAGCTCGTAAGTTTGCAGATTACCAACCAGCTCTATCAAAGGAATCTTGTCAATGTCCTTTGATTCCTCAATTGTTGTAATCTTGGCATGGAATCTCTCAGGTAGAGATCTGAGTACCTTTCTCACAATCTTGGGTTCAGGAATGGTTTCCCCAAGATTAAACGCTGAGTTCACTATGTCTTTGAGCTTGGCATAGAACTCATCGAACGACTCATCCTCCTCCATCTTAATTTCTTCGAAGCTTGTAGTAAGCCTTTGTAGCTTCGAATCCTTGACAGCCTTGGTTCCCTCATAGGTTGTCTAGAGAATGGTCCATGCCTCCTTAGCAGTTTCAGTAGAGGATATCTTCTTGAACTCCTCATTGGTGACTGCACTGAATAAAGCATTCAATGCCCTGCTGTTGAAGTTTGCCGCCTTGATCTTGGCATCATCCCAATCGGTCGGCGCTTCTGTAGGCTTAGTCCAGCCTATCTCCCCAGCTTGCCACACTTTCTCATCTAAGGACTGCAAAAAAGTTCTCATGTGTACTTTCCAGTATGCATAGTTAGTGCCATCAAATAAAGGAGGTATGATTAAAGACTGTCCTCTATCCATGACAAACAGGGGTTAATGGATCAACACAACAAAGATTAACCCTAATCAAAGTGTGCCTGCTCTGATACCACTTGATAGGCCAAAAATGAATTGACCCCCTGTGACAAATTAACCAATTAATTTAGCCAAGTGAATTAATTAAGTTAATTAACATGCAAACGCGTGGTAGCATAAACAAATCACCAATAAATTAAGTATGCTGCAAAAAATAAATTTGACACGGTGATTTGTTTACGAATGGAGAAAACCTAATGGCAAAAACCCCACAGGGTGATTTTTAGGTCACCACTCCTGAAATTCCACTATTATCACAACAAGCGGTTACAAGTAAAGGTATCTTAGTACCTTATACCAACCTACAGTTGAACCTTTACCCTAATACCTAATTGGACTTGTTCTGTAGTGACAATTTCTCCTTTCGATGCACGGCTCCCAAGTACGTGACTAACCAATTGCGCGGATCCCAGTACGCGACTTCAATCACCAACTAGAGAAAGTTGTTGGCTGCAAAGTTCTTCAGTTCATCCCAACGATGAAGATCAAGAAGATGATTGGTCACAAAACCCTACGGTGCACATACACAGCAACTTCTTCAAGAACAATGAACTAGGGCAAAACTTTGTCTCCAGTCACAATTTGCTTGAACAAACTTTGCTCAACACTTGTGCAACTTGTGAACTCTTTGACGGCCCTTAGAATAATCCTTTTATATGTCTAGAGTTAGGAGAAAAGAAGTTCCAAAGACACATTCACGGATTCCAAGAAAACAGATCAGAATTTCTAATTCTTTCTTAAACCTCGATAGATAGGAGGTGTCGAGTAGGTGTTGAGCAGGTGTCGAGCACACGGGCTGAACAGCTTCTTAAACCTCGACACATGCTAGCTGTCGAGCTAGTTGTCGAGTTTTAATGAACTTGCACTTCTTAGTTTGTTTCTTGGATAGACTTGATGACTTCAACACTTGATCTTGAAACATAGTTTCTTGAAGTATTAAAAGCACCTAGATTTTACCTAACTACAAGTAAAGTGCGTTTTGTCAAAGGATTAGCCAATTACATAAAATAGTGACATATGTTCCTAACAAGTGAATCACATATGTCCTAACAGGACTAATTGATATTGGTTGATGCTATGGGCTATAGCAGAATTCGGTAAGCTAAAGAGGACAAATGTTCGGCGTAACCTCGTTGGAGTGAGAAGCTTGGAGGGCTTAGGTACACTGGGTCGATTAGGCTTGGAGGGTCTTCTGCTGTTCATGTATCCAAACTTCAGTCTCTAGTGGATTATTGACCGCTTGGAGGGCGGCGGAGAGGTTTTATGCCGAGGACTTCGGTTTCCTCTTCGATAACACATCGCTGTGTTGTCTTTGTGTTTGCATTTCTCTTCCCTTAATCTTTGCCATTTAATTTTTGCTATGGTTGTGATTTTATTTGGTTTAGATTGTTTTATCAATTCTGTTTTAGCTTATTTTCATATTTTGGACATACATTATTTGATAATAAGCTTGAATTGGTAATTTGTAATTTGGGGGTCTAAACATTCAAGGTGTTTTACACACTATTTGATCATTCAGTACAAATAATCTATTTATGCATCAGAAGTCAGAACAGTGACTAACTTAAAGGAAGAGAGAGATTACATGTTACCATAAACTATCACTTCCAAAGCATCTTTAATCAAAGATTAAAATGAAACTAAAATTCAAAATAATTCCTGCAATTATCCGTGTCCCAAATTCTAAGTTTCAATCTTTTTCCACCAATTGTGAGCGGCTTAATCTTAAAATTTCATCTCACCGAAATTAAAAAGAAAAAGGGAAAAAGTAAAAGGGAAAATTGGACTCTATTTTATGTGACAAATATATACTTATGAATTTCAAAACAATGTGTAATACTTATGTGATATAGAAGGAAAAAGGCACGCATATAGGCCAATTACATTTTCCACCCCAACAATAAAATAAAAGGAAAAATCAAAATCAAATTTAGTTATCCCCAAAAAATAAAAATCCAAAATCAAAACAAACACCTTAAACTCCAAGCAACCATATCAATTCCTGCTCTGTTTGTAGGAAAAGGAAAAAGGAAAATTACTTGAGTCTTACATTTGAGCACTAACAACCATGGTAAACATGTCCTTAGAAAAAGCATGCAACCTTAGTAAAAATGAACATTACAATTGGCAAACAATTTTAACCACCATTGACAGCTGGACCCATATTAATCAGTCATTGATGATCATAAAGAGGATCTAAAACGCAACTTCAGACTCATAACATCAAGATTACATCAGAAAACACAATTCTCATGCAGTCGTAGATATGTCAATAACATGGCACTACACAATACTAAACCTTACCTCATATTTGTTCAGTCACAATGGCCTAATGCTTGTCTTGCTGCTTTATCTCTTAAGCTTTATCTTATGTCTGGCTTCCTGGACAGCTTCTACATCTGCTTGCCTTCATGCTTCCACTCACCTTAAACTAAAATCAAAATTAAGAAACAATTGACCAAAAATTCAATTCAAGCCTTTCTTCGAATAGTTTGATGGGAATTAAGAAACCAAGGAAAAAATTGATTTGAAAAAAACAAAAATAGATAATGGAAAATCCTTAGGAGAGAGAGGTTGAAGGTACCAGTGAAAGCGAAGATCATTGGAAGCATAGTCAATCTGTATTTTCCATGCCCAATAATGATAGAGACAAATTACATGTCACTACTTTAATTTTTGCAATAAATCTAATGAAACACACATGAACAATTTTTATCTGTTTAGAAAACCCATTTATCAATGAGGTTTACCAACAAAATAATTGGGATTATTCAACTGACATGATTATCATTTTTCTTGTTAACCCTTCTCATTGGCATTTCTTCAAACATATGAAACCATAAAGATAAAAAAATTGGAATTATTGTCTGTAACAAAATTAATGGCAATGCAGGCAATCCATAGTAAAAGAGAGAAAAGAAAAAGCACTTAATATTTCAATATAAAACAAATATTGAAATCAATAGAAAAGTAAAAACACCAAATAAGAGATACAATAAAGGGAAAGAATTGACAATTTCTTCTTCTTCTTTGGACTTGGCTTCCCATTCAACACCATGAAATTCATAAACCAAAAAAAAAAAAAAATGGTTTTAATTAATAGTAAACATCAAATACCAAATCAAATTCACATATAAAGAAACAAATGTTTTCCAAGTTTCACACTGTAACAAAGCGGAATGAAAAGAAGAAATCATAAAAGTACTGCCCATTTCATAAAGCAGAACATTCACATACAAAATGATAGTTCCTCAATCACAAATAAATTCAGCAAAGAAAGAACAGAATGAATGAGTGAATCATAATTTCCCAAATCAAAAAAGGGAATAGTTTTATACAATTTGAAATGGTAATTGAATAGGAAAAAAAAGGGAAAAAAGAACTCTCTCCTTCTCTCTTATTTCTCTGTTTTTGCCGTCTCCAAACCTAAATCATATATAACCCCAAATTTCAAAAAATCAAATCAAAACCTAATGTTACCCAAATACCTAAATAAAAACCAATCCAACCAAATTTCTCAAAACTAATTCATATTTCATACCCATACCCAGATCTAAGAAAGAATGAAAAGAAGAAAAACTTACTAGTGGTAGTTCTCTCAATGTCTGTCTCCTTCTCATCTCTGTATTGCAAGGTTTATTTTTTCCTCCTTCTCTATCTCTGGATCGCAAGCATCGGTGTTAAGAAAATTGAAAAGGAAGCAAAAAGAAAGTAACTGAATAGGAGAAACGGAAAGCGCCCTTACGGTGATGGCAGAAGATCTGGGTGGCGCCCTTCTCTCTATCTCTGCTTCTCTATTTCTTTGTCTCTCTTTTCTCTCAATCTCTCTTTCTCCTTTCACCATGTAGCAATCTTCTTCTTTTTTCTTTTCTTTTCTTAAGTAGTTAGTTTCCTTTTATACAAAGAGGGCTCCCAACAGTGTTTTAACGTAGTGAAACATTATAATTTATCACTTTTAAACAATGTTGTAGCGTTACCAAACAATGCAATTTATTGCTTTTTAACTTAAACGTGACTGAATTTTAGATAGCCACTTTTCCTACATGACAGCACCTCTTTAATTGTAGGAATCAACTTTCTCTCAACTTCTGCTATTATATATAGTATATGATATATATATATATATATATATATATATTGATGATTAGCCATGATATGCACAAGTTATTGACTATTATCACAAAAGTTGGATTCCAATGACTCAAGGATACATACAATGATAACAAGTTTCATTTTTTCGAAGTATGGAATAATGACATGTGTCAAAACTGCTATATTCCATCTCATTGACTTATTAGATCATGATGAAGGCAATTAATTTTTTCTACAAAAATTTTGGTAGTACAAGTAAAAAGACGTCGGATCAATCATTGAAGCATGCATACAATAGTGACACGTTTATTTTTGTCAAAGCATAGAACAATTAACGACTATTTCAAAACTATTATATTTTATCTCATTGATTTATTAGATGACATGATGAAGACAACGATTACGACCATCAATTTCTTCTCATAAATATATATTTTTGGTAGTTAAATTTTTTTTGACAATGGACATGAAAATATGAAAAGGTAAAATGTAATTGTAGATCCCATTTTGAAGGAAATTATTGTCCTATGTGAAATTTTCTGTAAATAATTTTGATAGTCTAGGAAATATATATATATATATATATTAGTTCAAGTTACACCATTTGTAGACCGTAGATTTGTAATTGATCTAATGGTTAAAAAAATTGCATTGAATGCTAATTGACTTACATCTCATTCACTTAATTAATAACAATTTTATTTTTCTCTCCTTATTTATTATTAAAAACCTTTTACATGTATTCCTCTTTTTGCCAATGACTTTACAAATATATTTGCAATACTTTTTTTTTTTTGGTTGAGTTCCTACTACTCTTTTTTTTTTCCTCAATTAAGCCGGTCATACTTTTTTGAGTGTGCCTGAGTCTATAATACTCATGTCATTTTCTTTTCTTCTGTAAGCCGGTAATACCCAGCAATTTTTTTATTTATTTTATTTTAAGTTTAGTCACTTGCATCATATCTGACTGACACAAGGGTATCACATCAGCCGTGACAGAGTGGCTCAATGATTCGCAGAATCCATAGGCACATTATTGATATTGCATAGGCACTTATTGATATTGCATTAGACAATATCAATAATGTGCCTATGGATTCTGATTAAATTCCCATATTCACTAAAAAGTAGAAATGAGGCTACTGATTTCTTCCTCCTCTTCAATCAGATGCAGTAGAAGCTTAGTAAGTTGGACTTGGAAAGATGGGCAACCACGACATGGGCAATATGGAATGCAAGAAATAGATTCTATTTTGAGCAGGTACAGGTCCACCCGAAGGTAATATTTGAGAGTGCAAGGAGTTTTCTGGAGGAATATCAGAGAATCATGGAGTCACAAGTCCAATGGGTACTGGTATAGCTGTAGTGGGACTGGGGCTATTTTCTTTGGGTTAAATATGGATTCTCTGGTTTTTTGGGACAACACTGCATGTAGTGGGTGTCCCCTCTATGCTAGTTGTGCACTAGCTCTACTTGTATGTCATTCATTGGTTTTCAATAATATATTTCTATCGTTTTGAGCTCAAAAAAAAAAAAAAAAAAAAATACTATCCTGTGTATTTGAATTGCACTTTTAGTTTAATGAATTTAGCTCGACTCAGGGAGACGATTCGAGAGAAGATTACCCCGTTTAGTCACTTGCATCGTATCTAACTGACACAAGGGTATCACATCAACCGTGACTGAATGGTTCAATGATTTGTAGAATCCATAGGCACATTATTGATATTGCTGGGTATTACCGGCTTAAAGAAGAAAAGAAAACGACATGAGTATTACAAACTCAGGCACACCCAAAAAAGTAGAAGAGAGAATTGCAAATATAATTGTAAAGTCATTCAACAAAAAAAAGTATCTGTGTTATTATTTGAGAAACATTTTTTTAAAACCTCATTAAACAACACTTAGCCATTTATTTATTTTTAAGGAGACAGGATATATATTCACAATTGATAAGACTATAAGAGTATGACCGGTTTAAAAGAAGGGAAAAAAATAAAATAAAGAGTAGTACGAACTCAACAAAAAACAAAAAAAGTATTGCAAATATATTTGTAAAGTCATTGGCAAAAAAAAGAATATATGTAAAAGGTTTTAAATAATAAATAAGAAGAGAGAAACAAAATTGCTATTAATTAAATGAATGAGGTGTAAGTCAATTAGCATTTAATGCTATTTTTTTAACCATTAGATCAATTATAAATCTACGGTCTACAAATAGTGTAACTCTTGTCACAGCGCTCAAGACGGAAGCACAGTAATATTAGCGTTAAAAGTAAAATAAACAAAGTAGAACCAGCTAAGAAGGCGGTATTGCAGGTATAATCAAAGAAATTTAAAACAATAGTAAGGCGGTAGAACCAGCTAAGCAGTATAGATCAAAACAACAATAATAAGGCAGTAGAACCAGCCAAACAGTATAGATCAAAACAATATTGTTAGGACATATGTGATTCACATGTTAAGAACATATGTCATGATTTTATGTAATTGGCTAATCCTTTGACAAAACGTACTTTACTTGTATTTGGGTAGATTTAGGATATGTTTAAATACTTCAAGAAACCATGTTTCAAGATCAAGTGTTGAAGCCTTCAAGTCTGTCCAAGGAAACAAGCTGATAGTGCAAATTCATTAAAGCTCGACAGCTACATCTATCGAGCTTAAAAAAGCTGTTCAAGCCCCGTGTGCTCGACACCTTCTCGACAGCTGCTCGACAGCTTATCTGTCGAGATTTAAGAAATTCAGAATTCTGATATGATTTCTTGGAATCCGTGATTATGTGTTTAGGTCTTCTTTTCTTCTAACCCTAAGCATATAAAAAAATTATTTTAAGGGTCGTCAAAGAGTACACAAGTTGCACAAGTATTGAGAACACTCTGTTCAAGCAAATTGTGTCTAGAGATGAAGTTCTTGCCTTAGTTCATCTCTTCTCTTGAAGAAGTTGTTGTATATGTGCACCGTAGGGTTTTGTAACCAAACATCTTCTTTGATCTTCATCATGTGGATGATCTGAAGAACTTTGCAGCCAACAACCTTCTTAGTTGGTGATTGAAGTCGCGTACTGAGATCCGCACAATTGGTTAGTCACGTACTCAGGAGCCGTGCATCTGAAAAGGGAACTGTCACTACAGAACAAGTCCAATCGGGTATTGGAGTAAGGGTTCAACTGTAGGTTGATAAGGTACTTGGGATTTTTTTACTTGTACCCGCTTGTTGTGATAATAGTGGAGTTTAGGAGTAGTGACCTGAAAATCACCCGGTGGAGTTTTTGTCGTTAGGTTTTCCTCATTCGTAAACAAATTACCGTGTCTTTTATTTTCTGCTGCATAATTAGTTTATTGGTGATTTGTTTGTGCTACCACGTGTTTGCATGATAAATTGATTAATTAATAACTTGGCTAATTAATTAATTAATTAATTTCTATCACAAGGGGTCATTCAGTTTGTGGCCTATCAAGTGGTATCAAAGTAGGCACACTCTGATTAGGGTTTAATCTTTGTTGTGTTGATCCATTGACCCCTCTCTGTTATGGATAGAGGACAGTCATTAATCATACTTCCTTTATTTGATAGCACTAACTATGCATACTGGAAAGTATGCATGAGAGCTTTCTTGAAGTCTTTAGATGAAAAAGTGTAGCAAGCTGTCGAGATTGGCTGGACTAAGCCAAAGGAAGCGCCGGCTGATTGGGATGAAGCCAAGATCAAGGCGGCAAACTTCAACAGCAGGGCATTGAATGCTTTATTCAGTGTAGTCACTAATAAGGAGTTCAAAAAGATATCCTCTACTGAAACTGGTAAAGAAGCATGGACCATCCTCCAGACAACCTATGAGGGTACTAATGCTGTCAAGGACTCAAAGCTTTAGAGCCTCACTACAAGCTTTGAAGAGATAAAGATGGAAAAAGATGAGTCATTCGATGAGTTCTATGCCAAGCTAAAGGACATAGTGAACTCAGCCTTCAATCTTGGGGAAACCACTCTTGAACCCAAGATTATGAGGAAAGTGCTCAGATCTCTACCCAAGAGATTCCATGCCAAGATCAAGACAATAGAGGAATCAAAGGATATTGACAAGATTCCTCTGACTGAGCTGGTTGGAAACTTGCAGACCTACGAGCTAGGGTTAACAAGAATAGGCAAGTCAGGTAAAAGCAAGAGCATGGCTTTGAAGGTTAAGAGCAGTGAGACAGATGAGTCTTCAGATGATGAAGATTCCAAGATGAAGTCCTACATCACCAGGCAGTTCAAGAAGTTTATGAAGAACACAAATGGGAAGGGCTTCGACAGGGACTGCAGGCAATCCAGTTCTTCTCATTTTAAAGGCCAAGACAAAGGAAAGAAGGATGCTAAGGAAGGTGGTCAGTACACTATTCCCGCAGGACCTAAGTGCTTTGGGTGTCAAGGCTTCGGTCACATGAAACATGAGTGTCCTACATATCTCAAGAGCATTGGGAAAAGCAAGGCACTTGCTGCTACCTTGAGCGACACCGAGCCTGAGGATGATTTCGATAATGAGGATGACGAAATCTTGAATGCATTCATTGCCACTGTTAATCCTACTGATAGGATTGTTGAAGATGTGGTTAAAGAGGAGGAATTGGTGGAATCCAAATTTGAGAAGATGGATGATCAAGATGACATCCATACAGCCTATGAGAAACTGTACAAGCTTTCTGAGAAGCATGAGAAACTGTATAGGCTAACTACCAAGAAGCTCAGTGATGTGGAACTTGACCGTGAGGAGCTTTCCACAAAGTTTGATGAGGCTAATCAGACTATTGGAGCACTGAGGTTCGAGAACAATTTCTTGGCTGAGAAGACCAAGAAGCTTGAAGTGGTGCTATTTCAAGTCAGAGCTTAATTGGAGAGGACTTCAAGTGCAAAGCTTGATGAGATGCTCAGCATTCAGAAATCTGTTTCAGATCGAACAGGTTTAGGGTATGATATTTCTTCCTCTAATATTGCTTCTACTAGTACTACTGTTTTTGTTCGTCTTGCTAGTAATGTTAAAATTGAGAACAATGAGATTAAAACTGAATTAGTTAGTGAGAACTTAGACAAGGGTAAATCTATCTTAGGAGCACCCCTAAGCTTGAGAAGAAAGATAAGAAGGCTAACTCTCAAAAGCCTAAACAAAAGAAGCAGCATCTCTGTCATCATTGTGGAGTTGTCGGTCATACTCAACCAAATTGCTACAAGTGACTTGCCACTCAATAGAGCAACGGCATGATAGCATCTGGGATCCAAAATCAGCTTCAATCCTTTTTTGCTCCCCTTGGAGATCTTCTCAAAGTCCTCATGTGTCCTTTCGAACTTGAACGGGTTTAACTCTTCCCCCTCACTGCCGATTCAAGGGTTTAATCAAAGGAAAGGTTCGTCCAAGGTGTGGAAGGAAAAGGGCTCCAAGTGATTCTATCACTTTTCTCTTTCTCTTTTCTTGTTCTTGTGTGTGCATTTTTTGTTGTTGTTTTGCTTTCATTTGTTTTGAGTCAGTCTAGTTTTTATGCTTTGCTTTGTTCAACATGTTTTTGTTTGTTTTCAGTTTTGTTTATTTTGTTTTTGATATAAAAAAAAAATTTGAGAAATCAGAAAAATACAAAAGCAATGTGTTATGTGTACATTGGTACTTGTGTACCTTGGATGGCCATTGAAACAAATTTTTCTAAACTTTGTATCTTTTGTAGCTTAGATGAGCATCTCTATGCACAACTAAGCAAGTGAGCTTTGTGGCTCTTGTTTGTGATGAGTAAGATTAAGTTGTCTCTTGTGCTTAACACTTATATCACTCTTTTTGACTGGAAGAACTAAAAAATCCTAAGAGAAATGCATAAATAACCATCTCACCACTGTTGCCTGTCAATCATAAAATGACACCTGTATGCTTCGGCATAGCAAAATTGCAGTGTCAATGACATTTGTTTGCTTCGGCATAGCAAAATTGGAATGTCAAATATCATTGGGTAATTCTTTTCTCTCTCTTATATGCCCATGCATGATATGCTTAAAAAAAAATATGCAAAGAAAAATCAAAAGCAAAAAGATCAAAAATACTTTTAAAATGATTGCAAGCGTGTATTCTAGGAGATGTGGGAGTTATAGGATGTACCTCGAAGGTGATAGTCCCCATCAAGCAGTTATGATTGTGTATGAGTTAAAGTGATTTTCTCATATCTCTAATCGTCATAACATGTATACACTTCTGCAATCTTGCGATGTTTTTCACACACAACATGCAACATTCTTTGCTACTCTTGATACATGTGCAGGTACAATGTGATTTGGCCATCACAAGGTTTTACATGTGTTAATGTATGCTCACTAAACTGTCTTGACTTGTTTTTGGAATATAAAATTGGTTAGACATGTTTAGTGTGTGTGTGTGTTTTTGAGATCCATGTGCTTAAAAAATCTTTGTTAAGAGATGTTTTTGAAAGCATAATATGTTGTTTGGATCATTGGTTGAGTTGCATGCTTAATTGCATTCATGTCTGTGCTTTTCTCTTCTCGAAAAACTGTTTTGAAAAATTTGGCTTGACACCTCCTCGATAGCTAGCTATTTGTCGAGCTTCCTAAGCTTTTTCATATCGCAATCTCACCAGCACCTCGACACCTTGTGGATCGATCGAGAGAGTTTTTGTCACCTCAATAGCTTCTCGACACCTGGTGGATCGATCGAGCTTCATCTCTTGCTTCTGGTGTTTGTCTTCCTCAACAGCTTCTCGACACATTAATTGTCGACGTTGTTTTTCTTGACACCTACTCGACAGATTCCTCGACACCTCCTTGACACCTTATCTGTCGAGATTTACTGAAGGATCTATTTAAGCTCCTCGTGCTATCCGTCTGTCATTTTCTCAATATCTCTCTCGATTGATCTCTGTTTTCTCTTCATAAACTATCTCATCTCTCTCCAATCTCTGTTCCTCAAGGTTTCTTCAAGCTTTTTCAAGTTTTTCTTCACTTGGTAAGCATCTAATCTATTCATTTTCATGCATTTCATGTTTTGAAACCTAGGTTTTGGGGTTTTTCAAAATTGATGAGTTTTTATTAAAATTTTGGGATGGATTTCCACTTAAATGAGTTTAAAACCTCATACATTGCATCACATTAGCATTATAATAGTATTGTCATGCATTTAGATGTGTGCTATCTGTTTGTGTGCTGATAGGTTTAGATTGGGCTGAGCCCATGATGCAATTTCTTTTGCATGTCACATGTTCATACATTTCCCATGCATAAGTACTCTCTTTTCAATATAATTTGTTATATTTGAAATTTCTTGGGATTTTTCTGATTGTCTTCTCTTTCTCTCCATCTCATTCTGTTTACGTTAGTCGTGTCTATGGCACCTAAGCGTAAATCTACTCCGGCTCGGAACCCTCTTCATTCCGGTGCCTCTTCATCTTTTGATCATGCACCTCTTTCTCTTCGGTTCCGTGATGATGATGCCCATAAGGCATTTTCGGAGAACTTTTCCCGACAAGGCATTCATTCGGAGCGCCGAGTCATTTTGGGTCATTTTGCTGACACTGACCTTCCCACTGTCATTCACAGTCAGGAATGGGAGTCTCTTTGTGACGAGCTCGTCACTTGTCCTCTCGTGCTGATTCAGGAGTTCTACTCCAACATGCACAGGATTGACCATTTTGTACCTCATTTTGTTACTCGTGTCAGAGGTATTTCTATTCCTGTCATACTGCAGCTTATTACGGATGTGCTTAGGGTTCTTAGGGTAGAGTTTCCTAACTATCCTTCTTGTGAGCGTCTGAGGACTGTGTCCAAGGATAAGCTCGTGTTCGCCTTTTGTGAGCGTCCTTCAGTGTGGGGTGAGCGCCAGTTCACTTACTGTTCGGCCTTTGCAAAAGGCCCGCGGTTTTTGAACATGGTGATGACCTTTGTTCTTTATCCTCTCTCGCACTACAACTCCATTACGGAGTCTCGTGCTAGTTTCTTGTTATCCCTTCTTAAGCATCTTGCCATTGACTTCCCCTCCCACTTTATTTTGTCTTTGATAGATGTTTTTCAGGATTCGGCATCCCGTGATAAGCTCATCTTTCCTTCTGCTATCACGAGGATTTTACGCCACTTCTCCGTCCCTTTTCCCGCGTCCGACGCCTTCACTTACATGTGTGCCATAGACGCCGCTACCGTAAAACGTAGTGAGGCGCAGTTTAGGTCGTGACAGCAGGATTCTGCACCTCTCTCCTGATCGACTCCATCTCGTTCTGCTCGACCCACATCCGTTCCTCCTTCTTCAGGCGATGTGACTCTTGGAGACATCATGGCGCAGCTTCAGCACATGGATGCTCGTTTCGATACACTCTCCACAGAGTTGTATCAGGTGAATGTCTGTGTTGGCCGCATTGCTAGACGGCAGGCGACCATGGGTGGTTTTGCTCTTGAGGCTACTCCTTCACCACCTTCTCCCGTGGCTTCTGATTCTGAGGATGTTGATGATGGTGATGACGATGATGCTTCAGATGATGATGATGATGGAGATACTAGCTCTACCGATGAGATGTCTATCTGACACTCATACCCTTTGTCATTCGTGACAAAAAGGGGGAGTAGTTTTGGTTATGAGAGTTAGTATAGGTCTTTTTGTTAGGGGGAGTGTTGTTAAGTTCTGAGGGATGTAGTGAGGATATTATGTATCTTTTTTGTATCTTTTTCTTTTCATTCCCTTTAGATACTTGTACATGAGGTCTTGTGACCATTTATAGACATACTTTGTACTTATCTTCTTATTTATGTTGATGTATGTTTTTTTTCTTTCACCTACCCTTTCATGTGTTGTTTCTTTTCTCCCTTTATACACATGCTTCATATTACTTGTATGCAATCTATTATTTTTTTTTTCACACTAAGATGCCTTGATGAGTTTTGTTTAAAGTGTTTTAGAAATACAGGTTGTTAAAGTCTACTTGCCATAAACTCTTTTCTTGCAAAGTTTTTCAAGAGTTTGTGTTATGATAGATTTTATTGTATTCAACAAGTGAATATGAGTTGAGTGATTTATGACTTTTCTCATATGTTCATTTGTTTGTTGTGGTTTTGTCACAGATTACCAAAGGGGGAGATTGTTAGGACATATGTGGTTCACATGTTAAGAACATATGTCATGATTTTATGTAATTGACTAATCCTTTAACAAAACGCACTTTACTTGTATTTGGGTAGATTTAGGATGTGTTTAAATACTTCAAGAAACCGTGTTTCAAGATTAAATGTTGAAACTTTCAAGTTTGTCCAAGAAAACAAGCTGATAGTGCAAATTCATTAAAGCTCGACAGCTGCATCTATCGAGCTTAAGAGAGCTGTTCAAGCCCCGTGTGCTCGACACCTTCTCGACAGCTGCTCGACACCTTATCTGTCGAGATTTAAGAAATTTAGAATTCTGATATGATTTCTTGGAATCCGTGATTATGTGTTTAGGTCTTCTTTTCTTCTAACTCTAAACATATAAAAGGATTATTTTAAGGGCCGTCAAAGAGTACACAAGTTGCACAAGTATTGAGAACACTCTGTTCGAGCAAATTGTGACTAGAGACGAAATTCTTGCCTTAGTTCATCTCTTCTCTTGAAGAAGTTGCTGTGTATGTGCACCACAGGGTTTTGCAACCAAACATCTTCTTTGATCTTCATCGTGTGGATGATCTGAAGAACTTTGCAGCCAACAACCTTCTTAGTTGGTGATTGAAGTCGTGTACTGGGATCTGCACAATTGGTTAGTCACGTACTTGGGAGCCGTGCATCTGAAAGGGGAACAGTCACTATAGAACAAGTCCAATTGGGTATTGGGGTAAGGGTTCAACTGTAGGTTGGTAAGGTACTTGGGATTCCTTTACTTGTAACTACTTGTTGTGATAATAGTGGAGTTTCGGGAGTGGTGACTTGAAAATCACCCGGTGGGGTTTTTGCCGTTAGGTTTTCCCCATTCGTAAACAAATTACCGTGTCTTTTATTTTCCGCTGCATAATTAGTTTATTGGTGATTTGTTTGTGCTACCACGTGTTTGTATGATAAATTGATTAATTAAAAACTTGGCTAATTAATTAATTAATTTCTATCACAAGGAGTCATTCAGTTTGTGGCCTATCAAATATAAAGTATAGAACAAACTGAAAGCTGAAAGTAGTTAATATTGAAAATAAGTAGCAGAACTTATAGTAGTAGTTACAAGATCTCAACAGTTTAACAGTTACAAGGCTTGAACTAGTTCTAGTTACAAGGCTTTGTAGGGAAATAGTGGTAATAGTGGAAATTCTAGAGAGAAGTTCTAAAGGAGAGAAGTAGTCCTAAAGAGAATTCTGGCTCTAGAGCAAAACTTGGTTTAACATAAGGGACATCCCCCCTTAAATAGGCATAAAAGGCATAGTGAACAGTACTGATGAACAGTGAAAAGTGAACAGTAATCGGTGAACAATAGTCAATGAACAGTAGTCCATGAATAGTGATCAGTGAATAGTGATTTTTTCACTTTTTGTCTCAAATCATCAGAAGTAGGGGCCTTGTTTGATTCTTCAATTCAAAAAACCAAGACTTGCCAAAAGTAAGCTTGAAATGACTAAAAGCATGAAGAATCTCTTTTTCAAAACATCATCATTTGCATGGGGCAGTGGTGTGAAACAATAGTGGGAATTTCACCAGGGGGTAAACATTGTAGCATTTTGGCCATTGTGCAAGCCAGACAAATAGGGGAATTAATCTTCTGCTAAACCTGAGTTTCTTCTTCATCATGACCAAACCACTCCTGATTGTAGGGGTAGTAAGGGTCTTTTATAACAGAAGCTTCAGAGGACTATTCATCTTCTGAATCAGCAGCTTCTTTTTCCTTTGATATCATCTTGATGAGAGCATATAGAGCATCAGGGTCCTTGCAAATCTCATCCAAAGGAGAACCCTTTTCCTAGGATTAGTAGAGGGTTTAACAATTTTAGTAGATGTAGAAGCAGGTGCATCAGCTAGTTCAGTTTTTTGCACTGGGGTAGTGATTCTTGGTGCTGGAGAAGTAGTTGGGGATGGGAATTCTCTGGTGACATTGTTAATAATTGATTGTGTGTGAGGAAACTTATCCCGCCACTTAACATACCAGCGGTGAGTGAGAACATCACTTTCCTTATCATATTGCCATTTCAGGATCCAAGGAAGCTTATATTTCTTAATGAAATGGAGCAAAGGAGGAAATTTAGCACCATAGGAATCAAATTTGAACACACTTTTGAAATATGTAAAAGAATTCATTAATGGTTCTGGAAATATTTCAAGAATTGAGCCAAACTGGGTCCACCAACGTATGAACCAAAGGGGGAAATCAGAATTGAAATCCTTATCAAAATTAACAAACCATGAATGAGACATATTTTCATTTTGATGAAGCATGAATCTGAACTAGGCAGTGAGATAATCATGATATGAATATGGAATAGGGGAAGTTGGCATCATTCTTGTGGAGGCAAGGTTGGGACCCCACATTTCTTCGGAAATAATGTGATTCAAGAAAACACTGTGATAAATAATCTTAACACTGTTAGCTTTGTCTTTTATGACATTAATAGTGATGGAATTTTCATGACGTAAAATGTCAGAATAGTATTGCACATCCTTCTGATAGTGCTCAGGGATCCAATGGAATTTTGGGGGGAAATAGCTAGTAGCAAGCCTAAAGGGGTCAGCAATGGAAGCCCTAGTTGACTCAATAGAAAACAGGTTTTCAACAGATTGTTTTTTAACATATTGTGAAGCATTAGAAGCCCTGGGCCAAACAATTTTAACAGGTTGGGAAACACTGGTTAAGGCATAAGGATCATAGGAGGAGGCTAAGACAGAGGAATAGTTGGGCTTAGGGATAGTACCTAAGGGGGTGAATCGGTTAACAATTTCTAGGGAAGAAACAGGTTCTTTTTTAACAAGTGGTTTATTAGTGGCTGGGCTTTTGTCTTTAGATCACCTACTTGCCATGGTGACACTGCAAAAATTCACGGATAAGAAAATCAGGGATAACATTCTAAGATCCTTTGATATATTCAATATCAAAATCAAAAACACTTAAATAGCTTGCCATCTGGCAAAAATATGTTTTGAAGCAATATTTTCAACATCTTTTTCAATAACATATTTAGCACTTTTGCAATCAATACGCAACAAAAACTTTTGGTTTAATAAATCACTTTGAAACTTTGAAATACATAGTATTATAGATAAAATCTCTTTTTTAATAGTACTATAGTTTAACTGTGCAATATTGCAGATTCCAGAATAGAAATGAACAATTTGTTCAGATGAATCTGGGGAAACTCTTTGTTTCAAAATACCACCATAACCAATGTTAGAGGCATCGGTCTCAACAATTTTGAAAGCATTAACAGTGGGAATACCAAGACATAGTAGTGTCTTAACATGAGATTTGATTTGTTTAACCAAGGAAGTATAGACATCAGACCAAGGTGGAGGATTGTTTTGTAACCTATCAAAAAGGGGTTTACATTGTTTCCTCATATCTTTGTAGAAATCAGCAACATAATTCAATGATCCAAGAAACCTTTGAAGCTGGGTTTTATCAGTGATGACACCAGGAAATTTATCAGCAAACTGAATGGCTCTATCAATAGGACGAATCTATCCTTCAGAGATGTCATAGCCAAGGAAACAAAATTTTGTTTGAAACAATTTGATTTTCTTAGCAGAGACAACAAGACCATTTCTTTTGATAGTATCCAGAAACGAATACAAATGTTTCCTTCATGTTGAAGATCATTAACAGTTAATTCTTTGGATTTCTTTTTGTTAAATCTTTCCAAAGTTTCTTCAAAGCTTATAGTTGATTTTAGTTTTTTACCAGTTTCATCTTTTATCAAATTTTTCTTAAGCTTATCCAAATATTCTTTTTGTAATTCAGGGTTTTCAATTTGTCTTATCAATTTAATCAACAAACTTTCATTTTCTTCACTTTTAGTGAGAACATTAACAGATTTAATAACATTACAATAGGAATCTCTACAACCAATTTTAAAATTAGGAGAATCAGAAGAATCATCAGTAGATTGATAACAAGAATCAGATGAGGAAAAAAAATCATCTTCCAATGAATCAGACGAATTGTTTGATTCAAGAATTCTGAATAAATTCTTCTTGATCTTTATCATCAATTTTTAACATGTTAAACTTATTTTTTAACTTACCAGGTTTTTGTTTGCAATCTTTATTGTAGTGTCCAGGTTTACCACAGTTAAAACATTTACCTTTACCTGATCTTTGTTTATCGTATTTTTTAGAAACATTTTTCTTTTTAGCATAAAAATCATTAGGTTTAACAAAGTTGGTTTTGTATTTTTTATATTTTTTATGGCTATAATTTTGAAAAGATCTTTCTTCAAACTGTATATCAGGAGGAGTAGGTTTTGAATACCAATTTTTTGTAAAAGACATGGGTTTAGAACTTCCAACAAATCTTTTAATTTTTGGTAAATGATCATCAAAAACCTTTTTTGCAGAAATAGAAGATAAAGAATCAGAATCAGTGTTTTCATCAGAAACAATTTTTTTTTCATTTCTTGAAATAGTACAAGCAGCACTTGTAGAAGTACCCCCAGTTTTGACTTTTAAATCAGAAAGCATTTTCTCAACAATGTCAAGAGTTTTAGCTTAGGAAGTTTTAAACTTCAATTTTCCATCTTGACTGGGTAAATCAATCAAAGGTTTCTCAGTCTTTGAAACAGGGGTTTTTTCAACAATTTTTTCTTCAATACGGTGAAGTTGTTGACCAATAATATGCAAGGATTCATTAGTAAAATTGTTTTATTCAATAATACTAATAATAGGAGTTTGATCATCAGCAGTTTTGAAAGGGGAGGCCTTAACTTCAGTCTTCTTACAGGTTATTAAAACTTTCTCAAGAGGCAGATGGCTAGACCTAACAACGGTTTTATCTTCTTTAACAAAATTTGATTTCTTTACCACATTCAAATGATTTTTTGAAACTTCATCTTTTGGAACATAATAATTTTCAAGAAAATCAAAAAACAAAATATGTTTTTTTCAATTGATTCATCTTTTCTTTCCATTTCCTTTTGACACGATCTTTTTCAGACTAAGCAAAAGTACTTTGGTAATATTTTCTTTTATCTCTGTTTTTAGCAGAAATAAATTCATTATACAATGAAACCATATCCATTTCAAAGCTCTCATTCAAAACATTCAAAACTCTTAATTGATTTGGATAATCAGGGGTTTCAATAGGGGGAAAATCAGAAACAGATGGAGACACAGATCTAGTGTCATCTTCTTCTTCATTGGTAGTTCTACCATATGGAGAGGAAGTTGCAAGTTTAGTAGAACAGAAAATAGTGCTAACTTGGGATTTATCACTTGAAACACCTTTTAGCTTTAAATTAGTGGGTTTTTCAAAACTCTTTTGGAAAAATTCATTGAGATCTTGATCTCTTTTTGAAATACTTTCAGATCCAGCAAAGGAATGTCTTCCTTCGTTGATCCTCAAGGGTTGATTGTTTTGAAAACTTATTCTAACAGTACCATCAAGATATTGTTGAATATGAGTGAGATTTAACTCATCAAAAGCAGGTTTAGCAAGAGGGGTTTCTTGTTCCAACAACCATTCAGTGGGAAGCTTAACATCTTGCCATTGAATCATTTTTGGAACTTGAACTTTAGCATCAGGAGTTGAACATTGAATTAGCATAGTTTTACTAGCAGGTTCTCTATTGATCCTTGCACCAGGATTCAATTGAGTACCTAAAAATATATAATAAATGCGATAAATCAAAGCAAAAGGCTTACTACCTTCATCCATGTGATAACCAGATGAAGCAATATTCAAGGTTAAAGCTTTAACAATATTAGGATCATCCAAAGCAAGAGTAATATCAGGATAACAGGTAAAATATACAGGACCATCATACAAAGAAGCAATAATCATACCAAGAATGCTATCGTTAAAGTTTTTAAATCTAGCATCTCTTAAACACATGAGAATAGAAGCATTTATATCTTTTCTAGTGAGTGGTTTAACAGCAACTTGAATCGTACCAATATGCAAATAACTGAATTTTTTAGCAAGAAAATTACTAATATTTCTTTTAGAAAACAAGCAACATTTTTCATGAGTTCTTGAAATAGAAAATGTTTGTTCAATAGTTCTAACTTTGTAAGAAGAATAAAATCTATTTTCAGTCCAACTAGTTTTGTAAACAGTTTTAGTATCAACTTTGGGAATATTCCATTTCTGGAAATCAGGAAACTCATTTTCTTCAATAGTGTGATCTTCTTCATTTACAATATCAGGAGGACAACCAGTCCTGGAGCTGACAGAGGAGTTGGATCTCCACAATCTTTCCATACTATCCTAGTTTTAACACTCAATTATCATGTTTTCTTAACACTGTTGTATTTCGTAACACATACCCTAGTCAACCCTATATATATGAGATGAGTTCAAGTTACACCTAATGTAACTCTAAAGAGTTACACATTTTTTAAACCATTGGATTTAAGTAGATCCAACGGTCAAAAAATGACCCTCATTAATGCTAATATTCTGATTAGGATCTCATTAATTATCCCTCATTTATTATATTTTATATCTATCTCTAAACCCATAAAAAGTGTTATATTTGACTCTCTCTCTCTCTCTCTACGTTTCTCTCTCTATCTCTTTCTCCTCCACCATTGTTCCACCTCCATGGATAGATTGCTGGTATAAGAAGGAAAAAAAAAAAAAAAAAAATTGTGTTCTTAATCTGTCTCTCATGCTCTGACAAGAGAGACTCGTAACTCAATGGTTTGTGCCCAAACTCTTCCCTTCTTTTATCTTCTTTAACGTATATACTATCCAAATTCTGCCATACCTTAATGTATCTCAAATATAGTATTTTTTTCTCAAAAATGTTCTGCATCCGGTGAAATTTAGCCTCATAGATCTTGAAAAGATCTTCCCTTGACTTCTACTTGTTTCTCTCAAATTTGCCCACTGTTTCAATTGCTCCCCAATATTAATATTAGTACCTCCCTTCAATAACAAATCCACAATAGCATCTTTACACTCATCATCATTTAATACGATTTCAACATTAGCACTAGAAGTAACAGCGGCTCCATCATTCGGCACAAGAAGCTCTCCATGCGACATTCTCTTGTCGAAAACTACACAAAAGAAGTTCTCATTGAATAAAATCTTCTCATGATAAGCAACACAAGACTCACCTCTAATCTTATCCTTTGCAAGACTGAAGCAGAGCACGTATAACCCACAAATATGGCCGAGATCATCCAAGAACTTGAACACACGATTAAGCTCTGAGATGTCAAGAAAGCATGCTAAGAGCAGAGTGCGGTTCATCCAATGTTCCTTAAGCAGCTATTTCGGGATTCGCTTCTTAAGCATTTCCTTTTTTTTTTTTTTTTTCCTTCTTCTGCCGGCAATCTATCCATGGAGGTGGAACAACGGTGGAGGAGAAATAGATAGAGAGAGAAACGTAGAGAGAGAGTCAAATATAACACTTTTTTGGGTTTAGAGATAGATATAAAATATAACAAATGAGGGATAATTAATGAGATCCTAATAAGAATATTAGCATTAACGAGGGTCTTTTTTAACCATTGGATTTACTTAAATCCAATGGTTTTTAGAGTTATACCAGCTGTAACTTGAAAATTATTAGTTTACATGATGAACACTACAATGCAATGTGTACATTGTAAGCAAAATGATTGTACACTTTCTCCCAACAAGGCAAATATTAGCCATATTGAAATAATCGTTTTGTCTACAATGTTCACTTTATATTATAAAGTTCATGTAAACTAATATTTGCCGAGATATTAGGGATGGACCCAGGTGGGGCCTAAGGGGGCTCGGGCCCCCCCGGGCCCAAAAAAAAAAATTTTAGTATGTAAAATTTTCCAAAAAAAAAAAAAAAAAGACTTGGGCCCCCTTAGCAAAATGACTTAGGCCCCCCTATCCCAGCCGGCCAGCCCAATCAAGAGCCCTGAGCCCATGTAACTCTAAAAAAAAAATGTAAAAAAGAAAAAAAAAAAAAAAAAAAAACCAGCAAAAGAAACCAAACAGAGCAAAGCAACAAGCGAAAACGAAGGAAAAAAGAAAAGAAGAGAGAGAGACCCATCGCAGACCTAGTCACGCTGCCGCTCAAGCCGCCACACGCAAGAGAAATCCATTGCAAACCCGTTGCTATCTCAACTGCCGGTGTTGCATACACAAACGAGAAACGGCCACACCAGCGCCGCCACTGTCGCCACGCGAGACCCGTCCCTAGCTTAGATTCACGGTCAAATGATGAAGACTAAAAGTATGAAAGAATATTTGAGTAAAGAATTAATTTGAGATCCTGGCACTGATTCCTTGGTGAGAGACTGTAAGGAAGAAATTTGGTTGCGAAAATAGAAAAAAGAGATCTGATGGTAAAAGTAAAACACCTGCTGAGCAGCGAAGAGATTACGGAAACTTCTAGGAAACTTCCTACTTAAAAAATAATCCTATATTCTTCTTTATTTACAAGATTGCCATAAGTAAATAGTAAGTTAAAAATCTTATATAAAATGTGAATAAGAATATAAGATTATAAATAAATATTTTTTTAAATCCCACCTTATTTAAGATTTCTACAAAAAATTAAATTAAATTCATTATTTTATATAAAAGTAACAATTATTTTATATATATATATATATATATATATATATTTATATTAAGAACCTCGAAACAACCTAAAACGGGCAATAATAGAAACAAGTAATAGAAAGAGGAACATTGATTCAACTTTCAAGGAATAAAAATGGTAAAGTTAGGAAAAGTGCTTGTTGGTAGTGCATAATAAGTTCATAGTGTCAAGTTCCATTTTCATAGAAAATGTATTAAGAAACAATAGTGTTTTGTGTCTTTTGTTTTTATTGATAGATATTTGCATCTTAATATATTAAGAAACAATGATTTTGTGTATTTGTATTGGTTGATAGTTTGTTAATAATATATGGATGCGCATTTGATTTTTTATTTATTTATTTTTTTTTGTGCTTATCTCCGGCCCCCCTAACTTGAAATCCTGGGTCCGTCCCTGCGAGAGAGAGAGAGAGAGAGAGAGAGATATATATATATATATATATATATATATATATATATATATATATATAGTGACATCCGGGAAGGGTGGTTGTTCCTCAAGCCAAATTTGCCTTGCCTCCTAGTTTTGGGATTGGTCATGGTTCACGTATTCTATTATGAATCTAGGAAGCTTGGTAATTCCTCAAACCATATCTGCCTTCCCTCCCAGTTTTGGAATTGTTTATGGTTCACGAATTCTATTATTCCAAGTCATTAATGATCACTTTTGGACCATGTAATGGGGCTTTTCTTTCCATTAAAGGAAGTGTGTAATTTCATTAAGCTTTGTTTGGTGTACCAAGTAAAAAACAAGAACAGAGCACCCATGGAAACTTCACCTGTAATATCCATAATTTCTAATGCCTATGTTCTTGATTTGTTCCTATTCCTCATAATCATCGGGTGTGGGTACATTGTCATCATTTTTCTTAGTTGTTTATTTCTTCCATGGGTGAAGAATCGTTACCGGCGTCTTAGAAAGAACATCAAGCTCTTGGAAGCTATCATAAAAGATGTAGAAGAGGTTTTGGAATCCGGGAGAAAACTAGATGAGAAACCCAATCAACTTCGGGATTCTCAACTGAAACCCGGAACCATTGTACAACTAAGTGATGCTGATAGAGATTGGGTGAATGAAACCAAGGCCTTGGTTCACAAGGTACAGGGTTACGAGGAATCCTACCGAACACTGACTGAAACAAGAGAATCTCAGAAATCGATTTACTCTGTTGTCAGGAATTTCATGAGAACTTGTGCCAACCAGGTTGAGTTGGGTTCGTGCAACGCTGAAATAAATGATCAAATTCGTAAGACACGACCCGGAATTTGTAAATCATCAGAGCGATCAAGGTCTATTGTTAGAAGCTTGCAGGACAGACCAATAGAGGAAGACAACTCTTCTCTTTATCTTCCTGGGCCAAAACCAGGTGTCTCTATTGCGAGGAAATTAAAATTTCTGATGGCTAAGAATCCAAACTTAGTGACTGACAAGCAAAAGGAAATAGACTACTCCATCAAGTTGCCACAGCAGCTACTGCATGCTTTCCTGCAAGATTTAGCAGGGATTCCAAAGGAAAGTGAAACGGCAAAGGCTTGGGTGGATGAAGCCGTGGATATCATCAGCGACCTGCACAATGCAATCGATAGCATACAGAAAACTGCAGATTGAATGAGATGGTTTCCGTATATTGGTAATTGGTGGGCGAGGCGTCAGTTCAAGAAGAGCTTTAGCAACATCAAGAAACGGCTCTGGGACCTCTTTTATAAAAAGGTTCTATTTGATTTCACATTCATCAGAAGAGTTGCACCGAAAGCTGTCCATCGCTCCCCAAAACAGAAGACTCAGGCCACAACCGATGACAAGGAAATTTTAAATCTTCTGGACAAGTTTCGCAAGCAGATCAATCAGGAACAACTCATGGTAGCTTCTCAATTAGAAGAGCTACCTGATTATTTTGATGATGTGAACCAACTTCTCATAGATGCAAAAGCAGTTCAAGAAGGCATGTCCAATTCAATAAAGGAATGGAATAATCAAATGAAGATCATTGTGAAAGATGCAATGAGTTGTGTCTCTTTATCAGCCTCACAAAGGAGAAACCGTAGTTCTCAAAAGGAGACAGATCTCTGGCGAAACTTCTCTGCAGAAAATGATCTATTCGTGGAAGCTCTCAGACTTCTATACATAAGCATAAGGGTATGTCGCATTGAATTGAGGGAGGACACAATCTCAGTGGTCGGCTTGGAAGATGATGTACATGAAATGTTCTCACGGCTAACCACCGAAACTGAGCCTTTCTCCACACTTCCCATTGTGGGGATGGAAGGCATAGGTAAGACAACTCTTGCAAAGGTGGTTTATAACCATAAAGCTATTCAGAAACATTTTCCTTTCAGATATTGGGTGGCTCTACCTGATATGGTGGACTATAATAAGGATTTACTCCTAAAAAGATTAGGAAAAAATATCCTGCCGAATCATAGGAAAGGGAAGGAAAAAGAGTACTCATTCAAGGAGGTGAATGATTTCTTGAAGCCCAAAAGGTACCTTCTAGTTCTAGACAGAGTCTCTAACAAGGAAATTTGGGATACTCTAAAAGAAGCATTCCAGGATTGTGAAAATGGGAGTAGAATTTTGCTCATCACAAGAGACAATAGTGTAGCTTCACATGCTGACCGAAGCAGCACCCCATACCGACTTCAACTACGAACCAATGGTGAGAGCTGGGATTTGTTTACCCAGATGTTGCGCTTTCAGCCTGAACCTTCTCAGCCTGATCAAATCTTTTCAAAATGGAAAAAACTGGCAAAAGAAGTTGTAAAAAGATGTGGAGGCTTGCCACTTACCATCTTAAGTTATGGGTATCTATTGTCCGGGAAAAAAGTGACGATTAAGGACTTGACAAGGGTGCTGGACCATGTCAGTCCTTACCAAACACCATGGTTGGAAAACTTTGAAAGACATGAAAAAGACTTGTTTCTGGATCCACGTCTACCTAAATGTTATTCTTACTTTGCACAGTTCCCCAGAGACTCTGAAATTGCTTCAAGGAGATTAGTCGCTTTGTGGGTTGCAGAAGGGTTGGTACAACAGAAGGATGATAAGCAAGAGCCTCTTGAATCTGTTGCCATTGCAAAGAAGTTTTTGCAAGAGTTGGTAAGGTGTAACTTGGTTCAAGTAGGGGAAAGAAAGCAGAATGGGAAGGTCAAGACATGTATCTTCCCTGATACTCTACGAGAACTCTGGTTGCGAGAGAAAAAAATTTCGGACTTTGATGTGTATGTAATTGATTCAACGAATTCTAGAATGCAAGCCTACAAAAATCCCAGGTCCATCCTCTGCTTTGATACTCAAGAAGGAACTGGAGAAGATGTAGGTACCACCCTTCGTAACAGCATTGCAAGTGGGCATTTCTTACAATTAAAGGTACTTGATCTTGAACAAGTATGTAGACCTCAATTGCCTGACACTATAGGGAAATTAATTCAGTTAACGTATCTAGGGTTAAGGTGGACTTACCTAGAGAACATCCCATCATCAATTGGCAACTTAGTGAACCTTGAAACTTTGGATGTCAATCATACTTATATCCGCACTCTCCCCAGTACAATAGGGAAATTGCAGAAGCTTCAAAATTTGTACATGAGTGAGATTTGTCGAGGCAAAATTGGGCAAGGACGAAACGAGAAATTTCCGCCAAATCTCCGAATACTGCGGGGTGCATTTGTAGATAAGGAGTCCTTCGGGTCAGGCGGGCATATGCTCACTCCTCATAAGGACAGCCCTATGAAGCATTTCCTCAGCGGGTTGAAAAACCTTAGGAGATTGGAATTGGCGTTCCAGTTAGACTTGTCACAGCAAAAACAATTGACAGATAGTTTTGCTGTGGAACTGAAGGGCCTTCGAACATTGATGTTGAAATCAATTGATGAAATGGGTCGACCTCAAGATCTACATGTGAATCACTTGTCAGGACTCGTCAATCTCTCAAGTATTTATTTATTTGGTAAATTAAAGAATCCATCCATCATCATAAACGTTACCGGACTCCCTCAAAGCTTGACTGAGCTTACCTTATCAGCCTCTGGAATTTCAGATGATCCAATGCCAGAGTTAGAGAAGCTTTCCAAGCTTAAATCCCTCTGTTTCTACTCAGGTTCTTATACTGGGAAAACCATGGTTTGCTCTATGGGAGGCTTTACCCAGCTTGAAGTTCTGAAATTCTGGATGCTTCATGAACTGGAAGAATGGATTGTGGAGGAACAAGCAATGCGGAGACTCAAGAAGTTGGAGATTCGGTCCTGCAAGAATTTGAAGGTCTCCACTGGGTTGAAGCATCTAAAGACTATTCGTGAATTGAAGGTAAAAGATATGCCAGTGGAATTCACAGAATGTATTAACGAAATCATCCCATTTTAATTGTGGATAATCACAAGTCAATGCTTCATCGAACTCAAGCTTTAATCGACCTGAGGTTGTCTTTCTTAATCTTTCTCTGTTCGACTTTTCCTTTTGGTATTTTAGTCCTTTAAACTAATCAATGAATCATCAAGATCTTGACACTGCAACTTGCAACTACAGATTTATCATTCCTTTCATAACTCGTCTGGCCGTGAGAAACTATGTGCGCTTTGGACAAAAACCAGCAGAACTGTTTGGAGATGATGTCTTAATCAACTCTTTGGGCACCATCCATAAGTTACTCTTTACTATTATTTATGTTTCACTTGTTTCTAAGGTATTTTTGATCAATAAAGTCACATGATTGACATGCAAATGACTCTAATAAATCGTACACTCTGTTACAAACAAAGTGCCACTATGTAATAAATAAATTTTAAAAAAGAAGAAGAAAAAAAAAGTGCTACTATCTCTGTTGTTTCTATGGTATCTGATGAATAATATGTAATAGACTAATAGTCATATGCTTGCCATGCAAATGACTAAGAATAATATTTTACCCTTTGTCGCAAACGAAATGCTACTGTCTGAGTGTATATTCTTTTATTGGGTGTGGGGTTATTATATGTTCTTTCTGGGCAGATGTATCTGTTTGTGACTAATGTACTTTGATGATTCTTCTTGTATAATTATTCGGTTTATTGTGCTAATTGTCCCTTTCCCTAAATAAGACAAGTAGTTATGTTATTCGTTTGTTAATTATTTCCAATCACAAAACGGCTTTTGCTTTACAAACTGAGGTGAAACAACAATTATTCTTGTTCTTCTTGTGCACCAATTTACTAATTAAAGGATGAAAGAAAATTTTGAACTGGATCATCATATTGTAATGTTAACATTGTGTAGTAGATCGAGAGTGAAATCATATGATGAGGTGAGCAATTCAAATATACAAGACTATAAAATAGACCTTGAAGTTCATGACAAAGATAGCATGTTTGATCATGCATTTTGAAAGTTCAAGGAGTTATAAGTGTAATTGAGGTGATAGTTAGGGATGAAAAATTGTGATTTGCCCTAAATTCAAACCCATAATTATATTGACCAAATGACTGGGCAATTATTATTACAAAAATTATGTTTAATAGAGTGCTACGTTTGAATTTAATTGGGCAATGTACTATGCTATATTGCACAACATACTATTGTGCATCTTAGGAAGGGACAGCTACTCAAAAAAAAAAAAAAAAAAAAAAATTCACTGTATATATTGTGAACCAACAT
Source organism: Quercus tomentella (assembly GCA_028535165.1). Taxonomy (NCBI): domain Eukaryota; kingdom Viridiplantae; phylum Streptophyta; class Magnoliopsida; order Fagales; family Fagaceae; genus Quercus; species Quercus tomentella. The sequence continues at coordinate 80,275,272 of JAPQVY010000068.1, forward strand.
ACCAATTTTGGGATGGCCATGGACCAGATTTAGGTTAGGTATACCCAAACCCAACTCGAAAATTTTATTCGTGGATACTCAATCCCAATACCTGATTAACATCTGCACCTATTTGTTACTCTTATTTTTTACAGATTGATATTCGTGCCCAAACCAAACCCGATTTTTAGGGCCTTTAATTATTATTATTATTATTTGCAATGATGGAATTTTAAATTGACAAAAAGGGAAAGAAAAATACTTTTCTATTGGAATTTTTTTTTTTTTAATGATTATATCCTAATGCTAATGCTAAATTACAGGGTTGTGACTAAAGCTGTCTATTTCTTTTCCCATTAAGTGTGCGTTTGTTTCAGCTTTTAGGAGCTGAAACGCACGTTTTTGTAAAAGCTGGAGAGTTTTGTGCGTTTGGCTCAGCCCAAAACGCAACTTTTTGGAAAAAGTTGCGTTTTGGGACAAGGCTAAAAACGCGCTGAGAACGCGCAAATCTTATGGAGCGCTAGAGGTCCATAAACCAAAAAGCGCATGCGCGTTGGAACTATCCGTTGGGCTGGTTAATCAATTATCAAATTACCCTGATAAAAAGTCCTCATCAGTTCTCACGCCTGAAGCTCACTCTCACGCCTCTCATCTCATCTCTCTGCTCTCCCTTTGCCCCTAAAGCTCACTCTCACGCCTCTCATCTCTTCTCTCTGCTCTGTCATCCGTTGAATCTTCTTCCTCTTCTTCTTCTTTCTTTCGTCTTCTTCAATGTGCACTAATTTGTATTTAAAAAAAAAAAAAATTATTTCTGTCTAATCTGATCTGAGAAATACATTTTGAAGGTAGAGATTTGATCAACAAAACACCAAGCAACACTGATCTGCTACCAAAAACCACCAGGTACCAACACTGATCTGAAACTTTTTTTTTTTTTTTTACCGAGTGTGGGAAATATTTTTTCAAATCTTGCATGCTTTGTTCTTGCTAATGATCTATTTGTTCTCTTGCCGGGTACTGAAAAAATTTGTGAGTACATGCTTTTTTTACCGAGTGTTTGATTTGTTTTCTCAGCAACCCAGAAATAGATTAACGGGTATTGTTCCTTTACTTGTTTAGTTATTTGTTTTTGTTGATTGGAATTTGCAGTGGTTTGAATCTTGCTATGAATGGTTTGTAGACTTGTAGCTCATAATTCTAATAGAAAAAAGACAAAAGTTTGGGTTTGGGGTCTGAAAATCATAGGAGGAAAAAGAAAATATGTAGTTGTTGTCAGGGTGATCATGGGGTTTTTATTAATAGTGATCTGATTGAATTAAAAACGTTGAGATTTGTTTTTGGAACTGATGATTGAAAGGTAACGAGGAATGTAGTGTTCGATTTTCCATATAAATTTAAATATGAGGATTATTGTTGATGGCAAAGCTAAGTATTGATGTGGGGGTCTCTGTTGATGTAATAACATGGTGATAAAAGCTTTAGTTTATGTTCCTTAATGTATTAGATAGTAAGCCTAGCATGAAAGTGTAAGGCAACCTATGCATCAGTAAGGAGTTGGTTGTCATATATATATATATATAGAATTTATGTATAAATATGAACAAAATACTTGAGAAAGGGTTTCTTTGTTCTGCATTTCAATGTAACAGCACTCAAGTTTTTCAATGCTTCAGCAGGGGAATACTACAGTAGATACTTGGCTTGAAATTGCATTATGGTCTAGTTATAGGACAACTTTGAGTATTGTAAAGGTGGACAACTTTGAGTATTGTAAAGGTTTACAGTTGCAGTGATTGTAGTGACATTTCAGTCTTCTCTTTTTTTCTTTTTTACTATTTGCACTTGTCAAGCACACTTTGCTTTATACTGGAGGATTCATGAATGAGATCAAGGTTTTTTGTGATAAGGCTCATTGGCTTGTTTTTATGGTTTTGCTAATATGCTTCAACCTCATTGGTTAACTTTATAGATGAGTAAAAACACCACTTCCAACCCCGGGGCAAAAAAGGCTAGAGCATTAGGGGATAATAATCCAAGCTGGACAACTACTTTTTGTAACCTTTGTGTGGAACAGATTCAACTCGGGAATAGATCAAAAGGTGCTGCCTTTAGTACCGAAGGTTGGACCAATCTAGTGACCAAATTTTGTGATGAGACTGGTCAAAACTATGATAAGGACCAATTAAAAAGTAGGTGGGATGTATTAAAAGGTGATTGCAGAGTGTGGGAACAATTGAGGAATCTTGACACAGGTTTAGGTTGGGATACAGTGAAGGGAACGATTCGTGCTACTGATGATTGGTGGATCTGGAAGTTGAAGGTGAGTTGAGTATTTTATTAATATGTAGTTAGTTGGAGATAGTTTTTTTATATTATTGTTATGAGTGAAATTACAATTCATTTTGTAGGAATTACCCAAAGCTAAAAAATTTCGAGAGAAGGGTCCACAGAATCTAGAACAACTTGATATAATGTTTAGGGATGTTGCAGCAACTGGAATAGCTGCATGGACCCCTTCTTCAAATACACTCCCTCCAACAATGCCACAAGAGGGTGCTGGTGATTCAGATGGTAGCTCCGAATTTAAGGATGATCAATGTGACATGAGTTTAGACATTGATATTTTGCAACAAGGACATACTAGTCAATCATGTAGTTCAAGACAAAAGTGAACTAGTGAATCAATACCCTCACAGAAGAAACAGAAAAAGATAGGAGCTACAATGCTGGACAATCGTATTAGTCAATTAATAACTGTATGTCAGAATAAGTCTGAAGGTACTTCTCGAGAGTCACCAAGTTCAATTGATAATGTCATGACGATTGTGAGAGCACTTCCTGGAGTGGATAGTAAGTTTGTGGTTCAAGCTTCCTATATCTTACTAAAAAGGTCATGTAGGGAGATGTTCCTAACTTTCAAGGAGCCAGAGTCACAGCTGAAGTGGCTACAAGGAATGATTTGTTGGAACCAAAAGAAGTGACCAACCTTATGTGGTACTCTGTATTAGCTTAGGACTAATATTAACTCTATGTTGTATTAGCTTACGACTAATATTAGCTTTATGTTGTATTAGCTATGTTGTATTAACTTTAAACTAAGTTATGTGATATTTAGTATTAGCTTTGGACTAATATATGTGTAATGTAAACACATTTGAAGCAACTGTTACAGTGTTATGTACTTAATGTTCTGAATTGTGTTGGTATGCAATGTGTTTCTAGTCAACTGTTACACCTTTTGTTACTTTGTTGATTATTATGTTGATTTATATTAAGTATTAGCAATGGTTGATTATTTGTTACTTTGTTGTGTAGCCTAAACCAATATGGATGATTATAATGGTACTCATGAGAGGCAATTTTATGGAACTATTAATGGATGGGGATTACAGAAATTACTGTGATTATCATGATAGTGGTGATTATAACAATGCTAACAATAATAATGATGGTGATAACAATGATGATGATGATGGTGAGAGTAGTGACAGTGATGATGACAGTGACAGTGATTCTGATGAGGAGTTTTACCAGCTTGTGGCAGTTACCTGTGAAGCAGTTGTGACATATTTCAATAAGTACATTAATAAGACTCCTTGTTATGATTCTGAACAAACAGGGTGGGCTTGGGTGAGACGTTGTATGGAAGGTAATGAGAAATTGTGTTACAATATGTTTAGAATGAAAAATGAGGTGTTTCGTAATTTGTGTCAAGTTTTACAACGTGACTATGGACTTCAACATTCAAGGAATATAAGGTTAGAAGAGTCAGTGGCAATCTATTTACTGATACTTGGTCATGGAACATGTAACCGAATGGTTCAAGAAATATTTCAGCATTCGGGTGAAACCATAAGTAGACATTTTGAGAAGATGATCACTCTGTTGGGTGCTCGCTTTGCAGCTGCATATGTAAAGCCTTCGGATCCAACTTTTAGTGAAGTTCCAACCAAAATACAAGACCATCCAATTTATTGGCCACATTTCAAAGTATGTGTACTATTGTATATTTGAATAAGCGTTATTGTCTATAAGATAATACAATGCAAGTGGAACTGAAAACTATTAATGTTTTTATTAGGATTGCATCAGTGCGATTGATGGCACACATGTGACAGCGGTTGTACCTACTGAGAAGTCCATTCCATACTTTAGAAGAAAGGGATATGAAAGTTCAAATAGTGTAAAAACACCCTTGAACGTTTAGACCCCCAAATTACAAATTAACCAATTCAAACTTTATGTCAAACAACTAGTGTGCGGAAAATGAACAAAAGCTATAATATAGAATTGGAAAAACTATCTAAGCCAAATTAAAATCACAACCCACAGCAGATAATAAAAGGCAAAGATAAAAGGGAAAGAAGATGCAAACACAAAGACAACACGCGATGTGTTATCGAAGAGAAAACCGAAGCCCTCGGCGTAAAACCTCTCCGCCGCCCTCCAAGCGGTAAACAATCCATTAGAAAATGTAGTTGGGATACATGGACAGCAATAGACCCTCCAAGCCTAATCTACCCAGTGCACCTAAGCCCTTCAAGCTTCTTGCTCCAACGAGGTTGCGTCGAACCTTTTTCTTTTCTAGCTTCCCGGATTCCGCTACTAGACCATAGCATCAACCAATGAAGATTGGTTTCTTCCTAACTGCTTCCCAGAACACCAAACAGCCCTTTCACAGTAATGGATATGGTGAGAACAAGGTTTTGGTAAAATGCCTCTCAAGGGTTTGACAATGGAGAGGAAGAAAGTTGAGGAATTTGAAGAGACTCTTATGTAAAGATTGTAGATGAATCAATCTTGTTTTACTCTAGGGTTTCTCTCTCAAAATTCTCTCTGGAAGCTCTCTTTCATTTGTGGGTATAAAGGGTATTTATACTAAGGTGAGAGGAGAATGTGAAACGTTAGGTTTTTCAAAACAGGGGTGGCTCGCGGCTTGGCCTCGCGACTTGACTGAGTCGCGAGACCTAGTCGCGAGATAACCATATGGCTAGTTGTCCTGTTTTGTCCTGTAGTGCTCCAGTTAGCATGACTGTTCACCTTCTGGCATGCTTGGCACGTGTGCTGTATCTAGCGGCTTGCAGCTGCGAGTCACCCACGAGATCAAGCTGCGAGTCTCTGTTTTCTTGCACACTCTTGAGCAATCTACACTCTATCTCACTCATTACCCTTACAACAAACCTACCTAAATACAGGGTTACTAAATGCTGAAATATAAGCAAATTTGGCACGGAATAAAGCCAATTAGATGGTTGATTAAATTCAACCTTACAATCTCCCCCTTTGGCTATTCCGTGATAAAACCCTAAAACAGACTCTAGACTTAACATGTGAGTTGGGAACAGTTGAGCAAAACTCACTCACACCTAACTCTAGAAGCTGTGAAGCACTTGAATCATATGAACAAGAGACTCCTGAAACACAACAATACACCATGATCATTGTAAGCAGAAAATCGTGAAATGCATATGAAACAGGTAATATATGATCAAGCAAAGATGGAGTTAAGAAACAAACCATGGCTTGATCAACCAAGTAATCACTACAAGGTAGTGAACACAATGCTCATTCACACTTGGAATGAACACTTGAACATACAAGCAAACAAGAACAATGCAAGTTACTTGTATGCCCAGCACTCAACCAATGCATAAAACACTAGGTATATGCATCTAGGAACAATCCTACAAGGGCACAAGAGTGACGGTACTTAAAAGAAAATGCAATACATTTAGATAGAAGTACTGATTTAAACAAAGCATAAAAGGCTGCATAAAGCATGGTACAAACCATAAAGCCTACAAATATGCATAAAACATAACCCTAAAAGCTTACATAAGCAACATGAGTACAAAACACAATATAAACTGAATAACATCAACAATATAACAGCTACAATATAACAACTTAAACTGAAGAAGAATGCAGAAACACTCCCCTTTAGGTAATATCCTCCCCCTCTGATCAGGCTATCACTCCCCCTTTTTGTCATGGAATAGGCCATACATTCTCTTCTAGCCTTCTCTGAATCTGATCCAATTGAGTTTGAAGTGAGGTAAACTTCATATCCCATCGAGTGTTGTGATGGTGTAGAGTAGATGTGAGTCCAAACATCTTTGTATTCAACTCGTGTACAGAGGATACAATGTGATCAAGTTTTTCATCAAGGGAGAGAGTGCTGAAATGAGAGCCACTGTGAGATGCGGAAGTTTCCGGTTTGGCTCTCTTCCGACTATGTCCAATGCTTGCATTGAATGTACGCATGTTGATTGGACTCGGTTTTGAGTGAGGAGATTCATCTGCCGTTGGATAAATTCCCTTGAGCTTCAAAATTCTTGAAATGAGACAGCAGAAAGGAATGCACATTCGGGACTCAGTTCGTAGAACCGTTTTGCGCAGAACATGAAAGATATGAGCACAGATGTCAATTTCTACATCAGAGATTAGATCATGAAGAAACAAAGCACATCCGAGGTTCATATACCCAGTGCTTGATAAGGGGTACAAATTGTGAAACATCACAATTGTAAGCACTCTCAGTTTTGGAGGAAGAGAGGAAACACTAACGGAGTTTCCATTGGATGAGATGAGAGTCGAGTCCGTTTAGCAATCGGAGTTGATGAATCATCAGTTACAACATCTTTGCCTTTAGAGGATCGACGAGACATCTGCAAGAGAGTAGGAACACAGCAAAGAACCAACAATACCACCACAAATGACAGATATCAACTTGATTAGATACAGAATGTAAGCCATAGAAATCGCACACAATTTCAAACATAAGTCATGACAATATAGAATAAGGCAGGTACATCAAAATGGTGAAAATGCAATAGATCACAGAGTAAAACATCCTTGTAGTCAACTGTCAATAAGACAATCTACTATGAGTATGAGATGCACAATGAAAACCACATACAACCTGAAAGTTCAAATATGTGTATAAAACACCCTTAAACGTTTAGACCCCCAATTACAAAATAACCAATTCAAGCTTTATGTCAAACAACTAGTGTGCGGAAAAAGAACAAAAGTTACAAACAGAATTGGTAAACAATCTAAGCCAATTAAAAACACATCCACAGCAGAAAATAAAAGGCAAAGATAAAGGGAAGAGAGATGCAAACACAAGGACAACACACGATGTGTTATCAAAGAGGAAACCGAAGCCCTCGGCGTAAAACCTCTCCGCCGCCCTCCAAGCGGTCAATAATCCACTAGAAAATGTAGTTGGGATACATGGACAGCAATAGACCCTCCAAGCCTAATCTACCCAGTGCACCTAAGCCCTCCAAGCTTCTTGCTCCAATGAGGTTGCGCCGAACCTATTTCTTTTCTAGCTTTCCGGATTCCGCTACTTGACCATAGCATCCGCCATCCTTGGCATCTTCCAATGCTTCCCAAAGCTCCAAAAACACTCAACACTCTAAATGGGTGTGGGTAGTGTTTGGATAGAAATTTCCTCTCAATAGGTATGACAATGAGAGAGGGAATGAGAAGAGACTACAAAGATTTCTCTCTAAGAATGAATAGCTCTCTCTAATTGGGTGGGTGTTTTTAAGAAACCTCTCTTAGGGTTTTTCTTTCTGAATAGCCACACATATTTTGTGGGAATGAAGGGTATTTATACTGGTGTGAGAATGGAATGCGAAGAGTCAGTTTTTCCAAAACAGGGCTGGCTGGCGACTTGACCTCGCGACTTGACTGAGTCGCGAGTTCAAGCCGTGAGCTAACTTAATGGCCAGTCTGGATTTTTGTCCTGTAGTGCTCCAGGTGACATGACTGTTCAGCTCCCCTGCATGCTCTGCGCGTGTGTAACTTTTGGCGGCTTGCAAGCCGCGAGCCTCCCGCGAGTCCCAGCCGCGAGTCTCTGCTTCACTGCACTGTCTCGAGCATTTCTTCACACTCTCTCACACACTACCCTTACATGATTCCCACCTAAATACAGGGTTTCTAAGTGCTATATTACAAGCAAATTTGTCACGGAATAAAGCCAACACATGGTTGATTAAATTCAACCTTACACAACCACAATAGAGCAAATGACAGATCTAAACCTTACGTACTCACAAACGGAGTAAAAAACCCAGAAAAAAAAATTACCAAACCCATTTCCCAAATGAGTATGAAGACCCAACAAACGCCAAAGCACAATGTAACCAACAATACGACACCAGAATAAATCAGTATCAAACACAACCAACCAAACCCAGCACTCTAAGGGGAAAAAAATCGAACACATTAAGACTCTAGCAACAATAGCAACTCAAAACAAAGCAAGAAAATGAAACTCAAAACATAAATATGAAGTGAGGAAGAGAAAACCCATACCTTTTCTTGATGATTTTGAGAAGAGATGAAGCAACAATGGAGTTTGAAAATGGTTACACGGAGTGTTTGGTAAGAGCAGTTGAGAGAGAAAATGAACAGTCACAAAAAGTTCGAGGGAAAAACTGAAAAGTATTTTAAAAACTGCCCCTATTTTTGCCAAACACGCATTTTTCGCGACTGAAGTGAGTCACCAACAAGTCGCCAGGTCAAGCAGCCAAAACACTCAAAGACAAAATTTTGAAAAATTTTCTAAGTGTTTTTCGCGACTGGAAGGTCTACCTACGAGGGAGTCGCGAGCTGAGCCGCGAAAATCTCTGAGTAACCCTCGCAACTGGACCTTCCACTCGCGAACAAGTCGCCAAAATAGACCCGCGAACACGCGACTGAGGCCCGCAACTGGACTTACCCGCGACTAAGTCGCCAAAACAAGGCAAAAATGATTTTTGAAATTTTCAGTTTTTAAGAACAAAATACTTTCCAAAAACACCTAAAATACTCAAAAATCTTTTTGTGCTTGAATCAACAAAGATTGAGTTTGTCAAAACACATTTCAACAAGTACAATCACACAAATGAATATGGCATTTATTGAACATAAACTTGTGTGTTGTGTGTGGATATCAACAATGAGATAGTCCATAGTCTAATGTGAAGCTTCAATGATCAATTCAACCAAGGCATACACAATTAGCACTAGATTATGAAACCCATCTCAGTTATAGAAGTATGCATATATGACTTCCCACAAAACTTGATAACATAACTTGGAGCTTTACGTTTGACTCCACTTTCAATCATGACATTTGATCTTTTTGATCCTTTTGAGACAATCACCTCTCATTGTGAGAGTGATATTTGATATTTCACTTTGAAGAGATAGCCTTTGGCCTTTTTTTTTTTTAATAAACATTCACTTTAATTTTTTGTTGCTTTCCCTTTTTCCTAGTCGAATACTAGTATGTGCGACAGGCTTTTGCAGCTCAATATCTCTTTTCATTTGGAGATTTACAGTTGGTGAACTCCTTTTAGCAAAAACAAAAAATAAAGAGTGGGAAGATATATAAACACAAGTCTATGCATGTCTCAAGATCATCATAACCATTCACTCATCATTCATGACAAGTTTGAAGATCTATTTACAACAATCACATAGATTTCAAGATTTCTTCCACAGTGATAAGAGCGTAAAGAAACAAGCTATGCTCGAAAATGCACAAAGCCATTAGCACAAAAGTACAAGGCAAAACAAGTTTTGAGACAAAAACTCAACAATGTCAATCAAACTTTTTGCTTTTCTAATTTTTATGTGATTTTTGGATTTTTGACACATAAGAGGAAAAAGATTGATCAAAAACAAAAATGACCAAAAGTATGCACAAATAGACAAACAAACAACCATCAACTCAAACAACAAGCAAACAATCAAACATCGTCACAAAGCATAGGAAGTATTAATGCATGGACATGTTGTAATGCTTATGCATGAGTACCCTTCTTCACCCACACGTCACTTGCGTTTGGGGTGATTTCCTTATAGGATTGGGTACGGGAGTTAGGGCTTTCAAACCTTCGTGTGAAGCTTTCCAAACAGTTGGTGAATGCACCAATCATCTTCATCACGTTCATCATTCCGGGATCACCATTTTGATCTCTTGATGGTTCACCAGCCCAATTTCTTCTATCATTTCTAGGTCCTCGTGACCTTTGAGGAGTTGCACTATTCATTGCTCTCAGCTTTTGACAATTTGGTCGAGTATGCCCTTGAAGTCCACAATGATGACACACATAATTTGATCTAGGACCTCTTTGTGGTCGTGGACGAGACTTGGCTCGGGATTCAGACCTGCCCACATACTGATTGCGGGGATTCAACAACCGTTGGTTCTCCACATTCTTCTTCTCCTCTATCTTAGGCTTCTCAACAGTAGGGTCACCTTCAACTGGATCTTTGGCCTTTACAAACTTCACTTCTTTAGTGACAGTTCCAGATGAGCTACTTCCTCCTGAATATCTCAATCCGGATTTGTCTGAAAAACTCTTTTGAGATGAAATAACATCATCTAGTTTCTTGGTGGAGACCCTCTCTATCTTGGCATTAGCTTGCACAACCTCTTGCTCAAGAAATCTCATTTTTGTGTAGGCTTCTGACAGCTCACCATTCAAAGTTTCTATCTCACATTTGGCCTCCTTATAGCGAATTAGGAGACTTTTATAGTCCTCCTCTGCCTTCTTCATCTTTCTCACAGCTGCCTTGGCCACCCTTGTGTACTCACCCAACTTTTCTAGGAGTGAGTTATAATTTTCTTGAAGATTGGTTGTGCTTTCATCTTCTTCAGCATCTGATTCTTCAGCAACTCCCAGTGATTCTTCATCACTATGTTCTCTAAGGTCTCGTATAAGCAGATTCAACTCGTCTGAAGATTCAACATGGGCAATAGTCATAAAAGCTAAATAGTTCCCCTCTCCATCACAGCTTTCTTCAGATTCTGAGTTGGATGAATCCGAGTCACTTAATGTCGTGGCATACACCTTGCCTTTCGATTTCAAATAATTCGGACATTCTTTCTTAAAGTGTCCATGCCCGTTGCATTCAAAACAAGTGACACCTTGTGTAGATTGGGATTCTTTTCCATCTTTCCTTTTGAATTCCCTTTTCTCCCTTCCTGAACTTTGGAATTTTCCTTTATCACCAAATTTTCCATTATTCTTGAATTTCAAGAATTTTCAGAAATTTTTTACAAGGTATGCAACATCTTTATCAACCACATCTTCTTCCGATGAGTCATGGACTTCTACCTTCTCATTAATGGTCTTAAGAGCAAGAGATTTACTCTTCCGTTGATTAGGCAGCGACATCTCATAAGTCTGAAGAGAACCAACCAGCTCCTGGACTTTGATGTCATCAAGGTCCTTGCTCTCTTCAATCGCTGTCACTTTAGCACGAAAACTTTCCGGCAATAATCGAAGGATCTTCCTTACTATTTTAGAATCCTCCGTTTTCTCCCCCAAATTGAACTTGCTGACAACCACCTCATTCAGCTTCCCATAGAAAGAGTCAAAGGACTCATCCTCACTCATTTTGAGCTCCTCAAACCGAGTGGTCAGCATTTGCAACTTGGTGTCTTTCACTTTCTTCGTGCCTTCGTAGGTGGTTTCCAATATCTCCCATGCTTCTTTGGCAACGATAATGTGGGAGATCTTGTGAAATTCATCTGGAGACACACCACAGAAAATAGCATTGAGTGTTTTACTATTAGCATTAGATGCAGCGAGTGCTGCCTTATCCCATGTGGATTTGGCTGCTTCAGGTCTGGTCCAACCAATCTCAACAGCATCCCAAACAGATTCATCAATGGAGCACAGAAATGCTCTCATGCGAACGTTCCAAAAAGCATAATTACTACCATCAAAATATGGAGGTGCATTTAGGGATTAAGACCGATCCATCTCAATAAGGAGTCAAGGATCACACAATGGTAATGAAACCAATAAAAGTGTACCCGCTCTGATACCAATTGAAAGTTCAAATAGTGTAAAAACACCCTTGAACGTTTAGACCCCCAAATTACGAATTAACCAATTCAAACTTTATGTCAAACAACTAGTGTGCGGAAAATGAACAAAAGCTATAATATAGAATTGGAAAAACTATCTAAGCCAAATTAAAATCACAACCAACAGCAGATAATAAAAGGCAAAGATAAAAGGGAAAGAAGATGCAAACACAAAGACAACACGCGATGTGTTATCGAAGAGGAAACCGAAGCCCTCGGCGTAAAACCTCTCCGCCGCCCTCCAAGCGGTAAACAATCTACTAGAAAATGTAGTTGGGATACATGGACAGTAATAGACCCTCCAAGCCTAATCTACCCAGTGCACCTAAGCCCTCCAAGCTTCTTGCTCCAACGAGGTTGCGCCGAACCTTTTTCTTTTCTAGCTTCCCGGATTCCGCTACTAGACCATAGCATCAACCAATGAAGATTGGTTCCTTCCTAACTGCTTCCCAGAACACCAAACAGCCCTCTCACAGTAATGGATATGGTGAGAACAAGGTTTTGGTAAAATACCTCTCAAGGGTTTGACAATGGAGAGGAAGAGAGTTGAGGAATTTGAAGAGACTCTTATGTAAAGATTGTAGATGAATCAATCTTGTTTTACTCTAGGGTTTCTCTCTCAAAATTCTCTCTGGAAGCTCTCTTTCATTTGTGGGTATAAGGGGTATTTATACTGAGGTGAGAGGAGAATGTGAAACGTCAGGTTTTTCAAAACAGGGGTGGCTCGCGGCTTGGCCTCGCGACTTGACTGAGTCGCGAGACCCAGCCGCGAGATAACCGTATGGCCAGTTGTCCTATTTTGTCCTGTAGTGCTCCAGCTAGCATGAATGTTCACCTTCTGGCATGCTTGGCACGTGTGCTGTATCTGGCGGCTTGCAGCCGCAAGTCACCCGTGAGATCAAGCCGCGAGTCTCTGTTTTCTTGCACACTCTTGAGCAATCTACACTCTATCTCACTCACTACCCTTACAACAAACCCACCTAAATACAGGATTACTAAATGCTGAAATACAAGCAAATTTGGCACGGAATAAAGCCAATTAGATGGTTGATTAAATTCAACCTTACAGGATATCCAACCCAAAATGTGATGGTTGCATGTGACTTTGATATGTTATTCACATTTGTTTTGCTTGGATGGGAAGGTGCAGCACACGACACTCACATTTTTCTTGATACTATTCGTAAACAAAGTAACAACTTTTCGCACCCACCACCAGGTTTGTAATTGGTTAATCAATTGTTCATTATAATGACATATTGTATGAGTGTGTTAATACAATTGAATTTTTTTTTTTTTTTCTAGGGAAATATTATGTAGTTGATTCTGGATACCCAATGATGAAAGGCTATTTGGCACCATACAAGGGGATATCATACCATCTTTAAGACTTTCGAAAGAGAGGTGGAAGCCCTAGAACTAGACATGAAAAATTTAATCATGCTCACTCATCTCTTCGATGTGTGATTGAGCGCACTTTGGGTGTGTGGAAGAATAAATGGAGAATTATCAGAAACATGCCATCTTTTCCATTCCATATCCAAATACTTATTGTATCTACTACTATGGCTCTTCATAATTTTGTTAAACTGAATGATAGGGATGATAGGGGCTTCATAAACGCCAATCGAGATTCAATTTCTAGAAGAGAACATAATAGTGAAGCAGGTAGTAGTTATTAGCAGAACTCAGGATCTTTACCAGACCCTGCGATGGTGGTTCTTCATGATTCCATTGCTAATTCCATTTGGGGGGATAATGATTAGTAGTTGTCTTCTTTTTTTTCTTTTTTTTTAATTTTTTTATAATATCATGTAGTACAATTTAAACTTGAGTTATTGGTATGTATTTTATCATCTTTTTTACATTTTTGTGTTGTACAATTTAAACTTGGGTTATTGATATGTATTTTATATCTTTTTATATTTTTATGTAGTACAATTTAAACTTGGATTATTGGTGTATATTTTATCATCCTTTTACATTTTCATTTTGTGCTTCATGATGATGAAAATTATTTAGATTTAATTAATATTAATAAGAAGTCATTAATGGTAATAACAAATAATTATGACACTAAAAAGAAAAATTGCCCAAACATTATTAAAATAATACCAATAATATATATTTATTATTATTATTATTATTTAGTAAGTATATGAAATAGATGATTTAATAAGTATGAAATTATCTCACATCCAAAAAAAAAAAAAAAACAAAGTATGAAATAAACTCCCTTATATATACATTGTCCTTTTTGGTAATTTATCCCTCAAACTGCCACTTTTATAAGTACTAGCCAAACACTCAACTTTTTCAAAAAGAACTTTTTAACAGCTTTTATCAAACACTCAGCTTTTTGAAACTCCACTTTTTCATTATGCACTTTTTGAAAACTCCACTTTTTCATTATGCACTTTTACAAAAAGCTGAACCAAACTCACCCTAAATGAAAGCCATGAGATTTTTTGCAGAGTGGTGTTGTGCTTCTTAATCGTGCTTAGTCTTTTGATAAATGTCTAATCTTGCTACAACAGTTTAATGGAGAAAAAAAGAAGGTATTTGTTAGGTGCGTGTTGAGGGAGTGATTTTAGGAGTACACAGAGAGTTAAGTTTGGTTAATCACTGAGTATTAGTAGGGAAGTAGTTCCTATAATTGTGCTTAATATTTATCCAAAACTGGTAGCGGTATTCAAATAAGGGTTTGGCTTACTTTCAGTACTTTTTTTTATTGGAATATTCTTTTGTTTTAATGAGAAACTGTCACATCACCTATTAACTAAATAAAATGTGGAGATTAAACCCACGACCACTTGCTATTGTGTATTTAAAACAAAAGGACACCTCCAATTAAAAAAGTACTAGAGGTAAGCCAAATTCTTCAAATAAAAGCATCATAATATTTATCCAAAATATTATATTTGCAACTTATAAATTGGCTGTTGTCTCTGCTAAAGAAGCAACGACCAACCATGAGAATTTATTACCTTTATTCTAGCCAAAAGAAATGCACCACAGATCACTGAAGTAGCTCTAAGTCCAGCCCAAAATCAAGCATAATGTTGTATACTAACAGATTTAAACTTGTAATTGACTCTTGTATTCAAAAACCTTCCTATTGTAAACTTTCTTGTACAAATCTATATATTACTTGTAGGGACAAAGGCCCAAGGTTATACAATGGGCCTTGGGCCCCGTATGGGAAAATTAACCATGTCCGAGAAGAAGGTGTGGGCATCCTAAAGGCTCCTGGCCCAATCCTTATAAGCCCAAAAGTTGTTTAAAAGGTGGTCCGAGGAGAAAAGTCTCCTCGGACGTACCAAATGTGGTTCGAACATGCCTTCTGCCAGCTATAAGGATTCACTCCAGCGAGTATAAGTAACAGGGATGAGTCCCCCAAGCTCATAAGAGGGAGGGGCTACAACTACCACATTAAATGCATGACAGCTACTTTTCCGGCCGCATTAATGAGGAGGGGACTTGTGAACAGTGTTACCTTGGCTACCACAACTCACAGAAAGATGGGGGAGGTGTCCGATGGGACGGGCACTCAAGTGAAGGTCCAGATGTTCAACAAGTGTAGGGTCCTAATGACTTCAAGGGGGCTATATAAGAAGGGAGAGTCCTCACGAAGAAAGGACCGAAAGAAAAGGAGAGGGAGGGTAGAGGACAGAGAAAAAGGATAAAAACCATAGCCTTTGAGCGGGGACAGAGATAAACCTCCTACGTCTCCTCGGACCGCATATCTATTTTCTTATTTTCGATCGTTGTATGGCCCAATATTGACTAGTGTGCACTCTATTAAGGCCTAGTTCTGTAACCCACTCTCTATAAATTCATTGTTTCGGGCTCCTTGGGCCAGAGCCACATACCTGTTGGGCCTGGACTCCCAATTGTGACCCTACAATTGGCGCCGTCTGTGGGGAGAGCTTATGCCTCAGCAAGTGAGACCATTAGAGATGGAAGGATCAGTTGCGCCAAACAGGACATGCAGAGTCCCAACGGCAGGACAACTTCTTGAACCTCGAACGGGAGAAAGATCAAGACAAGCGACGAGAGGGTAGTGTAAATACCTCCCACACGAGCAGAGGTCGCTCAACAGGCAAAGGCCATGCATCCCAAAAGCGAAATGATCACAGGGCTCTACAGCAAGAAATCGACGACTTGAAGAAGGAGTTACGCCGGGCGCAGCGAAAGCGTCCTTCCCCCAACCCGGACACTAGCAATGAGGAGGACAATGAGTACAGGCGGAGATCGAGAACCCTGCCAAGTGAAACCTTCTCCTATGAGGAAGAACAACCTCACAAACGCGGCCACAAAAGTCCATCTTACCAAGGCCTAACAAACGACGCCATGAGTAAGGCCCTGGACTGTATCTCCCAGTCACCCTTCACACGTAGGATAGAGGGGGTTGAGCTTCCTCGGCAGTTCCACCAGCCTGTTTTCGCTATATATAATGGTCGAACGGACCCAGTAGAGCACGTAAGTCAGTTTAACCAGAGGATGGCCGTCCACTCCAGGGACGAGGCGTTGATGTGCAAGGTGTTTCCGTCCAGTTTGGGACCCGTGGCGATGAGATGGTTTGATGGCCTCAAACCAAACTCCATAAGCTCTTTTAAGCAGCTGACACAGGCTTTCGGCTCTCGCTTCATAACTAGTAGCAGGGTCCCTCGGCCCCTAGACTCCTTCCTGTCTTTCTCCATGCGAGAAGGAGAGACCCTGAAGGCCTACTCAGACAGATATTGGGAAATGTATAATGAGATAGAGGGAAATTACGATGACATCGCCATCAGCACATTCAAGAGGGGCCTGCCGACAGAGCATGGTTTGAGAAAGTCCCTGACAGGGAAACTGGTCACCAACATGCGCCAACTCATGGACAGAATCGACAAATACAAAAGAGTTGAAGAAGACCAATAGACGAGAAAGGGCAAAGCGAAGGTTGTCCCTCAGGAGAGGAGGGACTTCAGGTCGGATCGTTTTAACAACAGTAACCGGCCGAGAAGGGATTACTCGGAGTAGTCTGGATCCACAGGGGCACAGGCAGTCCATGCTATGTTCCGAGAACCATTACGTAAGATCCTAGAAAAAGTGAAGAGCGAATTGTTCTTTCAATGGCCAACGAGGATGGCAGGCGACCCCGCGAAACGTAACCAGAATCTGTATTGTGAGTATCACCAAGAGCCGGGCCACACCACCGATGACTGCAGGAATCTGAAAAACCACTTGGACCGGCTAGTCCGAGAGGGGAAGTTGAGACACCTCCTGCATCATCCCGTTGAATGGCAAGAGCAGTCGAATGTCGAAGCGAAGCAAAGCACATTGAGACCACCCATTGGCACGATAAATGTCATTCTTGCCATACCGGGTAGAACCGGCTCCCAACCTTTCAGAGTGATGTCGGTGGGGCGACTCCCCGCTGAGGCTGACAGCCGGGAGTCCAAGAGGATTAGAGGGATGGCCACGCCCCTAATTGGATTCTCAGATGAGGACAAAATGGGAACCCTCTAGCCCCACGACGATGCTCTAGTTGTCACGCTCAAGATTGGGGGATATGACGTGAAGAGGGTGCTAGTCGATCAGGGCAGCGCCGTAGAAGTAATGTACCTCGACTTGTTTAAGGGGCTGAAGCTGAAACCAGAGAACCTGACAGCATACGACTCCCCTCTAGTAAGTTTCGAGGGAAAAACCGTTACTCCGAAAGGAATGATCAGGCTACCTATACAAACAGGCTCGGACGTAGTGGAGGTGGACTTCATAGTGGTAGACGCTTACTCCCCCTACACCGCCATCGTAGCCAGACCGTGGCTTCACGCCCTAGGGGCTGTGTCATCAACCTTACACCAAAAGGTGAAGTATCCATCCGAGGGTCAAGTGAAAGAAATAGTAGGGGACCAAGCCATGGCCCGACAATGCATGGTATCCGCCATCTCGCGACGACTGAATACGCAGCCCCCCGCCTCAGCCCATAACGGCTTATAGCAATTAACATCCCCGGCCACGGCCTCATGTAGTGAGGGACCTGCCGAGCAAGCAAGCTGTGAAGATTTGGAGAAAGTTCTGGTGGGCTCCGACCCGGAAAGATTTTTTCAGGTCGGCTCAGAACTGCCGCCCCAGGAGAAAGAAACACTAATTGACTTTCTCAGACAGAATGTGGATGTGTTTGCATGGGACACCTACGAGGCTCCGAGGGTCGATCCAGATTTCATTTGCCATCACCTTAATGTCAGCCTGGCCGTAACACCTAAGAAGCAACCTCCTCGGCGACCGTCAAAAGAGCATGCAGATGCTATGAGAGAGGAGGTTATGAAATTGAAGAAAGTAGGGGCTATCAAAGAGGTATTTTACCCCGAGTGGCTGGCCAACACGGTCATGGTGAAGAAGAAGAATGGGAAATGGCGGGTCTGTGTGGACTTCACAGACCTGAATAAGGCCTGCCCGAAGGATCCTTTCCCCATGCCTCGCATAGACCGATTGGTGGATTCGATCGTAGGGCACCCTCGAATTAGTTTTTTGGATGCCTTCCAAGGTTACCATCAGATACCCCTGGCTGCCGAGGACCAAGAAAAAACGGCTTTTGTCACCCCCATTGGAAACTTCCACTACAAAGTAATGCCTTTTGGCTTGAAGAATGCCGGATCAACCTACTAGAGGATGATGACCATGATGTTTGAACTACGGATGGGTAAGAGCATCGAAGTCTATATAGACGACATGGTGGTGAAGAGCAAGTTGGTGTCCAACCACCTCAGAGACCTCGACCATGTCTTTGGAATTCTGAGAAAATACAGGCGAACGCGTCCAAGTGTTCATTTGGAGTGGGATTAGGGAAATTCTTAGGTTACATGGTGACCCATAGAGGTATTGAAGTCTGCCCCGACCAAATTAAGGCTATTCATAGCCTGTAGCCTCCTCAGAACCCCAAAGAGGTCCAAAAGCTCACTGGCATAATTGCCGCCTTAAACCGTTTTATCTCCCGCTCGGCGGATAGGTGCAGGCCTTTCTTTCTCTTGTTAAACAAGTGGAAAGGCTTCAAGTGGACTGAGGAATGCGCCATAGCCTTCCAGCAGCTTAAGGAATATTTGTCTCGGCCACCAATCATGTCCAGTCCCGAAGCCAACGAGGTATTATTCGCCTATATTGCGGTAGCCCACCACGCAGTGAGCCTGGTACTAATCCGAGAGGACAACGGCGCACAACGACCTGTCTATTACGTGAGTAAATCGTTGCATGAGGCAGAGATTCGTTACCTTCCCCTAGAAAAGGCTATCCTGGCAATCGTACAAGCAACGAGAAAGCTTCTCCACTACTTCCAGGCACACACCGTTGTTATACTAACCCAACTCCTGCTCAGATCAATACTCAGAAATGCCGATTACACAGGGAGAATAGCCAAATGGGGGACCATTCTTGGCGCCTTCGACATTCAGTACATGCCTTGCACCGCCGTAAAGGGCCAAATTCTTGCGGACCTGGTGGCAGAGTTTGCTGAAACCTCACCAGAAGAAGGCGATGAGATGCCAGGCATGGATGAAAAATCGGTTGGCACAATCTCTCAGCAGAGCCCTACCTATTGGAAAGCATATGTGGATGGCGCGGTGAATCAAAGGGGCTCTGGGGTGGGGCTCGTCCTCATTTCCCCTGAGGGGATTACAATCGAGAAATCGTTAAGGCTAGGCTACTCGGCCATGAATAATGAGGCAGAATATGAGGCCCTGCTAGAAGGAATGTCTATGGTTGCGAAACTGGTCAGGAAATCCATAAACATGTTTTTGGATTCAAGACTTGTTGTAGGACAAGTAAATGGGGAGTTGGAGGCAAGGGATGAAAGAATGCAAGAGTACCTAGCCCAAGCTCAGTGGTGACAGGCGCGATTTAACTCCTTCAGCCTAATGCATGTATCCAGGAGCGGAAACACCCATGCTGATTCTCTTGCCACGTTAACAACCTCCTCGGCGCAATGCTTGCCTCGAGTTATACTCGTGGAAGATCTACACAAGCCCTCAGTAGTGAAAGCCGGGTTGATGTATGTTCACAGTGTCAGGGCAGGGCCTAGCTGGATGGATCCTCTGATACTATTTCTAAAGGAGGACGTCCTACCCGAGGAGAAGAGCGAAGCCGATAAGATTAGAAGAAAGGCTCCTTGATTCTGGCTATCCGAGGACTTGAAATTGTATAAGCGCTCATTTTCGGGACTGTACTTGCTATGCGTACACCCAGATGCCACGGAGCTTATCCTAGAGGAGTTGCATGAAGGAGTTTGCAGGAGCCATACAGGAGGAAGATCCTTATCCCATAGGGCCCTAACCCAAGGTTATTGGTGGCCGAACATGTAGAAAAAAGCGCACGAATATGTGAAGAAGTGCGACCAATGCCAGAGGTTTGCCCCAAATATACATCAACCGGGTGGGACCCTTAACCAGCTGTCCAGCCCTTGGTCGTTCGCACAGTGGGGCTTGGATATCCTAGGACCATTTCCTAAAGCAGTGGGGAATAAAAGGTTCCTAGTCATCGGCACAGATTATTTCACAAAATGGGTCGAAGCCGAGCCGCTGGCAAACATTAGAGACGTAGATATCAAGAAATTTATTTGGAAGAACATCGTCACCAGGTTCGGAGTTCCTCGCACCCTAATCTCGGACAACGCTCTCCAGTTCGATAGTAAAGCTTTCAAAAGGTATTGCAGCGAGTTAGGAATCACGAATAGATATTCCACACTGGCTTATCCACAGGGGAACGGGCAGGCCGAAGCCGTCAACAAGGTCATAATAAATGGGCTGAAGAAGCGGTTGGATGACGCGAAGGGGAGATGGGTGGAAGAATTACCCCATTTCCTGTGGACATACCGCACCACGCCGCGCAGATCCACAGGGGAGACCCCCTTTTCGATGACCTACGGAGCTAAGGCTGTCATCCCTCTAGAGACAAACTTCCCAACGCTAAAGACCAGCACATTCTCTCCTGATGTAAACAACGTGCTGCTGGAAAAAAGCTTAGACCTCCTCGAGGAAAGAAGGGAAAGAGCGATGGTCCAACTCGCCTACTACCAACAAAAACTTAAACAAGGTTATGACGTCAAGGTGAAGCCGAGACCACTAGCACCTGGGGACCTGGTGTTAAGAAAGATCCTGGGCTCTGCAAGAAATCCCACGTGGGGAAAACTCGGACCAAATTGGGAAGGACCGTATTGTATCACCTCGGTGGCCGGCATAAGGGCCTACTTTTTAGAAGATTTGGATAAAAAGGCTGTACCTCGCCCGTGGAATGTAAATAACCTCAGAAAGTATTACTATTAATAAAAGTGTTTCTCTAATTTGAGTTTTAAGTGTATTATGGGTTTATGTCTTATATTCTGGCCCCGCTTTAAGTGTTAAACAGAAACCAATTCCTGCATGGCTCCTCGGACCACAAGCTTGGTGGAAATTAACCCCTGCGTGATTTCTATCTTAAGTGTTAAACATAAACCAATTCCTGCATGGCTCCTTGGACCACAGGCTTGGTGGAAATTAACCACTATGCGATTTATATCTTAAGTGTTAAACAGAAACCAATTCCTGCATGGCTCCTCGGACCACAGGCTTGGTGGAAATTAACCCCTGCACGATTTCTATCTTAAGTGTTAAACAGAAACCAATTCCTGCATGGCTCCTCGGACCACAGGCTTGGAGGAAATTAACCACTATGCGATTTCTATCTTAAGTGTTAAACAGAAACCAATTCCTGCTACGCGATTTCTATCTTAAGTGTTAAACAGAAACCAATTCCTGCATGGCTCCTCGGACCACAGGCTTGGTGGAAATTAACCCCTGCGCGATTTCTATCTTAAATGTTAAACAGAAACCAATTCCTGCATGGATCCTCCGACCACAGGCTTGGTGGAAATTAACCACTATGCGATTTCTATCTTAAGCGTTAAACAGAAACCAATTCCTGCATGGATCCTCCGACCACAGGCTTGGTGGAAATTAACCACTACGCGATTTCTGTCTTAAGTGTTAAACGGAAATCAAGTCCTGCATGGCTCCTCGGACCACAGGTTTGGTGGAAATTAACTACTATTCTTTCATTCATACTTAATGGCTCCTCGGACCACAGGTTTGGCCGGCATAATGGCTTATCCTCAGAAATCTAGTAACATAATTGAGGTTCATTCATGATGAAGGAAAAAATTGAAGCAATAGAGCAAAATGCAAAAAGAAGTTACATCATTCATTAAATCCCAAGGTGTGTCATCTTATAAGCGCTAACAAAGGCTAAGGAAACGAAAGACAAACAAAACAACTACAAGAAAAGCCCTACACTACTGGCCTAAGCTTTATCCTGGGCTGAGCTATTAGCAGGAACCGCTGTCTCGGGATGATCACCTCCGACAGTGGGTTTGGGTCTAGCCTCCTTTGCTTGTGCAACAACATCCCTTATAGTAAGGGCGTCCTCAGGTGACTTCTCTTTGGCTAGTGGTTGAGTCTCCTCGCCTCCCCCTTTCCCTTCAGCTATGGTGGAATCGGGGGCAGTGGTCGGGGCGGGGAAGGGCTCCTCAGGAGGATCCGAGCCAGGAATCTCACGAATATCCTCTGGGAAAAAGATGCTCTCGATCCTCCTAAGGTAAGAATCTGCAGGAACTGCCGCCCGATCCAGGGCTACTCCCCAAGACTCAGTGACGTAATCCCTGCAAACCGCCGCTACCTCCTCCGCTAGCCTGTCTTCAGTATCCTTCACCCTGCGCTCATAAGACCCCGCCACCGCAGCCTCAGCCGCCCCCCTAGCCAAACTAGCCGCTTCCTTCGCCTGTAGTAGTTGTGCCTTAAGATCCGAGACCATTTGCTTCTCGGTCGCAAGGTTTATTTCTAATAAATGAAGCTGCTGACGCATGTCCTCGGCCTGCTTCATTGTACTCTCAAGGCCCGCGTTAGTGCTGTCCCGATCCCTAATAGCCACCTTAATCTTTTCTTTTAGGCTCTCCTTCTCTAGCTTAAGAACAGTAGCAGCTTTCTCCACGGCCATGCGGGATTGAACCTCAGCATTCACTTCTTCCCGTGAATTCTTCGCCCACTCCTCGACCACGAAAACTTGCTGGGTGACCTACATAGAAGTAATAAAAATGTCATTAAAACGTGAACAATGGCTGGATGAGAACGGAGTAAGGGGCCCAACCTAGCGAAAACTTTTGTCTTACCATAGCGAGGTCCCTCTTCAATGACATAAAGAGGTCTGGTTGCCCCGTCTTTCTAAGCCCGTCCATATCGCGAGGCAGAAGCAGGGGCTGCTGTAGGGCCTCAGTGAGGTACGATGCCTGTCCCCGCTGAGACTCCCAAAGAGTCGCATTCCAAGGGATGGGAACGCCGTCCAATTCCAACCGTGGGGACCAAGTGCGCTGCCCCCTTCTCAGTGCAGCCTCATCTCGGCTGTTAGTGGACTTTGCCCTCTTGTCCTTAGGATCTTTTCCTTTCTTTTGTTGCTTAGCCTTTTCAGGGCCGACCTCGCCCTCTTCCAACTCTTCCACTGGTCGCTTCCGCCTCAAATTGGGAAGAGGCTGTAGCGCTTGGTCAGTAGAGGGGGGAGGAGGAGGAGGAAGCTTGGTCGTAACCTGCTCCTTGGGGGCATCCTTGGAATACTGCCCTTTGTTTCTATTGGACAAGAGGCCCCTGAGACCAGACCTTGGCTTTAAATCCATGTCTTCCTCTTCAATCTCTTGGCTAGTGTCAACCTGAGCAATTACCAAGCCGAGAGTGGGAGCAGCCGAGGAACGATCTATGTCCGAGCTGGAGTCCGAGAGCTCTACAGGCCTGGTTGATACCTCCCCCTCCTCGGCAAGGTGGAACTCGTCAATTTGAGCCTCAAGAGATGAGTGTGAGGAATCAACACCTTCTCCTGGAACAACTACTTCTGGAAGAACGCGCTGGATGGGCAATTGGACTGAAGGTAAATCTCTCCAAGCTAGAAAGCCTGGAATAGAAACGTCAACGCGAGCTAATCGGGGGCTTCCAGCCCTGATGACTTGACTGGCGTCCACAAAAGCGCGTGAGAGGGGCTCGTAGTCCAAGATAAGAGGAGCAGCACGCAGTTGCCCGTCCTCACTCACAAAGACTTCGGATCTTAGGAGGAAATTGAGGGCCGGGACGTTGACCAAACTTATCTTTGAATTGGTGCGTTTCTTATCTGTAAAACGCCCAAAGGGAGGGGTATGTCAGTCCGAGAAGGCAAACAGTCAAAACCAAAACAGAAATGAGAGAAATGAAAGCTCAAAACTAAGATCCCCGCCAAGGGACCTGACCCTACGGTGCCCCACCTGGTGCTCCCGCCCTAACTGGGCAATGAAGACCGTCGTGCCATGCTCTGAAGACAATCAAATGGTCGTCCTTTAAGCCTTTGTTGGACTTGGGAAGGCAGGATATCAACCTCACCTCATCAGACCTGGATTTCAGGTAATACGACTCATTGAGGCAATGGCACTCGTACAGGTGAACTACATCGTGCCACAAAAGGCCGAGGTTCATCTGTTCGTTTAGAGTGTCTATGCACCCTAGAATCAGGAACATGTTAGCGACGCACTGATGAGGGGCCAACCTATGACCGCGCAAGTAGTCCCTAGTTATTCTCCCCATGGGAATCGTCATTCCTCCCTCTATGAAAGCAATCATAGGAATGACGATCTGCCCCGTCTCCCTCTTGGTTAAGATTTCCTCTATGGAGCAGTATTCCAGACCCACTCCCGGTGGGATACGGTATTTGGCCCTGAAACCTTCCATACCGGCCAGCGAATCTACCAGATTCTGAAACCTACCCATCCTCCTAATCCTAGGTGGCCTGGAAAGGGTTTTTCTAATGGAATGGAGCCGAGGAGAACAACAGAGGAGGAAAGTCAAGGAATGTGGGAAATAAACACTTACGGTAAATGCAGGTTCTAAACCTTCCAAGCTTTCAAAAAATCCACCAGAAATCTTCACAGAAGTGACTATAGACTTGTGTGTGTTGTGCGAGATGGAATGCAGAAGCGTTCTAGAACGTTTAAGTGTTTTTTCTAAAAAGAGGAAATAACTCCCCTCAGAAGACTTATATAGCGAGTGGAAACTGAACAGGATTACTCCCGCCCCAAAAATTGGGGAAATACCCACCGTTGGATGCAGGGGACATAAAGCTGCCTGGCGCAATTAATAGCGCCTCGCGGGTTACGAAGCGCCAATGGCAATAATGAGACACGTGAGGCCGTAGTCCCACACGCGTGAAGCAGGAAATTATAATAAGTTATCACACAAGTGTCAAAATTCCACCTTTTCTCCTCGGATGAGAGGGAAATCTCAGAATTTTGAGGGGCTATTGTAGGGACAAAGGCCCAAGGTCATACAATGGGCCTTGGGCCCCGTATGGGAAGATTAACCATGTCCGAGAAGAAGGTGTGGGCATCCTAAAGGCTCCTGGCCCAATCCTTATAAGCCCAAAAGTTGTTTAAAAGGCGGTCCGAGGAGAAACGTCTCCTCGGACGTACCAAATGTGGTTCGAACATGCCTTCTGCCACCTATAAGGATTCACTCCAGCGAGTATAAGTAACAGGGATGAGTCCCCCAAGCTCATAAGAGGGAGGGGCTACAGCTGCCACATTAAATGCATGGCAGCTACTTTTCCGGCCGCATTAATGAGGAGGGGACTTGTGAACAGTGTTACCTTGGCTATCGCAACTCACAGAAAGATGGAGGAGATGTCCGATGGGACGGGCATTCAAGTGAAGGTCCAGATGTTCAACAAGTGTAGGGTCCTAATGACTTCAAGAGGGCTATATAAGAAGGGAGAGTCCTCACGAAGAAAGGACCGAAAAAAAAGGAGAGGGAGAGTAGAGGACAGAAAAAAAGGATAAGAACCATAGCCTTTGAGCGGGGACAGAGATAAACCTCCTACGTCTCCTCGGACCGCATATCTATTTTCTTATTTTCGATTGTTGTATGGCCCAATATTGACTAGTGTGCACTCTGTTAAGGCCTAGTTCTGTAACTCACTCTCTATAAATTCATTGTTTCGAGCTCCTTGGGCCAGAGCCACATACCTGTTGGGCCTGGACTCCCAATTGTGACCCTACATTACTAAAAGCTAAAGCGTAGCATTTAATGTTGCTACGCTCACATTGAGCCACATCAGCAGCCATGTCATTTCCATCATTTTTTCTAAATTTTTCCTACAATTTTAAAATAGTTTTTATCAATTTTAAAATACTAATAAATATAAAATATTTTCCAACCCTATCTCCACCATAAAGCCCACTTCTTATACATTTAATTCCATCATAAAGCCCAAACCCAAGGCCTTTTCAACTGAAGCCTTTTAAAACCCTCTGTTTTCACGGTTTCAACTTTTTGTTTTCCTGCACGGTTTCAATTTCCTCTCCCCACGTTTTAGTTCTTTCCCCTTCCCCATTTTGTTCTACAGTTTCACATTTAATTCACGCTAGCCTCTCTCCCTTCTAACGGTGGCCTCTCTATCTTCCTTCCTTCCTATCTTCCTCTCCTCACACTACTATATAAATACTGACAAAGGCTGGATGATTCGGTTGAGGTATCTCTAAATCCCAGTTTCTTTTGTGGTCCATTCTTTTGCTTGATTTTTTTTTCCCTCTTTTTACTGCCTTTTTCGTGTTGTGGTGTGGATGATTGTTTACTGCCTCTTTCATAGGGTGTTGAATTTTTGATTGTTGGGTTTTTTAATTGGAGTTTTACCTCTTTGGGTCTGTTCATTTTGAGTTTTTTATTGCTAGGTTTTTTTTTTTTAATTCTATGTGATTCCAATGACTTAGTATGACTCTGATTTCTTAGCGTAGTATTGTGGTGTTTGCTTCCGCTGTTTTCCAACAATTGGTATCAGCGCCTACTTCAATATTATGATTGTATAATATGTTGATTGGATTTTAGAATCAAAGCAAATTGTTTTCCTGGTGTTTCAATTTTTTGCAGTAATTTTTCTGCATAATTGTGTTTATCATGGTCTTTGGTTTAGACATGGTTTGATATTCATGGTTTTGAATTTAAGTCATTTTGCAAGCGTTTTTATTTTGTGCTAAGATTGTTTTTTTTAATCGAGATTTATAAGGCTGCTATGGTGTGGCTGATTCTTTACCGCCTCTTTGTTAGGGTGTTGAATTTTTTATTGTTGGGTTTTTTAATTAAATCTCTACCTCTTTTGGGTCTGTCCATTTTGAGTTTTTTGAAAATTTCTAGGTTTTTAATTCTATGTGATTCCAACGACTTAGTGTGACTTTGATTTCTTAGTATAGTGTTGTGGTGTTTGCTTCCACTCTTTTCCAACAATTGGTATCATAGCCTACTTCAATATCATGATTGTATAACATGTTGATTGGGTTTTAGAATCAAAGCAAATTGTTTTCCTGGTGTTTCAATTTTCTGCAGTAATTTTTCTGCATAATTGTGTTTATCATGGTCTTTGGTTTAGACATGGTTTTGATTTTAAGTCATTGTGCAAGCATTTTTATTTTGTGCTAAGATTAAGTTTTTTAATCGAGATTTATAAGGCTTAAATCTCTCTCCCCACCTAAGATGTATCAGGATGGGATTATAATGACATGCCATCTTTTATTCATCCTAGAAATATGGGTAGGTTTGATTTACTAACCGTTATTATAGTAAAAAATCTGGGTGGGTCTATAAAATACTATAAAATCTAGGTGGGTCTATAAAATATGTCGTTGCAAGTTTCAACTTCCCATCAAATATGTAATTAACTTAAAATACGTCTGGGAAGTTGATGCAACCTATTAAAATACATCTTTCAAGAAGAGCAAAACATTATAGTAAACATTTTATGCATCCTATTAATCTAGGTGGTTCTTACTTGCAAGTTTCAACTTCCCATTAAATATTTAATTAACTTGAAAGACGTATTGTAAAATGTTTTGCTCCTTTAGTTAATTAGTTAATTACATCCTTCAAAAAAATAGTTCTTTAGTTCAAATTAGTTATAAAAATAAAAATAAAATAAAAAAGCAGAGCAAATTAGTTCTTTAGTTCAAAGATTTTATAAATTACATCTTTAGTTCTTTTTTGAGCAATACATCTTTCACATATTTTCAATACATCTTTCCCATTTAATATCTGAAGTTGAAAGTATGTAATTAACTAATGAAAAAATATTTTTAATTAATTTTATAGATCTTTTTCATGTGAGAATGATATATTTTTAATGGCAATTTTTTTAATGAAATTGGAGGGAAGACCTAAATTGCAGGCAATTTTTTATTGGCAGTATCTCAATACGGAATATGTAAATTTTGATTTTGACAGTTGTTAGAGTACTATTGCATGTTGTTCAATCAGAGGCATTTGTAAAAATGTTCATGCCCAAGCCAGTGATAATTGAATGATTACACTTTATGTACTCATATCATAAAGGCATCTATGGAAAACTCTGATCAGATAAGTTGCATTTACTCAAGAACTTCTCCACTATTAGATTTAGTCACATGTATTTGGAAGTACACTAAAAATTTGTTACATGATTTAAATTCTTATATCATTTTTATTCATTCTTGCATTACATTTTTTTTCTTATTTATTTATTGGTGATTCACAAGTGTCATAGATAGATTCAAAGCTATTACCACTATGGAGGCAGAAGTAGTAGTATTTTTGGATAAAAAAACATATATATGAGCGATCAGGGGTTGATACAGTTGCACATACTCAAAACATATTACTTCTCCTTTTCTGCAATGTATTGTTTAATGAGTTGCTTTGCTAGGAAATTCCATTGTCAACCAAACAGTTTATGTAACCAAAGGAATTATCCAAAAGAAATAGGACATTGTTGAATGAGTTGCTTTGCTGGTAAATTTAATTGTAAATAAAGTTGGAGTTGTTTCTTCAAGTATGTCCAACTCTCAATTATAAATAAAATGAAAAGGTTATGCTAACATATTTTTATATTATCTTTTGGTATGCTAAAATAATTTTTATGTTATCTTTGGGTTGTGTAGGATGTTCAATTTTTCTACCAATTTATTACGAATTATCTATTAAATTGCAAGTTCAAAAGCTGGAATATTTCTTCAGGTATCACTAAATGTCGGTTGTAAATAAAATGAAATGTTTTACTAAAATAGTCCTCATATTATTTTTGGTGGTGTAAGCTGTTCACATTATCCACCACTTATTTAAAATGATTTTTAGGTGGGTGTAATCAAATGGCTTTCTATAATTAAGAAAAAACATTTAATGAAGAGATACCGCTACTTCTAGAATTGTTTCAAAGACACAAATCAGAGCTTAAATCTCTATGAGATTGAATATATGTTATTGATCAGTGAAATGGGCAGCTTTGGAGAGTATAAAAGTTACGGGGGGATAAAATAGTGCAAAAGATAGGGATCCTCAAGTTGTCTTTCTTGGGTTCATAAATTTTGAAGTGTAGAAGGGGGAAAAAAAAGAAAAAAAAAAGAGGATGGCAATAGAGCATGTAGGTGAGAATTCGGGGCAGTGCTAAAATAGGCCGTGGAAGCTTTTAACACAAAGTGAAAGAGTAAAAACAAAGGGAGATTAAAACCAAAAACAGAGAGAGATTAAAAAAAAAAAAAAAGGATGTTGGTCTAAAAAATGAGGTTGGTTTAATTATTTGGGTTGGGTCTTATCTTGTGATAGTTTCATTTATAATGGAACTGCATAAGGCAGGAATCTCCAAATAGTCTTAGAAAAATGCTCTTCAAGTTTCTTGTATGAACTTACTTAACAACCAAGAAGACACTATAAATAGATGATAGCAAAATCAATGCACCCCAAAAACATAAAATATTAGATCTTTTTGATTGTGTGTATTTGCATGCGAGTGTTTGTGTTCATTCATTAAAAAAAAAAGGACTTGGTGTTCAATGATGTGGACACCTGTCATCGTTTTAATTACTATTTTACCCACCCGTTACTTACAGGTTACCTGTTAATTTGCATGTTTTTAAGTTGGATTGCTTATTCAAGAATGTCTAACTCTCAATTATAAATAAAATGAAAAGGCTATGCTAAAATATATTTTATATTATCTTTTGGTTGTGTAGGTTGTTCATATTTTCTACCAGTTGATTATGAATTATCTATTAAATTGCAAGTTCAAAAGTTGGATTGTTTCTTCACGTATATCCAACGAATAAAATTTCCACATTCTATTCCAAATACTAATCTCTAATAATACACAATTAATTCCATCACCAAAACCTCCAATCACCATGAATCCTGCAATATATTGATCATACATATATAATGCAGCTTGAGTAGTAATGCATAGAAAAATATTAATAATTAATAATATATAATAACACTATCATAAACAAATTTATCACGTCCAACGCGCGGGTCTGCGACTAGTATGAATATAAAACCAATCACTCCTAGTACTGTGGATAATCCATTCCAAATATTTGTTCTCTTATTGTTTTTATCTACCATTTCACTTTTCTTTTTTCTTTATTCTTTAGATATGATCACAAGAAGGCACAAAAACCGGTCTGGGTAAAAAGACTATAGGGGCTAAGATAGGCTAAATAAAAGGTATAATTGTTCTTTTTTCTTTATTTTTAATATTCAAATATATTATTTTTTAAATAAAATGGATTGGACTTGGTAGAACACTTTTATAAACCTCAACAGCACTTCCCCTTCCCCCCCTATACTCTATCATTGCCAAAATTTATGGCAAACAAACGCTGTATTTTTAAATAACATACATAGCATTTTCAACAAAACTAGAGGAGAAAACTCTCTGGCCTCCATTTAGCAGAAATTTTATTTTTAAACATATATATAAATATATATATATATATATATATATATTTTTTTTTTAAATTTAATCTTTATGGAACAGGTTCGGGTAATACCCATATCCAACCTGAAATTTTGGATTTTTACCAAAACCCGGCCCATTCTCTTTACCCTGACATTTCAAGTAATATCAGCGAAAAACCTTTCTGCTGCCCTCCAAACGGTAAATGATCCATTAGAAAATCAGTTGGGATACATGAATAGCAATAGACCCTCCAAGCCTAATCTACCCAATGCACCTAAGCCCTCCAAGCTTCTTGCTCCAACAAGGTTATGTTGAACCATGTTTTCTCTAGCTTTCCGGATCCCGCAATTAGCCCATTGCATCAACCAATATGAATTGGTTCTCTCTTGAACTGCTTCCCAAACACCAAGAACCTTCTCACTACTCTAAATTAGGTGAGGTAAGGATTTGGTTTATGATCCTCTCATGGGTATGACAATGGAGAGAGTGAGAGTAAAGGAATTTGGAAAATCAAGTGTATAAAATTGTGTATGAATCAATCTTGTTTTTCTCTAGGGTTTCTCTCTCAAAATTCTCTCTGGAAGCTCTCCATATTTCGTGGGTATAAGGGTATTTATAGTAGGGTATGAGATGGAATGTGAAAAGTCACTTTTCAGCAAAACAGGGTGTACTGGCGAGTCACTTGTGACTGGGATGAATCGCGAGTTCCAGTCGCCAGTTACGAGACTAGTCCAGACTGTACTTTTTGTCTTGTAGTGATCTAGCTAGCCTGACTCTGCATCTTCTTGCATGCTTCACACGTGTGCTTCATTTTGGCGAGTTAGCCGCGAGTCTAGTCGCGAGTCACCTTCTTGTTGCATACTCATGATCAAATCTTCACACTCTCTCACACACAACCCTTACATTAGTCCCACCTAAATACAGGGTTTCTAAATGTTGAATTACAAGCAAATTTGGCATGGAATAAAGCCAACACATAGTTGAATAAATTCAACTTTACAATCTCCCCATTTGGCGATTCCGTGACAAAACCCTAAAACAAACTCTAGACTTAAAAATGTGAGTTGGGAATAGTTGCCAAAACTCACTCACACCTAATTCTAGATCTATGAAGCTCTTGAACCATACGAACAAGTCTCCTGAAAATAATATCACAAAATGCACTCATTAAGTTCATTGTAAGCGAAAAACTTAGAATGCATATGGAGCAAGCACAATAAGATCAAGCAAGTATGAATATGATAATGAAGCATAACTTGACCATACAAGAATAATCACTATAAATAGTGACTACAATGAACATTCACATGGTGAATGAACATTCAGACATGCAAGCAAATAAGCTTAATGCAAAGTATTATTTGCATGTCCAACACTCAACTGATGCAAGAACACTAAAGCAAGAAGCATTAGGTTTAAATTGCATTAAGGATACAAGATCCAACAAGGGCACAAGTGTACTAAAGAAAATGCAAGACATTAACTAAAAGTACTAAGCTACATAAGTAAGGTTACATAAAAACATAGTCTAATTAACTAAAATATCCAAGTATCCATAACACAAATTATCCAAGTATTTTAAAAAGAAAATACTAAAACCATAGAGTACTAAATCAAAGTGCTATGAAAACCATAATAAAAACTATAAAAACCATAAACCATAACAACCATAAGCTAAAACCAACTAGCAACCAATGCTATTTACTCCCTCTCAATATAAGCTCCCCCTCAAGAGCTACCATACTACTCCCCTTTTTTAATCGGAATGGCCAAAGGGCTAAAGCTGGTGAGTAAAGCGGTCAAACTTGGCTGCGAACACATTGATTTGGTCCTAGATAGCTACAAGTCTGTTGGAATGCTCATCTGCTACATCCCGAAGACCATCAATCCTCTCAAGTATGATCTGAAAAGCATCAGGAGGAATTGATGATGATGATGATGCTCCTCTGCTACCTCGACCACCACCATGTCTTGGAAGAGGTTGTTGTCCTTCCACTTTAGTCTCTGTATCAGCAGGAGGTGCTTCTTTAGTCTCTACAGCATGTTCATCTCCAAGAAATCGAACCCTACTTCTTAGAATTGTTTAAGAGTTTATGAGAGGAGTTAGAGGCATTAGGCCTATGCGTTGTGCAGTCTTCACACCTTTGTTATTAAGAATCCTCATTATAAAATTTGGGACAACAAGCTTTGATCTTGAGGTCATCTTTGTGAACTTTACAATGATGTTGTACAAGTGTACACTAATGTCAATGTAGGTGTTCTCACGAAGCTCCATGAGAAATATGGCTCTAGCATTGTTGATGGTTGTCAACTTCTCGACCAGATACAAGTTGTACATCATGATATATGCTAGGCATCTTAAATCTGGGGGAAAGGAGGTTGTTTTAAGGCTTCTTCCTTCCCTATGGCCACCAAGGTGAAGTTGTACAGATTCTAGAGAGAGCATTCTATCCTTAAATGGAGTGAACCCTTCATGACTTTGTTCTTCAAATCCAAGCATAGCATCAATGTCCTCAATGTCAAGGGTGAACTCATGACCTCTAACCCAGCACTCTATGTGTTCCTCTTTGAGAGATGCATTAGCGTAAAACTCTCTTGTTAGGATATATGTGATTTGATGTTAGGAACATATGTCAATTT
Organism: Quercus tomentella; assembly: GCA_028535165.1. Taxonomy (NCBI): domain Eukaryota; kingdom Viridiplantae; phylum Streptophyta; class Magnoliopsida; order Fagales; family Fagaceae; genus Quercus; species Quercus tomentella. The sequence continues at coordinate 80,308,540 of JAPQVY010000068.1, forward strand.
AGAATTGGCTAATTCTTTAACAAAACGCACTTTACTTGTAATTGGGTAGATCTAGGATATGTTTAATACTTTAAGGAACAGGGTTTCAAGTTCAAGTGTAAAAGCCATGCAAGTCTATCCAAGAAACAATTGAAAAAGTGCTGGATTTTAAAGATCGATAGCTAGCTTGACAGTTAGCACCTATCGAGGTTTAAAAAGCTACTGAAGCCTAAAGCTCAATAGTTAGCTCAATAGATACTCTATCTGTCAAGGTTTATGAAATTCAGTTTTTCAGAGCTAATTTCACTCCAATCCGTGTATATGTGTTTACACTTTCTTTTCTCACAACCCTAAACATATATAAGGATTATTTTAAGGGCCGTCAAAGGTTGCCCAAGTGTGAAGCAAAGTTTTGTTCATGCAAATTGTGACCGGAGACAGAATTTGCCCTAGTTTATCTCTTTCTTGAAGAAGCTGTTGTGTTTGTACACTTTAGGGTTTTGTGACCAAAGAGCTTCTTGATCTTCATAGTGTGATGAATTGAAGAACTTTGCAGCTGTTAGACTTATGGTTAAGTGATTAAATTCACCATTTCCTAATAGCTTAAGCTTTTGGGACAATCAGTAAGCTTTTGGGACAATGGGTAATTTAACATGGTATCAAAGCAAGAGATCCCGAGTTCGATCCCTAACTTTACTCTACCTCCCATTTAAAATATTAAATTCCCACTTGTTGGGCCCCCACTTATTAAGGGGAAGTTTAGGCCCACAAGTGAGGGGGAGTGTTAGACTTATGGTTAAGTGATTAAATTCACCATTTCCTAACAGCTTAAGCTTTTTCTGACAATCGGTAATTTAACAGCAGCCAACATCTTTTTCAAGTTGGTGATCAAGTAGCATACTGGGATTCGTGCATCTATTGATTAGTCACTTACTAGGAGCCGTGCATTGAAAAATAGAGATTGTCACTATAGAACAAGTCCAATTAGGTATTGGGGTAAGGGTTCAACTATAGATTGGTATAAGGTACTGGGATTCCTTTATTTGTAACCGCTTGTTTTGATAATAGTAGATTATCGGGAGTGGTGACCTTAAAATCACCCGGTGGGGTTTTTGCCGTGTAGGTTTTCCCCATTCATAAACAAATCACCGTGTCAATTTAATTTCCACTGCACTTTAGTTAATTGGTGATTTTTTTGTGCTACCATGCACTTTGCATATTAATTAACTTAATTAATTCACTTGGCTAAATTAATTGGTTAATTTATTACAAGGGGTCAATACATTTTTGGCTTATCATCTCTAATCAAAGGATCACAAATTCTGGGGAATTCGCCAAGAAGTTTATCCCAACCCCATCCTTCAAAACGACTAGGAATGAAAGAATTCTGAAGATCATCAAGATACACTTGTCTGTCTTGAATGATTGGATCTGTTTTGAATTGAAAGGCATATCTCTCAAAATTTTGAGGGGAGCAAAACAATCTGTTACCATGGTGCTTTCTCTTGTCACCACATTGAGCAACAGTTTTTTGTGGAGCCATCTACAAAACATAGCAGTAAAGACCACAGAAACAGTACACAATGAATGGCAACAAACTCGGTTAGACACAAGTTAGTACCAAAAAAAAAAAAAAACCTACGAATTAAACCCTAAAAACTGAAATTTAAAGAGCAATTCAAAAAAAAAAAAAAAAAAAAAAAATTGACATGTGAAAATGGTAAACATCAAAGTATGATATAATCATGACATTAGACACACAACATGTCAAAGATTGTGTGTGTGTGTGTGCATCATATGGAAAAGTGTGCATATAAGAGACATGAAATCATGCAAGGGGCAAAGTGTGAAACACATAACCATTAGTTGTTCCAAACATGGAAACATGATTATCCCCAAATTTTGTACTCAACGAAATCCAAAATTACACATAAAAACATCTAAATAGACATTTTATCAACAAAATGGTAAGCACACCACAACACAAAACATTGTATAATGCATGAGCATGTAATATCTTGACAAAAACATGAAAAACAAGCACTACAACATCATTCTCAACAAAACCCATATATCAATTTCATCAAAAACTACAAAAACCCATGTTCTTCAACAATATTTCAATATCTCAACAAAACCAACAAATTCATGAAATAGAATGCTTTAAACTTGAAATAAAGTAAAAAGGAGTGAAAACCCAAACCTTTTCTTGAATTTGGAGTGAAGATTGAAGAGAATAATGGAGGTTTTTGGAGTGAAAAAGGTGGTTTTGAGAGAGGGAGAGGCGAAAGGGACAAACATGTGATGTGAGGGAAAGTGAAAAGTTTTGAAAAACTATCTGATTTTTAACCCGATTTTTGCAAAACACGCGTTTTTCGCAACTCAAATGACTTGCAAATGAGTCGCCAAGTGAATCGCCAAAAACCCTTAAACCCAGATTTAGAAAAAAAAATTTCTAAATCTTTTTCACGACTAGGACTTAGACTCGCCAAACAATTGCAAGTGAGTTGCAAATGCCTCGGGTTGGAAAACTGAAAAATTAATTTTTCTGAAAAAATTGAAAATTTTTATAAGTCTTTTTCATGACTGAGTAGGCCACTTGTGAGTTACTCGGAAGTGAGTCGCGAACCCCTCAGGTTTTCAAAATTTTGCAAAACAAATCCTAAGGATTTTTGCAGTTGAGCTCGCAACTTGAGCATGACTCGCGAGTGAGTTGCAAAAATGCAGAGTTGCAAATTTTTTGGATTTTTGTGAAAATTTTTCAAATCAAAATACTTTCCAAAAACAAGTAAAACACTCAAAAATATTTTTGGGTTTGATTAACAGATGCTTGAGCATGTACATCACATTTAATCAAGTACAATCACACAAATGAATAAGGCATTCATTGAACATAGACATGTGCGATGTGGGTGGGTATCAATTATGAGATAGTCCTTAGTCTAATGTAAAGCTTCAATGATCAATTCAACCAAGTCATACACAACTAGCACTAAGTAGAGTGACTTATCTCAATTATAAAAATGAACATATATGAGCTCCCACATAAACTTGATTACATTGAGTTAGAAGCTTTTCATTTGGCTTCTTTTCTTTTGATAACATTTGATCATTTTGATCTTTATATCTCTTTTTAAGATCGATACCTGAAATTTTTGATATTTCAATTTGATGAGTAAGCCTTTGGCTTTTGGCACCATACATTTTAAATACATGTCACTTTCCTTTTTTCCTAGTCAAATACTAGTTTGTGCGATGACTTTTTCAGCTCATTATCTCTTTTTGAGATTTGACCTTGGTTGAGCTTTTAAGCAAAAAAAAAAAAAAAAAATAGTGGGAAGAGATATAGGCACAAGTCTACGCATGTCTCAAGATCAGTAAAACTATTGACTAATCATTTATGACAAGTTTGAAGATCTATTTACAACAATCACATAGATGTCAAGATGTTTCCCACAAAGATACAAGTGCATAGAGAACAAGCTAAGCTCATTAATGCACAAAGCCATTAGTACGGAGGTACAAGGCTAAACATGCATGTGACAATGCACAACACCGCCGATCAAACTTTTTGGATTTTATACTTCTTCTGTGTTTTTTGGATTTTTGACACAAAGCAAAGTAAAGAATGATCAAAATCAACGAACAACCAAAGCTTTTAAACAATAAAAAAAAATTAAAAACATGCTAGAATGTAAAATAAACAAGCAAACAACAATGTCACATTATATAGAAAGAATTAATGCATGGACATGTTATAATGCTAATGCATGAGTATCCTTCTTCACCCACACGGCACGTGTGTTTAAGGTGATATCCTTTGAGGATTGGGTACTTGAGTCATGATTCTTAAACATTAAAGTGAAGTTGGCCAAACATGAGGTGATGGTGTCAATCATCTTCATAACATCACTCATAACGAGTTCTCATTCTTGCCCTTTTGGTTGCTTGGGTTTCCCATTGCCTTTTCCTTATCTTCTTGGCTTTTGAAGATCCGCATTCTTCAATGCTTGGAGTTTATAGCAATTTGGTCTAGTGTGCCCTAGGATTCCACAATGATGGCAATAATGTTGCGTTTGTGGACCTCTTTGTCTCTTAGGAAGAGACTTTCCTCTTGCCTTGGGCTTAGCCACAATTGGCTTGGGAGACTTTGTCAAAACCATTTGATTCACCACATTTGGCTTCTTTTCAAATTTTACGTTGTCAACAAGAGGAGTTGATGCTTCTTTAGCCTTGATAAACTTCATTTCCTTTGACACTTTAGAGTTTGAGCTACCTTTTTCGGTATACCCTAAGCCACTTCTATTGAAGAGGGCTTTTGATAGGCAAGCACTTCATCAAGTTTCTTGGAAGCAACACGCTCCACTTTGGCATTTGCTTGAATAACCTCAAGCTCAAGAAACTTTATTTTGGAATAGGCATTGTTTAGTTCTTCATTTAACCCTTCAACTTCACACTTGGTCTCTTTGTACCATGCGAGGATGCTTTTATAGTCCTCTTCGGCTTTCTTCATCTTTCTAATGGCTACCTTAGCCACTCTTGCATATTCTCCACTCTTTTCAAGAAGTGCATTGTAGGATTCTTGCAATCTATTTGTTCCTTCATAAACACATTCTTCTTCATCATTATCGGATTCATCTCCAACACCAATAGATTCCACTTCGGTATGCTCACCAAGCTCTTCCTTTAGAGTACTTAAATCTTCCGAAAAATCTACGTGTGCAATGGCCATGAAATCAGAGTAGTTTCCTTCTCCATCACAACTTTCTTCAGAATTGGAGTTTGAGCTATCCGAATCACTAAGGGTTGTAGCAAGAGCTCTACCCTTTTCCCTTCAAATAGGTAGGGCATTCTTTCTTCAAATGACCATGCCCATTGCACTCATAACAAGTGATTCCTTGAGAAGGAGAAGAGTCTTTGGTATCCTTCCTTTTGAAGTCCTTCTTACTTTTTTGAAATTGGAGAATTTTCCTTTCTCAAAGGACTTCCCATCCTTTTTAAACTTCAAGAACTTGCGAAAGTTCTTTGCAAGGAATGCCACCTTTTTTTCAACATTGTCCTCTTCCGAGGAATCTTGAGCTTCAATTCTCTCATGGATCGTCTTAAGAGTAAGGAATTTGCTCTTCCTTTGAGATGGTAGAGTGAGCTCATATTTTTGAAGAGAGCCAATAAGTCCTTGAACCTTTATCTCATCAAGATCCTTGCTCTCCTCAATGGCAATCACCTTGGCTCAGAAGCTCTCCGGTAACGATCTAAGGATCTTTCTTACTACTTTGGAGTCTTCCATCTTCTCACCCAAGTTCAATTTCCTAATTACCACTTCATTCAACTTTCCATAGAATGAGTCGAATGATTCATCTTTGCTCATCATCAATTCTTCAAACCGAGTGGTAAGCATTTGAAGCTTGGTATCTTTCACCTTCTTGGTGCCTTCATAGGTAGTATCCAAAATTTTCCATGCCTCTTTGGCAATTGACATATGAGAAATCCAGTGAAATTCATCCGGTGAGACACCACAAAATATAGCATTAAGTGCTTTGCTATTAGCATTAGCTGCTATGAGAGCTGCCTTATCCCAAGTGGATTTGGCAGCCTTCGACCTTTTCCAACTAATTTCTACAGCATCCCACACACTCTCATTAATGGAGCACAAAAATGCACGCATACGCACTTTCCAAAATGCGTAATTACTCCCATCAAAGAAGGGAGGTGCATTGAGGGATTGAGACCTATCCATCCTAGGGGTCAAGGATCACACTAAGGACATAGAAATCCAACAAGGTGTACCTGCTCTAATACCAATTGAAAACTCACTTAGTGTATAAAACACTTGTGAATGTTTAGATCCTAAAGTACAAATTTTCCAATACAAGCTTATATTCGAACAATATATGTGCAGAATATGAAATATAAACAATACCCAAATTAGCAAACTACTCTAAGCCATTAATTAATCACAACCAGCAAAAATTAAAAGCTAAAAAGTAAGGGAAAGAGAGATGCAAACACAAGATAACATCAGCACGTGTTATCAAAGAGGAAATCGAAGAACTCAACGAAAAACCTCTCCTCCACCCTCCAAGCGGTAAATGATCCACTAGAAAATCAGTTGGGATACATGAATAGCAATAGACCCTCGAAGCCTAATCTACTCAGTGCACCTAAGCTCTCCAAGATTCTTACTCCAACAAGGTCATGCCGAACCGTGTCTTCTCTAGCTTTCTGGATCTCGCAATTAGCCCATTGTATCAACCAATATGAATTGGTTCTCTCTTGAACTGCTTCCCAAATACCAAGAACCTTCTTACTACTCTGAATTTGGTAAGATAAGGATTTGGTTTATGATCCTCTCATGGGTATGACAATAGAGAGGGTGAAAGTAAAGGAATTTGGAGAATCAAGTATATAAGATTATGGATAAATCAATCTTATTTTTCTCTAGGGTTTCTCTCTCAAAATTCTCTTTGGAAACTTTCTACATGTCGTGGGTATAAGAGTATTTATAGTAGGTTATAAGATGGAATGTGAAAAGTCAATTTTTAGCAAAACAGGGTGCATTGGCGAGTCACTCACGACTGGGATGAGTCGCGAGTTCTAGTCACCAGTTACTAGACTAGTCCAGACTGTACTTTCTGTCTTGTAGTGATTCAACTGGCCTGACTCTTCATCTTCCTGCATGCTTCACATGTGTGCTTCATTTTGGCAAGTCACCACTTGCGAGTTAATCGCGAGTCCAGTCGCAAGTCACCTTCTTGTTGCACACTCTTGATCAAATCTTCACACTCTCTCACACACAACCCTTACATTATTCCCACCAAAATACAAGGTTTTTAAATGCTAAATTACAAGCAAATTTGGCACGGAATAAAGCCAACACATAGTTGAATAAATTCAACTTTATAGTTATCTTTTTATCCTTTCTGGATCCTTCCAAAGTAATGGTTGAAAAAAGAAATAAACATGATTAGAAAGTTAATGGAGTTCTAATATGGTAAGATAATGTCTCAATCAACATGCCTTCAATCAACCAAAAAAAAAAAAAAAATTATAATTAAGGCTCTTAAAAAGTGTATTATATTAGATGGTGGAATGATGTCGCAGAAGCATGAAGAAAGTACATATGATGCTCTCATTGATGGACAAAAACTATACTGTTAGTATCTAGGTTGTGAACCTTGAATCAACGAGGGGTTCCTTGAATTCTCATGGTGATAAACTAGAATCCACTAAAAAAAATTTAAGAAAAACTCTACAATCTTATTGATAATAATCTCTAAACTAAATTGCCTTTGGAGGCCACAATGCGTTTAAATAATAAAAATAAAACCTGGGGCAACTAGAAATCCTAATGCGGCTACGAAAGCATATAATACCCTATTTGACTAAACAACATTAAAAGCACTTAAAAAGAAAGAAATAATTAACCTAAACCTAAAATAACAAAAATTACATAAAAATTAAATAATTACAAAAATTAAATATTAAACCGTATCCTACATCAGACCCCTCTACTTGAAACAAACTCGTCCTCAAGTTGTTAGTCAAAATCTAAAATCTTCCACTCCAAATAAACAAATACTTTGAATGCTTTAATAACTTGATCTAGTTTTGAAACTTGAATTCTTCATAAAGTGTAGCATAAAATTTCTTCTCATGTACCTTCTATTTATTTGCAATATCAATCAACAAGAGAGATGCTACGTCCAGAATATTTTCACAACAAATCATAGGTGGTTAGTTGTTATTAGTTCTAATTTGAACCTATCACTGAAATTACTTTTCTACCCCACTAATAATAATCCGTAACAACCTGCCACATAGGAATTGTTGTAAAAATATTGTGAAAATATTGTGAACATAACATTTCTCAACCAACAAAAGATTGATAATAAAATTAAAATTTTCTACTCCAAGAAAATCAACATATTGTTTAGTTATCTTCAACAAATCAATCGGAACCTGGGGGTTGTGGATGATGGACTCATCATCATAATTTAACCTTAATTGGACCTTCCAACAATATTCTCAATAATTACCATCTCTTGATTTCTATCATTATCCACAATCAACTCAACCTTCTTTCCTTTGACATCTTCATCAAAGTTTTGACAAGTGGTATCTTCAATCTTCAATTCAACAACTTGTTGCAAGTCTTGATCTTTTTTAACCATTTTAAAATTTTCTTTAGAAATAGACTACTTCTTCTCAACATTCAAACCGTTTACTTTACTTGATACATGGATTTGGTTGTGATAATTTTGTTTTTGGTTGACCTTTCATGTTTTGAACATATTTCTTCATATGAATATACAGATTTATAATCAACACTTGTATAATCTAGTATATCATAATAGTTATTAGGAAACTATAAATCAATTAATACATTTTTTCATTCTTTTGCCAAGAGCAGATTGGATGCTTACCTCACTACTTTGTATGGATTTGAATATCTTCCCACCATTCATTTGCTACTTCGTCCAATTTATTAGATGCAAGCTGCACTTTTTCTTCATCACAAATCTTCCAAAAATTAAAATATCCTTCCAAACCAAGAAGCCAGTCAATAAAATCCCACTTACACATATCTTTTATATATATATATATATATATATATATATATATATATTTTCCAATTTTTCCTATATATATATATATATATTTAACATTTACTCATTTAAGGTGACTTAAAAATTCCATTATTTAAATTTAAAATATCTTTTAACCATTAATTTTATTATTAGTTTTTCAACATTTCTCCATCCCTTTTACCTTTTCATTTCCCTACTACTTTCTATCTTAATATCACTATTTATCTATCTTTTTATTTTCCTTTATTTTGACTCTTCTTATTTTCATCACCTTACTATATAGTTTTCTCACCCAAAAAATATTACTCTTTGTCTCTCTCTCAATTTGTTTATAGAAACTTAGAATAATAGTTTGTTATAATTTTATGTTGTGAAATGAAGACAGCAGAATTTTTTTATTTTTTTAATATATTTTTGAGTTTATTATAGATACATATTTCAATCAAGTTTGTTTAATTTTATATTTTTGTTTAATATATTGGTCTATGTGATTTTTCTAGCAAAGATGGTTTTCCTTTTTCAATGAGGCAAAAAACAAAAGTAAACAAAGAAATGTAGACCTGGGCTTTGAGAAAAACGCCAGGATGAGAATATTCCCAATAGGAAGAAAAACCAAAAAAACAGAAACGCCCCAGTACACAAAAATTGGAAAACTAAAGCAGGGAGTGTGCCGAAGGTCATGAGGTCCTCTATGATGCCTTGAGTCTCTGCTTTTTTTACACTAAGTTATGTTTGTATGCAATTTTGTTAATCAAATGGTTCGATAAAAGTGTATAGACACTTTAAGTGAAATTTTATAGTGGGTTTGTATCTGAAATTGTAATTTTATGATGAATTTTCTTGATTTTAATTGCTCAAAATTATTTGTTCAAAATAATTTTTCACAATGATACTTTTTGGGGTTAGTTTTATTACTTTTACTTAGACTAAGTGATATTTAATCTTATGGGTAAAGATACATAAGATATTGAGAAAAAAATGTTTTATATTACAATCTACTTTTAAAAATATATATATATTTATACTATTCTTTTTTTTTTAATCACTAATGTATTTTATAGCTACCACATGTAGTAACTTAAGTCTTAATATTCTATCTTATGGGTAAAGATACATAAGATATTGAGAAAAAAATGTTTTATATTACAATCTACTAAAACCGTTTTTTAAATATTTATACTATTCTTTTTTTTTTTAATCACTAATGTATTTTATAGCTACCACATGTAGTAACTTAAGTCCTAATATTCTTAAGTTGTTTCTGCAAACAAAAAAAAAAAAAATTTGTCACAAAAGAGGAGTTCGTGTAAAGTTTTCTTACAAAATGAAATACCTATTCTGTAAGGCCACCAAACTTGATAATTTGTAAAGGGTAGAACCATTTACAACAATATTTGCAAAGTCATATAGTTCTAGCTAAGGCAATCAAGCATACTTTTAGTCTTCAAAATATATATATATATATATATATATATATATATATATATCTATCTACTAGTGGTTATAAGTAAACAATGAAATAATGATTGATGAAGAATAAAAAAAAAATTTATCTATACATATTCATCTTGTGCGGTTGTAACTTTACATATAATTTTGCATTTATATATTCATCTACTTTAATTTATATGTTTATAGTTGAATAGTGAAATCTACAAACAAGGTAATTAAAACAATCATATTTCTACTCTTCAAAAATTAAACAAATTTGTTTTTCAAAAAATGGCATTTTTACATTTCCTTGGAAATTCATTTAAAACAAAAAAAAATTGACATACTACTAACTTAACCACATCATACATTAAAAAACTTCAAGGCACATTATTACATCCGTTAAGATATTATGAATGTCTTAATTGATTGAGACCAAACTAGTGAAATGTCTTTTATATTTCCTTGAAAATTCAGAAGGAAAAAAAAAAAAAAAAAAAAAAAAAACCTTTGACATACCACAAATGTAACTATATCTATAACCATTTAAGATATTTATGATATCTCTTTTTTATTGATAACCATAAAATTTAAAACTAGAAATGGAACATACAAAGTAATAAAAAAAAAATGAAGGAAGAAAAAAAAAATGAAATCAAACATTAATTAGTAACAATTAAACAGAAAACAAAGAAGTGGTCAAGAGAAGTAAAAAAATAAAATATAAATGACTATATAGAGGACATTACAAATTTTACAGTGAAATAAAATCTACTATTACATTTACTTAATTAAATCAATAATCAACAATTAAATATAATAATACAAAATATAAATTAACTTAAAACTAATTAAACTCTAATTAGAGAAATTATATTTCTTATCATAATTAAAAATTAGATAATCTCCAATAATAATAGAAATTATATAAGAAACGTTATAGATGAGAACATGAAAAATATAACAAAACTAATTTTTAAAAAAAATTACAAATTTTAGGAACTGTATTTTACTAAAAAAAAAATTATCACGCATGCACGGTTATCTGAAACTAGTTTTAATTAATACAGTATGCCCACATTCTCTTGCATTCCTTCTGGCCAATACCGAAAAGAAAACCGGCACAAGCAGGTCCTGCGCCTGCAAGTCTTGATAGCGATAAGCCACTCCTCAAGTCTTCGAAAAGAAAGATGATGTTTGTTCCTTGTAAGATCACCAATTCATTTATTGCTTCTTTTCTTTTTTTATTGAATGGCCTATATCTCAATATCTCTTTTAGATGTTCTAATGTTTTTGCTTTCGCCTTTTCAGTTGTAGCTGGTATTTTCTTCTCAAGAAAGAGAAAGGCAATAGAAATCCTCCCCGAAAGTGTGAAAACACTTTGGAACAAGTGGGAGCTTCGAAGTATGGTTATATTTAGTCTATTCTTACAAGGCATCCTCATGGTGCTTGGCAAAAGTAGAAAGCACTCGAGAAGGAACTGGGTCAGAATCATTCTTTGGCTTGCTTACTTGTGGGCAGATACAGTTGCAACAGCTTCATTTGGCGTGCTTTCCAGCAACCAAGGAGAATCTGAAGGTGGTTTTGTAGACCCAAACTATGTTATAACAGTTTTTTGGGCACCATTTCTTCTTCTGCACCTTGGTGGCCCTGATACCATTACTGCCTACTCCTTGGAAGACAATGAGTTGTGGCTGAGGCACTTGCTTGGGCTACTTGTCCAGGTGGGAGGGGCTATCTATGTTTTCCTTACAGTACGGAAAAGTACTAATGCACTTTATTTCATGGCAATTCCAATATTTTTTTCTGGGATCATCAAGTACGGAGAAAGGACATGGGTTCTGATGTCTGCGAGCAGTGAGCATTTTAGAGACTCCACGCTTCCACCTCCTGATCCTCGGCCCAATTATGCGAGATTCGTGGAGGAGTATATGTCAAAGGAAAAGGAGGGGTTCAAGGTATGTTCAGAAAATAACCCTGAAGATGGCAAAGAAGATGATTATTCCTCTCCAGATGCAGAAACTAATAGCAGAATTCCAGAAGCAGCCGTTATATGCAAGGCCTACATGTTCTTCGAAATTTTCAAAAGGCTGCCTGCAAATCTCGTCCTAAGCTTTCATATTATCCAGAAGAGTCAATACATTATGCAGAACATCAGCGCTGATGAAGCTTTCAAAGTGATTGAGGTTGAGCTTGGATTCATGTATGACATGTTCTATACAAAGGCAGTTTTGTTATATTCTGTTGCGGGGCGTCTTCTTCATTTCGTCCCTTTTATTTGCACTGTTTCTTTATTTGTGATTTTCTTGAAGACCGAGAAGCATATCTACTCGGGGGTAGATGTAGCTATTACTTACATACTTCTGGTTGGAGCTATTGTGCTAGAGATTTATGCAGCAGTTGTACTAGTTTGTTCAGACTGGACAATACTATGGCTGAGTCAGCATGGGAATTCGGGGGATATTTTGTATCGTGCCATCTCATTGATTCCATGGCCTAGAAAAAAGAGGTGGTCTAATGCCATGGGACATTTCAACCTAGTAAGGTACTGCCTTAAAGACAAGCCTGCCATGTGCACATTTAAACAGAGGTTTTTGTGGATTTCAAAATTATTGGAGAAGTATCGGTACCACAAATCTGTGGAAGTTCCGCTGGATTTGAAAGCTGTTATCTTTGATGAGCTTCAACAAAAAATGGAAGCTAACCGTTCAGATCTCAGAAATCTCAAGAAATTATGTGCTTGTAGGGGTGATAGGGTGATTGAAGAAAAGGCAAATACACTTCGTGCTAAAATGGGAGATTTTTTATTATACTGAAAAGAAGTGTAGAGGAAGAATTTGATCAAAGCATTCTTCTTTGGCACATTGCAACAGATTTGTGCTATTATTGGGATCGGGATGAGAATCCGTTATCTGTTTGTGATACATATTGCAAAACGAGCAAGTTGTTATCGGACTATATGATGTATCTTCTTGTTATGTGCCCCTTCATGCTGCCCAATGGGATTGGGGAGACTAGGGTCAGAGACACACGTGCTGAGCTCCATGGATTTTGCAAGGAAAGGATATCCATAAAGAATGAATCCCAAGCTTGCTCAAAGTTAAACGCAGTGAAAACTAAAATTCTTCCATCTAAGGTGAAAGGAGACAGAAGCAAGTCAGTTTTATTTGATGCTTGTAGGCTGGCTAAATCTTTGCAATCCCTGAAAAACCCTCCTAAGAAGGAAACAAAGTGGAAATTGGTGCTTCAAGTCTGGGTGGAAATGCTATCTTATGCAGCATGTCAGTGTGGATGGACGGATCATGCTCAACAGCTTAGGCGAGGTGGAGAGTTGCTCACTCACGTCTGGCTTCTTATGGCTCATTTTGGCATAACTCAACAGTTTCAAATTTCAGAGGGCAATGCAAAGGTTAAATTGAATTGGCAGTGACTAAATTTTGTGGCTTTTAATGCATAAATAAAGGATAGAAAGCATAAACAAAACTCTTTTTTGGTTCGCTAAGAATAAGTATTGACAATAAAGAATTTCTGATGCGATTGTTTAGATATTAGTTGTTATTCAGCAAAAATGCTAAATCTGGTGCTTGTAGTCTGTCTCTGTTTTATTTTATTTTTATTTTTATTTTTGATATTTCTGATACGATTGTTCATGCTGGTGCTTTTGAAGTCTATAATTTTTATTATTATTATTTTTGGCTGGAATGAAGTCTTTAATGATAACACATGCCAGTTGCCAGGGATGTCAAAAATTTATGCAATCCTATCAATTCCCCTAAACGCACCTAATAAAAAATAGGTATACGATAAGGGTGTCAATTCGGGTTAGTGTGTCGGATTCGTTTCGTGTCGAAATAGAGGTATTCGACTAAATGGCTCAACTCTAATCTGACTCATTTAATAATCGTGTCATGATCCTTCAATCCTAACCCGACCTGTTAATAAGGCATGTTGACCTAATACAACCCATTTGACAAGTTTAATAAACTAATCGTGTTGGGTTGACACGAATACAACACAACTCATTGCAACCTGTATAATATTAAATATTATATCCATTTAGAAATAATTTTTTTTACATCCCAAAAAGTAGTACATACACTTTAAGTCTTCAACTCACAATCAAAATAATATAGTTCAACAAAAATATAACATTCATCTAGAAATAAGTTCTTTACACTTCAAAAGAAGTGTATACACTTCAACCCAAATTCAAAATAACAAAGTTTAACAAAAATAAAATAATATAGTTCAACAAAAATATAATATCCTTAGAACTCGCCAAATGCTAAGTATTAATATTGAAAGAATTTGAGTAAATAGTAGACTAATCCTGATTATGACCATGATTATCATCCATAGATTCTTTGTTGATGTCCAAATTCATAACATCTTCCACAAGCTCATCCAATTCTATTTTGTGCAAGTTCTATGCCCCCAAAAAAAAAAAAAAGGTATTAGTAGTTCTAGGGTCTATAAAGTTTTAATTTCCAATTATATCCCTTGTAAATTTCTGTAATTACTCATTTTTTTTAAAAAAATTTAAAATATATGTTGGATATAAAAGGTATTTGACAAATCTAAAATAAAATAAATATTTATTTGTTATACGAGTTAAACGGGTTGTATTAAGTGGGTCATTTCTGGTTAACACAAATAAATTGGCATGTCAAAGTCAATTTTGGGCCTTGGGCCTTGGGCCCAAAATTGTAGGGTTGAGGGCCCAAATCATATATTGGGCCTTGGCCAAGAGTATGAGTAGTCCGAGGACGAACGAATAGTAATGAATGGTTCAGACCCCGGACTTGATGAGCAAAATACGAATGTGAGGGTGGTCCAAGGAGGAATATCTCCTCGGACATGATAATACAGCTCAAATCTGCATTCCAACAATCAAGGTGACCTTCCAAGAAGCTCCAGCAATAAGGACGTGCATCATACACGTATAAGGGTGATGGGAACTCAGAAATATATAAAGAAAAGCTGTTACCACCGCATTGAATGGACTGCAACTACTTTTCTAGCTGCATTTATGTGGAGAAGATCACTAAACAGTGCTTCCTTAGCTACCACAACTCACAAAAAATCAAAGAGGGTGTTTGATAGGATGGGCACTTAAGTAAGGTCTTAAATGGTCAACAAGTGTAGGGTCAAGATGGTCCAAAAGGAGCTATATAATGTGAGAGATCCCCTATGAAGAAAGGATCGAGAAAGAAAAAGGAAAATATGGTAGTAATCAGGAACAAATTTTGTAATCAAACCTAAGAGCAATATATAAGAGTTGTGCTCCTCGGATTTTGCCGAGAACGTTCTTCTTCAACATAAACTCGTTTGTTTTCATTCTTTTGTCATTTCAATCTACCTTAGTATTGGTTTAAATCATTAAAGCCCAGTTTTTCCAACCCACTCTCTACAAATTCATTGTTTTGGGCTTTTTGGGCCTAAGTCCATATACCTTTTGGGCTAGGAGTTCAAATTAGGTCCTTACAACAACCATCAAAAAAATTAATATAACTACATATTTTGAAAACCTAACTACTAGATTGAACGTTTTATATGTTCTTAACACATATGTCAATTTTGAGCCAATTGAATGTTATTTAACATTCAATCCAAAAACTTATTTTTTATGCATAATTTTGAAGCACAAAAAATTGAAATATAAACATTTTATTAATGACATAACTATTGATCTCTAATATTCTAGAAATTTTGAAAGAATGGAGGATATAAGACAAAAAAAAAAAAAAAGTGTAATCCAATAGTGCATTTTTTAAAAATTGACATGCAATAAAAAAAATTATTGATTGAAATTAAAGCCTTAAAATACAACCAAGTTTATTGTCTAACTTTGTCCTTATGGCTAGAACCTTATTCAACATTTTTTTATTAAAGGTGAATTTTGAAAAATCTACCATTGAATTACATTTTCTTCTTATATTCTCCATACTTGTAAAATTTCTGAAAAATTAAAGATCAATAGTTATATCATAAATAAATTGTTTAAATTGCAAGTTTTTGTAGTTTAAAATTATGCATAAAATATAAACTTATAGATTATATAGTAAATAATATCTGATTGGGACAAAATTTTGACATGTATATTAAGAGTGTAAAAAATATACAATTTAACAGTTAGATTTTCAAAATATATAGTGATATTAATTCTTTTAAAAGAAGTTGTACAAATAAACTACAACAAATTTTGTAATTAAATTTTATCTAGAGTTGTGGGTTACCTAACACATTCTTTACACATAACTGAACTTTCAAGTCCATGCATGCCTAACTTCAAGGGTGGTGTCACCTTTAGCACAGGGGATTCAAATGAACCCCTTGACTTGGCCAAAAAAAAAAAAAAAAAAAAAACAAAATTTAATTGCTAGTTCAATGTAAACCTATAAAGTACAAAGTTTCACTTAATCATGAAACGATATCACCTTTTTCAAACTCAATATTCTTATAAGTAGCTTTTGTCTTGTACCACATTTTCATATATTTAGCTAAATTTTTTTTCTATCATTATTTTCACCAATTTCACTATTCATGTTACTTTTCTTGGTATTTTTCTTGTTGAGTGATATAGAGATATTACAAATTTTTTGCTATGTATGTCTTACAAACTGGCATGTGAATCACAAAAAATCAATTCAAACATTTATCTATTATATTGTTTAAGTAACACTAGTTATTCACATTTTTACTCCTTCAATTTGCAATTTTTTTTTTTATAGTAAATTTGGAGTAGCTTTAGCATTTTCTTTTATTGCTTGTCCCAATTTATTTTTCTTTTCTCATGGAAATTTAAATAGTGGGTCCCATTTTTTTTTTAAAGTATTAAAAAAGACCTCCACTTGATGTTGTGTGGGTTCTAATCACCTCAACTCATAAAGTTTTATGTTGCCCAAAAAAAGATTTGGGGTTTGAATTCAAACATTAATAAATAAATAGTAACTATGAATTAGTTACTTTTGTTTATTTATTTCAATGATATTAAACATATACATATTTGTACAATTTTATTTATTTATTTTGTTATTATTATTGATGAATATTTTCTGATTAATTTCAATTTTAATATTGTATTTTAATTTTGCTATTCGACTGAAATACTAGCTTCATCCCTAGCTAGAACCAAACCCACCAACGGGTGGTTAACAATCTAATATAGTGTGTGTTTGGGTTCCACGTCTGCTGCGTTGCGTTTCTGAAGTTGAGTTTTTGTTTTTTTTTTTGTTTTTTTTTTTTTTTGTTTGTTTTCACGCGTTTTGGAGTAATGTGGTTACTGTTCATTGAACAGTAACTGCAAATGTTGACTTTCCACAGTGAACAGTATATACGTGCACTATTCACGGACCCACAAATTACACTTTTCAGCAACTTTTTCATTAAAAATGGGTCCCACGGTACTATTCACACATTTAAAAATTATTTTGCTACAGTGTTTTCAGTTTTTAGTTTTCAATTTCAGTAAAACTAGTCGCAAACCCGTGCGATGCACGGGAAAACTACTAAAACTAAAATTTAAAGATATTGTGTTTCCTTTTTTTGTTTTCTTGAAGAATGTTAAATAATACATTAGTATTTATATAAGTTCAAATCCCTATAAAAAGTTCAAATCTCTTAAAACATTACACCAATATGAGAAATTAGGGTGCTTTGTTCAACCCAAGTACAAAGTTAAAATCAACCTCTAACTTCATACCTTTAGGGCCTTGAACTTTGTGCACTAAGGTTATATTGTTATATATATAAATTGTAAGCTAAAGCTTGCTTGATATGATATTCCTTTTTGTTACAAAAAGAATCAATGGAATAAATATGACAAAGTAAGAGATTCCATGCCACCGGTGAGTAGTATAATTCCTCCAGTTCGTGGCCAATGAAAGCCATCTTTCTCCTATAAATTCATAAGCTACAACAAAGGAGTTGTTATACATTCACTAAACCTTGCATATTTTACTATATTGTAAATTGGAAAGAGATATATCATTCTAGAGATTCAAGATATGATGAAATGGCAAACTACTATCAAATTAAAAGAAAAAGAATACCATATCATCCTTCAAGTGAGAGCTTGAGTTCAATATGCTATTCAACAACTTCATTTGTTTAATTATTGTCTATGATTATGTAATTTATTTTTCTGTTTTTTATTTGAATTTCATAAAATAGAGTAGTCATTGGGAGAAACCATAGTCTTGTAGAGATAGTGCAAAAAAAGAAAAGAAAATATAGTGTAAAAAAAAGAAAAGAAAATATTAAAAAGGGAGTATTATACCTTTTTTATGCAAGGCATAGGCAAGTTTGAGTAAACATTGAGTGTATATGTCCACTTATTAAACCTGAAAAAAGGACATTGTACAAAATCAAATTATGGAAAGAACAATACACATATGTATTTTATCAAACAATTTGTGTGGTGCATGTAACAAAAATATTTGTTAGTTACATCCACAACAAAATTGAGAAGGTGATTTTGGCATAATATAGGGAAAAAAAATTCAACCAAAAAGATTATTTTATTTTGATTTACATATAGGGCATCAATCAACAACAAATACAAACAAATTCAAACCAAAGACCCTTGTAGACGATGGAAATAAAGTTGAGAATAATAACTAAACTATATTTATATATATATATATATATATATATATGTAACTAAGCTATCAAAATTCGAATTTACCACTGCAATTCAACTACAACCTAAAAACATAAAAGAAAAAGAGTAAAAAAGTTACCCACATAGACCAACACCAAGAGAGGGTACTTACACACATTTTATCAAACACTTGGTGCATATTTTTTGGAATCCCAAATGATAATATAATAGCAATGGAAAGAGAGTGCTTTTGAAGAGAGTCCAATCCCAATTTGCAAAAACATTCGGTTAAAATGCAGCAATTGTGACACGTTATTTCTTGCAGATAGTGAATGAGCTGTTATTGCTTTTGTCCATCCTGAATCAACCCAACTGGGAACCACTGCGTTAACCCAAAAAGGTTTAAAAGATACCACAAGTTACTACTGTGTCGGTTGCTTCAATAATGGCGAAGGTGGGAACAGTACTTGTAGTTGTGATCCACACGGTTTTCTTTCTGTTCAAAGGGGGCATTGTAGCTGTTTTGTCTGCTTTCGATTATTGATACCAGTTGGGGAACTATGCATTTTGTAGCCTACAGCTGCGTGTTTTATTATCATCCAAGCATTCAAAAAGCAGGGTCTTATCTTTTGGTCAATCTGCTGCTCTATCCCTAGTCACACAGATCACAGATCATTCAGGTCTTACTCTTACCCTCCAGTTCTCACAAAGATTTGCGTTCATTCAATTCTCACTAATTAAGAAATGGCGGAAGGAATTTTGTACGACGTTGCTGCTGGAATTATCGGGAAAGCAGGCAACCTAGCACTCAAAGAGATCGTGCTCATCTGGAGTGTCAACGACGAGATTACCAAACTTGGGGAGACAACCTAGCACTCAAAGAGGTCTGCTTTTACCTTATAGTAAAACTAAAACTGAATAAAACTTTCCTAAGAAACAAACAAAGGCCTACACAGAACAAAACCAACAATTAAAAAATCGAAGGTTTAGGAAAACTGTGCTACTTACGTAGATAATAAGAGTGTTCACACCACTGTTGTGTTTGGGTGTGAAAGCAGGGTCAGAGAGATCAAAGGTTTAGGTCCTTTGGTCGTTGTTACTATTAGGAAAATCAAATCAACAAAGAATTTGAAATAAATAAATAAATAACAAAAAAGAAGTGGAAAATTTGGATGGGGCTTCGTGAAGAAGAAGAAGATGGAAGAAAAAGAGAGTTATCGGCGCTGAAAGATCTTAGAGAGAGTCTGCGTGCTGAGTTTGTGTTTATTTTTAAAGATAAGGATCGGGTTTTGTTTTAGAGAGAAAAATAAAATATTGTTTTTAATTTTATTTTTTATTTTTAAAATATTGTGTTGTGCTGACATGGAAAATTGTGGTATCAGCTGAGGCTTTGGTTTTATATATATATATAGATAAGTTCTATCCAAATAGACCCTAGTGACTGGAGTACGATGAAGAATTGCAGCTACAAGACCTAGTTGGTAAATACGAGTGACATACCCTTACAGTACACATGTAAGTAACAATTAAAAAAACTCACGCCTGCCATCTGATTCTCAAATGTACAATAAAATATGCGAAAAATTGGAATGAAAAGATTCATTCCCGATTGTTACGGATAAGTGTCTAAAGATTGCTACGAGGGCTAGAGGTTATCAACTATTTAGCTACAATAAAAGATTAAAATAATCCTAAAAGATAAGACTTTATAGCAGACAACACATATCACTTTTTTTTTTGGTTGAGAATCTGACAACACATATCACTTAAACATGGTAAAACTCAAAATACTGAGAGAATTCCCATCAAAAATCTTAAAAAATTTAGTATTTAACACCTCAAAATTTTATTTTATTTATTTTAACAACTCACTTTACAATGTAAACAACATCAAAGGTTTTATATTTTTTTACCACTTTATTGAAATAATTTAATTTATTTTATTTGTATTCTCAATCTCACATCTTTGACTACTCCAAAATCCACTGCCCACACCCACTGTCACCAATCACCTCCACCCACAACCACCATCACCAACCCACTTGCCACCACCTTAAACCCCAACCCAAAATCAACCCACCACTAGCCACCACCACTACAAAACAACCACCAAATCACAAAACCCACCCATCAAACAACCAATCACAAAACAAACACCAAAACCCAGCCATCACAAAACCCAGCCACCAAATCACCAAATCACAAATCAAAAAACAACCACCATCGCAAACACAAACGTAGCCATCACAAAATTTCACCAACCACCAAATCCGATCCACCACCAAATTGTGACCCACAACCCACCGTGACCAGGTGACCCACAGTGACTCACATCCATGGGAAACTAGTGAGAGAGAGAGGGACAAGCAAGAGAGGGCAAGGGTGAGAGGGCTGGAGAGAGGAAGAAATAGAGAGAACTAGTGAGAAAGAATGAAAAAAGAGAGAGAAGAGAAAAACCAGTGAAAGAGAGAAGAAAATGAGAAGGAAGAGAGAGAAAAGAGAGTCCGGAGAAAGAGTTACAGTGGATTGTCATAAATAGTAGTTTACTGTAACTCAGTTACTAAAAGTTTTAACAACTACACTATTGCTGTAGTGTGTTTTTTTGAAATGAGATACTAAAAGATAGCACTTTTAGCTTTTGAGATTTTTAATGTGAATCCTCTAACAACACCGTCAAAAGTAAAATTCATCTACACCAGTACACCCTATTGCACCTGCTATTAGCAAGCCTTTTTTTCTTTTTCTTTTTTTCTAAATCCTTTATCCGTTGATCTATTCTATTGGTATTATATAATATTATTTGTTTGATTATGGGATTAATTTTATTTATTAAGTGGATTATTTCAAATTAAATTGTTGATAAATTTTTATATGATTGTAGTTTGTTGAATCATTGTATTTATCTCTAAAAAGCATATGGTAAATATGTCCATGTTTTTATGGCAAAGTTTTAATATATAAACATATTATACACTATACACGTTATGTTATTTCTACATATTTTTCTGCCGATTTTTTGAAACGTATTTTTGTTAAAGATGCCAAATTATCTCCCGGCCATGCACTATTGTACACATACCATATTTTACTAACTATAACTAGTAGAGTGTGGGGACGAGCGATGGGCCGACATGTCAACAAGCCTCTAGATTTGATTTGATTTTTTTTTTTTTGTTGTTGTTGTTGTTGTTGTTGTTGTTGAAAGCAAACTGCAGAACGACATCCAAATTAATAATTCCCTCAACTGGAGGTTTAAGTAATGGGTAATACACAAATTTTTGGTCCAAAGTTTTTTTTTAAGTTATAATTTTTTTAAATTTGTTCTTTTTCAAAATGTGGAATTAATTTGGACCACCCCTAAATTATAGGGTCTACGTGAAATTTCCCAAAAACAAATACTAGGGGTGAATGGGGTGAGATAGTGTTTTATAATTTTACATTTATAGTGGACCCAACCATAAATTTAACTAAGGAAAAAGTTTGGCTCCAAACTGATTTGGAGTTATCTTATTTCATCTTATGATAGGACAAAATTATCTATGTATAGTCTTAGCCACATAATGTTCATTTGGGAACAACTTATCTAACTTTTTACTAAAAATAAAAGGTAAAGGATAAATAAAATAAGCTGGTGACTTACGTGGGACTCATAAATAATAGAAAATTTCTTTTTTATAATTTCATCCCAGACCAACACATAATGTTTTTATGGATAAAATTTGGTTACAAACTTAGTCTTAGCCAATGGCTACAACTCCATCTAATTTCTTTTTATTGGATGTGAATTTTGACAAATTCACAATTGGATTATATTTTCTGCTTACATCCTCCATGCTTGCAAAATATATAGAAGATCAAAGATCAATAGTTATGTCAACAATCAAATGTTTAATTATCAAGTTTTTGTAGTCTAAAATTATGTATAAAAAACAAATTTATGAATCGAATAATAATATCTAATTAACACAAAATTTGACGTGCATGTTAAAAATATAGAGAACATGCAATCTAACAGTTATATTTTTAAAATATGTAGATATGTTAATTTTTTTAATTAGGGGGAGTTGTTAACTTAATTGGTAAAGTCTCTGATAGTTGTATAAGAAATCTGGAGTTCAATCCCCGCATACACTAAAAACTAATTAGTGTCATGATCTGATAATAAAAAACTTTTATTAGAAGTAAATGCCATAAGTTGAAACTCTCTTTCAAAAAAAAAAAAAAAAAAAAAATTTAGGGGAAGCTGTAGCTATTGGCCATAAGACCATAACCAAGTTTGTAATCAAAATTTGTTTATATTTTTTAGTGTGTCAAGTGACTTATTTAAATAATACATATAAATAGTCTCTTTATGGCAATAACTCCAAAGTCATTTGAAGTCAAGTTTGATCTTCTAATTCAGTGTCCGTTTAGAAACAGTTTATTTAACTTTTTCATAAAATTATACTAAAATATACTTGTACCTTAAAATTTTTTAAAGAAAAAAGAAAAAAAGAAAAAAGTGAGATATTAAAAGATTATACATAAAAATTTAAAGCTAAAAATTAAAAGCCGGAACTAACGCTAAACAGTCTCTTAAATAAGACTTTTCAAGAATATGAGAAGAAACAACGTCCGATCACCTACCTAAGGAGAAAGTTTACCCTGTATGTAGCACTCCTCTCACGTCAAAATGAATGGGACCCATACGCTAGTGAAACTCACAATGTGTGAGACATCCGTTGCATATACCAGATGCAGGATAAACTTTCTCCTACCTGATCATTACTCTCTAGTTAGATGAGAAATCAAGAAAATAAAAAATCATTTCCAATCTGCCAACTGTCAAGCAAATGAAATTACTCTTTTAACCAAAAAAAAAAGAAGAAGAAATTACTCCATAGATGCGACAATCAAAATTCCCAAGCGTTTAATCTTCTCACTTCTTCCGTTACGGTTTGTTCACCAGAGCTTCATTTCCGACCTATATTTCAACCTCCCAATTCTTCTTGATTCACAGTTGTCTCACTGATCACTTTTTCAAAATAATACACAACCACGATGGCAACTTTAGTTACTACCATTCCCTATAAAATCCCAACCGCGATGGCAACTTTAGGTACTACCATTCTCTATAAAATCATGTATATCCTGACTTACGTCCTTTTCAATTTCATTCTTATCTTCGCCATCAGCCTAAGCATTTACTGCTATTGCCGTCGGAGGAAAAAAAAATCAGACATCGACCATGAGTCGAATAAAAAAGATTGGGAGTTGCTGCGTAGTTTTCAAAAAGACGTGGACAACGTTTTGAAGTCAGGTTCTCAAATGAATAACGAAGCCAATGAGCTCTGGCAAACCGATGAACACCAGCAGGGAATGACTGCACAACTACAAAAATCTGTGGCAGACTGGTATGAAAAAAGTATGGAGGATCTCCCTAATAGTGCTGAATTCAATGATAAAAGTCATAAACGCAAGGATGAAGACCAAAAACTCAGGCAAATGGTAGATGAAGCCAAAAAAATCCACCGAAATTTGGACAAGTTAAAGGACAAGATCAGAAACTTGCAGGTCAGACCTATTGATGATGAACGGCAGGCTCTTGTGCAAAAAGAAGACAAAAAATTCGTTGAGGATCTCATTGCTGGTGTGCAGAAAGTAGACAATCTCATCCCTGAAGTGAAAAAGGAAGACAAAGACGAACACATTGCTGGCACTTCAGATTTACCTGGTGATATCAAAGCGGAAATACAGTCGTTCACATTGTATTGGGCTCCATTCCGTGCTTTCCTGATCGATTTACAAAGTTCTGGTCTTGAAACTAAAACGGAGAAGGCCTGGTTGGAGGAAGCGAAAGAGATCATTAATAAAGCTCAGCATGCTATCGATAAGTTTATAAAGAATACTAGAAAATGGAAGTGGATGCTCTCATATTTTAGTAATCAGAAAGCAAGGACAGAGCTTAAAGACGAGATGAAGCGCATTAACACAGGGTTCGAGAAATTCCTCGAGAGAAAGGAGAGGTTCGGTATTCAATTTAAAAGATACTCCACCAGAAGAGAAACAGACCCATTACAATCCATATCTGAAACCTCACAAGAGCAGGCATCCAATAATGTGCGGATCTCAGAAAATGGCAGCGGTAATTTTAATAATGAAGAGAGAAACTCAAGAAGACGTATGAGAAATCACTCAAAAGGGAGTCTCTTGAAAGGCTCCAAGCTTTATGCACGACGTTTACCAAAGCCCATGGTGAAGCTGCAGAAAAAGAAGAAGGCATAAAAAGTTCAACAGAAGAGGAAAAGTTGAAGCAAATAAAAAAATTGACTGAAAAAACAAAGTATTATTTAGAAAAATATGAAAAGAATTCAGATGAGCTGGGTTACTTCTGTAAATGTCGGAGGAGATCCGTGAAGAAACTTCATGAGAAGTTTGACAAAATTAAGGAAGCTTTGGAAATTATTGAAGAAAATACAAAGGCATACAAGTTTGAAATTAGAAAAGAGATGGGAGTAGTCGGTTTGGATGAAGACATACAGGCAGTGGCCTCACAACTGATAACTGGAAATAAACATGTCGTTTGCGTTGTGGGGATGAAGGGTATCGGTAAGACCACCCTGGCAAAGAATATATATCGCCACAGTGATATTTTGGATCATTTTCCTGCACGTGCTTGGGTGACTCTAACTGATCTAAAGACCAACGATTACGATGCCATTTTTAAAGATGTGGCAAAGCAGGTCTCGGAACCCGATATTAATGGATCACAGGAGGAAGAGAACAGAAGGGGAGAGTGGAAGAATAAGGTTTGTGATTTAAGATTCTTTGTTGTATATATGTTGCGACTTGCGAGTTCGTTTTAAGCTTATTCTGTTTTTTTTTTTTTTTTTTTTTTTTTTTCAGAGAGAAGATGTTTTCTGGTAGTGTTGTACATGTTAGTTACGAACAGTACATTTGTTGTACTTTCTATTTAGTTGAAGCAAAAACTGAATCATGCAAAACAATTTATTTTTTATTTTTTATTATTAGGTATGTGCTATCTTGAAGAAGAAGAAGTATTTCGTGGTCTAGATGATTTCACAGCGGAAAATGACTGGGAAACTCTAAAAGCAGCATTTCCAGAGACAGGAGGGAGTAGAATTTTGCTCACCACGCGTGACCAGTGTGTGGCAAACTCCATTGTCTTAGATTACGAACCAAAGAAGAGAGCTGCAGATTGTTTATCCAGATGATGGGAGATGACTTTGATTTAGCTCCTAAGGACGGAAAAAAACTAGCTGAAGAAACTATTGGACGATGTGGGGGCTGGCCACATCAAATTTTACATTTAGGGTATCTCATGTCAACGGAAGATGATAAGTTGCAAGAATGGCCCCAGAGCATCACTCCGGCTCAGGAACCATGGCTCAAATACCTGAAAATTGAAGGTCGTATCACACTCAAAAATTGGCTTCAGAGTCGTCAAATAGAAATTAATGATTGGTCTGACCATGAAGGTAAAAATGATTTGCTTGACAATCTGAGAAATTTTTTTGCTTTCTTCTTTAGTCTCCTTCCTAGAGACTATGAAATTCCTGCAAGGAGATTGGTCGCTTTGTCAGTTGCAGAAGGATTGGGGTTGGGGGAAGAAGGTCGTGACAAGAATAAAACCACGAAACTAGTTGCAATGGATTATTTGTCAGTGTTGATTGATCTCAACTTAATTCAAGCAGTTGAAATTATTAAAGGGAAAGTAAAGACATGTCGCCTGCCCAGTGCTTTCGAAGAACAGTTCTTGTTTGAAAGTAAGATTTCACAGGATCATCTTGTTGATCTCCTTGACCAAAAGTCTGAAATTTATAATGATATTCATGTTAAGGGTAGTAATTCACCAAAATTTCAGCAAAGTTACAGAGGTCTCATCTCCTATCTCTCATTTGACACTAGAGAAGGAAATAACCCTGGAGAAGATGTAGGGAAGTTTCTTCGTAAGGGCATTGCAAGTGGGTGCTTCCACAGTTTAAAGGTTCTTGATCTTGAACATGTATTCAGACCTCAATTGCCCAACACCATCGGAAAATTAGTTCAGCTGATGTATTTAGGGTTAAGGTGGACTTACCTGGAGGAAATTCCATCATCCATAGGCAACTTACTGAACCTCCAAACCCTCGATGTGAAGTATACTTATGTCAGAACTCTGTGTAACAAAGTAAAGATGAAGAAAGAGAAAAGCTATATGAACACAGAGAGAGAAATTGAGAGAAAAGATGAGAAACTTTCTCTAATTGATGTAATGAATGAACCTGTACAGAATATAGGCTTATATACACCTCTAAACCTAAACACCCAAAACAGAGCTTAACAAACTAACCAAAATATAAGGGAATTAGTTACAGCACGTGTAGAGATTAGTTACAACACACGTGTGATACATTCTGAATTAAATTAACATCTAAACTACATGTCGTTTAGCTACTAATCTAAAATACTTGTAGCTTATCTGTTGTGTCGTTTAGCTCTTCTTTCCTTTCTTCTTATTCTCTGACCCTTTCTTCTTAACTGCCTGATACTCCCCCTCAAGATGAGACTCAGTACTATGTATGTTTAATACATTCATCTTGGAAATTAAGAACTTCAGCTGTTGACTGCTCAATGCTTTGGTAAATTAGTTTGCTAACTGTGTATGTGTAGGAGTAAAGAACAAACGAATCACCTTTTCTTGCACCTTATCTCTAACCAAATGATAGTCTACTTCTATGTGTTTTGTCCGCTCATGGAAGACAGGGTTCTCACCAATATAAATTGCTGCCTGATTATCACAGAAGAGCATGCCAGGTTGTGGGTGATCAACTTCCAAATCTTTCAATAAAGCTAGCAACCAAGTCATTTCACAAACAGTCAAGGCCATTGCCCTATACTCAGCTTCAGCTGAGGATCTAGAAACTATAAATTGTCTCTTAGATTTCCATGAAACCAATGAGTCTCCTAAGAACACACAAAACCCTATAGTGGATCTTCTAGTGTCTACACAAGAGGCCCAATCTGCATCTGTGTAAGCCTTTAAATGTAAATCTGATTTTGATGATAGGAGAATGCCTTGACCAGGACATCCTTTAATGTACTGTAATACTTTGTAGGCTGCATCAAGATGTGGTTTTCTAGGCTTAGCCATGAATTGGCTTAGTTTGTGGACTGAATATGTGATATCCGGTCTTGTTATGGTTAGATATAGCAGCCTTCCAACTAATCTTCTATAAACACCAGGATCAGCCAATAAATCTCCTTGATACTTTCTTAGCTTTAAGTTTTGCTCCATTGGCACTTTGCTGGGCTTACAACTTGTCATACCAGCAGCTTTAATAACCCCTAGTGCATACTTCCTTTGGCATAATGAAATTCCCTTTTCTGATCTAGCCACCTCAAGACCAAGAAAGTATTTCAAATTACCAAGATCTTTCAACTTAAACTCATGATTCAAAAATGTTTTGAGATCTTCAACTGCTTGAACATCATTACTTGCAATAAGAATGTCATCAACATAAACTAGCAATGCTATGAAAGTCTGATTAAACTTCTTAGTGAACAAAGAGTAATTAGATTTTGATTGCTTGAAACCATATTTCAAAATGGTTGTAGAAAACTTGGAGTACCACTGCCTTGATGCCTGCTTGAGAGCATATAAAGATTTGTTAAGCTTGCAAACTAGGTTCTCCCCCTTGCTGTGAAATCCCTGAGGCAATTGCATATATACTTCTTCATGAAGATCACCATTAAGAAAAGCATTGTTCACATCAAGCTAAACCAAAGGCCAACCTCTCATAGCAGAAATTGCAAGCAAAGTTTTGACAGTAGTGAGTTTAGCAACAGGTGAAAAGGTGTCAATGAAGTCTAAACCAGCTTGTTGAGTGAAACCCTTGGCAACAAGCCTAGCTTTGTATCTGTCCAAGGAGCCATCAGCATTATATTTAACCCTATAAACCCATTTATACCCAATAGCCCTTTTATGAGAAGGTAATGGAGTAATAGTCCAGGTTTGATTTGCTTCCAAAGCAACAATTTTAGATGCCATAGCATCCTGCCAATTATGATCCTTGACTGCCTCATGGTAAGATGTAGGTTCAGGAATGGCAGAAATGAGAGAAAAAAAATGGGCATAATTGGAGGACAATTTGGAGGAATTAAGGTAATTGGATAAGGGAAAGGGTGTACCTGACTTGTTGGTAGAAAGAGAAGGGAGATTATCACTGACAACTATGCTGCATTTAAAATCATTCTAGTATGCAGGTGGTTTAGACACCTTGGAAGACTTCCTTAGAGGGACAGAAGCTGGAATGGTGGAAGGAATGATAGGTGGGATAGATTGAGAGGGATTAGAAGCTGTTGAATCTACAGAATTCTCAATAGGTAAATCTGCAGAAGCTGGAACAGAACTCTCAACAGGGAAACTATCTAAAGGAAGAGTAGGATTAGAGGGAACATCAGGAGTGGAAAGGTTATTAGAAATAGGAACCTGTGGAACTGAAGTAGGAGTATTAGAGGTAGGAAAATCAAATAAGGAAGCAGGTGGTTGAGCCACTGAAGGAAAAAGGTGAGGTAAAGGTATGCCAGTGTGAGGAGAGAAGGAATGGGAAGGTGAAATGAAAGGAAACACAGTCTCAAGAAAATGGACATCCCTAGATACAAAAAGCCTTTTGGTAGTTAAATCAAGTAACTTGTAACCTTTAACACTAAAGGGGTAACCAAGAAAAACACAAGAAGATGATCTAGGATAAAATTTTGATCTGTTATGGGATAAAGTGGAGGCAAAACAAAGGCAACCAAAAACTTTCAAATGAACAAAGGAAGGAGGTTTACCATAGAGTTTTTCCAAAGGAGTTTTCTGGTTCAAGATTTTAGAAGGCAATCTATTTATAATGTGGACAGCAGTCAACACACATTCACCCCAATAGGAAACAGGAACATTAGATTGAAACTTCAATGCCCTTGCAATGCTTAAAATATGCTGGTGTTTCCTCTCCACAACTGAGTTTTGTTGTGGAGTGGCAACACATGAATGTTGGTGAATGATGCCTTTGTTTGCATAAAAATCTTTTAAGAAAAATTCAGGGGCATTGTCAGTTCTAATGATCTTAATATTGGCATGAAATTGTGTATTTATCATGTTATAGAATGAAATCAGCAAAGATCTAGTATCAACTTTTGATTTCATAAGATAAACCCAAGTGGATCTTGTGGCATCATCCACAATAGTAAGAAAGTATTTGAAACCATCATGAGTGAGCTTGGCAAATGGTCCGCAAACATCACAATGGATCAAATCAAAAGCATTATTTGAAATATGATTAAAAGATGGAAATGGAAGTCTTTTCTGTTTTGCAATTGGACAAAGAACACAGTTTTTATTACTATGAAAAGTATGTACATCAGGAATATAACTGTGTAAAGCATGAAACTTATTATCAGAGGCATGTCCTAACCTCATGTGCCAAAGATAAGGCTAGGTAACACTAGGAATTACATGGAATCTGACACAGAATTAACAAAAGATTGAAAAACAGACTCAAGAGTTGAAGAAGCTGCTGAAACAGACTTGCAAGAGGATGTAGTGTGCAGCAAGTACAAATTGTCATGTAATTCACCCACTCCAATCGTTTTCCAAAAAGTAAGGTCTTGTATAAAGCACAAATTTGAGAGAAAAACAAGGCAACATGAAAGAGTTTTGGTTAATTGGCTGACAGAAATTAGATTGAAAGTGAAAGAGGGAACATAGAGTACATTTTCAAGTTTCAAGGTTGAAGTAACCTGAATTGTACCTATATGTGTAACAGTGACCTTTTCACCATTAGGCAATTGAACAAATGTGGAAATGGAACTAGTGATATGTGTAAATGAAGATAAGGAATAAACTATGTCGTCTATGGCTCCAGTATCAAGAATCCATACATCAGTACCATAAGCAGTTTTATTGACAGGATTGACAGCAAAAACTGAATGATGCAAATCTAAGGAAACAAAATCTGACCAAGTATTACACACATTACCTGAAAGAGCAGAATTGGCTGAGTGTAATGCATCAATAGCACCACCAGATGTGGATGCATGAGAGCTAAGCATTGAGATTAGTTGCTGATACTGCTCTAAAGTGAAAGGAAAGGAATTGACCTGTTGAATACCAGAATTGCCAGAACTTCCTTGATCATCTTCAATCAAGACATGATTGGCCATAGCCACTATGCCTTTTTGCTTGTAACTCGAAGGAAATCCTACCAATTTGTAGCATTTCTCCACAACATGACCAAGCTTCCCACAGTGACTACACACAGGCCTCCCTTTTGCATTGATTCCTTTGTTATTCTTGTTGTTCCCTGGATATGAATTTCCTTGATTGAACCCTTGATTCTTGACTGTAAGAGCAGTTGATTCAACTGAAGGAGCAACAGTAAAACCCGAATACCTTTGCCTTTCCTCTTGAATCACTAAAGAAAATGCATTGTCAATGGAAGGACTAGGCTCCATCATGAGTATTTGTGTTCTGACTTGAGAATAAAAATCATTCAAGTCATTTAAGATTTGCATGAGAGAATCTTGATGCTGAAAGGTTGTGATTTTATCACTCACACCACAGGTACACTTTCCACATGAGCAACAAGGCAAAGGCCTAAAATTCAATAGTTGATCCCAGGCAACTTGAAGATCAGTGAAGAAACCTGTTACCGTAGCAGCACCTTGCATCATAGTTGAGATTTGCTTTTGAAGCTGAGAGATCCTTGGTCCATTGGCTTGAGAGAATCATTTCTTGAGAGTATTCCACACTTCAAATGTAGTGTCTCTATAAATCACACTAGTGGTAAGGTGAGGAGAAACTGAATTCAAGATCCAAGAGGAGATCATTGAATTGCATATGGACCAAGCTTGCTTTTCTAGTGGTGTGATTGCCATTGATGCATTAACAGAACCATCAACAAATCCAAGTTTGCTTTTGGCGTCCAAAGCCATTCTCATTGCTCTGGACCACATAGGGTAGTTATCCTCAGTTAATGGTTGAGTAACCAAAATCGCACCTGGTGTTTCACCATGATGCAAGAAAAATGGACTTCGTGGATCTTCCATTGGAGTTAATTCTCACTGAGAAGAGGAAGTTGCACCAGTTTGAGTAGCCTGAGTATTCGGCGCCATTGAAGAAGGCTCGAGCTCTGATACCATGTAACAAAGTAAAGATGAAGAAAGAGAAAAGCTGTATGAACACAGAGAGAGAAATTGAGAGAAAAGATGAGAAACTTTCTCTAATTGATGTAATGAATGAACCCGTACAAAATATAAGCTTATATAAACCTCTGAACCTAAACACCCTAAAACAGAGCTTAACAAACTAACCAAAATATAAGGGAATTAGTTACAGCACGTGTAGAGATTAGTTATAACACACGTGTGATACATTCTGAATTAAATTAACATCTAAACTACATGCCGTTTAGCTACTGATCTAAAATACTTGTAGCTTATTCTCTGACCCTTTCTTCTTAACTGCCTGATACTCTGCCTAAGTCCATATGGAAGTCGCAGAAACTTCAACACCTATACTTGAACGAGAGTCATCGAAGTAAATTTGTGTCTCAACCAAGGAGCAGTTCCCTAAAGAATCTGAAAACATTGTGGGGTTTATTCTTGGATGATTTCAATGCTATAAAGAATGGGCTGAACAAGCTAAACAACCTTACAAAGCTAGGACTAGTGTTCCAGCTGGAGTTGCCTCAGCAAGAAGAATTGGCCCGTTGGGTGAAAGGTCTGAAATACCTCAAATCCTTGAGATTGAGATCAGTTGACGAGAACGGTGGTGCTCAGGATCTTCACTTGGAGGGATTGTCAGGGCTTAAAAATCTCTCCACCCTATATTTGTTTGGAAAGCTAGAGATTCAATCCATCAAAAACCTATTTGCCAGGGCTTCTGAATTTCATCTGTCTGACCTTACGTTGTCTGTCTCGGGGCTTAAGGATGACCCAATGCAAATTTTGGGGAGTCTCTCCAGTCTTAAATCACTCTGTTTCTACTCTGACTCTTACGAAGGAAAACAGATGCTTTTCATTAAGAAGAGCTTTTCCCAACTTCAAGTTTTGAGACTTTGGAATCTAAAGAACCTAGAAAAGCTGAAGGTGGAGGAAGAAGCAATGCAAAAACTGAGGGAGCTAGAGATCAGAGGCTGCAAAAGTTTAATGGTCTTCAACGGTTTGAAGCACTTAATGAGTCTCCGAGAATTGAAGTTGCCAAATATGGAAGACAATTTCACCTCACAAATAAAGAAGGATATGTCCCAAATTTTTGGAGGCACTGGCTACCCTCCCACGATCATAGGAGGCTACTGGCAGCCCGAGCTGAGTGAAACGTGACTGAAGCATTTGTGTATTCTAGGTATGTCTTTCTTTTCAATTTTGTTACTTTTAATTTAGCTTTCCTTCAAACAAATGCTGAAAATTTTAACACTTGGACTCGTAACAGATTTCATTATCATCTGCCCCTTTGTGTTGATGTGGCATTGGGCAAAAGCAAGAGAGTTGTTGGGGGATGATTATGTTAATCTTCTATTTGGATCACCATGAGGATACTTGTTTTTCTTTCACATGTCACTTTATTTCGGTTCTTGCGTTCAATAAGTGGTGTGCTTGTGCTGATTAATTGAATAAATTGGGAGACTTGGTTGATAAGAAGTTCTCCCAAATGTTTGGTTCCTTTGCTGTTATTTGTATTTTAACTCTTTCCGAAGAATGTATCTGTTTCTCTCTCAGTGGTGGACTCTGATGTAACTTCTTGAATAATAAGTAGCTTAATTTCTGGGTTGATTTGGCAGCCTAAGAATTTTCCAGTTTCAACATGATTTGTTAGTATTGGCCTCCCTTAACTTCTGGATTCCAAGCAGCAGTCCTACAACACTTGCCTTTCCATAAAAGTTAAAACAAGCCACATCCATGACCTTGCTAAATCTTAAAAACCCAAGCCTTTCTTTCAGCCCAACCCATTAAAAAAATCCTTTAACCTTATCCAGCCCAAGTAAAAAAAAAAATTAGAAAAAGCTAGCCCAGATATCCTACTACTGAACCCTAAGCAATAATAGTAAACAAGGGATCCTTCTGCTGTCTTCTTCCTTTGATATATGGAAAGTCAAGCACTTGAAAAGGGAATACAACAAAGTGGCTCATGAGTTAGCCAAGTCGGCTAGAGAGTCCAGGACATCACTGACCTGGAATGAAATAGAGCCTCCAATGGTTCATCATCTCTGCCAAATTGATAGGGCTAAATGCTTGGAATTTTAATTGTTTCTGCCTTTCTTTGTTGTACTTCAATTTCTGTAGTGTTCTTATGAGATCAAGAAAAGTTTCACTTTCAAAAAAAAAAATAGTAAACAAAACCGTTCTGGAAGGCCCAATCAACACATGTAGTCCACACCCATGCCTAATAAAAGCCCAGCCCGACTCAACAAGCTTTTATTATAATTCTTTGGTGAACTTTATTGTAAAAATTTCATGTAATTCACACATGCTCTATCATTCATTTTCAGTCACATATGATCAATTAACACACAGAAAGTCATTTCCACAGTGTACACGCAGCAGATTTTTATTTCTCAATAGACGGCAACACAAAATCTTCACAAATAATGCACACACCAACCTTCACACTCACGTTCTATTCACATGAGAAGAAGAGCAGAAGTGCTGCAGGAGCTATAATCTGCAGAATGAAATCTTCCGTCTAAACGGCAATCGTTTTTAGTTCACATATCACAAAGCCCTTGTAGTTTAAGTGATTATCTCCATTACACGTGGTAAGCACGTGATTTACTATACTCGTGTGTTAAACGAGTCAAGTTTGTTAGCAAATAGGAGAGAGATTAGCATAGTTACATCTGTTTTTTTTTTTTTTTTTGCTCTGTTTTACTTGTAAATATAAGTAGGGTTTATATTGCAGTGCAATTAATTGATGAATCTGAGGAAATTTCTTCCAATTGTCTCTTTGAGATTTTTTTTTTTTTTTTTTTTTTTTTTTTTTTTTTTTTTTTTTTTTATGAGAATCTCTGTGAGAATTTGATATGGTATTAGAGGATAATGTATTTAAGAAAGGTTTTAGCAAAGAGGCATAGCCTAATCTATATCTATCTATATTCTATGTATATGATTGCTCCTATAACAAATTAAAATATGATTATGAAATACATTACTCTTTATTAAATTAGTTCTTGTGGAATGTAGGAGACAAAGGCCGGAATTCAAGTCTCTAGGAAGGAGCTTTACATATATATACACTTAAATTAGGCTAAGTAGAATTTCTATCTTGTAAAAGAAAAAAAAAAAGTCCAAATAGTAAAAAATAAATTTAATGAGACCATCCTAAAAAAATTATCACGTACAACGCACAGGTTCGCGACTAATAAACATTAATTACTAAAGAGTTGAAGCATGTCTCCCGTGAAAGAATTTTTATCCTTCGATTCCTCAAAACTCTTGGACAAGTTTTCTCCAATTAAAAAAGAACTAGTTGCAAACTCACACGATGCGTGAAAATATATAATTATTTTGAGATGTGGTATAATGTTTAATTTATTCTCTAAATTTTATTGTAGATAATTTGTTCTCCCTAGAAATTAAACAATGTCTAAAAGTAATTTATCTCTCTCTATTTTTACAAATATATAATTTTATATTTTTTTATGTTTTTAATTGATATTATTTTGTTTTGAAGTTATCCATGTTCTTCTAACTATTACTATCATGCATTATATTTTTTTTTCCCAAATTCTTTAGGTAAAACGAAAAATTTTAAGTTTCAAATTTATTATTAAAATTTCTCATTCTCTTAAGGAAATTATCATAATAATTAAAAATTATAATATAATTACAATTAATATTACTCAAATAATTGATAGTACTCTCAATCCAAACTTTTTTTTTTCTCATTCTTAACTGAGTACAATGAATTGAACCGAAATGGACAAAAGTAGGTTGAATTAGATTGAATAGATCAAAGTAGACCAATATGGGCCAAATAGACCGAACTGAACCAAAATGAACCAAAGTACACAAAATTGGACCAAGGCGAATCAAATAGACTGAACTAGACCAACTTAGTCCAAATTGGACCGAAAGGGACAGAATAGATCAAAGTTGACCGAAATGGACTGATTTGACCTAATTGGACCAAAAAGGACCAAACGTCGAATCGTAATTAGTAAACATAACTCAAACGATGTATAATAATTATAATAATAAAGTGATGCAAAACCATAATCTATGATAAGTAATGTATTTCAATGTGACAGAAGTGGTTCGTTGTTGAAATAATATCAATTAGATTTGTTATCATGTTAATTATTTTAACTAAATTATTATGCATGCGTCTGTAATTTTGTGTCTATTGAAGGTTTTATTCAAGTTGAATTAGGTACCATGTAGAGAAATTTGGTACATCATGAAAAAGCATATCAAGAAAACCATTTGCACTTATTATTTTATACAAAAAAAAAAAAAAAAAAAACTTTTTTATTAAGAGCTTTATTATCTCTATCTTGAAGTTGATGAAAATGACACACGATTCTCTAAGTAGAAGTAAAATTGGACCACTTCAACCTGACCTTGAATACTACTTTAGCATACGGATACAAATACAGTGATGGAATGAGATTTTTTTAGGCGAGTATAAACTAAAAATAAATAAATTGTGCCTCTGCCCAAAGTGTCTGAATTACATGTATTTTCTATTATAATTTATATTTAAGTTCATGAATGTGTAAGTCTCCATATAAAAAGGTAAAAATGTGTCAAGTCATGGTAGTAAGAAGTAATGGTCATATCATGATTGGTAAGTTATAATTAATTTTACACCCTCCAATACCACTGTGCCACAACAACATTTCACACATAAATAAATATAGCTTCTCACACACAATATTTCCTTCCTATTACAAAAAATCAAATCCTATTGAATTAAAACCTCTTGCTCCTTGTAGATGCCTCATTTTGTACCCGTTAATAACCTTTGGTCCTCGACCCTAATGATTACCTAGACATATGTCAACCAAGGGTAATTAAAGAGTTCACAATTGTTTGGAAGTAATCACAACTCAAAAATGCTCAAATCGCTTTGAAAATGATGCTGAAAAATGACCTTTGCTCATTAATTTGACCATAACGTTTGATCCATAAAGACTTTTGGAGTGAGATTTATTTCTTCGGAACATAAAAATTATGGGCTCCATTTGAACATAAATTGTGCATGATTTGGATATATATTGAGTGAGCTATGGCTGTTTGAATTTAGGTTAACAGTGTAGTCAAAATTAAGGTTTTGATGAAGCATGCGTACGCATGGCCTGAACCTGTGTATGCAAACTCAATTCTACGCGCTCTGAACTTCAGTTTTTGGTCCATAAATGACCATTTTTTTATGGGGGCTGGCCCCTAGACCCTTAGAAAAGTCTAAAGGCTTATAAAAAGCCCCGTAAACCCTAATTTTAATGTCTAAATACTCACCTTATATCTCCAATCAAAACCCTAACTAGGGAGAGTTTATTTTTTGCTCCATCTTTTATAAAACCCTAATTCTCTTTTATAAAACTCATACACAACACCTAAGCATGTTTTTTATAGATTCAAAACCTCTCTTTAGTTAGTTCTAAGGCAAAAACTAGTTTTATAATTCGTTTCAAAACCTTTTCAATGATAATCTTATTCTTGAGTTGTGATTAACTAAGTTCTATTGTGACTCTTTAATTATCTTGTTATCTCAATCTAATCTCAATATTGTAAGCACTAAGGGGTCGGTTAAAAACCTCAAACTCGTGATCCTAAGCATAGTGAGTGTTCTTTCCATGAACTCCTCATTTGCTTAATATGATTTACATGAGTTTCTTAATGTAGTTTCTCTAATTATTATATTTGTTTTGTTATTGTTTTTAACTCTTTTGATATGTATTAGTATGATTTTAGGTTGATATAATCTATTTTATTTGTTCTTGTGTCTTTATTTTATTCTTATGTTATATTAACATGTTCTCGGTGTGATGTTAGTTTGAATATTAATATTTTTTTTGTTCAATGATTATGATTCTTGTTTGATGTGTTAACATGATTATAGGTTAGTTATATTTGGTTCTTAGTTAAGTATTTAGGGTTTCTAACATGTTTATTTATTAATACCTTTGTTTGTTACAGTTAGGGGGACCACAATTTGATTCCCTACAATCACTTTAAAAACAGGCCAGTGTGGTGTGATGTCGAAAGCCATAAAAAAATTTGAGTGTGTCTTCCTCATCACCAATTGGTTTTTAGATGGAATGGCATAGCTCATGGTTCGACAAATGGTATCAGAGCCAAGGTCATGAGTTCGAGTCATGGGAGTGTCATTGTGAGGGAGGGATTATTAGGGGGGACCACAATTTGACTCCGTACAACCACTCTAAAAATAGGCTCATGTGGTGTGATGTCAAAAGTCATAAAAGATTTGAGTGTATCTTCCTCATCACCAATTGGTTTTAAAGTGGAATGGCATAGCTCATAGTCCGACATTTACAACTTGCAAAATGTAATTTTTCGGATTTGTGCTAAAGGATGCGTATGCATCTTCGAGTATACATGCGCATGATTTTGACCATGTAAACACATAGTTGAGTATGTGTATGCACCACAAACCCAAATTAGGGAAAAATCTTATTTTTATTTAATTTAATTATTTTTCATATGTTATTTTTTCTTGTTAGACTTTGTTTAGGTTAATTAATTGTGTTTAATTATCTTCCATGTTTATTTTAGTATTTTTCCATGTTTGGTTTATTTGTGATATTTTTCCTTTTGTGTTTATTTAATTTTTATATTTTCCTTTTTTTAATATGTTTGATTTGTGTTTTGATGTGTTTCCTTTTTTGTTATTGTGTGATATTTAATATGTTGTGTGTTAGTTTATTTAAGTGTGTTATGTATGTTTAGGTTAAGGATTAGGGCTCTCTTAATAAACTCTTTAATTAAATATGGCCTAGCAATGCATAATAGAGGCCGCCCCACAAGCCACCGGGTCTTAGGTGCCTAACACCTTCTGAAGTCGTACTCAAACTCCAGACCCATAATCTAGTATGCAAACCTATGCATGTAAGTAAGTTGCCCAAAAGGCCCAATTTGGTTCCTAGACCTAAACTAGGTGCCAACTCTATTTTCACCCTGTAAAGTTATGATTTCCAACTATGTTGTGTTGGCTTTAATTCCGTGACAAATTTGATTGTAATTGTAAGGGATGAGTGTGAGAGATCATGAAGACTCAAGCTTCAAAAGATGAACAAGTGGATTTCGCGACTGGCTCACGGCTGTCTCGTGAGAAGCTTACCTGCGAAAAGAACCACGTGTAGAGCACGTGATTGAAAGATGAAGAGTCATGCCAGACTGTATGTTTTCACGAGTGTCTTGCAGGTAAGTTCAACCCGTGAAGGACTCACAAAACTTTCTATTTGGCAAAAAATTATGTTTTGCTTTACCAAGTCTTTACTCACATTATATATACCCTTAGTAGCCACAAATTGTAAGGAGTACTTTTCAAAGAGAAAACCCTAGAAAATACACTTGAGAGTTACCCACAATCATCTACACATTTCCTTTTGGTTTTTCTCAACTCCTATCTCTCCATCTCTACATCCTTGAGAGATTGCTAGCCCAAACACTTACCACACCCATTCCGAGTGTAAAGTGAGATTTTGATGCTACTGGGAAGCATTGGAAAGAGCCATTCATTGGCGGATGCAATCGGGTTGAATTGCGGGATCCGGAAAGCTAAAGAAGACAAGGCTCTGAGAAGTTAATTGGTAGCAGGAGCTTGAAGGGATCAAGTACACTGGGTAGATTAGGATTGGAGAGTCTTTTGTTATCCGTGTACTCCAATTTTATTCTCTAATGGATCAATTACGAGTTGGAGGGTCGTGGAGAGGTTTTTCGCCAAGTTCTTTGGTTTTCTCGTCGATAACATGTCTCAGTGTTATCTTGTGTTTGCATCTTTCTTCCCTACTCTTTAAGCTTTCCTTTTATTATTGATAATGGATGAATATGGCTTAGGGTAGTGATAACGCTTATTTGCACTTATTTACTCTTGTTCCGCATTTAGTATAAGTTAGAGTAAAAGCTATCTAGCCATAATTTTTATTTGGGGGTCTAAACAAGCTCTTGTATTTTTGCACAAATCCAAGCTTTCACACCTGTTAGGACATATGTGATTCACTTGTTAGGAACATATGTCACTATTTTATCTAATTGGCGATTCCTTTGACAAAACGCACTTTACTTGTATTTGGATAGATCTAGGATGTGTTTAATACTTCAAAAAACTGTGTTTCATGATCA
Source organism: Quercus tomentella (assembly GCA_028535165.1). Lineage (NCBI taxonomy): Eukaryota > Viridiplantae > Streptophyta > Magnoliopsida > Fagales > Fagaceae > Quercus > Quercus tomentella. Next base: position 80,348,467 of record JAPQVY010000068.1, read on the forward strand.
AGTGTTGAAACCATGCAAATCTGTCCAAGATTCAAGCTGAAAAGTGCCTATCATTAAAGCTCGACAACTAGCCATCTATCGAGCTTAAAAGAGCTATTCAGCCCCGTGGCTCAACAGCAGCTCGACAGATAGGGTATCTGTCGAGGTTTATGAAAAACAGAATTCCAGTTATGTTTTGACTCTAATACGTGATTATGTGTTTAGGCCTTCTTTTCTCACAACCCTAGACATATAAAAGGATTATTTTAAGGGCCGTCAAAGTGTTCACAATTTGCACAAGTGTTGAGCAAAGTTTGTTCAAGCAAATTGTGACCGAAGACAGAATTTTCCCTAATTCATCTTTCTTATGAAGAAGTTGTTATGTTTGTGCCCCGTAGGGTTTTGTGACCAAGCATTTTCTTGATATTCATCGTTGGGATGAACTGAAGAACTTTGCAGCCATCAACCTTCTTTAGTTGGTGATTAAAGTCGCGTACCTGGATCCGCACAATTGGTTAGTCATGTACTTAGGAACCGTGCATCAAAAGGAGAAATTGTCACTATAGAACAAGTCTAATTGAGTATTGGGGTAAGGGTTCAACTGTAGGTTGGTATAAGGTACTGAGATTCCTTTACTTGTAACTGCATGTTGTGATAATAGTGGAATTTCGGGAGTGATGACCTTAAAATCACCTGGTGGGGTTTTTGCCGTGTAGATTTTCCCCATTCGTAAACAAATCATTGTGTCAAATTTATTTTCTGCTGCATACTTAGTTCATTGGTGATTTATTTGTGCTACCACACATTTATATGTTAATTAACTTAATTAATTCACTTGGTTAATTTATCACAAGGGGTCCATTCGTTTTTGGCCTATCAAGTGGTATCAGAGCAGGCACACTCTGATTAGGGTTAATTTTTGCTATGTTTGATCCATTGATCCCTGTTTGTCATGGATAGAGGATAGTCATTAATTATACCTCCTTTATTTGATGGCATTAACTATGCATACTGGAAAGTACGCATGAAAGCTTTCTTGCAGTCTCTAGATGAAAAGGTGTGGTAAGCTGTAGAGATTGGCTAGACCAAGCCAAAGGAAGCGCCGGCCGATTGGGATGATGCCAAGATCAAGGCAACAAACTTCAACAGCAGGGCATTGAATGCTTTATTCAGTGTAGTCACCAATGAGGAGTTCAAGAAGATATCCTCTACTAAAACTACTAAGGAGGCATGGACCATCCTCTAGACAACCTATAAGGGAACCAAGGCTATCAAGGATTCGAAGCTTCAGAGGCTCACTACAAGCTTCGAAGAGATTAAGATGGAGGACGATGAGTCGTTCGATGAGTTCTATGCCAAGCTTAAGGACATAGTGAACTCAACCTTCAATCTTGGGGAAACCATTCCTGAACCCAAGATTGTGAGGAAAGTGCTCAGATCTTTGCCCGAGAGATTCCATGCCAAGATTACGGTGATTGAGGAATCAAAGGATATTGACAAGATTCCTTTGACAGAGCTGGTTGGTAATTTGCAGACCTATGAGCTAAGGTTAACAAGAACTGGCAAGTCGGGTAAGGGCAAGAGCATGGCATTGAAGGCCAAGAGTAGTGACACTGATGAGTCTTCAAATGATGAGGATTCTAAGATGAAGTCCTACATCACTAAGCAATTCAAGAAGTTCATAAAGAATACCAATGGGAAGGGCTTCGATAAGGACCGTAGGCAATCCAGTTCTTCTCAGTTCAAGAGCCATGACAAAGGGAAGAAGGATGCTAGGAATGACGGTCAGTACACTGTTCCCACAGGACCTAAGCGCTTTGGGTGTCAAGGCTTCGGTCACATGAAACAAGAGTGTCCTACATATCTCAAGAGCATTAGGAAGAGCAAGGCACTTGCTGCTACTTCGAGCGACACCGAGCCTGAGGATGATTTCGATAATGAGAATGACGAAATCCTGAATGCCTTCACTACCACTATCAATCCTACTGATGGGATTGTTGAAGATGTGGATGAAGAAGAGGAATTGGTGGAGTCCAAGTTTGAAAAGATGGATGATCAAGATGATATTCATACATCCTATGAGAAATTATACAAGATTTTTGAGAAACATGAGAAACTTTATAGGCTGGTCACCAAAAAGCTCAGTGATATGGAACTTGATCGTGAAGAGCTTTTGTAACGTTGAATTTAATCAACCATCTTGTTGGATTTATTCCGTGCCAAATTTGCTTGTATATCAGCAATTAGTAACCCTGTATTTAGGTGGGATTATTGTAAGGGTAGTGAGTGAGATAGTGTGAAGAAATGCTCAAGAGTGTGCAAGAAAAACAGAGACTCGCGACTGGATCTCGCGGGTGACTCGCAGCTGCAAGCCGCCAGAAGCTGCACATGTGCCAGGCATGCCAGAAGTTGAAGCGTCATGCTAGCTGCAGCACTACAGGACAAAATAGGACAACTGGCCGTTCGGTTACCTCGCGGCTGGAACTCGCGACTCAGTCAAGCCGCGAGGCCAAGCCACGAGCCAGCCCTGTTATGAAAATCCTGACTCTTCACATTCCATTCTCACCCTAATATAAATACTCCTTATTCCCACGAAAGATAGAGAGCTTCCAGAAAGAATTTTGAGAGAGAAACCCTAGAGAAAAACAAGATTGATTCATCTACAATCTTTACATAAGAGACTCTTCAAATTCCTCTACTCTCTTTCTTTCCATTGTTAAATCCTTGAGAGCCTTTTTACCAAAACCTTTTCTCACCATATCCATTAATGTGAGAGGGCTGTTTGGTGTTCTGGGAAGTAGTTAGGAAGGAACCAATTTTATATTGGTTGATGCTATGGTCAAGTAGCGGAATCCAGGAAGCTAGAAAAGAAATAGGTTCGGCGCAACCTCGTTGGAGCAAGAAGCTTGGAGGGCTTAGGTACACTGGGTAAATTAGGCTTGGAGGGTCTATTGCTGTTCATGTATCCCAACTACATTTTCTAGTGGATTGTTTACCGCTTGGAGAGCGGCGGAGATGTTTTACACCAAGGGCTTTGGTTTCCTCTTCGATAACACATCGTGTGTTGTCCTTGTGTTTGCATCTCTCTTCCCTTAATCTTTGCCATTTAATTTCTGCTGTGGATGTGATATTATTTGGTTTAGATTGTTTTATCAATTCTGTATTAAGCTTATGTTCATATTCCGCACATTAATTGTTTGATATTAATCTTGAATTGGTAATTTGTAAATTGGGGGTCTAAACGTTCAAACGGTGTTTTATACATTATTTGGGCTGGTGAACCATCAAGAGATCAAAGTGGTGATCCCGGAATGATGGATATGATGAAGATGATTGCTGCTTTCACCAACTGCTTGGAAAGCTTCACATGAAGGTTTGAAAGCCCTAACTCTCGTACCTAATCCTATAAGGAAATCACCCCAAATGCAAGTGACGTATGGGTGAAAAAGGGTACTCATGCATAAGCATTACAACATGTCCATGCATCAATACTTCCTATGTTTTGTGACTTTGTTTAGTTGTTTGCTTATTTATTGTGTGGGTTGAAATTTGTTTGTTTGTTTTTGCATTCTATCATTTAAATTTTTCTAAAATGTTGCTTTTGATCAATCTTTTCTTTCTTTTGTGTCAAAAAATCCAAAAACCACATAAAAAGTAGAAAGTCAAAAAGTTTGATCGACATTGTTGAGTTTTGTCCCAAAACTTATTTTGCCTTGTACCTTTGTGCTAATGGCTTTGTGCATTTATGAGCATAGCTTGTTCCTTTGCACCATTATCACTGTGGAAGACATCTTGAAATCTATGTGACTATTGTAAATAGATCTTCAAACTTGTCATGAATGATTAGTGAATGGTTATGTTGATCTTGAGACATGCATAGACTTGTGCCTATATATCTTCCCACCCTTTATTTTTTTTTTGCTAAAAAGAGCTCACCAAATGTTAATCTCCAAATGTAAAGAGATATTGAGCTGCAAAAGCCTGTCGCACATACTAGTATTCGACTAGGAAAAAGGGAAAGCGACCAAAAATAAAGTGTATGATTTTTCAAAAAGCCAAAGGCTACCTCATCAAGGTAAAATATCAAATATCATTCTCACAATGAGAGGTGATTGTTTCAAAAGGATCAAAAAGATCAAATGTTATGATTGAAAGTGGAGTCAAATGTAAAGCTCCAAATTATGTAATCAAGTCTTGTGGGAGGTCATATATGCATACTTCTATAATTGAGATGGGTCACATGATCTAGTGCTAATTGTATATGCCTTGGTTGAATTGATCATTGAAGCTTCACATTAGACTAAGGACTATCTCATTGTTAATATACACACACAACACACAAGTTTATGTTCAATGAATGCCATATTCATTTGTGTGATTGTACTTGATAAAATGTGTTTTCACATGCTCAATCTTTGTTAATTCAAACACAAAAAGATTTTTGAGTGTTTTAGTTGTTTTTGGAAAGTATTTTGTTCTCACAAAAACAGAAAATTTCAAAAACAGTGTTTCCTTGTTTTGGCGACTCAGTCGCGGGTCAGTCAAGTTGCATGACACAATCGCGAGTGAAAGTTCAAAAACGTGTAAAAACACCTTTGAACGTTTAGACCCCCAAATTACAACTTAACCAATTCAAGCAATATGTCAAACAACTAGTGTGCGGAAACTGAACATATGCTATAATATGAAATTGGTTAAAAACTATCTAAGCCATAACAAAATAAAATCCACAGCAGATAATAAAAAGGCAAAGATAGAGAGGAAGGAAGATGCAAACACAAAGACAACACGCGATGTGTTATCGAAGAGGAAACCGAAGCCCTCGGCGTAAAACCTCTCCGCCGCCCTCCAAGCGGTAAACAATCCACTAGAAAATACAGTTGGGATATAAGGACAGCAATAGACCCTCCAAGCCTAATCTACCCAGTGCACCTAAGCCCTCCAAGCTTCTTGCTCCAACGAGGTTGCGCCGAACCTTTTTCTTTTCTAGCTTCCCGGATTCCGCTACTAGACCATAGCATCAACCAATGAAGATAGGTTCCTTCCTAACTGCTTCCCAGAAATCCAAACAACTGTCTCACAGTGATGATGATGATGAGAACCAGGTTTGGTATAATGCCTCTCAAGGATTTGACAATGGAGAGGAAGAGAGTTGGGGAATTTGGAGAGACTCTAAGGTATAGATTATGGGTGAATCAATCTTGTTTTTCTTTAGGGTTTCTCTCTCAAAATTCTCTCTGGAAGCTCTCTTTCAATCGTGGGTAAAAGGGGTATTTATACTAGAGTGGGAGAGGAATGTGAAACGTCAGGTTTAACAAAACAGGGGTGGCTCGCGGCTTGACTAAGTCGCGAGATCTAGTCGCGAGATAACCGTATGGCCAGTTGTCCTGTTTTTTCCTGTAGTGCTCCAGCTGGCATGACTGTTCACCTTCCAGCATGCTTGACACGTGTGCTGCGTCTGGCAGCTTGAAGCCGCGAGTCACCCGCGAGTCCCAGCCGCGAGTCTCTGTTTTCTTGCACACTCTTGAGCAATCTTCACTCTATCTCACTCACTACCCTTCCATCAAACCCACCTAAATACAGGGTTACTAAATGCTGAATTACAAGCAAATTTGGCACGGAATAAAGCCAATTAGATGGTTGAATAAATTCAACCTTACAATCTCCCCCTTTGGCTATTCTGTGACAAAACCCTAAAACAGACTCTAGACTTAACATGTGAGTTGGGAACAGTTGAACAAAACTCACTCACACCTAACTCTAGAAGCTGTGAAGCACTTGAATCATATGAACATAATACTCCTGAAACACAACAATACACCATGATCATTGTAAGCAGAAAATTATAAAATGCATATGAAACAGGCAATATGTGATCAAGCAAAGATGGAGTTAAGAAACAAACCATGGCTTGATCAACCAAGTGAACACCACAAGGTAGTGATCACAGTGCTCATTCACACTTGGAATGAACACAAGGACATACAAGTTAACAAGCACAAGGCAAGACACTTGTATGTTCAACACTCAACCAATGCATAACACACAAGGTATATGCATCTAGGAACAATCCTACAAGGGTACAAGAGTGACAGTACATAAACCAAAATACAGAACATTTAGATCAAAGTACTGATTTCAACATAGCATAAAGGCTGCATTAAGCAAGGTACATACCATAAAGCCTACAAACTATGCATAAAACATAAACCCTAAAAGCTTACAAAAGCACTGGGTACAAACTACAAGTCATCCTGAATAGCAGATTACAAAACACAATATATCAACTTAAAGTGAAAACTTAAACTGAAGAAGAATGTAAAGACACTCCCCCTTAGGTAATATCCTCCCCCTCTGATCATACCTATCACTCCCCCTTTTTGTCATGGAATAGGCTATTCATCCTCTTCCAGCTTTCTCTGAATTTGATCCAATTGAGTTTGAAGAGAAGTAAACTTCATATCCCATCGAGTGCTTTGATGGTGTAGAGAAGCTGTGAGTCCAGACATCTTTGTATTCAGCTCGTGGACAGAGGATACAATGTGATCAAGTTTCTCATCTAGGGAGAGAGTGCTGAAATGAGATCCACTGTGAGAAGCAGAAGTTTCTGGTTTGGCTCTCTTCCGACTATGTCCAATGCTTGCATTGAATGTACGCATGTTGATTGGACTTGGTTTTGAGATAGGAGATTCTTCTGCCGTTGGATAAATTCCCTTGAGCTTCAAGATCCGTGAAATGAGACTGCAGAAGGGAACGCATATCCGAGACTCAGTTCGAAGAACTGTTTTGCGCAGAACATGAAAGATATGTGCACAGATGTCTATTTCCACATCAGAGATTAGATCATGAAGAAACAAAGCACGTCCGAGGTTCATATACCCAGTGCTTGATAAAGGGTACAAATTGTGAAACATCACAATTGTAAGCACTCTCAGTTTTGGAGACAGAGAGGAAACACTGATGGATTTCCTATTGGGTGAGAACTCCAAATCTTGACCAAGACTTTCTTTGAAAAACTCCTTATCAGGACAGAGATCATCGTAAACAGGTGAATGTCGGAAAATTGGTCTGTTGATGTGAAGAATTTCTGCAGATATGTAGGAGAGACAGAAAAGCTCTTTTTCCGAACCCAGCACTTAAGTTCATCTCCTTCCACAATTGCGTTAGCATAAAATTCTTTTACCAAATTTTCATACGCGTCATCCAGATCAGAGAGAAGGTAATTCCAATCCTTGTGAGCAAACCATATTGGAATGTCAGTGTCATGAAGTGAGGGCTGATCCACAGCTCTTTCTAGTAATGGTGTGGCATGTAGAAAGTAATTCGCATAAGACTGATAGGCTGCATATGATCTGAACTTGTTGGGATCGAAACTCTTTGATGAAGAGCGAGTCCCTTTTGTTTGAGGAGGGTAATCATCAACATCAATTACTGGTTCCTTCCCTTTGGAACTACCTCCTTTCACAGCAGCTTTCTTGAATGGAGACATGACTAGTCTGTTACTCGATGATTTTGAGCTGAAGAGAGGCAAACAATGGAGATCGAAAATGGAGGCACGGTGTGAATGGGTAAGATCAGATGAGAAAGACAATGAACAGTTCACAAAAAGATCGAGGGAAAAGCAAAAAGTTTAAACAAAACTGTCCCTGTATTTCCAAAACACGCGATTTTCGCGACTGAAACGAGTCGCCACAAAGTCGCCAGATCAAGCCGCCAAAACACTCAAGGACAAAAAATGTGAAAATTTTTCTAAGTGTTTTTCGCGACTGGAAGGTCTACCCGCGAGTGAGTCGCGAGATGAGCCGCGAAAATCTCTGAGTAACCCTCGCGACTGGACCTTCCACTCGCGAACAAGTTGCCAAAAATGACCCGCGAAGACGCGACTGAGGTACGCGACTTGACATACCCGCGACTGAGCCGCCAAAACAGGGCAAAACTGGATTTTTGAAAATTTTCAGATTTTTCAAACAAAATACTTTCCAAAAACACCTAAAACACTCAAAAATCTTTTTGTGCTTGAATTAACAAAGATTGAGCATGTGAAAAACATATTTCATCAAGTACAATTACACAAATGATTATGGCATTCTTTGAACATAAACTTGTGTGTTGTGTGTGGATATCAACAATGAGATAGTCCTTAGTCTAATGTGAAGCTTCAATGATCAATTCAACCAAGGCATACACAATTAGCACTAGGTCATGTGATCTATCTCACTTATAGAAATATGTATATATGACTTCCCACAAAACTTGATAAAATGACTTGGAGCTTTACATTTGACTCCACTTTTAGTCATAACATTTGATCTTTTTGATCTTTTGAGGCAATCACCTCTCATTGTGAGAGTGATATATGACATTTCTCTTTGATGAACAAGCCTTTGGCTTTTTGAATAAACATTACTCTTTAATTTTTGGTCGCTTTCCCTTTTTCCTAGTCGAATACTAGTATGTGCGACAGGCTTTTGCAGCTCAATATCTCTTTTCATTTGGAGATTTACATTTGGTGAGCTCTTTTTAGCAATAACAAAAATAAAGAGTGGGAAGATATATAGACACAAGTCTATGCATGTCTCAAGATCAACAAAACCATTCACTAATCATTCATGACAAGTTTGAAGATCTATTTACAACAATCACAAAGATTTCAAGATTTCTCCCACAGAGATATGAGTGCAAAGGAACAAGCAATGCTCGAAAATGCACAAAGCCATAAGCACAAAGGTACAAGGCAAAACAAGTTTTGAGACAAAAACTCAACAATGTCAATCAAGCTTTTTGATTTTCTAATTTTTATGTGATTTTTGGATTTTTGACATAAAAGAAGAAAATGATTGAACAAACAAAGAAAGAAGCGACCGTATTCACAAATGGACAAACAAACAATAAACATGTTGCACAAAGAGTTAACAAAGAAGTGTGTGCCCCAACACAAACAAACTTATCATATTATAAATATGTGAAGCACATAACACACAAGAGAGTCAAGGAATTGTACCAACACCAATGGTCTTACGGAGTGATTCAAACCGTGGACCATCAAGAGGCTTGGTGAAGATGTCCGCCTTTTGATTGTCGGTGTGTATGAACTCAAGACACACAACTCTTTCCTCTACCAAATCCCGAATGAAATGGTAACGTATCTCTATGTGTTTAGATTTTGAATGCTGGACAGGATTCTTGGAAAGATTGATGGCACTGGTGTTGTCACAGAAGACACACATCGTTTCTTGAGGAATTCCATAGTCATGAAGTAATTTCTTCATCCAAAGAAGCTGAGTGCAGCAACTTCCAGCAGCGATGTATTCAGCTTCTGCAGTAGATAGAGACACTGAATTCTGCTTCTTGCTCATCCATGAGACAAGATTGTTACCAAGGTAGAAACAGCCGCCTGAAGTACTTTTCCGATCGTCTACACTGCTAGCCCAGTCAGCATCTGAATACCCAGCAAGACAAGCATTTGAGTCTTTTGAATACCACAGACCATAGTTTGCAGTACCATTCACATATCGAATGATTCGTTTAGCAGCAGTCAGATGAGATTCCTTTGGATTAGCTTGGTACCTGGCACAAACGCCAACACTGAAAGTAATGTCCGGTCTACTGGCTGTAAGATAGAGCAAACTCCCTATGATGCTCCTATACAATGTAGGACTTACTTCGACTCCAGACGAATCAACATTCAGTTTAGTGGATGAGCTCATGGGAGTGGAGGCATGTTTTTTGGAGTCTAGTCCAAACTTCTTGACAATGTTTCTGGCATACTTCTCTTGAGATACAAATATACCCTCCTTCTGTTGTTTGACTTGAAGGCCCAAGAAAAATGTGAGTTCCCCCACCATACTCATCTCAAACTCCTTCTTCATCTCCTCAGAAAATTCAGTAGCACGATCTTCGATGGTTGCCCCAAACACTATATCATCAACATAGACTTGTGCCACAAGGAGATAATCTTCATCATTTTTAACAAACAGAGTTCGGTCGGCATACCCTCTTTTGAAACCTCTATCTAGAAGATAATGTGTAAGACGATCGTACCAGGCTCTAGGCGCTTGTTTTAAGCCATAAAGGGCTTTCTTCAATCTTAATACATGATCTGGAAAATGAGGGTCCTCAAATCCTTTTGGTTGCTCAACAAATACTTCTTCATTTAGATATCCATTCAGAAATGCGCACTTTACATCCATTTGATAAAGTTTGAAATTCAAAGTGCACGCAATGGACATGAGGATTCGAATGGATTCGAGTCTTGCCACCGGAGCGAAAGATTCATCAAAATCTACTCCTTCTACTTGAGTGTATCCTTGAGCTACTAATCGAGATTTGTTTCGAATTATCTCTCCCTCTTCATCAGTTTTGTTTTTAAAAATCCATTTTGTGCCTATAACATGAACGTTCTCAGGCCTTGGAGCAAGTTCCCACACATCATTCCTCACAAACTGATTCAGCTCTTCATGCATTGACTCAACCCAATTCTCATCTCGAAGAGCCTCTTCAACTCTTTTTGGTTCAAACTGTGCGAGATAGCAATGATAAGTTACATGATTGACTAGCAGAATGTTTCCTTTCCTGAGGCGAAGACCTTCATCAAGAGATCCTATGATGTTACTTTCCGGATGATTCTTGATGACTCTTGAAGATGGCCTTTTTGAAGTGGAAACTTCATCACTTCGAGAGATAGGAGGATGGACTTCCGGAGGAGTAAGAGGACTTGATGTTCTAGACATCGATCTCGTTTCCATTCTTGGGTTGATGGGAGTCGATTCTGCTTCTGGTATAGGTTCTTCACCTTCTATATCCAAGGCTTCTACCTCAACATCGGGCTCTTTGGTGCTCGGCCCTTCTACATCATCAATCATTTCCACCTTAGATAGGGCATCATCAATCTTGACATTTATGGACTCCATCACAGTCTTTGTTCTCTTGTTAAACACTCTATACGCTCGACTTGTAGTAGAGTACCCAAGAAAAATACCCTCATCACTTCTCGCATCAAACTTCCCAAGATTTTCCCGATCATTTAGGATATAGCATTTACTTCCAAACACCCGGAAATACTTCACTTTAGGCTTCTTCCCATTCCATATCTCATAGGCAGTCTTCTTTGTACCATCTCGAAAGAAAATCCTATTGCCAATGTGACACGAGGTGTTGACAGCTTCTCCCCAAATTTTTTGAGGTATTTGCTTGTTAAGCAACATGACTCTTGCCATCTCCTGAATCACACGATTTTTTCTCTCTACCACTCCATTTTGTTGTGGAGTTTTGGGAGCTGAAAATTCTCTCTTAATTCCATTCTTCTCACAGAAGGACTCGAATCTTGCATTCTCAAATTCCCTCCCATGATCACTTCTAATTTTGGCAATCGAAATCCCCTTTTCATTTTGTAGTTTCTTGCACAAAATCTCCAACCTCTCACATGCTTCTGATTTTTCTCTAAGGAATTCAACCCAAGTGTATCTTGAGTAATCGTCCACAATGACCGTAATGTATCTTTTCCCCCCTAGGCTTTCAGTTCTGGTAGGCCCCATTAGATCAACATGAAGTAACTCCAAGCACCGAGAAGTGGCGATCACATTCACCTTGTGATGACTTGCCTTAGTTTGCTTCCCCATTTGACATGCACCACAAACGGTCTTCTTCACTTTACCAAACTTAGGGAGTCCCTCGACTGCTTCAAGTTTGGAGACTTTTGCTACTTGTTTGAAGTTGGCATGCCCAAATCTGTGATGCCACAGCTCCAACATATCCACACGAGCACTTCTACACGATAGGGGTGCCGTGGGAACTATTCCATAACAGTTATCTGTAGTCCGACTTCCCTCCAAAACCTGAATCCCCTCTTCATTGATGATCAAGCATCCCTTCTTGGAGAATTGTACCAGGAAATCATCATCACAAATTTGAGTGATGCTCAGCAAATTCGCCTTCAGCCCTTTTATATACAGCACATCTTTCAATAGTGGCAAACCAGGTATCTCAATGGTTCCTTTGCCTAGGACTTGAGCATGACTTCCATCACCAAAAGTCACATAGTCACCAACCTTTTCTTTGATTGTCTTAAACAGTGACTTATCCCCTGTCATATGGCGAGAACACCCACTATCAAGATACCACAAACACGCATTAAACACCTTCAACGAGGTATGCACAAATAGGTTCACATGTGACAAACATTCTTGACCTTCAAACACAAACTCATCATCAGTTTTCATGCTTCTTTCAGATTGATTTTTCATTTTCAGATTCTCAATCATCTCACACAACATTCTATTCTTTCTTTTATACTTCTTAATCAATGATTTAGATTCAGATATGCTACTGTTTAAGACATGATTCTGATTTTCAAGATATTCCAGCATGTGAACAAATACTCTAGCATGTTTCTTAGTTTTTAACAACTCTATGAGATCATTAGTAAAACACCTTTCAAACATATGCATAGAGTCATTTTCACAAACACTTAAGCTATAATTCAGCATGGTATTTTCCATAACAACAACCACAACACAGGGGTCTAGGATCACACTTAGGTAATAAAACCACAACAAGTGTACCCGCTCTGATACCAATTGAAAGTTCAAAAACGTGTAAAAACACCTTTGAACGTTTAGACCCCCAAATTACAACTTAACCAATTCAAGCAATATGTCAAACAACTAGTGTGCGGAAACTTAACATATGCTATAATATGAAATTGGTTAAAAACTATCTAAGCCATAACAAAATAAAATCCACAGCAGATAATAAAAAGGCAAAGATAGAGAGGAAGGAAGATGCAAACACAAAGACAACACGCGATGTGTTATCGAAGAGGAAACCGAAGCCCTCGGCGTAAAACCTCTCCGCCGCCCTCCAAGCGGTAAACAATCCACTAGAAAATACAGTTGGGATATAAGGACAGCAATAGACCCTCCAAGCCTAATCTACCCAGTGCACCTAAGCCCTCCAAGCTTCTTGCTCCAACGAGGTTGCGCCGAACCTTTTTCTTTTCTAGCTTCCCGGATTCCGCTACTAGACCATAGCATCAACCAATGAAGATTGGTTCCTTCCTAACTGCTTCCCAGAAATCCAAACAACTGTCTCACAGTGATGATGATGATGAGAACCAGGTTTGGTATAATGCCTCTCAAGGATTTGACAATGGAGAGGAAGAGAGTTGGGGAATTTGGAGAGACTCTAAGGTATAGATTGTGGGTGAATCAATCTTGTTTTTCTTTAGGGTTTCTCTCTCAAAATTCTCTCTGGAAGCTCTCTTTCAATCGTGGGTAAAAGGGGTATTTATACTAGAGTGGGAGAGGAATGTGAAACGTCAGGTTTAACAAAACAGGGGTGGCTCGCGGCTTGACCTCGCGGCTTGACTAAGTCGCGAGATCCAGTCGCGAGATAACCGTATGGCCAGTTGTCCTGTTTTGTCCTGTAGTGCTCCAGCTGGCATGACTGTTCACCTTCCAGCATGCTTGGCACGTGTGCTGCGTCTGGCGGCTTGAAGCCGCGAGTCACCCGCGAGTCCCAGCCGCGAGTCTCTGTTTTCTTGCACACTCTTGAGCAATCTTCACTCTATCTCACTCACTACCCTTACATCAAACCCACCTAAATACAGGGTTACTAAATGCTGAATTACAAGCAAATTTGGCACGGAATAAAGCCAATTAGATGGTTGAATAAATTCAACCTTACAGCGAGCTCACGGGTAATTTTTGGCGACTTGTTCACGAGTGGAAGGTCCAGTTGCGAGGGGTACACATAGATTTTCACGGCTCAACTCGCGACTCCCTCGCGAGTGAGACTTCCAGTCGCGAAAAACACTTAGCAAATTTTTTCAAAACTTTTGGATTGAAGTGATTTGGTGGGTGATGTTGGCGACTTCCTGGCGACTTACCTCAGTCGCGAAAAACGCGTGTTTTGCATAGTAAGGGCAGTTTTTAAAATCTTTTTCAGTTTTCCCTCGAACTTTTTGTGACTATTCACTTTCTCTTTCGACTGAAACTGACCCAAACACTCCGTGTCACTCTCTACAAACTCCATTTTTGCTTCATTTCAACTCAAAATCTTCAAGAAAAAGGTATGGGTTCTCATTCTATCACTCAATATTTCTTGTTTTTGTGCTTTTCCCTCTTGATTATATGTGTTGATATTCTGATTTGCGTTGGGTTGGTGATTCGATGTTGTGTTTTGTCCATGTATGGCGTGTTGAGGATCTTGGTTTATATGAACTTGTTTAGGTTGCTAAATTTGTTCATTAATACTTGTCCTTCTCTATGCTTAGGGTTTGTTGACTGTCTTATACCCATTTCGTTTGAACTCACTTTATTTAGTTGATTCAAAATGATTGTGTTTTGTTTGTTGGGTTATGTTGATTCAATTTTGTGTTAGTTTATCTAATGTGTGCTTCTGTCTTGATTATTTTGTGTCATTTTGTACTCATCAAAATATATGTCTCATTGACATATGTTTGTCCTTTGGGTGATGTTATACTCTGCAGCATTAGAACTCTTCTACAAAATGTTGTTAGTTCATGAGTGTCTACCAATGGGTACACTCATTTGAGTTGTTGGTTTAAGTTTTGAGCCTTTTCCTCTATACCTGACTTTAAGCCATCTTTGGTCTTGTTGCTCTACACTTATCTCTTTATGACACTAACAGAGTACTGATATTTTTGTATACATATACTGTGCTTTGTTGTTGTGGCCTTTTCTACTTGTCTACAGATGGCTCCTTCATCCCCAAAGAAGAAAACTCCTGCCAAGAAAGCAGATAAGAGAATGAAAATGGACCATAATCTGTTTAGGTCTATTTCCCATTTTGAGAGATATAAGAATTTTTTCTTAAAGGCAGGAATCATACAAGAAAGGTATGTGGATTTGGAGGATTTGAGAGACACATTTATCCCTAATTGTTTTGAGGGGAGAGGATGGGAAAAGCTGCTAAGTGATTTACCAGTTGTGTGTGAACCCTTGATTAGGGAGTTTTACTCCAATGCTGTGATAAGGGAAGATGAGTTGAGCTGCTGGGTTAGAGGAACATAATTCACCTTAGATGCACATGACATTGATGATGTGCTAGGTCTTGAGGGGTTAGAAGATCATGAGTTCATTAACTATAAGTGTGACGCCCCGAACCCAAGTAGAGCTAGGCACATGACAATAGCCACACACTTATAAAGTCTACACCCTATAAGTGTGTAAGGCCAATTAAAGAATTATCCTCAAGAAAAATTCATCAATAAATTAAAAATATCCTCAATAAAGCAATTCTCAAAAGATCTCCAAATAATAATATTTCAACATCTAATAAAAATAAACTAAATCCTTTAAATCAAAAGGACTACACAAATGGTAATCTTAAACATAAAAGTTCAAATCTTATTCCATTGATTTCTTAAACTTCACTCATGCGCACATCCCAGCGGAAGCCCAAACATATGCTACTCTTCTTGATCAAAGTCTGAAAGGAGAAAGAGGGGGGGGGGGGGGGGAGGGGGGGTGAGTTGACAACTCAATAAGTAACCAAAATCTGAATAAGTTCTATCCCACAATAGGTCTATAAAGTAATAAGATGTAATATGAGTCTTTAAAAGTTATAATATGCTATTTTTTTCAAAAAAATAGTTAAATATTCAAACGAAATTCATAATCTTAACAATCTTATGACTATGGTCACGCTATATCCTCGTGATTGGGCATCAAAGTACCAATAAATAACCCCCATTAGCTGGGTATCAGAGTACCAATGAATAACCCCTATTGGTTTGGGTATCAGAATACCAATGAACAACCCCCATTGGTTTAGGTATCAGAGTACCAAAGAATAAACCCCATTGGTTTGGGTATCAGAATACCAATGAATAACCCCCATTGGCTGGGTATCAAAGTACCAATGAATAACCCCCATGGGTTTGGGTATCAGAGTACCAATTCATAGTCACATTGTCCATAATCATATGTATAACATTATAGTTTCTAACAAATGTATATCTTATTCAAATTCGTATATATATATAATCATATATTCAATATTCAATATATTTGTGATATTTCTATATTCTTACTTTAAATCAATATAGCTAAAATAACAATTAAATAAAATAAACCTTATATTCAATGCTCATATTTATTGGTGGAAATTCTTCATTTTTTATCTTGAATCAGTAATACAATAGAAATAAATTGTAACAACTGTAAACAATTTTCAGTAGTTAAAATACTCAAAATAAAACCAATTAGGATAAGGTTACTTACCTCAGCAAGCTCACCACAGGAAACTTCTCCCTAACACTATCTCTAAAATCCTTAGATATCACCTAACAATTTAAAGCACCATTTACTCAATAATCAAATAATAAGAATAACCTGCAAGTTACTTGACCAGATGAGAAACATCTAAGTACCCAATAATTTCTCACTATTAATTCTCCTACAGTTTCTCTATGGCTATATTCCATATTCTATCATTTGTATTAACTCCAATTAAAATTTGCTTCACGCCAAATCCCAAGCACTGTGTAATATGAGACTCACCTCACACGATTATTTAGGCTAAAAGTTAAAAGCATTCCTAAAGATTGAATACTCTGTAAAGCTGAGTACAATCTCTAACAAAAAGCCTTTGTCTCTTATCTCCATAGACTCTAAAGTCTAATAGGCTATTGGACTAATGGTGGTCTAACCAATAGTCCACTGTTTCTTATAATTAAATATTCACAAAAGAGTATTATACACCCAAAGCAACTCCATGCCCAGCAAAGCACCAGAATTAACAATATTATAGAGAAGGCCGTGCAATGAAAAATAAGGGATTTTATCGCCCAATTCCAACCCTTCTCTGTTTACACTTAAGTCGTAAAACCCATAGAAATTCTTAGATAAATCCACTACTGGTCAAAAAAATACCTACATAAAATATACTCTAAATCCAAGTAAAGCTTAGATTTGACAAGAAAGAGATTTATAAGCTCTTACCTCAATTGTGTAGTAAATCCTTCTCTACTTCAGTCCTTTGAGTAGTCTCCTCTCTCAAATATCTCTACCAGTATACGCTGACATAAAAATTAGACTATGTATAACTAGGGTTTCAACCTTATTTTCTGAAAACCCCTTTAGTAATAATAATTATAAAAGTTGACCCCATAAACAAATTTACTTAAATACCCCTCCCTTTTAATATATATATATATATATATATATTCCAGTTATTACAATAAGGATAGGATGCTTTCTATAGAAAATGTACAGCAAAGGATTGGTGGATAAAAAGAGGGGAGATGCCTAAATACCACAGCCTTTCCAGTGGACATGAGGTGTCTCACTATTATCATGATGTTTAACTTGTTTCCTATAAAGAAGTTGGCTACAATTAACAATGCCAGAGCAATTTTTCTGATGGAGCTCAAGGAAAAGACATTCATTGATATTAGTTCCCACATATTTGATACTATTGTGGATGAGACTAGAACCACTTCTAGGCCTAAATTGATCTTCCCTAGTCTACTCATGAGGATTTTCAGAAAGAAGGGTGTTGCAATCCCTCAAGACATTAGTCCCACATCTACACCTTCAGCAATTAACAAGCAAACCTTCAAGAGGATAAATGTTCATCTTCCAGGTGAAGAAGATGAAGGTGATGAAGGAGAAGGTGTTCCAATGGAGACTGAGGCAGAGGCAGCAGGTCAGGCATCAACTTCAACACCCAGAAGGAGTGGCAAGAGAACTAGAGCATCAACTTCTTCAGATATACCTCCAGATGCATTTCAGGTCATTCTGGAAAGACTTGATGGAATCAGAGAGGTCCAGACCGAGCCGTCTGAGAAGATAGCAGCCATGCAAGATCAGCTTGATGTTCTCTCAGCAAAATTTGACAGCATCACCACACATCATGGGCAGTGACCCTTTGGCCATTCCAGTCAAAAAGGGGGAGAAGTTTTTTTTTGAGAAGCAGCTCTTGAGGGGGAGTACTATTTTAAGGGGGAGCAGTCAAAAACAGTGTCTATCTTGTTTATTTTGTTTATGTTTATGATTATAGTATTATGTTTTGGATAATTGTTGTTACTATGGGTTTGGTACACTGTGGTTATGGTTATTGTCTGGTTTAAACTCATAACTCATGGATGGTTTACTTTTTATTTATATATTGATGTTTTTCAGTATATAATGTGGTTTGTACCCAGATTGCTTTTGTAAGCTTTTAGGGTTTGTTTTCATTTGTAGGCTTTATGATTTGTACCATGCTTTATGCAGCCTTTATTCTTTGTTAAATTAGTACTTCTAACTAAATGTCATACATTTTCCTTTTAAGTGCTGTCACTCTTGTGCCCTTGTAGGATTGTTTCTAGATGCATATACTCAGTGTATTATGCATTGGTTGAGTGTTGGGCATGCAAGTGATTTGTATTGATTATCAACTTATATGTCCAAGTGTTCATTCCAAGTGTAAATGAGCATTGTGGTTACTACATTGTAGTGATTGCTTGTTTTATCTAGCCATGGTTTGTTTCTTGACTCCATCTTTGCTTGATCACATCATGCCTGCTTCATATGCATTTCATGCTTTTCTGCATACAATGATCATAGTGTATTGTTGTGTTTCAGGAGATTCATGTTCATATGATTCAATAGGTTCACAGTTTCTAGAGTTAGGTGTGAGTGAGTTATGTTCAACTATTCCCAACTCACATGTTAAGTCTAGAGTCTGTTTTAGGGTTTTGTCACGGAATAGCCAAAGGGGGAGATTGTAAGGTTGAATTTAATCAACCGTCTTGTTGGCTTTATTCCGTGCCAAATTTGCTTGTATTTCAGCAATTAGTAACCTTGTATTTAGGTGGGATTATTGTAAGGGTAGTGAGTGAGATAGTGTGAAGAAATGCTCAAGAGTGTGCAAGAAAAACAGAGACTCGCGACTGGATCTCTCGGGTGACTCACAGCTACAAGCCGCCAGAAGCTGCACATGTGCCAGGCATGCCAGAAGTTGAAGCGTCATGCTAGCTGGAGCACTACAGGACAAAATAGTACAACTGGCCGTTCGGTTATCTAGCGGCTGGAACTCGCGACTCAGTCAAGCCACGAGGCCAAGCCGCGAGCCAGCCCTATTATGAAAATCCTGACTCTTCACATTCCATTCTCACCCTAGTATAAATACCCTTATAGCCACGAAAGATAGAGAGCTTTCAGAGAGAATTTTGGGAGAGAAATCCTAGAGAAAAACAAGATTGATTCATCCACAATCTTCACATAAGAGACTCTTCAAATTCCTCTACTCTCTTCTTCTCCATTGTTAAATCCTTGAGAGGGTTTTTACCAAAACCTTTTCTCACCATATCCATTACTGTGAGAGGGCTGTTTGGTGTTCTGGGAGGCAGTTAGGAAGGAACCAATTTCACATTGGTTGATGCTATGGTCAAGTAGCGGAATCCGAGAAGCTAGAAAAGAAATAGGTTCGGCGTAACCTCGTTGAAGCAAGAAGCTTGGAGGGCTTAGGTACACTGGGTAGATTAGGCTTGGAAGGTCTATTGTTGTTCATGTATCCCAACTACATTTTCTAGTGGATTGTTTACCGCTTGGAGGGTGGCGGAAAGGTTTTATGCCGAGGGCTTCGGTTTCCTCTTCGATAACACATCATGTGTTGTCCTTGTGTTTGCATCTCTCTTCCCTTAATCTTTGCCATTTAATTTCTACTGTGGATGTGATATTATTTGGTTTAGATTGTTTTATCAATTCTGTATTAAGCTTATGTTCATATTCTGTACATTAATTGTTTGATATTAAGCTTGAATTGGTAATTTGTAAATTGGGGGTCTAAAGGTTCAAAGGGTGTTTTATACACTATTTGAACTTTCAGCTTTCCACAAAGTTTGATGAGGCTAATCAGACTATTGGAGCACTGAGGTTCGAGAACAATTTCTTGGCTGAGAAGACCAAGAAGCTTAAAGCGGAGCTGTTTCAAGTCAGAGCTCAATTGGAGAGGACTTCAAGTGCAATGCTTAATGAGATGCTCAGTCTTCAGAAATCTGCTTCTGATCGAACAGGTTCTAATATTGCTTCTACTAGTTCTACTGTTTTTGTTCCTTCTGCTAATAATGTTGAAATTGAGAACAATGATGTTAAAACTAATTTAGCTAGTGAGAACATGGACAAAGGTAAATCCATCTTAGGAGCACCCCCTAAGCAAGATAAGAAGGAAACTAAAAACCCTAGAGCTAAGAAGGCTAACTCTCAAAAGGCTAAACAGAAGAAGCAGCATCTCCGTCATTATTGTGGAGTTGCTGGTCATACTCGACCAAATTGCTATAAGTGGTTAGCCACTCAACAAAGCAACGATATGATACATCTAGAAGCCAAAATCAGCTTCAATCCTCTTTTGCTCCCCTTGGAGATCTTCCCAAAACCCTTATGTTCCTTTCGAACTTGAACGGTTTCAATTCTTCTCCCCCGCCGTCGGTTCAAGGGTTCACTCAAAAGAAAGGTTCTTCCAAGGCGTGGAAGGAAAAGGACTCCAAGTGATTCTATCACTTTTCTCTTTCTCTCTTCTTGTTTTTGTGTGTGTATTACTTGTGTGTTTTGCTTTCAAGTTTTAAGTCAGTCTAATTTTTATACTTTGCTTTGTTTAACATGTTTTTGTTTGCTTTCAATTTTGTTTATTTTGTTTTTGATATAAAAATTAAAAAAAAATGAAAAATCAGAAAAATACAAAAACGGTGTGTGTTTTGTGTACATTGGTACTTGTGTACCTTGGATGGCTATTGAAATAAAGGTTTTTAAACTTTGTATCTCTTGTAACTTAGATGAGCATCTCTATGCACAACTAAGCAAGTGAGCTTTGTGGCTCTTGTTTGTGATGAGTAAGATTAAGTGATCTCTTGTACTTAACACTCGTATCACTCTTTTTGACGGGAAGGACTAGAAAATCCTAAGAGAAAGACATAAATAACCATCTCACCATTGTTGCCCGCCAATCATGAAATGACATCTGTATGCTTCGGTATAGCAAAAGTCCAATGTCAATGACATTTGTGTGCTTTGGCATAGCAAAATTGGAATGTCAAAAGCTTAACATAATTGGGTATTTCTTTTTTATCTCTTATATTCTCATGCATGATTTGCTTAAAAAGAAAAATATGCGAAGAAAAATAAAAAGCAAAAAGATCAAAATGCTTCAAATATGATTGCAAGCATGTATTCTAGGAGATGTGGGAGTTGTAGGATGTACCTCGAAGATGATAGTCCCCATCAAACAATTATGATTGTGTGTGAGTTAAAGTGATTTTCTCATATTTCAAATCGTCATAACATATATACACTTATGCAATCTTGCGATGTTTTTCACACACAACACGCAACATTCTTTACTACTCCTGATACATGTGTAGGTACAATGTGATTTGACCATCACAAGGTTTTACATGTGGTAATGTATGCTCACTAAATTGTCTTAACTTGTTTTTGAAATATAAAATTAGTTGGATTTGTTTAGTGTGTGTGTGTGTGTGTGTGTGTGTTTTTGGGATCATTGTGCTTAAAATTATTGTTGAAAGATGATTTTGAGAGCTTAAAATGTTGATTGGATCCTTGGTTGAGTTGCATGCTTGATTGCATTTATATCTGTGTTTTTCCTTTATTGAAAAACTGATTTTAAGCAATCTCAACACCTCCTCGACACCTGGCCATCTTTCGAGATCTTAAACTGTTTCGTATCGCAATCTTGATAGATCCTCGACAGCTAGGTGGATCGATCGAGAAAGTTCCTGTATCCTCAATAGTTCCTGGATCCTTGATAGCTTCTCGACAGCTGGTGGATCGATTGAGCTTCTTTTCTTGTGTCTTTGCTTTGTTCCTCGACACCTTCTAGACAATTGCATCTGTTGACGTTGTTTTTCTCGACACCTTCCTCGATAGATGGCTCGACACCTCTCGACACCTCTATTTGTTGAGATTTACTAACCTTCTATATAAAGGTTGAGCACGATCCGGTTCTCACTTTTCTCGATCTCTCTCTCAACAGAAGTGTCTTTTCACCTCCCAAACCTCTCTCACTCACTCCAAATCTTCTTCCCAAGTGATTTTTGAGCTTTTTCAAGTTTTCTCTTCACTTGTTATTTTTCTTTTCTCTCATTTACATGCATTTTCATGTTTTGAAACCTAGGTTTTTGGGGTTTTTCAAAATTCATAAGTGTTTGTTGAAATTTGGGATGGGTTTTTCCTTACATGAGTTTAAAATCTCATACATTACATTCCATGTGCATTATAACTATATTTTCATGCATTTAGTTATGTGCTATACATGTTAAACTGTTTATGTGCTGGTAGGATTAGATTGGGCTGAGTCCATGATGCAATTTCTTTTGTATATCACATGTTCATGCATTCCCCATGCATATGTACTCTCTTTTCAATATACTTGTTATATTTGAATTGCTTTGGGACTCTTCTGATTGTCTCTTTCTCTCCCTCTCTTTTCTGTTAATGATAGTCGTGTCTATGGCACCTAAGTGTAAGTCAGCTCTGTCCCAGAGCTCTCTTCGTTCCGGGGCATCGTCTTCTTCTGATCCTACTCCTTTTCATATTTAGTTCCGTGATGAGGATGCCCGAAAGGACTTCTTGGAGAAATTTTCTCGACGAGGTGTTCATTCAGAACGTCAAGTCATTTTAGCGGACTTCGCCGACACTGACCTACCCGATGTCATTCATAGTCGGGGTTGGGAGTCACTGTGTGACGTCCCGGTCACATGTCCTTCCGTGCTGATTCAGGAGTTTTACTCCAACATGCATAGAATTGATTCTTCAGTACCTCTCTTTTCTACTTGCGTTCGAGGTACGCACATTGTTGTCACACCGCAGCTTGTTGCGGATGTACTCCATGTCCCGAAGGTAGAGCATCCTAACTACCCCGGATGTGAGCGTCTAAGGACTGTGTCCAAAGATGAGATTATGTCTGCTTTCTGCAAACGCCCTTCTGTTTGGGGTGATCATCAGTTTACACCATGTAAGACCTTTGCTAAAGGTCCTCGTTTCATGAACATGGTGATGACTTTTGTTTTGCACCCACTCTCTCACTATAACTCCATCACAGAGCCTCGTGCTTGATTTTTGCTTTCCTTGTTAGAGCACTTCACTATAGATTTTCCTTCACATTTTATTGTCTCTATTATAGATGTGTTTAGGGATACGGCTACCTGTGATAAGCTCATTTTCCCTTCGGCTATCACACGGATTTTATGCCATTTTTCTGTTCCTTTTCCCTCTTCCGACCATTTTTCTGTCATGTGTGCCATAGACACTGCTACCGTTAAACGTATCGAGGCACAATTTAGGTCACGACAGTCGGATTTAGCAGCTCCTCCCTCCCGTTTAGCTCTGATAGGCCACAAACTGAATGACCCATTGTGATAGAAATTAATTAATTAATTAGCCAAGTTATTAATTAATCAATTTATCATGCAAACGTGTGGTAGCACAAACAAATCACCAATAAACTAATAATGCAGCGGAAAATAAATAACACGGTGATTTGTTTAAGAATGGGAAAAATTTAATGGCAAAAATCCCACCGGGTGATTTTCAGGTCACCACTCCCGAAACTCCACTATTATCACAACAAGCGATTACAAGTAAAGGAATCCCAAGTACCTTACCAACCTACAGTTGAACCCTTACCCCAATACCCAATTGGACTTGTTCTGTAGTGACAGTTCCCTTTTCTGATGCATGACTCCCAAGTACGTGACTAACCAATTACGCAGATCCCAGTACGCGACTTCAATCACCAACTAATAAGGTTGTTGGCTGCAAAGTTCTTCAGTTCATCCACACGATGAAGATCAAAAAGATGCTTGATCACAAAACCCTATGGTGCACATACACAATAACTTCTTCAAGAGAAAGAGATGAACTAAAGCAAGAACTTCGTCTCCGGTCACAATTTGCTTGAACAGAATTTGCTCAAAGCTTGTGCAACTTGTGAACACTTTGACGGCCTTTAAAACAATCCTTTTATATGTCTAGGGTTAGGAGAAAAGAAGGCCCAAAGACATATTCACGGATCCCAAGAAAATTAGATTTGAATTCTGAAAATCTTAAACCTCGACAGATAGGAGGTGTCGAGCAGCTGTCGAGAAGGTGTCGAGCACACCGAGCTTTGAACAGCTTTCTTAAGCTCGATAGATACAGCTGTCGAGTCAGCTGTCGAGCTTTAATGAATTTGCACTATCAACTTGTTTTCTTGGACAGACTTGAAGGCTTCAACACTTGATCTTGAAAACATGGTTTCTTGAAGTATTTAAACACATCCTAAATCTACCCAAATACAAGTAAAGTGCATTTTGTCAAAAGATAAGCCAATTACATAAAATCATGACATATGTTCTTAACATGTGAAACACATATGTCCTAACAATCTCCCCCTTTGGCAATCAGTGACAAAACCACAACAAACAAATGAATATATGAGAGAAGTCATAAATCACTCAACTCATATTCACTTGTTGAATACAATAAAATCTATCCTAACACAAACTCTTGAAAAACTTTGCAATAAGAGAGTTTATGGCAAGTAGACTTTGACAACCTGTATTTGCAAAACAATTTAAAACAAAACTCATCAAGGCATCTTTGTGTGAAACAGAAATAATAGATTGAATACAAGTAATAAGAAACATGTGTATAAAGGGAGAAAAGAAACAACATATGAAGGGGTAGGTGAAAGAAAAAAACATACATCAATATAAAGAAAGAGATAAGTACAATGTATATCTATAAATGGTCACAAGACCTCATGTACAAGAGTAATGTATCTAAAAAGAAGGAAAAGAAGAGATAAATACTATCCTCACTACATCCCTCAAAACATATCAACACTCCCCCTAACAAAATGGTCCTATACTAACTCTCCCCCTAAGAATGACTACTCTCATATCAAAACTACTCCCCCTTTTTGTCACGAGTGACAAAGGGTAAGAGTGTCAAGTAGACATCTCATCGGTAGAGCTAGCATCTCCATCAGCATCATCCGAAGTATCATCATCATCACCATCATCATCATCCTTATCCTCAGAATCAGAAGCCACGGGAGAAGGTGGTGAAGGAGTAGCCTCAGGAGCAAAACCACCCATGGATGCCTGTTGCCGTGCAATACGACCGACATGAACGTTCACCTAATACAACTCCATAGAGAGTGTATCTAGGCAAGCATCCATGCACTGCAGCTACGCCATGATATCTCCTAAAGTCACATCGCCCGAAGAAGAGGGAGGAGCGGATGTGGATGGAGCAAAACGGGATGGAGTTGAACGGGAGGGAGGAGTTGCTCAATTCGACTGCCGTGACCGAAGCTGGGCCTCGCTACGTTTAACGATAGCATAATCTATGGCACACATGACGGTAAAATGGTCGGAATAGGGAAAAGGAACGGAAAAATGGTGTAAGATCCTCGTGATAGTGGAAGGAAAGATAAGCTTATCATAGGATGCCGAATCTAGATGAACATCTATAATAGACATAATGAAATGAGAAGGGAAATCTATAGTAAGATGCTCAAAAAATGACAACAAAAATCGAGCACGAGGCTCTGTAATGGAGTTATAATGAGAGAGTGGATGCAAAACAAAGGTCATCACCATGTTCATGAATCTAGGACCTTTAGCAAACGGTCGACATGGTGTAAACAGACGCTCACTAAAAGCACTCACAAAAAGCAGACATGAGCTCATCCCTCGACATAGTCCTTAGACGCTCACAACTAGGATAGTCAGGAAACTCTATCCTAGGGACCCGAAGCACATCCGCAATGAAAGTTCAAATAGTGTAAAAACACCCTTGAATGTTTAGACCCCTAATTTACAAATTACCAATTCAAGCTTAATATCAAACAATTAATGTGCGGAATATGAACATAAGCTTAATACAAAATTGATAAACAATCTAAATCAAATAATATCACATCCATAGCAGAAATTAAATGGCAAAGATTAAGGGAAGAGAGATGCAAATACAAGGACAACACACGATGTGTTATCGAAGAGGAAACCGAAGCCCTCGGCATAAAACCTCTCCACCGCCCTCCAAGCGATGAACAATCCACTAGAAAATGTAGTTGGGATACATGAACAGCAATAGACCCTCCAAGCCTAATCTACCAGTGTACCTAAGCCCTCTAAGCTTCTTGCTCCAACGAGGTTGCGCCGAACCTATTTCTTTTCTAACTTCCCGGATTTCGCTACTTGACCATAGCATCAACCAATGTGAAATTGGTTCCTTCCTAACTGCTTCCTAGAACACCAAACAGCCCTCTCACAGTAATGGATATGGTGAGAAAAGGTTTTGGTAAAAAGGCCTCTCAAGGATTTAACAATGGAGAGGAAGAGAGTAGAGGAATTTAAAGAGTCTCTTATGTGAAGATTGTGGATGAATCAATCTTGTTTTTCTCTAGGGTTTCTCTCTCAAAATTCTTTGGAAGCTCTCTTTCTTTCGTGGGTATAAGGGGTATTTATACTGGGGTGAGAATGGAATGTGAAGAGTCAGGTTTTTCAAAACAGGGCTGGCTCGCGGCTTAACTGAGTCGTGAGATCCAGCCGTGAGATAACTGAATAGCCAGTTGTCCTATTTTGTCCTGTAGTGCTCCAGCTAGCATGACGCCTCAACTTCCGGCATGCCTGGCACGTGTGCTGCTTCTGGCGGCTTGCAACCGCGAGTCACCCGCGAGATCCAGTCGCGAGTCTCTGTTTTTCTTGCACACTCTTGAGCATTTCATCACACTATCTCACTCACTACCCTTACAACAATCCCACCTAAATACAGGGTTACTAATTGCTGAAATATAAGCAAATTTGGCACGGAATAAAGCCAACAAGATGGTTGATTAAATTCAACCTTACAATCTCCCCCTTTGGCTATTCCGTGACAAAACTCTAAAACAGACTCTAGACTTAACATGTGAGTTGGGAACAGTTGAACAAAACTCACTCACACCTAACTCTAGAAATTGTGAAGCTCTTGAATCATATGAACATGAAACTCCTGAAACACAACAATACACCATGATCATTGTATGCAAAAAAGCATGAATTGCATATGAAGTAGGCATGATGAGATCAAGCAATCACTACAAGGTAGTGACCACAATGCTTATTCACACTTGGAATGAACACTTGAACAAACAAGCTAACAAGCTCAATGCAAGTCACTTGCATGCCCAACACTCAACCAATGCATAATACACTAAGTATATGCATCTAGGAACAATCCTACAAGGACACAAGAGTGACAGTACTTAACAAGAAAATGCATGACATTTAGGTAAAAGTACTGATTTAACAAAAACATAAAGGCTGCAAAAAGCATGGTACAAACCATAAAGCCTACAGATGAAAAACAAACCCTAAAAGCTTACAAAAGCAACATGGGTACAAAATTAAACAACTTAAAGTAAAATATTGAAACTGCTTGTTGAAAAACTCCCCCTTAAATAATTTTCTCCCCCTTTGATCAAGCTATCACTCACCCTTTCATTGTATTCCCTTTATGACATCATCTCCCCCTTTTTGTCATGGAATAGCTACATATCCTCTTCTAGCTTCCTCTGAATCTAATCCAATTGAGTTTGTAGAGAGGTAAACTTCATATCCCACAGAGTGCTGTGATGGTGTAAAGTAGATGTGAGTCCGGACATCTTGGTACTCAACTCGTGGACAGATGTCACAATGTTGTTTAGTTTTTCGTCAAGGGAGAAAGTGCTAAAATGCGAACCATTGTAAAATGTGGAAGTTTCCGGTTTGACTCTCTTCCGACTATGACCAGTGCTTGCATTGAATGTACGCATGTTGATAGGACTCGGTTTTGTGTAGGGAGATTCATCTGCTGTTGGGTGAATTCCTTTGAGCTTCAAAATCCTAGAAATGAGACAGCAAAAAGGAACACATATTCGTGACTCAGTTTGTAGAGCCGTTTTGCGGAGAACGTGAAAGATATGAGCACAGATGTCAATCTCTACATCAGAGATTAGGTCATGAAGAAACAGGGCACGGCCGAGGTTCATATACCTAGTGCTGGATAAGGGGTACAAGTTGTGAAACATTACTATTGTAAGCACTCTCAGTTTCAGAGGAAGAGAGGAAACGCTGACTGAGTTACCATTGGATGAGAATTCCAAGTCTTGTCCAAGACCATCCCTAAGTAGTTCCTCATTTGGACATAGATCATCATAAACCGGTGAGTTTTTAAGAATTGGCCAGTTGATGTGAAGGATCTCTGCCAAATATGCAGGAGAGACTGAAAAACTTTTTCTCCTAACCCAGCACTTGAGTTCTTCGCCTTCCACAATTGCATTGGCATAAAATTCTTTTACCAAATTCTCATAAGCTTCATCCAGATTGGAGAGAAGGTAATTCCAATCCTTGTGGGCAAACCATTTTGGAATGTCAATGTCATGAAGTGACGATTGATCAAAAGGTCTTTCCAGTAATGGTGTAGCATTTCGGAAATAATTCTCATGAGTCTGAAAGGCAGCATAGGATCTGAACTTGTTGGGATCGAACACTCCTAATGGAGAACGAGTCCTTTTTTTTTTAGGTGAGTAGTCATCTACATCAATGACAGGCTCTTTTCCTTTGGGACTACCTCCTTTCACAGCTGCTTTCTTGAATGGAGACATTTCCAGTCTGCATCATGTAATAGAGGAAAGGAAAGAACACAATCCAAGAGACATTATTAGCAGTGGGTTAGTTTCAAAATATGGATAATGAAGAAAACCCTAAGAACTAGATGGGAATGTCCAGAAAAAGACAATGAGAGACAATAATGACCCAATGTTGTCACAATATAGAGTAGATCAGAATATAACCACCAAAAAATACGCAATGAAGACACCAAACAAACATATACCCAGACACTGTCAAGAGATATACAAATATCATAGAGACCACAAAATCCATGAGGAAAGGCAATAACTGTGAAAAATGAAGAGTAGAGGACAAAACCCATACCTTTCCTTGAAGATTGAGAAAATGGTGACAAAATAGTGGAAGATTTTGGATTTGACCACGGTGGTGTAGAAATATTGAAAGTGAGACTAGAAAATGAACAGTCACATGATGCAAAAAAAATAAGACTCTTTTTGAGAACAGAGCTGAAAAAGAACTTCTTTTTGCAAACCACGCGATTTTTGCGACTGAGGTGAGTCGCCAGATAGTCGCCAGTTTCACCCGCCAAAACACTTTAAACCAAAAGTTTTGAAAAATTTTCTAAGTGTTTTTTGCGACTAGAAGTCTCACTCGCGAGGGAGTCGGGAGATGAGCTGCGAAAATCTCTGTGTACCCCTCGCGACTGGACCTTCCACTCGTGAACAAGTCGCCAAAACTGACCCGCGAGATCGTGACTGTGGCATGCGACTTGACTAAACTGCGACAGAGTCGCCAAAACAAGACAACACTATTTTTGAAATTTTCAGTTTGTTTTTTAGAGAACAAAATACTTTCCAAAAACAACTAAAACACTCAAAAATCTTTTTGTGTTTGAACCAACAAAGATTGAGCATGTGAAAACATATTTTATCAAGTACAATCACATAAATGAATATGGCATTCATTGAACATAAACTTGTGTGTTGTGTGTGGATATCAACTATGAGATAGTCTTTAGTCTAATGTGAAGTTTCAATGATCAATTCAACTAAGGCATACACAATTAGTACTAGATCATGTGACCCATCTCAATAATAGAAGTATGCATATATGACCTCCCACAAGACTTGATTACATAATTTGGAGCTCTACATTTGACTCCATTTTCAATCATAACATTTGATCCTTTTGAAACAACCACCTCTCATTGTGAGAGTGATATCTGATATTTCACCTTGATGAGATAGCCTTTGGCTTTTTGAACAATCATACACTTTATTTTTGGTCGCTTTCCCTTTTTCCTAGTCGAATACTAGTATGTGCGACAGGCTTTTGCAGCTCAATATCTCTTTTCATTTGGAGATTTACATTTGGTGAGCTCTTTTTAGTAAAAAAAAATAAAGAATGGGAAGATATATAGGCACAAGTCTATGCATGTCTCAAGATCAACAAAACCATTCACTAATCATTCATGACAAGTTTGAAGATCTATTTACAACAGTCACATAGATTTCAAGATTTCTTCCACAGTGATAAGAGTACAAAGGAACAAGCTACACTCGTAAATGCACAAAGCCATTAGCACAAAGGTACAAGGCAAAACAAGTTTTGAGACAAAATACAACAATGTCAATCAAACTTTTTGATTTTCTACTTTTTATATGGTTTTTGGATTTTTGACACAAAAGATGAAAAAGATTGATCAAAATAAAAAATGAACAAAAGTATGCAAAAACAGACAAACATACTACAACCCACACAATCAATAAGCAAACAACCAAACAAAGTCACAAAGCATAGGAAGTATTGATGCATGGACATGTTGTAATGCTTATGCATGAGTACCCTTTTTCATGCACACGT
The DNA here is from genome assembly GCA_028535165.1 of Quercus tomentella. Taxonomy (NCBI): domain Eukaryota; kingdom Viridiplantae; phylum Streptophyta; class Magnoliopsida; order Fagales; family Fagaceae; genus Quercus; species Quercus tomentella. The sequence goes on from JAPQVY010000068.1 coordinate 80,378,915, forward strand.
CACTTGCGTTTGGGGCGATTTCCTTATAGGATTGGGTACAGGAGTTAGGGCTTTCAAACCTTCGTGTGTAGCTTTCCAAGCAGTTGGTGAATACACCAATCATCTTCATCACGTCCATCATTCCGGGATCACCATTTCGATCTCTTGATGGTTCACCAGCCCAATTTCTCCTGTCATTTCTAGGTCCTCATGACCTTGGAGTAGTTGCACCCTTCATTGCTTTCAGTTTTTGACAATTTGGTCAAGTATGCCCTTGAAGTCCGCAGTGATGACACACATGGTTCGATCTAGGACCTCTTTGTGGTCGTGGACGAGACTTGGCTCGAGATTCAAACCTACCCACAGATGGATTACAGGGGTTGTTTAACATCCGTTGGTTCTCCACATTCCTCTTCTCCTCCATCTTGGGCTTCTCAGCAGTAGGGCCAACTTCAAATGGCTCTTTGGCCTTTATAAACTTCACTCCTTTGGTGTTATTGCCTGATGAGCTACTCTCTCCGGTATATCCCAACCCGGATTTGTTTGAAAAATGCTTTTGAGATGAAATAACATCATCTAGCTTCTTGGTGGAGACCCTGTCTATGTTGGCATTTGCTTGCACAACCTCTTGCTCAAGAAATCTCACTTTTGTGTAGGCTTCTGACAGTTCACCATTCAGTGTCTATATCTCACATTTGGCCTCCTTATAGCGAATTAGGAGACTTTTATAGTCCTCCTCTGCTTTCTTCATCTTTCTCATAGCGGCCTTGGCCACCCTTGTGTACTCACTCGACTTCTCCAAGAGTGAGTTATAATTCTCTTGAAGATTGGCTGTGCTTTCATCTTCTTCTACATCTGATTCTTCAACAACTCCCAATGATTCTTCATCACTATGTTCTCCAAGTTCTTGTACAAGCAAATTCAACTCATCTGAAGACTCAACATGGGCAATAGTCATGAAAGCAGAGTAATTCCCTTCTTCGTCATAGCTTTCCTCAGAATCAGAATTGGATGAATCTAAGTCACTCAGTGTCGTGGCATACACCTTTCCTTTTGATTTCAAATAATTCAGACATTCTTTCTTAAAGTGTCCATGCTCGTTGCATTCAAAACAAGTGACACCTTATGTAGATTGAGATTCTTTTCCATCTTTCTTTTTGAATTCCCTTTTCTCCCTTCCCGAACTTTGGAATTTCCCTTTATCACCAAATTCACCATTATTCTTGAATTTCAAGAATTTTCGCAAAATTTTTCACAAGGTATACAACATCTTTGTCAACCACATCCTCATCCGATGATTCATGGACTTCCAACTTTTCATTAATGGTCTTAAGAGCAAAAGATTTGCTCTTCCGTTGAGTGGGCAGCGACATTTCATAAGTCTGAAGGGAACCAATCAGCTCTTGGACTTTGATGTCATCAAGATCCTTGCTCTCTTCAATCGCTGTCACTTTGGCACGAAAGCTTTCCGGCAATGACCGAAGGATCTTCCTTACTATTTTAGAATCCTCTGTTTTCTCCTCCAAATTGAACTTGTTGACAACCACCTCATTTAGCTTGCTATAGAAAGAGTCAAAGGACTCATCCTCACTCATTTTTAGCTTCTCAAACTGAGTGGTCAGCATCTGCAGCTTGGTGTCTTTCACTTTCTTCGTGCCTTCGTAGGTGGTCTCCAATATCTCCCATGCTTCTTTGGTAACGGTAATGTGAGAAATCCTATGAAACTCATCTGGAGCACACCACAGAAAATCGCGTTAAGTGCTTTACTGTTAGCATTAGATGCGGCGAGTGCTGCCTTATCCCATGTGGGTTTGGCTGCCTCAGGCCTGGTCCAACCTATATCAACAGCATCCCAAACAAATTCATCAATGGAACATAAAAATGCTCTCATGCGAACTTTCCAAAATGCATAATTACTACCATCAAAATATGGAGGTGCATTTAGGGATTGAGACCAGTCCATCTCAATATGGGGTCAAGGATCACACTATGGTAATGAAACCAATAACAGTGTACCCGCTCTGATACCAATTGAAAGTTCAAATAGTGTAAAAACACCCTTGAACGTTTAGACCCCCAATTTACAAATTATCAATTCAAGCTTAATATCAAACAATTAATGTACGAAATATGAACATAACCTTAATACAAAATTGATAAACAATCTAAACCAAATAATATCACATCTACAGCAGAAATTAAATGGCAAAGATTAAGGGAAGAGAGATACAAACACAAGGACAACACACGATGTGTTATCAAAGAGGAAACCGAGGCCCTCGACGTAAAACCTCTCCACCGCCCTCCAAGCGGTAAACAATCCACTAGAAAATGTAGTTGGGATACATGAACAGCAATAGACCCTCCAAGCCTAATCTACCCAGTGTACCTAAGTCCTCCAAACTTCTTACTCCAACGAGGTTGCGCTGAAACTATTTCTTTTCTAGCTTCCCGGATTCTGCTACTTGACCATAGCATCAACCAATGTGAAATTGGTTCCTTCCTACCTGCTTCCTAGAACACCAAACAACCCTCTCACAGTAATGGATATGGTGAGAAAAGGTTTTGGTAAAAAGGCCTCTCAAGGATTTAACAATGGAGAGGAAGAGAGTAGAGGAATTTGAAAAGTCTCTTATGTGAAAATTGTGGATGAATCAAGCTTGTTTTTCTCTAGGGTTTCTCTCTCAAAATTCTCTCTAAAAGCTCTCTTTCTTTCGTGGGTATAAGGAGTATTTATACTAGGGTGAGAATGGAATGTGAAGAGTCAAGTTTTTCAAAACAAGGCTGGCTCGCGGCTTGGCCTCGCGGCTTGACTGAGTCGCGAGATCCTGCCGTGAAATAACTGAACGGCCAGTGGTCCTATTTTGTCCTGTAGTGCTCCAACTAGCATGACGCTTCAACTTCTGGCATGCCTGGCCCGTGTGCTGCTTCTGGCGGCTTGCAGTCGCGAGTTACCCGCGAGATCTAGTTGCGAGTCTCTGTTTTTCTTGCACACTCTTGAGCATTTCATCACAGTATCTCACTCACTACCCTTACAACAATCCCACCTAAATACAGGGTTACTAATTGCTGAAATACATGCAAATTTGGCACAGAATAAAGCCAACAAGATGGTTGATTAAATTCGATCTTACACGCAACAAGTTGCGGTGTGATAGGAATGCGCGTACCTCGAATGCGAGTGAAGAAAAAAGGTACTGAACGAACAATCCCGTGCATGTTGGAGTAAAAATCTTGGATAAGCACGAGAGGACAAGTGATCGGGATGTCACACAATGACTCCCATCTCCTACTGTGAATGACAGAGGGAAGGTCGGTGTCGGCAAAGTCCGACAGAATGACCAAATGAATGCCTCGTCTAGAAAAGTTCTCCGAAAATGCCTTAAAGGCATCATCATCATGGAACCGGATATGAGATAGTGTAGGATCAGATGACGAAGAAGCTCCGAAACGAAGAAGGTTCCAGGCCGAAATGGATTTACGCTTAGGTGTCATAGACACGACTAACGTAAACAGAAAGAGAGGGAGAAACAGAAAAAGGCAATCAAAAAAGTCCCAAGCAATGACAAATATATCAAGTATTGAAAAGCGAGTAAGTATGCATGGGAAATGCATGAACATGTGACATACAAAAGAAATTGCATCATGAGCTCAACCCAATCCAAACCTATCAGCACACAAATAGATAGCACACATCTAAATGCATGACAGTACCATTATAATGCTAATGTGATGCAATGTATGAGGTTTTAAACTCATTTAAGTGAAAACCCATCCCAAAATTTTAATAATAACTCATCAATTTTGAAAAACCCCAAAATTTTTCAAAAACCCCAAAACCTAGGTTTCAAAACATGAAATGCATGAATGTGAGAGGATTAGAAGCTTACCAAGGGAAGAAATTCTTGAAAAAGCTTGAAGAATCCTTGAAGAACAAAGTTTGGAGTGAGATGAGAAAGTTTTGGGAGAGAAAACAGAGAAGTATCGAGAGAGAGATCGAATGAAATGAAAATCGGATCGCATAGGGAGCTTAAATAGTGCCAACAGTAAATCTCGACAGATGCAGGTGTCGAGAAGTATTGAGACACCTGTCGAGGGAGGTGTCGAGAAAATGGTCTTCGACAGCTGAGGTATCGAAGAGGTGTCGAGGAACAACTCAATAGAATCAAGAACAGAAGATCGATCGATCCATCAGGTGTCGAGAAGCTATCGAGGATGCAGACCCATTCTTGATCGATCCACCAGGTATCGAGAAGCTGTCGGGATTGCAATAAGAAAAAGCTGAAGAAGCTCAACAGACAGCAAGGTATCGAGGAGGTATCGAGGAGGTGTCGAGCCAGCTTATAAAAGCAGTTTTTTGAGATGTGAAAAACATAAACATGAATGCAATCCAACATGCAACTCAACCAATGATCCAAACAACATATTAAGCTCAAAATCATTTCTGAATAAAAATTTTAAGCATATGGATCTTCAAAAACACACACACACACACACTAAACAAAGTCTAACCAATTTTATATTTCAAAAACAAGTCAAGACAGTTTAGTGAGCATACATAAACACATGTAAAACCTTGTGATGGCCAAATCACATTATACCTGCACATGTATCAAGAATAGCAAAGAATATTGCGTGTTGTGTGTGAAAAATATCGCAAGATTGTATAAGTGTATACATGTTATGACGATTTGAGATATGAGAAAATCATTTTAACTCACACACAATCATAATTGCTTGATGGGGACTATCACCTTCGAGGTATATCCTATAACTCCCACATCTCCTAGAATACATGCTTGCAATCATTTTAAAACATTTTTGATCTTTTTGCTTTTGATTTTTCTTTGCTTATTTTTCTTTTAAGCATATCATGCATGGGCATATTAGAGAGAGAAAAGAAATACCCAATGATATTTGACATTTCAATTTTGCTATGCCTAAGCACCCAAATGTCATTGATACTGCACTTTTGCTATGCTGAAGCATACAGGTGTCATATTATGATTAGCGGGCAACAGTGGTGAGATGGTTATTAATGTCTTTCTTTTAGGATTTTTTAGTCCTTCCCGTCAAAAAGAGTGATAGGAATGTTAAGTATAAGAGACAACTTAATCTTACTCATCACAAATAAGAGCCACAAAACTCACTTGCTTAGTTGTGCATAGAAATGCTCATCTAAGTTACAAAAGATACAAAGTTTAGAAGACTTTGTTTCAATGGCCATCCAAGGTACATAAGTACCAATGTACACAAAACACACACTGTTTTTGTATTTTTTTTATTTTTCAATTTTTTTTTAAATTTTTATATGAAAAACAAAACAAAGAAAAACTAAAAAAAACAACAAAAACATGTTAAACAACCAAAGCATAAAAACTAGACTGACTCAAAACTTGAAAGCAAACAAATAAGTAATGCACACACAAAACAAGAAGAGAGAGAGAAAAGTGACAGAATCACTTGGAGCCCTTTTCCTTCCACACCTTGGAAGAACCTTTCTGTCTAGCAAACCCTTGAACCGGTGGTGAAGGGGAAGAATTAAAACCGTTTAAGTTCGAAAGGAACATGAGGGCTTTGAGAAGATCTCCAAGGGGAGCAAGAGAGGATTGAAGCTGATTCTGGTTCCTAGATGCTATCATGCCGTGCTCTGTTGAGTGGCAAGCCACTTGTAGCAATTTGGTCGAGTATGACTGGCAGCTCCATAATAATGACAGAGATGCTGCTTCTTTTGTTTAGGCTTTTGAGAGTTAGCCTTCTTAGCCCTAGGGTTTTTAACATCTTTCTTCTCAAGCTTAGGGGGTGCTCCTAAGATAGATTTGCCCTTGTCTATGTTCTCACTAGCTAATTCAGTTTTAATCTCATTGTTCTCAATTTTAACATTATTAGCAGGAGGAACAAAAACAGTAATACTAGAAGAAGCAGTATTAGAGGAAGAAAGACCATACCCTAAACTTGTTCGATCTGAAGCAGATTTCTAAATGCTGAGCATCTAATCAAGTTTTGCACTTGAAGTCCTCTCCAACTAAGCTCTGACTTGAAACAGCTCCGCTTCAAGCTTCTTAGTCTTCTCAGCCAAGAAATTGTTCTCAAATCTTAGTGCTCTAATAGTCTGATTAGCCTAATCAAACTTTGTGGAAAGCTCCTCACAGTCAAGTTCCACATCACTGAGCTTCTTGGTGGTTAGCCTATACAGTTTCTCATGCTTCTCAGAAAGCTCGTACAGCTTCTCATAGGCTGTATGGATGTCATCTTGATCATCCATCTTCTCAAATTTAGATTCCACCAATTCCTCCTTTTCAACCACATCTTCAACAATCCTATCAGTAGGATCAACAGCGAATGTGAAGGCATTCAAGATTCCATCATCCTCATTGTCGGAATCATCCTCAAGCTCAGTGTCACTCAAGGTAGCAAAAAGTGCCTTGCTTTTCCCAATGCTCTTGAGATATGTAGGACAATCATGCTTCATGTGACCGAAGCCTTGACACCCAAAGCACTTAGGTCCTGCGGGAACAGTGTACTAACCACCTTCCTTAGCATCCTTCTTCCCTTTGTCTTGGCCTTTAAATTGAGAAGAACTGGATTGCTTGGGGTCCTTGTCGAAGCCCTTTCCATTTGCGTTCTTCATAAATTTCTTGAACTGCCTGATGATGTAGGACTTCATCTTGGAATCTTCATCATCTGAAGACTCATCCGTCTCACTGCTCTTGGCCTTCAAAGCCATGCTCTTGCTTTCACCCGACTTGCCTGTTCTTGTTAACCCAAGCTCGTAAATCTGCAAGTTTCCAACTAGCTCAATCAGAGGAATCTTGTCGATATCCTTTGATTCCTCTATTGCCGTAATCATGGCATGGAATCTCTCGGGTAGAGATCTGAGCACTTTCCTCACAATCTTGGGTTCAGGAATGGTTTCCCCAAGATTGAACTCTGAGTTCACTATGTCCTTTAGCTTGGCATAGAACTCATCGAATGACTCATCCTCCTCCATCTTTATCTCTTCAAAGCTTGTAGTGAGCCTCTAAAGCTTTGAGTCCTTGACAGCCTTAGTACCCTCATAGGTTGTCTGGAGGATGGTCCATGCTTCCTTAGCAGTTTCAGTAGAGGATATCTTCTTGAACTCCTCATTGATGACTACACTGAATAAAGCATTCAATGCCCTGCTGTTGAAGTTTGCCGCCTTAATCTTGGCTTCATCCCAATTGGCCGACGCTTCCTTTGGCTTAGTTTAGCCAATCTCAATAGCTTGCCACACTTTTTCATCTAAGGACTGCAAGAAAGCTCTCATGCGTACTTTCTAGTATGCATAGTTAGTGCCATCAAATAAAGGAGGTATGATTAATGACTGTCCTCTATCCATGACAAACAGGGGTCAATGGATCAACACAGCAAAGATTAAACCCTAATCAGAGTGTGCCTGCTCTGATACCACTTGATAGGCCATAAACTGAATAACCCCTTTATGATAGAAATTAATTAATTAATTAGCCAAGTTATTAATTAATCAATTTATCATGAAAACGCGTGGTAGCACAAACAAATCACCAATAAACTAATAATGTAGCGGAAAATAAATAACACGGTAATTTGTTTACGAATAGGGAAAACTTAACGGTAAAAACCCCACCGGGTGATTTTCAGGTCACCACTCCCGAAACTCCACTATTATCACAACAAGCGGTTACAAGTAAAGGAATCCCAAGTACCTTACCAACCTACAGTTGAACCCTTACCCCAATACCCAATTGGACTTGTTCTGTAGTGACAGTTCCCCTTTCTGATGCAGAACTCTCAAGTACGTGACTAACCAATTACGCGGATCCTAGTACGCGACTTCAATCACCAACTAATAAGGTTGTTGGCTGCAAAGTTCTTCAGTTCATCCACACGATGAAGATCAAGAAGATGCTTGGTCACAAAACCCTACGGTGCACATACACAGCAACTTTTTCAAGAGAAAGAGATGAACTAGGGCAAGAACTTCGTCTCCGGTCATAATTTGCTTGAACAGAGTTTGCTCAAAGCTTGTGCAACTTGTGAACACTTTGACAGCCCTTAAAAAAATCCTTTTATATGTCTAGGTTTAGGAGAAAAGAAGGCCCAAAGACATATTCACGGATCCCAAGAAAATCAGATTTGAATTCTGAAAATCTTAAACCTCGACAGATAGGAGGTGTCGAGTAGTTGTCGAGAAGGTGTTGAGCACACCGAACTTTGAATAGCTTTCTTAAGCTCAATAGATATAGCTGTCAAGCTTTAATGAATTTGCATTATCAACTTGTTTTCTTGGACAGACTTGAAGGCTTCAACACTTGATTTTGAAAACGTGGTTTCTTGAAGTATTTAAACACATCCTAAATTTACCCAAATACAAGTAAAGTGCGTTTTGTCAAAGGATAAGCCAATTACATAAAATCATGACATATGTTCTTAACATGTGAAACACATATGTCCTAACATGCTCCATCCACATTTGCTTCTTCTTCTTCTACGAGCAATGTGTCACTCGGAGACATCATGGCGTAGCTGCAGTGCATGGATGCTCGCCTTGATACACTTTCTATAGAGCTATATCGGGTGAATGTTCGTGTCAGTCATATTGTACGGCAGCAAGCGATCATGGGTGGCTATGCTCTTGAGGCTTCTCCTCCACCACCTCCTTTAGTGACTTCTGATTCTGAGGATGAGGATGATGATGATGATGATGATGATTGAGATGCTAGCTCTATCAATGAGATGTCTACTTGACACCCTTACCCTTTGTCACTCATGACAAAAAGGGGGAGTAGCTTTGAATATGAGAGAAATCATTCTTAGGAGGAGAGTTAGTATATGACATTTTTGTTAGGGGGAGTGTTGATATTTTTTGAGGGATGTAGTGAGGATTACATGTATCTTTTTCTTTTCTCTATTTTAGATATATTTATTATTGTACATGGGTCTTATGACCATTTTTGACATACATTGTACTTATTTTTTTTATATATGAGGATGTATGTTTATTTCACCGATTTTTGCATGTGTTATTTCTTTTCTTTCTTTATACACATGGTTCTTATTACTTGTATGCAATTTATCATTTATGTTTCACACAAAGATGTCTTGATAAGTTTTGTTTAAAGTGTTTCAAAAATACAAGTTGTCAAGGTCTACTTGTCATAAACTCTCTACTTGCAAAGTTTTTCTAGAGTTTGTGTTAGGATAGATTTTATTATATCCAACAAGTGAATATGAGTTGAGTGATTTATGACTTCTCTCATATGTTTATTTGTTTGTCATAGTTTTGTCACGGATTGCCAAAGGGGGAGATTGTTAGGACATATGTGATTCATTTGTTAGGAACATATGTCACTATTTTATGTAATTGGCTACTCCTTTGACAAAACTCACTTTACTTATATTTGGGTAGATCTAGGATGTGTTTAGTACTTCAAAAAACTGTATTTCAAGATCAAGTGTTGAAGCCATGCAAGTCTGTCCAAGATTCAAGCTGAAAAGTGTCTGTTATTAAAGCTCGACAGCTAGCCATCTATCGAGCTTAAAAGAGCTATTCAGCCCCGTGGCTCGATAGCATCTCGACAAATAGGGTATCTGTCGAGGTTTATGAAAAACAGAATTCTAGTTCTGTTTTGACTCTAATCCATGATTATGTGTTTGGGCCTTCTTTTCTCACAACTCTAGACATATAAAAGGATCATTTTAAGGGCCGTTAAAGTGTTCACAAGTTATACAAGTGTTGAGTAATGTTTGTTCAAGAAAATTGTGACCAGAGACAGAATTTGCCCTAGTTCATCTTTCTTGTGAAGAAATTGTTGTGTTTGTGCACCGTAGGGTTTTGTGACCAAGCATTTTCTGGATCTTCATCGTTGGGATGAACTGAAGAACTTTGCAGCCATCAACCTTCTTCACTTGGTGATTAAAGTCGCGTACTGGGATCCGTGCAATTGGTTAGTCATGTACTTGGGAGCCGTGCATCAAAAAGAGAAATTGTCACTACAGAATAAGTCCAATTGGGTATTGGGGTAAGGGTTCAACTGTAGGTTGGTGTACTGGGATTCCTTTACTTGTAACTGCTTGTTGTGATAATAGTAGAATTTCAGGAGTGGTGACCTTAAAATCACCCGGTGGGGTTTTTGCCGTGTTGGTTTTCCCCATTCGTAAATAAATCACCATGTCAAATTTATTTTCCACTGCATGCTTAGTTTATTGATGATTTGTTTGTACTACCACGTGTTTGCATGTTAATTAACTTAATTAATTCACTTGGCTAAATTAATTGGTTAATTTGTCACAAGGGGTCAATTCGTTTTTGGCCTATCAACACCCTTTGCCCAGTCCACTCCAGGCCAAGGTGTACTTCTCATGAGGAAACCACTTGTCATAGGAGCTTGCACCCACACTTCTGCCATGGAAGAACTAGTACCTTCAACCCCACATAGATGCGGCCGAAATCTAGAAAAAGATGTCAGAGTTGCCTTTGGGTTGTCGTCGTGACCATCAAACCCATCCCTTCAATTCTGTTAATACAAAAACCAAAACTCCTTTATCAAACAAACCAAATCTCAAAAAATTTCTACCTAAAATATCACCTGTGTTGTCGGACGGTGGTTCCTGGTGTTGGTGGAGCTATTGTTAATGTTACTCCTTTTGATACTACTACTACTTCTATTTATGCAAAAACATTTTTTTAACAATTTTAGAGCTTGCCCATAAGAACATCTCCATCTATCTAAGAGCTCAAACAATAAATGAACCTTGCGAATAATCTTTGAACTGAAAAGCTTTTGTAGTTTAGCGTGAAACCTCTACTTCCATTACAGCATATTCTCCTGCCTTTGCCAACCTTCCATTGTTGGAGGCTGGGAGCTTTTGTTTTCTAATGGGATCTGATTTTCTATAATAGGAAGAAAGTATTGTGAGTGGGAGGTTCTTTTCATTTATTTGTGTAAAGCTAACGTGGTACCATGGTTTTGGAGGGTGTAAAGCAAGGGTTTTACACCCGGTTCTTATAGAATTCAAACCCTTTGAGAATAAGTAAAAGCATAATGCATTATTGCATATATTAATATTTATATACATATTTTTTGAAAAAATGATTGAAAGAAAAAGTTAATCTGACTGCTAATGTGGCTCAATAGAAATGTAACAATAATATAATATACGCTTTAACTTTTAGATATTATATAAATAGATATAGATGATGTGAAAAGCCCGAATATATATATAAACACACACACACACACACTTTTTTCCTAATTTTGAAGTTAATTGTATTTTTATTGATCGCTTGAATTTTATTTTAGGTCTTATTAGTTAATTAGGTTAATTGCTATCTTATTTTTATTTCTTAAAGGTATTTTGGTAATTCAATTTTTGGGATTTTCCAAGTTTGAATTAGGGTTTCCTAGTCAACTAGAATTAAGATTAAATCATAATTTGTATAAGCAGAGTATTGTAAGTCTTCGAAAACAAGCTATAGTTTAATTGATTAATAAAATTTCTTTTGAAACTTTTCCATTTATCTAGTGCTGATAAGAAATCCTAAGTATTATTGGAGTCCTAAAAGTTTATTCCTTCTGCATATTGCTCATTCCTAGCAAGTTGAAGTGTTGGCTCCTAGGGTTTTTTTTTTTTTTTTTTTTTTTTCAATTTAATTATTATATCGTTTTGGCTTATCTATTCTACCATCAAATTCTAGTATCAGAGCTAATTCTTCTACACCACATGGATAACGGTGTGGTAATGCAAAAGTGGCAACGGTCTTTTATATATATATATATATATATATATATATATATATATATATATAATGGTTCAAACTGCGAGTGATTAGCAATATATTGTAACTATCTCAAACAAAAAAGTAAAGGGAGGGATGATTCCACCATGGTACATTTGTACAACATTGATATCACGAAAGTTGAGTTTCAGTTTGTGAAAATTCCCTTTAAGAAAGAGAAAAAATGTTTGTGGATTTTTTTTTTTTTTTTTTTTTGAGAAACAAAGTTTGTGGAATTTAAATCAAGAAAAGTGAGCGGACTAGCAAATGCTACAACCTACAGCCCCCAAACTGGATCAATCGATAGAGAGAAATAGTTTTGTTGGACAAATCCATATATAATTACTAATTAGATTAGCATTGAATTGTTATCAAAAACCTCTTGCAGGTAGATGATTGCTTGTTAAATTTTCACATCTCCATGCACAATCCATATATGGAGAAATTCATTGTGATTGGGTAAAGAAACAAGAAAACCTCTCATTGTGATTGTAGAGATTGTAGTCATTATTGGTCTAATCATCATTTCTAAACCTCTTTCTAAACTAGCTCTTGAATTCAATATATTCACTGAAGAGAGTCAAAAAATTAATGTATTCATTGATTCTCTTCTTTGCATCAATTCATTTCTTTCTGTATATTTTAATCATTCTTAAATTTAGAGAATTTGGAGAGGGTCCCTGTAGGAATTTGAAATTAGGCAACAACGGGAAAAAAATGAAAAAGGAAAAAGAAAAAGAGCAAGAAGGAGAAAAATTGAAGCATGTATGTGTCTTTTCTTCCTACTACTATACTTCATTCTCTATTGCTATAATTAAAAACCACTACCACATGTTTAATGAACCCCCAGCTTTTATACCATGGTACAGGTAGTTTCTCAACAAGGGTTTCTCAGAAATAAGTGAAAGAAGAGATGGGGAGAAGTAGAAGAATAAAAGTGCATTTCAAAATAATATTACTGATACTCTTGACCACAAGCGTCTTTAGTACAAAGTGCTTTCCAGCATCGTCAAAAAATTTGTGTTAATTTTGTTTTTCTTGCCAAAAAAAAAAAAAAAAGATTTTCTAATTCTAATTTCTGTCTTTCACTTAATAAATGTCAATAACCCATCTCAATACTTCAATTTAAATACCTGATCCCAAAATAGACTGAAAAGTCTGGAGAATTTGACAAATAAGTAATCAACTAGTATCTTTACAGATGTATGTGATTCTTTCTTTCTTTTTTCACCAAAAAAAAAGAACTTTTAAAAAGAGAGAGAGAGAGAGAGAGGAAGAGACAAAACTAAATGTGCACGAAACAAATAATACAGTATTTGCTTACCCTATTTCCAAGGCAAGCATCCATGTTAAGCTGGCTAGTTTTTCTTTCTTTTTCTTTATCTTTTTCTTCTTCTTCTTCTTCTGTTTCTTTTTTTTTTTTTTTGGATGAGTAAACTGCCTAGCCAGCTTTATGATTTTTGGTATAGGTATCATTATTAACTACATTATGTTGATTAATAATCAAGATAAACACCCAGTAACAACTAATTGATGGAGAGAATATCCTAATTGTGCTATGATGCCATTAAGAAAAAATAACTATCTAAGTTACAAAGTGATGCCATCATTTAAAAATAATGATTACGAAAATATAGTATCTAAAGATTTAGGACTTGTATGGTTGTGTTGTTTAAACAACAGTTTTTGTTGTTTAAACAACATAACACGTATTTCTACAACACTTTTTCGCCCACATGAATTTCCACAACCCTTAAAACAATATTACTAGGATAACATTACCAAACATATCCTTATTTAAGAAAAGAAAACTACAACATAACAACTTACTTAAAACTGTTGTTTAAACAACATAACACGTACTTCTACAACACTTTTTCGCCCACACGAATTTCCACAACCCTTAAAACAATATTACTTGAATAATGTTACCAAACATATCCTTATTTAAGAAAAGAAAACTACAACATACATAACAGCTTTCTTGCATTAGCCTTTGACAAGACTACATAGAACCCAAAAGATCGGAAGTTCTGGTCCGTGCATACGTGGCATTTTTGGATGATTCACTTTAGAAAGGTTTCAGAGTTTCTTGGATTACTGTGGTAGGAACGTAAGTGGGACATTTCCAAAGGTTACATAGAGAGCTCAGGAATGCAAAGGACTTTATCAATATAGACTATTATAACAATTCCTTTATAGTTTATAGTGAATTTTTTTAATAGGATCTGTACGTTTTTAGACCCCTTAAACACAAATAGATTAACCTAGTTATTTAGCCAAGTGATTAACTTAGATAAATTATATAGATCTAGGTTAACATAAATAAATCATATCATTGAAATAGTATGGAAAATAAAGAACACAACGATAAGATAACTCAGGAAAACCAAACCTGTAAAAAATCTGGGGAGGATTTAACCTAGCTATCCTCAAGCTAAAACCAAATCCACTATGAAAGAATTGAAGTTTTACAATAGTGACTTAGACCACTAACATTCTATTGCTACCTCGAGTAGAAAACTTACTACCACGACCACATGATAGCTTCGAGTCCATGGACTACTTCTTTCTTGGATTCACAGCAACCATAAGTACTCCCACTTATGTTTACTTTAATCTCGTTATGCAACAACTAAAACGATCACCAAGCTCTCGACATCAATCTTGATCTTGATAACCCTAAGTATGTATGAAGGCAAACATCTCTAGATCTCATAAGAGATTCACACACACAGCATAAACAACAACAATAAAACATGGCTAGGGTTTTTCCTTTTATACTTAAGGCAAAACATAAAACCCTAAACATCATATGGTCTTGGGCTAAGAGTTGGAAAAAATCTGCAGGAAAAATACTCTGCACGAGCTTCGATCGATCAAGTCTAATTTTCGATCAATCGAGCTTTATAGATTTACACAATAAATCCTGCAGTACACTCGATTCCAACTTTACACAAAAACACACTTTAAGCAGTCTAAATCTAGACTAAATGTTTTGATCATGGTTTGCCAACATTACACACTGAAGTTCTAATACATTAGTTCCTAATTCCTAAGAACCTAACAGAATTGGATCCCCAGAATGATTTTTCCATTGAAGAGGTTGTTCATTAGTTTTCCATTTCATTACCACATCTCTATGTTACATGTTTACTGCTTTATTATTACTGTTTTTGTGATCTTTTATTATAATTGTAGTTAATATAAATTTCTAGTGATATATGTGAGGAATTCACAATAAACCTGTGCAAGAAATTCATCAATTTTGTTGCATAAATTTCAATAGGTATTAACTTATTGGATAAATTTCATTAACTACCCTTGAAGTTTGGGCAAATACCAAAGAGGTCCAGAAGTTTTCAAAACTGACCATTTCAGTCCCTGAGTAAAATTAGACTCTAACGCCGTTAACCTCTCCTCTCATCCCTTTCTCTATCTATCCCTCTTCTCTTTCTTGACTGATAAAATAGAAACTCCCTTATAACTTTCTCAGTAAACAAACAAGAAAAGAAAATGCTTGAATGAATCCAACAATCAAAACGGAAAACACACAACAAAAATCACAAATCCATCAAGAACTGTGACAAAAAAAAATCAAAACCTCTC
The DNA here is from genome assembly GCA_028535165.1 of Quercus tomentella. Taxonomy (NCBI): domain Eukaryota; kingdom Viridiplantae; phylum Streptophyta; class Magnoliopsida; order Fagales; family Fagaceae; genus Quercus; species Quercus tomentella. The sequence continues at coordinate 80,394,282 of JAPQVY010000068.1, forward strand.
TTAACCAAAACCCCTTACCAATGGCTCTCAAGCTCAGCATCTTCATTAGCAAGAGAAAATCTTTGCTCAAACCATAGCAAACCCACAAAACCTTTGCTCAAACCAAAGCAAACCCACCTTGTCGATCCAAACCAAAATACACAAACCTCCGCCGTCGACCCACCACCGATCCAAACCAAAATCACAAACCTCCACCGCCAACCCATAACCGATCCAAACCAAAATCCACACCTCAGCCGCCGACCCAAACTAAAATCACAAACCTCCATCACTGACCCACAACCAATCCAAACCAAAACCCACACCTCCGCTACTAACCCATAAATAACCCAAACCAAAATCCACAAACAACCTCCATCGCCGACCCACAAATATCCCAAACCAAAATCCAAAAACAACCTTCACTCTACACCAAAACCCACGAACCACTGCTAACCCACAGCACGACGCCGTCGAAAGACCACGAGAACCAACACCAATCCACATTGAAACTCGTAAACGCCGCTTACCCACACCACGGCGCCGTCTCAAAGACCACGAGTGAGAAGAAAGGGACAAGAGAGTCAAAAAGAAAGGTATAAGAGTGGAAGAAGGTTAAGGCAGTCAGAGAGATTGAGAAGAAAAGTCTAAGAGTGGAAGAGGGATGAAGGATACAGAGAGAATGAGAAGAAAGAGGAATGAGAGAAGAAAGGTTTAAGTGAGGGTGAAAGAGAGAAACAAAAGTTAAATAACGGCGTTAGGTCCGTTTGGACTTAAAGGACTGAAAGGGTAAGTTCTGAAATCTTTTGGACCTCTTTAGTATTTGTCCAAACCTCAGGGATAGTTAGTGAAATTTACCCTAACTTATTTAGAACTCATAGGGATCGAAATAGAATTTTTCAATCAATATCAAAGCAATTAGAAAACGTGTCTAAATGCAAGTGTTTTCAATAAATAAAAACCAAGGAAGTCAATACCGTACCGGAAGCTGTACCAGTTTGGCTAGTGGTACGATATATTTCGGATACCGGTTAATACCGGTATACCGTTTTGGGTTGACCGCTATTTTTTACTACTTTATACAATATACAAAGTTATATTTCTAATAACTCAATATATCACTTTGGCAACTTTTTATATTTTTTTGGTGGAGTTAAAGTATTAGCAGCAGTGAAGCTAAATAGCTATATAACAAGCTTCACCAAAACACAAAAATGCATGTTACAATAGTGGAGTTATAGCTAAAATTTTTAAAAATTATAATAAGTTGCTAAAACAAATATTAATATTTTTTTTTACTCATATCTCTTCTACCTTGTCAATATCTTTTTTTTAACCCTCTTTTATTCTCCTTCACTCACTACCCTCTCTCCTTTAATAATTGATATATTAAAAGCTCATAAATATTTAAAGACTAACCGATAGGATTGATAGATTGAAATACTTTTCGGACCCAAAAAAAAAAAAAAAAATTGAAATGATTTACGTTAACCAATAAATTTTTTTTTTAAATGCTTAGAGTTTCCAACTTTCCAAGTCCTACACCTACCCAGTCAACTACTGAAAGTCCTAACACATTAGGAATTTTTTTTTTTTTTTTCCATTCCCTTTTTTTCACCTCCACACATCTTGCTTACAGTTGTAGCCCATTAGTCTTTCATTTTAAGTTTATTTGTTTATTTTTTTTCATTCTTTTTTTCACCTCCACACGTTTTGCTTTGAAGTCTTGTAGTTAGTCTTTCTTTCAAGTGAGTGTACAAAAACTAAAAACAGAGACAGATACACGTTGAGAAGTAAATGAAGAAGATGAAGGGGCTGTAGAAACAGATGCCGGCGAAACAAAGGAAAAGAAGAAGAAATGCGTAGCAGAGACAAATACGAAGAAGAGGAGGAAAAACCAAGGTAAGTGTGAGGAGGTGGATCTTGAAATTTGGGGAGTTTTCTGAGTTTTTTTTGTTTCGCCCGGTATCTATTTTCCGGCCGAAACCCGGTATTTATCCCGGTATGTCCGAAACAGCTCCGGTACAACCGGTATTTAAACCGAAACGAAACAAGAGCATTTCTGTACCGGCCTAAGCACCGGTACGGCAAATTCCGGCGGTATCGGCCGGTACGGTACGAAATTAACTTCCTTGATAAAAACCCCACAATTTTCTCAAGCTCACGCAAGTGAGCATGTTCAAGGATTCAGGAAATATCACTCCCTCCAAATATATACTAAAGTTACCACAAAGATCCCTGAAAATATATGGGGCAAGACTTAGGTACATTACTTAAGTATTGTTCCTTAAGTTCCCACTCCTAAAATTCTGAAGTGTGGATTTTTTGTCATGAGATGGAAGTGTATTTTTTAGTTAAGTAGCCACATGGCTGAATCTTAAAAGGGGAATCTAAAAAACAACATTTAAGGTACTGTACCTAAATTTTGTCCAAATATATGTATGTGGACCTCATCGCTTTGACATAGATACAGTGTTATGACAACAAAATGAAAACACACAGTTTCTCTCCTTACCCGTTTCCTTTGCCAAGGTGCACACATTGCTAATCAATTTCCTCGATAATTCATACCAGCTCAAACTGCAAGCCTATGCTGAGTTAACCTTCATAGCCTGGAAAAAGAATGATAGAAAGCTGAGTTTAGTTACAAGTAAGATCATAAATTTGCTTTGCCTTTTCTACAGATTAGTTTCGTCTCGTTACTCACTATAGAGATACATTTTCCAATAATTTTTTTTGCTTTGTTTAATACTTGATAGTTCTTTAACACATTAATTGCATTAATGCAGTCTGGTCGTTTAGAAAGTAGAGGAAGATGAATCCAATTTTCCAGCTAAGTTTGAAGAAGCTTTGGAATACATGGGAGATCCACATTATGGTTCTGCTCAGCCTAAGCTTACAAAGCATCCTAATCGTGATTGGCAACAGAAGAAAGTACACAGCCGGACACAGGCTTGAACTTGTTATATGGCTTGCCTATTTGTCTGCAGATTGGGTTGCAACAGTCTCACTTGGTGTACTCGCCAAATACTCCATAGAATGTGGAGAAGATTCCCTAGACATGAACTATACATTACTGGCGCTTTGGGCTCCATTTCTTCTCCTACATCTTGGTGGTCCAGACAATATCACTGCTTACTCCTTGGAAGACAATGAATTGTGGTTGAGGCACCTTCTTGGGCTAGTCGTCCAAGTGGGAGTGGCTGTCTACGTCTTTATAAGGTCCTGGACGAGCACCACACTAAACTTTCTAGCAATTCCAATGTTTATTGCTGGAATTATCAAATACGGGGAGAGGACTTGGGCCTTGAGATACGCGAGCAGCGGCAATTTTAGAGAATCCATGCTTCCTAAGCCTGATGCAGGCCCCAGTTATGCAAGATACATGGAGGAGTATAAGTCAAAAAAAGATGAGGGATTCAAGGTTAAATCAGGGACAGTCATTGTAGATCTAACAGTACATCATTCCTATAAAGCTGTGAAAAGTGACAAATTTCCAGATGCAGCTACTGAAAGTTCAAATATGTGTATAAAACACCCTTGAATGTTTAGACCCAAATAACAAAAATATCAATTCAAGCTTAATGTCAAACAATAAATGTGCGGAACATGAACATAAGCTAATAGTCGAATCGATAAACAATCTAAACCATAAAAAAATCACAATCACAGTAGTAATTAAATGGTAAAGATAAAGGGAAGAAAGATGCAAACACAAGGACAACACTCGATGTGTTATCAAAGAGGAAACCGAAGCCCTCGGCGTAAAACCTCTCCACTGCCCTCCAAGCGGTTAATAATCCACTAGAAAATGTAGTTGGGATACATGAACAGCAATAGACCCTCCAAGCCTAATCTACCCAGTGTACCTAAGCCCTCCAAGCTTCTTGCTTTAATGAGGTTGCGCCGAACCTATTTCTTTTCTAGCTTCCCGAATTCCGCTACTTGACCATAGCATCAACCAATGTGAAATTGGTTCCTTCCTAACTGCTTCCCAGAATACCAAACAGCCCTCTCACAGTAATGGATATGGTGAGAAAAGGTTTTGGTAAAATGCCTCTTAAGGATTTAACAATGGAGAGGAAGAAAGTTAAGGAATTTGAAGAGTCTCTTATGTAAAGATTGTGGATGAATCAATCTTGTTTTTCTCTAGGGTTTCTCTCTCAAAATTCTCTCTAGAAGCTCTCTTTCTTTCGTGGGTATAAAAGGTATTTATACTAGAGTGAAAATGGAATGTGAAGAGTCAGGATTTTCAAAATAGGGCTAGCTCGCGGCTTGACTGAGTCGCAAGATCCAGCCGCGAGATAACAGAACGGCCAGTTGTCCTATTTTGTCCTGTAGTGCTCTAGCTAGCATGACGCTTCAACTTCTGGCATGCCTGGCATGTGTGCATCTTCTGGCGGCTTGCAGCCGCGAGTCACCCGCGAGATCCAACCGCGAGTCTCTGTTTTCTTGCACACTCTTGAGCATTTCAACACTCTATCTCACCCACTACCCTTACAACAATCCCACCTAAATACAGGGTTACTAATTGCTGAAATACAAGCAAATTTGGCACGGAATAAAGCCAACAAGATGGTTGATTAAATTCAACCTTACAGCTACTTTACATGATGCTTACAATTACTTCGGCACTTTCAAGAGGCTATTTGCTGATCTCATCCTCAGCTTCCATGATACAGCCAGTCCTTCCAGAACCAGAATAGATCCTATGTTGAAGCTTTCAAAGTGATTGAGATTGAGCTAGGATTCATATATGATTTGTTTTATACTAAGGCAGCATTGGTTTATTCTCCTGTGGGTGGAATTCTGCGCTGCATCACTATTTCATCCACAGTTTCTGTATTTGTGGCCATCTTAATCATAGATAAGCATGGCTACTCGAAAGTGGACGTAATAATAACTTACTTATTGCAGGTTGGAGCAATTTGTTTAGAGATTTATTCAATAATCATACTACTTTCCTCAGATTGGACTATGCTATGTTTTAGTACACTCAAGAACATGCTGGTGGATTTCTTCTTTCGAGCCATTTTGTCAATTGCATCTACAAAAGGGTGGTCTAATTTCATGGCACAATATAATCTTATAAGATATTGCCTAAATGAGAGGCCACCAAGGTGTAGAGCTTTTCAAAAGGTCTTAGGCATTTACCAGTGGCTGGAGAAGCAACGGTACAAAGATTCCAAGGATGTCTCTAGTGACTTAAAAAAATTAATCTTTGAGCAGCTTGTGAAGAAGTCAAGGGGTGCCTCTAATTTAGATATTGCAGGAAATTATGTGCTCAAAGAGGTAAATGGGTACTTGAAAATGAAATGGGTGCCTCTAACTTGAACTTTCTTGATAAGTTTGGGTGGAGCATTGAGGTAGATTTTGATTAGAGCATACTTCTCTGGCACATTGCAACTGACCTCTACTACTATTCTGAAACAGACTCTGTTGATTATGTAAACCGTGAAAACAGCAAGTTGTTATCAGATTACATGTTGTACCTTTTGGTTGTCTTGAACTACGTCTTGACCTGATTCTCTACGAAAGAGGTATGTAGGCAGCCTTTCAAAGGCCCGGTCCCAATCATCCAAACAACCTTGGGGAGCAAAGTCAAAACAATGTGACAAAATTGTTTGGGTGCAAGTTAGGCTAAGCCCATTTGTTTTGCAACAAGTATGCTTAAACTTGGGGCATTGGCCTATTTATATTGTATACGGATATGTCCTTGCATGAAAGCATGTTTTCATTTGAGGCATCAATCCATTTTTTTTGTAAGCATGTCCACATTAGGGGCATTGGCCAAAATTGTTTCACAATAATTGGTTTCTAACAAGGTAGAGAAAGAAAGCCTTTTTGCAGGAACCAAGGATGGCGGATCATGATCTTCTTTCATGTTCCCCAATGGTCATAACATCAAATGAATTCAGCCTCAATCTAAGCATGGAATATGCCCCAAACTAGGGGCATTGGGAATTAAGCAAGGACTTATCTAGCAATCCGCATCAACTTCCACCCAAAGTTATTCTCATTCAAAGGATAGGTTTTTCAAAAAAAAAAAAAAAATCATCATGAATCAAACTTCATCACTTTTACTCCATCTTCATCTTCATCTTCTTCACTTTTTGATAATGAACAAATCTTCAACTCTTAAAAAAAAATAAAAAAATAAAAAAAAAAGATAAAATTTTCAAAAAAAAAGATTTTCAATTTAAAAAAAAAATATTTCCGTATCTTTAAAAAAAAAATAAAGAAGAAAAGAAAAGAGAGAATTTTCAAAAAGCCTTGGGACTTGGGGCATTGGGCTCGTGCTTCTTAGTTTGCTTTCAAAAAAAAAAAACTAGATCTTCAGTTCTTTCAATTTTTTTTTTTCAAGATTTCCAAATCTTTGAAAAAAAAAAAATCAAGAAGTCCCAAGAAAAATTTTCATTAAATTCTTCCCCAAGAACCATGAACAGAAAGCTATGATCCTTTTCTATATTCTCCAGTGGTGCAACATCAAGTCAATTGTCCACCTTCAGCATTCATCGAAGCATGGAATATGTCCCAAACTAGGGGCATTCGCCAGGTATGTCAAAGTCTTTTCAATGAATAACTCTGTTACTAATTGAAAGTATTTATTTTGCAGGTACTAGGGTAAAAGGCCCACACACATCGGTATGAATAATACCTTCCAATTCCATTGGACCTCTACGAAGCACGTCCAAATTTCAAATCCATCGGACCTCTGGGAAGCACGTCTAAATTCAAATCTATCGGATCTCTAGAAAGCACGTCCAAACTTCAAATCCATCGGGGAAGCACATCCAAATTCAAATCCATCGAACCTCTGGGAAGCACGTCCAAAATCCAATTCCATTGGACCTCTAGGAAGCACGTCCAATATCCAAATCCATCAGACCTTTGGGAAGCATGTCCAAATTCAAATCCATCGGACCTCTAGGAAGCACGTCCAAACTTTAAATCCATCGGACCTCTGGGAAGCACGTCCAAACTTCAAATCTATCGAACCTCTAGAAAGCATGTCCAAAATTCAAGATCACGACTAAAATCCTCATTTTGTTGTGACCACTGGTAAGCATGTCTTGTACTCATTTTTTTTCCACACACACCAAAAAAAAAAAAGAAAAAGAGCTGCATGTATGAACTACGTTTGGACCTGATCCTCTCACTAAGAGGTACGTAGGCAATCTCCCTTGAGATTCGGTCCACATTTTAACCATCTGCATTTTTATCTACATGCATCATATGTTCACCAAGGTTAAATACTGATTGCAAAGTTAGGTGTCTCTTTCATACATTGACATTTGCTTTTCAAGCTCTGCCAATTAGGGGCATTCTGTTGACATCCCATTTTGCAACCTGCATTTAACCTCACATGGAGGGTAAAGGGGTAATTTCGCTTTGAAAATATGCATCTTGATTTTGGTCACTAGTCCTTAATCTCATTTTACAAAAATGATCTTGATGTTGTAATGATCAAATTGACTAGTCATAAGCCCTAATCGGACCATCAGATTGAAAGTTATCATCAAATCAAATTTTAATGGCCGAGATGCACTATCACAAATTGAGTCCGACTATATGTGATTATGAACAATTGATTCCAATTGGTTATAATTATAATTGATTCCAATTGGTTATAATTATAATCAATTTGAGATTAATGATGTGTCATAATTTGATTGGTTAGGACTACATTTTATGGTGAAGTTGCATACACCTAATTAATTAGATAAGTAAACATTAATTATTCAATGAGTAATTTGTGCAATTATCTTTTAATTAGGGTAAATTTGGAACCAATTAAGTCTAAGATGAGAGTGATTGGCGCCATTTAATGTTAATTGGGAGCTAATTTGGGACCTATTAATGTTAACTGTGCTGAAATAATTTTCTAACAAATGACCTCTGCACACCATTTCATCGATATCTCTCAGAATATTTTTGAATCTATGAATGAGGTTAATTTTCCCAAAAACTAGACATCTGGGGCTTCAATTTGAGCATAAGGACAAGACAATTCCGATCAGAATTGAGTCAGATATGATTTTTCGAAGTTGGCTCTATAGGATGTTACAGCAGTTACGGGAAAACCGAATTTTGGCTTGCTCCTCACTCTCACCAATCTCCACATTTAATGCACCAGATTTCTCCAAAGGCTAAAATGAGGTCTAGGTTTATGATTCTTTGTCAATTCTCATTAAATGACTTTCTATTCATATTTCCTCCACTGCTACTATATAAGCCCCCCCCCCTCCCCCCAATCCTTCATTCTAGGACACAAAAATCCCCTCTCTTCCCCTCTCTTGAGTTCTAGTGAAGTTGAGTAGTCTTGTCATATCTTGGTTTTCTTGAGACTCAAGGTATTGAGTGAGACTCACTCTTCCTCTCCTAATTCTTCTTTTCCTCCACCCTTAGGACCTTTACCAATAGTCTCTTGCTCTATCATATGGATCTTGCATGAAGGTATAATCCATTTCCCTAACTTTTTTTTGTATTGCCATGATGAGAATTAGAATTAAAGCATGATAGTAACTATTTAAATTCTCTTGAATATGTTTGAATGTTCTTAAATGTTCTTATGTGTTTTTCATATGTTCTTGGCTGTTCATCATATGTTCATGCATAACATTAGCTTTGATCTTAAATCCACATCAAAAACATGAAAAAGATGTTTGTTTAATAATTCTTTTAAATTCTTGAATCTAGGATATCACAATCCACACATATTCACTAGAATTTATTTTTCAATCCAAATGAAATGCATAATAAATTGAATTAGAGTTTATCACGTACACACACAATGAATTCAACAAGAAAATTGATGGATAACATATTGGATGATGTGATATGAATGTTGGCCACTATAGTCTAGAAGACCGGTTTCACCGGGCAAGGTGGGTGCCTAACATCTTCCACCTTGTAACATAGCCTCCGAACTTAGATCAAGGGTTGATAGACCAATTTTTATCATTGTAATTTTCAATTACTAGATTGCAACTAGGAAACAAAGCTATGTACTTTATCTTAGATTGTATCTAGGATCAAAGCCATGTAATTTTCCTATGATCGATGTAAGTTCAATTGAAAATTAATAAAATGAGGAATTTTTCAATTTTGGTTTTCTTATTTATCCCAATAATTAAATAAGTGGCGATTCCATTGTAAAAACCTTAATCTAAAGGGGAAAATATAACTAGTCAAACCTCCATTTTGAGAGGCAATAACACGACTCTACCTATTCATGTGGGTTTGGCCCAACATCCTAAAAAAGAGGGCCGGGGGTGCGGTCTCTCATAAATTTCTATCTATTTTATAAAAAGAATCTATTTTTTATATTTTACACCACCACTTTAACAAAGCACCTACATCAGTTTATCTATTCTAAACATTTATTTTAATAAAATATTTATTCTATTGCATTTTTTTACTATTTCCTTCCCACACTCTCCTTCTCTCTAGAACTCTTTCACTCCCTCTCTTTTCCTCTCTCTCACAGAGACCCACATTGCCCAAAATCACCAATAATCAACCACCATCAATGGAGCAACACAACCCACCCTCAACCCACCCAACCACCATCAACGGATAAAACCCACGAATGGATCAGCCACCATCATCAACTCATCATCAATGGACCATCAGTCCACCAAAGCTACCATCAATGGCTCAACCCCACACCCATCATCAACCTACCATCAGCCCACCCATCATCAACCCACCCTTCATCAAGCAACCAAACTCCATCAACCCATCCTTGATTGACTAAGTGACCCATCTCTTTGGTGTTTTTGGCTGTCAGGCGGTAAAAATGGTTAGGCCAGGATGTGGGTTTGTGGTTGGTTTAGGGTGGTGGTTTGGGAATGAAGGAGAAGAAGAAGAAGAAACAAGGAAGGGAAAACAAAGATTGAGGAAAAAATATCAAAGGAGGATAGGAATCTTATGTGAAGAGAGAAAAAAAAATTAAAGAAACCAAGGAAGAGATGGTACTTGGTATGTAGAGAGAGTGAAGAAGAAAGAGAGCAAAAGATAGGACTATGACAAGAAGAGAGAGAAAAGAGATAGAAGAAAAGGAAATTAATAAAACAATTTATGGAAAGCTACAATGTAGCTCCTTAGTATATTTGCACAATTATAGATAGCTCTGATGTGGGAGGTTTTCATGTCATATTATGTAAATTTTATCACTTTTTTGTATTTTAGAAGCACTGATGCAATTGCTCGAACAAAGCTATAATTGCATGTTTTTCGTTTTCATACACTAGATTGATTGCACACTTTGAAAGTTTGACGTAGTTATGATAACATCATCAATGATGACTAAGGAATTTCAATTTTGCCAGAAATTAAAGTTGCATGTGTGCCAACTGCCGGTTGAAATTAAAAGTTAGAAAAAATAACTTTCAATCTCAGCCATTAAATAAAAAATATTAAAAAGAAGTAAAAAGTTAAAGTTAAAAAGTTAAAAATGTAAAATACTTGTGAAGGAAAATGGAAAATTGCATGGTGCAACTGATCTCAATCCATATATATTTCTTGAAATTAGTTATTATTACCAACTTGTGGGGGATTGTCGTAAATAGGTTGGTTTAATTAACTTTGTCATAATTAACCTGTTATTATTATTATTAGGATTTTACATATTAACGTATGCTCTAAGGGCACATTAGTAAACTATTTTAGAAATTTGTAAGGTTGAATTTATTCAACCATCTAATCGGCTTTATTCCGTGCCAAATTTGCTTGTATTTCAGCATTTAGTAACCTTGTATTTAGGTGGGCTTGTTGTAAGGGTAGTGAGTAAGATAAAGTGAAGATTGCTCAAGAGTGTGCAAGAAAACAGAGACTCGCGGCTGGATCTCGCGGGTGACTCGCGGCTGCAAGCCGCCAGACGCAGCACACGTGCCAAGCATGCTAGAAGGTGAACAGTCATGCTAGCTGGAGCACTACAGGACAAAACAGGACAACTGGCCATACGGTTATCTCGCGACTGGATCTCGCGACTCAGTCAAGTCGCGAGGCCAAGCCGCGAGCCAGCCCTGTTTTGAAAAACCTGACGTTTCACATTCTCCTCTCACCTCAGTATAAATACCCCTTATACCCACAAATGAGAGAGAGCTTCCAGAGAGAATTTTGAGAGAAAAACCCTAGAGTAAAACAAAATTGATTCATCTACAATCTTTACATAAGTGTCTCTTCAAATTCCTCAACTCTCTTCCTCTCCATTGCCAAACCCTTGAGAGGCTTTTTACCAAAACCTTGTTCTCACCATATCTATTACTGTGAGAGGGTTATTTGGTGTTCTGAGAAGCAGTTAGGAATGAACCAATCTTCATTGGTTAATGCTATGGTCTAGTAGCAGAATTCGGGAAGCTAGAAAAGAAAAAGGTTCGGGGCAACCTCGTTGGAGCAAGAAGCTTGGAGGGCTTAGGTGCACTGGGTAGATTAGGCTTGGAGGTTCTATTGCTGTCCATGTATCCCAACTACATTTTCTAGTGGATTGTTTACCGCTTGGAGGGCGGTAGAGAGGTTTTACGCCGAGGGCTTCGGTTTCCTCTTCGATAACACATCGCGTGTTGTCTTTGTGTTTGCATCTTCCTTCCCTTTTATCTTTGCCTTTTATTATCTGTTGTGGGTTGTGATTTTAATTTGGCTTAGATAGTTTTTCTAATTCTACATTATAGCTTATGTTCATTTTCCGCACACTAATTGTTTGACATAAAGCTTGAATTGGTTAATTTGTGAATTGGGGGTCTAAATGTTCAAGAGTGTTTTTACACTAATTGAACTTTCAAAATTTTTTTATAAAAAAATGAAAAAGTAATTAAATATTTCGGCAGCTTTTTCAATTTCCCATAAAAATTTTCCTAAAATGGATGATAAATTATGCCCTAAAGGCATACATTGACCAGACCCTTATTATTATTATTTTTTATACAAGATATAAATTCTACTCTAGTCTAATTTAAATTTGCAAACTCGCACCCAACTCAACCCATTGTAAAGAAGAAAAAAATAATAATAATTGGCAACCCAACCCACCCAACCCAATGAGTTGGGTTAGATTTAGTTGGTTTTGGTGGATTGGTGGTTTGGCTTTACAACCCTAGTCCCAAACCATAACTTACACCCATAGCAACAGGAACAACAAATCCAAAAAAGCCAAATCCAAGGAAATCTCAAACAAAATTCACCATCCCTAAAACCCCATTCAAATTTCCCTTGCAATTCACATAACCCTAAATGCATTTGAAATCAAAATCCAAGTTGAGCACATGCAAGCAACATCAAATCTTAACAACCAAGCCAAATCTAAATCCTCAAAACCAAAGATCAAACAAAGAAAAATAGAAGAAGAAATAAACTATTGTCATAAACCACCGCTATAACTAGTGGAAATGGTTGTGGTCGCTTGAGTTCAGCTGTGGCTAAGCTTGGTGCAAAGAGAATAAAGAGAGCGAGATTGAAAGAAAGTGAGGGTGAGATCAAAGAGTGAGAGAGAGGGTTCAATGAGAGAGAGAGAGAGAGAGAGAGAGAGAGAGAGAGAGAGAGAGAGAGAGAGAGAGAGAGAGAGAGAGAGAGAGAGAGAGAGAGTAAAATATTAAAATACAAAGCAAGAGTGTTAGTAATTATGAATGCTCTTATCTTTTCGAACCTCGGTAATACCGAGATGGGTCTCTAAGAGGCCCATGAAAGTTTTCTAACGGCATGATGTGGCCACACATACATTTGGGCCCTGTCGTGGAGGCCTTTTTAACGATTGTTAAGTTGGTTCCCTTAAGTTTATTCAGAATCAAAAGGAACTGTGAATTTCACACAGTTTGTTACGTACGGGCCATAGATTACTGAACTAGAGCTCCATGATCATTGGAATGCAAACTCATCCACTATAGAATTTTGAAGATGATTTGTACTAATGGCAATACCACAATACCAAACTAATGTGACAAAACAAACGGGTACATAAAATCCTTCCCGTCTTTACTATGTGCTTGTTATGTTTTCTTTTGTAATTAAGCAATTTGATAAGAACCGTCCAGACCAGCAATTTTTGCTTGTTAGCCTTGGGTGACAGCTCCACAAATCCTACTCAGTGTAACAGGATTTGTTTTTTTTTTTTTTTTTTTTCATAAAATGCTATAGCTTTTGGTTATGGTTTGTTGAAGCTTTTTTTCATTGAGGGTGATTTAGAGATAGTCATCAACTCCTCACGAGACGAAGCTAATTCTATGTCCTCGTTTGGTCACCTACCTCAAGATACTATATGTCATATAGAGAGACCTTTAGCAAAAAAAAAAAAAAAAAAAAAAAAAAAAAAAAAAAAAAAAAAAAAAAAAAATTTCTCATGTTAGGCATGAAGGTAATTCTGTAACTCATAATTTTGCTAGACATGCTTTACATGTCACAAGTTTTTTGGTTTGGATAGAAGATGTTCTGCCACTCCTTTATGTTGTAATTCAAGCTGACTTAGTTTTGGTTCCTTAAAAAAATTCCTCGGCTTTCTTCTCAAAAAAAAAAAAATCATATTTTTGTTATTGGTTGCCAACACCTAATCCGTTGGACCTAACACATTTTTAGTAAGATAACCTATTTAAAAGTCACATAATTTGCATAAATGACTCATTAAATCATTTATATAAAGTAAGGTAGATGGTAATTTGAAATGCCAGATAATAAAATTAAAGTTCTTATTTCAACTCAATTTGGTAGAAAACTTTATTCATTAAACAATTAGTCATTTAACATGTATAGTTGAGACTATCAACTACATGTTTGTAAGTTGTAACCAACCAACTGAAAATTACCGATTTTGTTGAATATCTATCTATACTTGATAGCAAGTGCTCGTGAAGTTGTGACAGTCGCGAGTTCATAACGCTGGTTTGCTAAAATTTCTATAAAAGTTCTTTCACTAAATTAAGTGATCATTTGAGTTATGTTGTTATACACTTATACTAGATATGTCACACTTTCCCACCTCTTGTTTGTTTCTTTGTTTTTTGATTGCTAAAGTCTGAACCCACCTCCATGTATTTGATGTACTTTTTCGTTGCCAAAGTCTGAAACCCAACTTTTTTGTGGTATAAATTTGACAAAGGAACTCTCTTCTTCAAAAGAGTTGGTGAACGATGCTTGTCATACTAAAGAAGACAAAAACTGGTGATGTACAAGAGGAACATATTACTTAATTTCTTGTCAAAACGTAGGACTCAACATTTTATAAACAATCAATCAAGTAGTGAAAAGTGATCTAGTGTTCAAGCGTGTCTTATCTTTTTAGTTTTTATAACAAAGCTTTAATTAGTTGCATGTTTTTCATTTTTTGTTTTTTTTTTTTTTTTTTTTTTTTTTTTTTGTGGAAACAAGATAGAAATTTCACTCTAACCTAATCTAAGTGTATATGTGTGTGAAACTTTCTCCTAGAGATTTGATCCTCGGCCCTTGTCTCCACACCCCAAAAGCACTTATACTTGTAGAGTGACCATCGCACCAAAGGTGTGCGGTGGTCATGTTTTTTGTTTTTGATAAACTGGATTGGTTGCACTTTCAAAGTTTGACATAGTTAAGACTTAAGATAATATCATCAATGACGTTTGAGAAATTTCTGTTTTGCCAAAACTTTAAGTTGCATATGTGCCAGTTGTCGGTTTGGTATTGCAGTAGGAAATGCCTTTATAATGCCAAAAGTCTTGTAATTCAATTGACACATCCTTAAAATACATCAACATCACCAATATATATATATATATATATATATCAAAAATATATAAAGTATTACAATGTCATTCTACTAACAAAAATAAAAAAATGATAGATAAGAAATAAAGTGAGAACTAAAAATAATTAGATAAAAGAAATAAAGTAAGGGAGATCCTGCAATGATAATAGAGAAGAAAAAAAAATGAGAGAGAGAGAGAGAGAGAGCAATAGATGATATTTGCTACAACGGTGAACAGAGTTGCTGAAGAGGGCAAAGTTGTTGTGACTATAAAGCTGAAGAGCGCAAAGTTGCCGACGCACCAAGGAGAAATCATGACAATAGTATTTCTCTTTGTATTGTTTTTATAAGAACAATGAAATTATAAATTATTTTTATGTAATACGTTGAACAAGTTATAAATTTTTAATTATTAGGGATTTTCATTTTTTGTTTTTTAATAGGATTTTTGTTGAATAATTTGCTCACTTGTTTTTTTTTTTTTTTTTTTTTTTTTTTTTTTTTTTTTTTTTTTTAAGGGGTTAATGAATATGTTTGGGGAGCCATAATTATATTTTGAAGTAATGTTATGTCTACAATATTTTCAAAATAAATATTACTAGTCGCTAACACGTGCAATGCACAAGAATATCCATTAAATGAGTTTCGGGTGAAAAATAGAAATGTTGTTTTATTTATTAATTTTTTGGGGGAAGGAATAAAAGACATAATGTTACATCTCTAGTTTAGTTTGTGTTGTATATATAAATATATGCAAGATAGATTGTAATATATATATATATATATATATATATATATTTATATACACACCAAAGGGTGCCTATTAAAAGGTCATAACTATTCAAATTGGATATATCAAAAGGTGCCTGTTGAACAAAAATGTGCTTATTGACTGAAAATGTGTCTATTGAATGAAAACATGTCTATTGAATGAAAACGTGCCTATTGACCCGAAAATGTGCCAGTCGAAAGGTCATAATCTTTTAGATATAAATAGTTGTTCATATTCATTTGATAACTTCTTCTCAATTTCTTATCTTTCATATTTCTTAGAAACACAAGAAACCTATGAGTATTCTTCAAAATTGGTATTTGTAAGTTAGGTTTTTTTTGTTAAATAGTGAAAAGGTCAAAGAATCAAACTACACCAACAGTAGCAACAATGATATTGAACAATCTTTTCATTTAGTAAATTCTCCTTAACTTCCTCTCTTTCATATTCCTTAACTTCTTCATTTGACAATTGCCACCCTGACCCCGCCCAAATAGTGACAAATGTTTTTGTAAGTAACAATAGTAGTACAAATAAAACACCAACAGATAGCATCAAAGATAGCAAATTGTATTACACGTAATCAGTGCCTACTGAAAAAGAATTATGAAAAGAAATTATGTCAATTTTGGTGGTAATAGCATTACTCAAAAAGAAATTATGCCTAGCATTATACATGGCGAGTTGTAATTAGTGAAGGTGTGTCAGTAGGCCATGTGGGGACACACCTTCACCAATCACAACTCGCCATGTGACGAGTTGTGGCACAAAGTTATGCCAATTTCGTTGGTACCAGCATTATTCTTTCTTTTTTGAATGTGAAGGGAAAAAAATTCTAAATGCTAGGAGTTCCTCTTTTGATTTCAAAATAAAATTTGTTATTTGACATTTATTACTTTATTTCTAAATGTAATTACTCTTCATTAATGAAGATATTTTTGAAGAGTGTAATGAAAGGTTTATTCTGGTAAATTATGGTCACAATTAAACGGTTGGATTTAAAGAAAGGCACAGTTAAAGTTTAGCCAAAGTTGGTCAAACCCGATCAAACTTAATAGATGGTCCCGATACTACTGGACTTGGTGAAATTCATATTCAAATCTTGATCATTAGAATTGAAGAGTACGGTGACATATTGGTGTTGGTAAAATTTGAGACCAATTGGATGGTTAGATTGAGAGAACATAGTCATATAGGTACACAACACATGTCCATCACGTGCCATACTTAGAACTGCTCCCACTCCATTTCTGATGCTATTGACGACTCCATCGAAATAAAGCTTCCAATGCCATGGTTCTACATTTCTTGGTTCTATTTCTATTGCTAAAACATCCTCGTCTGGGAAGAGGGATTCTGAGAAATTTGGATCGTTGAATGGCTGATATGCTAAGTAATCTACTATGGCTTAGCCTTTGACGACCTTTGCACTGCAAACACAATATTGAATTTAGATAGCTCTGCTAGCGAGAGATCTTCCCTGTAAGGGTGGGCTTTTCAAAGATTTACTTGATGGGGTCCATGCGGGAAATCAACTGCGTGGTGAAGCAAAGCATGTACTACCGCAACTTACGCGAGGCCCACGCTAGGGCATAGCATGTCTTTTCAATGGCAATGTAATTGATCTCACAACTAGTGAACTTCTTAAT
This sequence comes from Quercus tomentella, assembly GCA_028535165.1. Lineage (NCBI taxonomy): Eukaryota > Viridiplantae > Streptophyta > Magnoliopsida > Fagales > Fagaceae > Quercus > Quercus tomentella. Next base: position 80,411,392 of record JAPQVY010000068.1, read on the forward strand.
CAAGTAGTAAATTGCCTTCTCTTTTTGATCGGGTTCATTTAGCGGGCCTAACATGCAACCCATGGATGTCTCTTGCATCGCTAGGTAGAGAATCAACGGATGTCCTAGCATTGGGAGAACCAAAATAGGAGGGTTCAACAAATTCCACTTAATCTTGTCAAATGTTGCTTGACACTCATCAATCCAATCTACCTTTGTATCTTTCTTCAAGAGCTTGAACAAGGGATCGCATGTAGCAGTCAACTGTGCTATGAAGCGAGCTATGTAATTGATCCTTCTTAAGAAGCTTAGAACTTATTTCTTAGTTTTCAGCACGGGCATGTCCCTGATGGCCTGGAATTTTGCTAGGTCCACTTCAATTCCTCTTTGGTTGACTATGAAGCCAAGCAATTTCCCTGAATTGGCTCCTAAGATGCACTTGTTAGGACTAAGCCTCAACCTGCACTTGACAAGGCACTTGAATAGCTTTCTCAAATCTATCAAATGATCTCTAGCTTTCCCAAAATATTCAACCTGTGCGTGACTTGGCAATCATATCGTCCACAAAGACTTCGATCTTCTTATGCATCATATCATGGAACAAGGTCACCATGGCTCGCTGGTAGGTCACACGAGCATTCTTTTGACCGAATGACATGATATCATATGCATAAGTTTACCCTTTATAACATGAGCAAATTAATTATTACCAAGCCTAAATTTATCTTGAATATTTTGTAGAAAAATAGTTTCAACTATTCTATTATATTTATTAGAAAAAACATATTACTAGAAACATAGTAATCATTTAGTTCTATTTCGGTTTAATTTCACAAAATATTTCATTCTAGTCACTAACACTTTAACTCTAATCGGTTTTGGTTGTTTTAGCAATTTTTAATCAATTAAGTAGGCATGCATTCGAAATATTATTATTTTTTAAGTTAAAGCTTCACATCTAATAATTTTACTTATTAATTTTTAAAAAACAAGATAAAATAAAAACTACAATGAATAAATGAACAAGTAAATGTGTAATGAGAAGCATTAATTTACAATTTGATATTCTAATGATTAATTCGAAAAGCTAATCTTGGTCCTTAAAATGATTTATTATTAGTAGGTGTATTTTTTAACCATCACAAATAATACACTTTTTGTGAGGAAATTCTATTGTCCCTCGCAAAAAGTATGGAGGGAAAAATTTCCCTCCAAAAGTTTTGATATTTTAATGATTATTTGTGTAGTCCAATCTTAGTTCTCACAAATAATCTATTATTAGTGAGGGCATTTTATTAACCCTCACAAATAATATTATTTTCGCGAGGGATTTTCATTGCCCCTTGCAAATAATTTGACAAAAACTTTTATCTCTAAAAAAAATTTATATTTTAATGATTATTTACGAAGGTCAATTTAGTCCTCGCAAGTAATTTAGTCTTCGTGAGGACATATTTTTAACCCACACAAAAAATAAACTTTCTACGATGGATTTTTATTGTCCCTTAGAAATAATTTGGTGGGAACATTTCCCTCCAAAAATTTTGACATTTTAATGATTATTTGTGAATGTCGATCTTGGCCCTCGCAAATAATTTAGTATTAGTGACGGAATATTTTTAACTGTCACAAATAACACACTTCTTGCAAGAGATTTTTAATTGTCCCTCGCAAATAATATGGAGGGAAAATTTCCCTCCAAAATATTAGCATTTGTGACGGCTACAATACATAATTGCGACGGTTTTTCCTGTTGGTCAATATTTCACATTTTACCAAGTATTTGCGAGGGTTTTATTTTGCCATCAGAAATAGGATTTTTTGTGAGGGCTTTTTGGGTCCGTCAAAAATTCTTCGTCGCTAAAAGGCATTTTTCTTGTCGTTATAATATGTTTCTTGTCAAAATGTAGGCCTTAACATTTTATGAACAATCAATCAAGTAGTGAAAAGTGGAAATGTTGAATCGTGGGAGAAAATGGGCAAATGCCCCTTTCAAAAAAAAAAATCTAGCATTTTGCCCCCTTTCCCAAACTAATTAGGGAAATGCATCTCTTTTGAAACTCGATTTATAAAAAAAAAATCGTGTTATAAAAAAAAAAAAAAAAAAAAAAAATCTAGAGCCCTATAGTGGCGTTTTGTAATCCGATTTCTATGAAGTCGAGTTACATGCAATTTTTTTTCTTTTTTTTACCTATAACTCGACTTCATGGAGATCAAATTACAAAACGCCACTATAGGTCCTTAAAACGTCATTATAGGCTCCTTAAAAACGTCACTATAGGGCTTAACTCGATTTTGAGAAAATCAAGTTTCAAAAGAGGGGCATTTCCCTAATTAATTTGGGAAAGAGGGCAAAATGCTAGATTGTTTTTTTGAAAGGGGCAAAAGCCAATTTTTTCCTTGAATCGTGTTTTGTCTTTTAATAACAAAGCTTTAATTTGTGGCATTTGGTTTTTTTGATAAACCGAACTGGTTGCATTATGAAAGTATGACTTACTTATGAAAGATCATCAATGACGACTGAGAAATTTCAGATATGCCAAAAATTAAAGTTGCATTTGTGCAAATTGTTAGGTTTGGTATCCTTACATGAAGACTTTATCAAAAATCGCTTTAACTAATTAACTGGGAATTAGTTATTATAACCTAATAGTGGGGTATTGTCATAAATAGCTTGGCTTACTTAATAATAAAGTAAAGTTTGCAAGCATATGGTTCTCCTTATATTTCATCATCAAAATAAGGTTTTACTTATGAGCAGGAACTACCATATATGATAACGTCCAGGTAGAGAAGCTACAGTTCTTAATCATTTTACAATTTTTTTTAAAAAAAAAATGAAGAAGTGGCAATATCATAGGTGACAAGTAGAATATTGAATGACGTCATTGATGATGCCCGGATCGTCAGTAGAGATGCTCGTCCAGACGGGAGTCGTCCACGCACCTAATCTTAATCTTGAGACAAGCTGAAAGGGAAGTATGGTCACCGGCGTGGTGCCTACCACAGAGCCTCTGATGCCAAAGTTAGGATAGATAGAATTTTAAGAAAGTAATATGGAAATACTAGGAAATTATGTTGTGTCAATGTACCTTTTCTTTGGATCTTGTGGGTTGGTATTTATACAGGTTTTTGCCTCTTTCTTCTAGCCGTTGGGACTGCCTTAATGGTGATTTTATTCTCGAATCAGGAATGTCCTCATGGAACATTGATGGTGGGTTATTTCCCCAACGGTGTAGAGGTTCATCAGTGCTTTGTAACGCCTCATTAATGATTGAGGACTGACGAGTTTGTTTTGGCCTGATGACGCTTATTGGTTGGACAGTTTCCAAGATCATACTCGTCATTGCTTCGCTCTGTGGACGAATGGGTAATTGGGATCGTCAGTCATGATCATAAATGACGTTATGGTATTAATTATGCCGAAATAAATAATCTTGTAACCAACGGACGACAGCGGCTAGAAGGGCAATCATGGGTCAGTTAATCACCATGAATAACAAGATGTACATGCATAACTCTGATAGCCAGAAGGGCCATTAAAGGCCCATAACGGTTAATCTTGAACTACACTTTGCCAATAGTAACATCATATTGATTTTTAATGATCTGAATTAACAGGTTGGAAATGTATAGTTTTTTATATTCTCTCTTAATGGCTTTTAGAAAGAATACATGTTTTTTTTTTTTTTTTTTTTTTTTTTTTTTTAAATTTATAATCTTTGTTTTATTTATTTATTTATTTATGATAAACTGAACCGGTTGCATTATGAAAGTATGACTTAGTTATGAAACATCATCAATGATGACTGAGAAATTTCAGATTTGCCAAAATTAAAGTTGCATTTGTGCGAGCTGTCAGGTTTGGTATCCTTGCATGAAATAACTCTATCATAAACTAATTAACTAGGAATTAATTATTATAACCTAATAGTGTTATTGTCATAAATAGCTTGATTTACTTTTTTTTTTTTAATTTTTTTGAGAAACAAACATATAAACACAAGGGAGAGAGAAAGGGGTTATAACACAAAGGCACATCACAACTCTACTCAAAAGCCATGGTAACTTTTAAGGGATGGTGGGGCAAGTTATACTACACAGAAAATACTCTCTTAAGTGGTTTACTTAATAGTAATAATAAAGTAATGTATGGTTGTACGCGGGCATATGGTTCTTCTTGTATTTCATCATAAAATAAGGTTTTGCTTGAAAGCGGGCGCTACTATACATGGTTACATTCAGGTAGTGAAACTACAATACCTAACATTTTTACAAAAATAAATAAATAAAGAAGTGGCAGTATCATAAGCAACAAACCAAGGGAAAACCATTTTGTGACCACATGCTACTTCATGACCTATTGCACGCTTCTAATATTAATTGGAACTCTCTACACAAACCGCTTTTGTGACTTCAAAAACACAACACCAACATAATTAAAGTTGTGGCAAAAACTAAATCTGTAATTCTCGATTGATCCAGAGTGGTGTTAAGAGTATGTTGAGAAATAGAATCTCCTCTATCTTTGAGCTGAACATAGGTCTTCGTCTTGGACATGAAAATACACCTTATGACTCAACAAGACTTACACTTTGCCATTATTTAACCTATTTGTTAGAATATATGAAAAATATAATAGAGAGAGTATAAAGAGAAGAGAGAGCACAAGGATTATGTAGTTCAACCTTATAGCCTACGTCAACACAGAAAAGCCCTTGATAGCTACATCTTCACTATATTCTCAATTGTGTGTTTCAATGAACCCTAAGCAAGGAATATATAGGGATTATGAGTTAAGATTAGGTATGCATGGGCTTAACAATATAATTGGGCTTCTTGGGTGAATACATAATTAATTTATAAATTTAATATCTCTAACACTATAGAATTTTTTTTAGTTTATTATTGTAAGTTGACAAATTGTGAACAAATATAGATGGAGAATTATAAAATACTTTGAGGAGACAATAATATCAAAATCTCTCTTTTCATATGAATAATTGATCTTAGTATGAATTTAATTAGTGGGATTTTCAATATGCCAATGTAATATCAATTTGAATGACACATGTCATCATTTGATTTAATTAATATAATGACATATTAATCTAGAATTTGTCACTAAATTTTTTATACGGCATTTTGTAATTGACTTGACAAATTTTTGCCTCCTACAAAGGGTAATGCTTAAATTGTATTTAATATTTTATAAAATAATTTTTATATATATAATTCAAAAAATAAAGTCATATCTATATATATATTTTTTTTTTTAAAAAAAAAAAGTAAACATAACTACTGTTAGGTTCTAAATGTTTAGAACAATTGGCAAATCGTGAACACAAACTTGTCTAGATATAGATTTTAGAGTCTATAGATTTTATTAGACAATGCTCAAGGTGATTCAAGTCAAGATTCAAGAATATACAAGCTGCAGGAAGAAGATTTCATAATCTGTCTGGTTCGACTGATCGAAAGACAGGCTCGATCGATCGAAAGTCGTATCTGCAGAATTTTAATTAAACCCAAACAGCAGTCCAAGCCCATTTAGGATTAGGGTTTCTAATCTACTTCTCCCAGTATATAAAGGAAACCCTAAGCACGTTTTTTATAAGGGCTTTGCAGAGAGAAAAGAGTGTGCCTCTTTTGTATTTAGGGTTTTGTTCCTAAAAAGCTCTCTTATGTCTTCTACCGGTATTATTCCTTGAAGAATCTCAAGATCCGGTATTGTAGAAGTTGCTGCCTTCTCTAGTCATCAAAGGTGTTGATGATCTAAACCTTCAAGGGTGGTCTTGGAGTCACAAACAGGAGAGTTTGTGTTGCTAAACCTTTGAGTGGGATCTCAAAGTCACAAACGGGGGTGTTTGTGTTTTGCAAAGGCCAAAGAAAGAAGGAGTCCGTGGATTCGGAGCTTGCACGTGGTCGTGTCGGTAAGTTCTACTGGTTGGTAGCAATAAGAAGTCGAGCGGGGGGGCATGTAAGTCTTATTGTATGAACTTCGATTCTTTCTAGTGGATTTGCGTTTTACCTTGAGGATAGCTAGGTCAAATCCTCCCCAGGTTTTTATCGGTTTGGTTTCCTAGGTGATCATATCTTGTGTTATTTATTTTCCGCTGCTTTGCATGATATGATCTTTATAATTGTGATAACCTAGATTTGTTAAATTGGACTAAGTAACAACTTGGCTAATTACCTAGGTTAAATCAATTGTGTTTTAAGGGGTCTAAAAACCATCAAGTGGTATCAGAGCGGGTAGCTCTTTTGTTTTAGATCTTTTGATCTAAGAGCTGATCCTTGACCCCTGTTGTCATGGATAATTTGAAGTGTCTTTTTGATCATGTTTCTGCTCATGCTTCTGTTGATTTTATTGATGCTTGTGAAACTCTTCGTAAGGAATTATTGAAATCTATGAAAATTGCTAAGAAATTCAAGGAAGAGTTAAAATTGGCTAATCTTGGAAAAGAGGAATTGATTGTTAGATTAAATGAATCTAATAAAAAGAATGAATTTTTGAGAAATCAAATTTCCTCTCAAGATGAGAAGATGAAAAGCTTGGAACAGGAGTTAGTTGAATCTAAAGCTAAAATTGAAAATTTGACTAGTACCAAGTCTGCTGTTGATAACAGAAGTGTTTCTGTTTCTCTTAAGCCTAAAACTGAAAAAGTTTATATCCCTCCTTTTAAGAGGAATAATAAAGAAAAGGCTTATTTTGCTAGGTTAGACAAAGGTAAAAGTTCTGATGTTAACGCTGAAGTTTCTAAACCTATGTCTAAACCTATTGTTAGAGAGCATAATAAATCTGTTTTTGTGCCTACTTGCCACCTTTGTGGTGTTGTTGGTCATATTAGACCAAATTGTTCTTTGTTGAGCCAAAAACCAAAATCTGAGACTAGATTTGTTGTTAGGAATACTGATGTTCCTAAATTTATTCCTGTTTGTCACTTTTGTGGTGTCCATGGTCACATTCGTCCTAATTGTTATAAACTGAAATTTAAGCATTCTGTGTTTCAATCTAGGATTTGTGATGATATTTCTCCTGCCATAAGTCTATATAAATTGTTTCATATTATTTTGAAAAATTTAAGCTTGTTGGCTTGTGAAAGGAATTTGCAGGATTTTAGTCTTTCTCAGAAGATTGGTGTAATCCCTCAAATATACTCTGCTTCACATGGATTTTCACCTACAAAGCCGAAGACTCGTGCTAGATGGGTGAGAAAAGATTCTCTAAGGTGAGTGTTGCTGACTTGTCCCTGATTTAATTCTTTCAATTAATTGTGGACATGTTTTGTTTCTGTTTTTGGTCGTGTTTTTTTAGGTTGTTTTTTATTTAAAAAAAAATCCAAAAACAATGAAAAATTTCAAAAAGACAAAATATTTTATTTTGTGTCTAGTTTTTCTTTTTGAGGATTACATGAATTATGATATCTCTCTCTTGATTTAGAACATGCTTGACATTGTGGAGAAACTTGAATAGTATGTGTTATATAAGTGCTAAGCTATTTTTGATTTTGTATGAGTATGTACTAGTTTGTACATGTACTCAAGGGTTAATTAAGAAATTGATATTTCTTGTTTGTGTACCCTCTATAGCTTAGTTAAGCACTGTCATGCATTGCATTTGCATTGTTCATTTAGCATAATGTGTGCTTTTTTGTTTTTGGTCATATAGTTTTTAAAACCAAAAAGATTTTTGTGTTTTGTATTTCGCATCTTGGATTTAAAATCAAGGATTGGTCATATTATCTCTACATAACAAGTTTATGTACCTTGTTTAACTTTGATGAGCTTATTTATTGCACTTTACTAGTTGAAGCTTTGTAGTGCATGTTGTGTGGGAAAGATGTTTATGGTGTTTATCACTTTGTCTTAATCTTGAAGTCACATGTTATTTGACTGTCGGACTTGATCCTTTTGAGAAAGGCATAAATAACCATCTCACCACTGTTCACTAGCCAATCATGAACACCTTAGTGCATATCGTAAGATTTTGTGCTCGAGAAAGTGTAGCACATGCACAAAAAGAACATAAGGTGTAGCCTCGGTTTAATTGCTTAATGCTTAAAATTGGTGTGTACTATTAGGCTTGATGCCAAATCACATAATTAAAATTGGTGTGTATATTATGAGGCAAAATTCAAGAAACTTACATGATTGCAAGCTTATGTTCTAGGAGATGTGAGAGTTATATGATGTAACTCTTTTGGTGATAGTCTCTTTTAAATTCTATGCGATGAATTTTGTAGACTTTGTGATTGATTGCTATTCACATATCACCTCACATGTATCTCATGTTTTTGCTAGTTGCACACACTACACAAGTTACTCTTTGCTAAACTTGGTACATTATATTGTGTGTGATCTTGTTGTGGCCATCCAAGAGTAAAAGTTCCTTGATTTTAATGCAAAGTGTGTTTAATGTTTGCGCTTTGAGGACAAATTGTTTGAAAATCTTGTTTTTGGAAGATTTGGGTTGAATTCAAGTGTTTTTGAAAAAATTTAAATCTCATACTCATGCATTTTTTTTTATAAAATAATGTGCTTTGAGGAGTTTCTGCATTAAAATGCTCTATTTTTCAAAAATCTGATTTTTCCAGACTTTCGATCGATCGAACCTGTTTTTCGATCAATTGAATTTGCGATTAAAATTTTTGGTTTGAGTCTGCCTGACTCGATTGATGTTCGATCGATTCTCAATCAATCGAAACTGAAAAATTTTCAATTTCTATGTTTTTGACCAAATTTTTTTCATGCATCATTTGTGTTTAGGATTCACATGTATTGCATTGATTTTTTGTATCCATCTTGCAGTTTTGCAGTCATATCTCTCATTGTTTTCACACATAACATGCATACACTTTGCTACATTGGGTACTCAACTTGATCAAAAAATTGATTGATTAATTTTTGAGCTATGTACTTTCTAGTATATGTCTTTTTTATGTGTGAACTGTAGAAAATATTTTTCTTAAGAGATATGGTGCATAATCAATGTGCAAATATTTTCTCTACTCATGCAACTGTTTATGGGTCACATAGTGCCATGTTTGCATTTTATTGAAAGAGAGAATATTTTTTCTTCATGTGTATCCTCAACTTAGTTTTTTTTAAAACTTGGTTTGTGTCTTTTTATTTATCCCCACCCCCTTTATTTTTCCCTAAAACTGTTTTTCCCAAAACTTGTTTTGTTTTTCCTATTTTTATAGGGGGAGAAGCTTGTTTTTAACCTTTGTTGTTCATAGGGGGAGTTATCTCTATTTTCTCTTACTCTGTTGCGTATGTTTTCTGTCTACCTTCTGATTAGGTAGTCTTTGTCAATACGTGACAAAAAGGGGGAGATGAAATGTGAGAATATGTGGGAATCCTGTTTGTTTTTTTTTTTAATTGGGATAAAATAGTTTTTCAAAGGGGGAGAATATAAAATTTTTTTGATGTATCTAACTTAGGGGGAGAGTTAGAATTTACTTTTGTTTTTTATATTCTGTTTCATATTATTGTTTATATGTCTTTCTTTCCACACATGCGGTGATGTGTTTGTTGAGTGTTTCAGGAAAGATAGGTGCATTCTGATCAAGATCTTCTACCTCTTATTGGCAACTTCTAGGTTAGGAGTCTTAGATTGGGATTTGTGATGTAATTGGGCATTTTATTGTATTGGGTTGTTCTTGTATTTGAGCATTTCATTTTGTATGAAAGTTTTGTCACGAATTGCCAAAGGGGGAGTTTGTTAGGTTCTAAATGTTTAGAACAATTAGCAAATCGTGAACACAAACTTGTCTAGATATAGATTTTAGAGTCTATAGATTTTATTAGACAATGCTCAAGGTGATTCAAGTCAAGATTCAAGAATATACAAGCTGCAGGAAGAAGATTTCATAATCTGTCTGGTTCGACCGATCGAAAGACAGGCTCGATCGATCGAAAGTCGTATCTGCAGAATTTTAATTAAACCCAAACAGCAGTCCAAGCCCATTTAGGATTAGGGTTTCTAATCTACTTCTCCCAGTATATAAAGGAAACCCTAAGCACGTTTTTTATAAGGGCTTTGCAGAGAGAAAAGAGTGTGCCTCTTTTGTATTTAGGGTTTTGTTCCTAAAAAGCTCTCTTATGTCTTCTACCAGTATTATTCCTTGAAGAATCTCAAGATCCGGTATTGTAGAAGTTGCTGCCTTCTCTAGTCATCAAAGGTGCTGATGATCTAAATCTTCAAGGGTGGTCTTGGAGTCACAAACAGGAGAGTTTGTGTTGCTAAACCTTTGAGTGGGATCTCAAAGTCACAAACAGGGGTGTTTGTGTTTTGCAAAGGCCAAAGAAAGAAGGAGTCCGTGGATTCGGAGCTTGCACGTGGTCGTGTCAGTAAGTTCTACTGGTTGGTAGCAATAAGAAGTCGAGCGAGGGGGCTTGTAAGTCTTATTGTATGAACTTCGATTCTTTCTAGTGGATTTGCGTTTTACCTTGAGGATAGCTAGGTCAAATCCTCCCCAGGTTTTTATCGGTTTGATTTCCTGGGTGATCATATCTTGTGTTATTTATTTTCCGCTGCTTTGCATGATATGATCTTTATAATTGTGATAACCTAGATTTGTTAAATTGGACTAAGTAACAACTTGGCTAATTACCTAGGTTAAATCAATTGTGTTTTAAGGGGTCTAAAAACCATCAATTACAATAAATTTACCACTGGTGCAAAATCTAAATATATTTTTTTTAGAAAGTGACTTTTTTATTTAAAATAAATGATCTATAGCAGAGAGGTTTAGAAATACAAATAGGAAAAAGCAATAGCAGCGGTTTTCAAGCCACCACAATTGTAAGCAAACGGCACCTATAACCACTGCTATGAAATCATTGACATAACAAACGTATCAAACCTATAGCGGCGATTTATAAATTGAAGAAATAGATCAGGTTTTTCTTTTTTGGTAGTGCATATTAGTTATTAGTTCTTAATGTTTAACATGATCAATTTTAGTCTCTAAAATTTCAGAAAGTGAGCAATTTTAGTCTTTCTTATATGTTTTGTTAATTTTCTTCTAGACGTGACTAACATATGAGGTGGCCTAATTTTTTTTACTGATGTCGACACACACACACACAGATATAGATATATACACACACACACACCTATGCGATGGACATTTTAATTTTAAAATATATAAATAAATTGAGACTATATTAATAATTAGTGAGTTACTTTAAATTGTATATAAAAATTTTCAAAAGTAAATTTTCAATCTAAAAAATTTTATTTTACAATTTGTAATATATATATATATATATATATATACACACATATATGTGAGGGCAAGTTTTGAATCCTAAGCCCAAAAGGTAAATAGATTAAGGCCCAAAGAGCTCAATACAATGAATTTGTAGAGAGTGGGCTAAAAACTAGGCTTCAATGAATTATACAATGCTCACAATGAATTGAAGACGGTAGGAAAGCCAAGAAAAACAAGTTTTATGAAAAGAAAGTATCCCTCGGCTAAGTTCGAGGAAAGTAGTTTTTGATTATATTACTCCTAGACTTGAGTATAATTTCATTTCTTAGTACTACATTGTTTTCTTTACAAATTCTCCCCAAGAAAAACAAGTTTTATGCAAAGAAAGTATCCCTCAGCTAAGTCCGAGGAAAGTAGTTTTTGATTATATTACTCCTAGACTTGAGTATAATTTCATTTCTTAGTACTACAGTGTTTTCTTTACAAATTCTCCCTAAGAAAAACAAGTTTTATGCAAAGAAAGTATCCCTCGGCTAAGTCTAAGGAAAGTAGTTTTTGATTATATTACTCCTAGACTTGAGTATAATTTCATTTCTTAGTACTACAGTGTTTTCTTTACAAATTCTCCCCAAGAAAAACAAGTTTTATGCAAAGAAAGTATCCCTCGGCTAAGTCCGAGGAAAGTAGTTTTTGATTATATTACTCCTAGACTTGAGTATAATTTCATTTCTTAGTACTACAATGTTTTCTTTACAAATTCTCCAATCCCTCATACAATGAGATTTTTCTTCTTTATATTACCCTTCTTCATTCCATCTAAGCCATCCACATGTTGATCAGATGACTAACTTTTACCCTTGTCCCATCAGCACCTTTTTGAAGTTTTTAGAGGTAGTTGTAAGGCTGAATATCACTGTTCAGGTATCACCTCCATATTAATGCGGTCAGAGAGTTAGCTACAGATAATTCGATGCAGTGGTAGCAACTTTCCCTTAGATATTTCTTACTTTCTCATTGCCTTATCCCTTCCTGATACTTATCCTTACCAGAAGAACTGTCTAGAACATTGCTCTTAATGGCAGGTCCACCTTTCTGACCTTTACTTTGTTAGGCCATGATGGCATTCGTCCTTGGACCTCCATCTTGAACCATCCTGACTAGACCCCTTTCTTTATTCACTAATGTGCACTTCCATGATAACGTTTACCCGTCTTCGGACTATTAAGTGTCCTCGGACAGGGCCCACAGCCCAATTTACATTTCTGGGCCTGTCATCAGATATATATATATATATATATATATATATATAATAAAAATGATTAAAATAAATATAAATTTTTTAAATATAATTTGAAACTTTTCATAAAAAGAATTTTAGTAAAATAAAATTTTAAATTTCTTAAAATTTAAGAAATCAAGCTTTATATAGAGTAAACAATTACTACTAGTTTTGGTAGTAGAATTTGGTGAAGTGCAATTTAATTTATTTATTTGAGAAAAAGAGTACAATATTAAATTAAATGAAACTTAGAAAAGTTTGTTGATAAACTTGTCTGAGAATAATATTATGTCAAATGACTCTTGGAAACTGATTCCTTACAAACCTAGTTACATTTTCTAGCCTCGGCAATACCGAGACAAGTCTCTAAGAAGCCCATGAAAGTTTTCTAATGGTTTGGTGTAGACACACATTTGTGCCATGTCCTGGAACGCCTTTTAATGATTGTTAAGCTGGTACCCTTAAGTTTGTTCAAAAAAATTGACTCTGAATTTCACACATTTTGTAGCCTAGGGGCCATAGATGACTGAACTAGAGTTCCATGATCATTGGAATGCAAACTCATCCACTACAGAATTTTGAAGATGATTTGTACTAATGCCAAACTAATGTGACAAAATAAACGGGTACATAAAATCCTTCCCGTCTTACTATGTGCTTGTTATGTTCTCTTTTGTAATTAAGCAATTTGATAAGAATTGTCCAGACCAGCACTTTTTGCTTGTTAGCCTTAGGTAGCAGCTCCACCAAATCCTACTCAGTGTAACACGATATGTTTCTGCTCTGTTTTTATCATAAAACGCTATAGCTTTTGGTTATTGTTTGTTGTAGCATTTTTTCATTGAGGGTGATTCGGAGATAGTCCTCGACTCCTTATGAGACGAAGCTAATTCTATGTCCTCTTTTGGTCACCTACTTCAAGATGCTAAGTGTCATATAGAGAGTCCTTTGGCAATTATTTTTTTCTCATGTTAGGTGTGAAGGTAATTTTGTAACTCATAATTTTGCTAGACATGCTTTACATGTCACAGGTTTTTTGGTTTGGATAGAAGAGGTTCTGCCACTCCTTTATGTTGTAATTCAAACCGACTTAGTTTTGGTTCCTTAAAAAACATCCTCAGCTTTCTTCTAAAATATATATATATATATATATATAAGTCAGATAATTTTCATAAATAACTCATTAAATCATTTAAATAAAATAAGGTGAATGGTAATTTGAAATGCTAGATGATAAAATTAAATCTCTTCTTTCAACTCGATTTGGTGGAAAACTTTATTCATAAAACAATTAGTCATTTAACATGTAAAGTTGAGACTATCAACAGCATGTTTGTAAGTTGTAACCAACCAAACGTTGTTCCATTTAGGCGTTGGTTTGATAACTGAAAATTACTGATTTTGTTGAATATCTATCTATACAAGATAGCCAGTGCTCGTGAAGTTGTGACAATCGTGAGTTCATAACGCTGATTTGCTAAAATTTCTATAGAAGTTCTTTCACTAAATTAAGTGATGATTTGAGTTATGTTGTTATACACTTATACTAGATATGTCACACTCTCCCACCTCTTGTTTTGTTTTTTTTTTTTTTTTTTTTTTCCCACTCTTTTGATTGCTAAAGTCTGAACCCACCTCCATGTATTTGATGCACTTTTCGTTACCAACGTCTGAAACCCAAGTTTTTGTGGTATAATTAATTTTGACAAAGGAGCTCTCTTCTTCAAAAGAGTTGGTAAGGGGTCCTAGCATCATGTCTGGCCCGCTGCCTTATCACCAGCATGTGTAATTGAAGAAGAATGGTTGATAGAAGCTTGGAAAGATAAGAGAGTGTGTGGATTGAGTGACACATGTTGCTCATCTTCAATCTTCAAAAGAATCAGTACACTATTGTAAAGGATTCCAAAAGTCTTTATCTCCCTCGGTCCTAATTTTATGAACGATGCTAGTCATACTAAAGAGGACAAACTTGTGATGCTAATAATGTTTCTTGTCTTTTTATAATAAAGCTTTAATTAGTTGCACGTTTTTTGTTTTTGATACACTGGATTGGTTGCACTTTGAAAGTTTGACATAGATAAGATAACATCATCAATGACGACCGGGAAATTTTAGTTTTGCCAAAAATTAGAGTTGCATGTGTGCCAGCTGTTGGTTTGGTATTGTAGCAGTAAGTGTCTTTATAATGCAAAATTTTAAAAGTCTTGTAGTTTAATTGGCACATCCTTAAATACATCAACGTCACCCAAAAAAAAAAAAAAAAAACCCTAGCGAATACATGAAGTATTACAATATCATTTTACTAACAAAAAGAAAAAGAAAAAATGGATTGACAAGAGATAAAGTGATAACTAAAAATGCAGAGATAGGATAAATAAAGTAAAAGAGAGCTTACAATGATAAATAGAAGAAAAAAAAAATGAAAGGAGAGAGAACAATAGATGATATTTGCTACAATTGCTGACCAAGTTGCTTAGGAGGGCGAAGTTGTTGTGACTGCAAAGCTGAAGAGAGCAAAGCTACTAACACTGCCAAGGAGAAATCATAACCATAGTATTTATCTTTGTATTGTTTTTTTAAGAATAATGAAATTATGAATTATTTTTATGTAATACGTTGAACGAGTTATAGATTTTGATTGATTAAGAATGTTCATTTTTTGTTTTTGAATAGGCTTTTTGTTGGATAATTTGTTCACTTGTTATTTGAGCTAACTTTGTTTTTTGTTTAGGTTATTTTTGCTGCTTTTATAGTAGTTATTTGAAAGCTTTTTCTTAAGGGGTTAAGGATTATGTTTGGGGAGTCATAATTATATTTTGAAGTAATACTATGTCCAGAACATTTTCATTATAAATCTTATGACAAACTGTTATTAGTAGGTAAAAAAATAAATATCAATATTGAATCCAAATTAAAATCAGTAACAATTTATCACCTAGAATTTATTATGAAATTATTGTAAAAATATTGTGGATATAGCATTACTCTTATATTTGTTGAACCTAAATTCTTGTGATTATCAAGTTAGGATGTTCAATACTTTCTTTATGTTGGCCAAAATAAGTTAATTTAGTATATAATTTTTTCTTTTGCAAGTGTTTATACCTTTTTTTTTTCAAGTCAGGGTACTCATGTGAATACCCTAACTTCAATGTGGAGCTGCCCCCATACATAAAGTAATTTGGATTCAAGAGGAGAGGGGTCTAGTTGTGGGGTTAATGGGGAGAGGGGTTTAGCTGCAGGGTTAACCTCTTGCAAAAACATTTTAAGTGAAACTTAATGTTGTCACTATTTTTTCTAATAAATTGTAATTAATTTTTGTGAGAGCCTTTTTGCCCTCACAAACAATTTCAACAACACCATTATTGGTTGCTAAAAAATAAGTCGTCAATTTGAAATTTACAAATAACAAATTGCAAAGCCATAAAGACCTACACAAATAGTTATTAAAGACAACTGCATCCCCACGCCAAAAATAAGTTGTCGACTTTTCTCGTTGTTTAGTAATATATTTGTGAGGGTAGATTTGTTAAGTAACAACAGTGAACTACCCTCATAAATTAACTATAAGCGAAGGTATTGCCACAAAATTCCTTTTAGCAACAAGAGCAAATACGATGACTTTGTAAGGTCATATCCCCTCGCTAATAACCTTTTGTAATTATATTTAATATTTTACTAGAAAGTTTTATCCTTGCAAATAGGCCTTTTTTCTTGTAGTTATTTACCTCTGTCCTGATTTTCTAAACAATAATTGTCCAAGCTTTTAATCTTCTCCACTTGAGAGGGATTTTAGTTTTATAAAATTTCATTCGATGTATTGGTTTTGTTCGAATTAGTTATTATTACTTACTTGAGAGGGTATTGTCATAGTAGCTTGCTATTTACGACAAGGTTGTCATACCTAGCTGGAGTAGATTTAGTTTTCTTTTTAAGGCAACCACCGGTTGGGTTGGTTTTTAAAAATTTTAAAATTACAAAATTGGGTTGGATTGAAAATACCTTAAATCAAATCCAATCTGACCCGATTTATGCACACCCTAAGTAAAATGTTTCTCTATCTTCTATTATAAAAAGTAGCGAAAAGATTAGTGGCTTATTTCCCATTGTCCTGTTTTTCTAAATGATACTTGTACAAGCTTTTAATCATATCCACTTGAGAGGCATATTAGGTTTTGAAATTCTCATTCAATTTATTGGTTTTATTCAATTTAACAATTAATTCATCTTTTTCGAGTTTCGCCCTTTTAACTCTTATTGAGTTTCTTTAGAAATTTTCAAAAGTTAGATAATTCCCTACAAAAGTTCCACATATACTTCTAAATTCAACAACATCGTCATCAATGTTTTCTTTATTTAAAAATTTCCTGGTTAGGAAATTAGTAATATATTTAGAATGTACATGAATCATTAAGCTATCTAAATAAAATAAGTATAGTTTAGATTATTAGCTGTTTAAAGTTGCAAGTCACACGCTGTTCATGTAGACTTTGGTTTAACAACTGAAAATTCTTTTTTCTTTTTTGGGATAATTCAATATTAACAATAGAGAACGGACGATTTGAACTCTAGATGTCTTGAAAATGTCATGAAGTATCAACTATATATTAGTATTAAGCTTGGTATCAACTATATATAATTAGATTTAAAATCTTGGTATTAAGCTTGTCAGTCAACTCTAGATGTCTTTGCAAAATGTATTTGCATGGATTACCAAGTCTCTTGAATATTTATAAAAAATAAAATAAGAACCATTTTACAATTGATCAAAATAAAATCCTAGTTTCATGTGGTAAAATTTTGACAAGGAGCTCTCTTATTCAAAATAATTGGTAAGCGGTCCTATCATCATGGCTGGCCCGCTGCATTTTCCCCAGCATACCTTGTTGAAAAATGATATTTGAGACTTTGAGAGAAACTTGGAAAGATAGGAGAGTATGTGGATTGGGTGACACAAGAGGTCAATATGCTAGTCTCAATCGGAAAATTTTTTTTCTTGAATCTTCAGAAGAATCTGTACACATTTGTAAGGATTTCAGAAGTCTTCTCCTGGGTCCTAATTTTATTCTATGAACGATACTTGTCAATACTAAAGAAGACACAAACTTCTTACCGAAAAAGAGATGACACAAACTCATGATGCACGCGAGGATCAAATTATGGTTATAATATGTGAGTGTATGGATAGCGTTTTGCGTCCATGTTTTGTGTGTTTGGCTGAAAATTACCTGAGTCCTACATTACTGTTCACAAACCCCACAAAAAGATGAAAAACGCAGATGAATTATTTTGTACTGTTCACGTTACTATTCAGCTGAAGCTATAGTACTTTCAGCCCAAAGAATCAACTAGCTTATAAATTATTTTGCTATACTACTTTCAGCAATAAATTTTTAGTTTTTAGCAAAATATGCGGTATCTAAACAAACCCTATGTTTCTTGTCAAAATGTAGGGCTTAAAATTTTATGAATGATCAATCAAGCAGTGAAAACTGGAAATGTTCGATCGTGTTTTCTTGTAATAACAAAGATTTAATTAGTTGCGTTTTTTTTTTAAACTGAATTGGTTGTATTATGAAAGTATGACTTAGTTATGAAACATCATCAATGACGACTGAGAAATTTTAGATTTGCCAAAAAATTAAGTTGTATTTGTGCGAACTTTCAGGTTTGGTATCCTTGCATGAAATAACTTTTTCACAAAACGCTTTAACTAATTAACTGGGAATTAGTTATTATAACCTAATAGTGGGGTATTGTCATAAATAGCTTGGCTTACTTAATAATAATAATAATAATAATAAAGTATGCAGGCATATGGTTCTCTTTATATTTCATCATCAAAATAAGGTTTTGCTCATGAGTGGGAACTACCATACATGGTTATGTTCAGGTAGAGAATCTACAAATCCTAATTGTTTTTACAAAAATTTAAAAAATGAAGAAGTGGCAATATCATAGGTTACGAGTAGCATATTGAATGACGTCAAGATCATAAATGACGTAGTGGCATTAATTATGCTGAAATAAATGATCTCGTAACGAATGGACTACAATGGTTAGAAGGGCAATCATGGGTCAATTAATCACCATGAATAATGTACGTTTTTAAACCCTTTAAAACACGAGTTGTTTAACCTAGTTATTTAGCCAAGGGATTACTTAGGTAAATTATTCAAATCTAGGTTAACACAAGTAAATCATATCAAGTAAACAATGCGGAAAATAAAAAACACAACGATATGATAACCCAAGAAAACCAAAACGGTAAAAAACCTAGGAAGGATTTAACCTAGCTATCCTCAAGGTAAAATAGATCTATTATGAAAGAATTGAGTTTTACAATAGCGACTTAGACCACTAACATCCCATTGCTACATCGAGTAGAAAACTTACTACCACGACCACTTGACAGCTCTGAATCCACGAACTACTTCTTTCTTTGATCCATAGCAACCACAAGTACTCCCACTTGTGTTTTCTTTAAGCTCTTTGAAACAACAACTAAAGTGATCACCAAGCTCTCGACATCAATCTTGATCTTGATAACCCTAAGTATGTATGAAGGCAAATACCTGTAGATCTCACAAGAGATTCACACACACAGCATATCAACAACTTCTAAAATAGGGCTAGGGTTTTTTCCTTTTATACTTAAGGCAAAACGTAAAACCCTAAACGTCATATGGGCTTGAGTTGAGTTGGAAAATTCTACAGAAAAACAATCTGCATGAGCTTCGATCGATTGAGTCTAATTTTTGATCGATCGAGTCTAACTTTTTATCGATCGAGCCTTGAAGAAATTGAACAGCAATTTTCTACAATTACTCGATTCCAACTTTACACATAAACACACTTTAAGCAGCCTAAATCTAGACTAAATGTTTTGATCATGGTTTGCCAACATTACACATTGAAGTTCTAATACATTAAGATCCTAAAGTCTTGGAACCTAACAAACTTCCCTTTACGCAATCTGTGACAAAACACTTACCAAAATAGCCCATTACAAAAACAAAACAAAAAAATGCCCAAAAACAATTCAACCTAACTACTATCTATCAATTGCCAATGTAGATAGCAGCACAACTGAATTAACTTGTATATTCTTGTAACACTCAACAAACACATAAACGCATGTGTGGAGACTACAAGTAAAAACAAAATAAATTCTTGATTTCACAAAACAGAAAATAAAATACATAAATCATGAATAACCTCAAAATATAAATCAATAGCTAATGTAGCACATGTGAAACAAGAAACAAAAATAAAAACATAATGTCTCCCCCTAACATATACATCCCATAAAAATAAATACATCAAGATAAGTACATCATGAGCCAAAAAATAAATACATCATGAAGCACCTAGATACAATCTAAAGCACCAAAGCTCTAAAAAAAAGCTCCCCCTATCTCCATCCATATGTACTCTCCCTTTTTGTGATGAATTGCCAAAGGGTAATCAAGACTCGTTGTGAGGGATTTCACAATTTGCTCCAATACCAATGGGCTTGGTCTGCGATCGAATGCTATAAAAGATATGTGCCCCTCATCCTTCACCAATTGGTGGTTGGATGGATTGGTAAGGCACACGGTCCGACAAGTGGTATCAGAGCCAAGGTCATAGGTTCGAGTCGTTGGAGCCGCATTGTGAGGGAGGGATTGTGAGGGATTTCACAATTTGCTCCAATACCAATGGGCTTGGTCTGCGATCGAATGCTATAAAAGATATGTGCCCCCTCATCCTTCACCAATTGGTGGTTGGATGGATTGATAAGGCACACGGTCCGACACTCGTCATTAAAAGGAGGTGGTGGAGAAGACCGCCGAACGCTCACCAAATTCGCTCACAATGCCCGAAACTCTATTAGCACTTCCACCAAAAGCTGACCATGAGCCGCCTGAACGGTCATGATAATATCCAACATATTCCGAATGCTAGAATCACTAGAAGTAGAAGGTGGAGGATCAACAACGGTAATGGGATCGACAAACTCCTCAGCTGTAGGGTCACCTGAAGAAGGAGGAAGGGATGCAACACCTAAAGAAGACTCTACACAAGGGCATTTAAAGCTAGCTTTCATCTCAGCTGCTCTTTGCCTAAGGAAGGTGGCACCTATAGGAGCTATAATGTGTACGGGCTCAGATGCAGGAAAATCTTCTAAACCTAAATGTAACAAAATCCGATGTATGAAAATAGGGAAGAAGAGACCATGTGCTGTAAAACTACTCCTATGAATCTCAACCAAGGATTGAATGAAAAGAGTAGGAAAACTCATAGGAGCTAGGAGCATCAGTCACAAGGGCATACAAAAATGCACATCTCTCAATAGGAATGGTGTGCAAGTAAGAGATGGGACAGATAGAATGACAAGAAAACCATAAAAACAAATAATGAATCTCGGTAAGCTTATGGGAGATAATCTGAGGATTAGTACCCCACTGAGTGGAAGTACCAGTGAGATATGACATAATGTCATCAAGAGGAGCGGTCTCATCATAAAGGTAGACTGGCTATCGTACCAAAGATACCCCAAGAGCAGAGGCCACTACTGAAGGAGTAATAGTATACTCTTCACCCCTTATCTAACTCATCACATACTGTTCGTTGGAATCATTGGAGTGGACAGAGAGGTTCAAGTAGAACTCTCTAATCAAGGCAACCGAAGGAGGATGAGAAATGTCCAACAAAGATAACCAGCCCCTACGCTCAAAGTTCCTCCTAATTTCCAGATCTAACTCATCTAACACAACCTTCCTCTCAGCCCACACAGACCTAAAAATGTTCAACTTCTCATAGGCTTCTTGGATTTTCTCAAACTGAAACCTATCACTATCGAAGGCAGGGGTAGATGTGGAGGTGGTTTTCTTATTGGCTCTAGTCTTCCTAACCATGGTGCTAAGGGAAGGAAAGGAAAGACCAAAATAGAAACCAAAGAAAGAAAACAAAGAAAACCAAGGGCAGACTACATCAAACAAGGTTAGAGAGAAAACAACAATAGAAAATATCAAATCTATATGATGCATGAACAGAATGAACAAATGATAAATGCTCTAATGCATTGAGAACCGTTCAATTTATACTTTAGAAACCAATTATTGACTTGAACATAGAGTTTTAGAAAAAAAACCCAAACTTTGAAAAACCCAATTTCAAAAATCCCAACAAATTGATCAATATATCATTACACTAGTTAGATAATAGTATATAGGGTTCGTTTGGATACAACTTATTTTTGTTGAAATTGAAAACTGAAAACATTGTAGCAAAATAGTTTTTAAATGTGAGAATAGTGCGTGAACAGTTCAATTTGTCTCCTGCACAGTGAATCCATGTGATGTTACTGTTCATGCGCTAGGAAAAAAAAAAAAAAAAAAGGTAGAAAACACAAACGTGAAAATGTGCCATGGATCCAAACACTCACATAATGAAATAATTAATCAATTACACAAGTCAATTTTACCAAATTAAGCCCAATTGAACAAAATCCCCAATTTCATGTAGTTTGAAGCCCTAGACTTTCAAAGTTTTCTCAAATCACAAATTTAATCAAATTAAAGCATGGGAATCATGTTGACATCATCTAAGAACAAAAACCCAGTGATTAAATTTGAAAGAAACCAACTCAAACATCAAAAACCCCAAATTCTTATAGGTCTGAAAATTTCACCTAAAATGCATAAAAAATGCATGAAATATGTGAATAAAATGAAAAAGAAGGGGTAATAAGGTCTTACTGGCACTTGAAGACAAAACCCTTGAGAAAAATTAGGAAGAAAACGACAAAAATTGACTTGAGGTGGATCGGTCGAAGAGAGAGAGCAAAAAGCTTTTTGAAAAGTTTGAATAAAGTGAAGAACACATAAGAAAAGCTTGTTTTAAAAACTCTCAAACCGATTTTCGACCTGTCAAAA
The DNA here is from genome assembly GCA_028535165.1 of Quercus tomentella. Taxonomy (NCBI): domain Eukaryota; kingdom Viridiplantae; phylum Streptophyta; class Magnoliopsida; order Fagales; family Fagaceae; genus Quercus; species Quercus tomentella. Next base: position 80,433,792 of record JAPQVY010000068.1, read on the forward strand.
ATTAGATTTGATCGATCGAAAATCAATTTTGATCGATCTAGCACCGATCGAGCCAAGCAGATTGTAACCAAAATTTTTATCGCATTTTCAATCGGTCGAGCAATAGGTTTAATTGATTGAAAATCTGGAAAAATCAGTTTTTTGAAAAATAGAGCATGTTAATGCAGAAACTTGTCAAATCACATTGTTTTATGAAAGAAATGCATGAGTATGAGATGAAAAGTTTTTCAAAAACCCTTGAATTCAACCCAGATCTTCCAAAAACAAGATTTTCAATCAATTTGTCCTCAAAGCTCAAACATTAAAACATATTTTGCATCAAAATCAAGGAGATTTTAATCTTGGATGGCCACAACAAGTTCACACACAATATTCTGTACTAAGTTTAGCAAAGAATAACTTCTGTAGTGTGTGCAACTAGAATAGCTTGAGATACATGTGAGGTGATAAGTAAATAGTGATTAATCACAATTTCTTCAAAATTCATCACATATGTTTGAAAGTGACTATCACCTAAAAAGTTATATCATATAACTCTCACATCTCCTAGAAAACAAGCTTACAATCATGTAAACCAATTTTATTTAATTTTGAATTTATTATAGCCCAATAATGTACACACCAATTTTATTATTTAAACCGAGGCTACACCTTATGTTCTTTTTGTGCATGTGCTACACTTTCTCGAGCACAAAATCATATGATATGCACTAAGGTATTCATAATTGGCTAGTAAACAGTGGTGAGATGGTTATTTATGCATTTCTCTTAGGATTTTTTATTCCTTACAATTAAAAGCATGTGACTTCAAGATCAAGATCATGTGAACAAAAACTATAAACAACTCCCACACAACAAGCACTACAAAGCCAAAACTAGCAAGGTGCAATAAAATAAGCTCATCCAAGCTAAACAAGGTACATAAACATGTTATGTAAAAATAATATGGCCAACCTTGATTTCAAATCCATGAAAAAATAATTCAAAAAACATTTTTCCTTCCTTTTCCTATTTTTATTTTATTTATTTATTTATTTATTTTTGAAAGAATAACGAAAACAACCTAGCATAAAAATGCATGAATGTTATGCAATCCAAATCCTAAAAACAAAGAAAAACAAAAACAATAAAGAAGAATGGTCGCAAAGAATAGAGAGATGAAACACAAGGATCATGCCAAAAAAACTCAATTAGATCGAGCATTTTGCATCTAAAACTTTTTAGATGCAACTCTTGCATTGGAGGTATTATTCACATTAGAATGATGAGCAACTTCACGTTTGGAATGAAGATTTAAAGCCTTTACCAACTCACCAATAAGTACCATGGGATTTTATGCTTGAGGCATAGGTACTTTTGGCTTATTTGCTCGCTTAGCAGCTTGCAACTTAAAACAATTTGGACGAATGTGTCTAGTCTTTCCACAAAAATGACAAACCCATAAAGGTCTATCATGCTCCTTATCCTTAGGAATGGTAGGATTATTAGGCTTAGACTCTTTAAGATCAACCCTAGTCTTCCTAGGAGGAGTAACTTCTGCTGGTTTGACAATCTCACTCACGAGAGGCTTAGAAGAAGAAAAAAAGTTTGTGAAATGAGTCTTAGACACAGAGATGCTATCTTCAAAACCTAGACCAGTTTTTTCTAAGGGAGACTTCTGAATACTCAACATGTGTTGAAGTTTAGAACTAGCAGACCTATTGGTTTGTTTCCTAGCAACAGATAATTCAAGTTCCAAATTCTTAACTTTATCAAGCAACAACATGTTATCAGTCTTCACCTTTTCAAGTAATTCATTAGCGTTAAACAATTTTAAGATCAAAATTTTCTTATCAAGTTCAAAAGAAGCAATTTTCTGTAAACCTAAATCAACATTCATAACATTCTTTGCAGCAACCTTGCAAAGCTTATTATAGGCTTCTTGCAAATCAGCATTCTCAGAGAGTTCCCCATCAAAAGGGTTCTCATCAACCACAACACTCTCATTAACTACAGCAGTAGCTGTGAAAGCAATGAAATTTCCATCCTCATCACCACCAGACTCATGATCAGAAATTTCATCATTAGTAAGAGTTACAACCATAGCTTTACCCTTTGATTTCAAGAATGTAGGACATTCTAATTTCACATGACTACACCCTTGACAGCCAAAACATTGTTGACCCATGGATTATTAGAGGTTTGACCTACTTTCTCATTAGGTTTATCAGTATTATTCACTTTAGTGGGTTCATTCATTCTAAAATTCCTAGGTTCAGCATTGTTTTTACCTTTTGCCCTTCTGTTATTGTTCCTAAGAAATTTCTAAAGTTCTTGGCAAGATATGTAATCTCTGTAGCAGAGAGTTCATCATCAAATCCATTCCCATCAACATCATCAACTAACTTAAGAGCCATTGATTTATATTTGTTTGTCTTGGGTAGGTCTAACTCAAAGGACTTAAGAGATCCTACAAGTTTATCAACAGGGATGGAGTCCACGTCCTTGCTTTCAGTAATGACAGTCACTTTGGGTCTAAAATCCTCAATTAAGGATCAGAGAATCTTCCTAACAATCTTAGTTTGATCATAGATTTCACACAAATTATAAGCAGAATTAACAATATCATTAAGCTTAGCATAGAATTTATCAAAACTTTCATCATCAGACATCCTAATGCTTTCAAATCTAGTTGTTAACTGCTGCAACTTATTTATCTTAACTGCCTTTGTGCCTTCATGCACAGTTTGGAGAATATTTCATGCAGTATGAGCAACCTTAACATTAAAGATCCTCTTGAATTCCTCCATAGAAACAACATTAAATATAGCATTCATATTTCAAGAATGCTATATTTAAGGTTGAGGATCTCTAATGTTGAATATGGATGAAAGAATTGAAGTTTTACAATAGCGACTTAGACCACTAACATTCTATTGCTACCTTGAGTATAAAACTTACTACCACGATCACGTGACAACTCTGAGTCCATGGACTACTTCTTTCTTTGATCCACAGCAACCACAAGTACTCCTACTTGTGTTTTCTTTAAGCTCTTTGAAACAGCAATTGAAGCGATCACCAAGCTCTTAACATCAATCTTGATCTTAATAACCCTAAGTATGTATGAAGGCAAACACCTTTAGATCTCACAAGAGATTCCCACATACAGCATATCAACAAATTCTAAAACGTGGCTAGGGTTTTTTCTTTTATACTTAAGGCAAAACATAAAACCCTACATGTCATACGGGCTTGGGCTGAGTTGGAAAATTCTGCAGAAAAACAATCTGCAGTAGCTTCAATCGATCGAGTCTAATTTTGATCGATCCAGCCTTGCAGAAATTGAAGAGTAATTTTCTGCAATTACTCAATTCCAACTTCACACATAAACATACTTTAAGCAGCCTAAATCTAGACTAAATGTTTTGATTATGGTTTGCCAACATTACACATTGAAGTTCTAATACATTAAGATCCTAAAGTCTTAGAACCTAACAAATAACAGGATGTACGTTACTCTGATAGCCAGAAGGGCCATTAAAGGACCACAACAGTTATACAGAAAAATGCTATAAATAAGCTATCAAACTCTAGGAAAAAGGTACACACATCAAAAACACAAAACTATTTTCTTATTCTCTGAGAGATATTGAGAAGCCTTCTAACTAAATCATTGGAGAACTATTGGCTGACACCACACCAGTGCATTTCTTCTCATCTTTGAAAGGATCATTACCTCATCCAGATATTAGACGAGATCTGTGACTGATGACCATTTTTGGCATCATCAATTGGCAACAAACCAGGGGAAAACCATTATGACAATTAACCACCAAACCTAAGAAAAATTTTCTATTATAATCTATGTTTTATAGTAGATATAGATCCTTAAATGTAAAGCTAACTCTAGTGGTACTTGCATTTGTGACCACATGCTGCTTCAAGACCTATTGCACTCTTCTAATATTAATTGGAACTCCCAACACAAACCACTTTTGTGACTCCAAGAACTCTATGAAGATTTGATCTTTACAGCAAACCCAAAGATGGCTTTGTGGCTTTAACCTTGAACTACACTTTGGCAATAGTAACATCATATTGATTTTTAATGGTCTGAATTAACAGGTTGGAAATGTGGAGTTTTTTATATTCTATCTTAATGGCTTTTAGAAATTCGCCCCTCAGCCTTATGATGTCTGGTATACTAAGATTATATATATGTGTGTGCGCGCGCGTGTGTGTGCAACCCCAATAACACAACACCAACATAATAAAAGGTACTCTTGAAAAATTGAATCAATGATTCTTGATTGATCCAGAGTGGTGTCAAGAGTGTGTCGAGAAAATAGAATCTCTTTTATCTTTGAGCTAAACTTGGGTCTTCGGCTTGTGATAGGTGGTAAGCCTTTGCCGTGATTTTTCCTATGGAATACATTTTCCATTTGCTCTACCTATGTCACCAAATTGCTTTTTTTTTTTTTTTAAAAATAGTTCAATATTGTGTGTGATTACCTTATTCAAAGCCATTGGAATAATTGCATTAATTAATAAACTTGGCTTAATAAAGTGGTAATTTCGCACAACCGGGAGCGGGGTCTAAACTTGTCCCAATAGAACCAAACAAGATTATTTAGAAAAATTCTAGGTATTTTGATAACAAAAAAAATAAGAAGAGATTGGTTAATCAAATACTTTGTTTCTTTCTTTTATGCTTGTTTAGATGTAACAAAAATTAAAGCAAAAGTTAAGGGCAAAGACACTTTTGACAAAACTTTAATAGTTTAAAGACTAAAATGACACATTTGATAAAAGAGAAACACTTTAAAACATGAAATAAGGGATAGAGGCTACATGTGTAATTAATTTTTTTTTTTAATAGTTTAATGACTAAGGGCTTGTTTTGCAGATTTTTTTTTTTTTTGAAGAGTGTGAAAATAGTTTTCAAAAAATCGAATTTGAAACTAGTTTTTAGAGAACAATTTTTGCATTTTACCTATTTGGCTCCCACTTTTAAGAGCAATTTTCAAAATACTGAAAATAAATAAATAAATAAATGATCGGAAGACCATTTTATATTCTTGAGAAAAATTTATTTTTGAGACAAAAATTAGCTCATAGATTGCATATTAAAAAACCAATTGTAAAATAAAACACCAATGGATTACCTTAAAAAAAGGTAAAAGATATATTTTTTTTAAAGAATCAACACCAACAGGTTCAACACACCTATTGGTGCACTCTCTCTTCCTACCTTCTCATGCAAATCTATTGTTTTCAAATTTTTATGATAATGATAAACTCCTTTTTAATTTTCTGTGATAATGATAAGCTCCTTTTACTATGTGCTTGTTATGTTTTCTTTTGTAATTAAGCAATTTGATAAGAACTGTCCAGACCGGCAGTTTTTGCTTGTTAGCCTTGGGTGACAGCTCCACAAATCCTACTCAGTGTAACACGATTTTTTTTGTTTTTTTGTTTTTTGTTTTTTTTCATAAAACGCTATAGCTTTTGGTTATGGTTTGTTGAAGCCTTTTTTCATTGAGGGTGATTTGGAGATAGTCATCAACTCCTTATGAGCAAGGTTTTGAAACCCAGACCGAACCATATGGTCCAACAGGGAAAACCATAAACCTCTCACAATCACGGTTCTTTTATGCTCAAGAACCGGTCTAAGCCAAAAAAGCAGGAAACCGTTCGAACCGCGGTTCAACCGCACGGTTCTGAGAAACACAGCATGTCTTTATGTTTCTTCTTCTTCTCTCTTTAGAGCACATCACGCAGCTCCCTCTCTTCAGAAACTCTTCTCTTGGGCGAAGCAAGCTTTAAATTCTAGCTTGGTTCTCCGTCGGTAATGTGTGTGTGACAGGGTGAGAGTATGAGAGAAAGAGAATGAGAAACAGAGAGATAGAGATAAAGAAAGAAAAATAAAAGCAGAGGACACTCTGTGTGGAGAAGGAAGAGTTTAGAAAAATAAAAATAAGATGAGAGGAGTGGGGATGGGGATACGTGTGTGGAGGAGAAAAAAAAAAAGAAAAAAGGAAAAGAAACGTATGGATGCAAGCAAAGAAGGGAATAATAATAAAAAGAATAAAAAATCACAATTAAATGTTACTAAAATATTTTCACAATATTTCACAATAAATTTTAAGTAATAGATTGTTATTAGTTAATATTGGTGACTAAAAAAATAATTTCAATAGTGGGTTCAAATTAGAACTAGTAACAATTTTTTATATAAATTCTGTTGTGAAAATATTTCGAAAAATGCTGTAGACTTCTTCACGCTTCTGTAGACTTCTTCTTTGCTGTGCATGTCAACTACTCACATAAATGCTTGCTTGCTGTCAAGCACTTCCTTCTTGGGTTTTGTTATTTGTTTAAACTTTAACAATTTTTAAAAGTATGGACATCTTCATTCTTCAGATCTAGCTATTGATTTTGATTTTTTTTTTTTTTAATTCATAATAAATGGTGAATAGTGACTATTCAAATGGGCTTGGGAAAAAAAATGATCGGCAGTAAAACGGGCTTGGCCATGAGCAAAGAAACTAATTTGTCTCTTAACTATTTTATTGGGTTTCATAAAATAAAAATTATTGGGTACTAAATTGTGCTTTGTCATGACTTAAAAATAATTTAGAAACTCAATAGCTATTTATGTTTTTTTAGAATTTAATAATTTTTATTTGTATTATGAAAGTTATGTTATAAAAAATACTATCTATATATTTTTTGGACTATTTTAGTTAATTTTTCTATTTTCTTATTAATTTAATGTTTTTATATATATTTAAAATAATTATTAAATTAATTATGACATCATCACGGTTCGACCTTGGTTCGACTTCAAAAACCTTGAACCTCTCCCTTTTACAGTTCAATGAACGGTTCGAGTCTGAAAACCTTGCTTATGAGACGAAGCTAATTCTATGTCCTCGCTTGGTCACCTACTTCAAGATGCTAAGTGTCATATAGAGAGACCTTTAGCAAAAAAAAATTTCTCATGCTAGGCGTGAAGGTAATTCTGTAACTCATAATTTTGCTAGACATGCTTTACATGTCACAAGTTTTTTGGTTTGGATAGAAGATGTTCTGCCACTCCTTTATGTTGTAATTCAAGCTGACTTAGTTTTGGTTCCTTAAAAAAAATTCCTCAGCTTTCTTCTCAAAAAAAAAAAAAAAAAAAAAAAAATCATATTTTTGTCATTGGTTGCCAACACCTAATCCGTTGGACCTAACACATTTTTAGTAAGATAACATATTTAAAAGTCACATAATTTGCATAAATGACTCATTAAATCATTTATATAAAGTAAGGTAGATGGTAATTTGAAATGCTAGATAATAAAATTAAAGTTCTTATTTCAACTCAATTTGGTAGAAAACTTTATTCATTAAACAATTAGTCATTTAACATGTATAGTTGAGACTATCAACTGCATGTTTGTAAGTTGTAACCCACCAACGTTGTTCCATTTAGGCGTTGATTTGACAACTGAAAATTACTGATTTTGTTGAATATCTATCTATACTTGATAGCAAGTGCTTGTGACGTTGTGACAGTCGTGAGTTCATAACGCTGACTTGCTAAAATTTCTATAAAAGTTCTTTCACTAAATTAAGTGATAATTTGAGTTACGTTGTTATACACTTATACTAGATATGTCACACTTTCCCACCTCTTGTTTGTTTCTTTGTTTTTTGATTGCTAAAGTCTGAACCCACCTCCATGTATTTGATGCACTTTTTCGTTGCCAAAGTCTGAAACCCAACTTTTTTGTCGTATAATTTTGACAAAGGAACTCTCTTCTTCAAAAGAGTTGGTGAACGATGCTTGTCATACTAAAGAAGACAAAAACTGGTGATGCACGCGAGGAACATATTATTTAATTTCTTGTCAAAACGTTGGACTTAACATTTTATGAACAATCAATCAAGTAGTGAAAAGTAGTTAAAGTGTTCAAGCGTGTTTTATCTTTTTAGTTTTTATAACAAAGCTTTAATTAGTTGCATGTTTTTTTTTTTTTGTTTTTTTTTTTTTGATACAAGATAGAAATTTCACTCTAACCTAATTTAAGTGTATATATGTGTGAAACTCCCTCCTATAGATTTGAACCCTGACCTTTGTCCCCCACACCCTAGAAGCATTTATACTTGTAGTGTGACCATCGCACTAAAGGCGTGCGGTGGTCATGTTTTTTGTTTTTGATAAACTGGATTGGTTGCATTTTCAAAGTTTGACGTAGTTAAGACTTAAGATAACATCATCAATGACGTCTGAGGAATTTCTGTTTTGCCAAAAATTTAAGTTGCATATCTGCCAGTTGTTGGTTTGGTATTGTAGTAGGAAACGCCTTTATATTGCCAAAAGTCTTGTAATTCAATTGGCACATCCTTAAAATACATCAACATCAACATCACCAAAAAAAAAAAAAAAAAACTCAAAAATATATAAAGTATTACAACGTCATTCTACTAACAAAAATAAAAAATGATAGATAAGAAATAAAGTGAGAACTAAAAATAATTAGATAAAAAGAAATAAAGTGAGAGAGATCCTGCATTGATAATAGAGAAGAAAAAAAAATGAGAGAGAGAGAGAGAGAGAGAGAGAGAGAGAGAGAGAGAGAGAGAGAGAGAGAGAGCAATAGATGATATTTGCTACAACTGTGAACTGAGTTGCTGAAGAGGGCAAAGTTGTTGTGACTATAAAGTTGAAGAGCGCAAAGTTGCCGACACACCAAGGAGAAATCACGACGATAGTATTTCTCTTTGTATTGTTTTTTTAAGAATAATGAAATTATAAATTATTTTTATGTAATACATTGAACGAGTTATAAATTTTTAATTATTAGGGATTTTTATTTTTATTTTTTTAATAGGATTTTTGTTGAATAATTTGCTCACTTGTTGTTGTTTGCAAGGTTTTCAGAATTGGACCGGATTGAGAGGTTGGACCGTGCAAAATTGAGAACCGAGATGAAAACCAATTTTTTAAGCATAAAGAACCTAATTTTTTGTTAATTCCATGAACCCCTAAAACCGGGGTTGGACCGCACGAACCGGTGAGAACCGTGTGGTCCAACCCCTTAGCAATTTTATTTTTTTAAAAAAAAATAGCTTACCACAATTTTATTCTTCTTAATTAAATTATCCATCTCTTACAAGGGATAAAAAAAATTATAATTAAAATCCTTCAAAGATATTCAACTTTACTTCAAAAATTAATCATAAATTTTAATGCTTTCATGGTTATTATTATTTTTTATTAAATTTCTTATTTTATTATAAAATATATGCTTGACCTAGTTTTGTTTTTGTTAGGTTATGTTTGTTGTTGTTGTTGTTTTTTTATTTTTATTTTTATTTTTATTTTTTGGGTTTTTTTTAAGGGTTTAAGGACTATGTTTGGGTAGCCATAATTATATTTTGAAGTAATATTATATCTACAACATTTTTACAATAAATCTTACTAGTCGCTAATTCGTGCAATGCACGAGAATAGTCATTAAATGAGTTTCAAGTGAAAAATAGAAATGTTGTTTTATAATTTAATTTTTTGGGGGAAGGAATAAAAGACATAATGCTACATCTCTAGTTTAGTTTGTGTTGTATATATAAGTATATACAAGAAAGATTGTAATATATATATATATATACACACACTAAAAGGTGCCTATTGAAAGGTCATAACTATTCAAATTGGATATATCAAAAGGTGTCTATTAAACGAAAATGTACATATTGACCAAAAAGGTGCCTGTTGCACAAAAATGTACTTATTGACTGAAAATATGCCTATTGAATGAAAATGTGTCTATTGAATGAAAATGTGCCTGTTGAAAGGTCATAATTCTTTGGATATAAATAGTGCTTCATATTCATTTGGTAACTTCTTCTTAATTTCTTATCTTTCTTCTTTCTTAGAAACACAAGAAACCTATGGGTATTCTCCAAAATTGCTATTTGTAAGTTAGATTTTTTTTTTTTGTTAAATAGTGAAAAGGTCCAAGAATCAAACTACACCAACAATAGCAACAATAATATTGAACAATTTCTTCATTTAGTAAATTCTTCTTAACTTCCTCTCTTTCATATTTCTTAACTTCTTCATTTGACAATTGCCACCCTGACCCCGCCCAAATAGTGACAAATGTTTTTGTAAGTAACAATAGTAGTACGAATAAAACACCAACAGATAGGAGTCTTTTGGGTTAATATTGCAAAATCTAAAATTAATTTGCGTTATAGGAACTGTTGGAAGTTATTTGGCAGATTGAGGAGAGAGACTGAATTTCGGCATCACCATTGCCGAAATTCAACCAAAAAGTAGGAGAGAGAAGAATCAAAGGGAGGAAAGAGAAAATGTTGAATTTCGGCAACGTGGATGCCGAAATTCCACTGCCCCTATTCAGCCAATTTCGGCATCACCATTATGAGTAAAAAAAAGTTTCATGTCCACAATATTTTCACAATAAATCACATGTAATTAGTTATTATTAGTTCAAAAAAATTTGTGACAACTAATTGTGGCAATGGCATTGCCGAAATAGGAAAAAAAAAATTTGTGGCAAACTAATTGTGATAATACCATTTCCGAAATAGGGAGAAAAATAAAAGTGACAAACTAATTAAGGCAATTGCATTACCGAAATAGGGAGAAAAAAAATTTGTGACAACCAAATTGTGGCAATACTATTGCCGAAATAGGAGAATAAAAAAAAATTTAGCAATTGTGGCAATGGGATTGCCGAAAATGTGAGGGAAAAAAAATTGTGGCAATGGGATTGCCGAAAATGTGAGGAAAAAAAAAAAAAAAAAAAGAGAGAAAATGATTACTTGCTATTGCCGAAAATGTAAAAAAAAAAAAAAAAAAAAAAAATGGGGATTACGGCAATGCTATTGCCGAAATAGGGGAAAAAAAATTTTCCCCTATTTCGGCAATAGCATTGCCGTAATCCTCTTTTTTTTTTTCTTTTTTTTTTTTCTTTTTTTTTTCTTTTTTTTTTTCTTTTTTTTTTCACATTTTCGGCAATGCTATTGCCGTAATTCTTATCCTTTTTTTTTTTTGTTTATCACATTTTCGTCAATATAATTGCCGAAATAGGGAAACAAAATTTTTCCCCTATTTCGGCAATTCCATTGCCACAATCCCTCTCTTTTTTTTTTCTTTTTTTTTTTCTCACATTTTCGGCAATGCGTCATAATTTTTTTTTTCCCTCACATTTTCGGCAATGGCATTACCGAAATAGGGAAGTTTCCCTACCTATTTCGGCAATCCCATTGCCACAATTGCTTAATTTTTTTTTTTTATTCCCTTATTTCGGCAATAGTATTGCCACAATTTGGTTGTAACAAATTTTTTTTTCTCCCTATTTCGGTAATGCAATTGCCTTAATTAGTTTGTCACTTTTATTTTTCTCCCTATTTCGGAAATGGTATTGTCACAATTAGTTTGCCACAAATTTTTTTTTTTTCCTATTTCGGCAATGCCATTGCCACAATTAGTTGTCACAAATTTTTTTGAACTAATAATAACTAATTACATGTGATTTATTGTGAAAATATTGTGGACATGAAACTTTTTTTTACTCATAATGGTGATGCCGAAATTGGTTGAATAAGGGCAGTGGAATTTCGGCATCCACGTTGCCGAAATTCAACATTTTCTCTTTCCTCCCTTTGATTCTTCTCTCTCCTACTTTTTGGTTGAATTTCGGCAATGGTGATGCCGAAATTCAGTCTCTCTCCTCAATCTGCCAAATAACTTCCAACAGTTCCTATAACGCAAATTAATTTTAGATTTTGCAATATTAACCCAAAAGACTCAACAGATAGCATCAAAGATAGCAAATTGTATTACACGTAATCAATGCCTACTGAAAAAGAATTATAAAAAGAAATTATGCCAATTTTGGGGTACTAGCATTACTCAAAAAGAAATTATGCCTAGCATTACACATGACAAGTTATAATTGGTGAAGGTGTGTCAGTGGGCCATGTGAGGACACACCTTCATCAATCACAACTCGTCCATGTGACGAGTTGTGATACAAAGTTATGCCAATTTCATTAATACTCTGTATTAGTATTATTCTTTCTTTTTTGAATGTTAAGGAAAAAAATTCAGAATGTTAGGAGTTCCCTTTTTTTTTTTTTTTTTTTGATAGGAGGAATTCCCTTTTTTAATTTAAAATAAAATTTGATATTTAATATTTATTATTCTATTTCTAAATAAAATTATCCTTCATTAATAAGGATATTTTTAAACCATAAAAAAAAAAACTAGTTGAAAGGAGAAAATCATCTTTTATATATATATAAACAAAGGAGCACTTTTTTTCAAAAAAGCAAGCAAGCGGTGTCAGCATTATGGCAGGCCCGCTGCCTTGGAACGATAAGATAGTGTGTGGATTTGGTGACATCAGGACAAATTTTCTTGAATCTTCATAACAATCATGGCTAGATATTTCTGTAAGGTTTCCAGAACTCTTATGTACCTAGGCTAGGTCCTAATTTTCTAAATGATACTTGTCAAACTAAGAAGACAAACCCGTGATAAATGTGAGGAACAGATTTTGCTTAAATAACGTTTTCACATCGAAAGGTAGGCCTTCATATCTCACGAACATTCAAGTATTGATTAGAACTTTTTTTTTTTTTTTTTTTGAGAATGAAGTATTGATTAGAACTTCTAATTGCATTATGATAATCTTTTTTCTTTTTGAAACGCACATAAAATACTTCTTTTTTGGGGTAAAATGTATAAACTCAACACCCCCCCCCCCCCCCCCCCTTCTCCCTCAACTGTGAGTCAAAATTAAACTGATTAGCTGATTTTCTAATTTGAAATTAAAAGTTCCTTGAACGGTGATAAATATCCAAATTGATCGTTCTATCCAAATTTTTGTCTCTCTATATTTCAATCTTATTAAAAATTCTATTGAAAATATTCTCAAAAATAAAAATCTGTTTAAATTAAAGTTTCATTGGAGGTTTGGTTTTTTCTTATGCCCTTTCTCAATAGAGGGAGATGTTAAGATAAAATGATCTATTTGAATATTTCTCAAACTCCGGTAATTTCAGATTTCAAGTTAAAAGATCATGATGCTAGTTTGATTTTTTATCTAAAATATATGGGTTTTTTTTTTTTTTTTTTACCCCCCTTTTTTATATATAATTTGGAGAAAGGAGCTCAACATTTCAATAAAGTTAGTAAGATGTCCTACCATGCTACGAGAAATTATTCAATCCTTATGGAGGACCATGCCAACAATGCCTAGAGGTCCTTCACTCTAGTAATATAATAACATATGTGCGATTTAAACGAGTCATTATCCTAATCACACCCCTTCAATTAGAAAAAATATATAAAATGAAATAAAGACACATCTCAGTTCCAACATGCCGTTATTTTTGTCCCCAAAAAACCACGTCATTCTCCTCGTCCCCAAATGCTTACAACCAGATCTGGAATGGGTTTTGCAAGGGTTTTAGGCTTGGATTTTCTAATTATCATGGATTCTTTGGCTTGAAAACAAATACTCAAGAATAGAGGTAAAATACAGGGCATGGGTTTTACAGAGCATTGTGGAGCCCAACGCCTGAATTTCCTTTAACTAACATATATGAAAAAGCTAATAATATGATCATGTGGAATTTGTTGAAATAGGTATTTATCTAATTGGAATTAGTTTCATCAGTGCTGCAATTGAAGTTCCCAATACTTCCGCATCCCAGTGCAAAGAGCCAAAGATATTAAAGTTAAAGTCTGGTATTTCAATTTGTTGATAGAGGCATGAGATTACATATATTAAAGTTTAAAGTTGACATTTTTATTTTCAAATCAATGTGTTTCAGTTTAATTTTAGGTATATGTGGATAGAGGCATGAGACTGCTTAGATTGTTTGGTGGTTGTTCTGAATTATTGTTCCATCGAGATATTGTTAGCACCGAAGATGGGAACTGACAAGATTCTTGTTTTCAATTTTCAATTTTAATCTTGGAGAACATGATTAGGATAATGACTCATTTTAAATTAGTCACATGGCATTATATTACTGGAGTGGAGGACCATCAGACATTACTGATGTGGTCCTCCATAAGTATTGCATAGTTTCTCCCATGCTACCATCATGACTAAACTATGAATTAATTAAAGTTCTTATAAAAAATAATATAAAAAGATGACTCAAACTTGTGATGCACGCGAGAATCAAATTATATATGGTTATAATATGTTTCTTGTCAAAATGTAGGCCTTAACATTTTATGAACAATCAATCAAGTAGTGAAAAGTGGAAATGTTGAATCGTGTTTTTTATTTTAATAATAAAGCTTTAATTTGTGGCATTAGGTTTTTTTGATAAACCAAACTGGTTGCATTATGAAAGTATGACTTAGTTATGAAACATCATCAATGACGACTGAGAAATTTCAGATTTGCCAAAAATTAAGTTGCATTTGTGCAGATTGACAGGTTTGGCATCCTTACATGAAGACTTTATCAAAAATCCCTTTAACTATTTAACTTAAATTAGTTATTATAACCTAATAGTGGGGTATTGTCATAAATAGCTTGGCTTACTTAATAATAAAGTATGCAGGCATATGGTTCTCCTTATTTTTCATCATCAAAATAAGGTTTTGCTCATGAGCGGAAACTACCATATATGGTTACATCTAGGTAGAGAAGCTACAATTCCAATCGTTTTACAAAAATTCAAAAAATTCAAAAAAAAAAAAAAAAGAATGAAGAAGTGGCAATATCATAGGTGACAAGTAGAATATTGAATGACGTCATGATCATAAATGACGTTATGGTATTAATTATGCCGAAATAAATAATCTTGTAACCAACGGACTACCTTCTCAAAAAAAAAAAAAAAAAAAAAACCAACGGACTACAGCGGCTAGAAGGGCAATCATGGGTCAGTTAATCACCATGAATAACAAGATCTACACGCATAACTCCGATAGCGAGAAAGGCCATTAAAGGCCCATAACGGTTATACAGGGAAAAGCTATAATTAAGCCATCATATTCCAAGAGAAAGGTACACATACCAAAAACATACAAAACTATTTTCTTATTCTCTGAGAGACATTGAAAAGCCTTATGACTTAATCCAGGGACAGAGCCAGAACTTAGGGTTAGGGGGGCAATTTTGCTGTTAGTTGTGTGCAGTGACTTCGGCCTTCAACTTTGTTGCTACTTAGTCGCTTAGCTGCTAGTTGTTTAAAATTTTTTAAAGGGTCAAATTGTTTGTTTTAAGTAAAATTGGTTGACTAGGCTTAATTTTTTTTAAATTTTTTTTAGTTTACTATTGATAATTTTTGTTGTTGTACTAATTTTTTTGGACTTGTATATTTCTTTTTTAGATTTTAGACTTATAAACATTTTTTAATGGTCTTTAAAATGTGGAAAATGTTTGAACTACAAACTTTTTTACAAATTGTTGATAATGTAAGTGGTGAGTCCAAATGTGAACCAATAAGAATTTGCTACCTTAACCGTTTGTAAAAATGTTATAGAAAAATTTGTGACTATAACAATACTCTTAAAAGAATCAATAATATTTTTAAGGGATCAAAAGTGTAATTTTCTAAAACAAAATTGCTAAAATTAGTACCCATATATATAATAATATTTTTTTTAAAAAAAATTGGGGGGGCCATTGCCCCCCAAAGTCCAACCATGGCTCCGTCCATGACTGAATCATCGGAGAACTATTAGCTGGCACTACACCGGTGCATTTCTTCTCATCTTTGCAGGGATCATTACCTTGTCCAGATATATATTAGACAAGATCCATGACTGATGACCATTTTTGGCATCGTCAATTGGCAACAAAGCAAGGGAAAACCATTATGACAATCAACCACCAACCCGAAGGAAAATTCCACTATATAATCTATGTTTTGTAGTAGATAGATCCTTAAATGTAAAGCTATCTCTAGTGGTACTTGCATTTGTGACCACATGCTGCTTCAAGACCTATGCATGCTTCTAATATTAATTGGAACTCCCTATACAAACCACTTTTGTGACTCCGAGACATTTATGAAGATTTGATCTTTACAGCAAACCCAGAGATGGCTTTGTGGCTTTAACCTTGAACTACACTTTGGCAATAGTAACATCATACTGATTTTTAATGGTCTGAACTAACAGGTTGGAAATATAGAGGTTTTTTATATTCTCTCTTAATGGCATTTAGAAAGAATATATGTTTTTTTTTTTTTGGTTGATAAACTGAACTGGTTGCATTATGAAAGTATGACTTAGTTATGAAACATCATCAATCAAAGTTGCATTTGTGCGAGCTGTCAGGTTTGGTATCCTAGCATGAGATAACTCTATCATAAACTAATTAACTAGGAATTAATTATTATAACCTAATAGTGTTATTGTCATAAATAGCTTGGTTTACCTTTTTTTTTTTTTTTTTTTGAGAAACAAACACACAAACACAAGGCAGAGAGAAATGTGTTATAACATAAAGGCACATCACAACTCCACTCAAAAGCCATGGTAACTTTTAAGGGATGGTGAGACAAGTTATACTGCACAAAAAATACTCTCTTAAGTGGTTTACTTAATAGTAATAATAAACTAATGTATGGCTGTACGCAGGCATATGGTTCTCCTTGTATTTCATCATAAAATAAGGTTTTGCTTGAGAGCGGGCGCTACTATACATGGTAACATTCAGGTAGTGAAGCTACATTTCCTAACATTTTTACAAAAATAAATAAATAAAGAAGTGGCAGTATCATAAGCAACAAACCAAGGGAAAACCATTTTATGACCACATGCTACTTCATGACCTATTGCACGCTTCTAATATTAATTGAAACTCTCTACACAAACCACTTTTGTGACTTCAATAGAGAGAGTATAAAGAGAAGAGAAAGCACAAGGATTATGTAGTTCAACTTTATAGCCTACATCCACACAGAAAAGCCCTTGATAGCTACATCTTCACTATATTCTCAATTGTGTGTTTCAATGAACCCTAAGCAAGGAATATATAGGGATTATGAGTTAAGATTAGGTATGCATGGGCTTAACAATATAATTGGGCTTCTTGAGCGAATACATAATTAATTCATAAATTTAATATCTCTAACACTATAGAAATTTTTTAGTTTATTATTGTAAGTTGACAAATTGTGAACAAATTGAAGTTCTATAAGAGTTTTTAAGTCTTTCTCAAAGTCCAAAGTAATCCCCAGGAATGCTCTAGGAAGATTGAAGAATTTGTTGAGTTTATTAAATACATGTGCTTTCATGCATGAGTGCCAAATATATCTCATATAGATGGAGAATTATAAAATACTTTGAGGATACAATAATATCGAAATCTCTCTTTTCATATGAATAATTGATCTTAGTATGAATTTAATTAGTGGGATTTTCAATATGCCAATGTAATATCAATTTGAATGACACATATCATCATTTGATTTAATTAATTTAATGACATATTAATCTAGAATTTGTCACTAAATTTTTTATATGGCATTTTGTAATTGGCTTGACAAATTTTTGCCTCCTACAAAGGGTAATGGTTAAATTGTATTTAATATTTTATAAAATAATATTTATGAATATTTTTCAAAAAATAAAGTCATATCTATATTAAGAAAAAAAAAAGTAAACATGCATAACTACAATAAAATTACCACCGGTGCAAAATCTAAATATATATTTTTTTAGAAAGTGACTTTTTTATTTAAAATAAATGATCTATAGCAGAGAGGTTTAGAAATACAACTAAAAATGTTATTTATTATTATTTTTTATATTATTATTTAAGGAAAAACCAATAGCAGCGGTTTTCAAGCCACCACAATAGTAAACAAACGGCACCTAAAACCACTGCTATGAAATCGTTGACAAAACAAACGTATCAAACCTATAGCGGCGATTTATAAATTGCTGAAATAGATCAGGTTTTTCTTTTTTGGTAGTGTATATTAGTTATTAGTTCTGAATGTTTAACATCATCAATTTTAGTCTCTAAAATTTCATAAAGTGAGCAATTTTAGTCTTTCTTACATGTTTTGTTAATTTTCTTCTAGACGTGACTAACATACACTACAAGAAATTTGGTTATTTTCAACGGTTGAAACCATTGAAAAAAGTACTAAAAAAAAAGTACTAAAAACCGTTGAAAATACTATTTTCGACGGTTAAAGTAACCGTTGAGAACCGTCACTAAAAACTATGTCGAAAATTTTTTTCTACAGCCTATGCAACCATTGAAAAAAATGTTACACTTTTATCAACGGTTAATAAATGTCGAAGTATTATTAAAAGCAAAGGGTATCTTGAGATAAATTTCAATGGTTTGTAAACGTTGAAATAAATATTTTCTTTAAAAAAAAAATAAATAAATTTGGATGCACTTTTTACATTGATCAAAATTTAATAACCTAATTCAAAATATAATGTAAACACAATTGTGCAATTCCTAATTAAATTTACAACAACCAATCAACTACTCTTTTAACACAATAAAAAAAAAAACTGTACAAATACAATGGATAATCTCTGCTTATCCATTGTATCTATTCAAATGGTCTTTGCCTTTTATCAAAAATAAATAAACAATTGATTACCCTAGGAAATCAAATATCTAACTATGATATGTGAATATTGAAGTATTCGCAACTTATTGGGTGGGAAGATTTGTCTACAGACTACACAACTCCCACTGTCAGTGTGTTGTTGCAATTTCAAGTTTTCACTGCTGGGAAATGGGAACCAACTTCATGAGCTCACCACCATGAAGCAAATATAAACACTAGAATTTTGCATAATAACAAAACAGTTGAGCAAATGTAGACATTATAAGATTTATTGAGAAAAAGGGTGTAAGGACGTATTCCTTTTACATTAAAGAGGTTTGATGAATAATAGTAACTTTGTTGCTTCTCACAGCTAAATAAGGAAATATTTGTTAAAAATTTTGACACGGAGTTTGGTTGCTGGTCCATGCTTACATTGAGGTTGTTAGTTCTAACTCTTCAACTCATCTCCAGCTACAAGAAAGAATGCTGTGTGCCTGAAAAAAATAAAGATAGGCATAAAGTGTAATGAAATTTGAACTCAAAAATGAGAAAATTGAATATTACAAGATGTGAAATATATATGAGAGAAAGTTTTAAGTTAGAAAATTTTATACCTGAAAAAGTTCATCATTCTGACTTTTGAGTCAGCATCAATATCCGTGGTGCCATCCAATGCTTGTTGCATGTGATGTAACCACCTCTCTGCAGCTCGATGCGTGACAGGGAATTCTGGCATTAAAGAGCAATTCGACGGTCAGGTCACGCATTGACAAGGTTGAAATTAGCCTTTGTGACTTTTATTCAATATTAAAAAAATAGAAAAGCCAAAGTAGATTAAAAAGTAAGAAAAGATGGAAGGGAAATAATCACCCAAAGAAGATCCAAAGTGCCAAAAAGAAATTAGAGTTCCACTTCCACGGCCAAAGAATACTGGAATTCTATTTCATCTCCATCTAAGGGTCCATAACATATTGTAGGGTAAGACTTTCTTCACTTTTTCCAATAGATTAGTGTAATTAACAATTCATAAATCAGAGTAATTGCCACTGAAAACTTATATGAAGAGGGGAAAAATACTTCACCAAGTCTGCAAGGGGGATCAAAACAAGGTTTTGACCACATAAGCGTGAAAATGCCCTTGATCTGAGTATACCAAATGCCCAAAAGAAGTCATCCAGTATTATAGGAGAAGGAAAATTTTCCAATGAATATAATATAGTCTCTACAACCTAGAAGATGCCATTAGTTTGGCTACAAAGGCCTGGATCACTCCTGCAAAAGATTCAAGTTCCCCAAGGAGCTTAAAAAAAACTGTTTTAACCATCCACCTCCCTCTGTCAATTAACAATCAAAATAAATAAATAAATAAATAAATAAAAACCCTCACAGCATAAATTTTATCTAGAGTGTCATACCAATGCACTTATATTTTGAATAGAGGATCCGTAAGAGGCAAATATTACCATTTTGAATGTGATTTTATAGTCATCATCATCATATGTGTGTATACACATTATAAAGCCTATCCATAAGCTCAAACTAAGTAAGCAATTTGCACTAGCATTATTTTTCTAGCTTAAGGCCACCATCAAATTGTTCACACCAACAAAATTAGGTCAAGCCAAACTAGCCCACTAACCAAAGTTGGAAATACCAAAAAATTAAATATTGAGAACCACTCCATTGTTAGATCCAAACCTTAGTTCTCATTTGCATAGATTATTTTCATTGATTTATTGGGATTAACAAATATTACTTTGGTACAATTCTTAAGATTTTGTACTGTAGGTTCTCCAATTAAATTCAATTATGTGGTTGTATTGAATAATGTATTGTATGGTTGAATTTAATTGTCCTTGGAAAATACATTACTGTTTCTGTTGCATTGGTCATTACAACCATAAGGTTTATTTCTATCGGAGAACCTAAGGTACATCAAGCTAAGTTTTGTCCTAAAAAATAAGCTGGTCACAAGTACAACTATAGCTAGAAAAATTAATGCTTTAAAAGTTTGTACATAAGCTTAAGCTGAAAATAAAATAAAAATAAGAACTTCAAAACATACACTAACCTTGAAGTTTAGCCTGCTCCTCTTCTGACCTGCACTGGAATTCTGGAACCATTAAACCACATCCATCAACCCCACAATTTCAAAACCAAAAAGAAAAAAAGAAGAAGCTAAAGTTGTTACTAATTTTTACAACAAAAGTTCTACTGTTGCAATAATGCTGGTTCAGTAGCTGCATCAGAGGATAAATAAACTTCTTTTACTTCCTTCAAATTTGACTTAGAATGAGTTTCTTTATTGCAATTATACAAAACGTGTTAATTCCTCAGTCTCTTTACTAAACAGTTGCAATTTACATAAATTCAGTATTTTTTTCCTCATTAAACTTTGCCTCATATAGTTTAATACAAAAAATAGATGCCAAACCAAGAGAAGAATTCAACTGATAATTAGCATACCTGACAACAGCTTTTGAAGCGTAGCACGAGCTTCCTTCCAAGCTGGACATCCCAAAGCTAGGAATTTGTTTAAATCAGGCTGGCAATAAAAACATATCAAATTGCAAAACAATCAGTTAAACAAATTGCAAAACATTTTCGACTTGAACTTGCAAGTCAATTATCAACAAAACAGGGCATGATAATCATATATTCTCCACCAAACATACACATTCTTATCCCACATTCACATCCATGTCTCTTGATTCAACCATATGAAGTTCTTATCCAATCCCCAAAAAAGTATAGACAAACTAATCCCCAATCGAACCCGGAAAGAGTCCACAGAATAATAAAGGGCAAATGGGAGTTCTCAAACATATAAAACATTTCATGATTCAAAAGTAAATCTGTTATAATGCTCTCACAGTCCTCTTCTATGGTAAATCAGCCATACGCCAAAAAAAAAAAAAAAATACTGAACCAATACAAAACTAACTATTTACAACTACCATAATAAATAAATAACACTGTTAAAAACAAAATACCCAGATTTTCAAAATACCCAAATATATATGAGGTGGCCTAATTTTTTTTACTGATGTCCACACACACACAGATATAGATATATAAATATACACACACACAAATACCTATGCGATAGACATTTTAATTTTAAAATATATAAATAAATTGAGACTATATTAATAATTAGTGAGTTACTTTAAATTGTATAAAAAAAATTTCAAAAGTAAATTTTCAATCTAAAAAAGTTAATTTTACAATTTGTAATACACACACACACATATATGTAAGGGCAGGTTTTGACTCCTGAACCCAAAAGGTAAATGGATTAAAGCCCAAAGAAGTCAATACAATGAATTTATAGAGAGTAAGCTAAAAACTAGGCTTCAATGAACTATACAACGCTCATAATGAAGATGGTAGTTTTTTATTATATTACTCCTAGACTTGAGTACAATTTCAGTTTTCAGTACTATAGTGTTTTCTTTACAAATTCTCCGATCCCCCCACAATGAGATTTTTCTTCTTTATATTACCCTTCTTCATTCCATCTCAGCCATCCACATGTTGATCAGATGGCTAACTTTTATCTTTGTCCCATCAGCACCTTCTTGAACTTTTTAGAGGTAGCTATAAGGCTGAATATCACTGTTCAGGCATCACCTCCACATTAATGCGGCAAGAGGGTTAGCTACAGAGCATTCAATACGGTGGTAGCAGCTTTCTCTTAGATATGTCTTACTTTCTCATTGCCTTATCCCTTTCTGATGCTTATCCTTACTAATAGAACTGCCCAGAACGTTGCTCTTGATGGCAGGTCCACCCTTTTGACCTCTGCTTTGTTAGGCCGAGGTGGCATTCATCCTTAGACCTCTGTCATGAACCCTTCTAACCAGACCCCTTTCTTTATTTACTAATGTGCACTTCCACGATAACGTTTACGTGTCTTCGAACTATTAAGTGTCCTCGGATAGGGCCCACGACCCAATATACACTTCTGGGCTTGTCATCCCTACAATATGAACTACACAATGCTCACAATAAATTGAAGATGATAGGAATGCCAAGAAAAACAAGTTTTATGCAAAGAAAGTCTTCCTCGACTAAGTCCAAGGAATGTAGCTTTTGATTATATTACTCCTAGACTTGAGTACAATTTCAGTTCTTAGTACTATGGTGTTTTCTTTACAAATTTTCTGGTCCCTCTACAATGAGATTCTTCTTCTTTATATTACCCTTCTTCATTCCATCTTTGCCATCCATATGTTGATTAGATGGCTAACTTTTATCCTTGTCTCATCAGCACTTTCTTGAAGTTTTTTGAGGTAGTTGTAAGGTTGAATATCAATGTTCAGGTATCACTTCCACATTAATGCGACTAGAGAGTTAGCTACAGAGCATTCAATGCGATGGTAACAGTTTTCCCTTAGATATTTCTTACTTTCCCATTGCCTTATCCCTTCCTAATCCTTATCCTTACTAGTAGAACTGCCTAGAACGTTGCTCTTGATGGCAGGTCCACCCTTTTGACCTCTGCTCTGTTAGGCCGAGGTGGCATTCATCCTCAGACCTCCTTCCTGAACCCTCCTGACCAGACCCCTTTATTTATTAACTAATGTGCACTTCCACAATAACGTTTACCCGTTTTCGGACTATTAAGTGTCCTTGGACAAGGCCCACGGCCCAATATACGCTTTTGGACCTATCATCCCTACAATATTCATATATATATATATATATATAAATGATTAAAATAAATATTAATTTTTTAAATATAATTTGAAACTTTTCATAAAAATAATTTTAGTAAAATAAAATTTTAAATTTCTTAAAATTTAAGAAATCAAGCTTTATATAGAGTAAACTATTACTACTAGTTTTGGTAGTAGAATTTGGTTGAGTGCAATTTAATTTATTTATTTGAGAAAAAGAGTACAATTTTAAATTAAATGAAACTTAGAAAAGTTTGTTGATAAACTGTCTGAGAATAATATTATGCCAAATGACTCTTGGAAACTGATTCCTTACAAACCTACTTACATTTTCTAGCCTCAGCAATACCGAGACAGGTCTCTAAGAAGCCCATGAAAGTTTTCTAATGGTTTGGTGTAGACACACATTTGGGCCAGTTCCTGGAAGGCCTTTTAATGATTGTTAAGCTTCAAAAGAAATTGACTGTGAATTTCACACATTTTGGAGCCTAGAGGCCATAGATGACTGAACTAGAGCTCCATGATCATTGGAATGCAAACTCATCCACTACAGAATTTTGAAGATGGTTTGTACTAATGCCAATATCACAAATCCACAATATACCAAACTAATGTGACAAAATAAACGGGTACATAAAATCCTTCCCGTCTTACAATGTGCTAATTGTTATGTTCTATTTTGTACTTAAGCAATTTGATAAGAATTGTCCAGACCAACACTTTTTGCTGGTTAGCTTTAGGTACCAGCTCCACCAAATCCTACTCAGTGTAACACGATATGTTTCTGCTCTGTTTTTTTATCATAAAACGCTATAGCTTTTGGTTATGGTTTGTTGTAGCTTTTTTTCATTGAGGGTGATTCGGAGATAGTCATCGACTCCTTACAAGACGAAGCTAATTCTATGTCCTCTTTTGGTCACCTACTTCAAGATGCTTAGTGTCATATAGAGAGTCCTTTGGCAATTTTTTTTTTTTTTTTGGTCATGTTAGGCGTGAAGGTAATTCTGTAACTCATAATTTTGCTAGACATGCTTTACATGTCACAGGTTTTTTGGTTTGGACAGAAGAGGTTCCGCCACTCCTTTATGTTGTAATTCAAACTGGCTTAGTTTTGGTTCCTTAAAAAAATTCCTCAGATTTCTTCTAAAATATATATATATATATATATATATATATATATATATATAAGTCACATAATTTTCATAAATAACTCATTAAATCATTTAAATAAAATTAGGTGAATGGTAATTTGAAATGCTAGATAATAAAATTAAATCTCTTATTTCAACTCGATTTGGTGGAAAATTTTATTCATAAAACAATTAGTCATTTAACATGTAAAGTTGAGACTATCAACTGCATGTTTGTAAGTTGTAACCAACCAAACGTTGTTCCATTTAGGCGTTGGTTTGATAACTGAAAATTACCGATTTTGTTGAATATCTTTCTATACTAGATAGCAAGTGCTCATGAAGTTGTGACAATCATGAGTTCTTTCACTAAATTAAGTGATGATTTGAGTTACGTTGTTATACACTTATACTAGATATGTCACACTTTCCCACCTCCTGTTTGTTTGTTTGTTTTTGTTTTTTTTTGTTTTGTTTTTTTTTTTTTTTTTGTGTTTTTTTTTGTGTTTTTTTTTTTTTTTTTTTCACTCTTTTGATTGCTAAAGTCTGAACCCACCTCTATGTATTTGATGCACTTTTCGTTACCAAAGTCTGAAACCCAAGTTTTTGTGGTATAATTAATTTTGACAAAGGAGCTCTCTTCTTCAAAATAGTTGGTAAGGTGTCCTAGCATCATGTCTGGTCCGCTGCCTTATCACCAGCATGTGTAATTGAAGAAGAATGGTTGATAGAAGCTTGGAAAGATAAGAGAGTGTGTGGATTGAGTGACACAAGTTGCTCATCTTCAATCTTCAAAAGAATCAGTGCACTATTGTAAAGGATTCCAAAAGTCTTTATCTCCCTCGGTCCTAATTTTATGAACGCTGCTAGTCATACTAAAGAAGACAAAACCTTGTGATGCTAATAATGTTTCTTGTCTTTTTATAATAAAGCCTTAATTAGTTGCACGTTTTTCGTTTTTGATACACTGGATTGGTTGCACTTTGAAAGTTTGACATAGATAAGATAACATCATCAATGACGACCGAGTAATTTTGGTTTTGCCAAAAATTAGAGTTGCATGTGTGCCAGCTGTTGGTTTTGTATTGTAGCAGTAAGTGTCTCTATAATGCAAAATTTCAAAAGTCTTGTAGTTTAATTGGCACACCCTTAAATACATCAATGTCACCCAAAAAAAAAAAAAAAACAAAACAAAACCTAGCTAATACATGAAGTATTACAATATCATTCTACTAACAAAAAGAAAAAGAAAAAATGGATTGACAAGAGATAAAGTGATAACTAAAAATGCAGAGATAAGATAAATAAAGTAAAAGAGAGCTTACAATGATAAATAGAAGAAAAAAAAAAAAATGAAAGGAGAGAGAACAATAGATGATATTTGCTAGAAACTGCTGACCAAGTTGCTGAGGAGGGCAAAGTTGTTGTGACTGCAAAACTGAAGAGAGCAAAGCTACTGACACTGCCAAGGAGAAATCATGACCGTAGTATTTATCTTTGCATTGTTTTTTTAAGAATAATGGAATTATGAATTATTTTTATGTAATATGTTGAACGAGTTATAGATTTTGATTGATTAGGGATGTTCATTTTTTGTTTTTGAATAGGCTTTTTGTTGGATAATTTGTTCACTTGTTGTTATTTGAGCTAACTTTGTTTTTTGTTTAGGTTATTTTTGCTGCTTTTATTGTAGTTATTTGAAAGCTTTTTTTTAAGGGGTTAAGGATTATGTTTGGGGAGCCATAATTATATTTTGAAGTAATACTATGTCCACAACATTTTAATAATAAATCTTATATAACAAACTGTTATTAGTAGTTAAAAAAATAAATATCAATATTGAATCCAAATTAAAATCAATAACAACTTATCACCTAGGATTTATTATGAAATTGTTGTAAAAATATTGTGGATATAGCATTACTCTTATATTTGTTGAACCTAAATTCTTGTGATTATCAAGTTAGGATGTTCAATACTTTCTTTATGTTGGCCAAAATAAGTAAATTTAGGGTCCGTTTGGGATACAACTTATTTTTACTAAAAACTAAAAATTAAAAACTGAAAACACTTTAGCAAAATAATTTTTAAATATGTGATTAGTACAATAAGACCTATTTTTAATGAAAAAGTTGTTGAAAAGTGAAGTTTGTGGGACCCGTAAACAATATACGGGTGCTGTGCACTATTCACGGGAGAATAGTCAAAAGTTGGGGCTAGAAAAAAAAAAAAAAAAAAAAAAAAAAAAAAAAAAAAATGAAGAAGGAAGAAGAAGAATAAGAAGAAGAAGAGAAAAACAGGCAAGTGTTAAACGCAGACGCCAATAAGTCAAATCCAAACAGGCAACTAGTATAATTTTTTATTTTGTAAGTATTTATACCTTTTTTTTTTTTCAAGTCAGGGTATTCATGTGAATACCCTAACTTGAATGTGGAGCTGCCCCCATACATAAAGTAATTTGGATTAAGGGGGAGAGGGGTCTAGCTGTGGGGTTAATTGGGAGAGGGGTTTAGCTGCGGGGTTAACCTCTTGCAAAAACAATTTAAGTGCAACTTAATGTCATCACTATTGTTTCTAATACGTTGAAAATAATTTTTGTGAGAGCCTTTTTGCCCTCACAAACAATTTCAACAACACCATTATTGGTCGCTAAAAAATAAGTCATCAATTTAAAATTTACAAATAACAAATTGCAAAGCCATAAAGGTCCACACAAATAGTTGTTAATGATAACTACATCCCCACGCCAAAAATAAGTTGTCGACTTTTCTTGTTGTTTGGTAATATATTTGTGAGGGTAGATTTGTTAAGTAACAACAGTGAACTACCCTCATAAATTTACTATAAGCGAAGGTACTGCCACAAAATTCCTTTTAGTAACAAGAGCAAATATGATGACTTTGTAAGGTCATATGCCCTCGCTAGTAACCTTTTGTGATTATGTTTAATATTTTACTAGAAAGTTTTATCCTTGCAAATAGGCATTTTTTCTTGTAGTTATTTACCTCTGTCCTGATTTTAATCTTCTCCACTTGAGAGGGATTTTAGTTTTTTAAAATTTCATTCGAAGTATTGGTTTTGTTCGAATTAGTTATTGTTACTTACTTGAGGGGGTATTGTCATAGTAGCTTGCTATTTACGACAAGGTTGTCATACCCAGCTGGAGTAGATTTAGTTTTCTTTTAACAGCAACCACCGGTTGGGTTGGTTTTTAAAATTTTTATTATGACAAAATTGGGTGGATTGAAAATACCTTAAACCAAATCCAATCTGACCCGATTTATGCACACCCTAAGTAAAATGTTTCTCTATCATCTATTATAAAAGGTAGCGAAAAGATTAGTGGCTTATTTCCCATTGTCCTATTTTTCTAAATGATACTTGTACAAGCTTTTAATCATGTCCACTTGAGAGGCATATTAGGCTTTAAAATTTTCATTCAATTTATTGGTTTTATTCAATTTAACAATTAATTCATCTTTTTCGAGTTTCGCCCTTTTAACTCTTATTGTGTTTTTTTTAGAAATTTTCAAAAGTTACATAATTCCCTACAAAAGTTCCACATATACTTCTAAAAGCAACAACATCAATGTTTTCTTTATTTAAAAAATTTCCTGGTTAGGAAATTAGTCATATATTTAGAATTTACATGAATCATTAAGCTATCTAAATAAAATAAGGATAGTTTAGATTATTAGCTGTTTTAGTTGCAAGTCAAACGCTGTTCATGTAGACTTTGGTTTAACAACTGAAAATTCTTATTTCCTTTTTTGGGATAATTCGATATTAACAGTAGAGAACGGACGATTTGAACTCTAGATGTCTTGAAAATGTCATGAAGTATCAACTATATATAATTAGATTTAAAATCTTGGTATTAAATTTGTTGGTCAACTCTAGATGTCTTTGCAAAATGTATTTGCATGGATTACCAAGTTTCTTGAATATTTATAAAAAATAAGAACCATTTTACAATTGATCAAAATAAAATCCTAGTTTCATGTGGTAAAATTTTGACAAGGAGCTCTCTTATTCAAAATAATTGGTAAGCGGTCCTATCATCATGGCTGGCCCGCTGCCTTTTCCCCAGCATACCTTGTTGAAAAATGATATTTGAGACTTTGAGAGAAACTTGGAAAGATAGGAGAGTGTGTGGATTGGGTGTCACAAGAGATCAATATGCTAGTCTCAATCTGATTTTTTTTTTTCCTTGAATCTTCAGAAGAATCTATACACTTTTGTAAGGATTTCAGAAGTCTTCTCCTGGGTCCTAATTTTATTCTATGAACGATACTTGTCAATACTAAAGAAGACACAAACTTCTTATCGAAAAAGAGATGACACAAACTCGTGATGCACGCGAGGATCAAATTATGGTTATAATATGTGAGTGTATGGATAGCGTTTTGTGTCCACGTTTTGCATGTTTGGCTGAAAATTACTTGGGTCCCACGTTATTGTTCATGAACCCCACAAAAAGATGAAAAACGCAGATAAATTATTTTGTACTGTTCATATTACTATTTAGTTGAAGCTATAGTACTTTCAGCCCAAAAAATCAGCTTGCTTATAAATTATTTTGCTGCACTTCTTTCTGCAATAAGTTTTTAGTTTTTAGCAAAATATGCGGTATCCAGACTCTATGTTTCTTGTCAAAATGTAGGCCTTAAAATTTTATGAACGATCAATCAAGTAGTGAAAAGTGGAAATGTTCAATCGTGTTTTTCTTGTTATAACAAAGCTTTAATTAGTTGCATTTTTTTTAACTGAATTGGTTGTATTATGAAAGTATGACTTAGTTGTGAAACATCATCAATGACGACTGAGAAATTTCAAATTTTCCAAAAATTTAAGTTGCATTTGTGCGAACTTTCAGGTTTGGTATCCTTGCATGAAATAACTTTTTCATAAATCGCTTTAACTAATTAACTGGGAATTAGTTATTATAACCTAATAGTGGGGTATTGTCATAAATAGCTTGGCTTACTTAATAATAATAATAATAATAATAATAATAATAATAATAATAATAATAATAAAGTATGCAGGCATATGGTTCTCCTTATATTTCATCATCAAAATAAGGTCTTGCTCATGAGCGGGAACAACCATATACGGTTATGTTCAGGTAGAGAATCTACAATTCCTAATCGTTTTAACAAAAATTTAAAAAATGAAGAAGTGGCAATGTCATAGGTGATGAGTAGAATATTGAATGACGTCAAGATCATAAATGACGTTTTGGTATTAATTATGTTGAAATAAATGATCTCGTAACGAACGGACCACAACGGTTATACAGAAAAACGGTTATACAGAAGGGCCATTATGGGTCAATTAATCACCATGAATAACAAGATGTACGTTACTCTGATAGCCAGAAGGGCCATTAAAGGACCACAACGGTTATACAGAAAAACGCTATAAATAAGCTATCAAACTCCAGGAAAGAGGTACACACATCAAAAACACAAAACTATTTCTTATTCTCTGAGAGATATTGAGAAGCCTTCTGACTGAATCATTGGAGAACTATTGGTTGACACCACACCAATGCATTTCTTCTCATCTTTGCAGGGATCATTACCTCATCCAATTATTACATGAGATCCATGACTGATGACCATTTTTGGCATCCTCAATTGGCAACAAACCAGGGAAAAACCATTATGACAATTAACCACCAACCCTGAGAAACATTTTCTATTATAATCTATGTTTTATAGTAGATATAGATCCTTAAATGTAAAGCTAACTCTAGTGGTACTTGCATTTGTGACCACATGCTGCTTCAAGACCTATTGCACTCTTCTAATATTAATTGGAACTCCCAATACAAACCACTTTTGTGACTCCAAGAATTTTATGAAGATTTGATCTTTACAGCAAACCCAAAGATGGCTTTGTGGCTTTAACCTTGAACTATACTTTGGCAATAGTAACATCATATTGATTTTAAATGGTCTGAATTAACAGGTTGGAAATGTGGAGTTTTTTATATTCTCTCTTAATGGCTTTTAGAAATCCGTCCCTCAGCCTTATGATGTCTGGTATAATAAGATTATATATAAGTGTGTGTGTGCACGCGTGTGTGCGTGCAACGCCAATAACACAACACCAACATAATTAAAGGTTTCTTGAAGTATCAAACACATCCTAGATTTACCCAAATACAAGTAAAGTGCGTTTTGTCAAAGGATTAGCCAATTACATAAAATAGTTACATATGTTCCTAACAAGTGAATCACATATATCCTAACAATTACCTTATTCATAGCCATTGGAATGATTGCATTAATTAATAAACTTGGCTTAATAAAGTGGTAATTTGGCACAACCGGGAGCGGGGTCTAAACTTGTCCCAATAGAACCAAACAAGATTATTTAGAAAAATTCTAGGTATTTTGATAACAGAAAAATAAGAAGAGATTGGTTAATCAAATACTTTGTTTCTTTCTTTTATGCTTGTTTAGATGTAACAAAAATTAAAGCAAAAGTTAAGGGCAAAGACACTTTTGACAAAACTTTAATAGTTTAAAGACTAAAATGACACATTTGAAAAAAGAGAAACACTTTTAAACATGAAATAAGGGTTAAGGGCTACATGTCTAATTAATTTTTTTTTTTTTTTAAATTAGTTTAATGACTAAGGGCTTGTTTTGTAGATAGATTTTTTTTTTTTCTTTTCAAAATAGTGTGAAAATAGTTTTCAAAAAATCGAATTTGAAACTAGTTTTTAGGGAACAATTTTTGCATTTTACCTATTTGGCTCCCACTTTTAAGAACAATTTTCAAAATACTGAAAATAAATAAATAAATAAATGATTGGAAGACCATTTTATATACTTGAGAAAAATTTATTTTTGAGACAAAAATTAGCTCATAGATTGCATATTAAAAAACCAATTATAAAATAAAACACCAATGGATTAGCTTAAAAAACGGGTAAAAGATATATAATTTTTTTTTTTTAAAGAATCAAAACCAACAGGTTCAACACACCTATTGGTGCTCTCTCTCTTCCTCCCTTCTCATGCAAATCTATTGTCTTCAAATTTTTATGATAATGATAAGCTCCTTTTTAATTGTTTGTGATAATGATAATCTCCTAAATTGTAGGGAGAGAACAACTTGTGCAAATATTTGGGGTCCATTATTTTTAAATTATATACAACTAAATCACTGGGAAAAAAAACTATTTTCAAAGTCCTATTTTCAACAATGAAATAAGGAAACAATTTTCTTGAAACTTAATTTATTTAGAGAAAACCAACCAAACAATAGATTTAAATGTGAGACCTACTATTTTGGTTTTTCAAAACAAAAAAAAAGTATTCAAATATAGCTACCAAACAAGCCCTAAATTGAAACATTTCAAAATAGAGAACCATTTTGACACATGATATAAGGGTTAGGGACTAATGTGTTACTGAATTATTATTTTTTTGGGAAAAATACAATTTATGTGCACTCACTAATTTTGCATAAAAATATTTTTTGTCATTTAAGTTTGAAATTAGTCGTTTTAGCCATTAACTTTACCCAAAAATCACTAAAAATGACTAACTTATAAGCCTAAAATGATTTTTGAATAAAATTATTGGACTAAAATAACCATTTTTAAACTTATAAAAGGACTATGGGTAAAGTTACTTGACTAAATTTACATTTAAAGTTACTTGACTAACTTTACATTTAAAGGAGTAAATTGCATTTTTGGATAAAGTTAATGGGTGTAAATTGCATATTTTCAATTGCTTCTTTGTCAAAACGGGAGGTTTGGCAATGGTTGGGGTGTTCTAAATGAGTATGGTTTGCACATTATGTCAAAACGGGAGGTTTGGCAATGGTTGGGGTGTTCTAAATGAGTATGGTTTGCATGCACATTATTGAAAATGATAGTATGCCCTTTAATCAAGTGGAAACCATGAAGGAGAAAGAAACAAAAAATGCTAGTATTAATTAGGTAATGAAATTAGAAAGTAATAACATTTAATGATATTTTTTCAATCGTTAGATCTTTTATAAATCTATAGTATTTTAAAAAAGGTGTAACTCTAAGTAATGTTACACTACCCAATAACTTGTTATAGAATTCATATTTTGAAAATCCCACCATTGAGTTACATGTTCTATATGTTCTTTACATACATTCCAATTTACATGCCAATTGGATGTAATTTATTATTCGATCCATAAACTCATATTTTATGCATTATTTCAAAATACAAAAACTTGAATTTAAACAATTGATTGACGACAAGGCTATTGATCTTTAATCATCTTTAAATTTTATAAACATGGAGAATACATGAAGATAATGTAATCCAATTGTGAATTTATCAAAAGAGTCCGAATTTGGTAAGGATGGATTGTAAAACCTATGTTTTACACTATCTAATAAAAGATTGCCACATTAGCATTTTACTTAAAATTCAATACATCCTACCACACCTAATAACGTCTCAATAAATTCCTAATTTGGTTGGATCTATATATGGGTATTAGAATTGATTGAGCATAGTTGTGTTTATTCTTAAATATGTAATAAGATGATGTGATATGTTTGGATTAGAATGGTAAAACATGAGTTTTACACCACATCCTTATAAAATTTAATCTCATATCAAAATTCACATTTAATTAAAAAATATTGAATTGTGTAACATTATTTGGTGTAGCTTGAACTCAACTATATATATATATATATATATGAGATAGGTTCAAGTTACACCTTTTTTAAGCCGTAGATTTCTAAAAGATCAAACGGTTAAAAGAAAACACTTTTTTTTTTTTTTTTGGTTTAGAGAAAGAGAAACCCTACAAAAACCAAAAGAAAACACTATTATTCATCATTATTGTAAGGTTGAATTTAATCAACCATCTTATTGGCTTTATTCCGTGCCAAATTTGCTTGTATTTCAGCATTTAGAAACCCTGTTTTTAGATGGGATTGTTGTAAAGGTAGTGAGTGAGATAGAGTGAAGTTTACTCAAGAGTGTGCAAGAAAACAGAGACTCGCGGTTGGGCCTCGCGGGTGACTCGCGGCTGCAAGCCGCCAAACGCAGCACACGTGCCAAGCATGCCAGAAGATGAACAGTCATGCCAACTGGAGCACTACAGGACAAAACAGAACAACTGGCCATACGGTTATCTCGCGACTGGATCTCGCGACTCAGTCAAGTCGCGAGACCAAGCCATGAGCCAGCCCTGTTTTGAAAAACCTGACGTTTCACATTCTCCTCTCACCTCAGTATAAATACCCCTTATACCCACAAATGAAAGAGTGCTTCCAGAGAGAATTTTGAGTGAGAAACCCTAGAGCAAAACAAGATTGATTCATCTACAATCTTTACATAAGTGTCTCTTCAAATTTCTCAACTCTCTTCCTCTCCATTGCCAAACCCTTGAGAGGCCTTTTACCAAAACTTTGTTCTCACCATATCCATTACTGTGAGAGGGCTGTTTGGTATTCTGGGAAGCAGTTAGGAAGGAACCAATCTTCATTGGTTGATTCTACGGTCTAGTAGCGGAATCCGGGAAGCTAGAAAAGAAAAAGGTTCGGCGCAACCTCGTTGGAGCAAGAAGCTTGGAGGGCTTAGGTGCACTGGGTAGATTAGGCTTGGAGGGTCTATTGCTGTCCTTGTATCCCAACTACATTTTCTAGTGGATTGTTTACCGCTTGGAGGGCGGCGGAGAGGTTTTACGCCGAGGGCTTCGGTTTCCTCTTCGATAACACATTGCGTGTTGTCCTTGTGTTTGCATCTTCCTTCCCTTTTATCTTTGCCTTTTATTTTCTGCTGTGGATGTGATTTTAATTGGCTTAGATTGTTTACCAATTCTGTGTTATGCTTTAGTTCATGTTCCACACATTAATTGTTTGATATAAAGCTTGAATTGGTAATTTGTTAATGGGGGGTCTAAACGTTCAAGGGTGTTTTTACACTATTTGAACTTTCAATTATATCATTAAATACTTACCAAATTAATAGCATCCTCATTATCTATTTCCTTATTGATTGCTGATTTTGTTTTTTTTCCTCTCTTTAATCTTTATTAAGTTCTTTCACTATAATCTTTTTTTTTTCCTTCTCCTGCAATTCATCAAACGTTTCTACCCTTTTCATCTTTCTAACCTTTCCTTACTTCAGTCAGTTTTTTACTCCCCTAAATAAAACCTCTATCACTTTCCTCATCCTTTTTAACAAAATGTTTAAGACCACGAATTCTTGAAAATAACTTCTAATTATTTTTAGTTTAGGTTCCTTGCATCTTGTGTTCCAATTTTATTTACTTGGTTTTTTAAAATCTTTTTTAAATGTTTATTGATTTGCAAACTACCTCATAACCTAAGATACAATCTTCATTTTTCCTTTTTTGGATAAGGTATTCATCTTTAAGCAATAAAATATCATTAAATCCAGCCGAAATCTTGTCCCAATGATGACATTCTCCAGCTACTGTGTTCAATTATAGCAGAACCCTCAGCCATTCGATGGGCTCTGATCCACTTAGCCAATTAGGAAAGAATTTTCCAGGTTATTATCCAATGAGAGTCACGGGCATGCCTGGATCCTCTTAAGGACTATTTAGATGAAGTAGTTTGTAATATACTAACATATGTTTAAATGCTTATTCCATAGCACTCTATTTTAACTAAGTTCCAATGAAAATTTTAGTTTGTTAGTACGTATTTTTATTTATTTATTTATTTGGAAGACTTAACATCAATATTTCATGTAAAATTATCACTCTATATGGTGCTTAACCTTTAGGCAAAAAGGTTTCATCAATGTGTAAAATTAGATAGTTTAAAAGTATCTATTTGGAAAACAATAAATTAGATAATCATAAGTCTAAATTCCAAAACATGATCAAAAAATAAGGACCAATAAACTAGAAAAGAGTGCATTAAAAAAAAAAAAAGAACTAAAAGAACATTCACATGCTAAAACCACTAAAAAAAAAAAAAAAAAAAAAACTATTTCTAGCCCTTCAAACAAATATTGTAAAGTGAGATATTAAAATAGATAAAGTAAGTTTTTAAGATGCTAAAAACTAAATTTTTAGCACTTTTAATGTGAATGCTCTAAATGAAATACACAATACTACGCGTGTGCAAAATGCGGCTCCTTACCTTAAAAACCCTCAAATAATAATTTATTTGAAGTCCACATATTCTCTTTTATTATAATAGTTATTTATAGATAACTTCCTTTCTTTTGCTGAGTAGTGAGTAACTGTAAAGTTGTAATTTTCAATTATGTTTTGTTGGCTTTAATTCCTTGTCAAATTTGATTATATTTATTCAATCATTTTCTTGTATGTTTGTGGGATTCAATGTATAGATTGAGTGTGTGAAATTGGTGAAGAATAGGACAACTCGCGACTTGCTCATGATTGGCTCACAAGTGGACAACTCGCAACTTGCTTGTGATTGGCTTTGAGTGGACAACTCGCGAAAGGTCACATGAGAAGCACATGCTGAAAGCTGAAGAGTTAAGTGCCAAGAGGCATCTCATGACTCATCTTGCAACTTGGCCAACCCACAAGATGACCTGCGAGATGCACTGTCAGGCTGTTTTAGTGCATTTCTCGTTTCTTTACCCACATTATAAAAGCTCACATTACCCATGAAATTGTAAGGAGACTTTCAGAGAGAACCCTAGAAATCCATTTGAAAGTTAGAGATTGTAAACCCACAATCATCTACACATTTCTCTTAGTTTTCCTTTACTCCTACCTCTCTAATTACATACCCTTGAGAGGTTCTTAGCCCAAGCACATACCTCTCTCAATCTGAGTGTTGAGAGTTGTTTTGGTGCCTATAGGAAGCATTGGATGAAACCATTTTTTGATGGATGCAATTTGGAGCTAATTGCGGGATCCGGATAACTAGTAAAGACAAGAATACACTTTGTTGGTTTTTAGGACTGCAATGCTAACCATTGCTCATAAAACCAATTAGTGTTAGAAAGAGGCTCATTTTAGTCTTTAAAAGCACAAAGTCCCACATCTGTACGTTCTATGGGTGGGCATGAGGGGCTTCGCGGTGTGTTGTACCAGCAGGTTGGGCTATCAAGCACCGATGCCACGCTTGCACATGACAACAAATATAGGGTGCTGGTTGCCCATAAGGTCAACACCCCATTGGGTCCATAAGGCCAACCATCACCCCCAAGCGACAACTCGAACTTGTAACCTCGATTTGATTCCACTTTTAACTTTAGCTAGAACCCACTTGAACCCAATACAAAGCAAATCTCATTTCCAGTATTGAAATACAAATCAATTGATAAAAAATACATGGAAAATTGTCATGGAATTAGCCAACAATCTAAAGATCCTAACATTATGTAAAGATATTTTTAGGTTGGCAAACATGAACAAATTGTAACCTTTGGAATTTAGTTTTTATCTAGTGTTTAGTCAAGAAATATTTTGCAACAAGAAAAATGAAGTTTTGCACAGATGAAGACTCAAAAAATCAGAAAAACATGTGCAGATAAGTTTCACTTATCTCAACTGATCGAGATGCATATCTTGATTGATTGAGTTTCGGGCCAGATTTCAGATCTTGCTTTTTTCTCAGCCATTGGATCTAGGGTTTTAATGGAAATTAAGTATATATATATATATAAATACAAACCCTAGAGCATGTTTTTATACATTCAAGAGGACAGTGTTTTTTACACAGATCTGGAGTTTTCCAAACCGTTTTGAAGTTACAGCTAGAGACCTTGTGCAAACAATAGATCCAATCATAAAGCAAAGTTGTTGCATTCAGTCAACCACAGTTGATGATCTAAATCTTTGAGTGGAGATCTCAAAGCCACAAATAGAAGAGTTTGTATGCAACAGTTTCACAGCAAAAGAGTCTGTGGATTCGGAGTTACGTGTGATCACGCCAATAAGTACTACATGGGGTAGTAGTAGATTTAGGGTTAAACAATTGATTTAGGGTTAAATCTATTGATTCTATTAGCGAAATGTTGCCTTGATGATTGTTTAGGTTAAATCCTCCCCAGTTTTTTTACTTTGGAACCACAGTTTCAAAAGTTTTCCTAGGTCATCATTTTTGGTGTTCATGGGATTTGTGCTTGTTTGATGTTTAATTGATTCAAATCTATTGCATAATTATTCTAATTAATTATTTAGTTAATCTTTGATCTTTGATAAAATCTGAGACAACTGGGGTCTAAAACCTTAACACATTAGTATAGATATAGAGTGAGATCATGGATTTAGAAGAGAAACTCCATTTTCTCATATGAATAGCGAATCTCATCATTAATAGAATATATTATTATTTGAAAGGATAGATACCATGATGTTATATTCTCAAATTACTAAATAAGTACTCTTAGGATTATTCATTTGTGGATTGAGCTTGGTAAGACTTGAGTTCAAATTCGTGAGGAAAATTTGTAATTTCCTTCATGCTTAACCTCTAAAGGTTGGATGTTGAATGCTTTTTGTCTCTTCAGGCAACTGACATGATTGGGGAAGGAAGAGAGAATCATAGAACAGGAATACACCCAAAAAGGAGGGACAAAAAAAAAAAAAAAAAAAAAAATCAAATCAAATAACATGGTTTTAGATATATAAGCCATGAAATCTGCTAAGAATAATAACGTGGCTTGTTTAATTTGATCCTAGAAGACGAAGCTTACTCCAGGTGAGCCAAAAAGTAAATGGGTAAATATACAGTAATACTTTTTAAGCTAAATGAAAAAAAAAAAAAAAAAAACCTGAAATTGATCATGTACAAGTCGACCATCAATCTAATTGGTGGCATGGCCGGTTTGTCCACAACTATATTCTTTAAATTTCTGTACTTTATTTATTTGAGAGTATAAATATTGACCTCATTATTAATTACTAATAATTAATCCCAGAGAGTCAAAATCATGCATAACGTAGTAGGAGAAAATCGATGTGCTTTCTAGTAAATTAGCCAGTACGGTGATAAGGGGTAGAATCTAAGGTTGTGTGTTTCAGTTATAGGAAAAGTTGTCGAGGAACAGAACAGGCTGGTTATTGAAAAAATAAATAATAATAAATGATGATGCCAAAAATTGTCAGTAAGTTACACAATCCTCATGTGCTCGAGACAACATCTGCGAAACAAAAATAAAGAAGACCTTAGGAGAGTACTAGTGTGGTACCGGCCAAAGACCCTCTAAAGGTTAAGTTAGAGAACTTTCACAACTCTAGAATGCCAAAGCTGGGGGAATTATGCGTACCTTGGTTTGTGAGGGTCTTGGGGTTTTTATAATAGCTTGGGTTTGATATTCGTTTCTTGACTTAGAAGATCTCTCCCACAAGGAAAGATCTTCTAAGCCAAGAAACGAATATCAAACCCAGGATGTGCAAGATATTTTCTTATAGGACTCTTGATTAGGGTTAAGCGTGGGGTACAAGATATTTTCTCATATGCTTATGCGTGGAGGCCAAGCCATGTCAGCTTCGTCAAAGGTTCGCTCATCCTCTTCAGCTTCCCTTCGTCAACTTTATATCTAGTCAGTATATTCTAGTCGTCTTGTTCAGGTGTTTGTTGTCTTCAAGGTGCAGCCATTAGCTTTAAGGTGGAACCATCAACTTTTATTCTATCGTTGTTTAGCCGTGAATGTGCAAACAAGGCTGACGAGTTCATTAGGACCGTCGCTTTTGCCTAATATGGACAGCTTCATCAAAACCATAGAATTACCCTTATCATCTGCCCTCTACTCCGTAGTCCCATCGGCTTTGGCCTACGAACTATGGAGTTCAATTTGTAGCTTTTTTATTTTTTTTTAATTATTTTTTTTATCGAAAAAAGAGAGGGCATTTATGGGTGATTCCTCGAGCAGCCTTTATTAATTACTTGAACAAGGGGCTTAAGCAGACTGGCCTTGTTTCTAGACGAGGGTGTTGCTTCATCTTCTGTGCACTTTTCATCCTATATATATCTCACTTCCTTCCTCATTTTCTCCTATTTCATCATTGTTGATCTTCAGAGAGAGAGCTCGTTTTTTCGAGAACTTCGCTCATGTCATCTTGCTGACTTCGTTACCTTTGTTCTTTTGCTAAGATCGTCACCTTTCAAGAAATCGTTTACTTTACTTGGTAAGTCACCTTTTCCTTCATTTCATCCTATCTTTCTTCTTTGTTCTTCTAGTTGATCGTTTACCTCTTTTAGAGAGGCCATCAACTTAGGTTCTTAGAATACCTCCGTCGCTTGTAGTTAAGATGTCTAGAGAAGCAACGAGTAAGCAGTTGTCAGTCCGTGAGGGAGCGAGCTACGACGACGTCTTCCAGACAGATCATGAGCCCGATGAGGGCCTTTCCTGGTCGTTAGAGATGGAAACATCAACCCATTCTCCTAAAGAGGAAGTGGAAAGTTGTGTTGGAAAGGGAGGTGAGGAAGAGATAGATGAGGGTGAGGATGAGGGCAATGAGGGAGAAGAGGATGACGGGGATGAGGGTGATGTTGACGAGAGAACCCTTGAAGTTGGAAGTTCAAGAAGCCCTAGGGATGGGCACACCGGTCCATTTATCTTC
Source organism: Quercus tomentella (assembly GCA_028535165.1). Lineage (NCBI taxonomy): Eukaryota > Viridiplantae > Streptophyta > Magnoliopsida > Fagales > Fagaceae > Quercus > Quercus tomentella. The sequence goes on from JAPQVY010000068.1 coordinate 80,473,708, forward strand.
CCCAAAATGTGGACCGTCAATGACTTCTTGTTGACAATGATGGCCAACATTTTTAAGAATCTGAGGGACCGTTACCAAATCCCTAACCATATCCCAATTCGTCTCCTTGGGAAATTCGAGAAGTTCTACTCAGGGAAGACATCAGACGTCGGCATGTACGACACTATGTTCACAGCGAGACTAAGGTTGCCACTGACAGCGTTGCACCTCAGTTGGCTAATTTTCTTGGTTTATCCGTTAGCCAGATTGCTCCAAATGGTTGGAGGTTCTTTATAGGGGCTAAGATTTCGTGGGGTCGTCTAAGTGGTGGGAACTGTCAGCTTTTGTTGGACGAGTTCTTTTATTGCTACAGACCTTAACACATTGTCTCGCCCCAAGGAATATACCACTTCGTTGCACGGAAGAAAGGGTTAAGGCTCATGTCAGACATGCCTGACTCTAATAGGAACTGGAAGGGTAGATACTTCTTCGTTCATGGGATAGATTGGGTATGTCGTCTAGAAGAATAGGCTACAATGCCCTATGGTTTTGACAATACTTGGGGTATTGTCAAGGATTCAGGTTTAGCACCGTCAGTTTTTGCTTTAACTTTTCCATTTACTTGTAAAGTGTTTTAATGTCGTTGTCTTCCTTTTTCAGCCAGTGTTCGTCCGAACATAATTGACAAGTAGGAGGCCTTCATTCGACAGGTTCTTGAAATTCCATTTGAGTAGCGGAAGCGTAGGGATTTGATCACCCTCAATATGTTGCACGCATATTGTGGTGGTCCGGAGCCGATGCCTGTAGCTCATAGATTAAATACCTATTCTCGTCGGCGTAAGTATTATTTAATTTTCTCCCATCATTTTTCTTTTTGTCGTCACTTGGTCTAACGCTCGTCACTTGTCCTTTGCAGAAATGGAGGCAGCCATGCAGAGGGCACAGGTGAGGGCAGCTGCTGTGTGTAGGAAAGAAGAGCAAAAGAAGGTGAAGGGGAAGGAGGGTGCATCCTCGTCAGCCCCTAAGGTCATTGGAAAGGGGGCGCCTTACTCGTCAGCCCCTAAGGTCATTGGAAAGGGGGCGCCTAAAAGGAAGGCTAACGAGAAGGACAACCGTCCTCCTAAGAAAGTGTCTGTCACCCCCGGGGATTAGCTCCCTAAGAAGCCGTCTCTTTCCAAGCCAAGCCATAGGGCAAGCAAGGGATTAATGATGATGTCAAGCCCCGTCACTCAAGAACCTGATCCTCGCCCCCTTACTCACAAGGACAATGCCGTTAAGGTGATTGAGTCAATCATCAAGGATAAGGATGTGGACCCTTGTGCTGAGCAAATGACGGAGGAGCTAGAGGCGTTAGGCCTTTTTAATCTTTCCAAGTACGTCTCTTCCTTTTTTCTTTCATTTTTATTTATTCATTGCTCAATAACTGACGATTATTCTGTTTGTAGGTGTTGGTCTGTATGAAGATGTTGTAGGATAGGAGCATCGCCCAAGAAGGGGTGATTGCCCATCTATGTAAGCGTAACGAGACTTTGACCTACGAGTAAGAGCAGTACAAGGAGGCCCTTCATACTCTCAATAAGGAGGTGAAGGAGCTAAGGGAGAAGTTGAAGGAGGAAGGTCGTCAGAAGAGGAAGGAGCAAGAAGCAAAAGCAACGGTAAAGAAAGAGCTGACGGCCTTTCTTGGGTAGGTGGAGATGGCCAAGGCTGACGCCATGAAGGAATTCAAGGCTTCACAGCCATTCATTGATTCCTGCGCCATCTACTATGGTGACGGGTTTGAGGATTGCCTTAAATAGGTCAAGTCCATCTACCCTCACTTGGATTTATCCAAAGTCACCATGGACAATCCCTTGCCGTCAACTCCTGCCGACGACACTATCCTAGACGAAATCGACAACTCCATAGAATCGAAGCCTGATCCAAAAGATGATAGTGTCATCCTCGCCCAAACTGCCGCGAATCCTCCTGCCACCCCTTCGGTCTCGTCCACTGAGCCTCTGAATGTTGAGAACCCTCTTTCCCAGGACGTTCAACCTCTGGACGCCCCGGCCTCTTTGACTTAGTTTTTTATTTTTTGAATGATAATCTTATTGTATATTTATTCTAACTTTTAGACAATGTTAAATGCCCCTTTGTTTTTGGGCCCGTTTTGTAAAGGCCTTATTTTATGTATGGTATACTTTTTACGTCCGTCAGGTGTTGATCATTATGTATTGATATATGATTGTTCATTCTTTGTGCCTGTATGCAAGAGGACTTAAGATGAATCCATCAGCGATGACAAAGACCTCGTCCTGTTTGAGGACAAAATAAGAAACTCGTGTACTTTTCTCTAATAAATTGAGGCATCAAACTTAATAGTCTTAACAATGAACTCGTCTGCTAGTGGGTTCTTACAGTATACCCATCCACATGGAGGCTTAATAATTAACAAACCCCTAAGGTATCTAGAACTCGTCCACTTGTGGACCTAATAATGAACTCGTCCACTTGTGGACTTAATCATGAATCTGTCCACTTATGGACTTAATAATATTAACGCATCTTCATAGGATGAACTCGTCCACCTATGAACTTAATAATGAATTCATCCACTTGTGGACTTGATAATTTTAACTCATCCTCATGGTATGAACTCGTCCACTTATGGTCTTAATCATAAATCAACACATAGAATAAACATGTAGAAATAGATAAATACGCCATCCATATCTAAATAAACTAGTCTTATTATGATAAATGCATGCGTATGTAGATAAATTGTTCTTTAAAGAAAAAGACCGGCCCATTGGGCTTAAAAAGTATTGTAGCAAAAATTAACTAAGATAAACTGGAAAATGAGGAGTGTTGCTTTTCGTGCTATCATCTACTGGTAGTATTTTTGGAGATGCTCGGTGTTCCATGGATGGTGCGACTTCTGTCCGTCTAGCATCTCTAGGTGATAGGTGCCTTTACTTTGCCATGACGTGATTCTGTAAGGTTCCTCCCAGTTAGGGCTGAGCTTTCCTTGGGTGGTTTCTCTGGCGGCGCCCATTACCTTCCTCAAGATGAGGTCTCCATCCTTGAAGTCTCTGTTTTTGACTTGGGAGTTGTAGTGCTTGGCCATGAGGTTCTGATATCGTGCGAGTCTTTGTTTAGCTATCGTCCTGACTTCGTCTAGTAGATCGAGCTGTAGGCGTATAGCCTCATCGTTCTTTCTTTCATCATGATTACCCACCCTGTAGCTCGTGAGCTCGACCTCTACCGGGGTGACTACCTCGCTTCCATATGCTAATCGAAATGATGTCTCTCCTGTAGGCATTCTAGCTATTGTTCTATACACCTATAGTACGCCTGGCAGCTCTTCTGGCCATACACCTTTTGCCCCCTTGAGCCAAGTCTTGATGATTTTAAGCAAGGGTCGGTTCATGACCTCAACTTGCCCGTTGGCTGGAGGGTGGGCGGGGGAGGAGTAATGGTTCTTAATTCCTAACTGTGAGCAAAAATCCCTTAAGGAGTTGTTGTCGAACTATTTTTCGTTATCTAAGACCAAGACTCTGGGGATCTCATACCTACAAACGATGTTTTTCCAAACGAAACTTCTCACATTCTTCTCCGTAATGGTAGCCAAGGCTTCTGCTTCTACCCATTTAGTGAAATAGCATATGTCGAGTATGAGGAACTTTAGCTGTCGCATTGCTATCGGGAATGGACCCATGATGTCGAGTCCTCATTGAGCGAATAGCCATAGGGCTGTCATCAAGGTTAGTTCTTCCGTTGGTTGTCTAATGACGTTGCTGAACCTTTGACATTTGTCGTAGGCTTTGACATAAGTCTGGGCATCCTTCTGTATAGTAGGCCAATAATATCTAGCTCAAATCAGTTTATGTACCAATGATCATGACCCTGAGTGGCTCCTACAGATCCCTTCGTGTACTTCTTTCATGACATAGTCCGCTTCTTCGAGGCTTAATCACTTGACATACGGGCGGGAGAAGCCTCTCTTGTACAAGACGTCCCTTATCAAAACGAATCGTGCTGCTTGGACCTTTATCTTCCTTGTGGCTTCCTTACCATCTAGTAATGCGCCGTTTTTCAAGTAAGAGACTAATGGCGTGGTCCAAATGCTTTTAGTGCTAATCTCATGTACATCGACGGGATCTATTAATGGTGAAAACTAAACAAAAGTAAGTACCTTGTTGGGGATGATCATGTGTTCTGCTGATGCGGCCTTGGCAAGACGGTCGACTCGCTCATTCTCCCCTCTGGGGATTTAAACGATCTTGGCCTGTAAGTCATCTACTGTTCTCTTTACTTGCTCCGGGTACTTCTTCATCCTTTCACCCTTACATTCGTAATCCCCGTTTACTTGGTTGGTGATGACTTCAGAGTCGCAATGAATAACCACGTTCGTGGCCCCTGTCGCCTTAATGAAATCTAGTCCTACCACCAGAGCTTCGTACTCTGCTTCATTGTTGGTAGTAAGGAAGTTGAGACAAACCATGCATTCAATCTCATCCCCTTCTAGAGAACAAAGCACAATACCCGCTCCCCCAGCTTATCTGTTGGATGTTCTGTCAATATGTACACTCCATCGAGGATACTTTTCTGCCTCTTGGCTCTCCCCATTAGTGAACTTCGCAATGAAGTCAGCGACTACCTGCCCCTTAATCGCACTACGCGGTTGATACTGTATGTCAAACTCACTCAACTATATTGTCCATAGTGCCATTCATCCAACGGCTTTAGGATTGCTCATTGCTCATCGCAAAGGCTTGTCAGTGAGGACGATCACTGTGTGGGCTTGGAAGTACGGCTTAAGCTTACGAGCTGCTGTAACCAAAGTGAAGGCGAGTTCTCCATCGATGGGTACCTCTCCTCTACACCATGAAGTGCTTGGCTGGCGTAATACACGAGATTTTGCACCTTATCTTTTTATCTAATCAAGGCTGCATTGATGGTAGAGGAACAATTCTTCCCCTAGTTTTGAAGGACTCAGCAATGGCGAGGATGAGAGGTAGGCCTTCAGGTCCTCAAGCGCTTGCTGACACTCGGCTGTCCACTCAAAGGATTTCTTCAACGTGTGGAAGAAAGGCAGACACTTATCTGTTGCTCTGGACACGAACCTATTCAGTGCGGCTACCTTGCCGTTGAGGCTTTGTACTTCTTTCACATTCTTAGGAGGTGCCATTTCTATTATGGCCCGGATCTTATTTGGTTTGGCCTCGATACCTCCCTGTGATACCATGAATCCTAGGAACTTTCCTGCTGTTATTTCGAATGCACATTTGCCTGGATTGAGCTTCATGTTATAAAAGCGAAAGGTGTTGAAAGTTTCCCTGAGATCCTCCAAATGATCGCCTTCTCTTCGACTTTTTACCAGCATGTCGTTGACATAGACTTAGACATTTCTCCTAATTTGGTGTGCGAACATCTTGTTCATGAGCCTTTGATATGTCACACCCACGTTTTTGAGGCCGAATGGCATTACTTTGTAGCAAAAAAGGCCATGGCTGGTTACAAATGAAGTTTTCTCCTGACCTGCTTCATCTATTTTAATCTATTTATAACTTAAAAAAGAGTCCATGAAGCTTAGCAACTGGTGTTAAGCTGTAGAGTCAACTAGGACATCGACCCATGGGAGGGGGTAGCTATTTTTGGGGCATGCTTTGTTCAGGTCTGTGAAGCACATCCTCCATTTCCCGTTGGCCTTCTTGACCATCATGACGTTTACCAGCTAGTCGGGGTAGGAAACTTCCCTGATGAAGCCTGCCTCTTGTAACTTGCGGACTTCTGTTGTTATAACTTGGTCTCGTTTTTGTGCGAACACCCGCTTCTTTTGATGAATGGGCGAAAAGGAAGGCGACACATTCAACCTGTGTACCATGACCAAAGGGTCGATTCCTGGCATGTCTTTATGGCTCCAGGCAAATACATCTTGGTTATCTTTGAGGAAAGCTGTGATTGCTTGGCGGACCATTAGGCTGGCGAGGGAGCCAATCCTGGTTGTTTGATCTGGCTTGGAGTCGTCGAGAAGTACCTCTTCAAGCCTTTCAACGGGTTCTGCCACTGTCCGCTACTCTTCTATGTTCATTGTCTGTAGGTGATCGTCCATTTCCAACATTGCTATGTAACACTCGCGTGTAGCCACTTGATCTCTACGTATTTCTCCTACTTCGTACTCGGTGGGGACTTTGATCATTAGGTGGTAGGTCGAAGTCACGGCCTTCCATGAGTTAAGCGTTGGTCGTCCAAGGATGGCATTATAGGTGGGTAAGTAGTTAACAACAAGGAATGTAACATCTTTAGTGATTTGCTGAGGAAAATCACCAACCATTACAAGTAGCGTGACCGCACCGAGGAGGTATACTTTAGTCCCTCCGAACCATCTAGTGGGGCGATGGTTGGTACCAGCCGTTCTTGGTCAATCCTCATTTACTGAAATACTAGGTAGTAGAGGATATTAGTAGAGCTTCTGATGTCGACCAGGACCCTGTGCGTGTTGTAATCTCCTACCCATATGCTAATGATGAGTGCATCGTCATGCGGATGGTGGAGATGTCGGACATCTTCTTCTGAGAACTCAATGATAGGGTTGTCAATCCCGCCATCTTTGGGACGAAGCACGTTAGCTAGACGTTCTAAACCACATTGAGGCAAGTTTTTCGAGCCTTTTTGGATAAACCAGAGGCCGCCGTGCCTCCCATAATCATTCTTATATCTCCTAGAGGTGGCCTTGGATGCTCGTTGTCCCGTCGAGGAACTTGCTCTTGAGGTGGGTCCGCTTTCTCCAGATTGACGAACCTTTACAAATTCCTTTACTTGATAAAAGCTTTGATTTGTTGCTTCAAGTCATAGTAGTCGGCTGTGTCATGATCGTGGTCACAGTGGAAACGGTAGTACTTATCTCTAGATCTCTTATTAGGATCTCCCTTTAGCTTGCCAAGAAAGGTCAGGGCTCCTTCGTCCTTGATTTGCATCAAGACTTGGTCGATCGGGGTGGTCAACGAGGTGAAGCTCATGAACTTCCCTATGGGGGGCTTGGAGCACTTGTCCTTCTGCCGTTCTCTAGTCCTAGCCATCTTCCGCCCCCCACCCTGCTGTATGTCTTCTTGTCTTTCCCTCTTCTTGGGCTTCTCTTCTTGGGCCAAAAGTGCGTCTTTCGAGTTCATGTACTTAGTCGCCCTGTAAAGCACATCTAACATAGTCTTTGGGTCGTTTTTATATAGAGAAAATAGGAACTTACCCTTTCATAGCCCATTCGTAAATGCAGCTACTAGTATCTTGTCCTCAGCTTCATCGATTGAGAGTGCCTTTTTGTTAAAGCGGGCTATGTAAAACCTCAGCATCTCATCCTCCTGTTGCTTAATGCTCATTAGGCACGCAGTGGACTTCTTGTACCTGTGCCCCCTAATAAAGTGCCAAGCAAACTGGGCACTTAACTCCTTAAAGGTACCAATGGAGTTGGGTGTCAACCTGCTGAACCAAATCCTTGTAAGACCCTTTAGTTTAGTGGGAAAGGCCCTGCACATGATCTCGTTTGCCATTCATTGTAGGTGCATTAGAGTCTTGAAGGACTCTAGGTAATCTAGGGGGTCCTTAGATCCGTCGTAGCTTTCCACTTGAGGCATACAAAACTTTGGTGGAAGGGGGAACAACGTGACGGATGTGGTGAATTGTGAATCAATTCTATGGACCAAGTCATCAAGGTCGCTAGACACCCGTCCTTTGAAGGCGTTTATCATGAAATCCATTCGTTTCTTCATTATCTGCATCTCTACTACTATGTGAGGCAGAGTCGTATCTATGGCGGATGGACGGCTTGTATCCTGCCTCTCTTGTCTGCTTGGGGCGTTGCTACCTTCTGGCCTCTCTTGGTTCCTTCTTTCAGTGCTGGTTCCTTCCTGGTCCTCTTCCTGGGTGTTAAGCGTTGCATTCTTCTAGCACAACTGCTCCTCTAAGTCATGATTCTACTTGGTGAGGCGTTCCACTACTGCTGCGAGGGTTTGAACCTACCTCTCTAGGGCAGTGGTGCACGGTTTGTAACCCTGATTATTAGTGGTTGTTGCCATCGAACTAGTAAGTACCATGCAACTTTTTGTCCAGGAAGCAGTAAGTATGGCTTATCTTGAATTTCCCATAAACGGCGCTAATTGATGATGCCAAAAATCATCAGTAAGTTACACAGTCCTCACATGCTCGAGACAACACCTGCGAAACAAAAAACAAAGAAGACCTTAGGAGAGTATCAGTGTGGTATTGGCCAAAGACCCTCCGAAGATTTAGTTAGAGAACTTTCACAAATCTAAAGTGCCAGAGCTGGGGGAATTATGCGTAACTTGGTTTGTGAAGGTCTTGGGGTTTTTATAATAGCCTGGGGTTGATATTTGTTTCTTGACTTAGAAGATCTTTCCTTGTGGGAGAGATCTTCTTTAATTTGCGTGTCTTACGGGATCTTTTCCTTATAGGACTCTTGATTAGGGTTAAGCATGGGGTACAAAATATTTCCTTATATGCTTATGCGTGGAGGCCAAGCCATGTCAGCTTCGTCAAAGGTTCACTTATCCTCTTCAGCTTCCCTCTGTCAACTTTATATCCCGTCAGTATATTCTAGTCATCTTGTTTAGGTGTTTGTTGTCTTCAAGGTGCAGCCGTCAGCTTTGAGGTGGAACTATCAACTTTTATTCTATTGTTGTTTTGCCGTGAATGTGCAAATGAGACTACGAGTTCATTAGGACCGTCGCTTTTGCCTAATATGGACAACTTCATCAAAACTACAGAATTACCCTTATCAATAAATAAATAAAAGGCAAGGATCGGGCACAAGAGGAACAAAATAGTTAATTATCCCATGTTTTTCACATTTGTTTTCAAAATTATTTAATTTTATATAGATTATTAAGTTTTTGTTGGTTTCAAGACATTCAGTCTATAAATAGCTCTTAAAAGACTTGGTGAAGGTCACAAGAGAAAGCGATTATAAGAGTCTTTTCTTTGATTGGTAAGAAGTTCACCAGATATGGGAATAAAGAATATTGGTTTGGTCCTAGCATTATTTCTAGGTTTTTTGTTTCTGGATGGGCTGTTTCTTTGCATGGCTGATCACCACGAAATCACCTTTGACGTAAGTTTTCTTGCACTATACTGCTTGCTCTTTGTAAAAAACATAGACACTAGTTGAAAACTTTATAGTTTAATTGTATTCTAACAAGGACATTTACGATTGAAATCTTCTCATCTTTAACTAATGATGTATTAAAAATAAATAAGTGAAGACTCAGTCTGCAATCTGGATGCAGTGCATGCAAGTGAAAGTCTCTGATCTTCGTTGTGCCGAAAAAGTCTTGATTGTTTACATTTTTTTTTTTTTTTTTTTTTTTTTTTTTTTTTCATGTAAACTAAAGGATCCAATTGTGAAGGGCCTGAATGATCTTGATGAATTTTCTTTTTTAAAATTATTTTTTCCTCCTTCTAATAGTGTATCATTTAAATATAAATATAAATATAAATATAAATCGTTTTTGCAGCTGGAGATGAAACCTTTTAACAAGCTGTGTAACGGGACCATCAACAAGTTGGTTGTGGACGACTTCCCTGGCCCACAAATTAATGTCCGCAGAGACGATACGGCTTCGATTAATGTTAGGAATAACGAAGACTATAATGTTACCATTCACTGGTAATAACCTCTCTCTCTCTCTCTCATTGAAGACTGTTGGTGATAATGCAATAAAAATGATAAGAAAATTTAAAATTAGAATAAAACTATTCAGATGGGACCTGCAAATCTTTCTCTGGTTTAAGAGATATTCGAACCATTTTATGATTGGCAAAGTTCATAATCCAGTACAAATGCAACATAGCGTTTTTCTGATTTAATTGATCTTTCAGGGCACAACATTGATTGAATTGTCATTAACTTAAGAAAATTATGAATTTACTACCAAAGCGAAAAGTCTTCCAAATAAATATATTTTCTTTATCCAAATACATTAAATTTTCACATATATAATATTTTTTGCAATAAATGCGACAATTACACAGTATATTTTTATATACTGCTTTAATTAAGGGATTATGCCAATGCGTTTATTTGTATGATTGAGAAATATAACCAATTTTTTTTCATATAAATATTATTGCTCACTCCTAATGAGAGTTCTTTATCATGGACACCAATCAATTTTTTATGTAGGCGGAAATTAAACCCCAGATCTCTTATTCAATCATCATAGATTTTAATAGTTGAGTTAATTGGAACCCATAAATTGAAACTCTTAAAATAAAATAAAAAAAAGGTCTGATCTCTTGGATGTTGGATCAAACCAACATTTGAAAGCTGAAGTTCTTAGCAACAACCCCTCCCCCAAAAAAATAATAATAATAATAAAGAAAGTGATCATGATTTACGAGTAAACCAAGGGAAGCTTTAATTTTGGTTCATCATACCATAGAATTCTTTAGATAGAGTGCATTAAGTTTTCCAACTGATTTCAAATAAATAGTTGTATTGACCATTAAAACATAAACAATATTATTTTTTGTAAGAGCAATTATATTCAATACAGTTGTGTGTTAGAATTTATTTAGGAAACATAATGCAATAGGTCTAAGAAACAGTAATTAAGTAATTAACCACCGCATACCCTTAGTGCGATGGTCACTCCATAAGTATAAGTATTTGTGGGGTGTGGGGGGGATAAGGGCCGGGATTCAAATCTCTAGAAGGGAGTTTCACACATATATACACTTAGATTAGGCTATAGTAGAATTTATATCTTGTATCAAAAAAGAAACAGTAATTAAAATTTACAAAAATAAAAATAAAAAACAAGAAAAAAAAAGCTCTTTTTCTAGACATTACCATATTGGTTTCAAAATGGCACCTAGCTAGCTAGCCATTAACAAATCAGCATTATGAAGTAAAGATGATATAAAAATTGATGAATGTCAACTCATACATTTCTTTACAGGCATGGATTATCACAACGAAAAAATCCATGGTCAGATGGTCCTGAGTATATTACACAATGTCCCATCCAACCAAAAAGTAATTTCACTTATGAGATTAAATTTGAGGATGAAGAGGGAACTCTATGGTGGCATGCCCATAGTGACTGGGTACGTGCCACAGTACATGGTGCCATTGTTGTTAAACCTGCTGAGGGAACAACTTATCCATTTGACGAGCCAGCAGACGATTTTGTAATCATACTCGGTAAATTAATTTCTGTCTGGAAATTTTGGGTCCAATACAGGACTGCGTTGAACATATACACACGTAGAAAATAAAAACATATTAACATTTATCTAAATCTTAACCTTACTTGCTGCAGGGGAATGGTACAATAGAGACATGAACTCAACGGTCATTGATACCTTGGAAATAGGAGGTGATCCAGACAAATCAGATTCTTACACTATCAATGGTTTTCCAGGACCTCAAGACAGCTGCCCTAGTGGTATGAAAGATTATATAAATATATAATTCCTATAAGAATCAACGTTTTACCAGTCATATCATCATCAACTATTGCTAAGATAATCGAATGATAATTTTGCATAATATAGAATTAACATGACCCTTCAAGCACAGCACATGGTAGCTCCCCTTTTCGTTTATACTTCTTGTTGTTGGAGATCGGTTTTGAGAAATAGCAAAAGAGTAAAGTCATTAAAAAAGAAAAACGATGTAGAGCTAACTAGAGATCTATAATTTGATATATTGTAGTTAGTACAAGAGATCGATACCCATTTAGCTAGGAGCATACAAAATTAATTTAAATTTTGTGTGACGACGACTCATCATAATTAATTAATTTGATGTTGCAGAAAGTGCATATAATATTACTGTTATACATGGCAAGACATATCTTCTCCGGATAGTGAATGCGGCGATGAATGAAGAAATGTTCTTTGGAATCCAGGACCACAACATCACAGTGGTGGGTCAAGATGGCGCATACATAAAGCCCATAAACACCAGTTACATCATGATTACCCCAGGACAAACAATGGACGTGTTGCTCACAGCAGACCGCCCGTTTGGTTCCTATTACATGGTTGCTAGCCCTTTTGTTGATTCAAGGGCTTCGTACGATCCAAACGTAACTTCAGGAGTTGTGCATTACCGTGTGGAATCAGCTGTGTCGCCTACTGTGAGTCCTAGTCCTAGTCCTAGTCCCAGTCCTGCAACAGACAACTTCCCTGTCTATCCATCATTCCTTCCTCGTGTCAAAGCTAGGGAAGCCGCAGACGACTTCACAAAAAGAATAAGGTTTCAGGAAACTCCACAACTACCGATGGATGTCCCACAAGATATTGATGAAAGAATCTTCATCACAGTTTCTGTAAATCAGTTGCCTTGTGAAAAACTTAATTCCTGTGGAGCTGGGCCAGATGGTAATAGCAGGCACTATGCAAGCTTAAACAACATAAGTTTGCTGACTCCAAAAAGGGATATATTGGATGCATACTACGAGTATTAATTCCTGCCTTAATTTCTACTCTTGTCATTAATTATTACAAATAATAATTAGTCATGCTCATATATACATGATTATGGACACTAAGTACTATTTCCACCACTGATATTTTGCAGCAACTTTATCGCCAATGCCCCTTCTCCTGCTCCTCTTCCATTTGACACTGATTTTCCGGCTTTTCCTCCTACTACTTTTGACTACACGGGAGCTAATCTGCCCGAACCAACCATGTTAGGGACCAAGGTATTGATGATAGAGTATGGTAAAAATGTGGAAATAGTGTTCCAAGGGACTAATATTGGGAATCCAGAGAACCATCCAATGCATCTTCATGGTTATAGCTTCTACTTGGTTGGGGCGGGTTGTGGGAACTTTTACACCGAAGACCCTAATTACCATCACGATTACAATTTAGTTGATCCACCCAAAGTTAACACAATTGGAGTTCCCAAAGGTGGTTGGGCTGCGATTAGATTTAAAGCTGATAATCCTGGTAATCTCTCTCTTTCTAAATATGTTTCTGTGCGCGCGTGCATAATTCATTTTCACTGACATGGATGCATGATTTATATTTTCAGGGGTTTGGTTTATGCATTGTCATTTGGAAAGGCACGCCAGTTGGGGTATGGCCGGAGTCCTCATTGTGAAGAATGGAGAAAAAAAAGATGAAAAAATGAATGGTCCTCCATCTGGTGGTATGCCTAAATGTTGAGTCTTTTAGAAAATGATTCGGGCCAATCTCTATGTGCCACCTCCAACTGGTTTGCTTGTTACTGTTTAGTTTGTTTTAGAAAAATGTTTCGGTTCAATCTCTAAGGGGCACCTCTAATTGGTTTGCCTGTTTCTTTCGTGTGTTTTAGAAAATGTTTCAGTGTGATCTAATAAGGACTCGAAGAATGGAAAGCGTATTGAATTAGGTCTTTTAAGACACTTTCATTTGTTGATATAATTCTCCTTCTAATAGTATTTCATTTAAATACAAATATTCATCCTAATTGCAGCCGAGAGAGAGTTGTTACAATTCTGTGTAACAAAAGCAAGAGCTTGCTCCTTGTGAACGAAAGCTCCTCGTGAGGGCAATATAACTTGAAAGCTCAATTAGTGTGAAAACACTAAAACTTGTTTCGACCCCCAAATTTAAATTATGACTAGATTGCTTTTACTCTAATTTATTAAAGTGCGGAACAAGACTAAATGAAGCGCAATAAACCGGTAACACTACTCTAAGGCATAAGCAACCACAATGAGCAATAAAGTAAAGCTTAAAGAGCAGGGAAGAGAAATGCAAATACAAGATAGCACCGAGATGTATTATTGAAGAAAAAACCGAAGAACTTGGCAAAAAAAATCCAAGTCGAAATCGATCCACTAGAGAATAAGTTGGAGTACACGAATATCAAAAAGACTCTCTAAGCCTAATATACCCAATGTACTTGAGCCCTCCAAGCTTCTACTACCAACAGAATTCTCGGAGTCTTATCTTCAATAGCTTTCTAGATCCCGCAATTCTGCCTGATTGCATCCGCCACTCAACGGCTTCTTCCAATGCTTCCCAAAGACACCAAAACTTCTCTAAACACTCAGAATGGGTGAGGTAAGTGTTTGAACTAAGAACCTTTTAAGGATGTATAGATGGAGAGGTAGAAGTAGAGGAAAACCAAGAGAAATTGTGTAGATGATTATAGGTATGACAATCTCTAATTCTCAAGTGTTTTGCTAGGGTTTTCTCTTTGAAAAGCACTCCTTACAATTTCGTGGGTAATACCCTATAGTGTGTGCAAAGAATTTGGTAAAACACTTTTCATTTCTGCCAAACCAAGAGTTTTGCGGGTACCTCGTGATATGGCCTTTTTCGCAAAGTACTCGTGAAATGACAGGCTGGCATGACTCTTCAACTTCTAGTCATGTGCTTCACATGTGGCCTTTTCGCGGGTTACTTTACTCGCGAGCTAGTCACGAATCTATACTAATTTTCATTGCATGCTTGATTCTTCACCAATCTCTCATACTCATCCCTTACAATTAAACCCACATAAATACAAGGAAAATATTGACTGAATTACAATCAAATTTAACACGGAATTAAAGCCAACAAAGTTTAGTTGGAAATTACAACTTTACAATCTCCCCCTTTGACTATTCCGTGATAAAAGCTCTAAACAGACTTTAGACTTAAACATGAGTTTGGGAACAGAGGCAAAACTCATTCACACCTAAATCTAAAACCTGTGATGCACTTGAACCATATACACCTGTATCCTAAAACACTTGCACATAACAAATAACTTCATTAAGCATGAGACAAGTAGAATACAAGGCATGTATAAAGAACAAGTAAAATGCGATCAAGATAAACAAGATATATGAGAACATGTAGCATAACTTGATCATACAGGAACAATCATTAAGAAATGACCACAATGAACATTTAACTGGTAAATGATCATCCAGACACGCAAACAATTAAGAGCAGTGCAAAAATTAATCGCATGTCCAACAAGCACATGATGCATTAAAGAAACTAAAGCAAAAGGCAATAGATAACTAAAAGCATCAAGAAATGGCTATAAAAATCAACGTACACAAAGTACTAAAGAAAAACTAAGTTTTAAACTAAAGTACTGAAAGTTTTAAAATAAAGCATTGTAAATAAAACATGAAGCACCAAAAATAAACCAATTAACCTGTAAAGTTGTAAATTACAACTTTACAATCTCCCCCTTTGGTATTCCATGACAAAATCCCTAAAACAGACTCTAGACTTAAACGTGAGTTTGGGAACAGTGACAAAACTCACTCACACTTAATCTAGAAGCTGTTAAGCACTTGAATGTATATCACATGTGAGTTTGGCCTAGTACCTTCGTACTAATGGCGTAGTGCATTTTCAAGCTTAGCTTGTTTTGTATGCATATATATCTTTGTGGGAGAAATCTTAAAAACTATGTGTGATTGTTGTAAATAGATCTTCAAGTTTGTCATGAATGATTGCTGAATAGTCTTGATGGTCTTGATACTTGCATAGACTTGTGCCCATATCTCTTCCCACTTTATTTTTATGTTTTTGCTTGAAGAGCTCAACAAATGTAAATCTCAAAATGAAAAGAGATAATAATCTGCAAAAGCCATCGCACATACTAGTATTTGACTAGGAAAAAGGGAAAGCGACTTTTTAATTGAAATGTATGGTGCTTAAAAAGCCAAAGGCTCACTCTCAATATTGAAATATCAAAAATTTCAAGCACCAATCTCAAAATGAGGTGTATTGTTCAAAAAAGGATCAAATGTTATGATTTGTACAGAAGCCAAATAAAAAGCTTCTAAGATTTGTAATCATTTTCTTGTGAGAGGTCATATATGTTCATTTCTATAATTGAGATAAACCACTTGACTTAGTACCAGTTATGTATGACTTGATTGAATTAATCATTGAAACTTCACTCTGGTCTAAGGATTATTCCACATTTGATACTCACCCATAACACACAAGCTTAGTTCAATTAATGCTTATTTCATTTGTGTGCTTGTACATGCTCAAATGTGATGTGTATGCTCAATTGCTTGCCGATCAAACCCAAAAAGATTTTTGAGTATCTTATATGTTTTTAAAAGTGATTTTATACTTTCTTGTTTTTAGTTTTTGTTCAAAATGCATTTTATGTGTTATTCTTCAAAAACTTGTTCAGAGGCATTTTCGCGAGAAGCTCGCGAGTAAGAGCTTCCCGCAAAAAGAGTTTAAGGGAAAAATAAAAATCTCAAAATTCATACATAGAGTATCACAACTGTCTCACGACTATTTCGCGACCAATCACTTCTCTCAAAAATATTTTTAGGCAAAAATTGGAAAAACACAAGGTTCATACAGAGGCTCTCGCAACTGTTTTGCGACTAGAAGCTTCTCGTGAAAGTTTTTGTGCTTCAGTGATGTTTTTTATGAGTAATTTCACGACTATCTAACCCACAAAAAATGCATGTTTTCAGTTTTATAAGGCTAATGTGACAGTTTATTAAAACACTCTCTATTTTCCCTCTCATTGCCTCACTCGAACCTCTCTCAACCCAAAACTGATTTTCAATCAAACTTCATCATTTCAAGCTTGATTTCTACACAATCATCTTAAAGGTATGTTTTTCTTAACATTCTTCTCATTTTTTTTCAAGATTATGCAGAAATTAACTTAGGGTTTTAAAATTGGGGATTTTTCGAAAAAGGGGTTAGGAACTTTGTTTTTGGGCAAATTTCTTCAAAATTTTGATTGGGTTGTGTCCCATTTGGTTTGTGTGTATCTGTGTTGGCCCCTTGTGGCATTTTAATAATGTATTTAGGCATATTTCCATGTGTTCAGGCATTGCCCATATGTGTGGTGTAGTGTTGCATGCCATGTGTTTGTCAAAATGCTCAAGTGGCATTTTTGAGTAGTTTTGGACTCCATTGAGTTCCAATTCTTGGGTTTACCCATGATTGAACTTAATAAACATGTTTTGATCAATGGGTGTGTGTTTTACACACTTTGCCCATATTGTGCCTCTGAATGCCTTGCCATGCATCACCTAGGCAAACACTAGGCACACACCATGCACACCTCATGCACACTAGATGCACACACATGCATAGTTGCTAATTTCTCGCATTTTGATAATGTTCACATAGTTTAGCACTTTAAGCATGTTGTTTTAACATTGTTATGTTCTATTTTAAGTCTTTGTACTTATGTTTTGGACTAACTTGAAACTAATCAAGTTTATGCTCTGTTTTTGTGTTATTGCACTTGTTTCCCTCTTGCTTGGTAATTATGTGTGCAGATGTCTCTAGTCAAGATGTCATCTGTGAAAGGAGGCAGCAGCAAAGGAAAAGAGCCTGTGATTGATGTTGATAACCTCTCACCAAGGCCAAAGAGGACTTGATCACCGATAGGAGTGTCTGGTCCTAACTATTTCAGATCCTTTGCTACATTTCAGAACTTTGAGAACTACTTTAGGAAAGCTCCATTGTTGGTTGAAAAGGTTGTTGAACAAGCGTCTCTTCTTGACACTAAAATCCTTACATGGTTTGCCACCAAAGATTGGAACTACCTACTTTCCAACTTTGATGATGCATACGAGAACATGGTCAAAGAGTTTTATGCTAATGCCATTGCTGAAGGAGAGGAGCTCAAATGTTGGGTTAGAGGAAAGAGTTTCTCAATAACACCAGTGTATCTGGCAGAGATTCTACACATCAACCAGCCAATGTTAACTCCACCACTGGTATATGATGATCTGAATCCGGATGAGGAGATTCTTCGAGAGGCCTTAGGAGATAACTTGAAGTTCTTATCCAATGGGAAATCAGTAAGTGTGGAATCCCTATCTCCCGAATTGAGGCTACTCATGACGATCATGTTTCACAACCTCTATCCTTTGTCAAGCACCAGGTACATTAATCTCGGTCGAGCGTTATTCCTCCATGATCTGATCACTGATAAGGAGATTGATGTGTTCTCTCACATTTTCCACATCTTGGCAAAAACAGCTAAACAGACTGCTTCAAGAAACTGTATTCCCTTCTGCTGCCTTATCTCAAAGATCTTGAAGCTCAAAGGCATGCGTCCTTCAGAAGATGAGCACCCATACCCACAGCCAAGCCCAATAAACATCCGTACTCTCAATGCAAGTATAAGTCACACCAAAAAGAGCACCAAGCAAGAGAGCCATGCTACTCCTAGAAGTTCAAGCTCTACCTCTCATGCTTATGATGCAAAGCTAGACAACATCATGGTCACTCTCCAAGAGATTAATACCAAAATATTTGGACTAGTTACCATCATGCACTCCCAACACATTCGCTTTGACACAAAGTTCACATCTCTTCCAAACTCAGTTAGACCAAATTCAGAGGAAGTTAGAAGAATATGGAGACTAGCTATTCCATGTCAAAAAGGGGGAGATGGTCATTGATAAGGGGAGTGTAGTGATAGGGGGAGGAGAAGCTAAAACTGCTGGTTTTTATTTCTTTCTTTTAATGCTTAAGTATTTTGGATTTATCTTTCAATTTTTTATTCAGTACTTGTGTTTACTTCATTGCTTTGTAGCAATTTTTTTAGTACTTCTAGATGTTGCTAAACTATCTTAAGTACCTCACTCCTGTACCCCAGTAGGATTTTGTATCCTAGATGCAAATACTTCGTGTATTTTGCATTGGTTGAGTGTTGGCCATGCATTTAATCATTGTGATTGGTCCTTATAGCTTTGCATGTCAGGATAAGCACTTACTAGATAAATGTTGATTGTAGTCATTCTTTAATGACTGACCTTGTTTGAACAAGATATGCTTATATATTATATGGTTTATATACTTGATCGCACTTTACTTGCTCATGTATGTACCATGTATTCAACTTGTTATAATCTTAATGAAAGTTTTATTCATGTGCGAGTGTTTCAGGTTACAGGCATATACATGCAAATGCTTCACAACTTCTAGATTAGGTGTGAGTAAGTTTTGCCACTATTCCTAAACTCGCGTTTAAGTCTAGAATCTCTTTTAAGGGTTTTGTCGCGGAATAGCCAAAGGGGGAGATTGTAAAGTTGTAATTTACAACTATGTTTTTGTTGGCTTTTATTCCATGCCAAATTTGATTTTAATTATGTTCAATCTTATGTACCCTGTATTTCTTGTGGGTTTTTATTTGTAAGGGTTGTGCGTGAGAGAAAGAGAGTGTAAAGACTCAAGGCCAATTGAAGACTGAAGCTATTTTTGCGGGTAGCTTGTGAGTAAGCTTCATGTGAAGTAATGCATGTGCCCTGCATATTACTGGAATGCGAAGAGTCAAGACAAGATGGAGACAGCTGGTTTTCACGAGTATCTCGTGGCTAAGGCCTTCCCGCAAGACACCTACGAAACATTCTGTTTTACCTGATTGTCATTTTTGATACACTCTATCCTTACCCACACTATATATACCTCCATTACCCACAGATGTTGAGGAGTGCTTCTGAGAGAAAACCCTAGCCATAAACATTGAGAGTTAGAGATTGTTATACCCATAATTCTCTATACAATTACTTGTGGATTTTCCTCAACTCTTACCTCTCCATTTCCATACCATTGAGAGGTTGATAGCCTAAACACTTACCACATCCTTTCAAAGTGTCAAGTGAGGTTTTGGTGCTGTTAGGAAGCATTGGAAGAAGCCAGGCTTTGGTGGATGTAATCGAGCGTATTGCGAGATCTGGAGAGCTAGACCAGACATGATTCCAAGAAGCCTTGTTGGAGTAGGAACTTGGAGGGCTTAGGTGCATTGAGTAGACTAGGCTTGAAGGGTCTTTTGCTATTCGTGTATCCCAACTGATTGTCTAGTGGATTGATTACTGCTTAGAGGGTGGCGGAGAGGTTTTATGCCGAGTACATCAGTTTCCTCTTCGATAAAACATCGGCGTGTTATCTTGTGTTTGCATTCTTCTTCCCTAATCTTTTATCTTTCATTTTACTGTTGTGTTATAATGATTATGGATTAGAGTAGTTTGTTTGTTTATCCGCTCGCATTTACTCTTTTCCGCGCTTTATATAAGTTAGAGTAAAATCAACTGAGCTGTAATCTTTAATTTGGGGGTCTAAACAGCTCTTATGTTTTTAACACATTTTTGAGCTTTCAAAACCAATGGTTTCCTACTTCCCTTTAAGCTGTACTCCCCCTCAAGCTAATCTACTCCCCTTTTTTGACTGGAATGGCCAAAGATCCTAGAATGTATCGGATTTTGAGTCTGATTTCTTCAAGTCTTGGATCTGAAAAGATAGGGTGATGATTTGCCCTTGGAGGTATGCAAACTGGCTCCTAGTGTAGGCGATGTGCTCACTCAAAAGACTATGCATTTGTTCTACCCTTTCTAGTAGAAAATCAACATGGTCAGGAGCTTTAGCTGGTGCTTGAGTAAATGACTGTGGAATGTCCTCTAGTCCATGTGTGAACTGATCAATCTCATCTTCGGTGTTGCCACCTTCAGTTTCAGCTTCTTCCCTTTGAGCTTGTGCTGCACCAGCTTCCCTTTCTTGACTCGGAATGTGAGCTTTACTCTTGTTCATAGTGTGCTCACTAATTGGATCTTCCTTTGACATCACAAGAAGTCCACTAGAAAGTTTCACTCTTTCCTTTGAAATTAGAGACATGATAAGGCTTAGGAATGATAGAGTCATCCTTAAACACAAGCGATCAAACTTTTTGGAGATTTTTCAATTTTTATGGGTTTTTGAATTTTTTGAACACACTCAAAAACAGGACAAGTAAAGTAAGATCAACAAAACAACAAGTACAAAGAAAAACTTGTAAAAGAAACATGCTGTAAACCAGAACCAATAGACACAAATTGAATTATGCATGTCATGATGCATGAATCTATGATCCTAAACATTGGAAGTATTAATGCATGGACATAGGAAGTGATCATGCATAAGTACCCTTCTGTACCCACTCTTTACAAGTATTTTAGGTGAGAGCCTTAGATGGCAGGGTACGACCAACATAACTTTCAAACCTCAGAGTGAAGCTAGCAAGGCAAAGTGATATGTTCTTCAGCATTTCCATAATGTCTCCAATGAGATGTCCTTCACTATCTCCCTTAGCTTATGCTTCCCTTGGTCTTCTTTTAGAACTTTCTGGACCACGCATAGAGTCAGCCCTCTTGAGCGCATGAAGCTTGAAACAATTCGTCCTTGTGTGCCCTTGTACACCATAATGATTACACAGATGCTTTACTTGAGGCCTACTTTGATTTCTGGGTAATGACTTCCCTTTTTCCGTTGGCTTTACACCAATGGTTCTCTTTACTATAGCTGGGGTCTCAATCTTAGGCTTCACTTCTTTAAGTTTCTCAACATTCTTGGCTGAAATGAAATTCACTTCCTTCTTGGGTTTGCTGCTCAAACTTCCTTCTCCGGTATAGCCCAAACCGGTCTAATCATGTGAAATTTTTTGAGAGGACAATACATTGTCAAGTTTCTTGGTGGAGATGCGCTCGACCTTGACATTAGCTTGAATAATTTCAAGCTCAAGAAACTTGATCTTAGAGTACGCTTCAACCAACTCTCCCTTGAGTCATTCCACTTCACACTTTGCTTCCTTGTGTTGTACAAGGATACACCTATACTCTTCTTCAACCTTTTTCATATTTTTCACAAGAAGATTCGCAACTTTGGCATATTTTCCACAATCTTCTAGCAAAGAATCATATGCTTCTTATAGGTTGATTTCCCCTTCATTTTGGCACACATCTTCATCTTCCAATTCTTCAATTTCTTCATCCTCGGAAAGATCACCAAGTTCATCAACCAAATTGCTCAAATCATTCTTAGAATTAACGGAGGCAATTGTCATGAAGGCTTAGTAGTTCCCTTCATTGTCACATTCTCCTTCCGTGTCTGAACTTGAGCTGTCAGAATCACTAAGAGTAGTGGCAAACACTTTGCCCTTCCCTCTCAAGTAGTTAGGATACTCCTTCTTGAGATGGCCATGGCCATTGCATTCGTAACACACAATTCCTTGAAGGGATTGAAACTCCTTCCCATCTTTCTTCTTAAACTCCTTCCTATTACCTTTGGAGGATGAAAACTTTCCTTTGCTGAATGGCTTCCCACTATTTTTCATCTTCAGAAATTTTCGGAAGTTCTTTGCAAGGAATGCTACCTCCTTCTCCACATCATCTTCTTCGGAGGAGTCATCCATTCTCTCGGTGATGGTTTTGAGAGCAAGAGATTTGCTCGACTTATGAAAAGGCAGTCTCAGCTCATATGTTTGGAGAGATCCAATAAGGTCTTGGATTTTGATCTCATCCAAATCTTTACTTTCTTCTATAGCTGTGACTTTTGCTCTGAAGCTCTCCAGTAAAGACCTCAAAATCTTTCTCACCACCTTAGCATCCTCAATCTTCTCTCCGAGATTAAGCTTAGCAATTACAATTTCATTGAGCTTCTCATAGAATGAATCAAAAGACTCATCGTCACCTATCTTGAGCTCTTCAAATATGGTGGTAAGCATTTGGAGCTTTATGTCCTTAACTTTCTTGGTTCTCTCATAGGTAGTCTCAAGAATCCTCCAAGCTTCCTTGGCTGTCTCCACATGTGATATACTGTGAAATTCATCAGTAGACACACCATAGAATATCGCATTAATAGCTTTACTGTTTGTGTTAGCCAAAGTAAGAACTACCTTGTCCCACTTGGACTTGGCTATCGTGGGTTTAACGTACCCATTCTCGACGGAGTCCTATACCGAATCATCTATAGCACACAAGAAATCCCTCATATGGACCTTCCAAAAGGCATAATTGCTCCCATCAAAGAATGGTGGGGCATTAAGTGATTGTGACCAATCCATTAAATTTCGGTTTTTAGCTTTGTAAGTGTCCTGTTTCTCCTACTTTCAGTGGTTTAATCTTGATTATTTTTGTGGTTGTTGGGGTTTGTATTGTCTGCTCATCAGTCTTGGCTTTCATTGGATCGAGGTTGTTGTCTTGCCCCTACCTTCTCATGAGAACCCTCACTTGGAACTGTCGGGGTGCAAGCAGAGCTCCGACAATTCAGGGTCTCAGGGAGCTCATTCGTGAATCTAATCCAGAGATAGTCTTCCTGTCAAAAACTAAATCCAAATCTCCAAGAATAAATAAACTCAAAACTAGATTGAAGTTTGCAAATTATTTTTGTGTGGAGCCAGTAGGTTGAGCTGGTGGTCTTGCTTTATTTTGGAGTTTGGGGGTGGAGGTGGAAGTTGTGTATTCTGATAAAAATATGATTACTACTCTTGTGTATTCCAACCCTCCCAATTTTCCATGGAAGCTTTTTTCTATTTATGGACCTTATAGGAGAAATAAAAGGATAGTTTTCTGGGAGATGCTTAAGAATATGGTGCGCTCCTTTTCGGGACCTTGGTTAGTCATTGGGGACTTGAATTGTATTAAGAGGGCAGATGAAAAAAGGGGTGGACGCTCTATTCCTGAAAATTCTATTAATTGTCTTAGGGACTTCATGACAAACACTAGAGCTATCGATCTTGGTTTTAATGGGTCGTCTTTCACTTGGTCAAATAGGCGTGATGGTTTAGCAAATATTAGGGAACACCTTGATCAATGTCTATGTGATCGAGAATGGCAAATTCTTTTTCCCAAGGCCAGTGTTAAGCATCTGTCAAATGCAAATTCAGACCATAACCCTATTTTGCTTAATACTTATCTGGAGCCCGAAAATCTCAACCACCCTTTTAGATTTGAAGCGATGTGGACTAAGGATGAAAGGAGTAGAGTTGTGGTGGAGAATACTTGGCAAGCAAATGTGGAGGGTTCTAATGGGTTTAGACTTGCAAGAAAATTGGAAGAGACAAAAAAAGATTTAAAGAAGTGGAATAAGGAGGTGTTTGGCCTTGTTAGAGAGAGAATTAAAGCCATACAAGCTAATATTGCTGAAATACAATAGAAATCTCCCACTAAAGAGAATTTGGAGCTAGAGGCATCTTTAAATCTTGAGCTTGGTGATTGGTTGACCAAGGAAGAGTTGAGATAGAAGCAGAAATCTAGGGAACTATGGTTAAAAGAGAGTGATAGGAATTCGAGATTCTTCCATTTATCTACCCTTATTCGCAGGAGAAGAAATTGTATCTCAGAAGTTAAATTGGATGATGGCTCTTGGATCAATAATAGTGTTGACATCCAAGATTACTTTGAAAGAAGTTTCAGTTCTCTGTACCAGTCTGGTAATCCTCAAATTCCTAGAGAGTTGGAGAACTTAATTAACCCCTATATCTTTGATGAAGAAAATGCTGAGCTTTGCAGAATATCTTCTAGAGATGAAATTAAAAAGGTGGTTTTTGGGATGAAATCCTTAAAGGCCACAGGCCCTGATGGCTTCCCTGCTCTTTTTTACAAACATTATTAGGGAGTTGTGGCTGGATGTTAAAAAGCTTCAATCAAACATACATATCTCTCATCCCAAAGAGAACTGGGGCTTGCAATTTCAATCATTTCAGACCTATTGGTCTCTGTAATGTGTGCTACAAAATTATAATAAAAATTCTTGTAAATAGGCTTAGGCCACTATTGAACAGATTAGTGGATCTAGCTCAAGTTGCTTTTGTCCCTAATAGATGGATCACAGAGAACGTGGTCCTTGCTTAAGAGATAGTTCATAGTTTCAAGCTAATGAAGAAGAAGAAAGGTTTCATGGGGATAAAACTAGATTTTTAGAAGGCTTATGACAAAATGAAATGGAGCTTCTTAATGAAGGTGCTTAAAGCTTTTGGTTTTAGTGATAAGTTCTCTAATTTAATTTTTCAATGCATCTCCACTGTTCAATATTCCTTACTGCTAAATGGGGGAATTGGTCCAAGATTTATGCCTAGTCATGGCCTCAGACAAGGGGATCCTCTCTCTCCATACTTATTTATTCTAGGTAGTGAGGTTCCTATGAGGTTGATCAATAGAGAGGTGGATCAGAAAAACATATCTCCATTGAAAGTGGCCTGCAATGCTCCTGCTATTTCAAAACTTTTCTACGTGGACGATGTTATCCTTTTTTGCAAAGCTAAGACTTCTGAGCTTGCCTCGCTCAAAATGTGCCTAGAAAAATACTGTTCTTGGTCTGGTCAATTAATTAGTGTGGAGAAGTCTGGTGTCTTCCCCTCTAAAGGTGTCAGCTCTCAGTTTCTCAACCAAATAAAATGTTGGTAGGGTCTTAATTCTCTCCCTCAATGTACCACCTATCTAGGTGTTCCATTATTTTTATCTAAGTGTAGATCCCAAGACCTCAGGATGGTGAAAGACAGGTTAGTGAGCAAGCTTAGTGGCTGGAAAAGTAAAAATTTATCTTGGGTAGGAAGAACAACTCTAATTAAATCAGTAGCTCAATCCATTCCAACATACATCATGGCTGCCTTACAATTCCCCAAGAATTTATGTGATCAACTGGATGCGATGGTTCGAAGGTTTTGGTGGAATCCTAAAATGGAATCTAGTCATTATTAGACTCTTATCTCTTGGTCTTCGCTCTGTAGACCTTTGAAGGAAGGTGGTTTAGGCTTCAAGAAATCTTAGGAGTTCAATTAAGCCCTTCTTTCGAAACTTGCCTGATGGATGTTGTCTGGTAAGAACTATCTTTGTGTTAATGTTCTTAGAGCTAAATACAAAATTAGCAATAATTGGCTGTCTCATATCTCTCAAGGTAATTCTTCTCCAATTTGGAAAAGTTTAGAAGGAATAAAGCACCTTTTCTCTAATGCAACTTGTATGATTGTTGGTGATGGTAATTCCATAAGAATTTGGGATGACCCTTGGATTCCAGATCTTCAGGGTTTTATTCCTAAGCCCAAGGTTGGGGTTAATCCGGATGAGATATTGCTGGTTTCTCAACTTCTAAATTCTTATCATAATGCCTGGGATATTCATATACTGAAGCATTGGTTTGAGGATTCAGAAATTGAATTAATTTTAAAAATTCCATTATCGTCTTATGTTGTTGAGGATGGGTGGACATGGACCCCCACAAGCTCGGGAGATTTGGCGGTTAAATCTGCCTATTGGTTTTGTCGGGGTTTCTCAGCTAGTCAGCCACCTGAGCCTCTTTGGCATCAACTTTGGAAATCCAATCTTCATGAAAGGCTTAAAATGCTAATTTGGAGAATTGCAGCTGATTGTTTGCCTACTAAAGCCAATTTAGCCAAACGTTTGGATATTGGAGAGGTGTTTTGTCCTCTTTGCAAGGCAGAAGTTGAGTCCTCAATCCATCTTGTTGCTCTATGTCCGGTGGCAAAGGCTCTTTGGTTCAATAGTAAGTGGGGAGTGAGGTCTGATGCTCTTGGGTTTTCTTCAACCTTAGAGCTTATTCACTTTCTTTTCTCTCCCCCTTTCTTGAATAACTTGACTTCTGATCAGAAAAATGAATTCTTATTGTTTGGAGCTATTCTTTTTGATGGAATTTGGAAGTTGAGGAATCAAGTTCTTTTTGAAAATCTCCCCCTAGGTATTGATGACTTATCTTCTAGAATTGGGAGGCTCCTTGCTGAAGTCAAAAATTCCAGATCTGCTGAGGTGGTTCCTGTGGGACCTACGGAGCGGCTTCTTGCTTGGTCACCTCCTAGGAGATTCTCAATTAAAATTAATGTGGATGCTGCAATTGGGCCAAAATATTCTACTGTTGTTGCAGTGGCGAAGGATTAGAGAGGAAAGTTGGTCTTTGCTTGCTCGGGATTGGAGAGGAAAGTTGGTCTTTGCTTGCTCTCAAAAGGTGAATACCACCTTCCCTCTTCAAGCTAAAGCTGAAGCAGTGAAATGGGCTTTGTTGTTGGCAGCCAAATTGGAAGTTGAGGGCATTTATATTGAGACTAACTCAAAGATCTGTTGTGATGCTCTTATTAATCCTAGTCTAGCTTCCCCATGGAGGATTAGGTCCATAGTTATGGAGATGCTGGGTCTGCTTTTTTATCTGTCTCATGTTTTTGTCTCTTGGGTCCCTAGGTCAGCTAATATGGCTGCCCATCATCTAGCAAAGTGGTCCCTGTCATGTAATTTGGTTGGATCTTTTGATTTTGGTTGCTGCCCCCCTAATTTTGCTTCTGTTGTTTGGGGTGATTCCGGCAGCTAGTGTGTTTTTGTTGTCTCCTTTTCTTTGTTAATATAGATTTTTCCTTCATCAAAAAAAAAATATATATATATATATATATATATATTTATATATATATATATATACTTTATCGATTTTCCTTTAACGTGAGAAAACATTGTTCCATTTATCTCATCACTAGACCTACACTGTTCTCATATTCACTTTACTACCAAAAGGAAACTAAAGATTTTTATTATATGTAATCTCTTTTTTGGACTTAACTGCTATAGAAAAATAAATGTTTTTAATGATTTTTTAGGCGAATGTCGAGTTTCGGGCTTGATTCCCCAAAAAAAAAAAAAAAAAAAAAAAAAAAAAAAAAAAAAAAAAAAAAAAAAAAATAGTTAGGTCAATCTTCCCGTGGCTGAGATGTGGTCAAGCACAAACTAGGCCCAAACAAGGATAGTATAAGAAAATAAGAAATTTATTTTCAAGAATGAAAATAAAATTTGGACCAAATTCCAGGGATCAAATGTATATTTTTGTTATTTTAATTAATACAGTATTTCTTTAAGTCTTCCCTGTACCTATTTTGGGAACACATGTCATTCTCTTTTGCATTCCTTTTAGCCATTGGTGAAAAGTGAAAACCAGCACAAGCAGATCCTGCTCCTGCAAGTCTTGATCGCGATAAGCCTCCCCTCAAGACTTGGAAAAGAAAAATGATGCTTGTTCCTAGTAAGATCACTAATTAATATATGGACTCTTTTCTTTTTCATTGGATGGCCTATGCCTCAATATTTTTTTTAGATGTTCTAATGTTTTTGCTTTTGCATTTTCAGTTATAGCTGGTATGTTCTCCTCGAGGAAGAGAAAGGCAATAGAAATTCTCCCTGAAAGTGTGAGAACGCTTTGGAACAAGTGGGAGCTCCGAAGTATGGTTATATTTAGTTTTAGCTTGCAATGCATTCTCATGGTGATTGGCGAACGTAGAAAGCGCTCGAGAAATAACTGGATCAGAGTCGTTCTGTGGCTTGCTTACTTGTGGGCAGATACAATTGCAACAGCTTCGCTTGGCGTGCTTTCCAGCAACCAAGGTGAATCTGAAGGTCGTTTTGTAGACCCAAATTATGTTATAACAGTTTTTTGGGCACCATTTCTTCTTCTGCACCTTGGTGGCCCTGATACTATTACTGCCTATTCCTTGGAAGACAATGAGCTGTGGCTAAGGCACTTGCTTGGGCTACTTGTCCAGGTGGGAGGGGCTATCTATGTTTTCCTTACAACATGGACAAGTACTAATGCACTTTATATCATGGCAATTCCAGTATTTATTGCTGGAATCATAAAGTATGGAGAAAGGACTTGGGTTCTGATGTCTGCAAGCCGCGAGCATTTAAGAGATTTCATGATTCCTCTTCCTGATCCGGGCCCCAATTATGCCAGATTCATGGGGGAGTATGAGTCAAAGAGAAAGGAGGGGTTCAAGGTTTATTCAGAAAAACACCCTGAATCTCTCAAAAAAGAGAATTGTTCCTATGCAGCTCTAGAAACTGACAGCAGAATTCCAGAAGCGGCCATTCTAAGCAAGGCCTACATGTTCTTTGAAATTTTCAAAAAGCTACCTGCTGATCTCATCCTAAGCTTTCATGATATCCAGAAGAGTCACAACTTCATCATGAAAATTAGGTCTTGTGATGAAGCTTTCAAAGTGATTGAGGTTGAGCTTGGATTCTTGTATGACATGTTCTATACAAAGGCAGTTTTGGTTCATTCTACTGTGGGGCGTGTTCTTCGTTTGGTCACTATTTCTTGCAATGTTTCTGTGTTTGTGGCTTTCCTTAGGATGGAGAAGCATATCTACTCAAGGGCAGATGTAGCTATTACTTACATACTACTGGGCAATACTATGGCTGAGTAAGCATGGGAATTTGGGGAGTATTTTGTATCGTGTCATCTCATTGATTCCATGGCCTAGAAAAAAGAGATGGTCCAATGCCATGGGCCAATACAACCTTATACGGTACTGCCTTAAAAACAAGCCTGCCAAGTGCAGATTCAACCAGAGGTTCAGGTGGATTACAAAATTATTAAAATATCGCTGCAAGAAATCAGTGAAAGTTTCTCCTAATTTAAAAGCCTTGATCTTTAAGGAGCTTCAAGAGAAAATGGAGAAAATGGAACCTAAACATTCAGTTTTTGACAATCTCAAGGAATTATGTGCTTATAGGGGTGAAAAGGTGCTTAAAGAAACTGAAGTTAAACTTGGTAAAAACGAAGGTAATAATTCACTCCTATGGAGCATTGAGAAAATAGAATTTGATCAGAGCATTCTTCTTTGGCACATTGCAACGGATCTGTGCTATTATTCAGATCTAAACAAAGAACCATTATGTATTCCGGGTGCAAATTGTGAAGCAAGCAAGGTGTTATCAGACTATATGTTATATCTTCTTGTCATGTGCCCCTTCATGCTGCCCAATGGGATTGGGGAGATCAGGTTCAGAGACACATCGGCTGAGGCCCATGAATTTTTCTCGGAAAGAAAATCCATAACGAATGGAAACGAAGCTTGCAAAAAGTTAATGGAAGTGAACATGGATATTGATCCATCTAAAGTGAAAGGAGACCGAAGCAAGTCAGTGCTATTTGATGCTTGTAAGCTGGCTACATCTTTGAAGCACTATGGAAAATGAAAGTTCAAATAGTGTAAAAATACCCTTAAACGTTTAGACCCCCAATTAACAAATTAACCAATTCAAGCTTTATGTCAAACAAATAGTGTGCGGAAAATGAACATAAGCTATAATGTAGAATTGGACAAAACTATCTAAGCCAAATTAAAATCACAACCACAGTAGAAAATAAAAGGCAAAGATAAAGGGAAGGAAGATGCAAACACAAAGACAACACGCGATGTGTTATCGTAGAGGAAACCGAAGCTCTCAGCGTAAACCCTCTCCGCCGCCCTCCAAGCGGTAAATAATCCACTAGAAAATGTAGTTGGGATACATGGACAGCAATAGACCCTCCAAGCCTAATCTACCCAGTGCACCTAAGCCCTCTAAGCTTCTTGCTCCAACGAGGTTGCGCCGAACCTTTTTCTTTTCTAGCTTCTCGGATTCCGCTACTAGACCAAAGCATCAACCAATGAAGATTGGTTCCTTCCTAACTGCTTCCCAGAACACCAAACAACCCTCTCACAGTAATGGATATGGTGAGAACAAGGTTTTGGTAAAAGGCCTCTCAAGGATTTGCCAATGGAGAGGAAGAGAGTTGAGGAATTTGAAAAGACACTAATGTAAAGATTGTAGATGGTTCAATCTTGTTTTGCTCTAGGGTTTCTCTCTCAAAATTCTCTCTGGAAGCTCTCTCTCATTTGTGGGTATAAGGGGTATTTATACTAAGGTGAGAGGGGAATGTGAAACGTCAGGTTTTTCAAAACAGGGCTGGCTCGCGGCTTGGCCTCGCGACTTAACTGAGTCGCGAGATCCAGTCGCGAGAAAACCGTATGGCCAGTTGTCCTGTTTTGTCCTATAGTGCTCCAGCTAGCATGACTGTTCACCTTCCGGCATGCTTGGCACGTGTGCTGCGTTTGGCGGCTTGTAGCCGCGAGTCACCCGTGAGATCCAGCCGCGAGTCTCTGTTTTCTTGCACACTCTTGAGCAATCTTCACTCTATCTCACTCACTACCCTTACAACAAGCCCACCTAAATACAGGGTTACTAAATGCTGAAATACAAGCAAATTTGGCACGGAATAAAGCCAATTAGATGGTTGAATAAATTCAACCTTACAATCTCCCCCTTTGGCTATTCCATGACAAAACCCTAAAACAGACTCTAGACTTAACATGTGAGTTGGGAACAGTTGATCAAAACTCACTCACACCTAACTCTAGAAGCTATGAAGCACTTGAATCATATGAACAAAAGACTCCTGAAACACAACAATACACCATGATCATTGTAAGCAAAAAATCGTGAAATGCATATGAAACAGGCAATATGTGATCAAGCAAAGATGGAGTTAAGAAACAAACCATGGCTTGATCAACCAAGTAATCACTACAAGGTAGTGACCACAATGCTCATTCACACTTGGAATGAACCCTAGGACATACAAGCTAACAAGCTCAATGCAAGTCACTTGCATGTCAAACACTCAACCAATGCATAATACACTAAGTATATGCATCTAGGAACAATCCTACAAGGGCACAAGAGTGACAGTACTTAAAGAAAATGCAATTCATTTATATAGAAGTACTGATTTAAACAAAGCATAAAAGGCTGCATAAAGTATGGTACAAACCATAAAGCCTACAAAACTATGCATAGAAACATAACCCTAAAAGCTTACATAAGCAACATGGGTACAAGACTCAAAATAAACTGAATCACATCAACAATATATATATAAAATAAACCAAGATTATAAGTTATGAGTTAGAAACAAAAGTACACCAAAACCACAGTGTATCAAACCCATATAAACAACACAAACCTATAAGTTTAGAGGATAAGACTTAAAACAAAAGTAGTTCAAAAGTATGTGTGTGTACTCCCCCTATCACTATGCACACTTCCCTTTGAACTTTCTCCCCCTTACTGAATGCTCTCCCCCTTTTTGGCACGAATAGCTAAAGGCTGTCGTCCAACTTTCGTTGAATATCGTCTAGCTGATTCTCCATAGTCTCGAGACGCATTTGAACCTGGTTGTTTTTGGAGTAGAGAAGTGCCACAATCTCATCAATGCGTTTCTGAATATGATCAAGTAAACTCCCCATTCTATCAGTATGAGGATCAGTCTGTGCTTGCGGAGTACTAGCTTGTGGAACTTCAGGAATAGCATGCGAAGTAGATGTGGTATGTGCAGGTGTCTCTGACTCAGGGGCAGATGGAGTAACCGGAGAGATGCGTGCACTCTTCGGAGTGTTAGAGGAGTGACTTCTGCTAGCTTGAAGGGAGTACATGGAAATAGGACGCTGACGGGTCAACATTTTTCCATCTGTAGGAGGAACAATGCCTTCACGAAGAATGAGCTTCATGATGAGACTGCAAAATGGAATAATTCCTCTAGCTGCTGTTCGAACTGCGGTCTTTCTCATGGTGTAAAAGATGTGAGCACAGATATCAATAGGGGCTCCGGTGATAAGATCACAAAGGAATTGAGCTCTCCCGAGATTTATGAATGTAGTGTTGGACAGTGGGTACAGATTAGTGAACATGATCAACTTCAGTGTGGTCAGCTCTGGTGCAAACTTTGCGGTGCTGATGGATGTGCCTGCACTGGATACTTCATGATCAGAACCTAGGATTCGAAGAATGTCTTGAATCTCTGGAGTTCGATTATCGTACGGAGTTAGATCCACATTCTGAGGTCTAGTGATGCCGAGAACATCGGCGATGGAGTTTGGGGAAACGCCAAATTCCTTTCCCCTGACCCAGAAAATAAGTTCAGCTCCAAGATCACTTGCATTGGAGTAGCATTCCTTAACAAGTTCATCCATTGGATCGACAAAGTTCCCAAACAAGTTTGCCCAATCTCGTGGCTCAAAGATTCGAGGGATAAAAGTGGTCCCTAAGGTGTTAAACTCCACCACCCGTTCCACTATAACAGTTGATTTATCAAATACGTTGGAGTAGATGTGTGAAGTAAGCGGGGTTCTAAACCTCTCCTCATTGGAGTCTTGAGATGCCTGTGATGAGAGGCGAGTCCTTTTAGCAACTGGGGTTGCTGGATTGTCAGCAACAATGTCTTTACCCTTAGAAGATCGACGAGACATCTGCAAGAAAATAGGCCCACAGCAAAGAACCAAAATAGCACTACATAAGATAAATATCAACATGATTTGATGCAAATAACTACATACTTAAGACAGGTCAGACCCAAATAAACTACCATAAATACTAATGTGCACAATATTACAGGTGCAGCAAAATGGTGATAAGGCAATAGAGCATAGATAAACACAGATTCAAAGATAACTGTCAATGAGACAGTCTACCATGACCATGAAGTGCACACAGAAAACCACATACAACCACAATAGAGCAAAATACAGATCTAAGCCATACGTACTCACAAATGGAGTAAAAACCCGAAAAATTATCAAACCCATTACCCAAATGAGTGAGTAGACCCAACAAACGACAAAGCACAATGTAACCAACAATAGAGTAAATCAGAATCAAACACAACCCACCAAACCCAGTACATTCAGGAAAAAGCAATCGAGCACATTAAGATTCAAGCAACAATAGCAACTCATAAACAAAGCAAGAAAAGGAAACTCAAAACATAAATATGTAGTGAGGAATAGAAAAACCATACCTTTACTTGATGATTTTGAGAAGAAATGGAGCAAAAATGATAGTCGAAAATGGAGGCACAGTGTATGGGTAAGAGCAGTTTTAGAAAGACAATGAACAGTCACAAAAGTTCAAGGGAAAAACTGAAAAACGCCTTTAAAAACTATCCCTATTTTTGCCAAACACGCGTTTTTCGCGACTGAAGTGAGTCGCCAACAAGTCGCCAGGTTGAGCCGCCAAAACACTCAAAGACAAAGTTTTGAAAAAATTTTCTAAGTGTTTTTCACGACTGGAAGGTCTACCCGCGAGGGAGTCTCGAGCTAAGCCGCGAAAATATTTGAGGAACCTCGCGACTGGACCTTTCACTCGCGAACAAGTCACCAAAAATGACCTGCGAACACGCGACTGAGTCACGCGACTTGACATACCCGCGACTGAGTCGCCAAAACAAGGAAAAAATGAATTTTTGAAATTTTCATTTTTAAGAACAAAATACTTTCCAAAAACACCTAAAAATACTCAAAAATCTTTTTGTGCTTGAATCAACAAAGATTGAGTATGTGAAAACACATTTCAACAAGTACAATCACACAAATGAATATGGCATTCATTGAACATAAACTTGTGTGTTGTGTGTGGATATCAACAATGAGATAGTCCTTAGTTTAATGTGAAGCTTCAATGATCAATTCAACCAAGGCATACACAATTAGCACTAGATCATGTGATCTATCTCAATTATAGAAATATGTATATATGACCTCCCACAAAACTTGATAACATAACTTGGAGCTTTACATTTGACTCCACATTCAATTATAACACTTGATCTTTTTGATATTTTTGAGACAATTACCTCTCATTGTGAGAGGGATATTTGACAATTCACTTTAAAGAACAAGCCTTTGGCCTTTTGAATAAACATTCACTTTAATTTTTGGTCGCTTTCCCTTTTTCCTAGTCGAATACTAGTGTGTGCGACAAGCTTTTGCAGCTCAATATCTCTTTTCATTTGGAGATTTACATTTGGTGAGCTCTTTTTAGCAAAAAAAAAATAAAGAGTGGGATGATATATAAACACAAGTCTATGCATGTCTCAAGATCAACATAACCATTCACTAATCATTCATGACAAGTTTGAAGATCTATTTACAACAATCACATAGATTTCAAGATTTCTCCCATAGTGATATAAGTGCAAAGAAACAAGTAATGCTCGAAAATGCACAAAGCCATTAGCACAAAGGTACAAGGCAAAACATGTTTTGAGACAAAGGCTCAACAATGTCAATCAAACTTTTGATTTTCTAATTTTTATGTGATTTTTGGATTTTTTGACACATAAGAAGAAAAAGATTGATCAAAAATAAAACAAAATCAAAAGTATGCACAAGTAGACAAGCAAACAACCAGCAGCAAAAACAATAAGCAAACAAACAAACATCGTCGCAAAGCATAGGAAGTATTAATGCATGGACATGTTGTAATGCTTATGCATGAGTACCCTTCTTCACCCACACGTCACTTGCATTTGGGGTGATTTCCTTATAGGATTGGGTACGGGGGTTAGGGCTTTCAAACCTTCGTGAGAAGCTTTCCAAGTAGTTGGTGAATGCACCAATCATCTTCATCACGTTCATCATTCCGGGATCACCATTTTGATCTCTAGATTGTTCACCTGCCCAATTTCTTCTATCATTTCTAGGTCCTTGTGACCTTTGAGGAGTTGCACTATTCATTGCTCTCAACTTTTGACAATTTGGTCGAGTATGCCCTTGAAGTCCGCAATGATGACACACATAAGTTGATCTAGGACCTCTTTGTGGTCGTGGACGAGACTTGGCACGAGATTCAGATCTGCCCACATACTGATTGCGGGGATTCAACAACCGTTGGTTCTCCACATTCTTCTTCTCCTCGATCTTGGGCTTCTCAGCAGTAGGGTCAACTTCAACTGGCTCTTTAGCCTTTACAAACTTCACTTCTTTAGTGACATTTCCAGATGAGCTACTTCCTCCAGTATATCCCAACCCGGATTTGTCTGAAAAGCTCTTTTGAGATGAGATAACATCATCTAGCTTCTTGGTGGTGACCCTCTCTATCTTGGCATTAGCTTGCACAACCTCTTGCTCAAGAAATCTCACTTTTGAGTAAGTTTCTGACAGCTCACCATTCAAAGTTTCTATCTCACATTTGGCCTCCTTATAGCGAATTAGGAGACTTTTATAGTCCTCCTCTGCCTTGTTCATCTTTCTCACAGCTGCCTTGGCCACCTTTGTGTACTCACCCGACTTTTCCAGGAGTGAGTTATAATTCTCTTGAAGATTTGCCGTGCTTTCATCTTCTTCAACATCTGATTCCTCGACAGCTCCCAATGATTCTTCATCACTATGTTCTCTAAGGTCTCGTACAAGCAGATTCAATTCGTCTGAAGACTCAACATGTGCAATAGTTATAAAAGCTGAGTAGTTCCCCTCTCCATCACAGCTTTCTTCTGATTCTGAGTCGGATGAATCCGAGTCACTTAATGTCGTGGCATACACCTTACCTTTCGATTTCAAATAATTCGGACATTCTTTCTTAAAGTGTCCATGCCCGTTGCACTCAAAACAAGTCACACCTTGTGTAGATTGGGATTCTTTTCCATCTTTCCTTTTAAATTCCCTTTTCTCCCTTCCTGAACTTTGGAATTTTCCTTTATCACCAAATTTTCCATTATTCTTGAATTTCAAGAATTTTTGGAAATTTTTTACAAGGTATGCAACATCTTTATCAACCACATCGTCTTCCGATGAGTCATGGACTTCTACCTTCTCATTAATGGTCTTAAGAGCAAGAGATTCACTCTTCCGTTGATTTGGCAGCGATATCTCATAAGTCTGAAGAGAACCAACCAGCTCCTGGACTTTGATGTCATCGAGGTCCTTGCTCTCTTCAATCGCTGTCACTTTAGCACGAAAACTTTCCGGCAATGATCGAAGGATCTTCCTTATAATTTTAGAATCCTCCGTTTTCTCCCCCAAATTGAACTTGCTGACTACCACCTCATTCAGCTTCCCATAGAAAGAGTCAAAGGACTCATCCTCACTCATTTTGAGCTCCTCAAACCGAGTGGTCAGTATTTGCAACTTGGTGTCTTTCACTTTCTTCGTGCCTTCGTAGGTGGTTTCCAATATCTCCCATGCTTCTTTGGCAACGGTGATGTGGGAGATCCTGTGAAATTCATCTGGAGACACACCATAGAAAATAGCACTTAAGGCTTTACTGTTAGCATTAGATGCAGCGAGTGCTGCCTTATCCCATGTGGATTTGGCTGCCTCAGGTCTGGTCCAACCACTCTCAACAGCATCCCAAACAGATTCATCAATGGAGCACAGAAATGCTCTCATGCGAACCTTCCAAAAAGCATAATTACTACCATTAAAATATGGAGGTGCATTTAGGGATTGAGACCGATCCATCTCAAAAGGGAGTCAAGGATCATACAATGGTATTGAAACCAATAAAAGTGTACCCGCTCTGATACCAAATGAAAGTTCAAATAGTGTAAAAACACCCTTGAACGTTTAGACCTCCAATTAACAAATTAACCAATTCAAGCTTTATGTCAAACAAATAGTGTGCGGAAAATGAACATAAGCTATAATGTAGAATTGGACAAAACTATCTAAGCCAAATTAAAATCACAACCACAGCAGAAAATAAAAGGCAAAGATAAAGGGAAGGAAGATGCAAACACAAAGACAACACGCGATGTGTTATCGAAGAGGAAACCGAAGCCCTCGGCGTAAAACCTCTCCGCCGCCCTCCAAGCGGTAAATAATCCACTAGAAAATGTAGTTGGGATACATGGACAGCAATAGACCATCCAAGCCTAATCTACCCAGTGCACCTAAGCCCTCCAAGCTTCTTGCTCCAACGAGGTTGTGCCGTACCTTTTTCTTTTCTAGCTTCCCGGATTCCGCTACTAGACCATAGCATCAACCAATGAAGATTGGTTCCTTCCTAACTGCTTCCCAGAACACCAAACAACCCTCTCACAGTAATGGATATGGTGAGAACAAGGTTTTGGGAAAAGGC
This sequence comes from Quercus tomentella, assembly GCA_028535165.1. Classification (NCBI taxonomy): domain Eukaryota; kingdom Viridiplantae; phylum Streptophyta; class Magnoliopsida; order Fagales; family Fagaceae; genus Quercus; species Quercus tomentella. Next base: position 80,511,105 of record JAPQVY010000068.1, read on the forward strand.
CTCTCAAGGATTTGCCAATGGAGAGGAAAAGAGTTGAGGAATTTGAAGAGACACTAATGTAAAGATTGTAGATGGTTCAATCTTGTTTTGCTATAGGGTTTCTCTCTCAAAATTCTCTCTGGAAGCTCTCTCTCATTTGTGGGTATAAGGGGTATTTATACTGAGGTGAGAGGGGAATGTGAAACGTTAGGTTTTTCAAAACAGGGCTGGCTCACGGCTTGGCCTCGAGACTTAACTGAGTCGCGAGATCCAGTCGCGAGATAACCGTATGGCCAGTTGCCCTGTTTTGTCCTGTAGTGCTTCAGCTAGCATGACTGTTCACCTTCCGGCATGCTTGGCACGTGTGCTGCGTCTGGCGGCTTGCAGCCGCGAGTCACCCGCGAGATCCAGCCGCGAGTCTCTATTTTCTTGCACACTCTTGAGCAATCTTCACTCTATCTCACTCACTACCCTTACAACAAGCCCACCTAAATACAGGGTTACTAAATGCTGAAATACAAGCAAATTTGGCACGGAATAAAGCCAATTAGATGGTTGAATAAATTCAACCTTACAAAAAAGAAGACATGTGGAAATTGGTGAGTCAGGTATGGTTGGAAATGCTATTTTATGCTGCAAGTCATTGTGGATGGAGTGATCATGCTCAACAGCTTAGGCGAGGTGGAGAGCTGCTCACTCATGTCTGGCTTCTTATGGCTCATTTTGGTTTAACTGAACAGTTTCAAATTTCACAGGGATATGCGCAAGGCTTAAGTTGAGCGTGCAGTAATTAAGTTGTGTGGTTTTTAATGCAAAAATTAGAAGAGGAAGAAAAAACAAAACTCTCTTTGTTTGCTAAGAATAATTATTGACTATGGATGCATTTCTGATGCTTCTCATAGTACGCAAGTAGATATTGGGATTATATGCGAATAAACATTAGTTAATAAATCTTGTTCTTATGGTCTCTTTGTTATTTGTGCTTTAGCTGCCATTTGGCTTCTTTGTTGCCAAAATTTAAAAGATCCTGAAGGGTTTGGGTTAGTTATAAACTGACTCTTGTGCTATAAATTTTTTATCATTGATCTCTCACGTTTAAGAATTGTAAATATTAAATTTTCATATTAATGAACGTGACTACTTAGCTATATAAGTAATACGTGCACAACATATGACCATTTTTTTTTTCAAATATAGTTAACGCAATTGAGATAATGGAGCATATTTTGGATAATTTTTAAACCTAAAGAGTCATTATACCAAATTGATAGCACAGGGGTCAGTATGCAATTGACCAGAGCCCCATGGAATCTTTTTACTTTTTAGCTTTTCTTTTTCTTTTGAAAATTTTATTGACATTTTTTTTCTTAGACCTCACTAGCCACAAACCCACACAGTGTGGAAGAATACATGATTATTTTATAATGAAATAAAGCATAAAATATATCATTTTTACTTTCTAAAATATTTGTAACATCAAATATCAAGAGTAGTCATCTATAACAAATTGTTTTTCTGATAAGCAAATTTCATTTTAGATGTACTATTAATTTAGTATGACAAAAAAAAAAAAAAAAAAAAAAAAAAAAAAAAAAACTACTAATATAGAAATGTTTATATATATATATATATATATATATATATATATATATATATATATAACACTTTACAAAACCAACCAAGAGCAATGAATTTCTGTTAAAACCATAATAAACAATGTCATGTTATTTTCATTTCATGTAATGAAATTTTTTGTTCTTTATAAATTAAAATTATATATGTATATATATTTAATTGAAATTTTCATCTACTTGTATTATCAGTCAATTTGCTAATGATGAAATATAGTGAGGAATAAGCTTTTCCAATCATAATAGTTGGAAAGGGGAAAAAAAAAAAAAAAAAAAAAAAAAAAAAAAAAAGAGTAATCCCACCATTCAAAAAATTTCATCCATTTTAAACTAATAATATAAGTTGAAATTCTATCATATTTCTTTTATAAAAAAAATACAGCGAAATTTTCATTGTCAAAAACATATGGTGACGAAACAACATTTGTCACCGAATGTCCTGATGACAAAAATTTTCATCACCAATATGTCTAATTTTATTTAATAAAAAATGATAGGTGATGAAATATTTCGTCACTGTGTGTATGTGTATAATTTTCAATTTCAATAGATTAGACGACGAATTATTTCATTACCAATTTTTGCCACTAATCTCATATCTGCACAAGTATAAAGAAAAATATATCAGTACCATTTATATAAACCAAAATCAAAAGGAATAAATTAAAAAACATATTATAGAAAAACAAATAGAATCTAGAGAATGAAATTGAAATAAGAAGGAAGAAATAAATGACAAATTTTTTATACAAATCTGAAAAATAAAAAGCAAAAATAGAAGAAGAAGAACCGCAAGAAGAGAAGAGAGAAAGAAGTTAAAAAGAGATTTGATAGAGTTTAGATTTTTAGAGATTTAATTTCTGCTTTCACTTAAAAATTTTAATTTTTTTTTAACTGTCTAGAGCCTATGGTGACGAAATTATTTGTCACCAAATATAGTGCTTTTGTGCCCAGCAATTCAAATCCACACCCAACAATTTGGATCAACACTCATTTTTTTGACAAATAGGTGATGGAAAAATATTTCGTTACCAATGATACTTATATTTTTTATATTTATATTTGGTGATTATATGAGATTTTCGTCACCTATTACTAGTATTTGGTGACGCATATTTTTGTCTCCTTAGATATCTCACTTTTTGTGACGAAATAGTTCATTGTCGTTGACCTCATGCCTAAAACTTTTAATGGCGCCATTTTTTTTTTTCTGACCTAGGGTGATGAAAAAAAAATTAATCACCAATTTTAATATCTTTAGTGACGAAATTATGATTTCTTCACCATGTTTGAATTTTTTAATATATTTGGTGACAAAACATTTTTTCCTCACTAAACTCACCACTAATTATTACTTTTTTGGCAACAAATAACAACTAGTCTAACAACTTGTCAATTAAAATTTGTTGTGAAAGTGTTATGGATATAGCATTCTTCAAAAAGTAATGCTACAGTAAAAAAGCTATTTTATAGTATTTTCCAACTTTTTTACAATCTATATACATTTAAAAGCTGAAACGTAATATTTATTATTACTACACTCCTGTTTAGTTACATCAACGGTCGCATCTATTAGTGTGGCTTGAATTTGCCACAAGCCCATAAAGCCCAATCCGGCCATAAATTGACCTAATACAAGTTGTATTAGGAATCCCACTCAGCCGACCTTATAAAGTAATATATATATATATATATATATATATATATATGTACTTTATTATATATATGCGGCTAAAAAAAAAGAAGAGAATTGATTTAAGAAAAATTCCAATTAACCTAGTGAGCAAGCCGCATGAGAGAAAATAGAGAAAAGAGAGGCAGCCAGCTTCTATTCTTATTTTTTTTGTGAGAGAGTGCTAGGGTGTAATTGGGATTTGGGTTTCTTGAGAGTGTTCTTGTGCACTATTGTATTTTCCCTGATAATAGTGAAATCCCTGCAACTCCGTGGACGTAGGCAAATTGCCGAACCACGTAAATATTGTCTTGTGCGTGTGATTATTTTTCTTTGACGCGTGTTTTCTTTATTTGTTTTGTTTCTCACAGGTTGGGATTTTTATTAAATTCCCTACAACTGGTATCAGAGCCTAGGGTTAGGTTTGAGCGGGAGCAATGGCAGAGGAAGCAGGAAAGGCGTCTGGAATAGAAAAGTTTGATGACACAGACTTCGCGTATTGGAGGATGCAGATTGAAGATTATCTCTATGGGAGGAAATTGCATCTGCCTCTTTTGGGGACAAAACCTGAGGCTATGAAGGCTGAGGAATGGGCTCTTCTTGACAGACAGGTACTAGGAGTTATCAGGTTAACTCTGTCTAGGTCTGTTGCACACAATGTTGTAAAGGAGAAGACCACAGCAGATCTGATGAAGGCTTTGTCTGGTATGTATGAAAAGCCGTCAGCAAACAATAAGGTGCACTTGATGAAGAAACTGTTCAATCTGAAGATGGCAGAGAATGCATCAGTAGCACAACATCTGAATGAATTTAATACTATCACAAATCAATTGTCGTCTGTAGAAATTGATTTTGATGATGAGATTCGTGCTCTGATCGTCTTGGCTTCTTTGCCAAACAGTTGGGAGGCAATGAGGATGGCAGTAAGCAATTCTACAGGAAAGGAAAAACTCAAGTACAATGATATACGAGATTTAATTCTGGCTGAGGAGATTCGCAGAAGAAATGCAGGTGAATCCTCAGGATCTGGTTCTGCCCTAAACCTTGAGACAAGAGGCAGAGGTAATAACAGAAATTCAAATCGGGGCAGATCAAAATCCAGAAATTCTAATCGGAATAGAAGTAAATCTAGATCAGGCTAACAAGTACAATGCTGGAATTGTGGGAAAACAGGTCACTTTAGGAATCAATGCAAAAGTCCTGAGAAGAAGAATGAAGATGATTCTGCTAATGCTGTAACAGAAGAGGTACAGGATGCATTACTTCTTGCAGTAGACAGTCCACTTGATGATTGGGTTTTGGATTCAGGAGCTTCGTTTCATACCACTCCACACCGAGAAATCATACAGAATTATGTTGCAGGTGATTTTGGTAAGGTGTATTTGGCTGATGGTTCAGCCTTGGATGTTGTGGGTATGGGAGATGTTCGGATATTGTTGCCCAATGGGTCTGTTTGGTTACTGGAGAAGGTTCGACATATTCCTGACCTAAGGAGAAATCTGATTTCTGTTGGACAACTTGATGATGAAGGGCATGCAATACTATTTGTTGGTGGTACTTGGAAGGTTACAAAGGGAGCTAGGGTATTGGCTCGTGGAAAGAAAATTGGTACTCTGTACATGACCTCAAGTCCAAGAGACACAATTGCAGTTGCTGATGCAAGTACTGATACAAGCCTATGGCACTGCAGACTTGGTCACATGAGTGAGAAAGGGATGAAGATGCTGCTGTCAAAAGGAAAACTACCAGAATTGAAGTCCATTGATTTTGACATGTGTGAAAGTTGCATCTTAGGAAAGCAGAAAAATGTGAGCTTCTTGAAAACTGGCAGGACACCGAAGGCTGAAAAATTGGAGTTAGTACACACTGATTTGTGGGGGCCTTCTCCGGTTGCATCCCTTGGAGGTTCAAGGTACTACATCACTTTTATTGATGACTCAAGCAGAAAGGTATGGGTTTATTTTCTGAAAAATAAATCTGATGTATTTGAAACCTTTAAGAAGTGGAAGGCCATGGTTGAGATAGAAACAGGTTTAAAAGTAAAATGTTTGAGGTCAGATAATGGAGGAGAGTACATAGATGGAGGGTTCAGTGAGTATTGTGCTGCACAGGGAATTAGGATGGAGAAGACCATTCCTGGGACACCACAACAGAATGGTGTGGCTGAGCGCATGAACAGAACTCTCAATGAGCGTGCTAGGAGTATGAGGTTGCATGTTGGACTACCAAAAACTTTTTGGGCTGATGCTGTTAGCACTGCAGCTTACCTGATAAACCGAGGACCTTCAGTTCCCATGGAGTTCAGACTTCTTGAGGAGGTTTGGAGCGGTAAAGAGGTAAAGTTTTCACACTTAAAAGTTTTTGTTTGTGTTTCTTATGTTCATATTGATTCTGATGCTCGTAGTAAACTTGATATAAAGTCTAAAATATGTTTTTTCATTGGCTATGGTGATGAGAAATTTGGCTATAGGTTTTGGGATGAACAAAACAGGAAAATCATCAGAAGTAGAAATGTGATATTTAATGAACAAGTTATGTACAAGGACAGGTCAACTGTAGTGTCAGATGTTATAGGGATAGATCAAAAGAAATCTGATTTTGTCAACTTAGATGAATTGACTGAAGGTACTGTCCAGAAAAGGGGTGAAGAAGATAAAGAGAATATAAATTCACAAGTAGATCTGAGTACACCTGTAGCTGAAGTTCGCAGATCTTCAAGAAATATTAGACCTCCACAGCGTTATTCACCCACTCTAAATTATCTCCTGTTGACTGATGGTGGTGAGCCAGAGTGTTATGATGAAGCCTTGCAAGATGAGAATTCAAGCAAGTGGGAGTTAGCCATGAAGGATGAGATGGATTCTTTGTTGGGGAATCAGACATGGGAATTGACTGAATTGCCAGTAGGAAAGAAGGCTTTGCACAACAAGTGGGTATACAGAATAAAGAATGAGCATGATGGTAGCAAATGTTACAAGGCCAGATTAGTTGTTAAAGGGTTCCAACAGAAGGAAGGCATTGACTACACAGAGATATTTTCTCCAGTTGTGAAGATGTCAACAATCAGACTAGTACTGGGAATGGTGGCTGCAGAAAACTTACATCTTGAGCAGTTAGATGTGAAGACAGCATTCCTTCATGGTGACTTGGAGGAAGACCTTTACATGATTCAGCCAGAAGGGTTCATTGTTCAGGGACAAGAGAATCTAGTCTGCAAACTGAGAAAGAGCTTGTATGGACTAAAACAAGCTCCTAGGCAGTGGTACAAGAAATTTGACAGTTTTATGCATAGAATTGGGTTCAAGAGATGTGAAGCTGATCACTGTTGCTATGTTAAGTTTTTTGACAATTCTTACATCATATTACTGTTGTATGTGGATGATATGCTTATAGTAGGGTTTAGCATTGAGGAGATTAATAATCTGAAGAAGCAATTGTCCAAACAGTTTGCAATGAAGGATTTGGGAGCTGTAAAGCAAATCCTTGGTATGAGAATCATTAGAGACAAGGCTAATGATACATTGAAGTTTTCACAGTCAAAGTATGTGAAGAAAGTTCTCAGCAGGTTCAACATGAATGAAGCTAAACCAGTGAGCACACCCTTGGGTAGTCGTTTCAAACTAAGCAAAGAACAATCACCGAAGACAGAAGAAGAAAGGGACCACATGAGCAAGGTGCCCTATGCCTCAGCTATTGGCAACTTGATGTATGCTATGGTGTGTACAAGGCCAGACATTGCACATGCAGTGGGAGTTGTGAGCAGATTCATGAGTAGGCCTGGAAAGCAGCATTGGGAGGCAGTCAAGTGGATTCTGAAATATCTGAAGGGTTCATCAGATACATGTCTTTACTTCACAGGTGCAAGTTTGAAATTGCAGGGTTATGTAGATGCTGATTTTGCTGGTGATATTGATAGTAGAAAGAGTACTACAGGGTTTGTTTTCACTCTGGGTGGTACAGCTATATCATGGGCTTTAAATCTACAGAAGATTGTTACTTTGTCTACCACAGAAGCTGAGTATGTTGCAGCAACTGAAGCTGGAAAGGAGATGATTTGGCTACATGGTTTCTTAGATGAATTGGGTAAGAAGCAGGAGATGGGCATTTTACACAGTGACAGTCAGAGTGCAATCTTTCTTGCCAAAAATTCGGCTTTTCATTCAAAGTCGAAGCACATACAGACAAAATACCACTTTATCCGTTACCTTGTTGAAGATAAGCTGGTAATGCTTGAAAAGATTTGTGGATCTAAGAACCCGGCAGACATGTTGACTAAGGGTGTCACTATTGAGAAGTTGAAGCTGTGCGCAGCTTCAATTGGTCTTCTAGCTTGAGGACAGGAGGATGAGTTGCAGGGATGAGGGATTGTGCTATGGAGGATTGTGGCTGATGTTTGCAGCTTGTGAGCCCTTAAGGGCTAAGGTGGAGCTGATGGAGGAGTTTGCTAGTGTAGCTTGATCAATTCAAGCCAAGGTGGAGATTTGTTAGTGTGGCTTGAATTTGCCACAAGCCCATAAAGCCCAATCCGGCCATAAATTGACCTAATACAAGTTGTATTAGGAATCCCACTCAGCCGACCTTATAAAGTAATATATATATATATATATATATATGTGTACTTTATTATATATATGCGGCTAAAAAAAAAGAAGAGAATTGATTTAAGAAAAATTCCAATTAACCTAGTGAGCAAGCCGCATGAGAGAAAATAGAGAAAAGAGAGGCAGCCAGCTTCTATTCTTATTTTTTCTGTGAGAGAGTGCTAGGGTGTAATTGGGATTTGGGTTTCTTGAGAGTGTTCTTGTGCACTATTGTATTTTCCCTGATAATAGTGAAATCCCTGCAACTCTGTGGACGTAGGCAAATTGCCGAACCACGTAAATATTGTCTTGTGCGTGTGATTATTTTTCTTTGACGCGTGTTTTCTCTATTTGTTTTGTTTCTCACAGGTTGGGATTTTTATTAAATTCCCTACACGCATCATCCACCTATTGCCAACTATTTCTCTTTTATTTTTGACTCTTCTTCTTCTTATTAATTTTGTACCTTGCTGTTACACTTTTTCCAATCTTTACCCCTCAATTTTATCTTTTTATTTTTCCACTATTCTCAACCTTAATGTCACTCTTCGTTGTCGAAAGTGAAGTTCTTGGAGGCCTTAGAGCTTGATTCCGGCAGAAATTTGAGACTTTTGAATGTTCATGAATCTCCCTCTACAAGACTGAGAATGGTTTCTATTTATAGAAGTCTTAGGGAGGTGTGATCACATGTGATTGGCTATGAGCAATGACACATGTCATAATTTAAATTGAAGAACTTTATTTCTTGTTCTCTAAGGGACATATGGTATTATTTGATTAGTCAATTTTTTTTTTTTAATTTAAAATAACACATAACAACTTTTAATTAGACTATGTATGTCATTTAAATTAACACATGCTAACATTTGATTGGCTCATAGATATTCTTTGTAATTTTTATTCTTTGACATTTGGAATATTGTCATTGGCCTCTAAATAATGATAGTGGAACCCCACTAAGTAGCACGTGGCATCTTGTAATTGGCCGTTTTAAATGTACTACATGAATTTAATGGTTTGACGTAGCAATTTGTGATTAATAGAAAACTTTACTCTCTACAAACCTTTTTTAAGAGAATAAGAAATTTGAATAATATATGTGAAATTTAAACAGTTTAGTTGTACATTAAAAAAAAAAAAAAAAAAAAAAAAAGGAAAATATAATGCACCATAACATAACTTAAAAATATATGGACCACCTAAAAAATGAGTAATATCAATCAAAAAAAATTCCAAATAACATTCTCAAAAAAAAAAAATCTAAATAATAAAATGATGATATATATATATTTATTGAGATAGGTAAAAGGAAATTAATCTTTAAAATTATTTAATTTTTTGACAAAACAAATTGTATATTATACTATAATTACAAAATAATTATCTATTTCTGCACACCGTCTCCATCTATTACTCGTATTATTTAAAATGTAACTGAGAAAATGTCGTAAAATAGTAAAAAATACAGTCCATCCCTTCTTCAACTTCTCACTTCCTTCATTTCTGGATACTCTCTCATACAACAGTTATATTCATCAGAGCCACAGAGATGTACTTCCTTCCACCACTCAAATCTTTCTGATTCAGTTTCCTAATCACTTTAACAATATAATGCACAAAAGTCATGGTGATTTCATTTACTACCCTTCTCTCTGTTGTCCTTGAGTTCCTAGACCCGGATGTCGTCCGTGAGTTCCGTAATGGGCTGTTTGTCGCCGTTATTGTCATTCTCTTCATCATCTACGCCACTTTTAGGCTTTTAGATTATCTCTTTTTTTACTTTACAAAAATATAGTGTACGACTACAAGTGGATTGCAAAAGAATCGAGGTTACTGAGTTCTGTTAGAAAGGATGTAGAACACGTTTTGAGTTCAAGTTCTTCAATAGATGGCGAAGCCCATAAGCTCTGGCCAACCGAAGAACACAACCAGGAAATGAATGCAGGACTAAAAAACTGGAGCGTGGAAAACGAAGAAGTAAACAAACTCCTTGAAAACCTTGGGGACTGTGATAAAACTTTTGAAAGTCGCTGTGACAAGCTGTGGTTTGGACTTAAAATTCTTGACGTCAAACGGAATATAGAAAATCTCTCTGAGGGAAAGAAAAAAGAATTTGGTGGCAAACCTTGAAACACTGGAGAGTTTACGGTCTAAGATCAGAAAACTGCAGGACAGACCTGTTGCTGGTGTGCGAAAAGTAGAGAACAACTCATTGATGATCTCCTTGCTGATGTTCATAAAGTAGACGGACTCAATTCTGAAGTACAAAAAGTAGACAAACCCATTGGCGATCTCCTTGCTGATGTTCATAATGAAGACAATCACTTTGCATCTGATATTAAAGGGGATATTCAGTCATTCACATTGCATCTGGCGCTAATCCGTGCTTTTCTGACTGATTTACAATGGTTTGGTCTTGAAACTGAGACGGAAAAGACCTGGTTGGAGGAAGCAAAAGAGATAGTTGGAGAAGCACAGAAAGCCATCAAAAAATTCAGACAGGGAACCAGTAGTTGGAGGTGGGTAGTTTCAAATTTTGGTACTAATAAGCGAGCAAGGAGTGAGCTTAAGAAGGAGATGAAGCGCATCAATACAGAGTTCTCTGACTTCCTCCGTAGAAAGGAAAGGAATGGTTTTCATTTTAATATATCCTTCATCAGAAGAGAAAAGGATCCATCAAAATCCTTCTCTGGAACCTCACAACGGCAGGCATCTGAAGTGCAGACCTCAGATGATGAGTTGAATACTGTGTGTGATGAAGAGAAGCTCATAGATAAGTCTGGGAAACAGCTCCAAGATCAAAAGCTCAAAGACTTAAGCAAAAAGTTTAGGGAGGTCCAAAAAAAATTTGAAGATGCAAAGAATAGAGAAGCAATAACCAGTTCAACAGAGGAAAGGTTAAAGCAAATGAAGAAATTGGCCAAGAAGACAGTAAATTATTTAGAAAAATTTAAAAAGGAGGGTTGCATTTGTAAATGTTTGGGACGTGCTAAGAATAAACTTTACGAGAAGTTTGAACGAATCGAGAGAGATTTGGATATTCTTGATAAAACTAGAGAAGCGTATAGCATTGAAATATGGGAAGAGACGGGAGTAGTCGGTTTATATGATGACATACAGGCAGTGGTCTCACAACTGAAATCTGGCAATGAACATGTCGTTTGCATTGTGGGGATGAGGGGTATCGGTAAGACCACCCTTGCAAAGAATATATATGACGAAAGTACTATTGTGGACTACTTTCCGGACCGTGCTTGGGTGGCTCTAACCCGGATGATCAACTATGATGCCATTTGTGAAGATGTAGCTAAGAAGGTCTTGGAAGCTAATGGATCAAAGGAGGAAGAGAATATAAGAGGAGAATGGAAGAATAGGGTACGTGATTTAAGATTCTTTGTTATATTGCCAGTTCCTTATTTTTAAGGTTTTTTTTTTTTTTTTTTTTTTTTTTTTTTCAGATGAGTTTTTGTTTTGCCTTTTTAGAGTTTGTTTTGCGTGTTTAGAGCAAGGATGTAATCTGCTAGTGTTGTGTTAGCATATTCTCTTTTGAAGTTTTTTAGGGTGATGATTTTTTCTGCTAGTGTTGTGTTAGTTACGCTGTACTTTCATTTAGGTTGAATGAAATACTAATTCATGCAAAACAATTTTATTTTGTTGTTAAAAGGTATGTGATATCTTGAGGAAGAGGAGGTACCTTGTGGTTCTAGATAACTTCACAGAGGAAATTCCCTGGGGAATTCTGCAATCAGCATTCCCGAAGACAGATGGAAGTAGAATTTTGCTCACCACACGTGACAGGTGTGTAGCTACCAAATTTGGTCGAACTAGCAAAATCCATTATCTTCGATTAAGAACCAAAGAAGAGAGCTGGAGATTGTTTATCCAGATGGCAGAAGACTTTGAGACTGCTGAAGAAAAAGTAAAAAAAGAGGCCGAAGAAATTGTTGGAAAATGTGTCGGCTTGCCACTTCAAATTTTACATTTTGGGTATCTAATGTCAGGGAAAGCGAAGAATATAAAGTTGCCAGATTTGAAGCGCTTCTATCCAGACCAGAAACCATGGCTTGAATACCTGAAACCAGGAAGTCCTATTTTTCTAAAAGATTGGCTTCCTAGCCAGAGTATAGATTTTAAAGATTGGCCTGACCATGAATGTGAAGATTGGCCTGACAATTTGAGCAAAATTCTTTCCCTTTTCAATCTCTTCCCCAGAGACTACTAAATTCCAGTAAGGAGATTGGTAGCTTTGTCCATTGCTGAAGGGTTGGTGGCAGAAGGTCATGACAAGAAAACTCCGAAAAATCTTAACAACGGATTATTTGTCAGAGTTAATGGACCTCAACTTAATTCAAGCAGTTGAAATGAATATTGATGGGAAAGTAAAGATATGTTGCCTACCCAGTGCTCTCAGAGAACACAAATTCTTTCGAAGTACGATTTCAGTTGAGCATCTTGCTGACCATTGTGATGAAAAATCTGATAGTTTTAGTGATATTCATGGTAACGGTACTAGTTCACAAAATTTTCAGAAAAAGTACAAAAATCTCATCTCCGATCTCTCATTTGACACTGAAGAAGGATATAAACCTGGAGAAGATATAAAGAACTTTCTTCAGAAGGGCACTGCAAATGGGTGCTTCCAAAGTTTAAAGGTTCTTGATCATGAACATGTATTCCGACCTCAATTGCCCAACACCATTGGACGATTAGTTCAGCTGATGTATTTAGGCTTAAGGTGGACTTACCTGGAGGAAATCCCATCCTCTATAGGCAACCTACTGAACCTCCAAACTCTTGATGTGATGTATACTTATGTCAAAACTCTACCTAAGTCTATATGGAAGTTGCAGAAACTTCGACACCTTTACTTAAATGAGAGTCATCGAGGTAAATTCGTGTCTCAACCAAGGAGCAGTTCCCTAAGAATCTACAAACATTATGGGGTTTATTCTTGGATGATTTCAGTGCTGTAAAGAATGGGCTGAACAATATTACCAACCTTACAAAACAAGGACTGGCTTTCCAGCTAGGGCCTCGACAGCAAGATGAATTGGCTAATTGGGTGAAACGTCAAAAATACCTTAAATCATTGAGATTGAGATCAGTTGACGAGAAGGGTGATGCTCTGGATCTTCAGTTGGAGAGTCTGTCAGAGCTTAAGAATCTCTCCAGCCTATATTTATTTGGGAAGCTAAATATTCAATCCGTCAAATCTATGTTTCCAACCAAGCTGTCTCACCTTACCTTGTCTGCTTCAGGGCTTAAGGAAGATCCAATGCCAACTTTAGGGAGTCTCTCCAGTCTTAAATAACTCTGTTTCTACTCTGGCTCTTACGAACCAAAAGTGGTGGTTTGCTCTGGCATGGGCTTTCCTAAGCTTCTAGTTTTGAAACTTTGGAAATTACAACTAGAAGAGCTGAAGGTGGAGGAAGGAGCAATGCCAAAACTGAGGGAGCTAGAGATCAGGTGCTGTGAAAAATTGAAGGATGCCACTGAATTGAAGCACTTTATGAGTCTCCAAGAACTGAAATTGACAAATATGCCGAAGGATTTCACCAAAAATATGAAGGAAACGAAGTGGAAAATTTGGGATGACATTGCTCACCCTCCCTGGGCCACGGAAGACAACTGGTAACGCGAGATGAACTCAAGCCATTTATGCATTCTAGGTATGTCTTCTTTTCAATTTTGTTACTTCTGATTTGTCCATCCTTCCAACAAGTGCTGAAAATTTCAACATTGCTACTTTTACTAGATTCCATTATCATCTGTCCCTTCGGCATTGATGTTGCATTGGACTAAAGCAGAAAAGAGTTGTTGGTAACTGATTATGTCAATCTTCTATTTGGATCACCAAGAGGGTACTTGTTTTTTTTGTTTCAAATGCTACTTTGTTTGGATTTTTGCATTCAATAAGTGGTGTGCTTGTGCAGATTAAGGCTGTGTTTGGTTCATGTAAAATATTTTTTGGAAAATAAATATTTTTTGGAAATGCTATTTTTGGTAAAGGAAAATGTATTCAGGCTGTTTGGCTGACTCGGAATTCGTTTTATGGAAAATCAATTTCGGTGTTTGATTCGTTCAAACATTTTATGGAAAATGCTTTCCGTTTTACAGAAAATCAATTCCCATGTTTGGTTTGTGGATCGTTTTACGGAAAATATGAAATGCCTTACAAATTCAAGCACCTGCAATACCTAGACAAACCTATAACAGTACAAAACTAATCATCCACTTCAACATCAAAAATAATCATCCAAATTCAAGCATCTGCATTGCCTAGACATATCTATAATAGTACAAAAATAATCATCCACTTCAACATAAAAAATAATCATTTGAATATACCCATAATATTTATATAAAAATAGCCACATCAATCGTTCACCATTGGCATTACACCTCCATGATATACAAAAATGATACATATTCGTGGTATCTGAACAGTACAAATATATAATTTGGGCAATTGTATCATCCCAATAATACAAAAGACTACATATATAATACAATGGTAGGTCAATACTAGTACTATAACAAAAGTTAATTCCTAAAGCTACTGTCACAGTCAACATGAAACAGACAAGTCAAAGTTGTGAGAACAAAAAACCATCCAACCACAGCTTTCTCAGCCTAGCATTCTTGGCTAGAAATCCCCGTGCTGCCTTCTCATTTTCACAAAGATGATCAAACGCAGTTGCGAGCATGTCTTCGCTATACCCATCCACCATTATAGTCATGACCTCATTGTAAAGAGTTGTGTAATCCACCGGGCCCCGGTTAATTTCTTTCAAAGCCACAGCTATTTCCTTCAGCTGATCAAACAAATCAGTCAGCACACTATCATCAGCATTAGAAGGTGCACGCCCTCTTTTGCGGAACTTGGAAATTCCCAACCCAGTGGTGGATGACTCGACTGCATTCTTCCCTTTCTCGACCACACCTTCCTCCACATTGTCTACAACAAACTCAGCACTGTCCCCATTGTCTGGCTCATTCTCAATATCCACATAGGACTTAGAAAAGCCACCCGTGGCTGTGTCCTTCCCCACAACAATAGCTAATTCATCATACATCTCAATTTTTTTGTTTAGATACTCCGCATGCTTTCGATGCGCCTGTAAGGGAGAAAGAAACGTATAATAACAATGCAATAATCACTTCACTCATAAATTCAATATTCAATTCAATATAGATGCCATTAAATGATTTAGGTCAATGATAAACAAAAAAATCTATTAGGGAACAGGAGACATAACCTATGATTTTGAAGATAAGTACAACAGAAAATACAATGTACAAATGCTAAGACCAGATTTTACAATAGATCCGCACATGAAAGTTATATTTGAAAAACCTTATAAGAGCAATGGAATCCTAAAAAGAATGACACTATAAATTTCATATAAAGAGGGTACTTGAGCAGCCTTGTCTTGTTCTCAATTCATAGATTATAAAAGGCATAAACATATATTATCACTTATATTAAGAAAATATAGTTGGAAGCCATACCATGACTTCTTCTTGGTATGTCTGCGCGTCGCATGTTATCATTTTTAGGTTATCATCCCAGCCAAAGTCACTCTTCTTTCTAATAGTCTGAATAGTAGACCACATGGTCCTTAGAGTCCGCATCCGATTTTCAACATAAGAGGGGTGGCACTCAACCCCAAATTGGGCCGTTATCTCCTTCGCTACAAGAGCAAAGGAGCCTGCCTTGAAAGTGCTAGACAGCTTGTTACCCTTTGCAGCCTCCTGTGCAAGTAGCCTAAGCATCGTTGAGTGTATGGGCGACAGCCACCTGAACTGCTTGCTACTACTCACCTTCACTTTGCCCTTTGACATTACTACATATGAAAATTGTATAGTGAGAGTAGCATTTAGTAATTACGCTCGGAATATGAACAACAAATCAAACACACATACAATCACGCTTATAGATGTGCACAACAGAATGAAACATGCTAACACTAGAAATAACAATGTAATACCATCAAATAACAATGTAATGCTGAAAATACTTTTTCATTACACCACCAGAAGTCTATAGTAAATACATTGTCTTTACCAAAAAAAAAAAAAAAAAAAAAAAAACACATATTACAATCATAGAAATCTAAATAAAGTACTACTCTCCACTTCTGGTATAATCAGACCATATAGCTTGACATATCTCATCTCTCTTAGCATTCCATAGTCCATTGTCTTCAATGGACTCCTGACGTGATTGTGTTTCTTGTTGGGAGTCACTAGACTCTACTTGGTTCATTGCATCTTCCATAATATGGTCATTTGGTTCAACCCCCATAATGTGATTATGAACCACACAACATGCTAACACTACTTTCACTTGGGTTTCAAAAGACCAAAATGGTTTTGCATTCAACACTCGAAAACGTTTCTTCAACACTCCAAACCCTTGCTCAATGGTGGTTCTCAATGAAGAGTGTCGGAGGTTGAACAATTCTTGCTCATTCTTAGGAAGACGATCACTAAACTCTTTCAAGTGATATCGCACACTCTGATAAGGTGACAATATTCCATTTTTATTACCATACCCAGCATCGCCAAGATAATATTTACCTACATATATTCAAAAATAAAACCAAATCACTACTATGCTTAAGAAAACGCACAATATTTATTAAACTAATAAACCAAAAAGGTGAAGTAATCGTATAATACTTTCGGGAATTGAAAATCCCCCTGACCTAGCAAATGCATCATTTAACAAACGTGAATCATGTGCATTGCCTTCTTATCCAGCCAATACATAAGTGAACTTTAAGTCAAAACTAATGGCAGCTAACACATTTTGCGTGGTTCCATCTTTGCGACCACAAAATCTTCCTTGTATTTCAGGTGGCACAGATGCACGAACATGTGTACCATCTATTGCTTCATCACAATCCTAATTTTCGACAAACATTATGGTTTTAAATTACACAAATCTTCACAATTTACAAAAATACACAAGTTGCAATATTTACCTTAAAATATGGGTAGAACCTTCTGCTATTCCTTATCTCTGGGGATGTATCTTCGCTATGCAGTCTTATTAGAGCTCTATAGAATTTCAGGACTCCCCTAAGGATGACCTTGAAGTATCTATGAATAGTCTCAGTTGATCTATAGATCCGACTACCCATTACACGGAACCTCACATTATGACCAATAATGTGTAAGAAAATGAGCACTTACTCCGTAACAGACATGTGAATAGTCAGGTGTATGTGCTCCCCCTCAGTGAGGATGTGACATAAGTGGTGGAAAGCTATAGGCTTCATCCTAATTTGATTCACACAATGTCTCTCACTTCCATGCAGAATACTATTTATGTATTCCTCTCTCTCGACTGCATGATTAACATAAGGCGCCCTAAGCAGTCATCTACATCTACGCCGTAATTTCCTTAACAATGCAACCCCCACAAGGAGGACAGATGCAACTGAGGCAAGAATTGCGACTTTGGTTTTTTTCTTCATCTAAAAAATCACAAACACTATGGTCTAAGAGGTATGTAAACAAGCATGCTATTGACTACACAGTAAATAAAAACAGCCACAAACAGAAAACATCCAAACCACATTGATAACGAGTACCAAATCACATTGCATTCTATTTACAATCAATATTTACACCATCACAATACAATCACATTGATAACTGCACATTGATACCATCACAATACCATCACATTGCATTCTATTTACAATCAATATTTACACTATCACAGTACCAACACATTGATAACTGCACATTGATACCATCACAATACCATCACATTGCATTCTATTTACAATCAATATTTACACCATCACAGTACCAACATAAACCACATTGATAACTGCACATAATACCATCACAATCAATATTTACACCAACAAATCACATTGCATTCTATTTCTGTATAATTGTAACACCAACAACAGTTAAATTCTTAAATCAATAATTACAAAATGGATAATTAAAAAAAGTAAATAAATAAATAATTAATTATATAAATAAATAAATAATTATATGAAGTAAATAAATAAATATATATATATATATATATATATATATATATAGATAGATCGGATCCGAGAGGCTGGGTAGGAAGTTGGGTTGTTTATGGGTTTGAGGGAATGTGGATCGGAGGTCAGGTTTTGGTCGGAGGTGTGTGGATTGGACTGAGAAACTCACTCATTGTGGATTTTGGCTATATGTGTTTGAGGGAATGTGGATCAGAGGTCAGGTTTTGGTCGGAGGTGTGTGGATCGGACTGAGAAACTTACTCACTGTGGGTCGGATCGAGACTGAGAAATGGAAACTCACTCACCGTGGGTCGGATCGGGACTGAGAAATGGAAAGGAAACTCACCGTGGGTCTGCGTTTGGCACTCGTTGGACTGTGGGTGGAGTTGTGAGGAGTGCGTGTGGAGTGCGCTGTGAGGAGTGCATTGCTGTGAGAGAGCTCAGACCGTGTTGTGTGAGGAGTGGAAATGGTTTGAAGTAAAAATATGAACGGAAATGATTTTACGGGTGTTTTGGGTTATTTTACGGTCAAAGGGGAAAAGCATTTCAGTTGACTGAATTTGCTGGTTCAACCAAACACTCAAGTTTTACGGAAAAGCATTTCCGGAAGTAATTTGAAGCCAAAACAAACACAGCCTAATTGAATAAATTGGGAGACTTGGTTGATTAGAAGTTCTTCCAAATGTTGGTTCCTTTGTTGTTATTTGTATTTTAACTATTTCCAGAGAATGTATCTGTTTCTCTCTCAGTTGTGGACTCTGATGTATCCTCTTGAATAATAAGCAACTTCGTGGTTCTAGTTATTGTTCCTATCTAGATAAATAGATGTTTCCTTCTCAAAAAAAAAAAAAAAAAAAAAAAAAAAAAAAAAAAAAAAAAAAAGAAAGAAAGAAAAAGAAGAAGATGTTTTGACTGTTTTATACTTTAGTTTTTTCTGAAATGAAATGGAATTAGATTAGCAAAAATGAATGACAAGAATGACAATCAATTCATTAAAGGAGCAAATGAATATTTTCAACTGAATCATCTTATCATCTGAAGCCAAATGATAATCAAATGATGCGAATGATAATCAATTTAGAAAGCAAACAACATTTTCTTGGTTAACAAATTCTCTCCCTTTCTCTCTCGACTGAGAAATCAAATCATTATTAACTAGATTTACAAATTTTTCTTGGCATCCAAACACTGGGATGGGAGAATTTAATTGAATTTTTTTTTTAAATTTTCTTTTCAATCCTTCGGTTAGATTTGATTTTTGAATTTTTCTTGACAACCAAACATATGGATTGGAGAATTTTATTGGGTCACACCGGTGGGTCTGAGAGTTGTCTGGTTCAAGTCGTGCGCTTTGTAAAAATGTTGTGCTATGACATGGATTGCACTAACGCATCTAGGGGTGCCTCACACCATGAGTTCGGCAGGCTCAAGTGGGTTGGGTCAATAATCACACGCGTGAGGCCATTTATTTTATTTTATTTTTTAAAAAAAGGAGAATTTTATTGGATTATTTTTTAATTTTCTTTTTTGTCCTTTGGTTAATCTTTGAGGCTAGATTTTAATTTTATGTCATTGATCAATATGGTGGGTCTTTTGGTAAGTCTGTTTTTGAATGAATGTATTTTTTGGTATTTGTAAGTGTGTATATATAAATTAAATAATGGATGAAATGAGTGGGTTGGAGATTAAATGGGTTTGGTGGGTAATAGGTATTTAATATTTATTTAAACGGATAATAAATGGATAAATGTGGGTTCCAGTTAGCTCAACTAGTAAAGTCTCTAATGGTTGTATAAAAGATCTGGGGTTCAATCCCCGCCTATACCAAAAATTGATATGTGTCTTGGTCTAATAATAAAAAGCTATTATCAGAAACGGACGCTATAGATTGAAACTCTTTCAGAAAAAGATAATAAATATATAAATGGGTGATTGTATATCCAATTCATTTATGATCCAACCTAAAATGCACCCTGATCCGCCCAATTGCCGTCCCTAGTTTGCAAATATGGGCAATTTCAACATGATTTGTTAGTATAGGGCCTATAGGCCTCCCTTAACTTCTGGATCCCAAGCAGCAGTCCTACAAAACCTTCCCTTTCATAAAAGTTAAAACAAGCCACATCCATGACCTAGCTAAATCTTAAAACCCAAGCCTTTCTCTCGGCCCAACTCATTAAAAAATCCTTTTACCATATCCAGCCCAAGTGAAAAAATGAAAAAGCTAGCCCCCAGATATCCTACTACTGAACCCTACCAAATAATAGTAAACAAAAACGTTTTGGAAGGCCCAATCAACACATGCAGTCCACGCCCCATACCTAATGACAGCCCAGCCCAAGTCCTCATTCAAAATTTTTTTTTTTTGGAGAGAGTTTAATTTATGCCATTGATGAGTGCTTTTTATTATCAAACTAAGATACCAATCGATTTTTGATATAGACAAGAATTGAACCCCAAACCATGTCATTCACACATGATCTGCCATTCATTTTCAGTCACATAATCACTAAACACACAGAAAGTCATTTCCACAATGTACACAGCAGCAGATTTTTATTTCTCAATACATGGCAACACAAAATTTTCACAAATAATGCTATTGACAGCAAAGAAAACCAACCTTCACACTCACGTTCTAGTCACATGAGAAGAAGAGCAGAAGTGCTGCAGGAGCTATAATCTGCAGAAGAATGAAGTCTTCTGTCTAAACGGCAATCGTTTTTAGTCCACATATCTCAAAGCTCTTGTAGTTTAAGTGATTATCTCCATTACACGTGGTAAGCACGTGATTTAATATATACGTGTGTTAAACGAGTCGATTTTGTCAGCAAATAGGAGAGAGATTAGCTTAGTTACATCTTTTCTTTTCTTTTTTCTTTTTTTGTTTGCTCGGTTTTACTTGTAAACATAAATAGGGTTTGTATTGCAGTGCAATTAATTGATGAATGTGAGGAAATTTCATCCAATTGTCTTTGTGAGAATTTGATATGGTACTAGAGGATGTAGTATTTAAGAAAGATTTTAGCAAAGTGGCATAGTCTAATCTATATATCTATATAAATAATAATAGATGAAGCTGAGAGAAAGTCTAATTAAAATTTCAAATTAGAGTTTAATCTTGCGTCATGTGTCTTAAATATAGTAATTATTTATTTTTAGAGAATTTTACTTCTTAATTTTAGAATCAAATGTGAGACCACATCATAGATATTTATCCAAATGAGTTATTGAGTACAAAAACCAAAAGAGTTTAAAATAAATGAATCATAAAAAAAAAAATAAAGTACTTCACAATAACAAAAATTAAGAACTAATAAATAAATAAATAAATATGGACAATTTACATTTTATACCTAATAGCATTCTTACAAGACTTTTTAAAGAGTTTACAAAATATAAGAATCACTATCAATAGTATTTAAATTATATATATAGGAATTATACTATGCATCTTTTTGTATATATTTAAGTTTATTCATGTATATGCATGAGGTTACAAAATAGTCTATATATATCTTAATAGATAAAATTTAGAGAAAATCAATTTAAATTCTTTAATTGAAGTCCAATTTTGCGCTATATGTCCTAAATTATTTATTTTTAGAGAAAGTTTTATTTCTTAATTTTGGAGTTAAATGTGATATTACATCATAAATATTTATCCAAATGAGTTATTGCATACACAAACTAAAGAATCTAAAATTAATGAAAATAATTTTTTTTTAAATGGACATTTTACATTTTCTACCTAATAATATTCTTACAAAAATTTTTAAAGAGTTAAAAAAATATAAGATTGACTATCAATAATATTTGAATTAAATATGTAAGAATTATATTATCCATCTTAATGTATATATTTTAAGTATATCCATGCATATACATGAAGTTACAAGTTAGTAAACATTAATTACTAACGAGGTGAAGCATGTATCCTGTGAAAGAATTCTTATCCTTCGACACCTCAAAACTCAAGGACAAGTTTACTCCAATTAAGAAAGAGCTAGTTGTAGACTCATGCAATGCACGGAAATATATAATTATTTTGAGATGTAGTATAATATATAATTTATTCTCTAAATTTTATTGTAGATAATCTGTTCTCCTTAAAATAAATAGTTTTTAAATATAATTTCTATCTCTCTATTTTTACAAATAAATAATTTTATCGCTTTTGGTGTTTTTAATTTATATATATATATATATATATATATATATATATATATTGATATAATCCATATTCTTCTAACTGTTGTTAATATGCATCATATTTTCCTAATATCTTTTAATACAAATAAAATTTTTATTTTTCAATTTATTATTCAAATTTCTTATTATTTTAAGGAGATTTTCATAATAATCAAAACTTATCATATAATTACAATTGATATTACTCCAATAATGTATAGAACTCTCAACCCAAACCTATATTTTCACATTCTTAAGTAAGTACACCAAAGTGGATTGAAATTGATCGAAGTAGACCTAATTTGACTGAAATAGACCAAACGTGGATAGAATAAACCAAAGTGGAGCAAATATGACTGAACTAACCAAAGTGGACAAAATAGAGCAAAGTAGACCAAAATAGACCAAAGTTGACCTAATTGGACCAATTGAACCTAATTGGACCAAAATGGACTAAATGTCAAATCATAATTAGTAAACATAACTAAAAATAATAATAATAATAATTAATTTTTATAATAATAAAGTGATGTAAAACCATAATCTATGATAGGTAATGCATTACTATATAATGGAAGTGGTTTGTTGTTAAAGTGACATCAATCTAACTTGTATCAAATTAATATTTTTAACTAAATTATTATGTATGCATCTGTGATTTTATGTGCCCGTTGAAGGCTTTATTCAAGTAAAATTCAGTACCATGTAGAGAAAGTTGGTACACCAACAAAAGAACATATTAGGAAAACCACTTGCATGTAATATTTTATACAAAAGAAAGGAAAAAAAAAAAAAAATAGACACCTTTGTTAAGAGCTTTATCATCTATATCTCTTGAAGTTGATGAAAATGGCAGATGGTTTTCTAAGTAGAAACATAACTAGACCCTTCAACCTGTTCTTGAATACTACATTAGAATAAGAATATGAATACAGGGGTGGAATAAGATATTTTTCTGGTGAGTATAAACTAAAAATAAATAAATTGCGTCTCTGTCCAAGGTGTTTGTATTACATGTTTTTATTTATTTATTTATTATAAGTTGCATTCAAGTTCCAGAATGTAGAATTTCTCTTAAAATAAAGAGGGGAAACCCGGGAAAGTTTGTGGAATTTAAACCAAGAAAAGTGAGTCGACTAGCAAATGCTACAGCCTACTGCCCCCAAACTGGATCAATCGAAAGAGAGAAATAGTTTTGTTAGCAAAATCCAAATATAATTACTAATTAGATTACAACTGAATTGTTATCAAAAGCCTTGCAGGTACGTAGATGATTGCTTGTTAAACTTTCACATCCATGAATAATGTATTCATTGATTCTTTTCTATGCATCAACTAGTTTCTTTCTGTATATTTTAATCCTTCTTAAATTTAAAGAATTTGAAGAGGGTCCCTGTAGGAATTCAAAAAATAGGCAATGACGGAAAAATGAAAAAGGAAAAAAGAAAAAAAAGGAAGAAGGAGAAAAATTAAAGCATGCATGTTCCTTTTCTTCTTACTACAGTACTACGTACTCTACTCTCTATTGCTATAATTAAAAACCATTACCACATGCTTTATGTACCCCCAGCTTTTGTACCATGGTCAGAGTAGTTTCTCAGAAATAAGTGAAAGAAGAGAGGGGTGAAAGAAGAGAGGGGCAAAAGAAGAAAAACAATAAAAGTGCTTCCAAAATAATATTACTGATACTTATGACCAGAAGCTTCATGCAACTCCTCAGCTTTTTAAGTAAACAAGTAGCTCTCAAAGTGCTTTCCTTCCAGTATCGTCAAGATTTTTTGTTAATTTTGTTTTTCTTAAAAAAAAAAAAAAAAAAAAAAAAAAAGATCTAATTCTAATCTCAATCTTTCAATTAATAAATGACAATAACCCATCTCAATCTTTCCATTTAAATAAGGTATTTCATGATCCCAACATAGATTGAGAAGTTTGAAGAATTCGACAAATAAGTAATTCAACTAGAATCTTTACAGAGGTAAAAGATTTGAAGGAATAAATAGAACTTGAAAAAAAAAAAAAAAAAAATCAAAAACAAAGAGACAAAACTAAATGTGGAAGGAAACAAATGATATTTGCTTACCCTATTTCCAGGGCAAGCATCCATAATTCCAATATTAAGGAATCAAGCTAGTCTTTCTGGTTTATTGGTATTAGCTGTATGGGTAACTTTTTGGACTTTTCAGGGATCTATTAGTATTGTTTATGCTTAATTGGGAAAAGTTAAATTAGTTTAGGAAAAATAAAAAAGTAACTGATTTTTTTTACTAATTTATATATATATATATATATATTTTTTATAAAAGTAGTATTAAAACTTTCTTAAAATAACCTATTAATAATACCTTAAAGATATCCGTTGACATGATCGTATTAGTAAATTGAGACTATATTAACAATTAGTGAGTTACTTTAAATTAAAAAAAGAGTTCTAAAGAAGATTTTTGATCTAAAAAAGATAAATTTTACAATAATAATAATAATAATAATAATAATAATAATTTTTTAAATAGAATTTGAAACTTTTCATAAAAAGAATTTTTGTAAAATAAAATTTTAAATTTCTTAAAATTTAAGTAATCAAGTTTCATATTGAGTAAACTATTACTAGCTTATTGCTATTTTTGGTAGTATAATTTTGTTGAGTAAAATTTTATTTATTTACTTATTTATTTTTTGAGAAAAGAGTACAATTTTAAATTAAACGAAACTTTAAAAGTTTGTTGATGAACTTGTCTGAGAATATATTATGCCAAATGACTCTTGGAAATTGATTTGTTGCAAACCCACTTACATTTTCTAGCCTCAGCAATATACCCAGACAGGTCTCTTACTTTTTATATATATATATATATATATATATATATATATATATATATATATAAAAGGTTAAATGAAATGTCAAAAAAGGAATTTAAAATTTTTTTAACTTTATTTCTTATGCAATTTTGATTATTACGGAGAACATCTCTTTTTTAGTTATGACTGAAAATATGGTTTCCATAATTAAAGTTTGATTAGTTTTAATTTTAAATTTAGTAATACGATTGTATTTAATTATTGATTATTGATATAATTTTTTAAGTGAATGTAACGGTTTATTTTACTACACTGTAAAGTTTATAATATTTTCTCTATGGCCATCTCTTTTTTAATTTTTACTTCTCCTTACAACTTCTTTGGCCAAAATTTGATGATGATTTAATGGCACTAAATATGCATTATTAGTTTTTTTATATTATATTCCCTCCGTCCCAATTTGTTTGTCTTGTTTGAAAAGTCAAATTTTTTAAAGAAATATCATTTATTGTCTTGTCTGCCTTATAAAAATGTATAAGTTTACAAAACTACACTTAAATAAATTTATCAGCTTTTTTAGAAAGAGTTATTTTTAATAAGGCAACTAAAAAGGTGTCCCAATTAAATTGATTTTTTTAAATAGTAGTTAGTTTTCTTTTCAAATAGTTTTGAAAATAAAGTAGAGGTATAATAGAAACATTAGTAAACTAATAATTTTTATTTTTAGATATAGGACAATATTTTGAGACATCCCAAAATGGAATAAAGGACAAACAAACTGGGTCAGAGGTAGTATTTGGTTTGATATCCTCGTTGTTTTTTTTTTTTTTTTTTTTTTTTTTTTAATTTAGTCTTTCTAAATTGTCATATGTTTTCTATTTCATTTTTCTTTGATGCATTAAGTGTGAGAATGAGTATTTCCCTAACATTACTCTACTTTATGAGAACAATTTTATTTATTTAATTTAAGTAAAATATTATATGTGTAATTTTTTTAAAATTTAAAAATGTGTAAAAATATAAATAATTTATTACTATGGAGGATGTGGCTGAATTTAAATGTTGAATAAAATAATATGAAAAGAATATATATATATATATATATATATATATAACAAGAAATATCAAATTATCCTATGTAATATAATAATATTATACTCTTATATATTATCTTTAATTCTTTATAATGCAATTGGATAATATTTAATAATAAAAGTGAAAAAAAAAAAAACTTAAAATACAAAACTAAATCTCATCAATCCAAAATAGAGTTCTAAAGAACAAAAAAACTTTATCAAGCTAAAAAAGAGATGCAAGAAAAATAAAAATAAAAATCCACCAAAAAATTAAGAGAGAAAGATAGAGAAATAACCCCTTTTTTTGTGGGGAAAATTATTCATGGAATGGAAGGGTGAATGGCAAATATATATTAAGAGAATGATAATACGAAGAAACAAAATAAAGGAAGATAAAAGGAAAGAGGAAGAGTGATATTAAGGTAAAGGCTTTGAGGAGATGAAAAGGTGAAGGGAATGAGAAAGATTGGAGAAAATGTAAATGTTAAAAAATGAGTACAATTTTATGAGGATTTTTTTTTTAGTTTAAGTAAAATATTATATGTTTAATTTTTTAAAATAAAAAAGGGAGAAAATATAAATAATTTAATAATAAGGAGGATGTGGTTGATTTTTCTTTTTTTTTTTTTAAAGAATCTGGATGTGGTTGAATTTCAATGTAATAGTATAATATTATCTTCTTATCTATTATCTTTGATTCTTGGGTAAACTACATTTTTATTCCCTATCCTATAAACCATATTTCAATTTGATCCATAATCATTTAGTTGTGTCAATTTAGTCCCTAACCTTTCAGTACCATGTCAATTTAGTCACTATTGTTATCTTTTCAATCTAAAAGAAATTAATTTTACAATTTGTAATATATATATATATATAAAAATGCTTATAATTTTTTAAATATAATTTGAAACTTTTAATAAAAATAATTTTAGAAAAATAAAATTTTATATTTCTTAAAATTGAGATAATCGAGTTTTTTTTTTTTTTTTTTTTTTTTTGAGAAACAAACACACACACAACGGAGTGAGAAAGGAGTTCTAATATAAAGACACACCATAACTCCACTTAAAAGTCTTGGTAACTTTTAAATGAAACTAAGAAAAGTTTGTTGATAAACTTGTCTGATGAGAATAATATTATGCCCAATGATCTTGGAAATTGATTCGTTACAAACTCACACATTTTCTAGCCTCAGCAAAACCGAGACAGGTCTCTAAGAGCAAGAGGCCCACGAAAGTTTTCCAATGGTTTGGTGTAGCTACACATTTGGGCCAGGTCCTAGAAGGCCTTTTAATGATTGTTAAGCTGTTACCCTTAAGTTGGTTCAAAAGAAAGTGTGAAATTCACACATTTTGTAGCCTAGGGGGCCAGGGGTGTTCGCGGTGCGGTTTTGGACCATTTTTAGTACAGCACTTTGCAGTGCGGTTTAACTAGAATCATAACTGCATCGCATCTTATTTTTGCGGTCACATGTACAGTGTGGTACAGTGTGGTGCGGTTTAGAATTTAACCCAAATCATAACCACACTGCACCTCATTTTTGCGGTTTCATGTGCGGTGCTATATATAAGATGAGGTTTGAAGTTGGTATATTTTTCAAATTTTGGGCATTTTCTACCCATCCCAAAACTAATTTTTCCTTTTTTGGCCAAGTTTTAAATTATTTAGCTAATTTTTCTTTATTTTGGGTTGCCATTTCTAGTCAACACTTGTTAGGGTTATCAAACTTTTTTTTTTTTTTTTGAAAACTAGGGTTATTAAACTATTAATAATATATTTAATATTAAAAAAATATATATATATATATTAATATATAGAGAGGGTGCGGTGCGGTTTGTGCGATTTTCTTATTATAAAATCGCAAACCGCATTGCACTGTGTGGTGTGGTGCGGTGCAGTGTATTGTTATTTGCGGTGCGGTTATGCTATTTTGCGGGCAGTTTTAGTGCGGTTTGTGCGGTTTATGCGGTTTGGTGAACACCCCTATGAGGGGCCATAGATGACTAAACTAGAGCTCCATGATCATTGGAATGCAAACTCATCCACTACACAGAATTTTGAAGATGATCTGTATTAATGCCAATACCGCCATACCAAACTAAAGTGACAAACAAATTGGTCCTATAAAATCCTTCCCGTTATACTATGTGCTTGTGCTATGTTTCCTCTTGTAATTAAGCAATTTTGAACAGAATTATCCAGACCAGCAATTTTTGCTTGTTAGCCTTACGTGACAGTTCCACCAAATTCTATTCAGTGTAGGTTGTGTAACACAATTAGTTTACGCTCTTTTTTCTTATAAAGCTGTAGCTTTTGGTTATGGTCTATTATTAGTTGCGGAGCCCAGGTGGGGTTAGGGTGGCCATGGCCCCCGTGCTTTTCAAATTTCCCATTAGAGTAGTCAAAATTTTCAAGTAAGAGTATAAATGCAATAACAATTTCTTTACCTGGCTCCCCTCGAATTTAAGACTCTAAAATCTCAAAATCTAGAATTTGGCCCTCAAATTTTTGAAGTTGTACAGAATAACCTCAAAAAAGAAAAAGAAAAAGAAAAAGAAAAAAAAAGAATTACCCATATTCAAGCCCATTGCTTAGCCCGTGGCCTCATTAAATGCTATCAAAACCCTAAAATTTTCTTTCAGCAAATTCCAAATTGCCCAAAAAATTAAAAAAAAAAAGGACAAAATAAAACATATCTATGGTTACCCTGTGGACACCTTCCAAATTGACTGTATCCTCACGCCACCACGCAGCCAGTCACCTTGCCATGTTTTCATCTTATCATCCGCTCAACTCCCACTCTAGTCTGGTAGTCCCTGGTATCTCTCTCTCTGTTTTTCACTTCCTATTTCTCTCTAGAGTGTTGCATTTACTACTCTGTTTTTTACTTAAAATATATATATATATATATATATATATATATTTTTTTTTTTTCTTTTTTCTTTTTACATAAGCCTGTAACTTTCAACTTTGACGGACTCTCTATGTGTCAATTTGGATGTACATTGTTAAGCTGTATGTTTAATAATAAATACTTCATTCGTCTCAAAATGTTTGACTTTTTCAAAAAAACTCAAATATTTAGAAAAATATTATTAACTATCTTATCTCTTTTAAAAAGTTAAAAATTTCCTAAATTACCTTTAAAGGTTTTTTTTTTTAATTTTTATTTTAAAATTTGAATAAAGATGGCGGGTATAGTGGATTTCAAAATCCTATCTTTTAATTTTTTTTAATTAAAAAAAATGCTCCCACAAATAAATTAAGGGCATAAAGGGATGTTAATAAATTAATAGTGTTTGACTTTTCAAATATGATATAATTTTGGGACATCCCAAAATGTAATAAAGGCCAAACAATTTGAAACAGAGAGAGTAATATATTATAACAACTAATAACAGTTTTGTTGAATGTATGTTACATAAAAATATGAGATATAATAGCGTTATGTATTTAGATTGGGAATGATTTTTTTTTTTTTTTTTTTTAATTTAAGAGTTTTGTTATATTTAGCTTGGCCCTCCTAGAAAAATTTTCCAATTCTACCACTGTCTATCATACCTTTTTTCATTATACTACATGTATTTCTTAATTAATGTAACTAGCCTCTAACCATGCTTGGAGAGCACGGTTGGCCTCTAAGGTCAACGCACCCGCGTCCGACTTGCACGGACACGATGTGCAGCCGTCGATCCGCGTCCGTGAGGATTTTTTTTTTTTCATTTTTCGATTTGACTTGATACAGTCTGATTCGGGATAATTCAGTCTAAAAAAGCCCAAAACAGACCTCAAATCGATCTAATTTGTGCTGAAATAAGTGTTAAAAAAATAATAAATAAATAATTGTGTTAAAACTCTCTTAATTTTCATTCTTTTTTCCCTTCTCAAGTTGCACTAATTCTATTCTACCCCATGGCATCAAATATAACCAAAAAAGATCCAAAACAAAACAATGAACATTGAGAGAGAGAGAGAGAGAGAGAAAGAGGTAAAAAATGAAGTGATCTTTGATAATTCTTTGAGCCTTCTTCAATCTTCACATAGTGCAACACAAAGAGGAGGAAGTATACCCTATTTCGGGTGTATGCTTCCTCCCCCTCACAGCTATAAGGACCCATCAACTATGGGTCTCACCAGCTGTAAAGGGAGAGAAACATACACCCGAAACAAAGTATATTTTCTCTACAAAGAGAGAGGCAGAGTGTGACAAGTAAAAGAATAAAACACAAAGAAAGAACAGGAAAACCAAGAATAAAAATATTTTTATTTTTATTTTTTGAATTGCTAGAGTCAGAACTCTGAACCTATTTCCATGTATTTGATGCACTTTTGGTTTTGGTTGCTATAGTCTGAATTTGAACCCAACTTTTTTGTAGTATGATTTTGACAAGAGAGCCTTCTTCTTCAAATAACTTGGTAAGCGGTCCGATCATCTTGTCTGGCCCGATGCCTTATCCTGTTATCCCCTGCATGTGTAAGAGAATGTGGATTTGGTGACACAAGAGGTCAATATCCCAGTCTCAACTAGGTTTTTTTGTTTTTTTGAATTTTCATAAGAATCTCTACTCCTTTGTAAGGATTCCAAAAGCTTTATCTCCCTGTATGAACGATACTTGTCAATACTAAAGAAGACAGACTCGTGATCCACGCGAGGAACAAATTATGCTTATAATATGTTTCTTGTCAACATGTAGGACTTAACATTTTATGAGCAATCAATCAAGTAGTGAAAAGTGGAAGTGTTCGATTCATCAAAAAAATAATTATATATACAGTGGTAAGTGTTCAAGGTCTGGCCATGTAAGCTGGGAGAGGGACATTCTGGAGATTTTTGTCTTGGACTTTTTAATTTACATTAAGAACTCAATAAGACTTAATCTTTTTGTCATTGGTTGCAAAAACCTAATCCGTTGGACCCAACATATTTTTAGTAACACAACCTATTTAAAAGTCATATAATTTGAATAAATGAATCATTAAATCATTTAAATAAAATAAGGTGGGCGGTAATTTGAAATGCCAAATAATAAAATTAAAGGTATTATTTCAATTCGTTTTAGTGGGAAGTGAAAATGCTAAAGAGGGCAAAGTTTTGTGACTGCAAAGTTGAAGAGAGCAAAGTTGCCGACGCTGCCAAGGAGAAATCACGACGATATTATTTCTCTTTGTATTTTTTTTTTTTAAAAGAATAATGAAGTTATGAATTATTTTTTTGTAATACGTTGAACGAGTTATAGATTTTTAATTATTAGGGATTTTCATTTTTTTTTAAATAGGATTTTTGTTGAATAATTTGTTCACTTGTTGTTGTTTGATGTGGTCTTGTTTTTGGAATGCTAAAGAGGGCAAAGTTTTGTGACTACAAAGTTGAAGAGAGCAAAGTTGCCGGCATTGCCTAGGAGAAATCATGACTATATTATTTCTCTTTGTATTTTTTTTAAAGAATAATGAAATTATGAATTATTTTTTTGTCATACATTGAACGAGTTATAGATTTTTATTTATTAGGGATTTTCATTTTTTTTAAATAGGATTTTTGTTGAATAATTTGTTCACTTGTTGTTGTTTGACGTAGTCTTATTTTTGGAATGCTAAAGAGGGCAAAGTTTTGTGACTGCAAAGTTGAAGAAAGCAAAGTTGCCGATGCTACCAAGGAGAAATCACGACGATATTATTTCTCTCTGTATTTTTTTTTAAGAATAATGAAATTATGAATTATTTTTTTGTAATACGTTGAACGAGTTATAGATTTTTAATTATTAGGGATTTTCATTTTTTTTTTTAAATAGGATTTTTGTTGAATAATTTGTTCACTTGTTGTTGTTTGACGTAGTCTTGTTTTTGGGCAAAAATGGGGATATACCCCTTTCTAGCAAAATTTCTAGCAATATGCCCCATTTCTGAAACTATTTAGACTTATGCTCCTGTTTTGAAACTCGAGTTCCTTGAAAATTTTTAAGTGGAACTGGAGTGCCACAAATTTTTTTATTTTTTTTTTATTTTTAGTTTCGGAATTTGCCTATAACTCAATTTTCTAAAAATCGTGTTTCACATTGAAACTTAATTTTTAGAAAATCGAGTTTCAAAATAAGGGCATAAACCTAAATAGTTTCAGAAAGGGGTATATCCCCATTTTTGCCCTTGTTTTTGTTTAGGTTATTTTTGTTGTTTTTATTGTTGTTATTTGAGCGTTTTTTTTTTCTTTTTTTGTTAAGGTGTTAAGGATTATGTTTGGGAGTCATAATTATATTTAAAAGTAATGCTATGTCAACAACATTTACACAATAAATGTTATGTGACATATGTAAAATTTTACTACTTAACCGATTACAATACTTATACGTTAATATTACAAAACAAGAACCACTTTACAATTGGGTAAGAAATCCTAGTTTCATGTGGTATGATTTTGACAAGGAGCTCTTTTATTCAAATTAAAAAAAAAAAAAAAAATGGTAAGCGGTCCTATCATCATGGCTGGCCCGCTGCCTTTTAATATGATTTTTTTTTTTTTCCTTTTTTTGCATCTTCAAAAGAATCTGTACACTTTTGTAAGGATTCCAAAAATCTTCTCCTTGGTCCTAATTTTATTATGAAAGCTTGAAAATGTATGAAAACACAAGAGCTGTTTAGACCCCCAAATTAAAATTACGACTCGATTGATTTTACTCTAAGTTAAACTAAGTGCGGAATAGAGTAAATGCAAGTAGATATACAATATAACTACTCTAAGCAATATTCATCAAATCACAGCAGTAAAATGAAAGCTAAAAGAGTAGGGAAGAAGAATGCAAACACAAGATAACATGCCGATGTGTTATCGAAGAGGAAACTGAAGAACTTGACAAAAAACCTCTCCACTGCCCTCCAAGCAGTAAATCAATCCACTAGAGAATAAGTTGGAGTACACGAATAACAAAAGACCCTCCAAGCCTAGTCTACCCCATGTACTCGAGCCCTCCAAGCTCTTGCTACCAACTGACTTTGCCAAGCCCTGTCTTCTCTAGCTCTCCAGATCACGCAATTCAGGCCAATTGCATCCACCAAACAAGTGGCTTCTTCCAATATTTCCCAACAACACCAAAACCTCACTTTATACTCAGGATGGGTGTGGAAAGTGTTGGGCTATCAACCTCTTAAGAATTTGGAAATTGAGAGGTAGGAGTTGAGGAAAACCACAATGAATTGTGTAGAGGATTGTGGGTATAATAATCTCTAACTCTCAAAGGTTGTGGCTAGGGTTTTCTCTCTGAAAAGCACTCCTTAACATATATGGGTAATGTGGTATATAGTGTGGGTAAAGACAAGGTGTATCAGGTGTATCAAATTGGCAAAACAGAATGTTTCGTGGGTATCTCGCAGGAAGGCCTTACGCGCGAGATACTCGCGAAAACTAGCTGTCACCATCTCTCATGACTCTTCACATTCCAGTCATGTGCAAAGCACATACTTCACTTCGCGGGAAGACTTCTCACGAGCTACCCACGAAAACTTCTTTGGTCTTCAATTACCTTGAGTCTCCACACTCTCTCTCACACACAACTCTTACAATAAAATCCCACATAAAATACAGGGTACAAAAGACTGAATATACTTACAATCAAATTTGACACGGAATTAAAGTCAACACAAAATAGTTGTAAATCATAACTTTACAATCTCCTCATTTGGCTATTTTGTGATAAAACCCCTAAAACAGACTCTAGACTTAAACATGAGTTTGGGAACAATGGTAAAACTCATTCACACCTAATCTAGAAGCTGTGAAGCACTTGCATGTATATATCTGTAACCTGAAACACTTACACACAAACAAAACTTTCATTAAGCTTATGACAAGTTGAATACACGGTACGTATATGAGCAAGTAAAATGCGATCAAGGTAATAAAGACTATATAAACAATTAAGCATATCTTGATCAAACAGGAACAATCATTAACGAATTACTACAATGAACATTTATAACATGACAGCTCACCATCTCGTGGGAAGGCATGTTTGAAATTTCCTTCATCCCCTTAGGAGTAAAGAGCTCATTTGCCCGATCCATAGCCACCCTGGCATTAGCCTAAATATTAGAGCCTATCTTCTCCTTCCCTTTATCCCTTTTCTTTTGTTTCTTCGAAAAAGGGATGACCTCCTCAATTAAAACGCCGAGAGAAGCAGCGCGTCCTTGATCCAGGATAGGGGTGAACGAACCTCTCTCCTCGGTCTCTTTTTCTTTCTCCTTGTTAGTAATCCTTAAAATCCTTTGGCCAATGCTAGAAAGGGGCTCGTTCTTCTTCCTCTTAATCTTTGCATACATTTCCTTATTGAACTTGGTCGTCATCTCTGCACCAAAAAGGGCAAGGGGTTAAAGCAAGGAAAAAGAGGAAAAGATGATCTGATATATCGAGACAACTCACATTTCCTCTCTTCCCGATCAAATGCACAGAGTACGTAATGAGAAGGCTCCAGCCCCAAACAATGATGAGCTAACGTACGTGAATCAACCAGCTCGTCAAAATCGTCGATGGTGCTTGTGTACTTAACAGCCTCTTGAACCCACTCCTCAAACTTAGTCTCAAGCTCAGGATGCTCTTTTACTACAAAACTGAAAAATATGCAAGATTAGAAGGACAACTAACATAAATGAAAAGATTAAAAAGAAAAACATCTCATAGGAGGCAAACGCACCAAGCTGAAGGGTCTCCCACCAACGCAGCAACCTAAGGAAGTCCCACCAAAGGTCGTCAGAAAGAGTCTCCCAACCATCACCTGACATGAAGAAGTACCTAGACTTCCAATAACGGAAGGACAACGGGAGGTTGGCGACGAGGTGAGACTTCCTATCCCAGGTTATAAACTCATAATACCCAAACTCCTTGGACTCTTTTAAGTGGTAGAGATGGATGAACTCATTAAGCGTGATCATATCCCCATCAGCTATAGTTGTCCAAATCACCATGCAGCTTATGACAATTCTCCAAGAATTTGGCATAAGCTGCCCAGGAGCAATGTTCAGGTGATGAAGAAGCTCCATGATGAATGGATGGACGGGAAATCTGAGGCCACACAGGAACGCAGCCTCATAAAAACAAACCTCACCATGAGCAAAGGCACAAGCCTTCTCACCCTTCCTAGGAAGACGAATCCTAGTCTCGACGGGGAACTGGAACCTATCCCTGAACTTACTAAAGACGTCTACCTTCAAAGTGCACTTTTCTTTAAGGGCATGGAAAGGGCGAGGTGTGATAGAAGCAGAAGGTTGAGAGGACGAAGGTACAAAAGCTGGCGCGGAGGTAGCTATGTCTATCCCTACCCTAGCCGTACCACATTAAAAGATGAACCCCTCTTTAGGTCACCCGATCTCACCTCGAACCCTATATTTTCCCTCCTTATATCCCCACGCACAGATTTAAACCAAGCTAGGGATTTGTACAATAGTGGATATAAGTCACCCAACACCAAACTAAGGCCACTATCACCTACAACAAAATCCCCAATTTATGGGTATGCATCCCCAAAGCAATATGAAAGTGCACCTAATAGGTCACTGGAAGAATCTACCAGCGTCCCTAAGCGAGCAAAAAGGAAGGCGATGGAGGGAGAAGTGTGCCTAATTTCAGAGTAATCCATCATTAAGGAAAGTAACACAACTCAAAAAGGAAATAGGAGCACAAAAGAAGGGAATATAGTAAAACTCAGAAAGAAGCCACCATTAAGGTAGCACCAATGGCTAGAAGGAACAAGTAAGCACCTATATATACCTACCCATAAGACTTGACCAAAGGTACGGAAAACTCTAGTTCACACATTGATATTCTAATACTTCTCATTCTAGCCATTCTAACTTTAGCATCGGAGGCTTTGTGGCAGGCACCACACTGGTGACCCACATTTCTTCCTCTTACCATCCGTTTTCTTAGGATTAGGTTGGCTGTGGACGACCCCATTTTGGACAATCGTTTTGACTGACGATTCGAGCATCATTAATAGTTACTGAGAAAAAGTACAAATGATTAGTAAGTTAACTTACCCGTAACTATTTCTCTCTCTTCTTTCTATGACTTCTATAAGTGAGGATTCTTAGCAATACCACATATGGAGCTTGAGTTGGTTTTCAATCATTACAAGCAGCGGCTGAATCAATATCTTTTTTCATCTTTGTTTTTTCGGAGGAACCGAACTGTATAGATAAACTTAAAGAAATGTATGAACATAGCATACACTAACTGATTTGGAAAAATATTATTTGTTATCGTAGATATGATATTGATTTTTAGCATCACAAATGTCAAATTGAACTAAGAGAAAAAGTCCCCACCAATTCGAGGTCTGAGGGCAAGTGATTTTAGCTATTGAATTAAGTCCCCACCAATTTCTCTTTTTGGACTGGATTTTTATATGATTTAGAAATATTTTTAAACCTTAGGTTTAGTAGGGAAAAACTTGAGGACAACCCCATAAAAATACATCTCTAATTCCATTTAAAATGCATACAAAATAGGACACTATCCTACTAATTCATGTCTTTAAAACAAATTTATCCAATTTTTTTTAAAAGGAAAATTATGAAACTAGACAAAAATAAATAAATAAATAAAAACCCTCATTGCACACACAAAGCTCATATGATGAGGCTAGTATATATATAATTGCTTGATTTCGACAGTGTCATTGCCAAATTCAATTAGAAAAGAGACCAGTCCACGATAATCTCATTCTCTTTAAGTTGATGTGAATTAAAAAAATAAAAAATAAAAGGAAAAGAAAGCTATTTGACAATTTTTTTTTTTTTAATAATAAGTTGGGGTATGATTGTAAAAAATTTGAGATTTATATAACAAAACAAAATTTTAGATTAAGTTCAAATGAAGTTATAAATTTGTAATATGAAAAAAATAAATAAATAAGTAAAGCATGGAAACAATAATCTATATAACTAGTCGCTAACCCGTGCAATGCACGGGAAAACTACCAATTTTTTTCCAAATGATGTGACATTAGCTATTGGAATTCAGCATCGATTCTTTGGTAGCACATTCTTATTTTTCAATTTCATTTATTTCATGTCTTCCACTAAATATTCAATGCATTCATTATATTTAAAAAAACGTTGAAGTAAAGTTGTATCCTCAAATAACTAAATATAAGAGTTTAATTCCTGTCTGTTTCAATTTAAAACCAAATTGTGAATAAAAGCAAAAAAATTTCCTTTGTTCCAATACGTCTTTTGTACCAAAATCACAAATTCATTAAAACCAAATTGCGCATAGAAAATCTTAGAGATTGAAAGACAATTTTAAAGTGTTTTTTGTATCTTCTTCCTTTGTTGCTTTGTAGTAGTCCCTAAATATGCCCTTTTGTTTTCCTTGAGTACAGATGTTGGTGTGAGTTGCACATTGGTTTGAACATCAAGTTTTTGAAATTTTGTACAATCACCATCTTCTTCAATTGATAAGTTGTTGCTACATTCATTTGAAGTATCACTGATGTAAATCTGGCAATAGAACAGGTTGAGGAATGTATTACAACATATACATCTTAAATATCATATTTGTAATTTTGCTAAATTAAAGAATACTTACTTCTGTCATTTTATCAAGTTGAATTGCTTTGTCAGTTTCTTCAAAAGAGTCAAAAAGTTTCTTGACAATGTAGAATTCCCATCCATAGTTGAGATTATAGTCATTTAGTTGTATTTGGAAAACAAATTGTTTACTTTCAGATTTTCTATTTGCACAGGAAGGGAAGGATGACTTCATCGGGCTCCTAACAAAAGTAACATTTTTCAAATTGTACACTGAAGTAAAGTTTAGTAAATATTAAATACTAATTTTATCTTCAACTTTCTCACCTCTAAAGATTTATTCAAAAGGTCTTTGGCTGATATGTTGAGTAATTTTTCTGCTTCTGAATCAAATAAAATGAATGTGGCCATTCCTGAGCTATTTTTAACCTTTAATTGAATTCTATACCTGATAAAAGAAATGACATATATAATGTTAATATCATATTATTTGTTGTGTATTTTAATATAAAAAGTAAACATTTTCATTTTGTGTACCTTGGGATTGGGAAGCATGCCTTTTTGTTGCAATTGTTGCACCATAAAAATTCATCTTTTAACTTTACCTTTTTACGACATACTTCACAAGAGATAAAGTACCAATCAGAATGATTTATGTCAATGTTTATAATCTTTTTTTTTTTGGTAGAATGTTTATAATCTTTCCTTAACAAGTAAAGATCGTTTCCTAGAAATTGAATTTAATATCAATAAATTTATAATTTTATAGTTAAATTTTGTAAAAGCAAGTTTATAGTACATAAAGCAATGTTAAGGACAATGTTATTGTTGAAGGTATATTTTTTTCTTACCTCATTATCAGAGTCCCACATAACTTTTTTGATTTCACTTATGGTTCTTCTGTTGATGTTCATCTCTTCTTCAATTGTTACTTGTGGTTTTAATTGCTTGGGCATTTGTACTATTGGTTGGTTATTTTCCACCAGCCTATTATATTACATAAAGATATTAGACATAGTATTGTAGAGACTGTAAATATATTAAAAATGTGAATCCAAAACAAAGCACTTATTGATCTTTGAATTCAGCAGTCTCAAGAATGTCCAAATCAATATAAACTCTTGTTCCACTTGTTGATGATAAGTTATACTCTCCTGAAATGCACGGGATTCGTTAGGAAAAAAAGTACATTGAAGTTTCAATGAAATGATTACTGTAACAGTGAGAGGTCTAGATTAGAAGGTACAGTATCTTGTAGACATGTACAATACAGAGGTAAATAATCCAACTTTGCTATGGTAGATATAGATGCTAAAGATAATGACACTTGAGTAAATGTTTGTCACATTTTGAAAACCAAAGGACCCCAAAAACCATGCTGTTGAAATGGATTAAAAAAGAAAAGAAAAGAAAAATATGTCTCAACAAAGAAAAATGTAAAGGGAGGGAATGAATCCCCCAACAGTATGTGATGAATATCTTTTTAATTGTTATACATTGAAATGATTTTTCTCTACTCAATAATTTAGAGACATAATTATCTTGATTCATTGGATGCTTACATAATAATTTAGCCAAAATACTTTGTATTTCAAACAATTGGATGATTTCTTATGTAGTTCAGAAGATGGTTATAAAGATAATTAGAAAAGAGAAATGAACTTGGCTTTAAAATTCTTGACAGTCAAACATGTAGCAATTATGATAAAAGGGCCTGGATTTTCAGTAAAGAAGCTCTCCTCAACTTCATTTGCAACTGATCCCCAAAGTGTAAGCTTTATTTCATTTCCTTTGTTCAAAATTTCCAATGTTACAGTGTAAGTTCATATAATATAAGTGCATGTATTGGTTTATCAAAAATAAATAAATAAATAAAAAGTGCATGTATTGAAAATAATTTTTTTTTTTTTTTTTTTTTTTTTTTAAAAAAAAAGACATACTCTATAGTCATGACATTTATGTTTCTCATCGAGACATTTGATCCTTTGATGCAAGGTTGCACAATCGGTCCAACACCAATCACATTTGCAATGATATCTAGGCATTACAAAGATGTGGATAAAATTATTTTCATATATAACAATAATATGATGCATAATTATTAATAAATTTAATATAACACATAATATATATAGAGATACCTGATAGTTGGACATGTTTATTAACGCGTTCATGTATTTTATTGTAGTCAACAAATTCGAATTTATGACGCGGTATATCAACATCAACCTCCTTTATTTCCTTAATGCTAGTTTTCAATGTGAACATGATCTTGATGTCATTGTCTACTGGTTTATACAATGCATTGCCATCAACCACTTGAAAATAAGAGAGTTCATAAAATTTTCCTTCTTGCAGAAGAGGCTTGAACTTTTTAGCAATATTATTTCGAATGATTGCATGTATTGAATTATTCTACAAGTAAAGTGCATCGGTTTTATATAGATAGAGTTGATGGTATATATAATGATCAAACAATATTAAAAGCTATAGAAGAAAAACAAACCTGCTTATCGATTAAAATCATATCTAAACTAATAATATCATTATTTTTTGAGTTGATTGCATTCCACATCCTTGATATTCTGATCTTGACTTTCCAATTTTCTTTGTATTTGTTTATACAAAGCTGATTAAGGAGAGAATATTGTATCATCTTGGATTCCTACCTGTATAGATTAATAAATTTGAAAGTTTATAAAAATTCTATCTTTCATTTAGATACTTCATAGAATAAAACAAAACAAAGCAATATAATAAAGACACCAAAAAGTAATTAGCTTGTTAAAGATAGAAAATAGTAATTAGCTTGTATTCAATTATGTTATAAATATGAAATTTAACAAAACAATAAGCATATACGAAGTGCCTAAATCAATTTGGAGGAGATAAACAGAAAAAAAAAAAAAATATATATATATATATATATATATATAAATAATTATGTTACCTTTATTAGTTGGTTTCTTGAGTCAAAGATTGGTAAAAACTTCTTTATACACGATATTTTTTGTTTCAGACTTTTTTTCAGTCTCATCGTTAATGATGTGGAATTTTAGGCCATTTCTGCTTGTAACTCTAGACACTGCAACGTACAATTGCCCATGACTAAAAATAGGTTTTGGCAAATACACTCCAACATGTTTCAATGATTGTCCTTGGCTTTTATTTATAGTCATTGCAAAGCACACTGAAATTGGAAATTGTCGTCTCTTTAAAAAAAATGGCCATTTTGAATCACTTGGAGATAATGTTATTCTTGGAATGAACACACATTTGCCTATATTAGTGCTAGTTATGATTTCTGCTTCTATCACCCATGTAGCCAATATTGTTATAATGAGTCTTGTTCCATTACAAAGACCTTCATTCTGATTCAAGTTTCTAAGCAACATTACAGGCAAACCTATTTTTAATGTCAGTTTATGGTTTGGCAATCCTGGAAATCTCAACATGTTCAAAAATTCAACAGTATACAGGAGATCTTGGTCAGGAACATTTGAAAAAGCCTTGCATATAGAATCTGAACTTAGATATTCATGAACTTCTCCATTTAAGGATGATACAATATAGTCATTTAGTTCTTCTACAACTTCATTTGTAGGGGCAAGAATTGCCCTATCTTGTAGGTAACTTGGATCTGTGTATTTATTTTCCAAACCTGGATATGTGTTGTCAATAATATCTTGCATTGGATTCTCTGAAGGTTGGATAATCAAATCACTTGGAATTGAAATGTTGTAATCCCCATCTCCTTCTCCCAATTCACCATTACCTATTTTAAGAATCCACTCACTAAAGTCCTTTATAGATGATGTTTCTATTCCACTCATATTGTTCTGTAGAAGCCTCATATTTGTTTATCTAAGTGTGTGCACAAAAACTACAATTCAATCAACTCTAGAATACAAAATAGGCTGGAGTAAAAAATAAATCACATATATTCAAATTGATTATCTAAGTGTGTGCACAAAAACTACAATTCAATCAACTCTAGAATACAAAATAGGTTGGGGTAAAAAATAAATCATAGCTCAGTTTCCACACAAAAACAGTTGAAAATTGACCAATAGCTCATTTTCCACACACAAAAACATATAACTAAAATTCAAAAAACACAAAAACAATTCAAATTGACCAATAGCTTAATTTCCACACAAAAACATATAACTAAAATTCAAAAAAAAGTTAAGAAATCCACACTAAAATAGTAGCTCAGTTTCCACAAATAAACAATTCAAATTGACCAATAGCTCAGTTTCCATACAAAAACATAAACATATAACTAAAATTAAAAAAAAAAGTTAAGAAATCCACACTAAAATAGTAGCTCAGTTTCCACAAAAAAACAATTCAAATTGACTAATAGTTCAGTTTCCATACAAAAACATAAACATATAACTAAAATTCAAAAAAAAGTTAAGAAATCCACACTAAAATAGTAGCTCAGTTTACACAAACCATACCTTTAACTCTAATTCGATTGGAGGAAAAGAATGAAGAGAAAGGCAATAGCAATAAACCTAGAAATTGAATAGCCCTGAAAAAAAAAAAAGCATCGTGAAAGGTTTATATATATAGTTATAGAGTCCTAATCTATATAGAGTTCGGATTCAGAAAAAAAAAAAAAAAAAATATATATATATATATATATATATTATAGGTTTATAAGATAATACCTTTGGGCCGGTCTCGATGGGTTGGGTCGGTTGCATTTCCGACTGACATAGTTGTTGGGCCATGGGCTGGGGAAGAGTGGAAATTGAGCGAAGTGGATATGGGTATGGTGGGATCTGTGGCCATGGGCTTGCCATGGAAAGGAAGAGGCAAAGGATCAGTCTGCTAGGTCGGATTGGTATCGGGTTGTTGGGTCTTACTGTGGAAAGGTAGAGGCAGAGGATCGTTTGTGGCAAATCAGTGGATCGATGCTCTGAAGAAGGTGTCGTTGGGTCTTGCCGTGGAAAGGAAGAGGATGAGGATCGGTCTGTTGGGTTGGATTGGTTTGTTGGGTCTTGCCGTGGAAAGGAAAAGGCAGAGAATAGGCGAGGAGGAGCTGGGAGGAAGGTAATGGTAGAGTATTCATGTGGGAGGAAGGTAATGGCAGAGTACCCGTGAAAGGGAAAGCATCAAAAGAGAAGGCAGTCGGGTTGGTTTTGGTTTTATTTTTTTTGTTTTATTATTTTTTATTATTATTTTTTTAATACTGTACTGACGTGGAAAATTGTGGAAGCTTCAAAAGCTTCGGTTATATATATATATATATATATATATATATATATATATATAGATAACTAATAGTCGAAACATTTGACTTTTTGTTGACCACGTCTTCTTGCACCACGTGGCTATATAAATTAGTGCCATGTTTATATTTAAAAACACCAAAACATTGTGTCTTTTCATTTGGTGGAATAACATAAATGTTTTAATGATATTTTCACAATATTTTGTCTCTTGGGTTGCGTGGTAGTTACCAATTAACCAACAGACACTTCTCTCTCTCCTTATTTGTTAGTTTTAAGACCTTACTCCAAGTTTCTAAGAAAAACCTAAACAAACACACGGAGAATTTAAGCTTCAATTGCCTCCTTCCTTCTCTCTCACTCCAATCTCTATCTCCAATTAAATCTAGAAAATCCAATTGCTTTGGTCCAATGAAACTACCATACTTTTTTTTTTTTTTTTTTTTTTTTTTTTTTAAATTGCCATACTTATAATAACGCTTCTTTTTGTTTGTTTTCTAAACACAAAGTCTTACTTTGTTAATCCTCACGAGCTTGTGTGCATAAAGTACTTTACGATCAGATCTGCTATTTTCTTCTTTTGCTGCAACACAATTTTCTCCTTAAAACTTCTTTTTCTTCAATTTTTTTTTTTCTTTTTTAGGGCGGCTCATGCTTCACAATTCACATATTCCACTTATGTATTGGACTCCTCCTCTCCTTCTTCAGTCAATGCATCAAGGTTAGGGTTTTTGATTTGTTCAATAAAAATTATAGATTTGTTGCCTTTCCTTATAATTTTGTCAATTGTTTGTTTTGTTAATTTAATTGCTGGGCCTGAATCTTTTAATTAAATTTTTAATTTTTTTGACCTTTTAAAAGTTTTAATATTTTGAATTTTAACATTTAAAAGGTAACTCATATTTCTCTAATATTTCTACGTTCTGTACACATATTTTTTTGTTGATTCTTTATTTCTTTTTTCTTTTTTCCTTTTAGAAGTTTTAACATTTTTTGTTCAACTTTTGCAATATCTAAAACTGTCTGGTAGATTTCAGAATTCAACCCCTATAGACATTGATTTTTTTTTTTTTTTTTTTTTTTTAAAGGCTAACCCATCATTTTATTATATTTCTCCATTGTGTAGTCACATAATTTTTGTTTTGTTTCAATAAATTCTAGGCTCAAAATCTTCTAATTGTTTGATTTACATTTGAATTTTTTAGTTTATTTTTTGCAATACATTTAATTGTCTGGCCAATTTCAATAGTAGAAAAGCTATAATCATGGATTATTCTTTTGAGAGTAACCCTTCTTTCTATTGTATTTCTCTATTGCGTAATTTTATATAAATAAATAAATATATATATATATATATATATATATATATATATATATATATATATATATATTGTTTTATTTCAATACTTTTGAAGCTTTGAATCTTTTGATTTAAAAAAAAAAAATTTTAACATCTTAACTTTTGGGTTTTATTTTTTCTATTATCAGAAATTGTCTAGAAGATTTCAATGAATATCCATGGATTATTCTTTTTGAGGGTAACCCATCTATATCTTATATTTCTATTCCTAACTTTTTTTTTTTTCTATATTTTTTCTTTAATTGTCCGTGTTTATGTCTCTTTTGTTTTTCTTATTTTTACTTTCGTAGCGTATGTACATGTTGTGTATGTTCTTTGATTCTTTCTTTAATGGTTTGTGTGTATGTGTCATCGTATCTTGGTACTTATGCAAAATATATAAAGACTAAAGATCATTTTTTTTTTTTTTAATGAATCCTGTGTTTCTCATGACTTTAGTGAGTCATATTCTTAAATGATCGAAATGGTTTTCTTTGACATGGATTTTGTTCATATTGGTTTCAAAGTTTTTTTCTTGACTTATATTATAGATTATAATATATTTATTCATCAAACTGTTCAGTTGAGTTTGTTTTCGAAGTTGTTTTAAGTGGTGGACATTTTCTTGAAGCATGTTGGTATCATATATTTAAATACTGTTAAGTTGATATAATAATAATATATATAGTTTAATAAATGTCTGAAACGTATAGCCATTAACAAATGTTTTAGCTATATGATTTTATTTTACAAATTCAATTTTGGTGTTTTAGTAAAATAAACCAAGATTAA
This sequence comes from Quercus tomentella, assembly GCA_028535165.1. Taxonomy (NCBI): domain Eukaryota; kingdom Viridiplantae; phylum Streptophyta; class Magnoliopsida; order Fagales; family Fagaceae; genus Quercus; species Quercus tomentella. The sequence continues at coordinate 80,555,937 of JAPQVY010000068.1, forward strand.
ATTATATATTGCACTCAATACATTCCCCGTGCATCCCCGTGCATCGTACGGGTTAACAACTAGTATATAATATATTAAAAGCACCACTACAATTTAACTTAATAATAAAATATACCGTGTGGAAAACTTATTTTTTTTAAATTAAAATAAGTTCATCTCATGAGGCTTGACTTTTTTCCAATTGATATTGCCGAATTCAAAAAATTATATATATATATATATATATATATATATATATATATATATATAATCACTCACATTGAGCCTCCGTAAACATTTTAAAAAAATCCTTTTAAATAATTAACATTTTATAATTATATATTAAAAATATATTACGTGATTATTATTATTATCACTAGAATTATTCTAAATGAAATGGAACAAAATCAAAAAGTGATAATGTACTCCCATGTGACTTCTTTTCAAATAGCAATGATAAAATTTTATAAAATATTCATTTTAAATTTCATATTTATACTCTTATAAAAGTGAACACGTTTCATTTTTGGTAAATCTCATAGTATTTTTCTATATATACTTTATAATTTTATATTTCATTATTTTAACATATATACTTTTAATTAATTTTAAATTATATGCTTTATTTAAACTTTCTATTATAATTTTTCTTCAATTAAAATATAAAATTGATAATAACTAAAATAAATATTTATTAATAACTATCATAATTATTAAGTTTCATATTTAGACAAAATTTTAATGAGAAAAAATTCATTAAACTGTTTTTCGCATGATGCTTGTTATTAATTAGAGTGTATATATAATTTTTTCTCTTTGCAGGTTTGGTGGGGTCGAAAGGATTTACAGTCTTATGGTGTCAAAGTAATGAGATTAGATTTTAGATATTTATTATTGTTTTCTTTTAGGAAAAAAAGAAGGTAGAAGAGTGTTACAAAAGAAAATTAGAGTTGACAAAAAGATCAACCACACCCAACTCTCCAATTGTTCACTCTTATAGTTGCTCTACCCTAAATTCATTTGGGATGGATAGGCTGCTAAACTTTCATCCCTCGAGCTCCAATTCAAAGTATCGTTAAAAGTCATACCCTTTCCTCCAGCTATTAATCTATTCTTCTGATCCATTAATTGTTACTTTTGAACAATGTAAGGCGGTTTTGTTTTCACTAAAGCTACCCTATAAATTGAAGAAATTTATTGTAGCATTGTTTGGCATTCCAAAAGAAAAGAGCACCATGTCCACTTTCTTTGTTATTTCTATTTCTAAGCTCTTTTATGCTCATGTTGTACCTTGTGTCCGTGATTTCTTTTATACAATTCCTGATCGTTTCCGAAACTTTCCCATTCGATATTTGTCCATAGTCCTTGGGCTAGCGGACTTGGCTATCATATTGTTTAGTTACAGAAGGTTTCAATCATTGAAGGAGCGGTACAAGTTGCCTAGAATGCAATACAAGCTTTTGAATGCTCTCAAAAAAGATGTAGACCACGTTTCAGAAAAGGGGAAAGAGATAGATGAGAAAGCCCATCGACATTGGGATTTACGGCTGAGACGAGGAGCAACTGTGCAGCTAAGTACTGATGAAAGAGCATGGGTGGAAAAACTTCGGTACGTGGTTCACAACGCAAAGCCTTGCTTTGATACCTACGAAAGACTCAGTGGAAGAAGGCAATTTCTGAAGTGGTTTTACATCGGTTTAATGGATTTCAGAAAAATTGTTGGCCTCCGCTCTAAAATAAATGGGGCTATGGATGAGATATTTAATCTTGTTTACTCGAGGACATTTGATCAGATCCTTGAATCATTAGAGATTTCGAGGTCTAATGTAAGAAGCCTGCAGGACAGACCAATAGTAGTGGAACAACAATCTTCCCCTTATAATCGAGCTGAGCGAATGCAATCAACTCAGTGTATTGAAGAGAAATTGAATCACCTAATCAATGGATAGCCGGATTTAGTGAGTGACAGGAAAGAGAAAATACAGTACGACATTGAGTTTCCGGTGAAGCTACCGCTTGCTTTCCTGGAAGATTTAGATGGGCTTAGAATGGAAAGTGAAATGGAGAAGGCCTGGGTGGAACATGCGGAAGATATCATTCTCGAGCTACAACATGACATGGACCGTATGAGGTGGCTTTTGTATTTGGGTAATTGGATAGCAAGGCGCAAGCTAAAGAATTGGCATCACAACAATAAAAGAGTGCTAAGGTACCTCTTTTACTCATGTAGTTTCAAATTCGTCAGAAGAGATCGATCAAAATCTGTCCATGCTGGTTCCCCACAAAAGCGAACGTCTTCGTCTTCATCACAGGTCACAGCAACCGATGACACTGGCTTTTCTTCTCATCTACACGAGTTTTGCAAACAGCTCGCTCAGGAGGATGATTTCAAAAAACTATCCGATGAATTCATGGATGTACAAAAAGTACTCTTGGAAACGAAAGAAGTTGAAGGCATAGAGCATTCAAGAAAAGTGTGGACATATCAACGGAAGAAAATTGTTGAAGATGCAAAGAAATCTTTGATTGACAACCGAGGAGCTAAACCCTCAGAGTGGAGCGAAAATCTTAACAAGACAGATTCTGGGTCGAATATGAAAGAAGTTGACCAATTCCGTTCGGCTCTTTACTTTCTTAAGACATGCATGACCGTATGTGGCATTGAGATGAGGGAAGAGAATAACTCGGTAGTCGGCCAGGAAAAAAATATACACGAGGTAGTCTCAGGATTGATCAGCAACACTAAGAACTGCTCCAGGCATGTTATTTTGGGGATGAAGGGCATCGGTAAGACAACACTGGCAAGGATGGTTTATGATCACAGAGCTATTAAGGACCATTTTCAAAAATTCAAATACTGGGTGCCTATAGATGATATGGACGAGGATAAGAATGTGATCCTGAAAAAATTTGGAAAATACATCATAGATCCTCCTGCGACCAACAAGGAAGGGAAGGAAAAAGACAACAAGCTCGATGAGGTGAAAGATTTCTTGAAGGATTAAGTACCTTGTGGTTCTGGACAACATCTTGTCAGTGGGAGCGTGGGATATTGTAAAAGCAGCATTCCCGGATAGCACCAATGGGAGCAGAATTGTGATCACCACACGAGTCAAGAGTGTAGCTTCACATGCTGGCCAAAATAGCAGGGATCCCTACAAACTTCCACTACGAACCAAAGACGAGAGCTTTAAGTTGTTTCGACAGATGGTGGCCCTTCGCCTGAACGTTCTAAAGAGCGTGAAAAGGTGATAAGACTCGCAAGTAAAGTTGTAGGAAGATGTGGAGGCTTGCCACTCTCCATTTTACGTATTTGGTACCTATTGTGTGGGAAAAAGGTGACTCCTGAGGAGCTTTCCAGGGTGCTTGAGATAATGGATCATAACCAAACATCATGGTACGAAACCTTGCCTTCAAATGATGAAAAAGATTTTCCACACAGGAACTAGTGAAATGTCTTTCTTACTTTGGACTATTCCCCAAAGACTCTGAAACTCCTGCAAGGAGATTAGTAGCTTTGTGGGTTGCAGAAGGGTTGGCAAAGGCACAAAAAATTGGTGATGAGCAAAAGCCTCCTGAATTTATTGCAAAGAAATATTTGGACGAGTTGATAAGCCTCAACTTGGTACAAGTAGTGGAAAGAAAGCCTAACCGGAAGACCAAGACATGTGGCTTCCCCAGTGCTCTGCGAGAACAATGGTTGCGGCGCTATCAAAATTCAAGCTTGGATCAACCTCTTGTTTATAATTTTGATGAAAATGATGCCGAATTAGTCATTGTCATGGCATACAAAATTTATTGAGAAGCTGCAGAAATCCTATCTCCATTCTCTTCTTTGATACTAGAGAAGGAATTAAACCTGGAGAAGACATAGGTCAATTCCTTCATAGGGGCATTGCAAGTGGGCATCTATTACAGTTACAGGTCCTTGATCTTGAATTTGTTTTCAGACCTCAACTGCCGAATGCTATATATAAAAAAGTTAATTCATTTAACTTATCTAGGCTTAAGGTGGACTTACCTAGAAAAGATCCCAGCATCAACTGTTGGGCTTTGTAGAGCCTAGTTATGTTTAATTCGGTTGACGACTCGACCCGACCCGAATAATGCTTTGTGGTTTTTTAATGGGAGATTTTCTGAGGCTTAGTCCATGGAGGGGAGGCTTGGGTCGACAGGCCTAAGCTGGAGCACTCATTGTGAATCCTGTGTGTAGGATGGAAAATCGGTTTTTTGGTGATTAGGGTTTTGTATTGTCGTCGTTCTTGAGAGACTGAAAAACTATGATGTTGCACTTTGTATTTTTCGCTGATAATAGTGAAATCCCTGTAACTCTGTGGACGTAGGCAAATTGCCAAACCATGAAAATACTGTCTTGTGCGTGTGATTTTTTTTTTCTTTGGCATGTGTTTTCTCTATTTTTTGTCTCTCATAGGTCGGGAATTTCGGGTTAAAGAGGTAAAGTTTTTACATTTAAAAGTTTTTTATTGTGTTTTTTATGTTCATATTGATTCTGATGCTCGTAGTAAACCTGATGCAAAGTCTAAAATATGTTTTTTCATTGGCTATGGTAATGAGAAATTTGGCTATAGGCTTTGGGATGAACAAAACAGGAAAATCATCAAAAGTAGAAATGTGATATTTAATGAACATGTTATGTACAAGGACATGTCAACTGTAGTGTCAGATGTTACAAAGATAGATCAAAAGAAATTTGAGTTTGCCAACTTAGATGAATTGACTGAAAGTACTGTCTAGAAAAGGGGTGAAGAAGATAAGGAGAATATAGATTCACAAGTAGATCAGAGTACACCTGTAGCTGAAGTCCATAGATCTTATAAGACCATTAGATCTCCACAGCGTTATTCACCCACTCTAAATTATCTCTTGTTAACTGATAGTGGTGAGCCAGAGTGTTATGAAGAAGCCTTGTAGGATGAAAATTCAAGCAAGTGGGAGATAGCCATGAAGGATGAGATAGATTCCTTGTTAGGGAATCAGACGGGGGAATTGACTGAATTGCCAATAAGAAAGAAGGCTTTGCACAACAAGTGGGTATATAGAATAAAGAATGAGCATGATGGTAGCAAACATTACAAGGCCAGATTAGTTGTTAAAGGGTTCTAGCAGAAAAAAGGCATTGACTACTCAGAGATATTTTCTCCAATTGTGAAGATATCAACAATTAGACTGGTACTGGGAATAGTGAAGATATCAACAATTAGACATTTACATGATTTAGCTAGAAAGGTTCATTGTTCAGGGACAAGAGAATCTAGTTTGCAAATTGAGAAAGAGCTTGTATGGCCTAAAACAAGCTCTAAGACAGTGGTACAAGAAATTTGACAGTTTTATGCATAGAATTGAATTCAAGAGATGTGAAGCTAATCACTGTTGCTATGTTAAGTTCTTTGACAATTCTTATATCATTTTACTGTTATATGTGGATAATATGCTCATTGCAAGGTCTAGCATTAAGGACATTAATAATCTAAAAAAGCAATTGTCAAAACAATTTGCAATGAAGGATTTGGGAGCTGCAAAGCAAATCCTTAGTATGAGAATCATTAGAGACAAGACTAATGGTATATTGAAGCTTTCATAATCAGAGTATGTGAAGAAAGCTCTCAACAGGTTCAACATGAATGAAGCTAAACTGGTGAGCACACCCTTGGGTAGTCATTTCAAATTAAGCAAAGAACAGTGACCAAAGACAAAAGAAGAAAGGGACCATATGAGTAAGGTGCCCTACGCCTCAGCTATTGGCAGCTTGATGTATGTTATGGTGTGTATAAGGCCAGACATTGCACATGTAGTGGGAGTTGTGAGCAGATTCATGAGTAGGCCAAGAAAGTAGCATTAGGAGGCAGTCAAGTGGATTCTGAGATATTTGAAGGGTTCATCAGATACATGTCTTTGCTTCACAGGTGCAAGTTTGAAACTGCTGGGTTATGTAGATACTGATTTTGCTAGTAATATTGATAGTAGAAAGAGTACTACTGGATTTGTATTTACTTTGAGTGATACAGCTATATCATGGGCCTCAAATTTACAAAAGATTGTTACTTTGTCTACTACAAAAGTTGAGTATGTTGCAGCAACTGAAACTGGAAAGGAGATGATTTGGCTACTTGGCTTCTTAGATGAATTGGGTAAGAAGTAGGAGATGGGCATTCTACACAGTAACAGTCAGAGTGCAATCTTTCTTGCTAAAAATTCAGCTTTTCATTCAAAGTCGAAGCATATACAGACAAAATATCACTTTATCCGTTATCTTGTTGCAGATAAGCTGGTAATACTTGAGAAGATATGTGGATCTAAGAACTCAGTAGACATGTTGACTAAGGGTGTCACTATTGAGAAGCTGAAGTTGTGTGCAGTTTCAGTTGGTCTTCTAACTTAAGGACAGGAGGATGAGTTGCAGGGATAAGGGATTGTTTTTTTTAAAGGATTGTGGTTGAAGTTGGTGATTGAACTAGTCTCCAATTGGGAGATTTGTTAGGCTTTGTGGAGCCTAGTTATGTTTCATCCGATTGGCGACCCGACCCGACCCGAATAATGTTGCGTGGTTTTTTAATGGGAGATTTTCTGAGACTTAGTCCATGGAGTAGAGGTTTGGGCCAATAGGCCTAAGTCGGAGCACTCATTGTGAATCTTGTGCGCAGGATGTAAAACCGGTTTTTTGGTGATTAGGGTTTTGTATTGTTGTCGTTCTTGAGAGATTGAAACATTATACTACCGTACTTTGTATTTTTCCTTGATAATAGTGAAATCCCTGCAACTCCGTGGACATAGGCAAATTGCCAAACCACGTAAATACTGTCTTGTGCGCGTGATTGTTTTTTTTTGTTTTTTTTTGCGTGTGTTTTCTCTACTTTTTGTCTCTCACAAGTTGGGAATTTTGGGTTAATTCCCTTCATCAATTGGCAACTTAACCAATCTCCACACTCTGGATGTGAGGCATACTTATATCCGTGAACTCCCTAGTTCAATATGGAAATTGCAGAATCTTCAGCACCTATACATGAACCAGATTTATCGAAGCCGAATTTTGGATCAACCAAGTGAGAATTCACTTAAAAATCTCCAAACGTTGCAGGGTGCCTATGTAGATAAGGATAGTCCTTTGAAGTATGGCCTCCGGAGGTTGACTAACCTCAGAAAATTGGCACTAGCATTCCAGTTGAACTGCTTGTCACAGCAAACCACATTGACAGAGAGTCTTTTGAAATTGAAGCAGCTTCAAACTTTGAAACTGAATTCAATTGATGAAATGGGTCGACCTCAAGATCTAAAGGCGACGTTCTTGTCAAGCTTTGACAATCTTTCCAACCTATATTTGTTTGGAAAGTTTGAGACTTTATCTATTAATGGACTCCCACGAAGCCTGACCGACCTTACCCTATCTGCCTCTAGACTTTCAGAAGATCCAATGCAAGAGCTAGGGAAGCTTCCTAAACTTAAATCTCTCAGCTTGTACTCTGGTTCTTATACTGGGAAAAAAATGTCTTGCTCCATGGAAAGCTTTCCGGAGATTCAAGTTCTGAACTTCTGGATGCTTCAGGAGCTGGAAGAATGGAAAGTGGAGGAACATTCAATGCCAAAGCTCAAGCATTTGGAGATTCATTCCTACAAAAGTTTGAAGGTCCCAATTGGGTTGAGGAATCTAAAGGCACTCGGTGAATTGAAGTTAAAGGATATGCCAGTGGAAGTCACAGAAGTATTTGAGCAAACCATTGAGCGCAGTGGTATTACTCACTTCCCTTACATGATTATTGATAAGCAGAAGCAGTAGTCAATACTGTATGGAACTCAAGCTTTTACCTATTTCAGGTTGCCTTTCTGTTCATTTCTCTGTTCGTTTCTGATTTTTTATTCTTATAAATAAATCAATATGATTTTAACACTGCAACTAGGAACAGGTTTTTGCTTCCTGTCATTACTCGTTTGACAATGGGGAATGATTTGGGCATTGGAGATGATTTCTCAATCAATTGTTTGTCTCACCGGAGGATACTCTTTTTCCTTTATTGTGTTGCTTGGTTCTAAGGTGTTTGATCAATAATAGTCGTATGCTTGCCATTCAGATGAATGGAATAAAATGGTACGCTTTGTTAAAAAGTGCTACCATGTCTCTCTGGGTATTTTTTTTCCCCTTTGGGCGCTTGCTTCTATGGTATTTGATCAATAATATGTAATAGTCTTATGCTTATCATACAGATGACTGGAATAATTAAATTGTATAACGTGATACTATGTGTGTGCTTTTATTCTGTGGAGAGACATATGTTCTTCTTTCTAAATGGATATATCTGTTTGTGATTAATTGTGACTGATGTTCTCTGATGGCTCTTATTGAATTATTATTTGGTCTGTTGTGCTAGTTGTCGTTTGTTCTTAGTAAAATGAGTTTCTATCAAATTTAATTTTTTATTTTAGTTATTGCCATTCAAAAATGAATTGATTGACAAAATATAAGTGAAACTGCAATGATTCTTGTTCTTGTTGTAAGTTGTAACTGACGTCAACATTGTGAAGTAGATTGAGAGTGGAACCAGGAAAAGAAGAGTGTAAAACAAAACTTTGAAGTTCATGATCATGAACTTCAAAGTAGAGACCTGGCCGGCTGTTCTGTATTACCTAGGGTAGAAAATGTATTATTTAAAAAAAAAAAACACACACACACATATTTTTATCGGATGTCCCCGAAGGGACCACACACACATATTTGGTTTCTGAAATTTACACTTTGACCATCATACTATGATGTTAATGGACGAATGAGGTAGCCTGAGTTTTGTTGTCATGACATCTTTTTTAATATTCAAAAAAACTACAGTGAATTTCCCCCTAATTTTGTGCCGAAAACTTTCTTTTTTTTTTTTTTTTTTAACCTACAACACAAATCAGCCTTTTGTTGACAAGTTAGTAGGACGCTGAAGATATTATGTATATACAGTCCTAAAATGCAGAAAAAATCAAACCGCATTATTGTTTTTGTAATTACAAAAACCTAAATTTTGAAAATCAAACAATTGAAAATATTTTACAGATATTAATTTATATTTATTGAATGAATGAGTATCTACATTTTAGCTTTTAAACATATATAGATTATAGATAATTGAGCATTAGCTTGTTTAAAATGCTTGGCTTAATTCGTGATAAGATCACCCAGACAGATCTTGCTCTGGTGAGCCAAACAGTAAATTGAGACATCATATCTAAACACCTCTTCTGGCTCTTTTCCAACATCAGGGTCAAATAAGTAAAAAAGGAAGCAGATAACTAGGCCCAAATGTTCATGGCCTAACTCCAGCTCCTATCTAGGCCCAAATGTTCATGGCCGAACGACCATGGCCTAATGCAACTATTAGCAAAATTTATGGCGGACTTAAATGTTATGCACCCAGTCTTCGAAGTAAGAAGCATTCAACTTAAGCCCACATCTATTTGAGTATTCATGAAGACCAACATTAAAATAAAATTGTAATGGATTCAATTCAGGTTATCACAATGAAGGTTATGTCCACTCTGCTCATGATCTTGTTAAACAATCTCAAATTTTTGAGGAGACCAGCCTAATCAAACCCCTAATCTTGCTATGATTGGTATAGCATGGACCTGTAGAGAGGCTAACTGGGTCTTGGGATCTTGGTCGTTACAGGCTTACAGCACTAATGTCGGCAACAATAAACGAGAACAACCGTTTTGTTATAAAATAAAAGGGAAGGTAGTAAAAACTAGAGTAACTATATATAGGATTTCATATATAAGTGGTCATCCACTTTATATTTGCTAAAGTACAAGTGGTTCTTTTCTTTTTTATACCATCTATATCTATTCCTTGCAACTACATATTATATATATGGTAATGTAAAGTCTGTTGGTCTGAAGAGAATAGGTAAAGTAGAATCTTTTGATTGGAAGCTACTGTGGTAATTGAAGGCCGAATTACACAGCTATTAAAGGCCGCAACTTATCAAAATCCAACTAGCAATCTTATCACCACAGTAAAATCCAGCCAGCAAACTTATCTTAGTTTTTAACACTCCCTCTTGATTGAACACTTGTTAAGAATATGCCTCATTAAATCCTTGCCAAGGAAAAACCCATTGGGGAAAAACCATTAGCAAAGGAAAAAGAGTACGGTATTCTTGTGAACCTTTAAATGCCTTTGGATTGCCTCATTAAAACCTTGCAAAGGAAAACCCAATGGGAAAAAACTTAAGCGAAGGAAAAAGAGTACAATCAGCACATTCAAGTTAAACTTTTACTCCCACTCATGAACACATAGAAGATCTTTAAGTCGATGCATGCCAATGTTGTTCACCATTTTCTTAAATCTTGCACTTGGTAAGGAATTGGTGAATATATCTACCAAATTTTCACTTGATCGTATTTGCTTGATATCAATTTCACTGTTTTGCTGAAGCTCATGTATATAAAAGAATTTTGGTGAAATATGCTTGGTTTTGTCACCTTTGATATAACCACCTCTGATTTGAGCGATACAAGTTGCATTATCTTCATATAGAATTGTGGGACTATCTTTAATTGATGATAAGTCACAATTTTCTCGTATATGTTAATGTATTCACAACTTGCTTCATGGATTGAAATCATTTCTGAGTGATTTGAGGAGGTAGTTGATAATGTTTGTTTAACAAATCTCCATGATATAGCAGTGTTGCCACAAGTTAATAAATATCCTGTCTATAATTGGCCTTTATGTGGATCAAAAAGATATCCTGCATTTGCATACCCAACCAATTGTAGATTTGATCCCTTGGACTAAAATAATCCCAAATAAGAAGTTCCACGTAGGTAGCATAAGATATGCTTGATTCCATTCCAATGTCTTTGAGTAAGTGCAAAATTATGTCTTGCCCGTAAATTGACTGAAAATGTTATGTCAGGTCGTGTGCAATTTGCAAGATACATCAGGTCACCAATTGCACTTAGGTATGGTACTTGAGGCCCTTGAATTTCTTCATTAGCTTCTTGAGGACAAACGGGGTCCTTTTTGACATCAACTGACCTATTCAACATTGGAGTGCTTAAAGGATGAGCATTATTCATAAGAAATTGCTTTAGGACCTTTTCTGTGTATGTTGTTTGATGAATAAGAATTCCATTTGGAAGTTATTCAATTTGTAGTCTGAGACAAAATTTTGTCTTACCAAGTTCTTTCACCTCAAACTTCTTTAAATAATTTGCGGTTTTTGTAAGCTTTTCTAGAGTCCCCACAAGATTTAGATCATTAACATATACCGCAATAATAGAAAATTTGGATTCTGATCTTTTATTGAAAACACATAGACAAATTGGGTTATTCTCAAATCCTTCTTTTAATAAATATTCACTGAGGCGATTGTACCACATGCGTCCAAATTGCTTTTACCTATATAAAGACCTTTGTAGCTTGATAGAATATATATTTTGGAATGTGGAATTATGTGCTTCGGGCACTTTATATCCTTTAGGGATTTTCATGTATATATCATTATCTAATGATCCATTTAGATATGCTATGACCACATCCATTAAACGCATATCTAAATTTTTTGCTACTACCAAGCTAATTAGAAATCTAAATGTAATCACATCCATTACAGGAGCATATATTTCATTATAATCAATGCTAGGCCTCTGTGAGAAACCTTGTGCTACAAGTCGCACTTTGTACCTCATAATTTCATTTTTCTCGTTATGTTTTCATATAAATACCCATTTATATCCTACAGACATTACATCCTCAGGTGTTTGGACTACAAGCCCAAATACTTCACGTTTTACAAGTGAATTCAATTCTGCCTGAATTTCCTCTAACCACTTTGGCCAATCATTTCTACATCGATATTCTTCAATGGATTGTTTTCCTATTTCATGATCATTATTTCTAGTAATGTCAAAGGCAATTTTAAATGAAAATATGTTGTCGACAACTGTTTTATTTCTATCCCATATATCTCCTGTACTCACATAATGTTTTGAGATCTCATTATTTTCAGATACCTCATCCTCTTTAGATGGTAATCCTTTAGGGGTCTCCTCTTTAGGAGGATACTTTTTAGAAGGTTAATTTTTAGGAGATTTTTGTACATGAACTTCAGATAGATCAATTCATTTTGTTGCCTGTTTCTTGGGAACAACCTCTTCAGGGGCTGTAACTTGATTTTCCTGTAATTTTGTCTTTTAAGAAATTTTATCTTTAGCACCAATAGGTCTCCCTTGCTTCAGATTCATTTGCTGCTATTTTAATTTATTGTTCTTTTGAGATTTCAATCCTTGCAATAGTATTAGTAGCTGGAATATAAGATTTCACAATTTTCTTATTGTCAATGAGTACATTTGGCAATTGATTTGCAATACCTTGCAAATAAATTATCCTTTGAACTTCATATTCACATTGATTTGTATGAGGATCAAGATAGCATAATGCCAAATCATTCCAAGTTATCTCTCGTCTACGTTGAAAACCTATTTTAGTGTGTTGTTGGGGTGCAATAGGAACATATACAGCACAAACAAAAATACAAAGATGAAAAATATTTGGTAGTTGACCACAAACAAGTTGCATTGGTGTGTATTTATGATTAGTTGCTAGTTTGATGCGAACTAATGATGCAACATGTAATATGGCATGTCCCTAAGTAGAAACATGCAATTTAGTTTTCATTAGTAAGGGACAAGCAATCATTTGGAGTCTTTTAATAAGTGCTTTAAATAAACCATTTTGAGTGTGTGTGTGTGTGCAGCTCAGTGTTCAACATCAATTCCAATTGACATGCAATAATCATTAAATGCTTACGATTTAAATTCACTTGCATTATCTAGACAGATTTTCTTAATTGGATAATTAGGAAATTGTGTTCTTAACCTAATGATTTGAGCAAGGAGTTTAGCAAATGCTATATTTCTAGTAGAAAGTAGACAAACATATGACCATCTAGTTGATGCATCTATTAAAACCATAAAATAACTAAATGGTTCCGAAGGTGGATGTATAGGTCCACTTATATCACCTTGAATTCTTTCTAAGAAAGATGGAGATTCAAAAACAATATTTGATGGTGATGGTTTGATAATCAATTTTCCTTGAGAACAAGCACTGCATGTATGGTCATTTGGTGAAAGAATTTTTCGGTTCATAGAGGGGTGTCTATGATAGTTTTCAATAATTCTATGCATTATAATTGATCCCAGATGTCCAAAACGATCATGCCAAAGGATAAATATCTTTGGATCAAAGCACTTTTGGTGTATTGCAACATTTGCTTCAATTGTTCTCATTGTGGTATAATATAAACCAAAAGAAAAAATGGGCAGTTTTTCTACTATAAGCTTCTGGTTCAAAACCAATGAAGTAATACAAAGATATTCTTTATTGCCTTCATTATTGGTTTCAATATGATAACCATTACCACGTATATCCTTAAAGCTAAGCAAATATCTTCTAGCTTTAGAAAAGTACAAAGCATTGTCAATACAAAATTTTGTGCCATTTGACAACATAATATTTGCACTTCCAGAGCCCTTAATTATGTTTGATGGACTAGATATGGTATTGAACTTTGCTTTGATCAATATTGATCTTTGAAAGTATTTCTTATCTTTAAAGATTGTATGTGTTGTTGCACTATTTGCTAGACAAAAATCTTCCCCAATCATCTTGGAATTATACTCATCAGTAATATCCATGCTTCTTCAAAATATACAAAATGTATTCATTGAATTTTATAGCTTAGAAACGAAATAAGCATATAATGAAGCATACTTGAAACTGTCATAGATAATAGTCAGAATACAATGCAGAGTAATGTTTTCGCATGGCTAACATGTAAAGAATCAAAAAGATCATAAGAACACAAAGGAGAAATGGTAGAACCATACTGCTAATATGAAATATATATCCTTTCTTTGTTTTTGGTGTGTTTTGCAATGGTGATAAACAAACATATATATAGAAGGAAGGGGGGAAGTCTTAGTGGCAGAAAGCTTGCTTCTTGTGAAACAAAATCCCTTAAATCTAAAGCAAAGGATCCTTTAAGATATAGCTCTTGGATTTCTGCCCCCATAATGTGGTGTGTGTATGGCTGATAAGCTATCGACGAACAATGAATAGGTTTTTACGTGTATTCATGAGATTTCTTGACTCATGGGGTCTTCCTAGACTACTTAAATTTATCAATGAGATTATATATATAGAATGTACACTAAACTTTATTAATTTAAACACACACATAATTTACATAGCATAATGTTATAATACAATGAGAGGAAATATTTAATTAGTACCAACATTTTGATTACCAATTAAATTCTCAACTTCTCTGACTATATCCTCAAAAAAGTCAGAAGCTTCAAGATGAGTAACATTTGGTTCATTTGAGATGTCAAGGTAATTCACTGGATCTTCTAGATCACTAAGATCAGCAAGGTTTACTTCAACTCCTTTACAAGTCCGCCAAATGCTTAGGTGTACGACATGTATGTGACCAATTCCCTTTTATGCCACACCTATAACATATACTTTAATGGCCCTTTGGAGGTTTATTCTGCAAGCCTTTGCCACTTTCTTGTGGTTTTATCTCATTTTTATACCACTTTTTGTTATAAGGTGGATTATTTCCTTTTGAGGGACTAAGAGTACATTTCTCATTGTTTTGATTATTTTAACCTCAACCACGCTCTCGACCTTTATTCCCTCCATTTCTTTTAAATGACATTCCATTCACTTCAGGGAATGGTATAGAGCCAGTTGGGCAAGACTGGTGTTTTTTTAATAAAAGCTCATTATTTTTCTCGGCTACTAGATGACATGATACAAGTTCAGAATATTTCTGGAACTTGCACTCTAGATATTGCTACTACAGGAGCATATTCGAGGCATGAAATGTAGTAAACATTTTCTCTAACATGTCTTCTTCGGTAACTTTTCACCGCATAATTTCAATTGTGAGGTTATTTTAAAATAGGACCGAGTTGTACTGACTCATACTTTTAAAATCTTGTAGCCTTAAGTGTAACTAGTCATAACGAGCATTTGGGAAGATTACACTTATGGTGTCCATATCGCTCCCTTAACTTTTTCCATAGAACAAGGGGATCTTTTTCTATGAGGTACTCAATTTTTAATTCCTCATTAAGATGATGGAAAATGAAGATTAGTGCTTTTGCTTTATCTTGTTGGGATGTTTTATTGCCATCTTTAATTGTATCTCCAAGTGTCATTGCTTCTAAGTGAATCTCAGCATCTAGGATCCATGATAGATAATTTGTTCTCGATAGATCAAGGGCAACAAACTTAAGTTTTGCCAAGTTTGACATGATCTATAGATACAACAGAGATATAGCAATATTAATAATTAAAGTAGATAAGTATTTATGAAATACAAAATTTTATTAAGTAGTACAATATTTCTTCATATGTAAACACATGTGAGTTAAATGAAAGTGTCAAAGAAATAACCTTTCACTTCAACAGGCAAAATGATGATGACTTGTTTTCTGAATCTGGCTAGAGTACTTTCGTGTTGATAACATGTTACTAAAATAAAAGGAAAGGTAGTAAAAACAAGAGTAACTATATATAGGATTTTATATATAAGTGGTCATCCACTTTATATTTGCTGAAGTACAAGTGGTTCTTTTCTTTTTGATACCATCTGTATCTATTCCTTGCAACTACATACTGTATTCCTCTAAAAAAAAAAAAATACTATATATATATAGTAATATAAAGTTTGTCTGAAGAGAATTGGTAAAGTAGAATATTTTGATTGGAAGCTATTGCAGCAATTGAAGGCTGAATTACACAGCTGCTAAAGATCGCAAATTATAAAAATTCAGCTAGCAATCTTATCACCACAGTAAAATCCAGCCAACAAACTTATCTCAGTTTTCAACACATTTGTCTTTGTTTGTTTGTTTGTTTGTTTTTTTTTTTTTTTTTTTTTTGGTTGGAGAAAAAAGATAGAATAATTGAAAATAAAACAACCATGATAGAGCTCATGTAACCTTGTTTTTTGTTTTGTTTTTTGGTTTTTTTTTTTTATTTTTTTATTTTTATTTTTATTTTAAATTTGAATAAGCTACTTAATGTAACATCATCCCAACTGTTTTTAAAATCCTATTGTGAACAGGGAAAACAGGAAAACAACTTTTTCAAAGCTCAAAACTGTATTTAAAGAATATTAGCTAAACAATAAAAATTCATGTATAGGACCCACTATCTTTTTGGTTTCCAAAACAAAATATTGTATATAAATCCTCTTATGAAACAAGCTCTAAGACTTTTTTTTTCTTTAATTGTCTTAATAAAAAATTTGGATTTTATTATTCAATTATTGGTAAAAATTGGTTTGATTTGATATGATCAATTTAATTGTAATTCCAAGTATAAATTATATTATTGTAACAAATTTATCAAATAAAAAAATAGTAACGTGTGGGGCGAGGCAAGCCCTATGGGACTCCATGAGACGGTAATGAGGTAAGGTAGTTTTCCTGGACATGTGGGGTGGGGCAAAGATAAGGCAGAACAACAATCATGTGGGGTGGGAATAAAGCACCCATCCTTCAGCCTACGTCTCACCATTTCCATTCAAAATTATTCTAGAAGAATCTTAATAAGATCAGGCTGGCTCAAGCCATTTAGGGGGCTTAAGGCAAAATTTTTAAATAGAGCTTTTTTTACCCTTTTTTTTTTTTTTTTTTTTTTTGGAAACCGGAACCAATATCATTAAATTAGAAAACTAGAATCCAAATACAAAGCATTTGCAGCTGGCGGAGGATCCTCCTCCAGCCAAACAATTTCATTGTCAAGTAATCTAGCAAACCTAGCCAAAGAATGAGCAACACTATTAGCACTACGTCTAATACAATTATAAGAAATGGACTTGAAACCTGCAGCCAAGCACTAGATGTCTTCGTAGATTAAACCAAGTTGTGATAGGTCGAGTTAGGCCTGAGAAATCATCTTCATCACCAAAGCATTATCGCCTTCCAGTATTATCTCTGTGAAGCCCGCATCAATGGCAAACTCAAGCGCTTTACGGCACGCCATCACTTCCACCTCCTCACTGTCATGCACAGCTCCTCCCCGTATCGCTAAAGCAGCCATGACTTCACCCTTTTCATTCCTAATCACTGCCCCATAACCCGACGCAGCACCCTCATCAAAACAAGCACCGTCAAAGTTCAGCTTGAATAACGTTTCTGGTGGAAGCTGCCATGTCTGCTGTATTGGAACATGATTCGGAGTAGGCACACTCAAAGAATCTTGTGCAGCCGTATACTCCTTTAAATAGTCAACTGCACGTTGGGCTGATCTTGAAGGATGCTGGAAAACACCTCCATGAATGACCGTATTCCTCTGGTGCCATATCAGCCAACAAGTAATCCAGAACAGATTCCATTCCTCCTCAGAAAGCTTCACCAGAAGATCTGTGACCAACTGCAAAAAATCATTCTGTATTGTACAAGATTTTTGAAGTCTACCTAAGCTCCCAACCCAAACATCTTGCGCCGCCCCACAACTCCAAAGAACATGCAGAACCGTTTCAGTCTCTTGTTGACAGAGACAACAACGTGCATTCTCCATCACCCTTCTTCGAATAAGATTATCTTGTATGGGCAGAATATTAAGACAAGCCCTCCATGAAAAAATCTTTATCTTGCTTGGAACAGCTGCTTTCCACAGACGTGACCAAAGGAACCCAAGTGCTCTGTGCTCTGAAGACTCCCAATCATTTAACTCATCCTTCCTTAATTGCTTTGCCACAAAATACCTAGACCGGACTGTATATCTGCCTCTTTTTGCAAAAGACCATACAAGCACATCCTGAACAACCCGCCTACTCAAAGGAACTTGAAGTATAGCTTCCGCATCAAATTGGTGAAACATGGCCATAATTCTTTCTCTATCCCACTAATGAGTCTGCCAATCAACTAAATCAGAGACTCTCCATTCCCAAATTTCCTCCTCCGGTTGAAACAATATTTTTTTTGTTGGATGGTTTGGCAGCCAGCAATCCTTAAGCACACGAATTGAAGCCCCATTTCCTACTCTCCAAAAGCACCCTTTCTTCAATATTGGTTGAGCCGCTAACAAACTTTTCCATACGTAAGAACTATTTTGGCAATCCGTAGCTTTAAGAAAATCACACTGCGGGAGATATTTGGCTTTAAAACAACTATAAAACAAAGAGCCTTTATCCTGTAACAACCTCCAACCCTGTTTTGCTAACATAGCTAAATTAAATGATTTTAAATCTCTGAAGCCCATTCCACCTTCTTTCTTTGGCAGCGTTAAAAAACTCCAATTTTTCCAGTTTATTTTCCTTTCCTCCCCAACATGGCCCCACCAAAATCTAGCACACATAGAGTCCAACTCATCACATAATTTCCCCGGCAACTGAAAAACCCCCATGGTATACGTGGGGATGGATTGAGCCACTACTTTTATAAGAACTTCCTTGCCAGCCTTAGAAAGAAATTTCCCCTTCCAACCCTGCAATTTCCTCCAAACCCTCTCCTTCAGGAAAGCAAAAGCCTCATGTTTTCTTCGTCCTATCAAAGTAGGCAACCCCAACTAATTATCAAACCTCGCCACTTCCTTAACCTTTAATTTGTCAATTATCCATGTTTTCTACTCCACAGACACATTACTACTGAAATAAGCAGAAGACTTCTCAAGATTTATGCATTGGCCCGAGGCTTCAGCATACAACTGTAGGGTATCAGAAACCACCTGCACTTCATCTTTATTAGCTTGACAAAAAATCAAAGAATCATCAGCAAAGAGCAAATTAGAAATAGACGGCGCATTTCGACATAAAGCCACCCCATGTAGTCGCCCTTCAAGCTCTTCTCTAGCAAGAAGCAAAGTAAAACCTTCAGCACATATCAGAAACAGATAAGGGGATAGTGGATCTCCTTGACGAATACCCCTAGAAGGAGTGATATTCCCATAAGCTTTCCCATTTATTTGGACAGAAAGGAGGGTGTAGAGACACAACTCATGACCCTATCAACCCAAATCTCCGGAAACCCCAATTTAAGCATCATGCCTTTAAGGAAACCCCACTCCACCCTATCATAGGCCTTACTTACATCCAGTTTAAGAGCTAAAGCCCCCTTCTTTCCCTTCTTTCGAATATGCATGGCATGCAATGTCTCATAGGCAACTAGCACATTATCAGTGATAAGGTGTCCAGGTACAAAAGCACTCTGAGTAGGGGAAATTAACTGTGGCAATATCAGTTTCAACCTATTCGCCAAAACTTTAGAAATAATTTTATATATCACGTTGCAAAGGCTAATAGGTCTGAAATCTGCCATTTTCTCTGGTTTCTTAACTTTAGGAATTAAAACTATATGAGTATAGTTAATATCAGGCACCATATGACCAGTATGCAAAAAATCTAACACAGCCTCAGTCACCCCAGGACCAACAATATGTCAAAATTTTTGATAGAAAAGAGCATTCATACCATCGGGTCTAGGAGCCTTTGTTGGTCCCATATGGAACAACACTGTTTTAACTTCCTCACTGCTGTATGGCCTGGATAGCACCTCTAACATATCAGCAGACATCCTCCAGTGAACTGCATCAAGGCATTCCTCCATTTTGTCACAAGTACCTGCTTTAAAAATATTCATGAAATAGTTAGAAGCTACCTCTGCTACCTCACCCACCTCTTCCACCCAATCCCTATCAGCATTCTTTATTCCCTCAATAAAGTTCCTACGCCTTCGTTGAGAAGCCTTGGAGTGAAAAAATTTAGTATTCCTGTCTCCATACTTTAACCATGACACCCTGGATCTTTGACGCCAAAAAACCTCTTGCTTCAGTAATAAATCATCCAAATGTTTACTCAGCAAAAGAAATTCATTCCTGCTTTCCTCAGTCATCTCGCTAGCATTCAAAAGCTCCAGCTGCTTCTGTAATCTTTTAATCTCCTCTGTTTCAGGTTTAGTTTTAAAAGAACCCCATGCATGCAACTCAGCCCCACAACTTTGGATTTGGTCCCTCAAACCACTCAAACCCAAGCTACCATGCCCTCCTTTTGTCCATGCCTCCAAAACGGCCTTCTCACAATCATCCCACATCAACCAGCACTCCTCAAACTTGAAACCACTAGCCCCCCTACCCCTTAGCCGCCTATCATTCATGGTTGTTAACAGAATAGGAATGTGATCAGAAGCATGGTTGAATAAATGGGAAACAAAACTTGCGGGAAACTTTTTAGACCAACCTTCATTAGCCGTAGCTCTATCCAACCTTTGCTTTATATGAGCTGAACCTGGCCGTCTGTTTGTCCAAGTGAACTCATGCACAGTGAAACCCAAATCTTTCAACTCATAATTTTCCAAAGCAACTCGAAAATCCTCCATCTGATTAAAGTAAGGTGCATTGACACTTTGTTTCTCCGAGGCATGAAGTATCGCATTGAAATCCCCAATGCAACACCAAGGACCCTCAACAATAGTCTTTAAATGAGATAAAAGTGCCCACGACTTCCTCTTTTCATTTGCCTCAGGCCACCCATAAAATCCAGTCAGATGCCACACAAAACTATCAGATTCCACCACTTTAGCCAAAATATGATTGTCAGTAAAATTAATCACGTCCAAATTCACTTCCTCCTTCCACATCAAGGCCAACCCTCCACCCGAATTTGGCTTTTTCACTATCAACTTATTTTTAAAAGGCACGTCACCACAATGTTTCTCAAAACCACTTCGATCCAACCTTGTTTCCATTAAGAAACAAACATCGGGAGCTTGTTCACTCACTAATTTGTGAAGGCTTTGAACTGTCCAAAGGTTCCCAAGCCCTTGGCAGTTCCAGCTTAAAATCCTCATTGCTCTCGGTAAGGGTGTTGCAACACCTCCGCCGCTTCAACAATTTCAGAATCATCCCAAACCTTTGCTTTCTTCTCTGCATGCTCATCACTTTTGTCATGCATATCCAGCTGCATTCCCTGGCTGCCTCTCTTCCTTAAGATAGTCTTTGCCCCTTCTTTGAATAAATCCACAGGGCCAAAATCCATACGTGTAAGCCTTGTCCATCTGCTTTGTTTCTCCACTCTTTGAGGCCCACTAGCTTCAATCTGCTGCCTATTTCCTTGAGCATCAACTTGATCCATAGGCCCCTTAACATCAAGCTAGTTCGTAGGCCCAATGAAAGCCCCAAGCCCATTCGTACTTGGGCTTTGATCTTCACCCCCATACGTAGGCCTTGCCATCCCTTCCAGCTCCATGATCTCCGTAATCTTCTCTCCCTGAAACACAGAATTGGGCAGCAAACTTTCTGGAATAATCCCGTGTTTCCCGGCCATACCAGCATCCAGTTGTGTCATGCGAACCCTACCACCAGCGACCCCGCCGCCACCGTCATCCTCATCCGGTGCCTTACCACTCCCTTGCTGTGAACTGACCAGCTCACTCTCAGTAGCACGTTCAGTTTCGTCTCGATACCGTCCTCGACTAATTGGTGATCGTGCTCTACTCCCAGTAGCCTTCATCCAGTCCCCATATTGACAATCTGCCTCCTCGCCATTCTTAGTTGCACCAAAATATTGGGCACAATGTCGAAGGTCATGCCCAAGCAAGCCGCAGTAATGGCAAAACAGAGCAAGTCGCTCATATTTAAATGTAACCCAATACTTTTGCCCATTCGAATCTGCTAAAAAGGCCCCTCTCCGAAGAGGTTTTGATAATGGAAGAGCAACCTTCACACGCATGAAAAAGTTTGGGATGTCCTGTTTTCGTCGCTTTTCCACATCCTCTACAACACCTAGCCATCCACCCACTGCGTCAACCACTGACGGAGAAACCATGTCAAACGGTGCCCCCCATATTTGCACCCAAAAGGAGGCCATCTCAAACCTCACGTTAGCAGCAGTCATCCTTGGTTTCCATTGGACAAGTAATAACACTTGGTTGTCAAAGGTCCATGGCCCTCCTTTTAGAACCCTATTCATGTCAAACTCTGAGTTAAACTTGAACTGAAAGAGATTTGCCCCAACCTCTACCACCTGTACTCAATTCTCCAAACCCCAAGCCCGTTTAATAGTTCCTTAAGCAGCCCTTTTATTAAAAGACCTACACGTGAGGAACTTCCCCAACAAACTCTGAGAGCAACTTTCAATCTCCACTATCCGTCCTTCATCCGAGATAGAGATAACCTCTTCCTCATCAGTGGTCAACTTCATGTTTTCCAGAATACTACTCACATTGTCCTCCATGATTCAAAAGTAGATGGCACCGAGAAAGAAATAAAGAAAAAATCAAACCCTTAGAGGAATTAAGGGAGGGATGGCCCTTTTTTTACTATTTAAATGCCAATTAAATATTATTCATTTTCTATTTAATTTTTATTTATATTATATTTTGATTTTTTTATCAAGAATTGTTATATTACAATATGTTTGCATATTGTTATAATTATTTTTTATTTTTATCTTCATGTTATATCGATTTTTAATACATATTCTAATTCTTTTTTAAATATAAATGATAGGTCAAGAATGTATTGACCCCCTTTGGTAACTTAATCAATTAATTTAGCCAAGTGAAATTAAATAATCCGATTAACACGCAATACGCGTGGTAGCACAAACAAATTATCAACTAAGTTAATATGCAGCGGAAAATAAAGTTAACACGATGATTTGTTTACGAATGGGGAAAACCTCCAAGGCAAAAACCCCATTGGGTGATTTTAAGGTCACCACTCCCGAGAATCCACTATTATCACAACAAGCGATTACAAGTAAAGAAATCCCAGTACCTTATACCAACCTACAGTTGATCCCTTACCCCAATACACAATTGGACTTGTTCTGTAGTGACAATATCTCCTTTTCAATGCACGGCTCCCAGTACGTGACTAACCTATCGATGCACAAATCCAAGTACGTGACTAACCACCAACTTGAGAAGGATGTTGGCTCCAAAGCTTTTCAGTTCATTAACACGATAAAGATCACGAAACTCCTTAGTCACAAAACCCTACGACGTACAAACGCAGCAACTTCTTTAAGAGAAAGATGAACTAGGGCATATGTCTCCGGTCACAATATGCTTGCATAAAACCTTTGCATCAAGTTTCATCAACTTGCAACCTATGTGACGGCCCTTAAAATAATTCTTATATATGTTTAGGGTTGTGAGAAAAGAAAGCCTAAACACATACACATGGATATGCGTGAAATCAAATCTGAAAAACTGATTTTCGTAAATCTCGATAGATAGATTATCTATCGAGCAGCTATAGAGCATCAGGCAAAAGCTACCTTTTAAACGTCAATAGATACCATCTGTTGAGCTAGCTGTCGAGCTTTAAAATCCAACACTTCTTCACTTGATTCTTGGACAGATTTGCATGGCTTTAACACTTGGACTTGAACTCTTGTTTTTTAAAGTATTAAACACATCCTAGATCTACCCAATTACAAGTAAAGTGTGTTTTGTCAAAAAATTAATCAATTCTAAATGACATATGTTCCTAACATAATTCACATATGTCTTAACAATAAACTTAATGTTTATTTGTGAGATTTTAGAACTAAATTTTTTGTTATAATTTGTTTATCGCTAGTAACAAATTTATTTAGAGATCTATTTCAAAATTGAATTATTTTTTCTTAAAGTTCTACATACCTATATATATATATGTGTGTGTGTGTGTGTGTGTGTGTGCAGGGATAAGGGCCCAAGATTATATATTGGGCCTTGGATTTTGTCTAGGGATAGTGATATGTCCGAGAAGGAGCAAATAGATGTTAGGAGTTCCCAATTAAAGCCTCGTAAGCAGGGAATGAATAATGGATGATCTAAGGAGGAACCCCTCCTCGGATACGATGAATGTAGCCCAAGTGTATACTCCAGCAATTAGAGTGACCCTCCAAGAGGCTCCAGCGATAGGAACATGCCTCATGAACATACGAGAAAGAAGGAGACTCGAAAATATCTAAGGAAAAGCTGTTACCACCGCATTAAATGCATTGCAGCTACTTTTCTGGCCGCATTTATATGGAGAAGACCTCTGAACAATGCTGCCTTTGCTACCATAACTCACAAAAGGCCAAAAAAGGGGTGTCTGATGGAATAGGTACTCAAGTAGGGGCTCAGATGATCAACAAGTGTAGGATTAAGATAACCTAAAAGGAGCTATATAATGTGAGAAACCCTCCATTAGAAGGGGATCGGAAGATAGAGAAAGAAAATATTATAGCAATCAAAATCATTCTGATATCCAAGAGTGATCATTATATACAGGTTTGACCTCCTCGAACAGAAAGTCCATTGATACCAGCATCCTTTATTCGTGTTTGATTGTCATGCAATTCTATACTAGCCATTGTTCAACTCATTAGGACCTAGTTCTTTAACCCATTCTCTACAAATTTATTTTATTGGGCTCATTGGGCCAAGCCTCCATACGTTTTGGGCTGGGGCTGTAAATTAGGACCCTACAATTGGCGCCGTTTGTGAGAAGAACTCGTGCATTAGTGAGTGCAACAGTTAAACATGGTGGGATCAGGTCCACACCAAGCAGGTCCACACCAAACAAAGCCTGCAGGTTCTCAACTGCAAGTCAATTTTCTTAACCTTGAACGGGAAAGGGATCGAGAAAGATATCGAGAGGGTAGTGCGCATACTACCCATACAAGCAGAAGCCATTCTAGGGTGGAAGTCAAGTGTCCTAAAGGCAAGACAATAATAAAGGCCTACAGCAGGAGATTAATGACTTAAAAAAGAAATTACATCGTGCACAACGAAAGCGGTCCTCTTCCAATTCAGATATGTCCTCTAACGATGAAGGGGACGACAATTATAGGCAAAGGTCAAGAACTCCACAGAGTGAGACCTTTTCTTATGAGGAAGAGCACCACCATAAACGCAGACACAAAAGTTCGTCTTGTAAAGGCCTAGTAAACGACGCCATGAGCAAGGCATTGGATCGGATCTCTAAGTCACCCTTCACACGCAAGATAGAAGAGGCTAAGCTCCCTCGACGATTCCATCAACCTACTTTCACCATGTACAATGGTCAAACGGACCCCGTAGAGCATGTAAGCCAGTTTAACCAGAGGATGGCCATCCATTCCAAAGACGAGGCTTTGATGTGCAAAGTATTTTCGTCTAGCTTAGGACCAATGGCGATGAGATGGTTTGATGGCCTGAAGCCAAATTCCATAGGTTCCTTTAAGCAGCTCACCCAGGCCTTTCGCTTTCGCTTCATCACGTGTAGCAGGGTTCCTCGCCCCTTGGATTCTCTA
Source organism: Quercus tomentella (assembly GCA_028535165.1). NCBI lineage: Eukaryota > Viridiplantae > Streptophyta > Magnoliopsida > Fagales > Fagaceae > Quercus > Quercus tomentella. Next base: position 80,581,211 of record JAPQVY010000068.1, read on the forward strand.
CTGTCTTTGTCCAAACGAGAAAGGGAGACCCTGAAAGCATACTCGGACAGATACTAGGAGATGTACAATGAGATAGAGGGTAACTTTGATGACGTCATCATCAGCACCTTCAAGAGCGGCTTCCCAACTGAGCATGGTTTAAGAAAGCCCCTAACAAGAAAGCCTGTCACCAACTTACGCCAGCTTATAGACCGGATCGACAAGTATAAAAGGGTTGAAAAAGACCAGCAATTGGGTAAAGGAAAAGCAAAGATTGTCCCTCAGGAGTGGATACAACAACTGACTGAGGAAAGACTTTGCAGGGCAATTCGGATCTGCCGATGTGCAGACAGTCAATGCTGTATTTCGAGATCTAGTACATCAGGTTCTAGAGAAGATCAAGAACAAGCCATTCTTCAAATGGCCAAATAAGATGGTAGGAGACCCCATGAAGCGCAACCAAAACCTGTATTGCCAATACCACCAAGAATCGAGGCACACCACACTGCAGGAACTTTAGGAATCACTTGGACCAGCTGGTCTGAGAGGGAAAATTAAGGCACCTCTTGCATCATTCTAGTAGTCAACAAGGATAGACAAATTCGGAGTCTCGGAGAAACACCTCCTTAAGACCTCCTATAGGCACGATAAATGTCATTTTTACTGCTCCGAGAAGGACCGGCTCTTGTCTTTCTAGAGTGATGTCTATGGCACGGCTATCCATCGAGGACGACAATCGGGAGTCCAAAAAAGCCAAGAAGGAAGCCTCACCGTTGCTTGGCTTTTCGGATGAAGATAAGATCGGAACCATCCAACCCCATGACGATGCTCTGGTAGTCACACTCAGGATAGGAGGATATAATGTGAAGAGAGTGCTAGTAGATCAGGGCAGTGTTGTGGAAGTAATGTGCCCCGACCTGTACAAGGGGTTGAACTTAAAACCCGAGGACCTAATGGCGTATGATCCTCCTCTAGTAAGTTTTGATGGAAAGACTGTTACTCTAAGAGGCCAGATTAGACTGCCCATACAAACCGGTTCGGACATGGTGGAGGTGGATTTCATTGTAGTTGACGCTTATTCACCCTACACAACTACTGTGGCTAGACCTTGGCTTCATGCCTTAGGAGCTGTCTCTTCTACCCTGCCCTAAAAGGTGAAGTATTTGTCGGAGGGCCAGGTTAAAGAGATTGTGGGGAATCAGACCATGGCCAGACAGTGCATGGTGGCTACCATCTCACGCCAACCCAATGCTGAGTCCTCTGCCTCCGCTGAAAGGGGCTTATAACAATTAACAACCCTAGCATTGCCCAGTAATGGATTAACCGAGGAGGCAAAATGAGAGGATCTAGAAAAGGTTACTGTTGGTAGTGATCCAGAAAAATTCTTTCAACTCGGCTCGAAGTTACCTCCCCAAGAGAGAGAAGAGCTAATTGGGTTTCTCAGACAAAATGTGGACGTATTTGCGTGGGATGCCTACGAGGCCCCAGGGGTTGATCCGAGCTTCATCTACCACCATCTAAATGTTAATCCATCCCTAGCGCCTGTCGAAGGAGCACGCTGACGCTGTTAGGGACGAGGTGATAAAGCTTAAAAAAGCAGGGCTATCAAGGAAGTTTTTTACCCTGAATGGTTGGCCAATACCATAGTGGTAAAAAAGAAGAGCGGAAAGTGGCGAGTCTATATAGACTCCAAGAATCTAAATAAAGCCTGCCCAAAAGATCCGTTCTTTATGCCTCAGATAGATTAGTTGGTAGATGCAACCGTGGGCCATCCTCGGATGAGCTTCTTAGATGCCTTTCAAGGATATCATCAGATACCACTGGTCGCGGACGACCAAGAGAAGACTGCTTTTGTCACTCCCATTAGAAACTACTATTACAAGGTGATGCCTTTTGATTTGAAAAACGCAGGGTCCACCTACCAGAGGATGATGACCAGAATGTTTGAGTCGTAGTTGGGTAAAAGCATTGAAGTCTATATAAATGACATGGTGGTAAATAGTAAGGTGGTGTCCGAGCACGTGAGAGACCTCAGAGACATCTTTGAAATTCTGAGGGGACACAAGCTGCGTCTCAACACTTCAAAATGTTCATTTAGGGTAGGATTAAGCAAATTTTTGGGCTATATAGTGACCCACAGGGGAATTGAGGTCAGTCTCAATCAAATCAGGGCTGTCAATAGCCTACAACCTCCTCGGAATCCCAAGGAAGTCCAAAGGCCTACCAGAATGATTGCTGCCTTAAACCATATTATTTCTCAGTCGGCAGATAGGTGTAGACCCTTCTTCCTCTTGATGAATAAATGGAAAGGATTTGAGTGGACCGAGGAATGTGCTTTGGCCATCCAACAACTTAAGAAATATCTATCCTGGCCACCAATCATGTCCAGTCCTGAGGCCGACGAAGTCTTGTTCGCCTGCATCACTGTGGCCCCTCATGTAGTAAGCCTAGTGCTAATACGAGTGGATGACGGTGTATAATGACTAGTTTATTACATGAGCAAATTGTTGCATGAAGTTGAGATCTGTTATTTACCATTAGAGAAGGCCATCTTAGCGGTGGTTCAAGCTTCACAAAAACTTCCCCATTACTTCCAAGCACACACAGTTATCGTTCTAACCCAGCTTCCGCTCAGATCCATACTTCGGAATGCCCAAAGAGAAAGCCGAGGCTAACAAGATACGGAGGAAAGCTTCTCGGTTCTAGCTATCCGAGGACTAGAACCTATATAAACGTTCCTTTTCTGGATCATACTTGCTATGTGTACACCTTGAGGCCTCAGAACTAATCCTGAAGGAGTTACATGAAGGGATTTGTGGAAGCCATACAGGAGGCAGGTCTTTATCTCATAGGGCCATCACCCAAGGCTACTGGTGGCCAAACATGCAGAAAGAAGCATATGAATATGTAAAGAAGTGTGACCAATGTCAAAGGTTTTCACGAAACATACATCAACCAGGAGGGATCTTCAATCCACAGTCCAGCCCTTAGCCATTTGCTCAATGGGGCTTGGATATCGTCGGGTCCTTTCCCAAGGCAGCAGGGAACAAAAGGTATCTGCTCGTCAGCACTGACTATTTTACTAAATGGGTTGAAACTGAACCTTTAGCTAACATTAGAGATGTGGACGCAAAAAATTTCTTCTGGAAAAACATTGTTACCCAGTTCGGGGTACCTCACTCCCTCATCTCGGACAACGGTCTTCAATTCGATAGTAAGGCCTTTTAGGAGGTGATAAGTGTAATTTTTACATGATTTTTATTATCCTCTTATTTATTAAAATTGTTAGTTTTCGTTTATTTCTTTTGATTTGATTTGATTTTTAATTATATTTATCTATTCATTTGTGCTTTGAAGGAATGAGAAAATTTCAGATTAATCTACAAGGGCTTTACATGCAAAGTGGGGCTAGGCCAATTGAATCAAGTCAACTTACATCCAGCCAGGCATGAATTCAAGAGAAGACCAACCCAATTAAATTTAAGTCCAACTGGAGCAAGGAATCAAAGGAAATTGGCACCAAATCCAAGTCCAATTCAGATTAGGATTCCAGCCTGCACATCAATTAGTATTTTCAACATAAATTTGGGCTCCGATGTCCAATCGAGATGATTAAAGTTGGGCTGGAAAGCTATTTTAAAGGGCTACAACTTTGTAGTTTACCAAAAGCTCGAATTCTAAAGTTAAATGGGCCAAAATAGTCGGTTAAGTGAAGCCTAAAAATCTGGGATTTTCTCCAAACGGGAATTCAACTTGTAATAGGATTCCTTGACCTATTTAAAGGCTCTTTAGGGCAAAATTCAGGGAGGCCAGTGCTAGGGCTGCAGGTGCCACATTTGAAGAATTTTCTTTGGAGTCTTTCTGAGGACAAAGGGGCGGCGCTTCATGTTGATCAACCAATTCCCATGAAAGACATAAGTTTTATTTGTTTTCTTTTCAATTTTATTATGAACTAAATTTTATTTTCTAGAGCTTTGATGTAGTCTAGCAATGAACACACAATTTATATTCTGAGTTATTTTATTTTTGATATTTCCATGATTGAGTGTTTAATTCTTATTCTTAATGCTTAATATTTCTTTTTACGAATTATTGATTGATCAATTGAATGACAATGAGACCGAGAGGTGATTTGTTATTTTAGTTCTAGAATTAAACACCATTAGTTGAGCGAAAGTAGAGATGCTTTACCACGATTAGTGTGATTTTTCAGAAAATTCAAAGTATGTAATGAGTCTCCAATTAATTAAATTCACATAGAGATATGGAATTGTTATTTGAAGATATTTTTGATATTATTCGAGAGAAGATATTGAATACTTAAGGAATTTTTAATCATCAATGGGAGATTATTAGAATTTAATAATTAGGAAGAATAAATTGTGTGGGATTTGTTAGGTGAAATCAATTGCTCTAGATCCATTCTTATTATATTCTTGCACTGTTCGATTTTTACGCTTTGTTAATTCTTTTTATTCGTAGATTTATTTTTATTAAATAGTTTAATTTAATTCAGATAGTAGAACATACCATTTATTTTCAATTTTCCAAAGAGTAATTAATTTAGTGAATTTCGATATTCAATAACATAGTTAATCCCTGTGGGTTCGACATTCGTTTTCTAAAAACACTTTACTACTTGTTACGATTCTGTGCGCTTGCAGATTATTTTTCGCGAACAAGTTTTTGGCACCGTTTCCAGGGATTAACTATTTGTTATTGATATTGATACTAGCTAGATATTTACTACTTTGGATTTTATTTTATTTAATCAAAAAAAAAATTTAGGTGCATCTGAGTTTGTTTTCTTTCTTTTCAGGAATTAGAAGTGCATGCCCCGATTTAAATTATAGCAGACACTCTTTGATCCTGAAATTGAAAGAACCCTACGTCAGCTCAAGAAAGAAAAGAAAAAAGAGGCCAACACATCTTTATCTAATATGGCTGATCAAGAGCAAAAGGCATTAAGAGATTATGCTATGCCCTCGGTAAATGGAGCTACATCAAGCATAAAGAGGCCAGCCATATAAGCCAATAATTTTGAGATCAAGCCAGCCATCATTCAGATGATACAGCAGATTGTCCAGTTCGGGGGGCTATCACAAGAGGATCCTAATGTCCATATTGCAAATTTCTTGGAAATTTGTGATACTTTTAAACATAACGGAGTGACAGATGATGCAATTCGACTAAGGCTTTTTCCCTTCTCAATTAGGGATAAAGCAAAAGTTTGGTTGAATTCTTTGCCACATGACATCATTACTACATGGGAGGAGTTGGCACAAAAATTCTTAGCAAAATATTTCGCTCCCGCAAAGATAGCAAAGTTAAGGAATGATATCACCACGCTCATCCAATTTGAGGGTGAATCATTATATGAAGCATGGGAGAGGTACAAAGATTTATTGCGAAGGTGTCCTCATCATGACCTTCCAGCATGGCTTCAAGTGCAAACATTCTACAATGGTCTAGGAGCTACAAACAGGTCTATGGTTGACGTAGCAGCTAGTGGAGCTTTAATGAGTAAAACTCATGAGGCAGCCTATGAACTTCTAGAAGAATTGGCATCCAACAACTATCAATGGCCTACAGAAAGAGCAATGCCAAGAAAGACAGCTGGAATTTTAGAACTTGATTCTATTACCTCATTGGCGGCACAAATGGCAACTTTGTCTCAACAACTAGGTAAAATGAATGTTAATGCTATTCAAATTAATGTTGTTTGTGATCATTGTGCAGGAAATCATTCAAGTGTCGACTGCCAAATGGGAAATCCTTTTGCCTAATCGAGTTATGGACAAGCAAATTAAGTGTCAAATTTTCAATGTCAAAATAATCCATACTCGAACACGTACAATCCGGGATGGGGGAATCACCCCAACTTCTCATGGAGCAATAACCAAGGGCTGGCTAAATCACCTTAGCAATTTCCACAGCAAGAGAAGAAGCTGACACTTGAGGACATGTTCATGCAGTACATGCAGAAGACAGATGTGGCAATCCAAAACAACTTAGCTTCAATCTGTAATCTTGAGGTGTAGATCGGTCAGCTCTCAAGCATATCATAGAAAGAACTGAAGGAACTTTGCCAAGCAACACTGTCACCAATCCGAAAGAACATGTAAAGGCAATATCATTGAGAAGTGGACGAACATATGAGGAGCCAAAAGTAACAAATGCCAAACAGGATAAAGCTGTAGATAATGAGGAGTCAAAGATGAAGGAAGCCAAGTCAGAGATGAAAGAAGTGGAGCAAGCTGAGAAGATTAAGGAGAATGAAAAAGCCTCAAAATCCAAAAAATCCAGGGAAGTTACTTTTGAGACTTATTCTCCTTCAATTTATGATCCACCATTTCCTTTTCCGCGAAGATTAAGAAAAAATAATGTGGATGATCAGTTTTCTAAATTTCTAAGTATATTTAAGCAATTGCATATTAATATTCCTCTCATTGAAGCTTTGGAACAAATGCCTAAATATGCTAAATTTTTGAAGGATATTATATCAAAGAAGCGGAAATTGGAGGAGCATGAAACAGTAATGCTGACAGAGGAGAGTAGTTCAATCTTACAAAAGAAGCTACCACCTAAGCTGAAAGATTTGGGGAGTTTCACTATCCCTTGCATTATAGGAAAATCTTATTTTGATAGAGCTTTATGTGATTTAGGGGCAAGTATTAATCTAATGCCTTTCTCTGTTTTCAGGAAATTGGGTCTTGGAGAAGTAAAGCCGACCACTATCTCTTTACAATTGGGGGATAGATCTATTAAATATCCAAGAGGAGTCATTGAGGATGTATTAGTAAAAGTTGACAAGTTCATCTTCCCGGCTGATTTCATTGTCCTTGTTATGGATGAGGACGAGGAGATCCCTTTGATATTGGGTCAACCTTTCCTTGCGACGGGGAGAACCTTAATTGATGTCCAGCAAGGAAAACTTGTTTTGGGGGTCAGAGAGGATGAGGTCACTTTTGATGTATTTAAGCCTATGAAATTTCCTTCCGAGACACATTCTTGTTTTCAAATAAGTGACCGAGACGTGATCATGGCCGATGAGACTTGTCCAATTGATTTTCTAAAGTTACCACTTGAGGTATGTCTTACTCGCTCTACACCTGTTAAATTCAAAGATGAAGAGGTTAAAGAGTGTGAAAGATATTTGGAGGCTACACCAGTCTTTCGTCCTTCAATGCAACCAAAAGTGGAAGACTTAAAATCATGTCAGCCAACATCTCCACCAGAGTAACCACCTAAACTTGAGCTCAAACTGCTTCCATCAAATTTAAGGTACGCTTTCTTAGGCCAAGACTTTACTTTTCCAGTTATTATTAACAGTTCTTTGAGTGATGTAGAGGAGGAAAAGTTGCTAAGAATCTTGCGGGAACACAACATGGCTTTGGGTTGGACCATCTCTGACATCAAAGGAATTAGTCCTTCAATTTGCACACACAAGATTTTAATGGAGGATAAATATAAGCTGATTGTCCAACCCCAGAGAAGATTGAATCCATCAATGAAAGAAGTGGTGCATAAAGAAGTGTTGAAGCTATTAGATGTTGAAATTATTTATCTCAGACAACGCATGGGTTGAAGTCCATCATGAAAAAAAAGGGACATTTAAAGTAAATGGACAGAGATTAAAACCCTATATGGATGGAGACTTTAACTCAGAAAAATGCTCCATCAATCTCATCAGTAAAAAAGGATGAGAGGATAACGTCTAGCTACAGACGTTAAATAAAGCACTTTTGGGAGGCAACCCAAGTTTTTTATTTTTATGTTTATATTTTTTTTTTCTCTCTTTATCTTATTGTTTTTTCTTTCATTTTGTAGAAATAAAGAGACCAAAGAAATCTTCAATGGGTACACGGCTGCACCTCAAGGAAAAATATTCAATAAAAATCAGGGGAGCCTCTCTTCTCCTTTCTAATTCTTTTATTTAGTTTTTCTTCCTTTTTCCCATTGAGGACAATGTGAAATTTAAGTTTGGGGGAAGGGATTTTATTTTATTTTTTAATATTTCAAAAAAAAAAAAAATTGCCTATGATAAGAATATGGTTGAAAAGTCTTATAATTTTTAGGAATCATTCTCATTGCTTAAGTCCAGTTGTTAATTCTTTACTTGATCTTGTTTAATTTGATATGATCATTAATCATTGTGCATACCTAAAGAAATTTTATGTGAATTTTGTGAATTTGGATGATCACTACTTATTCTAGAACTTGTTGAATTATACAGAATATTACTTGGGAAGTGATTTAGGCATTCTTTGAATCGATTGAGCCTTTCAAGCTTACCTCTTTATTATCTTTATCCCTAGTTATCCAATTAATCTATTCTTACATTGGGTTGAAGAAAAGAGAAGATATATGAGTGTTTGAAGAAAAAAAAAAAGAAGAAAATTGTACAAAGTTCCACTACAACAAAATGTATTTTTAATGACGAAAAAATTCGTCACTAAAAGTCCAGTTTTTCATCACTAAGGACCTTTAGTGACGAAATTGAACTTTTAGTGACGAAACTCATTTCGTCATTGTAGCCCCGTCACTAAAAGTCTTGGTGACGAAAAATTTCGTTACTAAAAATCCGATTTGATTTTTTTTTTAAAAAAACTTTTAGTGATGAAAATGTTTCATCACTAAATATTTTCCTCACTAAAAACATTATTCAGTGACGAAAATATTTCGTCACTAAAACCAATTCTTACAAAATTTTCGTCACTAAAAAAATTTTTTGTTGCTATATTTGTGACGAAAAAATTCGTCACTAAAACTTATTTTCTATTTTTATTTTTTTCATGACTTTGATATTAACCTATAACCGGTCATTACATTATTAAAACATCACATTTGAATAACACATTTATTTCAACACCACATTTATAAAAAAAGATCCATACATTCCACAAGTAAAAAATAAAACAAGTATCCAATTCAAACTCCTTCCATACAATAATTGTTTGCAATACATACAACAACTCTACCTAAACCCTATTTTAGAACTAACGGAAGATGTCCTCATATGTCTTCAAGTAATGCCAAAGGTAAATCCCCTAAAAGCCACCAATAAGAAATCTGCACAAATATAAAAACAATAGTTCGTTAAAATCGTAAAGTAAAAACATTAACTATGTTATAAGAAACATTTCTAACAATGCATTAAGAGTAACCACACCAATAAATTAAAATCAAGTTGTAGAAAGCAAATAAAGTACTAACCAAAAAGTGTTTTAACTTGAAGTTGATCCACTTGCACTTTGAGAATATTTTCCTATCATTTGAAAGAGAGAAAAAAACAAACAATCACAACATTAATACTACATATGTTATAACTTTACAAACATGATAGCGATGGAATGAAACACATACATATGTCGCTTCATCCTCATGGTGTATCCACATATTTGTATTTGGATTGAAATGAACATCTTTGAAGATTTTTGCCAATTCAGGAACTTGACCATCATTATTATTTGTCTGATTAATTAACATTCAAGTGTTAGATAGATATACTTAATTAATCACAACATGCATAATGTATTCTAACATCTAAGTCTATAAATTACTTAGATAAAGTTCTATCTCATTCATGAATGCACAAGTCTATATTAATACTTCAACAAATATACATTACACACACAAATATACACTCCCAATATTAGTTTAAACCACCTTATAACACCATGCAAGCCACCCGCTTGCTCCAATACAACAACTTACCATAAAACCAATCACAAACATCACAAGTATAGAGTGTTTACAAGTATTGAAATCAATTAAAGTACTATTCATCACATCTAATCAACAAGTTCCATTCACATTTGTAAGAAATGAAAAACACTCCCAATATTAGTTTAAACCACCTTATAATACCATGCAAGCCACCCGCTTGCTCCAACACAACAACCCACCACAAAACCAATTCCAACATCACAAGTATAGAATTTTACAAGTATTTAAATCAAATAAAATACTATTCATCACATCTAATCAACAATTCTCATTCACATTTGCAAGAACTGAAAAACACTCCTAATATGTATTTAAATCACCTTATAACACCATGCAAGCCACCCGCTTACTCCAACACAGCATACCACCACAAATCCAATTTCCAACATCACAAGTATAGAGTTTTATAATGTTTTTCACTAAAATTTACTTACTTTGCTCAAGCTAAGCTTACAACTTTCAGAGAAAAATCCAAAATTATTGCAAACGATGTGAATTTAGCCTGCAAAAGAAAAGTTAAATTTATAAGTACTTCAGTCTTGAAAATGATCCTCTCATAAGTTATTACACAAACTCATAGCTTACACATGTAATACAGCAGTCATCCAAATTCCTCATCCAACATCTTCAACTAAAATTTCAACATCCAACCCTTGTAGCCATGTCCAACCCAGATCTCAAACAAACCCAACTCCCCAATTTCATAAACTGCACAGCAAAGCTCCTTTAATGAAGAAGAGTTATTTGGACATACCAAGTAACTTTTTCTATCAATTCATTGATGCAACCAACCAATTGAATTCAAGAAGCAAACCACAATTAATAATTTTGGGGGGGGGGGGGGGGGGAATGGAAAGTAGAAAAGAAAACACCATTATGCAGCACCATTACGCAAACAAGAAAAAAGTACCCCACCAAATAAATTTTAAGTGCAAGAGAACAAAAACTCAGAAAGTTCAAAGGGTCAAAACCATTAGTGTAGCTGAAACACATGCAGTGAAAAGGAGTTACAATTTAAATTTAGAGAAGTTCAAGGAATCAAACCTATCTAGCAGAGCTGAAACACGCTCTAAGGAGCTTCTCCAAATGGTGTGAGTCATTGATGCCCATGATACAATAATAACAACCAAGTCTATTAGTCTCAAAATTTTGGTGTGAAATATGATAGTAGAGAACGTACCTTTGTTGGTCTAAGAACAATAGCTTTTTCTTTCTCTTAGCCAGTAGTTCATACAGTGCTCTGGTGAAAACTGAAAATAGTCCTACAAAAGAACCCAATTCAACACCATTATAACAGGTTCTAATGGCCTTCATTAACAAAATTCTACGAGAAACAAAGAGAGGACCATGTAGAAACAGTACCAACATTTAAAAATAAAAATAAAAAACCAAATAAAGAAACATAATTCACTTTTCAAATTCCTTTTATCACAGAACAATGAAGAAAAAAATATAAACAAACCAAAATAAAAATGAGAAAAATAAACAAACCAAAAAATATAAACAAATCAAAATAAAAATGGAGAAAAATAAGCAAACCTTATACATGGGTTGAAATTAAAAAAAAAAAAAAAAAAAAAAAAAAAAAAAAATCACGTTGAAGAACTTACATGGGTTGAATCTAGTGGGAATGTGTCAGCGAAGAGGAGTCGGCGAGTCGAAGACAATAACGGAGCTTCATTGGCGACGGCTGAGATCAATGGCGACGGTGGGAGATCAATGGCGATGCAACCCGACGCTAAATGATAGATCGTCGCCGATGGTCCAACTCAGAAATGAAGAAGTTCGTCGCAAGGATCGGCGTCGATCGCGATGCTTAAGCGTCGCCGTTGGCGATCGGCGCCGATCGCGAGACGCTATGAAGCTCAAACCGTCGCGATCGGTGTTGATCGCGACGTTTAAGCGTCGCCGTTGGCAATCGACACCGATCATGATGGTTTGAGCTTCGTCGGCGATGCTTAAGTGTCGCAATTGACGCCGATCGCGATGCTTAAGCGTCACCGTTAGCGATCGACACCGATTGCGACGGTTGAGCTTCGTTGGCGACTCAATGGCGACGTTTAAGGGTTGCGATCGACGCCGATCGCAATGCTTAAGCTTTGCCGTTGGCGATCGACGCTGATCGCGACGATTTGAGCTTCGTTGGTGACTCAACGGCGACAGTGGCTCGTTATTTTTGGTTGGAGTTGTCGACTGAGCTTCATCCTTGTTTTTTTTTTTGACCGAAATGGCTATTGAAATGTTTTGTGGCTCTTGGTTTCTTTTTGGTGGGCTGGGTATTGAAATTAGGCTTATAAGTCTTTAGTGACGAATTCTAGTTTCGTCACTAAAGACCGGGCTTTGTTAAGGTTTTTAGAGACAAAATTCATATTTCGTCACTAAATCATACTTTTAGTGACGAATTGTAATTTTGTCACTAAAAACATATAAGTGCAAAAATATTATTATTTTTAGTGACGAATATTTTTCGTCACTAATTCTTCCTTATAGTGACGAAAGGATTTTCGTCACTAATACTATCCATAGTAATACTTACAGTGACGAAATATTTTGTCACTAAAAATTTCAACTTTTAGTGACGAAATATTTCATCACTATAAATTAATTAAACTCGCGCCAAAGTTTCCCTCCACTGGCGCCCATTTTTCATATCACAATAGCGACGAAATTTATTTTTTGTCACTAAATGTTATAATTTTTTTCATTATTAGTGACGAAATTCATATTTCATCACTAAAGCTGTATTTTTAGTGACGAAAAATATTTCCTCACTAATTTTCGTCACTAAAAATACATTTTGTTGTAGTGTTCCATTTACTCCAATGTTTTGAGTTGCTTAGTAACTAGGGGTATTCATTACCAATGTTTACTCTTACATCAAACCGTAACTTGAAATATGAGTATGCAAAAGCACTTCAAGTTTGTGACTTGTTGAGTAACTGGGTGCATCCATCACAAATGCCTACATTCACGTCAAAAGATAAGTGACGACTAGAAGTAAGTAAAAAAAAAAAAAAACTGATGAAGAGAGGTATTTTGAGATATTCAAAGGATTGAGAAAAATTATATTTTAGAAGTGAGAGTGCTCTATTTGCTTAAAACCTTATTTTTCTTTATAGCCCTCACCATAGCCATACATCACAAGCCTAACGGCCTATTGATCCTGGGTAATATTTTGTTGTATATTAGTGGGGAGTGATTTAAAAAGCAAGCTTTTGGAGTTTTTCGAGATTCGTACTTATTTACTTGTTTGCATAAAACTATCCGGGAAGCTAATGATGAAGTGAGAATGATAATGCGATGGAGTCGAGTTTTGAATTAACTTTTGGACTTGATTAATTTGGAATGATTCCTTTGAATTATAAGCTTTCTGCAGATCTTTGAGGCAAGAAGAAAAAAATTTTAAAATTTATGAAGCAAAGCTTGTTTTAGTTGTTCTTTTTTTTCTTTCTTTGCTCAAGGACTAGCAAAGTTTAAGTTCGGGGGAATTTGATAAGTGTAATTTTTACATGATTTTTATTATCCTCTTATTTATTAAAATTGTTAGTTTTCCTTTATTTCTTTTGATTTGATTTGATTTTTAATTATATTTATCTATTCATATGTGCTTTGAAGGAATGAGAAGATTTCAGATTAATCTACAAGGGCTTTACATGCAAAGTGGGGCTAGGCCAATTGAATCAAGTCAACTTACATCTAGCCACATGTCCTGTGGATGTATCGAACCACACCTCGCAAATCAGTAGGGGAGACCCCATTTTCGATGACTTACGGGACCGAGGCTGTGATTCCTTTAGAAATGGGCTTTCCAACACTAAAGACAAGCTCATTCAATCCGAATAGCAACAATGAGCTGCTAGAGAAAAGCTTAGATCTTATTGAAGAAAGAAGAGAAAGGGCAATGGTCCAATTCGCATGCTACTAACACAAACTCAAGCGAGGTTATGATGCCAAAGTAAAGTTGAGGCCACTAGTGCCTGGAGACTTGGTATTGAGAAAAGTCCTGGGCACTACAAAAAACCCAACATGAGGGAAGCTAGGTTGGTATCGGGGCACATTTTCTAGAAGATTTAGATGAGCATGTAATACCATGCATTTGGAATGCAAATAACCTGAAAATGTACTATTATTAATGAAAATTTCCTTTGTCAAAAAGTTCTTTTGTTGTATAAAGATATCGTGCTTCTTGTCACACAATCTATTATAGTATTAAATAAAACCTAAGCCCTGCATGGTCCCTCAGACCACAAGCTTAGGGGAAATTAATTATTTTTAGCAAACATTCTAGCATTAAACAGAACCTAAGCCCTGCATGGCTCCTCGGACCACTGACTTAGGGGAAATTAATTACTTTTGACATCTTTTCAAGTATTAAAAAGAATCTAAGCCCTGCATGGCCCTCGAACCACATGCTTAGGAGAAATTAATTACTTTGAACATCTTTTCAAGTATTAAATAGAATCTAAGCACTGCATGGCTCCTCGGACCATAGGCTTAGGGGAAATTAATTACTTTTGATATCTTTTCAAGTATTAAACAAAACCTAAGCCCTGTAGGACTCCTCAGACCACAGGCTTAGAGGAAATTAATTACTTTTAACATCTTTAAAGTATTAAACAGAACCTCAACCCTGCATGGCTCCCCAGCCCACAAGTTTAGGGGAAATTAATTAATTTTGACAACTTTTTAAGTATTAAACAGAACCTAAGCCCTGCATGACTCGTCTGACCACAGGCTTAGAGGAAATTAATTACTTTTAACATCTTTTCAAGTATTAAATAGAACCTAAGCCCTGCATGGCTCCCCGGACCACAAGCTTAGGGGAAATTAATTACTTTTAACATCTTTTCAAGTATTAAACAAAACCTAAGCCCTGCATGGCTCCTCGAGCCACAAGCTTAGAGGAAATTAATTACTTTTAACATCTTTTCAAGTATTAAAAAGAACCTAAGCCCTCCATGGCTCCTCAGACCAGAGGCTTAGGGGAAATTCAATACTTTTGACATCTTTTCAAGTATTAAACAGAATCTAAGCCCTACATGGCTCCTCATACCACAGCCTTAGGAGAAATTAACTACTTTTGACATCTTTTCAAGTATTAAACAGAACCTAAGCCCTGCATGGCTCCTCGGACCACAAGCTTAGGGAAAATTAATTACATTTGACATCTTTTCAAGTATTAAACAGAAACTAAGCCCTGTATGGCTCCCCGGACCAGAAGCTTAGGGGGAAATTAATTACTTTTAACATCTTTTCAAGTATTAAACAAAACCTAAGCCCTGCATGGCTCCTCAAACCACAGGCTTAGGAAAAATTAATTACTTTTAACATCTTTTCAAGTACAAAACAGAACCTAAGCCCTGCATGGCTTCTCGAACCACAAGTTTAGGGGAAATTAATTACTTCTGACAAGTTTTTAAGTATCAAACAGAATCTAAGCCCTGCATGGCTCTCCGGACCACAGACATAGGGGAAATTAATTACTTTTAGCAACTGTTCATATATTAAATAGAACCTAAGCTCTGCATCACTCCTCGGACCATAGGCTTAGGGGAAATTAATTACTTTTGACATCTTTTCAAGTATTAAACAGAACCTAAGCCCTACATGGCTCCTCGGACCACAAGCTTAGGGGATATTAGTTACTTTTCACATCTTTTCAAGTATTGAATAGAACCTAAGCCCTATATGGCTTCTCGGAAAATAGGCTTAGTGGAAATTAAGTACTTTTCTCATCTCTTCAAGTACTAAATAGAACCTAAGCCCCGCATGGCTCCTCATACCTCAGGCTTAGGAAAAATTAATTACTTTTGACAGCTTTTCAAGTATTAAATAGAACCTAAGCCCGACATGGCTCCTCGGGGCACAGGCTTAGAAGAAATTATTTACTTTTCACATCTTTTCAAGTAATAAACAGAACCTAAGCCCTACAAGGCTCCACGGACCACAGGCTTAGGGGAAATTAATTACATTTTACATCTTTTCAAGTATTGAACAGAACCTAAGCCCTACATGGCTCCTCGTACCACAAGTTTAGGTGAAATTAATTTCTTCTAACAACTTTTTGTGTATTAAACAGAACATAAGCCCTGTATGGCTCCTTGGACCACAGGCCTAGGGGAAATTAATTACTTTACACATCTTTTCAATATTTACCAGAAACTAAACCCTGCATGGCTCCCCAGACCACAGGCTTAGGGGAAATTAATTACTTTTAACATCTTTTCAAGTATTAATTAGAACCAAAGCACTGCGTGGCTTCCCGGACCATAGGTTTAAGGGAAATTAATTACTTTTAACATCATTTCATGTATTAAATAGAACCTAAGCCCTGCCTAACTCCCCGGACCACAGGCTTAGGGAAAATTAGTTACTTTTAACAACTTTTCATGTGTTAAACAAAACCTAAGCGCTGCATGGTTCCTCTGGCCACAGGCTTTGGGTAAATTAATTACGTTTAACATCTTTTCAAGTATTAATCAGAACCTAAGCCCTGCATGTCTCCCCGGACCACAGGCTTAGGGGAATTTAATTACTTTTAACAGCTTTTCAAGTATTAAACAAAACCTAAGCCCTGCATGTGCTCAGGACAACAGGCTTAGGGGAAATTAATTACTTTTATCAACTTTTCATATATTAAGCAGAACCTAAGCCCTACATGGCTCCTCGGACCACAGGCTTTGGATAAATTAATTACTTTTGACATCTTTTCACGCATTAAACAGAACCTAAGTCCTACATGGCTCCTCAGACGGCAGGCTTTGGGTAAATTAATTACTTTTAGCATCTTTTCAAATATTAAACAGAACCTATGCCCTGTATGGCTCCTCGGACCATGGGCTTTGAGTAAATTAATTACTTTTATCATCTTTTCAAGTATTAAACAGAACCTATGCCCTGCATGGCTCCCCGGAACCCAAGCTTGGGGGAAATTAATTAATTTTAATATATTTTAAAGTATTAAACAAAACCTAAGCACCGCAAGGCTCCACGGACCACAGGCTTGGGGGAAATTAATTACTTTTCACATATTTTTTAAGTATTAAACAGAACTTAACCCCTGCATGGCTCCCCCAACAATAGGCTTAGGAAAAATTAATTAATTTTAACAACTTTTTTTGTATTAAACAGAACCTAAGTCCTGCATGGCTTCTCGGACCACGGGCTTAGGGGAAATTAATTACTTTTAACATTTTTCAAGCATTAAATAGAACCTAAGCCTTGCATGTCACCCTGGACTGTAGGCTTAGGGAAATTAATTACTTTTCACATCTTTTCAAGTATTAAATAGAACCAAAGCCCTGCAAGGCTCCCTGGACCACAGGCTTAGGGGAAATTAATTACTTTTGACATCTTTTCAAGTATTAAACAGAACCTAAGCCCTGCACGGCTCCTCAGACCATAGGCTTAGGGGAAATTAATTACTTTTGACATCTTTTCAAGTGTTAAACAAAACCTAAGCCGTACATGGCTCCTTGGACCACAAGCTTAGGGGAAATTAGTTACTTTTCACATCTTTTCAAGTATTAAACAGAACCTAAGCCCTGTATGGTTTCTCGCAAAACAGGCATAGTGGAAATTAATTACTTTTCTCATCTTTTCAAGTACTAAATAGAACCTAAGCCCCGCATGGCTCCTCATACCACAGGCTTAGGAAAAATTAATTACTTTTAACAGCTTTTCAAGTATTAAACAGAACCTAAGCCCCGCATGGCTCCTCTGGGTACAGGCTTAGGAGAAATTATTTACTTTTCACATCTTTCAAGTACTAAACAGAACCTAAGCCCTACAAGGCTCCACGGACCACAAGCTTAGGGGAAATTAATTACTTTTCACATCTTTTCAAGTATTAAAAAGAACCTAAGCCCTACATGGCTCCTTGGACCACAAGTTTAATTGAAATTAATTTCTTCTAACAACTTTTTGTGTATTAAACAGAACCTAAGCCCTGTATGGCTCCTTGGACCACAGGTTTAGGGAAAATTAATTACTTTAAACATCTTTTCAAGTATTTACCAGAAACTAAACCCTGCATGGCTCCCCAGACCACTGGCTTAGGGAAAATTAATTACTTTTAACATCTTTTCAAGTATTAATTAGAACCAAAGCACTGCGTGGCTCCCCGGACCACAGGTTTTGGGGAAAGTAATTAATTTTGACATCATTTAATGTATTAAATAGAACCTAAGCCCTGTGTGACTTCCCGGACCACAGGCTTAGGGAAAATTAGATACTTTTAATAACTTTTCATGTATTAAACAGAACCTAAGCCCTGCATGGCTCCTCTGGCCACAGGCTTTGGGTAAATTAATTGCTTTTAACATCTTTTCAAGTATTAATCAGAACCTAAGCCCTGCATGTCTCCTCGGACCATAGGCTTAGGGGAAATTAATTACTTTTAACAGCTTTTCAAGTATTAAACAAAACCTAAGCCCAGCATGTGTCCCAGGACAATAGGATTAGGGGAAATTAATTACTTTCATCAACATTTCATATATTAAACAAAGCCAAAGCCCTACACAGCTCCTCGAACCACAGGCTTTGGGTAAATTAATTACTTTTAACATCTTTTCAAGTATTAAACAGAACCTAGGCCCTGCACGGCTCCTCAGACCACGGGATTAGGGGAAATTAATTACTTTTGACATCTTTTCAAGTACTAAACAGAACCTAAGCCCTGCATGGCTCCTCGGACCACAGGCTTAGCGGAAAGTAATTACTTTTCACATATTTTTAAGTATTAAACAGAACCTAAACCCTGCATGACTCCCCGAACCACAGGCTTAGGGGAAATTAATTACTTTTAACAACTTTTCTTGTATTAAACAGAACCTAGGCCCTGCATGGCTCCTCGTATCACTTTCTTTGGGTAAATTAATTACTTTTAACATCTTTTCAAGTATTAATTAGAACCCAGGACCTGCATAGCGCCCTGGACCACATGCTTAGGGGAAATTAATTACTTTTAACATCTTTTCAAGTATTAAACAGAATGTAAGCCCTGCATGTCTCCCCGGACCATAGGCATAGGGGAAATTAATTAATTTCAACATCTTTTAAAGTATTAAACAGAGCCAAAGCCCTGCATGGCACCTCGGACCACCAGCTTAGGGGAAATTAAATACATTTCACATCTTTTGAAGTACTAAACAGAACCAAAGCCCTGCATGGCTCCCTGTACCCCAAGATTGGGTGAGATTAATTACTTTTAACATATTTTCAAGTATTAAACAGAGCCGAAGCCCAGCATGACTCCCCGAACCATAGACTTAGGGGAAATTAATTACTTTTAACATCTTTTCATGTATTAAACAAAACCTAAGTCCTGCATCGCTCCTCCGACCATAGACTTAGAGGAAATTAATTACGTTCAACATCGTTACAAGTATTAATTAGAACCTATTCCCTGCATGGCTCCCCAGACCACAGGCTTAGGGGAAATTAATTTCTTTTAACATCTTTTCAAGTATTAAATAGAACATCAGCCCTGCATGGCTCCCTAGACCAGAAGCTTAGGGGAAATTAATTACTTTTCACATCTTTTCAAGTATTAAACAGAACCTAAGCCCTACATGGCTACTCGGATCACAGGCTTAGGGTAAATTAATTACATTTCACATCTTTTCAAGTATTAAACAGAACCTGAGCCCTGCATGACTCCTCGGACCACAAGTTTAGGTCAAATTAATTACTTTTGACAACTTTTTATGTATTAAACAGAACCTAAGCTCTACATGGCTCCTCGGACCACAGGCTTAGGGAAAATTAATTACTTTTGACATCTTTTAAAGTATGAAAAAGAACTTATGCCCTGCATGGCTCCTCGGACCACAGGCTTAGGGGAAATTAATTACTTTTCAAATCTTTTCAAGTACTAAATAGAACCTAAGCCCTGCATGGCTCCTCGGACCACAGGCTTGTAGGAAATTAATTACTTTTAACATCTTTCCATGAATGAAACAGAACCTAAGCCCTGCATGGCTTCTCGGGCCATAAGTTTAGGGGACATTAATTACATTTGACAACTTTTAAAGTATTAAACAGGACCTAAGCCTTGCATGGCTCCTTGGACCATAGGCTTCGAGGAAATTAATTACTTTTGACATCATTTCAAGTATTAATTAGAACCTATTCCCTGCATGGCTCTCCAGACCACAGGCTTAGGGGAAATTAATTTCTTTTAACATCCTTTCAAGTATTAAATAGAACCTCAGCCCTGCAAGGCTCCCTGGACCACAAGCTTAGGGGAAATTAATTACTTTTGACATCTTTTCAAGTATTAAATAGAACCTGTGCCCTGCACGGCTCCTCAGACCTAAGGCTTAAGGGAAATTAATTTCTTTTGACATCTTTTCAAGTATTAAACAGAACCTAAGCCCTACATGGCTACCCGGATCACAGGCTTAGGTTAAATTAATTACATTTCACATCTTTTCAAGTATTAAATAGAACCTGAGCCCTGCATGACTCCTCGGACCACAAGTTTAGGTTAAATTAATTACTTTTGACAACTTTTTAAGTATTAAATAGAACCTAAGCTCTACATGGCTCCTCGGACCACAGGCTTAGGGAAAATTAATTACTTTTGACATGTTTTAAAGTATGAAAAAGAACTTATGCCCTGCATGGCTCCTCGGACCACAGGCTTAAGGGAAATTAATTACTTTTCAAATCTTTTCAAGTACTAAATAGAACCTAAGCCCTGCATGGCACCTCGGACCACAGGCTTAGGGGAAATTAATTACTTTTAACATCTTTCGAAGTAAAAAATAGAACCTAAGCCCTGCATGGCACCTCGGACCACAAGTTTAAGGGTAATTAATTACTTTTAAGAACTTTTTTTGTATTAAACAGAACCTAAGCCCTGCATGACTCCTCGGACTACAACTTTAGGGGATCTTAACTACTTTTCACATCTTTTCAAATGCTAAATAGAACCTAAGCCCAAAATGGCACCACAGACCACAAGTTTAGGGGAAATTAATTACTTTTAACGTCTTTTCAAGTATTAAATTAAACCTAAGCCCTGCATGGCTCCCCAGAGCACAGGCTTAGGTGAAATTAATTACTGTCAACATCTTTTAAAATATTAAACAGAGCCTATGCTCTGCATGGCTTCTCAGACCACAGGCTTAGGGGAAACTAATTACTTTTCACATCTTTTCAAATATTAAACAGAACCTGAGCCCAGCATGACTCCCCGGACCCCAAGCTTAGGGGAAATTAGTTACTTTTAACATCTTTTCAAGTATTAAATAGAACCGAAGCCCTGCATGGCTCCCCGGACCACAGGCTTATGGGAAATTAATTACTTTTAACATATTTTCGTGTATTAAACAGAACCTAAGCCCTGCATTACTCCTCCGACCATAGGCTTAGGGGAAATTAATTATGTTTAACATCTTTTCAAGTATTAATTAGAACCTATTCCCTGAATGGCTCCCCAGACCACAGGCTTAGGGGAAATTAATTTCTTTTAACATCTTTTCAAGTATTAATTAGAACCTAAGCCCTGCATGGCTCCCCGGACAACAGGCTTAGTGGAAATTAATTAATTTTCACATCTTTTCAAGTATGAAACAGAACCTAAGCCCTACATGGCTACTCGGATCACAGGCTTAGGGTAAATTAATTACATTTCACATCTTTTCAAGTATTAAACAGAACCTGAGCCCTGCATGACTCCTCGGACCACAACTTTAGGTGAAATTATTTACTTTTGACAACTTTTTAAGTATTAAATAGAACCTAAGCTCTACATGGCTCCTCGGACCATAGGCTTAGGGAAAATTAATTACTTTTGACATCTTTTAAAGTATGAAAAAGAACTTATGCCCTGCATGGCTCCTCGGACCAAAGGCTTAGGGGAAATTAATTACTTTTCAAATCTTTTCAATTACTAAATAGAACCTAAGCCCTCCATGGCTCCTCGGACCACAGGCTTAGTGGAAATTAATTACTTTTAACATCTTTCCATGTATGAAAGAGAACCTAAGCCCTGCATGGCTTCTCGAACCATAAGTTTAGGGGACATTAATTACTTTTGACAACTTTTAAAGTATTAAACAGGACCTAAGCCCTGCATGGCTCCTTGGACCATAGGCTTCGAGGAAATTAATTACTTTTGACATCTTTTCAAGTATTAAATAGAACCTAAGCCTTGCATGGCACCTCGGACCACAGGCTTAGGGGAAATTAATTACTTTTAACATCTTTCGAAGTAAGAAATAGAACCTAAGCTCTGCATGGCACCTCGGACCACAAGTTTAAGGGAAATTAAATACTTTTAACAACTTTTTTTGTATTAAACAGAACCTAAGCCCTGCATGACTTCTCGGACTACAACTTTAGGGGATCTTAACTACTTTTCACATCTTTTCAACTGCTAAATAGAACCTAAGCCCAAAATGGCACCACAGACCACAAGCTTAGGGGAAATTAATTACTTTTAACGTCTTTTCAAGTATTAAATTAAACCTAAGCCCTGCATGGCTCCCCAGAGCACAGGCTTAGGGGAAATTAACTACTTTCAACATCTTTTAAAATATTAAACAGAGCCTATGCCCTGCATGGCTTTTTGGACCACAAGCTTAGGGGAAACTAATTACTTTTCACATCCTTTCAAGTATTAAACAGAACCTGAGCCCAGCATGACTCCTCGGACCCCAAGCTTAGGGGAAATTAGTTACTTATAACATCTTTTCAAGTATTAAACAGAACCGAAGCCCTGCATGGCTCCCCGGACCACAGGCTTACGGGAAATTAATTACTTTTAACATATTTTCGTGTATTAAATAGAACCTAAGCCCTGCATTACTCCTCGGACCATAGGCTTAAGGGAAATTAATTATGTTTAACATCTTTTCAAGTATTAATTAGAACCTATTCCCTGAATGGCTCCCCAGACCACAGGCTTAGGGGAAATTAATTTCTTTTAACATCTTTTCAAGTATTAATTAGAGCCTAAGCCCTGCATGGCTCCCCGGACAACAGGCTTAGTGGAAATTAATTAATTTTCACATCTTTTCAAGTATTAAACAGAACCTAAGCCCTTCATGGCTCCTTGGACCTCAGGCTTAGAGGAAATTGAATACTTTTAATGTATTTTCAATTATGAAACAGAACCTAAGCCCTGCATGGCTCCTCGGACCACAAGTTTAAGGGAAATTAATTTCTTTTGACAACTTTTTAAGTATTGAATAGAACATAAGCCATGCATGGCTCCTCGGACCACAGGCATAGAGGAAATTAATTACTTTTGACATCTTTTCAAGTATTAAACATAACTTAAGCCCTGCAGTGATCCCCAGACCACAAGCTTAGGGAAAATTTATTACTTTTGACATCTTTTCAAGAATTAATCAGAGCCTAAGCCCGGCAAGGCTCCTCGGACCACAGGCTTAGGGGAAATTAACTACTTTTAACATCTTTTCAAGTATTAAACTGAACCTAGGCCATGCGTGGCTCCTTGGACCACAGGCTTAGGAGAAATTAATTACTTTTCACATCTTTTCAAGTATTAAAAAGAACCTATGCCCTACACGGCTCCTCGGACCACAGGCTTTGGGGAAATTATTTACTTTTCACATCTTTTCAAGTATTAAATAGAACCAAACCACAGGCTTATGGGAAATTAATTACTTTTCACATCTTTTCAAGTATCAAACAGAACCTAAGCCCTATATGACTCCTCGGATCACAAGCTTAGGACAAATTAATTACTTTTAACATCTTTTCAAGTATTAAATTGAACTTAAGCCCTACATGGCTCCCCGAAGCGCAGGTTTCGGGGAAATTAGTTACTTTCAACATCTTTTCAAGTATTAAACAGAACCTAAGTCCTGCATGGCTCCTCAGACCACAGGCTTTAGGGATATTAGATGTTTTTAACATCTTTTCAAGTATTAATTAGAACCTAAGGCCCGCATCTCTCCCCGGACCATAGGCTTAGAGGAAATTAACTTCTTTGAACATCTTTTCAAGTATTGATTAGAATCTAAACCCTGCATGGCTCGCTGGACCATAGGCTTCGGGAAAATTAGTTACTTTTGACAACTTTTTAATTATTAAATAGAACCTAAGCCCTGCATGGCTCCTCGTACCATAGACTTAGGGGAAATTATTTACTTTTGACATTTTTCACGTATTAAACAGAACCTAAGCCCTGTAGGGCTTCTCGGACCACAAGCTTAAGGGATATTAATTACTTTTGACATGTTTTCAAGTATTAAACAGAGCCTAAGCTCTGCATGGCTCCTCTGACCACAGTCTTAGGGGAAATTAATTACTTTTAACATCTTTCGAAGTAAGAAATAGAACCTAAGCTCTGCATGGCACCTCGGACCACAAGTTTAAGGGAAATTAATTACTTTTAACAACTTTTTTTGTATTAAACAGAACCTAAGCCCTGCATGACTCCTCGGACTACAACTTTAGGGGATCTTAACTACTTTTCACATCTTTTCAATTGCTAAATAGAACCTAAGCCCAAAATGGCACCACAGACCACGAGCTTAGGGGAAATTAATTACTTTTAACGTCTTTTCAAGTATTAAATTAAACCTAAGCCCTGCATGGCTCCCCAGAGCACAGGCTTAGGGGAAATTAATTACTTTCAACATCTTTTAAAATATTAAACAGAGCCTATGCCCTGCATGGCTTCTCGGACCACAGGCTTAGAGGAAACTAATTACTTTTCACACCTTTTCAAGTATTAAACAGAACCTGAGCCCAGCATGACTCCTCGGACCCCAAGCTTAGGGGAAATTAGTTACTTTTAACATCTTTTCAAGTATTAAACAGAACCGAAGCCCTGCATGGCTCCCCGGACCACAGGCTTACGGGAAATTAATCACTTTTAACATCCTTTCGTGTATTAAACAGAACCTAAGCCCTGCATTACTCCTCGGACCATAGGCTTAAGGGAAATTAATTATGTTTAACATCTTTTCAAGTATTAATTAGAACCTATTCCCTGAATGGCTCCCCAGACCACAGGCTTAGGGGAAATTAATTTCTTTTAACATCTTTTCAAGTATTAATTAGAACCTAAACCCTGCATGGCTCCCCGGACAACAGGCTTAGTGGAAATTAATTAATTTTCACATCTTTTCTAGTATTAAACAGAACCTAAGCCCTTCATGGCTCCTTGGACCTCAGGCTTAGGGGAAATTAATTACTTTTAATGTATTTTCAAGTATGAAACAGAACCTAAGCCCTGCATTGCTCCTCAGACCACAAGTTTAAGGGAAATTAATTTCTTTTGACAACTTTTTAAGTATTGAATAGAACATAAGCCATGCATGGCTCCTCGGACCACAGGCATAGAGGAAATTAATTACTTTTGACATCTTTTCAAGTATTAAACAGAACATAAGCCCTGCATGGCTCTTTGGACCACAGGCTTAGGGGAAATTAGTTAGTTTTAGCATCTTTTCAAGTATTAAATAGAACCTATGCCCTGCGTGGCTCACCGGACCACAGGCTTAACTGAAATTAATTTCTTTTGACATCTTTTCAAGTATTAAACTGAATCTAAGCCCTGCATGGCTCCTCGGTCCACAAGCTTAGAGGAAATTAATTACTTTTGACATCTTTTCCAGTATTAAATAGAACCTAAACCCTACATGGCTCCTCGAGCCACAGGCTTAGGGGAAATTAATTACTTTTGACATCTTTTCAAGTATTAGAAAGAACCTAAGCCCTGCATGGCTCCTCGGACCACAGGCTTAGGGGAAATTAATTACTTTTGACATCTTTTCAAGTATTAAACAGAACCTAAACTCTGCATGGCTCCTCAAACCATAGGCTTAGGGGAAATTAATTACTTTTAACTTCTTTTCAAGTATTAAACAAAACCTAAGCCCTGCAAGGCTCCCCGGACGACAGACTTTGGGGAAATTAATTACTTTTGACATCTTTTCAAGTATTAAACTAAACCTAAGCCCTGCATGGATCCTCGGACCACAGGCTTGGGGGAAATTAACTACTTTTGACATCTTTTGAGTATTAAACAGAACCTATGTTCTGCATGGCTCCTCGGACCACAAGCTTGGGTGAAATTATCTACTTTTGACATCTATTCAAGTATTAAACAGAATGTAAGTTCTGAATGGCTCCTTGGGCCACAGGCTAAGGGGAAATTAACTACTTTTGATGCTCAAGAAGACCTTCATAATTGTTAAACAAAACGTAAGTTACAAGGTATATCACTTACTCCCTTCAGATTCAACATTCCCTATGTAAGAGTTAATCCTTATTGCATATGTAAAATTGCTCTATCTTGCTGATACTTAGCTAGATTTCTTGAAATGCAAATAATGAATTACTATGGGAAATGGAGCAACAACAGTCCAAACTCATTTGTAATAACGATAAGAATAAAAGCAATGAAAGTAAAGACCCAAAGAATAGAAGAAAAAGTTCATTCATTAATTTAAGGGAAATTACATTACAAGTAGTGGCGGAAGCCACAGGAAGGAAAATAAAAATAGGAAAGCTACAAAAGAAAACTCTATGTCTAGAATTCTAGGCCTTGTCCTTGGGAGGATCTTTCTCATGATTAGTAGCCTCGGAATGAACACCATCAGCTTTGGGCTTAGACTCCGTATCCTTGGCCTGGGTGACCACATCCCTGATTGTGAGGGAGTCCTCAAATGGCTTATCCTTCATTGGAGGCTGAGCTTCCTTACCCACTCCTGCCCCCTCAGGAACTTCAACATCAGAAAGAGGGGCTTGGGTAGGAAGGAGCTGCTCAGAAGGAAGGTCTGACTCAGGGATTTCCTAAATATCCCTTAGGAAGAAGATGTTTTCGGCCCTCCTTAGCTCAGAGTCTATAGGGACTCTCGCCTGGTCCATCGCCACTCCCCATAACTCGGTGCAGTAATCCTTGCAAACTATGGCCACCTCCTCCGTTAGCTGTTTCTCCGTATCCAGCACCCCAGGCTCGTAGGATGCCTTCACTACGGCCTTAGTGGCATCCCTGGCCATCCGAGCTGCATTCTTGGTTTTCTGCAGCTTTGATTTGAGGTCCAAAATGGATTGCTTCTTAGTGGCCAGGTTTATCTCAATGATATGCAATTTCTGGCGCTGATCCTCTATTTATCTCTTTGTAGTCTTTAGGCCGGCCTCGGCGCTTTGGCGAGCCTTATCCACCTCCTTTAATTTCTCGGACAGTTGGGCGTGTTCTTCTTTAAAGGCCCCGAGGGCCTTCTCAACTTCAAGGCGAGAGTGGGCCTCAGCTTTGACTTTGTCCCGAGCGTTCCTAACCCACTCTTCAGCCATGTAAACCTGCTAAGTAAGCTACATGACAATAGCAGAATGATTAAACACATGCATGTGAATAAATGAAAATCCTAGCGTCAAGCTCAGAAGAGTAGTGATTGACTTACCATGGCAAGGTCCCTCTTCAATGACATGAAGAAGTCGGGTTGCCTAATATGCCTAAGGCCTTCCATATCTCGAGGGAGAAGTAAAGGTTGCTCTAGAGCCTCCTTTAGGATTCCCAGATTATGGCATCCCAAGGAATAAGGATGCCCTCCATCTCTAGTCGAAGGGCCCAAGAGCGCTGCCCTCGGTGTACATCAGCTTCCTCTCGGCTCTCCACCGACTTGGCCCTTTTGCCCTTGGGATCCTGGCCCCTCTTTTGTTGCTTGGCCCCCTTCTGAGGCTCCACCTCACCCTCTTCTAGGTCTTCAATTGGCCTCTTCTTCCTCAAGTTCGGAATGGCCTTAAGTCCAGGGTCTGTAGGTGGAGAAGGAGGAGGAAGAGGAAGACTGGGAGGAACTTGGGTCTTAGGAACTTCCTTCGACGTGGAACCTCTATTCCTATTTGACAACAGCCCCTTCAAGCTCGACCTTGGCTTCAATTCCATTCCCTCTTCTTCGATTTCTGAGCTAGTGTTAGCTCGAGTGACAACTAGCCTCAGAGGATGAGCTGTGGAAAATTTGTCGGACTCGTGCTTGGAATCCGAGAGCTCTACAAGTCCTCCTGGTGCTCCTTCTGCCTCCTCAAAGTGAAATTGGTCGATCTCAGCATGAAGCGAATGACGAGAAAAGGCCGACTCCTCTCTCAAAACCGCTACCTGGAGAAGAGCGCGTTGGATAGGCAATTCAATGGGTGGGAGATCTCTTTGAGCCAAAAATCCTAGCTTGGACACGTCTATACAGTTAAGCCTAGAGTCACCGGCACCTATTGCCTGGCCCATGTCTTGGAATATGTGGGACAAGGGTTCGTAGTCCAAAATCAGGTGGGCAGCACGTAACTGTCCGTTTTTGCTGATGAATACCTCAGACCTCAGTAGTTTGTTAAGACCTGGTATGTTAACGTGGCTAAGCCTTGGAGCAACGTGGCATTTATCTGCAACCATGTCTGAGGAGGCAATCGTGGTTAGAAAAGTAGAAACTATTACTCGAGAAGGCATGATATATGAGAGAACTAAAATCCTTGCTTAGGGACCTACTCCTAGGGTACCCCACTTGGATCTCTCGCCCGAGTTGGGCAATGAAGACCGTCACTCCACTCCCCAAAGACGATAATGAAGTCATCCTTCATGCCTTTGTTTGATTTGGGAAGGCACAATATCATTCTGACGATGTTGGACCGGGACTTGAGATAGTACCCCGCACTGGCAAGCTTGTGGCACTCGTACATGTGAACCACGTTGTGCCACGTAAGTCCTAAGCCCATCTACTCGTTGAGAGCATCTACGCAACCCAAGACCCTAAATAGGTTGGGGGCGCATTGATGGGGAGTTAGTCTATGATTGAGTAGGTAATCCCTGTTTATCCTACCCATGGAAAGCATCATTCCTCCCTCTATGAAAGCAATCATGGGAATAACGACTTGACCCACTTCCCTATCAGTAAGAATTCAGTCCGGGGGACAATACTCCAAAACCACCCCCCGGAGGATATGGTATTTGGCCCTAAAACCTTCTATACCGGCTGGTAAGTCTACTAAGTGCTTGAACCTACCCATCTAAGTAAACAAAAATGATGCGGAGAAAGGCTTCCAAAAAGAAAAAGGCCGAGGAAGAAGGCCAAGAAGAAAAAGAAGAATATGAAAAAATAAAAGACTTATGGGAACACGTATGCTAATCTCTGAAACTGTTAGGAAAATTTACAAAAACTTCTTATAAGAAACAGCTATGGAGACTCAGGAATTTAGAGTGTTCTGTGTGACGGGGCGCTGGAATTCTCTGGAGCATTTGAAGGTTTTTAAAAAAAAGAGAAAAATGGTTTCCCTCAAGACTTTATATAGGGGGAGAAAGTAATTGGGAATACTCCCACTCAAAATTCTAGGGAAAAATGTCAACCCTTGGATTGGCTCCTCGCCGTTGGATGTGGGGGACATAAAGCTGCCTGGAGTGATTAATAATGCCTCGTGGACTACGAAGCGTCAATGACAATTATGAGGCATGCAAAACTACACCCCCACGCGTGTGAATCGAAGAATCAGTGGGTCTTGTCCCCTTAAAAATCAAAACCCCACTTTTTCTCCTCGGATAAGAGGGAAAAACCAGAATTTTGAAGGGCTATTATAGGGTTAAGGGCCAAAGATTATATATTGGGCCTTGGATTTTGTCCGGGGACAATGATACGTCCAAGGAGGAGCAAATAGATGTTAGGAGTTCCCAATTAAAGCCTTGTAAGCAGGGAACGAATAAAGGATGATCCGAGGAGGAACCCCTCCTCGGATACGATGAATGTAACCCAAGTGTGTACTCTAGCAATTAGAGTAACCCTCCAAGAGGGGACAGTGATAGGAATGTGCCTCATGAACATACGAGAAAGAAGGAAACTCGAAAATATCTAAGGAAAAGCTACTACCACCGCATTAAATGCATTGCAACTACTTTTCTGGCCGCATTTATGTGGAGAAGACCTCTAAACAGTACTGCCTTGGCTACCACAACTCATAGAAGGCCAAAAGGGGTGTCTGATGGGACGGGTACTTAAATAGGGGCTTAGATGATCAACAAGTGTAGGATCAAGAAGACCCAAAAGGAGCTATATAATGTGAGAGACCCTCCTTGAGAAGGGGATCGGAAGATAGAGAAAGAAAATATTATAGCAATCGAAATCATAATGATATCCAAGAGTGATCATTATATACAGGTCTGACCTTCTCAGATAGAAAGTCCATTAATACCAGCATCCTTTATTTGTGTTTGATTGTCATGCAATTCAATACTAGCCGTTGTTCAACTCATTAGGACCTAGTTCTTTAACCCATTCTCTACAAATTTATTGTATTGGACTCATTGGGCCAAGCCTCCATACATTTTGGGCTTGGGCTGCAAATTGGGACCCTACAATATATATATATTCTAGTAAACATTTGTAATACAAAATTACATATAAAAGAAACAGTATTTATAATAAAAACTTATAATATGATTAGAATAAAATAATATTTAAAGGTGTAGAACAATAAAATTTGATTTATAAAAAGACACCATTGATGTTTAATTAACAATAGAATCATCTAATAATTTCAACCAAGAAAAAAAATTACATAATTTAATTATTAGTACTAAACAAACAAACAAATAGAATGAGCATTTGTCAAAAAGAAAAAAAAAAATGAAAAACGAAAAACGAAAAAAATTAACCAAAAAAAAAAAAAAACATTTGAATTTTCTTTACTTTACATTTTAAAAATAATAAAATTATCAATTAAAAAAAGGATAAGTCTTGAATAATGAAGCAACAATCTATTTTACCACAAGTGCATCTAGGTAAAAATTAACAAAAATAATAAAACAATCTCATCAAGAATTTCATGATCTGATCTTGCTGTATCTATGCACTATGTAACATCACCACAAGTGCATCTAGGTATAAAAAGTTGATGATAATTAAGTCATCGCAAAGTTATTCAGCTTTGTAAAATAGGTGGCAACTGGTTGCTACTCTTGGTAAAGATTTTAAATTTCAATATATTATTTCTGACAAAGCCTATGTGAATTCGTTGGTGGAAAAATGTTCTTTGAAATCTTCCCAAACTTTGTCGAACGGATTTGAATGGATGATACTACGCGCAATATCCTTGGAAATAGAATTGAAAAGAGCTTTGAAAAATCATGGTGATATTACATAATGAGCCAGTCAATGAATCCAATCTTGTTATTGGCTGTGTCTTGTGAGCCCCATTAGGCCCATTACATTGAATCAAATTCTTGTGTTGTAGTTAGTTGAGAAACAAGAAGGGTTCGGATGGACCTTCATTAATAGCCATTAACTAAATCTGGTTATCATACCATTGATGATGCAGTTCCTCAAGCCCAAAAAATTATGTACACTTTTTCTAGAGATCATAAGACTTGGCTTAGGTCCAATACTCTAGTGTATTAGTCTTTCAAAATAATGACATGCGATCAAAAGTGGAAACATATCATAATTTTGATGGGTCTAGTCACAATACATAGGAACACTGGACCCAATCTTTGCTCAAGATCATGGTGCTTTACTACCATGCAAGAATGAGAAAATTGAATGTTTTGCATTAGAATTGAACATATGAACATATGGTTTAAACAAAATAAGTTACCATGAGTCTAGGTGAAGATGACTTGATTCTAGGCAATAGTTAAACTAAAAGGAATAATAGAAAAAAATTACTGCAGTATTATTACATGAGTTATACTATTTGAACTTGAATAGCCAAAAAAAAAAAAAAGACACCCCAAATAATGTGTTCTGCTCTTCGCAATAATTTATCATTTTGAAAATTACAAATTTGATGTTGCAATTAAATTTATAATGACTTTATTTTTTATCTTTTATGTTTTTGAGGAGGAGAGAGAGAGAGAGAGAGAGAGAGAGAGAGAGAGGCAATACATTCTATATTTCTTAAAATTTTCCTTTTAGTGCAATTAATTTCTTATGTTTACATTCTCAAAAAAATTCTTATGTTTAAAATGATTGAGTTTAGTCTTTAATTTCAAAATGGACTCTTTTTATCCTTTTATTTTGTTCCGTTAATTTTCTTGGACACAGCTAATATAACAATGAGGTGGCTTGATTTTTATTGATGTTGCCATATATCTCACACACGCCCAAACACATCGGCAGCTCTATTTTATTTTATTTTTTATTTTTTTTTGGGCCTTAAAAATTGAAATAAAGAAAAATGGTACTCTATGTTCTACTGATTTATCAAAAAAATGCTGATTTGTGTAGAAGGTTTTTCAAAGAAATAAAGTTTGGGCATGATATTGGGGAAAATGTGACTAGTTTGTTTTATTATAATAGATAAATGGTAAGATAATAAAAAGCAGGCTATCTCATTGCTCCATTATTCAAGAATACAAGCAAATTGACAAAATATGATGGGAAGAACAAAAGTGCTTATTCTTGAAATTTTAGAAACTAAACGGTTTATTTCGTGGGATGGATTAGTAAGCTTAATGAGTAAACTTTATGATCCCACGGTTAAAATTAAAAAAATAAAATAACATAAAAATGCCGTTATTACGAAACAATTGATCTTTGTGGATTTTTTTTTTTCTTTATTGTTTCTTTTTTTGATGAATAAACTTTGGGGATTGATTGCTTACGATACGAAGTGACAAACCCACCTACTGACCTACATTTGCTAGTGACTGAAATACGGAGAGGTCTTTTATAACGGTGCGGTGTAGTCACACATGCATTTAGGCCCGATCCAATTAGGCCTTTTAATCATTGTTAAACCGATTCCCTTGGGCCTTAGGTTTTTTCAAAAAGGAACCGTAAATTTCGCAAATTTTGTAGTCTATAGGGCCCATACACGACTGAACTAGAGCTCCATTATTATTGGAATGTAAACTCATCCACTTTTGAAGATGATCTGTATGTACTAATGCCAATACCGAAATACAAAGTTACCAACTAAAGTGACAAACGCATTCTATCCCTTCTCTGAGTAGCAGTGTTTCTTCTCACTTTAGGTGAGTTTTTTCTATCACCAAACCTTAAGGGAGAGGTGAGAGTCTTTCTTCGCCTAACCTACTATCCCTATAGTGGGCAGGGCAATGGATACTGATTTTATAGAACGGATAGAGAAGCTGAAACTCACAGTGGAGGAAGGTGAGGAAATAACAATCCGATCAACACAGAGAGAAGAAATTTTAGAGGAGTGGTCACTCAGTCTTATTGCAAAGTTCCTGGGTTCTAGAACCTTTAATCAGAGAGCAGCAAAGAATTTACTACAATCAGTGTGGAAGATGGGGAATGACCTGAAAATAGTGGACATTGGAGAAGGACTATACCAGTTCAAATTTTCCATTGAGAGCCAAATGAAATGGGTCCTTGATAATGGCCCATGGAGTTCTGAGAACCAGCTCTTGGTGTTGAGACGATGGGAGAAAGGGATG
The DNA here is from genome assembly GCA_028535165.1 of Quercus tomentella. Classification (NCBI taxonomy): domain Eukaryota; kingdom Viridiplantae; phylum Streptophyta; class Magnoliopsida; order Fagales; family Fagaceae; genus Quercus; species Quercus tomentella. The sequence continues at coordinate 80,614,278 of JAPQVY010000068.1, forward strand.
ACGCCGAGATCAGTAAAGTTCACAACGGTTCCTATGTGGGTGCAAGTATGGGGTTTACCCTTTGACCTCATTAACGAAGATGTAGGGAGAGATATTGGAAGCGGATTAGGCCGAGTGGTGGCTGTAGACTCAAAAGCTCTCACGACAGACCAAGCAAGATTCCTCAGGATTCGGGTGGAGGTTCTATTAAACAAACCTCTACGTCGAGGCAGTCCGGTGATAAGTCCGGAGGGGGATAAAGTACTAGTGGCGTTTAGATATGAGAGATTGGTCGGGTTGTGTTACAGGTGCAGTACGTTGGGCCATGAAGAAAAATTTTGCATGGTTTCACCAGAGTTGGTGGAAGGGGAGAATCCTTACGGAGAATGGATGAAAGCAGGGTACAGAGGCAGCCAGGGGAACATGGGGAGACGTCCACAGGGATTTCAACAGCAAAATGAAACGAATGGCAGGGCAGACCGTGGTAGAGGTCCGGCACAGGGGGCGGTGAATTCGAATTCAAATTCTGGAGTAATGATCATTTATGAGAATGCTGAAAAATCAGGGATTCATGATGAGGCAAATAAAATCCCATCCGTTTTGGAAGCAACTTCAACGGAAACAGAGTTGATGATGGTTGACCCTACAATTAAGGACTCTGTAATAAATGAGGGGAACTGAGTATCCTTTGAAGCCGCAAATCAAGGTATTAACCTTTATAATGTCCCTCTTAATTACGGCACTAACTCTATTCCTTTTGGAACAGAAACAAATGCTAAACAGAGTACATTTGGGCCACGTGACTCACCACATGCTAAAATTCTACCCATGCACCCAATCGGCCCAATAAACCAAAAAGCCACAAGGAAGAAAGGTTTACGTAAAAGTGAGGCGGCCAAACAGGAGGAAGGGAGTGTTGATAAAAAAAAACAGGTTTGAAGAGAGAGCATAGAGCTTGGGAAGATGTCGCAGAGCCTGAAAAAACAGAGTGCAAGAAGGCAAGGATTGAGATGCAGATGGAAAAAACAATTGATCCAACGGTGGAGGCTGGATGCCAGCCCCACCGATCGCAATGAATGCCCTCAGTTGGAACTGCCGGGGGCTTGGGAACCAACGCCCAGTTAATGTCCTCTCCAATTTGGTGAGGGAGAAAAGACCCAAAATTATATTTCTCATGGAGACTAAGCAAACGGTTGATGAAATGAGAAAGTTGAAGGAGGAATTACACTATCAAGGGGGGTTGGTAGTACCATGTGATAGAAGCTGGGGAGGAAGACGGGGTGGCCTAGCGATGCTTTGGAAAGATGATGTTGACTTGCATATACAAACTTACTCTCCGCATCATATTGATGCTATCATTCAAACACACCCAGGTTCTCCGTGGAGGATTACTGGATTTTATGGGTACCCTGAGGAATATCACAAACATGAGTCTTGGATTTTGTTGCGCCATCTCCATTCTAGGATGTCTTTGCCATGGGTGTGCATAGGAGACTACAACGAAATCCTATCCTCTAATGAGAAGCAAGGACGGCTTGAGAAGGCCTTTTCACCAATGTTAGCTTTCCGGAGTACACTAGCTGATTGTGAGTTGATCGACATGGGCTTTCAAGGAGGTAAATTCACATGGAATAATGGCAGGCCTGGAGTGGAGTTTCTCCAGGAGAGGATTGATAGGGCCTGTGGAAATCAAGCTTGGAGAGACTTATTCCCAAGGAGTCAAGTATTTCATCTCTTTGTTTCTTATTCGGACCATATCCCAATTATGTTGACTATACAAGCAAGCAGCGAAGTGAAGAGAAAAAAGAATATTCCCAGGAGATTTGAGGAAAAATGGGCTTCCCACCCGGAGTGTCGATTGGTTGTTGAAGAAGGATGGCGACAAAGGGTAGAAGGAGGCAGTCCAATGTTTTGTCTATTTCAGAGGATAAGAAATACACGGCTAGCTTTGATTAAATGGGAAAAGAGGGCATTTGGAAATACCAAAGTCATCCTTCAACAAAAGCAACGTTTGCTGGAAGAGCTGACTTGTAGGAACGATCCAACACTATTAGAAAGGATAAGGGAAACGAAGGCAGAAATTAATAACATTCTGCACCATGAAGAGTTGGCGTGGAGACAGAGATCTAGAGCAATATGGTTACCTGCTGGAGATAAAAACACTAAGTTTTTTCACCAGAGAGCCACCCAAAGGAAACGTAAGAATCAGATTTTGAGAGTTTTTAATGCAACAGGAGAATGGTGTACAAATGATGAACAGATTACGGACACAGCTATGGGGTACTTCCAAAATTTATTTACATCAAGCCAACTTGGAGATGAAGAGATTGGTCGCGTCCTTGAAGCAGTGGATAAACGGGTTACCGATTACATGAACAATGCATTGTTGGAGCCTTACACAGGGGAGGAGGTACGGAGAGCTTTATTTCAAATGCACCCCTCAAAGGCGCCGGGGCCGGATAGTATGTCTCTTTTCTTTTTCCAAAAATTTTGGAATATAGTTGGGCATGATGTTACTTATGCTATCCTTTCTGCTCTTAATTCGAGTCGCTTACTTCATAAAATAAACTATACTCACATTGTTTTGGTGCCCAAAAAGAATGATCCGCAAAGTCTAGGTGATTTTCGGCCCATCAACCTAGGCAATGTGATCTCTTGCCTTTTCTCAAAGGTCCTAGCCAACCGTTTGAAGCAGATTCTACCAGGAGTGATCTCTGAGGCTTAGAGTGCTTTTATACCGGAAAGAATTATTACGGACAACACTACCGTTGCCTTTGAAGTACTTCACAGAATGAGGAATAGAAGGAGGGGAAAGGATGGTCAAATGGCAATCAAATTGGACATAAGCAAGGCTTATGACCGTGTAGAGTGGCTGTTTTTAAGGAAGATGATGATTAGATTGGGGTTTGATGAGAGATGGGTGACACTTGCAATAGAGACTATTCATACAGCCTCTTATTCGGTCCTTATAAATGGTGAACCTAAAGGTTATGTACAACCCACAAGAGGAATCAAGCAAGGCGATCCGTTATCACCATACTTGTTCCTCTTATGCGCTGAGGGTCTTTCAGCCATGATAAGGAGGGCCGAGGAGTAGAAAAGGATACAAGGAATACTTTCTTGCCTAGGGGGAGTTTGTGTATCCCATCTCCTTTTCGCCGACGATTGCCTGCTATTCTGTCAAGCCAAGATTGAGGAATGTCGGAACCTTCTACGCATATTACACAGTTATGAAATAACATCCGATCAGGCCATTAATAGAGGGAAGACAGCCCTATTTTTTAGCAAAAACACAAGGGCAAATATCAAGCTGGCCGTGCAAAACATGTTGGGAGCACAAGTTTTTCATGACTGTGAGCATTACCTCGGGTTGCCCATGATTGCCAGAAAGTCTAAGACAAACACCTTTAAAGGTGTGAGGGAAAAAATTTCTAAGAAGGTAACTGGGTGGAAAGAGAAGTTTATCTCAAAGGCGGGGAGAGAAATACTCATAAAAACTGTTGCCCAGGCGGTACCAACGTATACAATGAGTATTTTCAAAATACCGAAGTAAGTATGTGAGGATATCAATTCTATCTTAGCTCGATATTGGTGGGGTCAGCTAAAGAATGAGAAGAAGGTTCATTGGATGAGTTGGAGCAGGCTGTGCAAGTCGAAGAAGATGGGCAGAATGTGTTTTCGGGATTTACACGCTTTAAATTTAGCCTTACTTGCTAAACAAGCATGGAAACTGGTCCAGAAAACGGACTCTCTGTTTTACCGTATTTATAAAGCCAGATACTTTCCAACCACTACGTTTTTGGATGCTGAGCTGGGCCACAATCCATCGTATGTTTGGCGCAGTCTACTCTCGGCGAGGGAGGTAATCCTGGCTGGATCAAAGTGGCAGGTTGGCAACGGTGAAACCATAAAAATTTTGTCCCATGAATGGCTCCCTCACCCCCCGGAACTGATTGGAGATATACTGGAAGATATGTGCGTGAAGGAGCTTATTGATCAACAAACGAAGCAATGGGATCGAGGTAAAGTAAATACTCTGTTTTCTGAAGCTACTCGCCAAGAAATTTTGGCGATACCTCTCACACGGGTAGAGGAAGAGGATAGAGTGATTTGGAAGGCAAATAAGGTCCATGACTTCTCTGTTAAGTCTGCTTACCAGGTGGTGTTAAGGCTAGCACATCAACAAATTGGAGAAAGCTCTCATAATCGGAGTAATGAAAAGGTGTGGAAACATATTTGGACTCTGAATGTACCCCCAAAAGTCAGGAACTTTCTGTGGCGAGCGTGCTCCAACATATTACCCACCAGAGAGAATCTGCATAGGCGGAAGGTAGCAGTGGATCCACTGTGTGAGTTCTGTAAGAAACAACCCGAGTCAGTTTGTCATGTGCTGTGGGAATGTCCATTTGCTCGCAATACATGGGCTGTTGTAAGTGGAGATTGCAGAAATGTCCAAATGAGCTTACAGATTTTTTTTGTACTGCTTAGGATGCTGCAGGATAGACTTGATCGTAGTGACATAGAAGTCTGGGCTATCACGGCTTGGGCCCTATGGAATGCTAGAAACAAGTTCTATTTTGAAAGAGTACAGATGCACCCGAAAGTCATTGCGGATGGAGCCTTAGCCTTACTAACGGAGTATCAGAGACTTATGGAAGCACGAACCAGCCACTGAATTTTTGCCTCAGTATTGTATTGTTTTTATTTTACTTTGCATTGTTTTTCTTTTACAATCCCAGCTAAGCCCCACGGACGGCTTTTTGGACTGGGTATGCATGTCTGCTGCACTAGAAATATGTCTCTAGTTTACTATTTTCTTTATGTTTCTTTTATTCAGCCTTAAGCAATAAAATCTATCGTATCTTTCTCAAAAACTAAAGTGACAAACCCCATAAAAATAAAATAAAAAACTAAAGTGACAAACAAATTGGTCTGTAAAATTTTTCCCCTCTGTGTGCCTTTGCCATGTTTCCTTCTCTAATTAAGCAAATAGAATATATATATATATATATATATATCCAGAATCTAGACTAGCAGATTTTGCTTGTTTAGTGACAGATCCACCAAACGCTATTCAGTGTAACACGATTAGTTTCTGCCTTTTTTTTTTTCATAAAAAAACTGTAGCTTTTGGTTATGGTCAATTGTAGCTTTTTTCATTATATATACCACATGTTTTTCATAAATAATAATACAAGGATAGAGTTTTCTTCTAATCTAATTTGAAGGAATGTTTTTAGAAACCACCGCATGTTGAGTCAGATAAATATTTACAAATATGTTTAGTAAGATAACCTATTTTAAAAAGTCACATAATTTGCATAAATAACTCATTAAATCATTTAAGTAAAATAAGGTGGATATATGATTATATGGTCATTTGAAATGCTAGATAATAAAATTAAAGGTATTATTTCAACTCGATTTGGTAGAAAACTTTATTCATAAAACAATTATTCATTTAAAATGTATAGTTGAGACTAGCATGTGTAATGAAGAAGAATGATATTTGAGAGAAGCTTGGAAAGATCAGAAAGTGTGTGGATTTGGTGACATAAGAGGTGAATAACCCAATCTCAATCTAATTAATTTGCTTTTCTTTATGGCCTGTTTGGAAGTTTAGAGAGGGAGGAGAGTAGAGGGGAGTAGAAGGGAGGAGAGTAGTGGGGAGGAGAGTAGAGGGGAATGATTCCCCTCCACCTTGTTTGGATGTTTTTAAAATTAGTAAGGGGGAAGGGAGTAATTAGCCCTTCTCCTTGTTTGGATGTTTTAATAATTAGGATGGAGAGGAGAGGAAATGATTAAAATAGACAAATTTACCCCTATTTAAAAATGGACTTGTAACATTGGTCTATGATTAATTTATCAATTTTGTAAAGTTTTGAACTTGATTATCATTTGTCCAAATCTTAGAATATATTAGTGATTTTTTTTTTTTTTTTTTGGAGAAGAATAAATAAATTAAAAAAATGTTTCAAAAAAAAATTAAAAAAAAACAAAATAAATTATATACCTAAAAACTAAAAAAAAAAAGAGTAAAAATCAGTCAAAATTTAACTGTTCTCTGAATATTTGAAAACAAAGCGTTCATATCAGTATTAATAAATACTAAACATTGCCAAATTTAGTAGGTTTTTTAAAACTCCAACCAAAATCCAATTTCCTATTTCTTTTCCACATTTTCTGAGCAACCAAACACAGGCACAAGTAGAGGAAAAAAAAAAAAAGAGGGAAATTTCACAGAAACACAAACCAAATCCCCCAAAACGCACACAACCAAAAAAAGAAAGTGAGATCTTGGAGAACGAAGAGCAAGCAAAGCAAGATCCTCGTTGTCGTCGGGATAGTTCTCCGGAATCAGAGGGGAAGAGTTGACGTCGTGCTTCATCAGCGACGAAATGGCTCGAGGCTCGATCGAGCTTGAGGGCCTGAGCTCAATCTCGATCGCCGTGAGTGTCATGGACCTTTGGACGTCGTCGCCGCCGAGTCGTGAGCGTCGTGGACCTTTGGACATCGTCGGCAACGACCCACGACTCAGCGGTGACTGATTTCTTGTGCTTTTTTCAGGTTACAGCTATAAGATTTTGAGAAAAATTTTGTGGCTTTAATTTCTGTTTGGGTGCTCTGAAAATGGAGGAAAAGGGAAAGGAATTGAAATTTGAGTATTATGTATTTTGTTTGTCAGAAAAATAAAACTCATATTTACACTTTTTGAAACAGAAAAATGTTTGGTTTTGGTGGCTTTTCCGGTTCTGAATTTCTAAAATTTTAGCATTAAATTATTTATTTTCTTATGAAACAAACAAAGATTATATGTTTGTAATTTTGTTAATTAAGAAAGGGCAAATTAGGGAATTCTTTTGGTCAATAATTTATCTACTCTACTCTCCCTCCAAATCTCTCCAATTTGGGAGAATTAAAAATGAGGGGTTAGAGGTAGTTGAAACCCCTTCAAACTCCTCCCCTTCCTTCCTTAAAAAAATTCCAAACAAGGTAATTGAACTACTCCCCCTCCCTTTACTCTACTCCCCCTCCATTTTTTAACTTCTAAACAGGCCATTAATCTTCAAAAGAATCAGTACACTATTGTATGGATTCCGTGAGTCTTATCTACCATACTGCTAATTTCATGAGCGATACTTGTCATACTAAAAAAAAAAGCGATACTTGTCATACTAAAAAAAAAAAAGAAAAAGAAAAAGAAAAGAAAAACAAATTATGGTTGTAACACGGGATTGGTTGCATTTTGAGTGTTCAAGTTTGTCTTGTCCTTTTATAACGAACCTTTAATTAGTTGCATTTATTTCATTTTGATACACGGGATTGGTTGCATTTGGAAAGTTCGTTGTAGTTTTGATAACATCATCAAAGACTACCTAGGAATTTCAGTTTTACCAAAATTCACATGAAATGAGGGTGTACTGCTCCCGAACTACTCAATAAATTTTCAAAAATTAGAGTCGCATGTGTGCCAACTATCGGTTTGGTATTGTAGGAGGAAATGGCTTTATCATGCTAAGGTTATTGTAATTTAATTAGCACTTCCTTATGCACAAAATGCATAAAATTTATTGGAGAAAATGTTCTAGCTATAAGTTAGCAGCATATTGATCCAAAAAAGTTAGCAGCATATTATTGTATATATTTCTAAAATTAGTTATTATCACCAGCCAATGGGGTATTGTTATAAATAGCTTGGTTTATTTAACTTTGTCATAATTAACTTGCTATTTTTATGACTACCACAATTGGGTTTGTTTTCAAAATTTTCAATTTTATGAAGTTGGTTTTGATTGGAAATACCTTAAATCAAATCCAATCTAACTTGATCCAAGCACACCCCCAAGTCTTTTATTGAATAAAAATACTTCTAAATATTATTTATTTGGAAGATATACACAAAACAATTTGGATGGAGGCGCGACACTCACTCTCTTTAAGAAGATTCAAGGCCTCAATTGGCCAATCTTTGTAACCGGTCTGACTTGTCTCCCCTAGGATACAACAACAACCTTACAAATGTCGTATGGCTAAAATAACCTCTGTACAAGATGTTGAAGCCCAAAACTCCCCTAGAAAGAACACACTTCCTCACCAAAAACCTCTCTATTTTTTAAAATCCATTGAATGGATCTTCATTTCTGTAACAAAAAGTCATTTACTCACCAACGAATAGACTATTTATTTTGAAAGTATCTTGCCCAATATTTATTCAGATTTTTTTTTAATCTTAAAAAAAATGAAAAGAGAGAAAATGGTACTCATTCATCCTTATTGATTTTTCTACAAAATGTTGATTTTTTAGAAGGTTTTCAAAAAAATTAAAAATAAAAAGTTTTAGACACAAAATTGGGGGGAAATTTGGGAAATACTCACTCATTCACCCCTTATGTTTTTTGTGTTTTTAAAAGAGAGACATAAAAGTGAAGCAAAATTACATATTTAATCATGTTTTTAACAAAGTTGGGTTACAAAACTCTAATTAAGCTAACCTCAGGTGGGTAAAGTGTCAAATTTTAAACCACAAGTAGGTAAATTAAATTTTGGCCAAACTTCAGATGAGTAAGTTGTAATTTGGACTTAAAAATATTTTATAACAACCCTATTTGGAGGAAAAATTTATTTATGAAACAATTAGTCATTTAACATGCATAGCTTAGACTATCAGCCATTTTAAGTTGTAACCAACCATATGCTGTTCGATTTAGACTTTGGTTTAACAACAGAAAATCACTTTGCATATGCAATTAAAATTTAATTTTCTGGGATTACCGAGTTTGTTGAATATCTATACTTGATTGCAAATGCCTATGAAGTTGTGTCATGAGTTCGAAACACAGATTTGCTTAAAGTTCTCCTACTAATTAATTAAGTCATAACTAGAATTAGATTTAATTCCTCCGTAGTTTTTATGAGGTTGATTCTCATATATATTAGCCCACTTCGGCCCAAGTTGAATCTTACTTTGTGTGCAAGTCAAGTTTACTATTTGTATTTGAAGTCTATATTAACCATAATATTTAGCTTACTATATATACCTATGTTGGGTTCATTGTAACAAAAAATTTGCACAATACTTTCATATAATAAAAATGTAGCCCTTAATATTTTCTCCATGGACCCTCATGTTCTTATAGCTTACTGTCAATATTTTTATGGTATTTCTTTTAAAACACATATCCAACTATCGTCTAAACCCACCTCCATTTATTTGATGCAATTCTGAACTACCACCGAATAAAAGTGGTAGATATAAATCATATAAAGGTCATGTTAACGAATGCCTTAGGACAAATATTAATGAACCATTTTAGGAATGTTTTGACATCACTTTTATGAAAAACATAAAAAACTGTAAAAAAATTAATTATTTTATCTTTTTCCCATAGAATGTTTCTAAAAATAGTTTCTAAACTAATGCTCAGGACTTTCGTTAACTTTTTGCATCATTATAATTGTGAGACAAGCACAACTTTACAATTAGGAAAAAAATTCTAGTCTACCATAATGTATTTTGACAAAAGAGCTCTGTTCTTTGCAAAAGTTAGTAAAAGGGCTACTATCCTAGCATCATAGTTGGCTGATGCCTTTTTCCCCCAAAATTTTAGGAATACAACTTAACACATAATTTTTACCGCAATTTTCTACATGGTAAATTGTGGGTAGGGGAGAAAAAATTGTGACTTCATATAAAAGTTGTTAGGACATATGTGATTCACTTGTTAGGAACATATGCCACTACTTTATGTAATTGACTAATCCTTTGACAAAACGTTCTTTACTTATATTTGGGTAGATCTAGGATGTGTTTAATATTTCAAGAAACTTTGTTTCAAGATCAAGTGTTGAAACCATGCAAGTCTGTCCAAGATTCAAGCTAAAAAGTGCCTATCATTAAAGCTCGACAGCTAGCCATCTATCGAGCTTAAGAAGCTGTTCCAACCCCGTGGTTCGACAGTTGCTCGACAGCAGCTCGACAGATAGGCATCTGTCGAGGTTTATAAAAAATGGATTTTCAGTTTTGTTTTGACTCCAATCCGTGATTATGTGTTTGGGCTTTCTTTTCTCACAATCCTAGACATATAAAATGATTATTTTAAGGGCTGTTAAAATGTTCACAAGTTGCACAAGTGTTGAGCAAAGTTTGTATAAGCAAATTGTGACTGGAGACAGAGTTTTGCCCCAGTTCATCATTCTTGTAGAAGTTGCTGTGTTTGTGCACCATAGGGTTTTTTAACCAAGCATCTTCTTGATCTTCATCGTGGATGAATTGAAGAACTTTGCAGCCAACAACCTTCTCTAGTTGGTCATTGAAGTCGTCTACTGGGATCCATGCAATTGGTTAGTCACGTACTGGGAGCCATGCATCAAAATGAGAAATTGTCACTACAGAACAAGTCCAATTGGGTATTGGGGTAAGGGTTCAACTGTAGGTTGGTATAAGGTACAGGGATTCCTTCACTTGTAACCGCTTGTTGTGATAATAGTGGAATTTCAGGAGTGGTGACCTTAAAATCATTCGATGGGGTTTTTGCCGTGTAGGTTTTCCCCATTCGTAAACAAATCACCGTGTCAATTTAATTTCCGCTGCACTTAGTTTAATTGGTGATTTGTTTGTACTACCACGCTTTGCATGTTAATTTGATTAATTAATAAATTTGGCTAATTGATCAATTAATTAATCATAAGGGGTCAATTCGTTTTTGGCCTATCAAGTGGTATTAGAGTAGGCACACTCTGATTAGGGTTAATCTTTGCTGTGTTGATCCATTGACCCCTGTTTGTCATGGATAGAGGACAATCATTAATTATATTTCCTTTATTTGATGGCACTAACTATGCATATTGGAAAGTATGCATGAAAGCTTTCTTGCAATCTTTAGATGAGAAAGTGTGGCAAGCTATTGAGATAGGTTGGACCAAGCCGAAGGAAGCGTCGACTGATTGGGATGATGCAAAGATCAAGGCGGCAAACTTCAACTGTAGGGCATTGAATGCTTTATTCAGTGCGGTCACTAATGAGAAGTTCAAGAAGATATTCTCTACTGAAACTGCTAAGGAGGCATAGACCATTCTCCAGACAACCTATAAGGGAACCAAGGCTGTCAAAGATTCAAAGTTTTAGAGGCTCACTACAAGCTTTGAAGAAATCAAGATGGAGGAGGATGAGTCGTTCGATGAGTTCTATGCCAAGCTCAAGGACATAGTGAACTCAGCCTTCAATCTTGGGGAAACTATTCCTGAACCCAAGATTGTGAGGAAAGTGCTCAAATCTCTACCTAAGAAATTCCATGCCAAGATTACGACAATCGAGGAATCAAAGGATATTGACAAGATTCCTTTGACAGAGCTGGTTGGTAATTTGTAGACCTACGAGCTAGGGTTAACAAGAATTGGCAAGTCGGGTAAGGACAAGAGCATGGCATTAAAGCCAAGAGCAGTGACACTGATGAGTCTTCAGATGATGAGGATTCTAAGATGAAGTCCTATATCACCAAGCAATTCAAGAAATTCATGAAGAATTCCAATGGGAAGGGCTTTGACAAGGACCATAGGCAATCCAATTCTTCTCAGTTCAAGAGTTAGGACAAAGGGAAGAAGGATGCTAGGGATAACGGTTAGTACATTGTTCTTGCAGGACTTAAGTGCTTTGGGTGTCAAAGTTTTGGTCACATGAAACAGAAGTGTCCTACATATCACATGAGCATTGGGAAGAGCAAGGCATTTGCTGCTATCTTGAGCGACACCAAGCCTAAGGATGATTCTGACAATGAGGATGACGGAATCTTGAATGCCTTCACTGCCACTGTCAATCCTACTGAGGGGATTGCTGAAGACGTGGACGAGGAAGAGGAATTGGTGGAGTCCAAGTTTGAGAAGATGAATGAACAAGATGACATCCACACAGCCTATGCAAAGTTGTACAAGGTCTTAGAAAAGCATGAGAAGTTGTATAGGTTGACCACCAAGAAGCTTAGTGATGCGGAGCTTGAGCATGAAGAGCTTTCCACAAAGTTTGATGAATCTAATCAGACTATTAGAGCACTGAGATTTAAGAACAACTTCTTGGCTGAGAAGATTAAGAAGCTTGAGGCAGAACTATTCCAAGTCAAAGCTCAGCTGGAAAGGACTTCAAGTGCGAAGCTTGACGAGATGCTCAGCATTCAGAAATCTACTTCAGATCGAAGAGGTTTAGGGTATGGTTTCTCTTTTTCTAATATTGCTTCTACTAGTACTACTGTTTTTGTTCCTCCTAGTAATAATGTTGAAATTGAGAACAATGATGTTAAAACTGATTTAGCTAGTGAGAACATAGGCAAGGGTAAATCTATCTTAGGAGCACCCCCTAAGCAAGGTAAGAAGGAAGCTAAAAACCCTAGGGCTAAGAAGGCTAACTCTCAAAAGCCTAAAAAAAAGAAGCCGCATCTCTGTCATCATTGTGGACTTGCCGGCCATACTTGACCAAATTGCTATAAGCAGTTAGCCACTCAACAGAGCAATGGCATGATAGCATCTGGAAGCCAGAATCAGCTTTAATCATTTCTTTCTCCTATTGGAGATCTTCTCAAAGCCCTCATGTTCCTTTCAAACTTGAACAGTTTCAACTCCTCCCCCTCACTGCCAGTTCAAGGGTTTAATTAAAGGAAAGGTTCTTCCAAGGTATGGAAGAAAAAGGGCTCTAAGTGATTTTGTCACTTCTTCTCTCTCTCCCTTCTTGTTTTTGTTTGCATTACTTGTGTGTTTTGCTTTCAAGTTTTGAGTCAATCTAGTTTTTATGCTTTGCTTTGTTTAACACGTTTTTATTTGTTTTCAGTTTTGTTTATTTTGTTTTTGATATAAAAAAAAATTGAAAAATCAGAAAAATACAAAAACAGTGTGTGTTTTGTGTACATTGGTACTTGTGTACCTTGGATGGCCATTGAAACAAAGTTTTCTAAACTTTGTATCTTTTGTAACTTAGATGAGCATCTCTATGCACAAGTAAGTGAGCTTTGTGGCTCTTGTTTGTGATGAGTAAGATTAAGTTATCTCTTGTACTTAACACTCGTATCACTCTTTTTGACTAGAAGGACTAGAAAATCCTAAGAGAAAGGCATAAATAATTATCTCACCACTATTGCCTGCCAATCATGAAATAACATTTGTATGCTTCGGCATAGTAAAAGTGCAATGTCATTGACATTTTTGTACTTCGGCATAGCAAAATTGGAATGTCAAATGCTTAATATAATTGGGTGTTTCTTTTCTATCTCTTATATGCCCATGCATGATATGCTTAGTAAAAAGAAAAATATGCAAAGAAAAATAAAAAGCAAAAAGATCAAAATGCTTTAAATATGATTGCAAGCATATATTCTAGGAGATATAGGAGTTATAGGATGTACCTCGAAGGTGATAGTCCTCATCAAACAATTATGATTGTGTATGAGTTAAACTGATTTTCTCATATCTCAAATCGTCATAACATGTATACACTTGTGCAATCTTGTGAGGTTTTTCACACACAACACGCAATATTCTTTGCTACTCTTGATACATGTGCAGGTACAATGTGATTTGGCCATCACAAGGTTTACATGTGTTAATGTATGCACACTAAACTGTCTTGACTTGTTTTTGAAAAATAAAATTGGTTAGACTTGTTTAGTGTGTGTGTGTGTGTTTTTGGGATCTTTGTGCTTAAAATTGTTGTTGAGAGATGATTTTAAAAGGTTAAAATGTTGATTGGATCCTTGGTTGAGTTGCATGTTTGATTGCATTCATATCTGTGTTTTTCCCTTCTTGAAAAACTGTTTTTAAGCAATCTCAACACCTCCTCGACTCCTGGCTGTCTGTCGAGCTCTTAAGCCTTTTCTTATCGTAATCTCGACACCTTCTCGACAACTGGTGGATTGATCGAGCTTCTTGTTAGCATTTTGTTGATTTGTCCCTCGACAGATCCTCAACAGCTGCATCTATCGACGTCTTTTTTTTCTCGACACCTGGCTCGACAGATTTCTCGATACCTCTTGACACCTCTATCTATTGAGATTTACTGAGGTTCTATAAATAGGTTCTGTGCAATCCAGACTTCATTTCTCTCGATCTCTCTCTCGATAGCTTTGTCTCCTCACCTCCCAAATCACTCTCTCTCAATCCAAGCCTTAAATCCAAGTGATTTTCAAGTGTTTTCAAGGTTTTTCTTTCACTTGGTAAGTTTCTTTTCTCTCCTTTACATGCATTTCATGTTTTGAAACCTAAGTTTTAGGGTTTTTGAAAAATTTTGGGGTTTTTCAAAATTGTTGAGTTATTGTTGCAATTTTGGGATGGGTTTTTACTTAAATGAGTTTCAAATCTCATGCATTACATCACATTAGCATTATAACAGTATTATCATGCATTTAGATGTGTGCAAATTGATTGTGTGTTGGTAGGATTGGATTAGGCTGAGCCCATGATGAATTTTATATTGCATGTCACATGTTCATGTATTTCCCATGCATACGTACTCTCGTTTCAATATACTTGTTATATTTGAAATTTGTTGGGACTTTTCTGGTTGTCTCTCTCTCCCTCTCTTTTCTATTTACGTTAGTTGTGTTTATGACACCTAAACGTAAGTCAGCTCCGTCTTAGAACCCTCTTCATTCTGGGGCATCGTCTTCGTCTGATCCTACTCCTTCTCATATTTGGTTTCGTGATGAGGATGCCTGAAAGGACTTCTCGGAGAAGTTTTCTTGATGAGGTGCTCATTCGGAACGTCGAGTCATTTTGGCGGACTTCGCTGACACTGACCTTCCTGATGTCATTCACAGTCAAAGTTGGGAGTCACTGTGTGACGTCCTGGTCACATGTCCTTCCGTACTGATCTAGGAGTTTTACTCCAACATGCATGGACTTGATTCTTCAGTATCTCTCTTTCATACTCGCATTCGAGGTACGCACATTGTTGTCACACCGGAATTGGTATTTGATATGCTCCGTGTCCCGAGGGTAGAGCATCTTGACTACCCCGGTTGTGAGCATCTGAGGACTGTGTCCAAAGATGAGATGATGTTTGCTTTCTGCGAGCACCCTTCTGATTGGGGTGATTATCAGTTTACACCCTGTAAGACCTTTGCTAAAGGTCCAAGATTCATGAACATGGTGATGACTTTTGTTTTGCATCCACTCTCTCACTATAACTCCATCACAAAGCCTCGTACTCAATTTTTGCTTTCTTTGTTAGAGCACCTCACTATAGATTTTCCTTCACATTTTATTCTTTCTATTATAGATGTGTTTAGGGATACGGCTACCGTGATAAACTCATTTTTCCTTCGGCTATTACGCGGATTTTATGCCATTTTTCTGTTCCGTTTCCCTCTTTCAATCACTTCTCTGTCGTGTGTGCCACAGACGCTGCTATCGTTAAACGTAGTGAGGTACAGTTTTGGTCACGGCAATTGGATTCAGCAGATACTCCCTCCCGTTCGGCTCCATCTCGATCTGCTCCATCCATATCCGCTCCCTCCTCTTCTACGAGCGATGTGTCACTTGGAGACATCATGGTGCAGCTGCAATGCATGGATGCTCGCCTTGATACACTTTTTACAGAACTGTATCAGGTGAACGTTCGTGTTGGTCGTATTGCACGGCGGCAGGCGATCATGGGTGGCTTCGCTTCTGAGGCTTCTCCTCCACCTCCTCCAGTGGCTTCTGATTCTGAGGCTAAGGATGATGATGATGATGGTGATGATGATGATGCTTCTGATGATGATGATGGAGATGCTAGCTGTACCGATAAGATGTCTACATGACACTCTTACCCTTTGTCACTCGTGACAAAAAGGGAGAGTAGTTTTGGATATGAGAGTAGTCATTCTTAGAGGGAGAGTTAGTATAGGACATTTTTGTTAGGGGGAGTGTTGATATCTTGAGGGATGTAGTGAGGATTACTTGTATATTTTTCTTTTCTTTACTTTAGATACATTTATTCTTGTACATTGGGTCTTGTGACTATTAGTGACATACATTTTATTTATTTTCTTTATATGTTGATGTATGTTTCTTTCACCTACCCTTACATGTGTTGTTTCTTTTCTCTTTTTTTGGACATGCTTCTTATTACTTGTATGTAATCTATTATTTCTGTTTCACAATAAGATGCCTTGATGAGTTTTGTTTAAAGTGTTTCAGAAATACATGTTGTCAAAGTCTACTTGCCATAAACTCTCTTCTTGCAAAGTTTTTCAAGAGTTTGTGTTAGGATAGATTTTATTGTATGCAATAAGTGAATATGAGTTGAGTGATTTATGACTTCTCTCATATGTTCATTTGTTTGTTGTGGTTTTGTCATGGATTACCAAAGGGGGAGATTGTTAGGACATATGTGATTCACTTGTTAGGAACATATGTCACTACTTTATATAATTGGCTAATCCTTTGACAAAACACACTTTACTTGTATTTGGGTAAATCTAGGATGTGTTTGATACTTCAAGAAACTTTGTTTCAAAATTAAGTGTTGAAACCATGCAAGTCTGTGCAAGATTCAAACTGAAAAGTGCCTGTCATTAAAGCTCGACAGCTAGCCATCTATCGAGCTTAAGAAGCTGTTCCAGCCTTGTGGCTTGACAGCTGCTCGACAGCAGCTTGATAGATAGACATCTGTTGAAGTTTATGAAAAACAGATTTTCAATTTTGTTTTGACTCCAATCCGTGATTGTGTGTTTGGGCTTTCTTTTCTCACGACTCTAGACATATAAAAGGATTATTTTAAGAGCCATCAAAATGTTCACAAGTTGTACAAGTGTTGAGCAAAGTTTGTTCAAGCAAATTGTGATTGGAGACAGAGTTTTGCCCTAGTTCATCATTCTTGTAGAAGTTGCTGTGTTTGTGCACCGTAGGGTTTTGTAACCAAGCATCTTCTTGATCTTCATTGTGGATGAACTGAAAAACTTTGCAGCCAACAACCTTCTCTAGTTGGTGATTGAAGTCGCGTACTGGGATCCGCACAATTGGTTAGTCACGTACTAGGAGCCATGCATCAAAAGGAGAAATTGTCACTACAGAACAAGTCCAATTAGGTATTAGGATAAGAGTTCAATTGTAGGTTGGTATAAGGTACTGAGATTCCTTTACTTGTAATTGCTTGTTGTGATAGTAGTGGAATATCGAGAGTGGTGACCTTAAAATCACCCCGTAGGGTTTTTGCCGTGTAGGTTTTCCCCATTCGTAAACAAATCACCGTGTCAATTTAATTTCCATTGCACTTAGTTTAATTGGTGATTTGTTTGTGCTACCACGCTTTGCATGTTAATTTGATTAATTAATAAATTTGGCTAATTAATCAATTAATTAATCACAAGAGGTCAATTCATTTTTGGCCTATCAAAAGTAACAAGTAATTAGTTACAATTTGCCAAGTAAAATATTTGTGTAAAAATTTGTGATATTTTATGTGATACTATAATTACTTTTCTTTTTCATAGTATTTAAATGAGGTTTCAAAAAATAAGAGATTGTAAATTGAGATTAAGTGCAATACCTGACTAAGATTGAAGGTTGAGAAAAGCAACTTCTAATCTTAGCAACTAAATTAAATATATTAAAAGGAGATTAAAAAAGTAAAATAAGTAAAAAAATTTGTTAGAAAAAAGTAGGTTAGTTGTATAAGTAGTATTGCTAGATATCTTATACAATCATTAAATATTTTACCAGTTGAACTAATTAGAACCCACATTGTTGCACCTAATTTCAATCCAAGAGATTGTGTGGATTTGGTGAGACATAACGGGTCAATATATCTGTAGGGTCACGTTTTGCAGCCCAAGCTCAAGATGTATGGGATCTTGGACCAGTGAGCCCCGTACAATAAATTTGTAGAGAGCGGGTCAAAGAGCTAGGTTTTAGTGCATGGATAACAATTAATATGGTGTTTAAGACAATCAAACAGAGATGAACTGAGTTTATCAAAGAAGGTTTGCCCTCGGCACAATCCGAGGATCTTTGTTCTAGTACTTGTTGAGTGGTTGTGGTTCTAGCCCCCCTTCAGATTGCCTCCCGCCCCCATTTTATACTAGCTTCCCTCCTCCCTACAACGTCCACGTGTAGATTTAGATTCATAGTGCTGATACTTGTCCCATCAACCCCTCCCCAAAATCGTTGAGAGTGGTTGTAAAGGCTGAAAAGCGTGGCTCTGTTAGGTACAGAGCACTTAATGCAGTAATGATAGCTTTCCCTTAGATATTTCCATTCCTTCCGCTGTCCTTGTCTATCTTAGTACTTATCCTATTCCATGGAATGACCCGGAGTGTCACTCTCAGTGGCAGGCTGTTCTCTTTGTCCTCGGCCATACCTAGCCGAGGAGGGGTTCTTCCTTTGACTGGACCCTTGGCCCAACATATATATTGATATGGGTTCCCTGGTCTGTTACCCCCACAATAGCCTCTCCGGATTCTTCTTTTCTTCCCCATGGGAGGAAAGAAGGATCTCAATGTGATGATAGTTCTTTCGCGCCCATTCTAAACTATGTCTGATTGAAAGATATTCTTTTAGTTCATCCAAGTCGCGTTCCTGCTGTTTCGGTACACGAGGCGTGCTTTCATTAAGGTCTTTTACGAGGTGACACAAATCCAACGGTTGAAGACTGCTTTGGAAATTGAGCAAAATTTATCTCGCTTGTAATTCTTTCTTTTAAATTCAGGCGAATTAATTGCCACCGAGTTTACCTCCTATATAAGACACATGGGAGGGGGTCATTCTTCCTCATTTACAGATCCTTCAGTTCTGCGGGAGTTTCAAGCTCTTAACTCTTCAGACGTTCCCAAGGGCTCCACCAAGGTGGTGATTGAGGTCTAAGGAATGAAGTGGCCAAGGATAAAGGTGAGGGTGAGGGAACCAAGTCCTCTTCAGAAGCCGAGGACGTCACCAAGATTTAGGATGACATAGTTAAGGCAAGGGAAGCAGAGGGCAAAGACATTTCTTCCATCCAAAGCAAGAAAGAAATCTCTCTTCCTTCAGCCAAAACCCAAAACAGGTGTAGATCGCATCAGATTTTTGGTGCGAAAAAATTTGGGTCTCACCCGGCGCCGTGTGTCACGTGTTCATAAATGTGGAGACGAACTAAGGTTGATCAAGCAAACCAACAAGAATGCGGGTAAGCAGGTGTTCTATTTCTCAGCCTTGATAGCAGAACATCTTGTAGTTAGGAGAAGAGGGGTCCATCAAACGCTCCTGCCTCTTCTTCTTTCTCATCGCTGGTACCATCTATACTGGCTCGATTGTTGCTAGAACAAGATTGTGGATCTGGGGTCTTCGCTTCTTCTTCTTTCTCATCGCCAGTACCATCTATACTGGCTCAATTGCTATTAGAAGAAGATTATGGATCTGGCGTCTCCACTTCTTCTTCTTTCTCATTGCCGGTACCATCTATACTGGCTCGATTGCCACTAGAACAAGATTGTGGATTTACCGTTCCTATGGGCTGCTTTTTATAGTTAGCTTTTTGAAACAGGCTTACCTAAGCCCTTTTGTATACGATGTACTTTCCCTTTATTTAATAAAAAGATAACTGCATTTTACTTTACGAACCTTTCCTTTTTTGCAATGATTGTTTCATGAATGGGTGTGTTGGTATTTTTCTTTCAAATAGTACTTGGAATTGATGCTGTTGATGGTAATGAAAAGTTGTCACCTTGAGTTTATCAAAATTGACAGGCACCCGATCACTAACTTTAAATAAGTTAACTATGTAGGACTAATCAGGAAAATAATCGTGTGCTCTATACTGTGAACAGTGCAACCATCAAAAGACGTGGAATTTAAAGTAAGTGATCCAAGGGGACCACCAGGTAATAAGGCTCTTTTCAACATTTATGATGATGTTATAGCGTTAACTTCCCTTAAGCGTCTAGTCCGAGGACTCAAGCATGCGTTAGGTTCTATTTAAGCACTTTAAAAGTTGTCACAGAGTGTTAACCTTCCCACATCATCTGGTCCGAGGACCGAGGCATGATTGAGTTCAGCTTAAACATTTAGAAAGTTGCTAGTGCGTGTTAATTTCCGCAAAGCAGGAGGTCCGAGGACCTGACATAGCTAAGGTTTTGTTTAACAGCTTCAAAAGATTCCAATGCAAGTTAATTTCCCCAAAGCATGAGGTCCGAGGACCCGACATAGCTAAGGTTCTGTTTAATCACTTCAAAAGATCCCAATGCGTGCTAATTTCCCCAAAGCAGGAGGTCTGAGGACCCGGCATAGCTAAGGTTCTGTTTAACCACTTCAAAAGATTCCAATGCGTGTTAATTTCCCCAAAGTAGGAGGTCAGAGGACCCAGCATAGCTCAAGTTCTGTTTAACCGCTTCAAAAGATTTTAGCTCATGTTAATTTCCCCAAAGCAGGAAGTCCGGGGACCCGGCATAGCTGAGGTTCTATTTAACCGCTTCAAAAGATTCCAATGCGTGTTAATTTCCCCAAAGCAGGAGGTCCGAGGACCGGCATAGCTAAGGTTCTGTTTAACAGCTTCAAAAGATTCCAGCGCGTGTTAATTTCCCCAAAGCAGGAGGTCTGAGGACCGGCATAGCTAAGGTTCTGTTTAACAGCTTCAAAAGATTCCAGCGCGTGTTAATTTCCCCAAAGCAAGAGGTCCGAGGACCGGCATAGCTAAGGTTCTATTTAACAGCTTCAAAAGATTCCAGCGCGTGTTAATTTCCCCAAAGTAGGAGGTCCAAGGACCCGGTATAGCTAAGGTTCTATTTAACCGCTTCAAAAGATTCCAGTGTGTGTTAATTTCCCCAAAGCAGGAGGTCCGAGGACCTGGCATAACTGAGATTCTGTTTAACCACTTCAAAAGATTTCAATGTGTGTTAATTTCCCCAAAGCAGGAGGCCTGAGGACCCGGCATAGCTAAGATTCTGTTTAACTGTTTCAAAATATTCCAGGGCATGTTAATTTCCCTAAAGCAGGAGGTACGAGGACCCAGCATAGCTGAGGTTCTGTTTAACCGCTTCAAAAGATTCCAATGCGTGTTAATTTCCCCAAAGAAGGAGGTCCGAGGACCCGGCATAGCTAAGGTTCTGTTTAACCGCTTCAAAAGATTCCAATGCGTGTTAATTTCCCCAAAGCAGGAGGTCCGAGGACCCGGCATAGCTAAGGTTCTGTTTAACCGCTTCAAAAGATTCCAATGCATGTTAATTTCCCCAAAGCAGGAGGTCCGAGGACCCGACATAGTTAAGGTTCTATTTAACAGCCTTAAAAGATTCCGGTGCGTGTTAATTTCCCCACAGTAGGAGGTCTGAGGACTCGGCATAGCTAAGATTCTGTTTAACCGCTTTAAAAGATTCCAATCCGGGGAAACTGTGCCAACTAATTTTCCATCGATGCCTCAATTCTCGGCTTCTTTCTTTGATGGGAATTCAGCGAATCGGGCTACTAGACCCGCGAGAACTAGCCCCTTGACAAATGTACAGGGCATATACTTGATGTCAGAAGTCCCTAGAACTGTGCCCTATTTTGCAATTCTCCCGGCGTTATCAGTACTTTGAAGTGTAGACCTGAGCGAAAGCTGAGTTATGACAACAACTGTGTGTTCTTGGAAACAATGGGGAAGCTTTCGTGTAGCATGCACCACCACCAAAATGGTCTTCTCAAGGGACTCTTGCTGATGGGAGCTTGATCCTACCATGATTAACCGTTGCACTCACTAACACACAAGCTCTTCCCACAGACGGCTCCAATTGTAGGGTCACGTTTTGCAGCCCAAGCTCAAGATGTATGGGATCTTAGACCAGTGAGCCCTGTACAATAAATTCGTAGAGAGTGGGTCAAAGAGATAGGTTTTAGTACATGGATAATAGTTAATATGGTGTTCAAGACAATCAAACAGAGATAAATTGAGTTTATCAACGAAGGTTTGTCCTCGGCACAATCCGAGGAGCTTTGTTCTAGTACTTGTTGGGTGGGCGTGGTTCTAGCCCTCCTTCAGATTACCTCCTGCCCTCATTTTATACTAGCTTCCCTCCTCCCTGCAATGTCCACGTGTAGATTTAGATTCATAGTGCTGATACTTGTCCCATCAGCCCCTCCCCAAAGTCGTTGGGAGTGGTTGTAAAAGCTGAAAAGCACGGCTCTGTTAGGTACAAAGCACTTAATGCAGTAATGGCAGCTTTCCCTTAGATATTTCCATTCCTTCCGCTGTCCTTTTCTGTCTTAGTACTTATCCTATTCCATGGAATGACCCGGAGTGTCACTCTCAGTGGCAGGCCGTTCTATTTGTCCTCGGCCATACCTGGCTGAGGAGGGGTTCTTCCCATGGTCGAGGAGGGGTTCTTCTTTTGACTGGGCCCTTGGCCCAACATATATATTGGTATGGGCTCCCTAGTCTGTTTCTTCCACAATATCATTTATGATATTTAAGAATGATTAATTGCTTTTCTTGAATCTTCATAAGAATCAGTGCTTTTTGAACGTGAGGATTCCGAAGAAGGCACAAACTCGTGATGCACGTGTGGAAAAAACAAAGAAATAATATGTTTCGTGTTAAACCGTATCATTTTCTGAATTAACAATCAAGAAGTGGAAAGTGACAGTGTTCACTGTTCAATTGCGTAAGCTTAAATCAGTTCCATTTTTGTTTTGTTTTTGGTAAACTGGATTAGTTGCATTATAGCATCCACAGCAGTGGAGCTAAAAATTTAGCTATTTAGCTCCACCAAAAGTTACTTTATCTATTTTACCTACACACATGCTACTGCAGTAGATCTATTTTAGCTTTCAACATAATAAAATAATATAAACATCACAATAAAATAATATAACCCCTACAATAAAATAATATATCCCACTACCCAAAAAACATCCATAGCACTAACCACAACCACCTTTACCATTAGCCACAACCACAACCACAGTCACAACCACCACCACCACCTCCACCAACAGTCCACAGCACGAGAAAAAAAAAAAAAAAAAAAACCCAAATCTCCAATTTTTTTCCTCAACCCAGACCAAACAAAATCACAAATCACAAAAAAAATAAAAAATCACCAATCATAAACAAGCACAACGTCGGCGAGGTAGGTCAGCAGAAGGGGTGGGTTGGCGAGCTCCATGGGTTTCCTAGTCAGGTACCCAATATCCACGAGCAAGCACAACCACGAGCAAGCATTCCGATCGGCGGCGTGGGTTTGAGGCTTATCGGCGACTTGGGACGGTTGGTGGGTCGGTGACGTCGAGCTTCGATGGCAGTGACGTTGACGATAAGTTGGGCCGGCGGCAGTAAACAGAGTGAGCTTGAGAGACCAGAGTTGAGAGAGTGAGCTTGAGAGAGATAAGCTTCAAAGATGAGATGAGAGTGAATGAGAGAGAGAGAGGCATGGTGTGATAAAAGAATGAAAAAAAAAAAAAAAAGGAGCAAGTGGTATTATTTTAATCACTAGGTAAAATAAAATAATATTTTTTTTGTTTAGCTCTCATGAACAGTGCACATCTACCTATAGATGTGCACTGTAACAATGGAGCTAAAAAAAAAAAGATTTAGCTCCACTGCTGGAGCATGGTTTTGGTGTTTGAGGAGCTAAAATATAGCAATATACCAATATAACACCACTGCTGTGAGTGCTCTTATTGTATAATAATAAAAATTGTAGTTGCATTATGAAAGTATATCATAGTTATTATAACATCATCAATGACCAGTGAAGAACTTATGAATGGGTTGAAAATTAAAAATAAAATAAAAAATTCAATTCCAACCGTTAAATAAAAAATGTTAAAAAGAAGTATTAAAAGTTAATGCTAAATTTTTTTTTTTTTTTTGAGAAGTGTTAAAAAGTTAAGAAAGGTACAAAATTTTGTGAGAAAAATGTGGGTACTTACTTAGTATTGCACATGATCTCAATCCTTTCAAATCTGTCAAAAATTAGTAGTTTCATGTGCATTAGCTGTCTCTTTGGTGTTGTCAACAAGAAATAACTTTATCATAAATAGCTTTACCCAATTAACTAGGAATTAGTTATTATTATCCACTAGTGGGGTATTGTCATATATGAAATTGCCTATTTATTTGTAATTTATTTGCATAATATAAGATTAAAAAAAAAAATTAGTTCATTTTTAAAAAGCTAAAAAATATAATTTTGAAATGAAACTTAGGTAAAAAGTAATGTGAACTAATAGTCCGGATTATATCCTTGTCCATAGAGAAGACAATAGACAAGAGTAACATCGATCTTCATCCTTCTTGGTAACTGCCAGATGAAGTGGAGACCATTCACCCACAATCAATGATGAATCGTTACATGACAATAATAAGTCTCTATACTGTTGGAGAGACATCCTATCATTAACACCCTACAGGGGCGTTACAGATACCATATTGAAACCACCATTAAGGCACCACCAACGGCTAGAAGGAAGAAACAAGCGCATATATATACCAGCACCCCAATACCTGAAAAACGTACTGAAACTTAGCTCATACTCTCTCACACTCTAAGCACTGAATCTTCTTCTTTTCTTCTAGCCATTCTGACTTTATCATCAAAGATTCTGTGGTAGGCACCACACCGGTGACCCACACTTCTTCCATTCATCACTTATCTTTTCAGGATTTGGTTGGCTGTGGACGGCTTCCACTCTTGATGATCATTTTGACTGACGATTTCAGCATCATTAGTTTGGCGCCGTTTGTGGGGAACGACTTTCTTCACACCTAAGTTCGAAATCACAGTTCCACTCAACTCACAAGTCTAGATGGAATCCAACGCTAACTAAAATCCTGCAGCATTAGCTTTGCAAATTCAGACACTTGCAGCCACGGTGGAGGAGCTTACCAGACAGAACCAAGAGATGAGGCAGAGACTACAACAAGAAGACAATCGCTCGGAGAACAACCAGGATGATGACGGAGACAGCTAGAGAAAATGACCAGGCACTCTAGAAGGGGCGAACTCGAATTTTCTCAGAGAAATGAGAAAAGAGATGGACGAGTTGAGGAACATGATCATGGAGAAAACAGACTGAAGCTTGGACAGAATGGTCAAGAAGACAAATTCACCCTTCAACGTGGCGGTCCTGGAATGCCCGGTACCCTCAAAGTTTCGTCTACCACAGCTCGAGCCATTTGACGGATTGAAGGATCCTTTGGATCACCTTAACACTTTCAAGATGACTTTGGGTCTCCAACAGCCCCTTGACGAGATACTATGTTGTTCTTTCCCCACTACCCATAAAGGAGTAGCCAGGGAGTGGTTCACTAAACTACCAACATCGTCCATTGATAACTTTGAGTAGCTAGGCAGCTCCTTCCTTCGCCACTTCGTCGGCGGGCAGCATCCAAAAAGACCAGCTAATCATTTGGTCACCATCAGGCAAGGAGAGAAGGAAACCTTGAGATCATATGTAACACGTTTCACTCGAGAAACTTTGGAGGTAGACGAAGCAGATGATAAAGTACAGCTAACAACTTTCAAGGCTGGATTGAAGTCCAGAGAATTTGTGGTCTCCCTAGTGAAGAATCCCCATAAGACGATGGCAGAATTGCTCTTGAAGGCGCAGAAGTATATGAATGCTGAGGACGCTCTAGCTGCAATAGAAGGAGTAAAGAAGCCCAAGGAGAAGAAGAAAGAGGAAAAAGATGACTGAAGAGGGCGAAAAAGGGATCGGGCAGATCGCCAAAACGTTGAGGGGAACAGATGAAAGGATGAGAAAAACCCTCGTACAGTAAAGTTCACCCCTTTAGTTATGCCCATTAACCAGATTTTGGCGCAGATTAAAGACGAACATTACCTCAAAAGGCCTAGGCCATTACACTCATCTCCCAGTGTGCGCGACAAGAGGAAATACTGCCATGTCCACAAAGTTCACAGGCATTACACAGAGGACTGTAGGGACTTGAAGGAGCAGATAGAAGAACTTATACGGAAGGGGAAGTTGCAGAAGTTCGTGAAGAAGGGAGATTCTAGCAGATCCAGGGATGGTAACAAGGGTCAACACGAAGACTCGCAGAGGGACGAAGACCACATGCCCCTTTGTCCACAAAGCGCCATAGGGGAGATAAAGACCATCACAAGAGGGTCGTCTACAGGAAGTCAGAGGTGCGTGGGTTTCTTCATTTTGTATATGACACTATTGCCACGTACGAAACTTTCATGACTTCATCCTTAAATTTAATTTTTTTGATATAGAAAGAAAAGATTTTTATTAATTAAAAAAAAAAATTCAATCTATATAATGTCCGCTCCATAATGATTGTTTTTTATCATCAAACCAAAACACCAATTAGTTTGAACTCCAAATCTTTTATTCAGCGATATGAAACTTTATTAGTTGAGCTAACTGGAACTCACTCGTAATTCTTTGTTAATACAGTTAAAATGAGCTGAGTTGACTTAATTTGGAGAATATTAGTTACCATGAACATAATAATGGTGCCACAACTTCCACGGGTGATATGGGGGCGGCTGAAATTGCCTCTTGTCTGACCAAAATTAAGGGCAACATGCATGCGTGAGCAGAGATCACATGACTTTTGATCATATTGCAGGATAAGTATATTTTTGATCGTGTTAGTTGGATAAGCATGAGAGCATCTTAGTTATAAGTTTATTAATTCATGTGATAAAAATGGTGTTAAGGGGCCATGCTAGCTTTGTCTTGTCATTCATGGCTATGGACAAAACAAGCCAAAACAATTTAGAAGACATCATTAATCATGTGTACCATACCTTCTCAGCACTACAACTATCACACATGTATTATTTGAGCATTCTAATTGTCATTTCCTTTGGGTTTTTCTTTTTTGGCTTCTTTTTGTTTTTTGTTTACCAACCATTGTGAGTTTGGAGTAGGATTTTTCAACTCTTTTTTACTTGATTCCAGCAATCTCTCTAAGTCACTGTTCATTAGTAAAAAATTGTTTACTAATCAACGGTAGCTCTCTTGGTCTAATGACCTACTATTCGTTAGCCAAAGAATTAATGTGGATAAAAAAATTCAACCCATCAATTAAAATATTCAATTTTTACTAAACAATTCCAGATCTTTTCTCTCTCAACCACCTCTAAACTCAACCACGATCAAAATACAAACTCAAATCACAATTTTAAAACTAATCAAATAAAAAA
The DNA here is from genome assembly GCA_028535165.1 of Quercus tomentella. Lineage (NCBI taxonomy): Eukaryota > Viridiplantae > Streptophyta > Magnoliopsida > Fagales > Fagaceae > Quercus > Quercus tomentella. Next base: position 80,641,340 of record JAPQVY010000068.1, read on the forward strand.
AAAAACGAACAAGTAAATCTGACCCATTTGGTCCATTGTGAGGAGGAGGATGAGTTATTCGCCGACGATCTATGTTTGTCAGAGAGAGAAAGAAAGAAAGAGAGAGCTCTGGTATTCTCTTTAGTTTGGACGAAGTGGTAGGAGAAAAAGAGGAAAGGAGGAAAAAAAAAAAAAAAAGAAAGAGAAAGAAAGAGAGAGCTCTGGTATGTTTTGGGGTTTGGAAGAAGTGGTAGGGAAAAAAGAGAAAAGGAGGAAAAAATAGAAAACAGCAAGGGTACGTGTGTGGTGGAGAAAAAAGAGAGAAAAATAAAGAAAGAAAACAAGAAATCTTATGGATGAAAAAAAATATAAAGATATAAGGGAAAAATAAAATAAAGAATAAGATATTAAAATTAAGAAATACTAGTACTATTGTTAATATATATATATATATATATATATAGACACACACGACTACTCTTGTTATTTTAAATTGTTACCTCAAATTCATTTTTTATGAAGCATTTATATTGAGTATGAGCTTTACTCTTTTGCTTCTTGAGCTATATATCAAATGAATTTAATATATTCCTAGCGCACATGTTAATATAAATGCTTCCTTTTGTAATATATTCATTGACTAAGTTCCTTTGATTTGTTCTCAGGCAATGGATCGAGGTGTTGCACCATCCTCTATTCTGGACTTCTAAGATGAGACTGTCATTTCTTTATAATGTTTGTTGCACTATCCTCCAACTCAAATGGTGTTGAAGATGATGACTCGCATCAGATGTTTCTTGCCACGACAGAGGAAGTGACCGATTATTTATAATGTTTATCAATGATCTGTCTTGCCTGCTGAAAACCATTTAAGACTGAAAGAACTGCTATTTCAGGTTTGTGTCATTGTCAAACTAGCTGACAGATAAGCAGGTGGTGTGTTGTTGGTGTTATATAACAGAGGAGAGGTACAAATACAAGGGCCCATACATTACTTTGATAATCCAAAATTTCCGACTTTTGAAGCAGTTACTTTAAGGTCGAAGCTATGGAATGATCATTTGTACAATTGTAAAAAACAATTATAATAAATCTTTCCTTGATATGTTGAAGAGAGGAGAGAATTGGATACTAAATCTTTCCTTGATATGCTGAAGTGCAATCATTTTTTTATGTAGGCAGTAATTATTAGATTGTAGACCCAGTTCACTCTGGTTATGCCTCACTAGTATTATTTCCTCTGAACGTAAATGCCAACATGGGGAAGGTTCTTTACTATTGACTGAGATTCTGTGAAATCCAAAAAAGATGGACACATTTGACTCTCAATTTAGCAAAGGAGTACAACTGTAAAAGCAAGATTGACGATGTTGGTTTGAAAGTAAATGGTGTACTAAAAGTGTTGAACACCTTCTACCATTCAAAAAATTATATTTTCCATTACTCCTCTTCAATCATCAAATTTTTTAGTTGATTTGTAAGATATTCGACAAAAGTTAGATACAGTGTCTTAACTACTATTCTTTAGGTACATCTCTCAAAATTTAGCCATCTATTTAGTGAAATTAATAACGTTTGTTAACTCTCTATCTGTTTATTTATTTATTTATTATTATTATTTTTTTCACCTGGATGTGTTAGAAAACCAGTGAGGAAACCGCAGAACCCCAACCTCCTTGGATTCTTCTAATCAATTTTGGATGGTCCTTGAGCCGACCTACTCAAAATGCAACAAGTCTACACGTTTAATTGAGTCCATCCCAGTACTGGTGGTTGGATCTAATAAATGGCTTCAGATTTTTGCTCCCAGTACTACTGGTGCTTAGATCTAATAAATGGCTACAGATTTTTGCCCCCAATACTCGGTGATTTTCTTCTTCAGCGTGAGTTGTGAATAGATCTGAAGCCATTGGTTTTTTTGTGGGAAGAAAAAAGGAAAGAAAAAAAAATGTGTCTTTAATTTTGTTTGATATTTAACTAGCTGGAAAGTGGAAACATGGCTGAAAGTGGAAACTACCTAAGGTGTTCCTCTACTTTATTTTTTAAAATTTTTTTCCAAAGAACTTGATAATACATATATTGAGTTGTATTTTTAAAAAAATTGTACAGAATTCGAGTTCTAAGCATCCTTTTTTAATCGGAAAAGCCACATTAGCGACTTGCACCGTGGCAGAAAATGGATAGAACTTGAGTATAAGGAAATTCAGTTCTTTGCAGAAATCGATTTTACAAAAATCGAGTTTTAAAAAATGAGCATTTTGCTAAATAGTTTCGAAAGAACCACATTTTGCTATATAGTTTTAAAATTAAGGGTATTGACCTATTTTGGCCTCCTTTTGGCTTCAAACTTTAAAGTTGTTTCAAAATTTTTAATTGTGAGGGTCATATTTTTCATGTGTTGGCATGTCATTTGACAAAACACACTTATTTATAATTGTGTAACTCTAAGTGGTTTCTAGAATATCATTAAGTATGTTGAATAAACAAGACAAGTGGTATTATTGAAGACATGAAGACTACACAAATAAACAAGTGAAGAAAACTCGAAAAAATGAACCTCGACACTAGTCTCGATATTAGCATCTATCGAGAATAAGTGAAGAATCTCGATACTAGTTTCGATACCTCTCGATCTTTCCAGTTCGTAAATCTAGAATTCTCAGATTTGTTTTTCGTCTCATGATGACTTTGATTACTAGGGTTTCGTTCACTAAACCTCTCGGGGATATAAAACCTTTATTTTAAAGTCATCATAAGATATAGAGATTCAATTAAAGAACTCATACACTGTTGTTGAAGGTTCTGCATTCTTATGCACCTTAGGGTTTTGTAACAAATTGCTTCTAGATCTTCAACGTGTATTAAAGTGAAAAACTTTGCATCCAACAACAAACATCAATTGCTAGGAGTTAGTCACGTACTGAGATCCATGCAAAGGAAGAATTCTCTATAAGATGAAGTCCAATATTAATTGGGGATTGGTGTAAAAGATAAACTGTAGGTTGATATTTTGGGATAGTCTTGGGTAATGGTAAGATTCCTTATACTTGTAACCGCTTGATTCTTGATTAGTGATTCTTGAGAGTAGTGACTTGAAAATCACCTAATGGAGTTTTTGCCTTGTGAGAGGTTTTTCATTAGTCAACAAAGCAGCGTGTCAATTTAATTTCCGCTCCACTCTAGATTATTTGGTGATAAATATGTAAAATCGAGGTCAGGAGCATTGATTCTCAACAAAAAAAGGGCCAGGAGCATTAAAAGAATTAATTTGGGTTGGTAAGTATTATTTTCACAAAAGCGATAGATGTCTATCGCTTTTGTAAGTATTATTTTCACAAAAGCGATAGATATCTATCGCTTTTGTGTGAAAATAATACTCACTACAAGAAATCTGGGTTTAGGCAGCGTTTTTTTTAGCGACGTTTTTAAATTCGCCACTATAAATAGTAAATTGTGACGTTTTTAAAAAACGCCGCTAAAGAGTGATCCTTTCGCGACGTTTTTCTTAAAACGTCGTTGTAACCCAAAACAATAGCAGCGTTTCTTAAAACGCCGCAAAAAGTACTGTTTTAGCGGCGTATTTTTTGTTTATAGCGACGTTTTCTAAAAACGTCGCTAAAGTTTTTAAAGAACTCCCACCGTATTTTCAAAAAAATTTTGGGGAAACAAATAGCGACGTTTTCAAAAACGTCGCTATATGTTTCGCCAAAATTTTTATCCTCTTCTAGTTCAAAATTTCGCTGAGTGGCGCTAAAGTTTTTAAAGAACTCCCACCATATTTTCAAAAAAATTTTGGGGAAACAAATAGCGACGTTTTGTATAAACATATAGCGACGTTTTCAGAAACGTCGCTATATGTTTCGCCAAAATTTTTATCCTCTTCCGGTTCAAAATTTCGCTGAGTGGGAAAGTTCCCACCGTTTCTTCTTTTTGTTTTGGATAAACATATAGCGACGTTTTGGATAAAGATATAGCGACGTTTTGAAAACGTCGCTATATGTTTCCCTTTCAAAATTTCACTAAGTGGGAAAGTTCCCCCCATTTTGTCCTTTTTTTTTTTTTGGTCTCCTTTCCTTACACGTTTTTTCAGTCCTTTTTCTTTCTTATCACTCTTTTTCTTTCTCAAACAAACTTCCCTTCCCACTTCCATATTCTCCCCCCTCCCACCCTTATCACTTCTTCACACTTAGGTATTGCCAACCATTGCCGCCGCCGCCGTTGCCACCGCCAACCCATTCATGTACGAGTTCTTCCCTCTCTAGCCACCACCTACTGCCACTACCATTCTGTTTTCCCTCTTTTTTGGTGTTCAAGTTTCTTTAAAGTGTAAGTCTTTGTGTTTTGGCTTATGGGTTTGCTTTGATTTGATTTTCCTTTAATGGGTCATGGAGTCTTTGTATTTTGACTTATGAATTTGCTTTGATTTAGTTTTTCTGTAATAGGTCATGGAACTTTTGTGCTAATTTTTTTTGTTTGCTTGTTTTGGTTGGAGTTTGGTACAGAAAACTCTTATTCAAATTTGGATTTTTGAGCAAAAAGTCCTAAGCATCAAAGGCTAAATCATTGTAAGTTTATGTACAAGTTTGTAAATCTTGGTTTTTTTTTTTTCCTACAATTTTTCTGTAGTGTGTAGATTTTGAATTTTTTTTGTTATTAGTTTTGTGGTTTAGCTAGCTTAAAATTAATTTTTTAAAAAAGTTCACTACCCACTAATGTGTAAATAATCTCAACTAAATGCTCTTTATATGTATATATATATATATATATATATATATATATATATATATATATTTATATATTTATATATTTATTGTTACTAAATTTTCAAGCACCATGATTTATTAACATTGGACATTTGATATTGTGGAATAATGATGATAGGTCTATTTGATCTATTACAAGCTTATTGCAAGCATATTTTAGTTATTGTTGAATTTTTAGTAGTTTTATATAGCATTTTTAATATATTTTTTTTTTAAATAATGAGTAGGTTTTGCGACGTTTTAAAAACGTCACTAAAAAGCAAAAGGAAAATGCTTTTGTGACGTTTTTGAAACGTCGCTATTGGTGTGATTATTGCGGCGTTTTATAAACGTCGCTAAATGTATTTTCTTATATTATGTACGAGAATGTTATATTATTTAGTGACGTTTTATAAAACGTCACTAAAAGTTTCTGAACGCCAATAAAGAGTACCATATAGTGACGTTTTTCAAAACGTCGCAATAGACCTATAGCGACTGCTCTATTGCGACGTTTTCGAACGTCACAAAAAAAAAACGTCGCTGTAGGCCATTTGTGTCTATAGCGACGTTTTTTGGGTTTTTAGTGACGTTTTACAAACGTCGCCTAAACCCAGATTTCTTGTAGTGACTTACCAATCCAAATTAATTCTTTTAATTGAAAAGTTAATGGATGCCCAGGGGAAGAGCGTTGGTTTAGTAAATATTTTTAAGAAAAAAAATGTAGTTGCCATTTGGAAAGCAAGAAGCAAATTACTTGATGCGGGTCGGGTCAGTTGACCTGTATTTTTTCACATGAATTTGTTTTTTAAGAAAAAAATGTATTTGCCATTTGGAAAGTAATGAAACTAATTATTTGATGTAAAATGAATTATTTTGAATTCACCACTCATATTAAGAATGAACTCAACTAAACAAATTTATACTTTTTCAATAATTTTAAAATTATACAAATTTTAACACTACTAAATAAAACAAAATAGCACAAAAGATAATTAAAACAAACACACAAGTTTCATTTCTACACAATATCAACATCCCAAAACATAATACAAAATTAAAAATGCCGTATTGGATAACTAGTTTGGCAAAGAACAAATGCATATAAAAAATTTACAATCTTGATAACTAATTTTATAATCTAATATCAATCATGTCATTGGCACTCTATTTCAATTTGATAATATACATTAAAGTTTGATTTTTACATATTTGTACATAGTCTTTTTTATGAATGTCATGTCATTATTAAGCAACACACACTCAAGTCATAATGCATCCATAATTTATGCTAATTTCATTGATATAATTTGGCTTCATTTTTTTTCACACTTATTAATGTTTCTCATACATGTCTATAATTTTAAATATATATTTTTAATTCTACAGTAATCAGATTCTCTTGACATGTACTTTGTTATTTAATATTTGAAAATCTTTATCATTACAAAATGTCTCAACTATTCATCTTTTAGTTAATCTGCATGCAGTTATGTACATGTCACAATTTTTTCCTTAAATCCATTGTATCTAAATGATTTTAAATATATATATATATATATATATATATATATTTTATGGTGTTATCCAAAATATGTTAAAAATTGATGATTTTTTTTTGGTAAAAAAATTAATAATGTCCATTATATATTGCCAATTGAGTTTGACTTGTGTATTATAAAGCTCACATCAAACAATTATACCAACAATGTCTTAATTTTATTTTCTTTTTACCCAAAAAAAAAAAGTTTTAAAAAATTGGCCAAGTCACAGGTTGGGAAGACTCGCAAAAAAATTGGTCTAGGTCACGGGTCAACCCGTTTTTGTTTCAGGTAAAACAAAAATATCTAGCCGGGTCGGGTATTTTCAGATTAGGTCAACAAAGTTCGACCTGTTTTGTCATGTCTAGGTGTATCACACCTGTGTAACTACTCTCTCACATGTGGGCAAGACACTAGACACACCATGTGACAAAGTGATTATATATGTTCAATGCAACAAATGCCTTCTCTATCTTTAGGCTCTAGTGATTTACATGGATATTGTCAGATAGATAAAATATTACATTTTGGGATTTGGATTTGATGTGCAATTGCACTTTCATGTGAGAGGAAAAAAAAAAAAAAAAGGTAAAAAAAAGATAAAAGGCTTTTTATTTTTAAATTCAATGACTTATATTAAAATTTAACTTTTCAAGTTTCAATCTCAACACTTGAAAGTGATATTGCATAATGTAATAACCGAATCTCAATCCTAAATTTTGAACCAACAAATGAGAGACAAAGAAAGAAGGAAGTCATTCACGATGAATATAAATTTAGCGAAACATTTGGAACGGATGTTTTAAGTTGAAATTATCTTTTAAAAAAAAAAAAAATTGAAACTACGGTTATTACTAAATTCATAACAACTTCCAATCGTATCACTCCATCTTAGCTGTTCTTGTCTTCATTCTTTTCTAAGCTTCCTCTCTGCCGACACAAAAAAAGGTGGTATTTTTGGGGTCACTACATTTATTGCATTGTAAAAGTGTAATTAGCCATAGTTTTGGGGGCAATGAGAACAATATTGATTTTTTTTTTTTTTGAGAATCAACAATATAGACTTAAAACCAGAGCACTAGAGCGCTTTTTAATCAGCCAAGCAGGGCGTTGGCATTGAAAAAAAAAACATCTGTTGTTTAGCAATCTATAATAACTCCGACAATCTGTAATGGAGGACGATTCCATTGCTGAAATGAAGACACAACGTGATGATGAAATGCAGGAAGAGCCTGAAATCCTACAAAAATTGCGAGTAAATTAGTCATAATTAAAATATAATATAATATTAGAGAGGACTTCTTTTATTTGAAGGCTTTAGGTGACTGCCTTAGAGCATCCCCAGCCGGCCTTGGAAATGTCAAACGTAAGCAACATTTGGCATTTAGGCCCAAATACACCTAGCAGCTGGAAGGCCAAAAGTGGGAAATTGCAAAATTTTTTGGCATAGTCCATGGCGTACTATGCCAGTACTATGCCAAAAATAATATTAATATTTTATTCAGCTTTTTTTTCTTTCTCATCTCTCATCTATCTCTCCGTCTTTCTCTGTCTCTCACACTTTCCTCTCTATCACACTCTTAGATACTCCATGGCGTTGAGCATCACGCACCACATTGGAGCTCTCGCCGGAACTCCAAGCCGATCTCTCCGTGATAAGAGCCGAGACACGAGCCGATCTCTCCGTGATGATGCCGTTGGATAGCGTGACGATGAACAACGCGGTGAATAGGTGGAAAGCGATGAACGTGAGTTTGCAGGTGCTGAAGAGTGCTGGAGTAGAGGGGATCATGATGGACATGTGGTGGGGATTAGTGAAGAGAGAGGCGGCTGGATTGTACAATTGGGTTGGGTATGGATCGGTGCAAATTGGTGGGTTTCTCGGTGGAGATTGGTCGGTTGCCAATGTCGTCGATGATGGTTTCGCTCAAGATCGTTGATGACGGTTTCGCTCAAGATTGCTGATGTCATCGATGATGGTTTCGCTCAGTGGATGTGGCAGTGATCTGGTGGGTTTTTTTTTCCTTAATTTGGGTTTTTGGTTCTGGTGGGATTTTGGTGGGCATGGTGGCGTGGTAGGAATGGTGGTGGTGGTGGTGGTGGTGTGGTGATGATTGGGTTGTTTGGTTGTTGAGAGAGGGACAGAGACTCAGAGAGCCAGGGATAGGGATGAAGAGAGAGGAGTGATTGATAACTTTTAAATATTATTTTATTATATAATTTATATTATTTTAGTGTGTAGGATTGCAAAATAAAAGTTGGGATGTTGGAAGTATTGGAAAATGGTATGGTATAAGTAGTAAAATAGCTTTTTGGGATGGTAAAATAAGATGGGATGACATTTCCGGATGGAGATGCTCTAATTAATAGCATTTATGCTGGAACCGGCCCTAATCAAATAGATAAAATACTACATTTTGGGATTTGGACCCAATGACAAGTGTTCACTTCAATGTTGCTGGTTTGTACTCCTTAAACCTTTCAGCCAATACTTCACATTTTTGGCTAGCTAGTTTAATGCAATTTCCCTTTAACTAAAAAAAAAAGAAAAAGTGAGAGACAAAAATTAAAAGGTAAAAAAGTTACCATGTTAAGAAGTTAATTTTTTTTATCATCCAAGGGCAAATATTAAAATTTAACTTTTTTAGCTTAAATAATCCCAACCTTTAAAAGTGATATTCACAATGCAATAGTTGAAATTGAAATTGAAAACATTTTCTGAAAACAGGGAACAGCTTATTTAGTTGAAACTAAAAACATTTTGTTGAAAGTATTGTAGAAAAAACTAAAAGTTAGCTGAATAGTACAGTGAGATACATAAATAATACCAAAATGTACAATGAGACTCATAAATAGTAGCAAAAATAAGCTAAAAACTCTAATAAGTTGTGGATTTCATCACTTCCCAAACAAACTCTTAATCCTATTTTTGGACCAATAAATGTGAGACACAAAGAAGGATGGAAGTTATTCACAGCGAATATAAATTTTAGGGAAAAATACATTTTTCTACCTGAAATTGTTACCTCAATTGCACTTAACCCCCTAAACTGTTGAAACATATGATTGATCCCCAAAGTTATAACTATCTTTAATGTCCCCCATGCCATTTGTTTTGGTGTTAGGTCCTTAGTATTAAAAAACCAACTTAAGCCTCTCTCCAAAACAGACGGTTGAAGGTAAAATGATCTTTTAATACAAAATTCTATTAGAATTAATAGTAAAATATATGGAAGGGGGTTAAGTTTAATATGTTTTCAAAATGGGGGGGTCGCTTGTGCATTTCAATAATTTAGGGGATTAAGTGTAATCGCAGCAATAGTTTATGGTGAAAAAAAATGTATTTTTCCCTAAATTTAATCCATATTCAAATATTCCTGCTATGATGTTACCAGTTTTGTCGAACCTACGTCATATATTTTTACGACTAATCCATTCATCTCAAAATCTCTCTACCTATGTCAACTTTCATATACTTCCACCTGCAGACTCAGTCCCTTTCAAATCTCAATCCAATCTGACCTTATCTCCAAGCAATCTCTAATGATCCAATCAGATGGCCCCATGTTGTTAGATATTCTTGTCTCCGTTCTCACTAACCTTCCTATTTGCCTTTGACACAAGAAAAACGTGATTTTTTTGGGATCACTAGATTTATTGGATCATAGATTGTAATTAGTCATAGTTTTGATGGCAATGAGAAAAATGACTTGAGAAGAGCACTAGAGTGCGCTATTTAAGCAAATTGTGGGTGCAAGGGGAGTACTCCTCAGCCAAGTGGACTATAGCGGAGAAAGGATGGAGTCGCCACCTAGTTTATGGCCTAGGAACCATGTATATAGCACCCTTACATAGAAGGACTGATCTTATTACCAGAGTATGGGTTCAGAGTTTAGGTATGGCTTAGGAAGGTGTTAGGCACCCAAGTCTACCTGACCTATGGGTTGGCTTCCACTTATTGTGTTTTACGTCTTAATCTCATCAAAGGCATGTTCAATATTGCATACTAAACTCACACACACACTAGCATACATGTAAGCATACAACATGGCATCAATCATCCCAAAACCCTAACATACATCTATCATGGCAACTCATATCAAGCCTAGCATACATCTATCATGCGTATCTCATCCAAGACAACGAATAAACTAGATATCACAAGGGTAGAAACATAGACATGACAGCAAGGTATTAACATCAAATATAACCCGAACATCTAATCATAGTGTCAAAGCATCAAACAAACACATTCATCATGTTCATTATTCAAAATGCATGTTCATGTGAATGCATAACTTACCTCACATACCTTACTACATCACAACACCTATGCATCAATACATGATCATATTAGATGCATATTCATGGCAAAACAAGGAAAGCATTGAAGGAAAACCCTAATCTAACATGTTTAGGATGATTAAGCAAACGAATAGAGAAACAGAGACATACACATGTGGAAACAAGCTAGAACAAAGGCATATTAAATAAAAGAAATAAAGAAATAGAAGCAGAAAAAGCTGAATTAGGGTTTCTGAGCTTGAGTATGCGTATTCACGCATAGGGCCTACATATGCAACCTAATTGTGTGCGTACGCATACTTCGAGTATGAGTACGCATACACGCTTGAAACCCTAACCCAGAAACAATAAGAATAGAAATAGAGCAGTAACTTAAAACGATAAATCTAACAATATAACATGCCTAAAAATGTAAAAAAATAAAACCTAAACCTTACCAAACATGTTATACCATAAATAAATAAGAAAAACAGGAATTAAAACAAGAAATGAAAAGGAAAACAGTCTTAGAACGTATACCTCTGTTAGGCCAAGAATGTATTGACCCCTTGTGATAAATTAACCAATTAATTAGCCAAGTGAATCAATTAAATTAATTAATATGCAATACGCGTGGTAGCACAAATAAATCACCAACTAAGTTAATTTGCAGCGGAAAATAAAGTTGACACGGTGATTTGTTTATGAATGGGGAAAACCTATACGACAAAAACCCTACCGAGTGATTTTAAGGTCACCACTCCCGAGAATCCACTATTATCACAACAAGTGGTTACAAGTAAAGGAATCCCAGTACCTTATACCAACCTACAGTTGAACCCTTACCCCAATACCCAATTGGACTTGTTTTGTAGTGACAATCTCTCATTTTCAATGCACGGTTCCCAGTACGTGACTAACCAATTCAATGTGTGAATCTCAGTACGCGGCTTACTCACCAACTTGAGAAGGATGTTGGCTGCAAAGTTCTTCAGTTCATCAACACGATGAAGATCACGAAGCTCCTTGGTTACAAAACCCTACAGTGTACAAACACAATAGCTTCTTGAAGAGAAATATGAACTAAGGCATATGTCTCCAATTCACAATATGCTTATGAAAAACTTTTGCATTGAGGTACATCCTCTGTGATGGCCCTTAAAACAATCCTTATATATGTTTAGGGTTGTGAGAAAAGAAAGCCCAAACATCTATTCACAGATTGGATGAAAATCACAACTGAAAATCTGATTTTCTTAAACCTTGATAGATAGAGTATCTGTCGAGCAGCTGTCGAGTAGCTGTCGAGTATCGGGCTGAAACAACTTTTTAAATCTCAATAGATATTAGCTGTCGAGATAGCTGTCGAGCTTTAAAAACCAGCACTTCTTCACTTGAATCTTGAACAGACTTGCATGGTTTTAACACTTGAACTTGAAACCTTGTTCCTTGAAGCATTAAACACATCCTAGATCTACCCAATTACAAGTAAAGTGCATTTTGTCAAAGGATTAGCAAATTCTATATTGACATATATTCCTAACATGATTTACGTATGTCCTAATAATCTCCCACTTTGGCAATTCGTGACAAAACCACAACAAACAAATGAACATATGAGAGAAGTCACAAATCACTCAACTCATATTCACTTGTTGAATACAATAAAATCTATCCTAACATAAACTCTTGAAAAATTTTGCAAGAAAAGAGTTTATGGCAAGAAGACTATGACAATCTGTAATTCTGAAACACTTTAAACAAAACTCATCAAGACATCTTAGTGTGAAACAAAAATAAAAGATTGCATACAATATATAAGAAGCATGTGTATAAAGAGAGAAAAGAAACAATACATGTAAAGATTGGTGAAATAATTGTAATAACAACCTCATCATATATATATATATATATAACATCATAAGTACAAGGTTTGCTATCATAAAGTAAGAACAATGTATCTATAAAAGAAGAAAAGAAAAAAAATACATAAGTCCTCACTACATCCCTCAAAAATAAAAACACTCCCCCTAACAAAAATCTCCTATGCTAACTCTCCCCCTATGTACATGATTACTCTCATATCCAAAACTACTCCCCCTTTTTGTCACGATTGACAAAGAGTAAGTAAGTCAAGCAGTCATTTCATCATCACTGGGTGAGCTAGCATCCTCATCCTCATTATCATCATTGTCGTCGGAGTCACCATCATCGTCATCATCCTCATATGCCTCTAGAGAAGGAGAGGGAGACTCTACAAAGCCACCAAGGCGAGCCTGCCATCGAGCAATACGGCCAACACGGGTGTTCACTTGACACAACTTATCACTAAGTGTGTTAAGGTGAGCATTCATGCACTGCAGCTGCGCCATGACCACCTCAAGGGTCACACCACCCGCCGATAAAGAAGGTGCAGATATGGAAGGAGCGGAAGAAGCCGGAGGAGTCACTGTCTTTGTTCGTGGCCGCTTCAGTCAAAGTTGGCCTCACTCCGTCTGACGGCAACAGCGTCTATGGAACACATGGGTGAAAAGTGTGTAGACTCTGGATAGGAGATAGAAAAGTGGCGAAGGATCCACATGATAGCCAAAGGAAAAATGAGCTTATCACAAGTCGCCGGATCCTTTTAGACATCTATGAGGGATAGAATGAAGTAAGAGGGAAAATCAATACTAATTCCCTTAAGAAGGGGTAATAAAAATTGAGCACGTGGCTCTGTGATAGAGTTATAGTGAGACAATGGATGGAGAACGAATGTCATCACCATGTTAAGAAACCTCGGACCTTTTGCAAAGCTCGAGCAAGGGGTGCTTTGACGGTCACCCCAAGAGGAAGGTGTCTCACAGAAGCGAGATGAGAGTTCGTCTTTGGACACAGTCCTTAGATGCTCACAACTAGGGTAGTCAGCAAACTCTACCCTTGGTACGTGTAGCACCTCAGATATAAGATCCGGAGTGACTACCATGCGAGTACCTCGAATGCGAGTGATAAAATGAGGTATTGTATAATCAAATCCGTGCATATTGGACTAAAACTCCTGTATGATCAAGGATGGACAAGTGACTAGGGCCACACAGTGACTCCCAACCCCTACTGTAGATAACAGTGGGAAGGTCAACATCGGAAAAATCCGAAAGAATGACTTGGCGTTCTGAATGAATCCCTCGTCGTGAGAAGTTCTCCAAAAAGTCCTTACGGGCTTTATCATCATAGAACTGGATGTGAGAAGGAATAGGATCAGAGGGGGTAGAAGAAGAAGATGCCCTAGAACGAAGAGGGTTCTGGTATAGAGTAAATTTGCGTTTAGGTGCCATAGAGCAAACTAACGCAATAAAGAGAGAGAGAGAGGGTGAGACATGTAGAAAAGCACCAAACCATTTAGTATCAAATGATAGAAACAAAAAATTGGTACGTATGCATGAAAAATGCATGAACATGTGACATGCAACAGTAAAAGTATCATGGGCTCAGCCCAATCCAAACCTAACAGCATACAACAATTCAACATAATAATCAACATCTAAAATGCATGAATCATAGTTAAAATGTACATGTGATGCAATGCATGATGATTTGAAATCATTTAAACAAAAACCCATCCCAAACATTTTGCAGAACCTCATTAACCTTGAAAAACACCAAATTTTTCAACAAACCCCAAAAGTTAGGTCAGAAAAGATGAAATCCATGATAAAGGAGTGAAAAAGAATCATACCAGAGAAAGGGAGTGATCTTGAGACCAAAGAGAGAATGGGGAGCTGATTTGGAGTGAGAGAGAGGTGTTTGGGAAGGTGAGAAGACAGAAAGGATCAAGAGAGATCGAGAAAAAAATGAGAAAAGAATCGCGCTGACTTTATTTATAGAAATCTCAGTTTCTTGATGGATCGAGAGGTGTCAAGAATTAAAATAGCGAGAAATAGCTTTTGAGGAGCTATCGAGAGGTGTCCACAACAAAAGGGGCTCAATGGATCAAGAAGCTATCGAGCATACAGAAACTTCCTTGATGGATCGAGATTGTGATAATAGCTATTGAGAAAGGAATATGAAGAGCTTAATAGATAGCCTAGCTGTCGAGAGGTGTCTAGCGGCTGTCGAGGTTGCTTAAAACTAGCTTTTCAAAGAATAGAAAACACAGACAAGAATGCAATCAAACATGCTACACAACCAAAGATCCAAACAACATTTTAAGCTCTCAAAAACATCTCTCATCAAGAAAAACATCAAGCATTTAGATCCAAAACACATACACGCACACTAAATAAGTCTAACCAATTTTATATTTCAAAAACAAGTTAAGATAGTTTAGTGAGCATACATTAACACATGTATTCCTTGTGATGGCCAAATCACATTGTACCTGTACATGTATCAAGAGTAGCAAAGAATATTACGTGTTGTGTGTGAAAAACATCGCAAGATTACATAAGTGTCTACATGTTATGATGATTTGAGATATGAGAAAATTACTTTAACTCACACATAATCATAACTACTTGATGGGGACTATTACCTTCGAGGTACATCTTATAACTCTCACATCTCTTAGAAGACACGTTTGCAATCATATATATAAAGCATTTTGATTCTTTTTTCTTTTAATTTTTTCTTTGCATATTTTCTTTTAAGCAAACCATGCATGGCCATATAAAAGAGAGAAAAGAAATACCCAATGATGTTAAGCTTTTGACATTGCACTTTTGTTATGCCGAAACATACAGATGTCATTTCATGATTGGTGGGCAACAATGGTGAGATGGTCATTTATGCTTTTCTCTTAGGATTTTCTAGTCCTTCCCATCAAAAAGAGTAATACGAGTGTTAAGTACAAGAGATTACTTAATCTTACTCATCACAAACACGAGCCACAAAGCTCACATGCTTAGTTGTGCATAGAGATGCTCATCTAAGCTACAAAAGATACAAAGTTTAGAAAACTTTGTTTCAATGGTCATCCATGGTACACAAGTACCAATGTATACAAACACACATTGTTTTTGTATTTTTCTGATTTTTCAATTTTTTTTTTAATTTTTATGGAAAAAAAATAAAGCAAAACTAAAAAATAAACAAAAATAAACATGTTAAACAAAGCAATGCATAAAACTAGACTGACTCAAAACAAGAAAGCAAAACACACAAGTAATGCAAAATCAAAAACAAGAAGGGGAGAGAGAGAAAAAGTGACTAAATCACTTGGAGCCTTTTTCCTTCCACACCTTGGAAGAATCTTTCCATTTAGCAAACCCTTGATCTGGCAGTGAGGGGGAAGAATTGAAACTGTTCAAGTTCGAAAAGAACATGAGGGCTTTGAGAAGATCTCCAAAAGGAGCAAAGGAGGATGAAACTGATTCTAGTTTCCTAATGAGATCATATTGTTACTCTATCGAGTGGCTAACCACTTATAGCAATTAGGTCGAGTATGTCCAGTCATTCCACAATGATGACAGAGATGCTACTTCTTTTGTTTAGGCTTTTGAGTGTTTCCCTTCTTAGTCCTAGGGTTTTACTCTCTTTCTTATCAAGCTTAGGGGGTGCTCCTAAGATAGATTTACCCTTGTCTATGTTTTCACTAGTTAAAATAGTTTTCACATTATTGTTCTCAGATTCCACATTATTAGCAAGTGAAACAAAAACAATAGTACTAGTAGAAGCAATATTGGGAGAAGAGAAATCATACCCTAAACCAGTTCGATTAGAAGCAGATTTCTGAATGCTGAGCATCTCGTCAAGCTTTGCACTTGAAGTCTGTTCCAACTGAGCTCTGACTTGGAACAACTCTACCTCAAACTTCTTGGTCTTCTCAGCCAAGAAATTGTTCTCAAATCACAGTGCTCCAATGGTCTGATTTGTTTTATCAAACTTCATGGAAAACTCTTCTCGATCAAGTTCCACATCACTTAGCTTCTTGGTGGCCAGCCTATATAGTTTCTCATGCTTCTCAGAGACCTTATACAACTTTTCATAGGCAGTGTGGATATCATCTTGATTGTCCATTTTCTCAAACTTAGAATCCACCAAGTCTTCTTCTTCATCATCCCTATCTTCAACAATCCCCTCAGTAGGATTTACGGTGGCAAAGAAGGCATTTAGGATTCCATCATCCTCATTATCAGAATCATCCTCAGGCTTGGTGTCCCTCAAAGTTGCAGCAAATGCCTTACTCTTCCCAATGGTCGTGAGAAATGTAGGGCACTCTTGTTTCATGTGACTGAAGCCTTGACACCCAAAGCACTTTGGTCCTGAGGGAACAGTGTACTGACCGCCATCCCTAGCATCATTCTTTCCTTTGTCTTGGTTCTTGAACTGAAACGAACTGGACTACTTGAGATCTTTGTCAAATCCTTTACCATTTGCATTCTTCATAAACTTTTTGAATTGCCTAGTGATATAGGATTTCATCTTTGAATCTTCATCATCTGAAGACTCATCAGTGTCAATACTCTTGGCCTTCAATGCCATGCTCTTACCCTTGCTTGATTTCCCAATCCTTGTCAAACCTAATTCATAGGTCTGCAAATTTCCAACCAGCTTTGTCAAAGGAATTTTGTCAATATTCTTTGATTCCTCAATTGCAGTGATCTTGGCATGAAATCTCTTGGGTAAAAATCTGAGCATCTTTCTAACAATCTTGGGTTCGGGAATGGTTTCCCCAAGATTAAAGGCTGAGTTCACTATGTCTTTGAGCTTGGCATAGAACTCATCCTCCTCCATCCTCCTCCATCTTGATCTCTTCAAAGTTCATAGTAAGCCTCTGAAGCTTTGAATCCTTGACAGCCTTTGTTTCTTCATAGGTTGTTTAGAGGATGGTCCATGCTTCCTTTGCAGTTGTAGTAGAGGATATCTTCTTGAACTCCTCATTTGTGACCGCACTAAATAACACATTCAATGCCCTACTGTTGAAATTTGCCGCTTTGATCTTAGCATCATCCCAATCGGCTGGCGCTTCTGTAGGCTTAGTCTAGCCTATCTCCATAGCTTGCCACACTTTCTCATCTAATGACTGCAAGAAAGCTCTCAGGCGTACTTTCTAGTATGCATAGTTAGTGTCATCAAATAAAGGAGGTATAATAAGAGATTGTCCTCTATCCATGACAAACAGGGGTTAATGGATTAAACAGCAAAGATTAACACCTAATCAGAGTGTGCCTGCTCTGATACCACTTGATAGGCCAAGAATGTACTGACCCCTTGTGATAAATTAACCAATTAATTAGCCAAGTGAATTAATTAAGTTAATTAATATGCAATATGCGTGGTAGCACAAACAAATCACCAACTAAGTTAATATGCAACGGAAAATAAAGTTGACATGATGATTTGTTTACGAATGGGGAAAACCTACACAGCAAAAACCCCATTAGGTGATTTTAAGGTCATTACTCTTGAGAATCCACTATTATCACAACAACCGGTTACAAGTAAAGGAATCCCAGTACCTTATACCAACCTACAGATGAACCCTTACCCCAATACCCAATTGGACTTGTTTTGTAGTGACAATCTCTCATTTTCAATGCACGGCTCCCAGTACATGACTAACGAATTTGATGTGCGGATCCTAGTACGTGGCTTACTCACCAACTTGAGAAGGATGTTGGTTGCAAAGTTCTTTAGTTCATCAACATGATGAAGATCACGAAGCTCCTTAGTTACAAAACCCTATGGTGTACAAGCACAGCAGCTTCTTGAAGAGAAAGATGAACTATGGCATATGTCTTCGGTTCACAATATGCTTGTGAAAAACTTTTGCACTGAGGTGCATCCTCTGTGACGGCCCTTAAAACAATCCTTATATATGTTTAGGATTGTGAGAAAAGAAAGCCCAAACATCTATTCATAGTTTGGATGAAAATCAGAACCGAAAATCTAATTTTCTTAAACCTTGATGGATACTAGCTGTTGAGATAACTGTTAAGCTTTAAAAACCAGCACTTCTTCACTTGAATCTTAGACATACTTGCATGGCTTTAACACTTGAACTTGAAATCTTGTTCCTTGAAGCATTAAACACATCCTAAATCTACCTAATTACAAGTAAAGTGCGTTTTGTCAGAGGATTAGCCAATTCTATATTGACCTATGTTCCTAATATAATTCACATATGTCCTAACAACTTCAACCACAAAGCTCCTTGGCTTAATTTTGACCATTCTCCTCAGTCAAATCTATTTACAATCAAATACAAAAGTGATTAATAATCTTAAAACTCGAAGATAAAGGCCAGAAAAGGCCCCAATCAGAAAATATAAACTTGAAGATGTTTTGTAAAAAACTCCCACTTTGATTCAGTATTTCTAATGAATCTTAGGTTTTCCCTTAGAATTTTCTGTGTGTTTTGAAAATGTACCATGTATGGCTTTTTATATTGAGAAAATAGGGGTTTAGAACATCTCCCAAACGATGTGGGATTTGTTCCAAACCATAGCTCTAATGCAAAAAAACTTGTGTTTCATAGTTTCTGGAACCCTAACATGCATACGCATGCTCGTGTATGCATACGTAGGCATGAAGCATGTGTACGTAGGTTTGGAGCATGCATACACATACGTGTGTGGTGTACACATTCCCTAGGGTTTCCGTGGCCTTTATTTTCAAAAAATAGTTTTATTCAGCTCATTAGAAGTTATATTTTGCATAAAAACCTTCCTTAAGTCAATTTAAGTCTGATCGGGCCCTAAACTAACCTTGGGCTTTAGAATTTTACCATCATTAAGGAACTAGGGCCTGAGTTGTTAGGGGTACAAAATACAATGTCTATAGATGCCCCTTTTTTTATTCATGAGCTCCGCTAACGAAATCAAAAGAATTAGAGACAAAGCATTTTATTTTGACATATGGCTTAGGCTCAACCCACGCACATGGTACATAACACGCATACATGGGTTGGGGTGTAACTCTGTAGAGTTGTGTGGGATTCATATGTCCGAATTCTCACCTTTGTTGCTTGGGAAACAAGCAACGACAGGTTCACTATCGTAGAACTTATTTTGCCAATTGCAAGCAAAAGGCGAGTGACTCACTATCCTAAAGTCACTAAAAAGAAAAACAAACATGGCCAACGACCGCATCCATCAACCAAACAAACAAGGTGCTCTTACAAGCTTAAAAGGATACATCTTTGTAGTGTCAATCTGGGGCTCTTGCCTCAAACTTCTTTGGGTGGCTTGTACCTCTGGATAATACTCGTCTTCCATCTCTATCTCTACCTGTTCTGGTGAGGCTCTTGCCTCGGGGTAACCTTGGTCTTTATCTCTACCTCTTCTATTGTGCCTACATATTCAATTCCCTCAGGATATGTGCACAAATTCTAGCTTGCATAGGGTTAATGCCTGCATATTTAATTCCCGGAGGATATATGCACAAGTTCTATATTCTTCTTTTCTGACTAGTATAGGGTCTGTGTCTATATATTCAATTCCCGGAGGATATGTGCATAAATTATGTCTTCTTCTATTTTGACTTGTATGGTGTTTGTGCCTGCATATTCAATTCTCAAAGGATATGTGCGTAAGTGGCCTTGTTGTTCTGACTCATGAGGAAGTCCTTGGTGAAAGATCCACTGGGAAGGATGATTTGTTGAGAAGTGTGTTGGGTGACCCACGGGAGAGCCTTCTTGGTGATTTTGACCTACGAGGAAATCCTTGATGAGTTGTAGTCCACTGCAGAAAATATAACTCACTAGGGAGTTTTGATGATGATTTTGACCTATGAGGAAGTCTTTGATGGTATGTATTCCACTGGTGAAAATTTGCTTCTTCTCCTTTATGACTCATTGGGGAACTTGTGTTGATTCCACTCACAAGGGGGTTTTATCAACTTCATGGGGAAATTTTCTTCACAACTCTCGAGGGGGTCGTCCTTGTGCCTTAGACTTGCTGGAGAGTCCTTCTATGATACTGTACTTCACTGGGGATTTAGTTGATGATCTTAACTCACAAGGGAGTTTCCTTAGGGATTTCTATTTCGCCAGGGAATGTTCTTGATGCTTTTAATCCACTGGGGAATGTTTTGAGAGTCTTTGTGTCTTTTACCCAACAAAGGGTATTTCTATAATTTTTGGATGCATTCTTGAATTTTCTTTTGCACTTCCTACCTTCTAGGAACCCACTGGGGGTATTTGGGAATTTATTTTTATTTTAACTAAACTACACATAGTTCAGTGGAAAGGCCTAAACTACGTGTAGTTTATCCATCAGACCTTCCCGCCTCTTCAAATTTTCCCAACAGTTACCAGTAGTTTCTTTTCTTTTTCTTCTTATTTCTCTTCATCTTCCTCATCTCCTCAATTTCTCTCTAACTCTCCAACTTCCATCTTCTTCTTTTTTTCCTACAAATACTCTTTGCCTTTCTCTCATTTCCTCACAATCTGATCTTTTCCTCTCAAATTCTCTCATCCAAAACTCTCTTTCTCTCTCAAACTCTCTCATCTCCATGGCACCCAAGTCCAAGAAAAGCTTATACGTGATTTCCAGCGATGTGTTCAACCTCACCCATTGGAATAGGGCTGTTAGGCTGAATGAGTTCCCTTCATTGACCCATAGGCCATATGATCATCTCTCGGAGAGTGTAAGGATCGGATTGGTAAGTTTTTCAAACTTTTCTCATTTTCTCATTTTGCTTTGATCTTTCATTTTGATCTGTTTTTGGATATGCGATACTTGGGTTTTGCTGTGGGATGAATTTAGATGAAAACCTGGCACTTTAGGAGGAGTAGGAACATGTTTAAGATGAGTTTTGATTGAAATGTTGCTGAAAATGTTGAAGAACACTTCTCTTTCTGTGCTTATGCGAACGTGGGTATTGGCTTGCATTCATGCGTACGCATACTTTACTCATGCGTACGTGTCCATGTTCTTCAGTTTACACAGACACATGATCCAACTTGTGTACGCATGTGATGCCCCTGCGTAGGCACATGCAGGCCCGCATATTCACACCAACACCCAAAAACCCTATTTTGATATTTTAACTCCTTTTTCACTTATTTTCTCACCTGACTGCAATTTTTAATGCTCTATTCTCTTCTTTTTGCTGGTCTTATCTACCTTCTTAAGTAGAGGCAGCACCAACCGTATTGCTGCATGGTATAAGGTCTTAACTGAGGAGACAAAAGGCCACATATATGCTGCGGGCTTTGAGCCTATCATCCGTTTGCTACTAGAGACCTTTGCCAGTGCCATTTTGGTGTAGTCCTTCGCTGAGATGTGGTGGGATACTACCCATAACTTCCATATTTCTGATCGGGAGATGATGGTGACTCCTCATGATTTTCACCGGATGACTAGCCTTAGGTGTGAAGGGACACTCATCAACCTAGGGGGTGCGTCAAACGTGCAGTTGGGCATAAAGTTGCTTAAGAAAAGGTACCCGATGGACACAATCTGTTATTATGATATCGAGACGGATTACAGGCTTTTACTGTAGATGACTCCGAAGACTATGCCTAGATGGCTAAGGCTTTCTTGCTGTATATTCTGGGGGCATGTCTCTTTGCTAAGGGGGGCAAACAGTGTCCTTGAGGTGGTTGTCCCTCTTCCGTGACTTCGAGAAGGCTCGGGAGGCCAACTAGGGCCAAACATGTCTTGCCTATCTGTGCTCCTTTTTGGACACATTCAGCAGAGGAACTCTACGTTAGCTAGTGGGGCCTTGGAAGCTCTTTGAGGTTAGTTTTCTCTTCTTTCATAACTCTTTTCAAGCATGCATTTCCTATCCCTATAATTACATTCATCCATATGTCATCTTGTAAATTGCATTCATATCTATACCTTGCAAACTGTACCCATTCTTCTTGCAAATTGTCATCTTGCAAACTATGTTTTCTCTTTTCAGCGTTGGGCCGTGAAGTATGGTTCTATCACTCGGGGAGTGGAGGTGGATTTAAGGAGCTTCTCCTTGGTTAGGACTCACTTTGACAGAATTTCTTCTTAGGAGCTGAGTTAAACATTCACTATCCTTTGTTACTTTCTCTTGCACTTTCTTAGGATATTTTTTCTAACCCACTATGCTATCACAGGTAATTTGGAGTCCATGGGTAGGTGCTCCTATTGTTGTGGACCTAAACTTGGAGGTTGCTGCCATCATTACTTCCAAAATCACCCAGCCCTTTGAGGGTGCTAGTCTGAAGATTCTTTACTTAGCAGAGAGGGCATGTTTCCAGTTGGTAGGTGAGGATGCACCACGAGTTCTGCTGGATCCTCCATAGTTCATGCTTACCCTGCTTTCCATGACAGACGCTAAGTACCATCTGTGGAGAGATAGCATTCCTTATGCTAAGCATTTCATAGATGAGATAGGGTATGATGATTTTAGTCATACTCGTCTCATGCCCTCCCTCATTTAGGAGGTATGTATCATTTCCTCTCCATTTCCCTTAATTCTTCTTTTCTTGTATTTCTGCACATAGTGATACTTAAATATGATGCTTATATCAGGCTAGCCCTGCTGGTGGTGGTCCTGTTGACCCCCATCATCTACCATGGCCAGTCTGTGCTTACAGCCCTGATGGCTTTGCTCGGGAGCGTGCAGTGGGACTTAACACAAACATCATGGGCTACCTTTTTCTTGAGAGGTACACGAGCAGTGAGTTCTCCTTCTTCCTTGTCTTGTCCTTTTTTTTTCTTGTATCTTTCAACTTTTGTTCTAACACTATCTTCTTTTCAAGTTTAGCCCACTGTACAGGAGCATGAAGAGCTCGTTTGGCTCCTTAAGAACCTCAAGGTAAAGTTGACCTATTATTCCAGATGGATCTATGGTCCTGGAGTGTTTGTCCATCCGGGAGATGATGATGATGATGATGATAAGGGTGATAATGGTGGTGATGGTGGCTCAATGACCAATCCCAACTACCAGTTGAGGAAGAGGCACCATCAGTGATCCTACAGTTTAGACAAACAGACAAACATACAGCATGCCTTCTCTTCTTCTTTTCTTTCTTTTTTTTTTTTTCCTTTTTCTTTTTTATTTATCAAGTATTTTTGCATTTTGGATTTTATTTGAGACACTAGGTTGTATTTTAAGAACTTCTTTTACATTTCTGCTTTTATTTAAGACATGTACTTAATTAACAACTGTTGATGCCCGGCCTCGATCGGGAGCGGAAAAACCGCCGTCGCCGTGCCTTTGTTTGACTACCCGCCATGGCAATAGCTCTTGCTCACGCGGGGCCCTGTTGGAGGGCCCCTCTCGATGATGGTGTGCGTGTGCTTCGCACAGAGCTTCGGGTGCTCTCTCTCTTGGTGGAGGAAGGTAGGTCTACCTTTGGTGTTATGGTTGGAATTTGGGCCAAATTTTAAGGGATTACCAAAGGTGAGTGGAGTCACCACCAATCATTGGGTTTTTCTAAGGTGTGATTGGTCACCTATTTCTAGTTGATTTTATTACCGATCCTAGGTTAAGAAAAATGGCATTTTTCTTAATCTAATGTGGATGGCAAAAATATTGATTCTTAAGTCCGGAAGTTTGGTTACGTGTGGGGAAGGTGTTAGGCACCCCATAACGCCTGTCCAAGGACAGTCCTTTGTTTTGATAAAACCTTAATTTTTGAAAATTGGCAGTAAAAACATGATTTTGGCATTGGCTTCGGGGTTTTGCATGCATAGGGGCTTTGAGGTTTGGCTTTTGAATGGGTGTGGTCCCAATCTATGCTTTCCTAAGGCATTTGAGCAAAGTTCCAGATTTCTATGAGGAAAATTTGGCGACAGTTCACCTTACTTTCATGGCAGAAATTAGGCATCGCTTGCCTTAGGTGACACGAACTGTGACAATCACACCAAAGGGGGGCGAGCAGGTGTATATATATATACATCATGTACAATGCAAGCACACAGAGCAGGAAAGTAAAATGCCTACATCCCTAGAGCATGGCCCAAATTAAAGGTGTAGGAAAGTAAATAGGGGTTGTCATACTTTAGAGATGAGGACGAATGGTACAAGACATGATATACCTAATACAAACCATCTTGGGAAGAAAGGGTGGAGGAAGGAAATGGGCTTAAAAGAGTACATAACCAAATGGGAGAAGCTAAAGTCCTAAACCTACTAACTACCGCCGCTTAGCTCATATCTGCATGCTTGGGTCTGTGCCTTTTTTGCTATGCCTGGGAGACCGTACCCTAGCTCCATGCATTCTCACTCCATATGTGTACATGCAAAGACAAAGACAAGAAACTAGCATACAAGCAATAGAAGGCAAAGATGCAAAGTGTGAATGAAAGAGGTATAAAGCAGATGAGTGTGATAGACATGGCAAGCATAGCAGGAAAGCAAGCAAACAAGCAAAAAGGAAAACAAGCAAGAAAGGAAACAAAAGATGGCGTCTGCAAGGGACAAATGTAGGTTTGGATCGAATGTCCATAACTTCATTGTGTTGAAGTATGGACGACACACTAACAGGCAAGACTCATTCATGGACATGTGACCAAGTGTGTAAAGATGCATAGAAAGCCAACGGGAGGCACAAACAAGCATGGCAAGCATATCATCGTACGGTGCGAAAAAGGGGAAGGTATGCACGAAGCAACCGGAATCATGGCGATGCATCCCAAATGGTTACATCCAAACAAGGCCACATGGGCGTTGGATGTAACCACACAACCACAAACCCACTATGGGCGTCAAAGGTGGCAAAGCCTAGAACTGGAGAGGCTAACACAAGCATAAAACATAGAAGCAAGCAAGCATAGACATGAAAATAGAGTGATCCAAACCCTTTGATATGGGCCTTGGTGTATGGACAATGACAAAGACCATAGGGTCTAGATCGAGTCCTAACCATTAGGCTAAAACACAAGAAGGAAAGATGAAGTGACAAAAGGGCTACAATAGCACATGGCATGGCAAACAAGGTCTAGGCCTAAGCACACGAACATGGCATAGAGCACACAAGAACATGGAAAATAACATAAAGCATGTAGAGAGCATAGATCCAAACACATAAGCATGTGGAAACATAGATATAGGCATATAGGCATAGAAACATGCATGTAAACATATAGAAATTTAGCACATAGACATGGTAGAGCATGAATCCAAGCACATAGACATGTACGGATGTAGATCTAAGCATGAAACATAACAAAAAGCGCATAAACACATAGATCAGGGCAAAGTGTAGACAATGACACCATATAAACATGTGAACATGTAACCTTAATCATCAACCTATAACACAAAGATTTAAGCACAAAACATGGCATAAGACATGACAACCAAGAGATTTAAGCTAAAAACACAAATAAAGCAAGAAACATGCTAAAGAAAGCAATACATCATGTTATGCAAGCAAAAATAACAAGACAAATGCTAGAAAAAGATTTAGAAGGTTATGGGTGTGGATGATAGCTAGAAAAGCTACATCTACACCCCTAAGCCCTAAATCCCAAGCGTAGAACCAAGGAAAAGAAGATTGGGTATAAGAACAATACCATGTGTTTTTGGTGAAGAGAGAAGAAGCAAGAACCTTTGATGTGTTTTTGAGTTTTTTTTTTTTTTTTTTTTTTTTTTTTTTTATGTGTTTTTTGGTGTTTGGAAGAGAGAAAAAAGTGTAGAAAAATACCAAGCAGAGAGAAAAACTTTAGAAAATGTGGTCTCCTTTAGGTTTGAGGGGTACTTGGGGATATTTATAGCCTCGACGCGCGTTTCAAGGCAGTGGCCCTTGGAGGGCCATTGGCCTCAAAAGGCCTAGAATGGGGTTGATCTTGACATCTCTGGAAATATTTTGGCTTCCTGTTTCTGAAAAGGTATGGATCTTGGAAATCTAACGGTCGAATCAAAAGTTATGGCTCTCAGAAGTTAACGGTGCGTCGATCAGTGCAGTATCCCGGTTTTCGTGATATCTCAGTCGTTCTAACTCTGATTTCGACCCATGAACAGCCTTTGGAATGAGAATTTTATAATCTCTGCAATGGCATTGGTTTCAACCCGTTTTGACAGCCAAATCAAAATTAGGGTTTTTGGGCTCACTCGGGATCAACTTCGAGTCAAACTTGGTCAAACTTGTCAAAATTCTCCGAGGAGCTCGAGTTTGATGTAAAAATATGAAAAATGTTTTTTTGTGAGGGTTTTGACCTTGTTTGACCTTCGATCCATCCTAGAGCCGACTAAGGGCATTTTGGTCATTTTTGTTGAAAAAGGCATTTTGTATGCTTCGGTTCCCGAACGGGTTGCGCCACGTCATTCTAGATGTTCTCACAGCCTCATGGAGAGAAAATGATATTTTTGGATTTTTCGAGGTCCGACACGCAAATCGAGGACGTACAAAATATGATATCAACAACTTATGGGGATAATTGTACTTATTTTCATGCAATTTTATTTTCCTTGGTCCTTGACACTTGAAATCTTAGCTTGATTGTGCATTTAGTAGTCCTTTAGGTTGTAGGAATTAAAGGAGGAACCATGATGGAGGAATCACACTCCAAATGGGAAAAGGGATTCAGTTCTACCTTTCTCCTTGCATGCGCATAGATGGGCCTATGTACACAAGTGTAGACCATGCGTACGCATGCCTTTCTCTTGACATGTACTTTGTTATTTAATATTTGAAAATATTTACTCATTACAAAATGTCTTAACTAATCATCTTTCAATTCATTTGTATGCAGTTACGTAAATGTCACAATTGTTTCCTTACATCTATTGTATCTAAATGATTTTAAATATATTTTTTTGTGGTGTTATCCAAATTATGTTCAAAAATTGACAAATATTTTTGTAAAAAAATTAATAATGATAATAATAATGTCCATTATATATTGCAGATTGAGTTTAACTTGTGTATTGTATAACACACATCAAATAATTAAGCCAACAATGTATTAATTTATTTTCCTTTTACCTAGAAAAGAAGCTTTAAAAAATTGGTCACTTCATGGGTTGGGTTGACTTGCAAAAAAATTGGTCCGGGTCAAGCATCAACCCGTTTTTGCTTCGGGTAAAAGAAATCGAGTTGGGTCAGGTATTTTTGGGTTAGGTCAGCAAATTTTGAGTTGTTTTTTCATGTATAGGTGTATCACACCTGTGTCACTACTCTCTCACATGTGGGCAGGACATTGGACACACCATGTGAAAAAGTGATTATATATGTTCGACGCAACAAATACCTTCTCTTTCTTTAGGCTCTAGTGATTTACATGGATATTGTCAAATAGATAAAATATTACATTTTGGGATTTGGATCTGATGTGCAATTGCACTTTCATGTGAGAGGAAAAAAAATTAAAAAGGTAAGAAAAGATAAAAGGTTTTTAAAAAAAAAAAAAAAAAAAATCAATGACTTATATTAAAATTTAAATTTTCTAGTTTCAATCTTAACACTCAAAATGATATTGTGTGTGTTAGAGTTTCAATCCCTATAACCCCAGGCTATTACTACAAAGGTTAGGCCCTTTTGTAGTGGTACTTCGGTTATGTAATATATTATAAGCCTGTTTAAAAAACTCTATATACTACTTTCATGTTCATGTGTTCTAATAAGTATTACCATTTCCAAAAAAAAAGAAAAAAGAATCTCAATCCTAAATTTTGAAAAAACAAATGAGAGGCAAAGAGAGAAGGAAGTCATTCGCAATGAATATAAATTTAGCGAAACACATGATTGTCCCCTTAAAATTATAACTATGTTTCAATGTGCACCATACCATTTATTTTGGTGTTAATTCTTTAGTATTAAAGGACCAATTTATCCCTCTCAAAAATGGATGGTTGAGGGGTAAAATTGTCTTTCAATACTTAAAAAGGTAAAAGATTTTTTTTTTTTTTAAATTCAACGACTTATATAGAATTTAATTTAATTTTGAAAAAAAAAATAAAAAAAAAAATTCTTTTTGTCTATTTTACCTCACGTAAGATTGCTTAAAGTGAATTGATTTATATATTTAATTTTAATCTTCAAGTGAAAGATTTGGTTTTAAGAAGGGAAAACATAGAAAATATATAACGACTTTCCATAAAACGACTTTTAACATGGTATTTGAAAGGTGGGTTCCAGTTAGTTCAACTGGTAAAGTATTTCTTTTATTAACAATTGCCTTAAAAACATCTATTAATATGACCCATTATTTAAATATTTTTTCTAAACCAATGCTCTTAAGCATCCGTTAACTTTTCAATTAAAGGAATTAATTTGGATTGGTAAGCATTGTTTTCATAAAAGTGATAAAAATGTAAAGTTGAGATCAAGAGCATCGATTCTCAATAAAAAAAAAGGGTTAAGAGCATTAAAAGAATTAATTTGGGTTGCTAAGTATTGTTCTCATAAAAGCGATAGATTTCTATGTTTTCATAAAAGTGATAGATATCTATCGCTTTTATGAAAACAATACTTACCAACCCAAATTAATTATTTAAATTGAAAGGTTGATGGATGCCCGAGGGAAAAGCATTGGTTTAGCAATTATTTCTTAGAAAAAAAAACTGTATTTGCCTTTTGAAAAGTAATGCAGCAAATTACTTGATGCGGGTTGGATCGGTTGACGTGTATTTTTCACATGAAATTTTTTCTAAGAAAAAAAAAATGCCTTTTCCATTTGGAAAGTAGTGCAACAAATTACTTAATGTAAAATGAATTATTTTAAAATTCACCACTAATAACAAGAATGACCTCAACCAAACAAATTAATACATTTTCAATAATTTTAAAATTATACAAATTCCAACATTACTAACCAAATCAATTTAGCACAAAAGATAATTAAAAAAAGCACATAAGTTTCATTTCTACACAATATCAA
Source organism: Quercus tomentella (assembly GCA_028535165.1). Lineage (NCBI taxonomy): Eukaryota > Viridiplantae > Streptophyta > Magnoliopsida > Fagales > Fagaceae > Quercus > Quercus tomentella. The sequence continues at coordinate 80,670,614 of JAPQVY010000068.1, forward strand.
CATCCCAAAACATTATACAAAATTACAAAGGCCTTACTGGATAACTAGTTTGACAAAGAACAAATAAATATAAGAAATTTACAATTTTGAAAACTAATTTTATAATCAAATATCTAAAAGCTCAAAAATGTGTTAATACACAAGAGCTGTTTAGACCCCCAAATTGAAATTACGGCTCTATTGATTTTACTCTAACTTATAAAAAGTGCGAAAAAAAGTAAATGCGAGTAGATAAACAAACAAGCTACTCTAACCCATAATCATTATAACACAGCAGTAAAATGAAAGGTAAAAGAGTAGGGAAGAAGAATGCAAACACAAGATAACTTGCCGATGTGTTATCGAAGTACTCGGCGTAAAACCTCTTCGCTGCCCTCCAAGCGGTAATCGATCCACTAGACAATCAGTTGGGATACATAGGTTAGCAAGAGACCTTCCAAGCCTAATCTACCCGATGCACCTAAGCCCTCCAAGCTCCTACTCCAACAAGGCTTCTCGGAACTGTGTCTTATCTAGCTCTCTAGATTTCGTAGTACGCCCGATTGCATCTGCCAAAGCTTGGCTTCTTCCAATGCTTCCCAGCAGCACCAAAACCTCACTAAACACTTTGAAAGGGTGTGGTAAGTGTTTGGGCTATCAACCTCTCAATGGTATGGAAATGGAGAGATAGGAGTTGAGGAAAATCCACAAATAATTGTGTAGACAATTGTGGGTATAACAATCTCTAACTCTCAATGTTTGTGGCTAGGGTTTTCTCTCAGAAGCACTCCTCAACATCTGTGGGTAATGTGGGTATATATAGTATGGGTACAAATAGTGTGTATCAGAAATGATAATCTGGCAAAACAGAATGTTTCGTGAGTATCTCGCGAGAAGGCCTTACTCGCGAGACACTCGCGAAAACAGCTGTCACTAACTTGTCCTAACTCTTCACATTCCAGTCATGTGCAGTCCACATGCTTCACTTTGTAGGAAGCTTAGTCACGAGCTACCCGCGAAAACAACTTTAGTCTTCAATAGCCTTGAGTCTTCACACTCTCTCTCTCTCTCACACAACCCTTACAATGAAATCCCACAAACAATACAGGGTACATAAGATTGAGCATAATTACAATTAAATTCGGCACGAAATTAAAGCCAACATAAAATAATTGTAAATTGCAACTTTACAATATCAATCATGTGGATGACACTCAATTTGAATTTGACAATATACATTAAAGTTTGGTTCTTTAATTATTTGTACATGGTTTATTTTATGAATATTGTGTCATTCTTGAGCAACACACACTAAAGAAAATATCATAAAGTATTTTAAAAAGCTATTTATTTTGGTCATGAATTGTTAAAAAAATTGGACTAAGCATCCATATTTTACGCTAATTTCATTGATATACATTGGCTTCATTTTTTTATTTTTTAAATTTTTTTTTTTACACTTATCAATGTTTTCATACATGTCTATAATTTTAAATATATGTTTTTAATTCTACTGTAATCAAATTCTCTTGACATGTACTTTGTTATTTAATATTTGAAAATCTTTATTGATTACAAAATGTCTCACGTATTCATCTTTCAATTCATTTGCATACAATTATGTAATGTATAATGATAATAATAATGTCCATTATATATTGTTGATTGAGTTTCACTTGTGTATTCTAAAGCTTTCATCAAACAATTAAACCAACAATGTATTAATTTTATTTTCTTTTTACCCAAAAAAGAAGTTTTAAAAAATTGGTCAGGTCACGGATTATGTTATGTCAAGGGTTTGATTTTTTTTTTTTTCATTTTATATTTTAATTTTGTATATGGAAAATCAAATGAATATATGGTAAATTGTAATTGGTAGAACATAAAGTGAAATATAAAAAGTGGGATATATAGTTTGTATTTTTTTATGTTGAAGCAATCATTTTTATTTATTTATTTTTATGTGGGCAATAGTAAATAATTATTATGTAAGGTTGAATTTATTCAACCATCTAATTGGCTTTATTTCGTGCCAAATTTGCTTGTAATTCAGCATTTAGTAACCCTGTATTTAGGTGGGTTTGATGTAAGGGTAGTGAGTGAGATAGAGTGAAGATTGCTCAAGAGTGTGCAAGAAAACAGAGACTCGCGGCTGGGACTCGCGGGTGACTCGCGGCTTCAAGCCGCCAGACGCAGCACACGTGCCAAGCATGTTGGAAGGTGAACAGTCATGCCAGCTGGAGCACTACAGGACAAAACAGGACAACTGGCCATACGGTTATCTCGCGACTGGATCTCGCGACTTGGTCAAGCCGCGAGGTCAAGCCGCGAGCCACCCCTGTTTTGTAAAACTTGACGTTTCACATTCCTCTCCCACTCTAGTATAAATACCCCTTTTACCCACGATTGAAAGAGAGCTTCCAGAGAGAATTTTGAGAGAGAAACCCTAAAGAAAAACAAGATTGATTCACCCACAATCTATACATTAGAGTCTCTTCAAATTCCTCATCTCTCTTCCTCTCCATAGCCAAATCCTTGAGAGGCCATTATACCAGACCTGGTTCTCACCATCATCATCACTGTGAGACAGTTGTTTGGATTTCTGGGAAGCAGTTAGGAAGGAACCAATCTTCATTGGTTGATGCTATGGTCTAGTAGCGGAATCCGGGAAGCTAGAAAAGAAAAAGGTTCGGCACAACCTCGTTGGAGCAAGAAGCTTGGAGGGCTTAGGTGCACTGGGTAGATTAGGCTTGGAGGGTCTATTGCTGTCCTTGTATCCCAACTACATTTTCTAGTGGATTATTGACCGCTTGGAGGGCGGCGGAGAGGTTTTACGCCGAGGGCTTGGGTTTCCTCTTCGATAACACATCGCGTGTTGTCTTTGTGTTTGCATCTTCCTTCCTCTCTATCTTTGCCTTTTTATTATCTGCTGTGGATTATATTTTGTGTTGGCTTAGATAGTTTTTAACCAATTACATATTATAGCATATGTTTAGTTTCCGCACACTAGTTGTTTGACATATTGCTTGAATTGGTTAAGTTGTAATTTGGGGGTCTAAACGTTCAAAGGTGTTTATACACGTTTTTTGAACTTTCATTTGGTATCAGAGTAGGTACACTTGTTGTGGTTTTATTACCTAAGTGTGATCCTAGACCCCTGTGTTATGGAAAATACCATGCTGAATTATAGCTTAAGTGTTTGTGAAAATGACTCTATGCATATGTCTGAAAGGTGTTTTACTAATGATCTCATAGAGTTGTTAAAAACTAAGAAACATGCTAGAGTATTTGTTCACATGCTGGAATATCTTGAAAATCAAAATCATGTCTTAAACAGTAGCATATCTGAATCTAAATCATTGATTAAGAAGTATAAAAGAAAGAATAGAATGTTGTGTGAGATGATTGAGAATCTGAAAATGAAAAATCAATCTGAAAGAAGCATGAAAACTGATGATGAGTTTGTGTTTGAAGGTCAAGAATGTTTGTCACATGTGAACCTATTTGTACATACCTCGTTGAAGGTGTTTAATGCGTGTTTGTGGTATCTTGACAGTGGGTGTTCTCGCCATATGACAGGGGATAAGTCACTGTTTAAGACAATCAAAGAAAAGGTTGGTGACTATGTGACTTTTGGTGATGGAAGTCATGCTCAAGTCCTAGGCAAAGGAACCATTGAGATACCTGGTTTGCCGCTGTTGAAAGATGTGCTGTATATAAAAGGGCTGAAGGCGAATTTGCTGAGCATCACTCAAATTTGTGATGATGATTTCCTGGTACAATTCTCCAAGAAGGGATGTTTGATCATCAATGAAGAGGGGATTCAGGTTTTGGAAGGAAGTCGGACTACAGATAACTGTTATGGAATAGTTCCCACGGCACCCCTATCGTGTAGAAGTGCTCGTGTGGATATGTTGGAGCTGTGGCATCACAGATTTGGGCATGCCAACTTCAAACAAGTAGCAAAAGTCTCCAAACTTGAAGCAGTCGAGGGACTCCCTATGTTTGGTAAAGTGAAGAAGACCGTTTGTGGTGCATGTCAAATGGGGAAGCAAACTAAGGCAAGTCATCACAAGGTGAATGTGATCGCCACTTCTCGGTGCTTGGAGTTACTTCATGTTGATCTAATGGGGCCTACCAGAACTGAAAGCCTAGGGGGGAAGAGATACATTATGGTGATTGTGGACGACTACTCAAGATACACTTGGGTTGTATTCCTTAGAGAAAAATCAGAAGCATGTGAGAGGTTGGAGATTCTGTGCAAGAAACTACAAAACGAAAAGGGGATTCCGATTGCCAAAATTAGAAGTGATCATGGGAGGGAATTTGAGAATACAAGATTCGAGTCCTTCTGTGAGAAGAATGGAATTAAGAGAGAATTTTCAGCTCCCAAAACTCCACAACAAAATGGAGTGGTAGAGAGAAAAAATCGTGTGATTCAGGAGATGGCAAGAGTCATGTTGCTTAACAAGCAAATACCTCAAAAATTTTGGGGAGAAGCTGTCAACACCTCGTGTCACATTGGCAATAGGATTTTATTTCGAGCTGGTACAAAGAAGACTGCCTATGAGATATGGAATGGGAAGAAGCCTAAAGTGAAGTATTTCCGGGTGTTTGGAAGTAAATGCTATATCCTAAATGATCGGGAAAATCTTGGGAAGTTTGATGCGAGAAGTGATGAGGGTATTTTTCTTGGGTACTCTACTACAAGTCGAGCGTATAGAGTGTTTAACAAGAGAACAAAGACTGTGATGGAGTCCATAAATGTCAAGATTGATGATGCCCTATCTAAGGTGGAAATGATTGATGATGTAGAAGGGCCGAGCACCAAAGAGCCCGATGTTGAGGTAGAAGCTTTGGATATAGAAGGTGAAGAACCTATACCAGAAGCAGAATCGACTCCCATCAACCCAAGAATGGAAACGAGATCGATGTCTAGAACATCAAGTCCTCTTACTCCTCCGGAAGTCCATCCTCCTATCTCTCGAAGTGATGAAGTTTCCATTTGAAAGGCCATCTTCAAGAGTCATCAAGAATCATCCGGAAAGTAACATCATAGGATCTCTTGATGAAGGTCTTCGCCTCAGGAAAGGAAACATTCTGCTAGCCAATCATGTAACTTATCACTGCTATCTCGCACAGTTTGAACCAAAAAGGGTTGAAGAGGCTCTTCGAGATGAGAATTGGGTTGAGTCAATGCATGAAGAGCTGAATCAGTTTGTGAGGAATGATGTGTGGGAACTTGCTCCAAGGCCTGAGAACGTTCATGTTATAGGCACAAAATGGATTTTTAAAAACAAAACTGATGAAGAGGGAGAGATAATTCGAAACAAATCTCGATTAGTAGCTCAAGGATACACTCAAGTAGAAGGAGTAGATTTTGATGAATCTTTCACTCCGGTGGCAAGACTCGAATCCATTCGAATCCTCATGTCCATTGCGTGCACTTTGAATTTCAAACTTTATCAAATGGATGTAAAGTGCGCGTTTCTGAATGGATATCTAAATGAAGAAGTATTTGTTGAGCAACCAAACAGATTTGAGGATCCTCATTTTCCAGATCATGTATTAAGATTGAAGAAAGCCCTTTATGGCTTAAAACAAGCGCCTAGAGCCTGGTACGATCGTCTTACACATTATCTTCTAGATAGAGGTTTCAAAAGAGGGTATGCCGACCGAACTCTGTTTGTCAAAAATGATGAAGATTATCTCCTTGTGGCACAAGTCTATGTTGATGACATAGTGTTTGGGGCAACCATCGAAGATCGTGCTACTGAATTTTCTGAGGAGATGAAGAAGGAGTTTGAGATGAGTATGGTGGGGGAACTCACATTTTTCTTGGGCCTTCAAGTCAAACAACAGAAGGAGGGTATATTTGTATCTCAGGAGAAGTATGCCAGAAACATTGTCAAGAAGTTTGGACTAGACTCCAAAAAACATGCCTCCACTCCCATGAGCTCATCCACTAAACTGAATGTTGATTCGTCTGGAGTCGAAGTAAGTCCTACATTGTATAGGAGCATCATAGGGAGTTTGCTCTATCTTACAGCCAGTAGACCGGACATTGCTTTCAGTGTTGGCGTTTGTGCCAGGTACCAAGCTAATCCAAAGGAATCTCATCTGACTGCTGCTAAACGAATCATTCGATATGTGAATGGTACTGCAAACTATGGTCTGTGGTATTCAAAAGACTCAAATGCTTGTCTTGCTGGGTATTCAGATGCTGACTGGGCTGGAAGTGTAGACGATCGGAAAAGTACTTTAGGCGGTTGTTTCTACCTTGGTAACAATCTTGTCTCATGGATGAGCAAGAAGCAGAATTCAGTGTCTCTATCTACTGCAGAAGCTGAATACATCGCTGCTGGAAGTTGCTGCACTCAGCTTCTTTGGATGAAGAAATTACTTCATGACTATGGAATTCCTCAAGAAACGATGTGTGTCTTTTGTGACAACACCAGTGCCATCAATCTTTCCAAGAATCCTGTCCAGCATTCAAAATCTAAACACATAGAGATACGTTACCATTTCATTCGGGATTTGGTAGAGGAAAGAGTTGTGTGTCTTGAGTTCATACACACCGACAATCAAAAGGCGGACATCTTCACCAGGCCTCTTGATGGTCCACGGTTTGAATCACTCCGTAAGACCATTGGTGTTGGTACAATTCCTTGACTCTCTTGTGTGTTGTGTGCTTCACATATTTATAATATGATAAGTTTGTTTGTGTTGGGGCACACACTTCTTTGTTAACTCTTTGTGCAACATGTTTATTGTTTGTTTGTCCATTTGTGAATACGGTTGCTTCTTTCTTTGTTTGTTCAATCATTTTCTTCTTTTATGTCAAAAATCCAAAAATCACATAAAAATTAGAAAATCAAAAAGCTTGATTGACATTGTTGAGTTTTTGTCTCAAAACTTGTTTGCCTTGTACCTTTGTGCTTATGGCTTTGTGCATTTTCAAGCATTGCTTGTTCCTTTGCACTCATATCTCTGTGGGAGAAATCTTGAAATCTTTGTGATTGTTGTAAATAGATCTTCAAACTTGTCATGAATGATTAGTGAATGGTTTTGCTGATCTTGAGACATGCATAGACTTGTGTCTATATATCTTCCCACTCTTTATTTTTGTTATTGCTAAAAAGAGCTCACCAAATGTAAATCTCCAAATGAAAAGAGATATTGAGCTGCAAAAGCCTGTCGCACATACTAGTATTCGACTAGGAAAAAGGGAAAGCGACCAAAAATTAAAGAGAAATGTTTATTCAAAAGGCCAAAGGCTTGATCATTAAAGAGATTTATCAAATATCACTCTCACAATGAGAGGTGTTGTCTCAAAAGGATCAAAAAGATCAAATGTTATGATTGAAAGTGGAGTCAAATGTAAAGCTCCAAGTCATGTTATCAAGTTTTGTGGGAGGTCATATATACATATTTCTATAAGTGAGATAGATCACATGATCTAGTGCTAATTGTGTATGCCTTGGTTGAATTGATCATTGAAGCTTCACATTAGACTAAGGACTATCTCATTGTTGATATCCACACACAACACACAAGCTTATGTTCAATGAATGCCATAATCATTTGTGTAATTGTACTTGATGAAATATGTTTTTCACATGCTCAATCTTTGTTGTTTCAAGCATAAAAAGATTTTTGAGTGTTTTAGGTGTTTTTGGAAAGTATTTTGTTGAAAAATCTGAAAATTTCAAAAATCCAGTTTTGCCCTGTTTTGGCGGCTTAGTCGCGGGTATGTCAAGTCGCGAGCCTCAGTCGCATGTTCGCGGGTCCATTTTGGCGACTTGTTCGCGAGTGAAAGGTCCAGTCGCGAGGTTACTCAGAGATTTTCGCAGCTCAGATCGCGACTCACTCGCGGGTAGACCTTCCAGTCGCGAAAAACACTTAGAAAAATTTTCACATTTTTTGTCCTTGAGTGTTTTGGCGGCTTGATCTGGCGACTTTGTGGCGACTCGTTTCAGTCGCGAAAATCGCGTGTTTTGGAAATACAGGGACAGTTTTGTTTAAACTTTTTGCTTTTCCCTCGATCTTTTTGTGAACTGTTCATTGTCTTTCTCATCTGCTCTTACCCATTCACACCGTGCCTCCATTTTCGATCTCCATTGTTTGCCTCTCTTCAGCTCAAAATCATCGAGTAACAGGTATGGATTTTCTGTCTTGAACTCTGTTCTACTTGTTGTTATGGTTTTCCCTCTAGTTTATTCGTATTTCATTGTGATTTTGAGATGGGTGTTTAGCTCAGCTATTACTCTTTGTCCATGCTTAGTTTATGGAAATTTTCGTTTCTGTTTTTGAGCTATTTTATACTGTTGGTCTTGTTCGTCATCTTGTGCTTAGCTAGGGTTAGCTATTTTTGTCTGATCTGCTGTTGATGTGGTGTTTCTAATTGATCCTGTGTAGTATCCTGTTGATGTGTTGTTGAATGTGGGTCCTTTTTCAGATGATTGTGTGGTTTTATTTTGACTCCCTCTACTGTGTAGTTCAATTTGGGCCATTCGTGTCCCTCATTGCTATTTTCTGGCCATTTTCATCCAGCTATTAGGGTTTCTTCATTGTCCCTAAATTTCTGCTAACCCACTGCTAATAAAGTCTGTTGGATTGTGTTCTGTCATTTCTCTTGTTCATAATGCAGACTAGTCATGTCTCCATTCAAGAAAGCTGCTGTGAAAGGAGGTAGTTCCAAAGGGAAGGACCCAGTAATTGATGTTGATGATTACCCTCCTCAAACAAAAGGGACTCGCTCTTCATCAAAGAGCTTCAATCCCAACAAGTTCAGATCATATGCAGCCTATCAGTCTTATGCGAATTACTTTCTACATGCCACACCATTACTAGAAAGAGCTGTGGATCAGCCCTCACTTCATGACACTGACATTCCGATATGGTTTGCTCACAAGGATTGGAATTACCTTCTCTCTGATTTGGATGACGCGTATGAAGATTTGGTAAAAGAATTTTATGCCAACGCAATTGTAGAAGGAGATGAACTTAAGTGCTGGGTTCGGAAAAAGAGCTTTTCTGTCTCTCCTGCATATCTGGCAGAAATACTTCACATCAACAGACCAATTATCCGACATTCACCGGTTTATGATGATCTATGTCCTGATGAGGAGCTTCTCAAAGAAAGTCTTGGTCAAGACGTGGAGTTCTCACCCAATGGGAAATCCATCAGTGTTTCCTCTCTTTCTCCAAAACTGAGAGTGCTTACAATTGTGATGTTTCACAATTTGTATCCTTTATCAAGCACTGGGTACATGAACCTCGAACGTGCTTTGTTTCTTCATGATCTAATCTCTGATGTGGAAATAGACATCTGTGCTCATATCTTTCATATTCTGCGCAAAACGGTTCTTCGAACTGAGTCTCGGATATGCATTCCTTTCTGCAGTCTCATTTCATGGATCTTGAAGCTCAAGGGAATTTATCCAACAGCAGATGAATCTCCTATCTCAAAACCAAGTCCAATCAACATGCGTACATTCAATGCAAGCATTGGACATAGTCGGAAGAGAGCCAAACCAGAAACTTCTGCTTCTCACAGTGGATCTCATTTCAGCACTCTCTCCCTAGATGAGAAACTTGATCACATTGTATCCTCTGTCCACGAGCTGAATACAAAGATGTCTGGACTCACAGCTTCTCTACACCATCAAAGCACTCGATGGGATATGAAGTTTACTTCTCTTCAAACTCAATTGGATCAAATTCAGAGAAAGCTGGAAGAGGATGAATAGCCTATTCCATGACAAAAAGGGGGAGTGATAGGCATGATCAGAGGGGGAGGATATTACCTAAGGGGGAGTGTCTTTACATTCTTCTTCAGTTTAAGTTTTCACTTTAAGTTGATATATTGTGTTTTGTAAACTGCTATTTAGGATGACTTGTAGTTTGTACCCATGTGCTTTTGTAAGCTTTTAGGGTTAATGTTTTATGCATAGTTTGTAGGCTTTATGGTATGTACCTTGCTTAATGCAGCCTTTATGCTTTGTTGAAATCAGTACTTTGATCTAAATGTTCTGCATTTTGGTTTATGTACTGTCACTCTTGTGCCCTTGTAGGATTGTTCCTAGATGCATATACCTTGTGTGTTATGCATTGGTTGAGTGTTGAACATACAAGTGTCTTGCCTTGTGCTTGTTAACTTGTATGTCCTTGTGTTCATTCCAAGTGTGAATGAGCACTGTGATCACTACCTTGTGGTGTTCACTTGGTTGATCAAGCCATGGTTTGTTTCTTAACTCCATCTTTGCTTGATCACATATTGCCTGTTTCATATGCATTTTATAATTTTCTGCTTACAATGATCATGGTGTATTGTTGTGTTTCAGGAGTATTATGTTCATATGATTCAAGTGCTTCACAGCTTCTAGAGTTAGGTGTGAGTGAGTTTTATTCAACTGTTCCCAACTCACATGTTAAGTCTAGAGTCTGTTTTAGGGTTTTGTCACGGAATAGCCAAAGGGGGAGATTGTAAGGTTGAATTTATTCAACCATCTAATTGGCTTTATTCCGTGCCAAATTTGCTTGTAATTCAGCATTTAGTAACCCTGTATTTAGGTGGGTTTGATGTAAGGGTAGTGAGTGAGATAGAGTGAAGATTGCTCAAGAGTGTGCAAGAAAACAGAGACTCGCGGCTGGGACTCGCGGGTGACTCGCGGCTTCAAGCCGCCAGACGCAGCACACGTGCCAAGCATGCTGGAAGGTGAACAGTCATGCCAGCTGGAGCACTACAGGACAAAACAGGACAACTGGCCATACGGTTATCTCGCGACTGGATCTCGCGACTTGGTCAAGCCGCGAGGTCAAGCTGCGAGCCACCCCTGTTTTGTAAAACCTGACGTTTCACATTCCTCTCCCACTCCAGTATAAATACCCCTTTTACCCACGATTGAAAGAGAGCTTCCAGAGAGAATTTTGAGAGAGAAACCCTAAAGAAAAACAAGATTGATTCACCCACAATCTATACATTAGAGTCTCTTCAAATTCCTCATCTCTCTTCCTCTCCATAGCCAAATCCTTGAGAGGCCATTATACCAGACCTGGTTCTCACCATCATCATCACTGTGAGACAGTTGTTTGGATTTCTGGGAAGCAGTTAGGAAGGAACCAATCTTCATTGGTTGATGCTATGGTCTAGTAGCGGAATCCGGGAAGCTAGAAAAGAAAAAGGTTCGGCGCAACCTCGTTGGAGCAAGAAGCTTGGAGGGCTTAGGTGCACTGGGTAGATTAGGCTTGGAGGGTCTATTGCTGTCCTTGTATCTCAACTACATTTTATAGTGGATTATTGACCGCTTGGAGGGCGGCGGAGAGGTTTTACGCCGAGGGCTTCGGTTTCCTCTTCGATAACACATCGCGTGTTGTCTTTGTGTTTGCATTTTCCTTCCTCTCTATCTTTGCCTTTTTATTATCTGCTGTGGATTATATTTTGTGTTGGCTTAGATAGTTTTTAACCAATTACATATTATAGCATATGTTTAGTTTCCGCACACTAGTTGTTTGACATATTGCTTGAATTGGTTAAGTTGTAATTTGGGGGTCTAAACGTTCAAAGGTGTTTATACACGTTTTTTGAACTTTCATATTAGATCTAGTTCACTATGCTAAATGCTAATGTCTTACTATTTTTCATGAGAGTATAAATGTCAACACGTAATATTTTGATGGAATAATACAAGCATAAGTTGCAAGAAACGATTAATGAATAATTTTTCTTCACTTGTTTCTTGGACCAATTTTCAAGTCTTTAATACTTGACTTGAATAACATGTTTTTTGAAATACTAAACTCATCTTAGATCTACCTAATTACAAGTAAAGTGCATTTTGTCAAAGGATTAACCAATTACAATAAAATATAACCCTAACACTATTCAATGATTATTTAAGAAGGTTCTCTACTAGTGATTGAGATTTTGCAAAATCAAAGAAAGATGGACACATTTGACTCTCCATTTAGCAAAGGAGCATAACTGTATAAGCAAGATTGACGATGTTGGTTTGAAAGTAAATGGTGTACTACAATTATATTGAACACCTTCTACCATTCGAAAAAATATTTTTTTCCATTACAACTCTTCAATCATCAAATTTTTTAGTTGATTTGTAAGATATTCACAAAAGATAGATACAGTGTCTAATATACACTATAGACTCTAACTATAGATTCTAAGATCTATATTTAGACAAGTTTATATTTACTGTTTGCTAATTATTTTAAACTTTTAAAACCTAACAATTACAATGGCAGACTATATAAAACATGAATTAACAGATTTGGAGAAAGAATCCAATAATGAAAATGCTTCACCATAATGGTATTTATACATAAACCAACTAACTACTAAGCTACCAATAACTAACTGCAAGTCTCTCATGCTTTACACGTGGGAAGCCCACTTATTACATAACAATAAAACAAATAAACTACTTGTAGCTTAGTAATAGTTCAGTAATAGATATAAACTAGCAGTACCATAGTACTTTATTCAATATGAATAGAGGATATTATTTTTCTTCCCTATCATTGATGTCACTCCTGGTAACTTTTATCAAAAGTAAAAATGGGTAGTAGAGGATGTAGCGAGAAACAGAATTGTGTGCGGAAGTTGGTAAACAAAGTGGAAAAAATAGTATCGAAAGAGTGAGGAGGAAGAATGAGCCAATGATCAAAACTAGATAGGCTAGCCAATTGAGGTTTCTTAATACTAGATAATTACCTACCATGAATGCTACGGAGACCATTGTTATAGATAGTCCTAATATGGGCACAGCGAACTTAAAGGCAGCAACAATCAGGTTAAGATCACCTAATTGTGCCCAGATGAGGGCAACAACGACAGTAATGGCACTATAAATAGCTATGGTGTTGCTAATTACAAACACTTGGAACATGTGCTTTTCTAGGAAAGTTGCCATTCCTCCAGGGCCGTTGTAGCCACCTGGCATGGTGAAAGCCGCTGCAAAAGTTACAGTAGCCACAAGTGTTGCAACCAACAAGAGAGTGTTGACCCTATCGTTGTACTTGTCTGTGTTGTGAGGCTTCCTAGGGTTTGCAAGGTTCTCTTTGATAGTGCCTGGAGGAGCTCGTGGGGCGTCAACGTATCTCAAGGCTTGCCACGTCAATCGCTGCATGGTGAATGAGAAACTTCTTGTCATTATCATACTCTCATATGCACACATAATGCAGTCCACAACAGAATACCAATACCAACAATATATATATATATATATATATATCTTATAAGATCCACATTTACATTATCCCTACACAATGTATGGGTACAAAAGTGAGGAATCATTTGCATTTGACGGTCTCATATCATATTTTCTTTAAAATTTGAAAGGTTAATGACTTTATTCTCACCTTTAATTTGTAACCTAAAATACACGATCGCGCGTGTGTGCACGCATACACACACATAAAAGAAGAAAGTAAAGATAAATTCTAGTGGTAGATATACTAGTTGGGAAAGAATATTCGATCCCCATAATAATTGTATAACATGTTAAACAAATTTTTCTACTAGAAAAGGGGTTTAGATGAGCGGCGCCAAGTGTAGTTCAAGTGGTCACATGACCACCCTGATTTGAATTTTCTTTTTAATATATCTTTAAAAATTGAATTTTAAATTAATATAGGTCACTTGACCACCATAGAAAAAAATTAACTTGACCACCCTAAAAAAATTTAAACACTTTAACACTTTAAATAACAATTTGAGCCTATTAAAAATTAAATTCAACCTCTCTAAAATTTTGGTCCGTTGAATGTTGAGCCAAAAAATTGCAAGAAATGCTATGTTAACAATATTTTTGCAAAACTTCTGTAACAAATCCTGAGTAGCAAGTTGTTACTAGTAGATAAAAAAATAATTTCAGTGGTAAGTTTTTACTAGTTCTACTTCTAATTTGAACATACCACTAGTAAAAACTAGAAGTAGAACTAGTAAAAACTTAGAACTAGTAAAAACTTACCACTAGGCTTTGTTGTGTAAGTGTTGTAAAAATGTTGTGGACGAAGCAATTCTCAAAAATTGTCCAAACAAAAAAATTAGTCTATAGCCCAAATCAAACGTTTAATTGCAATGTTTTAAATTGTGTTTTTAAATGATATATTTTAAAATTGCTATTTTTTTATTAAAAAAATGCACATTTTTCAAATAGTTAATTTGTTAGTGCTTGTTTTAGTTTTTAGCCAAATTTACTAGATTTATGTGACACATTTTTTCAAAAATATACTGCATTTTGTTTATATTATTACTTATTTAGGCAATATGATGGTAATTAAATGGGAGATCAATAGTTTAATGACTACTTAATTTTATATATTAAAAAAAAGTAACTAATAATATTAATACTAAAACTATTATATCATACAACAATTTCAAAATATGAAAACTTATGAAGGAAATTGTAAAACTTTATGTATTTATGCGTATTTTTTTTTATAACTTTAATATATTTAAGTTTTATTTTTATTAAAAATTTTTTAATTTAAGTTTTTTAATGTCCATCCTGAAAAAAATTCCAGAATCCATCACTGTTTAGATCAAGAGAAAATGGATTTGTAATTGTTTCAAGCTTTTAAGGATCACATACCTCTCGAAAGGACAGGATGTCCCCATTGTAGTTCCTTGCAATGTCGAAAGCCGTCTTGCCTTCATTATTCAAGGACTTCAAGTTAACTCGTTTGTTCCATGTCAAAATGCTGACAACCTTAGGATGCCTTCCCTTAGAGGCCAAATGTAATGGGGTGTTTCCATATTTGTCTTTTTCATTGATAAGCATTTGAAGGTCAAACCTTTTTAGCAAATAAGCCACCACTTTGGCTTTCCCACTCACGGCAGCTACATGCAAAATGTTTTGACCCTCTCCGTTGAGCAACTCACCCGAATCGGGATTTTGCTCGAGAAAAACTTTAATTACCTCAATATGTCCTTTTTTGGATGCCATGTGAACGGGAAAAGAGCCATCCGGGTCACTTTTATATGCACAATCCGGAGATTTTCCTAATATGTATTGAACCCCGTCACAGTATCCTATTGATGCTGCATAGGAAAGGGGAGTCATCTTATTTTCCATTTGTGCTTCGACCAGATATGGTAGTTTTCCCAAAACAGTATCTAGGACAGCTGGTACACAAATAATAACAATTAAGATTGGATGATATTCGTTACTCACTTTGATTATATTATGTTAATAAAGAAAGTAGCATATCCAATATTTACGTTTAACCGCTTAGCACAAGGTTTTATTATATATTATTCACCTGTTTAATGTCTAATTTTTCTCTACAATATAAGATGACCTAGTATGTGTATTGAGTCACACTAAAATTGAAAAAAATTTCGTGTTTGCCAAATGCTTTATGGCTATATTCATAAAAATAACTTAGATTCCAATCCCTAGTCCTCACTTGTATAAGCGGAAAAAAAAAAAGTGTTTGTGAGGTAAGAAAATTACCTATGTTCTTACAAGTACAGGCCCCATAAATGGCAGCGAGAACAATTGATTTGCCATCCATGTATGCCGGGCGAGTGAATTTATCCATAATGAGCTTCAAAAGCTCAGCATCTCCTGCTTCGGCCGCCAGATATAGAGGAGACTTGCCTTCGTTATTTATTTGAAAAATTGAACCTTCTGGATCTGTCTCAACTAAGAAACTGGCCACCTCACTGTACTTGGATTTCAAGGCCCCCTCTTCATATTTCTTTATCAAGGCCATGTGTAGTGGAGTATTACCCTCCTTGTTTTGCATTCTTAGTTGTCCAAAACTATTGCGAGATTCTTCCGGTTGCTTGTAAGACGAGAGCAAAAGTTTAACTATAGGAAGATGCCCAACACTTGCAGCAACATGCAGAGCAAGGTTGCCTGTGGAGTTCATTCTTGTGACAAGTTCTTCACACCATTTGGTCTCCAGGATCACTTTTACTAGCTCCTCGTAGCCTGAGCTTGTCGCAACATGAAGGATTGTATTCAATTTCGGGCTTGTCTCTAGGAGGGAAGAACATTCCAAATCTCGGGCCCTGTCTTTGATGAATGCAATGTTCCCACCTTTTACAGCCTTCAACAATTCAGGATTCATGTTTCTAGCGGTCATCAAATGACTGTCAGCTTTGTTTGATTCATGGAGATCAAGATGACTTTCTCTTGGCTCTCTCGCCTCAACATCATTGGGCTGTATCAACGGGCAGCTCCCACCGTTTTTAGCTGTGTCTAACTCCTCCAAGTTATCTCTCTCTATTATACCATCAATGATAGAAGAACCAGACATTAGAATCACTGGAGGGCCTTCAGATTCGTCCTCTGAATTGTTCAACAATTCAGGATTCATGTTTCTAGCGGTCATCAAATGACTGTCAGCTTTGTTTGATTCATGGAGACCGCGATGACTTTCTCTTGGCTCTCTCACCTCAACATAATTGGGCTGTAGCAACGTGCAGCTCCCACCATTTTTAGCTGTGTCTAACTCCTCCAAGTTATCTCTCTCCATTATACAATCAATGATAGAAGAAGCAGACATCTCCATTTCCCACTCAGCATCCATCCCAATCCCAGTGATAGATTTGGTAACATTAATGACAGAATCGAACTCTGGCATCCCCAAAGTGTCGTCAGCTATGTCTGCCTTATGGAGATCTTTTTTCTTTTCAGCATCAATGGAAACGTCGTCCATTTTCACCGAGGACACCTCCTTTGTCAGTTGGATCTCATCGGTGGAGCTGGAGCTTGCACTCGCCATTAAGGATTTTCGGAACGAAAAAGCTCCACTAGCTTGTTAATTTCAGTTTGCTAAATGTTAAACAACAGATGATTGTAGTTCCACTTGAGAATACACTGCTCAAGCAATCTAATATGGGTAATAACTCTTGCACACGTACACGTTTTTAATTGAAATCGCAGATGTGGTGTGTAAGAGCATCTCCAACAAGCTCTCTAAATCTAAAATTTAGGGCCCGTTTAGATACCGCTTATTTTACTGAAAACTGAAAACTGAAAATACTGTAGTAAAATAATTTTTAAATGTGTGAATAGTGCCGTAGGACTCAGTTTTAATAAAAGTTTTGTTGAAAAAAAGGGGTTTGTGGTCCTGTGAACAGTGCATGGGACCCACTGAACAGTGTAGTGCATGTGAAAACTGACTTCTCAAAAAAAAAAAAAAAAAAAAAAAAAAACCAAAAACGCAGACACGGTCACTTTCATCGGTATCCAAACGCTACCTTAGTTTTGAAAATTCTTAAGAAAGACTCAAGACGAGTTAAATGGGTAAAACATGAAAAAAAGTAATTAATTGTAAACTTGAATAAAACTAATCAATTGAATAAAAATTTTATAAACTAATATGCCATTCAAGATGACATGATTAAAATTTTGGAAATGTTTCATCTAGAAAATGAGGATAGAGGGAGATAAGACAATAATTATTTCACTTTTTTTTTTTTTAAAATTAAATAAAAGACAGAAAATCTTTTAATTTGGACTATGGATAGATCAGTTTAGATTGGGTTTTGAAAGTTCAGATTTGTGCTAAAACACAAGAGCTTGTTCAGACTCCCAATTAAAAATTACAACTAGATTGCTTTTACTCTAACTTAAACAACGTGTGGAACAAGAGTAAATAAGCGCAATGAACCGATAACACTACCCTAAGACATATTCATCCATCATCAACAATAAAACGAAAGCTTAAAGAGTAGGGAAGAGAGATGCAAACATAAGATAACACCAAGATGTGTTATCAAAAAGGAAACAAAAAAACTCGGCGAAAAACCTCTCCGTGACCCTCCAAGTCAAAATCGATCCACTAGAGAATAAAGTTGGAATACACAAATAACAAAAGACCCTCCAAGCCTTGTCTAACCCATGTACTTGAGCTCTCCAAGCTCCTTCTAGCAACGGACTTCTCGAAGTCTTGTCATCTCTAACTCTCTAGATCCCACAATTCAAGCCGATTGTATTTGCCAATGAATGGCTCATTCCAATGCTTCCCAGCAGTACCAAATTTTCACTTAACACTCAGAATGGGTGTGGTAAGTGTTTAGGCTAACAACCTCTCAAGGATTTAGAGATGGAGAGGTAGGAGTTTGAGGAAAACTACAAGGAAATGTGTAGATGACTGTGGGTATAACAATCTTTAACTCTCAAGTGTATTTGCTAGGGCTCTCTCTGAAAAGCACTCCTTTACTTTTATGGGTAATGGGGGTATATATAGTATGGGTGAAAGGTAAGAAAGTCACACTTAAAAGCCTCCAGGCAGAGAGTTTCATGGGTACCTCGCAAGATGGCTTATCTCACGAAGTACTCGCGAAATACAGCTTGGAACTTGACTCTTCAGCTTCCAGCATGTGCTTCTCACGTGCCTTTTTCATGGGAACTTTTCTCGCGAACTTCTTGCAAGCTAGTCATGAAACTACAATGATCTTCATTTCATGCTCGATTCTTCACCAACTTAATACTATAAAATCTCACAAAATACAAGGAAATAATTTAATGCACTTACAACACTTTTTGTCATGGAATAAGACCAACATAAAACATAGTTTTAAATCACAATTTTACAATCTCCCCCTTTGGCTATTTTGTGACAAAACACCCTAGAACAGAATCTAGACTTAAATGTGAGTTTGGGAACAATGGTAAAACTCATTCACACCTAAATCTAAAACCTGTGATGAACTTGGAACAAAATACCTGTATCCGGAAACACTTGCACAAAACACATTAAACTTTTAAGGTAAAGCAAGTAATAAATGGACAAGTATAATGTAACAAGTAAAATGCGATCAAGTAAACATGATGTGAAACATATGATCAACTTGATCAAACACAAAATAGTCATATGAAATGACTACAATGATCACATAGCAAAGCAAATGATCATCCGAACATGCAACCAATAAAGCACAATAGCATAAGGATGTATGCATGTCCAACACGCCACATGAATCATTAAAGAAACTAAGGCAAGAAGCAATAGATAACTATAACCATCAATAAAACGGCTATAAAAACCAAGATACAAAGAGTACTAAAGAAAACTATGTTTTAAACTAAAGTACTTGAAAGCTTAAAATAAAGCACTGTAAATATCCAAAAGCTATAAAAGCATAAAATAAAAGATAAAACCACCAAAATGAACCAATAGTGTTACTACTCCCCCTCAGGCTATACTCCCCCTCAAGCCTAAACTACTCCCCATTTTCGATCGGAATGGCCAAAGGTCCTAAAATGTGTCGAACTCCGAATCAGATTTCTTTGCATCATGTCTTGAACTTGAGAAGAAAGAGCAGTGATTTGGCCTTGAAGGTGTTGAAGAAGGATTGAGAGTCCAAAAGAGTTTTGAACCTCTTGTTGTCAAAGTCTCCTGTTGATTGACGAGTCCTCTTTGACACAGGACATGATGTGAGATCAATCAAAGGTTCTTTGCCGTATGAAGATCGACGAGACATCTGCAAAATGACACACAAGCAAACAAGTCAAACACAAACATGGTAACAAACTTGATTAGATACAAGTTAGTCCATAAAAACGAACAAATAGTCCTAAAATGGAAATAACCAAGCAAACATAGATACAATATCATGTTTTAAGTGCTAAAGGTCTAACAAGATGCACATAGCATGAGTGAAATGCAAAACATGTCAAGTGATAAAGTGTGTGCATGAAGTGTGCTTGTGGTGTGCATGTGAGATGCATAAGTAATGCATGACAAATCACTCATGGGGAAAAGTGTGTAAAACACATAACCAATGATCAAAACATGTTAATCATGCATAAACATGGTAATCCCCAAAAAATTGTACTCAATGGAGTCCAAAACAATGAAAAAAAATACCATATAGGCATTTTATCGAATACTTAGAGTGCACACATGACACTTGTATATGAAACAATGCATGACCAAATGAGGATCTTGCCTAAATACATGTCAAAATGCCACTTGGGACCAAAAAAAACACAAACAAACACAATGGGACACAGCCCAATTAAAAAAAAATCAAAAGATTTTGACAAGAAAATGAAATTTTCCCAAACCCTTTCAAAATATCCCAACCCTAGAAATCCTAGAATCTAAGGCTTAATCTAAGGATTCAATAGTGAAAAAGTGTTAAAACATACTTTAGATGAGTCTTAGAGTTGAAGTCCCTTGAGTTTTGGTTGAGATTTTGAAGAAAATGGAGTTTTGGGTTGAGAGAGGCACGGAGGATGCAAAAAATATTTTTTTGAAAAATTGTCATTGTTTGGCCTTTAAAACTGAAAAATCCGCTCATTTCACGGGTAAGGTACTCATGAAGTACTCGTGAATTACTTGCAAAATGCCTTAAATGCACAAGGCTAGTTTCGTCAGAAGCTATATCTCGAGAAAGAGTCGCGAAACTCTCTATGTAAAATTTTGGAAGAATTAGAAATTAGCTTCCTCATTTTTGCGGATAGGCTGGGAGATGACTTACTCGCACTTACTCGCGAAAATGCCTCTAATGGAGTTTTTCAACAAAACAAATTTAGCTTTTTGGAAACACTCCTTAAAACACAAAAATTCTATACAAAAACACTTTCAAAAACATATAAAATACTCAAAAATCTTTTTGGGTTTGATCATCAAGCAATTGAGTATACACATATCACATTTGAACACGTACAATCACACAAATGAATTAGGCATTCATTGAACATTAGACCTGTGTGTTGTGTGTGTGAATCAAGTATGAACCAGTCCATAGTCTAGTTTGTAGCTTCAATGATCAATTCAATCAAGCCATAAACAACTAGCCCGAAGTCAAGTGACCTATCTCACTAGTAGAAATGAACATATATGACCCCCCACCAAAGTGTTTACATTTGATTGAAAGCTTTTCATTTGGCTTCCACTTTTCATACTTTTTGTTCTATACAACCCAATTTTTGAGAAGCGATACCATGAAATTTTTTATATTTCTTTGACGAATAAGCCTTTGGCTTTGGCATCATACATTTGAAAACATATTTGCTTCACCTTTTTCTAGTCAAACTAGTTTTCGAAGCAAGGCTTTTTCAGCTCTTTCTCTTTTAGAGATTGACATTTGAAGAGCTTTTGACAGAAAAATAAATGTGAGGAGATATATAGGCATAAGTCTACGCATGAATCAAGATCAAACAAGACTATTAACTAATCATTCATGACAAGCTTGAAGATCTATTTACAACAATCAAACGTAGATTTCTAGATTTCCCTCACACCTAAAAATGTGCATACATAACAAGCTAAACCCGTAAATGCACTACGCCATTAGTACGGAGGTATTAGGCCAAACTCAACGTGTGATATACACAACACAAGCAATCAAACTTTTTGAGATTTTCACTTTTTATGGGTTTTTGAATTTTTCAACACACTAAAAAACAAAGCAATAAAGTAAGATCAACAAACAAAAAGGTAAACAAAACGAAAAATTATAAAAGAAACATGCTAGGACGGAAGCAATGACACAAGAAGATTTCATATGTCATGATGCATGAAACTATGATCCTAATACGTTGGAAGTATTAATGCATGGGCATAGAGAGTGATCATGCATGAGTACCCTTCTTCACCCACACTGTACAAGTGTTTTGGGTGAGGTCCTTAGAAGGAGGGGTACGATCGACATACCTCTCAAACCTTGAGGTGAAGCTAGCTAGGCATGATGAAATGTTCTTCCACATCTCTATAACATCTCCACTGAGTTGTCCCTCATTTTCTGCTTTCACCTGATTTCCCTTTAGCATTCTTCTTGAGTTATCTTGACCACATAGAGAGTCAACCCTCTTAAGAGCTTGAAGCATGAAGCAATTTGGTCTTGTGTGCCCTCGCACGCCATAATGATGACGTAAATGCTTCACTTGAGGTCCCCTTTGACTTTTGGGCAATAATTTCCCTTTTTCCTTTGGTTTTGGACCAATGGTTCTCTTTACAACAGTAGGGATCTCAACCTTGGCCTTCTCCACTTTAGCCTTCTCTACCTTGGGCTTCTCTACATTCTTGGCCAACATGAACTTCACTTCCTTCTTGGGTTCCCTGCTTGAGCTTCCTTCACTGGTATAGCCTAAACCGGTCTTGTCATTTGAAGGTTTTTGAGAAGAGATCACATTGTCAAGCTTCTTGGTGGAAATACGCTCCACTTTGACATTTGCTAGAATTATTTCAAGTTCAAGGAACTTGATTTTAGAGTAGGCATTAGCAACTCTTCCTTTAGCTCTTTAACTTCACATTTAGCTTCCTTTAGTTGCACAAGAGTGGATTTGTGCTCTTCTTCAATTTTCTTCATCTTTTTAACAGCACTCTTCGCAACTTTGTCATATTTGCCACAATCTTCAAGCAACGCATTGTACACTTCTTAAAGATTATTTTCACCTTCGTTGGTACACATCCTCATCATCCGAAACATCAACTTCTTCTCCTTTGGAATGTACACCAAGATCATCAACCAACTTGCTCAATTCATCTCTAGAATCAATAGTGGTAATTGCCATGAAATCTGAATAGTTTCCATCACTATCACATTCTCCTTCCACATCGACATTTGAGCTCTCTGATTCACTTAGGGTAGTAGCAAACACTTTACCCTTTCTTCTCAAGTAGTTTGGACATTCTTTCTTTAGATGCCCATGCGCATTGCATTCATAGCACACAATTCCTTGGGTTGATGATGATTCTTTCCCATCCTTCTTCTTGAATTCTCTTTTATCAATTTTGGATGATGAGAATCTCCCTTTACGAAATAACTTCCCATTATTCTTCATCTTAAGAAATTTCCGGAAGTTCTTTGCAAGATATGCCACCTCCTTTTCAACATCATCTTCATCAAATAAATCACCAGTTCTCTCATTTATGGTTTTGAGAGTTAGAGATTTGTTTGACTTGTGGGAGAGCAGTCCGAGCTCATAGGTTTGAAGAGAGCCAACAAGTTCTTGAATCTTAATTTTGTCCAAATCCTTGCTCTCCTCAATGGTGGTTACCTTAGATCAGAAACTCTCGGGTAAGGATTTCAAGACTTTCTTCACCACTTTGGCGACTTCAATCTTCTCTCCAAGATTGAGCTTGGCAATCACAATCTCATTAAGTCTTCCATAAAAGGAATCAAATGACTCATCATCACTCATCTTCACTTATCCATGACAAATAAACATAAGGGGTCAAGGATCACACTTAGGTATTTAAACCACAACAAGTGCACCCGCTCTGATACCAATTGAAAGTTCAATAAGTGTATAAAATACTATGAACGTTTAGACCTCCAATATACAAATTACCAATTCAAGCTTAATGTCAAACAATTAATGTGCGGAATATGAACATAAGCTTAATACAGAATTGATAAACAATCTAAACCAAATAAAATCACATCCACAGCAGAAATTAAATAGAAAAGATTAAGGGAAGAGAGATGCAAACACAAGGGCAACACACGATGTGTTATCGAAGAGGAAACCGAAGCCCTCGACGTAAAACCTCTCCACCGCCCTCCAAGCTGTAAATAATCTACTAAAGAATGTAGTTGGGATACATGAATAGCAGAAGACCCTCCAAGCCTAATCTACCAAATGTACCTAAGCCCTCCAAGCTCCTACTCCAACGAGGTTACGCCGAACCTATTTCTTCTTTAGCTTACCGGATTCCGCTACTTGACCATAGTATCAACCAATATGAAATTGGTCCCTTCTTAACTGCTTCCTAAACACCAAATGGCTTTCTCATAGATATGGGTATAGTGAGAAAAGGTTTTGGTAATGTACCTCTCAAGGATTTGACAATGGAGAGGAAGAGAGTAGAGGAATTTGAAGAGTCTCTATGTGAAGATTGTAGATGAATCAATCTTGGTTTTCTCTAGGTTTTGTCTCTCAAAATTCTCTCTAGAAGCTCTCTGAATGTCGTGGGTATAAGAGTATATATATAGTAGGGTGACAAGGAATGTGAAAAGTTAGTTTTTCTCAAACAGGGTGGTCTGGCGACTTGACCTTGTGACTGGGCTGAGTCGCAAGTTCAAGCCGCGAGCTAACGGCCTGGCCAGCCTGGGACTTTTGTCCTGTAGTACAACAACTGACATGACTCTTCAGCTCCCCTGCATGCTCCACACGTGTGCCAACTTTTGCGGCTTACCAGTCGTGAGTCACCTGCGAGTCTCTGCATCCTTGCACAATCTTGAGCATTTCTTCACACTCTCTTGCTCACTACCCTTACATAATTCCCACCTAAATACAGGGTTACTAATTGCTAAAATACAAGCAAATTTGGCACGGAATAAAGCCAACAAGATGGTTGATAAAATTCAACCTTACATTCACTTTCTCAAATCGAGTAGTGAGCATTTAAAGCTTGGTGTCCTTAACCTTCTTGGTACCTTCGTAGGTTGTCTCAAGAATGGTCCACGCCTCTTTGGCGGTCTTCACATGCGAAATCCTATGAAAATCATCAGTAGAAACACCACAGAAAATAACATTAATAAATTTGCTATTGGCATTTGCCAAAGCAAAAGTAGCCTTATCCTATTCGGATTTGGCTGTCGTAGGTCTTACCCATCCATTCTCAACAAAATCCCACACCGTCTCATCAATAGCACAAAGAAAAGCACGCATATATACTTTCCAAAAAGCATAGTTACTCCCATCAAAGTAAGGAGGTGCATTAAGGGATTGAGATATATCCATCTCACACGGGGTCTTGGATCACACAAGGATATTGAAATCCGACAAGTGTACCTACTCTGATACTAATTGAAAGCTCAGATTTGTGCTAAAACACAAGAGCTTGTTTAACCCCCCAATTAAAAATTACGGTTAGATTGCTTTTACTCTAACTTAAACAAAGTGCGGAACAAGAGTAAATAAGCGCAATGAATCGATAACACTGCCCTAAGCCATATTCATCCATCATCAACAATAAAATGAAAGCTTAAAGAGTAGGGAAGAGAGATACAAACACAAGATAACACCAAGACATGTTATCGAAGAGGAAATCAAAGAACTCGACGAAAAACCTCTTCGCGACCCTCCAAGTCGAAATCGATCCACTACAGAATAAAGTTAAAGTGCACAAATAACAAAAGACCCTCCAAGCCTAGTGTACCCCATGTACTTAAGCCTTCCAAGCTCCTGCTACCAACCGACTTCTCGGAGTCTTGTCTTCTCTAGCTTCCTAGATCCCGCAATTCAGCCCGATTGCATCGGCCAATGAATGGCTCCTTCCAATGCTTCCCAACAGCACCAAACTGAAAGCTTAAAGAGTAGGGAAGAGAGATGCAAACAAAAAATAACACCAACACGTGTTATCGAAGAGGAAATCGAAGAACTCGGCAAAAAATCTCTCCGCAACCCTCCAAGTCGAAATCAATCCACTAGAGAATAAAGTTAGAGTACACAAATAACAAAAGACCCTCCAAGCCTTGTCTACTCCATGTACTTGAGCCCTCCAAGCTCCTGCTACCAATGGACTTCTCGGAGTCTTGTCTTCTCTAGCTTTCTGGATACCGCAATTCAACTCGATTGCATCCGCCAATGAATGGCTCCATCCAATGCTTCCTAACAGTACCAAATTCTCACTTAACACTCAGAATAGGTGTGGTAAGTGTTTGGGCTAACAACTTCTCAAGGATCTAGAGATGGAGAGGTAGGAGTTTGAGGAAAACTACAAGGAAATGTGTAGATGATTGTGGGTATAACAATCTCTAACTGTCAAGTGTATTTGCTAGGGTTTTCTCTTTAAAAGTCACTCCTTTACTTTAGTGGGTAATGAAGGTATATATAGTATGGGTGAAGGATAAGAAAGTCACACTTAAAGACCTCTAGGCAGAGAGTTTCACGGGTACCTTGCAAGATGGCCTGTCTCGTGAAGTACTCGCAAAATACAGCTCGGAACTTGACTCTTCAGTTTCTAGCATGTTCTTCTCATGTGCCCTTTTCACAGGAACCTTTCTCACGAAATTCTTGTGAGCTAGTTGCAAAACTACACTGATCTTCATTTCATGCTCGATTCTTCACCAACTTAATACTAAACCCAATATAATAAAATCCCACAAAATACAGGGAAATAATTTAATGCACTTACAACATTTTTTATCATGGAATAAGGCCAACATAAAACATATTTGTAAATCACAACTTTACAGGTTTGATTTAAGGTTGTTGAGTCCATAGGACTAGGTTGGCAAACCATGATCTTGTGTAACTGAAATTAGGATTCTTAAGGTACCTTGAGTGTGTTTGAAGCCAAGTTCACATTCAAGAAAAGGCCAAGTTTTAAGTGCAAAAGACAAAAAGTTTCTAGAATCTCTACCATTGAACCTGTGTAACCAAAATTAGGAATCTTAGGGTACCTTGAGTGTGTTTGAAGCCAAGTTCACATTCAAGAAAAGGCCAAGATTCAAGTGCAAAAGACGAAAAGTTTCTAGAATCTCGACTCCAAATCACCCCATCGAGATTCACTAATCTCAAACCATTGAACCTAAATCTCAATCGATTGAGATTCATGCAAATTTAGTTTCATGGATCTATCTCTCTCAAGTTGTTAAGTCCATAGGTTTAGGTCTGCAAAATTTGACTTTTTGTAACTAAAATTAGAGATCTTAGTGTGTCTTAAGTGTGTATAAAGCCAAGTTCTAGTTCAAGGCAGGCCAAGGTTTAAGTGCAAAATATCCAAAGTTTTTGTACTCTTGACTCCAACTCTATTCTAGCTCAACCTATTAAAATCCCTTAAGATTCAATATTTTGGTTATGCTTCTTTTAGGTTGTTGAATCCATAGGACTAGGTTGGAAAATTGTGACCTTGTGTAACCAAAATTAGGAATCTTGGTATGTCTTGAGTAGGGATGGCGAAAATAGCCCGACCCACAAGTACCCGACCTGACCTAACCCTAATGGGGCAGGTTTGTAAAACTAATAGGGCGATGTGGGTTTTAAAAATCTCACTTGCAGTGGGTTCAAGGCAGTTGCGGTTATTAGTCTAACCTACTCCATACTCAACTCGTATACATATATTAATATCATATAATTTTAAAAACCCTAAGTACCCCTAGGTATATATATCACACTTCCCCTCTGTCACCAACTCATTGTGACTCACTGACTTGGGAATTTTTTTTATCCATTATTGTTACTCTTTTTCTTTTTTTTTTGGGTTTCGTTTTATCACTTATTGCAAAAATAATTAGGAATTCTTTATTGTGAACTTGTGTAGTTGTGTTTGTAGTTAAAAATTATTCTTTGCTAAAATTACTTGGGTTTTCTATTGTGATTGTGTTTTTTTTTTTTTTTGGTTACCATTCCTAGTCTTGAGTGTGTTTGAAGCCTAGTTCAAGTTCAATATAGGCCAAGATTCAAGCACAAAAGACCCGAAGTTTCAAGAATATCGACTCCAACTCGACCCATTAAGATTCCCTGTAGATTTAATTTCTTGTTCTGTCTCTTTCAACTGTTTGATCTGGTGTTTCGTGTTTTGTACACAAGCATTGAAAATCTTCCGAGATTCTCTTAATGCATCAATGACAAATCCAATTCAAGTTTTCAATGATTGAAGTGGAGTTGTTGCAATCCAGTTCATCACAATTGCTAGTACAAATCTTTAGATTAGGAGGTTTACATTCAACCAACAAAGTCTAGAATAGAAGCGTTAGTGAATTGTTATGTGGGGTCATGTTAGTAAGTAATACATGAGGTAGCTTTAAATTTAAAGTTAAGTTTATATAAAACTTCTATTCTCTTCTAATTAATTTTGTTTACCTTACGGTTGATAGGCTAAACCCTTTTAGTGATTTTTTTGTGAGACAAGTTATTCCATTGATTTTTACATGGGTCACCATATCTCATCTTTATAATGTTTTACTTTGTATGGTATGGTGTTTGAGTTAACCAATTGAAAGTGAGCACATAATTGGACTAATAATTAACTTGGTTTAAAATTAGGATAATTTTAGTTATTTTTAATCTGATTCTCAAAAAAAAAAAAAAAGTTACTTTTAATCCAATCCAACTTCGTCAAATTGAAATGTTTTGAAAACCAACCCAACCTGACTAAAAAGAAAGAGAAATACTATGTCCAGAACATTTTCACAATAATTTCTAAGTGACAAGTTGTTACAGGTTGTTATTGGTGGGACAAAAAAGTAATTTTAGTGATAAATTCAAATTATAAGCAATAATAACTAATCACCTATAATTTGTTGTAAAAATGTTGTGAATGTAGTAGCACTTCTAAAAAAAGAAAGCTAGAAATGATAAATTTGTCATAAATTGAATGTCAATTATGAGAAAGTTGATTAAACCATGTTATTTATGACAATACCCCACTCGTAGGTAATAATAACTAATTCCCACTTAATTAGTTGTAGCTATTTATGATACAATTTATTTTCTTGCAACGATACCAAACCGACATCTCGCACACATGCAATGAAACTTTGATTTAGAAAAATGCTACATCAGTGATGATGTTTTTTTTTTTTTGGGTAAGTATGAAATTCCTCTGTCATCATTGATGATGTTATCATAACTATGTCATATTTTTATAATGCAACTTCTTCACCTCATAGTTCTCAGCATCGTATGATATATATCGTATCGTATCGTATACAAAAAGTTCCATATCATAATAGCATATCATAAACACTAATAAATCGTATGATGCATAGTGCATATCGTATCGTAATTGAAATCATACAATACATAAAAATGTGAGTTTAAAATGAGTTTTGTTAAAATTTGTGCTTTTATTTGAGTCCAACAAGATATTAGATTTGTTTTTATCAAGAAATTATTGAGCTAATTGATTGGACCCAATAAAATAACATGTTCATAAGTTTTCCCCCCATTCCCTCTTTCCCTTACGAAATTTGAACTACACACTTAACACTTCACTTTCGTATTTGCCATTTTTGTTTCTATATAATAAATAAGATATTAAATGACAATATAATTATTTTTATTTATGGGCTGCGTTTGTATAGGATGTTGCAAAACGGTATTTTGAGTTTAAAATGAGCGTTTGTAAAAGAGTTATGAGAAGTTGCTATTGGCAAACAGAGTTTTGGATTTTAAAAACACTCTTTTTAGGCACCTAGAATGCCTAACCAAATGGACTCATGATGTTATTTTTATAAGTCTATAAGAAGCTAGAATGCAAAGAAGAAATATAAAGAAACTATTATTAAAATAAAAGAACAAGAAGAGACAGTAATTGATGATGAAGAAGAAAATGTTAATGAAATAATTTTGCAAGATGATGAACATGGTGATAATATTGACTTAAATGGAGTTGATTAGGCAAGATAATAAATATGAGGAAAAGAAAGTATTGTATCTTTTTATACCTTTTAAACACAACTAGATTAACATAGTTATTTAATCAAGTGATTAACTTAGGTAAATTATGCAGATCTGGGTTAACACATATAAATCATATCATTGACACAATGCAGAAAATAAAGAATACAACGATATGATAACCCAGGAAAACCAAACCGGTAAAAAACCTGGGGAAGATTTAACCTAGCTATCCTCAAAGCAAAACAAATCCACTATGAAAGAATTGAAGTTTACACAATAGTGACTTAGACCACTAACATCCTATTGCTACCTCGAGTAGGAAACTTACTACCACGACCACGTGATAGCTCCGAGTCCACAAACTACTTCTTTCTTGGATTCTCAGCAAGCACAAGCACTCCCGCTTGTATATCTTTAAGCTCTTGAATCTGCAGCTGAATTGATCACCAAGCTCTTGACATCAATCTTGAGATTGGAAACCCTAAGTATATGTGAAGGCAAACACCTCTAGATCTCACAAGAGATTCACATACACAGCATAAAGAGCAACCTTAAAATGTGGCTAGGGTTTTCCCTTTTATACTTAAGACAAAACATAAAACCCTACACATCAAACAAGCTTGGGCTGAGTTGGAAAATTCTTCAGAAAACAATCTACACAAGCTTCGATCGATCGAGTCTAATTTTTGATCGATCGAGCCAGGCAGATTTATACAGTAAATCTTGCAGTACACTTGATTCCAACTTTACACTTTAAACATACTTTGAGCAAGTCTAAAACAAGACTAAACGTTTTGATCACGATTTGCCAACATTACAAATTGAAGTTCTAATATATTTAAATCTAAAATCTTAGAACTCAACAAGTATTATTTAGGCTCATAAGTTATATATAATCAATTGAATGTGTATGTTATAAACATGTGTTAATTTGAGATAATTAATTGAATTTGTTAAATATTATTACATAAGTGATGATTAAATTAGTCATAATTTGAATATAGTTCAAATTTATAATGAATATACCCCTTTTATATATGTACATCTATATATTTTCTATTAATTTTATTAGTTGTTTGTATATCTTATAATATATAATATGATACATGGTACAGAAAAATAAAAACTTAATTCTCAATACGATTCAATTTTTGACAATTATGCTTCCACATTTCACTACTTGATTGCTCGCAAAAGTTAAGGTTTACATTTTGATTTTTTGACACGAAACATATTATATGAAAAGGAAAATGTTAACGGATCCACTAAGGATATTAGTTTAGGAAACATGTCTAGAAACTTTTTTTATAGAAAAAAGAAAAAAATAAACAATTGATTTTTTTGACAAACTTTAATATTCTCCATAAAAATTATATTATAATCTTCTTAACAAATGCCCTAAATGCACTTAATTACCGAACCCATAGGAAAAATTTGTTCCTTGCGTGTATCACGAGTTTGTCTTCTTTTTAGTATGACAAGTACTGATCTTTCATAATTGGTAAGACTTTCATCATGAGTTTGTCTTTTTTTTAGTATGACAAGTATTGATCACTCATAAATGGTAAGACTTTTGGAAGCCCTACAAAATAGGGAAAATTATTAGGTACTCCCAGAGTATCATAAATGTGTACTCCCTCCTCTCACATGAATGGTAGGTCCCACCATAAATTTAATTAGTGGGACCCACCATTCATGTGAGAGGAAGGAGTACACATTTATGGTACTCTAGGAGTACACAATAATTTCTCCTACAATAGTGTCTAGTCGTGATTAATCAAAGATTCAAGAAAAGCATTTAATCAGATAGAGATATGGGATATGTCTTGCGTCACTAAATCCACACACTCTCTTATCCTTCCAACCCTCTCTTAATTATCATTTTTCAATTTCACATAGTAAGAAAAAGGCGGTGGGCCAGCAATGATAAATACTTAGGATACGACCGCTAACAACGTTTTTGAAGAAGAGAGCTCATTTGTCATTTATCAAAGTACATGATGATGATGGTAGACTACTAGAATTTCGTGGTAGACTGGTAGTTCATAATTGCATCAAGTTAAAGCAATACAAGAAAAATATTGATAGTAATACAAGGATGAACCTCATAAAAGCCTTAGCGCTATATTTAGAAGTTTGGAGGGAGAGGAGAGTAGAGGGAAGTAGAGGGGAGGAGAGTAGAAGGGAATGGTTATCCTTCACCTTGTTTGGATGTTTTTAAAATTAAGTAAAAGGGAGGGGAATAATTTGCCTTTTCATAGTTTGTAATTTTGTTAATATGGTAAGGTTAAATTTGGTAATTCATTTGGTCAAGCATTTCTATACTCTACTTTCCTCCAAATCTCTCCAATTTGGGGGAATTAAAAATGAGGGGTTGGAAGTAGTTAGAACTCCTCCAAACCCCTCCCCCTCCTCCCTTAAAAAAATCCAAACAAAGTAATTTAACTTTCTCTCTCCCTACTCTACTCCTTCCCATCCAAACAAACTATTAATTTAGTGGGATAACTTTTAGCGAGTCAGCGCTATGATTTCATTATTGTCATTACTTCACGACCACTTGCTATCAAGTATAGATATTCAACAAACTCCATATAATCCTAGGTAATTAATATTTATTTCATATACAAAGTAATTTTCATTTGTTAAACCAAAGTCTAAATGTAAGAGTGTCGGGCTGGTTATGACTTAAAAGGGCTGATAGTCTGACCTATACATGTTAAATGACTAACAATTTTATGAATATAATTTTCTTCCAAATTAGGTTGAAAGAATATTTCAAAATCTATTATGTGGCAATTCAAAATGATCATCCAACTTATTTTATTTAGTTGAACTAATAAGTTATTTACACAAATTTTATGACTTTTTTAAATGGGTCATGTTACTAAAATTATATGTGAATATTTATTTTATTCAACGCGTAGACGCGTAGTAGATCGTTGAAACACATTCCTTCAAATTTGTTTATTCTACATTGACCTTGTTTCATTAGTTATGAAAGACATGGCATATAATGTGAGCCTGACTAAACTAGAGCTAACTTGCTTTAATGCCACTTATTAGTTTTTATACTTACGTTAAAATAGTTATTAGTCAATTTTAAGCCAAGTTTTTAATTAGATTAACTAGATGATGTCCCTGAGATGGGTGAATATTTTATAATTTCTGTAAAGTTGTGATTTCTAACTATGTTTTATGTTGGCTTTATTCCGTAACAAAAAGTGTTGTAATTGCTTTAATTTTGTTCCTTTTATTTTGTGGGATTTTATTGTATTGGGTTTAGTATTAAGTTGGTGAAAAATCGAGCATAAAATGAAGAATCAGTGGATTTCGCGAGAAGTTCACGAGAAGCTAACCCGCGAGAGAGCCACGTGAGAAATACATAACTGGAAGCTGAAGAGTCGTGCCAGGCTATCAATTTCGTGAGTATTTTGCAGGTAAGGCCTTCCCGCGAGATACCCACGAGACTCTCTGCTAAGAGGAATTTTTAAGTGTGTCTTTCTTACCCTTCACCCATAATATATATACCCTCATTACCCACGAATGTAAAGGAGGCCATTCAAAGAGAAAAAAGCCCTAGATAGGTTTTCTACAACACACACACCCATCTTTTAGAGAGACAGCTACACATCCTTAGTGAGAATTCATTCTCGCCTCTTCTCCTTCCCTCTCCCATTGTCATACCTTGAGAAGAGATTTGTACCCAAACACAACCCATACCTTTTTAGTATGTAGAGAGTGTTTTGGAGCTTGGAAAGCTTCGAGGATTTGCCAAAAGAAGCCGGTGAGGCTTGGTGGATGCAATCGGGCATATTGCGGGATCCAGAAAGCTAGACAAGACATGGTTCCGAGAAGACTTGTTAGAGTAAGAGCTTAGAGGGCTTAGGTACATTGGATAGACTAGGCTTGGAAGGTCTCTTGCTATTTGTGTATCCCAACTTATTGTCTAGTGGATCGATTTACTGCTTGGAGGGCGGTGAAGAGGTTTTTCGCCGAGTTCTTCGGTTTCCTTTTCGATAACACATCGCCGTGTTATCTTGTGTTTGCATCTCTCTTCTCTTACTCTTGTGCTTTACTTTTATTGTTTGTTATTCATGTTTATGCACTAGAGTAGTATAAGTTGATTGCGCTTCATTTACTCTTGTTTCTGCTCTTAGATAAGTTAGAGTAAAAGCAATCTAGCTATAATTTTTAATTGGGGGGGGGGGGGGTTCTAAACACATTTTTAACACATTTTAAATAAGGCTTGGCACTTCATTTACTTTTGTATTTTTAACACATTTTTGGAGCTTTCAATTGGTATCAGAGCAAGTACACTTGTTTTGGTTTCATTACCTAAGTATGATCCTTGACCCCTTGTGTATTTTGCCATGGATAGTGTTTTGTATGCTTCTATGGATGTTATTGAGTGTAACATGCCATGTGTTTGTGAAAATGCGTCTATGAGTGTTAATCCTCAAAATTGTGATGACATGTTACATGAATTTATGGATGTTGTTGATATTCCAAATGTCAAACTGTTGAAGAAAAAGTTTAAGAAGTTTCATGAGAATTTGAGCAAGTTTTGTTATGAAAAGGATGATTTGATTGCTAAGCTCAATGAATCCAATAAATTGGTTGAAAAGTATAAGAAGCTTGCTGAAAATTCTCTTGAAAAGTTGAAAGAGTTTGAATGTTTGAATATGGACTTCGATGCTAAACTTGTTTTGTCCAACAAACTAGTTGATGAGCTAAAATGTGAAAATAAATCTCTTAAGATGCATGCCAAGTGTTTGATTGCTGAACCTATTGCTAAAAATGATGAAAATATTTATTGCAATCATATTGTGGTACCCGATTTTGTGCCTATTGTGAGTTCTACCTCTAAATACAAATCGGTGTATATTCCTCCACACAAAAGAAACCAAAAAGTGGAGAGAAAGGCTCTTAAGCCTAAGCCTGCAGTAAGGTCTCATCCTAGGGAGTTGAGTGGATCTAAGTTTGTCCCTACTTGCCACCATTACAGTGTGATTGGTCACATAAGACCTCAAAGTTCCATGTTGAAGAAAGGACAAAACCATGTTGCTAGATCCCTCCCTAAAAGGCCTAGTAGACCTAAACCCATTGTTTATCACCATTGTGGTGCCTTTGGTCATCTAAGACCTCATTGCTCTAAGTTTCAAGCTCTTAAGAGAATCAAAAGAAAAGAGAAACTTGAGCTTCATGGAAGTTATGCTTTGTAAGCTAAACCGGATTTGGGAGAAAATGGTAAGTTGTTGAAGAAAATTTTTGATGTTCTTACCTCCTTGTCCATGTGCATCTCTGGTTCTCATTTTTCCGACCCTCATCTCACTTCTCATGAGACACTCATTCCAAACAATCGTTCCGTTTGGATGAGGAAGGGTTCCTATGGTTGAGTTTTTGCTCTTTTGGTCATTGATCTAATTCTTTCGATCTTTGTTGGACCTTTCATGCATTAGATGCTTCATTGTCATGCATTTGTGCATCATACATCTCTTTATATGCATTGTTTTGTTTTTGTTGATCTTACTTTACCTATTCTGTTTTTTAGTGTGCTCAAAAATTCAAAAACCCATAAAAATTGAAAAATCTCCAAAAAGTTTGATCGCTTATGTTATGTATATCACATGTGAGTTTGGCCTAGTACTTTTGTACTAATGGCGTAGTGCATTTACAAGCTTAGCTTGTTTTGTATACACATATTTGTGTGAGAAAATTTTTGAAAACTATGTGTGATTGTTGTAAATCGATCTTCAAGCATGTCATGAATGATTGGTCAATACTCTTGATGGTATTGATACTTGCATAGACTTGTGCCTATATCTCTTCCTACTTTATTTTTTATGTTTTGGCTTAAAGAGCTCAACAAATGTATATCTCAAAATGAAAAGAGATAATGAGCTGCAAAAGCCGTCGTACATACTAGTATTTGACTAGGAAAAAGGGAAAACTACTTTTTATTGAAATGTATGGTGCTCAAAAAGCCAAAGGCTTATTCTCAATATAGAAATATCAAAAATTTCAAGCACCGATCTCAAAAAGAGATGTATTGTTCAAAAATGATCAAGTGTTATGATTTGTAAAGAAGCCAAATGAAAAGCTTCTAAGATTTGTAATCATTTTCTTGTGGGAGGTCATATATGTTCATTTTTATATTGAGAGAGACCACTTGACTTAGTACCAGTTGTGTATGACTTGATTGAATTGATCATTGAAGCTTCATTCTGGACTAAGGACTATTCCACATTTGATAGTCACACACAATACACAAGACTTTTGTTCAATGAATGTTTATGAAAGTTCAAATAGTGTAAAAACACCCTTGAACGTTTAGACCCCCAATTAACAAATTACCAATTCAAGCTTTATATCAAACAATTAATGTGCGGAACATGAACTAAAGCATAACACAGAATTGGTAAACAATCTAAGCCA
The DNA here is from genome assembly GCA_028535165.1 of Quercus tomentella. NCBI lineage: Eukaryota > Viridiplantae > Streptophyta > Magnoliopsida > Fagales > Fagaceae > Quercus > Quercus tomentella. The sequence goes on from JAPQVY010000068.1 coordinate 80,706,316, forward strand.
ATTAAAATCACATCCACAGCAGAAAATAAAAGGCAAAGATAAAGGGAAGGAAGATGCAAACACAAGGACAACACGCGATGTGTTATCGAAGAGGAAACCGAAACCCTCGGCGTAAAACCTCTTCGCCGCCCTCCAAGCGGTAAACAATCCACTAGAAAATGTAGTTGGGATACAAAGACAGCAATAGACCCTCCAAGCCTAATCTACCCAGTGCACCTAAGCCCTCCAAGCTTCTTGCTCCAACGAGGTTGCGCTGAACCTTTTTCTTTTCTAGCTTCCCGGATTCCGCTACTAGACTGTAGCATCAACCAATGAAGATTGGTTCCTTCCTAACTGCTTCCCAGAATACCAAACAGCCCTCTCACAGTAATGAATATGGTGAGAACAAGGTTTTGGTAAAAGGCCTCTCAAGGGTTTGGCAATGGAGAGGAAGAGAGTTGAGGAATTTGAAAAGACACTTATGTAAAGATTGTAGATGAATCAATCTTGTTTTGCTCTAGGGTTTCTCACTCAAAATTCTCTCTGGAAGCTCTCTTTCATTTGTGGGTATAAGGGGTATTTATACTGAGGTGAGAGGAGAATGTTAAACGTCAGGTTTTTCAAAACAGGGCTGGCTCGCGACTTGGTCTCGCGACTTGACTAAGTCGCGAGATCCAGTCGCGAGATAACCGTATGGCCAGCTGTCCTGTTTTGTCCTGTAGTGCTCCAGCTGGCATGACTGTTCATCTTCTGGCATGCTTGGCACGTGTGCTGCGTTTGGCGGCTTGCAGCCGCGAGTCACCCGCGAGGCCCAGCCGCGAGTCTCTGTTTTCTTGCACATTCTTGAGCAAACTTCACTCTATCTCACTCACTACCCTTACAACAATCCCACCTAAAAACAGGGTTTCTAAATGCTGAAATACAAGCAAATTTGGCACGGAATAAAGCCAATAAGATGGTTGATTAAATTCAACCTTACAATCTCCCCCTTTGGCTATTCCGTGACAAAACCCTAAAACAGACTCTAGACTTGATGTGTGAGTTGGGAACAGTTGAGCAAAACTCACTCACACCTAACTCTAGAAGCTGTGAAGCACTTGAATCATATGAACATAAGACTCCTGAAACACAACAATACACCATGATCATTGTAAGCAGAAAATCGTGAAATGCATATGAAACAGGCAATATGTGATCAAGCAAAGATGGAGTTAAGAAACAATCCATGGCTTGATCAACCAAGTAATCACTACAAGGTAGTGACCACAATGCTCATTCACACTTAGAATGAACACTTGGACATACAAGCTAACAAGAACAAAGCAAGTTACTTGTATGCCCAACACTCAACCAATGCATAAAACACTAAGTATATGCATCTAGGAACAATCCTACAAGGGCACAAGAGTGACAGTACTTAAAATAAAATGCAATACATTTATAGAAGTACTGATTTAAACAAAGCATAAAAGGCTGCATAAAGCATGGTACAAGCCATAAAGCCTACAAATTATGCATAAAACATAACCCTAAAAGCTTACAAAAGCAACATGGGTACAAAGCAAATATATACTGAATAACATCAACAATATATATAAAAAGTAAACCAAGTTAATAAGTTATGAGTTAGAAACAAGAATACACCAAAACCACAGTGTATCAAACCCATATAAACACTAAACCTATAAGTTTAGAGGATAAGACTTAAAACAAAAAAAATGTCAAAAGTATGAGTGTACTCCCCCTATCATTATGCACACTTCCCTTTGAACTTTCTCCCCCTTACTCAAAGCTCTCCCCCTTTTTGGCACGAATAGCTAAAGGGTGTCGTCCAACTTTCATTGAATAGCATCTAGCTGATTCTGCATAGTCTCGAGACGCATTTGAACATGGCTGTTTGTGGAGTAGAGAAGTGACACAATCTCATCAACGCGTCTCGGAATATGTTCAAGTGAACGACCCATTCTGTCAGTATGAGGATTAGTCTGTGCTTGCGGAATACTAGCTTGTGGAACTTCAGGAATAGCATGCGAAGTAGGTGTGGTATGTGCAGGTGTCTCTGACTCAGGGGCAAATGGAGTAACCGGAGAGATATGTGCACTCTTTGGAGTTTTAGAGGAGTGACTTCTACTAGCTGGACGGGTCAACATTTTGCCATCTGTAGGAGGAACAATGCCTTCACGAAGAATGAGCTTCATGATGAGACTGTAAAATGGGATAATTCCTCGAGCTGCAGTTCAAACCGCGGTCTTTCTCAAGGTATAAAAGATGTGAGCACAGATATCAATGGGGGCTCCTGTAATAAGATCACAGAGGAATTGAGCTCTCCCAAGATTGATGAATGTAGTGTTGGACAGTGGGTAGAGATTAGTGAACATGATCAACTTCAGTGTGGTCAGTTCTGGTGCAAACTTTGCGGTGCTGATGGATGTGCCGGCATTGGATACTTCATGATCAGAACCTAGGATTTGTAGAATATCTTGAATCTCTGGAGTTCGATCATCATACGGAGTTAGATCCACATTCTGAGGCCTGGTGATGCGGAGAGTATCGGCTATGGAGTTCGGAGTGATGATAAACTCCTTTCCTCTGACCTAGAAAATTAGTTCAGCTCCAAGATCAGTTGCATTGGAGAAGGATTCCTTAACCAGTTCAGCCATTGGATCGTCAAAGTTCCCAAACAAGTTTGCCCAGTCTCGTGCCTCAAAGATTCGAGGAATAAATGTGGTCCCTAAGGTGTTAAACTCCACCACCCGTTCCACTATAGGAGTTGATTTGTCAAATATGTTGGAGTAGATGTGTGAGGTAAGCGGGGTTCGAAACCTCTCCTCATTGGAGTCTTGAGATGCCTGTGATGAGAGTCGAGTCCTTTTAGCAACTGGGGTTGCTAGATCGTCAGCAACAATGTCTTTACCTTTAGAAGATCGACGAGACATCTGCAAGAGAATAGGCCCACAACAAAGAACCAAAAACAGCACCACGCAAGATAAATATCAACATGGTTCGATGCAAATACGAGAGCCAAACCAGAGGTTTTAATACATAAAAACAACTTCCATCAACACTAAAGAGCACAATACGACAGGTGCAGCAAAATGGTGATAGTGCAATAGAGTATAGAGAGACACAAATTCAAAAATAACTGTCAATGAGATAGTCAACAATGACCATGATATGCACACAAAGACATCATTCGAACATTAAGAGCAGCTAGCATAAGACAGACCATATAAGATATGAACATGGAGCAAGTCACAAAAATACCAAACCCATTTGACAAAAATACCAAACCCATTTAACAAAAGAGTTTGAGAATCAAAAAACAGGCAAATATCAGAACAAAGAAATATCACATTGTGACCAAACAATATGAAAACGGATGAAATCAACAACAAACACAACAAGCCATACCCATCAAACAAAGAGAGGAATGTTTCGAACAAAATATCTAACCACATGTCAAGAAAAACATTCAAGAAGCAGGGAAAATGAGATGAGGAAAACAAGACTCATACCTTTCCAAGATGATTTTGAGAGGAAATGAAGCACCAATGAAGTTTGAAAATGGGTACACGGAGTGTTTGGGAAGAAGACAGTTGTGAAAGAAGATGAACAGTCACAAATGTTCGAGGGAAAAACTGAAAAAGTTTTTAAAAACTGCCCCAATATTTGCCAAACACGCGTTTTTCACGATTGAAGTGAGTCACCATCAAGTCGCCAGTTCAAGCCGCCAAAACACTCAAAGACAAAAGTTTGAAAAATTTTTCTAAGTGTTTGTCGCGACTGGAAGGTCTACCCGCGAGGGAGTCGCGAGCTAAGCCGCGAAAATCTCTGAGTAACCTCGCGACTGGACCTTTCACTTGCGAACAAGTCGCCAAAATAGACCCGCGAACACGCGACTGAGGCTCGCGACTAGACATACCCGCGACTGAGTCGCCAAAACAGGGCAAAAATGAATTTTTTGAAAATTTTCATTTTTAAGAACAAAATACTTTCCAAAAACACCTAAAATACTCAAAAATCTTTTTGTGCTTGAATCAACAAAGATTGAGCATGTGAAAACACATTTCATCAAGTACAATCACACAAATGATTATGGCATTCATTGAACATAAACTTGTGTGTTGTGTGTGGATATCAACAATGAGATAGTCCTTAGTCTAATGTGAAGCTTCAATGATCAATTCAACCAAGGCATACACAATTAGCACTAGATCATGTGAACTATCTCAATTATAGAAATATGTATATATGACCTCCCACAAAACTTGATAACATATCTTGGAGCTTTACATTTGACTCCACTTTCAATTATAACATTTGATCTTTTTGATCCTTTTGAGACAACACCTCTCATTGTGAGGGTGATATATGATAATTCACTTTAGTGAGCAAGCCTTTGGCCTTTTGAATAAACATTCACTTTAATTTTTTTGGTCGCTTTCCCTTTTTCCTAGTCGAATACTAGTATGTGCGACAGGCTTTTGCAGCTCAATATCTCTTTTCATTTGGAGATTTACATTTGGTGAGCTCTTTTTAGCAAAAACAAAAATAAAGAGTGGGAAGAAATATAGACACAAGTCTATGCATGACTCAAGATCATCATAACCATTCACTCATCATTCATAACAAGTTTGAAGATCTATTTACAACAATCACATTGATTTCAAGATTTCTCCCACAGTGATAAGGGTGCAAAGGAACAAGCTATGCTCGAAAATGCACAAAGCCATTAGCACAAAGGTACAAGGCAAAACACGTTTTGAGACAAAAACTCAACAATGTCAATCAAGCTTTTTGATTTTCTAATTTTTATGTGATTTTTGGATTTTTGACACATAAGAAGAAAAAGATTGATAAAAAACAAAACAAAATCAAAAGTATGCACAAGTAGACAACCAAACAACCATCAGCAAAAACAGCAAGCAAACAAACAAACATTGTCGCAAAGCATAGGAAGTATTAATGCATGGACATGTTGTAATGCTTATGCATGAGTACCCCTTTTCACCCACATGTCACTTGCGTTTGGGGTGATTTCCTTATAGGATTGGGTACGGGAGTTAGGGCTTTCAAACCTTCGTGAGAAGCTTTCCAAGCAGTTGGTGAATGCATTAATCATCTTCATCACGTTCATCATTCCGGGATCACCATTTTGATCTCTAGATTGTTCACCTGCCCAATTTCTTCTATCATTTCTAGGTCCTCGTGACCTTTGAGGAGTTGCACTATTCTTTGCTCTCAGCTTTTGGCAATTTGGTCGAGTATGCCCTTGAAGTCCGCAATGATGACACATATAAGTTGATCTAGGACCTCTTTGTGGTCGTGGACGAGACTTGGCACGAGATTTAGACCTGCCCACATACTGATTGCGAGGATTCAACAACCGTTGGTTCTCCACATTCTTCTTCTCCTCTAACTTGGGCGTCTCAACAGTAGGGTCACCTTCAACTGGATCTTTAGCCTTTACAAACTTCACTTCTTTAGTGACATTTCCAGATGAGCTATTTCCTCCGGTATATCCCAACCCGGATTTGTCTGAAAAGCTTTTTTGAGATGAAATAACATCATCTAGCTTCTTGGTGGTGACCCTCTCTATTTTAGCATTTGCTTGCACAACCTCATGCTCAAGCAATCTCACTTTTGTGTAAGCTTCTGACAGCTCACCATTCAAAGTTTCTATCTCACATTTGGCCTCCCTATATCGGATTAGAAGACTTTTATAGTCCTCCTCTGCCTTCTTCATTTTTCTCACAGCAGCCTTGGCCACCCTTGTGTACTCACATGACTTTTCAAGAAGTGAGTTATAATTCTCTTGAAGATTGGCTGTGCTTTCATCTTCTTCAGCATTGGATTCTTCAACAATTCCCAATGATTCTTCATCACTATGTTCTCCAAGGTCTCGTACAAGCAGATTCAACTCGTCTGAAGACTCAACATGGGCAATAGTCATAAAAGCTGAATAGTTCCCCTCTCCATCACAGCTTTCTTCTGATTCTGAGTCGGATGAATCTGAGTCACTTAATGTCGTGGCATACACCTTGCCTTTCGATTTCAAATAATTCGGACATTCTTTCTTGAAGTGTCCATGCCTGTTGCATTCAAAACAAGTGATACCTTGTGTAGATTGGGATTCTTTTCCATCTTTCCTTTTGAATTCCCTTCTCTCCCTTCCTGAACTTTGGAATTTTCCTTTATCACCAAATTTTCCATTATTCTTGAATTTCAAGAATTTTCGGAAATTTTTTACAAGGTATGCAACATCTTTATCAACCACATCTTCTTCCGATGAGTCATGGGCTTCTACCTTCTCAGTAATGGTCTTAAGAGCAAGAGATTTGCTCCTCCGTTGATTGGGCAGCGACATCTCATAAGTCTGAAGAGAACCAACCAGCTCCTGGACTTTGATGTCATCAAGGTCCTTGCTCTCTTCAATCGCTGTCACTTTAGCACGAAAACTTTCCGACAATGATCGAAGGATCTTCCTTACAATTTTAGAGTCCTCCGTTTTCTCCCCCAAATTGAATTTGCTGACAACCACCTCATTCAGCTTCCCATAGAAAGAGTCAAATGACTCATCCTCACTCATTTTGAGCTCCTCAAACCGAGTGGTCAGCATTTGCAACTTGGTGTCTTTCACTTTCTTCGTGCCTTCGTAGGTGGTTTCCAATATCTCCCATGCTTCTTTGGCAACGGTAATGTGGGAGATCCTGTGAAATTCATCTGGAGACACACCACAGAAAATAGCATTTAAAGCTTTACTGTTAGCATTAGAAGCAGCGAGTGCTGCCTTATCCCATGTGGATTTGGCTGCCTCAGGTATGGTCCAACCACTCTCAACAGTATCCCAAACAGATTCATCAATGGAGCACAGAAATGCTCTCATGCGAACCTTCCAAAAAGCATAATTACTACCATCAAAAAATGGAGGTGCATTTAGGGATTGAGATCGATCCATCTCAATAGGGAGTCAAGGATCACACCCTTGAAACCAATAAACGTGTACCCGCTCTGATACCAATTGAAAGTTCAAATAGTGTAAAAACACCCTTGAACGTTTAGACCCCCAATTAACAAATTACCAATTCAAGCTTTATATCAAACAATTAATGTGCGGAACATGAACTAAAGCATAACACAGAATTGGTAAACAATCTAAGCCAATTAAAATCACATCCACAGCAGAAAATAAAAGGCAAAGATAAAGGGAAGGAAGATGCAAACACAAGGACAACACGCGATGTGTTATCGAAGAGGAAACCGAAGCCCTCGGTGTAAAACCTCTCCGCCGCCCTCCAAGCGGTAAACAATCCACTAGAAAATGTAGTTGGGATACAAGGACAGCAATAGACCCTCCAAGCCTAATCTACCCAGTGCACCTAAGCCCTCCAAGCTTCTTGCTCCAACGAGGTTGCCCCGAACCTTTTTCTTTTCTAGCTTCCCGGATTCCGCTACTAGACCGTAGCATCAACCAATGAAGATTGGTTCCTTCCTAACTGCTTCCCAGAATACCAAACAGCCCTCTCACAGTAATGAATATGGTGAGAACAAGGTTTTGGTAAAAGGCCTCTCAAGGGTTTGGAAATGGAGAGGAAGAGAGTTGAGGAATTTGAAGAGACACTTATGTAAAGATTGTAGATGAATCAATCTTGTTTTGCTCTAGGGTTTCTCACTCAAAATTCTCTCTGGAAGCTCTCTTTCATTTGTGGGTATAAGGGGTATTTATACTGAGGTGAGAGGAGAATGTGAAACGTCAGGTTTTTCAAAACAGGGCTGGCTCGCGACTTGACTGAGTCGCGAGATCCAGTCGCGAGATAACTGTACGGCCAGTTGTCCTGTTTTGTCCTGTAGTGCTCCAGCTGGCATGACTGTTCATCTTCTGGGATGCTTGGCACGTGTGCTGCGTTTGACGGCTTGCAGCCGCGAGTCACCCACAAGGCCCAGCTGCGAGTCTCTATTTTCTTGCACACCCTTGAGCAAACTTCACTCTATCTCACTCACTACCCTTACAACAATCCCACCTAAAAACAGGGTTTCTAAATGCTGAAATACAAGCAAATTTGGCACGGAATAAAGCCAATAAGATGGTTGATTAAATTCAACCTTACAGTTTATTTCACTTGTGTGATTGTACATGTTCAAATATGATGTGTGTGTGCTTAACCATATGTGGATCAAACCAAAAAGATTTTTTTGTTCTTTTTGTTTGCTTTTGGAAGTGATTTGTATCACCCATGTTTTTCAAAAATTTTCAAGTTGTTTTTTAGTGAAAAACATGTTTTCTGGGTGTTTTTGCGAGTAATTTCATGAGTAAGGCTTACCTGCGAAAAATTTCACGAGTAAAGCTCAATCATAAAATTTGGACAGAGAGTTTTGTGATTGTTTCACGACTGTTTCATGAGTAAGACATACCCGTGAAAAATTTCACGAGTAAGCTTCCCGCGAAAATTTCCAGATCAGCTTTTTAAAGGGCATTTCGTAGGACATTTGTTTTAAACTTCTCCCATCTTCTCCCAAACCCCTATTTTAATGATTCAACATTAAAACCCAACTAATTTCAAGTGTTTTACATTCCGTAAACATCTCTAAGGTAATCTTTAACTCTTTTTATTGATTTTAATCCTTAGATTATGTTTTTGGGGGTTTTATGTTCATAATTGGGATTTTCTCAAACAGGAGTTGGAAAACTTATTTTTTGTCAATCTTTTTTATTGGATTTTGTTTTAAATGATGATTTTCTTTGGATGTTGTCCCCTTGTGGCAAAAATAACATGTATTTAGGTAAGATTTTCATATGTTCATACATTGTTTAACATACATGTGTAGTGTGTGCACTCTAAGTGTTTGATAAAATGCCCAAATGACATTTTCTCCTTGTTTTGGACTCCGGTGAGTACCAATTTTTGGGGATTACCATGATTATGCATGTTTATCATGTTTTGATCATTGGTTGTGTGTTTTATACACTTTGCCCTGTAAGTGCCTTGCTCATGCATTAGTCATGCATTGCACATGCACACTAGATGCACCTTGCTGCACACACTCTAACACTTGACATGTTTTTGCATTCACTCATGCTAGTTAAGTCGTTTTAGACCTTTTAGCACATATAACATGTTCTTGTGTCTATGTCATGCCTTGGTCTATACTTTGTTCCATCATCCTTAGCATGTCATGTTCTTTATACTTTGTAGCATTGTGTCTTTAAGATGTTTTTATCTTTTGTTTGAGCTTCATTTTCTCATACATCTTGCAACCCTCATGGATCTTTACCCTTGTTCATATCTTCTTTTCTTTCCCTCCTTCCTCTTGATTCATTTGTCTATTTGTGACAAAAAGGAGGAGAGTATACCGGAGAATATACCGGTGTGTTTCGTCATTTCTATGACTCATGTGCACATTATTAGGGGGAGAAATTCTACCTCATGCAAATTCGTAGGGAGAGAAAGCCATAGGGGAGATGCATATATCAAGGGGGAGAAGACATCTTTTTATGAGAAAACCTTGTTTTGTTTTGCTTTACTTTATGCTTGTTTTCTCGTTATTTTATGGTGCTTTAAGTTATTTTTAGTATTTATCCTTTGTTGCTTTCATTGGATTATGTTTATGTGTTGGACATGCATACATCCTTATGCTATTGTGATTTATTGGTTGCATGTTTGGATGATCATTTACTTTGCTATATGATCATTGTAGTCATTTCTATATGACTGTAATTACTTTAATTTTGTTCCTTTTATTTTGTGGGATTTTATTGTATTGGATTTAGTATTAAGTTGGTGAAGAATCGAGCATAAAACGAAGAATTAGTGGATTTCGCGAAAAGCTAACTTGCGAAAGAGCCACATGAGAAGCATATGACTGGAAGCTGAAGAGTCATGCCAGGTTGTCAATTTCGCGAGTATTTCATGGGTAAGGCCTTCTCGCGAGATACCCGTGAGACTCTCTACCTGGAGGATTTTTTAGGTGTATCTTTCCTACCCTTCTTCCATAATATATATACCCTCATTACCCACAAATGTAAAAGAGGCCATTCAGAGAGAAAAAACCCTAGATAGGTTTTCTACAACACACACACCCATCATTTAGAGAGAGAGCTACACATCCTTAGTGAGAATTCATTCTAGCCTCTTCTCCTTCCCTCTCCTATTGTCATACCTTGAGAGGAGATTTGTACCCAAATACAATACACACATTTTCAGTGTGGAAAGAGTGTTTTGAAGCTTGGGAAACTTTGGAGATTTGCCAAAAGAAGCCGGCGAGGCTTGGCAGATGCAATCGGGCGTATTGCGGGATCCTTAAAGCTAGACAAGATACGATTCCTAAAAGCCTTGTTGGAGTAAGAGCTTGGAGGGCTTAGGTACATTGGACAAACTAGGCTTGGAGAGTCTTTTGCTATTTGTGTATCCCAACTTATTGTCTAGTAAATCGATTTACCGCTTGAAGGGCGACAGAGAGGCTTTTCGCCGAGTTCTTCGGTTTCCTCTTCGATAACACATCGCCGTGTTATCTTGTGTTTGCATCTCTCTTCCCTTACTCTTGTGCTTTACTTTTATTGTTTGTTATTCATGTTTATGCACTAGAGTAGTATAGGTTGATTGCACTTCATTTACTCTTGTTTCTGCACTTAGATAAGTTAGAGTATTGTTTGTTATTCATGTTTATGCACTAGAGTAGTATAGGTTGATTGCGTTTCATTTACTCTTGTTTATGCACTTAGATAAGTTAGAGTAAAAGCAATCTAGCAGTAATTTTTAATTGGGGGGTTTAAACAGCTCTTGTGTTTTTAACACATTTTTCGAGCTTTCAATTTCAAATTAGAATACTCTTTTGGTAACTTATTTTGATATTTTGTTTTTGTCATAAAAAATGGCTTGTCATAAATTACATAACTAAACAAATTAGTATTGAAAGCTCGAAATGTGTGAGAACACAAGAGCTTGTTTAGAACCTCAATACAAATTACGGCTTAATTGATTTTACACTAACTTAATACTAAGTGCAGAATAGTGTAAACGCAAGCAAACAAGCAAGAGAGCTACTCTAATTCATATTTAAAGCAACACAGCAGTAAAATGAAATGAACAAGAGTAGGGAAGAGAGATGCAAACACAGATAACACCGAGACGTGTTATCAAAGAGGAAACCGAAAAACTAGGCAAAAAACCTCTCTGCCGCCCTCCAAGCGGTAATCGATCTAGTAGACAATTAGTTGGGATATATGGGTAAGCAAGAGACCCTCCAAGCCTAATCTACCCTCTGTACCTAAGCCCTCCAAGCTCCTACTCCAACAAGGCTTCTCGGAACTATGTCTTGTCTAGCTCTCCGGATCCTGCAACAAGCTCCATGTTGCATCTGCCATCCTTGGCTTCTTCCAATGCTTCCTAGTAGCACCAAAACCTCACTGGACACTCTCAAAAGGTGTGGTAAGTGTTTGGGCTATTGACCTCTCAATGGTATGGAAATGGAAAGGTAGGAGATGAGGAAATTCCACAAACAAATGTGTAGGGAATTGTTGGTATAACAATTTCTAACTCTCAAGTGTTTTTGCTAGGATTTTCTCTCAGAAGCTCTCTGTCACATTTGTGGGTAATATGGGTATATATAATGAGGGTACAGAAAGTGTGTATCAGACAGTACAGACTGGCATAACAGAATGTCTCGCGGGAAGGCCTTACCCACGAGATACTCGAGAGACACAGCTATTTCCATCTGTACAGACTCTTCGCATTCTAGTCATGTGCAGGGCACATGCATCTTTTCGCGGGATGCTTAGTCGCGAGATACCCGCGAAAACCTTCCTTGCTTCAATAGCTTGAGTCTTCACACTTTCTCTCACTATCACACAACCCTTATAATAAATTCCCACAACAAATACAGGGTACAAAAGATTGAATAAAATTATAATCAAATTTGGCACGGAATAAAAGCCAACAAAATTCATATTTGTAAATCACAACTTTACAATCTCCCCCTTTGGCTATTCCGTGACAAAACCCCTAAAACAGACTCTAGACTTAAATGTGAGTTTGGGAACAATGGCAAAACTCACTCATACTTAATCTAGAAACTATGAAGCACTTGCAGTTTATACCTATAACCTGAAACACTTGCACACAAACAAAACTTTCATTAATCTTATGACAAGTTGAACACAAGTTATGAACAAGAGCAAGCATAGTGCGATCAAGTATGTAAACAATAGATATCATGCAAAAAAACACTTGATCAAATAAGGGCAGTCATTAAAGAATGACTCCAATGAACATATAACAAGTAAATGTTCATCCGGACATGTACAACGAAGCAATCACTTATGATTACTTGCATGTCCAATCACACAACCAATGCAACATACACGAAGTATATGCATCTAGGAACAATCCTACTAAGGGCATAAGTGTGAAGTACTCAAGACATTATAGCAATGTCTAAGAGTACACAGAGAATGCTACACAAGCATTGAGAAAGTCACAAAACACAAAACATACTGAATAAACACTAAAATTAACTAAAACAACATGTGCTGAGGTTTTAAACAAAAGCAGTAAAAGTGTAAACATAAACCAGCAGTTGTAGAGGCTAAATATAAGCACAAGAAAACCAAACATTATTTACTGTCTTCTTATCCCCCTATCACTACACTCCCCCTAACAATGACACCTTCTCCCCCTTTTTGTCACGGAATAGCTAGTCTTCATGTTCCTCTAGCTTCCTTTGAATTTAGTCCAGTTGAGTTTGAAGAGATGTGAGCTTGGTGTCAAGACGATTTTGTTGACAGTACATGATAGTAGCTAGTTCGGATATCTTGGTAGTAACCTCTTGGAGAGTATCCAAGATGTTGTCTCATCATAAACATGTGATGTAGAACTTGAGCTTCCCTGAGCAGCAGGAATTTCTTGCTTGGGATTCTTTTTAGTGTGACTCATGCTTGCATGGAGAGTGCGGATAGAAATTGGACTTGGCCTTGGATAGGGGTGCTCATTTTCTAAGGGATAGACACCTTTGAGCTTCAAAATCTATGAGATAAGGCGACAGAAAGGAATGCAATTCCTTGAGGCAGTCCAGTCAACTGTTTTTGCCAGAATGTGGAAGATATGAGAACACACATCAATCTCGACATCAGAGATTAAATCATGCAAGAATAGTGCTCAACCGAGATTCATGAACCTAGTGCTTGACAAAGGGTAGAGGTTGCTACACATGATTGTTGTAAGTAGTCTTAGTTCAGGAGAAAGAGATGCCACGCTTATTGACTTCCTATTCGAGGAAAATTCCAGATTATTTCCTAAGGCTTCTCTAAGAATCTCTTCATCCGGATTCAACTCATCATATACCAGCAATATAGGGAGTATTGGCCAGTTGATGTGTAGGATTTCCGCCAAGTAAATCGGTGACACTGAGAAACTTTTTCCTCTAACCCAACATTTGATCTCCTCTCCGTCAATAGTGGCATTGGCATAAAATTCTCTCACCATGTTCTTGTAAGCATCCTCAAGAGTTGAAAGAAGAAAGTTCCAATCCTTTGTGGCAAACCATATGGGAATATTTGTGTCATGTAGAGATAGCTGGTCAACAGCTCTTTCAACCAACAGTGGAGCTTCCATAAAGTACTTCTCAAAGTTTTGAGATGTAGCATAAGATTTGAAATAGTTCTGATCAAAAATTCCTATTGATGATCGAGTCCTCTTTGGCTTTGGAGAGAGATTATCAACATCAATCACATGCTCGTTTCCTTTGTTGCTGCCTCCTTTCATAGCTGAGCTTTTAAATGGAGACATCTGCACAATTGAACATAGAACAGAAACGAAACAAGTGCAAAAACACAAAAAAAAAAAAAAAAAGCACAAAAACTTGATTAAAGTCAAGTTAGTTCAAAACATAGCACACAGACAAAAACAGCAAGTTAAAGATGATAAGCCATGTGAACAGACTCACAATGCATGAGTGAAGTGAGTATAACAGTGTGTGCATATGTGTGCATGTGCTGATGCATGAGGTGTGCCTAGAGATGCCTAAAGTGTGCACAGTATGTGCAAGGCATGGCATTTGAGAACAAAGCGAGTTAAACACATCCAAAACATGTGAAACAAGTTCAATCAAAGTAAACTCAAGTAGAGGAACTCATTTGAGTCCAATACAACCAAAGAATGTCACTTGGACATTCTGTCAAACACCTAACATGCAACAGTTTATAAACATTATGAAAAATGCATGAACATGATGAAACATGCCTCAATACAAGTTCAAATTGCCACATGGGACCAGCGCAGATACACAAACATCAAATAGGACTAAACCTAAATAAGATTTTGGAAAAAATTTCACAAAAATTAAGAACCCCAACCCATTTTCAAAAAATCCCCAATTTTTAGAACCTTAACTAATTTTCTGCATAATCTATGAAAAACAAAAGGAAAGATGTTTTAGAAAACATACCTTAAAGTTAAAATCTTAGAAAACAAGCTTGGAATTGATGGGGTTTGAGAGAAAATTGATTTTGGGTTGAGACAGGTTCGAAAGAGGCAATGTGAGGGAAGATATGAGTTTTGAAAAGATGTCACATCTGCTACATAAAAACTGAAAACACGCATTTTTCGCAGGTTAGGCAATAGGGAATAAGTCACGAAACAGTCATGAAAAGAGCCACTGAAGCACAAATGCTTTCGCGAGAAGCTATTAGTCGTGAATTAGGCGCGAGACAGTCGCGAAAGTTTCTGTGTGATTTTGAGAAAAATTCAGTTTTTGCCTAAAAACCATTTCGCAAGAAGAGGTTAGTCGCGAAATACCCGCAAGGCAGTAGCGAGAGTTTCTGTATGAAAAATATGACTTTTGATTTCCCTCAAGCACATTTCGTGGGAAGCTTTAAGTCGTGAGCTTCTCGTGAAGCAACCTCTGAACCAGTTTTGATGAAAAACACAAAAATGCATGTTTGAACAAAAACTAGAAACATGAAAGTACAACATCACTTTCAAAAACATATAAAACACTCAAAAATATTTTTGGGTTTGATCAGCAAGTATTTTGAGCATACACATCACATTTGAAGATGTACAATCACACGAATTAGATAGACATTATTTGAACAAAGTCTTGTGTGTTGTGTGTGAGTATCAAATGTGGAATAGTCCATAGTCCAAAGTGAAGCTTCAATGATCAATTCAATCAAGTCATACACAACTGGTATGAAACCAAGTGGTCTATCTCTATTATAGAAATGAGCATATATGACTTCCCACAAGAGAATGACTACAATTGTTAGAGGCTTTTCATTTGGCCTCTGCATAATTCATTACAATTGATCCCTTTTTGGATATTTCATCTCTTTTTGAGATTGGTGCTTGAAATTTTTGATATTTCAACAATGAGAGTTAGCCTTTGGCTTTTGAGCACCTTTTCATTTTAATTTAAAAGTCGCTTTCCCTTTTTCCTAGTCAAATACTAGTACGGTAGGCTTTTGCAGCTCAATATCTCTTTTCATTTGGAGATTTACATTTGGTGAGCTTTATAGCAAAAACAAAAAAAATAAAGTGGGAAGAGATATAGGCACAAGTCTGTGCAAGTATCAAGACCATTAAGATTATTAACCAATCATTCATGACAAGCTTGAAGATCTATTTACAACAATCACACAAAAATTTCAAGATTTCTCCCACAAAGATTTATGTGCATACAGAACAAGCTAGGCTCGTAAATGCACTACGCCATAAGTATGAAGGTACTAGGCCAAACTCATATGTGACATAGACAAAGACAAGCAATCAAACTTTTTGAAGATTTTTCAATTTTTATGGGTTTTTGAATTTTGAACACACTCAAAAACAGAGTAAGAAAAGTAAAATTAATAGAACAAACTATAAACCAAAAAAATGCTAGTATCAAAGCAAGTGAGACCTAAGCACTGGATGAGTAACATGAGCAGAATAGGTTCACAGAAGTGATAGAGTTCAAGGAATGATACTGATAGCAATGGTCTTATGCAAGGACTCAAACCTTGGACCATTAAGAGGTTTGGTAAAAATGTCTGCATTCTGGTTGTCAATGTTGATGAACTCCAAATACACAGTCTTTTCCTCCCCCAAATCTCAAATGAAATGGTACCAGATCTTGATATGCTTTGATTTTGAGTGTTGGATTGGATTTTTGGACAAATTTATCACACTTGTGTTGTCACGGAACACACACATAGTGTCTTAAGTGATTCCATAATCATGTAGAAGCTTCTTCATTCATAATAATTGTGCACAACAACTTGCCACTGCAATGTACTCAGCTTCAGCCGTTGATAGAGAAACTGAATTTTGCTTTTTGCTCATCCATGACACTAAATTATTTCCAAGATAGAAACAACCACCTGAAGTGCTTTTCCTATCATCAATGCATCTGGCCCAGTCAGAATCAAAATATCCAGCTAGGCACTCATTCGAGTTTCTTGAATACCAAATTCCATAATCAGATGTGCCATTTATGTAGCGGATAATTTGTTTGACTGCTATCAAGTGAGACTCTTTGGGTGCTGCCTGAAATCGAGCACATACTCCTACACTGAAAGCAATGTCCAGTCTGCTAACAGTGAGATAGAGAAGACTATCGATCATGCTTCAATAAAGTGTTGGATCCACTTCTACACCTGCTGCATCACGACTCAGTTTTGCTGAAGAACTCATGGGAGTGGAAGTGTGTTTCTTAGAGCCTAGGCCGAATCTTTTTACTAGATTTTTGGCATATTTTTCTTGAGAGATAAATATCCCATCTTCCCGTTGTTTCACTTGAAGCCCTAGGAAGTAGTTTAACTCTCCCACCATGCTCATCTTAAACTCTCTTTTCATTTCTTTTGAGAATTCATGAGCTAGGTGATCTATTGTGGATTCGAATACAATGTCATCCACATAAACTTTTGCAACAAGGAGAGATTTCTCATTTATTTTGACAAACAAAGTTCGATCAGCTTGACCTCTCTTGAAACCATGATCCAGAAGGTATGTGGTGAGGCGATCATACCAAGCTCTTGGTGCTTGTTTCAGCCCATATAATGCCTTCTTCAGTCTTAACACATGAGTTGGAAAGTGAGGATCTTGAAACCCTTTTGGTTGCTCAACAAACACTTCTTCGTTTAAAAACTTGTTCAAGAAAGCACTCTTTACGTCCATTTGATATAACTTGAAGTTCATAATGCATGCTATGGAAAGGAGAATTCAAATTGACTCTAGTCTTGCAACTGGAGCAAAAGATTCATCAAAGTCTATGCCTTCAATTTGCGTATATCCTTGAGCCACTAATCTAGACTTGTTTCGGACAATTTCACCATCTTCATCAGTCATGTTCTTGAAGATCCACTTGGTGCTGATTACATATGTATCCTTGGGCCTTGGTACCAACTCCCATACATCATTTCTAACAAATTGGTGCAACTTTTGGTGCATGGATTCTACCCAATTCTCATCCTTCAAAGCTTCCTCCACTTTCTTTGGTTCAAATTGAGCAAGATAGTAGTTGTATGTCACATGATTTGCACTGTAGGTAGGTCCTTTTCTTAACCGAATTCCATCATCTAAATCACCAATGATATTACTTGATGGATGATTAAGAATTACCCTTGATGATGGTCTTTCAGAGGTGGAAGGTTCCTCATCACAAGAGATTGGAGGTTGAACTTCAGGAGGGGTGAGTGGACTAGACGGTCCTTGAGTTGATCGAGTCTCCCTTCTTGATATAGGAGGTGTAAACTCCTTGTCCGGTGATTCTTTCTCAGCATCCTCACCTTGAGACATGTTGTCATCACCTTCATTTTTCTTAAGATTCCGTTCATCACCATCATCATCAATATCTTTTTCAGAGATAGTGTCATTGATGACAACATTTATTGATTCCATCACCGTCTTAGTGCACTTATTGTACACTCTATATGCTCGACTATTTGTTGAGTACCCTAGGAAAATCCCTTCATCACTCTTAGCATCAAATTTTCCAGGATTCTCCCTATCATTGAGAATGTAACACTTGCTTCCAAATACTCGAAATTATTTCACCTTCAGCTTCTTTTCTTTCCAAATTTCATATGACGTCTTCTTTGTTCCTGCTCGAAAGTAAATCCTATTTCCAATGTGACACGCAGTATTCACTGCTTCCGTCGAGAACTTCTGTGGAATGCTTTTGTTTAGTAACATTACTCTTGCCATTTCTTGAATCACCCGGTTCTTTCTTTCAATCACTCCATTCTGTTGTGGAGTTTTTGGAGCTGAAAATTCCCTCTTGATGCCGTGTTCATTGCAGAATGCTTCAAACTTTGCATTTTCAAATTCCTTCCCATGATCACTTATGATTTTAACTATGGGAGCTCCCTTCTCATGTTGCAGCCTTTTGCATAGCCTTTCCATCTTGTCATATGCTTCTGACTTCTCTCTAAGAAATTCCACCCAAGAATATGTTGAGAAATAAGGAAAACATTATTGCTAAATGAAGATTCTAGGGTTAAAAGTTTCTCTGTGAGTCTAGAAGTTAGGTTTCTCTCTAATTTCTTTCCACAGTAGAATTGGTGAGTCCCTTCATTGAAGGTGCATTGTACCCTAGGAGTAGCACTGTTATTCCTAGGCTTGTTGGGTTCTTTTTTGGGGGTGGGGAAACAGTGTTGAGCGAGTGAGAGAATGGACAATTTGGCTCAGTCTTGGAATAGGCTCACTTTATCGGATAGAGAGGGACCTGGCTGCTGCCTACTTGATGATGATAGAAGTCAAAAATTTTCCATTGCTGCTAAGTTTTTGACTAGGCGAGCAATCAATATGGAGGTCATAGCGAAGACGTTTAACCCGCTATGGAGAGCCAAGAATGGGTTCAAGATTCAGAGCTTTGGAGACCACAAAATTCTTTTCATCTTTGACAACAAGGAGGATGTGGATAGAATTTTAAAAGGTGAGCCGTGGACATTTTACAAACATCTAGTGGTCATGAATTGATACGAGAATGAGTCCTCACTTCAAGATATAAAATTTGAGAAGATGAAATTGTGGGTTCAACTTCATGGGATTCCGATTAAGTATATGACAAAGGAGGCGGCTAAGAAAATTGGCAGTGTCTTGGGGGAGGTTTACATTTGTCATTACCTTTGTGCCGTGGCAGATTAGTGTCTATATGGCAGATTAATGTCTTGGGGGAGGTTTACATTTGTCATTACCTTTGTGCCATGGCAGATTAGTGTTAAGTTGCAAGGAAAAAAAAGAATGGCGGCATTTGAGGTATCCTATATGGCAGGTTCAGCAAAACGATTCCAAGTAATTCTCAATGACGATGAAAAATCCTTTGTAGTGGTGGGAGCTGATGTTCAGCCCCGCCAAGGGCAATGAGTTGTTTAGCATGGAACTGTCGTGGGCTTGGGAACCTACGTACAGTGAGGGAGCTCGGTGATATCATTCGAGCAAAAGATCCCTCTGTGGTGTTTTTAGCCGAGACACTTACAGATGATGCAAGGCTAGAGTTTGTACAAAGAAGTATTGGTTTTGAGCATAGATGGGTCGTGCCAAGAGTGGGAAGAAGTGGTGGATTAGTTCTGTATTGGAAAGCATCGATCAATTTGATGGTGGAAGACTCGGATAGACACTACATTGATGCGGTGATTAATAAAAATACAGAGAATGAGTGGAGATTAACTGGGTTTTATGGGGAACCTGATACAGGAAGAAGACATGAAGCTTGGGCCAAATTAAGGGCTTTAAACTCACAACTTGAAAAGCCTTGGCTTTGTTTCGGGGATTTCAATGAGATTATCAAAAAAGAAGAGAAACTAGGAGGAGCTAGAAGGCCATATTATCTGATGCAACAGTTTAGGGAGGTGATTGATGAGTGTGGCTTCATGGATTTGGGTTTTGAGGGATCTAAATTTACATGGAGCAAACACTTTGATAGCGGGGTTTCAATTTGGGAGAGGCTTGATAGGTGTTTGGTTAATAAAATTTGGTTCATGATGTTTGGAGGTTCAAGGGTGTACCACTTGTCTTGCACTTCATCGGATCATATCCCAATATTCATTTCCCTATCGGGTTTAAACCCTCCAATATGGAAAAAAAATTTCAGGTTCGAACAAATGTGGCTTTCAAATTCGAGCTATGAGGAAGTGGTGGTTTCGGCTTGGGGTAGTGGAAGTGATGGAAGTTTGGAGGGCAATATTTTGAGTAAAGTTGAAAAGTGTGGGAAGGAGTTAGGGAAATGGGAGAAAAATGTTTTTGGTAACGTTAGGATGGAGTTGAACCATTTGAAAAAATCCCTAGCTAAAGAAGAGAGGTTCACCATGGTGAGTGGAAACAATTTTAGGGTTAGACAGATTAAAAAAGAGATTGAGGTCTGCAGGATAGGGAAGCCATGATGTGGGCTCAAAGGTCTAGAATCCTATGGGCTAATGAAGGGGACAAAAACTCTAAATATTTCCATTGTTGTGCTACTAGGAGATTCAGGAAAAATTCATTAGAGGGTATTAGAGATGAGGCAGGAGTATAGAGAACCAGACAAGAAGTGATTGGTGAAGTTATGGTCAACTATTTCAAGTATCTATTTACTGCATCAGAGGGGATTGTATCCACAGGTGCTTTGGATTGTGTTCCAACAGTGATAGATGAGGAGATGAATGGTGACCTATGTTGTGAGTTTGAGGCAAGTGAAGTTGCCATTGCCCTCAAACAAATGGCACCCCTCAAAACTCCTGGCCAGGATGGTATGCCCCTGCTCTTCTACCAGCATTTTTGGAGCACGGTTAATTAGGATGTCACCTTTTCCATTTTGTCTTGGTTAAATTCAGGTACTATACCAACCACTCTGAACCATAATTTTATTACTCTTGTGCCGAAATTAAACTCTCCTGAATTTCCTCACCAGTTTCGCCCCATTAGTCTTTGTAGTGTCCTTTACAAAATCTACTCTAAAGTTCTTGTAAATCGCCTTAAAAAAATACTTCCATCCATTATCATTGAACACCAATCAGCATTCACTAAAGGTCGATTAATTTCTGACAATATTCTGGTGGCCTTTGAGACCTTACACAGTTTACAAAACTTTAGGGGAGGTAACTATGGGTATATGGCATTAAAATTGGATATGAGTAAAGTGTATGATAGGATAGAGTGGTCGTATTTGGAGGGGATAATGAGGAAGATGGGTTTTAGGGAGAGGTGGAGAAATCTTGTAATGGGTTGTGTGAAAACTGTATCATATTCTGTTTTGGTGAATGGTGATCCATGTGGGATGATTTTTCCTACAAGGGGTATTAGGCAAGGAGACCCACTCTCTCCTTTCCTATTTCTTCTTTGTACGGAAGGATTGAATGGCTTAATTAAAAAGGCAGATTTACAAGGTGATATCCATGGATACTCCCTTTGTTGGAGGGGTCCAAAACTAACGCATCTGCTCTTTGCAGATGATAGTTTGATTTTTTGCAGGGCAACAATGGAGGAGTGTGGGAATGTTTTGAATATACTAAAGGAGTATGAGGAAGCCTCGGGGCAAAAAATGAATAGAAGTAAAACCTCACTGTTCTTTAGTAAGTCTGTACCAGAGGAGGAGAAGCATGGAATCAAGGTGGCCATTGGAGTCCCCGAAATCTTGCACTATGAAAAATACCTTGGGCTGCCCTCCTTGGTTGGCAAAGGTAAAAAAGAAAGTTTTAACTACATAAAGGAGAAGGTATGACAGAAGCTTCAAGGGTGGGAAGCTAAATTGCTTTCGCAAGCGGGGAGAGAAGTACTCTTAAAGGCAGTCATACAAGCCATCCCTACCTACACTATGGGGTGTTTCAAATTGCCATTGGGTTTGTGCAATGAGATTGAGTCTCTAATCAAGAAATTTTGGTGGGGCCAAAGAGGTGACCGAAGAAAAATCCATTGGGTTAAATGGGAGGAAATGACGAAATCGAAAACTATTGGAGGTATGGGCTTTCGAGATCTTGCTATGTTCAATGACTCACTCTTAGCAAAGCAAGCTTGGTGGCTATTGCATGATAAATCATCACTTTTTTACAAAGTATTTAAAGCTCGTTTCTTCCCAAATTCAACAATTATGGAGGCTACTGATTCAAGGATGGGGTCATATTCTTGGAAAAGTATCCTTAGAGGTAGAGACATCATTCAAAGAAGGGCTTTATGGAGGATAGGAAATGGAGAAAAAAAAAACATTTGGCAGCAACATTGGCTGCCAAGAAAACACCCAACTCAGCTGCCAATTTGTCCCTTGGAGAGCTTTGAAGATCATACAGTAGCTACTCTCTTTGATCCAATCACAAGAAGGTGGAATGAAGAGTTGGTGGATGGGCTGTTTGTGACTGAAGATGCTGACTTAATAAAGAAAATCCCACTCAGCAGTAATGCAGTAGAGGATACTCTATATTGGCCTCATACTCCATCAGGCAATTACTCTTGTAAGTCCGAGTATAGATTTCTTAAAGAGGAGGCGGAGATGGAATCAAATCCGCAAGCATCACCAATCTGTGAGAAGTGGCTGTGGAAGAAAATATGGAAGATGCGAGCCCCCCCAAAGGTTAAAAATTTTCTTTGGAGGGCTTGTCGTAATGCTTTGCCAACCAAACAGGCATTGATGCAAAGAAAGATCCTAGAAGACCTAACGTGTGAGAGGTGTAAACATGCAGTAGAGGACCCGGTTCACGCATTATGGTTATACCCGAAACTAGATGTGGTGTGGTCAGACCAAAGAATGTGGGGATTTCGGTATGAAGTTGGCTTCGTAACTGTTAAGGAGCTGCTGCTATGGATGGTAGATGAAGGTAAATCCCTGGAACTTTTAGCTTTTACGGCATGGGGTGTATGGAACCAGAGGAACAAAACATGTTTAAATTTGCAGTCCAGCCCACTTCATCAGGTTGCTGCATAATCACGGACAAGACTGGTGCATTACCGAGCTGATTTGCAAGCTTCAGAGGTACAAGTGGGGAGTAACGGTAGTGGGGGAAATAGATGGACAGCTCCGCCAAACGGATTTGTAAAAGTGAACTTTGATGGAGCAAATGCCGAATCCTCAAGGTTGTTTGGTGTGGGAGTAGTGATTTGCGACTCGGAGAACGTTGTTTTGGCTTCTTGTGCAGAAAAATTAAATCAACCGTTCAAGGCAGAAGATACGGAAGCTTTGGCTGCATTGAAGGCTCTGTCCTTCGCACACGAACTGGGCTTCCAAAATATTGTTCTTGAAGGTGATGCTTTGAATTTAATTCAGGCACTGAAGGCACAAGAACAGAACTTATTGCCGTGGGGTCTACTGGTAAAAGATGTGAAAGAGTATGGAACAAAGTTTAGAATAGTATTGTATTCTCATGTTAAGAGAAATGGCAATAGTGTAGCTCATAATCTAGCCAAACATGCTTTATGCATACCAGATTTTCAAGTTTGGATGGAGGATGTTCCATCCCATGTTGTACAGTTTTTACAGTTGGATGTAACTCATTTACGTTAATGAAATTTCATAAGTTCTTTCTAAAAAAAAAAAAGAATATCTTGAGAAGTCATCAACAACCACCATAATATAGTGCTTTCCACCCATGCTTTCTGTCCTTGTTGGACCCATTAAATCCACATGTAATAACTCCAAAGGGCGAGAAGTAGCAACCACATTTACTTTCGGATGGCTTGACTTTGTTTGTTTTCCCAATTGACATGGACCATAAAAGTTCTTCTCAATTTTTCCAAACTTTGGTAAACCAATCACAGCTTCAAGTTTTGAGACTTTTGCCACTTGTTTATAATTAGCATGTCCAAGTCTTTGATGCCACAACTCCAAAAGATTCACTCGAGCACTTCGACATGCTATGTTTGGTTTGGGAATGACCCCATAGCAATTGTTAGCGGTCCCAAGTCCCTTCAAAATCTAAACTCCTTCTTCATTAGAATTAGACATCCTTTCTTTGAGAATTGGACTAAGAAGTCTTCATCACAAATCTGAGTGATACTCAGCAAGTTCACTTTCAGTCCCTTAATGTATAGCACATCAGTTAACAAAGGTAGTCCTGGAATATCCACGGCTCCCTTTCCAAGAACTTGTGAGTGACTACCATCTCCAAATGTCACAAAGCCATCTTCCTTCTCTTTAAGAGTTTTGAACAAAGATTTGTCTCTAGTCATATGTCTTGAACAACCACTGTCAAGATACCACAAACATGAATTAAATAGTTTCAATGCGGTATGAACAAAAAGACAAGCATGAGATAGGCATTCTTGACCATCAAAGCAGGATTCATCTTTCTTTACTTCATCCATCGATGAGTGAATCTTTCTTTTAAGAAAATCTAGTTTGTCACACAAACGTCTATTCCTTTTCTTATATTTGTCGATTAAGGCATTTAACTCACACAAGCTATTATGAATATCATGATTCTTATGAACTAGTAATTTCAGCATGTGTATAAAGATTCTAGCATGTTTCTTTGACTTGAATAACTCTAAAAATTCATTGCTAGAACAAATTTTAACACTGCTCATAGAGTCATTTTCACAAACACCTTTACTATGCTTCATGTTGGCCTTTACCATATCACTTTCCATGGCAAGCCAAGAGGGTCTAGGAACACACTCAGGTATTTAAATTACAGCGAGTGTACCCGCTCTGATACCAATTGAAAGCTTGAAATGTGTGAGAACACAAGAGCTTGTTTAGACCCCCAATACAAATTACGGCTTGATTGATTTTACACTAACTTAATACTAAGTGCGGAATAGTGTAAACGCAAGCAAACAAGCAAGAGAGCTACTCTAATTCATATTTAAAGCAACACAATAGTAAAATGAAATGAACAAGAGTAGGGAAGAGAGATGCAAACATAGATAATACCAAGACGTGTTATCGAAGAGGAAACCGAAGAACTCGGTAAAAAACCTCTCCGTCGCTCTCCAAGCGGTAATCGATCCACTAGACAATCAGTTGGGATACATGGGTAAGCAAGAGACCCTCCAAGCCTAATCTACCCTCTGTACCTAAGCCCTCCAAGCTCCTACTCCAACAAGGCTTCTCAGAACCGTGTCTTGTCTAACTCTCCGGATCCCGCAACAAGTTCCATGTTGCATCTGCCATCCTTGGCTTCTTCCAATGCTTCCTAACAGCACCAAAACCTCACTGGGCACTCTCAAAAGGTGTGGTAAGTGTTTGGGCTATTAACCTCTCAATGGTATGGAAATGGAGAGGTAGGAGATAAGGAAATTCCACAAATAAATGTGTAGAGAATTGTTGGTATAAAAATTTCTAACTCTTAAGTGTTTTTGCTAGGGTTTTCTCTCAGAAGCTCTCTGTCACATTTGTGGGTAATATGGGTATATATAATGAGGGTACAGAAAGTGTGTATCAGACAGTACAAACTGGCAAAACAGAATGTCTCACGGGAAGGCCTTACTTGCGAAATACTCGCGAGACACAGCTGTCTCCATCTGTATAGACTCTTCACATTCTAGTCATGTGCAGGGCACATGCATCTTTTCGCGGGATGCTTAGTCGCGAGATACCCGCGAAAACCTTCCTTGCTTCAATAACTTGAGTCTTCATACTCTCTCTCACTATAACACAATCCTTACAATAAATTCCCACAATAGATACAGGGTACAAAATATTGAATAAAATTACAATCAAATTTGGCACGGAATAAAAGCCAACAAAATACATATTTGTAAATCACAACTTTACAAGTATGATATAAACGTTGATTTCTTTTTTTAATAGGACAAAGTTTAGCTACAAAATTGGTTGTTGCCTAAGGCTACAACCTTTCTAAATAAAATAAATATTACTACGTATTTTGAAAATCCAACCATTGAATTGCTTGTCCTTTATGCTTTTAATACACATGTCAAATTTTTATCAATCAAATATTATTTAATATATGACCTATAAACTTATATCTTATGCATAATTTTAAACTACAAAACTTGCAATTTAAACAATTTATTGATGACATAGTTATTGATCTTTAATTTTCTAAAATTTTTGCAAGCATGGAGGATATAAGAAGAATATGTAATCGAATGGTGAATTTGTCAAAATTCATCTCCAATAAAAAGTTATTAAGTATGCTTGTAGTTTTAGGATACAACCAATTTTGTAACTAAACCAAGGGAGTCAATCTTGTACTGGAGGCTGTACCAGATTGACTAGTGGAACGATATATTTCGGTACCGGTCAATATCGCTATACCTTTTCGGGTTTACCTCTATTTTTTATATTTATAAATATAAATAAATATATATATATATATATATATTAATAAAAATAAAAGTTTACCATAAAACATTACCTAAATTCAGAACAAATTATATTCATGGTTATAGACTTTAGACTTTAGCATACTAAGAAAACAAATAATACTAATAAGTTAAAGCAAAGAAGTTACCATTTTGCCCTTTCAAAAAATTCAAAAATTACAAAAAAAAAAAAAAAAGCTTATTTCTGTACTGGCCAAAATGACTGAAATTGGCTGGTACGTCCAGTACACATCCGATATGCCCAGTATTTAAACCGGTACAAAATGATGACGTTTTGGTACCAGTGCACGTACCGATACGGTATATACAGGTAATACCGGTCGGTACAGTACGATATCGACCAACTTGAACAAAACTTTGTCCTACTAAAAAAAGGAAATCAACGTTTATATCATACTAATTAGTTTAGTTATGTAATTTATGACAAGCCATTTTCATTGCATCATCTAAAATGTTTCTATATGCTAGTTTTAAGGGGAAATGTACATTGCACCATCATTAAATTTATTTTCCCTTTTTGTTCCATCTATTTTCATTTTCAATTGGGATCTGATTTCTTATGCTTATTCTATCATAAATTAATAAATGTTTTGAATTTGGATTAAATTAGATGCATGCAACCTTATCATAAACCATATACTCAACCAATCGAATGATTGCAAATCATTTAATCAATTCAACTAAAAATAGACCAAACAGAATTAAAAAATCATAATTACCTAGGTTCTAAAAGTTTAGAACAATTGGCAAACTGTAAACACAAACTTGTCTAGGTATAGATCTTAGTGTCTATGAAGTATATTAGACAATGTTCAAGTTGATACAAGTCAAGATTCAAGAACATACAAGCTGCAAAAACAAAAACAAAAAAAAAAAACAAAAAATTGAAATCTGCCTCACTCAACCAATCAAAGAGAAGCCCTAGATCGATCGAACTACGGATTTGGCAGATTTTTAATCAAGTCTAACAACCCATTGGCCCATCAAGTGATTAAGGTTTCAAATCTAATTCACATAATATTTAATGGAAACCCTAAGGCACATTTTGTAGAGACTTTGGAGTTTCTCTTTTGAGATCTAAAGTGTTTTTTTTAGAGAGAGAATAGTGCATCTTGTGCCTCCTTTTGTAGATCTAGGGTTTTTGTACCCTAAGCTCTCTCAAATCTTCTACTGGTGTTATTCCTTAAAGACACTCAAGATCTGGTATTGTAAAAGTTGCTGTCATCACTAGTCATCAAAGGTGCTAGAGATTTAAACCTTCAAGGGTGGTCTTGGAGTCATAGACTGGACGTCAATGTGGGAGATCTAAAGCGTGAGCTAGAAGTTCATGTGAGAGTAGATTCACATCAAAGAAGTCTAAGGGGTTCAGAGCTTAGTTTGCTAACTGTAGTTATGAATTGATATTTTTTACTTTAAATCTCAATTGGATATAGTGGATTGTTCTCTTGGGATCGTTCCCCCCAAGTTTTTTACCTTGAAACTGGACTGTTTTACTTGTTTTCCTGAGTCATCACATCTTGTGTTATTTAGTTTTCTACTGTGCATGATATTTTTGATGAATGTTTAATCTACATAATTGACCTAAGTAACAACTTCGTTATTAAAGTAGGTTAAACAAATTATGTTTTCAAGGGTCTAAAACTAACAATAACCTATGTTTTGATTCAATTCATACAAGTGCACTTGACTGTTAAAACTTATTTCTTTGATATCTTTTAATTTGGGGTCTGATTTATACTCATGAACTGTCCTTTTGATCGTTATGATTGCAAGATTTGTTTTATGAAAAGTATTTTAAGATCAAACGATCAAAATTACATTCTTGCCTTGGAGACATTAGATGGTGATGATATATAATGGAATGCAAGTGAGGTTAAATGAGAGTTGAAAAATGGGATGTCAACACTAATCGATATTCATGAAGATTTAGTTTTCTAGTTATGTTTCTTTCAGGTTTTTGAGTCTATAGGACTAGGTTGACACATTGTGACCTTGTGTAACCAAACTTAGGAATCTTAGTGTGTCTTGAGTGTGTTTGAAGCTTAGTTTAAGTTCAAGACAGTCCAAGGTTCAAGTGCAAAAGACTCAAAGTTTCAGGTATCTCAACTCTAATTCAATTCTAGCTTAACCCATCAAGCCTAAATCTCAGCCCATCAAAATTCATGTATATTCAATTTTCTTGTTTTGCTTCTTTCAATGTTTGATCTAGGGTTTTGTGTTTTGTACACAAGCATTGGAGATCTTCCAAGATTCTCCTAATGCATTAACCTGCAATCTAATCCAACATTTGATGATCCGTTGAATGAAGCAGAGTTGTTACAATCTAGTTTCATCATAGTTGTTATTACAAATCTTCAGAGCGAGAGGTTTACGTTCAACAAAATTTAGAATATAAGAGTTTATGAATTGCTGTGTGGGGTCATGTTAGTAAGTATGACATGAAGTAACAGTAGATTTAGAGTAAAATCTTATTATAAAACTTTCATTAAATTCTAATGAATTTTGTTTACCTTGGGGTTGATGGGTTAAACCCTTCTACTAATTTTCTTGGGAGACAAGTTATTTCATTAGTTTTTCATGAGTGTAGACACCGCATTTTGTATCCCATACTACTAGGGCCCCCGTTTCCCAATGATGGTAGTACTCTAAAGCCCAAGGTTTGTTTAGGGCCCAATTAGATGAAAATTTATTTGAGGAAAGTGTTTGTGGAAAATATAACTTATTTTTGGAAGAATAAAACTATTTTTGGAAAAGAAAGGCAACGAGAAACCCTAAGTGTGTGCACGCATACATGCGTATGTGTACCCACACTCAAGCCATGCGTACACATGCTTACTACATACTCATGCATGCACGAGCATGCATACACAGCTAGGGTTACAGAAAATATGAAAGAAAAGGTTTTCTATATTAAATTTGGTTTGGAACGAATCCCATATCATTTGGGAGCCACCCCCAAACCCCTATTTTTTGACTATATAAAGCCATAAAAGGCACTTTTACAAAGGAGGAGGAAAAGAGTGGTAAAACACACAAGATTCACTAGAAAATAGTGAATCGAAGAGGGATTTTTTCACAAAACACTCTCAAGTCAAATTTTTCTTGATTGGGACCATTTCTAGTCTTGATTATTGAGTTCTAAGTTTACTAACTTATTCCTGAATTGGTTATGAATAGATTGACCGAAGGGAACAGTCAAAATCAAGTTCTAAATAGTTCTAGTGTTGAGGTAAAGTTTCTAATTTTGGCTCTTCATTTTTCTTTGCTTTTCCTTTGTTTTTTTGTTTAAATGCTTAAGTGTTTATAACATTTTTGTTTAGTTTAGGTCTAATTTCGTGTTTATATTAGAAGCATGCTAGGTTATGAGTTTTCTTGTTTCTTTTGTATTTTCTATTATGTATTTCTGGGTTAGGGTTTAAGGTGTGTATGCATGCACATGCTCATGCATACGTACGCATACTCGAAGGTTGTGTACGCATACAGTTGGTGCGCACGGATACCTTATATATGCACACGCATACTCTTGCCTAGAGACCCTAATTCACCTCTGTTTGTTTTTCCTTTGTTTTGTTTACATATTTAGCCTCTATTTAACCTAGTTTTCATATCTATAAACATCTGTCTACTTTTTTTTGTTTTGTTTTATCTCTTTATGCTTGTTAGGGTTTTAGTTTGTTTGAATACTGATAGTTTTTAGACCCCTTAAACAATTGATTAAACCTAGGTAATTAGCCAAGTTATTACTTAGTCCAATTAAATAAGTCTAGGTTATCACAATATAAAAGATCAAATCATGTTAAGCAGCGGAAAATAAATAACACAAGATATGATCACCTAGGAAACCAAACCGGTAAAAACCTGGGGAGGATTTGACCTAGCTATCCTCAAGGTAAACTTGAATCCACTATCTTGAAAGAATCAAAGTTCATACAATAAGACTTACAAGCCCTCACACTCGACTTCTTATTGCTACTAACCAGTAGAACTTATTGACACGACCACGTGCAAGCTCCGAATCCACGGACTCCTTCTTTCTTGGATTCACCACCAGATACAAGCACACCGGCTTGTGTTTTCTTTAAGCTTCAATGGCAGCAACTGAATTGATCATCAAGGCGTAGATAAATCTTCTCCTTGAAAACCCTAAGTTTGTGTAAAGGAAAACTCCTCTAGATCTCACAAGAGATTTTCACAAACCGCGAATATGAGCAACACTAAAACGTGGCTAGGGTTTGCCTTTTATACTTAGGACAAATAAGAAACCATAAAAACGTTTTAAAACGCTTAGGGCTGAGTTGGACGAATCTGCAGAAAAGAATTCTGCCCGAGCTTCGATCGGTCTAGCCTGTCGTTCGATCGATCGAGCCAGGCCGAAAGGCACAATGCTTCCTGCTTTAACTCGATTCCAACTTTACATTGACACACAACTTTGAGCTAGCTTTAAACACTTCTAAACACATTGTTTTGATCATGGTTTGCCAACAATACACATTAGAGTTCTAAATACATAAAATCCTAAACTTTAGAACCTAACAAACTCCCCCTTTGGCAATCCGTGACAAAACACAACTTAGAAGCTCAAAGTTTACAAAATAAAAAGCCCTTCACAAAATAATGCTCATAAAACAAATTCAATCCTGACTACTATCCATCAGTTGCAAGTGTAGACAGCAACTCAATTGAATCAACCTGTATATTTCCTGAAACACTAAACAAAATGCATAACCGCATGTGTGGAAATAATACAAGTAAACAAAATAACTTCTTGATTTCAAACAACACACAAATAAAGACATATATCAATGAATAACTCATAAATATAAATCAATAAGCAGTTTGAAACAAGAAACAAATAAAATACCAATCAAACATAAAACTCCCCCTAACAAGAATATCTCATCAAAAACAAGGTAAGAGCTAAAAATGCATAAGTACAAAGTGAAGCACCTAGATACAATCTAAAACTCCACAAGCTCCAACCAAAAACAAATAAACTCCCCCTGAAAACAAAAACCCTACAAAGTACTCCCCCTTTTTGTGACGGAATGCCAAAGGGCAAACAAGTCATCCATCATCAAAAGGGAGGTGGTCTAAACTGCGCCAACTCCGCACGCAAGGCACGGATCTCATCAAGCACGTCCACCAAAATCTATCCTTGAGCCGCCTGAACGGTCAAGACATGATCCAATGTGCGACGAATGTCTGAATCATCCGAAGCAGTCGGTGGAGGAACATCAGCATCAGCAGCAACACCTGAAGTCTCAGCAACAGCAGTACCTGTAGAAGAGGGAGGAGCGGGAACACCACTAGATGACGCACCTCTAGGACGAGAAGAAGCAACTCTCAACTGAGCAGCCCTCTGACGAAGAAAGGTGGCACCTATGGGAGCAATCACATGAACAGGCTCACCAAACGGAAAATCATCTAGACCTAAGTAGAGCAAAATCCTATGAATGAAAATAGGATGAATTAGTGCATGCCCTACGGTAGAACTCCTATGAACCTCGTTCAAAGAACGAAGGAACAAGTGAGGAAAACTGATAGACGCTCCAGAAACAAAGGCGTACAAAAACACACATCGCTCTAAAGGGATGGTGTGGACGTGAGAGATAGGCCACAATGAATGACACGCAATCCGAAAGAAGAGATAGGCAGTCTCGGTAAGCTCAGCGGACGTGATCCGAGGATCAGAACCCCACTGGATAGATGACCCAGTGATGTAAGACATGACAACGTCTAATGAGGGTGACTCATCATAGGGATAGTCAGCATCCCGAACAACCGGCACCCCAAGAGTCTCAACCACTACCCGAGGGGTAATGGTGAACTCTACACCTCGTATCCAACTCCTAACTAGGGTGTTGGAATCATAGATGTGGCAAGAGAGATTCGAGTAGAACTCTCTAATCAGGGCGGTCGGGGGTGGATGATCTATCTCTAAGAGAGGCAACCAACCTTTAGACTCAAAATTGGCCCTAATGGCCGGATCAAGCTCATCTAACACAACAGCGCACTCAGACCAGATCTTACGCTTACAGTTCAAAGTGTCATAGGTGAAAGTTCAAATATACGTAAAAACACCCTTGAACGTTTAGACCCCCAAATACAAAATAACCAATTCAAGCTTTATGACAAACAACAAGTGTGCGGAAAATGAACACAAGCTATAAACAGAATTGGAAAACAATCTAAGCCAATTATAAATCACATCCACAGCAGAAAATAAAAGGCAAAGATAAAGGGAAGAGAGATGCAAACACAAGGACAACACACGATGTGTTATCGAAGAGGAAACCGAAGCCCTCGGCGTAAAACCTCTCCGCCGCCCTCCAAGCGGTCAATAATCCACTAGAAAATGTAGTTAGGATACATGAACAACAATAGACCCTCCAAGCCTAATCTACCCAATGTACCTAAGCCCTCTAAGCTTCTTGCTCCAACAAGGTTGTGCCGAACCTTTTTCTTTTCTAGCTTACCGGATTCCGCTATAATCCATAGCATCCGCCATCCTTGGCATCTTCCAATGCTTCTCAAAGCTCCAAAAACACTCAACACTCTAAATGGGTGTGGATAGTGTTTGGATAGAAATCTCCTCTCAATAGGTATGACAATGAGAGAGGGAATGAGAAGAGACTACAAAGATTTCTCTCTAAGAATGAGTAGCTCTCTCTAATTGGGTGGGTGTTTTGAAGAAACCTTTCTTAGGGTTTTTCTTTCTGAATAGCCACTCATATTTTGTGGGAATGAGGGGTATTTATACTGGTGTGAGAATGGAATGCGAAGAGTCAGTTTTTCCAAAAACAGGGCTGGCTGGCGACTTGACCTCGCGACTTAACTAAGTTGCGAGTTCAAGCCGCGAGCTAACAAAATGGCCAGTCTGGATTTTTGTCCTGTAGTGCTCCAGCTGGCATGACTGTTCAACTCCCCTGCATGCTCTGCGCGTGTGCAACTTTTGGCGGCTTGCAAGCCGCGAGCCTCCCGCGAGATCCAGCCGCGAGTCCCTGCTTCACTGCACAGTCTTGAGCATTTCTTCACACTTTCTCACACACTACCCTTACATGATACCCACCTAAATACAGGGTTTCTAAATGCTATATTACAAGCAAATTTGTCATGGAATAAAGCCAACACATGGTTGATTAAATTCAACCTTACAATCTCCCCATTTGGCTATTCCGTGACAAAACACCCTAAAACAGACTCTAGACTTAAACGTGAGTTGGGAACAGTTGATCAAAACTCACTCACACCTAACTCTAGAAGCTGTGAAGTACTTGAATCATATGAACAAAAGACTCCTGAAACACAACAATACACCATGATCATTGTAAGCAGAAAATCGTGAAATGCATATGAAACAGGCAATATGTGATCAAGCAGAGATGGAGTTAAGAAACAAACCATGGCTTGATCAACCAAGTAATCACTACAAGGAAGTGACCACAATGCTCATTCACACTTGGAATGAACACTAGGACATAGAAGGTAACAAGCTCAATGCAAGTCACTTGCATCCCAAACACTCAACCAATGCATAATACACTACGTATATGCATCTAGGAACAATCCTACAAGGGCACAAGAGTGATAGTACTTAAAGAAAATGCAATACATTTAAATAGAAGTACTGATTTAAACAAAGCATAAAAAAGGCTGCATAAAGTATGGTACAAACCAAAAAGCCTACAAAATATGCATAAAACATAACCCTAAAAGCTTACAAAAGCAACATGGGTACAAGTCACAAAATACTGAATATAAACTAAAAGTGTATAAATTTTCTCCCCTTCAAAGTGATGAGAGGCTGTGATGTACTTGGAATATATATACTTGTAACCTGAAACACTTGCACAAAACACATTAGACCCTCAAGGTAAAGCAAGTAATAAAAGGACAGGTATAATGAAACAAGTAAATTGCGATCAAGTAAACATGATGTGAAACATGTGAGCAACTTGATCATACACCAAAATAGTCATATAGAAATGACTACAATGATCACATAGCAAAGCAAATGATCATCCGAACATGCATTCAATGGAGCACAATAGCATAGGGATATATGCATGTCCAAAACAAAAACATGATGCGATGAGAACCACAAAGCATAACTCAAAGCACCATAAAGCCAACAAGAAAACAAACAGAACAAAGTTTTCTTATTATCTCAATGTCTTCTCCCCCTTGGTATATGCATCTCTCCTATGGAATATCTCTCCCCCTATAAATGTGCATGAGAAATAGAATTTCTCCCCCTAAGGATGTGCACAAGAGTCATATAAAAATGACAAAGACTCTCCGGTATACTCTTTAGAGTACACTCTCCCCCTCTTTGTCAGGAATAGACAAAGGGTCAAGGAGAAACGAGGGCAAGAGATGAAGGAACAAACCGTGCTAATGATGCATGAGGGGTGCGAGATGAATGAGAAAATGAAGCTCAAACCTAAGACAATGAAAAATGCTACAGATCATAAGGAAGACATGACATGCTAGGATGAAGAAGCAAGGTCAAGACCAATGCATGACAAGGGTAGCAAAGGTGTGTGCAAGAGGTGGCTAAGTGCAATGCATGACCAATGCATGAAAAATGCACATGTGGGGCAAGGTGTGTAAAATACACAACCAATTAACCAAACATGTTCCTAATGAGGAAACATGAGAAACCCCAAAGTTTGGTACTCATCGGAGTCCAAACAAGCGAGAAAATGTCTAAGAGGCATTTTATCAAACACCTAGCATGCACACTATGAACAATAATGTGAAACAATGCATGAACATCATGAAAATCACCCTTAATACATGTTCTTTCTGCCACAAGGGGCCAACAACCAATGCAAATCAACAAAAGAAACCAATCCCATGAAGAAATTTGACAAAAATTAAGTTTTCCCAACCCCTATGATAAAAATCCCAACCAAGAGCACAAAACTCTCCAAAACATAATCTAAGGATCAAAATCAATGAAAAGAGTTTATAATTACCTTAGAGATGTTAATGGATTGAAAAACCATTCAAATTGGTTGGGTTTTGATGTAAAAATATTGAAAGAGGGGTTTTAGAGAGGATGGGAGAGGTTTAAAACAAGTTTCCCACGAAAAAGCTCTTTAAAAAGCTGATTCTGGGCGTCTCGCGACTGGCGAGTCGCGAGCCAAGTCGCGAGTGAGCCGCGAAACCTCTCTGTATGAACTCGCAGCTTAAACTCGCGGGTGCAAGCCGCCAAAATGAGTCGCCAAAACTGGCAGCTCACGCGAGTGGCCAAAATGAGTGGCCAAAAATTCTGACACTTTTTTTTTTTAAACAAAACATGTTTAAACAATGAAAAACAAAGCAAACACTAAACATGAACACAAAGAGTGATAAAAATCACTTCCAAAAACATATAAAATGATCAAAAATCTTTTTGGATTGAATCATATATGATTGAGCACACACACATCACATTTAGACAAGTACAATCTAACAAATGAATAAGACATTCATTAAACATTAGGCATGTGTGTTGTGTGTGTGTATCAAATGTGGAATAATCCTTAGTCTAGAGTGAAGCTTCAATGATCAATTCAATCAAGTCATACACAACTAGTACTAAGTCAAGTGGTCTATCTCAATTATAGAAATGAACATATATGACCTCCCACAAGAAAATGATTACATAAGATTGAAGCTTTTCATTTGGCTTCTAACAATTCATATCATTTGATCATTTTGAATCAATACAACTCATTTTGAGCAATACATCTCATTTTTGAGATTGATGCCTGAAATTTTTGATATTTCAATTTGATGAACAAGCCTTTGGCTTTTGGGCATCATACATTTTCATATAAGTCGCTTTCCCTTTTTCCTAGTCGAATACTAGTATGTGCAACGGCTTTTGCAGCTCATTATCTCTTTTCATTTTGAGATTTACATTTATTGAGCTCTTTAAGCAAAAAAATAAAAGAGTGGGAAGAGATGCACAAGTCTACGCATGTATCAAAACCAACATGACTATTGACTAATCATTCATGACAAGCTTGAAGATCAATTTACAACAATCACACAAAGATGTCAAGATTTTTCCCACAAAGATATCAAAACCAACATGACTATTGACTAATCATTCATGACAAGCTTGAAGATCAATTTACAACAATCACACAAAGATGTCAAGATTTTTCCCACAAAGATATAAGTGCAAAAATAACAAGCTAAGCTCGTAAATGCACAAAGCCATTTGTACAAAGGTACAAGGCCAAACTCACATGTGATATGTGCTCAAACATCTACGATCAAACTTTTTGAATTTTTCACTTTTTATGTGGTTTTGGATTTTTTACTCACACAAAACTGAAATATAAAAGTAAGATCAAAAACAAAAAAAATGCATACAAATAAATGCAAGATGCACAAAATGCATGAAGATATGACATTTAATGCATGAAGGGTCCTACAAAGATCGAAAGAATTAGATCAAGGACCAAAAGAGCAAAAACTCAACCATAGGAACCCTTCCTCATCCAAACGGAATGATTGTTTGGAATGAGTGTCTCAAGAGAAGTGATACGAGGGTTGGAAGAATGAGAACCGGAGATGCACATAGTCAAGGAGTTAAGAGCATTAAACATTTTCTTTAACAACATTCTATTTTCACTCAAAACCGGTTTAGCCTTCAAAGCACAACTTCCAAAAAGCTCAAGTTTCTCTTTTCTTTTGATTCTCTTAAGAGCTTGAAACTTAGAGCAATGAGGTCTTAGATGACCAAAGGCACCACAATGGTGACACACAATGTGTTTAGGTCCACTAGGCCTTTTGGGAAGGGATCTAGCAATATGATTTTGTTCCCTCTTTAACTTATGACATTGAGGTCTTATATGACCAATCACACCACAACGGTGGCAAGTTGGAACAAACTTAGATCCATCCAAAGCCTTAGGTTGAGACCTAAACAGAGGCTTTGACTTAACA
The DNA here is from genome assembly GCA_028535165.1 of Quercus tomentella. Classification (NCBI taxonomy): domain Eukaryota; kingdom Viridiplantae; phylum Streptophyta; class Magnoliopsida; order Fagales; family Fagaceae; genus Quercus; species Quercus tomentella. The sequence goes on from JAPQVY010000068.1 coordinate 80,743,473, forward strand.
GCCTTTCTCTCCACCTTTTGATTTCTTTTATGTGGAGGAATGTACACCGATTTGTCCTTTAAGGTAGAACACACACTAGGCACAAAATCAGGTACCACAACATGATTACAACATATATTTTCATCATTTTTAACAATAGGTTCAGCAATCAAACACTTGGCATGCATCTTAAGAGATTCATTTTCACATTTAAGATCATCAACAAGTTTGTTAGACAAAACAAGTTTAGCATCCAAGTCCATATTCAAACATTCAAACTCTTTCAGCTTTTCAAGAGAAATTTCAGCAAGTTTTTTATATTTCTCAACCAATTTGTTGGATTCATTAAGCTTAGCAATCAAATCATCCTTTTCACAAAATAACTTGCTCAAATTCTTTTGAAACTTCTTAGCATTTTTCTTCAAGAGTTTGTCAACAACACCCATAGATTCAAATAACATGTCATCACACTTATGAGGATTAACACTCATAGAGGCATTTTTACAAACACGTGGCATGTTACATTCATCACCAACCAAATCATGCAAAGAGGCATACAAAGCACAATCCATGGTAAATAAACACAAGGGGTCAAGGATCACACTTAGGTATTTAAACCACAACAAGTGTACCCGCTCTGATACCAATTGAAAGTTCAAATATGCGTAAAAACACCCTTGAACGTTTAGACCCCTAAATACAAAATAACCAATTCAAGCTTTATGACAAACAACAAGTGTGCGGAAAATGAACACAAGCTATAAACAGAATTGGAAAACAATCTAAGCCAATTATAAATCACATCCACAGCAGAAAATAAAAGGCAAAGATAAAGGGAAGAGAGATGCAAACACAAGGACAACACACGATATGTTATCGAAGAGGAAACCGAAGCCCTCGGCGTAAAACCTCTCCGCCGCCCTCCAAGCGGTCAATAATCCACTAGTAAATGTAGTTGGGATACATAAACAGCAATAGACCCTCCAAGCCTAATCTACCCGATGTACCTAAGCCCTCCAAGCTTCTTACTCCAACGAGGTTGCGCCGAACCTTTTTCTTTTCTAGCTTACCGGATTCCGCTATAATCCATAGCATCCGCCATCCTTGGCATCTTCCAATGCTTCCCAAAACTCCAAAAACACTCAACACTCTAAATGGGTGTGGATAGTGTTTGGATAGAAATCTCCTCTCAATAGGTATGACAATGAGAGAGGGAATGAGAAGAGACTACAAAGATTTCTCTCTAAGAATGAGTAGCTCTCTCTAATTGGGTGGGTGTTTTGAAGAAACCTTTCTTAGGGTTTTTCTTTCTGAATAGCCACTCATATTTTGTGGGAATGAGGGGTATTTATACTGGTGTGAGAATGGAATGCGAAGAGTCAGTTTTTCCAAAAACAGGGCTAGCTGGCGACTTGACCTCGCGACTTAACTGAGTCGCGAGTTCAAGCCGCGAGCTAACAAAATGGCCAGTCTGGATTTTTGTCCTGTAGTGCTCCAGCTGGCATGACTGTTCAGCTCCCCTGCATGCTCTGTGTGTGTGCAACTTTTGGCGGCTTGCAAGCCGCGAGCCTCCCGCGAGATCCAGCCGCGAGTCCCTGCTTCACTGCACAGTCTTGAGCATTTCTTCACACTCTCTCACACACTACCCTTACATGATACCCACCTAAATACAGGGTTTCTAAATGCTATATTACAAGCAAATTGTCATGGAATAAAGCCAGCACATGGTTGATTAAATTCAACCTTACAATAGGTTTCTCTACACTTATCATTCTTAAACAGCTCAACTGTAGTGGGAGACTCGGAGGAAGTGGTCCTATGAGCTCTAGTTTTCCTAGGCATGGTGCTAAGATAAGGATCAAAACATAGAGCGAAAGAACAAAAACACAAAACCAAAACCAAGGGCAGACTGCAAGTTAGCACAAAAAAAAAAAAATATATAGAATAAAAATCTATATGATGCATGAACAAGTTTAAATGTCATGATGCATGTTCTAATGCAACGAATTAAGTCCAAAAGGTTCAAATTACAAAATTGGCTTGAACATTAAGAGTTTTAACACAAAAAACCAAAATTTGGAAAACCACTTGATCAATTTGAAAAATATTGATGAATTGATCATTACACATGATATAATAACAAAAATAATGACCAAATACATCAATTTGGTAAGCCAATTTCATCAATTTAAGCCAATTTGACAAAATCCCCAATTCGGATCAAATTCAAAACCCTAGAATTTTCAATTTTTCAAAAACCATAAAATTGATCAAATTAAACTATAGGGAACATCATTATAGCATCATAGCACAAAAACCCATTGATCAATTTCACAAGAATAGGTTCGAATCATCAAAAACCCCAATATGATGAAAGTTCTAAAAATACCCATGATAATGCATGAAAAATGCATGAAATCAAGAAATAAACTTGAAAAAGAAGGGCAAAAGGGACTTACCGGCCTCCAAGGACAAAAACCTTGCAAAAATCTTGAAGGAAAACGACAAAAATTGGATGGTGGAGCCTAGAGCCAACGCGGAGAGAGAGAAAAGAAAAGAACTATTTGAAAAGTAACTTTGAAAAAGTCCAAATCTGTCTTTTAAAAAAAACTGATTCACGAGTTTCGATCGGTCGAAAATCAGCCTCGATCGGTCGAAACAGACAGAGACTCCCTCTCTCAAGTTTTAAAAATTTCGATCGGTCGAAAAACAGAATGGACCGATCGAATTAGGCAGAGGCTCACCATATTTTTGAGGAAAAACACAATTTTTGAAAAACAAAATGATTTAACTCAAAGCATTGAAATTTAAGAACAAAAATGCATGAGTATGAGATGATATGATTTTCAAATCAAGGATATTAAGCCCAAAATTCCCAAAAACAAAATTTCTGGCAGTCTCCACAAATTTTCAAGCAACAAATTAAGTTTGCACATAATTTAAAGTATTTGCAATAACTTGGTTGGTCAGACCATAAACACACACAATAACATGTACAATGTTTAGCAAAGAGTAACTCGTGTAGTGTATGCAACTAGCAAAAACTTGAGATACATGTGAGGTGATATGTGAATAGCAATCAATCACAAAGTCTACAAAATTCATCACAAAGAATTTAAAAGAGACTATCACCTAAAGAGTTACATCATATAACTCCCACATCTCCTAGATCATAAGCTTGCAATCATGTAAGTTTCTTGTATTTATGCCCCATAATATACATTCCAATTTTAAGTTATGTGAGTTTGGCATCAAGCCTAATAGTACACACCAATTTTGATTTTAAGAATTAAGCACTTTAACCGAGACTTCACCTTATGTTCTTTTTGTGCATGTGCTACACTTTCTCGAGCACAAAATCTTATGATATGCACTAAGGCGTTCATGATTGGCTAGTGAACAGTGGTGAGATGGTTATTTATGCCTTTCTCTAAAAGTTCAAGTCCAACATTTAAAAACATGTGACTTCAAGATTAAGACATAGTAATCAAAAACCATAAACATCTTTCCCACACAACATGCACTACAAATCTTCAACTAGTAGAGTGCAATAAATAAGCTCATCAAAGCTAAACAAGGTACAAAAGACATATTATGTGAAAATAAATTGACCAACCTTGTTCTCAAAAACCAAGAAGAATAGTGCAAAACAAAATGTGTTTCCTTTTTCTTCCTTTTTTTATTTATTTATTTATTTAATAAAAAAAAACACCTAGAATGAAATGCATGAATGTTATGCTATGCAAATCCTAGAAACAAAAAAAAAACAAAACCAAAGAACAATGGTCACAAAGGGTAGAGCAATGAAGCACAAGGACCATGTCAGAAAGACTCAGTTAGGTCGAGTCTTTTGCATCCAAAACCTTTTAGATGCACCACGAGCATTGGAGTTCTTATTCACTTGAGAATGATTACCAACTACAGAATTGGAATAAAGGTTTAAAGCCTTTACCAAATCACCAATAAGTATCATAGGATCAAGTGCTTGAGGCACAGATACTTTTGGTCTGTTTGCTCTCTTAGCAGCTTGCAGCTTGTAGCAATTTGGACGGATGTGTCCAGTCTTTCCACAAAAGTGACAAACCCATGCAGGCGTATCATGTGTCTTGTCCTTAGATAGGGTAGGCTTCTTAGGCTTAGATTCTTTCAGATCAACCCTAATCTTCCTAGATGATAAACCTTTTAAGGGTTTAGCAACCTCACTCACAGAGGGTTTGACAATTTCACTCACTATCTCACTCACCGAAGGTTCAGAAGAAGAAGATGAAGGAACAAATTTAGTGGAATGGGGAGCGGACACAGAGATGCTATCAACATAACCTAATCCAGTTTTGTCAGAAGACGACTTTTGAACACTCAGCATTTGATCAAGTTTAGAACTAGCAAATCTAGCAATAGATAAATCAAGTTCCAAAGATTTAACTTTATCAAGCAAAAGCATGTTTTCAGTTTTCACATTGTTCAAAAGATCATTAGCATCAAACAATTTCACAAGCAAATTTTTCTTTTCAAGCTCAAGAGATTCAATTTTCTTCAGGCCAAGTTCAACATTCATAGCATCCTTTGCAGCAACTTTGCAAAGTTTGTTATAGGCCTCTTGAAGATCTGCATCTTCAGAGAGTTCCCCATCAGAAGGGTTTTCTTCAACAGATATGCTTTCATCAACTACAGCAGTAGCAGTGAAAGCAATGAAGTTTCCATCCTCATCACAGTCAGACTCATGATCAGAAACTTCACCATCACTAAGGGTTACAGCCATAGCCTTACCCTTAGACTTCAAATAGGTTGGACATTCAGATTTCATGTGTCTATACCCTTGACATCCAAAACACTGAGAGCCCAAGGAATTGTTGGAAGATTGACCTACTCTTTCTCTAGGCTTATCATTGTTGTTAACCTTAGTGGGATCATGCTTCCTAAAATTTCCAGGTTCAGCAGTGTTTGTGCCTCTTGCCTTTCTATTGCTATTCTTGAGAAAGTTTCTAAAGTTCATGGCAAGATAGGCAATCTCTGTAGCAGAGAGCTCATCATCAAATCCACCACCTTCAACATCATCAACTAACTTAAAAGCCATTGATTTGGATTTGGTAGTTTTGGGTAGATCCAACTCATAGGATTGAAGAGATCCTACAAGTTCATCAACAGGGATGGAAGTCCACATCCTTGCTTTCAGTAATGGCAGTCACCTTGGGTCTAAAGTCTTCAGTCAAAGATCTAAGAATCTTCCTAACAATTTTAGGTTGATCATAGATTTCACCCAAGTTAAAAGCAGAATTAACAATATCATTCAATTTAGCATAGAATTCATCAAAAGATTCATCATCAGACATCCTAATGCTTTCGAATTTAGAAGTCAATTGCTGCAATTTATTTATTTTGACAGCCTTTGTGCCTTCATGCACAGTCTAGAGGATATTCCAAGCAGTATGAGCGATCTCAACATTCGAGATTCTCTTAAATTCCTCCATAGAAACAGCGTTAAAAATGGCATTCATAGCCTTGCTATTAAACGAAGTTGCTTCTTTTTGAGAAGTTTCCCACTCACTAACAAGAGTAGTGGGCTTCTCTCATCCGTATTCAACGGAGTTCCACACCCTCTCATCAATGGATTTCAGGAATGCTTTCATCCTTACTTTCCAGTAAGCATAATTATTCCCATCAAAGTGAGGAGGAATAACTAGAGAATGTCCGTGTTCCATGACAACAGGGGTTAAGGATCAGCTCAGTGATCAAAGGATCAACAACAAAGGAGCTACCCGCTCTGATACCACTGGATAGTTTTTAGACCCCTTAAACAATTGATTAAACCTAGGTAATTAGCCAAGTTGTTACTTAGTCCAATTAAATAAGTCTAGGTTATCACAATATAAAAGATCAAATCATGTTAAGCAGCGGAAAATAAATAACACAAGATATGATCACCCAGGAAACCAAACCGGTAAAAACCTGGGGAGGATTTGACCTAGCTATCGTCAAGGTAAACTTGAATCCACTATCTTGAAAGAATCAAAGTTCATACAATAAGACTTACAAGCCCCCACGCTCGACTTCTTATTGCTACCAACCAGTAGAACTTATTGACACGATCATGTGCAAGCTCCGAATCCACAGACTCCTTCTTTCTTGGATTCACCACCAGATACAAGCACACCCGCTTGTGTTTTCTTTAAACTTCAATGGCAGCAACTGAATTGATCATCAAGGCGTAGATAAATCTTCTCCTTGAAAACCCTAAGTTTGTGTAAAGGAAAGCTCCTCTAGATCTCACAAGAGATTTTCACAAACCGCGAAGATGAGCAACACTAAAACGTGGCTAGGGTTTGCCTTTTATACTTAGGATAAATAAGAAACCCTAAAAATGTTTTAAAACACTTAGGGCTGAGTTGGACGAATCTGCAGAAAAGCATTCTGCCCGAGCTTCGATCGGTCGAGCCTGTCGTTCGATCGATCGAGCCAGGCCGAAAGGCACAATGCTTCCTGCTTTAACTCGATTCCAACTTTACATTGACACACAACTTTGAGCTAGCTTTAAACACTTCTAAACACATTGTTTTGATCATGGTTTGCCAAAAATACACATTAAAGTTCTAAATACATAAAATCCTAAACTTTAGAACCTAACAAATACCATTAACATTCATTTAAATATGAACATGCATTGATGCATAGGTGCTGTGATGCAGTGAAGTAAGTGAGGTAAGTCATACATAATCACATGGACATGCATTTATTTTGTTTGATGAGTATGATATGGTTAATGAACATGATATGCTTGGTCGAATCCCATGATTTTTATGTTTAGATACCGTAACATGCTTGTTTAAATCTTCTTTGTAATGTTGCTGCCCTTGATGATATATGCTTAATGCCATGATTAATGAATGCTAGACTTGGAGATGATTATGCCATGTTGTTTACATTAGATGCATGTTAGAGTGTGGGTGAGTTAAAATAACATGTTGAGTATGCCTTTAATGAAATTAAGACTTGGAACATAATAATGGAAGCCAACCCATGGATCGAGTGGGGTTGGGTGCCTAACACCTTCCCATCCTCATACCTAAACTCCGAACATGTGCTCTAGTAAAGATCAGTTATTCCATGAAGGAAGCTATATTTATGGTTTTTAGTCCTAAACAAGGTGGCAACTCCATTTACACCCTCTGCCATGGTCCACCCTAGGCCAAGGTGTACTTCCCATGATGGTCGCGGGCGCTTGCAAATAGAACGTGCTTTCAAATAGAACTTTGTCATAAACAAAACTTTAATTATGACAAAGTTGATTAAACCAAGCTATTTATGACAATACCCCACTAGTGGGTAATACTAGGTAATTTCCAATTAATTAGTTTGAAGCTTTTTGGTAAAATTTATTTTCCTGCAACAGTACCAAACCCACAGCTCACACACATGCATTATTCTAGGCTTGTGGCTTTGATTTTGAAAAATGCTACGACATAGATGATGTTATAATAACTAAGTCATACTTTCATAATGCAACTACACCCACTTTTCACTACTTGAATGTACACAAAATGTTGAGACTTACATTTTAAGTTTTTGACAATACACATATTATAAGAAAAATCTGTCTCTCGCGTGCATCACGAGTTTGTCTTCTATTTAGTATGAAAAGTATCAATCATTCATAAATGTTAAGACTTTTGGAAACTTAACAACAGTGTGTAGTCATGATTCTTAGTTCTGAAGATTAAAGAACAACATTTAACTAGATTGAGACCTAAGATATTAACCTCTTGTGTCTCCAAATCCACACACTCTCTTATCTTTCCAACACTCTCTTAAATATCAATTTTCAATTTACACATGCTAGAAGAAAGAAGATATAACATAAGCCAAATTGTAAAATTGTGCTTGTGTCACAGTTATCTAATTTATATCTACCACTTTTATTCATTGCTAATTCGGAATTGCATCAAATAAATGGAGTTGGATTTTGCAACCCTCTTCAGGCAATATTTGGGGGCTTTTCACTACTTGAATATTCACAAAATGTTGAGGCTTACATTTTGAGTTTTTGACAGTAAACATATTATATGAAAAATCTGTCTCTAGTGTGCATCACGAGTTTGTCTTCTATTTAGTATGACAAGTATCAATCGTTCATAAATGTTAAGAATTTTGGAAACTTAACAACAATGTGTAGTCATGATTCTTAGTTCTGAAGATTAAAGAAAAACATTTAACTAGATTGAGACCTAAGATATTGACCTCTTGTGTCTCCAAATCCACACACTCTCTTATCTTTCCAACCCTCTCTTAAATATCATTTTTAAATTTACACATGCTGGAAAAAAGAAGATATAACATAAGCCAAATTGTAAAATTGTGCTTGTGTCACAATTATATGATTTATATCAACCACTTTTATTCATTGCTAATTTAGAATTGCATCAAATAAATGGAGTTGGATTCTGAAACCCTCTTTAGGCAATAATTGCAGACTTTTCTCTACTTAAATATTCATAAAATGTTGAGGCTTACATTTTGAGTTTTTGATAGTAAACATATAATAAGAAAAATTTGTCTCTCGCGTGCTTCACGAGTTTGTCTTCTATTTAGATTGACAAGTATCGATCGTTCATAAATGTTAAGACTTTTGGAAACCTAACAACAGTGTGTAGTCATGATTCTTAGTTTTGAAGATTAAAGAAAAGCATTTAATTAGATTGAGACCTAAGATATTGATCTCTTGTGTCCCCAAATCCACACACTCTTTTATCTTTTCAACCCTCTCATAAATATCATTTTTCAATTTACACATGCTAGAATAAAGAAGATATAACATAAGCCAAATTGTAAAATTGTGCTTGTGTCACAATTATATGATTTATATCTGCCACTTTTATTCAGGGGTAGTTCAGAATTGCATCAAATAAATGGAGTTGGATTCTGTAACCCTCTTTAGGCAATAGTTGGGGACTTTTCACCACTTCAATATTCACAAAATGTTGAGGCTTACATTTTGAGTTTTTGATAGTAAACATATTTTAAGAAAAATCTCTCTCACATGCACCACGAGTTTGTCTTCAATTTAGAATGACAAGTATCGATCGTTCATAAATGTTAAGACTTTTGGAAACCTAACAACAATGTGTGGTCATGATTCTTAATTCTGAAGATTAAAGAAAAGCATTTAATTAGATTGAGAACTAAGATATTGACCTCTTGTGTCCCCAAATCCACACACTCTCTTATCTTTCCAACCCTCTCTTGAATATCATTTTCCAATTTACACACGCTGGAAAAGAAGATATAACATAAGCCGAATTGTAAAATTGTGCTTGTGTCACAATTATATTATTTATATCTGCCACTTTTAATCAGTGGTAGTTCATTATTGCATCAAATAAATGGAGTTGGATTCTACAACCTTTTCAGGCAATAGTTGGGGACTTTTCACTACTTGAATGTTCACAAAATGTTGAGGCTTAAATTTTGAGTTTTTGACAGTAAACATATTATAAGAAAAATCTATCTCTCGCGTGCATCACAAGTTTGTCTTCTATTTAGAACGACAAGTATCGATCGTTCATAGATGTTAAGACTTTTGGAAACCTAACAACAATGTGTAGTCATGATTCTTAGTTCTGAAGATTAAAGAAAAGCATTTAATTAGATTAAGACCTAAGATATTGACCTTTTGTGTCCCCAAATCCACACTCTCTTATCTTTCCAACCCTCTCTTGAATATCATTTTTCAATTTACACATGCTAGAAAAAAGAAGATATAACATAAGCCAAATTGTAAAATTGTGCTTGTGTCACAATTATATGATTTATATCTGCCACTTTTATTCAGTGGTAGTTCATTATTGCATCAAATAAATGGAGTTGGATTCTGCAACCCTCTTCAGGCAATAGTTGGGGACTTTTCACTACTTGAATGTTCACAAAATGTTGAGGCTTACATTTTGAGTTTTTGACAGTAAACATATTATAAGAAACATCAATCTCTGGCGTGCATCAAGAGTTTGTCTTCAATTTAGAATGACAAGTATCGATCATTCATAAATGTTATAACTTTTGGAAACCTAACAATAGTGTGTGGTCATGATTCTTAGTTTTTAAGATTAAAGAAAAGCATTTAACTAGATTGAGACCTAAGATGTTGACCTTTTGTGTCCCCAAATCCACACACTCTCTTATCTTTCCAACCCTCTCTTAAATATCAATTATTAATTTAAACATGCTGGAAAAAAGAAGATATAACATAAGCCAAATTGTAAAATTGTGCTTGAGTCACAATTGTATGATTTATATTTGCCACTTTTATTCAGTGGGAGTTTAGAATTGAATCAAATAAATGGAGTTGGGTTCAGCAACCCTCTTCAGGCAATAGTTTGGGGATATGTTTTACATGAATTATGTGACTTTTAAATTGGCTATGTTACTAAAATTATATGTGACGATCGATTTGATTCAACACGTAGTAGGTTGAAACACATACCTTCAAATTGGTTTAGTGGAAGACTCTGTCCTTGTTTCGTCAGTTACGAAAGACGTGTCGTATAATGCGAGCCTGACCAAATATGACAGACCATCACCAAAAGCTATAGCTTTTTAAACTAATTGTGCTACATTGCCTTATCAAAATAAATAAATAAATTGTGCTACATTGAGTAGGATTTGGTGGAGCTGTCACCAACAAAGCAAAAACTGCTGATCTTGATAATTATTTTCAAATTGCTTAATTACAAAAGGAAACGGGAAAGGATTTTATGGGCCAATTTGTAGTGGGTGAGTTTGCATTCCAATTATTATGGAACTCTATTTCATTTCATATATGGGTCTGTAGGCTACAAAATATGTAAATTTGGCAATACCTTTTAAATAAACTTCAGGGAACCAGTTTAACAACCATTAAAAGGCCTTCCGGGACTGGGCGTAATCGCGTGGATACAGCATATCATTTGAAAAACTTTTATGGGCCCATTAGAGACCTGGCTGGCTGTTTCTGTATTACCTAGGGTAGAAAATGTTAAAAAAACAAAACAAAAAACAAAAAACACATATTTGGTTCCTGAAACTTACTCTTTGACCATCATACTATGATGTTAATTTTCATCTTGATATGGCTAATGAACGAATGAGGCAGACTGATTTTGTGCCAAAAACTTTTTTAATATTTAAAAAAACTACAGTCAATTTTCCCCCTAATTTTGTGCCAAAAACTTTTTTTTTAACCTACAACACAAATCACCCTTTTGTTGACAAGTCAGTAGGACGCTGAAGTACCATTTTATGTATATACACTGTCCTGAAAATGCAGAAAAAATCAAAGCACCTTATTGTTGTTGTAAATACAAAAACCTCAAATTTGAAAATCAAACAATTGAAAATATTTCACAAATATTAATTTATATATATTGAATGAGTGAGTACCTACGCTTCAGCTTTTAGACATATATGAATTATAGATAATGGAGTATTAGCTTGCCTAAAATGCTTGGCTTAATTCGTGATAAGACCACCCAAACAAAACTTGGTGTGGTGAGCCAGATATTAAATTGAGACATCTTGTCCAAACACCTCTTTCGGCTTTTTTCCAACTTCAGGGTCAAACAATTAATAAAGGAAGCAGAAATCTGTTAAAAGTTGCAGTGTCAAATTAAATTAACTAGGCCCAACCCCAGCTCCCATCCAGGCCCAAATGTTCATGGCCAGACGACCATGGTCTAATGCAACTATTTGGTAAATTTATGGCGGACTTAAATGTTATGCACCCAGTCTTCGAAGTAAGAAGCATTAACTTAAGGCCACATCTATTTGAGTATTCATGAAGACCAACATTAAAATAAAATAAAATTGTAATGGATTCAGGGCATCACAATGAAGGTTATATCCACTCTGCTCATGATCTTGTTAAACTATCTCAAATTATTGAGGAGACCAGCCTAATCAAACCCATAATCTTGCTATGATTGGTATAGCATGGAACAGTAGAGAGGCTAAGAGCATTCCACTGGAGATTGCAAATTGTTAGGACATATGTGATTCAATGTTAGGAACATATGTTACTATTTCATGTAATTGGCTAATCCTTTGACAAAACACACTTTACTTATTATTTGGTAGATCTAGGATGTGTTTAATACTTCAAGGAACAATGTTTCAAGTTCAAGTGTTAAAGCCATGCAAGTTTGTCCAAGAATCAAGTGAGAAATTGCTGGATTTTAAATCTCGACAGTTAGCATCTATCGAGGTTTAAAAGCTGTTTCAGCCTGTGGCTCGACAGCTAGCTCGACAGATGGCTATCTATCGAGGTTTATAAAACTCAGTTTTTTCAGAGCTGTTTTTCATCCAATCTGTGGGTAAATGTTTGGGCTTTCTTTTCTCACAACCCTAAACATATATAAGGATTATTTTTAAGGGCCGTCAAAGGTTACGCAAGTGTGAAGTAAAGTTTTGTTCATGCAAATTGTGATCGTAGACAAAATTTGCTCTAGTTCATCTTTCTCTTGATGAAGCTGCTGTGTTTGTACACTGTAGGGTTTTATGACTAATGAGCTTCTTGATCTTCATCATGTGATGAACTGAAGAACTTTGCAGCCAACATCTTTCTCAAGTTGGTGATTAAGTCGCGTACTGGGATCCACACATCTATTGGTTAGTCACGTATTGGGAGCCGTGCATTAAAAGGACAGATTGTTACTACAAAACAAGCCCAATTGGGTATTGGGGTAAGGGTTCAACTGTAGGCTGGTATAAGGTACTGGAATTCCGTTCTTGTAACCGCTTGTTTTGATAATAGTGGATTTTCGAGAGTGATGACCTTAAATTCACCCAGTGGGGTTTTGCCTCGGTGGTTTTCCCCATTCGTAAACAAATCACCCGTGTCAAATTTATTTTCCGCTACATTTAACTTAGTTGGTGATTTTTTTGTGCTACCATGCTTATTGCATGTAATTGAATCTAATTAATTTCACTTGGCTAATTAATTTGAATAAGTTACCAAAAGGGTCAGTACATTCTTAGCCTATCAAAAATGCCAAATGTAAGGTGGGTTTGGCATTTGAAGCCCAAAAAACCTCAACATCTGGGATTGTAAAATGGTAGAATTGTAAAAAAATTTAGAATTGTGCTACAGTACAATTCTACCTTTAGAATTGCATTGTAGCACAATTCTAAACTTAAATAATAATATTTAATTCTCTCTCTCCTACTTTTTATTAAACAATTCCAAATTGGTTCTCTCTCTCTCTCTCTCTCTCTCTCTCTCTCTCTCTCTCTCTCTCTCTCTCTCTCTCTCTCTCGTTATTTCTCTGCTTTCTTCCTTCTCTCTTCAGACCCAAAACCCATAGGCACCACACCATTGGCTTGCTTTCTCTCTCTCTGGTTGACAGCGGCGACGTGGATCTGTGCGGTTATGGGTTTGGGTTCAACGTGGTGGTTGATTGAGTGGGTCGAGATCGTCAAACAGTGGAGATCGGCATGGTTCATGGGTTTTGATCGAGCAGTGGAGACCGGGTGGGTTGTGACTGGGTTAGTTTGGATTCAGATTGGTTGGTTTGGGTTGGTTTGGTGGTGGTGTGGTGATTGATGATGGTGGAGCCGTGGAGGTGGGGGTTGTCGTGGGTGGTGAAAGGGTGGGTTTACTAGTATAGGTTTGGGTGTGCTGTCATGGGTGTGGGTTTGGGTTTGCAATGGGTTTGGGTCTGGGTTTGCCGTCGTGGGTTGCTATTTTTTTTTTTATTATTTTTTTTTATGTTGATGGTAGATTAGGATTGCTAGTGGTGGTGGTGTCAGGTGTGTGTAGTGCAGCAGTGATAGGCATGTGGTGACGGTGGTTTCAGTAAATTCGTGGTTGTTGTTGAACAAAAAGAATGAGAGAGAAAGAATAAATAAGGTGTTGTATTGTAAATGATGGTGATTGGGGGGTATATTTAATATTATTGTGTAGAAATATTATTTTAATGAGTAGAATAGGAAAATAAAAGTTGAGATGTTGGGAGTATTGTAAAATGGTATGGTATAAATGATAAAGTAGGTTTTGAGATGGTAAAATAGAATAGTTTGTAGATATTGGATGCGAATGCTCTAACAGGTTCTTGTGCTCCTGGCAGTTAGAGCACAAGTGTCGGCAATAACAAACGAGTACAACTGTTTGTTGTTGTTGTTGTTTTTTTTATTTTTTTATTTTTAATAATTTTTATTTAGAAAAACGGTAGAATAATTGAAACTAAAGCAACTGTGATAGAGCTCACGTAACCTTGTTTTTTGCTTTTTGTTTCTTAATTTAAATAAGCTCCTTAATTTAAGAAATAGAGTTTGGACAAATTTGTTAAGTCTACTATTTTCAATTTATTTATAATTATGCCAATAAAAATATTTTTTTAACTTGGAAATTGACAATATATGCCATTAAGAATATATATATATATATATATATATATATATATATATATATATATATATATATATTTAAAACATCATCCCGGCTGTTTTCACAATCCAATTGTGAATAGGGAAAATAGGAAAACAACTTTTTCAAAACTCAAAACTGTATTTAGAAAACATTAGCCAAACAATAAATTCATGTATAGGACCCACTATCTTTTTGGTTTCCTAAACAAAATATTGTATATAAATCCTCTTATGAAACAAGCTCTAAGGCTTTTTTTGAACAACTATGAAATTTGAATTGGATTTGTAATCACTTTTGAACAATGTATGTAATACTCAATTCTTTTTTTCTTTTTTCTTTTTTTAAGTAACTATGCAATTTGATTAGGTTCCTATGTGACTTTTTTGGTATATTGCGTGTTCCACTCATTCTTTTCTTTCTCATTCAGTAACGATCGAATTTGTATGACAATTTACTTTTCATAAATCAACTATGAAATTTGAATTGGATTTGTGATCAATTTTGAACAATGTATGTAATATTCATTTCCTTTCTTTTTTAAAAGTAACTACGCAATTTGATTAGGTTCCTATATGACTTTTTTGGGACAAAATGGCCTTATACCCTTTTCACCCAAATTATATAGCCTTATGCCCTCCTTCCCAAACTAATTAGGGAAATGCCCTTCTTTTGTAACTCGATTTTCTCAAAATTGAGTTAAAAAAAAAAAAAAAAAAAATTCCTGGAGTCCTACAGTGACATTTTTAAGGACCTATAGTGATGTTTTGTAACTCGATTTTATGGAGGTCGAGTTACAAAATGCCACTATAGGTCCTTAAAAACGTCACTATAGATCCTTAAAAACGTCACCATAGGGCTTAACTCGATTTTGAGAAAGTCGAGTTTCAAAAGAAGGGCATTTCTCTAATTAGTTTGAGAAGGGAGGCATAAAGCTATATAATTTGGGTGAAAAGGGCATAAGGCAATTTTGTCCAACCTTTTTGGTATACCTCGTGTTCCACTCATACTTTTCTTCCAATTTCAGTAACGATTGATTTTAAACAACCATTACAATTTATTTTTTAATAAAATTTACCTATAAACTTTGAATAAGTTTCTGCTTAAATTTGTAATCACTTTACGTTATATTTATCTTCTTTTTTTTAGAGCAACTATGCAATTTAAATAAATGTGACTTTTTTAGGTATACCACATGATTCACGCATTCTTTTCCTCCTATTCAAAAGATCAAATTGAACTATGTATGATAATGTACATTTCAATAAACAACTTTTAAATTTGAACAAGTTCCATTATCAAAAGAAAAGAAAAGAAAAGAATAAGCTATGCTTAGATTTGTTTGGTATACTGCTTGTTCTATATATTCCATTCTTTTGAGTTCAGAAATTATCATTTCCAAGGAATGCGGGCAGTGTTTTCTTTACAATAAGCAATTTTGTAATTTGAATAAGTTCCAGTGCATCGTTATGTTGTATGCCAATTTTTTCCATATATTTTATTTTTCTAAGTAACATAAGTAAAGCAAGCATTTAACATGAATAATTCAGTAATGAAATTTATAATGAAACCAAGGTGATGGCTTTTATTCGGTGGTATAGTTCCGAAGTAATACGTATACATGAAAATGAGGTAAGGAAGTAGTGATATGTGGAGTCTAGCAAGACTCAAAATCCCACAGGAAACCGCCAATTTAACTAAAATCTGTCCACTTCGTTTTTTAATAACCAAATCATCTCAGTACGTTTCAATGATTGGTCGTTCATGTTAAAATTTTAGTTTTTTTTTTTTTAATTTCATTGATGTGGATTGAAGGAATTTTAGAGTTATTTCATTTTAGTGTGCTGACATAAAGCTAATGCTTTGAATGAGGTTTATTAAACTCTAATTTGGTCAATTATTATGAAACCTTGAAGAACTGAATAAATTAAGCTTATTGGGTATGTTTCATATGCAAAAATGTAGGGTCTTTTGTCAACCAGGTAGCTATTTTCTGAAATATGTTATTCTAAGTTGCTAACAAATCATTAAGACCCTATTTGATAACCCTAACTTCAATGAGGGCAGAGTATAAAGGGCCTATTTGGATAGGCTGTTCATAAAGGTGCATTTTAAAAACGAGCTTTTTTAAAACGTGCGTTTTGAAAACATCATTTTAAAAACCACGGATAAGCGTTTGGTAAAAATGTGAAAATATGCATTTTTTTTTATTTTTAAAGCTACATTAAGCGTTTGGATAAGCTGTTTTAAAAATGGCTGTTTGAAGTGTAAATTCCAAAAAAGGCCTTAACTATTTTGTTAAGGTTATTTTGTCATTTTTCCTTTAATCAATGTTTTTTTAATTATTATTGAAAATATGTAATTAGGCCTGACAATTACATTAATAATAATAACAATAATGATGTTGTTGTTGTTGGAATCATGGAGAGAAATTTATATAATTTAAAATTGAAAAAAAAAAAAAAAACTGTCAAGAGGGAGATATTAAAATGATTAAGAAAATAATTATATTAAAATAATTACTAAAAAAAAAAAAATAACCTGAGCTAATTGGTATAACTCAAGGGAATCAAACAAGTATTAAAGTAAATTTAAGATCATGAAATAAGTAGAGCTCATCAAAGTCATTGACAAAGAGTTGAAACTTGAAAGTGGAGGTAGATAATGTTGTCATTAAGTAATCCATTTTTTTTTAAGATAAACAAGTTTTGGCCCTAAGGAAGAGGAACAGTAGTGACCTCTACTTCATGAGGTAAAGGTCTCCAACTAATTATGCTGCTCCCTTCGAATTGTTATTTAGTCATCCATATAGTTTCAAAAAAGTGAGTATTCAAGGTTGTCATTTTTTTTTTTATCAACCTCATTGAAGAATCTATACTTCTAACAACAATGGTAAAGTTTTTTTCCCAAAATCTCTTAGCAGCAATGAGCCAATAACGATCATTGTAGACAAATATCTGATACTATTTAACTAATGTACAGAATATATAGTTTATTATAATATATATATTTTTGATAACCAGTATATATATACTATTGTACTTTTTTTTTTTTGAGTTAAAGAGTAGTACTATAACACAGTCAAAGGGAATAAAAAATACACCATCTATAGGACACGTGAATGACATGACCATTTGGATGGGTAAAAAGTGAACTTGAAGACTTGTCTTTCTCACTTTCCATCACTGACCACAAGTTCCAAAATTTTGCATTGAGATTCACAGCCGGATAAAACAAAGAAAAAGAAAAAGTGGGGGAGAAGGAACTTGCTAGAAGTAAAAGAAGGAGAAGAAGTTCATGAGGTAGCATCAGGGAAATGAGAAGAAGCAGCAGCTTGATTGATCTCCAACGACAGGTGAAATGTTTTTTCAAAGATTCACAAAAGCCTCAACTGCTTCTTCGATTTTTATTCTTCTTCAAAGACCTTCAATTTCTTAGAAATTAGGTATCTAAAATTCGGTATTCGCTCTGGTATTGCCGGAATGACTCCGGTACGGCCGGTATTTAAACTGGAACGAAATACTAGCGTTCTTGTACTGGCCAAGGTTCTGGTACAGTATACATGGGGAAGGGATAAAGCCAGCATTTCTTATCGTATTGGCGCTATTTTTATTTTCTGAAGAAAAAAATAGCGGTTAACCCATCTGCGTCTTTGAAAAAGTAAAGTTTTGCAGTGTTTTGTAAACGTGAAAAATTTGGATTTTGAAAACGCAAACGTGCTGATTTTGTGGAACCAAACGATTTGGCAAATCACGTTTTGTCTAAAACGCGCGTTAAGGTTTTGTGAACAACCTATCCAAACAGGCTCAAAATCAGTTTAGGAATGAATTGAGGAATTCATTGATCTTTTAATATTGCCCTTTGTGGCTCGCTACTTCTAAGCTTACCAAGGCCCAACCCCAACCCCACATCTAGGCCCAAATTTTTATGGAATGCAACCATGATCTAATGCAAGGGATGACATAAATGTTTATAAAATTGAAAATGAGTTTGGAAGGGCTCAATAGTTCGGACAGACTTCAATGGTATTCACCCAATCTTCGGACAAAATTGGCAAATGTCCTTTTCTGGCAAAAACAGTAGCATTTTGCCCCATTTTCCAAACTAATTAGGAAAATGTCCCTCTTTTGAAACTCGATTTTCTCAAAATCGAGTTAAAAAAAAAAAAATTATGAAGCCCTATAGTAGCGTTTTAAGAAGCCTATAGTGACATTTTAAGGACCTATAGTGGCATTTTGAAACTTGAGCTCCATGAACTCAAGTTCCATGCAAGTTTTTTTTTTCCCCTATAACTCAAGTTCATGGAGCTCGAGTTCCAAAACGCCACTATAGGCTCCTTAAAACATCACTATAGGCTCCTTAAAACGCCACTATAGGGCTTAACTCGATTTTGAGAAAATCGAGTTTCAAAAGAGGGGCATTTCCCTAATTAGTTTGGGAAAGGGGGCAAAATGTTGCTTTTTTTTTCCGAAAACAACAAAGTGCAATTTTGTCCCCCAATCTTCAATCTGGGAAGCATTCAACTTAAGCTCACATCTATTTTGTTATTCATGAAGACAAACATATAAAATAATAGTAATAATTGTAATAGAATGAGGGCATCACAATGAAGGTAATATCTACTCTGCTCATCATCTTGTTAAACTATCTCAAATAGTTGAGAAGACAAGCCTTATCAAGCCCCTAATCTCGCTATGATTGCTATAGCTTGGAAGTGTAGAGTGGCTAAATAGGTCTTTTTATTTTTGGGTCAAAATTTCGAAGCTATCACATTGTGCTAGTAGAAGGGTTTGTGGGCAGTTTAAGCCTAGCTAATATGAAAAGGAGTTGACATCAAGGTGGTCAAAGTCCAATCAAAATTTCATTAATGCCAACGTTGGTAATCATAGAATATTATTGTTGTATAATATAAACGTACCCTTCTCCTCACATAATATAGTGGCTCTTGCTAATTAGATTCATGATTAAACCCACTACTTATATGAGATGAAAGAGACTGCTTTTATTGTATTCTTAGAAGACCATTCTATAATTTTCTGTGGTGAAGGTCTATCCTAGAGACCATGAACATACCTAAGTAATTGAGAAATGTTATATTCATAATATTTTCATAATACTTTCACAACAAATTATAAATGATAAGTTGTTACAGATTGTTATTGGTGAGTACAAAAGTAATTTCATTAGTAGGAATAATTAGAACCAATAAAAACTTATCACTTATGATTTGTTGTGAAAGTATTGCAAAAATGTTGTAAGCACATCAGGAATGAATTATTTTAGAAGAATCATAATGAGATTGCCAAAGCACTCAAGCAATCGGGCTTGTATAGTGGATTTCAATGCCATTCTCAAAGCCATTGAGAAGAAGAGAATGAGAGTAGCTTGAAGCTTGTTGATGATGCGTTCTTAGAAATTAGAATTATGTTCAATCATGGGGAAGTTGACCTTGGGCCTTAGGCCCGTACACGTTTGCCCAAACTAAGGAATATCCAAGCATGCCAAGTCAACGCCATAATCACAATGGTGAAAATGAGACACTCTTAACAAAAGGGTTTGATAGACAGTTTTGTAATACTCAAAGCAAAGGTGTATATTTCAAGATTTAACCATTATTGAGTGAGTGATTTAGAAGTGATCTCAAATTAGAAAGCATCCAAAATATTACCATAAGGGAAATATTTAGCACTAAAAACTCGATAAAGCAAAGTATCCTTATTGTGAAATAATCGCCAAACCTGTTTAGCCAACAAAGCATTATTGAATTTATGAATATCTCTAAACCCCATACCTCCAACAGATTTAAAAGAACACAAACAACTCCAATTAACCCAGTGAATCTTCTTCGAGTCCCCTTGCCCCCACCAAAACTTTCAAATCATGGCTTCTATATCTTTACACATGCTTACTAGCAATTTAAAAACACTCATGGAATACATGGGAATGGATTGAACCACTGCCTTGATCATGACCTCCTTACCAGCTGAGAGAAGCTTCTCTTTCCACCCTTGCATTCTCACCCATATTCTCTCTTTAATTTGTGTAAAACAAGCTTTCTTTGCCCTACCAACAAAGGAAGGAAGCCCCAAATATTTCCCATAGTGTTGAATGGCAGGAACATCTAGAGAAGATTTAATTGCCTTTTGCATCTGAGCATCTGTATTCTTGCTAAAGAACAGGGTAGTTTTATCCTTGTTGATAGCTTGACCGGAAGCTCTTTCATAACAAGCTAAGATATCCTGGATTTTTTCACACTCTTCCAAGGTGGCTCTACAAAATAACACAAATCGTCTGCAAAAAAGAGATGAGTGAGTTTAGGTCCATTCCTACATATAGAAAAACCATGAATGTCCCCATGTGTGGCTGCACTCCTAAGAATGGCATTAAGACCTTCTGCACAAAACAGAAACAAATATGGCGAAAGAGGATCTCCTTGCCTCAACCCCCTAGTAGGCTGGATTACACCTTTTGGCTCACCATTAACTAGTATAGAATATGAAACTGTACTAACACATTCCATAATCAAAGCCACCCAAGACTCCTGAAAACCCATCTTTAGCAGAATACTCTTCAGAAAAATCCACTCCACCCTGTCATATGCTTTACTCATATCCAATTTTAGTGCCATAAAACCATTCTTCCCTGTACAACTATTCTTCATGTGGTGCAAAGTTTCAAAAGCAATAAAAATATTAGCTGTAATCAATCTATCAGCAACAAAAGCACTCTGAGTTTCAAAGATAATAGAGTTTAGTATAGGCTTAAGACAGTTAGCCATAACTTTACTAACTATCTTATAAATCACATTACAAAGACTAATAGGTCTAAACTCAGTTACTCTTTCAGGATTTTTAACTTTGGGAATCAGAGTAATAAAAGTATGATTAACAGATTTCAAAAGTGACCCACTATTTAACTGGACAAAAAAACTTGAGAGACATCCATACCTACATCTGTCCAATATGTTTGATAGAAAAGAGGAGACATGCCATCAGGCCCAGGTGCTTTTAAGGGTGCCATCTCGTTTATAGCGCAGTCAACTTCTTCAGCTATGTATGGTTTAGCTAGATCAACCCTCATCTCCTCAGTGACAACCTCATGAACCCCATCCAAAATTCGGTCCAAGCCATGTGGATTAGAGGACGTAAAAATCTCCTCATAAAATCTATTCAAAATTCCTAAAAATACTGTCTCATCCTCCTGCCACACCCCATTCTCATCCCTCGACCCCTTGATAAAATTCCTTCACTTCCTTTGGGTAGCAGTACCATGGAAAAATCTAGTATTTTGATCTCCATTTTGTAACCACTGAAGGCATTATCGTTGCTGCCACATCTTCTCTTCTTTATCATACAAAAATCTCAGCTCCGATTTCAATCTCTCCATTTCATCTAAATCCCCAGACCTGGTCGCTTCTTCCTCAACTTTCCACAACAATTCCTTCGTCCGTTTAATTTTATGCACTACATTCCCAAAGTGGTCTCGACTCCATGCTTTTAAGAATTTCTTGCACCTTTTTAATTTTTTAGTTGCCACATACATTGGTGTACCATCCTGACAACACTCCCAAGCTCTTGAAACCACTTCATTGCATGACGGTTCTGTCAACCACATGGCCTCAAACCAAAATGGTTTTCTTCTCCACCTTTGTCTCTCACCATTTGATACAAGAGACACCAATATGGGGCGGTGATCAGATGTAAAGCTATTTAAGTGATGAACCCGTCCTGTTGGAAACTTAGCTAGCCATTCATAATTTACAACACTTTGATCCAGTCTCTCCCAAACCATCTCCCCACCTCGCCGGCCATGCCATGTGAAATCCAGCCCTGTATAATCCAAGTTAACAAACCCGCATAAGTCTAGAGTATCTCTAAAAGCCTGCATGAGAGAATGAGCTCGTGGTACCCCTCCTTATTTATCTTGGATCTGCAACAATTTGTTAAAATCACCAAAACAACACCAAGGCATTTTCGGTTTTGAGCTCAACATTCGGAGCATTGCCCAACCTTCACTTCTTCTACTTGTATCAGGTTCCCCATAAAACCCAGTAAGTCATCAGGCATCCTCCGAACCACCATGAACAATCACATCAATATGGTACTTCGAGAAACTATCCAACCAAACATTCTCACTAGCTTTCCACAAAAGAGCCAAACCACCACCTCTTCCATCACTCGAAATAGTAAAACAACCTTCAAAGTCTAAACTATCGCCAATGTGCTCCATTTGATCCTTTGTAGACCAAGTTTCAGACAAGAACACAATCTTGGGATCTTGTGCTTGGATAATATCCCCAAGCTCATCAACTGCACGGCAGTTTCCAAGCCCTTGGCAGTTCCAAGCTAAGAGTTTCATTGATTTCGGTGGGGCTGGGACCCAGCCTCTACCGCTAAATTCTTTTCTGCCCACCCCTTTCTCTTCTTACTCCCCTTTGAAACTTCCAGATCCTCATCAAAGTCTCTCTTATTTCTTTTTGTTAGTACAGTAGACCCCACTCCTTTTAGCAATCCTTCATCTTCCACATTGCATGCATGTTCCACTTGCTTAGGTTTTCTCTGCACATTCCTAACTCTACCTCTAATATTTGCAATTGGTTCGTCTAGTTCATCAATTCTGGGTAGCCTCGGGTCAGCTAAATTATCTTGCAAGCCTACTACATTTTGGGGTCGGGGACAAGGACTATTGGATGTTTCAGACTCAATTCTACCATTCATACCATTAGAAGCATCAAACTTAGCAATCTCGGCATCAATCTCAACCAACTGATCCTTTACCGATTGGACATGTGCTTCAGTTCTCATAGCATTAACTTCTATCCTAAGTGTTTCACAAACCTGAGAAACCAAAGCATAGACTCAGGCCCTAAGGCATTGTCGTTTTCTATCACATGCTCCATACTTTCAACTCTTTGAACTCCATTATCATGTCCCTCCTATCTCCCTTCTTCCTCAGTAGTGGGAATAATTTCTTGACTGTCATCACCTCTGCTCCTTGCATTCCAATCACTAGAATTCTGATCCTCATCCTCACTGTCTTCCTCACAGCACCTTGAGACCCATACCACTGTTTTCCTGGATAAATTTGGCGCGAAAGCCCGAAGCCGTGGACCAAATTGTTTATCCTCTTCCTTGAGACCCTTCTTACTCTTCAGCCAGACAGGACACTCTCTATCAGAATGTGTGAGCTTTCTACACCAATAACATATATTTGGTAGCCTCTCGTATTTGAAACTAACCCACCAATCATTCCCATTATTCAGAGTTATTTTTCTGCCCCTGCAAAGCGGTTTAGAGATATCAACCTCTACCCTATACCGCTAAAAATTACTATCTTCCAACTCCGCTCCATCCTCATCCACGGCTCCAACAATTTGCACAATCTGTTTTGCTACATTTGGATTTAGACCGATAGGTAAATCATGCACTTGGACCCAAAAGTGAGTAGACTCTAGCGGAAGGGCCCTAACATTCGTATGTTTCTCAACCCTCTTCATGGTAACAAGATGTTTGTCAAATGTCCAAGGTTCTCCCATCAAGACCTTCTCTGCATCCGAGGCATCTGTGAACACAAAAACCACCCTATGGTCTCCCATGTCTCTCACTTCAAACCACTTTCGAGTCCTCCACAGCAACTTGAAAGTCATAGCAATAGCCTTCATGTTAAGAACACGCCCTGTAAAAATCTTGCAACAATATAAACTTCTGCGGCAGCCACTGGCTCTTGAACCACAAAGTTTTGCCCTTCACTCTCAGATAGTGAAAACTTTCTCCACATCACTGACAGGTTCTCCATCTCTAAAACACCAAGTATTCCTTAATGGTTTTTACACCCCTTAAAACATAATTGGATTAACCTAGGTAATTAGCCAAGTTGTTACTTAGTCCAATTTAACAAATCTAGGTTATCACAATCACAAAGATCATATCATGCAAAGCAGCAGAAATATAAATAACACAATGATATGATGACCTAGGAAACCACACCGGTAAAAACCTGGGGAGGATTTAACCTAGCTATCCTCAAGGTAAAAAGCAAATCCACTAGAAAGAATTGAAGTTCATACAATAAGACTTACAAGCCCCCACGCTCGACTTCTTATTGCTACCCACCAGTAGAACTTACTGACACGACCACGTGCAAGCTCCGAATCCACAGACTCCTTCTTTCTTTGGCCTTTGCAAAACACAAACACCCACGTTTGTGACTTTGAGATCCCACTCAAAGGTTTAGCAACACAAACTCTCCTGTTTGTGACTCCAAGACCACCTTTAAAGGTTTAGATCATTAGCACCTTTGATAACTAGAGAAGGCAGCAACTTCTACAATACCGGATCTTGAAATTCTTCAAGTAATAACACCGATAGAAGATATGAGAGAGCTTTTTAGGAACAAAACCCTAAATACAAAAGAGGCACACTTTTTTCTTTCTAAAAAGCCTTATAAAAACGTGCTTAGGGTTTCCTTTATATACTAGGAGAAGTAGATTAGAAACCCTAATCCTAAATGGGCTTGAACTGCTATTTAGGTTTAATTAAAATTCTGCAGATACGACTTTCGATCGATCGAGCCTGTCTTTCGATCAATCGAACTAGACAGATTATGAAATCTTCTTCCTGCAACTTGTATGTTCTTAAATCTTGACTTGAATCACATTGAGCATTGTCTAATAAAACCTATAGACTCTAAGATCTATATCTAGACAAGTTTGTGTTCACGATTTGCCAATTGTTCTAAACATTTAAAACCTAACAAACTCCCCCTTTGGCAATTCGTGACAAAACTTTCATACAAAATGAAATGCTCAAATACAAGAACAACCCAATACAATAAAATGCCCAATTACATTACAAATCCCAATCTTAGACTCCTAACCTAGAAGTTGCCAATAAGAGGTAGAAGGTCTTGATCAGAATATACTTGTCTTTCCTGAAACACTCAACAAACACATCACCGCATGTGTGGAAAGAAAGACATATAAACAATAATATGAAACAGAATATAAAAAACAAAAGTAAATTCTAACTCTCCCCCTATGTTAGATACAATAAAAAGTTTTTATATTCTCCCCCTTTAAAAAACAATTTCAACTCCCCCTAAATAAAACAAACAGGATTCCCACATTTCATTTATTTCTCCCCCTTTTTTTCACGTATTGACAAAGACAACTCAAACAAAGAGTAGCGTGACAGTAAACATTAGAAAAAAAAAAACTAAGGGAACAAAAAATAGTTCAACTCTATAAAAAATAGAGGCAACTCCTCCTATGAAGAGCAACAACTAAGGTTAAAAACAGGCTTCTCCCCCTATAAAAATAGGAAAAACAAAACAAGTTTTGGGAAAAACAGTTTTGGGGAAAAATTTAGGAGGTGGGGAAATGAAAAACACACAAACCTAACTTAAAAAAAAATTAAGTTGAGGATACACATGAAGAAAAAATATTCTCTCTTTCAATAAATGCAAACTTGACACTATGTAACCCATAAACAGTTGCATGAGTAAAGAAAATATTTGCACATTGATTATCCATCATATCTCTTAAGAAAATAATTTTCTACAATTCACACATAAAAATAGCATATAATAAAAAGTACATAACTCAAAAACTTAATCAATCAATTTTTAAATCAAGTCGAGTACCCAATTTAGCTAAGTGTATGCATGTTATGTGTGAAAACAATGAGAGATATGATTGCAAAACTGCAAGATGAAAAAAAAAATCAATGCAATTCATGTGAATCCTAAACATAAATGAGGCATGGAAAAATCAAATTTTTCAAAAACAGAGCAATTTAATGCAGAAACTTCTCAAAACACAATATTTCATGAATGAAATGCATGAGTATGAGATTAAAAGTTTTTCAAAAACACTTGAATTCAACCTAGATCTTCCAAAAACAAGATTTTCAATCAATTTGTCCTCAAATCTCAAATATTAAAGACATTTTGCATCAAAATCCAAGAACATGTAATCTTGGATGGCCACAACAAGATCACACACAATTTAATGTACCAAGTTTAGCAAAGAGTAACTTGTGTAGTGTGTGCAACTAGTAAAAGCTTGAGATACATGTGAGGTGATATGTGAATAACAATTAAACACAAAGTCTACAAAATTCATCACATAGAATTTGAAAGAGACTATCACCAAAAGAGTTACATCATATAACTCCCACATCTCCTAGAAAACAAGCTTGCAATCATGTAAGTTTCTTGATTTGTCTCATATTGTACACACAAATTTTATTTGATAGATTTAATCATTAAGTCCAATAATGTACACACCAATTTTAGCATTTAAACCGAGGCTTACACCTTATGTTCTTTTTGTGCATGTGCTACACTTTCTCGAGCACAAAATCTTACGATATGCACTAAGGTGTTCATGATTGGCTAGTAAACAGTGGTGAGATGGTTATTTATGCCTTTCTCTAAAAGTTCAAGTCCGACAGTCAAAGACATGTGACCTTAAGATCAAGACAAAATGATCAAAACCATAAACATCTCCCACACAACATGCACTACAAAGCTTCAACTAGTAAAGTGCAATAAAAGAAGCTCATCCAAGCTAAACAAGGTATATAAACATGTTATGTAAAGATAATATGGCCAATCCTTGATTATAAATCCAAGATGTGAAATACAAAACACAAAAAACTTTTTGGTTTTTAAAAAATTTATGACCAAAAACAGAAAGCACACATTATTCTAAATGAACAATGCAAATGCAATGCATAACAATGCTTAACTAAGCTATAGAGGGTACACAAACAAGAAATATCAATGTCTTAATTAACCCTTGAGTACACATACAAACTAGTACATACTTACATAAAATCAAAAATAGCTTAGCACTTATATAACACATACTATTTAAGTTTCTCCACAATGTCAAGCATGTTCTAAATCAAGAGAGAGATATCATAATTCATGTAATCCTTAAGGAAAATAAAACTAGACACAAAATAAAATATTTTTTTCTTTTTGAAAATTTTCAACGTTTTTGGATTTTTTTTTTTTTTTTAAAAAAAACCTCAAAAAAACAAAACAACCAAAAACAAAAACAAAACATGTCCACAAACAATTGAAAGAATTAAATCAGGGACAAGTCAGCAACACTCACATTGGAGAATCTTTTCTCACCCATATAGCACGAGTCTTCGGCTTTGTAGGTGAAAATCCATGAGAAGCAGAGTGTATTTGAGGGATTACACCAATCTTCTGAGAAAGACTGAAATCCTGCAAATTCCTTTCACAAGCCAACAAGCTCAAATTTTTCAAAAGAATATGAAACAATTTATATGGACTTATGGCAGGAGAAATATCATCACAAATCCTAGATTGAAACATAGAATGCTTAAATTTCAGTTTATAACAATTAGGACGAATGTGACCACGGACACCACAAAAGTGACAAACAGTTAGGAACATCAGTATTCCTAACAACAAATCTAGTCTCAGATTTTGGTTTTTGCCTCAACAAAGAACAATTTGGTCTAATATGACCAACAACACCACAAAGGTGGCAAGTAGGCACAAAAACAGATTTATTATGCTCTCTAACAGTAGGTTTAGACTTAGGTTTAGAAACTTCAGCGTCTACATCAGAACTTTTACCTTTGTCTAACCTAGCAAAATAAGCCTTTTCTTTATTATTCCTCTTAAAAGGAGGGATATAAACTTTTTCAGTTTTAGGCTTAAGAGAAACAAAAACACTTCTGTTATCAAAAGCAGGCTTGGTACTAGTCAAATTTTCAATTTTAACTTTAGATTCAACTAACTCTTGTTCCAAGCTTTTCATCTTGTCATCTTGAGAGGAAATTTGATTTCTCAAATATTCATTATTTTTATTAGATTCATCTAATCTAACAATCAATTCCTCTTTTTCAAGATTGGCCAATTTTAACTCTTCCTTGAATTTCTTAGCAATTTTCATAGATTTCAATAATTCCTTACGAAGAGTTTCACAAGCATCAATAAAATCAACAGAAGCATGAGCAGAAACATGATCAGAAAGACACTTCAAATTATCCATGGCAACAGGGGTCAAGGATTAGCTCTTAAATCAAAAGATCTAAAACAAAAGAGCAACCCGCTCTGATACCACTTGATGATTTTTAGACCCCTTAAAACACAATTGGATTAACCTAGGTAATTAACCAAGTTGCTACTTAGTCCAATTTAACAAATCTAGGTTATCATAATCACAAAGATCATATCATACAAAGCAGAGGAAATATAAATAACACAATGATATGATGACCCACGAAACCACACCGGTAAAAACCTGGGGAGGATTTAACCTAGTTATCCTCAAGGTAAAAAGCAAATCCACTAGAAAGAATCGAAGTTCATATAATAAGACTTACAAGCCCCCACACTCGACTTCTTATTGCTACCCACCAATAGAATTTACTGATACGACCACGTGCAAGCTCCGAATCCATGGACTCCTTCTTTCTTTGGCCTTTGCAAAACACAAACACCCACATTTGTGACTTTGAGATCCCACTCAAAGGTTTAGCAACACAAACTCTCCTGTTTGTGACTCCAAGACCACCCTTGAAATTTTAGATCATCAGCACCTTTGATGAGTAGAGAAGGCAGCAACTTCTATAATACCGGATCTTGAGATTCTTCAAGTAATAATACCAGTAAAAGATATGAGAGAGCTTTTTAGGAAGAAAACCCTAAATACAAAAGAGGCACACTTTTTTCTCTCTAAAAAGCCTTATAAAAACATGTTTAGGGTTTCCTTTATATACTGGGAGAAGTAGATTAGAAACCCTAATCCTAAATGGGCTTGAATTGCTATTTGGGTTTAATTAAAATTCTGCAGATACAACTTTCGACCGATCGAAACAGACAGATTATGAAATCTTCTTCCTGCAACTTGTATGTTCTTGAATCTTGACTTGAATCACATTGAGCGTTGTCTAATAAAACCTATAGACTCTAAGATCTATATCTAGACAAGTTTGTGTTCACGATTTGCCAATTGTTCTAAACATTTAAAACCTAACACTCCTAATGAATCTGCTCTTTCCTGTGAAGAAAAGGAGAAAAACGGCAGGAGGAAATAGCCTCACCCACAGGCAGGCACTTTTTCTACAGACACTAGGCTTTAGAGAGCAGCTGCCTAGGTCAGAGAAACTTAATAATCACTCTTTTCTTTCTAATTCAATAATAATTGGTTTTGAACCAAGTATGATAATTTACTTCTCAATAAAGCGACTATAAAATTTGAGTAAGTTCCTGCTTAGATTCGTAATCACTTTTGAACAATATATG
Organism: Quercus tomentella; assembly: GCA_028535165.1. Lineage (NCBI taxonomy): Eukaryota > Viridiplantae > Streptophyta > Magnoliopsida > Fagales > Fagaceae > Quercus > Quercus tomentella. The sequence goes on from JAPQVY010000068.1 coordinate 80,773,129, forward strand.
TAATACTAATTTTCTTTTCTTTAAAGTAACAACGCAATTTGAACAAGATCTTATGTTACGTTTTTTTTTTTTTTTTTTTGAATACCATGCATTCTTTTCTTCCTAATTAAGTAATGATCATCTATGAACCATGTATAATAACTTACTTTTCAATAAGGCAAGTATGAAATTTGAATAAATTCCCTTTTAGATTTGTAATTACTTTTGGTAAATCTATGAGATACTTTTTTTTTTTTCTTTATAGTAACTATGCAAGCTAAACAATTTCTTATGCTACTTTTTTGGAATACTGTATGTTCGATCCCTCTTTTCTTCCTAATTCAATATTGATTGGTTTTGAAGCAAGTATGATAATTTACTTTTCAATGAAACAACTATAAAATCTGAATGAGTTCTTGCTTAGATTTGTAATCACTTTTGAACAATGTAGGTATACTCATTTTATTTTCTCTAAAGTAACTATGTGATTTGAACAAGTTCTTATGTGACTTTTTTTAAGAATACCATATGTTCCGCACATTCTTTTCTTCCCAATTCGATAATGATCGGTTTTGAACCATGTATGAGAATTTACTTTTCAATAAAGTAACTACAAAATTTGAATAGTCTTGCTTAGATTTGTAATCACTTTTTAACTGATAAACCAAGAATGTAATGACCCATTTGGTAAATTAATCAATTAATTAGCCAAGTTAATTAATTAGATTCAATTACATACAATAAGCATGGTAGTACAAACAAAATACTAACTAAGTTAAATGCAACGGAAAATAAATTTGACACAGGTGATTTGTTTAAGAATGGGGAAAACCACCGAGGCAAAACCCCACCGGGTGAATTTAAGGTCACCACTCCTGAGAATCCACTATTATCAAAACAAGCGGTTACAAGTAAAAGGAATCACAGTACCTAATACCAACCTACAGTTGAACCCTTACCCCAATACCTAATTGGACTTGTAATGCAGTGACAATTTCTCCTTTCAATGCATAGCTCCCAGTATGTGACTAACCAATTGATGCACGGATCCAAGTACATGACTAACACCAAAGCAGTCCTTTGATTGTTGTAGTTGATTTGCAACAACTTCACATAGAAACACCAATATGATCTTCAATGATGGTGTGAGAGACTTTGCTTGGTTATAGAACCCAAAGGCATACAAGAAATGCAACAAGAGCTCTTTCTTCTGTAGGAGGAGGCTAGGGTTTTAAAAAGAAAACCTTATGAAGCTTTCTAGGGTTAGGTTTTTCTTTTTCCACCTCCTTTAAATGAGAGCTTAACGGGCTCTCCTATTCCAAATAAGTTTACACAAACCTTGGGCTTTCCTAGTCCGATAAGGATTATACAAATCCACAAACCTTGAGTTTTCCTAGCCCTATAAGGATTATACAAACCCATAAATAAATAACCTTTTAGAATGAAAATGTTGTTGGATGTAGTTTGAATCCCATAAGCTCGATTGTCACGCCCCGAACCCAAGTAAGAGCTAGGCACGTGACAATAGCCACACACTTATAAAGTTTACACTCTATAAGTGTGTAAGGCCCTCTTAAACAATTAAATAATTATATCAAGAAAATTGCATCAATGTATTTTAAAAATTATCCTCAATAAAGAAATTCTCAAAGATCTCCAAATAATAATCTTCCAGCATCAATAAAAATAAACTAAATCCTTTAAGTCTGAAGGATTACACAAATGGTAATCTTAAAAACATAAAAGTTCAAATCTTATTCCATTGATTTCCTAAACTTCACTCATGCGCACATCCCAGCGGAAGCCCAAACATATGCTACTCTTCCTGATCAAAATCTGAAAGGAGAAAGAGGGGGGAGTGAGTTGACAACTCAATAAGTAACCAAATCTGAATAAGTTCTAACCAACAATAGATTTATGAAGTAATAAGATGTAATATGAATCTTCGAAAGTTATACTATGCTATGGGTTTTCAAAAATAACTAAAGAAATTTCATAGCCTTAAAATAATAAGTTGCAAATAGATCACATACTTTAATCTTACAAATATGTCATAGATGGTTTAGGAAGTAGTCAGTTTTTCATATATCAAAAGTTATAACTTACAATAGGTTCTAAAAATACATAAGCAGTTTTAAAGACTCAAATTTGTTCAAATACTCAAACGTAATTCATATTCTTAACAATCTTATGACTATGGTCACGCTATATCCCCGTGACTGGGCATCAGAGTACCAATGAATAACCCCCATTGGTTTGGGTATCAGAATGCCAATGAATAACCCCCATTGGCTGGGTATCAGAGTACCAATGAATAACCCCCATTGGTTTGGGTATCAGAATACCAATGAATAACCCCCATTGGCTGGGTATCAGAGTACCAATGAATAACCCCCATTGGTTTGGGTATCAGAATACCAATGAATGACCCCCATTGGTTGGTTATCAGAATACCAATGAATAACCCCCATTGGTTTGGGTATCAAAATCAATTCATAGTCAATTTGTCCATAATCATATTTTCAGTATTCAAATATATTTGTGATATTTCTATATTCTGTACTTTAAATCAATATAGTTAAAGGAACAATTAAATAAATAAATCATATATTCAATGCTCATATTTATTGTGAAATTTCTCTATTCTTTACTTGAAATCAGTAATACAATAGAAATAAATAGTAACAACTGTAAACAATTTTCTGTAGTTAAAATACGCAAAATAAAACCCAGTAGGATAAGGTTACTTACCTCAGCTAGCTCACCACAAAAACTTCTCTCCAACACTTTCTCTAAAATCCTTAGATTTCACCTCTATTGTGCAGTCAAATCTTCTCTACTTCAGTATTTTTGGGTAGTCTTCTCCCTCAAAACATCTGTCAATATACGCTGACTTAAAATTAGACTATATAAACTAGGGTTTCAACCTTATTTTCTAAAAACCCCTTAGTAATATTAATTATAAAAGTTGACCCCATAAACAAATTTACTTAAATACCCCTCCTTTTATTTTATTTTATTATTTTTTTTTTCCGGGTATTACATCGATAGATCGAGACATGTGTCGAGCTTTAATGAATCTTGACAGATTGCAGATTGCACTTTTCTTGAGCAGTTCTTGAGTAATCTTCATGTCTTCAATGTAACCACTTGTAATGATCATCTTGAACCTACTTAGATTTACCCAAATACAAGTAAAGTGCATTTTGTCAAAGGATATGCCAATTACGTAAAAATATGTCCTTAACATTGACAACACTCATTTCCTTTTCTTTAAAGTAACTATGCAATTTGAACAAGTTCTCATGTGACTTTTGTACCAGTATTGCGTGTTCCACTCATTCTTTTCTTTCTACTTCAATAATGATCAGGTATGAACGATGTATGTGAATTTATTTTTAATAAAATACCTATGAATTTTGAATAAGTTCCTACTTAGATTTGTAATTACTTTTGAACAATTTAAGTAATACTCATTTCCATTTCTTTAATGTAACTATGCAATTTGAACAAGTTCTTATGTGACTTTATTTTTTGGATGATTGTGTGTCGCACTCGTTCTTTTCTTCCTAATTTAGTAATGATTAATTGTGAACTATATATGATAATTTACTTTTCAATAAAACAACTATGAAATTTGAATAAGTTTTTACTTAGATTTGTAATTACTTTTGAACGATGTATGTAATACTCATTTTATTTTCTTAAAAGTAATTATGCAATTTGATCGAGTTCTTATGTGACATTTTTTGGACTATTTCGTGTTCGGAGAATCCGTTTCTTCCCAATTCATTAATGATTGGTTTAGAACCATGTATGATAATTTACTTTTCAATAATGCAAAGATGAAATGTGAATAAGTTTTTCCTAGATTTGTAATCACTTTTGAACAATTATTTTAATACTTATTTTCTTTTGTTTAAAGTAATTATGCAATTTGAACAAGTTCCACGCATGGACGGAGCCATGGTTTGACTTGGGGGAGCAATGGACCCCCCCCCCCCCCCAAAAGTTTTTTTAAAATATATTATTATATATGTGGGTACTAATTTTAGCAATTTTGTTTTATAAAATTACACTTTTACCTCCTTAATAATATCATTGATTCTTTTAAGAATATTATTATAATCACAAATTTTTCTATAATATTTTTACAAATTGTTAAGATAGCAAATTTTTATTGGTTCGCATTTGGGCCTACCACTTACATTATTTATTACTTACCAATCATCACTCATCACATCAGCAATTTGTTAAAAAGTTTGTAACTCTAGCATTTTCCTTATTTTAAAGACCAAATCCAAAACAAACTATACAAGCCCAAAAAAATTAGTCCAACAACAAAATTACGAACAGTAAAACTAAACAAAATTAAGCCTAGTCAACCAATTTACCCAAAACAAACGATTTGACCCTTTAAACAGTCAGCAGCTACGCAACAATAGAGTCAGAAGCCGAAGTCACTGCACATAACCAGTAGCAAAGCCGCCCCTCCTAACTCTAAATTCTGGCTCCATCTCTAGTTCCACACATTCTATTCTTCCAAATTCCATAATAATATTTTGAACAATGTATGACAATTTATTTTTCAATAAAGCAACTATGAAATTTGAATAAACTCTTGCTTAGATTTGAATTCAGTTTTGAATTATTGAATTATGTACTTAATACTTATTTCTTATTCTTTAAAGTAATTATGCAATTTGGACAAGTTTTTTATGACTTTTTTAATAACACCGCGTGTTCTACAAATTCTTTTGTTCTTAATTCAACAATGATTAGTTTCAAACCATGTATGATAATTTACATTTTAATAAAGCAACTATGAAATTTGAATAAGTTCCTCCTTAGTTTTGTAATCACTGTTAAATAATGTACTCTTTCAAGTAACTATGTAATTTGAATAAGTTTTTATGTGACCTTTTTTGGAGTATCGCATGTTCCACACATTCTTTTATTCCTACTTCATTAACAGGACAAAATTGGCAAATGCCCTTTTCGGGCATAAAAAACAACATTTTGCCCCCTTTCCCAAACTAATTAAGGAAATGCCTCTCTTTTGAAACTCGATTTTCTCAAAATCAAGTTTAAAAAAAAAAAAAAAATTTCTAGAGCCCTATAGTGGCGTTTTATGGAGCCTATAATGACATTTTAAAGACCTATAGTGGCGTTTTGGAACTAGAGCTTCATGAACTCAAGTTATAGGCAATTTATTTATTTATTTTTTTTTTTTAACCTATAACTCGAGTTCATGGAGCTTGAGTTACAAAACGCTACTATAGGTTCTTAAAACATCACTATAGGCTCCTTAAAAACGTCACTATAGGGCTTAACTCGATTTTGAGAAAATCGAGTTTCAAAAAGGGACATTTCCCTAATTTGTTTGGGAAAGGGGGAAAAATGCTGCTTTTTTTGCCCAAAAAGGGCAAAGGCCAATTTTATCCTTCATTAACAATTGCTTTTGAACCATGTATGATAATTTACTTTTGAATGAAGCAACTAAAATTTGAACGAGTTCCTTCTTAGATTTGTAATCACTTTTGAACAATTTAGGTAATACTCATCTCCTTTTCTCTAAAGTAACTATGCAAATCAAACAACTTCCTATATATGTAACTTTTTTGGGTATATTACATATTTCACGCATTCTTTTCTTCTTAATCCTGTAATGATCATTCTTAAATAAAACAACTATTAAATTTGAATAACTTTTTGCTTTACCCAGTATTCACTTTTGAACAATGTACGTAATAGTATTACTTTTTCTTTAAAGTAATTACGCAATTTGAATAATCTTTTGTGTCATTTATTGGTATATAGTCTGTTCCACACATTGATTTCTTCCTAATTTAGTAACGATCAATTTGAACCATGTATATTAATTTATCTTTCAATAAAGCAATTGTAAAATTTTAATAAGTTCCTACTTAGATCTATTGGGGAAAATGGGCAAATACCCTTTTCGCACAAATTATACAGCGTTTTGCCCCCTTTTGCAAACTAATTAGGGAAATGCCCCTCTTTTGAAACTCAATTTTGTAAAAATCGAGTTTCAATTTAAAACTCAATTTTTGGACAATCGAATTACTACAAACTAAAAATTAAAAAAAAAAAAAAAATTACTGGAACTCGAGCTCCATGAACTCGAGTTCCATGCAATTTTTTAAAGCCCTATAGTGGCGTTTTAAAACATGCAAGTTTTTTTCTTAAGTTTGATCGCTCCATATGGAGCTTTATAGTGGCTTTTTAAAACATGCAGTTTTTTTCTCAAGTCTGATCACTCCATAGGGAGCCCTATAGTGGCGTTTTAAATACCTATAGTGGCGTTTTTTATGGAACTCGAGCTCAATGAACTCGAGTTCCATGCAATTTTTTTTTTTTTTAATTTTACCTGTAGCTGCATTTCATGGAGGCCTATAGTGGCGTTTTTTTATGGAACTTGAGCTCCATGAACTTGAGTTCCATGCCTTTTTTTTTTTTTTTAAGTTTGATCGCCCCATAACTCGATTGTCCAAAAATCGAGTTTTAAATTGAAACTCAATTTTTAGAAAATCGAGTTTCAAAAGAGGGGTATTTCCCTAATTAATTTGGGAAATAGGGCAAAACCCTGTATAATTTGTGTGAAAAGGGCATTTTCCCATTTTGGCCTAGATCTATTTGGTATATTGCTTGTTACATATATTCCATCCTTTTGAATTCAGGAACTATCATTTCCAAAGAATGTAGCCATTTTTCTCTTTTGAATGAAACAATTGCGTAATTTGAATAAGTTTGAGTGTAGCTTTATGTTGTATGCTATTTTTGGTCTATATATTTTATTTTTCTTAATTCAAAGCTGATTGCGTTTGAGCAACATAATGTCCTCTTAGTTTCCCATTAAGGCAACTTTATAATTTGAATCAGTTCTGGTGTGACTTTGTTTTGTATAACACTTCTTCCATATATTCTATTCTTCCTAATTCAGCAATGTAATTTGTAATGAAACCCAAGGTTCTAGAACAAAATTTGGAATTTATTTTTTTATTCATATTTAGATAAAATTACTTCAAGTCTCTTTCAGATTGATTCTTTTTTTCTTTCTTTTTTTTTTCTTTTTTTAAAATAAAAAAGTATATATATATATATATATATATATATATATATATATAAACATTTATAAAACATAAAACAAAAAGAAAAAGAAAGAATCTATACATATTAGTGATGGAACAATTTATTTGATGATTTCATCTTTAAGTAACAATTGTTACTTTAGAAAAGGTCGAAAGTGTAATACTAGACAACGCCTAGTTTATCGATGCCCATGATGATTTGTATCCTCCTTTCCTACTTGTAAAGAAGAAAAATTGTCCCATTACTAATGACTGAGGAAATTGTATACATACAAGAACCCAGATTATGCATCATAACTTATGCAGCCATCAATTCCTTGTGGTTTCATTTCCATGTAGAGGATATCTCCAAAAAATCTGTTTTCATTTCCTAGTTTTTGTTTTTTGGTAAAAGACATGGAGAAACTGACACATAAATTATTCTTATTCAAGTTCAATAAAATCCAATAAATAGTGGTTAGAGAGATAAGGAGTTTGTGTTCAACCATGGTGCTCCATTTTGTATTGTTTCGTTTTTTTTTACTTTTACATAGGAACGCATGGAGATGGAGAATATATATTTGATTGGTAATAAAATTCATTAGATAAATATATATTTGTTTATATAACGTGAGGTGAAAAAAAAAAAATGAAAAACTTGATATGTTAGTGATTTTGGTTTTTTTTTTTTTCAAATGTTTGTTTTGTTATTTATTTATTTATTATTTTTTTTAGAATCAACGGATGTTAGCACAATCCAAATGCGCATGCGTACTTAATTTGCACAATATATAGGATACTTCTAGTTCTAGTCACTGTGACCATTAAAAACCAGCACAAACTGCTAAGCACTCTCACTTGTTGAATTCAAACAAAGAATAAGAGACACTAGTATATATGTTAGTTAAGGGTAAGTTAGCCTATTAGTAATTAATTTGTGCCTTTATTTTCTTATTATATTTTTCATTGATTGCACTCTTCTGTTTTACTGCATATTTAGTACGTAACTGACAAATGCATATGTATGCGTGTGCCATTCTTCAGTGGTGACCGCTTTGATCGTCGCAAGGATGTGGAAGGTGTTCCAAATTTTCCCAGAAAGTTTGAGAACAATTTTGAACCAACGGGGGATACAAGCTATGGTGATAATTAGCCTTAGCTTTCACAGCATCCTCATGGTGATGGGCTATAGGAGAAGGTATACTTCAACCTACAGGCTCAACATGGTTCTGTGGGTTACCTACCTGTCAGCCAGGGACGGAGCCAAGACTTGGAATTAGGGGAGGTAGAAGTATAAACAAAAAAAAAAAACAAAAAAAAATTTGAAACTCCAAATAAACATTCATTTAATGAACCATCAACAAAGAAAAATACACAAAATTATTGTTTTTTAAGATATTACAATGCAGTTATTTATGAAAATGGAACTCGCTGTCTTTTTAAATCTTCGAAATCATCTATGATTGAATCCATACTAATTGTCGCAGCAATGTCCCTTTCAATGAATAACATAATAGCATCTGACAAAAACTCATCTTCCATTTTGTTGCGAAGGTCAGTTTTGATGACATTCATAGCTGAAAATGCTCATTCTGTAGTTGTAGTAGAATTGGGAAGAGTAAGTACAAGCTTGACCACTCTATAAATAAGCGGATAGTATTATGATTTTCTAGTTCTCACCATCCATTGGCACAATTCAGAAATATTTTTCAAATTCTTGAACCCGGAATGTTGAACTACATCATACTTATAAAGATCAAGTTCCTTTTTCAAATCGTTCTTTTCATCATCTGTGAAGTCTATTGGATAAAAATTATCTACCAATGAACAAATATCATTGACTCGAAAAGATTCATATGCCTCTCGAGGGTCTAAAGCTAAGCTAAGCGTAAGTAACTCCATGGCATGCTCATTAAACCAATGATTTAGTTCCTGTAATTGAGAATCTATTCCTGCATTAAAAATATCTACTTTATAATAATGCCCATTTCTAAAGTCCTCTTGTTGATGATGAGATCGACCAAATCTTGCAACATAACGAGCATTCATATCAGGGACATCTAAACCACGTTCCTTACAAAATGATATCATAGTAGCTAGTAAGTCATCCCATTTCTCATCTCTAAATTGTTAAATAAGTTTTTTGGTGGATGAAACTAAATGCGTAGCATTTAAAATGTCTTGCGATTGGTTTTGCAAATCTTGACAAAGTTTATCTGTGATCCCCATAGTTTCATTAACAAAATGCAAGATGAAGACAAATTCAAATGAAATTAATACCTCATAAGCAGACTCTACTTCTACTTTTTGTGAAGAATTTCCTTCATCCATAATTTTTAGTAGAACTTCACATGTTGGACTAAATAACTTTATCAAGTTAGAAACTAATTTATAATGCGAACCCCAACGAGTATCTCCAGGTTGCTGTAAAGTGACCATCTGATTAAGTCCTTTCCCAGTCTTAAGCTCTTCAATATCAATCAAATATGCAATGTCAGAAGCTCTAGCAATTTTTAATTGCTCAATACGTTTGCATGAAGCACGAATATTATTGATAACCAAAATCAATTTAGTGAAAAATCTATTAAGAGGGACAACTGCTTTTGATGCCCCTACTAATGCCAATTGTAAGCAATGTGCAAAACAATGAATGTAGTAAGCATATGGACAATCATTCAAAATCAAAGCTTGTAATCCATTCCACTCACCCCGCATGTTGCTTGCACCATCATATCCTTGCCCCCGAATGTTTTGGATATCTAAGCAATAATTAGAAAACAAATAATATATCTCCTTTTTAAGGGATACTGCTCCAGTGTCAACAACATGAACAATCCCAAAAAATCGTTCTTGCACAAAGCCATTTGTATCAATATATCTTAAAACCACAGCCATTTGCTCTTTCATGGACTCATCACGAGCTTCATCAACCAATATGCAAAACTTTGCATCACCAATTTCTTCCCTAATTGCCTTCTTCACTTTGGTTGAAATAACATGTAGAATTTCTTTTTGAATCTAAGGTGATGTGTAGGTGGCATTTTTTGGAGCTTTTGCCATTATTTCAACAATATTATTATTATAGCCTACCATAAAATCCAATGTCGTAAGAAAGTTTCCCCGATTGGTTGAAGTAGAGCATTCATCTCGACCTCTAAAAGCAATAGCTTGCAAGGAAAGATGTCGAACAACATCAATTGAAGCCTTCAATCGTATTTGATTATTTGCAATTTGTTCTAAAGTGAAATTGCTCACTACCTTGTTTGTGTTGAGACTGGTTCATTAAATCTAGACACGCTTTATGGCCAATTCTATGAGTGGAGTTAAGATCTTTCCCCATAAGAAGAATAAAAGAACAACTTTTACCATTTTTAACTTTCTTCCAACTCTTAAATCCATTAACTGTGAATGCATTTTGTTCATCATGCCCAGTTGGCTTATGAAAGAGAAAGCATGGTAGACAAAAAGCGGCATCTTTTTTAGGAGAATATTCAAGCCATGGCTTAAAGCAATCATCTTCATACCAAGAAACTTGAAAGCTTCGACCCTTCTCAAATTTTAAAATTTTTTTAAAACGAGGCTGGTATGGACCCAACTTAATGTAACGTCGCCAGATCTCATCTCGTTGATCAGCATGATAAGTATATATTTTTCTACGCAATCCAAGATATCTCATCTCGCTGATCAACATGATAAGTATATATTTGTCTACGCAATCCAAGATCAAGTTCTAATTGCAACGAACTCATATCAACCTTTTGAAATTTTGTTTGAGAATTTTGCTCAATAGGGACATCAAGATTTTCCTCAACAGGTTCATCAAGATTTTCCTCAATTGGGACGTCGAGATTTTCCTCAATTGGGACATCAGGATTTTCCTCAACATTAGTAGTTGGCAATGTTGCACCACTAGTATTAACTTCTAAATCATTTGAAACTTTTCTTTTGAAAAAATCAAATATGGTAGTTGTCTTTTTCATAATCTACAAATAAAATATAATTTGAAATTATTATGTTATTATATGGTCAATAATCTACAATCATTACACACAATAGACAAATACTATGCATACAAACATTCAACAATTAACCAATAAATTTTAAAGTTACAAATAATCTCTTTAATTATTTATCCAACTTTAATGTTTTAAAAGACACTAACTAAAAGACAGAAACACTAAAGACAAAACTACCAAAAAAAAAAAAAATCACAAAACACAGGCTCTTCACTATAAAAAAAACAAAAAAAAAACAAAAAACAAAAAACAAAATATCAATGGCTTGTTGACTGTTGCGTGTTTAGTTGTATTTGTCAGATCAGATGCAACTTTTTCAATTATAAAAGAATGCTAAAGACAAAGATGAAAGATGGGTCTTGGTTCAGTTTTTATTTATCTCTCTTTTAACTCTTTCTATAATATGTCTTTAAGTCTCAAGTCTCTCCATCCCAGCCCCCAGGCTCCCAGGCCCCAGCCGCTCAGTGTCCCTATCCCTGACTGGCTGACTACCTTTGCTTCTGCCGCTGCCGATTTCCTCTCCTCTGTGTTCAGCCGTAAGTTAGGTTTTCCCTTCTTTTTTTTTGGAATGGTTTAGAAATCCCCTTCTTTTTCCCCTTTTATCATATGTGTGAGGTAAGTTGGATGTTTCCTACTCCTAGGTTAGGTAGATATCTAATTAGAACTGGCTCTAATTTTTTTTTTTTTTTTTTTTGGTGTTGTTTGGGTTTAATTTTTATTGGTGGGCTAATATATATATATATATATATATATTTGTAGCATTTAAAAATATCAATAATATTATTAAGGGGGGCAAAGTGCAATTTTATTGAAACAAATTGCTAAAAATAATATATTATATATATACTAATTTTTTTTTTTGAAAATCTGGAGGGGGGGGGGGGGGGGGGCACTGCCCCCCCAGGTCCAAGAGTAGCTCCGTCCCTATTATCAGCAGACTGGTTTGCAATAGTGGCACTGAGTATTATCTCAAAAAATTTAGGAGAAAAGCCAATTGATCCAGAGCTCATCATGACAGCATTCTGGGCTCCATTTTTTTTGTTGCACCTTGGTGGTCTAGACATCATTACAGCCTACTTTTTGGAAGACAATACGTTGTGGCAGAGGCACGCTCTATCATTAGTGAGCCAGGTTATAGTGGGTGGCTATATCTTCCTTAGAGCCTGGAAAAATACACATTTGAATTATATAGCAGCTCCCATGTTTATTCTAGGGTTAATCAAGATTGGTGAGAGAATTTGGGTTCTGAGGTCTGCAAGCAGTGAAAACTTCATGCTCAGTAAACCTGATCCAAGCCCCAATTATGCCAGATACATGGAAGAATACCTCTCAAAGAAAGAGGAAGGTGTTAGGTTCTAAGGATTTAGGATCTAAATGTACTAGAACTTCAATATGTAATGTTGGCAAACCATGATCAAAACTTAGAGTCTAGATTTAGGCTACTCAAAGAATGTTTATTGTGAAGTTGGAATCAAGTAATTGTAGAAAATTACTGTTCACTTTCTACAAGGCTCGATCAATCGAAAATTAGACTCGATCGATTGAAGCTCGTGCAAAATGTTTTTCTGCAGAATTTTCCAACTCAGCCCAAGCCCATATGACGTGTAGGGTTTTATAAAAGGAAAAACCCTAGCCACGTTTTTATGTTGTTGTTTATGCTGTGTGTGTGAATCTCTTGTGGGATCTAGAGTTGTTCGCCTTCATACACACTTAGGGTTATCAAGATCAAGATTGATTTCGAGAGCTTGGTGATCGCTTTAGTTGCTGCATAAAGAGCTTAAAGAAAAACACAAGTGAGAGTACTTGTGATTGCTATGAATCCAAGAAAGAAGTAGTCCATGGACTCAGAGCTGTCACGTCGTCATGGTAGTAAGTTTTCTACTCGAGGTAGTAATAGGATGTTAGTGGTCTAAGTCGCTATTGTAAGACTTCAATTCTTTTATAGTGGATCTGTTTTACCTTGAAGATAGCTAGGTTAAATCCTCCCCAAGTTTTTTACCAATTTGGTTTTCCTGGATTATCATATCGTTGTGTTCTTTATTTTCCGCATTATTTACATGATATGATTTGAATAATTTACCTAAGTAATCACTTGGCTAAATAACTAGGTTAATCAACTTGTGTTTTAAGGGGTCTAAAAACGTACAAGTGGTATCAGAGCGGGTTAGCTCTAGTATTTAGATCCTTTGATCTAAAAATTGATCCTTAACCCCTGTTGTCATGGAACACGATCACTCTCTTGTGATCCCACCTCATTTTGATGGGAACAACTATGCCTATTGGAAAGTAAGGATCAAAGCATTCTTGAAATCTAACAATGAGAGAGTCTAGAATTCTATTGAAAACAGATAGGAGAAGCCCACTACTCCTGTTTGTGAGTGGCAAACTTCTGAGAAAGAAGCAACCACTTTTAATAGCAAAGCCATGAATGCTATTTATAATGTTGTTTCTATGGAGGAATTCAAGAGAATTTCTAATGTTGAGGTTGCTCATACAGCGTGGAATATTCTCCAAACTGTGGATGAAGGTATAAAGGTAGTTAAGAATAACAAACTGTAGCAGTTAACTACTAGATTTGAAAGTATTAGAATGTCTGATGATGAATGTTTTGATGAATTCTATGCTAAACTGAATAATATTGTTAACTCTGCTTATAATTTGGGTGAAATCTATGATCAACCTAAGATTGTTAGGAAGATACTTAGATCCTTGACTGAGGACTTTAGACCCAAAGTGACTGCCATAACCGGAAGCAAGGATGTGGACTCCATCCCTATTGATGAACTTGTAGAATCTTTCTAATCCTATAAGTTAGACCTACCCAAGACAAACTGTTGGGAAATTTAGACCCCGGTTGATAGAATTAACAAGTTTTAAACCCAAGTTGTTAATTAGACTTATTATCAATAAAACTTGTTAAAATAAACAAACATCAATATCATGTCAAAATCATGCAGTGGAAAAATAAATAAGACAAGATATGATAACCCAGGAAAACCAATGAAACCAACCAGTTTCACAGTAAAAAACCTGGGGGGAACCTTCACAAAAAACAATCCACTATAGTAAAGAGAAGTTTCAGATCTAGTACAAAACTTTTGTCCTTAGACTCTACAATCTCCGTAGATGAACTCACAGTAGAAACCTTCTACTGCTTCAGAACCTCTGAACTCTTCAATATATAAACGCCACCCTTTGATGCACGAATCCTAGTACGTGACTAACTAATTGCGCGGATCCCAGTACGCAACTTAATCACCAACTAGAAGAAGATTGTTGGCTACAAAGTTCTTCACTTCATCAACAATGAAGATCAAGAAGCACTTGGTTACAAAACCCTAAGGCGCAAAAACACAGTAGCTTCTTTTAGAGAGAATAAGGCATCGGTCACCTTTTGCATATGTTCTCCTTGTTTTCTCTTATGTGAGGACCTCTAAAATAAGCCTTATATAGGTCTAGGGTTGTGAGAAAAGAAACCCTACACAAATACAAAAGCCTGGCCCAAAAATCATATCTGAAAATTCTGATTTCCGTAACCTCGATAGATTGCAGGTGTCGAGAAGATGTCGAGGTTTAAACTTTGACAGATACAGCTATCAAGGAGGTGTTGAGAAGGTGTCGAGGAGACAGAAGCTTTCTCGACCGATCCACCAGCTATCGAGAGGTGTTAAGCTATCTGTCCACAACTGTCAAGCTATCTATCTAGCTTTAATGAACTGCTTTTCTTCACTTGTTTCTTGGTCCAATCTTCATGGCTTTAATACTAGACTTGAACAACATGTTTCTTGAAGTAATAAACACATTCTAGATCTACCCAATTACAAGTAAAGTGCGTTTTGTCAAAGGATTAGCCAATTACACAAAATATGTCCCTAACAATCTCCCCCTTTGGCAATCCGTGACAAAACTACAACAAACAAATGAACATATGAGAAAAGTCATAAATCACTCAACTCATATTCACTTGTTGAATACAATAAAATCTATCCTAACACAAACTCTTGAAAAACTTTGCAAGAAGAGAGTTTATGGCAAGTAGACTCTGACAACCTGTATTTCTAAAACATTTTAAACAAAACTCATCAAGGCATCTTTGTGTGAAACAAAAATAATAGATTGCATACAAGTATAAGAAACATGTGTATAAAGAGCGAAAAGAAACAACACATGAAGGGGTAGGTGAAAGAAAAACATACATCAATATAAATAAAGAGATAAGTACAATGTATGTCTATAAATGGTCACAAGACTGGTGTACAAGAAGAAGGAGGTAAGCACTCCCCCTAACAAGATGAAACACATCTCCCCCTTACAAGGAATGTATTTCTCCCTCTAACATATAGAATCTTAAAAAGAAACCACAAATTCTCTACAATTTCTCCCCCTTTTTGTCATGATTGACAAAAGGTACAGGAAGCTATAAAGCTTCACCCGAGAAACATAAAGATGATCAAGGGGGCACAAAGAATCCATAAAAATGCATGAATGTAATAAAATAAGATGTTATGGATGACAAGATAATAGAAAGATGCAAAACACACACACACACACACACACTAAACAAGTCTAACCAATTTTATATTTCAAAAACAAGTCAAGACAGTTTAGTGAGCATACATTAACACATATAAAACTTTGTGATGGCCAAATCACATTGTACCTACACATGTATCAAGAATAGCAAAGAATATTGTGTGTTGTGTGTGAAAAACATCGCAATATTGCATAAGTGTATGCATGTTATGATAATTTGAGATATGAGAAAATCTTTAACTTACACGCAATCATAACTGCTTGATGGGGACTATCACCTTTGAGGTACATCCTATAACTCTCACATTTCCTAGAATACACGCTTGCAATCATTTTTAAAGCATTTTTGATCTTTTTGCTTTTGATTTTTCTTTGCATATTTTTCTTTTAAACATATCATGCATGGGCTTATTAGAGAGAGAAAAGAAATACCCAATGATATTTGACATTCAAATTTTGCTATGCCTAAGCACACAAATGTCATTGACACTGCACTTTTGCTATGCCGAAGCATACAGGTGTCTTATTATGATTGGCGGGCAACAGTGGTGAGATGGTTATTTATGCCTTTCTCTCAGGATTTTTTAGTCCTTCCCGTCAAAAAAAGTGATATGCATGTTAAGTTTAAGAGACAACTTAATCATACTCATCACAAACATGAGCCACAAAGCTCACTTGCTTAGTTATGCATAAAGATGCTCATCTAAGCTACAAACGATACAAAGTTTAGAAGACTTTGTTTCAATGGCCATCCAAGGTACACAAGTACCAACGTACACAAAACACACACTGTTTTTGTATTTTTCTAATTTTTCAATTTTTATTTTGAAAAACAAACAAAATAAAGACTAAACAATCAAACAAAAACAGACAACCACATGAAAGCATGAAAGAAAGATGCATATGCATGAAGGCATGATAGAAAGGTGCAGATGCATGAAAGCATGATTCCAAAAGAGATAAGAAATCAAGCAAAGAGAGTCCTACTTTAGATAGAAAGAATTAAAGCAGAGGACAACAGAAAAGACAATTAAGTCTTAGGCTCCTTTCTCTCCCACACAGCACGAGTCTTTGGCCATGAAGATGAAAAGGCACGTGTCCTAGTATGTCTACTCAAGGACATGGAAGAATTAAAATTCTCCTGAAATTGAGTTAAAAAGCTCAAAACTTTTAATAACTCTCCTAACAAATGTGTAGGTCCTTGAGAGGAAACTTGTGACCGTTTGGACAATTGCTTATGAGGATACAACTTAAAGCAATTAGGACGAATGTGTCCGAAAACACGACAATGGTGACAAACATGAGGTCTAACAAAGGATTTAGAATTAGCCAAAACAGTTTTAGATTTTATACCTTTATCACCTTTCTCAGATTGTGTCACAAAGACAATCCTTGATCCAGAAGCTGTGGAAGAGGACGGGCCAGAAGAAATAGCATATCCTAAGCCAGTCTTGTCAGATTTAGGCTTTTGAGCACTCAAGACCTCATCAAGCTTTGCACTAGACATCCTCTCTATTTGAGTTCTAGCTTGACTAAGCTCAACTTCAAGATTCTTGACCTTTTCTTTTAATGAGGTGTTTTCCACAACAAGAGTCTCAACTAACCTTGTAGTCTCATCTAGTTTGACTAACAAATCAGCTTTTTCTATCTTTACCTCATTAAGCTCTTTTCTACAAAGATGAGAAGTCTTTTCAGATTTTATGAATTCAGTGCATAGCTTATCATAGGCTTCCTGAAGGGTCATCTTCTTGGATACTTCATCATCAGAAGAATCCTTACTGTCACTAGCACTTTCCACAATCACCTTATCGGTTGAGGCAGTAAAGGCCATAACGTGACTACATTCACCCACATACTCATCAGAAGAGTCATCCTTAGTATCACTCTAGGTAGCAACCAACCCTTTATCTTTGGATTCCTTGGTCTTTTCCTTCATGAGATAGTTTGGGCACTCTATCCTCATATGACCAAAACCTTTGCACTCATGGCATTGGATAGGGGGGGTTTCTTATTCTTTCCCTTCCTTGAGGATTTAGGTTTCCTAGGAGGTTTGCCTTTATCCTTTTTCCTAAACTGAAGAAGCTTGATAATCTCATCAGTTATGAAGGTTAGATCCTCATCCTCATCATCATCTTCATCTTCATCTTCATCTTCATCTTCACTTTTAGAGTCCTCAATCTCTTCCTCTATACCCTTAAGAGCCAAGTTTTTACTCTTTCCACGTTTTCCCATTAAACCTAATCCCATCTCATAGGTTTGAAGGTTCCCTACAAGCTCAGTCAAAGGAATTTGATCAATGTGCTTTGCTTCTTCAATGACAGTGATCTTGGCATGGAATCTTTCAGGTAAGGACCTAAGGATTTTCCTAACAATCTTGGATTCTACAATACATTCTCCAAGGTTGAAAGAAGAATTCACAATATCCTTGAGTTTAGCATAGAACTCATCAAAGGTCTCATCCTCCTCCATCCTTATTTCTTCAAAACTACTAGTGAGTCTTTGAAGCTTCACAGTCTTTACTGCCTTGGTACCTTCAAAGGTGGTCTCAAGAATGGTCCATGCTTCCTTGGCAACTTCCGTGGATGATATTTTCTTGAATTCATCATTAGTCACCCCACAAAACAAAGCATTCAAGGTCTTACTGTTGAAATTTGCCGCTATGATTGTTGCATCATTCCAATCTACCGGCGCTTCCTTTGGATTAATCCAGCCAACTTCAATAGCTTGCCATACCTGTTCACCTAGAGCCTGCAAAAAAACTTTCATACGAACTTTCCAATACGCATAATTAGTTCCATCAAATAAATGAGGAATAAAAAGAGATTGTCCACGATCCATAACAACAGGAGTCAAGGATCACACTCAGGAAATTAATCCAATCAGAGTAAACCCGCTCTGATACCACTTGTTGGGAAATTTAGACCCCGGTTGATAGAATTAACAAGTTTTAAACCCAAGTTGTTAATTAGACTTATTATCAATAAAACTTGTTAAAATAAACAAACATCAATATCATGTCAAAATCATGCAGCGGAAAAATAAATAAGACAAGATATGATAACCCAGGAAAACCAATGAAACCAACCAGTTTCACAGTAAAAAACCTGGGGGGAAACCTTCCCAAAAAGTAATCCACTATAGTAAAGAGAAGTTTCAGATCTAGTACAAACGTTTGTCCCTAGACTCTACAATCTCCGTAGATGAACTCACAACAGAAACCTTCTACTGCTTCAAAACCTCTGAACTCTTCAATATATGAACGCCACCCTTTGATGCACGAATCCTAGTAAGTGACTAACCAATTGCACAGATCCCAGTACATGACTTAATCACCAACTAGAAGAAGATTGTTGGCTGCAAAGTTCTTCACTTTATCAACAATGAAGATCAAGAAGCACTTGGTTACAAAACCCTAAGGCACAAAAACGCAGTAGCTTCTTTTAGAGAGAATAAGGTATCGGTCACCTTTTGCATATGTTTTCCTTGTTTTCTCTTATGTGACGGCCACTAAAATAAGCCTTATATAGGTCTAGGGTTGTAAGAAAAGAAACCCTACACAAATACAAAAGCCTGGCCCAAAAATTAGATCTGAAAATTCTGATTTTCGTAACCTTGATAGATAGCAGGTGTCGAGCAGGTGTCGAGAAGGTGTCGAGGTTTAAACTTCGACAGATATAGCTATCGAGGAGGTGTCGAGGAGATAGAAGCTTTCTCAATCGATCCACCAACTATCGAGAGGTGTTAAGCTATCTTTCCACAGCTGTCGAGCTATCTGTCCAGCTTTAATGAACAGCTTTTCTTCACTTGTTTCTTGGTCCAATCTTCATGGCTTTAATACTAGACTTGAACAACATGTTTCTTGAAGTATTAAACACATTCTAGATCTACCCAATTACAAGTAAAGTGCGTTTTGTCAAAGGATTAGCCAATTACACAAAATATGTCCCTAACACAAAAAAATTTAAATCAGTGGCTCTGAAGTCTGTTGATGATGTTGATGAGAATGGATTTGATGATGAACTCTCTGCTACAGAGATTGCTTATCTTGCCAAGAACTTTAGAAACTTTCTTAGGAACAATAACAGAAGGGCAAGAGGTAAAAACAATGCTGAACCTAGAAATTTTAGGAGAAATGAAACCATCAAAGTGAACAATGCTGAAAAACATAAAGAGAAAGTAGGTCAAACCTCTAATAATTCTATGGGTCAACAATGTTTTGATTGTCAAGGGTATGGTCATGTGAAATCAGAATGTCCTACATTCTTGAGATCAAAGGGTAAAGCTATGGCTGTAACCCTTAGTGATAATGAAGTTTCTGATAATGAGTCTGGTAGTGATGAGGATGGAAACTTCATTGCTTTCACAACTACTGCTATAGTTGATGAAAGTGTTGTGGTTGACGAGAACCCTTCTGATGGGAAACTCTCTGAGAATGCTGATTTGCAAGAAGCTTGTAATAAACTTTGCAAGGTTGCTACAAAGGATGCTATGAATGTTGATTTAGGTTTATAGAAAATTGTTTCTCTTGAACTTGATAAGAAAAATTTGCTATTGAAATTGTTTGATGCTAATAAATTACTTGATAAGGTGAAGACTGAGAACATGTTATTGCTTGATAAAGTTAAGAATTTAGAACTTGAATCAGCATGTTGAGTATTCAGAAGTCTCCCTTAGACAAAATTGGTCTAGGTTTTGAAGATAGCATCTCTGTGCCTAAAACTCACTCCACAAACTTTGTTGCTTCTTCTGAGCCTTCCGTGAGTGAGACTGTCAAGCCAGTAGAAGTTACACCTCCTAGGAAGATAAGGGTTGATCTTAAAGAGTCTAAGCCTAAGAATCCTACCATTTCTAAGGATAAAGAGCATGATAGACCTTTATGGGTTTTGTCATTTTTGTGGAAAGACTGGACACATTTGTCCAAACTGTTTCAAGTTGCAAGTTACTAAGCAAGCAAATAAACCAAAAGTACCTGTGCCTCAAGCACAAGATCCCATGGTACTTATTAGTGAGTTGGTAAAGTCTTTAAACCTTTATTCCAATCTTGGAGTTGCTCATCATTCTAATATGAATAATAACTCCAATGCAAAAGTTGCATTTAAAAAGTTTTTGATACAAAAGGCTCGATCTAATTGAGTCTTTTTGACATGGTCCTTGTGCTTCATCTCTCTATTCTTTGTGACCATTCTCCTTTGTTGTTTTTGTTTTCTTTGTTTCTAGGATTTGTATTGCATAACATTCATGCATTTCATGTTAGGTTGTTTTTGTTATTATTTTCAAAAAAATAAAATAAAAAAAAGGGAAAAGGAAAGAAAAATGTGTTTTGCATTATTTTTCTTGGATTTGAAATCAAGGTTGGTCATATTATCTTTACATAACATGTTTATGTACCTTGTTTAGCTTGGATGAACTTATTTTATTGCACTTTACTAGTTTGAGCTTTGTAGTGCATGTTGTGTGGGAGATGTTTATAGTTTTTGATCACTTGATCTTGATCTTGAAGTCACATGCCTTTGATTATTGGACTTGAACTTAATGAGAAAGGCATAAATAACCATCTCACCATTTTTCACTAACCAATCATGAAAACCTTAGTGCATATTATAAGATTTTGTACTCGAGAAAGTGTAGCACATGCACAAAAAAAACATAAGGTGTAGCCTCTGTTTAATACTAAAATTGGTATGTACATTATTGGGCTATAATTAAATCACAATCAAATAAAATTGGTGTGTACATTATCTTAGATATTTTAATAAGTTTCTAATCCAATAAAATTGGTGTGTACATTATGAGGCAAATCAAGAAACTTACATGATTACAAGCTTGTTTTCTAGGAGATGTGATAGTTATATGATGTAACTCTTTAAGTGATAGTCTTTGAATGTTCAAATAGTGTGTAAAACACCTATGAACATTTAGACCCTCAATTCACAAATTACCAACACAAGCTTATAATCAAACAATGTATGTGCGGAATATGAAAATAAGCTAAAACAAAATTGGTAAAACAATCTAAACCGAAATTAATCACAACGACAATAGTAATTAAAAGACAAAGATTAAAGGAAGAGAGATGCAAACACAAAGACAACACAACGATGTGTTATCGAAGAGGAAACTGAAGTCCTCAGCGAAAAACCTCTCCGCCGCCCTTCAAGCGGTCAATAATCCACTAGAGAATAAAGTTGGGATACATGAATAGCAGAAGACCCTCCAAGCCTAATCTACCTAGTGCACCTATGCTCTCCAAGCTTCTTGCTCCAACAGAGTTACGTCGAACCTTGTCTTCTCTAGCTTACCAAATCCTGCAATCGCCCATTACATCAACCAAAATGAATTGATCCCTTCTTAACTGCTTTCCAAGCACCGAAAAGCCTTCTCACAGATATGGGTATGGTGAGATAAGGATTTGGCTAATATACCTCTCAAGGATATGTCAATGGAGAGGGTGAAAGTAGAGCAATTTGGAGAATCAAAGGATAAAGATTGTGGATGAGTCAATCTTGTTTTTCTCTAGGGTTTCTCTCTCAAAATTCTCTCTGGAAGCTCTCAACATTTCGTGGGTATAAGGGTATATATAGTAGGGTGAATGAGGAATGCGAAGAGTCAGTTACAACCAAACAGGGCGTTCTGGCAACTCGAGCTTGCGACTGGAACGAGTCACGAGTTTGAGTTACGAGCTAATTGCCTTGCCAGACTGAAGGTTTTGTCCTATAGTGCAACAGCTAGCGTGACCCTTCAGCTCCCCCTGCATGCTTCACACGTGTGCCATTCTGGCGACTTACCAGTCTTGAGCCAGTCATGAGGCTCTTCTTGATTGCACACTTTTAAGCTTTTCTTCACTCTCTCACACACTACCCTTACATGATTCCCACCTAAATACAGGGTTTCTAAATGCTGAATTACAAGCAAATTTGGTACGGAATAGAGCCAACAAAATGATTAAATAAATTCAACCTTATAGTCTCTTTCAAACTTATGTGATGAATTTTGAAGAAATTGTGATTGATTACTATCTACATATCACCTCACATGTATCTCAAGCTATTACTAGTTACACACACTACACAAGTTACTCTTTGCTAAACTTAGTACATTATATTGTGTGTGATCTCGTTATGGCAATCAAAGATTAAAAGTTCATTGATTTTAATGCAAAATGTGTTTAAAGTTTGAGATTTGAGGACAAATTGATTGAAAATCTTGTTTTTGGAAGATCTGGGTTAAATTCAAGGGTTTTTGAAAAACTTTTCATCTCATACTCATGCATTCTATTCATAAAACATTGTGCTTTGAGGAGTTTTTGTATTAAAATGCTCTGTTTTTCAAAAAATTGATTTTTCCAGATTTTCAATCTATTGAACCTATTGTTCGACTGATCGAAATTGCGATAAAAAACTAGGTTTGAATCTGCCTGGCTCGATTACTGCTCGATTAATGCTAGATTGATCGAATGTGATTTTCAATCGATCGAATCTAATTCTCGCTCGACTGAAAATCCTTCAAAGAGTTTTTTTTAAAACAAGCTTTTTCACTTGTTCTTCACTTTTTCAAACTTTTCAAAAAGCTTTTCTCTCTCTCTCTCTCTCTTCGACCGATCCATATTCAAGTCATATTTTTGTTGTTTTCCTTCCAAATTTTTCTCAAGGTTTTTGTCTTCTAGTGCCGCTAAGACCTTTATACCCTTTCTTTTTTAGTTTATTCACTTTTTTCATGCATTTTTAGGGACATTTTTGGACCTATAGGAATTTGGGGTTTTTGATTTTTGAGTTGGTTTTTGTCCAAATTTATCATTGGGTTTTGTTCTAAGATGATGTAAACATGTTTACCATACTTGAATTTGATTAATTTTGTGATTTAAGAACAATTTGAAATTCTAGTGCTTGTAACTACACGAATTTGGGGATTTTGTTCAATTGGGCTTAATTTGGTAAAATTGACTTGTGAAATTGATTGATTATGTCATTATATGATGATTTCTATCTCGTGTAATGCTTAATTACTCAATTTGGTTAAATTTTTGAAAGTGGGTTTTTCAAAATTTGGGGTTTTCATTATAAACTCTATGTTCATGTCAATTCTTGGTCTAAGAAGTAAAATTGAACTATTCTCAATGCATTAGAGCATGCATCATTTGTTAATTCTATTCATGCATCATATAGATTGATATTTTCAATTGTTATTTTCTCTCTAACCCTGTCTGATACAGTCTGCCCTTGGTTTTCTTTGTGTTTCTTTCTTTGGTTTCTTTTATGTCTATCCTTTCCAACCCTTAGCATCATGGTTAGGAAGACTAGAGCCAATAGGAAAACCACCTCCACCTCTGCTCCAGCCTTTGACAGTGATAGGTTTCAAACTAAGAAAGGTAGTGTTAGATGAGCTAGATCCGAAAATTAGGAGGAACTTTGAGCGTCGGGGCTGGTTACCTTTGTTGGATATTGATCATCCTTCTTTGGCTACCTTGATTAGAGAGTTCTACTCGAACCTCTCTGTCCACTCCAATGATTCCAACACTCAGTATGTGAAGAGTTGGATATGGGGTGAAGAGTATGTCATTACTTCTTCGACAGTGGCCTCTACTCTTGGTGTGCCTAAGGTGCAGCAGCCTATGTACCCTTATGATGAGACTCTTCCTATTGATGACATTATGTCATATCTCACCGGTATTTACATTCAGTGGGGGTATTGATCCTTGGATTACCTCTCATGAGTTGACCGAGATTCATTACTTGTTTTTCTGGATTTCTTGTCATTCCATCTAGCCCATCTCTCACTTACTCACCATTCCTATTGAGAGATGTGCATTTTTGTATGCCCTTGTGATAGATGCTCCGATGAGTTTTCCTACTCTTTTCATTCGATTCTTGGTTGAGGTTCATAGGAGTAATTCTACTACACATGGTCTTTTCTTCCCTATTTTTATACATCGGATTTTGTTACATCTAGGATTAGATGAGTTTCCTGCATCTGAGCCCATACACATTATAGCTCCCATAGGTGCCACTGTCCTTAGGTAGAAAGCTACTCAGATGAGAGCTAGCTCTAAACACCCTCGTGTAGAGTCTTCTTCGGGTGTTGCACCTCCTCCTCCTCCTTCTTCTGGTGCTCCCACAACTGAGGAGTACGTTGATCCGACGGCCGTTGTTGATCCTCCACCTTCTACTTGGTGATTCTAGCATTCGAAGTATGTTGGACACTATCATGACCGTTTAGGCGGCTCTTGGTCAGCTTTTGGTGGATGTGCTCACGGAGCTTCAGGCCCTACGTGTGGATTTGGTGAGCATTAGACGGTCTCCTCCATCACCTCCTTTTGATGATGAGTCTTGATTGCCCTTTGGCAATTCGTCACAAAAAGGCGGAGTACATATGGATGGAGATAGGGGGAGATTTTGAGTTTTTGGAGCTTTGGAGCTTTAGATTGTATCTAGGTGCTTCATGATGTATTTATTTTCTTGGCTTATGATGTATTTATCTTGATGTATTTTTTTTTGTGATGTATATGTTAGAGGGAGACATTATGTTTTTTTATTTCTGTTTCTTGTTTCACATTGTGCTACATTGGCTGTTGATTTTATATTATGAGGTTATTCATGATATATTTTATTTATTTTATGTTTTGTGAAATCAAGAATTTATTTTGTTTTACTTGTATTTTCCACACATGCGTTTATGTGTTTGTTAAAGTGTTTCAGGAATATAAAGGTTGATTCAGTCATGCTGCTGTCTACACTTGCAACTAATAGATAGTAGTTAGGTTGAATTGTTTTTGGTGGGCAATTTTATTGTAATGGGCTGTTTTTGTAACTTTTAGCATTTCTTTTTATTATGTGTTTTGTCAAGGATTGCCAAAGGGTGAGTTTGTTAGGTTCTAAGGATTAGGATCTAAATGTATTAGAACTTCAATATGTAATGTTGGCAAACCATAATCAAAACTTAGAGTCGAGATTTAGGTTGCTCAAAGAATGTTTATTGTGAAGTTGGAATTGAGTAATTGCAGAAAATTATTGTTCACTTTCTACAAGGCTCGATCGATCGAAAATTAGACTCAATCGATTGAAGCTCATGCAAAATGTTTTTCTGCAGAATTTTCCAACTCAGCTCAAGCCCATATGATGTGTAGGGTTTTATGTTTTGCCTTAAGTATAAAAGGAAAAACCCTATACAAGATACTCACATAAATAATCCATTCAAGATGCTCACAAAAATAATCCAATCATAATTCTTGAAAATATAAGGATATATCGCACATACAAATTTAAATAAATTTAGGTTGTCCCACAAGTTTTTCATAAAACGAATAATTAATGTGCACATCAAGAAATTATTAAATATCCATTTATATGTATAGAATAACAATATATCTCTTATATATATAATAGTTTAATAACCAACAATGTTTGGGAAAACCTCCAAAATTAGTAAACACCACTTACCTCTTAGTTGCAAAAATAAAAGAAATCAACCTCCCTTGAATCACAACAATTCAGTAGAATTAGAACCTAGCAACACCAAAAATAGGTTCATCAATACACCAATTTTCTTACTTAAAAAAAATCTGTTTTCACACTTAACGGTTTTATCCTAGACAATATTGATATATCCAAAATTCACCATTTAATCATTTAACTATCCAATTCACTTCCAGCTTTGATCAGATTTTTGGACTTACAATTACTGCTGCATAATCATATCTTTTGGCTCTACCTAATCAGATTTTCGCTTAAAATCATTGCTACATAATCAGATTTTTGGGCTTAAAAAGTTGCTGCATACTCAGTGGCTTAGAGATGATAAATTAGTATCACTAGATGCAGAGGTAGGTATCAAATAACATAAGGCAGCCCTTTTCCATTAATATAATCCATGCATGAAACTTTAGTGCGGCAGAAAGACGGACATGTGATAACCTAATATATACATTAATTTATCCATCCAATTGCCTAGTATTCCCTTGATGCGCTGGACTAGGATTTAGACAAAGAAAAGGGCATGGATGCAGGTCAGTTTAACGGTGAATACAGTGAGAATATAGACTATTATATATAACCCACAAAGCACCCTTGTTCTAATATAATAATCCTAGCTTTAGATCCATAACGACAGCCCCTATTTTTTTTCTCTATTAGGTATGCCAATAACAGATGCTAAAAGTGGGAACAAAAGCTAGCCATGAGTATCAACTATCCTAAGTTTAGAGCAGCAAAGAACCATACCTGTAGTCTCCACTCACAGCCACAGTGAAGAAAATCAACGTTCAATAGTCGGCTGAAGCAAAAGAAATCCCATCAGCAAAAACACATGTGACTTAAGAGGAAAAAGGCTAGGGTTTTCAAGGCCCATATATTTACTTATGCCACCTCACTTGGGCTTCATATCCCTTAGTATTTATCATATTTTTAATACCTTGGGCCCAATATTAATTTATTCCATTTAATTATAGGCCTCCTTTAAAATTTACGTATAATAATTTAATTGGTAACAAAATTTATGGGGTGTTACATAGGGCCCACTTTGTGGAGTAGTATCTCCAAGCCCACATGGGGTTACCGAACCGGCTCTGATACCATATATAACGACCCAAGGAAAAACGCTAGCCACATCTGCGCTATACCTCAAAAGGACTAGTCACAATTGAGGCTCCTTGTAGTTGTTAATAAAGCCCAGTTCAACCCAGTAAATAGCGGATGTAGGACTCATCACACACCCACACACATCACACAATCAATCAAATTGGGGCATCACACTCCAAGTGTTGTAGAAGAATCCACAGATATATTTACTTCACCTGATTCTGAATCCCATGAAGAGAAATGACCTTTCTCTAGGATCAAATTGAATCATCCTCCTGAAGTTATTGTGGGAAATATGAATGAACTTACAATAAGAAAGTGTACAGTTGATAAATGTGTTGCTAACTTTGTGTCTTATTCTTGTTATTTGTCACAGGTTAAATCCACTAAAGTTGAGGAAGCTCTTCAAGATGAAAGCTGGGTTTAAGCTATGCATGATGAACTACAGTTTCAGAGGAATGACATCTGGACTCTAGTACCTAGACTGGAGGGTGAGCACATCATAGGCATAAAGTGGATATTCCACAATAAGACTGATGAGGAGGGTAATGTGATCCGCAACAAGGCTCGTCTTATAGCTCAAGGATACTCACAAATGGAAGGAGTAGACTATGATGAGACATTTGCTCCGATAGCCCGTAAGGAGTCCATCAGAATTCTCCTAGCCCTAGCATGTCACTTAAAGTTCAAGTTTTACCAAATTGACGTAAAGACTGCTTTCTTGAATGGGCTCCTTAAAGAAGATGTCTATGTGGCTCAACCAAAAGGATTCATTGATCCACACTTTTCGGATCATGTGTTGTACATCAAGAAGGAAATTTATGGTATAAAGCAAGCCCCTAGAGCTTGGTATGATCGGCTCACACAATACTTGGTGTCACATGGGTTCACAAGAGGAAAAGCTGATCAGACTCTCTTCATCAAAAGGGAAGATGGCAAGTTGATAGTTGCTCAAGTCTATGTTGATGATATCATCTTTGGGTCGACTAAGGATGAACTTACTCATAGCTTCTCAAAACTCATGCAGGGCAAGTTTGAGATAAGCATGATTGGAAAGCTGACTCACTTCCTTGGATTGCAAATTCGTCAACAAGATTCAGGTATATTCCTATCTCAATCTAAATATGCTAAAAATCTTGTGAAAAAGTTTGATTTGGAATCTACTAGGTTAGAACCCCTATGAGCCCAAATGTTAAACTCACTGTCAACTTGTTAGGTAAAAGTGTAGATTCATCTCTATATAGAACCATGATAGGTAGTCTTCTTTACCTTACTACTAGTAGATCTGACATTAGCTACAGTGTAGGAGTGTGTGCTAGATACCAAGCTAATCCCAAAGAGTCTCATATGATTGCTTTGAAAAGAATCATAAAGTATGTCAAAACCACTGCCAACTTTGGTGTGTGGTACAGTAAGGACATAAATGATGTCTTAGTTGGGTATTCTGACACTGATTTGGTTGGGAATGCTGATGATAGAAAAAGTACATCAAGGGGTTGTTTCTATGTGGGTAATAATCTTGTCTCCTAGATGAGCAAAAAGTAGAATTCCATCTCATTATCCACTGCAGAAGCTGAGTACATTATTGTTGGTAGTTGTTGCACCCAACTTCTATGGATGTAAAAACTCCTCCATGATTATGGTATTTGTAAAGGGCATCTTACCATCTACTGTGACAATACAAGTGCCATTAACATCTCTAAGAACCCGATTCAACATTCTCGAACTAAACACAGAGAGATTCGACATCACTTCATTAGGGAGCTTGTCGAAGATGGTACTCTTACTCTTGAGTTTACTCACATTGATGATTAGAAGGCTGATTTGTTTACTAAACCTCTTGACAGCAAACGGTTTGAATTCCTTCGTCAAAACATTGGTGTCATCTCCATGGATTGATCTCTCCTTCTCCTCCTTCTTCCTCATGCATTTGCATATAGTTTTATGCATTGCTTTGTTTAAAATGTTTTTGTTTGTTTGTTTTCAGCTTTGTTTATTTTATTTTTTCATAAAAATTTTAAAAAAAATTGAAAAATTAGAAAAATACAAAAACAGTGTGTGTTTGTGTACATTGGTATTTGTGTATCTTGGATGGCCATTGAAACAAAGTTTTCTAAACTTTGTATCTTTTGTAGCTTAGATGAGCATCTCTATGCACAACTAAGCAAGTGAGCTTTGTGGCTTGTGTTTGTGATGAGTATTAAGTGATCTCTTATACTTAACCCTCGTATCACTCTTTTCGATGGGAAGGACTAGAAAATCCTAAGAGAAAGGCATAAATAACCATCTCACCACTGTTGCTTGCCAATCATGAAATGACATTTGTATGCTTCGGCATAGCAAAAGTGCAATGTCAAAAACTTAACATCATTGTGTAGTTCTTTTCTCTCTCTTATATGTCCATGCATGATATGCTTAATGAAAGAAAATATGCAAAGAAAAATAAAAGCAAAAGAATCAAAATGCTTTGTATATGATTGCAAGCATGTCTTCTAGGAGATGTGGGAGTTATAGGATGTACCTCAAAGGTGATAGTCCCCATCAAACAATTATGATTGTGTGTGAGTTAAAGTAATTTTCTCATATCTCAAATCGTCATAACATGTAGACACTTATGCAATCTTGCGATGTTTTTCACACACAACACGCAATATTCTTTGCAACTTTTGATACATTTGCAGGTACAATGTGATTTGGCCATTACTATCTTCCAACTCCGCTCCATCCTCATCCACGGCTCCAACAATTTGCACAATCTGTTTTGCTACATTTGGATTTAGACCGATAGGTAAATCATGCACTTGGACCCAAAAGTGAGTAGACTCTAGCGGAAGGGCCCTAACATTCGTATGTTTCTCAACCCTCTTCATGGTAACAAGATGTTTGTCAAATGTCCAAGGTTCTCCCATCAAGACCTTCTCTGCATCCGAGGCATCTGTGAACACAAAAACCACCCTATGGTCTCCCATGTCTCTCACTTCAAACCACTTTCGAGTCCTCCACAGCAACTTGAAAGTCATAGCAATAGCCTTCATGTTAAGAACACGCCCTGTAAAAATCTTGCAACAATATAAACTTCTGCGGCAGCCACTGGCTCTTGAACCACAAAGTTTTGCCCTTCACTCTCAGATAGTGAAAACTTTCTCCACATCACTGACAGGTTCTCCATCTCTAAAACACCAAGTATTCCTTGATGGTTTTTACACCCCTTAAAACATAATTGGATTAACCTAGGTAATTAGCCAAGTTGTTACTTAGTCCAATTTAACAAATCTAGGTTATCACAATCACAAAGATCATATCATGCAAAGCAGCAGAAATATAAATAACACAATGATATGATGACCCAGGAAACCACACCAGTAAAAACCTGGGGAGGATTTAACCTAGCTATCCTCAAGGTAAAAAGCAAATCCACTAGAAAGAATTGAAGTTCATACAATAAGACTTACAAGCCCCCACGCTCGACTTCTTATTGCTACCCACCAGTAGAACTTACTGACACGACCACGTGCAAGCTCCGAATCCACGGACTCCTTCTTTCTTTGGCCTTTGCAAAACACAAACACCCACGTTTGTGACTTTGAGATCCCACTCAAAGGTTTAGCAACACAAACTCTTCTGTTTGTGACTCCAAGACCACCCTTAAAGGTTTAGATCATTAGCACCTTTGATAACTAGAGAAGGCAGCAACTTCTACAATACCGGATCTTGAAATTCTTCAAGTAATAACACCGATAGAAGATATGAGAGAGCTTTTTAGGAACAAAACCCTAAATACAAAAGAGGCACACTTTTTTCTTTCTAAAAAGCCTTATAAAAACGTGCTTAGGGTTTCCTTTATATACTAGGAGAAGTAGATTAGAAACCCTAATCCTAAATGGGCTTGAACTGCTATTTAGGTTTAATTAAAATTCTGCAGATACGACTTTCGATCGATCGAGCCTGTCTTTCGATCAATCGAACTAGACAGATTATGAAATCTTCTTCCTGCAGCTTATATGTTCTTAAATCTTGACTTGAATCACATTGAGCATTGTCTAATAAAACCGATAGACTCTAAGATATCTAGACAAGTTTGTGTTCACGATTTGCCAATTGTTCTAGACATTTAAAACCTAACAAACTCCCCCTTTGGCAATTCGTGACAAAACTTTCATACAAAATGAAATGCTCAAATAAAAGAACAACCCAATACAATAAAATGCCCAATTACATTACAAATCCCAATCTTAGACTCCTAACCTAGAAGTTGCCAATAAGAGGTAGAAGGTCTTGATCAGAATATACTTGTCTTTCCTGAAACACTCAACAAACACATCACCGCATGTGTGGAAAGAAAGACATATAAACAATAATATGAAACAGAATATAAAAAACAAAAGTAAATTCTAACTCTCCCCCTATGTTAGATACAATAAAAAGCTTTTATATTCTCCCCCTTTAAAAAACAATTTCAACTCCCCCTAAATAAAACAAACAGGATTCCCACATTTCATTTATTTCTCCCCCTTTTTTTCACGTATTGACAAAGACAACTCAAACAAAGAGTAGCGTGACAGTAAACATTAGAAAAAAAAAAACTAAGGGAACAAAAAACAGTTCAACTCTATAAAAAATAGAGGCAACTCCTCCTATGAAGAGCAACAACTAAGGTTAAAAACAGGTTTCTCCCCCTATAAAAATAGGAAAAACAAAACAAGTTTTGGGAAAAACAATTTTAGGGAAAAATTTAGGAGGTGGGGAAATGAAAAACACACAAACCTAACTTAAAAAAAATTAAGTTGAGGATACACATGAAGAAAAAATATTCTCTCTTTCAATAAATGCAAACTTGACACTATGTAACCCATAAACAGTTGCATGAGTAGAGAAAATATTTGCACATTGATTATCCATCATATCTCTTAAGAAAATAATTTTCTACAATTCACACATAAAAATAGCATATAATAAAAAGTACATAACTCAAAAACTTAATCAATCAATTTTTTAAATCAAGTCGAGTACCCAATTTAGCAAAGTGTATGCATGTTATGTGTGAAAACAATGAGAGATATGATTGCAAAATTGCAAGATGAAAAAAAAAATCAATGCAATTCATGTGAATCCTAAACATAAATGAGGCATGGAAAAATCAAAATTTTCAAAAACACAGCAATTTAATGCAAAAACTTCTCAAAGCACAATATTTCATGAATGAAATGCATGGGTATGAGATTAAAAGTTTTTCAAAAACACTTGAATTCAACCTAGATCTTCCAAAAACAAGATTTTCAATCAATTTGTCCTCAAATCTCAAATATTAAAGACATTTTGCATCAAAATCCAAGAACATGTAATCTTGGATGGCCACAACAAGATCACACACAATTTAATGTACCAAGTTTAGCAAAGAGTAACTTGTGCAGTGTGTGCAACTAGTAAAAGCTTGAGATACATGTGAGGTGATATGTGAATAACAATTAAACACAAAGTCTACAAAATTCATCACATAGAATTTGAAAGAGACTATCACCAAAAGAGTTACATCATATAACTCCCACATCTCCTAGAAAACAAGCTTGCAATCATGTAAGTTTCTTGATTTGTCTCATATTGTACACACAAATTTTATTTGATAGATTTAATCATTAAGTCCAATAATGTACACACCAATTTTAGCATTTAAACCGAGGCTTACACCTTATGTTCTTTTTGTGCGTGTGCTACACTTTCTCGAGTACAAAATCTTACGATATGCACTAAGGTGTTCATGATTGGCTAGTAAACAGTGGTGAGATGGTTATTTATGCCTTTCTCTAAAAGTTCAAGTCCGACAGTCAAAGACATGTGACTTTAAGATCAAGACAAAATGATCAAAACCATAAACATCTCCCACACAACATGCACTACAAAGCTTCAACTAGTAAAGTGCAATAAAAGAAGTTCATCCAAGCTAAACAAGGTACATAAACATGTTATGTAAAGATAATATGGCCAATCCTTGATTACAAATCCAAGATGTGAAATACAAAACACAAAAAACTTTTTGGTTTTTAAAAAATTTATGACCAAAAACAGAAAGCACACATTATTCTAAATGAACAATGCAAATGCAATGCATAACAATACTTAACTAAGCTATAGAGGGTACACAAACAAGAAATATCAATGTCTTAATTAACCCTTGAGTACACATACAAACTAGTACATACTTACATAAAATCAAAAATAGCTTAGCACTTATATAACACATACTATTTAAGTTTCTCCACAATGTCAAGCATGTTCTAAATCAAGAGAGAGATATCATAATTCATGTAATCCTTAAGGAAAATAAAACTAGACACAAAATAAAATATTTTTTTCTTTTTGAAAATTTTCAACGTTTTTGGATTTTTTTTTTTTTAAAAAAAAAAACCTCAAAAAAACAAAACAACCAAAAACAAAAACAAAACATGTCCACAAACAATTGAAAGAATTAAATCAGGGACAAGTCAGCAACACTCACATTGGAGAATCTTTTCTCACCCATATAGCACGAGTCTTCGGCTTTGTAGGTGAAAATCCATGAGAAGCAGAGTGTATTTGAGGGATTACACCAATCTTCTGAGAAAGACTGAAATCCTGCAAATTCCTTTCACAAGCCAACAAGCTCAAATTTTTCAAAAGAATATGAAACAATTTATATGGACTTATGGCAGGAGAAATATCATCACAAATCCTAGATTGAAACATAGAATGCTTAAATTTCAGTTTATAACAATTAGGACGAATGTGACCACGGACACCACAAAAGTGACAAACAGTTAGGAACATCAGTATTCCTAACAACAAATCTAGTCTCAGATTTTGGTTTTTGCCTCAACAAAGAACAATTTGGTCTAATATGACCAACAACACCACAAAGGTGGCAAGTAGGCACAAAAACAGATTTATTATGCTCTCTAACAGTAGGTTTAGACTTAGGTTTAGAAACTTCAGCGTCTACATCAGAACTTTTACCTTTGTCTAACCTAGCAAAATAAGCCTTTTCTTTATTATTCCTCTTAAAAGGAGGGATATAAACTTTTTCAGTTTTAGGCTTAAGAGAAACAAAAACACTTCTGTTATCAAAAGCAGGCTTGGTACTAGTCAAATTTTCAATTTTAGCTTTAGATTCAACTAACTCTTGTTCCAAGCTTTTCATCTTCTCATCTTGAGAGGAAATTTGATTTCTCAAATATTCATTATTTTTATTAGATTCATCTAATCTAACAATCAATTCCTCTTTTTCAAGATTGGCCAATTTTAACTCTTCCTTGAATTTCTTAGCAATTTTCATAGATTTCAATAATTCCTTACGAAGAGTTTCACAAGCATCAATAAAATCAACAGAAGCATGAGCAGAAACATGATCAGAAAGACACTTCAAATTATCCATGGCAACAGGGGTCAAGGATTAGCTCTTAGATCAAAAGATCTAAAACAAAAGAGCAACCCGCTCTGATACCACTTGATGATTTTTAGACACCTTAAAACACAATTGGATTAACCTAGGTAATTAACCAAGTTGTTACTTAGTCCAATTTAACAAATCTAGATTATCACAATCACAAAGACCATATCATACAAAGCAGAGGAAATATAAATAACACAATGATATGATGACCCACGAAACCACACCGGTAAAAACCTGGGGAGGATTTAACCTAGTTATCCTCAAGGTAAAAAGCAAATCCACTAGAAAGAATCGAAGTTCATACAATAAGACTTACAAGCCCCCACACTCGACTTCTTATTGCTACCCACCAATAGAATTTACTGATACGACCACGTGCAAGCTCTGAATCCATGGACTCCTTCTTTCTTTGGCCTTTGCAAAACACAAACACCCACATTTGTGACTTTGAGATCCCACTTAAAGGTTTAGCA
The DNA here is from genome assembly GCA_028535165.1 of Quercus tomentella. Classification (NCBI taxonomy): domain Eukaryota; kingdom Viridiplantae; phylum Streptophyta; class Magnoliopsida; order Fagales; family Fagaceae; genus Quercus; species Quercus tomentella. The sequence goes on from JAPQVY010000068.1 coordinate 80,808,214, forward strand.
ACACAAACTCTCCTGTTTGTGACTCCAAGACCACCCTTGAAATTTTAGATCATCAGCACCTTTGATGAGTAGAGAAGGCAGCAACTTCTATAATACCGGATCTTGAGATTCTTCAAGTAATAATACCAGTAAAAGATATGAGAGAGCTTTTTAGGAAGAAAACCCTAAATACAAAAGAGGCACACTTTTTTCTCTCTAAAAAGCCTTATAAAAACATGCTTAGGGTTTCCTTTATATACTGGGAGAAGTAGATTAGAAACCCTAATCCTAAATGGGCTTGAATTGCTATTTGGGTTTAATTAAAATTTTGCAGATACAACTTTCGACCGATCGAACCAGACAGATTATGAAATCTTCTTCCTGCAGCTTGTATGTTCTTGAATCTTGACTTGAATCACATTGAGCGTTGTCTAATAAAACCTATAGACTCTAAGATCTATATCTAGACAAGTTTGTGTTCACGATTTGCCAATTGTTCTAAACATTTAAAACCTAACACTCCTAATGAATCTGCTCTTTCCTATGAAGAAAAGGAGAAAAACGGCAGGAGGAAATAGCCTCACCCACAGGCAGGCACTTTTTCTACAGACACTAGGCTTTAGAGAGCAGCTGCCTAGGTCAGAGAAACTTAATAATCACTCTTTTCTTTCTAATTCAATAATAATTGGTTTTGAACCAAGTATGATAATTTACTTCTCAATAAAGCGACTATAAAATTTGAGTAAGTTCCTGCTTAGATTCGTAATCACTTTTGAACAATATATGTAATACTAATTTTCTTTTCTTTAAAGTAACAACGCAATTTGAACAAGATCTTATGTTACGTTTTTTTTTTTTTTTTTTGAATACCATGCAGTCTTTTCTTCCTAATTAAGTAATGATCATCTATGAACCATGTATAATAACTTACTTTTCAATAAGGCAAGTATGAAATTTGAATAAATTCCCTTTTAGATTTGTAATTACTTTTGATAAATCTATGAGATACTTTTTTTTTTCTTTATAGTAACTATGCAAGCTAAACAACTTCTTATGCTACTTTTTTGGAATACTGTATGTTCGATCCCTCTTTTCTTCCTAATTCAATATTGATTGGTTTTGAAGCAAGTATGATAATTTACTTTTCAATGAAACAACTATAAAATCTGAATGAGTTCTTGCTTAGATTTGTAATCACTTTTGAACAATGTAGGTATACTCATTTTATTTTCTCTAAAGTAACTATGTGATTTGAACAAGTTCTTATGTGACTTTTTTTAAGAATACCATATGTTCCGCACATTCTTTTCTTCCCAATTCGATAATGATCGGTTTTGAACCATGTATGAGAATTTACTTTTCAATAAAGTAACTACAAAATTTGAATAGTCTTGCTTAGATTTGTAATCACTTTTTAACTGATAAACCAAGAATGTAATGACCCATTTGGTAAATTAATCAATTAATTAGCCAAGTTAATTAATTAGATTCAATTACATACAATAAGCATGGTAGTACAAACAAAATACTAACTAAGTTAAATGCAGCGGAAAATAAATTTGACACAGGTGATTTGTTTAAGAATGGGGAAAACCACCGAGGCAAAACCCCACCGGGTGAATTTAAGGTCACCACTCCTGAGAATCCACTATTATCAAAACAAGCGGTTACAAGTAAAAGGAATCACAGTACCTAATACCAACCTACAGTTGAACCCTTACCCCAATACCTAATTGGACTTGTAATGCAGTGACAATTTCTCCTTTCAATGCATAGCTCCCAGTATGTGACTAACCAATTGATGCACGGATCCAAGTACGTGACTAACACCAAAGCAATCCTTTGATTGTTGTAGTTGATTTGCAACAACTTCATATAGAAACACCAATATGATCTTCAATGATGGTGTGAGAGACTTTGCTTGGTTATAGAACCCAAAGGCATACAAGAAATGCAACAAGAGCTCTTTCTTCTGTAGGAGGAGGCTAGGGTTTTAAAAAGAAAACCTTATGTGACCTTTTTTGGAGTATCGCATGTTCCACACATTCTTTTATTCCTACTTCATTAACAGGACAAAATTGGCAAATGCCCTTTTCGGGCATAAAAAACAGCATTTTGCCCCCTTTCCCAAACTAATTAAGGAAATGCCTCTCTTTTGAAACTCGATTTTCTCAAAATCAAGTTTAAAAAAAAAAAAAAAATATTCTAGAGCCCTATAGTGGCGTTTTATGAAGCCTATAATGACATTTTAAGGACCTATAGTGGCGTTTTGGAACTAGAGTTTCATGAACTCAAGTTATAGGCAATTTTTTTTTTTTTTAACCTATAACTCGAGTTCATGGAGCTTGAGTTACAAAACGCTACTATAGGTTCTTAAAACATCACTATAGGCTCCTTAAAAACGCCACTATAGGGCTTAACTCGATTTTGAGAAAATCGAGTTTCAAAAAGGGACATTTCCCTAATTAGTTTGGGAAAGGGGGAAAAATGCTGCTTTTTTTGCCCAAAAAGGGCAAAGGCCAATTTTATCCTTCATTAACAATTGCTTTTGAACCATGTATGATAATTTACTTTTGAATGAAGCAACTAAAATTTGAACGAGTTCCTTCTTAGATTTGTAATCACTTTTGAACAATTTAGGTAATACTCATCTCTTTTTCTCTAAAGTAACTATGCAAATCAAACAACTTCCTATATATGTAACTTTTTTGGGTATATTACATATTTCACGCATTCTTTTCTTCTTAATCCTGTAATGATCATTCTTAAATAAAACAACTATTAAATTTGAATAACTTTTTGCTTTACCCAGTATTCACTTTTGAACAATGTACGTAATAGTGAAAGTTCAAATATGTGTAAAAACACCCTTGAATGTTTAGACCCCCAATTTACAAAATACCAATTCAAGCTTTATATCAAACAATTAATGTGCGAAACATGAACTAAAGCATAACACAAAATTGGTAAACAATCTAAGCCAATTAAAATCACATCCACAGCAGAAAATAAAAGGCAAAGATAAAGGGAAGAGAGATGCAAACATAAGGATAACACACGATGTGTTATCGAAGAGGAAACCGAAGCCCTCGGCGTAAAACCTCTCCGCCGCCCTCCAAGCGGTCAATAATCCACTAGAAAATGTAGTTGGGATACATGAACAGCAATAGACCCTCCAAGCCTAATCTACCCGATGTACCTAAGCCCTCCAAGCTTCTTGCTCCAACGAGGTTGCGCCGAACCTATTTCTTTTCTAGCTTCCCGGATTCCGCTACTTGACCATAGCATCCGCCATCCTTGGCATCTTCCAATGCTTCCCAAAGCTCCAAAAACACTCAACACTCTAAATGGGTGTGGGTAGTGTTTGGATAGAAATCTCCTCTCAATAGGTATGACAATGAGAGAGGGAATGAGAAGAGACTACAAAGATTTCTCTCTAAGAATGAGTAGCTCTCTCTAATTGGGTGGGTGTTTTGAAGAAACCTCTCTTAGGGTTTTTCTTTCTGAATAGCCACACACATTTTGTGGGAATGAGGGGTATTTATACTGGTGTGAGAATGGAATGCGAAGAGTCAATTTTTCCAAAAACAGGGCTGGCTGGCGACTTGACCTCGCGACTTAACTGAGTCGCGAGTTCAAGCTGCGAGCTAGTTAAATGGCCAGTCTGGATTTTTGTCCTGTAGTGCTCCAGCTGGCATGACTGTTCAGTTCCCCTGCATGCTCTGCACGTGTGCAACTTTTGGCGGCTTGCAAGCCGCAAGCTTTTCGCGAGATCAAGCCGCGAGTCCCTGCTTCACTGCACAGTCTTGAGCATTTCTTCACACTCTCTCACACACTACCCTTACATGATTCCCACCTAAATACAAGATTTCTAAGTGCTATATTACAAGCAAATTTGTCACGGAATAAAGCCAACACATGGTTGATTAAATTCAACCTTACAATCTCCCCCTTTGGCTATTCCGTGACAAAACACCCTAAAACAGACTCTAGACTTAAACATGAGGTTGGGAACACTGGCAAAACTCACTCACACCTAAATCTAGAAACTGTACAGCTCTTGAATCATATGAACATGAATCTCCTGAAACACAACAATACACCATGATCATTGTATGCAGAAAAGCATGAAATGCATATGAAGCAAGCAATATGTGATCAAGCAAAGATGGAGTTAAGAAACAAACCATGGCTTGATCAAACAAGCAATCACTACAAGGTAGTGATCACAATGCTCATTCACACTTGGAATGAACACTTGAACATACAAGCTAACAAGAACAATGCAAGTTACTTGTATGCCTAACACTCAACCAATGCATAATACACAAAGTATATGCATCTAGGAACAATCCTACAAGGGCACACGAGTGACAGTACATAAATCAAAATGCAAGACATTTAGATATAAGTACTGATTTCAACATAGCATAAAAAGGCTGCATAAAGCAAGATACATACCATAAAGCCTACAAACTATGCATAAACATTAACCCTAAAAGCTTACATAAGCACATGGGTATAAATCATATTATATTGAATAAAAACTTAAACAATATAAACTAAAAGTGCTTAAAGTTTCTCCCCTTCAAAATGATGAGAAGCTGTGATGCACTAGGAACATGTATACTTGTAACCTGAAACACTTGCACAAAACACATTAGACCCTCAAGGTAAAGCAAGTAATAAAAGGACAAGTATAATGTAACAAGTAAATTGCGATCAAGAGTAAACATGATGTGAAACATGTGAGCAACTTGATCATACACCAAAACAGTCATATAAAAATGACTACAATGATCACATAGCAAAGCAAATGATCATCCGAACATGCATTCCATGTAGCACAATAACATAGGGATATATGCATGTCCAAAACAAAAACATGATGCGATGAGAACCACAAAGCATAACTCAAAGCACCATAAAGCAAACAAGAAAACAAACAGAACAAAGTTTTCTAGTTAACACAGTGTCTTCTTCCCCTTGGTATATGCATCTCTACTATGGAAAATCTCTCCCCCTACAAATGTGCACGAGAAATAGAATTTCTCCCCCTAAGGATGTGCACAAGAGTTATGATCTCTAGAGTATACTCTCCCCCTTTTTGTCAGGAATAGACAAAGGGTCAAGGAGAAAAGAGGGCAAGAGATGAATGTACGAACAATGCCAATGATGCATGAGGGGTGCGAGATGAATGAGAAAATGAAGCTCAATCCTAAGACAAAGTAACATGCTACAAAGCATAAGGTAAACATGACATGCAAGGATGAAGAAATAAGGTAAAGACCAATGCATGACAAAGGTAGCAAAGGTGTGTGCAAGAGGTGGCTAAGTGCAATGCATGACCAATGCATAAAAAATGCACATGTGGGGCAAAGTGTACTAAATACACAACCAACGAACAAAACATGTTCCTAATGAGGAAACATGAGAAACCCCAAAGTTTGGTACTCATCGGAGTCCAACCAAGCGAGAAAATGTCTAAGAAGCATTTTATCAAACACCTAGCATGCACACTATGAACAATAATGTGAAACAATGCATGAACATCATGAAAATCACCCTTAAGACATGTTCTTTCTGCCACAAGGGGCCAACAACCAATGCAAATCAACAAAAGAAACCAATCCCATGAAGAAATTTGACAAAAATTAAGTTTTCCCAACCCCTATGATAAAAATCCCAACCAAGAGCACAAAACTCTCCAAAACATAATCTAAGGATCAAAATCAATGAAAAGAGTTTATAATTACCTTAGAGATGTTAATGGATTGAAAAACCATTCAAATTGGTTGGGTTTAGATGTAAAAATATTGAAAGAGGGGTTTTAGAGAGGATGGGAGAGGTTTAAAACAAGTTTCCCACGAAAAAGCTCTTTAAAAAGCTAATTCTGGACGTCTCGCGACTGGCGAGTCGCGAGCTAAGTCGCGAGTGAGCCGCGAAACCTCTCTGTATGAACTCGCAGCTTAAACTCGCGGCTTGCAAGCCGCCAAACCAAGTAGCCAAAACTGGCAGCTCACGCAAGTAGCCAAAATGAGTGGCCAAAAATTCTGACACTTGTTTTTTCAAAACAGAACATGTTTAAACATTGAAAAACAAAGTAAGCACTAAACATAAACACAAAAAGTGATAAAAATCACTTCCAAAATCATATAAAATGATCAAAAATATTTTTGGATTAATCCATATAAGATTGAGCACACGCACATCACATTTAGACAAGTACAATCTAACAAATGAATAAGACATTCATTGAACATTAGGCAAGTGTGTTGTGTGTGTATCAAATGTGGAATAGTCCTTAGTCTAGAGTGAAGCTTCAATGATCAATTCAATCAAGTCATACACAATTAGTACTAAGTCAAGCGGTCTATCTCAATTATAGAAATGAACATATATGACCTCCCACAAGAAAATGATTACATAAGATTGAAGCTTTTCATTTGGCTTCTTTACAATTCATAATATTTGATCATTTTGAATCAAAACATCTCATTTTGAGATTGATGCCTGAAATTTGTGATATTTCAATTTGATGAACAAGCCTTTGGCTTTTTAGACATCATACATTTTCATATAAGTCGCTTTCCCTTTTTCCTAGTCGAATACTAGTATGTGCGACGGCTTTTGCAGCTCATTATCTCTTTTCATTTTGAGATTTACATTTATTGAGCTCTTTAAGCAATAAAAATAAAAGAGTGGGAAGAGATATAAGCACAAGTCTACGCATGTATCAAAACCAACATGACTATTGACTAATCATTCATGACAAGCTTGAAGATCGATTTACAACAATCACACAAAGATGTCAAGATTTTTCCCACAAAGATATAAGTGAAAAAATAACAAGCTAAGCTCGTAAATGCACAAAACCATTTGTACAAAGGTACAAGGCCAAACTCACATGTGATATGTGCTCAAACATATACGATCAAACTTTTTGAATTTTTCACTTTTTATGTGGTTTTGGATTTTTTACTCACACAAAACAGAAATATAAAAGTAAGATCAAAAACAAAACAATGCATAAAAATGAATGCAAGATGCACAAAATGCATGAAGATATGACATTTAATGCATGAAGGGTCCAACAAAGATCGAAAGAATTAGATCAAGGACCAAAAGAGCAAAAGCTCAACCATAGGAACCCTTCCTCATCCAAACAGAACGATTGTTTGGAATGAGTGTCTCAAGAGAAGTGAGACGAGGGTTGGAAGAATGAGAACCGGAGATGCACATAGTCAAGGAGTTAAGAGCATTAAACATTTTCTTTAACAACATGCTATTTTCACTCAAAACCGGTTTACTCTTTTTAGCACAACTTCCAAAAAGCTCAAGTTTTTCTTTTCTTTTGATTCTTTTAAAAGCATGAAACTTAGAGCATTGAGGTCTTAGATGACCAAAAGCACCACAATGGTGACAAACAATGTGTTTAGGTCCACTATGCTTTTTGGAAAGGGATCTAGCAACATGGTTTTGTTCCCTATTCAACTTATGACATTGAGGTCTTATATGACCAATCACACCGCAATGGTGGCAAGTTGGAACAAACTTAGATCCATTTAAAACCTTAGGTTGAGACCTAAATGAAGGTTTTGACTTAACAGCCTTTCTCTCCACATTTTGATTTCTTTTGTGTGGAGGAACGTACACCGATTTGTCCTTAGAGGTAGAGTACACATTAGGCACAAGATCGGGTACCACAACATGATTGCAACACAAATTATCATCCATTTTATCAATGGGTTCAGCAATCAAACACTTGGCATGCATCTTAAGAGATTCATTTTCACATTTTAACTCATCAACAAGTTTGTTAGACAAAACAAGTTTAGCATCCAAGTCCGTATTCAAACATTCAAACTCTTTTAGCTTTTCAAGAGAATCTTCAGCAAGTTTTTTATGTTTCACAACCAATTTGTTGGATTCATTGAGCTTAGCAATCAAATCATCCTTTTCACAAAATAACTTGCTTAAATTCTTTTGAAACTTCTTAGCATTTTTCTTCAAGAGTTTGTCAACAACACCCATAGATTCAAATAACATGTCATCACACTTATGAGGATTAACACTCATAGAGGCATTTTCACAAACACGTGGCATGATACATTCATCACCAACCAAATCATGCAAAGAGTCATACAAAGCACAATCCATGGCAAATAAACACAAGGGGTCAAGGATCACACTTAGGTAATTAAACCACAACAAGTGTACCCGCTCTGATACCAATTGAAAGTTCAAATATGTGTAAAAACACCCTTGAACGTTTAGACCCCCAATTTACAAAATACCAATTCAAGCTTTATATCAAACAATTAATGTGCGGAACATGAACTAAAGCATAACACAAAATTGGTAAACAATCTAAGCCAATTAAAATCACATCCACAGCAGAAAATAAAAGGCAAAGATAAAGGGAAGAGAGATGCAAACATAAGGATAACACACGATGTGTTATCGAAGAGGAAACCGAAGCCCTCGGCGTAAAACCTCTCCGCCGCCCTCCAAGCGGTCAATAATCCACTAGAAAATGTAGTTGGGATACATGAACAGCAATAGACCCTCCAAGCCTAATCTACCCGATGTACCTAAGCCCTCCAAGCTTCTTGCTCCAACGAGGTTGCGCCGAACCTATTTCTTTTCTAGCTTCCCGGATTCCGCTACTTGACCATAGCATCCGCCATCCTTGGCATCTTCCAATGCTTCCCAAAGCTCCAAAAACACTCAACACTCTAAATGGGTGTGGGTAGTGTTTGGATAGAAATCTCCTCTCAATAGGTATGACAATGAGAGAGGGAATGAGAAGAGACTACAAAGATTTCTCTCTAAGAATGAGTAGCTCTCTCTAATTGGGTGGGTGTTTTGAAGAAACCTCTCTTAGGGTTTTTCTTTCTGAATAGCCACACACATTTTGTGGGAATGAGGGGTATTTATACTGGTGTGAGAATGGAATGCGAAGAGTCAATTTTTCCAAAAACAGGGCTGGCTGGCGACTTGACCTCGCGACTTAACTGAGTCGCGAGTTCAAGCTGCGAGCTAGTTAAATGGCCAGTCTGGATTTTTGTCCTGTAGTGCTCCAGCTGGCATGACTGTTCAGTTCCCCTGCATGCTCTGCACGTGTGCAACTTTTGGCGGCTTGCAAGCCGCGAGCTTTCCGCGAGATCAAGCCGCGAGTCCCTGCTTCACTGCACAGTCTTGAGCATTTCTTCACACTCTCTCACACACTACCCTTACATGATTCCCACCTAAATACAAGATTTCTAAGTGCTATATTACAAGCAAATTTGTCACGGAATAAAGCCAACACATGGTTGATTAAATTCAACCTTACAAATAGTATTACTTTTTCTTTAAAGTAATTATGCAATTTGAATAATCTTTTGTGTCATTTATTGGTATATAGTCTGTTCCACACATTGATTTCTTCCTAATTTAGTAACGATCAATTTGAACCATGTATATTAATTTATCTTTCAATAAAGCAATTGTAAAATTTTAATAAGTTCCTACTTAGATCTATTGGGGAAAATGGGCAAATACCCTTTTCGCACAAATTATACAGCGTTTTGCCCCCTTTTGCAAACTAATTAGGGAAATGCCCCTCTTTTGAAACTCAATTTTGTAAAAATCGAGTTTCAATTTAAAACTCAATTTTTGGACAATCGAATTACTACAAACTAAAAATTAAAAAAAAAAAAAAAAAAAAAAATTTACTGGAACTCGAGCTCCATGAACTCGAGTTCCATGCAATTTTTTAAAGCCCTATAGTGGCGTTTTAAAACATGCAAGTTTTTTTCTTAAGTTTGATCGCTCCATATGGAGCTTTATAGTGGCTTTTTAAAACATGCAGTTTTTTTCTCAAGTCTGATCACTCCATAGGGAGCCCTATAGTGGCGTTTTAAATACCTATAGTGGCGTTTTTTATGGAACTCGAGCTCAATGAACTCGAGTTCCATGCAATTTTTTTTTTTTTTTTTTAATTTTACCTGTAGCTGCATTTCATGGAGGCCTATAGTGGCGTTTTTTTATGGAACTTGAGCTCCATGAACTTGAGTTCCATGCCTTTTTTTTTTTTTTTTTTTAAGTTTGATCGCCCCATAACTCGATTGTCCAAAAATCGAGTTTTAAATTGAAACTCAATTTTTAGAAAATCGAGTTTCAAAAGAGGGGCATTTCCCTAATTAATTTGGGAAATAGGGCAAAACCCTGTATAATTTGTGTGAAAAGGGCATTTTCCCATTTTGGACTAGATCTATTTGGTATATTGCTTGTTACATATATTCCATCCTTTTGAATTCAGGAACTATCATTTCCAAAGAATGTAGCCATTTTTCTCTTTTGAATGAAACAATTGCGTAATTTGAATAAGTTTGAGTGTAGCTTTATGTTGTATGCTATTTTTGGTCTATATATTTTATTTTTCTTAATTCAAAGCTGATTGCGTTTGAGCAACATAATGTCCTCTTAGTTTCCCATTAAGGCAACTTTATAATTTGAATCAGTTCTGGTGTGACTTTGTTTTGTATAACACTTCTTCCATATATTCTATTCTTCCTAATTCAGCAATGTAATTTGTAATGAAACCCAAGGTTCTAGAACAAAATTTGGAATTTATTTTTTTATTCATATTTAGATAAAATTACTTCAAGTCTCTTTCAGATTGATTCTTTTTTTCTTTCTTTTTTTTTTCTTTTTTTAAAATAAAAAAGTATATATATATATATATATATATATATATAAACATTTATAAAACATAAAACAAAAAGAAAAAGAAAGAATCTATACATATTAGTGATGGAACAATTTATTTGATGATTTCATCTTTAAGTAACAATTGTTACTTTAGAAAAGGTCGAAAGTGTAATACTAGACAACGCCTAGTTTATCGATGCCCATGATGATTTGTATCCTCCTTTCCTACTTGTAAAGAAGAAAAATTGTCCCATTACTAATGACTGAGGAAATTGTATACATACAAGAACCCAGATTATGCATCATAACTTATGCAGCCATCAATTCCTTGTGGTTTCATTTCCATGTAGAGGATATCTCCAAAAAATCTGTTTTCATTTCCTAGTTTTTTTTTTTGGTAAAAGACATGGAGAAACTGACACATAAATTATTCTTATTCAAGTTCAATAAAATCCAATAAATAGTGGTTAGAGAGATAAGGAGTTTGTGTTCAACCATGGTGCTCCATTTTGTATTGTTTCGTTTTTTTTTACTTTTACATAGGAACGCATGGAGATGGAGAATATATATTTGATTGGTAATAAAATTCATTAGATAAATATATATTTGTTTATATAACGTGAGGTGAAAAAAAAAAAAAATGAAAAACTTGATATGTTAGTGATTTTGGTTTTTTTTTTTTTCAAATGTTTGTTTTGTTATTTATTTATTTATTATTTTTTTTAGAATCAACGGATGTTAGCACAATCCAAATGCGCATGCGTACTTAATTTGCACAATATATAGGATACTTCTAGTTCTAGTCACTGTGACTATTAAAAACCAGCACAAACTGCTAAGCACTCTCACTTGTTGAATTCAAAGAAAGAATAAGAGACACTAGTATATATGTTAGTTAAGGGTAAGTTAGCCTATTAGTAATTAATTTGTGCCTTTATTTTCTTATTATGTTTTTCATTGATTGCACTCTTCTGTTTTACTGCATATTTAGTACGTAACTGACAAATGCATATGTATGCGTGTGCCATTCTTCAGTGGTGACCGCTTTGATCGTCGCAAGGATGTGGAAGGTGTTCCAAATTTTCCCAGAAAGTTTGAGAACAATTTTGAACCAACGGGGGATACAAGCTATGGTGATAATTAGCCTTAGCTTTCAAAGCATCCTCATGGTGATGGGCTATAGGAGAAGGTATACTTCAACCTACAGGCTCAACATGGTTCTGTGGGTTACCTATCTGTCAGCCAGGGACGGAGCCAGGACTTGGAATTAGGGGAGGTAGAAGTATAAACAAAAAAAAAAACAAAAAAAAATTTGAAACTCCAAATAAACATTCATTTAATGAACCATCAACAAAGAAAAATACACAAAATTATTGTTTTTTAAGATATTACAATGCAGTTATTTATGAAAATGGAACTCGCTGTCTTTTTAAATCTTCGAAATCATCTATGATTGAATCCATACTAATTGTCGCAGCAATGTCCCTTTCAATGAATAACATAATAGCATCTGACAAAAACTCATCTTCCATTTTGTTGCGAAGGTCAGTTTTGATGACATTCATAGCTGAAAATGCTCATTCTGTAGTTGTAGTAGAATTGGGACGAGTAAGTACAAGCTTGACCACTCTATAAATAAGCGGATAGTATTATGATTTTCTAGTTCTCACCATCCATTGGCACAATTCAGAAATATTTTTCAAATTCTTGAACCCTGAATGTTGAACTACATCATACTTATAAAGATCAAGTTCCTTTTTCAAATCGTTCTTTTCATCATCTGTGAAGTCTATTGGATAAAAATTATCTACCAATGAACAAATATCATTGACTCGAAAAGATTCATATGCCTCTCGAGGGTCTAAAGCTGAGCTAAGCGTAAGTAACTCCATGGCATGCTCATTAAACCGATGATTTAGTTCCTGTAATTGAGAATCTATTCCTGCATTAAAAATATCTACTTTATAATAATGCCCATTTCTAAAGTCCTCTTGTTGATGATGAGATCGACCAAATCTTGCAACATAACAAGCATTCATATCAAGGACATCTAAACCACGTTCCTTACAAAATGATATCATAGTAGCTAGTAAGTCATCCCATTTCTCATCTCTAAATTGTTAAATAAGTTTTTTGGTGGATGAAACTAAATGCGTAGCATTTAAAATGTCTTGCGATTGGTTTTGCAAATCTTGACAAAGTTTATCTGTGATCCCCATAGTTTCATTAACAAAATGCAAGATGAAGACAAATTCAAATGAAATTAATACCTCATAAGCAGACTCTGCTTCTACTTTTTGTGAAGAATTTCCTTCATCCATAATTTTTAGTAGAACTTCACATGTTGGACTAAATAACTTTATCAAGTTAGAAACTAATTTATAATGCGAACCCCAACGAGTATCTCCAGGTTGCTGTAAAGTGACCATCTTATTAAGTCCTTTCCCAGTCTTAAGCTCTTCAATATCAATCAAATATGCAATGTTAGAAGCTCTAGCAATTTTTAATTGCTCAATACGTTTGCATGAAGCACGAATATTATTGATAACCAAAATCAATTTAGTGAAAAATCTATTAAGAGGGACAACTGCTTTTGATGCTTCTACTAATGCCAATTGTAAGCAATGTGCAAAACAATGAATGTAGTAAGCATATGGACAATCATTCAAAATCAAAGCTTGTAATCCATTCCACTCACCCCGCATGTTGCTTGCACCATCATATCCTTGCCCCCGAATGTTTTGGATATCTAAGCAATAATCAGAAAACAAATAATATATCTCCTTTTTAAGGGATACTGCTCCAGTGTCAACAACATGAACAATCCCAAAAAATCGTTCTTGCACAAAGCCATTTGTATCAATATATCTTAAAACCACAGCCATTTGCTCTTTCATGGACTCATCACGAGCTTCATCAACCAATATGCAAAACTTTGCATCACCAATTTCTTCCCTAATTGCCTTCTTCACTTTGGTTGAAATAACATGTAGAATTTCTTTTTGAATCTAAGGTGATGTGTAGGTGGCATTTTTTGGAGCTTTTGCCATTATTTCAACAATATTATTATTATAGCCTACCATCAAATCCAATGTCGTAAGAAAGTTTCCCCGATTGGTTGAAGTAGAGCATTCATCTCGACCTCTAAAAGCAATAGCTTGCAAGGAAAGATGTCGAACAACATCAATTGAAGCCTTCAATCGTATTTGATTATTTGCAATTTGTTCTAAAGTGAAATTGCTCACTACCTTGTTTATGTGTTGAGACTGGTTCATTAAATCTAGACACGCTTTATGGCCAATTCTATGAGTGGAGTTAAGATCTTTCCCCATAAGAAGAATAAAAGAACAACTTTTACCATTTTTAACTTTCTTCCAACTCTTAAATCCATTAACTGTGAATGCATTTTGTTCATCATGCCCAGTTGGCTTATGAAAGAGAAAGCATGGTAGACAAAAAAGCGGCATCTTTTTTAGGAGAATATTCAAGCCATGGCTTAAAGCAATCATCTTCATACCAAGAAACTTGAAAGCTTCGACCCTTCTCAAATTTTAAAATTTTTTTAAAACGAGGCTGGTATGGACCCAACTTAATGTAACGTCACCAGATCTCATCTCGTTGATCAACATGATAAGTATATATTTTTCTACGCAATCCAAGATATCTCATCTCGCTGATCAACATGATAAGTATATATTTGTCTACGCAATCCAAGATCAGGTTCTAATTGCAATGACCTCATATCAACCTTTTGAAATTTTGTTTGAGAATTTTGCTCAATAGGGACATCAAGATTTTCCTCAACAGGTTCATCAAGATTTTCCTCAATTGGGACGTCGAGATTTTCCTCAATTGGGACATCAGGATTTTCCTCAACATTAGTAGTTGGCAATGTTGCACCACCAGTATTAACTTCTAAATCATTTGAAACTTTTCTTTTGAAAAAATCAAATATGGTAGTTGACTTTTTCATAATCTACAAATAAAATATAATTTGAAATTATTATGTTATTATATGGTCAATAATCTACAATCATTACACACAATAGACAAATACTATGCATACAAACATTCAACAATTAACCAATAAATTTTAAAGTTACAAATAATCTCTTTAATTATTTATCCAACTTTAATGTTTTAAAAGACACTAACTAAAAGACAGAAACACTAAAGACAAAACTACCAAAAAAAAAAAAAAAAATCACAAAACACAGGCTCTTCACTATAAAAAAAACAAAAAAAAAACAAAAAACAAAATATCAATGGCTTGTTGACTGTTGCGTGTTTAGTTGTATTTGTCAGATCAGATGCAACTTTTTCAATTATAAAAGAATGCTAAAGACAAAGATGAAAGATGGGTCTTGGTTCAGTTTTTATTTATCTCTCTTTTAACTCTTTCTATAATATGTCTTTAAGTCTCAAGTCTCTCCATCCTAGCCCCCAGGCTCCCAGGCCCTAGCCGCTCAGTGTCCCTATCCCTGACTGGCTGACTACCTTTGCTTCTGCCGCTGCCGATTTCCTCTCCTCTGTGTTCAGCCGTAAGTTAGGTTTTCCCTTCTTTTTTTTTGGAATGGTTTAGAAATCCCCTTCTTTTTCCCCTTTTATCATATGTGTGAGGTAAGTTGGATGTTTCCTACTCCTAGGTTAGGTAGATATCTAATTAGAACTGGCTCTAATTTTTTTTTTTTTTTTTGGTGTTGTTTGGGTTTAATTTTTATTGGTGGGCTAATATATATATATATATATATATATATATATATATTTGTAGCATTTAAAAATATCAATAATATTATTAAGGGGGGCAAAGTGCAATTTTATTGAAACAAATTGCTAAAAATAATATATTATATATATACTAATTTTTTTTTTGAAAATATGGAGGGGGGGGGGCACTGCCCCCCCAGGTCCAAGAGTAGCTCCGTCCCTATTATTAGCAGACTAGTTTGCAATAGTGGCACTGAGTATTATCTCAAAAAATTTAGGAGAAAAGCCAATTGATCCAGAGCTCATCATGACAGCATTCTGGGCTCCATTTTTTTTGTTGCACCTTGGTGGTCTAGACATCATTACAGCCTACTTTTTGGAAGACAATACGTTGTGGCAGAGGCACGCTCTATCATTAGTGAGCCAGGTTATAGTGGGTGGCTATATCTTCCTTAGAGCCTGGAAAAATACACATTTGAATTATATAGCAGCTCCCATGTTTATTCTAGGGTTAATCAAGATTGGTGAGAGAATTTGGGTTCTGAGGTCTGCAAGCAGTGAAAACTTCATGCTCAGTAAACCTGATCCAAGCCCCAATTATGCCAGATACATGGAAGAATACCTCTCAAAGAAAGAGGAAGGTGTTAGGTTCTAAGGATTTAGGATCTAAATGTACTAGAACTTCAATATGTAATGTTGGCAAACCATGATCAAAACTTAGAGTCTAGATTTAGGCTATTCAAAGAATGTTTATTGTGAAGTTGGAATCAAGTAATTGTAGAAAATTACTGTTCACTTTCTACAAGGCTCGATCAATCGAAAATTAGACTCGATCGATTGAAGCTCGTGCAAAATGTTTTTCTGCAGAATTTTCCAACTCAACCCAAGCCCATATGACGTGTAGGGTTTTATAAAAGGAAAAACCCTAGCCACGTTTTTATGTTGTTGTTTATGCTGTGTGTGTGAATCTCTTGTGGGATCTAGAGTTGTTCGCCTTCATACACACTTAGAGTTATCAAGATCAAGATTGATTTCGAGAGCTTGGTGATCGCTTTAGTTGCTGCATAAAGAGCTTAAAGAAAAACACAAGTGAGAGTACTTGTGATTGCTATGAATCCAAGAAAGAAGTAGTCCGTGGACTCAGAGCTGTCACGTCGTCATGGTAGTAAGTTTTCTACTCGAGGTAGTAATAGGATGTTAGTGGTCTAAGTCGCTATTGTAAGACTTCAATTCTTTTATAGTGGATCTGTTTTACCTTGAAGATAGCTAGGTTAAATCCTCCCCAAGTTTTTTACCAATTTGGTTTTCCTGGATTATCATATCGTTGTGTTCTTTATTTTCCGCATTATTTACATGATATGATTTGAATAATTTACCTAAGTAATCACTTGGCTAAATAACTAGGTTAATCAACTTGTGTTTTAAGGGGTCTAAAAACGTACAAGTGGTATCAGAGCGGGTTAGCTCTAGTATTTAGATCCTTTGATCTAAAAATTGATCCTTAACCCCTGTTGTCATGGAACACGATCACTCTCTTGTGATCCCACCTCATTTTGATGGGAACAACTATGCCTATTGGAAAGTAAGGATCAAAGCATTCCTGAAATCTAACAATGAGAGAGTCTAGAATTCTATTGAAAACAGATAGGAGAAGCCCACTACTCCTGTTTGTGAGTGGCAAACTTCTGAGAAAGAAGCAACCACTTTTAATAGCAAAGCCATGAATGCTATTTATAATGTTGTTTCTATGGAGGAATTCAAGAGAATTTCTAATGTTGAGGTTGCTCATACAGCGTGGAATATTCTCCAAACTGTGGATGAAGGTATAAAGGTAGTTAAGAATAACAAACTGTAGCAGTTAACTACTAGATTTGAAAGTATTAGAATGTCTGATGATGAATGTTTTGATGAATTCTATGCTAAACTGAATAATATTGTTAACTCTGCTTATAATTTGGGTGAAATCTATGATCAACCTAAGATTGTTAGGAAGATACTTAGATCCTTGACTGAGGACTTTAGACCCAAAGTGACTGCCATAACCGGAAGCAAGGATGTGGACTCCATCCCTATTGATGAACTTGTAGAATCTTTCTAATCCTATAAGTTAGACCTACCCAAGACAAACTGTTGGGAAATTTAGACCCCGGTTGATAGAATTAACAAGTTTTAAACCCAAGTTGTTAATTAGACTTATTATCAATAAAACTTGTTAAAATAAACAAACATCAATATCATGTCAAAATCATGCAGTGGAAAAATAAATAAGACAAGATATGATAACCCAGGAAAACCAATGAAACCAACCAGTTTCACAGTAAAAAACCTGGGGGGGAACCTTCACAAAAAACAATCCACTATAGTAAAGAGAAGTTTCAGATCTAGTACAAAACCTTTGTCCTTAGACTCTACAATCTCCGTAGATGAACTCACAGTAGAAACCTTCTACTGCTTCAGAACCTCTGAACTCTTCAATATATAAACGCCACCCTTTGATGCACGAATCCTAGTACGTGACTAACCAATTGCGCGGATCCCAGTACGCAACTTAATCACCAACTAGAAGAAGATTGTTGGCTACAAAGTTCTTCACTTCATCAACAATGAAGATCAAGAAGCACTTGGTTACAAAACCCTAAGGCGCAAAAACGCAGTAGCTTCTTTTAGAGAGAATAAGGCATCGGTCACCTTTTGCATATGTTCTCCTTGTTTTCTCTTATGTGACGACCTCTAAAATAAGCCTTATATAGGTCTAGGGTTGTGAGAAAAGAAACCCTACACAAATACAAAAGCCTGGCCCAAAAATCAGATCTGAAAATTCTGATTTCCGTAACCTCGATAGATTGCAGGTGTCGAGAAGATGTCGAGGTTTAAACTTTGACAGATACAGCTATCAAGGAGGTGTTGAGAAGGTGTCGAGGAGACAGAAGCTTTCTCGATCGATCCACCAGCTATCGAGAGGTGTTAAGCTATCTGTCCACAACTGTCAAGCTATCTATCTAGCTTTAATGAACTGCTTTTCTTCACTTGTTTCTTGGTCCAATCTTCATGGCTTTAATACTAGACTTGAACAACATGTTTCTTGAAGTAATAAACACATTCTAGATCTACCCAATTACAAGTAAAGTGCGTTTTGTCAAAGGATTAGCCAATTACACAAAATATGTCCCTAACAATCTCCCCCTTTGGCAATCCATGACAAAACTACAACAAACAAATGAACATATGAGAAAAGTCATAAATCATTCAACTCATATTCACTTGTTGAATACAATAAAATCTATCCTAACACAAACTCTTGAAAAAACTTTGCAAGAAGAGAGTTTATGGCAAGTAGACTCTGACAACCTGTATTTCTAAAACATTTTAAACAAAACTCATCAAGGCATCTTTGTGTGAAACAAAAATAATAGATTGCATACAAGTATAAGAAACATGTGTATAAAGAGCGAAAAGAAACAACACATGAAGGGGTAGGTGAAAGAAAAACATACATCAATATAAATAAAGAGATAAGTACAATGTATGTCTATAAATGGTCACAAGACTAGTGTACAAGAAGAAGGAGGTAAGCACTCCCCCTAACAAGATGAAACACATCTCCCCCTTACAAGGAATGTATTTCTCCCTCTAACATATAGAATCTTAAAAAGAAACCACATATTCTCTACAATTTCTCCCCCTTTTTGTCATGATTGACAAAAGGTACAGGAAGCTATAAAGCTTCACCCGAGAAACATAAAGATGATCAAGGGGGCACAAAGAATCCATAAAAATGCATGAATGTAATGAAATAAGATGTTATGGATGACAAGATAATAGAAAGATGCAAAACACACACACACACATACTAAACAAGTCTAACCAATTTTATATTTCAAAAACAAGTCAAGACAGTTTAGTGAGCATACATTAACACATGTAAAACTTTGTGATGGCCAAATCACATTGTACCTACACATGTATCAAGAATAGCAAAGAATATTGTGTGTTGTGTGTGAAAAACATCGCAATATTGCATAAGTGTATACATGTTATGATAATTTGAGATATGAGAAAATCTTTAACTTACACGCAATCATAACTGCTTGATGGGGACTATCACCTTTGAGGTACATCCTATAACTCCCACATTTCCTATAATACACGCTTGCAATCATTTTTAAAGCATTTTTTATCTTTTTTGCTTTTGATTTTTCTTTGCATATTTTTCTTTTAAACATATCATGCATGGGCTTATTAGAGAGAGAAAAGAAATACCCAATGATATTTGACATTCAAATTTTGCTATGCCTAAGCACACAAATGTCATTGACACTGCACTTTTGCTATGCCGAAGCATACAGGTGTCTTATTATGATTGGCGGGCAACAGTGGTGAGATGGTTATTTATGCCTTTCTCTCAGGATTTTTTAGTCCTTCCCGTCAAAAAAAGTGATATGCATGTTAAGTTTAAGAGACAACTTAATCATACTCATCACAAACATGAGCCACAAAGCTCACTTGCTTAGTTATGCATAGAGATGCTCATCTAAGCTACAAACGATACAAAGTTTAGAAGACTTTGTTTCAATGGCCATCCAAGGTACACAAGTACCAACGTACACAAAACACACACTGTTTTTGTATTTTTCTAATTTTTCAATTTTTATTTTGAAAAACAAACAAAATAAAGACTAAACAATCAAACAAAAACAGACAACCACATGAAAGCATGAAAGAAAGATGCATATGCATGAAGGCATGATAGAAAGGTGCAGATGCATGAAAGCATGATTCCAAAAGAGATAAGAAATCAAGCAAAGAGAGTCCTACTTTAGATAGAAAGAATTAAAGCAGAGGATAACAGAAAAGACAATTAAGTCTTAGGCTCCTTTCTCTCCCACACAGCACGAGTCTTTGGCCATGAAGATGAAAAGGCACATGTCCTAGTATGTCTACTCAAGGACATGGAAGAATTAAAATTCTCCTGAATTGAGTTAAAAAGCTCAAAACTTTTAATAACTCTCCTAACAAATGTGTAGGTCCTTGAGAGGAAACTTGTGACCGTTTGGACAATTGCTTATGAGGATACAACTTAAAGCAATTAGGACGAATGTGTCCAAAAACACGACAATGGTGACAAACATGAGGTCTAACAAAGGATTTAGAATTAGCCAAAACAGTTTTGGATTTTATACCTTTATCACCTTTCTCAGATTGTGTCACAAAGACAATCCTTGATCCAGAAGCTGTGGAAGAGGACGGGCCAGAAGAAATAGCATATCCTAATCCAGTCTTGTCAGATTTAGGCTTTTGAGCACTCAAGACCTCATCAAGCTTTGCACTAGACATCCTCTCTATTTGAGTTCTAGCTTGACTAAGCTCAACTTCAAGATTCTTGACATTTTCTTCTAATGAGGTGTTCTCCACAACAAGAGTCTCAACTAACCTTGTAGTCTCATCTAGTTTGACTAACAAATCAGTTTTTTCTATCTTTACCTCATTAAGCTCTTTTCTACAAAGATGAGAAGTCTTTTCAGATTTTATGAATTCAGTGCATAGCTTATCATAGGCTTCCTGAAGGGTCATCTTCTTGGATACTTCATCATCAGAAGAATCCTCACTGTCACTAGCACTTTCCACAATCACCTTATTGGTTGAGGCAGTAAAGGCCATAACGTGACTACATTCACCCACATACTCATCAGAAGAGTCATCCTTAGTATCACTCTAGGTAGCAACCAACCCTTTATCTTTGGATTCCTTGGTCTTTTCCTTCATGAGATAGTTTGGGCACTCTATCCTCATATGACCAAAACCTTTGTACTCATGGCATTGGATAGGGGGGGTTTCTTATTCTTTCCCTTCCTTAAGGATTTAGGTTTCCTAGGAGGTTTGCCTTTATCCTTTTTCCTAAACTGAAGAAGCTTGATAATCTCATCAGTTATGAAGGTTAGATCCTCATCCTCATCATCATCTTCATCTTCATCTTCACTTTTAGAGTCCTCAATCTCTTCCTCTATACCCTTAAGAGCCAAGTTTTTACTCTTTCCACGTTTTCCCATTAAACCTAATCCCATCTCATAGGTTTGAAGGTTCCCTACAAGCTCAGTCAAAGGAATTTGATCAATGTGCTTTGCTTCTTCAATGACAGTGATCTTGGCATGGAATCTTTCAGGTAAGGACCTAAGGATTTTCCTAACAATCTTGGATTCTACAATACATTCTCCAAGGTTGAAAGAAGAATTCACAATATCCTTGAGTTTAGCATAGAACTCATCAAAGGTCTCATCCTCCTCCATCCTTATTTCTTCAAAACTACTAATGAGTCTTTGAAGCTTCACAGTCTTTACTGCCTTGGTACCTTCAAAGGTGGTCTCAAGAATGGTCCATGCTTCCTTGGCAACTTCCGTGGATGATATTTTCTTGAATTCATCATTGGTCACCCCACAAAACAAAGCATTCAAGGTCCTACTGTTGAAATTTGCCGCTATGATTGTTGCATCATTCCAATCTACCGGCGCTTCCTTTGGATTAATCCAGCCAACTTCAACAGCTTGCCATACCTGTTCACCTAGAGCCTGCAAAAAAACTTTCATACGAACTTTCCAATACGCATAATTAGTTCCATCAAATAAATGAGGAATAAAAAGAGATTGTCCACGATCCATAACAACAGGAGTCAAGGATCACACTCAGGAAATTAATCCAATCAGAGTAAACCCGCTCTGATACCACTTGTTGGGAAATTTAGACCCCGGTTGATAGAATTAACAAGTTTTAAACCTAAGTTGTTAATTAGACTTATTATCAATAAAACTTGTTAAAATAAACAAACATCAATATCATGTCAAAATCATGCAGCGGAAAAATAAATAAGACAAGATATGATAACCCAGGAAAACCAATGAAACCAACTAGTTTCACAGTAAAAAACCTGGGGGGAAACCTTTCCAAAAAGTAATCCACTATAGTAAAGAGAAGTTTCAGATCTAGTACAAATGTTTGTCCCTAGACTCTACAATCTCCGTAGATGAACTCACAACAGAAACCTTCTACTGCTTCAAAACCTCTGAACTCTTCAATATATGAACGCCACCCTTTGATGCACGAATCCTAGTAAGTGACTAACCAATTGCACGGATCCCAGTACGTGACTTAATCACCAACTAGAAGAAGATTGTTGGCTGCAAAGTTCTTCACTTTATCAACAATGAAGATCAAGAAGCACTTGGTTACAAAACCCTAAAGCACAAAAACGCAGTAGCTTCTTTTAGAGAGAATAAGGTATCGGTCACCTTTTGCATATGTTCTCCTTGTTTTCTCTTATGTGACGGCCTCTAAAATAAGCCTTATATAGGTCTAGGGTTGTGAAAAAAGAAACCCTACACAAATACAAAAGCCTGGCCCAAAAATTAGATCTGAAAATTCTGATTTTCGTAACCTTGATAGATAGCAGGTGTCGAGCAGGTGTCGAGAAGGTGTCGAGGTTTAAACTTCGACAGATATAGCTATCGAGGAGGTGTCGAGGAGATAGAAGCTTTCTCAATCGATCCACCAACTATCGAGAGGTGTTAAGCTATCTTTCCACAGCTGTCGAGCTATCTGTCCAGCTTTAATGAACAGCTTTTCTTCACTTGTTTCTTGGTCCAATCTTCATGGCTTTAATACTAGACTTGAACAACATGTTTCTTGAAGTATTAAACACATTCTAGATCTACCCAATTACAAGTAAAGTGCGTTTTGTCAAAGGATTAGCCAATTACACAAAATATGTCCCTAACACAAAAAAATTTAAATCAGTGGCTCTGAAGTCTGTTGATGATGTTGATGAGAATGGATTTGATGATGAACTCTCTGCTACAGAGATTGCTTATCTTGCCAAGAACTTTAGAAACTTTCTTAGGAACAATAACAGAAGGGCAAGAGGTAAAAACAATGTTGAACCTAGAAATTTTAGGAGAAATGAAACCATTAAAGTGAACAATACTGAAAAACATAAAGAGAAAGTAGGTCAAACCTCTAATAATTCTATGGGTCAACAATGTTTTGATTGTCAAGGGTATGGTCATGTGAAATCAGAATGTCCTACATTCTTGAGATCAAAGGGTAAAGCTATGGCTGTAACCCTTAGTGATAATGAAGTTTCTGATAATGAGTCTGGTAGTGATGAGGATGGAAACTTCATTGCTTTCACAACTACTGCTATAGTTGATGAAAGTGTTGTGGTTGACGAGAACCCTTCTGATGGGAAACTCTCTGAGAATGCTGATTTGCAAGAAGCTTGTAATAAACTTTGCAAGGTTGCTACAAAGGATGCTATGAATGTTGATTTAGGTTTATAGAAAATTGTTTCTCTTGAACTTGATAAGAAAAATTTGCTATTGAAATTGTTTGATGCTAATAAATTACTTGATAAGGTGAAGACTGAGAACATGTTATTGCTTGATAAAGTTAAGAATTTAGAACTTGAATCAGCATGTTGAGTATTCAGAAGTCTCCCTTAGACAAAATTGGTCTAGGTTTTGAAGATAGCATCTCTGTGCCTAAAACTCACTCCACAAACTTTGTTGCTTCTTCTGAGCCTTCCGTGAGTGAGACTGTCAAGCCAGTAGAAGTTACACCTCCTAGGAAGATAAGGGTTGATCTTAAAGAGTCTAAGCCTAAGAATCCTACCATTTCTAAGGATAAAGAGCATAACAGACCTTTATGGGTTTTGTCATTTTTGTGGAAAGACTGGACACATTTGTCCAAACTGTTTCAAGTTGCAAGTTGCTAAGCAAGCAAATAAACCAAAAGTACTTGTGCCTCAAGCACAAGATCCCATGGTACTTATTAGTGAGTTGGTAAAGTCTTTAAACCTTTATTCCAATCTTGGAGTTACTCATCATTCTAATATGAATAATAACTCCAATGCAAAAGTTGCATCTAAAAAGTTTTTGATACAAAAGGCTCGATCTAATTGAGTCTTTTTGACATGGTCCTTGTGCTTCATCTCTCTATTCTTTGTGACCATTCTCCTTTGTTGTTTTTGTTTTCTTTGTTTCTAGGATTTGTATTGCATAACATTCATGCATTTCATGTTAGGTTGTTTTTGTTATTATTTTCAAAAAAATAAAATAAAAAAAAGGGAAAAGGAAAGAAAAATGTGTTTTGCATTATTTTTCTTGGATTTGAAATCAAGGTTGGTCATATTATCTTTACATAACATGTTTATGTACCTTGTTTAGCTTGGATGAACTTATTTTATTGCACTTTACTAGTTTGAGCTTTGTAGTGCATGTTGTGTGGGAGATGTTTATAGTTTTTGATCACTTGATCTTGATCTTGAAGTCACATGCCTTTGATTATTGGACTTGAACTTAATGAGAAAGACATAAATAACCATCTCACCATTTTTCACTAGCCAATCATGAAAACCTTAGTGCATATTATAAGATTTTGTACTCGAGAAAGTGTAGCACATGCACAAAAAAAACATAAGGTGTAGCCTCTGTTTAATACTAAAATTGGTATGTACATTATTGGGCTATAATTAAATCACAATCAAATAAAATTGGTGTGTACATTATCTTGGATATTTTAATAAGTTTCTAATCCAATAAAATTGGTGTGTACATTATGAGGCAAATCAAGAAACTTACATGATTACAAGCTTGTTTTCTAGGAGATGTGATAGTTATATGATGTAACTCTTTAAGTGATAGTCTTTGAATGTTCAAATAGTGTGTAAAACACCTATGAACGTTTAGACCCTCAATTCACAAATTACCAACACAAGCTTATAATCAAACAATGTATGTGCGGAATATGAAAATAAGCTAAAACAAAATTGGTAAAACAATCTAAACCGAAATTAATCACAACGACAACAGTAATTAAAAGACAAAGATTAAAGGAAGAGAGATGCAAACACAAAGACAACACAGCGATGTGTTATCGAAGAGGAAACTGAAGTCCTCAGCGAAAAACCTCTCCGCCGCCCTTCAAGCGGTCAATAATCCACTAGAGAATAAAGTTGGGATACATGAATAGCAGAAGACCCTCCAAGCCTAATCTACCTAGTGCACCTATGCTCTCCAAGCTTCTTGCTCCAACAGAGTTACGTCGAACCTTGTCTTCTCTAGCTTACCAAATCCTGCAATCGCCCATTACATCAACTAAAATGAATTGATCCCTTCTTAACTGCTTTCCAAGCACCGAAAAGCCTTCTCACAGATATGGGTATGGTGAGATAAGGATTTGGCTAATATACCTCTCAAGGATATGTCAATGGAGAGGGTGAAAGTAGAGGAATTTGGAGAATCAAAGGATAAAGATTGTGGATGAGTCAATCTTGTTTTTCTCTAGGGTTTCTCTCTCAAAATTCTCTCTGGAAGCTCTCAACATTTCGTGGGTATAAGGGTATATATAGTAGGGTGAGTGAGGAATGCGAAGAGTCAGTTACAACCAAACAGGGCGTTCTGGCAACTCGAGCTTGCGACTGGAACGAGTCACGAGTTTGAGTTACGAGCTAATTGCCTTGCCAGACTGAAGGTTTTGTCCTATAGTGCAACAGCTAGCGTGACCCTTCAGCTTCCCCTACATGCTTCACACGTGTGCCATTCTGGCGACTTACCAGTCTTGAGCCAGTCATGAGGCTCTTCTTGATTGCACACTCTTAAGCTTTTCTTCACTCTCTCACACACTACCCTTACATGATTCCCACCTAAATACAGGGTTTCTAAATGCTGAATTACAAGAAAATTTGGTACGGAATAGAGCCAACAAAATGATTAAATAAATTCAACCTTATAGTCTCTTTCAAACTTATGTGATGAATTTTGAAGAAATTGTGATTGATTACTATCTACATATCACCTCACATGTATCTCAAGCTATTACTAGTTACACACACTACACAAGTTACTCTTTGCTAAACTTAGTACATTATATTGTGTGTGATCTCGTTATGGCAATCAAAGATTAAAAGTTCATTGATTTTAATGCAAAATGTGTTTAAAGTTTGAGATTTGAGGACAAATTGATTGAAAATCTTGTTTTTGGAAGATTTGGGTTAAATTCAAGGGTTTTTGAAAAACTTTTCATCTCATACTCATGCATTCTATTCATAAAACATTGTGCTTTGAGGAGTTTTTGTATTAAAATGCTCTGTTTTTCAAAAAATTGATTTTTCCAGATTTTCAATCTATTGAACCTATTGTTCGACTGATCGAAATTGCGATAAAAAACTAGGTTTGAATCTGCCTGGCTCGATTACTGCTCGATTAATGCTAGATTGATCGAATGTAATTTTCAATCGATCGAATCTAATTCTCGATCGACTGAAAATCCTTCAAAGAGTTTTTTTTAAAACAAGCTTTTTCACTTGTTCTTCACTTTTTCAAACTTTTCAAAAAGCTTTTCTCTCTCTCTCTCTCTCTCTCTCTCTCTTCGACCGATCCATATTCAAGTCAAATTTTTGTTGTTTTCCTTCCAAATTTTTCTCAAGGTTTTTGTCTTCTAGTGCTGCTAAGACCTTTATACCCTTTCTTTTTTAGTTTATTCACTTTTTTCATGCATTTTTAGGGACATTTTTGGACCTATAGGAATTTGGGGTTTTTGATTTTTGAGTTGGTTTTTGTCCAAATTTATCATTGGGTTTTGTTCTAAGATGATGTAAACATGTTTACCATACTTGAATTTGATTAATTTTGTGATTTAAGAACAATTTGAAATTCTAGTGCTTGTAACTACACGAATTTGGGGATTTTGTTCAATTGGGCTTAATTTGGTAAAATTGACTTGTGAAATTGATTGATTATGTCATTATATGATGATTTCTATCTCGTGTAATGCTTAATTACTCAATTTGGTTAAATTTTTGAAAGTGGGTTTTTCAAAATTTGGGGTTTTCATTATAAACTCTATGTTCATGTCAATTCTTGGTCTAAGAAGTAAAATTGAACTATTCTCAATGCATTAGAGCATGCATCATTTGTTAAATCTATTCATGCATCATATAGATTGATATTTTCAATTGTTATTTTCTCTCTAACCCGGTCTGATACAGTCTGCCCTTGGTTTTCTTTGTGTTTCTTTCTTTGGTTTCTTTTATGTCTATCCTTTCCAACCCTTAGCATCATGGTTAGGAAGACTAGAGCCAATAGGAAAACCACCTCCACCTCTGCTCCAGCCTTTGACAGTGATAGGTTTCAAACTAAGAAAGGTAGTGTTAGATGAGCTAGATCCGGAAATTAGGAGGAACTTTGAGCGTCGGGGCTGGTTACCTTTGTTGGATATTGATCATCCTTCTTTGGCTACCTTGATTAGAGAATTCTACTCGAACCTCTCTGTCCAGTCCAATGATTCCAACACTCAGTATGTGAAGAGTTGGATACGGGGTGAAGAGTATGTCATTACTTCTTCGACAGTGGCCTCTACTCTTGGTGTGCCTAAGGTGCAGCAGCCTATGTACCCTTATGATGAGACTCTTCCTGTTGATGACATTATGTCATATCTCACCGGTATTTACATTCAGTGGGGGTATTGATCCTTGGATTACCTCTCATGAGTTGACCGAGATTCATTACTTGTTTTTCTGGATTTCTTGTCATTCCATCTAGCCCATCTCTCACTTACTCACCATTCCTATTGAGAGATGTGCAATTTTGTATGCCCTTGTGATAGATGCTCCGATGAGTTTTCCTACTCTTTTCATTCGATTCTTGGTTGAGGTTCATAGGAGTAATTCTACTACACATGGTCTTTTCTTCCCTATTTTTATACATCGGATTTTGTTACATCTAGGATTAGATGAGTTTCCTGCATCTGAGCCCATACACATTATAGCTCCCATAGGTGCCACTGTCCTTAGGTAGAAAGCTACTCAGATGAGAGCTAGCTCTAAACACCCTCGTGTAGAGTCTTCTTCGGGTGTTGCACCTCCTCCTCCTCCTTCTTCTGGTGCTCCCACAACTGAGGAGTACGTTGATCCAACGGCCGTTGTTGATCCTTCACCTTCTACTTGGTGATTCTAGCATTCGAAGTATGTTGGACACTATCATGACCGTTTAGGCGGCTCTTGGTCAGCTTTTGGTGGATGTGCTCACAGAGCTTCAGGCCCTACGTGTGGATTTGGTGAGCATTAGACGGTCTCCTCCATCACCTCCTTTTGATGATGAGTCTTGATTGCCCTTTGGCAATTCGTCACAAAAAGGCGGAGTACATATGGATGGAGATAGGGGGAGATTTTGAGTTTTTGGAGCTTTGGAGCTTTAGATTGTATCTAGGTGCTTCATGATGTATTTATTTTCTTGGCTTATGATGTATTTATCTTGATGTATTTTTTTTTGTGATGTATATGTTAGAGGGAGACATTATGTTTTTTTATTTCTGTTTCTTGTTTTACATTGTGCTACATTGGCTGTTGATTTTATATTATGAGGTTATTCATGATATATTTTATTTATTTTATGTTTTGTGAAATCAAGAATTTATTTTGTTTTACTTGTATTTTCCACACATGCGTTTATGTGTTTGTTAAAGTGTTTCAGGAATATAAAGGTTGATTCAGTCATGCTGCTGTCTACACTTGCAACTAATAGATATTAGTTAGGTTGAATTGTTTTTGGTGGGCAATTTTATTGTAATGGGCTGTTTTTGTAACTTTTAGCATTTCTTTTTATTATGTGTTTTGTCAAGGATTGCCAAAGGGTGAGTTTGTTAGGTTCTAAGGATTTAGGATCTAAATGTATTAGAACTTCAATATGTAATGTTGGCAAACCATAATCAAAACTTAGAGTCGAGATTTAGGTTGCTCAAAGAATGTTTATTGTGAAGTTGGAATTGAGTAATTGCAGAAAATTACTGTTCACTTTCTACAAGGCTCGATCGATCGAAAATTAGACTCAATCGATTGAAGCTCGTGCAAAATGTTTTTCTGCAGAATTTTCCAACTCAGCTCAAGCCCATATGATGTGTAGGGTTTTATGTTTTGCGTTAAGTATAAAAGGAAAAACCCTAGCCACGTTTTTATGTTGTTGTTTATGCTGTGTGTGTGAATTTTTTGTGGGATCTAGAGGTGTTTGTCTTCATACATACTTAGGGTTATCAAGATCAAGATTGATGTCGAGAGCTTGATGATTGCTTCAGTTGCTGCATAAAGAACTTAAAGAAAAACACAAGTAGGAGTACTTGTGGTTGCTGTGAATCCAAGAAAGAAGTAGTTCGTGGACTCAGAGCTGTCACGTGGTCGTGGTAGTAAGTTTTCTACTCGAGGTAGTAATAGAATGTTAGTGGTCTAAGTCGCTATTGTAAAACTTCAATTATTTCATAGTGGATCTGTTTTACCTTGAAGATAGCTAGGTTAAATCCTCCCCAGGTTTTTTACCAATTTGGTTTTCTTGAGTTATTATATCGTTGTGTTCTTTATTTTCCATATTGTTTTCATGATATGATTTACTTATGTTAACCTAGATTTGAATAATTTACCTAAGTAATCACTTGGCTAAATAACTAGGTTAATCAACTTGTGTTTTAAGGGGTTTAAAAACGTACAGAAGGGTTCAAAGTTCAATCATGTGCCACCATTGAAGCTTCGGTTGTAGCAGATGTTTCTTTCGTAGGCCCAAAAAATGTGATGATTCCAGGTGCAGCCGCTCTACAAGATGCCTATATTTTATTCAAGAGTTTCAGGCCGCTGTTTGCAGATCTTATCCTTGGTATTCAAGATATAAAGAACAGCCAATCATTTTTTCATGAAGTGAATTCTTCCGAAGCTTTCGAAGTGATCGAGGTCGAGCTGGGATTCATGTACGACGTGTTGTTACAAAGGCTTTCAAGGTTTATTCTAACAAAGGCGGTATTCTCCGTCTCCTCAGTTTCTCTTCTACCATGTCTGTGCTTTTGGCTTTCTTGATCATTGACAAGGATGACTACCCAAGAGACGACATAATCATCACTTACATATTGCTGGTTGGAGCCATCGTGCTAGAGATATATGCAGTATTGGTGCTAGTTACCTCAGATTGGACAATGCTTTGGAGTGAACGCAAGAATGCTGCGGTGGATGTCTTGTCTAGAGCCATTTCATCAATCCGAATGTACGGGATCAAGAGGTGGTCAAATACCATGGGACAATACAACCTAATAACATATTGCCTTCATCAGAAGCCAGCCAAGTGCAGCATTGTCCAGCAGTTCTTATTCAATCATGACTTTTTGGAGAAGATTCGATTCCAACAATCAGCTGAGGTTTCTAAGGATTTGAAGAAATTGATATTTGATAAGCTTGTAAAGAAATCAAAGAATACCTCATATGTAGCTTGCAAGGAATTTTGTGAGTGTAGGGGTAACCAGGTTCTTAAAAAGGCAAAATGCTATGATTGCAAGGAAAAAGACAAGCGCAGAACACGAGGGGAACCCCGAGATAGAATCTGAGCCACTTACTAAAGATGCAAAATGCATCTATGAGATCAGCAAAGATGATAAAAAAACAGTGGAAGAGAGCATTGATGTAGAATTTGACCAAAGCATTCTTCTCTGGCATATTGCAACAACCCTATGTCATTATTCTGATCATTGTCCAAATAGCGAAGTCAGCAAGTTGATATCAGAGTATATGTTATATCTTCTAGTCATGCGTCCTGTCATGCTACCCAGTGGGATTGAACAAATCAGGTTCCAAGACACGAGTGCTGAGGCCATTGAATTTCTGAAACAAAGAAAAATATCTGATGTGAACCAAGCTTGTAGAAAGTTACTTGAAGTGAGCACTGATATTCCTCCATCTGAAGTGAAAGGAGACAGAAGCAAGTCAGTGCTATTCGATGGCTGTAAACTTGCTAAATCATTACAATGCCTGGAGACTGAAAAGAAGTGGGAGTTTATAAGTCATGTATGGGTGGAAATGCTGTGTTATGCTGCAACTAAATGTCGATGGAACCGTCATGCTCAGCAACTCTGTCGAGGCGGAGAGCTACTCACTCATGTATGGCTTCTGATGGCGCATCTTGGTATAACTGAGCAGTTTCAAATTTCAGAGGGCCATGCGAGGGTTAGGTTGATTGTGCATTGATATGGTACTTGAACTGCTTTTAATTACAAAATAAAGGATCGCATTTTTTAATGTTCCACTTAAAATCCACCTAATGCAGACTGTTACGTGCTCATTTTCTTCGTTTAAAACTTTCATTAGATGCAAAAAAAAAAATGACAATCTGTGATTGGTGGAGCATTCAATGGAACACTAAAAATGAGAAACAAATAAAACATTGATATATATTCAATGTGGTATACATTGTTAAAGTAACGTTATGTTATCGTGTAATGTCTTCCCTTGAGAATACTATGTTATAATTATTCTGTCAATAAGGGTTTGTTTGGATAGAACTTATTTTGCTGAAACTGAAAACTGAAAACTGAAAACACTGTAGCAAAATATTTTTTAAATGTGTGAATAGTGATGTGGAACCCATTTTTAATGAAAAAGTTGTTGAAAAGCGTAATTTGTGGGATCCATGAACAGTGCATGGAAGCACTGTTCACAGTTGAATGGTCAACAATTATGGGCTGAACCCAAAAAAAAAAAAAAAAAAAAAAAAAAGCAAAACGCGCTATAGTAAAATGTGGACTTGGAATAAGCTGAATCCAAACTGCACCTAAATGTCCTTTTTACTAACTAAAGCTTTTCTTTTGTGGTATCTTTCTTACGGATTTAATAAACATCTATGGATTTAAGAGTTAGCATCCAATCAAATCGGGATTTGATCATTTTATATTTTCCATTATGTGTCAAGTAAACATTCATCATAAATGGATAAAATACAATTTCTTTTTAAAAAAATTAACCTCATTAGAGACAATATATATATATATATATATATATACTTATTTTGAATATATAATCTTTTGAGAAATGCTTTATAAATAACATTTTAACAATACTTTCACAATTAATCGAAAGTGATAGGTTCAAATTAAAACTAATAACTACTTACTACTTTAGATTTGTTGTAAAAATATTATAGACGTAATATTTCTCTAATCTTTTATATATGTAGAGTTTGTGGTGTGTCTTTTTATTAGAAAATCATCTTATCTCTTTTGTGTGTATTTGTTTCTAAAAAAAAAAAAAAAAAAAAAAGAGAAGAAAAAGTAATTATCTCACATTGATTAAAAAAGTGTGTTATATGTAGTATTACGTACCTCGCCCTCTTTTTAAAGTTACCATAGCTTGCCTCACCCTCCCTATATATATATATATATATATATAAATTATTAGGTAAATTGTATTCTTAGCACTTCAAATATGAGGTTTGTTTTCCATAATTTTAATAGGCTCTAAATTAGGCCATTAAATTTTAAAGAAAGAAATAAATTTTTCCTTCGTTGATCTTCCATATTGAGCTATCTCATATTTTGGGGACCAAAATCGAATTGACCTCACATTGAGAGACTAAAATGGAATTTAGCATTGTCTTTAACATAGAAAAAATTTCGAGCACTTGAAGCATGAATAACAATAGGCGTGGCCCTAGAAATATGATTGGGTATCATAGAGTTCACAAACAATAAATTAAATTAAAATATACTTGTTACGAGTTAATTGATACTCATATATTTAAAACTACAAGATTGAATTTTAAAAATATTTTGAAGAAGCAAATGGTTTACAAAATCGTCAGTGTACTATGTACAGGTTACTAACCTCGAAATCTCGAATGCTTAAGATATATATCGTTTCAATTTCTGGTGACCACGTGACCTTACTTTCTTTCCCACAAGTGCACAAATAAATGCCTATATGCAGATATTCATAGATGCCATATAAGTCATAAAAATGATTAAATTATACAAACAGTTCACAAAATTTTAAAATCCATTTAAACCATACTTAAGATCAAATCTACAGTGACTGAGCAAAACTAGATATTGGCATATTAAGGAAGGCAAAAAGTAGAAATTTAATCTTTGTTTATTTTTCCCCAAGCATCCTCACTCTTAAAATATATATATATATATATATATATTCCTTTTCCCCAAGCATTTCCTGTCCTTTTTCTTTCCCAAGCATTTTCCTGTTTCTCTTTTGCTTTCTTTTGTTCTCTTTTGTTCTTTGTTCCTTTCTCCTTCAAAAACTATTTTTTTTTTTTCTTTTTAACCAATGGTCGAGCTAGCAAAACTGGATTTCAATTGAGAGGGAGGCAAAGTATGAATTAAATTTTTTTTACATGAAAATCCAAACTAGCATTCATGTAATATTAATAAATTATCAATAAAAGAAAAGATATAAAATAATTAACACATTACACTGCAATTATCTATCATGGGAACATGGTGTTCTTTTTAAGATAAATTAAAAAAAGAAGTAGATTGGGAATACATATTCAATACCATAAGTAAACAATTTATAATAATTAGACAAGAAAAAAAAAAGAATTAACGAGAGAATTAGACAAAAAGAATAAATAAGTGGTAAGTTTCAATGTCAAGAAATTTATAACTCAATTGATATATGTTGGTGTTTTAAACGGAGATCTTGTGTTCAAATTCCCTTTTCTTTTCCTCTCAATTGATATATGTTGGTGTTTTAAACGGAGATCTTGTGTTCAAATTCCCTTTTCTTTTCCTCAAGCACCAACTATCGAATTGTAAAAGAAAAAAGAATTAAGTTTCAATGGCAAGCGACCAAAGAAATTTAACCCTTCAGGGTTAAACTTAGGTACATTTCTCTAAGAGCAATATATTTGGTTCCAATTAAATTTAAATACAAAAATATATTGAATTTAAATGAACCTCAAAAAATAATATTATTTGTGTTTTACCGTACATGCACAATAAAAGGGCAGCACAAGCGCAACACAGGGCCTGCTTTTCTTTGTTATTATTTTTCTTAATAAAAAAAAAAAAATCAAAATCATTGCAGCACAGACTTAGTTAAAATAATATAGGGATAATTACAATTTACCCACTTGTGGTTTGCCTTTAATTTGATGTGCCTACCCGTGATTTAAATTTTGACACTTTACCCACCTGTGATTCTCACCGTTACTATGCCGTAACCCACCTCTCCCTCACCGTTACTCTAACACAGAAATATGTCAAAAACAAAAGCTCAAACAAATCAAAAAGTTAGGGTTATTGAAATTTGTGGTAGTTCAGTCACTTTAACTCCTTGCAAATCCAACACCTTGAGCAGCTTGAATCTAGCATAAAATAATTTTGAAATGGACAACTTAGGTGGCAGATCTTTGACTCCAAATATAAGCAAAGAATGAAGATGAGATACATCCATGTTGGTATTATGTTTGTTAAACTTTGTTGGATTGTCCGCCTCCTGCATTTTCTAGACATGCTTTCATTGCAAAATTTTCATGTCTCCTCAATTCCAAACTTGAAGCTCACCCAAGCAACAAATGAACCTAGAATCAAGAGAAAACAAATGGATCAAATACAAAAAATCAAAAATATAATTATTGCACAATGAAAAAAAACCAAAATTTTAAAAAACCCCAAAAGCCCAATTTGCAAAATCGAAATCCAAACCAATCCAAATCGCCAAATTTAACAAATTCACATAATTTTTGCTTTATAAGGTGACCGTGGAACCTTCTGGGGAGCCTTGACCAGGCTATGATTAACCCCCTAAATGGCCTTGTCGAATCCAAAAGGCAAAAGCGAGTGAATGGAGTGGCGCGTCTCACTCTTGTATTGGAAAATATTCCGGCTGGGGGTGGATCTCTTATCGAGCGTGGCCGGAAAAGCAACTTCACCGGAGGTTTTGGGGCTGAAAAGAGCGGCACGTAGGAGCGTGGCATAGGCACTTGACGTGTCTTCTTGTCTCTTAGCTATAGAGCTCACCTTTGGCGAAACCAAGTCGAAAAGCTCAAAATTCGACCCAGATCTACTGGGTATGAACCGGTTGGAGTAGATCGTTCTCGAGGGACCTGTGTGGTGGCATCTAGGATTCTTGTTTTAATCTATTTTCTGGGTATTCAAAGTTTTCCCAAGAAAATCAAGATTTTCTTTCCAAATAAAGACTAAAAAATCAAAAATCAAAACAAAATCACCTGAGAAGTTTCAATTTTTGTTGGCATGAGGAGTTTCAATTTTTGTTGTTTGAAGTTTTCAGGGTTTTCAACTTTTCTGGGTTTCCAGTTTTTGGACATGAGGAGTTTCAATTCTTGTTGTTTAAACTTTTCTGGGTTTCTAGTTTTTGGACATGAGGAGCAGGAGATTTGATTTGATTTATTTGAACATTGTTGAGTTAGATTAGGAGTTTTAATTTTTATCTAATTTTTCTCATACGGCTTTATCATGCTTTCAGATGTATAATTAGTTTGTTTGTGGTTGAGATGGTAAGTTCAAATACAAGTTGAAGTTCTAAGAAATTGCATAATATTTTTTACCAATAGAACATTTTGATCTTGTTTTCTCTTGAATTTTTATGTGTTTTATGTTTTGGGAGGAGAGAGACATAAAATGGTGCAAAAATACATATTTAACCTTCTTTTTCACAGAGGTGGGTAACAGAGTCTTAACAGAAGGAATCACAAGTGGGTAAAGTGTCAAAATTAAAACCACGGGTAGGCAAATCAAATTAGAGGCAAACCACAGGTGGGTAAAGTGTAATTATCCCAATAATATAATACTACTACAGAAAGAAAAATATCAAAGAGAGTTGGGGAAATCATAGAAACAAAATTGAAGAAAAGAAAAGAGTTAGAGAGAGAGAGAGAGAGATGCCGATGGTCCAAGGCATACCAAATCAGTGCAGTGGCACGCGTGGCCTAGGCGGTGCAGCGTAGCAGTGGTGTCTCCAGAGTCCAGATTTTTTCTTCTTTTCTTTTGATATTAATACATCTGTAATAGGGAGGGAGTTGATATATAAAATGTTTTGTTCTAATGGTTTTTTTCTTTGCAACTTTGTTTGCTTTTGAAAAGCCTAATAATGGGCTTGTGATTACATTTTTATTTAGATCATTTGGGTTAAAAATTTTACTTCCTGAGGACCAAGAATTATATGGGAGCCAGAAAGAAATTTGTAAGGTCAGTGGGGTCAAGAAGAATTTTGTTGGACCAAATCATTTTAGTCCTTGAAGTTAGAAGTTGGTCATTTTAGTCCAATAATTTACTCTCAAAATCATTTTAATTCATTATCTTTGAAACTTTTTATTTAGTCCAATAATTTTATTCAAAAATCACTTCAATCCTTTAAATTTGTGGTTTAAAGTGATTTTTGGGAAAATTTACTAGTCTAAGTAAGTTCTTATAGAATAAATGATGTTTGAGTAAAGTTATTGAACTAAAATTACCAAAGGACCAAATTCAAATTGAAATGACTATATGTCAAATTTTTTTTTTTTTTTTGAATTGACTAAACACCAATATATGCAATAATGAAACTTAAAAATACTAAAATGACATTTGGTTACTTGGTTTTCTTTTCTTTTCTTTTTTTCCTTTTGAGAATGGTTACTTGGCTACTTATCTACCTCACCCTTTCTTTTTCTGTTCAAGATTTTGACCAGGAGTATTAGTTACCATTGATGTGGTCCGAGAGACAACAGTATTAAGATTTAGCACTATACTTCTTTTCAATTTCTTTTTTAACAAAAGGGGTTTTAGGAAAATTTTTATCAGGAATTGAAAAAGCGTCAAATTTTTTTGACAGCCTTTTTAATTCCCAATAAAAAGTTTCCTAAAATAGATCATTAATGTATATCCTAAAGGAATACATTAACCAGACCCAAAAAATATAGACACCCTCTAACTTTACTGAGTCACTGTTGACTTGAAGGCCATGATAGTAGGTTTGTTTTTTTGGAAAATAATTTCAGTTGGAACACTTTTCTTACCATTTTTCAAGTGTTATTTATTTATTTTTCGACTTTGCTTCTAGCATTGTACTCTCTCTCTCTCTTCTTATTCCTTTTTTTTTCTTTATCCCAATGATTCTTCCCTCTTTCTTTTTCTTCCTAGCCAAGTATTCTCCTCCTCTCTCTCTTTTTCTTTCTTATTTATTTTCCCCAGAGCATTGGCCTCTTTCTCTCTCACTCTCTCCATATTTGTGCTTTTATTTCTTTCTTTTCTTTTTCCCAATTAAGCATCTTCTTTTGACTCTCTTTTTCTTTCCATCTTT
The DNA here is from genome assembly GCA_028535165.1 of Quercus tomentella. Lineage (NCBI taxonomy): Eukaryota > Viridiplantae > Streptophyta > Magnoliopsida > Fagales > Fagaceae > Quercus > Quercus tomentella. The sequence goes on from JAPQVY010000068.1 coordinate 80,845,703, forward strand.
TTTTCCTTTAGAATTTGAAGCAGCTCCTGTTTAATTTTGCGTAATATATCATTTGTTCCATATATTTTGTTGTTCCTAATCTAAAAGTGAACACTTTTGAAACATGTAATAATTTTTTTGTTTTGTTTTGTTTTTTAAAGTAATTGTGTGTTTTTATTTATATCTTTTTCTTTTTCCTAAGCATCTTCCTTCATCTCGCTCTTTTTCTTTCTATCTTTTTTTTTCTTTCCAGTTTGAATAAATTTTTTCGTAACTTTACGTGATATGTCATATGTTCCATATATTATGTTGTCCCTAATTCAAAAGTAAATACTTTTGAAACATGTAATAGTCTTTTTCTTTTTGTTAGGACATATGTGATTCAATGTTAGGAACATATGTCACTATTTTATGTAATTGGCTAATCCTTTGACAAAATGCATTTTACTTGTAATTGGGTAGATCTAGGATGTGTTTAATACTTCGAGGAACAAGGTTTCAAATTCAAGTGTTAAAACCATGCAAGTCTGTCAAAGAATTAAGTGTGAAAGTGTTGGATTTTAAAGCTCAACAGCTAGCTCGATAGCTAGCATCTATCGAGGTTTAAAAGCTGCTTTAGCCCGTGGCTCGACAGCTGGCTATCTATCGAAATTTATGAAACTCAGTTTTTCAAAGCTATTTTTCATCCAATCCGTGGGCATATGTTTGGGATTTCTTTTCTCACAACCCTAAACATATATAAGGATTATTTTAAGGACCATCTAGGGTTGCGCAAGTGTGAAGCAAAGTTTTGTTCATGCAAATTGTGACCAGAGACAGAATTTGCCCTAGTTCATCTTTCTCTTGAAAAAGTTGCTATGTTTGTACACTGTAGGGTTTTGTGACCAAGGAGCTTCTTGATCTTCATCGTGTGATGAACTGAAGAACTTTGTAGCTAACATCTTTCTCAAGTTGGCGATTAAGTCGCGTACTAGGATCCGCGCATCTATTGGTTAATCACGTAATGGGAGTCATGCATTGAAAGGAGAGATTGTCACTACAAAACAAGTCCAATTGGGTATTGGGGTAAGGGTTCAACTGTAGGTTGGTATAAGGTATTGGGATTCCTTTACTTGTAACCACTTGTTGTGATAATAATGAATTCTCGGGAGTTATGAGCTTAAAATCACCCAGTCGGGTTTTTGCCATGTTGGTTTTCCCCATTAGAAAACAAATCACCCGTGTCAATTTAATTTCCATTGCATTTAGTTTAATTGGTGATTTGTTTATACTGCCACGCATATTGTATGTTAATTTGATTAATTAATCAACTTGGCTAATTAATTGGTTAATTCATCACAAGGTGTCAATACCATCTTGGCCTATCAAGTGGTATCAAAGCAGACACACTCTGATTAAGTTTTAATCTTTGCTGTGTGATCCATTGACCCCTGTTGTCATGGCTACAATCGGCTTGAAGAGATCTTTATTTTCAAATACATCTTGTTTTTCTAATCTCTACTTGTTTGAGTGTATCAGAAAATGCAAGTCTAAAAGTTATTTGAATTCTATTATGATGACTATTGGAAAAGATCTCAGCTTGACAAAGAAGAAACTAGACTGTCTCAGAATGAAAATGTGCAAAGGAGTTCATCTGAGAAGAGTGAAAGTTAAAAGTTTAGTTCATAAAAGGCAAATAAGAGAAAACACCATTCCCACTGATCTGTCATCTAAGTACGAAGTGTGCTTCATGATGAAGTCTGCATTTAATGTTATGGACACGTGTTTGTGGTACCTTGACAGTGGCTGCTCAAGACACATGCCTGGGGACCGATCTCTTTTCAAGGTTTTTGAGTCTAAGAAAGGTGGTAATGTCACTTTTGGTGATGGGAGCAAATCACAGATTAAAGGAAAGGGAATCATCTCTCTACCTGGACTGCCAGACATTGCAAATGTTCTATATGTAGAAGGTCTGAGAGTAAGCCTGTTGAGTATAAGTCAGGTATGTGATCAAGACTTCATGGTACTATTCTTCAAGGGAAAATGCCTTGTCATGAATGAGTTTGGAAAGAAACTCATAAGTGGTGTTCGTCCTCTAGACAATTGTTATGGCTTGGTCCTTGATGCTGATATTGTGTGCAATAGCATTCGTTTACCAAATGAAGATTTATGGTACCAAAGATCTTTCAATTGTATCTAAGCATGAGTCAGTTTTGGGAATACCAAAGCTCAATAGAGTGAGCAATGTTGTGTGTGGATCATGTCAGCTTGGGAAACAGACAAAAGCTAAGCATCCGGGCACTCAGACATCTGCTACATCCAGACCATTGGAGCTACTACATCTGGATCTTATGGGTCCAACTAAAACTGAGTCTCTTGGTGGAAAGAGATACATCATGGTTGTGGTAGACGACTTCACTAGGTATACTTGGGTCGTACTCTTATGATCCAATTCTGATGCTTCTGAGCATATTGAAGCCTTGTGCACTAGATTGTAGAATGAGAAGAGCCTAAAGATTGATCGAATTCGAAGTGATCATGGTAAAGAATTTGAGAACTCATATATGGAGTCCTTTTGCACAAGATCAGGTATATCTCAAGAATTCTTTGCTTTTATTACTCCTTAATAGAATGGTGTAGTAAAGAAAAAGAACAGGGTTATTCAAGAGATGGCTAGAGCCATGTTGCACAACAAGGATGTGGCTAAAAACTTGTGGGTAAAAGCCGTTAACATTGCATGTCAAATGGTTAATAGGGTGTATTTTAGACCCGGTACCAAGAAGACTCCATATGAGTTATGGAAGGGAAGGAAGCCAAATGTGAAGTATTTCAGAATTTTTGGAAGTACTTATTTCATTCTCAAAGATAGAGAGAATGTGGGAAAATTTGACTCCCGTAGCGATGAAGGAATATTTCTAGGATACTCCTCTACAAGCAAGGCTTATCGAGTTTACAACAAGAGAACCATGAAGGTAATGGAAATGGTGAATGTTGTTATTGATGAATCTTCAGACTCTGGTTTTGAGAAAGTTAGTGAGGAAATCCTTAAAGAGATTCTTCCTCCTGAGCCCGGGAAGTTCAAGAAATAGTTGAACAAGAGCCCATATCTCCAAGTACTCCCAGTACTCCATGTAACGCCCCAAAATCATAAGCATTAAAAGTCTATTTAATATGAATAATCCATAAAAATATTAAAGAAAAGAAACTAGCAACCTTGAATCTCATCACAAGAGTCAGAGCTCTAATTCACCAAATACAAGACATCCTCAAAATAATTCTCCAATACAATGTTTAATGCCATAAAATAATAATAAAATCCTCAGTTCTACAAAAATAGTTCATAACTTCTGTCTCCCAAGAATCTCTACTCCAGTAATCCCTCTAATGTATCTATAATGGGAAAATAAAGGGGGGTGAGATAACTCAATAAGTGGAATTCACTAACATTGGGGTGTGGGAGCAAACCTTTCAAATAAATAATTCTTTCAACAAATTCACAACTTGTAACTCATCTATATTTTGTCATCAACTATTTCATGTAAAAGAAAATAATATCTTTATATTGTGAGCCATCATAATATATATATTGATATCATCACATAAACAATTTCCTAGGCTTTTCTTGTGGTCAACATTTACGCCCCGTTGACAGGGTTGTGCTGTCCCCTTTTTGGGACTGGAACCTTCTTTCATCCCATTTCTTAAGGATGGCTCCTTTGGAACCTAAAGGTACACTCCCTTGCTAAGGAGCTTCCTTTTGGATCCTCAATAGTATGCTCCCTTGCTAAGGAGCTATCAAATGTGCACTGTCCCCTTTTGGGACCGTCCCTTGCTAAGGACTAGCTGCAGCATGATTGTCCCTTGCTAAGGACTAAATACCATATTGAGCTTCTAATCACGACTTGCCATAGGTTTTCAAAACATATACAAGATACTCACATAAATAATCCATTCAAGATGCTCACAAAAATAATCCAATCATAATTCTTGAAAATATAAGGATATATCGCACATACAAATTTAAATAAATTTAGGTTGTCCCACAAGTTTTTCATAAAACGAATAATTAATGTGCACATCAAGAAATTATTAAATATCCATTTATATGTATAGAATAACAATATATCTCTTATATATATAATAGTTTAATAACCAACAATGTTTGGGAAAACCTCCAAAATTAGTAAACACCACTTACCTCTTAGTTGCAAAAATAAAAGAAATCAACCTCCCTTGAATCACAACAATTCAGTAGAATTAGAACCTAGCAACACCAAAAATAGGTTCATCAATACACCAATTTTCTTACTTAAAAAAAATCTGTTTTCACACTTAACGGTTTTATCCTAGACAATATTGATATATCCAAAATTCACCATTTAATCATTTAACTATCCAATTCACTTCCAGCTTTGATCAGATTTTTGGACTTACAATTATTGCTGCATAATCATATCTTTTGGCTCTACCTAATCAGATTTTCGCTTAAAATCATTGCTACATAATCAGATTTTTGGGCTTAAAAAGTTGCTGCATACTCAGTGGCTTAGAGATGATAAATTAGTATCACTAGATGCAGAGGTAGGTATCAAATAACATAAGGCAGCCCTTTTCCATTAATATAATCCATGCATGAAACTTTAGTGCGGCAGAAAGATGGACATGTGATAACCTAATATATACATTAATTTATCCATCCAATTGCCTAGTATTCCCTTGATGCGCTGGACTAGGATTTAGACAAAGAAAAGGGCATGGATGCAGGTCAGTTTAACGGTGAATACAGTGAGAATATAGACTATTATATATAACCCACAAAGCACCCTTGTTCTAATATAATAATCCTAGCTTTAGATCCATAACGACAGCCCCTATTTTTTTTCTCTATTAGGTATGCCAATAACAGATGCTAAAAGTGGGAACAAAAGCTAGCCATGAGTATCAACTATCCTAAGTTTAGAGCAGCAAAGAACCGTACCTGTAGTCTCCACTCACAGCCACAGTGAAGAAAATCAACGTTCAATAGTCGGCTGAAGCAAAAGAAATCCCATCAGCAAAAACACATGTGACTTAAGAGGAAAAAGGCTAGGGTTTTCAAGGCCCATATATTTACTTATGCCACCTCACTTGGGCTTCATATCCCTTAGTATTTATCATATTTTTAATACCTTGGGCCCAATATTAATTTATTCCATTTAATTATAGGCCTCCTTTAAAATTTACGTATAATAATTTAATTGGTAACAAAATTTATGGGGTGTTACATAGGGCCCACTTTGTGGAGTAGTATCTCCAAGCCCACATGGGGTTACCGAACCGGCTCTGATACCATATATAACGACCCAAGGAAAAATGCTAGCCACATCTGCGCTATACCTCAAAAGGACTAGTCACAATTGAGGCTCCTTGTAGTTGTTAATAAAGCCCAGTTCAACCCAGTAAATACCCGATGTAGGACTCATCACACACCCACACACATCACACAATCAATCAAATTGGGGCATCACACTCCAAGTGTTGTAGAAGAATCCACAGATATATTTACTTCACCTGATTCTGAATCCCATGAAGAGAAATGACCTTTCTCTAGGATCAAATTGAATCATCCTCCTGAAGTTATTGTGGGAAATATGAATGACCTTACAATAAGAAAGTGTACAGTTGATAAATGTGTTGCTAACTTTGTGTCTTATTCTTGTTATTTGTCACAGGTTAAATCCACTAAAGTTGAGGAAGCTCTTCAAGATGAAAGCTGGGTTGAAGCTATGCATGATGAACTACAGTTTCAGAGGAATGGCATCTGGACTCTAGTACCTAGACTGGAGGGTGAGCACATCATAGGCATAAAGTGGATATTCCACAATAAGACTGATGAGGAGGGTAATGTGATCCGCAACAAGGCTCGTCTTATAGCTCAAGGATACTCACAAATGGAAGGAGTAGACTATGATGAGACATTTGCTCCGATAGCCCGTAAGGAGTCCATCAGAATTCTCCTAGCCCTAACATGTCACTTAAAGTTCAAGTTTTACCAAATTGACGTAAAGACTGCTTTCTTGAATGGGCTCCTTAAAGAAGATGTCTATGTGGCTCAACCAAAAGGATTCATTGATCCACACTTTTCGGATCATGTGTTGTACATCAAGAAGGAAATTTATGGTATAAAGCAAGCCCCTAGAGCTTGGTATGATCGGCTCACACAATACTTGGTGTCACATGGGTTCACAAGAGGAAAAGCTGATCAGACTCTCTTCATCAAAAGGGAAGATGGCAAGTTGATAGTTGCTCAAGTCTATGTTGATGATATCATCTTTGGGTCGACTAAGGATGAACTTACTCATAGCTTCTCAAAACTCATGCAGGGCAAGTTTGAGATAAGCATGATTGGAAAGCTGACTCACTTCCTTGGATTGCAAATTCGTCAACAAGATTCAGGTATATTCCTATCTCAATCTAAATATGCTAAAAATCTTGTGAAAAAGTTTGATTTGGAATCTACTAGGTTAGAACCCCTATGAGCCCAAATGTTAAACTCACTGTCAACTTGTTAGGTAAAAGTGTAGATTCATCTCTATATAGAACCATGATAGGTAGTCTTCTTTACCTTACTACTAGTAGACCTGACATTAGCTACAGTGTAGGAGTGTGTGCTAGATACCAAGCTAATCCCAAAGAGTCTCATATGATTGCTTTGAAAAGAATCATAAAGTATGTCAAAACCACTGCCAACTTTGGTGTGTGGTACAGTAAGGACATAAATGATATCTTAGTTGGGTATTCTGACACTGATTTGGTTGGGAATGCTGATGATAGAAAAAGTACATCAAGGGGTTGTTTCTATGTGGGTAATAATCTTGTCTCCTAGATGAGCAAAAAGTAGAATTCCATCTCATTATCCACTGCAGAAGCTGAGTACATTGTTGTTGGTAGTTGTTGCACCCAACTTCTATGGATGTAAAAACTCCTCCATGATTATGGTATTTGTAAAGGGCATCTTACCATCTACTGTGACAATACAAGTGCCATTAACATCTCTAAGAACCCGGTTCAACATTCTCGAACTAAACATAAAGAGATTCGACATCACTTCATTAGGGAGCTTGTCGAAGATGGTACTCTTACTCTTGAGTTTACTCACATTGATGATTAGAAGGCTGATTTGTTTACTAAACCTCTTGACAGCAAACGGTTTGAATTCTTTCGTCAAAACATTGGTGTCATCTCCATGGATTGATCTCTCCTTCTCCTCCTTCTTCCTCATGCATTTGCATATAGTTTTATGCATTGCTTTGTTTAAAATGTTTTTGTTTGTTTGTTTTCAGCTTTGTTTATTTTATTTTTTCATAAAAATTTTAAAAAAAATTGAAAAATTAGAAAAATACAAAAACAGTGTGTGTTTGTGTACATTGGTATTTGTGTATCTTGGATGGCCATTGAAACAAAGTTTTCTAAACTTTGTATCTTTTGTAGCTTAGATGAGCATCTCTATGCACAACTAAGCAAGTGAGCTTTGTGGCTTGTGTTTGTGATGAGTATTAAGTGATCTCTTATACTTAACCCTCGTATCACTCTTTTTGATGGGAAGGACTAGAAAATCCTAAGAGAAAGGCATAAATAACCATCTCACCACTATTGCTTGCCAATCATGAAATGACATTTGTATGCTTCGGCATAGCAAAAGTGCAATGTCAAAAACTTAACATCATTGTGTAGTTCTTTTCTCTCTCTTATATGTCCATGCATGATATGCTTAATGAAAGAAAATATGCAAAGAAAAATAAAAGCAAAAGAATCAAAATGCTTTGTATATGATTGCAAGCATGTCTTCTAGGAGATGTGGGAGTTATAGGATGTACCTCGAAGGTGATAGTCCCCATCAAACAATTATGATTGTGTGTGAGTTAAAGTAATTTTCTCATATCTCAAATCGTCATAACATGTAGACACTTATGCAATCTTGCGATGTTTTTCACACACAACACGCAATATTCTTTGCAACTTTTGATACATTTGCAGGTACAATGTGATTTGGCCATTACAAGGAATACATGTGTTAATGTATGCTCACTAAACTGTCTTAACTTGTTTTTGAAATATAAAATTGGTTAGAATTGTTTTGTGTGTGTGTGTGTTTTTGGATCTATGTGCTTAACATTTTTCTTGATTGAGAGATGATTTTGAGAGCTTAAAATCTTATTTGGATCTTTGGTTGAGTAGCATGCTTAATTGCATTCATATCTGTGTTTTTCTCTTCTTTGAAAAACTATTTTTAAACAATCTCGATAACGTCTCAATACCTCTCGACAGCTAGGCTATCTATTGAGACCTTTCAACTTCTTTTTATCATATTCTTGATAGCTCTCGATAGCTAGTTCGATCCATCGAGAGACTTTCTAACCTTTCGAAACCTGCTCGATAACTAGCTCGATCCATCGAGAAACCTTCTGACCTCTCGATACTTGCTCGATAGCTGGCTCCATCTATCGAGAATCCTTGCTATGGACACCTCTCGTTAGCTCCTTGATAGCTCTTCAATAGCTAAAACACGTCTTTTAAATCTCGATAGCTCTCGATAGCTTCTCGATCGATCGAGGTTTATGAAGATTCTATATATAGGCGCCTCGCAATTTCAGATTCATTTCTCTCGATCTCTCTCGACTGTTTTAAGTCTTTTCACCTCCCAAACACCTTTCACTCACTCAAAACTTCATTCCCAAGAGTTCTTCGACCTTGATCTTGTTCTTCTTCTTTGGTAAGGTCTTTAATCCCTCTCTTCATCATGCATTTCATATTTTTGGCCTAACTTTTGGGATTTTTGATAAACTTTGGGGTTTTTCAAAATTAATGAAGTTTTTGTGCAATTTTTGGGATAGGTGTTGCTTCAATGAGTTTAAAACTTCATGCATTGCATCACATGTGCATTATAACAATGTTTCATACATTTTAGATATGTGTTTACTTTGTTGCAATGTTATGTGCTGATAGGTTTGGATTGGGCCGAGCTTATGATGAATTTAAATTTGCATGTCACATGTTCATGCATACGTACCTTCTTGTTTTTATCATTTGATATTAAAACTATTTGGTACTTTTCTGATTCTCTCTCTCTCTTTCGTGTTAGTTGCATCATGGCACCTAAACTTAAGTCCACTCTGTTCTGGAACCCTTTTTATTCTGGGGCATCTTCTTCGTCTTCTCCTTCTGACCCCACTCCCTCTCACGTCCAGTTCCATGATGAAAAGGCCAAATCGGACTTCTTGGAGAACTTTTCACGATGAGGCATTCATTAGAAGCGCCAAGTCGTTCTGTCAGATTTTTCTGACACTAACCTACCCACTGTCATCCACAGTAGGGGTTAGGAGTCACTTAATGGCGTCCCGATCACGTGCCCTTCTATGATCATATAGGAGTTCTACTCCAATATGCATGAATTTGATTACTCTATACCCTAGTTTGTCATTCGCGTTCGAGGTATACGCATAGTAGTTACTCCAGATATTGTATCCGAGGTACTACATGTTCCTAGGGTAGCGCATCCTGACTACCCTGATCGTAATCATCTTAAGACTATGTCTAAAGATGAACTTGTGTCTCTATTCTGTGAGACACCATCTTCTTGGGGTGAGCGTTAAACACCCCTTGCTTAGCCTTTGCTAAAGGTCCAAGATTCCTTAATATGGTGATAACATTTATTCTTCATCCTTTGTCTCACTATAACACTATCATAGAGCCTCCTGCTCGATTTTTGTTATCCCTCTTAGAGGATATCACTATTGACTTCCCTTCTCACTTTGTACTCTCCCTTATAGATGTCTATAAGGATACGGCGACCCGTGATAAGCTCATTTTTCCTTCGGCTATCACGTGGCTCCTTCGCCATTTTTCCATCTCCTATCCCAAGTCTCCCCACTTCACATACATGTGTGCCACAAATGCAGCTACCATTCGACGGAGTGCGACACATCTCAAACATAGGCAGCCTTGGACAAAGACGGTAGCTCCTCTAGCTTCTACCGCTCCATCCACTTCCGCTCCTTCGTCTTCAACAAGTGGAGTGACACTTAAGGCCATCATGGCACAGCTTATGTGCATGGATGCTCTCTTTGACACTCTCAGTGATGAGTTGTGTCGGGTGAACACCCGTGTTGATCATATTGCACGACGATAGGTTGTCATGGGTGGTTTCACTGTGGCTTCCTCTCCTTCTCCCAAGGCATCTGAGGATGAGAGTGACGATGGCACCGACAATGATGATGCTGATGAGGATGATAATGATGGCTCGCCCAGTGATAATGAGATGTCTACTTGATATACTTTTCTTTTGTCACTCGTGACAAAAAAGGGGAGTAGTTTTGAGATGAGAGTAGTCATACTCATAGGGGGGGTTAGTATAGGAGATAAGGGGAGTGTTTATATGAGAGATGTAGTAAGGATTTTTATATCTTTTCTTTTGTTTCTATTTTAGAAACATTATCTCTTGTACATTGGTCTTGTGACCATTTTGACATACATTGTACTTATATTTGGTTTATATATATATATATATATATATATATATTGATGTGTGTTATTTCACCCATCTCTCTATGTGTTATTTCTTTTTTCTCTTTATACACATGTTTCTTATTTATTGTATGCAATCTATTATTTCTATTTCACACTAAGATATCATGATGAGTTTTGTTTAAAGTGTTTTAGAAATACAGGTTTTCAAAGTCTTCTTGCAAAGTTTTTCAAGAGTTTGTGTTAGGATAGATTTTATTGTATTCAACAAGTGAGTATGAGTTGAATGATTTATGACTTCTCTCATATGTTCATTTGTTTGTTGTGGTTTTGTCACGGATTGTCAAATGGGAAGATTGTTAGGACATATGTGATTCAATGTTAGGAACATATGTCACTATTTTATGTAATTGGCTAATCCTTTGACAAAATGCATTTTACTTGTAATTGGGTAGATCTAAGATGTGTTTAATACTTTGAGGAACAAGGTTTCAAGTTCAAGTGTTAAAGCCATGCAAGTCTGTCCAAGAATCAAGTGTGAAAGTACTGGATTTTAAAACTCGACAGCTAACATCTATCGAGGTTTAAAAGCTACTTCAGTCCGTGGCTCGACAGCTAGCTCGATAGATGGCTATCTATCGAGGTTTATGAAACTCAGTTTTTCAGAGCTACTTTTCATCCAATCCGTGGGTATATGTTTGGGCTTTCTTTTCTCACAACCCTAAACATATATAAGGATTATTTTAAGGACCGTCTAGGGTTGCGCAAGTGTGAAGCAAAGTTTTGTTCATGCAAATTGTGACCGGAGATAGAATTTTCCCTAGTTTATCTTTCTCTTGAAGAAGCTACTGTGTTTGTACACTATAGGATTTTGTGACCAAGGAGCTTCTTGATCTTTATCGTGTAATGAACTGAAGAACTTTGTAGCCAACATCTTTCTCAAGTTGCTGATTAAGACGCGTATTGAGATCCGCACATCTATTGGTTAGTCATGTACTGGGAGCCGTGCATTGAAATGAGAGATCGTCACTACAGAACAAGTCCAATTGGGTATTGGGGTATGGTTTCAATTGTAGGTTGGTATAAGGTACTGGGATTCCTTTACTTGTAACCGCTTGTTATGATAATAGTGAATTCTCAGGAGTGATGACCTTAAAATCACCCGGTGGGGTTTTTGCCATGTTGGTTTTCCCTATTTGAAAACAAATCACCCGTGTCAATTTAATTTATGCTGTATTTAGTTTAATTGGTGATTTTTTTTTTTTTGGCTGCTACACATATTGTATGTTAATCTGATTAATTAATCAACTTGGTTAATTAATTGGTTAATTCATCACAAGGGGTCAATACATTCTTGGCCTATCACTTTTTAAAGTAATTGTGTGTTTTTATTTCTTTCTATTCTTTTTTCCCAAGCGTCTTCCTTTGCCTCTCTTTTTTTCCTTCCCAGTTTGAATAAGTTCCTATGTCACTTTGCATGATATGTCATTTGTTCCATATATTATGTTCATAATTTAAAAGTGAACATTTTTGAAACATGTAATAGTTGTTTTGTTTTGTTTTTTGTTTTTAAAGTAATTGTGTGTTTTTATTTCTTTCTTTTTCTTTTTCCCAATTATCTTCCTTCGCCTCTCTCTTTTTCTTTCCATCTTTTTTCCTTCCTAATTTGAATAAGTTCCTATATGTAACTTTACATGAGATGTCATTTCTTCCATATATTTTGTTGTTCTCAGTTCAAAAGTAAACACTTTTGAAACATGTAATAATTGTTTTGTTTTCGCGTTCACAACAAAAAAAGGGGGTCTATAGCCGCATTTCAAAAACGCAGCTATAGACCCCAAAAACGCGGCTATAGGATATAGCCGTGTTTCCTATAGCCACGTTTACAAACCCGGCCTAAACAGCGCAGCAATAGGCCTATGGTTGCATTTTTGTAACTGTGGCTAAAGGTCAGACCTATAGCTGCATTTTTTAACCGCGGCTATAGGATTTAGACCTATAGCTGCGTTTTTAGAAACACGGCTATAGGCTGAGACCTATAGCCACATTTTAAAAAATGCGGCTACAGACCAGCTTTGAGCCGCATTTATAACCGTGGTTATAGCTTTGGACCTATAGCCGCGTTTTTAAAAACGCAGTTATAGGTTTTTTTAAAAACAAAAAAAAAAAATTCAAAATTAAACACAAATCCAGAAAATTCAAAATCAAACACCAACCCAGAAAATTCAAAATCAAACACAACATACTCACAATACAAACACACCTAGAAAATTCAAAATCAAACACAATGTGCTCCAAAATATAGGAACACAAACCCATGAATCTCCTCTCATTCAACAAAACCAACCCAAGTCTAACACTAATTCCATTCAAGGAATACAAAAGTACAAGCTCAGAAACACAAAAGAACACAAACCCATTTAAACATAAGCACAATATCATCGACACTATAGCACAAATTCAAGCACAGATCCAAAAAATTCAAAATGAAAACTCAAGTCCAAATCAAGACATAGACATAAATATTGCTAGAATATCCACTTCATTCAAAATTTTCAGCTTCTCCTCCATTTTCTTACTAACTAAACAGACAAATCAGTGTGCTTGAGATGAAGAAAAAAAGAAGAAAAAAAGAAGAAGTAGTTGCAATGAAACAAAGAAAAAAAAAAAGAGTTACCCAGATGTGAAGAAGGAAGAAAGAAAAAGGAAAAAAAAATAAATAAATAAGTTACCCAGATGTGAAGAAGGAAGAAAAAAAAAAAGAGTTACCCAGATGTGAAGAAGGAAAAAAACAAAAAGAAGAACCTGAAGAGTAGTTACGGTGGAGTGAGTGAAGAATGAAGAAAGAAAGAGAAAAGAAAGAAAAGATGAAAGTGGGGGTATGTGGGAAAGGGGGCATACATGGGAAGCTGAAGAATTTTTTTTTTTTTTTTTTTGGGTGTTACCTATAGCCGCTATAGGTCACCCTTAAAAATGCGGCTATAGCTAACCTGTAGCTGCGTTTTTTGCGTTTTAAAATGCAGCTATAGGTCATCCTTAAAAAAATTTTATTCAACTGGACTTATAGCCGCGTTTTAAAAATGCAGCTATAGGTTAGTTATAGCCGCATTTTTAAAAAATGCAGCTATAGATCAGCTATAGCCACGTTTTTTATAGTTTTTTTGTTTTTGTTTTTGTTTTTGTTTTTAAGTAATTGTGTAATTTGAATAATGTCTCCTTTAGCTTTTCTTTGTATATACCTTTTTCACATATTCTTTTCTTCTAATGATCAATTTTAAAATATCTAATTGTTGTTTTCTTCTGATTGAAACTATTATATGGTGTGTGTTTATATAAGCTGTTGTCAAATGATATTTTGGATTTAAAATGAGTATTTGTAAAAAAATTTATGAGAAGTTGTTGCGAAATGGTGTTGGTTTTTAAAAATGTGCTTATGGGCTCCCAATCCCAAATCACCAAATCAAATGGGCTCAAGGTTTGAATAAGTTCCCAAATAGCTCCCTGGTATACCAATTTTTCCCCTCATTAGATTCAATAATTGGTGATCACTTTTGAACCATCAAATGGCCATTTTCTTTTCAATAAAGTAAAAGTCTAATTTGAATAGGTACGTGTGGTAGCTTTATTTGGAATAACGGTTGTTCCACATATTCTCTTTTTTTTTGGATTTGGTAATGATTGCTTTTGAATCAAGTAATGAATGTCCTTTGCTAATACTCTCTTTTGAATTAGTTAATTTCGTTGATAATGTTTGTCACGTATTGATGCAGATGCAGCTGAAGCATCAAGAAGAAGAATATGTTTACTTCTTAAAACAAGAAAAAAAAAAAAAAAAAAAAAAAAAAAAAACCATGTTTGCTTATGAAAATAATTTCGAATCCACAAGGGTTCCTTGAATCTACAAGGAAAAAGAGTCTAGAATCCGCCAGAAAATAGAAAGACAAAAGTCTAAATTGCTAGCTGTACGTCACGTAATATTTGCTAAGTTTTTTGTCATCAAAATTGCTACTGTCTCATATGTTAGCCACCAGACCAGGATAAGTTAAGGCTCTAATACCAACTGAAGCAGGATGTGGAAGCGTAAAAAAGAAGAACACTTCTACTTCTAATAAACAAGAAAGAAAACACGTTTTCTTTTGAAAATAACCTTGAATCTACGACGGTTCCTTAAATCCACTAGGGTCCTTGAATTCATAAGGAGAAAGGGTCTGGAATCCACCATAAAATAGAAAGACAAAAATCTAAATTTTATGGATTGAATAATTTTTCTAAAAAAACATTTAGAGACTTAGGGGCTTATTTAAGGGCTCCGTAAAACTTGAAAGACAAGAAAATATATTCTAAAATAACTCCTAATTAATACATAACCATAACAAGAACCAAATTTGGCCTAAAAAGCATTAAAAACACCTAAAAACAATAAAATAAATGCCCTAAACCTAAAATAACAAAAATTACATAAAATACAAAATATAACAAATTACAAATTTTAATTTCAATATTCTGTCCTACATCACAGATTCAATAGTTCGTGATTTAGCAATAATCACTTTTGATAAGTTCTCATGCATGGAGCTTTTTTTTTTATATACCACTTGTTTCACATATTGATGCCGTTTGGATTCAACATTTACGTTTTGCGTTTGTGTTTTCTGGCTTTTTTTTTTTTTTTTTTTTTTTTTTTGGTTTTCACGCATTTCAGGGAGTAATGCGGTTACTGTTCACGAACAATAGCTGCAAAGGTTGACTTTTCAACAGTGAATAATGTATTGTGTACTGTTCACGGACCCACAAATATCACTTTTCAGCAACTTTTTCATTAAAAATGGGTCCCACGGTATTACTCACATTTAAAAATTATTTTGCTACAGTGTTTTCAGTTTCAGCAAAAATAAGCTCGATCCAAACGGACCCATTATATTCTTCTTATTTAAGTAATAATCTCTTTTGACCTACGTTTTGGCCTTTTCTTTTCAATAAAACAACTGTTTGGATAGTTTCCATATTGCTTTGCTTGCTCTACCACATATTGCTCATATTCTGCTCTTCCTTATTAGTAAAGATCATGTGTCATTGTCGTTTTTCATTTCATTAAATTAACTGTGTAATTAAAATAAGTTCCATAGCATTGATTGCTATACCACTTTTTGATCATATTCCCTTCTTCCCGATTCTGTAATCATCACTTTAGTTTTGAGATGATTCAGTAATAACTAATAACCACTATTCTTATTAATTTAAAAAAAACAAAAAAGTAATCACCACTACTGAAACAAGTAATGGTTGTTTTCATTTCATTAAAGAAATTGTATAATTGAAATAAGTTCCCACATAGCTTTGTTTAATGTATCAATTTGTCCATGGATTCTATACTTTTCAATCAAAAAAAATATTTTTTTCTTTTTATTAAAGCAACTCTGTAACTTGAATAATTATTTTCTTGCGTAACTTTGTTTGAAAATACCACTTATATTCAATATATAATCATCACTTTTAAACATTGTAATGGCTATATTCAATTTATTAAAGCAGTTGTGCAATTCGAAGTTTGTTTGATGTACTACCTGTTCCACATGTATAATCTAATTGATTATGGTCGGTTTGGATAAGGAGAAGGGAGCAAAAGTAGAGTTTGCTGAAAATTAGCCTATTGACAAACACTACTCTACTCCCTTCTACTCCTCCTCTACACCTTTTCAATCCAAAATCCAAATAGGACCTAAGTATTGATCGCTTTTGCGGTATCTGACAGTCTTTTATTTTCATTAAAGTAGCTATTTTATTTGGATAAGTTCTATATGACTTTGCTTACTGTACCACATTTTGCTGATTTTCTATACTTCTTGGTTCTGTAATGATTACTTTTGAAATGTGTGATGGTCAATTTCATTTCATTAAAGTAACTGTGTAATTTGAATATTTTCTTGATAGCTTTTTTTTTTTTTTTTTTTTTTTTTTTTGCTGAATGAATATTTTCTTAATAGCTATGTTTGCTATAGAACGTTTTTCACATAATCTATTTATCCTAATTTAGTTATGCACTTATGCTCACTTTTGAAATATGAAATGTAAATTCTCATTTCATTAAAGTAACCGTATAATATGAATACGACCCTTATAGATTTGTTTTCTATACAATTTTATGTGCACAATTTTTTTTTCCTGACTTAGTAATGATCACTATTGAAATATGTCATAACCGATTCTATTTTATTAAAGCAACTGTGTAATTCAACTATTCAAGTTTGGGAAACATACGGATGGGGAAATAAATGCACAAGAGACAATCAAGGCTGACTTTACTCCTCAGAATCAATGTGATGAAGCAAGGGAAGGAAGTGGGACACGTGAGGTAGGGTTAGCACATGCACGTGAGCAACTCCAGGGGTCCAGCCATGCCCGCGCACAATCTGTCCAACAAAAATTCAACACAACCACTACCAAAAAAATATGGTACTAGAGGGGGAAGAGAAATTCTAGCACGTACAAGGGTGGTGAAAAATAACAAGGCAGAAAATTAGTCTGTCGAAAGAGAGGTGGGGAGGATCATCTAGAGTTACCAAGCAAATGCAAGGTGGTTTTAAAGGATGATGGGAGTTCTTCTTTTTCAATGGTGGAGGCTGTGTGTCAGCCCTGCCAATCGCAATGAGTTGCTTAGTTTGGAATTGTTGTGGACTTGGGAACCCATGTACAGGGAATGAGCTTGCTGATATTGTGCAGGCAAAAGATCCCTCTGTCATGTTTATAGCCGAAACATGGGTAGATGAGGCAAGGCTAAAAGATGTAAAACAAAAGATACAATTTGAGAACATGTTTTTGGTACCAAGAGAAACTAGGGGTGGAGGTTTAGTTCTATTTGGGAGAGATACGATAGCTGTTACAATTGAGGGTTATGATAAGAATCATATTGATGTAATTATCAATAAGAATACTGACATGGAGTGGAGATTTACCAGTTTTTATGGAGAACCAGAAACACAAAGAAGATCTGAATCATGGAATTTACTCCGACGGTTAAATCGGAAATTTTAGATCCCATGGTTGTGTGCAAGCGACTTTAATGAGTTGCTTAGAAGCGATGAAAAAGTGGGGGGAAATAGAAAAAGTCACAATCAGATGCAGATTTTTCGAAAGGCAGTGAATGCTTGTAGTTTTTTGGATCTTGGATATTCGGGTTCCAAGTTCACTTGAAGCAAACACTATGTAAGTGGTCAGTCTATATGGGAGAGGCTTGATAAAACTTTTTGTACTAATGATTGGCTTCAAAGATTTGCAGGAACACGGGTCTTTCATCTCCACAGTACCACGTCGGATCATGTACCAATTTGGATTGTACCATATGGTCTTGACCCACCCCCTATTTCAAAGCCATTTTGGTTTGAAGAAATGTGGCTTTCGGATAAAGGATGTGGGCGAATGGTGGAGGCAGTTTGGAGATTTCCATTTCCTTGTGATTCTGAGGTTCAAGTGATACAGAAATTAGCTAAATATGGGACTAAATTAACTCAGTGGAGTCGTAAGCATTTTGGGAGTGTTCGAAGGGAGTTAGTTGAGAAGAAAAAACTTTTGGCAAAGGCAGAACAGGCGGAATTGCAATCTAGTAACAACTATCGGGTTAGGGAACTTAAAAAGGACATCAACGGATTGTTGATAAAAGAAAACCAAATGTGGAGGCAGCGAGCAAAAAGTTTCTGGTTGGTTGGTGGTGATAAAAACTCCAAGTTCTTCCATAGCTGAGCAACTCAAAGAACCAAGCGCAATAGAATTCATGGAATTGCCAACTCTTTAGGCCGTTGGGTTCAAAATCCAGACGAGGTAGCTGATTCATTCATAGAGTTTTACCAAGAACTCTTTGGTTCATCAAATCCAGTGTTTGGTGTTGAGGATTTGGACCTACTGCCTTGTATTGTTAGTAATGAAATGAACTCCAAGCTCTCACAAGAATTCATGGAATGGGAAGTGCAAGTTGCCTTGAAGCAAATGGCTCCATTGAAAGCTTTCAGTCCCGACAGTATGCCTCCACTCTTTTATCAAAATTATTGGGAACTTGTTGGTGGTGATGTCACAAAAACTATTTTATCCTATCTCAATTCAGCCTCTTTACCTCACCCTTTGAATCATACTTTCCTAACTTTGATTCCAAAAATCAAAAATCCAATTTCAGTCTCTAATTAATCAACCATCTTGTTGGCTTTATTTCATGCCAAATTTGCTTGTATTTCAGCAATTAGTAACCCTGTATTTAGGTGGGATTCTTCTAAGGGTAGTGAGTGAGATAGTGTGAAGAAATTCTCAAGAGTGTGCAAGAAAAACAGAGACTCACGACTGGATCTCGCAGGTGACTCGCAGCTACAAGCCGCCAGAAGTTGCACACGTGCCAAGCATGCCAAAAGTTGAAGAGTCATGCTAGCTGGAGCACTACAGGACAAAATAGGACAACTGGCCATTAAGTTATCTCGCGGCTGGAACTCGCGACTCAGTCAAGCTGCGAGGCCAAGCCACGAGACAGCCCTGTTTTGAAAAACCTGACTCTTCACATTCCATTCTGACCCCAATATAAATACCCCTTATACCCACGAAAGAAAGAGAGCTTCCAGAGAGAATTTTGAGAGAGAAACCCTAAAGAAAAACAAGATTGATTCATTCGCAATCTTCACATAAGAGACTCTCCAAATTCCTCTACTCTCTTCCTCTCCATTGTTAAATCCTTGAGAGCCTTTTTACCAAAACATTTTCTCACCATATCCATTACTATGAGAGGGCTGTTTGGTGTTTTGGGAAGCAGTTAGGAAGGAACCACTTTCACATTGGTTGATGCTATGATCAAGTAGCGGAATCCGGGAAGCTAGAAAAGAAATAGGTTCGGCGCAACCTCGTTGGAGAAAGAAGCTTGGAGGGCTTAGGTACACAGGGTAGATTAGGCTTGGAGAGTCTATTACTGTTCATGTATCCCAACTACATTTTCTAGTGGATTACTTACCGCTTGGAGAGCGGCGGAGAGGTTTTACGCCGAGGGCTTCGGTTTCCTCTTCGATAACACATCGTTGTGTTGTCCTTGTGTTTGCATCTCTCTTCCCTTAATCTTTGCCTTTTATTTTTTGCTGTAGATGTGATTTTAATTGGCTTAGATTGTTTACCTATTCTGTTTATAGCTTGTGTTCATTTTCCGCACACTTATTGTTTGTCATAAAGCTTGAATTGGTAATTTTGTTATTGGGGGTTTAAACATTCAAGGGTGTTTTATACACTATTTGAACTTTCAATTGGTATCAGAGCGGGTACACTTTTATTGGTTTCATTACCATAGTGTGATCCTTGACCCCATATTGAGATGGACTGGTCTCAATCCCTAAATGCACCTCCATATTTTAACGGTAGTAATTATGCATTTTGGAAGGTTCGCATGAGAGCATTTTTATGTTCCATTGATGAATTAGTTTAGGATGATGTTGATATAGGTTGGACCAGGCCTGAGACAGCCAAATCCACATGGGATAAGGCAGCACTCGCCGCATCTAATGCTAACAGTAAAGCACTTAACGTGATTTTCTGTGGTGTGTCTCCAGATGAATTTCACAAGATTTCTCACATTATCATTGCCAAAGAAGCATGGGAGATATTACAGACCACCTACGAAGGCACAAAGAAAGTGAAAGACACCAAGCTGCAGATGCTGACCATTCGGTTTGAGGAGCTCAAAATGAGTGAGGATGAGTCCTTTGACTCTTTCTATAGCAAGCTGAATGAGGTGGTTTTCAGTAAGTTCAATTTGGGGGAGAAAACGGAGGATTCTAAAATGGTAAGGAAGATCCTTCAGTCATTGCCGGAAAGCTTTCGTGCCAAAGTGACAGCGATTGAAGAGAGCAAGGACCTTGATGACATCAAAGTCCAAGAGCTGATTGGTTCCTTTCAGACTTATGAAATGTCGCTGCCCACTCAACGGAAGAGCAAACCTCTTGCTCTTAAGACCATTAATGAAAAGTTGGAAGTCCATGACTCATCGGATGAGGATGTGGTTGACAAAGATGTTGCATACCTTGTGAAAAATTTCCAAAAATTCTTGAAATTCAAGAATAATGGTAAATTTGGTAATAAAAGGAAATTCCAAAGTTCAGGAAGGGAGAAAAGGGAATTCAAAAAGAAATATGGAAAAGAATCCCAATCTACACAAGGTGTCACTTGTTTTGAATTTAACGGGCATGGACACTTTAAGCAAGAATGTTTGAATTATTTGAAATCGAAAGGCAAGGTGTATGCCAAAACACTGAGTGACTCGGATTCATCCAGCTCAGATTCTGAGGAAAGCTATGACAAAGAAGGGAATTACTTTGCTTTTATGACTATTGCCCATGTTGAGTCCTCAGATGAGTTGAATTTGTTTGTACAAGAGCTTGGAGAACATAGTGATGAAGAATCATTTGGAGTTGTTGAAGAATCAGATGCAGAAGAAGATGAAAGCATAGAAAATCTTCAACAGAATTATAACTCACTCCTGGAGAAGTCGAGTGAGTACACAAGGGTGGCTAAGGCAGCTGTGAGAAAGATGAAGAAGGCAAAGGAGGACTACAAAAGTCTCCTAATTTGCTATAAGGAGGCCAAATGTGAGATAAAGACACTGAACAGTGAGCTATCAGAACCCTACACAAAAGTGAGATTTCTTGAGCAAAAGATTGTGCAAGCAAATGTCAAGATAGAGAGGGTCTCCACCAAGAAGCTAGATGATGTTATTTCATCTCAAAAGCATTTTTCAGACAAATCCGGGTTGGGATATACCGGAAGGAGTAGCTCATCGGGCAATATCACCAAAGAAGTGAAGTTTATAAAGGCCAAAGAGCCATTTGAAGTTGGCCCCACTGCTAAGAAGCCCAAGATGGAGGAGAAGAGGAATGTGGAGAACCAATGGACGTTGAACAACCCCCGTAATCAATCTGTGGGCAGGTCTGAATCTTGAGCCAAGTCTCGTCCATGACCACAAAGAGGTCCTAGATCGAATTATGTGTGTCATCACTGCAGACTTCAAGGGCATACTCGACCAAATTGTCAAAAGCTGAGAGCAATGAATAGTGCAACTGCTCCAAGGTTACGAGGACCTAGAAATGACAGGAGAAATTGGGCTGGTGAACCATCAAGAGATCGAAATGGTGATCCCGGAATGATGGACGTGATGAAGATGATTGGTGCATTCACCAACTTCTTGGAAAGCATCTCACAAAGGTTTGAAAGCCCTAACTCCCGTACCCAATCCTATAAGAAAATCACCCCAAACGCAAGTGACGTGTGGGTGAAAAAGGGTACTCATGCATAAGCATTACAACATGTCCATGCATCAATACTTCCTATGATTTGTGAATTTGTTTGATTGTTTATGTATTGATTGTGTGGGTTGAAGTTTGCTTGTTTGTTTTTTTTTTTTTTTTTTGCATTCATTCATTAAAATTTTTTTTCAATGTTGCTTTTGATCAATCTTTTCGTCCTTATGTGTCAAAAATCCAAAAACCACATAAAAAGTAGAAAATCAAAAAGTTTGATCGACATTGTTGAGTTTTGTTTCAAAACTTGTTTTTCCTTATACCTTTGTGCTAATGGCTTTGTGCATTTATGAGCGTAACTTGTTCCTTCGCACTCTTATCACTGTGGAAGAAATCTTGAAATCTATGTGACTGTTGTATATAGATCTTCAAACTTATCATGAATGATTAGTGAATGGTTATGTTGATCTTGAGACATGCATAGACTTGTGCCTATATATCTTCCCACTTTTTATTTTTTTTGCTAAAAAGAGCTCACCAAATGTAAATCTCCAAATGTAAAGAGATATTGAGCTGCAAAAGCCTGTCGCACATACTAGTATTCGACTAGGAAAAAGGGAAAGCAACCAAAAATAAAGTGTATAATCTTTCAAAAAGCCAAAGGCTATCTCATCAAGATGAAATATCAAACATCATTCTCACAATGAGATGTGATTGTTTCAAAAGGATCAAAAAGATTAAATGTTATAATTGAAAGTGGAGCCAAATGTAAAGCTCCAAGTTATGTAATCAAGTCTTGTGGGAGGTCATATATATATACTTCTACAATTGAGATGGGTCACATGATCTAGTGCTAATTTTGTATGCCTTGGTTGAATTGATCATTGAAGCTTCACATTAGACTAAGGACTATCTCATTGTTGATATCCACACACAACACACAAGTTTATATTCAATGAATGTCATATTCATTTGTGTGATTGTACTTGATAAAATGTGTTTTCACATGCTCAATCTTTGTTGATTCAAACACAAAAAGATTTTTGAGTGTTTTAGTTGTTTTTGGAAAGTATTTTATTCTTACAAAAAACTGAAAATTTTCAAAAACAATGTTACCCTATTTTGGCGACTTAGTCGCGGGTCATACCATCGCATGCCACAATCGCGAGCTCGCGGGTCAGTTTTGGCAACTTGTTCACGAGTGGAAGGTTCAGTCGCGAGGGGTACACAGAGATTTTCGCGGCTCAGCTCATGACTCCCTCGCGAGTGAGACTTCCAGTCGCGAAAAACACTTAGCAAATTTTTCAAAACTTTTGACTTGAAGTGTTTTGGCGAGTGAAACTGGCGACTTTCCTCAGTCACGAAAAACGCGTGTTTTGCACAATAAGGGCAGTTTTTTTTTTAAAGCCTTTTTATAGTTTTCCCTCGAACTTTTTATGACTATTCACTTTCTCTCTCAACTGAATCTACCCCAAACACTTCATGTCACTTTCTACAAACTCCATTTTTGATTCATTTCTTCTCAAATATTCAAGAAAAAGGTATGGGTCTTCTCTTCCTCACTTCATATTTCATGTTTTGAGTATTATTCTCTTTCTTTATGAGTTGTTAATGTGATTTGAGATATACTGTGTTCGAACATGTTTTTACTTAGATTGCTGGGTTTGGTTGTTTAAGGTTGGGTGTTTTTGTTGCTGATTTCACTTGCTATCATATTTTAGTCTCATTGTGCTAATCTTTGTTCTGAGCTTTGGCTTTTGTTGGTTTACATACTCATTTGGTATATGGGTTTGGAGTTTTCTATGTTTTACTCCGTATGTGAGTTTGAGTGTTTAAGAATGTCTGAGGCTTTGGATTGTTTATCTTATAATACTGTGTTTCTATTTTACCATATCATGTGTGTGCTTCTGTCTTGTGGGTATTTTTTTAAAACATTCCATTTTCAGCAAGATATGCCTCATTGTCATATGCTCTATCTTGCATGTATGTGGTTTTCACTGTCCATACATATTGTTGTTTTATACCTGTTCCTGTCTTACTATGGTCTAATTTGAGCTTTCCTTCCTTAGTTCTCAAACTGTGCTTGATCTATGCATATCATGCTCATGGTAGATTGTCACAATGACAGTTATTTGAAACTTTGTGTTTTTCTATGTTCACTTGACATTGGATTGTTACTAAACAATCACCATTTTGGTTCACATTTTTCTCAGAATCTAATCAAGTTGATATCTGTACTTTGTGGTGTTGCTTTTGGTTCTTTGCTATGTGCCTGTTCTCTTACAAATGTCTCGTCGATCCTCTAAAGGCAAAGACGTTGTGACTGATGATCCATCAACTCCGGTTGCTAAACGGACTCGATTCTCATCTCAGTCATCTAATGACTCCAATTGTGAGAGGTTTAGAACTCCTCAAACTCACACATCTACTCAAGCATCTTTGACTTGGCATCTCCTATAGTGGAACGTGTGGTTAAGTTTGACACCTTGGGGACCACTTTTGTCCCTCGGATCTTTGAGTCAAGAGATTGGGCAGACTTATTCGGGAACTTTGAAGATGTGCCTGTTCTCTTACAGATGTCTCGTCGATCCTCTAAAGGCAAAGACGTTGTGACTGATGATCCATCAACTCCGGTTGCTAAACGGACTCGATTCTCATCTTAGTCATCTAATGACTCCAATTGTGAGAGGTTTAGAACTCCTCATAACTCACACATCTACTCAAGCATCTTTGACTTGGCATCTCCTATAATGGAACGTTTGGTTAAGTTTGACACCTTGGGGACTACTTTTGTCCCTCAGATCTTTGAGTCAGGAGATTGGGCAAACTTATTCGGGAACTTTGAAGACCCAATGTATGAACTGATTAAGGAATGCTACTCTATTACAAGTGACCTTGGAGTTGAGCTAATTTGCCTGGTAAGAGGAAAGGAATTTATCATCAACCCGAACTCCATAGCCGAAATTCTCCACATCACTAGACCAAAGAATGTGGATCTAACTCCTTATGATGATCGAACTCCAGAGACTCAAGACATTCTACGAGTTCTTGGACCTGACCATGAAGTCTCTAGTAAAGGCACATCCATAAGCACTGCCAAGTTTGCACCTGAGTTAACCACACTAAAGCTGATCATGTTCTCCAATCTTTACCCGCTGTCCAACATGACTTTCATCAATCTCGGAAGAGCTTAATTCCTATGTGATCTTATTACAGGAGCCCCCATTGATATCTGTGCCCACATCTTTCAAACCATAAGGAAGACCGCGGCTCGATCAGCAGCACGAGGATGTATTCCATTTTGCAGTCTCATCTTGAAATTCATTCTTCAAGAAGGCATTAATCCTCCCTCAGATGGAAAAATGTTAACTCGTCCGCATCCAATTTCCATGTTCACTCTACAAGCCAGCAAAAGTCATTCCTCTAAAACACCAAAGAATGCACACATCTCTCCTGCTACTCTGTCTGCTCCTGAGTCAGAGACACATGTACATACCACACCCATTTCGCATGTCATCCCTGAATTACAACAAACTAGCACTCCGCAAGTACAGTCTGATCCTCAAACTGATAGGTTGGGTAGTTTTCTTGAAAGTCTTCAGAAGCGCATTGAGGGAATGGTGACACTTCTCTACTCCACCAACAACCAAGTCCAAATGCATCTCGAGACCATGGAGAATCAGCTACAAGCTATTCAACAAAAGTTAGAAGACAGTCTTTAGCTATTCGTGCCAAAAAGGGGGAGAGCATATAGTAAGGGGGAGGAAGCTCAAAGGGAAGTGTGCATAGTAATAGGGGGAGTTACACCACACATACTTTTGATTTGTGTCTTACTTATTAACTTATAATATTATGTTTTGGATAATTGTTGTTATTATGGGTTTGATACACTATGGATATGGTTTATGTTTGGTTTAAACTCATAACTCATGGATGGTTTTGAAACTTTGATACTTTTTATATATTGATGATGTTTTTCAGTATACAATGTGTTTGTACCCATGTTGTTTTTGTAAGCTTTTAGGGTTTGTTTTCATAGTTTGTAGGCTTTATGGTTTGTACTATACCTTATGCAGCCTTTATGCTTTGTTAAATCAGTACTTCTAACTAAATGTTATGCATTTTCCTTTTAAGTACTGTCACTCTTGTGCCCTTGTAGGATTGTTCCTAAATGCATATACTTAGTGTATTATGCATTGGTTGAATGTTGGGCATGCAAGTGATTTGCATTGATCTTATTAACTTGTATGTCTAAGTATTCATTCCAAGTGTGAATGAGCATTGTGGTCACTACCTTGTAGTAATTGCTTGTTTGATCAAGCCATGGTTTGTTTCTTAACTCCATCTTTGCTTGATCACATCTTGCCTGCTTCATATGCATTTCATGCTTTTCTACATACAATGATCATGGTGTATTGTTGTGTTTCAGGAGATTCATGTTCATATGATTCAAGAGCTTCATAGTTTCTAGAGTTAGGTGTGAGTGAGTTATGTTCAACTGTTCCCAACTTACATGTTAAGTCCAGAGTCTGTTTTAGGGTTTTGTCACGGAATAGCCAAAGGGAGAGATTGTAAGGTTAAATTTAATCAACCATCTTGTTGGTTTTATTCCGTGCCAAATTTACTTGTATTTCAGCAATTAGTAACCTTGTATTTAGGTGGGATTTTTGTAAGGGTAGTGAATGAGATAGTGTGAAGAAATACTTAAGAGTGTGCAAGAAAAACAGAGGCTCGCGACTGGATCTCGTGGGTGACTCATAGCTGCAAGCCGCCAAAAACTGCACACATGCCAGGCATGCCAAAAGTTGAAGCGTCATGCTAGCTGGAGCATTATAGGACAAAATAGGACAATTGACCGTTCAGTTATCTAGCGGCTGGAACTCGCAACTCAGTCAAGCCGCGAGGCCAAGCCTTGAGCCAGCCCTGTTTTGAAAAACTTGACTCTTCACATTCCATTCTCACCCCAGTATAAATACCCCTTATACCCACGAAAGAAAGAGAGCTTCTAGAGAGAATTTTGAGAGAGAAACCCTAAAGAAAAACAAGATTGATTCATCCACAATCTTCACATAAGAAACTCTCCAAATTCCTCTACTCTCTTCCTTTCCATTGTTAAATCCTTGAGAGGTTTTTTACCAAAACTTTTTCTCACCATATCCGTTACTGTGAGAGGGCTGTTTGGTGTTTTGGGAAGCAGTTAGGAAGGAACCAATTTCACATTGGTTGATGCTATGGTCAAGTAGCGGAATCTGGGAAGCTAGAAAAGAAATAGGTTCGGCGCAACCTTGTTGGAGCAAGAAACTTGGAGGGCTTAGGTACACTGGGTAGATTAGGCTTGAAGGGTCTATTGCTGTTCATGTATCCCAACTACATTTTCTAGTGGATTACTTACCGCTTGGAGGGCGGCAGAGAGGTTTTATGCCGAGGGCTTCGGTTTCCTCTTCGATAACACATCGTTGTGTTGTCCTTGTATTTGCATCTCTCTTCTCTTAATCTTTGCCTTTTATTTTTTGCTGTAGATGTGATTTTAATTGGCTTAGATTGTTTACCTATTTTGTTTATAACTTGTGTTCATTTTCCGCACACTTAGTGTTTGTCATAAAGCTTGAATTGGTAATTTTGTTATTGGGGATCTAAACGTTCAAGGGTGTTTTATACACTATTTGAACTTTCAGCATCATTAACAAAGAGCAAGAAAACAAAAATAAAAAGCATAAAAGCAAATGATGCTTTTATTTTCTTTAAAAAAAACTTTGAAAGTAACTTGAGTTTTTAATGAAAAGCCTAGAGAAGCCCCACACCACACGACAACGCTTTTTTTTACGCTCTCCAACACACTCAATCCAATACACCGACTCACTTAAATGGCCACTAGCACAAAACGTACTCTTTTAGACACTTCGAGATATTTTGTTCCAAAAAATAAAAATAGTATCCTATTCTTTTTTTTAGAGGGGCAATTAATTATTTTTGACATTGGGATTGGTATTCGAAGATGTCAAAGGATTTAAAAAATATAAAAATATATAATTTAAATTAATAAAAAATAGAGGTTTTGAAAGTAAGAACATTCTGATCATCAGCTTATGTAAAAATCTTCGTCTATTTTAGTATAATTTATTTATTTATTTATTTTTACGTAATCACTTTTCAAAATTACTTAAATCAAATTATCTATGTTATACTATATTTCATTAAAAAAAATAAATAAATAAAACTTGTTTTTTTCTAATTTATATAATCACTTTTCAAAAACACCTAAATCAAATTATCTATGTTATACTACATTTCATTAAAATATTATTTTTATCAATTTTTTATTATTTTCTCAAATCATCTCTCTCTCTTTAAATTAAAAATAAAAATATTAAAAACAGATTTGCATATGAACACTAACTATGTAAATATACATGATTATTGTAACTAGAATCACATTTTACCCAATTTTGTATAGGTTGATGTGGGTATTTTTTTAGGTTAGTTGAACAAATTGTGAAGCTTATGCTATTTTAGATAGACCAATTTTTTTTTTTTTTTAAAAGGAAAAAGACATTCAAAATATTATTAAGAAGCACGTAAATCAGCTACAATAACAGAATTAATATCTGGAGGAACCAATATTATTAAGAAGCTAGTAAATCAGGTACAACAACAGAATTAATATCTTGAGGAATAAGCTTCATCCAAAAATAAAATAAAAAAGCAGGAAAGATAATTTTCCTAGCTAAGGTGGGAACAACAACATATTTTTGGACTGGTTTAAATGTTCTAAGAATCCTTTAAAGTATTTTTTGGACTTTGACATATTTTTCGTATTTTAAAAGTCAAATTTAACGGTGAGCACTTTTGGATAACTTTTAGATAATTTCTGAGAATTTCCCTAATGGGTGGATATCATTGCACGGTTTTTGCTAATCAGTCAATCGCTAAGTATATAGTATTATTAATATGGATTGATGGAATTGGGTCATTGTATAATTTGTTTTAAGTGGGACTTGGGGATCTAAGAAGTAAATATTTGGAGAGAAGTATGGAAATTTTGTAAGCTTGCTTGCTTAAGTCATAATTTTTTAGTTATGAAGATTCTTTTGTCTTTCTTTATAAGTTTCTATTTAACTATTTTAGCAATATTAATTTAAAAGAAAAAAAGTATTTCTTCCTTATTGAAATATTATAACATTATTTAGTTAAGGAAAAAAACATTAATTATTGTAAACTTGTGATTTACAAATTTGTATTTTGTTAGCTTTTATTTCGTGCCAAATTTGATTGTAATTATATTCAATCTTGTGTACCCTATATTTGTTGTGGGATGTGATTGTGAGGGTTGTGTGTTAAAGAGAGAGAGTGTGAAGACTCAAGCAAGTGAAGCCAGAAGACTTCTCGCAAGTGTCTCGCGACTAAGCTTCCTGCAAAGAGAAGCATGAGCCTTGCACATGACTGGAATGCGAAGAGTTTGTACAGATGGAGACAGCTGTGTCTCGCGGGTAAGGCCTTCCCGCGAGACATTCTGTTCTGCCAATCTGTACTATCTAATACACACTTTCTATACCCTCATTATATATACCCATATTACCCACAAATGTGATAGAGAGCTTCTGAGAGAAAATCCTAGCTAAAACACTTGAGAGTTAGAAATTGATATATCAACAATTCTCTACACATTTGTTTGTGGAATTTCCTCATCTCCTACCTCTCCATTTCCATACCATTGAGAGGTCAATAGCCCAAACACTTACCATACCTTTTGAGAGTGTCTAGTGAGGTTTTGGTACTGCTGGGAAACATTGGAAGAAGCCAAGGATGGCAAATGCAACATGGAGCTTGTTGCGGGATCTGGAGAGCTAGACAAGACACGGTTCCGAGAAGCCTTGTTGGAGTAGGAGCTTGGAGGGCTTAGGTACAGCGGGTAGATTAGGCTTGAAGGGTCTCTTGCTTACCCATGTATCCCAACTAATTGTCTAGTGAATCGATTACCGCTTGGAGGGCGGCGGAGAGGCTTTTCACCGAGTTCTTCGGTTTCCTCTTCGATAACACGTCTCGGTGTTATCTATGTTTGCATCTCTTTTCCCTACTCTTGTTCATTTCATTTTACTATTTTGCTGCTTTAAATATGGATTAGAGTAGCTCTCTTGCTTGTTTGCTTGCGTTTACACTATTCCGCACTTAGTATTAAGTTAGTGTAAAATCAATCAAGCCGTAATTTGAATTGGGGATCTAAATAAGCTCTTGTGTTTTCATATATTTCAAGTTTTCAATTGGTATCAGAGCGGGTACACTTGATTTGGTTTCATTACCTAAGTGTGATCCTTGACCCCTTGTGTGTTTTGCCATGGATAATGCTTTATATGCTTCTATGAATGTTGTTGATTCTAACATGCCATGTGTTTGTGAAAATGCCTCTATGAGTGTTTATCCTCATGATTGTGATGCCATGTTACATGAATCTATGGGTGTTGTTGATATTCCTAACATCAAACTTTTGAAGAAAGATGCTAAGAAGTTTCAAAAGAAGTTGAGCAAGTTATTTTGTGAAAATGATGATTTGATTGCTAAGCTCAATGAATCCAACAAATTGGTTGAGAAATATAAGAATCTTGCTGAAATTTCTCTTGAAAAGCTGAAAGAGTTTGAATGTTTGAATATGGACTTGGATGCTAAACTTATTTTGTCTAACAAACTTGTTGATGATCTTAAAACTGAAAATGAATCTCTTAAGATGCATGCCAAGTGTTTGATTGCTGAACCTTCTGTTAAAAAGGATGATAATATTTGTTGCAATCATGTTGTGGTACCCGATTTTATACCTTTTGTGTGTTCTACCTCAAAGGACAAATCGTTGTACATTCCTTCACATAAAAAAAATCAAAAGGTGGAGAGAAAGGCTCTTAAGTCAAAGCCTCACCATTGTGGTGTCTTTGATCATCTAAAACCTCAATGCTCTAGGTTTCATGCTTTTAAAAGAATCAAAAGAAAAGAAAAACTTGAGCTTTTTGGAAGTTGTGCTAAAAGAGTAAACCGATTTTGAGTAAAAATAGCATGTTGTTAAAGAAAATGTTTAATGCTCTTAACTTCGTGACTATGTGCATCTCCGGTTCTCATTCTTCCAACCCTCGTCTCGCTTCTCATGAGACACTCATTCCAAACAATAGTTTTGTTTGGATGAGGAAGGGTTCCTATGGTTGAGATTGTGCTCTTTTAGTCCTTGATCTAATTCTTTCGATTTTTATAGGACTCTTCATGCATTAGATGCTTTATTGTCATGCATTTGTACATCTTACATCTTTTTATATGCATTGTTCTATTTTTGTTTTTGATCTTACTTTTATGTCTTTATTTTGTGTATGTAAAAAACCCAAAACCACATAAAAAGTAAAAAATTTAAAAAGTTTGATCATATAAGTTTTGAGCACATATTACATATGAGTTTGGCTTAGTACCTTCGTACTAATGGCGTAGTGCATTTACCAGCTTAGCTTGTTATGTATGCACATATATCTTTATGGGAGAAATCTTGAAAACTATGTGTGATTGTTGTAAATAGATCTTTAAGCTTGTCATGAATGATTGGTCAATAGTCTTAATGGTCTTGATACTTGCATAGACTTGAGCCTATATCTCTTCCCACTTTATTTTTATGTTTTTGCTATAGAGCTTACCAAATGTAAATCTCAAAATGAAAAAAGATAATGAGCTGCAAAAACCTGTCGCACATACTAGTATTTGACTAGGAAAAAGGGAAAACGACTTTTATATTAAAATGTATAGTGCTAAAAAAGCCAAAGGCTATCTCTCAATGTTGAAATATCAAAAATTTCATGCACTAATCTCAAAAAGAGATATATTATTCAAAAAATGATCAAATGTTATGATTTGTAAAGAAGCCAAATGAAAAGTTTCAAAGATTTTGTAATCATTTTTTTAGGAGGTTATATATGTTCATTTCTATAATTGAGATAGACTACTTGATTTCGTATCAGTTGTGTATGACTTGATTGAATTGATCATTGATGCTTCACTCTAGTCTAAGGACTATTCCACACTTGATCCACACACACAACACACAAGTTTAATGTTCAATGAATGCCTATTTCATTTGTGTGGTTGTACGTGTTCAAATGTTATGTGTGTGTGCTCAACCATATGTTGATCAAACCAAAAAGATTTTTGCTCTTTTTGTTTGCTTTTGGAAGTAATTTGTATCACCCATGTTTTTCAAAGTTTTTCAAATTGTTTTTATGTGAAAAACATGCTTTCTGGGTGTTTTCGTGACCCATTTCATGTGTTAGCTCAGCTGGGAGTTAAATGGTCCAATTCTCAAGTTTTTTAGCTTTACACAGAGAGTTTCGCGGCTGTTTCACGAGTAAGGCTTACTAGCTAAATACTAGCGAGATACCAGCGAAATTTTCGCGGGAAACTAACCAACGAGATACCAGCAAAAATTTCCAGATCAGCTTTTTAAAGGGCATTTTGTGAGACATTCATTTTAAACTTCTCCCATCTTCTCTCAAACCCCTGTTTTAATGTTTCTACATCAAAACCCAACTAAATTCAAGTGTTTTTCATTCTATTAACATCTCTAAGGTAATCTTTAACTCTTTTCATTGATTTTGATCCTTAGATTATGTTTTTGGAGGTTTTATGTTCATAGTTGAGATTTTCTCAAATGGGAGTTGGAAAACTTATTTTTTGTCAACCTTTTTGATTGGGTTTTGTTTTAAATGATGATTTACTTTGGATGTTGACCCCTTGTGGCAAAAATAACATGTATTTAGGCAAGATTTTCATATGTTCATGCATTGTTTAACATACATGTGTAGTGTGTGCACTCTAAGTGTTTGATAAAATGCCCAAATGACATTTTGCTGTTGTTTTGGACTCCAATGAGTACCAAACTTTGGGGATCACCATAATTATTCATGTGTATCATATTTTGATCATTGGTGGTGTGTTTTATGCAATTTTCCCCATGAGTGGTTATTCATGCATTGGTCATGCATCTCACATGCACACTAGATGCACACTAGATGCACCTTGCTGCACACACTCTAACACTTGACATGTTTTGCACTTCATTCATGCTAGTTATGTCCTTTTAGACCTTTTAGCACACATAACATGTTTTTGTGTCTATGTCATGCCTAGGTTTATATCATGTTCCATCATCCTTAGCATGTCATGTTCTTTATGCTTTGTAGCATTTTTTTTGATGTTTTTGTCTTATGTTTGAGCTTCATTTTCTCATTCATCTTGCACCCCTCATGCCTCATCTTTCACCCTCGTTCATATCTTATTTTCTTTCCCTCATTCCTCTTGATTCATTTGTCTATTCGTGACAAAAACGGGGAGAAGATTTTATGACTCATGTGCACATTCTTAGGGGGAGAAATTCTACCTCGTGCACATTCGTAAAGGGAAAAATTCATAGGGGAGATGCATATATCAAGGGGGAGAAGACATTCTTTTATGAAAAAAACCTTGCTTTACCTTTTGCTTGGTTTCTCAATGTTTTATGGTGCTTTGTGTTCTATGCTTTATTGCTCTCATTGCATCGTGTTTATGTGTTGAACATGCATACATCCTTATGCTTGTTCGGATGATCATTTGCTTTGCTATGTGGTCATTGTAGTCATTTCTATATGACTGTTTTGGTATATGATTAAGTTGCTCATATGTTTCACATCATGTTTACTTGATCAGAATTTACTTGTTACATTATACTTGTCATTTTATTACTTGCTTTACCTTGAGGGTCTAATGTATTTTGTGCAAGTGTTTCAGGCCAAACATATAAATGTTCCAAGTTCATCACAGCTCCTAAGATTCATGATAGGGGGACTGATATGATAGGGGGAGAAAGAGAGAAAGAGTTTTGTGCTACAGTAACTATGTTTGCTTTGCTTATAGTTCATGATTATGCTTAGCTATTTAAAATATTATGTTTTGTGACTATCTCAATGCTTGTGTAGCATTCTCTGTGTACTTTTAGATATTGCTAAAATGTCTTAAGTACTTCACACTTGTGCCCTGGTAGGATTGTTCCTAGATGCATATATTTTGTGTATTTTGCATTGGTTGTGTGATTGGACATGCAAGTAATCATAAGTGATTGCTTTATTATACATGTCTAGATGAACATTTACTTGTTATATGTTCATTGGAGTCATTCTTTAATGACTGACCTTGTGTGATCAATTTTTTTGTTTACATGTTATCAAATGTTTACAAACTTGGTCACTTTATGCTTGCTCTTGTTCATACCTTATGTCCAACTTGTCATAAGCTTAATGAAAGTTTTGTTTGTGTGTGAGTGTTTCAGGTTACAGGTTTAAACTGCAAGTGCTTCACAGTTTCTAGATTAGGTGTGAGTGAGTTTTGCCATTGTTCTCAAACTCACGTTTAAGTCTAGAGTCTGTATTAGGGGTTTTGTCATGGAATAGCAAAAGAGGGAGATTGTAAAGTTGTGATTTACAAATTTGTATTTTGTTGGCTTTTATTCTGTGCCAAATTTGATTGTAATTATATTCAATCTTGTGTACCCTGTATTTATTGTGGGATGTGATTGTAAGGGTTGTGTGTTAGAGAGAGAGAGTGTGAAGACTTAAGCAAATGAAGCCAGAAGACTTCTCGTGGGTGTCTTGCGACTAAGCTTTCCGTGAAGTGAAGCATGTGCCTTGCACATGACTGGAATGCGAAGAGTCTGTACAGATGGAGACAGTTGTGTCTCGTGAGTATCTCGTGGGTAAGGCCTTCCCGCGAGACACCCGCGAGACATTCTGTTCTGCCAGTCTGTACTGTCTGATACACACTTTCTGTACCCTCATTATATATACCCATATTACCCACAAATGTGATAGAGAGCTTATGAGAGAAAACCCTAGCTAAAACACTTGAGAGTTAGAAATTGATATACCAACAATTCTCTACACATTTGTTTGTGAAATTTCCTCATCTTCTACCTCTCCATTTCCATAATATTGAGAGGTTAATAGCTCAAACACTTACCACACCTTTTGAGAGTGTCCAGTGAGGTTTTGGTGCTATTGGGAAACATTGGAAGAAGCCAAGGATGGCAGATGCAACATGGAGCTTGTTGTGGGATCCGGAGAGCTAGACATGACACGGTTCTGAGAAGCCTTGTTGGAGTAGGAGCTTGGAGGGCTTAGGTACAACGGGTAGATTAGGCTTAGAGGGTCTCTTGCTTACCCATGTATCCCAACTGATTGTCTAGTGGATCGATTACCACTTGGAGGGCGGCGGAGAGGTTTTTCGCCGAGTTCTTTGGTTTCCTCTTCGATAACACGTCTCGATGTTATCTGTGTTTGCATCTCTCTTCCCTACTCTTGTTCATTTCATTTTATTGCTGTGTTGCTTTAAATATGGATTTGAGTAGCTCTCTTGCTTGTTTGCTTGCGTTTACACTATTCCGCACTTAGTATTAAGTTAGTGTAAAATCAATCAAGCGTGTAAAATCAATCAAGCCGCAATTTGAATTGGGGATCTAAACAAGCTCTTGTGTTTTCACACATTTCGAGCTTTCAATTATAAATTATTGTATTCAGTTGATTAGTTAATTAAGATTTTTTTTTTTTCCGAACTTGGATCAAGCATTTGTAACTTTTTTGAAAGGCACCAAAAATCTGAATGAAATATATACTTGAATTATGATTTTTAGATATGGACTAAATGAAATGGGATATATTCTGAAAATTAATCATAAAGTTTGGTTATGCTTTAGATTCTACAAATGGGGCTATAAATTGGCACAAAAACCACTGTTTCAAGAGCATATCATGGTCACTCATTATTTTGGGCCTAATTAAGGGATACAACGTGGCCATAATTATAAAAATTGTGAAGTATATGAAATACGATTGGATATAGGTAGTAGTTAAGCCATGAATTTTAATTCGAGGGAGTAAGATTAAAATAAATATTGCAAGGACACAATTTGGCTCCCAAGTTCAAAGGATGTATAAACTTAAGCACAAAGAGCCCAATACAATGAATTTGTAGAGAGTGGGTTGGAAAACTAAGCTTCATGAGTCAGACAACAAGTAAAGTGGATCTAGATGACAAGAAAATGAAGATAGACTGGTTTAATCTAAAGAGAATCGTCCTCAACTCAATCCGAGGAAATCAGTTCTTATATATTTCTTATTTTGTTTGATTACAAGTTCAATTCTTGATTGCTACAAGTTTGGTAATAAAATTAGTTGTAACCTAAGGTTACAACATCACGATATCTTTTTATTGAATGAGAATTTTGACAAATCAACTGTTGAATTATATTTTCTTCTTATGTCCTACATACTTGAAATATTTTTAGAAGATTAAAGATCAATAGTCATATCATCAATCAAATGTTTCAATTTGAAGTTTTTGAAGTCTAAAATTATGTAAAAAAAATAAGTTTATAAATTGAATAATAAATTATATCTAACTAGTATTTAACCCGTGCTTATGCACGGGAATGATCAATTGTAGTAATGCAATTGATATTAGCTTGAATTTTTTTTTTTCCAACATAAAAAATGATAAACCCTATCCATATCAATAAATTAAAGTTACTTTGTGATGTTGAGTTAATACAACAAATTGGTTGTTACTTGAAAGCTGAACATTATTTTTTTTTTTAAAGAAAAGACCTAAAAGTTGAACATAAATTGTCTTGTTTTATTGCATGTCATTTGGGTGGGATTGAAGCCTCTCATACATTAATGGAGCCTTGTTAGACCTATCAACCATTACAGCTATGAAGAATACCAATAACAAAAAGTTAGCATAAATAAGCACTTACTCGTTACAAGTCAAGAGGCTACACATACAATCTAACATACATCATTACCCAACAATGTTTCAACTCACCCCACAGCAAAGTAATCAGGCAAATGAACTTTGAAGTATCTATTTGGTGTTAGGATCGATGATATGTAGATTTCAGCAAAAAAATATGTGATGCCCCAATTTGATTGATTGTGTGATGTGTGTGGGTGTGTGATAAGTCCCTCATCGGGTATTTACTGGATAGATCTGGGCTTTATTAACAATTACAAGGAGCCTTGTACGGCATCGGGCCCCCAGAGCTGTTTAGGCCTTAGACCTAAGTTGAACTGTATATCCTGCGGTCCCTGACACTTATGTCAAAGAAACTGGGCTTAAGACCCACTAGGGCCATGGGAGCAAATCCTGCAATATTGTGTCTAGCCCAAAACCTGGTGGGCCGGCCTTTGAAATAAGTACTTGTCAGTTCATGGCCAGGAAGTTGCCCAGTGCATCCATCCTTTAAGCACATGAGTGCTCGGGAAGGCCCTATCCTGGATGCTCGGCGAATCCTTTTCAAATTCCGCCGCCGAACATCATCCCTTCCTTGAAGTAGGAACCAATTCCAATGCCACTCACACCACACTCCCAACTAAACATCCACTTAACGATAACAATATTGGACCTCCATTCCCACTAGCCTCGAGAATAATCATGATTTTCCCACTAATTTTGGTCTATAAATATACGAGGCCAAG
Organism: Quercus tomentella; assembly: GCA_028535165.1. NCBI lineage: Eukaryota > Viridiplantae > Streptophyta > Magnoliopsida > Fagales > Fagaceae > Quercus > Quercus tomentella. The sequence continues at coordinate 80,882,934 of JAPQVY010000068.1, forward strand.
GAGAGGAAAAGGTTGTTAAAGGTCTGAAAGGAAAGCCTTAAATCTAGGTTAAGAGCTACAAAGAGTGAGGGGAAAGCAGTCCAGTGGTTGTAGAAACGTTGCTGGGTCTCTTGGTTGGAATCACCCAGAGTAGGAAATCCAAAGCTCACATTATAAGTATATTGTGAGCCCAAGAGCGAGACCGGTCCATTGAGCTTGCTTTAGGTGCGTATAAGCCTCAATTGTAACTAGTCCTTTTGAGGTATAGCGCAGATGTGGCTAGCATTCTTGAGTCATTACATATGGTATCAAAACTGGCCTAGTAACCTTATGTGAGCTCAGAGACATTACCCTACAAAGTGGGCCCTAATGAGGACGTTAGGGATTTAAGTTAGGGAGATTGTGATACCCCAATTTGATTGATTGTGTAATGTGTGTGGGTGTGTGATGAGTCCCACATCGGGTATTTACTGAGTAGATCTGGGCTTTATTAACAATTACAAAGAGCCTTAATTATGACTAGTCCTTTTGAGGTATAGCGTAAATGTGGCTAGTGTTTTTCCTTGAGTCGTTACAAAATATATAGTAATGATAAATTAAATAACAATACTATTCAACTACTCAAATTTATCACAGTATGAGGAGAACATGAATACATTATGGACCCCTTTGTTCCTTATGTTATAGGTGATTCTTAATTCAAATGGTTTAATGGCCTAGTTAGTAGGTATATGCTCCACAAACTTCCAAAAGATTAGAAACATAGACAAACCAAATGCTTGTTGCTTTATGGTAAATTTCTATAAGTTACTCTCACGCAACTTTTAAAGAACAATTAATGTATAACTTAGAGGAGTCGATTCCTATTAAGCAAATTATTGTAGGATTTATTTTACTTTTATTTTATTTTTCATATAAATTGCTCAATAGAATCCATGACTTATACAAAAATTTAAAAGGTTGGAACCAAGAAGAAATAGATTTCTAATATATAAATAGATTAGGTTTTGTTATAAGTCAATCATTTATTGACTTCATATTTATCACAACATGAGGAGAGAAAAAAAAAATCAATTAAAAATCTTACATATCAAGTCTAAAAGGAATTTCATTGAACGTATGCCATGCTATACCAAAATAACATATATAGAACAACTAATTATGCAAATAGGGTGAGAACTAATGAAGACATTTTCAGTTTGGCTCAGGCCCAAGCCCAAGCCCAAGCCCCAAGCCCCAGTCACGGTGAGAACTTGGTAATTATGTAGATAGGGTGAGACAATACAAAAAAAAAAAAAAAAAAAACAAAAAACAAAAAACAAAACAAACAAACAAACATGGGAGTCCCCTCTACTTAAGAGTCTAACCTTCCCTGACATTTCACCCTCCCATCCTTGGTCCAAACCAACCATGTCCCATCTGCAATCTTATCTATGCCATCAAAACCAAAACCAAAATAAACTCCAACCTAGTTAGCCTCATAAACCAAATCGAACAAACAAAAATCATTTAAAAAAAAGGACTCTAAGGATTATAAAACTTATCTCTCTTAAAAAGGGTGATGCACTGAGATGTTTGACATACCTGGCTCTAAGGAACAGAGTTGTAGTCCTAACATGTTACTCTGAATAGAGGTTTTTTTGGCAAACCTAAACCCAAAACCTTTCCCATTCCAGTTGAGAGAGAGAGGACTTCTGTTCTTCTGATGAGTTGTTTGATTTTATTATAGGAGTAGAGAGAACTGAACGGGCATGAAGAATTAGAGAAAGGAAGAGTCATATAGTTGAGAGAGAGAGAGACAGAGAGAGACAGAGACAGAGAGAGTAAACTTCAAGATTAAGAGATAATTAGGTACAGATGACACAAAATTAGCAATCCAATTTAAAGTATAATTGGATTTTGTCAGTTTTGACTTTTAATATTTTTAGATTCTAATTAAATACCTGGAAGGATAATTATGGTGTGGTCCTCACATAAATTTGGACACATGGCACAAAATTGGACTCTAATTTAAAATTCTAATTAGACTTTCTCTGAGCTTTGCCTATATATATATATATATAGGTTGGTATGAAATTTGACATGTGTGTTAAGAACATAATGAACATGCAATTCAACTGTGATATTTTAAAAATACATAGGCATGTTAATTATTTTAGTAAGAGCTATAGCCTTAGGCTACAACAATGTTTGTAGCCAAACATTGTCCTATTTAAAATCCTCTAAAAGTAAAAAACTTCACTTGGATCAATTACCATTTTTTTTTTTTTTTGGCAAAAATACACCATTGGTCCATAAAGATTACTGGTTGAGCGCTTTTATTCATGAAATTTCAAATAAGCACTATTAATCCCTAGAGTTTTAAAAGTGAGTTTTATTGGCCTTTCAGTTAACTGTCATTAGTCTCAATGCGTATGTGGATAAATAACCAATGACGTAGCATCTCTTTAAAGTGATATGGAAATTTTTTTCAGCTAAAATTTAAACCTAGTATAATAGGGCAACTATTTTAATTTGGGTTTTGCCCCAAATTGAACTTGGTACTTCATCCTCAGCTTAAAGCTATGTTTGGTTAGAGTAAACATAAGGAGGACGGAAAATTGAGGAGTGAAAATAGGAGAGATTTTGGGTGAAAGGGGTGTTTGGTTGGAGTGATTTTTGGGTTAGAGAAAATGGTGAGGCCTACCTATTTTCTCCCCTGACCCACCATTTTTCACCCAACACAACCAACCCCCCCCCCCCCCCCCCCCCCCAAAAAAAAAAATTGGAGAGGAAATGGGGAGGGGAGGTGATTTGATGAAAATGACTTATCTACCCCTTCCCCTTTCCCAAAGTAAATTCAATGTTTAACACTTTTCTTTTTCTTTTTCTTTGCTACATTTAAAATAAATAAAAAAAAAAAAAATCTTTTTCCTTTTATTAATTAGTTCTTTGGCTGACATTGAACCTTTTTTTTTTTTTTAATCTTTTTCTGGGTTCTTTGGTCTCGTTGAACCTTTTAATATATATATATATATATAAATATATATATATATATATATATATATTAGGTTCTTTGATACTCACATATAAACTCTCTCTTTTTTCTTTTCTTTTTCTTTTTTTTTTGAATTTTTTGATCCTTACTTTAAACCATTTTACATTCAACCATTTTTTTCTTTTTATTTTTCCTTTATAAAATATTTATATAAAAAGGGTTATGTAGTAAGGGCATGAGAGTAAATTTATACAAACTCGATTTCTATCCCTCTACTTTCCACCCTCCAACTAAACACAAATGAGGGAAATTAAAATCTCTTCCCCCATTTTTCCATCCTCCCAACCAAATGAACCCTAAAGGAAATTTTCTTGAATGAAAATTCATTTCTAGTATTTTGGCTAAACCTGATAGAGTACCATTCCCAGCCTTGTCACAATGATGGTTTTGTAGTACAATTATTTACTTAACGTTAAAACTGTGATAGCTACACGTCAGTTGAGACTTGAGACTCTCTCTCTCCATCCCTCCCTCTAGTTTACAAGTTAGGGGTTTTATTTGGGGCAAAACCCAAATAAAAATGGTTTCCCCATTAGACCAATATAGGTGTAAAATGTTTAATGAAAAAATTGCCACATCACTTTAAAGAGATGCAATGTCATTAATCCGTTAGCCATGTAAGCATTGACACTAATGACAATTAATAGCTAGTCCAATAGTGCTCACTTTTAAAACTCTAGAGATTAATACCACCGCGCATCCTTAGTGTGATGATCACTCCACAAGTATAAGTGTTTGTGGGGTATGGGGGTAAGGGCCGGGATTCAAGTTTTTAGGAGTGAGCTTTACACGCATATACACTTATATTATTCTAAAGTAGAATTTCTACCTTGTAAAAAAAAAAAAAAAAAAAAAAAAAAATCAGAGATTAGTAACACTCATTTTTTTCTCAAGAAAATAATAATAAAATAATAGCACTCATTTGAAATTTCAGGGATAAAAAAACTCTTAATATGTAAACTTTAGAAACCAATGGTGTACTTTTCTTTTGTTTTGTTTTGTTTTTTTTTTTTTTTTTTTTTTTTTTTTTTTTTTTTTTTTTTTTTTTTTTTAACTCGCTTTAAATGTATCCGTGGTTATATTTTAGACTTTAATCGGACTTGGTTGAGAACATTAGAAGAATGCCTCATGAGTCATGATATGCTTATCTCAAAGTCAAAATGCTTTAGAAATTTCAAAAGATATGGAGTAATAATTACGCTTTTTTTTTTTTCTTTTTTTTTCTTTTTTTTTTTTTTTTTTTGTCTTTTGAAGTCGCAGAACCCTGAAGAAAGCACACTCGATGCTCTCTTTGATGGATAGAAACTTAATTGTTAGCTTCTAGGTAGTAAATCTCAAATCCACAAGAGGTTCCTTTGAATACACAAGTTAATAAAACTAGAATCCACTGAAGAAGAAAATTTGACAAAACGTCTGTGTTTATTGATAATAGTCTAATTTGACTTTGACGGCTATAAAACATATAAATACTAAGAAAAACATTTGAAACCCTAATTTGCGCTAATTACACGATTAGGTGACAAAATACCGAAATTTACCAAAAAGGGAAAAATTGAGTTAAATGCAAAATCATAAACTACTAATCTTAAAGGCCATCTTAAAACAAGTGAAGGAAACAAAAATTTTGATCAAAAAGTCATTAAGGAAACAAAAATTACTATAAACAGCAAAATCATAGTTTTCGGGGTCTAAATGAAGGAATTCGCCATTTTCAGGGGTACCTCTTGGCAAAGCAACGACTATTGCTCAAAAGACCATTTTACTTCAGCCTACCAAATTTCATGCGAATCTGACTCCAAGACCCATGATTTCTATTAGTACCTTTTTGTCTTGCACGATGATTTCAAGCATGTATGAGAGTTCAGGAAGTTCATAGCGATCTATTCTGCATCATCTTAAAAATTTTGGGGGACATAATTGTAAGTTAATTATAGAATTATATCTGTGAGGACATTGCAAAAGAGGTTTCTAGCTAATTGTTACTTTACCAAAAGGAAGAAGCATAATCCAGACTCAAACTGAAGCTCAAATAATTTTTTTCCCCCACAACCAACACTAAACAAAAATAATCTAGCACTCATGCTCAAATAATGTTTTCATTTCACAACCAAAACAAAACAAAAACAATTAATCATGCTCATGCTCATGCTCATACTCGTACTCTAGCACTAATAATTTTTTTTTTTTTTTTTTTTCACAACAGTGTATGATACACTGAGCACAGCGAACAGTAAACACATTACACACCAACAGAGTCACATGAGATAAACTCATGAACAAAAACAAACCCTAGGAAGTAAAAGTAAAAATAAAAATGGGAACAGAATAATCCATACACACTAACACTGACACATATGACTCACTGAACTAAAACAAAATCTTTTTTTTTTTTTTTTTTTTGAAGCCGGAACCAAAAGAATATCATTAATGAAGAATACTAGAATCCAAATACAGAGCATCAACTGCTGGTGGAGGATCCTCCTCTAACCATACAGTTTCATTATCAGATAATCTAGCAAATCTAGCCAAAGCATGAGCAACACCATTGGCACTACGCCTAACACAATTGACTGAAAAGGATCTAAAACCTGCAATCAAGCACCAAATATCTTCATAAATAAACCCAAGCCGAGCTAGATCTGGTTGAGCCTGTGCCACTGTCTTCAATACCCTTGCATTGTCACCTTCCAAAATCACCTCCATAAACCCTGCATCTATAGCAAATTCAAGCGCTTTACGGCAAGCCAGCACCTCCACCTCTTCACTATCCCTCACAGCCCCACCCTTAGCCGAAATAGCAGCCATCACTTCACCATTCCTATTACGAACCACAGCCCCATAACCCGAATCAGCTCCATCATTAAAACACGCACCATCAAAGTTCAACTTGAAGAAATCTCCTTGTGGTGGCTGCCATGCCTGACTTACTGGAACCGAAACTGTCACAGGTACACTCAGATGCTCTTGTGCCTCATGAAACTCTCTCAAATAATCCAAAGCCCACTGGTATGACCGTGATGGATGTTGAAAAGCTCCCCCATGCAAGACTGAATTCCACTGAAGTCAGATTTGCCAACAAATCACCCAAAATAAATCCAGCTCCTCATGTGACAACCTCGGCATGAGCCTAGCAACCAACTGCCCAAAATCCACTTGCACCGTACCAAATTTTTGAAACTTGATTGCACTGCCAGCCCAAACATCCTGTGCTGCCCCACACTCCCAAAGAACATGCAGCACCGATTCATCAGCTTTATGACAGAAACAGCATCGAGCATCCTCCAACACCCTCCTTTTCACCAGATTGTCTTTTGTAGGCAGTATATTATGGCATGCTCTCCATGAAAAAATTCTGATCTTATTTGGGACCCTAGCCTTCCATATCTGTGACCACAAAGAACTATTTGATGGTTGCACCGAAGCCTCTCCACTGTTAGTCTCAGCCAACCTCAGTTGCTTGGCCACATGGTACCCAGACTTCACATTGTACCTACCATTCTTTGTAAAAGACCAAGCCAAGACATCGTGCACCACCCGCCTACTCAAGGGTACTTGAAGGATAGCATCAGCATCATACGGGTGAAACAGAGCACGAATTTGATCTCTATCCCACTGGTGGTTCTGCCAATCAATCAAATCTGAAACTCTCCACTCCCAAATTTCCTCCTCAGGATGGAAAAGAACCCCCTTTGTTGGCTGATTAGGTAACCAACGATCCTTCAAAACATGGATAGAAGCACCATTCCCCACTCTCCAATAACACCCTTTCCTCAATACTGGTTGAGCAGCTAATAAACTCTTCCAAACATAGGAGCTGTTTTGACAATCCTTTGCCTCAAGAAACTCACATCTTGGAAAATACTTTGCCTTAAAACAGCTATGCAAAAGAGAGTTTTTGTCCTGCAACAATCGCCATCCTTGTTTAGCTAGCATAGCTAGATTAAAAGCTCGAATATCTCTGAATCCCATCCCTCCCTCCTTTTTCGACTGCGTTAGAAAGCTCCAACTCTTCCAGTGAATTTTCCTTTCCTCACCAATTTGGCCCCACCAAAATCTAGCACACATAGCATCCAATTCATCACATAATTTTCCGGGCAATTGAAAAACCCCCATCGTATAAGTGGGAATAAATTGAGCCACAGCTTTTATCAAAACCTCCTTTCCAGCCCTTGATAGCAACTTCCCCTTCCAGCCTTGAATCTTTTTCCAAACCCTTTCCTTAATGAAAGAAAAGGTGTCATACTTTCTTTTTCCAATCAAAGTAGGCAGCCCCAGATAAGAATCAAACTTCGCCACCTCCTTCACCTTCAGTTGGTCAAGAATCTGTGCTCTCTGCTCCACCTGCACATTGCTACTGAAATAGGCTGAAGACTTCTCAAGATTGATGCATTGACCAGAGGCATCAGCATAAAGCTATAGAGTATCTGATACAACCTGCACTTCATCATTATTAGCCTGACAAAAAATCAAAGAATCATCAGCAAAAAGCAGATTAGTTATATGAGGAGCAGTCCTACAGATTGCCACCCCATGCAACCTCCCATCTAATTCTACTTTAGCAAGGAGCGATGTGAAACCTTCTACACAAATCAGAAACAAATAAGGGGATAGCGGATCTCCCTGCCGAATACCTCTAGATGGCCTGATATTCCCATATGCTTTTCCATTAATCCGAACAGAAAAGGAAGGTGTAGAAACACATTTCATAACCCTATCCACCCAAACCTCTGGAAAGCCCAATTTAAGCATCATACCCTTTAGAAAACTCCATTCCACCCTGTCATAGGCCTTACTCACATCCAATTTAAGAGCTAAAGCCCCCTTTTTGCCCTTTTTTCTAATATGCATGGCATGCAAAGTCTCATAGGCTACTAGCACATTATCAGTAATAAGGCGGCCAGGTACAAAAGCACTTTGAGAAGGAGAAATAATTTGTGGCAAGATCAACTTCAATCTGTTCGCCAAAACTTTTGAAATAATTTTATAAATCACATTACAGAGACTAATCGGTTTGAAGTCAGCCATTTTTTCCGGTTTCCTTACTTTAGGGATCAGTACTATATGAGTATAATTAATATCAGGCTCCATATTACCAGAATGTAAAAAATCTAACACAACATCAGTCACCTCATTACCTACAATATGCCAAAAATTTTTATAGAAAAGTGCATTCATACCATCGGGTCCAGGAGCCTTTGTTGGTCCCATCTGAAACAACGCTGCTTTAACTTCATCACTACTAAACGGCCTGGACAGCACCTCCATCATATCATCTGTAATTTTCTGATTTACTGTGCTGAGACATTCCTCCATCCTGACACAAGTGCCTGCATTAAAAATATTCATGAAATAATCAGACGCCACTTCAGCCACAGCCTCGACTTCCTCCACCCAAGCCCCATTAGCATCTTTAATTCCTTCAATATAATTCCGCCGCTTTCTTTGGGAGGCTTTGGAATGAAAAAATTTAGTATTCCTATCTCCATGTTTTAGCCATGACACTCGGGATCTCTGACGTCAAAATATCTCTTGCTTCAACAATAGGTCATCAAGCTGCTTACTTACATGCAGAAACTCACTTCTGCTCTCTTCGGTCAGCTCACATTCATTCATCACCTCCAAATTTTTTTGAAGCCTTTTAATCTCTTCTGTTTCAGGTTTGGTCTTAGAAGAACCCCATGCATGTAGTTCAGCCCCACAAACTTGGATTTGATCCCGTACCCCACTCAACCCTGAGTTACCACGACTTCCCTTTGTCCAAGCTTCAGTCACGACATCCGCACAATCTGCCCACAACAACCAATTCTCTTCAAACCTAAAACCACTAGCCCCCCTACCCCTAACCCACCTATCAATCATGGTTTTCAAAAGAATAGGAATATGGTCAGAAGCATGGCTAAACAAATGGGAGACCGAACTGGCAGGAAATTTGTCAATCCATGCCCTATTCGCTGTAGCTCTAAACTCTAGAAATATATATATATATATATATATATATATATATATATATATATATATATATATATATAAAGGAAGAAAATAATCCATCCAAAATAATCAATTACCTTACTCAACAAATTCATACAAATATATGATACATCCATGGAAACAAAGAAAGAAAGAAAGAAAAAAATCAATGAGAGACAAAATCAAAATTGAAGTACAGAAAGACACATTACATAGAAATTAAAACACACACAAATATGAGTTAACCTTGTAGATTAGTGGTGGAATTTGAGGGATCAGTGACAAATCAATAGGGTTTTGGTCTAGACTCCAGAGAAGGCTAATTGAACCATTGCCTCTCAAAATTTTGAGAGAGAGAGAGAGAGAGAGAGAGAGTTCTGATTTAAAAATGAGAGAACTAAGAGTTTTGTGTTTAGACCTAGTACAAAATGCTGTTGCTTGGTTTAACATAACACTAAATGACAGCATTTTATATATATATATATATATATATATATATATATATATATATATATATAAACAAAATCAAAGACCGACGTTCCGGTTGGCTAATGTCAAAAATGCTTCACTTGATTTGACTACAAGCCTCGTCTTTATCAGCAACCCACAGCAACAAAGTAGTCAACTCAGAATTGGGTTGCAAATCAATCTAAATCAGGGGTTGTTCAGCCCCAAGCTTGGCTATATCGATGATTGACAAACGCATACATTTCACTAGACAAACGCATGAACCTCAAATTGGAGTTAATAGTAAATTTCGTGTTATCCAAAAAAATAAAATAAAATAAAAAATAATTTCCTTTGTGCTTGTGAGTAGTGCAAGCAATGAGGCCAATTTTTATATATTGGATTTACATTCTAAAAGGATTTCCTTTAAAACTTCCTATATTACACCTCCATTATAATATTACCACATAATTTTTTTAAATAGTAGAATTAATAAACAGTTACATATACAAATACAATCACAATAAATATATATTAAAAATTTTCATAATTATCAAGTTCTATGTATAGAGTGGAAAACAAAATTAGACTTGTATTTTGTTGAAATTACCCATGCAATGCACAAGTTATTGACTAGCATCACAAAAGTTGGATTCCGACGACTCAAGGATACATACAATGATAACAAGTGTCATTTTTTCGATGCATGGAATAATGACATGTGTCAAAACTGCTATATTCCATCTCATTGACTTATTAGATCATGATGAAGGCAATTAATTTTTCTACAAAAATTTTGATAGTACAAGTGAAAAGACGTTGGATCCCAATCATAGAAGCTTGCATACAATAGTGACACGTGTATTTTTGTCAAAGCATAGAACAATGGCTCTGTCAAAACTACTATGTTTTATCTCATTGATTTATTAGATGCCATGATGAAGACAATGATGATGACAATTAATTTCTTCTCATAAATTTTTTTGTTAGTTAAAATTTTTTTGACAATGAACATGAAAATATGGAAAGGTAAAATGTAATTACAGATCCTATTTTGAAGGAAATTATTGTCCTATATGAAATTTTCTGTAAATAATTTTGATAGTCCAAGAAATATATATGTGAAAATTATTAGTTTACATGATGAACACTACAATGCAAAGTGTACATTGTAAGCAAAATGATTGTACACTTTCTCCCAACGTGGCAAATATTAGCCATATTGAAATAATCATTTTGTCTACAATGTTCACTTTATATTATATAGTTCATGTAAACTAATAATTGCCCAGAGATATATATTGACATCTATAAAGGGTGGTTGTTCCTCAAGCCAAATTTGCCTTGCCTCCTAGTTTTGGGATTGGTCATGGTTCACGTATTCTATTATGAATCTAGGAAGCTTGGTAATTCCTCAAACCATATCTGCCTTGCCTCCCAGTTTTGGGATTGTTTATGGTTCACGAATTCTATTATTCTAATTCATTAATGATCACTTTTGGACCATGTAATGGGGCTTTTCTTTTCATTAAATGAAGTGTGTAATTTCATAAAGCTTTGTTTGGTATACCAAGTAAAAAACAAGAAAAGAGCACCCATGGAAACTTCGTCTGTAATCTATATATATATATATATATATATATATATATATATATAACCGAATCTTTTGAATCTCCCACAATTTTTCACATCAGCATAATATTAAAAAAAAAAAATAATAATAAAACCTTTTTAAAACTGGAACCCAATTCTACCACTATTTTATTTTTCTTTTTTATTTTAGGTTTTATGCCCTTTCTCTCTTTTGCCGTTCTCTCTAGCCTCTGCCTCTCTCAATTCTCAAAACCCCTAAACCATATCCCATGGGCACTCTCTCACTCCTTCAGTGGCAAAAAGTGTCAGCCTCCCACCACCGTCATATACCGCCAAAGCCGCTACCAGTGCAGGTATTTTAACTTTTGTTATCTTAGATTTAGGTATTTGGATTTGGTTTGATTTTCTTTAATTTAGGTATTTGGATAATTGGTTTTGTTTAATGTTGAACCCGTGCAAAATCGAAGATATCTACTTCTTCTTCAACTCTCTCTCAACCTCTCCATCTTTTCCCTGAAAAGCACAAAACATGAACTGACCTCTGACCTTTGGCCTCTAGGTTATTGGTGTTATATACCATAATTTTATTGGTCTTTATTTGTTTAGGTTGATTGAAATAAATAAAATTTACTGGTAATATGTTATTATGCTATAAATTGTTGTTAATTTTAGTAAATTTTAGTTTTTGCAATAGGGTTAAAGGTATGGTATTCGTTTAGTTTGGATTTCTTAGCTTTTTTTCTTAGCCTTTCTGAGATTTTTTACCCCAGCTTCATTGATTTCTGTTTTGTATTCTAGAGTTGATTAAATTGTAGTTTTAGCTGCGTTTCTCTTTGTATCTGTAATTGTTTGGGTTTGGAACTCTATAACTGAGTTTAGTACTGTGTTTTGACGATAATCAATTTGATTTTTTTTGTGTGGAAACCGAGCTATGGGTTTGAATTTGTTTAGTAGTGGTCTATGGTTGGTCTGCATTTATGCTTGCTTTCAATCAATTTGATGTCAGAATTATGACTTAGGATCTGATCTGCTTTTGTTTACTTCAAATTAATTTACTTTGAAGTTGATTAAATTGTAGTTTAGCTGTGTTTCTCTTTGTATCTGTAATTGATTGAGTTTCGATTTGGAACTCTATAACTGAGTTTAGTACTGTGTTTTGACGATAATCAATTTGATTTTTTTTTGTGTGGAAACTAAGCTATGGGTTTGAATTTGTTTAGTGGTAGTCTATGGTTGGTCTGCATTATGCTTGCTTTCAATCAATTTGATGTCAGAATTATGACTTAGGATCTGATCTACTTTTGTTTACTTCAAATTAATTTACTTTGAATTAGTTCACTTCGATGAAAAGAACTATTGAGGTTTTAAAGATTAGGTTATGCTTGAAATAGCTGGTCTTCTCTCACTCTCAATGGAATATATATATATATATATATATATTTATTTATTTATTTATAGATGACCCCAACAATCCAGCTTTATGGATTTCCCTTTACTTCTTCTGATGTTTACAATTCGAGTCTAAAATTCATTGTTCCAGGGGTGGTTTGAAGGGCCATGAGAATTAGTAATTGGAGAATATCCTATTCCATGAAGCAGAGTGCTTCTAAGTGGACTCACTTTCTTAGCCATCTATGTGTCAATACCTGGTATTTTCTAAAGCACTTTGTGTTCTACCACTTTCATTATAAATATGATTGCGCTAATGGAATTCTTTGTCATAATAGTTGCTCCACTTCTTTTTAATCCTTAAAAAAAAACACCATTATACATATACTTGGGAATTTTCTTTTGTGAATGAATTATTGATTTGAGTAGGTGGTTTTGGGTCAATTTACTATTTTTTGCAAAATGTTTTTGAGTATATGTTGATAAAATTTTCTATATTGAGCTTTATTTTCTTTTCTGTATCATAAATTGAAAGATGTATCTTGGAATTAAGTGGTGTGATACGTTATAACCAGTAGTAGAATGTGGGGCTTCGTTGTCTTGGGCTACCCCAAAGATGGAACTCTGTGAATTGCATTTGTAACAGATGGTGAAGTCAGTTGTTTTGTAATTCTAGAGGGATTTATTCAGCTTTTTATGTGACAGTTGTTGGTTTCTGTAACTTTAACAGTTTACTATTGGCTTATTATTTTAATATGTGCTGTTTTAGCTGTGTTTCTTTTGTATCTGTAATTGAGTTTGTGCACACGCTTAGATAAGTCTTAGGTTTGGAACTTTGTAACTGAGTTTAGTAGTGTGTTTTGACGATAATATTTTTTGAAGTGATTTACATCTTCAATATTTTAAATAGATATAAAAATGGTGATAATCAATTTGAATTTTTTTGTGTGGAAACTAAGCTATGGGTTTGAATTTGTTTAGTGGAAATTGAGGTAGGTGGAGTTATCAACTTGCTTTCATTACACAATAGTCCTGATAATCTTAGCGAAATTGGTGTGGAGTACGTTGAGGTTAGTTTTTCAGTGTTGTTTATTTTTTCAGAATTGAATATTGTATTGCTCAACAACATTATTTTTGTCTTCAAACACATGAACATATGGACATGCAAGGTATGATGCAACTGACACATTGATTAGATAAGATACATTCAAATACTTGCAAGGCTACAAGACTATAATTAAAAGTAACTGCATAAAACAAAATGGAAATCTTAAATCAATTAGAGGATTTAGTTTAGGCTTTTGCTTTTAATATCTGGGTTCCTTTGCCTCTATAAATTACTGGTCACTATGGAAAAAATGAGTTAAAGTTAGCTAACAGCAGCAACTATGGTGATGCAGGTGATTGTTTTTTCATTGGATAGAATCATAAAAAATTTTATGCTAATCTATTTAATTCTTGAAGAAAATAACATATATAGGAAGAGTTCTCATTTTTTTTTTTTTTTTTTTTTTTTTATGAGGGTAAGCTGCCTGCTCTCACAATCAAATTGTTTGATGATATGAAGGAAATTAAAAAAGAAAAATTTGCACTACACTGCACTGTTTCATTAAAATCTGCACTACACTACACTGTTTCAAACTTTCTGTACTACACTATTTCTCTTCTATTAATGTTTCTTGGCTAAAAATTGGATTCTTACTATTTTGCAGGTAGGGATTTAGCGTTTTGATACCTGGCTTATTTGGTAATACAACTACATGACGAGAAAAGTCAGGTATTTAATAGTCTTTCCTTTATTCTATACTATTTATTGCATATTTATTGGTAATATGTTTGTAGAAAGAATTTGAAATTGGAATATGATTGCATATTTAAGTTTCTTGGTTATCTCAAACTTGGTTTTATGTTTGGTTTAATTGTTTCGTCTTAAGATTTCCATTGTTTTAATTACTCCTATGTACAATTTGTATTTTATCAAATAATCATGTTTTTATTTTTATTTTATTTTATTTTATTTTTTTAATTCCGAAGTTAGTATGTGAATGCTATATTTTTCTTCAATTAAGAAGAAAAATACAACTAAATGACTATAATCTCAAGTATGGATGGGAATTTTACTCCGTCAAGAAACTTTTTGACTCTTTTGAAGAAATTGACAAAGCAATTTAGCTTGATAAAATGATAGAAGTACGTATTCTTTAATTTAGCAAAATTACAAATATGATATTTAAGATGTATATGTTGTAATACATTCCTCAACTTGTTCTATTGCTAGGCTTACATCAGTGATATTTCAAATGAATGTAGCAACAACTTATCATGTAACGCCCCAAAATCATAAGCATTAAAAGTCTATTTGATCTGAATAATCCATAAAAATATATTAAATAAAAGAAACTAGCAACCTTAAACCTCATCACAAGAGTCAGAGCTCTAATTCACCAAATACAAAACATCCTCAAAATAATTCTCCAATACATTGTTTAATGCCATAAATTAATAATAAAAATCCTCAGTTCCACAAAAATAATTTGTAACTTCTGTCTCCCAAGAATCTCTACTCCAATAATCCACCTAATGTATCTGTAATGGGAAATAAAGGGGGGTGAGATAACTCAATAAGTGGAATTCACTAACATTGGGGTGTGGGAACAAACCTTTCAAATAAATAATTCTTTCAACAGATTCATAACTTATAATTCACCAATGTTTTGTCATCAACTATTTCATGTAAAAGAAAATAATATCTTTATATTGTGAGCCATCATAATATATATATTGATACCATCACATAAACAATTCCCTAGGCTTTTCTCGTGGTCAACGTTTACGCCCCGTTGACAGGGTTGTGCTGTCCCCTTTTTGGGACTGGAACCTCCTTTCATCCCATTTCTCAAGGATGGCTCCTTTGGAACCTAAAGGTACACTCCCTTGCTAAGGAGCTTCCTTTTGGATCCTCAATAGTATGCTCCCTTGCTAAGGAGCTATCAAATGTGCACTGTCCCCTTTTGGGACCGTCCCTTGCTAAGGACTAGCTACAGCATGATTGTCCCTTGCTAAGGACTAAATATCATACTGAGCTTCTAATCACGACTTGCCATAGGTTTTCAAAACATATTCAATATGCTCACAAAATAATCCATTCATACTTCTCAAAATATAAAGACATATTCACACATACAAGTTTAAATAAAATTAGGTTGTCCCACAAGTTTTTCATAAAACGAATAGCCAATGTGTACATCAAACATTTGTAAAATATTCATTTATATATAGAATATCAACATATTCTTTCATATAAAATAGTTTAATAATTAACACTGTTTTGGGAAAACCCCCAAAATTAGTAAACACCACTTACCTCTTAGTTGCAAAAATAAAGGAAATCAACCTCCCTTGAATCACAACAATTCAGTAGAATTAGAACCTAGCAATACCAAAAATAGGTTCATCAATACACAATTTCCCACTTCAAAATTTATTTTCACACTTAAACGGTTTTATCCTAAACAATATTAATATATCCAAAATCCTCCATTTATTCACTTAACTATCAAATTTACTATTGAAAGCCACGTATTGTCTTAATTTGTTGCTTAGCATTCCCTCTTGATGCCACTGGATGTCCATTGACTCTAACCACTATATATATAACTATATATATTCAACTTAACATTGAAGGCCATGTGAGATTGCTTTAATCCATCAATCTTGTGCTAGAATGTTCTCTTGATGCCGCTAGGCATCTACTGACCTTAATATTACATATATATATATATATATATATATATATATATATATATATATTAAACCAAAGTAAGAGCTACGTAATCAATCAGCTTGGACCATGCTTAGTAGGGAATAGCATGGCAATACATGAGGTAGCATGGCAAACGGTCAGAATTTATTTAGTATTCTTAGTTTTTCAGCCTCAATGTTGGACTTAGAACTACTAGATCACTGCAGCTATATAAACAATTGCTATTATAATATTGAAATCATCACTCCAAGGACTCAAAATCTATTACACGTTGAACTAGTGTGAATGCAAAATAACCGGTCAACAATTGTGGCTTAGTGTGAATGCAATAACATAAGCATTCTTTTCACTTTAACATGGTGACCAAGTCCACACCTATTACTCTATTTGGCTCAATTTCAAGTCTGTATCTCTGCCTGACATATTGACCAATTCTTTACCTAATATAATACAATTATAGGAAACCCTTTTCTATTAGTATAATGATAGTCTAGGTTCCAATCAATTGCAAGCTATTGACCACACAAACTTTTTAAATCTTGAGCATGAGAAAAATCATACCTGAAGACTCCCACCAACGCCACAGTGGAGAAAAGCAGAATTCAATTGTCGGCTGAAGCAAAAAGAAATCCCATCAGAAAAACACGTGTGACCTAAGAGGAAAAAGGCTAGGGTTTTCAAGGCCCATATATGTACTAATGTCACCTCACTTGGGCTTCATATTCCATAGAATTTATCTTCTTTTTAATACCTTAGGCCCAAATTTATTTAATCCATTTTAATTATAGGCCTCCATTAAAAATTTACATATAATAATTTAATTGGTATCAAATTATGGGGTGTTACATCCTTCCCCCCTAAAAAAAAAATTTCGTCCTCGAAATCGTACATACCTTCGTTAATGAACAACTCTGGATACTTTGATTTCATCTCTTCTTCTCGCTCCCAAGATGCCTCCTCCACTGTGTGGTTCTTCCAAAGAACCTTAACCAATGTTATGGTCTTGGTGCGTAGCACATGGTCCTTACGGTCAAGAATTTGGATTGGAACTTCCTCATAAGTCAAGTTGTCTTTGATCTTGAGTGGCTCATAGTTCAAGACATGTGAAGGATCCGGGATGTACTTTCTCAGCATGGAAACATGAAACACATTATGCACTCCTGCAAGTGTAGGCGGTAAGGCCAACTCATAGGCAACTTTACCAATACGTTTCAGGATCTCGAATGGACCAACAAATCTGGGACTCAACTTCCCCTTCTTCCCAAATCTCATCACACCCTTCATTGGGGAGACTTTCAAAAATACCATATCTCCAACTTCAAATTCTACTTTCTTTCTTGAGTGGTCATAATAACTCTTCTGTCGACTTTGTGCTGTTTGCAATCTTTTACGAATCAAATCAATCTTCTCAGATGTCATCTGAATGATTTCTGGTCCTAACAATTTCCTCTCACCAACCTCTTCCCAGCACAATGGGGACCTGCATTTTCTACCATACAAAGCCTCATAGGGAGCCATCTCAATACTAGAGTGGTAGCTATTATTATAGGCAAATTCCACTAAAGACAAGTATTTTTCCCAATTCCCTTTGAAATCCAATACACAAGCCCTTAACATATCCTCCAGAGTACGAATAGTCCTTTCTGATAATCCATCAGTTTGTGGGTGGAAGGCAGTACTAAAGCTAAGATTAGTACCCAAAGCTTTATGTAGACTTTCCCAAAACCTTGAGGTGAATCTTGGGTCTCGATCGGACACAATAGATGCTGGAACTCCGTGAAGACTCACAATCTCATCAATATATATCTGTGCTAACTGATCAAGTGAGTAAGTCATCTTAACAGGAATAAAATGTGCTGTCTTTGTCATTCTATCCACAATTACCCAAATGGCCTCATGTCCCTTAGGAGATCTTGGCAAACCAGTCACAAAATCCATACATATACACTCCCACTTCCACTCAGGAATGGGAAGTGGTTGCAGCAATCCTGAAGGTTTCTGGTGTATTGCCTTAATTTGTTGACAAGTCAAGCATTGCCCCACAAACTGAGCTATCTCCCTCTTCATGTTATTCCACCAATAAGTTTCTCGAATGTCACGATACATTTTAGTGCTACCAGGATGCACTGAGTATGGGGTACGATGGGTTTCTTCCATAATCTCCTTCTTTATTGCAAAATCATTTGGCACACAAAGTCTTTTTCCAAACCTCAAGACACCATCATTAGACACATTAAATTCTGGTCTCTTCCCTTCATGTACTTCTTTTATGATCTTTACAATTTGTGCATCGTCAACCTGTGAACTCTTAATCTTCTCAATCAAAGTGGGTTGTATTGTCAAACTGGCCATAAAGACTTGGGAATTACCCATGACAATTTCAATTCCCATCCTCTCCAAGTCCTTAATAATCTCCTTTTGAGTAGTTAACAAGGCAGCTGAGAAACCAGAAGACTTCCGACTAAGCGCATCAGCTACCACATTAGCCTTGCCTGGATGGTAATTGATTGAGCAATCATAATCTTTAATCAACTCAAGCCACCTTCGTTGTCTCATATTCAATTCTTTCTGAGTAAAGAAGTACTTCAAGCTTTTATGATCTGTATAAATCTCACACCTTTCACCATACAAATAATGTCTCCAAATCTTCAATGCAAACACCACTGCAGCCAACTCCAAATCATGAGTGGGATAATTTTGTTCATAACTTTTTAATTGGCGGGATGCATAAGCTATGACTTTACCATGCTGCATCAACACACAACCAAGCCCTTTTCTTGAGGCATCACTATAAATGACAAAGCCTCCCACGTTGCTAGGGATGGTTAGTACTGGTGCAATGACCAACCTTTTCTTAAGTTCTTGAAAACTCTTCTCACATTCCTCTGTCCACACAAACTTGGCATTCTTACGAGTTAGGTGAGTCAAAGGGGTTGCAATACGGGAAAATCCCTCCACAAACCTCCTATAATAGCCAGCAAGGCCTAAAAAGCTTCTAATCTCACTCACATTCGTCGGTCTTGCCCAATCAACCACAGCTTCAACCTTACTAGGGTCTACAGAAATCCCTGCCTTAGATATCACATGCCCTAGGAACACCACTTGGTCAAGCCAAAATTCACACTTCTTAAACTTGGCATATAGCTTCTTCTCCCTCAAAATTTGAAAAACAATTCTCAAGTGCTCTTCATGTTCTTCCATGCTCTTGGAGAAGATTAGAATGTCATCAATAAAGACAATAACAAAGCGGTCTAAGTACTCATGAAACACCCTATTCATCAAGTCCATAAACGCAGCAGGAGCATTGGTCAATCCAAAAGGCATTACCAAGAATTCATAGTGCCCATACCTAGTCCTGAAAGCTGTCTTGGGTATGTCTTCACCCTTGATTTTCAACTGGTGATATCCAGAACGAAGGTCAATCTTAGAGAAGACTTGTGCCCCTTGCAATTGATCAAACAGGTCATCAATACGAGGGAGAGGGTATTTGTTTCTCACAGTAACCCGGTTCAACTCACGGTAGTCAATACACAACCTCATAGTCCCATCCTTCTTCTTCACAAATAAAACTGGTGCACCCCAAGGAGATGCACTTGGTCTGATGAACCCCTTATCAAGAAGTTCTTGTAACTGTTCCTTGAGCTCCTTAAGTTCAGTTGGTGCCATCCGATATGGTGCTTTCGAAATAGGAGAAGTTCCAGGGAGCAAATCAATAGAGAATTCAATCTCCCTATCTATAGGTATCCCTGGTAGGTCTTCAGGAAAGACATCAGGAAACTCCCTTACAACAGGGATATCATCCAACTTCAATACATCTTTCCTAGTGTCCACCACATGAGCTAGGTACCCTTGGCATCCTTTCCGTAAAAGATGCTTAGCTCGAAGGGCTGATATCACCCTAGGTAAAGCGTGCATCCTAGAGCCCTTAAACCGAAATTCATGTTCTCCTAGAGGCCGAAACACCACTTCTTTTCTAAAACAATCTACACTAGCATGATAAGCCGCCAGCCAGTCCATGCCCAAAATTACATCATAGTCATACATGTCCATCACAATCAAATCTGCTAACATTTCCCTATCCTCAATTTGGATGACACAAGACTTAAGCATAAAATTACACACCAAAGAATCACCCATAGGTGTGGCCACAGACAAATCATAATCCATAAGTCCAGGTTTCTTATCACATAACTTAGCATATCGAGAGGAGATGAAAGAGTGTGTAGATCCAGAATCAAATAGAGTTTTAGCAAAGTTTGAGAATAAAGGGAGGATACCTGTAACCACAGTATCCGAAGCTTGAACATCTTGTGGTGTGAGTGCAAACACTCTCCCTTGCGCTTTCCTCCTCTGATCATTCCCTCCAGGTTGTGCCATTGAGTTTTGTTGAGGAGAAGTACAGCTTCTAGCTAAGTGTCCTGTCTTCCCACAGTTATAACAAGCCTTTCCTTCAAAGAAACACGGCTTATCTCCATGAAACCTTCCACATGTAGGGCAAGCATTCAAACTTCTACCTTGAGCATTCTGGGGTGGATTCTTATTTTCTGGCTTATTTGATGATGAATTATTCCCAGACCTCCCAAAAGATCCTTTCTTGTTCCAATGACCTTGAGCATTGCCTTGACGAAAGCCTGTCTGTCCAGTGTTTCTAGGTGGGTTCTCCTTCCTAACATTGTTCTTGAAATCTTCCTCCAGTCTCATAGCTCTCTTAACTGACTCTGCATAGTTATCAACCCCTGCTGCAATCAAATGGTGTCGAAGTCTCTCATTCAACCCCTTTTGAAATCTGCTTGCTTTCTTCGCCTCAGTAAGGATTAAGTGGGGTCCAAAGCGAGATAACTCGATGAATTTAGCAGCATACTGCTCAACAGTCATACTTCCTTGCACCAAATCAGCAAATTCCCTCTCTTTTCGTTCTCGAACCACCTCAGGGAAGTAGTTATCATAGAAAACCCCTTTAAATTTCTCCCAAGTGATGGGATTTCTCTCAGTGTCCATTCCCTCCAAAATGGCTTTAGTAGATCTCCACCAACGCTCAGCTTCTCCAATCAACTTGAAAGTTGCAAACCGCACCTTTTGAGAGTCAGTGCAATCTAAAGCTTCTAACAATTTTTCCAATTGCAAGAACCAATTCTCAGCTTCTGTAGGATTTGGCTTCCCATCAAAGGAAGGGGGATTCTGCTTCATAAAAGTCTCAAAAGAGCAACCAGCCCTTGCCTCTACTCTACCTACGCCTCTACTAGCAACATGGGCCAACCTGTCCAACAGTCGAGCAGCAGCTTCATCCAAAGGATCAGTGCGTGTCACCCTAGGACGATCATTATTTCTCATGTCTTGAGTGACTTCAGCCTCAGTATCAACCCTTGCTTTGGTTGGCCTTCGCAAATTAACAATAGGTTCCTCGCTATTGGAATTAGCTAGTCTCTTCTTTTTGGGTGGCATGATACCTAGTTAACAAAGAATCAAGAAATATAGACGTTGCAACAATTATTATTACTACACATAAGAAGTACATTGCTAAAATTATTTAAAATATCTCATCAAACATAACCCAAATTCCAAATGCTCTAACAAAAATCAAGATCATAGCCTAGTTTCAAGTGTCTATAGGATCATGACCTAGTTTTCAAGTGTCTACAGAATCATATCCTAAGCTCTGATACCACAATTGTAACGCCCCAAAATCATAAGCATTAAAAGTCTATTTGATCTGAATAATCCATAAAAATATATTAAATAAAAGAAACTAGCAACCTTAAACCTCATCACAAGAGTCAGAGCTCTAATTCACCAAATACAAAACATCCTCAAAATAATTCTCCAATACATTGTTTAATGCCATAAATTAATAATAAAAATCCTCAGTTCCACAAAAATAATTTGTAACTTCTGTCTCCCAAGAATCTCTACTCCAATAATCCACCTAATGTATCTGTAATGGGAAATAAAGGGGGGTGAGATAACTCAATAAGTGGAATTCACTAACATTAGAGTGTGGGAACAAACCTTTCAAATAAATAATTCTTTCAACAGATTCATAACTTATAATTCACCAATGTTTTGTCATCAACTATTTCATGTAAAAGAAAATAATATCTTTATATTGTGAGCCATCATAATATATATATTGATACCATCACATAAACAATTCCCTAGGCTTTTCTCGTGGTCAACGTTTACGCCCCGTTGACAGGGTTGTGCTGTCCCCTTTTTGGGACTGGAACCTCCTTTCATCCCATTTCTTAAGGATGGCTCCTTTGGAACCTAAAGGTACACTCCCTTGCTAAGGAGCTTCCTTTTGGATCCTCAATAGTATGCTCCCTTGCTAAGGAGCTATCAAATGTGCACTGTCCCCTTTTGGGACCGTCCCTTGCTAAGGACTAGCAGCAGCATAATTGTCCCTTGCTAAGGACTAAATATCATACTGAGCTTCTAATCACGACTTGCCATAGGTTTTCAAAACATATTCAATATGCTCACAAAATAATCCATTCATACTTCTCAAAATATAAAGACATATTCACACATACAAGTTTAAATAAAATTAGGTTGTCCCACAAGTTTTTCATAAAACGAATAGCCAATGTGTACATCAAACATTTGTAAAATATTCATTTATATATAGAATATCAACATATTCTTTCATATAAAATAGTTTAATAATTAACACTGTTTTGGGAAAACCCCCAAAATTAGTAAACACCACTTACCTCTTAGTTGCAAAAATAAAGGAAATCAACCTCCCTTGAATCACAACAATTCAGTAGAATTAGAACCTAGCAATACCAAAAATAGGTTCATCAATACACAATTTCCCACTTCAAAATTTATTTTCACACTTAAACGGTTTTATCCTAAACAATATTAATATATCCAAAATCCTCCATTTATTCACTTAACTATCAAATTTACTATTGAAAGCCACGTATTGTCTTAATTTGTTGCTTAGCATTCCCTCTTGATGCCACTGGATGTCCATTGACTCTAACCACTATATATATAACTATATATATTCAACTTAACATTGAAGGCCATGTGAGATTGCTTTAATCCATCAATCTTGTGCTAGAATGTTCTCTTGATGCCGCTAGGCATCTACTGACCTTAATATTACATATATATATATATATATATATATATATATATATATATATATATATATTAAACCAAAGTAAGAGCTACGTAATCAATCAGCTTGGACCATGCTTAGTAGGGAATAGCATGGCAATACATGAGGTAGCATGGCAAACGGTCAGAATTTATTTAGTATTCTTAGTTTTTCAGCCTCAATGTTGGGCTTAGAACTACTAGATCAGTGCAGCTATATAAACAATTGCTATTATAATATTGAAATCATCACTAAAAGGACTCAAAATCTATTACACGTTGAACTAGTGTGAATGCAAAATAACCGGTCAACAATTGTGGCTTAGTGTGAATGCAATAACATAAGCATTCTTTTCACTTTAACATGGTGACCAAGTCCACACCTATTACTCTATTTGGCTCAATTTCAAGTCTGTATCTCTGCCTGACATATTGACCAATTCTTTACCTAATATAATACAATTATAGGAAACCCTTTTCTATTAGTATAATGATAGTCTAGGTTCCAATCAATTGCAAGCTATTGACCACACAAACTTTTTAAATCTTGAGCATGAGAAAAATCATACCTGAAGACTCCCACCAACGCCACAGTGGAGAAAAGCAGAATTCAATTGTCGGCTGAAGCAAAAAGAAATCCCATCAGAAAAACGCGTGTGACCTAAGAGGAAAAAGGCTAGGGTTTTCAAGGCCCATATATGTACTAATGTCACCTCACTTGGGCTTCATATTCCATAGAATTTATCTTCTTTTTAATACCTTAGGCCCAAATTTATTTAATCCATTTTAATTATAGGCCTCCATTAAAAATTTACATATAATAATTTAATTGGTATCAAATTATGGGGTGTTACATATCAACTAAAGAAGATGGTGATTGTACAAAATTTCAAAAACTTGGTGTTCAAAGCAATGTGCAACTCACACCAACATCTGTACTCAAGGAAAACAAAAGGGCATATTCAGGGACTGCTACAAAGCAACAAAGGAAGAAGATACAAAAAACACTTTAAAGTTGTCTTTCAATCTCTAAGATTTTCTTTGCACAATTTGGTTTTAATGGATTTGTGATTTTGGTACTAAAGACATAGTGGAACAAAGGAAATTTTTTTGCTTTTATGCACAATTTGGTTTTAAATTGAAACAGAGAGGAACTAAACTCTTTTATTTAGTTATTTGAGGATACAGCTCTACTTCAACGTTTTTTAAATATTATGAATACAATGAATATTTAGTGGAAGTCATGAAATAAATGAAATTGAAAAAAAAAAAAAAAAAAAAAAAAAAAAAAAAGCCATAGCAAAATACATGGTATTGGGACTTATGTGCAAATTCAAAACTGTTGGGAGGAGCTTCAGCTTAAAACTGCGATCTATGTGTCATCTTTTAGGACAGTAATGATATTTTATGTCCTTATATTATGGATATAATTTTTATTTATTTTTAATTAAAAAAATTAGTAGCATTCCCATGCGATGTTCTTTTGTAATACTTATTAAACCAAATGTAAAAGCATATTATGATTATTGTAATATATTATTTCATAATATCTGTATTTATCTCATTTTTAATATTACTTCATAATATTACATGTTTCATCTTATATGAAAGTCAATTTAGCTTTCAATAATTCAAATTAGAGAGATGTTTAAATCTAAACGTGTTAACATTTGATTTAAAACTATCCCGTGCATCGCACGGGTTTGCGACTAGTATTAATAATTTCTCATGCCTATGTTCTTGATTTGTTCATATTCCTCATAATCATCGGGTGCGGGTACATTGTTATCATTTTTCCTAGTTATTTATTTCTTCGATGGGTGGAGAATCGTTACCGGCATCTTAGAAAGAATATCAAGCTCTTGGAAGCTATCATAAAAGATGTAGAAGAGGTTTTGGAATCCGGGAGAAAAATAGATGAGAAACCCAATCAACTTCGGGATTCTCAACTGAAACCAGGAACCATTGTACAACTAAGTGATGCTGATAGAGATTGGGTGAATGAAACCAAAGCCTTGGTTCACAAGGTACAGGGTTACGAGGAATCCTACCGAACACTGACTGAAACAAGAGAATCTCAGAAATCGATTTACTCTGTTGTTAGGAATTTCATGGAAACTAGTGTCCACCAGGCAGAGTTGGGTTCGTGCAACGCTGAAATAAATGATCAAATTCGTAAGACACGACCCGGAATTTGTAAATCATTAGAGCGGTCAAGGTCTATTGTTAGAAGCTTGCAGGACAGACCAATAGAAGGAGACAAGTCTTCTCTTTATCTTCCTGGGCCAAAACCGCCAGCTGTCTCTATTGCAAGGAAATTAAAATTTCTGATGGCTAAGAATCCAAACTTAGTGACTGACAAGCAAAAGGAAATAGACTACTCCATCAAGTTGCCACAGCAGCTACTGCATTCTTTCCTGCAAGATTTAGCAGGGATTCCAAAGGAAAGTGAAACAGCAAAGGCTTGGGTGGATGAAGCCATGGATATCATCAGCAACCTGCACAATGCAATCGATAGCATACAGAAAACTACAAATCAAATGAGATGGATTCCGTATATTGGTAATTGGTGGGTGAGGTGTCAGTTCAAGAAGAGCTTTAGCAACATCAAGACACAGCTCTGGGACCTCTTTTATAGAAAGGTTCTATTTGATTTCACATTTATCAGAAGAGTTGCACTGAAACCTGTCCATCGCTCCCCCAAACAGAAAACACAGGCCACAACCGATGACAAGGAAATTTTAAATCTTCTGGACAAGTTTCGCAAGCAGATCAATCAGAACACCTCATGGTAGCCTCTCAGTTAGAAGAGCTACCTGATTATTTTGATGATATGAACCGACTTCTCATAGACGCAAAAGCAGTTCAAGAAGGCATGGCCAATTCAATAAAGGAATGGAATAATCAAATGAAGATCATTTTGAAAGATGCAACGAGTTGTTTCTCTTTATCAGCCTCACAAAGGAGAAACCGTAGTTCTCAAAAGGAGACAATCTTTGGCGAAATTTCTCTGCAGAAAATGAGCTACTCGTGGAAGCTCTCAGACTTGTTTCCATAAGCATAAGGGTATGTTGCGTTGAATTGAGGGAGGACACAATCTCAGTAGTCAGCTTGGAAGATGAAGTACACGAAATGGTCTCGCGGCTAACCACCGAAACTGAGCCTTTTTCCACACTTCCCACTGTGGGGATGGAAAGCATAGGTAAGACAACTCTGGCAAAGGTGGTTGATAACCATAAAGCTATTCAGAAACATTTTCCATTCAGAAATTGGGTGGCTCTACCTGATATGGTGGACTATAATAAGGATGTACTCCTAAAAAGATTGGGAAAAAATGTCCTGTTGAACCATAGGAATGGGAAGGAAAAAGAGTACTCATTCAAGGAGGTGAATGATTTCTTGAAGCCCAAAAGGTACCTTCTAGTTCTAGACAAAGTCTCTAACAAAGAAATTTGGAATACTCTAAAAGAAGCTTTCCAGGATTGTGAAAATGGGAGTAGAAATTTGCTCATCACAAGAGACAATAGTGTAGCTTCACATGCTGACCGAAGCAGCACCCCATACCAACTTCAACTACGAACCAATGATGAGAGCTGGGATTTGTTTACCCAGATGGTGCGCTTTCAGCCTGAACCTTCTCAGCCTGATCAGCTCTTTCCAAAATGGAAAAAACTGGCAAATGAAGTTGTAAAAAGATGTGGAGGCTTGCCACTTTCCATCTTAAGTTATGGGTATCTGTTGTCCGGGAAAAAAGTGACGATTAAGGACTTGACAAGGGTGCTGGACCATATCAGTCCTCACCAAACACCATGGTTGGAAAACTTTGAAAGACATGAAAAAGACTTGTTTTTGGATCCACGTCTACCTAAATGTTGTTCTTACTTTGCACAGTTCCCTGGAGACTCTGAAATTGCTTCAAGGAGATTAGTCGCTTTGTGGGTTGCAGAAGGGTTGGTACAAAAGAAGGATAATAAGCAAGAGCCTCTTGAATCTGTTGCAATTGCAAAGAAGTTTTGAAAGAGTTGATAAGGCGTAACTTGGTTCAAGTAGGGGAAAGAAAGCAGAATGGGAAGGTCAGGACATGTATCTTCCCTGATACTCTACGAGAACTCTGGTTGCGAGAGAAACAATTTCGGACTTTGATGTGTATGTTATTGATTCAACTGATTCTACAATGCAAGCCTACAAAAATCCCGGGTCCATCCTCTGCTTTGATACTCAAGAAGGAACTGGAGAAGATGTAGGTATCATCCTTCCTAACCGCATTGCAAGTGGGCATTTCTTACAAGTAAAGGTACTTGATCTTGAACAAGTATGTAGACCTCAATTGCCTGACACTATGGGGAAATTAATTCAGTTAACGTATCTAGGGTTAAGGTGGACTTACCTAGAGAACATCCCATCATCAATTGGCAACTTAGTGAACCTTGAAACTTTGGATGTCAATCATACTTATATTCGCACTCTTCCCAGTACAATAGGGAAATTGCAGAAGCTTCAAAACTTATACATGAGTGAGATTTGTCGAGGCAAAATTGGGCAAGGACGAAATGAGAAATTTCTGCCAAATCTCCAAATACTGCAGGGTGCATTTGTAGATAAGGAGCCCTTCGGGTCGGGCGGGTATATGCTCACTCCTCATAAGGATAGCCCTATGAAGCATTTCCTCAGCGGGTTGAAAATGTTAAATATTAGCATTGATACACCATGTTGAATATGCTAGTATAGATACGGAAGCGAAAGCATAAAGTATAAAACATAATAACACACGAGGGTTACGTGGTTCAGCCTAACGGCCTACATCCACGGAGGAAACCCTAAAGGGCTACATCAATAATATATTATAGTGTAATACAAATCTTGTATTACAATGAATTATAACATGTGTATATATAGTAGACTAAACCATAGACTAATAGACTTATAGTATAAGTAGGAGATTTGACTTGCACACAAAGTAGAATTAGGCTTGGGCCTATGCTAATGGGCTAATATATCTCTAACAGAAAAAACTTAGGAGATTGGAATTGGCATTCCAGTTAGACTTGTCACAGCAAAAACAATTGACAGATAGTTTTGCTGTGGAACTGAAGGGCCTTCGAACATTGATGTTGAAATCAATTGATGAAATGGGCCGACCTCAAGATCTACATGTGAATCACTTGTCAGGACTCGTCAATCTCTCAAGTATTTATTTATTTGGTAAATTAAAGAATCCATCCATCATCACTCAAAGCTTGACTGAACTTACCTTATCAGCCTCTGGAATTTGAGATGATCCAATGCCAGAGTTAGAGAAGCTTTCCAAGCTTAAATCCCTCTATTTCTACTCAGGTTCTTATACTGGGAAAACCATGGTTTGCTCTATGGGAGGCTTTACCAGGCTTGAAGTTCTGAAATTCTGGATGCTTCATGAACTGGAAGAATGGATTGTGGAGGAACAAGCAATGCGGAGACTCAAGAAGTTGGAGATTCGGTCCTGCAAGAATTTGAAGGTCTCCACTGGGTTGAAGCATCTAAAGACGATTCGTGAATTGAAGGTAAAAGATATGCCAGTGGAATTCACAAAAGGTATTAATGAAATCATCCCATTTTAATTATGGATAATCACAAGTCAATGGTTCATGGAACTCATGCTTTTACCGACCTGAGGTTGTCTTTCTTAATCTTTCTGTGTTTGACTGTTCCTTTTGGTTTCTTACTCCTTTAAACTAATCAATGAATCATCAAGATCTTGACACTGCAACTTGCAACTACAGATTTATCATTCCTTTCGTAACTCATCTGGCCGTGAGAACTATGTGCGCTTTGGACAAAAACCAGAACTGTTTGGAGATGATGTCTTAATCAAATCTTTGGGTCACCATCCATAAGGTACTCTTTACTATTATTTTTTATGTTTCACTTGTTTCTAAGGTATTTTATCAATAAAGTCATATGCTTGTCATGCAAATGACTCTAATAAATCGTACACTTTGTTACAAACAAAGTGCTACTATGTAATCAACAAAAAAAAAAAAAAAAAGTGCTACTATCTCTGTTGTTTCTGTGGTATCTGATCGATAATATGTAATAGATTAATAGTCATATGCTTGCCATGCAAATGAATGAGAATAATATTTTACCCTTTGTTGCAAACGAAATGCTACTGTCTGCGATTATATTCTTGTATTGGGTGTGGGGTTATTATATGTTCTTTCTGAACAGATACATCTGTTTGTGACTAATGTACTATGATGATTCTTCTTGTATAATTATTCGGTTTAATTTGTTGTGCTATTTGTCCCTTTCCCTAAATAAGACAAGTGGTTATGTTATTCATTTGTCATTTCCAATCACAAAACGGCTTTTGATTTACAAACTGAGGTGAAACAGCAATCATTCTTGTTCTTCTTGTGCACCAATTTACTAATTAAAGGATGAAAGAAAATTTTGAACTGGATCATCATATTGTAATGTTGACATTCTGTAGTAGATTGAGAGTGGAATCATATGATGAGGTGAGCAAATCAAACAGACAAGACTATAAAACAGTCCTTGAAGTTCATGACAAAGATAGCATGGTTGATCATGCATTTTGGAAGTTCTAGGAGTTATAAGTGTAATTGAGGTGATAGTTAAGGATGAAAAATTGTGATTTGCCACCTAAATTCAAACCGTTAATTATATTGACCAAATGACTAGGTAATTATTATTACAAAAATTAAATTTAATAGAGTAATATATTTGAATTTAATTGGGCAATGTACTACGCTATATTGCACAACCTAGTATAGTGCATCTTAGGAAGGGATAGCTACTCAAAAAAAAAAAAAAAAAAAAAAAAAAAACTCACTGTATATATTGTGAACCAACATACCAGTTTTAGGATGGCCATGGACCAGGTTTAGGTTAGGTATACTCAAACCCAACCCAAAAATTTTACTCATAGATACTCGATCTTAATAGGGATGGCCATGGGTAGGGTATGGATCAGGTATACCCATACCCTACCAGAAAAGTTTGCCCATAGATACCCGAATATCAATACCCATTAGTATCCATACCCGAATCTTACTTGAATATATTATTCATGAATATCCATACCCTTCCCGAAACCCATTTACTTTTTTATTATTATTATTTTTTAAAATAAATCCAAATACAGCAACTTCTTCGTCAATCCCATTTTTGTCTTTTTTTTCCTTAAATTCTCACTCTCTCTCTTCACTACCGCACCGTTTACGTTCATCTCTCTCTCTCTCTATCTCTCTCTCATCTCATAGTATATTTATGATATATCTGTTCTTTTTTTTTTTTTTTTCCAACAGTTTCTCGAGAAACAAATAGAGTGATAGAGAGAGAAGCTGAGTCATGACAATGACGACAAGGCTTAACGATGTGGTTAAAACCCCGGCTTTCGTCAAAATTACAGTGATTGCCCTTCTCTCTCTCTCTCTCTTCTTCCTCTTCAACCCTTTCTCTTCCTCCTACAACCCTTCTCTCATCTTTTCCTCTCTCCCTCTTCTCCTCTCCAATACGACACCGTCTTCTCCAGCCCCTCTTCCGACTACGTTTCATGAAACGATGATGATGTCATCTCCTCCTCCTCCTCCTCCTCTGCCACCGCCGTCTCCGTCGCCGCCTCCTCCTTTGCTGTCGAAGCCGTCGAAGATGGACATGTTGATAAGGATGGGATAGTAGATGAGAATGGAGCGATGTCGATGGATTTCAAGGTCGGCAAGATCGACGAGGGTTTTGATCGATGAGGGTTTTGATCAGCGAGATCTCCAACCCTTGCCTGACTCGTCTGTGACTGGCAGCTCAAGTACTGGGAAAGCCAAGATGTGTTGGGAAGAGGAAGTACAACAAGATGGTGGCATGGATGAGCTCTTAGCTGTGTTGGGTTACCAAGTTCGAGCTTCAAACATGGCCGAGGTTGCCCAGAAGCTCGAATTGCTCAAGGATTTGATGGGAAATGCTCAAGGTGATGGCCTCCCTCATCTCGCCACTGAGACTGTCCATTACAACCCTTCTAATCTTAATGCCGGAGAAAGTGTAGTGACGGTGAGAGAGGTTTAGGGTTTTTTTTTTTTTTTTTTTTTTTAATAAAATACAGGTCAGGTTTGGATAATATCCATACCCTTTCCAAACAATTTGGGTAATATCCATACCTTACCCGGTTAAACTCTACCCATGAAGAACCAAGTATTACCCGGAACATTTGGATTAGGTAAGGTTGGATATCCATTACCCAATGGGTATGGTCATCCCTACCGATTAGCACCTGTATCTGTTTGTTACTCTGATATTTTTCTCATTGATATACATACCCAAACCAAACCGATTTTTAGGGCCTTTAATTATTATTTATATTATTTGCAACGATGGAATTTTAAATTGACAAAAAGGAAAGAAAAATACTTTAATATTACAGGGTTGTGGCTAAAGCCTCTATTTCTTTTCCCATTAAATGAAAGCCATGGGATTTTTTGCAGAGTGGTATTGTGCTTCTTAATCGTGCTTAGTCTTTTGATAAATGTCTAATCTTGCTACAACAGTTTAATGGAGAAAAAAATTGGTATTTGTTACGTGTGTGTTGAGGGAGTAATTTTAGGAGTACACCAGATAGTTTGGTTAGTCATTGAGTATTAGTAGGGAAGTAGTTTTTATAATTGTGCTTAATATTTATCCAAAATTGGCATTAGTATTTAAATAAAAAAAAAATATTATGCTCACAACATTTCACAACAAATTTTAAGTGGCAGATTGTTATGGGTTGTTATTGCTGGAGCAAAAAAGTAATCTCAGTGATAGATTCAAATTTAAACCAATAACAATTAACTACTTATGATTTATTTTGAAAATATTATGAACATAATATTTCTCCAAATAAAAGCATTGTAAAATTTATCCAAAGTATCATATTCGCAACTAAATTGGCTGTTGTCTCTGCTAAAGAAGCAACGACCAACCATGAGAATTTATTACCTTTATTCTAGCCAAAAGAAATGCACTACAGATCACTGCAGTAGCTCAAGTCCAGCCCAAAATCAAGGACAAAGTTGTATACTGACAGATTTATCTTTCCAAAATTAACTTGTAATTGACTCTTGTATTCAAAAACCTTCCTATTGTAAACTTTCTTGTACAAATATGAATATAAAACCAATCACTCCTAGTACTGTGGATAATTCATTCCAAATATTTATTCTCTGATTGTTTTTATCTACCATTTCTCCTTTTGCTTTATTCTTCAGATATGATCACAAGGAGGCACAAAAAGGGGTCTGGGTAAAAAGACTAAAGGGGCTAAGATAGGCTAAATAAAAGGTATAATTGTGCTTATCTCCCTTTTCATATTATTCCACCAAAAGAGCTTTGAAAAATCATGGTAATATTACATGATGAGCCAGTAAATGAATCCACAATCTTGTTATTGACTTGTTCTTGTGAGCCCCCTTAGGCCCACTACAATGAATCAACTTCTTGTGTAGTAATTAGTTGAGAAACAAGAAGGGTTCGGATGGGCCTTCATTAGTAGCCATTAACTAAATCTGGTTATCATTCCATTGATGATGCAGTTCCTTAAGCCCAAAAAATTATGTCAACTTTTCCCAGAGGTCATGAGATTTGGTTTGGGTCTAGTACTCCAATGCACTATTCTTTTAAAATCATGGCATGTGATCAAAAGTGGACACATATCATAATTTTGATGGGTCTAGTCACAATACATAGGAACACTGGACCCAATCTTTGCTCGAGATTGTGATGCTCTACTACCATGCAAGAATGAGAAAATTGAATGTTTTGCATTACAATTGAACATATGCACATATGGTTTTAAAAAAAATAAGTTACCATGAGTCTAGGTGAAGATGACTTGATTCTGGGCAATTGCTAAACTAAAAGGAATAATAGAAGAAAATTACTACAGTGTTATTACATGAGGTATCCATTTGAACTTGAATAACCAAAAAGAATTGTAAAGTTGTGATTTACAACTATGTTTTTATGTTGGCTTTATTCCATGACAAAAAGTGTTGTAATTACTTTAATTTAGTTCCTTGTATTTTGTGGGATTTTATTTTATTGGGTTTAGTATTAAGTTGGTGAAGAATCGTGCATAAAATGAAGAATCGGTGGATTTCGTGAGTGTCTCGCTGGAAGCTAAGCCACGAAAGAGCCACGTGAGAAGCACATGTTGGAAGCTGAAGAGTCATGCCAGCTTGGAGGATTTCGCGAGTGTCTTGCAAGTAAGGCCTTTCCGCGAGACAGTCGTGAAACATTTTGCCTAGAGGATTTTAAAAAGTGACTTTCTTACCCTTCACCCATACTATATATACTTTCATTACCCACAAATGTAAGGGAGGTCATTTAGAGAGAAAAACCCTAGATAGGTTTTCTACAACACACACTCACCCATCTTTTAAAGAGAGAGCTATTCATCCTTAGTGAGATATCATTGTAGCCTCTTCTCCATCCCTCTCCCATTGTCATACCTTGAGAGGAGATAGAGGTGTGTCAGTTCGATTTCGGTCGGTTTTATAAGTGTTGGCCAACCAAAACCGAAATTTTCGGTTTGTGAAATTCTCAACCGAATCTGACCGAAATAATTGGAAATCAATCGGTTTTAATTGGATTTCGGTTTCGGTCGGTTTTTTCGGTTTTCTTATCATTTCTTTTCTAAGAAAGCAAACAAAGAAAAAAAAATTAACAAACCCAGAAAATATTAACAAACCCAGAAACCCAGAAAATATTAACAAACCCAAAAAAAAAATAAACAAACCCAGAAAATCCCTTTGCTTTCCCACGTTTTCTCACCACCCAAACACCAACAAACACCAAGTAGCAAGCAAAGAAGGAGGCGACGGCGATTGAACCCAGGTGGCGAAGACTCCAGGCGACGGCGACAACGGGGTTTGTTGATGTTTTCTCTCTGGATCTTTGGGTGGGTCTCTTGATTCTTGTTCTTGATTCTCTCTAAATGTTGTTCTTGGTGTGGGTTTTTCATTTCTTGCTTCTTGATGTTCTCTCTTGATGTTGCCAACGGAAGTGAGAGAGAACAAAACCCAAACGTGAGAGACAAATGCTGAAAATAGGATTAATAGGGTTATAAAGCAAACCCCAAAACGACGTAGTTTTGGTAATAAGGAGAGGAAACATAAAAAGGCTATTACTAAGGGTCGAACTTGGGCTGACTAGAGACAAGCGCGTGTCCTTGCCGCTAGGATACCAGGTACTTTGTTAAAATATTTTGTACAAATTATTATTTAATATATTTCGGTTCAGTTGAGTCGATTCGTTGTATTAGAATTTGCCGCCAAAAATCGAACCGAAATTTTTGGTTTTTTATATAATAAAACTAAAACCGAACCGAACCGAAATCAAACTGAAATTTTTGCATTGGTTCAATCGGTTTAAAGCGGTTTTTTCAGTTCGTCGGTTTTTTGCACACCCCTAAGAGGAGATTTGTACCCAAACACAACCCACACCTTTCAAAGTGTAGAGAGTGTTTTTGGCCTTGCTAGGAAGCATTGGAAGATGCCAAGGATGACGAATGCAACATGGAGCTTGTTGCAGGATCTGGAGAGCTAGACAAGGCATGGTTCCAAGAAGCCTTGTTGAAGTAGGAGCTTGGAGGGCTTAGGTACATCGGGTAGATTAGGCTTGTAGGATTTCTTGCTAACCCATGTATCCCAACTGATTGTCTAGTGGATCAATTACCGCTTGGAGGACGGCGGAGAGGTTTTTCTCTGAGTTTTTCGGTTTCCTCTTCGATAACACATCAGTGTGTTATCTTGTGTTTGCATTCTCTCTTCCTTTATTCTTGTGCTTTACTTTTAATGCTTGTTGTTCATGTTCATGCACTAAAGTAGTATCGGTTAATTGCACTTCATTTACTTTTGTTTCTGCACTTAGATAAGTTGGAGTAAAAGCAATCTAGTCGTAATTTTTAATTGGGGTTCTAAATTGCTCTTGTGTTTTTAACACATTTTTGAGCATTCAATAATAGATACACCAAATAATATGTGTTCTGCTCTCCGACATAATCTACTGTGGGGCCAGAGAATTTGTGATCCCGGCCCACTTTCCATCAGGGCCCAAGGCCCATGCCGAGGAGAGTTATTGTCGAGTACATGCAACGAAAGTCCAAATGGCCTGGAGATGCAGCCGAGGACGACTCTGTCCTTGGCATCCCAAGGCCTAGAAGGGAAGAATGACACGCCATCAAAGGCAGCCTCCAAAGCGCTCCCAGAAGAAAAGGCGAGTAGAATAGGACTCGCACAGGGGTACATTGTGGGAGCGATTTAAGGAAAAGACGTCACCTCCGCATTGAATGCGCCAACAAACGTCCTGGCCACATTGATGGAAAAAGACCCCTGAACAGTGTGGCTTTGGTTATTGTAACTAACAGAAAGTGGGGGAAGGCGACTGATGGGACAAGCGCTCGAATAGTTACTTGCCTGATCAACAGATGGAAGGTCAGGATCAACTAAGAGGGGCTATATAATGTAAGAATTCATGCGCCAAAGAGGGGCAGGAGGTATCGACTCTTGAACCATTGTAACCGAAAGTAAAAGGAATAATAAGAACATTAACCTCCTCGGACGAGATCCCAGGACCGGAGCCGCTCAAGTTGTGCCAGAGAGAAAGTCTTCTTGGATAAACTCAGTTCACTTCTGTGTGACCATCATGAACATCATGACTAACTACTGTCCAATAACTAAGGCCTAGCCTTTTAGCCAACTCTTTACAAATTTATTGTTTGAGCCTTTAACGTTTGAACCCAATAAACCAATTTAGGGTCGGTACAAATTGAGTCCTTACATCTACCATTTTGAAAATTATAAATTTCATGTTGCAATCAAATTTCTAATGACTTTATATCTTTTATCTTTTATCTTTTCTTTGAGATGAAAGAAGAAGAAGAAGATGATGATGATGAAAGAGAAAGGCAAAATGTACTATAGTTCTTAAAGTTTTCCCTTTTAGTGCTATTAATTTCTTATGTTTAAAATGATTGACTTTAGTCATTAATTTCAAAATGAGCTCTTTTTATCCTTTTATTTTGTTCCGTTAATTTTCTTGGACACATAGCTAATATAACAACGAGGTGGCTTGATGTTGCCATATATCTCACACACGCACAAACACACCCGGTACTAAAATGCAGCTTATTTTTTTTGCCTTAAAATTCGAAAGAAAGAAAAATGGCACTCTTGTGTCCTAGTGATTTATCAAAAAAATGCTGATTTGTGTGGAAGGTTTTTCAAAGAAATAAAGTTTGGGCATTATTGGGGGAAAATATGACTAGTTTGTTTTATTAAAAATTTATAATAGAGAATGTCATGATAATAAAAAGTAAGCTATCTCATTGCCCCATTATTCACGTATACAAGCAAATTAAAAAAAATATGATGGGAAGAAAAAAAGTGCTTATTCTTGAAATTTTAGAAACTAAACGGTGTATTTCGTGGGAGAGATCAGTAAGCTTAATGAGTAAACTTTATGGACTCTCGGTTTAAAAAATTAAAAAAAAAAAAAAAAATGCACAATGATCAACTGTTTCTTAATAATGTTTTGTTTTGTTTTGTTTCTTTTTTTTTTTTTTTGTTTTTTTTTTTTGATGAATAAACTTTGGGGATTGATTGCTTACAAAGTTACAAACATTTGCTAGTGTCTGAAATACAGAGAGGTCTTTTATAACGGTGCGGTGTAGCCACACATTTAGGCCCGGTCCAATAAGGCCTTTTAATGATTGTTAAACCGATTCCCTTGGGCCTTAGGTTTATTCAAAAGGAACTGTAAATTCACAAATTTTGTAGTCTATAGGGCCCATACACGACTGAACTAGAGCTCCATGATTATTGGAATATAAACTCATCCACTACAATATTTTGAAGATGATCTGTATGTACGAATGCCAATAACGCAGTACCAAGTTACCAACTAAAATGACAAAATGTTTACCAAAAAAAAAAAAAAAAAAACTAAAATGACAAACCTCATCAAAAAATAATATAAAATAAACCAAACTATAGTGACAAACAAATTGGTCCATAAAAGTTTTCCGCTCTATGTACCTTTGCCATGCTTCCTTCTCTAATTAAGCAAATAGAAAAATGGTCATGCTAACAAGTGCTCTTAGGACACTCGTTAATAATTCATTTTAGGAAAATTTTGACATCACTTTTATGGGAAATGAAAAAAGTTGTCAAAACATTAATTGTTTTTTTTCTTTTCCCATAAAAACTTTCTTTAATTGGATTCTTAACTAGTGCCCTAAGGGCACTCGTTAGCATTTCCCATGGAAAAAATATACATACATACATACATACATACATATATATATATATATATATATATATAGATATATATATATATATATA
Source organism: Quercus tomentella (assembly GCA_028535165.1). Classification (NCBI taxonomy): domain Eukaryota; kingdom Viridiplantae; phylum Streptophyta; class Magnoliopsida; order Fagales; family Fagaceae; genus Quercus; species Quercus tomentella. The sequence continues at coordinate 80,920,588 of JAPQVY010000068.1, forward strand.
TCAGGATAACAGTTGAAATATACAGGACTATCATACAAAGAAGCAGTAATCATACCAAGAAAGCTATCTTTAAAGTTCTTAAATCTAGCATCTCTTAAACACATGAGAACAAAAGCATTTATTCCTTTTCTAGTGAGTGGTTTAACAGCAACTTGAACCATGCCAATATGCAAATAACTGAATTTTTTAACAATAAACTCATTAATATTTCTTTTAGAAAACAAACAACATTTTTCACGAGTTTTAGAAATAGAGAATGTTTGTTCAACAGTTCTAACTTTGTATGTGGGACAAAAAGTAGTTTCAGCCCAACTAGTTTTGTAAATAGTTTTAGTATGTACTCTGAATATATATAAATATATATATATATATATCCAGAGTCCAGACTAGCAAATTTTGCTTATTTACTTCTTCTTCTTCTTCTTCTTCTTTATCTTCTTCTTCTTCTTCTTCTTCTTCTTCTTCTTCTTCTTCTTCTTCTTCCTCTTCCTCCTCTTTTATTTATAAAAAATTGTAGCTTTTGGTTATGGTCTGTTGTTCTAGCTTTTGGTTATGGGTAGTGAGGTTAGGTGGGGCACGTGGGAACCTAAAAATATGATCTTGACTTCTCCATTTTTTTTTAATTAAAAAAAAAAAAAAATTGACAGGACGTTACATTCTTCCCCTCTTATAAAAATTTCGTCCTTGAAATTTTACGTACCTTGATCTTGAAAAAAGCTTGGGTATCTTGACAACATATCATCGTCACACCCCCAAGATGCCTATTTCGTCGAATGATTCTTCTAAAGCACCTTTACCCAAGGTATTGTTCTATTGCATAACACTTGCTCCTTACGATCCAAAATCTCTACTGGAACTTCTTCATATGATAAATCATTTCTAATCTGAAGAGGCTTATAAGTCAAAACATATGAAGGTTCAGGAATGTATTTCCTTAACATAGACTCATGGAAAAGATTATGAATTCCTGACAGGGTCGGTGGTAGGGCAATTCTATATGCAACTTCGCCCATTATCTCTAAGACCTCAAAAGGCCCTACAAACCTAGGGCTTAACTTACCCTTTTTTCCAAATCTTATTACCCCTTTTATAGGTGCAACCCGTAGGAAAACTTTATCTCCAATTTCAAGTTCCAATGCCTTCCTTTTAATGTCATAATAGCTCTTTTGTCTACTTTGGGCTGCTCGTAATCAATTACGAATCAGATTTACCTTTTCACAAGTCCTCTAAATAATCTCTAGCCCTAAGAGTTTTCGTTCTCCAACCTTATCCCAATAAATTGGGGATCTACACTTCTCCCATACAAAGCCTCATAAGGTGCTGCTTTGATACTTGAATGGTAACTATTATTGTAAGCAAACTCCACCAAAGGTAAGTGACTAGCCCAACTCCCTTTAAGATCCAAAACACATGCTCTCAACATATCTTCTAAAGTTTGAATAGTCCTTTTAGACTATCCAGCTTTCTGAGGGTGGAAAATTGTGCTAAAATTCAATCTAGTACCCAAGGCCTTTTGCACACCACCCCAAAAATGAGAAGTAAACCTTGGATCTCTATTTGAAAGCAGACACTCCATGAAGTCTCACAATCTTATCAACATAGAGCTGAGCTAACTGATCAAGGGAGTAGTTCATCCGAATAGGGAGAAAATGAGCTGATTTTGTCATTCTATCAACAATCACCCAAATAGCATCATGACCCTTAGGAGATCTCGGCAATCCTAAAACAAAATCCATAGTAATTTTCTCCCACTTCCATTGGGGAATAGGAAGTGGTTGCAACAAACCCGAGGGTCGTTGGTGCAACACCTTAACCTGCTGGCAAGTCAAACATTGCTCTACAAAGTGGGCAATCTTCCTTTTCATATTATTCCACCAAAAGTTTTCACGAAGATCATGGTACATCTTTGTACTACCTGGATGTATTGTATATGGGGAATAGTGAGCATCCTCTAGAATCTCCTTTTTAATCAATGGATCATTTGGCACACAAAGGCTAGTCCCAAATCTCAAAGCACCATCCTTAGAGATAGAAAATTAAGATTTATTTCCACTACGTACCTCATAAATGATTTTCATTAAGTGTGGGTTGTCGGCCTGTGACAATTTAATTCTTTCCACCAAAGTTGGTTGAACACTCAAACTAGCTAGGTAGGCCTCATAATGGCCCAAAACAACCTCAATCTCCATCCTTTCAAGATCTTGAATAATTTCCTTTCGAGTGGTTAGTAAAGCAGCTGAAAAACTTGAAGGCTTTCTATTAAGAGCATCAGCTACAACATTAGCCTTACCAGGATGATAGTTAATAGAGCAATCATAATCCTTAACCAATTCCAACCATCTCCGTTGCCTCATATTTAACTCCTTTTGGGTAAAGAAATACTTTAAACTTTTATGATCAGTGAAAATCTCACATCTTTCCCTATACAAATAATGTCTCCAAATTTTCAAAGTAAAAACAACTGTAGCCAACTCCAAGTTATGAGTGGGGTAATTTTTCTCATAATTTTTCAACTGACGAGAGGCATAAGCCACAACCTTCCCATTGTGCATCAACACACAACCAAGTCCCTTATGAGAAGCATCACTATAAATGACAAAACCCCTAGTACCTGAAGGGATAGTTAACACTGGAGCTATGACCAATCTCCGCTTTAGCTCTTGGAAGCTTTTCTCACATTCTTCCTTCCACATGAATTTAACATTCTTCCGAGTTAATTGTGTCAAAGGAGTTGCAATGCGGGAAAATCCCTCTACAAATCTTCTATAGTAACCAGCAAGGCCCAAGAAACTTCTAACCTCACTCACATTTGTAGGCCTATCCCAATTAACCACTACTTCTATCTTATTAGGATCCACTATAATTCCATCCTTAGATATCACATGACCCAAGAACACTACTTGATTCAACCAGAATTCACACTTCTTCAGCTTAGCTTACAACTTCCTTTCTCTTAGAATCTGTAAAACAATCCTCAAGTGTTTTTCATGCTCTTCTTGACTCTTAGAATAAATCAAAATATCATCAATGAACACAATGACAAATCGATCCAAGTACTCATGAAATATCCTATTCATCAAATCCATAAACCCAGCAAGGGCATTAGTTAATCCAAACGGCATCACCAAAAATTTATAATGACCATATTTAGTCTGAAATGTTGTCTTTGGTATATCCTCACCCTTAATCTTCAACTAATGGTAACCAAAACGAAGATCAATCTTAGAAAAGACTTGTGCTTCTTGCAACTGATCAAATAGGTCATCAATACGAGGCAAAGGATATTTATTCTCTATGGTGACTTTATTAAGCTCACGGTAATCAATACATAACCTTATAGACCCATCATTTTTCTTGACAAATAAAAATGGAGCTCCCCAAGGTGAGGCACTAGGGCGAATAAGCCCCTTGTCCAACAATTCTACCAATTGCTCCTTAAGTTCTTTCAACTTTGTGGGTGCCATTCTATAGGGTGCCTTAGAAATAGATGTAGTTCTTGGAAGGAGATCAATGGAGAACTCAATCTCACAATCCGAGGGCAACCCAGGTAGATCATCAGGAAAATCATCCGAAAATTCCCTCATAATGGGAATGTCTCCTATCTCCAATTCTCCACTTTGTAAATCCACTACACTAGCAAGGAATCATCGACATCCCTTTCTAAGCAAGCGGTTTTCTTGTATGCATGATATCACACAAGGCATAAAAGGCAAACATGAAGCCTTAAATGGAAATTATGATTCACCTGGAGGTCTAAACACCACCTCTTTCTCAAAACAATGCACACTAGCATTGTAAGAAGCCAACCAATCCATGCCCAAAATGACATCAAAATCATGCATATCTAACAACACCAAATCAGCCAATAACTCTCTACCCTCAGCACAAATAATACAAGACTTAAGCACAAGATTAGTCATTAAAGTATCACCAACAGGGGTAGAAACCGATAACTCAAAAATCAAGTAGTTCGGGGCTCTTGTCATGATTTTTGGCAAATGCACAAGAAACAAAAGAATGCATAGAACCAAGATCAAAAAGAACTTTAGCATGTGTATAGAACAAAGAAAGTATACCTACCACCACTGTATCCGTGGTCTGTGCATCCTGAGTAGTCAAGGCATACACTTTACCTTGCACCTTCTTCCCATTGTCATTACCCTTTGTAACTTGAGATGAGGAAGAGAAACCCGAGGCCTTAGAACTTGGGCAATCTCTAGCAAAGTGTCCGGGTTGCTTACAAGTAAAGCAAATCTTGACCCCATCACAATTTTGTCCATCATGAAGTTTACCACAACAAGAGCAAGACTTCTTATCACCAGACTGAGGATAGGCACTCTTGCTATGCCTAGAAGATTGTCCTCTATTACCCGAGTTTTTAAAGAATCCTATCTTATGCCCTTGACCCTTACCATGTTGAGAATTAAAGGGCCCTTGCTTCTTTTCACTCTCCTTGGAACTAGGGTTGTACTTAAAGTCTTCTTCAAGACTCATTGCCCGCTTCACAGTCTCAGTAAAAGTATCCACCCCGGAGGCTATAATGAGAGGGCGAATCCTACCATTAAGGCCTTCCCGAAACTTTTTCACTTTCTTGGACTCATCCAGAATCAAGTAAGGAGCAAAGCGAGAGAGCTTAACAAACTTAGCAGTATACTCCTCCACTATCATAGCTCCCTGAACCAAATCAAAAAATTCTCTTACTTTACGGTCCCTCACTACATCGGGGAAGTATGTCCCATTGAAAACTTCCTTAAACTTCTCCCAAGTAATGGGAGTGTCCCTTCCCAACTCCATCCTTAACAATTGCTCAATGCTTGACCACCATCTTTCAGCAGAACCTTGAAGAGCAAAAGAGGCATACATCACCTTCTGAACATTAGTGCATTTAAGGGCTCTCAGTAATTTTTTCATCTTTAGCAGCCAATTCTTTGCTGCCAAAGGATCTGGCTCCCCATCAAAAGTTGGAGGGTTTTGTTTATGGAACTCCCCAAAAGTGCAACCCTCCCTCCTACGTTCACCACCCTGGACTGCTTTAGCAATCCTAGTATAAATCTTGTCTACCACTACCACCTCATCAATCTCACCACCATCATGAGTGACAGATCTCTCACGCTCTTGGCGTTGCCTATGGCCATGATCTGGAGCTGTAACCTCATCCACATGCCTTACTTTACATGCTTTCTTTATAGGAGGCATAATGTACCAAGGTCCTTATACCTATACCCAAGAAATAAGTAAATCACAAGGCAACATAGAAGTTAGCATAGAAAAGATAGATAAGGAAAAAGGAATAGCAAGTGGAAGCTAAAACAAAGGTACAAAATAAAGAATTCATTAAACCCCTAATGCTTTGACTTATATCAAAATCAATTCCTATTTCCAAAGTCTACAAAATCATAACCTAAGCTCTGATACCATAACTATCACGCCCCAAACCCCAAAGGGTTTAAAGCATGAGAAATACGTCTCAAGGTACCTATAGATTTTTTTCTTCCTCTTTGACAACTCAATCCACAAAAATCATATCAAGTACCAACATCAAGAATTATCATAAAAATTCCATTGAATATACTCTTAGAGTAAGTCAGAGCTCTAAGCATTAATTACAAGGACCAATGGCCACAAAAGAATAGAGGTCTAAATAAATAATTACATATTAACAGCTTGTCCCATTAATGGGAATAAAGTCACAACCACTATAATATACAAAAGAATGACTCAAGCCTATTCTAAGATGTACAACATCTAATATCTCCATTACAAAAATTCAGCCTTCATCAGTAGTTAGTCTAACTACTATTAGCCACCAAAAAGCTATCTCAAAAGATTGTTCCCTACTCTGAAAAGTTTATAAAATACTGGGATGAGACAAAGCTCAGTAAGTAGTATAATTAATAGGGGTGGGGGAAATGCAAGTTTCATTTTCAATAATAATAATATGCTATGACAAGAATGATTTAATGATGAAATACAAAATTTCTCAAAGTAAATATCTTGAAACTATATACTAGAATCTGTGAGCACCAACAATATAATTTCCAAAGCCATAATATCTAACATAAGGTAAATTATCACAAATATACCACACTACCACATAGACCGGTCAGGGGATCCACCCATTAACAACTGGCATGATATTGTCCTCTCTGGTATGCAGACTCTTGGCCCCATGGACAGCAGCCTCACCCATACCCTCAAGGTTTTTCTCTCCCCCCATGAGCAGCAAAGAGAGCGCGTCAAATAGGACCTCTCTTGCATGTGGTCTCTTGGTCCCATGGGCAGCAGTCTCACCCACACACAATCAAGGAACCTCTTCCCCCCACAGGCATCAGGGAAGAACGCGTAATCTAAAATGAAAGGGCACTGATCTGGATTTGATTTCATTGTCACAAAGACTATGGAAACTAATCCGGGTGATCACCGGGAAATCACACGTGGCATGGTGTTAAAACCACATAAAGCTCACAGGTATACTTTTCCTTTCAAATACATAGTTTACTACTAATTAGTTTTAGGAAAAAAAAAAAAAAAAAAAAAAAAAAAAAAAAAAAAAAAAAAAAAAAAAAAAACCTAACTTCCACAAAGTTTGTAAGGTTTTCAATTTCATTCTTGTCAAAAGATTTTCTAACAATTTTCCACATAACAAGACAAGATAAGCATCTTTAAATTTTCTAATATATCATAACATCCAAGATTTCCTTATCAACGATTAAATAAAAGATGCTCATTTTTCCATATCAACAATTCATGCATTTCCCCAAGTGCAATACCAAGTATGATGCATTTTCATATATATATATATATATATATATATATTAAGGTTACGACACAATAGTTTTAGGAAACTATAGTTTCCATAGGTAGTTTCCAAAAGTGTGTCTAACCAAAATAACAACATTTATACAACATGGTTATTTTTCAAAATCCCATTAAAAAACTACTTACCTCGCAACCGCAAAATCCTAATTCTCCATGCTCCAAGGAGATTAACTAAAACCTAAACAATATCAAGTAAACCTATGACAATAAGCATAGAGCTTGAAATTGCATCTAGCCACAATTTAGGAATTGCCAAACAATCACTTAATTAGGAAAGCCTAGTATTTAACCTTATCAATAATAATATAATATCCCACTTCCAAAGTTTCTCAACAATTCGATTCATAAGGCATAAGCTCCAATTTATAAAGTAACCCATTTAATATCATCTCCAACATTATGACTAGTTTCCAAAAATTTACACAATATCATTAAGAGACCCATGAAAGCAAAATCAATATATCCTCCAAGACAAGAAATTTAGAACTTCAATTAACTCCAAATAAACCCAATGGCAATGGAAAATATAAATTTACCACAACCACATGTTATAACTTAAAACTCCTAAATTTTCCACCGTACATAAACCATAAGTAGTCATCATTAGCAAAAATTATATACCCACTCATCAAATAATTCCACCAATACAAAACCCATACATAAAAACACATAAATATCACTTCCAATGCTCATAAATCACACGGGTATCATTATTAAAACTTAGATAAAAAATAATCTCAAGAAAAAGTGTAAAACCCACCAAAAAGATTAGAAATTTTTACTTCAAGAAAAGGATGTGAAGGTGTTTATGTGTTCCCAAAAATTTTCCGGTGATCTTGCCGGAAAATGATGGTGGAAATGGTCGTGGTGTGGTGTGGAAGTGTCGGTGGAGAGGATGAGAGTACAGAGGAGCGTATGAGAGAAATTTTTTTTTAAAAAAAATGAAAATAAAGAAAGGCAGAGAATGAGCCGGCCAAAGAGGAGATAAGATGGAGTGGTTGTGTGGTGGGTAGTGGGGTTAGGTGGGGCACGTGGGAACCCAAAAATCTGATCTTGACTTCTCCCTACTTTTTTTTTTCTTTTTTTTTAATTTAAAAAAAAAAAAAAAAACTGATGGGATGTTACATTCTTCCCCTCTTATAAAAATTTCGTCCTTGAAATTTTACGTACCTTGATCTTGAAAAAGGCTTGGGTATCTTGACAACATATCATCCTCATGCCCCCAAGATGCCTCTTTTGTTGAATGATTCTTCCAAAGCACCTTTACCCAAGGTATTGTTCTATTGTGTAACACTTGCTCCTTATGATCCAATATCTCTACTGGGACTTCTTCATATGATAAATCATCTCTAATCTGAAGAGGCTCATAAGTCAAAACATGTAAAGGATCAGGAATGTATTTCCTTAACATAGACTCATGGAAAACATTATGAATTCTTGACAGGGCTGGTGGTAGGGCAATTCTATATGCAACTTCGCCCACTCTCTCCAAGACCTCAAAAGGCCCTACAAACCTAGGGCTTAACTTACCCTTTTTGCCAAATCTCGTTACCCATTTCATAGGTGCAACCCGTAGGAAAACTTTATCTCCAATTTCAAGTTCCAATGCCTTCCTTTAAATGTCATAATAGCTCTTTTGTCTACTTTGGGTTGCTTATAGTCAATTACGAATCATATTTACCTTTTCACAAGTCCTCTGAATAATCTCTAGTCCCAAGAGTTTTCGTTCTCCAACCTCATCCCAACAAATTTGGGATCTACACTTTCTCCCATACAAAGCCTCATAAGATGCTGCTTTGATACTTGAATGGTAACTATTATTGTAAGCAAACTCCACCAAAGGTAAGTGACTAGCCCAACTTCCTTTAAGATCCAAAACACATGCTCTCAACATATCTTCTAGAGTTTGAATAGTCCTTTCAGACTGTCCATCTGTCTGAGGGTGGAAAGCTGTGCTAAAATTCAATCTAGTACCTAAGGCCTTCTGCACACCACCCCAAAAATGAGAAGTAAACCTTGGATCTCTATCTGAAACAATAGAAGTAGACACTCCATGAAGTCTCACAATCTTATCAATATAGAGCTGAGCTAACTGATCAAGGGAGTAGTTCATCCGAATAGGGAGAAATTGAGCTGATTTTGTCATTCTATCAACAATCACCCAACTAGCATCATGACCCTTAGGAGATCTCGGAAATCCTAAAAAAAAATCCATAGTAATTTTCTCCCACTTCCATTGAGGAATAGGAAGTGGTTGCAACAAACCCGAGGGTCGTTGGTGCAACACCTTAACCTGCTGACAAGTCAAACATTACTTTACAAAGTGGGCAATCTCCCTTTTCATATTATTCCACCAAAAGAGCTTTGAAAAATCATGGTAATATTACATGATGAGCCAGTAAATGAATCCACAATCTTGTTATTGACTTGTTCTTGTGAGCCCCCTTAGGCCCACTACAATGAATCAACTTCTTGTGTAGTAATTAGTTGAGAAACAAGAAGGGTTCGGATGGGCCTTCATTAGTAGCCATTAACTAAATCTGGTTATCATTCCATTGATGATGCAGTTCCTTAAGGCCAAAAAAATTATGTTAACTTTTCCCAGAGATCATGAGACTTGGTTTGGGTCTAGTACTCCAGTGCACTAGTCTTTCAAAATCATGACATGTGATCAAAAGTGGACAAATATCATAATTTTGATGGGTCTAGTCACAATACATAGAAACACTGGACCTAATCTTTGCTCGAGATTGTGATGCTCTACTACCTTGCAAGAATGAGAAAATTGAATGTTTTGCATTACAATTGAACATATGCACATTTGGTTTAAACAAAATAAGTTACCATGAGTCTAGGTGAAGATGACTTGATTCTGGGCAATTGCTAAACTAAAAGGAAAAATAGAAGAAAATTACTACAGTATTATTACATGAGGTATCCATTCGAACTTGAATAACCCAAAATAATAGATACAGCAAATAATATGTGTTCTTCTGCTCTCCGACATAATCTACCATTTTGAAAATTACAAATTTCTTGTTGTAATCAAATTTATAATGACTTTATATCTTTTATCTTTTCTTTGATATGAAAGAAGAAGAAGATGATGATGATGATGAAAGAGAGAGGCAAAATATACTATAGTTCTTAAAGTTTTCCCTTTTAGTGCTATTAATTTCTTATGTTTAAAATGATTGACTTTAGTCATTAATTTCAAAATGAGCTCTTTTTATCCTTTTATTTTGTTTCGTTAATTTTCTTGGACACATAGCTAATATAACAACGAAGTGGCTTGTTGTTGCCATATATCTCACACACGCCCAAACACACCCGGTACTAAAATGCAGCTTTTTTTTTTTGCCTTAAAATTCGAAAGAAAGAAAAATGGTAGTCTTGTGTCCTACTGATTTATCAAAAAAATTCTGATTTGAGTAGAAGGTTTTTCAAAGAAATAAAGTTTGGGCATTATTGGGGGAAAATATGACTAGTTTGTTTTATTAAAAATTTATAATAGAGAATGTCATGATAATAAAAAGAAAACTATCTCATTGCTCCATTATTCACGTATACAAGCAAATTAAAAAAATATGATGGGAAGAAAAAAAGTGCTTATTCTTGAAATTTTAGAAACTAAACGGTGTATTTCGTGGGAGGGATCAGTAAGCTTAATGAGTAAATTTTATGAGCTCTCGGTTTAAAAATTAAAAAAAAAAAAAAGACAAACAAACAAACATACCGAAAAAAGAAACAATTGATCATTGTGGATTTTTTTTTTTTTTTTTTTTATGAATAAACTTTGGGGATTGATTGCTTACAAAGTTACAAACATTTGCTAGTGTCTGAAATACAGAGAGGTCTTTTTTAACGGTGCGGTGTAACCACACATTTAGGCCCGGTCCAATAAGGCCTTTTAATGATTGTTAAACGGATTCCCTTCGGCCTTAGGTTTATTCAAAAGGAACTGTAAATTTCACAACTGAACTAGAGCTCCATGATTATTGGAATATAAACTCATCCACTACAATATTTTGAAGATGATCTGTATGTACGAATGCCAATAACGCAATACCAAGTTACCAACTAAAATAACAAAATGTTTACCAAAAAAAAAAAAACTAAAATGACAAACCTCATCAAAAAATAATATAAAATAAACCAAACTATAGTGACGAACAAATTAGTCCATAAAAGTTTTCCGCTCTATGTGCCTTTGCCATGTTTCCTTCTCTAATTAAGCAAATAGAATATATATATATATATATATATATATATATATATATATATATATCCAGAGTCCAGACTAGCATATTTTGCTTGTTAGGTGACCGATCCACCAAATCCTATTCAGTGTAACATGATTAGTTTCTTCATTTTCTTCTTCTTTTATTTATTTATTTATATTTATAAAAAACTGTAGCTTTTGGTTATGGTCTGTTGTTCTAGCTTTTTTCATTATATATACCACTTTTTTTTCATAAATAATAATACAAGGATAGAGTTTTCTTCTAAACTAATTTGAAGGAATTTTTTTACAAACGCTGCGTATTGACTCAGATAAATATTTACAAATATGTTTAGTAACATAACCTATTTTAAAAAATCAAATAATTTGCATAAATGGCTTGTTAAATCATTTAAATAAACTAAGGTGTATACATGATTCTATAGTGATTTGGAATGCTAGACAATAAAATTAATGGTATTATTTCAACTTGATTTGGTAGAGGACTTTATTCATAAAACAATTATTCATTTAGCATGTATAGTTGAGACTAGCATGTGTAATGAAGAAGAATGATACCTGAGAGAAGCTTGGAAAGATAAGAGAGTGTGTGGATTTGATGACACAAGAGGTCAATAACCTAGTCCCAATCTAATTAATTTTCTTTTCTTTATTCTTCAGAAGAATCAGTACACTATTGTATGGATTTCAAGAGTCTTATCTACCACCATACTGCTAAATTTATGAACAATACTTGACATACTAAAGAAGGAGAAAGTATTTTATATCAAATGATTCTATGTTTTTTCTATTAAAATCTAATAAATGAGAGATATATGTGTAAAAATAATTATCTACTAGCACATATCCTTCATTTGTTAGTGGATTAGTTATTTTTTCTGACATATTTTATACTTATTGTATTTTTACACTGTTAACATAGTATCATTTGATACTAAATAATTTTTCTCAATAAAATAATAAATTATGGGTGTAACATGTCTCGTTAGAATGTAGGTGTTAACATTTAATGATCAATCAATTCATAAATAATAATATAAAAAGTGGTTGAGTGTTCAAGCTTGTCTTGTCTTTTTATGACGAAGCTTTAATTTGCATTTATTTTGTTTTGATGCACTAGATTGGTTGCATTTTGAAAGTTTGACATTATTATGATAACATCATTAATGACGACCTAGGAATTGCAGTTTTGTCAAAATTGAAAGGAGGGTGCACGGCTCCTGAACTACCCAACAAATTTCTAAAAATTAAAGTTGCATGTGCGCCAGCTATCAGTTTGGTATTGTAGGAGGAAATGACTTTATCATGCTAAAATTCTTGTAGTTTAATTCGCACAAGCACAAAGTACTTGGCATTTCTGGGAGAGGAGATTCTAGTTATAGGTTAGCATCATATTATTGAATATATTTCTAGAATTAGTTATTATCACCAACCAATGGAGAATTGTTATAAATAGCTTGGTGTACTTAAATTTGTCATAACTAAATTAGCTATTTTTACGACTACCACTGGTTGGGTTTGTTTTCAAAATTTTCAATTTGATGATGTAGGGTTTGATACCTTTAATCTAATCCAATCTAACTTGATCCATGCACACCTCCAAGTCTTATATTAAGGAGATTCAAGCTCTCAGTTGGTCAATCTTTGTAACCGGTTTGACTTGTCTCTTCTAGGATATAACAACAACCTAACAAATGTCATATAACTAAAACAACCTCTGCACAAGGCATTGAAGCCCAAAGCTCCACTAGAAAGAATACACTTCCTTGCAAAAACCTCTCTATTATTTAAAGTCCATTAAGTTGGTGAATGGATCTTCATTTCCATAATAAAAAGCCAATTACTCACCAATGAATAGACTATTTATTTTGAAAGTGTCTTGTCCAATATTTATTTTGAGTTTTTTTTTTAGTCTTAAAAAATGAAAAGAGAGAAAATAATACTCATTCATCCTTATTGTTTTTTCTACACAATGTTGATTTTTATAGAAGGTTTTCAAAAAAATAAAAAATAAAAAGTTTTAGACACAAATACAACTATGTAGGTTTTTTTATTTGGTATAGAAAATAAATGTCATGACAATATATACAATTATGACTTATTTTTTTATCTTAAAAAATGAAAAGAGAGAAAAATGGTACTTATCCAACCTTACTGATTTGTCTACAAAATGTTGATTTGTATAGAAGGTTTTCCTCAAAAAAAAAAAAAAAAAAAAAAAAAAAAAAAAAAAAAGGGATGAAATATATATATAAAATAGTAAAAGTCAGATCACCTAACATCATTTTATTCTGCTAAAATATAATAAAATAAAATAAAAAATGAGAAAAGAAGAAGAAGAAAAAGAATCATTATTGTGAAACAATTGATCTTTGGGATAAGGGCACTTGTTGGCATTTCCTTCCTTACAAGCCCACCTACATTTTCTAGCCTCGTTAATGCAGAGACAAGTTCTTAATGTTATTGACCCCATTCAAAACTCTGCCGTTGCACCTCATTGGGCAATATCAAATATCGTCAGTGACATCAATATTATTAGATCTTCCAACAGTTTAGTCCATTTCCTTGCTTCTTGAGCCCGACCTTTTATAATTGTCCTGGTACAATCGTCATCTCCTCTCTCCCCGCTGTTGTTTTGCAGGTAGGGGATATGGCCCCGGGTCTATTCCTCAATAATTTTTGTATTACTTAGCAAAAAAAAAAGTCTCTAAGAAGGCAAAGAAAGTTTTTCTAACGATATATGGTGAAGCAACACATTTAAGCCCGGTCTTGGAAGGCCTTTTAATGATTCTTAAGCTGGTTCCCTGAAGCTTATTAGAAAGGTACCTGTAAATTTCACACATTTTGTAGCGAACGAGCCCATGGATGACTGAACTAGAGTTCCATGATCTGTACTAATGCCAATAGGGCAATACCAACTAATGTAACAAACGAATTGGTCCATAAAATCCTTTTTGTCTATGTGCTTGTGCTATGTGCTATGTTTCTTTTTGTAATTAAGCAAATTGGAAAGAATTATCCAGACCAGCAGTTTTTTCTTGTTAGTTTCTGCTCTTTTTCTCAAAAAGATGTAGCTTTTGGTGATGGTCTGTTGTTTTTAGTCAGGTTCAAATTATATATACGTTTGAAATGCTAGATAATAAAATTAAAAATATATTATGGAGAGAATAAAATTGAGGTAGACAGATCCGTTCAATAAGGCCGGCTGTAGATGATGGTACTAAGAAAAGGGACGGTCAAAGCATATGGACAAGACGACAGATTATGTCCAGAAGTAAGGCGAACGGACCCTCCATAGTGAACGGATTCCAACTAAACAAGCACAAGGGGGACGGATGGCAAAGCCACGTGGCATCTATATGGCTTGAGTGGTCTCCAAGAAACCCCAAATGGAAATGTCATAAACCCTATGATTAACCCTAGTAAACAAAATCTCTATATGGGAAGAATTCCGCAAAATACGTGTATTTATGAGGATCTTCCCCCACAAGGAAACATCTTCTTCACCAAGAAACAAATGTTGGTTCTACACTACTTTAAAAACCCAAAACCCTTAGAAAATAAGGTACGCATAATTTACCTCAACTCTGACACTCTAGAGTTGTGAAAGTTCTCTAATTTAACCTTTAGAGGGTCTTTGGTTGGTACCACATTGGTACTCTCTGTAGGTTTCTTCTTCTTCTTCTTCTTCTTTGTTGCGTAGGTTTTGTCTAGGGCACGTGAGGACCGTGCAGCTTACTGACGATTTTCAGCATTATCAGTTGGCGCCGTTTGTGGGAAGGAAAGTAAGCCATACTACCGCTTCCTAGACAAAGAGTTGCATGGTACTTACTCGCTCGATGGCGACCACCAACAATAATCAAGGAGACGAATTACATACCACACCCTCGAGAGATAGGTTTAGACTCTCACCGCAGCAGTAGAATGCCTCACCAAACAAAACCATGACCTAAAGGAACAACTGCTTCAAAAGAACGCAGGGCTTAACACTCAGAAGGAAGACCAAGAAGGTACCGGTACTGAGAGAAGGGACCAAGAAGGGCTAGAGGGCAGTAACGCCCCAAGCAGACAAGAGCGACAGGATACAAGCCACCCATCCACCGCAGATACGACTCCACCATACATGGTCGTGGAGATGCAGATGATGAAAGAAAGGATGGACTTCATGATGAACACCCTCAGAGGATGGGTGTCTAGCAACCTTGATGAGTTGGTCCATCAAACGAATTCACCCTTCACTACATCTGTCATGTCGTTCCCCCTTCCGCTGAAGTTTCGCATGCCGCAGGTAGATGTCTACGACGGATCTAAGGATCCCATAGATCACTTAGAGTCTTTCAAAACCCTTATGCACCTGCAAGGCATGACGGATGGGATCATGTGCCGGGCCTTTCCAACTATGCTAAAGGGTCTTGCAAGGGTATGGTTCAGCAGGTTGACGCCAAACTCCATCAATACCTTCAAGGAGTTGAGCGCATAGTTTGCCTCGCACTTTATCGGGGGGCACAGGTATAAGAAGTCCACTGCATGCCTGATGAACATCAAGCAGCGGGAGGATGAGATGCTGAGGTATTACATAACCCGCTTTAACAAGGAGGCCATCTCGATTGATGAAGCCGACGGCAAGATACTAGTGGCTACATTCACCAACAGGTTACGGAAGGGGAAATTTCTGTTTTCCTCATACAAAAATGACCTAAAAACCATGTCAGATGTACTTTACAGGGGCTACTAACTACATGAACACAGAAGACGCATTGCTAGCTTGGAAAGAGAAGCCCAAGAAGAGGGAAAGACGGGAAGAGGCATGGCAGGACAGGGGACAGAAGACAACGAGGACTGGAGACTGACAGAAGGATAGATGCTCTAAACTCCCCACTAGGAGGTTCACAAGCTTCACCCCACTGACTGCACCGATCGACCAAGTCCTAATGCAGATCAAGGATGAAGGAGCCTTGACATTTCCTGACAAGCTGAAGGGAGACCCCAGTGAGAGGTCCAGAGACAAGCATTGCTACTTTCACCGTGATCACGGTCATGATACGTCCAACTGCTACGACTTAAAGCAGAAGATAGAAGCTCTTCTTAGGCAAGGAAAATTGCAAAATTTTGTCAGCAAAGAAAAGACGAACCCACCACAAGAGTAGACTAATTGGAGGGAAAATGAGCCAAAAGAGGGGCATCTGTAGACACCTCATTTTATACCCGGTTAATAAAATTTAGTCTCCAGTCCCAATGATGATCTTGACATGTCTACAAAAGGTAATTGAAGTTTTTTTGATAGTTTGGAAGTAATCACAACTCAAAAATACTCAAATAGCTTTGAAAAACTATATTGAAAAATGACCTTTGCTCATTTTATTTACCATAACTTTCGATCCACAAATAATTTTCGAATGAGGTTTATTTTATTGAAAATTAGACATCCTGTGATTCAATTTGAACACAAATTTTGCCTAATTAGGACTTAAATTGAGTGAGTTATGACCATTTGAAGTTGGGTCATCAAAGCTGTCAGAATTAGGGTTTCTTGGGACGCATTTGTACGCATAAAAAATGCATGCGTACGCATGCACAAACTTGCGTATGCAGGGCCCATTTCAGAACCTTAGAACTTCAGTTTTTAGGGCCCAAAGCCTCCCTTTTTAATGGGGCCCAACCCATAGACCCTTTGGAATGTCCAAAACTCTCTAAATGAGCCTGGAAACCCTAGTTTAAACATATAAATACAACCCTATGCCTCCAAACTCAAACCCTAGCAAGAGAGAGTTGATTTTTCACCTAAAATCTTCAAAAACTCTTTTTTTTTTTTTTCTCTAAAATTTCTGTAAACATAACCAGGAGCACGTTTTTTAAAACCTCTCTCTTGTGTTCATTCAAGCAAAAACTAAGCTTTTGAAGCTATTAAATCAAAATCTTTTCAAGAATCATTTTTATTTTGAGTTGTGATAACTAGAACTATTGAATCTTTTCTTTACCTTTGAATCTCATTGAATCTTGTTATGTATGCACTGAGGGGCTGGTTAAATCTCGAGGCATGCGTATGCATGCTTGTGCCTAGAAACCCAGATTTAGGGTTCTTTCTATTTCATTTGTTTTGCTTAGTTTTAATCACATGTTTAGGTCTTGTTGAGTCTAGTTTTCACATGTTTAGCATTAGGGTTAGTAGAATAACATGTTTCATATTCTTTATTTATTGATTTGATAATTAGGGTTTATATCTTGGTTGAATCACATGAACATTCATAAGAAGTCGAAAATGTATTGATGCATAGGTTCTGAGCTGTTATGGTGTAGTGAGGTAAGTGAGGTAAGTCATGCATAATCACATGAACATGCATTTGATTTGGTTGATAAACATGGTGAATATGCTTGATGATTAATGCCTTGTTGATATTTTTGTATTGTGATGTGCTTGCTGCCCTTGGATATATATTACTAGATGAATGGTAGGGTTTTAAACTATGGATGAGTGTAGGACATATGCTATGTTTGGATGTTAGATGCATGTTCATGTGTGTAAGTTTAGAATAACATATTTGAGTACCCTTTGATGGCATTAGGATTTGGAATACAATGAGTGGAGGCCGACCTATGAGTCGGGTGGTGTTGGGTGCCTAACACCTTTCTATCCCCAAACCTAAACTTCGGGCACGTGCTCTAGTAAAGATCAATCTTTCCATAAAGGCACTCTATTTATAGTTCTTAGAACTAATCTAGGTGGCAACTCCATTTCTTCTTTGACCTAGTCCATTTGGCCTAGGTGTACTCCCCTAGTTGCGCCCACACCTTCAACTTAGGTGAAAAGATCCCAGAGCCTAAAATCATGAGGAAAATCCTTAGATCTCATCTAGAGTGGTCCTATGCTAAGATCACTGCCATTGAAGAATCGAAAGATGTTGACTCCATTCCCTTGAAGAAGTTGATTGGGGATCTATAAACTTGTGAATTAGGTTTAGTAAGGATTGACAAAGGAAGCAAGAGCAAGAATATGGCTCTAAAAGTCAAGAATGATGAAGAAGATGAGTCGTCTGAGGATGAGAACTCAAAGTTTAAATCTTACATTACTAGACAAATTTAAGAAGTTAATCAAGAATGTGAATGTCAAGGCAAATGACAAGGATCACAAACAGCCTCAATTTTCTCAATTTAAGTCTTAAGATAAATTCAAGGGAGAATCCAAAGAAGGTGGACAAAATAGCAACATTCCAAGCGGTCCGAAATGCTATGGGTGTAAAGGGTACGGACATATGAAGCAAGAATATCCTACCTATCTCAAGTCAATTGGCAGGAGCAAAGTCCTAACTGTTACCTTGAGTGATACTAAAATAGAAACAGACTCAGAGGATAGTGATCAAGAAGGGATAGTTAGCACCTTCACAGCTGCTATTGATTCATCCAAGGAGTCTGAAGAATCGATTGATGAGGAAGAACTAATGGAGTCCAATTTTGAAGAGATGGATGAAAAAGATGATATCCACACTGCCTACGCAAAGCTGTACAATAACTCTGAGAAGCATGAAAAGCTTTACGGCTAGCCACAAGGAAGCTGAGTGAAGTGGAGTTAGAACTAGACGAACTCTCCACCAAGGTTGATGAAGCAAATAAAACCATCATAGCATTACAGTTTGAAAACAACTTCTTGGCTGAGAAGACCAAGAAATTGGATGCTGAGCTGCTTCAGGTAAGAGCTCAATTGGAAAGAACTTCAAGTGCTAAACTGGATGAAATGCGGAATTTCTAAAAAGTTGCATCTAATAAAACTGGTCTAAGGTACAATCATTCTCTCTCTTCTTGTAATACTTCCTCTAGTGCTTTGAATAACTTTGTGTTTGTTTCTCCTGCCTATAATGCTAAACCTGAGATAATTGAGCCCAAAATTGAAAATGTGAGTAAGGGTAAGCATGATATAGGTAAATCCATTCTAGGAGCACCCCCTAAGATTGTTAAATAAACTAAGTAGAACTATCATCGCTCCACCAATAAGAAGCCTCAACCGAAGAAATCTCACATTTGTCAACACTGTGGAGCATTAGAACACACTCATCCAAATTGCTATAAGTAGCTTGCTATTGAACAAAGCAATAGTGTGTCATCATTTGGAAGCCCAAATCAACTTCAAAATTCTTTGGCTCCTCTTGGAGAACTTCTAAAGGCCGTGCTGTTTTTGTTAAACTTTAATAGGTTCAATCCTCCTTCTTATTTACCTAAGTAGAGGTTTCAAAAAAGAAATGCCGCTTCTCCTACCAAATCTTTTGTTTCGAAGGAAAAAGACTTTATTAAGTGATTCGCTTACTTATCTCGCATCTCTTGTGTGTATATGTTGTTTTGGTCCAATCTAGTTTTATTGCTTTTCAATTTTTTTTTTCTTCTTTCAATAAAAAAAGGGAAAAAACTGAAAAAATGCAAAAATAGTGTGTTTGTGTATACTAGTACTTGTGTACCTAGGATGGCCTTTGAAACAAAGTTTCTCAACTTTGTATCACTTGTAGCTTAGATGAGCATCTTCATGCAAACTAAGCAATGTGAACTTTATGGCTCGTTATGTGATTTGTATGATTTGTTAATCTTTTATCATTCATATTTTTATCACTCTTTTTGATAGGAAGGATTAAAAAAATCCTAGAGAAAGGCATAAATAACCATCTCACCACTAAAACTCGTCAATCAAAAAACATTTTTGTGCAATTCATAAAAGCCATGCTCGGTAAGGTGTAGCACTTGCACAGCAAGAAAAGGATGTTTGGCTTTTACATAAGTGGGTATTTCTTTTCTCTCTCCTTTATGCCCATGCATGATATATTATATGTTTTAAAAGAAAAATATGCAAAAAACATAAAAAGCAAAAAGAATCAAAATACTTTTAAATATGGTTGCAAGCATGTTTCTAGGAGATGTGAGAGTTATATGATGTACCTTAAAGGTGATGGTCCCCATCAGATAGTTATGATTGTGTGTGGATGTATTTGATTCTCTTATATCATTATATGATAAAACACTTACGCTTTCTTGTAAAATTTTCATACACAAAACACATACACTTTGCTACTCTTGATACTATTGTACAGGTACAATGTGATTTGGTCATCACAAGGAATACATGTAATAGTATAAGCTTACTAAATTGTCTTAACTTGGTTTTGAAAATAAAATTGGTTAGACTTGTTTAGTGTGTGTTTTGATTTAGGAATGCTTTGCATCTAGAATTGTTGATGTGTTTGAGTACTTAACATGCTTCTTTGATGTTTGGCTTGGTATCTATCTTGTTTGCTTTCATCTTATGTGTTTTTTCCTCCTTGAAAAACCTTGTTCCTATTTGCTCGATAGAAACTCAATAGCAACTCGATACTTCTCGACACAAGCCTCTTCTATTAAGGTTTTCTGGGTTTCTCTAGAGACCTTTCGATAGATAGCCTAATCCATCGAGCTTTTTTTCTAAACTCTTTGTCTACTCGATAGAAGCTCGACACCTTCTCGATGCATCAAAGTAGTTTGGCCATCGACACCTCCTCGATACCTCTCGATCTATCGAGATGCTTGATTCTATATATAGTTGAGTTTCGACCCAGTTCATTTCTGACTCAAATATTTTGATCTCTATCGATCCAAACACCTTCCTTTCATAAAAATCCTTCCTCCCTTCGAGGATTCATCCTACTCCAAGCTCTAATTCATTGGTAAGTGGTCTAAATCTCTTATTTTTCTCATCTTCCATGCATTTAGGCCTAGGTTTTCAAAATTTTTGGGAAATTTGGGGGTTTTTGTGAAAATTTTTGGGTTGGGCTTTGTTAAATGCTTCTCACATGCTCATGTATTGCATTCTCTAGTATTATAATCATGCTTTCATGCATTCTAGGTTGTGTGCTTGATTAAACAATGTGAGTGCTGTAGTTTGAATTGGATTTTTGCCCATGATGCAATTTTTTTTTGCACGTTGCATGCTCATGCATTCCCATGCGTTGTTCTTCTATTCTTTATTCTATTCCCGAGTTTTTCTTCTATAGCGTTTCTTTATTTGCTCTCTCCCATAGTTTCCCTAACATGGCTCCAAGAAATCTGCTCCTTCAAAGAACCCAATATCTCTTCGTGGTTCTTCATCATCTTCTTCTCTTCCTTCTATTCTTGCTAAAGATAGGTTCCGTAATTCAAACTCCTAAAAGGATTTTGATGAGAACTTCTTTGGCTGGGCAATTCATTTGAACACCAAGTCATTCTATCTGACTTTTCAGACACGCCTCTTCCTGTTGCGTTTAGCTCTCAAGGTTAGGTATCTCTTTGGGAGAAACCCACGAGGTGTCCTGGCATGTTTATTGATACCTCTATTCCCTGGTTCACTACGGTTTTTCAAGGAACACGTATTGTAGTTAATCTGGAGCTTATTTCTAAAGGACTACATGTCCCTACGGTAGCTCATCTGGAGTACCCTAGTCATCCTTATCTCTACTCTATCTCTCCAGACAAACAGGCCTCACGTTTCTGTGAGAAAGCCATGGTGTGGGGTGATACTCTAAACTTCAGCACACATGACTTTGCTAAGGGTTGAAAGATCCTTAATATAGTAATGACATTTGTTCTCACTCCATTGTCATACTATAACACTATCATCGGGCCTCGTGCTTGTTTTCTTTTCTCTCTCCTAGAGGATCTTCCTATAGATTTTCTGTCATACATGATCGTATCTATGATAGATATCTATTGAGACACTGCCACACATGATAAACTAATTTTTCCTTTAGCTATCATAGGCATTTTGACACACTTGCATATTCTTTTTCCCTCTTCCCTTGTTTTCCTACCATGGGGGCTATTAGTCTAGAATCTATAAGGAGAAGTGATACACAGCTTGTGGCCAAGCGGCCTTGTCATGAGCCCACTCTAGCTTAACAGGAGGAGGCAAACATTCGAGCTATGAAGGATGCTGCCTATGCCTCTCGACCCTTTTCTTCATTTGCTCCATCTTCCTCTTCTAGAGTATAGGCATCTCTTGCTGCCATTTTGGATCAGCTTCAGTAGATGCATGCTGAATTTGGTAGTTGTCTCGACACTTTCTCTAATGAGTTGTGTCAGATTAACACCAGAGTTGGTCGTATTGCTCACCGACAGTCTTGTCTTGGTGGCTTTGCTTCTTCTCCTTCACCCAATCCTTCTGAGGAGTCTTCTGATGGTGGAGATGATGAAAGTGGCGATGCTTCTAGCTCAGAGTATGATGATGAGATGACTGTTTCTCTGTAATTCACCCTTTGTCACTCGTGACAAAAAGGGGAAGTAGTTTTGTTTATAAGAATAGTCATGATGTTAAGGGGAGAGCTAGTATAGTGATAGTGGGAGAATGTTTTGAGATATGTAATGAGGTTGTTGTTGTATAGTTCTCATTACATGTATCTTGGTCTTGTGACCTTTTACATACATTGTACTTCTTCTTTCTATATATATGATGATGATGTATGTATTTCACATTTATCTTACATGTGTTGTTTTTTTTCTCTCTTTATACACATGTTCCTTAGTTTATATAACTTTTCCATATTTCACACTTTATGCCTTGATGGATCTTGTTTAAGTGCTTCAGTTAAGACAAGTTGTCTTTCATGCCATGATCTCTCTTCTTGCAAAGTTTTTGAAGAGTTCATAGTAATTGTTAGAATTAATTACTTTTTGTGTAATAGTTATGAAGATTGTTGTTTTATACTTCTCTCATAATTATGCCTGTGGTTTTGTCACGGATTGTCAAAGGAGGAGATTATTAGGGTCATATTTTCTATGTAATTGGCTAATCTTTTGACAAAACGCATTTTACTTGTATTTGGGTAGATCTAAGATGGGTTTAATATATCAAGAAGTATGTTGATCAATATCAAGTGGTATCTTTAAAGTTATGAAGATTGATCCAAGAAACAAGTGAAGAAAAGCTGTTTCATTAAGTCTCGACAGATATTGCTATCGAGATTAAATGAAGAAGCTCGACACAAGCTTGATCTATTGAGAATTACGTTTTTAGATTTTCTAGATCTGAAATTCGACACCTTAGTCATATATAGGACATATTTTAAAAGTTGTCATACATGGATACAGGGACCTAGAACTCATATACTCTGTGTGATGCTACTACATTTGTACGCCTTAAGGTTTTGTATGCAAGTGCTTTCTAATCTTCATTATTTATGAAGTGAAGAACCTTGTAGCCAACAACAATCATTCAAGTTGCTGGAGTTAGTCACGTACTGGGATCCGTGCAAAGGAGTTAGTCACAGATTGGAGATTTGTGCATCAAAGGAAAGAACGCTACTATGAGATATAGTTCAATTGGGTATTGGAGCAAAGATTCAACTGTAGGTTGGTATTTTGGGATAGGCCAAGGTAGTGGTATGATTTCTCATACTTGTAATCACTTGATTATTGATTAGTGGATTCTTGGGAGTAGTGACCTTAAATTCACCCAGTGAGGTTTTTGCCTTGCGAAAATTTTTCCCCATTTGTCAACAAATCACTATGTGAAATTAATTTCCACTGGATTTAGTTTATTTGGTGATTTGTTGGTGCCTTCACATTTTCATGTAATTTGACATAATTAATCAACTTGGATAATTGAATTAATTAATTGGAGTTAAGCTATCCAAACCCAACAAAATATTATTTTCTTCATAACTCTTAGCTACAGTGAGCTGCCAAAGATGACAGCTTACTATAGCTGAGTGTTAAAATTTTTAAAGTTTAACACCTTTGCTGTTGTGGGGTTTATAGCATTTTTGACATTTTTGGTGTGAATGCTCTAATAAGCTGTGCTTCACAAAATCCATCTTACACAAGCTTTTGTACATATATCTAAGTACCACCATATGTAACACAGAAATATGTTCTATATCTAAGTACCATTCAATTCACCACAAGGTATGCAAAGCGTTACAATAGTTTGTTTGTTTTTGTTTTTTAAGGAAACATTACTGTAGTAAAGCATTACCCGGTTTTTTTTTTTTTTTTTCCTTTGAGAAGAAGTGATTCTCTGGTTAAAAGTTAAAACAAACTGCTGAAACTTATGCCTTTGTTATGCAGAAGACTTTTGAACACATTACTTTTAAAAATAGACATGCTGCGTGAGTCGTCGGAATTCAATGAGCCCCTCTCTTCTGCGTTTACCTCTCTCTGAGGCTTAAAACCAGAAACTCAATGCTTTTTTTTGTCCAGTCGTCTGATAGCGCTGAACCACCTCTCAAGTGCCGAGGGAAAAAGAGCTCTTATATATGCTATTTACCAGATTTCTCATTTATCTGTGCCATTTTGCTTGATAAGCCTCTTCTAGCTACTTGATTAATGCCCTGCGATTTATTTAAGAAATTTTTATCATTTTCTTCTTCTTCTCCCCCTCGGACCTTTTCCAGTCCTCATGTTTCACAATTCTTCACCTTTAGTTGTTGGGGGTTTGTTCTTCATAAAGAAGAGGAAGGCAATGCAGATTTTTCCCGATAGTGTGACAAAACTTTGGAATGAGTGGGAACTCCGTGTAATGGTTCTCTTTAGCCTCATTTTGCAAATCTTCCTAATTGTGATGGGAAAAAGTAGAAAGTATTCAACTGCAACCTGGGTCAGAATCATACTATGGATCGCCTACTTGTCTGCAGATTGGGTGGCAACAGTCTCACTGGGTGTACTTTCCAACATATCAGGAGATTTGAAAGGTCACTCTGCGGAGGCGGACTATGTAATATCAGCGTTTTGGGCTCCATTTCTTCTCCTTCACCTTGGTGGTCCAGACACCATTACTGCCTACTCCATGGAAGACAACGAGTTATGGCTTAGGCACTTGCTTGGGCTAGCTGTCCAGGTGGGAGTGGCTTTTTATGTATTTCTTAGAGCTTGGATAAGTACTCCTCTTAACTTTCAGACAATTCTGATTTTTATCGCTGGGATTATCAAGTTTGGAGAGAGGGTTTGGGTTCTGAGATATACAAGCAGTGAGCATTTTAGAAACTCAATACTCCCAAAGTCTGATCCTGGCCCCAATTATGCTAGATACATGGAGGAATACTCCTCAAAGAAAGCGGAGGGATTCAAGATTTCATCAGGGACGGTCATTGAAGCTCGCACAGAAGGGGATATTTCTCATACAGCTGCAAGTGATGATACCATTCCGGAGGAATTCATTTTAGAGAAGACTTTGTACTTCTTTCAGACTTTCATGATATTATGTGTGGATCTTATCCTTAGCTTCCATGATGTCTTGAACAGCCGATCCTTCTTTCAGAGCATACCTTACGAAAAAGCTTTCGAAGTGATTGAGGTTGAGCTGGGATTCATGTATGACGTGTTCTATACAAAGGCAGTTGTGGTTTTTTCTTTTGTGTATGGCTTTCTCAGTCGTTTCAGTCTCTGTTGCATCAGTCTCCGATGCATCAGTTTCTTTTCAATCATTTCTGCATTTGTGGGCTTCTTGATTACTGAAAAGCAGGCATACTCAACAGTGGATGTGATTGTTACCTATGTATTGTTAGCTGGAGCTATTACCCTAGAGCTCCATGCAGTAATTTTACTACTATGCTCAGACTGGACGTTGATATGGCTAAGAAAGCATAAGAACAGGGTGGTAAAACACTTGGAACGGGCCATTTTATCAATACCATTGACCAAAAAGAAGAAATGATCTAATACCATGGCACAGTACAGCTTAATAGGATTTTGCCTCAAAGATAAGCCAGCCAAGTGCAGTTTTATCCAGAAGGGGTTGTACATTTATAAATTATTGGAGAAGCATCGATACAAGTATTCAGAGGAGGTTACTCCAGACCTGAAAGAGTTGATCTTTGCTCTGTCTCTAGAAAAATCAAAGAGGGCCTCGGATTTCAAGGCTTGCAAAGAATTATGTGCTTGTAGGGGTGATCGGGTGCTTAAACGTGAAAAGTACCGTCTTCATAAAATGAGCAAAGAAAATATTAAAATACTCGTAGAAAGTGTTGAGGTAGAATTTGATCAAAGCATTCTTCTGTGGCATATTGCAACTGATCTTTGTTACCACTCTGATCAAGGCGAGAATTCAAACTCTAACATTGGAAAAAATCGTAAAGCCGGCAAGTTGTTGTCGGACTATATGTTGTATCTTTTAGTTATGTGTCCTTTCATGCTACCAAATGGAATTGGGCTGATCAGATTCAGAGACACATGCGCTGAAGCCATTGAATTTTTCGAAGAAAGAAAGTCCAAATCAAATGTGAAAGATGCATGCACAACGTTACTCAAAGTGAGCACTGAGATTCCTCCTTCGGAAGTGAAAGGAGACAGAAGCAAGTCGGCTCGCTAAATGTTTGCAATCTTTGGTAACAGAGGAACAATGGGAGAATGACAAGAAGTGGGATTTGATGAGTCATGTGTGGGTGGAAATGCTATCATATGCTGCAAGTCAGTGTCGATGGAATCTTCACGGTCAGCAGCTTAGGCGAGGAGGAGAGTTGCTCACTCATGTCTGGCTTCTCCTCGCACATCTAGGTATTACTGAACAGTTCCAAATTTCACAGGGTTATGCAAGGGCTAAGTTGGTTGTGGAGTGAAAATCTTTTTTCGTCAAATTACAAAACTGAAGACAAGAAAGCATGAATAAAATCATTTTCTCTTACCCCAGTATTATTTTTTTATTTGAAATCTTATCTCTTAACTTTACCCTTTGAGTTAATTGAAATCTACTATAATAATTAATTTATTGCTATATTGGCATTTCATATACTATATATAATAGCAGAAGCCTTTCCCTGCAATTAAGGAGGTGCTGACACGTTTAAGTTAAAAAGCGATAAATTACATTGTTTGGTAACGCTATAACACCGTTTAAAAGCGATAAACTATAATGTTTCACTGCATTAAAACACTGTTTGGAGCCTCTTGGTATAAAAGGAAACTAACCGCTTAAAAAGAAAAAAAAAAATATATATATATATATATATATATATATTACTACACGGAGAAACGAGAAAGAGAGATCGAGAGAAAAGAGAGACAAAGAAATAGAGAGGCGATGAAATCGAGAGAGAGGCTATGAAGACACGGAGAAAGAAACAGAAAAAGAGAGAGGCAATCCTGGGACACGGAGAAAGAAGAGATCGCCTTTCTGTTTCTGACAGAATGCCTCTCTGTTTCTCTCACTTAGATTAGAGTTCATTCGCCATTTTGATGTTACCAAAGAAAGAAGCAGAAGAAGGAAGATGATACCGACTTCAGCGTAAAGAACGAAAAAAGTCCCCTCTGCCCACAAACAACGCCTCTGATGGGTTCTATTCTTTTCCTGATTTTTTTTAGGTAAATTAGATCTGTTATATGCGTTCAATTTTTCCAATTTTGATCTAGATTTGGATTCAAAAATTAGGGCTAAGGAAATCAGATTTTAATATGTGACTTTCTTTTCGATTCCTTTTCAATTTTTTAACACCGATGCTTTTGATCCAGAGATAGAGGAGGAAAAAATAAACCATGCAATACAAAGATGAGAAGGAGACAGATATTGAGAGAACTACCACCGATAAGTTTTTCTTTTTTTCATTCTTTCTTAGATCTGGGTATGGGTATGAAATATGAATTAGTTTTGAGAAATTTGGTTGGATTGAATTTTATTTAGGTATTTGAGTAACATTAGGTTTTGATTTGATTTTTTGAAATTTGGAGTTATATATGATTTAGGTTTGGAGAGGGCAAAAACAGAGAAATAAGAGAGAAGGAGAGAGTTCTCTGTTCCCATTTATTTTTTCAATTTCTTAGGTTTTGTTTTGTTGATTATTGTTTTTTTGGTTAGAATTTGGTTCTTGTTTGGCAGTTTTTTTTCTTTGTTTGCCACTGAAATTAATTTCTGAATTGTTTTTTTCTTTTTCTTCTGTTTCTCCCTCCAGTTGCAAAATACCATTTCCCTGTGCCAGATAAAGACATTGGGACTTCTGCAATAAGAGAATTAAAAGGTACAGTTAGATTTTAATTTCTTTGGTTCTTGCTAGAATTAAGATCCTTAATGAATGCAAATATTGAAGTGTTCTCTTTACATTTGAACTCACATGACTCAATTTGGATTGTGACTTATCATGTTTAAATAAGAAAAAATAAATTTTGAATTGTAACGTAATTAATATTTGCATTCATTGTTACTATTGGTCTTTTACTATATGTTTGTTTGATATTTTTGAGTTACTTTCAAATTCCTGAGTGAATATTTATGGTCCATTGGTATGTTGTTGAGACCCAACAGTTGTGTTTTTTAAAGCAAGAGGAATTGAATAACACAATCCAAAAAAATTTAGAAGAGTCATGAAAGTTGGTACTAAAGACATAGAAAAAAAGGAAAATCAAAATGTTACATTCTGATGCTTCTGTAATTACTCATTTGAAGTTCAAACCAGATTCAAAAAATTAGTTTGTGGTTTATAGCATTTCTATTTTTACTGATTGTGTGTTTCCCTATACCCGTTTTTTAAATTCTGGTTTGTGTTGTCTTTCATTTCAGTTTTCGGTATTTGTGGATTTCTCTGTTTTTTGCTAGCTTCGAAACAATATTTTGCCAAATTTGGATCCATACTACTAGACTTATTGTTAGTTACTTAAAGTTCAGTGGTGTATAAAAGTACACACATTTGAAACTTTTGATTAAATAAGTAAAAGAACATGAATGTTGACTAAGAAGGGTTAGCAAGAAAAATGATAATCATTTCAGTTGAATAATCCCAATTATTTTCTGTCTCTATCGTTGTTGGGCATGGAAAACACGGATTGGCTATGCTTCCAACGATCTTTGCTTTCACTGGTACCTTCAACCTCTCTCTCTCTTAAGGATTTTCCATTATCTATTTTTGTTTTTTTCAAATCAATTTTTTCCTTGGTTTCTCAATTCCCATCAAACTATTTGAAGAAAGGCTTGAACTGCATTTTTGGCAATTGTTTCTTAATTCTTATTTTAGTTTAAGGTGAGTGGAAGCATGAAGGCAAGCAGATGTAGAAGCTGTCCGAGAAGCCCGATGTAAGATAAAGCTTAAGAGAAAAAGCGGCACGACAAGCATTAGGCCATTGTGACTGAAGAAATATGAGGTAATGTTTAGTAATGTGTAGTGCCATGTTATTGAGATATCTACAACTGCATGAGAATTGTGTTTTCTCATGTAATCTTGACGTTATGAGTCTGATGTTGCACTTTAGATCCTCTATATGATCATCAATTACTGATTAATATGGGTCTAGCTGTCAATGGTGGTTAAAATTGTTTGCCAATTGTAATGTTCATTTTTACTAAGGTTGCATGCTTTTTTTAAGGACAGGGTTACCATTGTTGTTAGTGCTCACATGTAAGACTCAAGTAATATTTCTTTTTCGTTTTCCTACAACCAGAGCCGAAATTGATATGGTTGCTTGGAGTTTAAAGTGTTTGTTTTGATTTTGAATTTTTATTTTTTGAGGATAGCTGAATTTGTGTTTGATTTTTCCTTTTATTTTATTTTTGGGGTGGAAAATGTAATTGGGCTATTTGCGTGCCTTTTTCCTTCTATATCACATAAGAATTACACATTGTTTTGAAATTCATAAGTATATATTTGTCACATAAAATAGAGTCTTATTTTCCCTTTTCCTTTTCCCCTTTTTCTTTTTAATTTCGGTGAGATGAAATTTTAAGATTAAGCTACTCACAATTAGTGGTGAAACTTAGAATTTGGGACACAGGTAATTGCTGGATTTATTTTGAATGGTAGTTTCATTTTAATCTTTGATTAAAAATGCTTTGGAAGTGATAGGTTATGGTAACATGTAATCTCTCTCTTCCTTCAATTTAGTCACTATTCTGACTTTTGATGCATAAATAGATTATTTGTACATTTCCCAATCTCCACTTTTTTAGAGAGTATATCTCACTAGTTTCTTTCATTATTATATTCTGTTATGGAGTATAAATCCAAGTGAAAAACCACATTGCGTTGCTAACCCATGTGATGCACAGAATGGTTAGCAAATGTTAAATAAATAAAAAAAGTAAAGAATCATCTACGAAAATTAACAATATCAAAATTTTATTATATATATATATATATATATATATATATATATCAAACACAATGACAGCCAGTGCAGAGTTCCAAACCGAATGATTTATCAAAGTTTGTGCACAAACTCAATTATACAGATACACAACTTAGGTTGGAAGAATTAAGCAAAAGTGAGGATATAAGGATCAATGGCCATGGAATATAAAAATATATATAGATGAGATGGGAAACAACAAAGGTGAATTCATTCCTCTTTTTTCTTTTGGGTTTGATTCTTTGTTTATTTAATTTCATTAATTAGTAGTGCAAATTTTACAACTTGCAAATTAGAAGTGAAATTTAAGAATACTATGCCACATGTTTAGTGGGGTGATTGATTTTCTCTATTTGGTAAACCAAATTTGGTTCAACAGTTGGAATTCAATTCTGTTTTGATTGTTTATTATTATTTTAGATTGAAAAGGCAGAAATTGTATTATCATCAAAAAGAGAAGTATGAAAAGTATAACGCAGGTTCCTGTAAGACATGATCAAAATAAACCAATTCCATTTCTTATGAAGTTAGTACATTTTTTTTTTGTTTTTTTTTTTTTTTTGGTGTAGTGGTAGATTATTACTTTCTTCAGTATCTCAATACTATGTACTTTGGTTTTTTTCCCCTTTTTTTCTTAATTCCATTCAAAGTTTTAGAAGAGATGCTTGAATCAAATGTGTTTGATTGGGTTTTACAGATTTTTGTAGATTAGCTTTGATTTTGGGATCATAAAAATTTTCTCACTATTAACGTGCAGGTATAAAGAAAAGAGATGAGATTCTAGAAGGAGAATTCTTGAGTCAAAAGATTGTCATAGCATTGAGCAACAGTGATAGCTATTGTGGTTGCTATAGTCTTCTGTGTAAATTAAATGCCTAGAACATAGATAAATGTGGCAATAGTGTTTATTGAATAGTGTATGATCAACAAGATACATTAAAGGAAAAAGTGGATTTGTGTAGTGAGGCTGATTTACAATTTAATATGACGTTGTATGTAAAATTGAATTTGGATTTCGGCTTTGAGCCAGTAAAAATACAAAGATTGCCATTGTCTTTGCAAATAATTTTTGCATTGTCTTTAATGTTGCTTTAGTGTTTAGCATTACTTTCTTCAGAAAATACTGTTTTTTTTTTTTCCCTTTGTCGATCTTTTTTTTTTCTTTTTAGACTTTTCTTGGTGGGCAAATTAGTCTCTCACTGTAAGGAAACTAAACAATTGTATCAATTATTGCATATTAATGAACTTTGCATATAGGTCAAATAAAAATACAAATGAAGATCTCCAAAATTTGCATATAGGTCATGGGAATTTTAAGAAAATAAATAAAAGAACTAATTAGCATTTTAATCAAAATTGTAAGCAACTTAGCATCAAACACATAGATTTAAGAAATAAAAAAGTATTCTAGCATGAGTTAGAAGTCCTGTTTATTTACTTGAAGTTGCCACCTTAGATTAATGTATATAATACATTAGGCTTTATTGATGAAAGCAGTTTGCATTACTTTCTTTAGAAAATACTTCTTCTTTTTTCTTTTTTTTTCCTTTGTCAACCTTTTTTTTTTTTTTTTAGCCTTTTCTTGGTGGGCAAATTAGTCTCTCATTGTAAGGAAACTAAACAATTGTATCAATTATTGCATATAGGTCAAATAAAAATACAAATTAAGATCTCCAAAATTTGCATATAGGTCATGGGAATTTTAAGAAAATAAATAAAAGAACTAATTAGCATTTTACTGATGAAAGCATTTTGCATCTGCAAGAACAGTTTATTCTATTTACATGGTGGGTTTTTTTTTTTTTTTTAGTTAATGCAAATCATGACCATTGTGGTGTTCAATCTATGCATTAACATTAACATTATTTTATATTTGTTTGTTGAATATTCAATTTTTTATCATAATTGTACAAATTGTAAAAAGAAACAAAAAGGATAGACACAATTTATAAGTATCATCTTCAAGACATGTACACAATTTTTCTATAAAAGGATAGAGATTTTTTTTTATAGGATCTAGCCACAAATTGGTCATGAATAAATGTGCCATTTTATTGGGTTTGGGTTGGTATATAATCCGATAGGAATTGATATGTCACATATACATCTATTTTATAGAAAGGATTTGATAATCAATATATTGGTTGGCTTTACATTTGCAATTTATAAATAATGTCATGTTACATTATTTGATGACATTTTTCAAAAAAAAAGTAGGTGAAGTATATTGAGCTAAGTGTAAATTTGTGTTTGAAAATATTTAAAAGTCAAAAAACTAAATAAATTTTGATTGTCTTCTAATACGTAAAATGATCCCGCGCATTGCGCGGGTTAAACACTAGTATTTTTTAATAATAGTAGTGCCTTGTCCTTCAAACCAAGCCCAAACAATTGAATTTCTATGTAGAAAATGAGAAAACAATTCTAGTGTAATTCTAAGCTAAGTTCAGGTCTAAAGCCAAAGAGTTCAAAGTAACAAAGAAAAACAATTCACGGAGTAATTACGAATAAAGTTCTCCTCAGTTAGGTCCGAGGTTTAGTTCTTATATCTAATTGATATAATTTCTATACTAGGCAATGCACTATTCACTTTCTTGTTTGTCTCATTCTTAAAGAATAATGTCCATCCCTTTAACTGGGAGGTTTCCCTCCCTTATATACCTTTCCTCCTTGCATCCTACCCCTCCACTTATATGCCTCAAGGCTTTTCTCAGGACACTTGTCCCATCAAAGTTCTACTAAAAGTGGTAGAAGGGGCTGCTAGTTGGGAAACTACTGTTCAGGTATCATTTCCTCATTAATGCAGCTAATAAGGTTGTTGCAGTGCATTCAATGCGGAGGGGGAAGGTATGCCTTTACAGGAAGTTCCCTCCCACCATTTTGGCCCCTTCCCTGGTCCTTTCTCTTCTTACCAAGTTCTCATAAAAAGTTATCTCACATCTCCTTCCATTCTCGGGTGAATGAATTCCTCGGGCCGGATACACTTTTACGGGTGGGATCGTTGTGTGATACTTCATATTCAATCCTCTTCAATCCTCGGACACCCTACAAGACTTAAATGCACTTTTGGTCCCTATATTTTGGGGTTATTTTTATTTTGGTTCTTACTTTTCTATTTTATCACTTTTAGTCCCTAAAATGAAAAACGAATTCCATTTTGGTCCTTACCGTCATCTCACTAACAAAAATTGCTTATGTGGCAGACGGAATGCACTACTGGCACACTAAATGCTAACATGGCTATTTAAATAATATTTTAAAAAATTATTTTGCATTTTAAAAATGCCACGTTAGCATTTAAATAAACAAAAATGTCATGTCAGATAAACAATAAAAACAAATTCTAAACTTTTATTTTAGAGCAACTAAACTATTTTTTTTTTTAAATATAACATTAATTAATAAAATTATTTCAATATTTTTTTCCTTTTCATTACCTTCTTGGAAGAACATGTTCTTCATGTTCTTCCTTAAATAACATGTTTGGCTACCCAACAAATTAAAAAATTAATATTTTTGTTTATGTTCTTGCATTTTCTTAGCAACTAAACACCAAAACCCCATTAAGAACAAAACTCAGTGTACGTTTTTAGACCTCTTAAAACACAAGTTGTTTAACCTAATTATTTAGTCAAGTGATTACTTAGATAAATTATTCAAATCTAGGTTAACACAAGTAAATCATATCAATAAACAATGCATAAAATAAAGAACATAACGATATGATAACCCAGGAAAACCAAACCGATAAAAAACCTGGGGAGGATTTAACCTAGCTATCCTCAAGGTAAAACAGATCCACTATGAAAGAATTGAAGTTTTACAATAGTGACTTAGACCGCTAACATCCTATTGCTACCTCGAGTAGAAAACTTACTACCACTACCACGTGACAGCTCCAAGTCCACGAACTACTTCTTTTTTGGATTCACAGCAACCATAAGTACTCCCACTTGTGTTTTTCTTTAAGCTCTTTATGCAGAAACTGAAGTGATCACCAAACTCTCGATATCAATCTCGATCTTGATAACCCAAAGTATGTATGAAGGCAAGCACCTCTAGATCTCATAAGAGATTTACACATATAGCATAAACAACAACACAAAAACGTGGCTAGGGTTTTTCCTTTTATACTTGAAGCAAAACATAAAACCCTACACGTCATATGGGCTTGGGCTGAGTTGGAAAAATCTTCAGAAAACCAATCTGCACGAGCTTCAATCTATCGAGTCTAATTTTCAATCGATCAAGCCTTGCAGAAATTGAACAATAATTTTCTGCAATTACTTGATTCCAACTTTACAATAAACTTACTTTGAGCAGCCTAAATCTAGACTCTAAGTTTTGATCATAGTTTACCAACATTACATATTGAAGTTCTAAAACATTTAGATCCTAAATCCTTAGAACCTAACGAACTCCCCTTTTGGCAATCCGTGACAAAACACATAATAAAACAAAATGCTCAAAGTTACAAAAATAGCCCATTACAACAAAATTGCCCAATCAAAAACAATTCAACCTAACTACTATCTATCAGTTGCAAGTGTAGACAGCAGCACAACTGAATCAACTTATATATTCCTGAAACACTCAACAAACACATAAATGCATATGTGGAAAATACAAGTAAAACAAAATAAATTCTTGATTTCACAAAACATGAAATAAAAGACATATATCATGAATAACCTCATAATATAAATTAATAGCCAATGTAGCACAATGTGAAACAAGAAACAGAAATAAAAAACATAATTTCTCCCCCTAACATATACATCACATAAAAAAGAATACGTCAAGATAAATACATCATGAGCCAAAAAATAAATACAAGATGAAGCACCCAGATACAATCTAAAGCTCCAAAAACTCTTAAAATCTCCCCCTATCTCCATCCATTGGAACTCCCCCTTTTTGTGACAAATTTCCAAAGGGCAATCAAGACTCATCATTAAAAGGAGGTGGCGGAGGTGACCATCTAATGCTTGCCAAATCTAAACGCAAAGCCTGAAGCTCCATGAGCACGTCCACCAAAAGCTGGCCATGAGCTGCCTGAACAGTCATAACAGTGTCCAACATACTTTGAATGCTAGAATCACCCGAAGTAGAAGGTGGAGGATCAAAGCAGCCATTGGATCAACATACTCCTCAATTGTGGGATCACCTAAAGAAGGAGGAGGAGGAGGTGCAACACCCAAAGAAGACTCTACACGAGGGCA
Source organism: Quercus tomentella (assembly GCA_028535165.1). Classification (NCBI taxonomy): domain Eukaryota; kingdom Viridiplantae; phylum Streptophyta; class Magnoliopsida; order Fagales; family Fagaceae; genus Quercus; species Quercus tomentella. The sequence continues at coordinate 80,955,898 of JAPQVY010000068.1, forward strand.
TTTAAAGATAGCTCTCATCTGAGCAGCTCTCTGCCTAAGGAAGGTGGCACCAATGAGAGCTATAATATGTATGGGCTTAGAAACAGGAAACTCATCTAATCCTAGATGTAACAAAATCTTATGAATAAAAACAGGAAAGAAAAGATCATGTGCAGTAGAACTACTCCTATGAACCTCAACCAAGGATCAAATGAAAAGAGTAGGAAAACTCATAAGAGCATCTATCACAAGGGCATAAAAAATGCACATCACTCAAGAGGAATGGTGTGCAAGTGAGAGATGGGCCAGATGGAATAACAAGAAATCTGGAAAAACAAATAACGAATCTTGGTAAGCTCATGGGAGGTAATCCGAGGATCAGTACCCCACTGAATGGAAGTACCGGTGAGATATGACATAATGTCATCAAAAGGAGTGGTCTCATCATAAGGATAGACCGGCTACTATACCTTCGGTACCCCAAGAGCAGAGGCCACTACCGAAGGAATAATGACATACTCTTCACCCCTTATCCAATTGATCACATATTGTGTGTTGGAATCATTGGAGTGGACAAAAAGGTTCGAGTAGAACTCTCTAATCAAGGTAGTCAGAGGAGGATGATCTATATCCAACAAAGGAAGCCAACCCCTATGCTTAAAGTTCCTCTGAATACTACCTTCCTCTCAACCCAAACTGATCTAAAGATGTTTAGCTTCTTATAAGTCTCTTGGTTTTTCTCAGACCGAAATCTATCACTATCGAAGGCAGGTGTAGAGGTGGAGGTGGTTTGCCTATTGGCTCTAGTCTTCCTAATCATGATGCTAAAGGATGGAAAAGACAAACAGAAAAGAAACCAAAGAAGGAAAACAAAGAAAACCCAAGGGCAGACTACATCAAACATGGTTAGAGCACAAGAAAAATATAGAAAAGAACAATCTAAATGATGCATGAACAGAAAAAACACATGACGCATGCTCTAATGCATTGAGAATAGTTCAATTATATTTTAAAACCATGAATTTGACTTGAACATAGAGTTTATAACAAAAACCCTAAATTTTGAAAACCCACTTTCCAAAATTTAACCAAATTGAGTAATTAATCATTACATTAGATATAAATCATCATATAATGACTTAATTAATCAATAACACAAGTCAATTTCACCAAATCAAGCTCAATTGAATAAAATCCCCAAATTCGTGTAGTTACAAGCCTGGAATTTCAAATTCTTCCCAATTCACCAAATTGATCAAAATAAACCATGAGAAACATGTTTACATCATCTAATAACAAAAACCCAGTGATCAATTGTGAAAGAAATCAACTCAAAAACCAAAAACCCTAAAAATCATTAAGTCCAAAAATTTCCCTAAAAATGCATGAAATATATGAATAAACTACAAAAGAAAGGGTAGAATGGACATATCGGCACAAGAAGACAAAAACCTTGAGAAAAATTTGGAAGAAAACAACAAAAATTTGACTTGAATCTGGATCGATTGAAGAGAGAGGGAGAGAGAGAGAGAGAGAGAGAGAGAGAGAGAAAAGCTTTTTGAAAAGTTTGAAAAAGTGAAGAACACATGGAAAAGCTTGTTTTTAAAAAAATCTGTGAATGATTTTCGAACGGTCGAAAATTAAATTCAATTGATCGAAAATCAAATTCGATCGATCCAACATTAATCGAGCAGCGATCGAGCCAGGCAGATTCAAACCAAAATTTTTATCTTAATTTCGATCGGTCGAGCAACAAGTTCAATCAATCGAAAATCTAGAAAAATCAATTTTTTGTAAAACATAGCATTTTATTGTAGAAACACCTCAAAGCACAATGTTTTATGAATAGAATGCATGAGTATGAGATGAAAAGTTTTTCAAAAACCCTTGAATTCAACCCAGATCTTCCAAAAACAAAATTTTCAATCAATTTGTCCTCAAAGCTCAAATATTAAAAACACATTTTGCATTAAAATCAAGGAACTTTTAATCTTGGATAGCCACAACAAGATCACACACAATATAATGTACTAAGTTTAGCAAGGAGTAACTTGTGTAGTGTGTGCAACTAGCATAGCTTGAGATACATGTAAGGTGATAAGTAGATAGTAATCAATCACAATTTCTACAAAATTCATCACATAAATTTGAAAGAGACTATCATCGAAAGAGTTACATCATATAACTCTCACATCTCCTAGAAAATAAGCTTGCAATCATATAAGTTTCTTGATTTGCCTCATAATGTACATACCAATTTTATTTGATTGTGAATTAATTATAGCCCAATAATGTACACACCAATTTTAGCATTAATTTGAGGCTACACCTTATGTTCTTTTTGTGCATGTGTTATACTTTCTCGAGCACAAAATCTTATGATATGCACTAAGGTGTTCATGATTGATTAGTAAATAGTGGTGAGATGGTTATTTATACATTTCTCATTAAGTTCAAGTCCAACAATCAAAGGCATGTGACTTCAAGATCAAGATCAAGTGATCAAAAACTATAAACAACTCCCACACAACATACACTACAAAGCTCAAACTAGTAAAGTGCAATAAAATAAGCTCATCCAAGCAAAACAAGGTACATAAACATGTTATGTAAAGATTGATAGGCCACAAACGGAATGACCCCTTGTGATAGAAATTAATTAATTAATTAACCAAGTTATTAATTAATCAATTTATCATGCAAACGCGTGGTAGCACAAACAAATCACCAATAAACTAATAATGCAGTGGAAAATAAATAACACGGTAATTTGTTTACGAATGGGGAAAACCTAACGACAAAAACCCCACCGGGTGATTTTCAGGTCACCACTCCCGAAACTCCACTATTATCGCAACAAGCGGCTACAAGTAAAGGAATCCCAAATACCTTACCAACCTACAGTTGAACCCTTACCCCAATACCCAATTGGACTTGTTCTGTAGTGACAGTTCCCCTTTCAGATGCACGACTCCCAAGTACGTGACTGACCAATTGCGCGGATCCCAGTACGCGACTTCAATCACCAACTAAGAAGATTGTTGGTTGCAAAGTTCTTCAGTTCATCCACACGATGAAGATCAAGAAAATGCTTGGTTACAGAACCCTACGGTGCACATACACAACAACTTCTTCAAGAGAAAGAGATGAACTAGGGCAAGAACTTCGTCTCCGGTCACAATTTGCTTGAACAGAGTTTGCTCAAAGCTTGTGCAACTTGTGAACTGTTTGACGGCCCTTAAAACAATTCTTTTATAAGTCTAGGGTTAGGAGAAAAGAAGGCCGAAAGACATATTTACGGATCCCAAGAAAATCATATTTGAATTATGAAAATCTTAAACCTCGACAGATAGGAGGTGTCGAGCAGCTGTCAAGAAGGTGTCGAGCACACTGAACTTTGAACAGCTTTCTTAAGCTCGATAGATGCACCTATCGAGCCAGCTGTCGAACTTTAATGAATTTGCACTATCAACTTGTTTTCTTGAACAGACTTAAAGGCTTCAATACTTGATCTTAAAACATGGTTTCTTGAAGTATTTAAACATATCCTAAATCAACCCAAATACAAGTAAAATGCTTTTTGTCAGAAGATAAGCCAATTACATAAAATCATGACATATGTTCTTAATGTGAAACACATATGTCCTAACAATCTCCCCCTTTGGCAATCCGTGACAAAACCACAACAAACAAATGAACATATGAGAGAAGTCATAAATCACTCAACTCATATTCACTTGTTGAATACAATAAAATCTATCCTAACACAAACTCTTGAAAAACTTTGTAAGAAGAGAGTTTATGGCAAGTAGACTTTGACAACCTGTATTTCTAAAACACTTTAAACAAAACTCATCAAGGCATCTTTGTGTGAAACAGAAATAATAGATTGCATACAAGTATAAGAAACATGTGTATAAAGGGAGAAAAGAAACAATGCATGAAAGGGTAGGTGAAAGAAAAATATACATCAATATAAAGAAAGAGATAAGTACAATGTATGTCTATAAATGGTCACAAGACCTCATGTACAAGAGTAATGTATCTAAGAAGAAAGAAAAGAAGAGATACATACTATCCTCACTACATCCCTCAAAATGTGTCAACACTCCCCCTAACAAAAATGGTCCTATGCTAACTCTCCCCCTAAGATAGACTACTCTTATATCCAAAACTACTCCCCCTTTTTGTCACGAGTGACAAAGGGTAAGAGTATTAAGTAGACATCTCATTGGTAGAGCTAGCATCTCCATCAGCATCATCCGAAGCATCATCGTCATCACCATTATCATCATCCTCATCCTCAGAATCAAAAGCCACGGGAGAAGGTGGTGAAGGAGTAGCCTCAGGAGCAAAACCACCCATGGACACCTGTCGCCGTGCAATACGACCCACACGAACGTTCACCTGATACAACTCCATAAAGAGTGTATCTAGGCGCACATCCATGCGCTGCAGCTGCGCCATGATGTCTCCTAATGTCACATCGCCCGAAGAAGAGGGAGGAACGGATATGGATGGAATAGAACGAGATGGAGCTGAATGAGAGGGAGGAGCTACTGAATCTGACTGCCGCGACCGAAGCTGGATCTCGCTACGTTTAACAGTAGCGTAATCTATGGCACACATGACAGTAAAATGGTCGAAAGAGGGAAAAGGAACGAAAAAATGGCGTAAGATCTTTGTGATAGCGGAAGGAAAGATGAGCTTATCATGGGACGCCGAATCTAGATGAACATCTATAATAGACAGAATGAAATGAGAAGGGAAATTTGTAGTAAGATGCTCAAGAAGCGACAACAAAAATCGAGCACGAGGCTCTGTAATGGAGTTATAGTGAGAGAGTGAATGCAAAACAAAGATCATCACCATGTTCATGAATCTAGGACCTTTAGCAAAAGGTCGACATGGTGTAAACAGACGCTCATCCCAAGTAGAAGGGCGCTCACAAAAAGTAGACATGAGCTCATCCCTAGACACAGTCCTCAGATGCTGACAACTAGGATAGTCAGGAAATTCTATCCTAGGGACCCGAAGCACATCCGCAACAAGTTGCGGTGTGATAGGAATGCGCATACCTCGACCGCGAGTGAAGAAAAGAGGTACTGAACGATCAATCCCGTGCATGTTGGAGTAAAACTCCTGGACAAGCATGAGAGGACAGGTGACCGGGACGTCACACAGTGACTCCCATCCCTTACTGTGAATGACAAAGGGAAGGTCGGTGTCGGCAAAGTCCGACAGAATGACTTAGCGTTCCAAATGAATGCCTCGTCTAGAAAAGTTCTCCGAAAATGCCTTGAAGGCATCATCATCATGGAACCGAATATGAGATAGTGTAGGATCAGATGATGAAGAAGCACAGGAACGAAGAAGGTTCCGTGCAGGAGTGGATTTACGCTTAGGTGCCATAGACACGACTAACGTAAACAAAAAGAGAGGGAGAAAAAGAAAGACAATCAGAAAAGTCCCAAGCAAATTCAAATATAACAAGTATATTGAAAAAGAGTACGTATGCATGGGAAATGCATGAACATATGACATGCAAAAGAAATTGCATCATAGGCTTAGTCCAATCCAAACCTATCAGCACACAAACAGATAGCACACATCTAAATGCATGACAATACCATTAAAATGCTAATGTGATGCAATGTATGAGGTTTTAAACTCATTTAAGTGAAAACCCATCCCAAAATTTCAATAATAACTCATCAATTTTGAAAAAACCCCACAATTTTTCAAAAAAAAACCCCAAAACCTAGGTTTCAAAACATGAAATGCATGAATGTGAGAGGATTGGAAGCTTACCAAGGGAAGAAATTCTTGAAAAATCTTGAAGAATCCTTGAAGAACAAATTTTGGAGTGAGATGAGAAAGTTTTGGGAGAGAAAACAGAGAAGTATCGAGAGAGAGATCAAATGAAATGAAAACCGGATCGCACAGGGAGCTTAAATAGTGCCAACAGTAAATCTCGACAGATGCAGGTGTCGAGAGGTATCGAGATACTTGTCGAGGGAGGTGTTGAGAAAATGATCGTCGACAGCTGAGGTATTAAGGAGGTGTCGAGGAACAACTCAACAGAACCAAGAATAAAAGCTCGATCGATCCACCAAGTGTCGAGAAGCTATCGAGAATGCAGAACCATTCTCGATTGATCCACCAGGTATCAAGAAGCTGTCGGGATTGCGATTAGAAAAAGCTAAAGAAGCTCGACAGACAGCTAGGTATCGAGGAGGTATAGAGCCAGCTTTTTAAAGCAATTTCTCGAGATGAGAAAAACACAGACATGAATGCAATCCAACAGGCAACTCAACCAACGATCCAATCAACATATTAAGCTCTCAAAATCATCTCTCAATAAAAATTTTAAGCACATGGATCTTCAAAAACACACACACACACTAAACAAGTCTAACTAATTTTATATTTCAAAAAAAAGTCAAGACAGTTTAGTGAGCATACATAAACACATGTAATACCTTGTGATGGCCAAATCACATTGTACCTGCACATATATCAAGAATAGCAAAGAATATTGCGTGTTGTATATGAAAAACATCGCAAGATTGCATAAGTGTATACAAGTTATGACGATTTGAGATATGAGAAAATCACTTTAACTCACACACAATCATAACTGCTTGATGGGGACTATCACCTTTGAGGTACATCCTATAACTCCCACATCTCCTAGAATACACGCTTGCAATCATATTTAAAGCATTTTTGATCTTTTTGCTTTTAAATTTTCCTTTGCATATTTTTCTTTTAAGCATATCATGCATGGGCATATAAAAGAGAGAAAAGAAATACCCAATGATATTTGACATTCCAATTTTGCTATGCCTAAGCACACAAATGTCATTGACACTGCACTTTTGCTATGTCAAAGCATACAGGTGTCATATTATGATTGGCAGGCAACAGTGGTTAGATGGTTATTTATGCCTTTCTCTTAGGATTTTTTTTAGTCCTTCCCGTCAAAAAGAGTGATATGAGTGTTAAGTATAAGAGACAACTTAATCTTACTTATCACAAACACGAGCCACAAAGCTCACTTGCTTAGTTGTGCATAGAGATGCTCATCTAAGCTACAAATGATATAAAGTTTAGAAGATTTTGTTTCAATGGCCATCCAAGGTACACAAGTACCAATGTACACATAACACACACTGTTTTTGTATTTTTTTATTTTTCAATTATTTTTTTTTTACTTTTATATGAAAAACAGAGCAAAGCAAAACTGAAAAAATAACCAAACAAAAACATGTTAAACAACCAAAGCATAAAATCTAGACTGACTCAAAACTTGAAAGCAAAACACATAAGTAATGCACACACAAAAACAAAAAGAGAGAGAGAAAAGTGACAGAATCACTTGGAGTCCTTTTTCCTTCCACACCTTGGAAGAACCTTTCCATCTAGCAAACCTTTGAACCGGCGGTGAAGGGGAAGAATTCAAAACCGTTCAAGTTCGAAAGGAACATGAGAGCTTTGAGAAGATCTCCAAGGGGAGCAAGAGAGGATTGAAGCTGATTCTGGTTCCTAGATGCTATTATGCTATTGCTCTGTTGAGTGGCAAGCCACTTGTAGCAATTTGGTCGAGTATGACCGGCAGCTCCACAATGATAACAGAGATGCTGCTTCTTTTGTTTAGGCTTTTGAGAGTTAGCCTTCTTAGCCCTAGGGTTTTTAACATCTTTCTTTTCAAGCTTAGGGGGTGCTCCTAAGATAGATTTACCCTTGTCTATGTTCTTACTAGCTAATTCAGTTTTAATCTCATTGTTTTCAATTTTAATATTACTAGCAGAAGGAACAAAAACAGTAGTACTAGTAGAAGCAGTATTAGAGGAAGAAAGACCATACCCTAAACGTGTTCGATCTGAAGCAGATTTCTGAATGCTGAGCATCTCATCAAGCTTTGCACTTGAAGTCCTCTCCAATTAAGCTCTGACTTGAAACAGCTCTGCCTTGAAACAGCTCTGCTTCAAGTTTCTTGGTCTTCTCAGCCAAGAAATTGTTCTCGAACCTCAGTGCTCCAATAATCTGATTCGCTTCATCAAACTTTGTGGAAAGCTCCTCACGATCAAGTTCCACATCACTAAGCTTCTTGGTGGTTAGCCTATACAGTTTCTCATGCTTCTCAGAAAGCTTGTACAACTTCTCATAGGCTGTATGGATGTCATCTTGATCATCCATCTTCTCAAATTTTGATTCCACCAATTTCTTCTCTTCAACCACATCTTCAACAATCCCATCAGTAGGATCAACAGTGGCCGTGAAGGCATTTAAGATTTCATCATCCTTATTGTCAGAATCATCCTCAGGCTCGGTGTCACTCAAGGTAGCAGCAAGTGCCTTGCTTTTCCCAATGCTCTTGAGATATGTAGGACACTCATGTTTCATGTGACCAAAGTCTTGACATCCAAAGCACTTAGGTCCTGCGGGAATAATGTACTGACCACCTTCCTTAGCATCCTTCTTCCCTTTGTCTTGGCCTTTAAGCTAAGAAGAACTAGATTACCTGCGGTCCTTGTCGAAGCCCTTTCCATTTGCATTCTTCATAAATTTCTTAAACTGCCTAGTGATGTAAGACTTCATCTTGGAATCTTTATCATCTGAAGACTCATCCGTCTCACTGCTCTTGGCTTTCAAAGCCATGCTCTTGCTTTTACCCGACTTGCCTATTCTTGTTAACCCTAGCTCGTAGGTCTGCAAGTTTCCAACCAACTCAGTCAGAGGAATCTTGTCAATATCCTTTGATTCCTCTATTACTGTAATCTTGGCATGGAATCTCTCAAGTAGAGATCTAAGCACTTTCCTCACAATCTTGGGTTCAAGAATGGTTTCCCCAAGATTGAAGGCTGAGTTCACTATGTCCTTTAGTTTGGTATAGAACTCATCGAATGACTCATCCTCCTCCATCTTTATCTCTTCAAAGCTTGTAGTGAGCCTCTGAATTTTTGAGTCCTTAACAGCCTTAGTACCCTCATAGGTTGTCTGGAGGATGGTCCAAGCCTCCTTGGCAGTTTCAATTAAGAATATCTTCTTGAACTCCTAATTGGTGACTGCACTGAACAATGCATTCAATGCTCTGCTGCTAAAGTTTGCTGCCTTAATCTTGGCATCAACCAAGTCGGCTGGCGCTTCTGTAGGCTTAGTCCAGCCTATCTCCATAGCTTGCCACACTTTCTCATCTAAAGACTGCAAGAAAACTCTCATGCATACTTTTCAGTATGCATAATTAGTGCCATCAAATAAAAGAGGTATGATTAGTGACTGTCCTCTATCCATGACAAACAGGGGTCAATGGATCAACACAGTAAAGATCAAACCCTAATCAAAGTGTGCCTGCTTTGATACCACTTGATAGGCCACAAACTGAATGACCCCTTGTGATAGAAATTAATTAATTAATTAGCCAAGTTATTAATTAATCAATTTATCATGCAAACGCATGGTAGCACAAACAAATCACCAATAAACTAATAATGCAACGGAAAATAAATAACACGGTGATTTGTTTATGAATGGGAAAACCTAACGGCAAAAACCCCACTGGGTGATTTTCAGGTCACCACTCCTGAAACTCCACTATTATCACAACAAGCGGTTACAAGTAAAGGAATCCCAAGTACCTTACCAACCTACAGTTGAACCCTTACCCCAATACCCAATTGGACTTGTTCTGTGGTGACAGTTCCCCTTTCAGATGCACGACTCCCAAGTACGTGACTGACCAATTGCGCGGATCCCAGTACGCGACTTCAATCACCAACTAAGAAGATTGTTGGTTGCAAAGTTCTTCAGTTCATCCACACGATGAAGATCAAGAAATGCTTGGTCACAAAACCCTACGGTGCACATACACAGCAACTTCATCAAGTGAAAGAGATGAACTAGGGCAAGAACTTCGTCTCCGGTCACAATTTGCTTGAACAGAGTTTGCTCAAAACTTATGCAACTTGTGAACTGTTTGACAGCCCTTAAAACAATCCTTTTATATGTCTAGGGTTAGGAGAAAAGAAGGCCCAAAGACATATTCACAGATCCCAAGAAAATCATATTTGAATTCTGAAAATCTTAAACCTCGATAGATAGGAGGTGTCGAGCAGCTGTTGAGAAGGTGTCGAGCACATCGAACTTTGAACAGCTTTCTTAAGCTCGATAGATACAGCTGTCGAGCCAGCTATCGAGCTTTAATGAATTTGCACTATCAACTTGTTTTCTTGAACAGACTTGAAGGCTTCAATACTTGATCTTGAAACATGGTTTCTTGAAGTATTTAAACACATCTTAAATCTACCCAAATACAAGTAAAGTGCGTTTTGTCAAAGGATAAGCCAATTACATAAAATCGTAACATATGTTCTTAATGTGAAACACATATGTCCTAACAAAGATAATATGGCCAACCTTGATTTCAAATCCAAGAAAAATAATGCAAAACACTTTTTTTTTCTTTCCTTTTTTTCCTTTTTTTTTATAAATATTTTTGAAAAGAATAACAAAAACAACCTAGTATGAAATGCATGAATATTATGCAATGCAATTCCTAAAAAAACAAAACAACAAAGAAGAATGGTCACAAAGAATAAAGAGATGAAGCACAAGGACCATGTCAGAAAAACTCAATTAGATTGAGCCTTTTGCATCCAAAACATTTTAGATGCAACTCTTGCATTGGAGTTATTATTCATATTAGAATGCTGAGCAACTCCAGGATTGGAATAAAGGTTTAAAGCTTTTACCAACTCACCAATAAGTATCATGGGATGCTGTGTTTGAAGCATAGGTACTTTTAGTTTATTTGCTCGCTTAGTAGCTTGCAACTTGAAATAGTTTGGATGAATGTGCCCAAACTTTCCACAAAAATGACAAACCCATACAGATCTATCATGCAACTTATCCTTCGGAAGGGTAGGATTCTTAGGCTTAGACTCTTTAAGATCAACCCTAATCTTCATAGGAGGTGTAACTTCTGCTGGTTTAACAATCTCACTCAAGGAGGGCCCAGAAGAAGAAACAAAGTTTGGGGATTGAGTCTTAGATACAGAGATGCTATCTTCAAAACCTAAACCAGTTTTGTCTAAGGGAGACTTTTGAATACTCAACATGTGTTCAAGTTTAGAACTAGCAACAGATAATTCAAGTTCCAAATTCTTAACTTTATCAAGCAACAACATGTTCTCAGACTTCACCTTATCAAGCAATTCATTAGCATCAAACAATTTCAAGAGAAAATTTTTCTTATCAAGTTCAAGGGAAGAAATTTTCTGTAAACCTAAATCAACATTCATAGCATCCTTTGCAGCAACCTTGCAAAGCTTGTTATAGGCTTCTTGCAAATCAACATTCTCAAAGAGTTCCCCATCAGAAGAGTTCCCTATCAGAAGGGTTCTCATCAACCATAACACTTTCATCAACTACAGTAGTAGCTATGAAAGCAATGAAGTTTCCATCCTTGTTACTACCAGACTCATGATCAAAAACTTCATCATCACTAAGGGTTTCAGCCATAGCTTTACCCTTTGATCTCAAGAATGTAGGACATTATGATTTCACATGACCATACCCTTGACAATCAAAACATTGTTAACCCATGGAATTATTAGAGGTTTGACCTACTTTCTCTTTAGGTTTATCAGTATTATTCACTTTAGTGGGTTCATTCCTTCTAAAATTCCTAGGTTCGGCATTGTTTTTACCTCTTGCCCTTATGTTATTGTCCCTAAGAAAATTTCTAAAGTTCTTGGCAAGATATGCAATCTCTGTAGTAGAGAGTTCATCATCAAATCCATTCCCATTAACATCATCAACTGACTTAAGAGCCATTGATTTGGATTTGTTTGCCTTAGGTAGGTCTAACTCATAGGACTGTAGAGATTCTACAAGTTCATCAATAGGAATGGAGTCCACATCCTTGCTTTCAGTAATGGCAGTCACTTTGGGTCTAAAGTCTTCAGTCAAGGATCGAAGTATCTTCCTAACAATCTTAGGTTGATAATAGATTTCACCCAGATTATAAACATAATTAACAATATCATTAAGCTTAGCATAGAATTCATCAAAACTTTCATCATCAAGCATCTTAATGCTTTCAAATCTAGTTGTTAACTGCTGCAACTTATTGATCTTAATTGTCTTTGTGCCTTCATGCACAGTTTGGAGAATATTCCATGCAGTATGAGCAACCTCAACATTAGAGATCCTCTTGAATTCCTCTATAGAAACAGCATTAAAAATAGCATTCATGGCTTTGCTATTAAAAGCGATTTCTTCTTTCTAAGAAGTTTACCACTCACTAATAGAAGTAGTGGGCTTCTCCCATCCATATTCAACGGAATTTCAAACTCTCTCATCAATAGATTTCAGGAATTCTTTCATCTTTACTTTGTAGTAGACATAGTTGTTCCCATCAAAGTGAGGTGGGATCACAAGAGAGTGACCGTGTTCCATGACAACAGGGGTCAAGGATCAACTCTTAGATCAAAGGATCTAAATACTAGAGCTAACTTGCTTTGATACCACTTGTAAGTTTTTAGACCCCTTAAAACACAAGTTGTTTAACCTAATTATTTAGCCAAGTGATTACTTAGATAAATTATTCAAATCTAGGTTAACACAAGTAAATCATATTAGTAAATAATGTGGAAAATAAAGAACACAACGATATGATAACCCAGGTAAACCAAATCGGTAAAAACCTAGAGAGGATTTAACCGAGCTATCCTCAAGGTAAAACAGATACACTATGAAAGAATTGAAGTTTTACAACAGCGACTTAGACCACTAACATCCTATTACTATCTCGAGTAGAAAACTTACTACTATGACCACGTGACAACTCCGAGTCCACGGACTATTTCTTTCTTGAATTCACAACAACCACAAGTACTCCTACTTGTGTTTTTCTTTAAGCTCTTTATGCAGCAACTGAAGTGGTCACCAAGCTCTCGACATCAATCTCGATCTTGATAACCCTAAGTATGTATAAAGGCAAATACCTCTAGATCTCACAAGAGATTCACACATACAACATAACAACAACATCATAAAAACGTGGCTAGGGTTTTTTCTTTTATACTTGAAGCAAAACATAAAACCTTACACGTCATATGGGCTTGGGCTAAGTTGGAAAAATCTGCAAAAAAACAATCTACAGAAGCTTTGATCGATCGAGTCTAAATTTTGATTGATCGAGCCTTGTAGAAATTGAATTGTAATTTTCTGCAATTACTCGATTCCAACTTTACAATAAACTTACTTTGAGCAGCCTAAATCTAGTCTCTAAGTTTTGATCATGGTTTGCCAACATTACATATTGAAGTTCTAAAACATTTAGATTCTAAATCCTTAAAACCTAACACTCAACAATCACCAAAACACCAAACTATCTCAAATCCTAAACACCAAAACCCAGCAAACACCAAAACACCGAAACACCAAAACATCTTAAATCCAAAACACCAAAATCCATTGAGACCAAAATGAAGCAATCAACAAACCCACCGCACAACTCACCACTAGACTCAACTAACCACCACTTCCATAACCATTAACCACCACCACCATGGAAGGATGAGGCCAAAAGAAAGAGACCCACCTAGAGAGAAACCCACTGAAAGAGAGAAATTGATTTGAGTGAAAGAGAGAGTGAAGCACCGATCTTTGAGAGATAGACATCGATCTGAGTGAAAGAGAGAGACCCATTGGTTTAAGAGAGAGAGAAACAGATCTGAGAAAGGAGGAGTTTGAGACATTTGGGTCTAGTTTTGAGCAACATTGAGAGATAGAGAGAGCAGATTGATGAGCGATGAGCGAAGATGAGTGAAGAGCAAAGATGGCAGTGCTCAATCATGGAGTTAGAGAGAGATCTGGTGGTGGCAGTGCAATGAGTGAAGATGTTAAAGCTCAGTCATGGAGTTAGAGAGAAATCTAATAGTTTTGGAAGAGAGAGAGAGAGGAAGGATTGAGAATTTCTTAGAAGAGTTGGGGAACCAGTTTGAGAATGAGGTTTTGGGACTGAAGTTTTTCTTTTAAGTGTGTGATTGTGTGAGAAAATTCTTAGTAAAATGTTATTTTGATTAATTGTTATTGATCTAAGAATATGAGTTATATTCTGGGAAGAACACAAAGAACATAAACATGCTCTTCAAAAAAATTAATAATAATGAAAGGAATAAAAAATTTAATTTAATTATCTTATTTTATTTTAAAAAATTAAAAATTCAAAAAAAAATTATGTGATTTTTTATTTATTTTAATGCTAACGTGGAATTTTCAAAATTAAATAATTTTTTTAATGGCTATGTTAGCATTTAGTGTGCCAACAATGCACTCCATTTGCCACGTAAGTAATTTTCGTTAGTGAGATGACGGTAAAGACCAAAATGGAACATATTTTTTATTTTAGGGACTAAAAGTGGTAAAATATAAAAGTGAAGGCCAAAATAGAAATGACCCCAAAATGTAGAGACCAAAAGTGCATTTACACCTTTATAATATTGACCCATATAATACACTTTTTAAAAGAATGGCGTGCCACTTATTACTTTGTTTTGAGGATATTTTGTAATATTGATATGTTTACTTACATTTTATAAAATGCTGTCATTTATGCAAATGTGACACTTGATGTTTTTTGTTTTTTATTTCTTGTGCTAATCAGGAAGCTGAATTACACATTTACGTAAATGATATCATTTCATTGGTCGTGAGGACCACTTTAGCAATCCTTTCAATAGACCTAATAATTTCTCCTATTCTAAAAGTTATCATTATTCCTTGAAAGTTATTCTCCTATTTTGGAAATAAACTTAAATGTTGTAATCCATATTTTATTATGGTGGATTGGTTGGATTTGTCATGTGGTTAATGCCAAATTGCCAATAGAGTCTAGACTATAAGGTTTTCTATGTACCTGTGAGGTTTTTTTCTTTGTACTTTCTTTTTTTTTTTTTCTTCACTGCTACTTGGACGGTTTCAAGCACTACAAGAAATTTGGGTTTAAGTGGCGTTTGTGAAACATCGCAAAAAACGTAAAAAAAACATCGCTGTAGACACAAATTTTCTATTGCAGCATTTTCTTTTTGTGACATTCAAAAACGTCACATAGTGCCGTCAGTATAAGTCTATTGCGACGTTTTAAAAAATGTCTCCATATATAACTCTTCAACGGTGTTCAAAAACCTTTAGTGACGTTATTGAAAACATCACTAAATAATATAAAATTTTCGTATATTATGTAGGAAAATACATTTAGCGACATTTTTAAAACACTGCAAATAATCAATCCCGAAAGCATTTGTCCTCTTACTTTTTAGCGACTATCGACACCTCACAGCTGCTTGACCATTGATTGCGGCAATGTTCGCGCGCCTTTCCACCTCCCTTCAGTGGAGGATGAAGATATGGAGGTGTATTATACCTCGGGTGTGTGACTAGAATCTAAGTCAATTTTATGGAAATTACCAAGGGTAAGTGAAGTCACCACCAATGATTAGGTTTTTCTAAAGTGTGATTAATCACCTAACTCTATTTGATTTTATAATCGATCCTAGGTTGTTTATCAAAAAAATTATCGATCCCAGGTTAAGAAAAATAGCATTTTTCCTAATCTAATATTGATGGGCAAAAAATCTTGATTCTTGAGTTTTGAAATCTAGTTACATGTAGGGAAGGTGTTAGGCACCCCACAACACCTGTCCATAGACAGTCCTTTGTTTTGGTAAAATCATAATTTTTGGACATTGGCATATGAAAATATGCTATTGGAATTAGCTTTCGAGGCTTTGAATGTGTTGGGCTTCAAGGTTTGGTCTTGGAATGGGTGTGGTCTCGATCAATGCTTTCCAAGTGTGTTTGAAGTCATTGCCAAATTTCCATAACGAAAATCCGACAGCATATCGCCTTATTTTTGTGGCAAAAATCTAGTAGAGCTTCACCTCAGATGCATTATAGCACGCAAAATGCTATTCTCACCAAGTTTTAGACGTGAGAATACAATAATGGGAATTCCCCATTTTCACGGTGAAAATCCGGCAGAGTTTCACGTTTGATGTGCTATGGCGCATCGGCAGGGTTTCGCATCCGTGTATACGGCACGTATTGACATGCTCATACCGTGATGAGCCGAAGCCCTTCAAAGCATCAAGCATGTTGATGCATACCGCATACACGGGGAACCATTGTCACTTGGTGACATGGATCAAAACAATCACACGACAATGATCGTGCACACAATATAGCTTGAATATGCACCTACGGCAATTGCCTTAAGCGCATACCCACACTACAAGGTCAAAAGCTCTCATGACTAGAGAGGGTCACTCACGTAGCCACCAAAGTCCATCATACAAAGTGCACAATCACCCACACACGTGCAGGAATATATATATATATATATATATATATATATATATATATATACATACATACATCATGCAGAATGCAACCACATAGAGTAGAAAAGTAAATTAGACATAGCCAACGTTCCAAGGGTATGGCCCAGCAAGGTACAAGAAATGCAAAACAGATATTGCCATACCCAAGGAATGTGGCCCAAGCAAGGAGCAAGAAAATAAAAGGGGGTACAAGATAGGGGACCCTAATACATGCTCTAGAGAATAGGCTTAGAGAAAGGGAAAGAGAAAATCGCTCTAGAGGGGCTAGGCCCCCTAATCTACTAATCATTACCCTTTGTGGGCTTGCATCCTTGCCCTTTTTGCTCACACCTAGGAGATTGTACCCTCGCTTCAAGTGTCCTTGCTTCATGCATGTACATGCAACAAACAAGGAAACAAACTAGCAGACAAGCAAAGAAACAATTAGAAGAAAAGCATGCTAAAAGACAAGCTGGAAAAGATGCTAAACAGGGGCAAACAAGCATGTTTAGCACATGAAAAGGCAAAAAAATATGTTATCAAACAAAAACGGGTGTCCTAGGAGGACAAATGTAGGTTTGGATCAAGTGCCCATAGTTCCATTGGATTGGAGTATGGACAACACATAAACTTATGCATGAACATGTAGGCAAGCATGCAAAAACAAAGCATAGAAGCAAGGAAAGCCAAACGGGTGGCACAAAGCAAGCAAGGCAAGCATATCAACATCACGCGGAGGTGTATCTCACAAATGGTTACACCCAATCAATCCCTAGGAGGGATGGATGCGACCACACAAGCACAAGCCCATGGAGGGTGCAAAGCATGGCAAAGCTTAGATCTAGAGAGGCTAACATGGAGATAAAGCATGGAAGCAAAAAAGAAAACATAGACATGCAAAGGAAATGATCCAGAGCACTAAAGAAATTGAAAATCCAATGGTCGAATCAAAAGTTATGGCCACGGGAAGCATGCTAACACGCTTTTCACAATTTTCTGAATATCTCAACTGTTTTAACTCTGATTTTGACCCATGAATAGTCGTTGGAAAGGGAATTTGATAATCTTCACAATAATGTTGGTCCCAACCCGTTCTGATGGTTGGATCAAAATTAGGATTTCTAATGCCCCCCAAAGTCAACCTCAGGTCAAACTTGACAAAAATCACCGGGTAGCTTGGCTTTGGTGTAGAAACATGAAAAATGTTGTTTTGGGATGATTTTGACTAACTTTGACTTTCGGTCAACCCAAGGTCGACTAGGGGCATTTTGGTCAATTTGACTTGTAAAGGTACTTCGAGTGCTCCGGTGCCTGAACAAGTTAAGCCTAGTCAATCTAGATGTTTCTGTGGCCCCAAGGAGAAAAGATAATATTTTTAGAATTTTCATGGTTCCGCACGCAAATCAAGGGCAGATGTCTACAGCTACTTCTTCTTTATTTGATATCTCGAGTGCAATGAGAGGTGACAGATAAAGAACGTGATTCTGCATTTTGTTACCCCAAAATTGCGTGTGAAAATTGCACTGTTCATGGATCGAGATTGGTTTTATCTAATAAGATTGAGCTACTGCAGTTGGCTTGGAGAAAGTTTTTGACTTGGTCCTTGGAATTGGGCAAGAAACTCTGGGTTTTTTTTTATTTTTTTATTTTGGGTCAAAGGTCAAAGGTCAATGATGACCGACATCCTTTGTATATGTGCCAGGCAGACTTTAGCTTCAATTCACAGCTTAAGTCTCCAATTCTGCACTTGAGTTTAGTGTCTATTTTCTCTATTCTTTTTATTTTCTGCAAGTATGTTAGTAGAAAAGCAAGTAGGAATGCATGCTAGCACTTATTTCATTTTTGGTATTTTTGCATATATGTCTTTTTGTTTTATCATGTATGCCATGATGATGTTGGAAAATATATTTGTTCACATGTTTAAGTAGCATAGGAAAACTTGCATATGTTGGATGTCATGAAAACACATGGAACACTAACAAGATTAAAAGAAAAGCTAGGTAAATACAAGAGAATATGCATGATGAGGATGAAAAATTTTGAGAGGATTGAAAATGTGAAAACAATTCGATTTTGAGTGAAGGTAGTTTTGGAAAACATAGGATCAAAATGTTGTGGCCAAATTAGAATACTAGTAAGACTATATGGTCATGGCTGAATTTGAATATCAGAGAGGCTATTAGGATTAAATGGTTGTGACCGAATCTGAATCCTGGTGAGATTAAACGATTGTGGCTGAATCTCACTCTTAAAGAAAGGCTGTTAGGATTAAACGGTCGTGGCCAAATTTGAACCCTACTGAGATAAACAGACCTGGCCGAATCCCAATCTCAAAGAGAGGCTATTAGGATTAAATGGTCGTGGCCAAATCTAAATCCTGATGAGATAAATAGTTGTGGCCGAATCTAAATCTCAATTAGAGGCTTTTAGGATTAAACAATCATGGCCGAATCTGAATCCTGGTGAGCCTAAACGGTCGTGCCCAAATCTGAATCTCGAAGAAAGGCTGTTAGGATTAAATGGTCATGTCTAAATTTGAATCCCGCTGAGATAAATGGTCATGGCTAAATCTAAATCTTGAAGAGAGGCTGTCAGGATTAAACGATCGTGGCCGAATTTGAATCCTACCGAGATAAATGGTCATGGCCGAATCTAAATCCCAAGAATGGGGTATTTTGAAAAATCTGATACTTTTGATGCAAGAGAGATAGGATTAAATGGTCATGGCCAAATTTGAATCCTAAGAGTGAGGTATTTTAAAAATTTTGATATTTTTGAGGAAAAAGAGATAGGATTAAACGATCATGACCGAATCTGAATCACAAGATAGAGGTATTTTGAAAATTTTGTTATTTTTGATGCAAAAGAGATAGGATTAAATGGTCGTGGCTGAATTTGAATCCCAAGAGTGAGGTATTTTGAAAACTTTGATATTTTTTAGAAAACATGACATTTTGGTATAAACGATCACGCAGACCCTTTAGCGGCACTTTGACCATGGTGGTGATGACCCTGCGCCCCCTCGAGGCTTACATATAGCACATTGCACTAGGTTTCGATGTTCAATGGAGACGGCTAATGCCTCGTCTTAGTCCAACACTAGTTTAAGATGCAATTCTTTATAGTTCCCTTATGTAAAGGAGGGAGGAGGCTAGGGGGCAAGGAGCTAGATGTGGAGCTCATGTTTGATGTAGACGTTGACTTGGAGGCCGATGACAAGGCCGAACCAGGTCTAGACGCTCCGAGGCACCGTAGCCGTAGACCAAGGTTTCCGCCTCATTTAGCCGGGGTCGAGGCTTATACTATAGAGATCAATGACAGTATAGACGACACTCATCTTTAACATGGTCTGAAGAGGCATCCTTTCACTCAGATTTAGAAGGCTCAAGTATGTTCCTTTTTCTCTGATAGGCTAAAAACGTATTAACCCCTTGTGATGAATTAATTGATTAATTAGCCAAGTTTATTAATTAATCAAATTAACATGCAAACGCATGGTAGCACAAAAGAATCACCAATTAAACTAAATGTAGTGGAAAATAAATTGACATGGTGATTTGTTTACGAATGGAGAAAACCTACACAGTAAAAACCCCATCAGATGATTTTAAGGTCACCACTCCCGAGAATCCACTATTATCACAATAAGTGGTTACAAGTAAAGGAATCCCAATACATTATACCAACCTACAGTTGAACCCTTACCCCAATACCCAATTGGATATGTTCTATAGTGACAAGCTCTCCTTTTGATGCACGGCTCCAGTACATGACTAACTAATTGTGCGGATCCCAATACGCGACTTCAATCACCAATTAGAGAAGGTTGTTGGCTGCAAAGTTCTTCAGTTCATCACATGATGAAGATCGAGAAGCTCCTTGGTTACAAAACCCTATGGTGCACAAACACAGTAGCTTCTTCACAAGAAAGATGAACTACGACAAATTCTGTCTCTGCTCACAATTTGCCTGAACAAACTTTGCTCAACACTTGTGTAACTTGTGTCACCTTTGACGGCCCTTAAAATAATCCTTTTATATGTCTAAGGTTATGAGAAAAGAAAGCCTAAACATACAATTACGGATTAGAGTCAAAACAGAACTGTAATTTTGTTTTTCATAAACCTCGACAGATACCCTATCTGTCGAGCTGCTGTCAGGCCACGAGCTTCAACAGTTCTACAGGTCTAAATAGATAGCTAGCTATCGAGCTAGTTGTTGAGCTTTAATGAACAACACTTTCTTAGCTTGAATCTTGGACAGACTTGCATGCCTTCAACACTTGAACTTGAAACAAGGTTTCTTGAAGTATTAAAGAGATCCTAGATCTACCCAAATACAAGTAAAGTGTGTTTTATCAAAGGATTAGCCAATTATATAAAATAGTGACATATGTTCCTAACAGTCTTCAATTTCGAATTTGTATAACATGTTTGGTGAGTTTTAGAATCAAAGATAGTAATTTCATGATGTTAGAAGACTCTACAATCAATTTTCTGCATGGTTATTGAAATTATTGTTTGAAAAAACTAATATTGATGTTATGATGTCATTTAAGTTTGATATTAAGCATGTTAGATTGAACTTTAAGGCTATAGCATTAATGGAATTCTATTTTTGATCACAATCTCAATCGTTTATGTTCATATCATAGAAGTTTATTCATGAAAACCATTGAAAATTGCTTTAGAAAAATTCTAGAAAAAATTCAGTTTCACGAGTTTCAATCGATTGAGAATCACCTTCGTTCAATCAAGTGAGACGGAAACCTCCTGGAAAATTTCATCACATTTTTCAACCGATTGAAATTTATTTTGGATCAATCAAATGTTCCTTTTCGATCGATCGACTAGCAATCGAGAGTCGATCGAATTGGATAGAACCTATGTGATGATTTTCTTTATATTTTCGATTGATTGAAAATTGCTTCCGATCAATTGAAAATTGCTTTCGATCGATCGAGTAGCAATCAAGTATCAATCGAGCTAGGCAGAAGGTTTGGTATGAATTTCTTCACTTTTTTGACCGATCAAGAAAAAGGTTCGATCAATCGAATGCTATGAATTTTGAATTTTTCTAAGTGTTTTCACACTTTAAAAGTGCAAGGCTATGTGTTATGAGATTACACATGATTTCTAATTAAAAACCTTTCTTTTAAAATATCTAGTGGGAGAGAGATACAAGGGTTGGATCTCACAACCTACATAATCGGTTCATAGTAGTGTGGGTAACCACCTTGTCTTGGCATATATGCCTCGCAATCCCAAAGGAGGGTGCTTACTTCATAGTACTACAAGATTGAACTTTGTTGAAAAATTTAGACCCCGGTTGATAGAATTAACAAGCTTAAACCTAAGTTGTTAATTAGATTTATTATGAATAAACATTGTTAAAACAAAAAAACATCAATATCATGTCAATATCATGCATAGGAAAACCAATGAAACAAACTAGTTTCATTGTAAAAAAACCTAGGAGAAAACCTTCCCAAAAAGCAATCCACTATAATAAAAAGAGTTTTCAGATCTAGTACAAAACCTTTGTCCTTAGACTCTACAATACAAGTAGATGAACTTACAGCAGAAACCTTTTACCACTTCAAAACCTCTAAACTCTCTAGTATATGAACGCCACCAATGATGCACGGATCCGAGTACGTGACTAACTTCAGCAACTTGAAGATGCTATTCGCTGCAAAGTTCTTCACTTCATCAACAATGAAGATCAAAAAGCACTTGGTTACAAAACCCTTAGGCGCAAAGACGCAGTAACTTCTTTCAGAGAAAATAAGGCACTAGGTCGCTCAACACATGTGTTCTCTATTTATAATGGCCTTTAAAAATAAGCGTTATATATGTCTAGGGTTGTGAGAAAAGAAACCCTACACATATATGTCAGCATGAGCCGAAAATCAGATCAGGAAATTATGATTTCGTAGATCTCGACAGATTCAATTTCTATCGAGCTTCTGTCGAGCTTCGTTCTTAAATCTTGATAGATACTGTCTTTGTTGGGGTATCCGTCGAGCTTTAATGAACAGCTTTTCTTCACTTGTTTCTTGGTCAATCTTCATGGCATTAATACTTGGCTTGAACAACATGTTTCTTGAAGTACTAAACCCATCCTAGATCTACCCAATTACAAGTAAGGTGCATTTTGTAAAAGGATTAGCCAATTACATAAAATATGTCCTTAACAATCTCCCCCTTTGTCAATCCATGACAAAACCACAACAAAACAACTAATCATGAAAAAAGTATTAATTTACTTAACTCATAACCACTTGTTGTATTACAAAATAAATCTATCCCTACTACAAACTCTTGAAAAAATTTGCAAGAAAAGAGTTCATAGCATGATAGACTTTCACAACATGTCTTTCTGAAACACTTAAACAAAACTCATCAAGGCATCATGTGTGAAACAGAAATAAAAATTGCGTGCATAAAGAAACATGCGTATAAGGATAGAGAAGAAACGACACATGTAAAGATAGGTGAAGAAGACATACATCATATATATATATATATATATATATATATCAAAGATAAGCATATATATATATATATATATATATATATATATATCAAAGATAAGCACAATATATGTAAAAATGGTCATGAGACCGGTGTATAGGAAGCTAAAAGAAGCTCCTAAAACAACAAGGAGGTAAAGACTCCCCCTAACATGGAGAATCTTAAAAAGAAACCACATTTTCTCCCCCTTTTTGTCATGATTGACAAAGGGTACAAGAAGCTATAAAGCTTCACCCGAGAAACGTAAAGATGATCTAAGATGATCAAGGGACATAAGGAATCCATATAAATGCATGAATGTCATGAAACAAGATGCTATGGATGACAAGATAAAAGAAAGATGCAAAACATATGAAAAACAATGCATGCAAGAGGGTCTCGACAGATCGAGAAACTGTCAAGATGCTATCGAGAGAAAACCCAGAAATCTCGATGGATTGAGGACCTGTCGAGAATCTATTAGGCAGACAGAGAGCTCAGAAATTTTCCTCAATGGATTGAGAAGCTGTCGAGGATCTGTCGAGATCATAAGAAGAAGGCTCGATAGAAAGGATATCTATCGAGGATGTGTAGAGGAGCTGTCGAGCTTGAAGAAAAGAGGTTTTTCAAGAAGGGAAAAAAAATAAAGATGGATGCAACAAGCAAGCTACTCAACAAAAGATCCAATCAACATATTAAGCTCTCAAAATATCTCTCAACATATATGCAAAGCATACATAGATCCAAAAAAAAACACACACACACACACACACACACTTAACAAGTCTAATCAATTTTATATTCCAAAATCAAGTTAAGACAGTTTAGTGAGCATATATTAACACATGAATTCCTTGTGATGACGAAATCACATTATACCTGCACATGTATCAAAAGTAGCAAAGAATTTGCGTGTTGTATGTGAAACATAGCTAGAGTGCATAAGTGTCTCATATTATGAAGATTTGAGATATGGGAAAATCAAATATACTCACACACACTCATAACTGCTTGATAGAGACTATCACCATCGAGGTACATCCTATAACTCCCACATCTCCTAGAAACACACTTACAACCATATTTTAAGCATTTTGATTCTTTTTGCTTTCATTTTCTTTGCATATTTTTCTTGTGAGCATAGCATGCATGGGCATATAAGAGAGAGAAGAAAATGCCCAATTATGTAAGCTTAAGACATCACAATTTTGCTATACCGAAACATACAAATGTTATACATGATTGGCGGGCTTTAGTGGTAAGATGGTTATTTATGCCTTTCTTTTAGGATTTTCTAGTCCTTCCCATCAAAAAGAGTGATATGAGTGTTAAGTATAAGAGATTACTTAATCGTACTCATCACAAACACGGGCCACAAAGCTCACTTGCTTAGTTGTGCATTGAGATGCTCATCTAAGCTATAAGGGATACAAAGTTTAGAAACTTTGTTTCAATGGTCATCCAAGGTACACAAGTACCAATATACACAAACACAGACTATTTTTGTATTTTTCTGATTTTTTATTTATTTTGAAAAAAAAAAAAAACATGAAAGTTCAAATAGTGTATAAAACACCTTTGAACGTTTAGACCCCCAATTACAAAATAACCAATTCAAGCTTTATGACAAACAACTAGTGTACGGAAAATGAACATAAGCTATAAACAGAATTGGAAATCAATCTAAGCCAATTATAAATCACATCCACAGTAGAAAATAAAAGGCAAAGATAAAGGGAAGGAAGATGCAAACACAAGAAAAACACACGATGTGTTATCGAAGAGGAAACCGAAGCCCTTGGCGTAAAACCTCTCCGCCGCCCTCCAAGCGGTCAATATTCCACTAGAAAATGTAGTTGGGATACATGAACAGCAATAGACCCTCCAAGCCTAATCTACCCAGTGTACCTAAGCCCTCCAAGCTTCTTGCTCCAACGAGGTTGCGCCGAACCTTTTTCTTTTCTAGCTTACCGGATTCCGCTATAATCCATAGCATCCGCCATCCTTGGCATCTTCCAATACTTCCCAAAGCTCCAAAAACACTCGACACTCTAAATGGGTGTGGGTAGTGTTTAGATAGAAATCTCCTCTCAATAGGTATGACAATGAGAGAGGGAATGAGAAGAGACTACAAAGATTTCTCTCTAAGAACGAGTAGCTCTCTCTAATTGGGTAGGTGTTTTGAAGAAACCTCTCTTAGGATTTTTCTTTCTGAATAGCCACACATATTTTGTGGGAATGAGGGGTATTTATACTAGTGTGAGAATGGAATGCGAAGAGTCAGTTTTTCCAAAATAGGGCTGGCTGGCGAATTGACCTCGCGACTTGACTAAGTCGCGAGTTCAAGCCACGAGCTAACTGAATGGCCAGTCTGGATTTTTATCCTGTAGTGCTCCAGCTGGCATGACTGTTCAGCTCCCCTGTATGCTCTGCAAGTGTGCAACTTTTGGCGACTTGCAAGCCGCGAGCCTCCCGCGAGATCCAGCCGCGAGTCCCTGCTTCACTGCACAGTCTTGAGCATTTCTTCACACTCTCTCACACACTACCCTTACATGATTCCCACCTAAATACAGGGTTTCTAAGTGTTGTATTACAAGAAAATTTGTCATGGAATAAAGCCAACACATGGTTGATTAAATTCAACCTTACAATCTCTCCCTTTGGCTATTCCGTGACAAAACACCCTAAAACAGACTCTAGACTTAAACGTGAGTTTGGGAACAATGGTAAAACTCACTCACACCTAAATCTAAAAGCTGTGAAGCTCTTGAATCATATGAACATGAATCTCCTGAAACACAACAATACACCATGATCATTGTATGCAGAAAAGCATGAAATGCATATGAAGCAGGCATGATGTGATCAAGCAAAGATGGAGTTAAGAAACAAACCATGGCTTGATCAAACAAGCAATCACTACAAGGTAGTGACCACAATGCTCATTCACACTTGGAATGAACACTTGGACAAACAAGCTAACAAGCTCAATGCAAGTCACTTGCATGCCCAACACTCAACCAATGCATAATACACTAAGTATATGCATTTAGGAACAATCTTACAAGGGCACAAAAGTGACAGTACTTAACAAGAAAATGCAGGACATTTAGTTAAAAGTATTGATTTAACAAAGTATAAAAAGGTTGCATACAAGCATGGTACAAAACATAAAGCCTACAGATATAAACCCTAAAAGTTTACAAAAGCAACATGGGTACAAACCACAAAATACTGAATAATAACTTAAACAATATAAGCTAAAAGTGCTTAAAGTTTCTCCCCTTCAGAATGATGAGAAGCTGTGATGCACTTGGAACATATATACTTGTAGCCTGAAACACTTGCACAAAACACATTAGACTCTCAAGGTAAAGCAAGTAATAAAAGGACAAGTATAATATAACAAGTAAATTGCGATCAAGTAAACATGATGTGAAACATGTGAGCAACTTGATCATACACCAAACCAGTCATATAGAAATGACTACAATGATCACATAGTAAAGCAAATGATCATCCGAACATGCATTCAATGAAGCACAATAGCATAGGGATATATGCATGTCCAAAACACAAACACGATGCAATACAAGAAAACAAACAAAATAAAATTTTATTGTTAACACAATGTCTTCTCCCCCTTGGTATATGCATCTCCCTTATGGAATATCTCTCTCTCTACAAATGTGCATGAGAAATAGAATTTCTCCCCCTAAGGATGTGCACAAGAGTCATATAGAAATGACAAAACACTCCGGTATACTCTCTAGAGTATACTCTCCCCCTTTTTGTCAGGAATAGACAAAGGGTCAAGAAGAAACAAGGGCAAGAGATGAAGGTACGAACAATGCTAATGATGCATGAGGGGTGCGAGATGAATGAGAAAATGAAGCTCAAACCTAAGACAATGTAAAATGCTACAGAACATAAGGTAAACATGACGTGCTAGAATGAAGAAGCAAGGTATAGACCAATGCATGACAAAGGTAGCAAAGGTGTGTGCAAGAGGTGGCTAAGTGCAATGCATGACCAATGCATGAAAAATGCACATGTGAGGCAAGGTTTGTTAAATACACAACTAATGAACCAAACATGTTCTTAATGAGGAAACATGAGAAACCCCAAAGTTTGGCACTCATCGGAGTCCAAACAAGCGAGAAAATGTCTAAGAGGCATTTTATCAAACACCTAGCATGCACACTATGAACAATAATGTGAAACAATGCATGAATATCATGAAATCCACCCTTAATACATGTTCTTTCTGCCACAAGGGGCCAACATCCAATGCAAATCAGCAAAAGAAACCAAACCCATGAAGAAATTTGACAAAAATTAAGTTTTCCCAACCCCTATGATAAAAATCCCAACCAAGAGCACAAAACTCTCCAAAACATAATCTAAGGATCAAAATTAATGAAAAGAGTTTATAATTACCTTAAAAATGTTAATAGAATGAAAAATCATTCAAATTGATTGGGTTTTGATGTAAAAATAGTGAAAGAGGGGTTTAAGAGGGGTTTAAGAGAGGATGGGAGAGGTTTAAAATAGGTTTCCCACAAAGAGCCCTTTAAAAAGCTATTTCTGGGCATTTCGCGAATGGGCGAGTCGTGAGGTTCAGTCGCGAAAATTTTCGCGAGTCGCGAGTGAGTCGCCAAAAGCTTCTGGATGAACTCGCGACTAGGGTTTCGCGACTGGCGAGTCGCCAGCTGAGCCGCGAAAAACTCTGACAACTGTTTTTTCAATACAGAACATGTTTAAACAATGAAAAATAAAGTAAACACTAAACATGAACACAAAGAGTGATAAAAATCACTTCCAAAAACATATAAAATGATCAAAAATCTTTTTGGATTGAACCATATATGATTGAGCACACACACATCACATTTAGACAAGTACAATTTAACAAATGAATAAGACATTTATTGAACATTAGGCATGTGTGTTGTGTGTGTGCATCAAATGTGGAGTAGTCCTTAGTCTAGAGTGAAACTTCAATGATCAATTCAATCAAGTCATACACAACTAGTACTAAGTTAAGTGGTCTATCTCAATTATAGAAATGAACATATATGACCTCCCACAAGAAAATGATTACATAAGATTGAAGCTTTTCATTTGGCTTCTTACAATTCATATCATTTGATCATTTTGAATCAATACAACTCATTTTGAGCAATACATCTCATTTTTAAGATTGATGCTTGAAATTTTTGATATTTTGATTTGATGAACAAATCTTTGGCTTTTGGGCATCAAACATTTTCAATACACGACGCTTTCCCTTTTTCCTAGTCAAATACTAGTGTATGCGACGGCTTTTACAGCTCATTATCTCTTTTCATTTTGACATTTACATTTATTGAGCTCTTTAAGCAGTAAAAATAAAAGAGTGGGAAGAGATATAAGCATAAGTCTACGCATGTATCAAAACCAACATGACTATTGACTAATCATTTATGACAAACTTGAAGATCGATTTACAACAATCACACAAAGATGTCAAGATTTTTCCCACAAAGATATAAGTGCAAAAATAACAAGCTAAGCTCGTAAATGCACAAAGCCATTTGTACAAAGGTACAAGGCCAAACTCATATGTGATATATGCTCAAACATATACGATCAAACTTTTTGAATTTTATTTTCACTTTTTATGTGGTTTTGGATTTTTTACTCACACAAAACTGAAATATAAAAGTAAGATAAAAAAAAAAAAAAAAAAACAATGCATACAAATAAATGCAAGATGCACAAAATGCATGAAGATATGACATTTAATGCATGAAGGGTCCTACAAAGATCGAAAGAATTAGATCAAGGACCAAAAGAGTAAAAGCTCAACCAAAGGAACCCTTCCTCATCCAAACGGAATAATTGTTTGGAATGAGTGTCTCAAGAGAAGTGAGACGAGGGTTGGAAGAATGAGAACCGGAGATGCACATAGTCAAGGAGTTAAGAGCATTAAATATTTTCTTTAACAACATGCTATTTTCACTCAAAACCGGTTTACTCTTTTTAGCACAACTTCTAAAAAGCTCAAGTTTTTCTTTTCTTTTGATTCTTTTAAAAGCATGAAACTTAGAACATTGAGGTCTTAGATGACCAAAGGCACCACAATGGTGACAAACAATGTGTTTAGGTCCACTAGGCTTTTTAGGAAGGGATCTAGCAACATGGTTTTGTTCCCTCTTCAACTTATGACATTGAGGTCTTATATGACCAATCACACTGCAATGGTGGCAAGTTGGAACAAACTTAGATCCATTCAAAACCTTAGATTGAGACCTAAACGAAGGCTTTGACTTAACAGCCTTTCTCTCCACCTTTTGATTTCTTTTATGTGGAGGAATGTACACCGATTTGTCCTTTAAGGTAGAACACACACTAAGCACAAAATCGGGTACCACAACATGATTGCAACAAATATTTTCATCCTTTTTAACAATAGGTTCAGCAATCAAACACTTGGCATGCATCTTAAGAGATTCATTTTCACATTTAAGATCATCAACAAGTTTGTTAGACAAAACAAGTTTAGCATCCAAGTCCATATTCAAACATTCAAACTCTTTCAGCCTTTCAAGAGAAATTTAGCAAGTTTTTTATATTTCTCAACCAATTTGTTGGATTCATTGAGCTTAGCAATCAAATCATCATTTTCACAAAATAACTTGCTCAAGTTCTTTTGAAACTTCTTAGCATTTTTCTTCAAGAGTTTGTCAACAACACCCATAGATTCAAATAACATGTCATCACACTTATGAGGATTAACACTCATAGAGGCATTTTCACAAACACGTGGTATGTTACATTCATCACCAACCAAATCATGCAAAGAGGCATACAAAGCACAATCCATGGCAAATAAACACAAGGGATCAAGGATCACACTTAGGTATTTAAACCACAACAAGTGTACCCGCTCTGATACCAAATGAAAGTTCAAATAGTGTATAAAACACCCTTGAACGTTTAGACCCCCAATTACAAAATAACCAATTCAAGCTTTATGACAAACAACTATTGTGCGGAAAATGAACATAAGCTACAAACAGAATTGGAAATCAATCTAAGCCAATTATAAATCACATCCAGAGCAGAAAATAAAAGGCAAAGATAAAGGGAAGGAAGATGCAAACACAAGGACAACACACGATGTGTTATCGAAGAGGAAACCGAAGCCCTCGGCGTAAAACCTCTTCGCTGCCATCCAAGCGGTCAATAATCCACTAGAAAATGTAGTTAGGATACATGAACAGCAATAGACCCTCCAAGCCTAATCTACCCAGTATACCTAAACCCTCCAAGCTTCTTGCTCCAACGAGGTTGCGCCGAACCTTTTTCCTTTCTAGCTTACCGGATTACATTATAATCCATAGCATCCGCCATCCTTGGCATCTTCCAATGCTTCCCAAAGCTCCAAAAATACTCGACACTCTAAATGGATGTGGGTAGTGTTTGGATTGAAATCTCCTCTCAATAGGTATGACAATGAGAGAGGGAATGAGAAGATACTACAAAGATTTCTCTCTAAGAATGAGTAGCTCTCTCTAATTGGGTGGCTGTTTTGAAGAAACCTCTCTTAGGGTTTTTCTTTCTGAATAGCCACACATATTTTGTGGGAATGAAGGGTATTTATACTAGTGTGAGAATGGAATGCGAAGAGTCAGTTTTTCCAAAACAGGGCTGGCTGGCGACTTGACCTCGCAACTTGACTGAGTCGTGAGTTCAAGCCGCGAGCTAACTGAATGGCCAGTCTGGATTTTTGTCCTGTAGTGCTCCAGCTGACATGACTGTTCAGCTCCCTTGCATGCTCTGCTCGTGTGCAACTTTTAGCGGATTGCAAGCCGCGAGCCTCCCGCGAGAGCCAGCCGCGAGTCCCTACTTCACTGCACAGTCTTGAGCATTTCTTCACACTCTCTCACACACTACCCTTACATGATTCCCACCTAAATACAGGGTTTCTAAGTGCTGTATTAGAAGCAAATTTGTCATGGAATAAAGCCAACACATGGTTGATTAAATTCAACCTTACAAAAAAAAATAAAAACAAAACAACCAAACAAAAACAGACTAACAACATGAAAGTATGAAGATAGATGCAGATGCATAAAAGCATGATTCCAAAAACAGATAAGAAATCAAGCAAGAAAGTCCTACTATAGATAGAAAGAATTAAAGTGGAGGATAGATCAAAAAGACAATTAAGTCTTAGGCTCCTTTCTCACCCACACAGCACGAGTCTTTGGCCGTGAAGATGAAAAGACATGTGTCCTAGTATGTCTACTAAAGGACATAGAAGAATTAGAATTCTCCTGAAATTGAGTTAGAAAGCTCAAAGCTTTTAATAACTCTCCAAACAAAGGTGTTGAACCTTGAGAGGAAACCTGTGACTATTTGGACATTTGCTTTTAAGGATACAACTTAAAGCAATTAGGACGAATGTGTCCAAAAACACCACAATAGTGACAAACATGAGCAGTTTTAGGACTACTAGACTTCCTAGAATGAGGTCTAACAAAGGATTTAGAATTAGAAAAATTAGTTATGGATTTCATACCTTTATCACCTTTCTCAGATTGGGGCACAAAGACAGTTTTTGATCTAGAAGCCGTGGAAGAGGAGGGGTAGGAAGAAACAGCATAGCCTAAGCTAGTCTTATCAAAACTAGGCTTTTGAGTACTTAATGCCTTATCAAGCTTTGCACTAGACATCCTCTCTATTTGAGTTCTAGCTTGACTAAGCTTAACCTCGATATTCTTGACCTTCTCTTCTAATGAGGTGTTCTCCATAACAAGAATCTCAACTAACCTTGTAGTCTCATCTAGTTTGACTAACAATTCAGTTTTTTCAGTTTTTACCTCATTAAGCTCTTTTCTACAAAGATGAGAAATCTTTTTAGATTATATAAATTCAGTGCATAGCTTATCATAGGCTTCCTGAAGGGTTAACTTCTTGGTTACTTCATCATCAGAAGAATCCTCACTGTCACTAGCACTCTCCACAATCACCTTATCAGTTGTGGTAGCAAAAGCCATATAATGACCACATTCATCCTCATACTTATCAGAAAGATCACTCTAGGTAGCAACCAACACTTTACCTTTTAAATACTTGGTCTTTTCCTTCATAAGATAGTTTGGGCACTTTATCCTCATATGACCAAAACCTTTGCACTCATGGCACTGGATGAAGGGTTTCTCACTCTTACCCTTCCTAGAGGATTTAGATTTCCTAGGAGGTTTGTCCTTATCCTTTTTCCTATATTGAAAAAACTTGATAATCTCATTAGCTATGAAGGTTAGATCCTCATCCTCATCATCATCTTCATCTTCATCTTCGAAGTCATCAATCTCTTCCTCTATACCCTTAAAAGCCAAGTTTCTACTCTTTCCACCTTTTCCCATTAAATGAAATCTCATCTCATAGGTTTGAAGGTTCCCTACAAGCTCAGTCAAAGGAATTTGATAAATGTCCTTCACTTCTTCAATGACAGTGATCTTGGCATGGAATCTTTCAGGTAAGGACCTAAGGATTTTCCTAACAATTTTGGATTATGCTGTAGATTCTCCAAGGTTGATGGCAGAATTCACAATATCCTTAAGTTTAGCATAGAACTCATCAAAGGTCTCATCCTTCTCCATTCTTATTTCTTCAAAACTGCTAGTGAGTTTTTGAAACTTCACAGTCTTTACTACCTTGGTGCCTTCATAGGTGGTCTCAAAAATGATCCATGCTTCCTTAGCAATTTTCGTGGATGATATTTTCTTGAATTCCTCATTGGTCACCCCACTAAACAAAGCATTCATGGCCCTACTATTGAAATCTGCCGCTTTGATTGTTGCTTCATCCCAATCTACCGGCGCTTCTTTTGACTTAATCTAGCCAACTTCAACAACTTGCCATACTTTTTCACCTAGAGCCTGCAAAAAAAAATTTCATACGAACTTTCCAATACGCATAATTAGTGCCATGAAATAATGGAGGAATCAAAAGAGATTGTCCACGATCCATGACAACGAGGGTCAAGGATCACACTCATGATAGAATTAACAAATTTTAAACCCAAGTTGTTAATTAGATTTATTATGAATAAACCTTGTTAAAATGAAAAAAAAAACATTAATATCATGTCAATATCATGCCCAACGGAAAAGTAAATAAGACAAAATATGATGACCTAGGAAAACCAATAAAACAAACTAGTTTCACAGTAAAAAACCTGAGGGGAAACCTTCTCGAAAAGAAATTCACTATAGTAAAGAGAAGTTTTAGGTCAAGTACAAAACCTTTGTCCCTAGACTCTATAATCCCCGTAGATGAACTTACAGCAGAAACCTTCTACCACTTCAAAACCTCTGAACTCTCTAGTATATGAACGCCACCAATAATGCACGGATCCCAATATGTGACTAACTCCTTTGCATGAATCCCAATATGTGATTAACTCCAGTGACTTGATGGAGATGTTGTTGGCTACAAAATTCTTCACTTCATCAACAATGAAGATCAAGAAGTACTTGGTTACAAAACCCTAAGATGCAAAAGATATTGTAACTTCTTATAGAGAGAATAAGGCACTTAGTCACTTTCTACATGTGTTCTCCCTATATAACGGCCTTTAAAATAAGCCTTATTTATGTCTAGGGTTGTAACAAAAGAAACCTTACACATACATGTCAGCATGAGCCAAAAATCAGATCTGGAAATTTTGATTTTGTAGATCTCTACAGATTCGGCTTCTATCGAGCTTCTGTCAAGCTTCGTTCTTAAATTTTGATAGATACTATTTCTGTTAAGGTATCTATCGAGTTTTAATGAACAACTTTTCTTCACTAGTTTCTTGGTCCAATCTTCATGGCTTTAATACTTGGTTTGACCAACATGTTTCTTGAAGTACTCAACCCATCCTAAATCTACCCAATTACAAGTAAGGTGCATTTTGTCAAAGGCTTAGCCAATTACGTAAAATATGTCTTTAACAATCTCCCCCTTTGTTAATCTGTGACAAAACCACAACAAAACAACTAACCATGAGAGAAGTCTTAAATTACTTAACTCATAACCACCTGTTGTATTACAAAATAAATCTATCCCTATTACAAACTCTTGAAAAAATTTACAAGAAAAGAGTTCACGGCATGATAGAATTTCACAACCTGTCTTTCTGAAACACTTAAGCAAAACTCATCAAGGCATCATGTGTGAAACAGAAATAAATATTGCGTACATAAAGAAACATACGTATAAAGATAGAGAAGAAACAACACATGTAAAGATAGGTGAAGAAGACATACATCATCATATATATATCAAAGATAAGCACAATGTATGTAAAAATGGTCACAAGACCGGTGTACAAGAAGCTAAAAGAAGCTCCTAAAACAACAAGGAGGTAAACACTCCCCCTAACTCGATGAAACACAACTCCCCCTTACAAAGGCATGTATTTATCCCCCTAACATTAGAATGTTAAAAAGAAACCCCATTTTCTACCCCTTTTTGTCTTGATTGACAAAGGGTACAAGAAGCTATAAAGCTTCACCCAAGAAACGTAAAGATGATCAAGGGACATGAGGAATCCATATAAATGCATGAATGTTGTTAGGTTCTAAGTATTTAGGAACTAATGTATTAGAACTCTAATTTGTATTGTTGGCAAACCATGATCAAAACAGGTTTTCATTCTTGTTTTAAACTTGCTCAAAGTATGTGTTTTATGTAAAGTTGGAATCGAGCTGCTGCAGAATTCATTGTGCAATTCGGTTTAGCTCGATCGATCAAGAATTAGACTCGACCGATCAAAAGTCGGGCATAATGTTTTTTCTTTAGAATTTCCAACTCAACCCTAAGCCCATATGATGTGTAGGGTTTTATGTTTTGCCCTAGGTATAAAAGGGAAACTAGCCACATTTTTGTGGTGGCTCTATTTGCTGTGTGTGTAAATCTCTTGTGAGATCTGAGAGGGATTGACTTCACACATGCTAAGGATTATCAAGAAGGAGATTTCATTGAGAGCTTAATGATCATTCAGTTGCTGCACTAAAAAGCTTAAAGATACGCAAGCAGGAGTGCTTGTACTTGCTGGAGAATCCAAGAAAGAAAGAGTCCGTGGTCTTGGAGCTTGCACGTGGTTGTGTCAGTAAGTTTTCTACATGAGGTAGCAATAGGATGTTTGTGGTCTAAGTCACTATTGTAAAACTTCGATTCTTTCATAGTGGATTTAGTTTACCTTGAGGATATCTAGGTTAAATCCTCCCCAGGTTTTTATCAGTGTGATTTCCTCTCAAGATGAAAAGATGAAAAACTTGGAACAAGAGTTAGTTGAATCTAAAGCTAAAATTGAAAATTTGACTAGTACCAAGCCGGCTGTTGATAACAGAAGTGTTTCTCTTTCTCTTAAGCCTAAAACTGAGAAAGTTTAAATCCCTCCATTCAAGAGGAATAATACAGAAAATGCTTATTTTGCTAGGCTAGACAAAAGTAAAAGTTCTGATGTAGACGCTGAAGTTTCTAAACCTATGTCTAAACCTACTGTTAAAGAGCATAAGAAATCTGTTTTTGTGCCTACCTGTCACCTTTGTGGTGTTGTTGATCATATTAGACCAATTTGTTCTTTGTTGAGGCAAAAACCAAAATCTGAGAATAGATTTGCTGTTAGGAATACTGATGTTCCTAAATTTGTTCCTGTTTGTCACTTTTGTGGTGTCTCCGGTCACATTCATCCTAATTGTCATAAATTGAAATTTAAACATTTTGTATTTCAATCTATGATATGTGATGATATTTCTCCTACCATAAGTCCATACAAATTGTTTCATATTCTTTTGAAAAGTTTAAGCTTGTTGGCTTGTGAAAGGAATTTGCAGGATTTGAGTCTTTCTTAGAAAATTGGTGTAATCCCTCAAATACACTCTGCTTCTCATGGATTTTCACCTACAAAGCCGAAGACTCGTGCTATATGGGTGA
Organism: Quercus tomentella; assembly: GCA_028535165.1. Taxonomy (NCBI): domain Eukaryota; kingdom Viridiplantae; phylum Streptophyta; class Magnoliopsida; order Fagales; family Fagaceae; genus Quercus; species Quercus tomentella. Next base: position 80,991,758 of record JAPQVY010000068.1, read on the forward strand.
GAAAAGATTCTCCAAGGTGAGTGTTGTTTACTTGTCCTTGATTTAATTCTTTCAATTAATTGTGGACATGTTTTGTTTTTGTTTTTGTTTTTAGTTGTTTTGTTTTTTATTAAAAAAAAAAAATCCAAAAACATTGAAAATTTTCAAAAAGACAAAAATATTTTATTTTGTGTCTTGTTTTATTTTTTCTTGAGGATTACATGAATTATGATATCTCTCTCTTGATTTAGAACATGCTTGACATTGTGGAGAAACTTGATTAGTTTGTGTTATATAAGTGCTAAGCTATTTCTGATTTTGTGTGAGTATGTACTAGTTTGTACATGTACTCAAGGGTTAATTAAGAAATTGATATTTCTTATTTGTGTACCCTCTATAGCTTAGTTAAGCACTGTTATGCATTGCATTTGCATTGTTCATTTAGCATAATGTGTGCTTTTTGTTTTTGGTCATAAATTTTTTTTAAAACAAAAAGATTTTTGTGTTTTGTATTTCACGTCTTGGATTTATAATCAAGGATTGGCCATATTATCTTTACATTACAAGTTTATGTACCTTGTTTAGCTTAGATGAGCTTATTTTATTACACTTTACTAGTTTGAGTTTTGTAGTGCATGTTGTGTGGGAAGATGTTTATAGTTTTTGATCACATGATCTTGATCTTGAAGTCACATGCCTTTAATTGTCGAACTTGAACTTATTGAAAAAGGCATAAATAACTATCTCACCACTATTTACTAGTCAATCATGAACACCTTAGTGCATATCATATGATTCTGTGCTCGAGAAAGTGTAGCACATGTACAAAAAGAACATAAGGTGTAGACTCGGTTTAAATGCTAAAGTTGGTGTGTACATTATTGGGCTTTAATAACTTCACAATCAAATAAAATTGGTGTGTATATTATGAGGCAAATCAAGAAACTTACATGTTTGCAAACTTTTATTCTAGGAGATGTGGGAGTTATATGATGTAACTCTTTAGGTGATAGTTTCTTTCAAATTTATGTGATGAATTTTGTAGAAATTGTGCTTGATTACTATTCACATATCACCTCACATGTATCTCAAACTTTTGCTAGTTGCACACACTACACAAGTTACTCTTTGCTAAACTTAGTACATGTTATTGTGTGTGATCTTGTTGTGGCCATCCAAGATTATATGTTCCTTGATTTTGATGCTAAATGTGTTTAATGTTTGAGTTTTGAAGTCAAATTGGTTGAAAAAAATTTTTTTGGAAGATCTGGGTTGAATCCAAGTGTTTTTGAAAAACTTTTCATCTCATACTCATGCATTTTATTCATAAAACAATGTGCTTTGAGGAGTTTCTACATTAAAATGCTCTGTTTTTCAAATATTCAAGTTTTCCAAATTTTCGATCGATCGAACCTGTTGCTCAACCGATCGAAATTGTGATAAAAATTTTGGTTTGAATTTGCCTGACTCGATTGGCATTCGATCAATTCTCGATCAATCAAAACTGAAAAATTTTTAGTTTTTAAGTATTTGACCAATCTATTTTTTTGCATCATTTATGTTTAGGATTCACATGCATTGCATTGTTTTCTGTATCCATATTGCAGTTGTGCAGTAATATCTCTCATTGTTTTCACACATACCATGCATACACTTTTCTAAATTGGGTACTCAACTTGATTTAAAAATTGATTGATTAATTTTTTGAGCTATGTACTTTTTAGTATTTGCTATTTTTATGTGTGAATTACAGAAAATATTTTTCATAAGAGATATGATGGATAATCAATGTGCAAATATTTTCTCTACTCATGCAACTGTTTATGGGCCATATAGTGTCAAGTTTGCATTTATTGAAAGAGAGAATATTTTTCTTCATGTGTATCCTCAGCTTAGTTTTTAAGTTTGGTTTGTGCGTCTTTATTTTCCCCACCTCCTAAATTTTCCCCAAAACTGTTTTTCCTAAAACTTATTGTGTTTTTCCAATTTTTATAGGGGGAGAAGTTTGTTTTTAACCTTTGCTCTTCATAGGGGGAGTTGTCTCTATTTTCTATAGTGTTGTATTGTTTTGTATTCCCTTACTTCTCTATTTTCTCTTACCTTGTTGCGTATGTTTTCTGTCTATCTTCTGATTGGGTAGTCTTTGTCAATACGTGACAAAAAGGGGGAGAAATAGTTGATATGTGGGAATCCTATTTGTTTTGTTTAGGGGGAGTTGAAATTGTTTTTGGTAAGGGGAGATACTATGTTTGTTTTTGGTAAGGGGAGATACTATGTTTCTAGTTTCACATTGCTTATTGATTTATATATATGAGTTATTCATGATATATGTCTTTATTGTGTGTTATGTGAAATCAAGAATTTATTTTTGTTTTACTTGTATTTTCCACACATGCGTTTATACGTTTGTTGAGTATTTCAAGAAATATACAGGTTGATTCAGTCGTGCTACTGTCTACACTTGCAATTGATGGATAATAATTAGGTTGGATTATTTTGTAATGGGCATTATTTTTGTAAAGGGCTTTTACTTGTAACTTTGAGCATTGTGTTTGTGTTTTGTCACAAATTGCCAAAAGGGAAGTTTGTTAGGTTCTAAGTACTTAGGAACTAATGTATTAGAAGTTTAATTTGTATTGTTGGCAAACCATGATCAAAACAGGTTTTTAGTCTTGTTTTAGACTTGCTCAAAGTATGTGTTTTATGTAAAGTTGGAATCGAGCTACTTGCAGAATTCATTGTGCAATTCAGTCTGGCTCGATCGATCGAGAATTAGACTCGACCGATCGAAAGTCGGGTAGAATGTTTTTTTTGTAGAATTTCCAACTCATCCTTAAGCCCATATGACGTGTAGGGTTTTATATTTTGCCCTAGGTATAAAAGGGAAACCCTAGCCACGTTTTTGTGGTGGCTCTATTTGCTGTGTGTGTAAATCTCTTGTGAGATCTGAGAGGGGTTGACTTCACACATGCTAAGGATTATCAAGAAGGAGATTTCATTGAGAGCTTGATGATCATTCAGTTGCTGCACTAAAGAGCTTAAAGATACACAAGCGGGAGTGCTTGTACTTGCTGGATAATCCAAGAAAGAAGGAGTCCGTGTTCTCGGAGCTTGCACGTGGTCGTGTCAGTAAGTTTTCTACATGAGGTAGCAATATGATGTTAGTGGTCTAAGTTGCTATTGTAAAACTTCGATTGTTTCATAGTGGATTCAGTTTACCTTGAGGATAGCTAAGTTAAATCCTTCCCAAGTTTTTACCGGTGTGGTTTCCTAGGTCATCATATCTTTGTATTCTTTATTTTTTGCACTTTACATTGATATGATTATATGATTGTGTTAACCTAGATCTGAAATTTGTACTAAGTATTCACTTGGCTAATTAACTAGGTTAATTCAATTGTGTTTTAAGGGGTCTAAAAACTCACAAATGTAATGAAACAAGGTGCTATAGATGACAAGATAAAAAAAAAAAGATGCAAAACATTTGAAAAACAATGCATGCAGGAGGGTCTCGACAGATCGAGAAGCTGTTGAGATGTTATCGAGATTCTATCGAGCTTTTGTCAAGCTTTGTTCTTAAATCTTGATAGATACTATTTCTGTCGAGGTATCTATCGAGTTTTAATGAACAGCTTTTCTTCACTTGTTTCTTGGTCCAATCTTCATGGATTTAATAATAGGCTTGAACAACATGTTTCTTGAAGTTCTAAACCCATTCTAGATCTACCCAATTACAAGTAAAGTGCATTTTGTCAAAGGAGTAGCTAATTACATAAAATATGTCCCTAACAAACTTACCCATTTAAAGTTGTTTGAACAAGCACCTTATCTTGGCATATATGCATCGTGATCCTAAAGGAGGGTGTTTTGTTTCATGGTACTACAAGTTTAAGCACTAAAAGGGAGATAAAATGTGGCTACACATGATTCTAGATAATGGTGTATACTAGACTAAGTGTAATGTTAACCTCCAAAGAGCTATGTTATTATTTACTTAGAGGCTAAAGTTAATACAGCATATTATTAGTGTTTGATAAGAGTTATCATGATTACACTAATAATGAGAATAGTTCTCAATCAATCATGATGTTTATAATATACTTGCTACCAAGGAATTATAGACATGGATTGGGTTGTCGTTGCATATTTTATGTTATGGTTTTATTAAGGTTCCATACTATATGTTTATATGCTAAATTGATAATGTCCGGTTTACTTATTATATTCATGTTTGTTATTTTCAGATTTAAATCATGGCATCTTTTAGCCCACTTGTTTCTATTCTTAATGTTCATAGGAATTTAATTTCTACAACTTATTTAGGTAGACATGGATATTATGTTATCTTGAAAGACAAAATTGTAATAAAGAAGGATAAAGTGTTTATCTGTTCTGGCAATATTGTTGATGGTCTTTATTTTTTAACTCTTGATAAGCATTAATTATACAATTCTGAGTTAGATAATAATTCTCATATAAAATCATTAAAGAGAAAGTTTCCTTCTAGTAATGATGCATATCTTTGGCACTTGCATTTGGGTCATATTAATTCAAACAGAATTCAAAGACTGATCAAAGATGGACTCTTAGAGCCATTTGACTTTGATGGATTTCCAGTTGTGAATCTTGTTTGGAGGGCAAAATGACCAAAAGACCTTTTAATGCAAAAGGTAAAAGAGCCCAAGAGTTGCTTGAATTAGTTCATATGGATGTATGTGGTCCTATTTCAACCCAAGCAAAAGGAGGTTATGAGTACTTCATCACTTTTATGGATAATTACTCAAGATATAGTTATGTGTACCTAATGAGACGGAAGTCTGAAGCCTTTGAAAAGTTCAAAGAGTTTAGGACTGAAGTTGAGAATCAATTGGGTAAACACATAAAGGCCATTCGATCTGATTGAGGTGGCGAATACCTTCTTGGGGATTTCAAGGATTACTTAACTCAAAATGGGATTATATCCCAATTGACTGCACCTGGAACTCCTCAACAAAATGGTGTAGCAGAGAGAAAGAATAGGACTCTTTTAGAAATGGTTAGGTCCATGATGAGTCATTCAACTTTACCAATTTCCTTTTAGGGATATGCACTAAAACTGCAATGCATATTTTAAATTTAGTTCCATCAAAATCAATTCCTAACACACCTAAGGAATTATGGAGTGGGTGCAAGCCTAGTATGAAATACCTCCACATTTGGGGATGTCCAACTCATGTGTTGAAAGGGAAGTCTAATAAGTTGGAAGCAAAAACAGAAGTATGCATGTTTTTAGGATATTCAAAGGAAACTAAGGGTTATTTATTCTATAATCATAAAGATAACAAAGTGTTTGTTAGCACCAATGCCAAATTTTTAGGAAGATGATTATGTGAATAATTTTAATCCTAGAAGTAAAGTTGTCTTGGCTAAAATAGATGAACCTGTAATTGAACAACCAATGGATGAAACTAGGGATGATGTGGCTGTATTAGATACACCACAAGATTCTACTCATGAGATGACTAGTACACAGGTGCCTCGTTGTAGTGGGAGAATTGTTTGGCCACCTATAAGATTTACACTTATGGAAGAAACTTTTAAAGCTATTTTAGAAGCACCTGAATTGGATCCCTACACTTATGAAGAGGCAATGAAAAATATAGATGCACCTCATTGGATTAAAGCTATGAAATCTGAATTGGATTCAATGTATTCCAATCAAGTTTGGGATCTTGTAAAGGCGCCTAATGGCTTTAAACCTGTTTGTTGCAAATGAATTTACAAGAGGAAGAGAGGGATAGATAGAAAGGTTGAAACCTTTAAAGCAAGGCTAGTGGCGAAAGGGTATACACAAAAAGAAGGTATTGATTATGAGGAAACCTTTTCACCAATAACAATGTTTAAATCTATCAAAATTCTTTTATCCATTGCTGCTAATTATGATTATGAGATTTGACAAATGGATGTCAAGACTACATTTTTTAATGGCAATCTTGAAAAAGAAATCTATATGATGCAACTAGAAGGTTTCGTAGCAAAGAACCAAGAGTATATGGTATAAAAATTGAAAAGATCCATTTATGGACTTAAGCAAGCATCTAGGTCATGGAACATCAGCTTTGATCAAGCAATCAAATCATTTGGTTTTAAACAAAATCTAGATGAGCCATGTATGTACAAAGGACATCGAGATAAAGTAGTAATGTTCCTAGTGCTTTATGTTGACGATATTCTACTTATTGGAAATGATAAAAGGGTAATGTCATCAATAAAGTTTGGGTTGTCAAGCCAATTTGATATGAAGGACTTAGGCGAAACTAACTATATTCTAGGGATCAAGCTTTGGCAAGATCGCAAGAATAGAATGTTAGGCTTATCTCATGCAGGATATATAGATAAGGTTCTAGAATAGTTTAGCATGCAAAATTCCAAAAGAGGATGACTCCCTTTCAAACATGGACTTCCTTTGTCTAATGATCAAAGGCCTAAGACTCTTGAGGAAGAAAATATGATGAGACAAATTCCCTATACTTCTGCAGTGGGAAGTCTCATGTATGCCATGCTTTGTACTAGACCAGATATCTGTTATTTAGTTAGCATGGTCAGCTGATATCAATCAAATCCAGGACTTAAATAGGCAAGCTGTAAAGCATATTCTCAAGTATCTAAGGAGAACGAGAGATTATATGCTTGTTTACCATAGTAAGGATTTGATTCCCATTGGTTATATAGATTTAGATTTTCAATCAGATCTTGATTTTAGAAAGTCCACTTTAGGTTGTGTGTTCACCTTGGGAGATGGAGCCATAAGTTGGAGAAGTGTTAAACAATCTTGTATTGCCGACTCCTTCATGGAAGCTGAATATGTTGCTACTCATGAAGCAGCAAAAGAAGCTGTTTGGCCCAAGAAATTCCTTTCTGATCTTGGTGTTGTGAGAATGGAGCAAGTTCCTATCATATTATTCTGCGACAATAGTGGAGCGATTGCACAATCCAAGGATCCAAGAAAATCACAAGAAACGAAAGCATATTGAAAGAAAGTACCACATAAGACATTGTTGATCAAGGAGATGTAGTAGATGTAAAGATTGATAGTGCAAATAATTTAGCAGATCCCTTTACCAAAGTCTTGCTCCAAAGGACTTTTGAGTCACATTTGGAGGGAATGGGATTTAGATTAGTGCACAATAATCTTTAGCGCAAGTGGGAGATTCTTAGGATATGTGCCCTTTAAATCCTATTGTATGATGCTATGTATGATATTATGTTGTGATTAATAAAGTTGTTTTATTATTATCAAAAATAATGGTAACATGAATATTTGGACATTATCATATAGTCTATGAGATGCATAGTATGTGATTTATGTGATTTAGTCACAGAAGATATAAATCACAAGTTCTTTGTAAACTCAGAATTTTAGTTCGTAGTCGGTGATGAAATTGGGCATTTCATCTGCGAAGACTATAACATATGAACTAAGATGATTTGTCATGATCATGGAAGTAGAGACTTCTAGTTGGTATGTTGATATGTTTTAAGAGTTAAAACATATTGAACTGGACCACTGTGAGATTTATTATTCTCCTAACAACTGTCAAATGAATAATAAATCTCACAACTTCTATTTACATGAACTCTCAATTTTGAAAGAATAATGAACCTGATCATGAAGTGTAGGTTGCTTTGATATATCAAGAGTAAGATCTGAAGTTACGATCAAAACCTCAGTATGTTTGGCAACCACATTTAATGTTAAAGGAACATATATTCTCAAGATGGAATTCATAATCTCTTAACGGAAATATAAAATATTCCATTGAGATAAGTTTAATGGGTTTGGTTATTCAAAGTGTTAGGCCTAACCACTTTAGTAAGAAGTTACTAAAATATATATTTATGAAATTAGATTTTATAAATATATGATGAATAACTTAAAGAATTAAACTGGGCACTCAAGGATTAAGATGTAGTAATCTTCAAAGTGGCAGTCAATATTCATGACTTTGTATTACTACAAATATTTTAATGAAGGGGTTGAATGTATAATAAAGTCTTGGGATATGATTTATTAATAAGGCCTAGAGTGCAATTATATTTATATAGTGGTATTAAATATAATTAATGGTAATTTTGGGCTTGTCAAGAGTTGATAGAAAGGCCCAAAACCCATTGGAGCTAGTGTCTTATTTGTCCCTTTTGATCCCACTTCAAGCCACATACTAAAGCCCAATTGGAATGACCCAAAAGGCTAGCCCAATTAGATAATCATTATACAGAATTTTGTAATGAAAATGGTGTGTATGCGAGTGTAAGCCATTCTTTTATTCTCCCTTGAATACATATATATAAATTGATTGAGAGACTACACTTCTTAGGCATAAGTGGGATTGGAGTGAAGATTAAAAGTGTTTCCAAGTACTTCTAATCTTTGGTTTTGAATTTCACCACACCAAGGTATGCTCTCTTGTTCTTAAATTCTGAAATTTACATAGTACATGTTATCAGTTGCGAATGAAGTAAATCTGTTAATTTTCCGTTGTGTATGTTTTGTATGCGATACAAACTATGTTTTTCCTACATCCAAAACCTTCCATTCTTTGGATTTAAGTTCAAAATACATGTGGGTTTGTGCCAAGGGGGTTGAAAATCCCTAGCACGTGTCACAAGGAGTGGCGTCCCTTGTAGGTGTGCCACCTGGGGCCGACGACTCTACATGGTGCACCAGCCATGGGAAGCATGCATAAGAGCTGGGTGCCTCCCCAGACCTTCCACATTCTGGTCTGCAAATTCTAGGGTCTTCTACTACCCTTTTTTTTCACTGAAAACTTCTAAAAATGCCATTTTTCTACACGGATCTACATCAGAACATCGAATTCTTTCAGATCTGAGCATGGATGTTCTTGGGCACAAGCCTTATGATACTGAGGTGGAGCTTGAGCTGGAGACTTTTCTTGAGAGGGAGCTCAAGAGATGTTGGACTTCATTCTCTTCCAAGGACCAGGCTGTTGGAAAAATGCATGTTTGTATCACATACAAAACATACGTAGCAGAAAAATTAATGGATCTACTTCATTCGCAATTGCTAACGTGTATTATGTAAATTTCAGAAGATAAAAACAAGAGAGTGTACCTTGATGTGGTGAATTTTAAAACAAAGATTAGAAGTACTTAGGAACACTTTTAACCTTCACTCCAATTCCACTAATGCCCAAGAAGTGTGGTCTCTCAATCAGTTATATGAATTTGTTCAAGAGAGAATTAGAGAGTGCCCAACACTCACATACAAACCATTTCATATATTTTACTAAAATTCTGTATGTTTCTCTCCTTATAACTGATTATCTAATTGGGTTAGCCTTTCAGGCCTTTCCAATTGGACTCTAGTATGTGGCTTAGAGTGGGATTAAAAGGGAACAGATAAGACACTAGCTCCAATGGGCCTTGGGCTTTTCTGTCAACTCTTGACAAGTTCAAAGTTACCATTAATTATATTTAATACCACTATATAAATATAATTATACTCTAGGCCTTATTAATAAATTATATCCCAAGACTTTATTGTATATGCAACCCCATCATAAAATATTCGTAGTAATACAAAGTCATGAATATAGACTGCCACTTTGTAAATTACTACATCTTAATCCTTGAGTACCCGGTTTAATCCTTTAAGTTATTCATCATATATTTATGAAATCAAATTTCATAAATATATACTTTAGTAACTATTTACTAAAGTAGTTAGGCCTAGCATTCTAAACAACAAACCCATTAAACTTATCTCAAGGGAATATTTTGTATATCCGTTAAGAGACTATGAATTCCATCTTGAGAATATATGTTCCATCAACACTAAATGTGGCTGCACAACATACTAAGATTTTGACCGTAACTTTAGATCTCACTCCTAATATATCAAATCAACCTACAATTCATGATCAGGTCCATTATTCTCTCAGGATTAAGAGTTCATGTAAATAAAGTCATGAGATTTATTTTTCATTTGACAGTCATTAAGAAAATAATAGATCTCACAATGGTCTAGTTCAATATGTTTTAACTCCTAAAACATATCAACATATCAACTAGAAGTCTCCACTTCCATGATCAAGACAAATCATCTTAGTTGATATGTTATAGTCTTTGAAGATAAAATGCCAAATTTCATCACCGACTACAAACTAAAATTCTGAGTTTACAAAGAACTTTTGATTTATATCTTCTGTGACTTTTCACATATATCACATACTATGTATCTCATGGACTATATGATAATGTCCAAATATTCATGTTACCATCATTTTAGATAATAATAAAGCAACTTTATTAATCACAACATTAAGTCATACATAATGTCATACATAATAACATACATAACATCATACAATGGGTTTTTAGGGCACTAATCCTAACACGGGCCTACATTAAGCAGTTCCTCGAAGATGCCACTTCATTCTTTTGTACTTCCTTTTATTGGCACTTACTAGAGGCCATGGTTACTTGTTAGGATCCTACTTTGAGGTGCTTCAGCATTGGCATATGGACTTGGTCCCTACTATAGAGGAGTATGATCGCTTTCTTTCTCTTCCTACCCCTATGAATCGGGTTTATCGACCACCGACTTGATCTTGCTTTTGCAAGAAGTTGGTAGAGCTTTTAGGCCTAAAGATGCCTGTTGTGGATGTTGACTCAATATAGGAATGGCTTGGGAGGTAGCATCCCCTAGGATTTTCTATTTTGTTGGTTTGGCGATGCTAAATGCCCTGATGCTTACCCAAGAGACATTGTGGATTTGGAGGAGCATTGGACTTTCTACAGATGCTAGGCCTTTATGGTGGCCTTCTTTGGCTTAGTGCTATTCCTTGGTGAGTACTCTGCCTCATAGCACTTCTTTTATTCCCCCTCTCCTCTTTGTGATGATTCGGTCGCTTTCTTTGTGTCGTGAGACTGGTAGTGGTAGGCTTTGTTGTTGTGTTCATCTGCTACAATTGTGGTTGTGTAGTCATCTGAGTGTGATATCAAGGGCGCAACCTACTGGGTTCTTAAGGAGGAACAGAGTTAAGATCACTGTAGCCCTTGATCTTCCTTTTACCAGGGACACCGCTGGTTGGTTACGGTATTGATTTGGCTTGAATCCTACTAACTGGACCTGGAGAGTCACGTAGGGAGTTGCTAGGTGGTAGGGTAGGACCCATTGTGTTGGTTTGCTTGGCATCCCTTTGGTGGGCATCTAGGGTTGTACATGGTACTTTCTAGGTATGGCCTTGAGGCAATTCGGGGGTGATCAACATGTCCCTCGATTTAGTGATCTTCATGTCGTCACTTGTGATTATTGACTTCAAGATATCGACACAGTCATCATAGATCATGCTTTTAGCTTTTGGCAAGAGCATAGGTCGACTATTGACTATCTTACTTGTCCTAGGACGATTATGAGTGGTCCACTATAGAGTTTAGAGAGTGGAGGGCCAGCAGGGACCCATGCTTCATTGTTGATCTATTGGTTCCAAATCCTCTTGATCCCCACCTTTTGGTTGACATATTGAGGGATTATGCACAAAAGTTTGAGGTCAGAGTTAAGAGTACTCTTAGAGACCTAAGGGAGTGCCTAATAAAGGGTATCAGGGATAGGGATTACTATAGGGAGCTTCTTAATGCCACGGTGGAAGACTGTGATGAGATGGAGAGAGCCTATAAGGCTATGCTCGCCACCCTTAGAGTAGATCTTGAGCAAAGGAGTTTGGCTCCTTTAGCCACGGAGGTGGAGTGTATTCAGCTAACATCTCGAGTCACTAGCTTGGAGAGTGAGCTAGCAGATCTTACTTAGAGATTCACTGTCTTGGGCTAGAAGAGTGATAAGGAGAGGACTATAGTGGAGGCCAATCGTGCTGAGGTGAGCAGCAAGATAGATGATTTAATGCTGAGGCTATTGGAGGCTAGGTCCTTCATCTATTCCACTTTAAGCTTGGAGTATGGGCTGGCTGATGAACCTAGTGAGCCACAGTTGGCTTTTTGTCGCTTTCAAGCTGAGGTAGTCGAGAAGGAGGAGGCATTAAGAGTTGCTACTATAGAGGTTGGCACCTTGCAAGCTTTGCTTGATACAGAGAGGCCGGACTACACCTCGAGTCCCAGTATGGAAAAAGCTAGTTCATCCTCGACATTCACATGGCCGACTTAGGGAGATTGCCAGAGATTTGGGCTTTGATATAGTAGGGTTGCTTCGTACCTATTCCTTAGATGATCCGATTGTTCTCACCGGCTTTGGGAGGCTATGCAAGGCAGTAATAGACCATTTAGGCCACGTTTGACTTGCTGGAGTCTTTTTTGTTTCCTTTCTTTTCTACACACAAGCTATGTAGTTAGTATTCTACCATGTATGGAAAGGTCAGTTGTAAATTGCTAGGCAATTACACACGGTCTTCCACTTTTGGGTTTTTTAAGCATAGTCTAGTTTGTAAGGCATGCTTAAAAATGGAAAATAGGTGGAAATAGAGATGTTTGGAATGCATAATGATGAATGCATGAAAGGGTTAGAAAGGCACAAAATAGGCATGTTTAATGAATATGTGTGCAAATGCTTTGAAAATGCAAGATCATACAAATAAAATGGTAAATGTAAGTCTATGCATATCAATATCTTAGGTTCCAAAGGATACGTCATGTTCTAGGCGAATATTTTCCTTTCCCATTGTGGTACATCTTCTGTTGGCATGGGCCATAAAGTCTTTGAATAAAATCACAACGGGCCATGCGTGTTGCAAACATAAAGTGACCCAAGAGGGTGCATGCTTCTTCCATTGATCTTGATCATAAACCCAAGCTGATTCAACTAACTGGTTTTTCTTTTAAAATGTGACTGGGCTAAGGTGGTTGCCTACGTACCTCCACTAGGAAGGTTCAAGTCATCACATAGTTCAACTGACATTTTTTTGATTGGCTTAATTTTGCCAAGACCGCACTTTCGAGTTTTCAATCTAGCAAGCTCACTTACGCTCTTTTTTTTGCTCTTTCTTTTGCGTAGACTGCCCTTTCGGGTTTTCAATTTACCTTTTCATTTTTCTTTTCCTTTTTTTTTTTCTTTTTTTGTATTACATAGGAATGTGGAAGAAGAGGTTGCACTTGGAGGCTCCCTCATGAAAAGTACTATATGACAACATCCGAATTGGTGGGCATGTTGAAGTCGTGCCCATCCATGTCGACTAAGATCAAGGCTCCTTTGGAGAAGGATTTCTTCACCGCATATAGTCCCCGTAGGTTGGGGTAAACTTTCCTCTATGATCAGGCATGGATTGGTTGCACCTCTTCAAGACTAGGTCGCCTTCTTCAAAGACTCTGGGTCTAACTTTCTTATTGAATGATTGCTCGATGCGGCGTTGGTACAATTGTCCATGACACATTGCAGTCATGTGCTTCTCGTCTATCATGTTCAATTTCTTATATCGAGAACGAGCCAATTCAACTTTTGACTACTTTGTTTGTGATAAGATTTTGAGAGATGGGATCTCTACCTCTGTAGGGAGGATGACTTCCATACCGTAGACCAAGGAATACAAGGTCACACCCGTGGAAGTAAGAACAAAAGTGTGATAGGTGCACAAGACAAATGGCAAGAACTCATACCAATCATTATAGGTGTCTGTCACCTTCACTAAGATCTTGTTTATGTTCTTGTTGGCAGCTTCCACTATGCCATTCATTTAAGGATGGTAGGGAACCGAATTCCGGTGTTCGATCTTGAACTGTTGGCAAAGTTGCTCAATCATTTTCCCATTTAAGTTTTTCCCATTATCTGTAATGAGTTCTCCTGGTATGCCGTAGTAGCAAATGATGTTCCGTTTCAAGAATTGGGCCACCATAGTTTGGGTGATGCTTTTGCAGGAAACGACTTCCACCCACTTGGTGAAGTAATCAATAGCGACCATGATATACTTATGCCCATTGGAGGCTTTTGGAATCACAGGTCTGATGACGTCCATTCCCCAGGCTAAAAAAGGTCATAGCATTGCTAGAGAGTTTCTTTCCATGGTGAGCCTATAGTAGCTGGCTCTTATGACTTTTCAGGCCAATAGGGGTCCACTTGCATGGGCTTCGAGCAAGCCTTCATGCATCTCTTCCATCAAATGGTTGCCTCAAGGGCATCTATGCATCGAGGCAAAGTTATATCGTGATTCCTCTTATACAAGACTTCCCCACTCAAGAAGAACTAGCATGCCATGTGCCTGATAAACTTTCTCTCATTGTTTGTGGCTCTAGATAGGTATTCACTATCTTTGATATAAGCCTTGATATCATGGTACCATGGCTTCCAATTGAATTTAGCTTTGACGTTTATGTATTCTTCAATGTTCATGTAGACCTCTATGCGCAATTGTCGCATATCATCTCCTTCTACCAACTTAATTATGCTAGCCAAGGTGGTTAAAGCATCTGCGAACTGGTTGTGTGTTCGGGGCAAATAAGCAAAAGTAATGTTTCAGAACTTCAGGATTAAATGGCTGACACATTTCTGATACGAAATCAACTTGGTGTCTTGGGCTTCCCACTTTCCCTCTATTTGGGAGATGATTAACAAGGAATCTCTAAAGACGCTTAGATCGTATGCGCCAAACTCTAACGTAACTTGTAGGCCCGTTATGCACACCTCATACTCGGTGATGTTGCTAGTGCAATTGAAATTCAGCTTGACTGAAACAGAGATCTACTGGCCCTTCGGGGATACTAGAATTGCTTCCACTCCATTTCCAGTGCTATTGGCAGCTCCATCAAAATAAATCTTCCAATGCCATGGTTCTACATTGGTTGGTTCAGGCTATATCGCCAAAACATCCTCATCTAGGAAGAGGGATTTTGAGAAGTCTAAATTGTTCAATGACTGGTCCACTAGGTAATTAGCTATGGCTTGGCCCTTGATGGCCTTTCCCGTCATAAACACAATATCGAACTCGAGATCTTCCCTGTGAGGGTAGGCTTTTCAAAGATGTACTTGATAGGGTTTATGCGGGAAATCAACCGCATGGTTTAGTAGAGCATGTACTACCGCAAATTTTATAAGGCCTGTGCTAGGTTGCAACACATCTTCTCAATGGTGATATAATTGATCTCACAGCTAGTGAACTTCTTATTCAGGTAGTGAATTGCCTTCTCTTTTTGATTGGATTCATTTAGCTGGTCTAACATGCAACCCACGGATGTCTCTTGAACTGCTAAATAGAGAATCAACAGATGTCCCAGTGTCAGGGGAACCAAAATAGGGGGGTTCAACAGATACTGCATAATCTTGTTAAAGGCTACTCGACATTCATCTGTTTGTTCTATCTTCGTATCCTTCTTCAAGAGCTTAAACAAGGGATCGCACGTGGTGGTTAACAGCGCTATGAAGCTAGCTATGTAATTAATCCTTCTAAGAAGCTTTGAACTTGTTTCTCGGTTTTCGGCACATGCATATCCCTGATGGCCTTGAGTTTTGTTGGGTCCACTTCAATTCCTCTTTGGCTGACTATGAAGCTAAGCAATTTCCTTGAATTGTCTCTAAAGACATGCTTGTTAGGGTTAAGTCTTAACCTATACTTGACAAGGCGCTTAAATAGCTTTCTCAAATCTATCAAATGAAAGAAGAAACTAGTAAAAAATTAAAATCAACTATAAGCTTTGAAGAAACTTTGGAAAGATTTAATAAAACGAAATCCAAAAATTTGACTGTTAATGATCTTCAACATGAAATTAATGTTGTTAAACAAGAGATAAATGAATTAAAACATGAATTTAAAAGCATTAAAAGTGATAATAATAATCTTAAACAAGAATTGTTGATGCTAAAAATTGATAAAAATCTTAATAAATCTGATAATGAACAAGATGAGCACAAAGGTATTGTTGATAATTCTCAACTTAGTCTTGTTAATAAAATGCTTCCTTCAAAATGGTTTACAAAAGTTAAAATTGTTGTTTCTCATGATTGTCATTTCACTGTTATTGCCATGATTGATTCTGGTGCGGATATGAACTGTATCCAAGAAGAATTAATTCCTTCAAAATATTTTGAAAAATCAACTGAAAGATTGGTTTCTACTAATGGTTCCCAAATGAAGATCAAATATGGATTGAATAATGCTCATGTTTATCATGATAATGTCTGTTTCAAGATTCCTTCTGTTCTTGTTAAAAACATGACTGATAAAGTAATTGTTACTTTGCCATTTATAAATGCTTTGTATCATTTTCTTGTTGAACATGATGGAATTACTACTGATCCTTTTGGACAGAAAGTAAAATTCAAATTCGCTTCAAAGTTTGAAATTGATGTTGATAATCTGTCTTATGAAAAAGACTCCCCCATGAATGCTTTTATTCAAGAACAAATGATGAGTTCTTGCCAATATTTCACAGATGATTTTAAAGGTAATATTCAAAGTTCCAAAATGTTAAGTACTATCAATTGCCCTAACATTATCAATGTTTCTTCACAGGAATCGGAGAATGTTTCATGGATAAGTACCACTAATAAGTGGAATAATACTAATACTTATACCACAAGTAAGTGGATTATCATGACTTCCTCGATATAGTGGAAGAACAAGGGAAAAGCACCAGCACAGGGCTATTCTCAAGACAAAAGGCTCCCAACGAGACAACCTTTTGTAATGCATGAAGGCGCATCTTCTAGAGTAAAATCCAGTAGATCAACATGCCTTTAGGAATTTGTCCCGGTAGAGGTGACATATTCCAATGGTGATATATTAATTGCTTTACAGGAAGTTTTGTCAAGAAATTTACAATTCCACAATGAAACCTATTCAGAATTACTAGATTCTATTAAATTCATTCTTGATAACCTTCAGTTTGCTTTTACTAGAAATCATCATAATGTTTTCCAAAAAACCCTCAGAGCCCTTGAAATCCACCTTGTTAACCTTACTGCTCAAAATGAGGCTTATATGAGCCACTATGATAACCTTGTTCCAGAAAATGATCTTGCCCCAGAAAATAACTTTGTTTCAGAAAATAACCCTGCTTCAGTAAATAACCTTGTTTCAGAAAATAACTCTGTTTCAGAAAATAACTTTGTTTCAGAAAACAAGGCTCTTATAAGCCATCTTAAAGCCTACATTAGTCAACTTTTTGGCAAAGAGGACATCCATTCAATGGATAAAGAGACTATAATGGGCACTGATTATGCTAGATTGAGTCTTAAAACCCAATCTATGTTAGGAAGTGTTGTTGCCAACTTGCCTTCAGATATACGATCTCGAATTCTGGAAAGCAAGGCTATGTTTAGGTCTTTTGACCTATGGTTCAAGTATTTCAAGAAACTTGTTACTGCCACTATTCCTAATCCTGATGAATTAGATGAAGGTGATAATGTCTTTATTCAACTTGAATGGGAAGAACACTTTGGGAGTAGTCTCAGAGTGCATGAAAAGAAACATCCATTTCTTGGTCTCCTGATTGATTATGATGATGGTTCATATTTTACTGATGAAGATTCAGATGATGATGATGATAGGAACCCTAACTGGCCTTCCCAAATGTTTGAATATGGCTTTATTAGGTTCATAAAATTAACAAGCCATAAACAGGCCAGTTAGCTTCCACAGATTGTTCAGATTGCTATTAAAGGGTTTGAAAGCTCTTCCATTAGATCTTTTGTTTCCATCAAACGTTGGAGCACTTTGCCAGAATGGGAAAGAGATAACTGGATGAATGTCCAACCCTTAAAGCATCTCATTATCATTAACGGTCACACCCACCAAGGACAATGGCTTGAAGGAAATTCCCACTTGTCCTTCGATGATCCTTTTGCTCTTGCAAAATGTTGGAGAAATTATTTTAATAATCAAATTCTTAAGGTTGCTTAGAATCTATGGAAAGAATATCATTTCATAGGAAGAATAGATAGTGTGGCTGGTTCTACTTTGCTTTTATATTACTTTCAACATATATTATTGCTGTGCAATTGTGCTTCCACCTTCAGTGGTGTCCCCTTCCCCCTTTATGGTATCAGAGCCATTCTTTTCTGGCCGGTGATAGTGTGGTTGTGTTCTCTGTGTCTCTGTCTGTGTCTACCCGAAACTTTGATACTTCATTGTTATGTTCCCTTCTTACCGTCGTTGGCGCCACCCGTGTCAGAAAGTCAATTCCCAGAACCAAACAGTAAGGCCCGTTTGAGCCAAGAGAGGGCATTTAGGGCATAAGAGGTATAGGGTTGACTAGGGTATGTGTTATGAAATGCAACGGTTGTGAGAAAAACATGATAATTAAGTGTTAAACCTAGGATAGTATGGATAGGTAGTGGAGATCCAATTCCTCTGTCAGCTCCAGGACTAGTTGCCCTCCTGATATTGTAAATGAAGAAGATCACACTATTGAAGAAAATGAGTTGCTCCCTGATTTCCAGAAATGGAATATTCCCAAAGTTGAAACTAAAACTGTTTATAAAACTAGTTTTGTTGAAAGTGCTCTTCATTCTGCTTACAAAGCTAGAACTGTCGAACAAATATTCTCTATTTCTAAAATTCATGAAAAATGCTGCTTGTTTTCTAAAAGAAATATTAGTGAATTTATTGCTACTAAAAAAGTCAGTTATTTGCATATTAGTATGGTTCAAGTTGCTATAAAACCACTCACCCTGAAAGGGTATTAATGCTTCTATTCTTATGTGTTTAAGAGATGCTAGATTTAAGAACTTTAAAGATAGCATTCTGGGTATGATTACTGCTTCTTTGTATGATGGTCCTGTTTATTTTAACTGTTATCCTGATCTTACTCTTGCTTTGGATGATCCTAATATTGTTAAAGCTTTGACTTTGAATATTGCTTCATCTTGTTATCACATGGAAGAAGGTAGTAAGCCTTTTGCTTTGATTTATCGCATTTATTATAGACTGTTGGGTACTCAAATAAACCCTGGTACTAAGATTCCTAGAGAACCTTCTAGTAAAACCATGTTAATTCAATGTTCAACTCTTGATGCTAAAATTCAAGTTCCAAAAATGATTCAATGGCAAGATGTTAAGCTTCCTACTGAATGGTTGTTGGAACAAGAATCCCCTCCTACTAAACCTGTTTTTGATGGACTTGATCTCACTCATATTCAACAATATCTTGATGGTACTGTTAAAATAAGTTTTCAAAACAATCAACCCTTGAGGATCAACGAAGGAAGACATTCCTTTGCTAGATCTGAAAGTATATCAAAAAGAGATCAAGATCTCAATTATTTTTTACAAAAGAGTTTGGAAAAACCCAATGATTTAAAACTAAAGGTGTTTCAAGTGATAAATCTCAAATAAGCTCTGTTTACTATTCCACTAAGCCTGAAACTTCCTCTCCATATAGCAAAAATGCTATTGAAGAAAAAGATGACACTAAATTTGTTTGTACATCTGATTCTAATTTTCCTCCTTTTGGAATATGTCACCTCTGCTGGGACAAATTCCTGAAGGGATGTTGATTTACTGGATTTTACTCTAGAAGATGCGCCTTCATGCATTACAAAAGGTTGTCCCACTGGGTGCCTTTTGTCTTGAGAATAGCCCTGTGCTGGTGCTTTTCCCTTGTTCTTCCTCTCTACCGAGGAAGTCATAATAATCCACTTACTTGTGGTATAAGTATTAGTATTATTCCACTTATTAGTGGTACTTATCCACGAAACATTCTCTGATTCCTGTGAAGAAACATTGATAATGTTAGGGCGATTGATAGTACTTAACATTTTGAAACTATGAATATTACCTTTAAAATCATCTGTGAAATAATGGCAAGAACTCATCATTAGTTCTTGAATAAAAGCATTCATGGGGGAGTCTTTTTCATAAGATAGATTATCAACATCAATTTCAAACTTTGAAGCGAATTTGAATTTTACTTTCTGTCCAAAAGGATCAATAGTAATTCCATCATGTTCAACAAGAAAAGGATACAAAGCATTTATAAATGGCAAACCAAGAATCACTTTATCATTCATGTTTTTAACAAGATTAGAAGGAATCTTGAAACAAACATTACCATGGCAAACATGAGCATTATTCAATTCATATTTGATCTTCATTTAAGAACCATTAGCAGAAACCAATCTTTCAATTGATTTTTCAAAATATTTTGAAGGAATCAATCTTTCTTGGATACAGTTCATATCCGCACCAAAATCAATCACAGCAATAACAGTGAAATGATAATCATGAGAAACAACAATTTTAACTTTTATAAACCACTTTGGAGGAAGCACTTTATTAACAGGAGTAAGTTGAGAATTATCAACAATACCTTTATCAGAAAGAAGAGCTTGTTGACTGGATTCTTCTCCACCTTTGTGCTCATCTTGTTCATCTTGTTCATTATCAGATTTATTAAGATTTTTATCAATTTTTAGCATCAACAATTCTTGTTTAAGATTAGTATTATCACTTTTAATGCTTTTAAGTTCATGTTTTAATTCATTTATCTCTTGTTTAACAACATTAATTTCATGTTGAAGATCATTAACAGTTAATTATTTGGATTTCTTTTTATTAAATCTTTCCAAAGTTTCTTCAAAGCTTAAAGTTGATTTTAGTTTTTTACTAGTTTCATCCTTTGTCAAATTTTTCTTAAACTTATCCAAATATTCTTTTTGCAGTTCAAGGTTTTCAATCTGGTTTATCAATTTAATTATCAAACATTCATTTTCTTCACTTTTAGTTAGACCATTAACAGATTTAATAACATTACAACAAGAATCTCTACAACCAATTTTAATATTAGGTGAATCAGAGGAATCATCAGCAAATTGATAGCAAGAATCTGATGAAGAAGAAAAATCATCTTCCAAAGAATCAGACGAATTGTTTGATTCAAGAAAAACTAAATATGAAATGGGTAATTTCTGCAAACAATATGGTTTGCCTCCTATGGCTCCTTCCAGGCAAGAGAGTAAAAAAACATAATAAAAGCTATAAAAAATACAAAACCTCAACATATATTATTGCTGTGCAACTGTGCACCGAATTTTCCTCCTATTGTGTCTAAAAACAAAATATGGTATTACATTTTCTCTTTGCTAACCATTTGCTAACCATAGGAAGCACAGATAGTGTGGTTGTATTCTCTATCTCTCTGTCTGTGTCTACTTGAAACTTTGATACTTCGTTGTTATGTTCCCTTCTTATCATCGTTGGCACCACCTATGTCGGAAAGTGAATTCCCAAAACTGAACAATAAGGCTCGTTTGAGCCAAGAGAGGGCATGTAGGGCATGAGAGGTATAGGGTTGACTAGGGTATATGTTACGAAATGCAACAGTTGTGAGAAAAACATGATAATTAAGTGTAAAACCTAGGATAGTATGGATAGGTTGTGGAGATCCAACTTCTCTGTCAGCTCCAGGACTGGTTGTCCTCCTGATATTGTAAATGAAGAAGATCACACTATTGAAGAAAATGAGTTGCTCCCTAATTTCCAGAAATGGAATATTCCCAAAGTTGAAACTAAAATTGTTTATAAAACTAGTTTTGCTAAAAGTGTTTTCCATTCTGCTTACAAAGCTAGAACTGTTGAACAAATATTCTCTATTTCTAAAATTCATGAAAATTGCTGCTTGTTTTCTAAAAGAAATATTAATGAATTTATTGCTGCTAAAAAATTCAATTATTTGCATATTGGCATGGTACAAGTTACTATTAAACCGCTCACCCGAAAGGGTATTAATGCTTCTGTTCTTATGTGTTTAAGAGATGCTAGATTTAAGAACTTTAAAGATAGCATTCTTGGTATGATTACTATTTCTTTGTATTATGGTCCTGTTTATTTTAACTGTTATCCTAATCTTACTCTTGTTTTGGATGATCCTAATATTGTTAAAGCTTTGACATTGAATATTGCTTCATCTAGTTATCACATGGAAGAAGGTAGTAAGCCTTTTGCTTTGATCTATCGCATTTATTATAGACTGTTGGGTACTCAAATAAATCCTGGTGCTAAGATTCCTAGAGAACCTTCTAGTAAAACCATGTTAATTCAATGTTCAACCCCTGATGCTAAAGTTTAAGTTCCAAAAATGATTCAATGAAAAGATGTTAAACTTCCTACTGATTGGTTGTTGGAACAAAAATCCCCTCCTACTAAACCTGTTTTTGATGAACTTGATCTCACTCATATTCAACAATATCTTGATAGTACTGTTAAAATAAGTTTTCAAAACAATCAACCCTTGAGGATCAACGAAGGAAGACATTCCTTTGCTGGATCTGAAAGTATTTCAATAAGAGATCAAGATCTCAATGATTTTGTACAAAAGAGTTTGGAAAAACCCACTAATTTAAAACTAAAAGGTGTTTCAAGTGATAAATCTCAAATCAGCTCTGTTTACTATTATACTAAACCTGAAGCTTCCTCTTCATATAGCAAAACTACTAATGAAGAAGAAGACGACACCAAATCTGTTTGTCCATTTGATTCTGATTTTCCTCCCATTTCTTATTTTGTAGGGAAATAGTGATAGTAGGAACAAGGAACTTTCTCTCAAAGAAGGCTTCTAAGGGAAGAAGTTCTAAGTAAAGAAAATTATGAAGTAAAAACTTAACTTAAACTTAAGGGACAACCCCCCTTAAATAGGCAAAATTCAGAGTGAACAATGTCATGAATAGTAACAGGTGAACAGTAACGGACGAATAGTGATAGGTGAATAGTGACAGGTGAATAGTGATAGATGAATAGTAAAAGTGGATTTTCCCACTTTTGACTCAATTTTTTTGAGGAATCCTCTGTAGAGTTCAAAGGCCTGCAAATTAAGGGTCTAAGCCATATTATTGGTGTCCTTGTGCCGAAAGAAACCAATGAGCACCATCCTTTCAGAAGCATTGTCTTCTTGTGCCAAATGAGCGCTATTATTGGGAATCTTTAGAAGCATCGTATTGGTGGGAAACAGGCTTTTAGCAATGGAAAATATTGAAGTTTTTTGAGCCGTTGTGCAGGCTAGACAAATAGGAGAATCAAAATCTTCCGCCAAATCCGGGGTATCTTGAAACAGTTCCGGATTGCAGGAAAATTAAGAATTTTTAGCAACATATCCTTCAAAATATTGTAGCATTTTGGCCTTTGTGCAAGCCAGGCAAACAAGGGAAACTAGCAGCAGTCTCCAAACAGTAGGAACCTCAGGGGTGAACTCATCAATCAGTAGAAGGAGCATCGGATGGATAACCATCATAAGGATCCCATGGAGAATCATCATCACATGCATGCTCATGATAAATAGCATATTTACTACGAAGTCCGCAATATAAGAGTGGCTCCAACTTTGGAGTTTTTCCTGGGATGAGAAGACTTCTTGGATTAGGATGATCTGCTATCCGCAAGTGAACAAGGGCATTAGCATAGGGTTTGGGACCAAAACAAAGATTCTATCTGTGCTTCCTATGAAATGATAATTTTTCCACAGATTCTGAGCAACCTCAAGAATTTGATTATTAAAATAATTTCTCAAACATTTTGCAAGAGTAAAAGGATCATCAAAGGACAAGTGGGAATTTCCTTCAACCCATTGTCCTTGGTGGGTGTGACCGCTAATGAGAATGAGATGCTTTGAAGGTTGGACATTCACCCAGTTATCTCTTTCCCATTCTGGCAAAGTGATCCAACATCTGATGGAAACAAAAGATCTAATGGAAGAGCTTTCAAACCCTTTAATAGTAGTCTGAATAATCTGTGGAAGCTGACTGTCCTGTTTATGGCTTGTTAATTTTATGAACCTAATAAAGCCATATTCAAACATTTGGGAAAGCCAGCTAGGGTTCCTATCATCATCATCATCTGAATCTTCATCAGTAAAATATGAACCATCATCATAATCAATCAGGAGACCACGAAATGGATGTTTCTTTTTATACACTCTGAGACTACTCCCAAAGTTTTCTTCCCATTCAAGCTAAATAAAGACATTATCACCTTCGTCTAATTCATCAAGATTAGGAATAGTGGTAGTAATAAGTTTCTTGAAATACTTGAACCATAGGTCAAAAGACCTAAACACAGACTTGCTTTCCAGAATACGAGATTGTATATTTGAAGGCAAGTTGGCAACAACACTTCTTAACATAGATTGGGTCTTAAGACTCAATCTAGCATAATCAGTGCCCATTATAGTCTCTTTATCCATTGAATGGATTTCCTCTTTACCAAAGAGTTGACTAATGTAGGCTTTAAGACGGCTTATAAGATCCTTGTTTTCTGAAAAGAGATTATTTTCTGAAACAGAGTTATTTTCTGAAACAAGGCCATTTACTGAAACAAGGTCATTTTCTGAAACAAAGTTATTTTTTGAAAAAAAGTTTTTTTCTGGAGCAAGATCATTTTCTGGAACAAGGTTATCATAGTGGCTCATATAAGCCTCATTTTGAGCAGTAAGGTTCACAAGGTGGATTTCAAGGGCTCTGAGGGTTTTTTGGAAAACATTATGGTGGTTTTTGGTAAAAGCAAACTGAAGGTTATCAAGAATGAATTTAATAGAATTTGGTAATTCTGAATAGGTTCCATTGTGGAATTGTAAATTTCTTGACAAAACTTTCTGTAAAGCAATTAATATATCACCATTGGAATATGTCACCTCTGCTGGGACAAATTCCTGAAGGGATGTTGATCTAATGGATTTTACTCCAGAAGATGCGCCTTCATGCATTACAAAAGGTAGTCCCGTTGGGAGCCTTTTGTCTTGAGAATAGCCCTGTGCTGGTGCTTTTTCCTTGTTCTTCCTCTCTGCCGAGGAAGTCATAATAATCCATTTACTTGTGGTATAAGTGTTGGAAAAATAGATGTGCACAACAGAAAATTAAACGGATCTACTTCATTAGAAAATGATAACATGTTCTATGTAAGTTTCAGAATTAGAGAACAAGAATGCGTACCTTGGTGCAGTGAAATTCAAAACCAAAGATCGAAGCACTTGGGAATACTTTTAATCTTCACTCCAATTCCACTAACGCCCAAGAAGTGTAAACTCTCAATTGGTTACAAAGGAAGAATTTGAGAGTGACATACACTCACATATACACTTTCACAATGATGTTTTTCATGCATAAAATTCTGTACGTTTTTTCCCTTTGTATCTAACCAATTATCTAATTGGGCTGACCTTTTGGGCCTTTCCAATTGGGCTTAAGTGTGTGGCTTGAAGTGGGACCAAAAGGGACCAATAAGACACTAACTCCAATGGGCCTTGGGCTTTTTTGTCAACTCTTGACAAGTCCAAAGTTACCATTAACTATATTTAATACCACTATATAAATATAGTTGCACTCTAGGCCTTATCTATAAATTATATTCCAAGACTTTATTGTACATGCAACCCCTTCATTAAAATATTCGTAGTAATACAAAGTCATGAATATTGATTGCCACTTTGAAGATTACTACATCTTAATCTTTGAGTACCCGGTTTAATCCTTTATGTTATTCAACATATATTTATGAAATTGGATTTCATAAATATATATACTTTAGTAACTTCTTACTAAAGTGGTTGGGCCCAACACTCTGAATAACCAAACCCATTAAACTTATCTCAAGGGAATATTTTATATCTCCGTTAAGAGACTATGAATTCCATCTTGAGAATATATGTTCCATCAACATTAAATGCGACTGCTCAACATACTGAGGTATTGACCGTAACTTATAGATCTCACTTCTGATATATCAAAGCAACCTACATCTCATGATCAGGTCCATTATTCTCTCAGGATTTAGAGTTGATGTAAATAGAAGTCGTGAGATTTATTATTCATTTGACAGCCGTTAGGAGAATAATAAATCTCACAGTGATCCAGTTCAATATGTCTTAACTCTTAAAACATAGCAACATACCAACTAGAAGTCTCCACTTCCATGATCAAAACAAATCATTGTAGTTGATATGTTATAGTCTTCGCAGATGAAATGCCCAATTTCATCACCGACTACGAACTATAATTTTGAGTTTACAAAGAACTTGTGATTTATATCTTCTGTGACTTTTCACATAAATCACATATTATGCATCTCATGGACTAAGACAATGTCCCATTAATTCATTAATAAATAGTCTCATATAATTAAACTATTTAATTACTTATGTCATGCCAATAAATTGGATTTTGGGGCATAAACCCCAACAATAAGTATAGTATTATTCCACTTATTAGTGGTACTTATCCACGAAACATTCTTCGATTCCTGTGAAGAAACATTGATAATGTTAGGGCGATTAATAGTACTTAACATTTTGAAACTATGAATATCACCTTTAAAATCATCTGTGAAATAATGGCAAGAACTCATCATTGGTTCTTGAATAAAAGCAATCATGGTGGAGTCTTTTTCATAAGACAGATTATCAACATCAATTTCAAACTTTGAAGCAAATTTGAATTTTACTTTCTGTCCAAAATGATCAGTAGTAATTCCATCATGTTCAACAAGAAAAGGATACAAAGCATTTATAAATGGCAAACCAAGAATCACTTTATCTTTCATGTTTTTAACAAGAACATAAGGAATCTTGAAACAAACATTACCACGGCAAACATGAGCATTATTCAATTCATATTTGATCTTCATTTGAGAACCATTAGCAGAAACCAATCTTTTAGTTGATTTTTCAAAATATTTTCAAGGGATCAATCCTTCTTGGATATAGTTCATATCCGCACCAGAATTGATCATAGCAATAACAGTGAAATGATAATCATGAGAAACAACAATTTTGACTTTTGTAAACCACTTTGGAGGAAGCACTTTATTAACAAGAGTAAGTTGAGAATTATCAACAATACCTTTATCAGAAAAAAGAGCTTGTTGACTGGATTCTTCTCCACCTTTATGCTCATCTTGTTCGTTATCAAATTTATTAAGATTTTTATCAGTTTTTAGCATCAACAATTCTTGTTTAAGATTAGTATTATCACTTTTAATGCTTTTAAATTCATGTTTTAATTCATTTATCTCTTGTTTAACAACATTAATTTCAAGTTGAAGATCATTAACAGTTAATTCTTTGGATTTCTTTTTATTAAACCTTTCCAAAGTTTCTTCAAAGCTTATAGTTGATTTAATTTTTTACTAGTTTCATCTTTTGTCAAATTTTTCTTAAACTTATCCAAATATTCTTTTTGCAGTTCAGGGTTTTCAATCTGGTTTATCAATTTAATTATCAAACATTCATTTTCTTCACTTTTAGTTAGACCATTAACAAATTTAAGAACATTAGAACAAGAATCTCTACAACCAATTTTAATATTAGGCGAATTAGAGGAATCATCAGCAAATTGATAGCAAGAATCTGATGAAGAAAAAAAATCATCTTCCAAAGAATTAAATGAATTGTTTGATTCAAGGATTTTGAATAATTCTTATTGATATTTATCATCAATATTTAACATGTTCAACTTATTTTTTAACGTACCAGGTTTTTATTTACAATCTTTACTGAAGTGTCCAAGTTTTCCATAGTTAAAACATTTACCTTTACCTGATTTTTGTTTATCATATTTTTTAGAAACATTTTTCTTTTTAGCATAGAAATCATTAGGTTTAACAAATATATATATATAATCAATACATACATAAAATGTCTAAAATATCATCTTGAATTTAACAAAACACTTGTCTATCTACCCAAAAAAAAACCACCCAAACTATGACAATATTATAAACAAAGTACAATACTTCCAAAATAAAAGTGGTTGTTCAAAACAACTTTATAATAGCCCATGGAGTCTTTAAAACACTGCATTTATTGCAAATACTAGTTTCTTGATGGGATAAAGCTCGTGATCTATTATGAGTTGGAGATTGTTGATCTAAACCGAAACCACCCTAAGTACAAATTAAGAGTATCTAATTAGTTCATAAAGAAATCATTTTGAGTAACAAAATAATAATAGCTAGAATTAAAAATTTAAACACTAAATACATTCTTAAAACATTAAAATTTAATACTTGACTAGCTTCTGAAGAATGATTTTGCATTAGTTGCATCATGCTAGCCATTTGGATAACTCGCTCCTCCAAGTTATCATAACGATTCACTTTCTCCATCAAAAAAGCCACTTGATTCTTCAATTGAGTCACTTTACAAAAGCCATATTTCAATTACTCTAACAAAACAAATCTATGCTTCTAAGATGACAACACCTAAATTTCCAAATTTGAGAAAGTGACTTGCAAGTCACACCAAGATCCTAAGTGTAGGCATAAGAAGTATAAATTCACAAGTAATAATACATTTAGTAACTAGTCAATATCTCTTGAAAATTCTCATTTAGTTTGCATGTTTGACATGTGAAAGAAATGAAATAATCAAACAAATAAAATTCAACAATATCTATCCAAATTTTTAACCATCAATAAACACTCCCAATACCAATTGAACCCACCTTATAACACCATGCAAACCACCTGCTTGCTCCAACTCAACAATCCACCTCAAAATAGTTATCAATATCACAATAAAGAATGCTTACAAGTGTTGAAGTCCAAAAAGTAATCAACAAACATAACTCAACAATATCCATCCAAATTTTCAAAAAATAACAAACACTCCCAATATGAATGTAAACTGCCCTATAACACCATACAAGCCACCCACTTGTTGCAACTCAACAATCCACCCTAATACAATTATTATAATCACAATTATAGAATGCTTACAAGTATTGGAAAAAAAAAACAAGTAGCAATCAACAAACATAACTCAACAATATCCTTTCAAATTTTAATAAACACTCTCAATATCAATTGAAACCACCTTATAATACCATCCAAGCCACCCACTTGCTCCAACACAACAATCCACCCAACACAATTATCATAACCACAATATAGAATGCTTACAAGTATTGAAGTTCAAAAAGTAGTCAACAAATATAACTCAACATATCCATCCAAATTTTCAAAAAATAATAAACACTCCCAATATGAATGTAAACCACCTTATAGCACCATGCAAGCCACCTACTTGCTCCAACTCAACAATTCACCCCAACACAATTATCAACATCACAATATAGAATGTTTAAGAATGCTTACGTATTAAGGTCTGAAAAGTAATCAACAAATATAACTCAACAATATCCATCCAAAAATTCAAAAAATAATGAACACTCCCAATATGAATGTAAACTGCCTTACAGCATCACGCAAGCCACCCCTTTGCTCCAACTCAACAATTCATCCCAACACAATTTTCAACATCTAAGTACAAAGTTTTAAGCAAAAATTACTTACTATGCTCAAGCCAAACACGCACCTTTCCAAAAAAATCCAAGCTTATAACAATAAATGAGTGGTTAACTTGCAAAATAAGAGTCTAATATTTATAAAAATGTTATCAATGCACTTACTAGCAGTATCCTACTATAAGTGTCTAATCAAATTGAATCTATAAACCTAGATATAAAGAAGTTACTTCCATTATACTCATATCCCATTCAAGATAACTAAGATCAAAACAACCAACCAAATCAAAGCAAAACAATACTCACTAAGATAATCTTTACATTCAACTGCTTCACAGTCTTCGCCAACTCCAAACTAACATCCTCAAACCACTTGAAAAATCCTAAAACTGAAAACACCAATCCAACACATAACTCAACATCAACACCACAAAGAATACAAAACCAAAATATATCATTGAAATAAATTAATGTACTGGTCCTAACCATGAAAAGGTGCATTCACTAACATTTATTTAAATTAATCTATAATACTTTTTTCTTTTCTCATTAGACCTAGACCCAAAAGTTAGCCACAAATAGAAGCTAAAGACTCCACAAATGCAGTAGAAGGCTAATCTAGTCTTAAATATTAAAGGAACAAGCTATTTCTTGCAACAATCACAAAATATTTACAAGAAAAAGTAAATGGTGCACAATAAAAATTTTCCCAAAGGTTCAACACACATTGCCACCAACAATTACTTTCAAAAAACAAAATCACAAACAGCTAAACAATCCTTATTTGAAACCTCCACATACAGTACAACAAAAAACACATAAAAACAATCAATATTTGAAACATCCACATTATCTCTATGCACTAAAATTAAAACTGAATAAACGATCATTTTCCTTCACTTTTCTCATCAAACAAATAGAGGCTAGAGTAAAAAAAAAAAAAAAAAAAAAAAAACTTTGAAACCGAGCAAAGAAAACAGCTAATCACTATTAAACTTCCTTTCCACACTCACCCTCAAACACGAAACTCGCCTAATCCTTGGTGGCTAGTAGCAATGGAAGTGGGTTATGGGATGGGTATGGTGAGAAAGAGAGAGAGAGAGAGAGAGAGAGAGAGAGAGAAAATGGGAGTCGATTCAAAGGGAGTGGAGGGCGACAACGATAGTGGTGGCTAGGGCAGTGGTAGTCAGTGGTGGCTGGGGATTGTGATGCTAGCATGAGGGGAAAGAGCAGCTCGATGGCTCGGGATTGTGACGCCGGCGTGAGGGGAGAGAGAGCAAATCGGTGGCTAAGGCTAGGACAGTGGCTAGGGGTGGCGCCTGGGGAAGAGAAGAGGTGTGATGGTGAGAGAGAGAAGCAGCATGAGGGGAGAGAGAAGTGGGAAATGAAAAGAAAGAAAGAAAAGAAACACACTGAATGAACAAAAGAAAGAAAACAAACAAACAAACAAACAAAAAAGGGAAAAAAGTGGGAAATGAAAATTTGGTGGAAAATTTGTGCGGAAAGAACAAAAAATCCGAAGGGAAAGCTTGTCCTATTGCGGCAGTTTAGGAATGCCACTAAAGATTGTTGCATATAGCTATAGAGTTTTTTTTTCTTTTTTCTTTTTTCTTTTTTCTTCTTCTTCTTTTTTTTTTTTTTTTTTTTTTTTTTTGGTGATAAGGCTATAGAGTTTTCTTTAATAACTACAACAATGTTTTAAGAAAACATCGCTATAATCCAGAAACACGCCGCTGAAACTGTACTTGTTGCAACGTTTTAAGAAACACTGCTATTGTTTGGGTTACAACGACAGTTTTTAGAAAATGTTGCTAAAGGCTTACTATTTAGCGACACTAGTAAAAAAAGTCATAGTATACCGCTTATAGTGGCAGATCTGAAAACGTCGTAAAAAAAAAAAAAAAAAAAAATGCCATCTAAATCTGGATTTCTTGTAGTGAAGGTCCCCATCTCCGTCAATCATGGCAGACTTGTTTATTTTTTTTTTTTTTTTTGAGAGATACATATAGTTAATTGATGTTAAGCACTCTACCAATTATATATATATATATATATATATATTTACAATGTGTCACAAAAATAATTTCTAAATTTATTATATTTTTAAGAATTTAAAATTTTATTTTTTATATTTGAGTGCACACAATGTGTGCAAACACATATTGTCCAAATACACTAAAAACATGACTTCAAGTCACGAGTTTTAAAATAATAACATGATGGGTTCATTTGGTTAGAGAGGTAGAAAAATGGAGAGATAAAAGCAACTCATTTGTTTGTTTGAAAAGAAAAATGAAAGGATAGAAAATAAAGTTCGTATAAATTTACAATTATATCCTTATTAAATAAAACAAAAAAAATATTTTTTATTAAAAATATTATGTATGTACACTTCAATTTTATTTTTTTTTAATTTTTTAAGAGAGAACGCAAACCAAAGGATGCAAAAAAAAAATGAGCGAAAAAAAGTACAGAAAAAGAAAAACACTAAAGAAGAAAACTTTAAAAAAAAAAAAAAAATCTGACAAACCCACGTGGAACGTGCACATGGGCATTTTAGGTTCTTTCTCTTCGATTTTGCACTCTAGTTTTCTCTCCATTTTGGAGAAAAAATATTTTGGTAGACTTAAAAATAAAATACTTAGGTCTCACTAATTTTCCAATCTCTTTTCTTCATCTAAATACCTTCACAATTTATTTTCTCTCCCATTTTTTTTTCATCATTTGTAAAATCCACCAAACTTTGGGATGATAGAAAATAGAGAAATGATAGAAAAGTGGAAGTATTGAACAGATTTAATTTTTTTTATATGTGTGTAGTTAGGAAGATAGAAAAGTGAAGAGATGTAAAACTCATTTATTTGGTTGAAAAATAGATGAGATGATAGAAAATAAAGTTGGTATAAATTTAAAATTATGTCACTGTTTAATAATAAAAAAAGTAACACATCTTTTTTTAAATTAAAAGATTATGTTTGAATACTTCAAAATTTTTTAATTAAAAAAAAAAAAAAAAAAGCTCAAGCTAGAGGATCCAAAACATATAAATAAATAAATAAAAAAGAAGTAAAAAAATAAAATAAAATAAAAAATAAAAAGCCAAAGAAGAAAGTCTAACAAACACCTAAGCCCGATGCTTTCTTTTCAATATTCCTATCTTCTCATTTTTCGGGATAAAAAAAATTTGTTGTGCTCAGGAGTAAACATCTGATCGAGACACACTAATTTTTCACTCTTTTTCCTCCAATCAAATGCCCACAAAATTTATTTTTTCTTCCCAAAAATCCAACTAGCCAAACTGATCCTTAAAGTCACATTTTTAGGGTACATTTAGTATATTAAATGGGAATTACGACAAAAATTGTAATCTTTATTATTATGAATAAAATATGTTGTAATGTAATAACTAAATCTATTCATTAGATTGGTTGTGAGTTATAACATTAGAATGAAACTTAACATTTATTTTAGGAAATTTCTTACTCATATAATTATATTTCCTTAAAAATTGTTATTTTTAAATTTAAGAAAGATATGTGTTATTTTTTATGATTTTTTTATTATAATTGTTAAATGTATATGAAAAGTTTGTTTACTTGGAAATATATTAAGTTTTGAAATTATTACACTTATTAAAAAATATCTAATACAACCTTTTAAAGAGGAATAGTTATTCCTCATTTTGAAGAATAACTATTCATAAGAAATAATTATTCCTTGTAATAAAAATATAATCAAACTAAAGAATAACTAAACCATAGGAATAACTATTACATTACCGTGCCTATTACAGTTTACCAAACATGCTCTTAGTGTATTTTTATAGTGTGTAAAACCCACTTGTGTATATTAGTTTAAGTAATACTATAGTTACAAACTATTTTATAACATTTTTACAAAGTATTAATGTGACAAATTCTTATTCGTTCTCATCTAGATTTGCCACTAACATCACTTTTTTACTTATTAATAACAACTCACTACAACAAGTGTTTGTAAAATAGTAGGTGACTTTAGCATTTTTCCTTTTTAAGTATTAGCATCCAATTTCTATAAATTATCTCATTTTACTATCTCAAAAACTATTTAATCTATTATACCATATCATTTTTCAACACACCTAACATCTCAACTTTTATCTTCCTTTATAACACATAATAATATATCTAAACAATAAAATATATAACCCAAAACAATAAAAAATAGTATTTAGGGAGAGAGTGAAAGATGAAGATGCTTTTAAGGTGAATGAGTAAAAAATATTATTTTAATTTTGCAAGTGAGCTACACTATCATCATAAATTTAGAATAGTACTGTATTACAATTGCAAATTTTACAATTGCAAATTTTACAATTACAAGACCAAATAATGGGTTTTTTTGGGGGTACTTTGATGCTAAAATATAGCATATTATAGCATATACAAGACCGGGTACAAACCCTTCACCCTTAGAGCATTAGCATTTGGTTTCTAACAAATATTCTATTTTTCAATCTCAAAACTTACTTTATCTATTATATCATACCATTTTACAATACATGTCTTTTATATTTCATATCAAAACCAACACTACATATTTATTTATTTATTCTTTTTCTCTCTCTTCCTTTTTGGCCTTTTACTCTCTTCCTCTCCATCTCTCTCAATCTCTTTTCTCTTTGTGAAACCCAGCAACATGGCTCATCACAACTACTAACACATAGCACAAACACAGCCACGTACTCAAACCCAAAAGAACCAAAATCTAAAGGAAAAAAAAAGGACCAAAAAGAAATATTTTGCATAAACTCATCAATCCACCACCATCAAACACCCACTACCATCACCAAATTGCAAATACTCACACCATTAAACACCCACCACCACCAATATCCACAACCAAAACACCCACCACTAAATACCCACCACCATCACAAGACCACTACCATTAAACAACCACCACCACAAGACCACCAATACTCAACCAAAACACCCACCACAACATTCCCACCACCAAACACCCACAAATATAGCAAATACCCATAAGATCAAATATAGAGAGGTGAAGATCTGAGTGATAGAGGAGAGAGAGGCGAGTCTGATCGCCACCGCCAAGCTCTTGCCTTTCTCCTCAAACTTGCCGTTGGCTACTAGAGAGAGAGAGAGAGAG
This sequence comes from Quercus tomentella, assembly GCA_028535165.1. NCBI lineage: Eukaryota > Viridiplantae > Streptophyta > Magnoliopsida > Fagales > Fagaceae > Quercus > Quercus tomentella. The sequence continues at coordinate 81,026,049 of JAPQVY010000068.1, forward strand.
AGAGAGAGTGATGAAGAGAGTTTGAAAGAGAGAGAAGAGATCTTTGGCTTGGTTGTTGAGAGAAATAAAGAGAGAAGAAAAATCAGAATAGGAAGAGAGAAAGAAGAGAGAGACAGTAAAAACTAGTATCAACTCTGGTTATTAAAAGAAAGAGCACCCAACTCACCCAAAAAAAAAAAAAAGAAAAAAAAGAAAGAGCAGCACCCAATGGCCTCTGAGAATCATGCAATTATTTCCCTGATCCTTTATTGCATTTGTTTAAAATTATCTCCCAACCTCTTCTTTGCGTTCCTTCTTATCGGAGTATTCATTTTAATCATAATCTCAAATTATGTCCCATTTCTCCTATCAAAAATAAAAATAAAAAAAGATGTCCCATTTCAGTTCTTAGAACACGAGGTCAAGTGGATTCGACGAGAACTCAGATTATTGCTTGCTCTTTCAAAAGATGTAAGAGGTGTTTCGAAATCTAGGAAAAAAATCGATGAGAAAGCCAGAGACCTGTTGGTCTCAGATATCAACCCGGAAATGACTGAATTACTAAATCTAACTGAGGCAGACTGGATACGGCGTACTGATGAATTGGCATTCGATGCAGAGAATGTTTTTGAGAGGTTTCAGGTGTACAATGAGAGGAGACAGTTTGGCAAATGGTATTTTTGAGTCATAACCATTATGCCCTTTTCGATGAGATGAAGCGGATCAAGAAGGAAATAAAAGCTCACCTTAAGGAAACGGCTGGCATCTGTGGAACATTGGAGAGATCAAAGGCTCATATTCAAAGCCTGCAGGACAGACCCACGTCTACCAGTTTTGAGAAGCAAGATTGCGCAGCAGCTGCGTTGATTTCCTCCATTCCAAAGAAAGAAAATGAAAAACGGCATTCACTGGATGGAATTGAAGAGAAAATACAGCTAATCGAATTGCAACTGTCGTTACTCCTTGCTTTCTTGAGAGATTTAGAAGGGCTCGATTTTCAAAGTGAAACGGAAAAGGCCTGGGTGGAGGAAGCCGTCGAGATCATTAAGGAAGCACAGTATGCTATCGAGACGTTCATACAAAGAACAGAGAGGCATAAGCTTATGGAGGATATAAATGATGGGTTTTTGGAGCTTCTCAATCGAAAGGAAAGGTATTGTTTAAAATTTATCAGAAGGTATCCATCAAAATCTGTTACTCGATCCCCACATCAGAAGGAAATTCAGATCAGTAATCGCACAGATGCGGAAGACAAGTATAAACACTGGTTCGATCGGATGCAAAAATGCTTGTCTAGAGAATACCGTCAAGTCAAAAGGCTGTGTGATCAGTTGAAGGAAATGTATCGCCTTTCTGAAGCAGCAAATGCAATTGAAGGCGTAGATTATTCCAGAACGGCCTGGTCGGACCAAATGAAAGAAACTACTACAAAAGCGGAGCACACCATAGAAGCCTATATACAAACTGAAGAAGAAAAAAGAAAGGAAGAAGGCACTTATATTTGGAACTCCTTATTCAATAATACAACGGAGAATTTTCTTGAATATTCTGCAATAGGTTTATTTTTTCCTGGAGATAACAGTATATCTTTTTTTTCTTTTTTTTCTTTTTTCTTTTTTTGACTGACAGATAACAGTAGATGGGCGGCAAAGCTTTCTGAGGAAAATGAACGAATGAGTAACGTTATCTATGTTCTTGAAAGAAGCATCAACTTATATCGCATTGAAATAAGTAAAGAGTCAACCTCGGTAGTAGGTTTGGAAGAAGACATACATGGATTGATCTCAAGATTAACCACCGACGGAAAGCTAATTGTTTCCGTTGTGGGAATGAGAGGCATCGGGAAGACAACACTGGCAAAGAAGGTTTTCAACCATAGGAGCCATTTTGAATCATTTTCATTCCCGTTGTTGGGTCTCTCTACCTCAGAAGTCCTTTGGTAATACACTTTCGAATGATGATGAAAAGCTGGTCCTATAGGAGCATTGGAAACATTGGAGGGACAGAATAGAGGATCCTGGATCGAAAAGATACATCATTTCTTGGGGAAGGAAAGGAATCTTCTAGTTCTGGACAATATCAGTACAGAGGAAGTTTGGGATACTCTAAAACTAGCATTTCCAGAAGGAACAAATGGGAGCAAAATTATGCTTACCACACGCCACAAGAGTGTAGCTTCACATGCTGACCAAAGCAGCACTCAGCACCTACTTCGATTAAGAACCAAAGAAGAGAGCTGGAAGCTTTTTACCCAGATGGTGCCTGAAATTCCTCCAGAATCAGAAAAAATCATTAAAGCAAAAGTTCTAGAAAGATGTGAGGGCCTGCCGCTTGCCATTTTCCGTCTTGGGTATCCTTTGATAGGGAAACATGTGACAGAGGAGAATTTCTCAAGGGAGCATGAGAGCGAGAGCATTAAAAACAAAGAACCATGGATAGAAGCCGTGGCAAATGAAGAATTGCCTGATCAACTGAAGAAATGTCTCGCTTACATTATTAGACTTTTCCCTCGGGACTATCAAATCCCTGCAAGAAGAGTGGTCGTTTCATGGGTTGCAGAAGAATTAGTACAACAAAGTGCAGAAGATTCCCCTGAATCTGTTGCAGAGAAGTGTTTAGCCGATTTGAAAAATAGGTACATAATTCAAGTACTGGAAAGAAAACTAGATGGAAAGAAAACTAGATGGGAAGATCAAGACATTTTGTTTAATTAATGCTCTGCGAGAGTACTGGTCGCAAGATGAAAGTTCAGATCGGAGGCTTGCCGATCAATTTCATGAAAGGGATGATTCTTTTAAAATTATTCATGGTGAACTCAAAGATTCCTCAGATGGTTTGCAAAAATATAAAGATCTCCTTTCATATCTCTCTTTTGATCCACGAGAAGGGAATAAACCTGGAGAAGAAATAGGAAACTTTTTTGACAGGGGCATTGCAACTGGGTGCTTCCGTTTGTTAAAGGTTCTTGATCTTGAACGTGTATTCAGACCAATATTGCCCAAGAGCATAGGAAATCTAAATGACCTGAAGTATCTGGGATTAAGGAGGACTTACCTTGAGTTCATCCCATCATCCATTGGCAACCTGACAAACCTCCTAACCTTGGACGTGAAGCATACGTATATCCGCAAACTCCCAGCTTCAATATGGAAACTGCAGAAACTTCGGCACCTATACTTGAACCAGAGTTATCGAAGTAAATTTGTGCAAACAAGTGGTGCTGCACTAAAGAATCTTCAAACATTATGGGGTGTATTTGTAGATGAAGAGAGTCCTCTAAACAATGGCCTAAATAGGTCGATGAACCTTAGAAAATTGAAATTGGCCTTTCAGTTGAAGTCATCACGACAAGGGGTTTTGGAAAAGTGGATTTCGCAACTGAAACTCCTTCAATCTCTAAGGTTGAGATCAATTGGTGAAATGGGTGAACCTTTGGATCTAAACCTGAAGACTTTGTCAGGCCTTGAGAAACTCTCGAGCCTATATTTGTTTGGAAGGCTAGAGAATCCATCCATCGTGGAACTGCTCCCACAGAGCCTTACTGAGGTTACCCTGTCGGCTTCTCAGCTCTTAGATGATCCAATGCCCAAATTACATAAACTTCGCGATCTCAGGTCACTGTGTCTTTATTCTGGTTCTTACAAGGGAACAACCATGGTTTGCTCTATTGACGACTTTCCCCAACTTCTGGTTCTGAAACTTTGGATGCTAGATACTCTACAAAGATGGGATGTGAAGGAAAAAGCAATGCCAAATCTCAGGGAGTTGGAAATTCGGTCCTGCAACAAATTGGAGATTCCCACAGGGCTGATGCACTTAAATAGTCTCCAAGAATTGAAGTTGACAAATATGCCAAAAGTTTTCACAACAATACAGGAAAAGAAGTGGGAAATTTGGGGCGACATTGACTACCCTCCCAGGATCACAATAGAGAACTGGTAGCTAGCTAGTCCAAGTTGAGTGGAACGTAACTCAGGTATTTATGCATTCTAGGTATGTCTTTCTTTTCAATTTCGTTTCTTCCGATTTAGCTGTCTCTCAAAAAAATGCCGAAAATTTTATCACTGTGAATTGTAACAGCTTTCATTATCATCTGTCCCTTAGTGTTGATCTGGCATTGGACAAAAGCAAGAGAGAATTGTTGGAGGATGATTATGTCAATCTTCTATTTGGATCCTCATGAGGGTACTTGTTTGAATAAATTGGGAGAATTGGTTGATAAGAAGTTCTTCCAAATGTTGGTTGCTTTGTTGTTATTTGTATTTTAACTCTTTCCGGAGAATGTATCTGTTTCTCTCTCAGTGGTGAACTCTGATGTATCTTCTTGAATAATAAGTAGCTTTGTGGTTCTAGTTGTTACGTTGTTCCTATCTAGATAAATAGATGTTTTGACTGTTTCATACTTAAGTTCTTTCGTAAATGAAATGGAATAGATACGCAAAAATGAATGATAAGAATAATGATCAATTCATTAAAGGAGCATAATATTTTCAACTGGGTCATCTTATCATCTGAAGCCAAATATGTAGTTCCTTCACTTAAAAAGCTAAAAAGCTATTTTTAACACCTCAAACTTAAAAATTGGGGCTGCAACAGTGGAGGCATATCTGAAATTTTTAACTTTTGAGCTACAGTGCACAGCTAAAGATAGTTGTGCACTGTAGCTCAAAGCTATACCAAAATAATAATTTTTTATTTATCTTTTCAATTAAATAATATTTACTCTCATCTATAGCACTGTAGCCCGAACACACTTCAGCTCTTCTCCCTTTCTTTTTTTTCTTTTCTTTTTTTTTTCCCCCTCTCTTCCTCGATGGAGAGATCAAAGATGGACAGTGTTGATGATTTCAGTGAGGATCTTGGTGCCGAAACGGTGAGACTAAGCTTGGCAACGATTAGGTTCGTGGTTGGGTTTGGTGTCAAAACGGTTCGTGGGTGGTCTCAGTGCCGAAACGGTTGGTGCTCTTCTTCCCTCACCTCCACTCCGCCACTGGGTCGTGGTTGTGCTCTGGACTCGTGGATCAAAGTGGCTTTCTGTGGATCGGAGTGCTTGCTCATGGTTGTGCTTGCTCGTGGATCGGAGTGGTTATCGCTCGTGGTTGTGCTTGCTCGTGGATAGGAGTGGGTTTCGGCGTACCAGCATGGTGGGTTTCGGCGTATCGATGTGGTGGGTTTCGGTGTACTGGCGTGGTGGGTTTCAGTTTTGGGTTGCTGGATTTTCGGGTTGTTGTGGGTTTGTTTTGTGGTGGCTGTGGATTTGTATTATTTTATTGTAAGAGATATATTATTTTATTGTGATGTTTATATTATTTTATTGTGTTAAAAACTAAAATAAATTTACTGCTGCAGTATGTGAGTAGGTAAAATAGATAAAGTAACTTTTTGTGATACCAAATAGCTAAAAATATAACTCTACTGCTGTGGATGCTCTTACCAAACAAAAAAGAAAACTTTGTAAAAAGAATAAACACACCTAAGATTAGATGCATTAATCATTCCCAAACTTCTTTCTTCAATCAAACTATTGATTTTTAATGTCAGTCTTCTTAATAAAAATAAGACATATTTGTTATCTTCTTAACAAAGATAAGATAGAACCACATAATTGAAACATCACAAAAGATGCCATTACTTGTTGTTCTCACCTTAAACATGCTATAGCTAAATATATGCATAAACTCTTTTATTATATATATTCAATAAAAATATTATTTAGAAATGTTAACGAAAACCGGAAGGTGTCCTTTAAGAATGAATTATTGTAGGGTCTATCTAATAAAAAATTGATATAAATTGATGAAATAATTGAAAATAGTACTAAAGTGATAAGTAAAACTTACAAATTTGATTTTATTAACTCTACCCACTATAAAATTAGTAAAAAATCTGACAAAAAATTGTTTCTTAAAACCCAATATTATTACCGCTTGCCCTTCCATAAAAGTTAAAACAAGCCAGATCCATGACCTTGCTAAATCTTAAAACCCAAACCTTTCTTTCAGCCCAACCCATTTAAAAAATCCTTTAACCATATCCAGCCCAAGTAAAAAAAATGAAAAAGCTATAGCCCAGATATCCTACTACTAAACCCAACCTAATAATAGTAAACAAAACCGTTCTGGAAGGCCCAATCAACACATGTAGTCCACGCCCATGCCTAATGAAAGCCCATCCCAAGTAAACAAGCTTTTATTATATATAATTATTTGGTGAACTTTATTGTAAAAATTTCATGTCATTCATTTTCAGTCACATATGATCACTAAACACACAGAAAGTCATTTCCACAATGTACACAGCAGCAGATTTTTATTTCTCAATACACGGCAACACAAAATTTTCACAAAATAATGCAATTGACAGCAAAGAAAACCAACCTTCACACTCACGTTCTATTCACATGAGAAGAAGAGCAGAAGTGCCGCAGGAGCTATAATCTGCAGAATGAAGTCTTCTGTCTAAACGGCAATCGTTTTTAGTTCACATATCACAAAGCTCTTGTAGGTTAAGTGATTATCTCCATTACACGTGGTAAGCACGTGATTTACTATACACGTGTGTTAAACGAGTCAATTTTGTTAGCAAATAGGAGAGAGATTAGCTTACATCTGTTTTTTTTTTGGCTCTGTTTTACTTGTAAATATAAATAGGGTTTGTATTGCAGTGCAATCAATTGATGAATGTGATTAAATTTCTTCCAATTGTCTTTGTGAGAATTTGATATGGTATTAGAGGATGTAGTATTTAAGAAAGGATTTAGCAAAGTGGCATAGTCTATTAAACATTAATTACTAACGAGTTGAAGCATGTATCCTGTGGAAGAATTCTTATCCATAAAATGCACGGAAATATAAAATTATTTTGAGATGTGGTATAATATATAATTTATTCTCTAAATTTTATTGTACATAATCTGTTCTCCCTAAAATAAACAATTTCTAAAAGTAATTTTTATCTCTCTTTTTTTACAAATACATAATTTTATTTTATTTTTTGGTGTTTTTATTGATATTATTCATTTTTGATGTAATCCATATTCTTCTAACTCTTATTATTATGCATTATATTTTCCTAATTTCATTTAGTACAACTACAATTTTTAAGTTTTAAATTTATCGTTCAAATTTCTAATTATTCTCTTAAGAAGATTTTCATAATAATTAAAACTTATCATATAATTATAATTGATATTACTCCAATAACGTATAGAACTCTCAATCCAAACTTGTATTTTCATATTTTTAAGTAAGTACACCAAAGTGGACTGAATTGAAATAGATCAAATTAGACTGAACTAGACCAAAGTGGACAAAATAGACCAAAGTTGAGCAAATTAGACCAAACTAACCAAAGTGGATAGAATAGACCAAAGTGGACTGAAATTGACCAAAGTATACTTAATTGGACTGATTGAAACTAATTGGACCAAAATGGACCAAATGTCGAATCATGATTAGTAAACATAACTAAAAAAATTAATAATTATTAAAATAATATAGTGATGCAAAACCATAATCTATGATAGGAAATGCATTCCAATATAATGGAAGTGGTTTGTTGTTAAAGTAACATCAACCTAATTTGTTATTGAATTAATATTTTTTAACTAAATTATTATACATGCATTTGTGATTCTATGTGCTTGTTGAAGGTTTTATTCAAGTAAAATTTAGTACCATGTAGAGAAAGTTGGTACACCAAAAAAAAAACATATTAGGAAAACCACTTGCATGTAATATTTTATACAAAATAAGGGAGAAAAAAAGACACCTTTGTTAAGAGCTTTATCATCTATATCTCTTGCAGTTGGTGAAAATGGCATATGGTTCTCTAAGTAGGAACATAACTAGACCCTTTAACTTGTCCTTGAATACTATGTTAGAATAAGAATATTTTATCCAAAAAAAAAAAAGAATAAGAATATGAATACAGGGGTGGAATAAGATATTTTTCGGATGAGTATAAACTAAAAATAAATTGTGTCTCCGTTGAAAGTGTTTGTATTACATGTATTTTTTTATTATAAGTTGCATTTTAAGTTCAAGAATGTGGAAATTCTCTTAAGAAAAAAGGAGAGGGGGTAGTTTGTGGAATTTAAACCAAGAAAAGTGAGTTGACTAGCAAATGCTACAGCCTACAGCCCCCAAACTGGATCAATCGAAAGAGAGAAATAGTTTTGTTGGTAAAATCCAAATATAATTACTAATTAGATTACCATTGAATTGTTATCAAAAGCCTCTTGCAGGTAGATGATTGGTTGTTAAATTTTCACATCCATGAACAATGTATTCATTGATTCTTTTCTATGCATCAATTAGTTTTTTTCTGTATATTTTAGTCCTTCTTAAATTTAAAGAATTTGAAGAGGGTCCCTGTAGAAATTTAAAAAATAGGTAATGACGGAAAAATGAAAAATGAAAAAAGAAAAAAGGAAGAAGGAGAAAAATTAAAGCATGCATGTTTCTTTTCTTCCTACGTACTACTCTATTCTCCATTGCTATAATCAAAAACCACTACCACATGCTTTATGTACCCCCAGCTTTTGTATCATTGTCCAAGTAGTTTTTCAACAAGGGTTTCTCAAAAATAAGTGAAAGAAGAGAGGAGGGAAAGAAGAAGAAGAACAATAAAAGTGCTTCCAAAATAATATTACTGATACTCATGACCACAAGCTCCATGCAACTCCTCAGCTTTTTAAGTAAACAAGTTGCTCTCAAAGTGCTTTCCTTCCAGTATCGTCAAGATTTTTTGTTAATTTTGTTTTACTTGAAATTTATAAAATAAAAAATAAAAATAAAAATAAAAAAATCTAATTCTAATCTCAATCTTTCCATTTAAATACGGTATTTCATGATCCCAACATTGATTGAGAAGTTTGGAGAATTCAACAAATAAATTAATTCAACTAGAGGAATCTTTACAGATGTGAAAGGAAATCAAGCTAGTACAACTTGAAAAAAAAAATTAAAAAAAGAGAGAGACAAAACTAAATGTGAAAGGAAACAAATGATATCCATAATTCCATATTAAGAAATCAAGCTAGTCTTTCTTTCCTTCTTTCTTTCTTGCCGTTTTTGTTTCCTTTCTTTTTGGATTATTGCATTAGTACAGCCGTATAGATGTCATTAACTTTTTGCACTTATCAAGGACCTATAAGTATTGTTTATTTTTTAATTGGAAAAAGTTAAAAGATGCCCTAAATTTAATAAATTTTTTTGAGAAAAGAAAAAAATAACTTTTTTTTTGACAATTTTTTATATTTTTCATAAAAATAATAGCTTTAAAACTTTCATAAATAACCCATTAACAAATGCCTGCCATAAGAATATATGTTAACATGACCTACATTATGATTTTAAACATCGATCTGATTGCAATCTGCGTTGATAACCTATGTTAAAACCTCGATTTTATGATTAAATTATGTTTCTAAAAGGTTATAGCTAGGTCCCATGAATTATTTGTGTGAATATTCAAGTACAGCAAGGTGCATTATTATTCATTCACCATCGCAAAAAGAGAAACCCGTGAATCATTTGGGTTCATCATTCAACAGCAACTTTATAACATTACTGTGTACATTATTGATTATTCATTCTGAAAGGTCAGGCTCATAAAAGATTTATATATCATCACAGATATATAATTCACGAATTCCCAAATATATATACATGCTGGTGCTTTTAAGAGCATCTCCAACAGATGCTTTATCTCTATTTTTTGGAGAAAAAAACTCATTGTTCACACTCCAACAAGTTCTCTAAACACAAAACTTTTCCAAAATTTTTTTGGAGTTGCTACAGTAGTTCTCTTAATCTAGAGAACATTGTAGCAACTCCAAATGAATTTTTTTCCTTAAAAAATTTAAACAACCGAATAAAAAACAGTTCTTTCTCTCTCCTCTCATCTCTTTGTTTCAATCTCTTTGCTTCACTCTCAAAAAACATCTCACATAATCCAAACACAAAACACAAAACAAAATCTAATTCTTACAATAAAGTTGAATCAAAACAAGCAAATATGAAAAAAAAAAAAAAAAAAAAAAAAAAAAAAAAAAAAGAACAAGCTAGCCGATCTGACCCAGCTTGGGGGTGGGGAGGAGGACGAGCGGCGGTGGGGTGGTGGATGTGGTAGTGCTGCATGGTGAACGTTGATCTCCACCAGCTTTGTCCTTTCAGCTACCTCGATCTCCACCGGCCTTCTATATGTGCAGCAGTCTCTCTCTCTCTCTCTGATGTGAAGTGAATGTGAGGTTGCTGGAATGTTCTTAAGGAGAAAAAGAAAATAAAAGAAGGGGGGATAGAGATAGGACACTGGACACTTGTGTGGAGGAGAAAAACAAGAAAAAAAGAAATGAAACATATGGATGAAAATGAAATGAAAGAAAGAAAAATAATATAAAAATAAAAAATCCTAATTGAAAAATACTACCACAATATTTTCACAATAAATTTTAAGTAACAAATTGTTATTAGTTAATATTGGCGAGTAAAAAAATAATTTCAGTGGTGAGTTCAAATTAGAACTAGTAACAACTTTCCACATAAATTTTGTTGTGAAAGTATTGTGTAAAATGTTGTGGACATAACACTTTTCATTGAAAAATATAGTTGTTAAAAAAAGAATAAATGATGATTAAAAAAAGAATAAAAAATGAATAAAGAAATAATATTTAAATGAGATAGAGAATGGGATAAAGAACCTATTAGAGCATCCGCAGCTGGAGGGCCAAATGCCAAATGTAAGGTACATTTGGCATTTAGGCCCAAAATGTGCTCAGCAATTGGAAGGCCTTATGGGAAATGCCAAAAAAATTTTGGCATATAGCTACAATACCATCTTAAATGTAAGATGGTACTGTAGCTGAATGGTATAAAAAAAATTAATTTTTTAATACTCTCTCCTCATTTTTAATCGGGAATTTCTCTCTCCTCTCTCATTATTTCTATTCTTTTCTCTCTCTTCCTTCTCTCTTTCTCATCTACTCTCTGCTCTCTTCAGACCCAAGACCCCGTGGCTTCCTCAACGGTGAAATCGGATGGGTCGGCATGAGGGCTCCAATGGGTTTGAATTGGAGCTTTGATGGCTCCGATAGTGATTCCGACGAGGCTAGGCTGGTGGGTTTCTTTGGAGGTGTGGGTTTTGACAACGATGGAGATCGTGGGTTTTGATGATGGTGAGTCAGTGGGCGTGGGTGTTAATGGTTTTTTTTTTTTTTTGGGTTTGCTGGTATATGTGATCGGCGTTGTGGTGGTTGTGTGGTGGCAGAGATTGGTGGTTGGCAAGATCGGTGGAGCTGTGGTGGCTATGGCGTTGTGGTGGCTGTGGCGTTGTGATCGGCGTGGGTGTTAATGGTTTTTTTTTTTTTTTTTTTTTTTTTTTTTTTTTTTTTTTTTTTTTTTTTCTGGGTTTGCTGGTATATGTGATCGGCGTTGTGGTGGCTATGGCGTTGTGATAGGCATGATGGTTTTTTCTTTTTTCTTTTTTGTTTCGCCAATCTGGGTTGATATGGATGATGGAAGAGTTAGGTTGATATGGATGATGGATTGGAGGAGGAGGCTGGAAGAAGGTGAAAAGTAAAGTAATGGAGGATTCCAGAAGGGACGCGTGTGGGGGAGAAAATTGAGAAAAAAGAAAAAATATATTTTATTACGTAGATATATTATTTTAATGAGTAGAAGAGGAAAATAGAGTTTTGGGATGTTGGGTGTATTGGAAAATGGTATGGTATAATTAATAAAGTAACTTTTTGGGATGGTAAAATAAGATGAGATAGCAAAACCGGCTGTGGATGCTCTTAGAAAGTGTATTTGAAAAAGTGGATAGCTAAAAAGTAAAAGTCACTATTTATTCTCTAAACAGTACAAAAATTTGGAGAATCTGCTAGAAATGCTCTAAGGGCTCAAGGGTCAGCACTCAGTAGCGCCAGCATCTCCTAGGGCCCAGAGATAAGTTCCAAAACAAGGCAACAGCAAAAGTAATAGAAAGCACATGTTAATAGTACAGAATGTATAGATGGTTATTCACCCTAATCTTCACTCCACAGATCATAGTATTTAACAAAGAGCAAAAACTAGTGCATTGAAATCTCAAGTGCTTTCTCATTTTTTTTTTTTTGAGAAGGAAAGTAAACAGATAACAACACACAACATCTAGGCTGTCTCCACACATGTGAATCTTCATAGCCTACTTTAGACAGTTTTGTTTGTTTGGATAATAAAGTTTTTCATATTTTCTATTGTTTGGGACAATGGAAAATGTAATTAACAATAATGGTTTTTTTTTTTTAACAAAAAACAAGCTCAATAAAAACGTTTTCCGAAATATTATATAATCAATTAGACCACCACAAATAAGCTTCTTATCACAAAATCTCTCGTAATAGATAAAGTATATTATATTTCAATATTACCAAGTCAGCAATTGTTTGGGTGTTTCCTCGTATTTATCATTGGCCATCATTGACCAACATTGACCGCCTATTAATTTTATTTCTAAATGACTTTTTTTTGTACTCAAACAAGTCGCTCTATTGCCTAATTTTTCGTGTAAATTTCATATTTGGAGTTGTTTTTCAGTTTGAAACTCTCCGATAGTCCAAAAAGATAGATGAATACTATATAATCATTTAGACCACCACAAATAAGTTCCGTATCACAAAATCTCTCTAAATGGAGAAAGTATAGCATGTTTCACTATTACCAAGTCAACAGTTGTTTGGTTGTTTCATGACTTTCATCTCTCACTCTCCTTGTAATTATCATTGACCAATATTGCCACCTAATATTTTTATTTTTAAATGACTTTTTTACTCAAACAAGTCGCTTTTCTGCTTAATTTTTCGAGTAGATTTCAAATTTGGAGTTGTTTTTCAATTTGAAACTCTTAAATAGTCCAAAAAGATAGATAAAGTAGTTCCTATTTGAATTCTATTATTTGGGAGAGTGAAACTTTTGTACCGTTCCTAGTTGTTGTACATTAGGTTCCCAATTAAATTTAAGTACATAGTTATATTGACCAATGATGAACAAATAATGCTGTGTTTTTGAAGAACAATTAAATTTAATTTAAATATGTGTTTAAATTAAATTATGGAACATAATACACTACACTTAAAAATTGTATCTAAGTTTTATCTTATTTGGAATTAGAAGAAATAATAATGATTTTTCGCTCTAGCCTTCAGCTCATTTTTTAGGATTGCACTTTCTAGAAAGCAAGTCATTTTCCAACAAATGGAGCATAGAGGTGGAAAACAAAAATAACATTAACAAGAAAACAGAAAAAAATTCATAATCACAAAATAATAAATAATGGAAAAAATATATTCAGCAGAAGAAAATAATGGCTAAAATATAATTTTTTTTTCCTTCCAAATTTGCTAGTGCTGTCATTTTATTCCTTTAAATTTTAATTGCAATTAACTCCCTGAATTTTCTAAGTTTTCAAACAAATGGCTGACAGTAAAAAATTTCCGGAACTCTACAGAAGGGACACCTTCACAATAATTTTAAATTTAGGGCGGTAAATTGCAAATTTTAAAAATAAAAATAGAGGGACCAAAATGATAGTGGGAGTAGAATGTATTTTAATTTAGCCTAATATATTCTAGAGTCGAACTAAATAATTTCTCAAATGAAGAATTATTTGATTTTAATTACGCCATGAATGAGGATCTAATAATGCTACCACAAAATGTAAAAAAGTTAAAAACAGAAGAAAAAATTGGAGCGCAACACATCCTCTAAGTCTGAGTCAATTTTCTTCATTCACACAAGATAAATATGAGCCATCCATGCCAGTGAAACCACAATAACAGAGAGACTTTTACCTTTGAGACTATTCACTGTTCAAGCAATTTCCTATTTCAAGGATATAACCAAAACTGCTTTTAAATGGAGTGATGGGATTGAGGTAGTTTTCAATCCAACTTAATGCCAGAATTTAGATCTAAATTGGCTAATAGCTGTGTACAGCTGGTACAAGGATGGAGTTAGAACTTGGAATTGGGAGGGTGGGTTTTTGTTGTGTGGGCGTTGGATAAAGAAAAATATATTTTGTTTAAAACTTTTTAAAGGACCAGGTTATTTGTTTTGGGTAATATATGTTAATTAGGCTTTTTTTTTTTTTTTATAGTTTTACTATTGATAATTTTTGTTGTTGGGCTTTTTTTTTTTCTTTTTTTTTTTTTTTAGTTTGTATATTTTGTTTTAGATTTAATCTATTAATTTTTAATGGAAAATGCTAAATCTACAAAATTTTTACAAAAATTGCTAATATGGTGAGTGATTATTGGTAAGTAAAAAATGATGTGACTGTGTGAACCAATAAGAATTTGCTAACTCAATAATTTGTAAAAATGTTGTAAAAATCTTTGTGGCTATAACACTACTTTTAAAAGAATCAATGGTATTGTTAATGGGGACAAAGTGTAATTTTATTGAACAAAATTGCTAAAATTAGTACCTATTAATATGCTAATATTTTAAATATATATATATTAGGGGGGCAATGCCCCCCAAGTCCATATCTAGCTCCGTCCCTAGCTGTGTCAAAACATGTGTTTATTAGAGATGTAATCATTGCAAAAATAAATAGAAAAAGTATAGATACAATCTGCTAGAGAAGATCACGACTTAAAGAAGACTCTCACTCGAGCGAAAATCCAAGTTAGGCATAAACTTCACTAATAAAGATTGCGAAAACTAGTAGCCAAATTTTTTTGGTTTCTTCAAATTGATAGATAGACGACTTTGAGGAAGCCCAAATCTCCACATTAGGCTAGCTAACAATTTAAACCATTGGAATCAGTTCCTGCAAAATATCAAGCCAAATTTTTCAAATAGCACAATTTTAGCAAAATTTTAGGAAAAAAAAGCACCCCTACAAAGTTATTTAGTTTAGAGTTCAAAAAATGTTCTACATAACTAAATAACTTTGTCATGATGCATTTTGGCTAAAATTGTGCTATTTGGAAAATTTGGCCAAAAAATCATGTCTATTTTAGCATAAGAACATATATTTTCTATTTTACATATTCACTTTTTAAAGCGTCTTATATCAAATTATCTATTTTATACTACATTTAATTAAAATATCAAAACTTTTTTTTTATTGTTTATCTTTCTTCACACACAATAACCACCATTCACTCTCTTTCTTCATTCTCAGGATATAAAAAACTAAATACAAAATAAATAGTGTCAATGCAAATTTACATGGTTACCATAGCAACTATTTATTTTTGTACTACTTTGCATAGGCCTAATGTGGGTGAATTTTGGGGATTGGTTGGCTAAGTGTAGTCATTTTTTCTATTATAAACATCTAATTACTTAAAATTTTATTTATAAGTTTTATTGATTTATTGTCAGTATTTGAATTTATACAAGAAAAAATTACAAATAGATTAACATAAATATTAATCTATATATTACTAAAAGCTGAAGCATAACGTTTAATACTGCTGCTCTCACGTTATGCCACATCAGTTGTCACGTTTTTTTTTTTTTTAAATATAATTTTTCCTACAATTTTAAAATGGTTTTTACAATTTTCAGTCCTATAAATGCAGTGCACTACTTATTTATTTACTTCCACTATCACCCTATAATAAATCCAGCCCACTACTTATTTATTTACTTCCGCTATTACCCTATAATAAATCTATATAATTAATTCAACCCACCTCTTATTTATTTAATTCCACTATCAAGCCCAACCCAAAGCCTTTTTAGTTTAGTTTTAGGATTTTGGGTTAATGTGATTTAGTTTTGTTTTTTAAATTTTTTTTTTTATTCTCTTTGATTGTTAAATGTTATCCTATTGCGTTCTAAAGAATTAAATATAGCATATAAAAATATAATATTATTCTATTATATAGCATGATTTGGATAATTTGATATTTATTCTATTACATAGCATGATTTTTTATAGTGCTCAATTTAGATGTTAAACTATGAGACTTTACTAATTTTTGTTTATTTTCTAATCTTTTGTGGTGGACAAAGTACTCTTAATAGTTGTATTAGAAGTACTCTATAATGTCATTCATTTAAAGAAAAGCAAAGGTTAGCCAAACGAAAATAATCGGATAGGTGACAAATTTTAACTTTTGCAATTTTATTTTTATTATTATTATTTTATAACAATGCATGTATAGAAATTTAATTCTTAGATTTTGCTAATAATTGTTTTTTTGATAATATGTTTTGGGTGACCGAAATTATAATTTCTACAAAGAAATAACCTTAATAGATTATCAAAAACAAATTTTTATCCTAATATTGGTTTAATTAATTATTGTTAAGTTTTATTAATTTTTTTTAGTTCACATTTTTTTGGTGTTTTGGATTGTTCTTATATTACATTTATGATTGTTCCTATAATAAATAAAAGGAGAAATTACACTTTGCCCACCTGTGATTTGTCCAAAAAACACTTTACCTACTTGTAGTTTAAAAATGGCACTTTGCCCACTTGTGATTTGATTCGTTAACAAAATGTTATCCACCTCTAACCCTGCCATTACTCTTAACACCAATTCACTCAAAAAAAAAAAAAAAACAATAGCAATTGAATCAAAACTCTTTCCTTTGAGAAACCATAACAGAGTATGACTCGCAATTTCATAACAGAGCATATCTTGCAGTTTCCAAACCAACCTTTTCACACACACACAAATGCTGACCCAAGAAAATGTATAACACAGATAACAGCAAAAGTTCTTTTCTCGTTCTTGGCAAAAAATGTATAGCACAGACCCAATTTTTCATAAAATAAAAATAAAAATTCATTAACAGGCTACACATTGAGATAACAGCAGTCATTGATCTGCTCTGTTTTTGTACGTGTATGAAAAGTCAGCAAAGGTTGTAAATATGAGAAAGCGCCTTAGATATAGAATTAGATGGTGAAGCACGACAATACGTGGTGGGTGGAGCACAAATATTGGATCAAAACTCCAATGAGAAGTCAGCGAAAATATATAGCACAGAGAAAAAAAATCATGTATTAAATATAAATATTAATATTAGCAACGTGATGTGTTATACCATGTTGTGTATGCTAGAATGGATGCGGAAGAGAAAGCATATAATAGGAACACCGAGAACACGAGGGTTACGTGGTTCAGCCTTGACGGCCTACATCCACGGAGGAATCCCTTAAGGGCTACATCTTTATTGTGTATAAGAGTGTAGTACAATAATCTTGTGTTACAATGAACCCTAACATGAGTATATATAGGCGACTAAACCCTAGATTACTAGTACAAGTAGGAATGGGCTTGGGCCTATTACATTGGGCTAATATGTCTAATATATATCTCTAACATATAGCACATACTCAATTTCTCAAAAAAATCTTCAAAAATGTAATCTACCAGCAATAAGCTGCAAATCTTCAAAAATCTTCAAAAAAAACTTCAAAATAAATCAAGATTACAGTAGAAATCTGCCAGCAATTAAATATATATATATATATATATATATATATATATATATATCTACCAGCAATTTTTGAAAAAGAAATCAAGAACCCTAATTATCAAAAACTTACCTGTGGTTTAAATCAAGAGAGAAAATCTTCAAGATCCTTCACATGGGTTTTGATCGGGCTGCCAACTTCTCTTGATGCTGAGAGTTTTAAGTTTTTGTCTTGATGAAGTGGATCACAATTTGGAATAGGGAGTGTACATGTACAGGGAAACTTTTTTTTTTTTTTTTTTTTTTTTTCCTTCAAAGGAAGGAGTTTTGATTCAATTGCTATTGTTTTTTTTTTTTTTTGAGTGAATTGGTGTTAGAGTAACGGTAGGGTTAGAGGTGGGTAATGTTTTGCTAAAGGGTCAGACCACATGTGGGTAAAGTGTCATTTTTTAAACCTTAGGTGGGTAAAGTGTTTTTTAGGCAAACCATAGGTGGGTAAAGTGTAATTTCCCCTAAATAAAAATATAATTACGAAATACATTACTCATTATTAGATTAGTTTAAATTATAAATTTTTTTTAATAAAATCACCATAAAAATAATTATCACGCGCAACGCGCGGGTTTGTGACTAGTTTTATCTAATAATGAAACTAACCATAACTCATCATAATCAAAACTAATTTATTTGAATAAATAAAACATTTCCATCATTTTTATCTAATAACAATTATTTTTTTTTATCTAATACTGATTAAAATAAATTTGATACATAGCATAAATTCAACTAAATTAGATTCGTTTAGCATGATTTTCTTTGGGAGACCTATTGGTTTAAGCTTATTGATAAACTTTCGGTTCCTTGAGTCTAAACTGTTAGTACTTAGTAGACCACCCTCGAGAGTTTCTAAACATTCTTCTCTATGAGCCTTAGCCATGACATTTTCCTGGAGTGTTGTTCATCCAAACTAAAAATAAAATAAAATAAAATCATAAACCTCATTTAGTGAGTTCATTGGTAGTAATTTTAGTATGCAATTGTGATGGGTGATCACACCATAATATGGTGTGTCCTCACAAGTGCAATGACCCAACTTAGTGGATAGTGTTGCTTGGGATTGATGTATTTGTTAATACTAATCTGTGCAATGCACGAGTTAGATTAATAAAAATTAAAATTTTATTTTGCATGAAGAGACATCAACTTGAAAATGAACAGGAAAAAAAAATTAAGTTCAAAATTACAAACTTAATCTCACAATGCCATTTTAAAAAAAAAAAAAAATACACTTTAATAATATATAATTGTATAAGAAATACAATTAGAGGAAGATTATTAATTAGTCTCATGCAATTCATCTAAAAGTAATAAAGTTAAAATAACTAATCTATACTCTTTGAAAGGCACTGGAAGAACATAATATTCACTTCAGTGACACATTCACCTTTTTGAATGGATGTAAAATCCTCAAAATGTTAAATTTGCTCAATAGAGACTCACCAAAGTAAGAAATGACACACAATTCTTGAATCTAAGTCATACAAAATGTGCAACATATGCATGCAACAATAACTACAAAGGAAATTGATCATGCAAGAATACATATTTTACATCAAGATTAAACTCAATTTCCACTTAAAATTGAAACTTACCACAAATCCTAGCATTAAAATTTTTGGAATCTCATAAAATAAGGCTAAACCAATTAACCAAACAAATGGATTGTAGAGAACAAACTTTAAGGTGCATAAGCTATCTTGCACTTATGTTATATGACTATTTAATAATCCTATCAGATCTTAATGATGCTCATGATCCTCTGTTTTATTAAATATGTGTAAAACATATAGGTTTAATAAAAACTAACTTTTGGTCATATGTTTGCATTAGCTTCAATTCATTCTCCAATCTACATTAGTTCACTTGTAGAAAGTTCTCTAAACAAACTTTATAAACAAAAGTGATATATAGAGAACATCATAATAACATATAATGACAAAATAAATTCCTACTAACACCTTAATCACAAACAACACCATTAAGTATGATACAGACACTGTGATCCAATACTCAACTCCATAACCATATTTATCCACAATTCTTAAATTTTTTTGGTATGTAATCTTGTTTTTCCTAGAACTCTTCCTTGGCTGCATCAAATCAATTTGCTCTGTACCAAATTTTTGCACAATGTGCAGTGCATTTTGAATTTTATTGATACTAATATCATTTACTAGTTATTAGTTTCCTCCAATATTTCAATAATTTTTCTTGTAATGTAATCTTTAGTATTCTATATTATACATAAAATAGAAAGACAATAAAAGTAGTTAGTGATTTGATCATATTATATGTGTTTGAAAATTTAAAAATTGCATGATATGTTAATTAATATAGCTAGGCATATTTCTTGCCTAGTCAACAATGTTAATATCATTTTGATAAAATGAAATTGCAAATATCCTTCAATTATATTTTTTACATTCTTGATTGTATGTTATGATTTTTTTTTTCTTTTGTTAGACTTTGTTTCAATTGTTGCAAAAGCAACTAAATTTGAGTTAGAATATCATATTTCAAATCAATTTTTTCTCATATAAATCTTAGAAAAATGACATCAAAATTTCATTATATTTAAATAATTAATGTATCACTTAAAATAATAAAAAAAAAAAAAATGTGTCCATCATATTAGTACTTTTTCTAATTACATAGAATAAATACTAAAGAATTGAAATGAGTTAGGGAATCTAAAGAATTGAAATAAATTTTATTGAATTCATAAATATTTATTTTTGTAAGGGTCATGTTTTTATGTAATTAAAATATCCTTCAACAAAACACACTTTATATTATTAGTATTATTATTCCAATTAAAAATAATTTCTTATATAAAATATATAAAAATAAGCACATAAAATTCCTTTCATATAAATAATTAGTACATAACTATAGACAATCAATATGTGTATTTATTCCATTGGCTAAATCAATAAACTATAACTTGGATACAATATAAATTTTGTCATGTGAGAGCCTAAATAAAGAGAATCTCAAGGTATGTGTCACATATATAAGAAACTTAATGTTCTCTCATATTAGACAGTGGCGAAGCCACATTGGGACCCAACGGGGCCTTGGCCCCCCCAAAATATTTGAAAAAATTAGTATATATATAGTAGAGTTATTTTAATAAAGAAATGTTATATTCACAATATTTTTACAATAAATCTTAAGTGGTAAGTTATTATTGGCTATTACGTGTGCGCAAAAAAGTTATTTAGTTGTGGATTAAAATTAGAACTAATAACAACTTACCACTTAGGATTTATTGTGAAATTGTTATAAAAATATTATAGAGGTAGCACTTAAATAATTTTCCTCCACTACATAACCATGTGTGTGGTTAAAATACTTCCTGCAAAAGCAGGTGTGTAGCTGTGTAGGCTACTCTCACTTTCTCATATTTTTATTTGTTCTTAAAATATTAAAATAATCAATGTATCATAACATCATAGATGTATATTGATAATTCCTTGGATATCAGTAGGTTGACGAGACTTGAACGATGATCTTTGGGCTATATCCTGTAACACAAGAACACTGAATCAGAGGGGACCGGTGGGGACCGGCCAAAAGTCCTCCGATGATGAAGTTAGTTACTTTTGAACTCTCTGTAAGGAAGGAGTATTTTCTTAAAATAATATTGTCTGAATGCCCTTACCCTTCATCGAAGAATCCTTATATAGTATGTGTGGAACGGTTATCTGTTTAGTAACCGTTCCCAATGTCGAGGAGTTCGGAGAATTGGGGGTAACTTCCATAACCGCTATGGAAGTTACCTAGGTTGAACGGGCCGTTCCAAGGTGATCTCGTTCGTCTTTTATTGAAGACGGACGAGATCATCTTGGACGGCTTGCCCCTGCCTGAATGATGATGAGTAAGATTCCCATGAGGTCTCGTCTGTCCAAAGACGGACGAGATTAGCCAGAACGCTTGGGACAATCACTTCGCCTGTTTGATTTGTCGTAGCTTGTCTTTCGTTGGACGAGACATATGGATGAGTTATGGAGTTGGATGTTTTTTGTGACACCATCAGTTGCCCCCTCATCCATGTAGGTCGTCCAATGAGTTGGGTGAATATAATCGGTTAACAAATCAATGCACCACGTGTCACCATTTTTTTTTTTTTTTTTTTTTACTGGCGACTGATCCCGTCGATTTAGTTTTCCGAGGTAGATCCCACGTGTCATTCTCGTATTGGTAGAGTCGTTTCAAATTCCCAGGTCAGCATCCTATAAATAGTGGAATGCCTCCCTTAACCCTTCTCATTTTAGAGATTTTCTTCCTTGACATCCATCGTCTAGAGCCTCGTCTAGGAGTTCCTCTGTGTCTAGAGTCTTCCGTCTAGAGCCAGGTATTCTTCTTCTCTCCGTCTTTAGGTTCTAAGTTTCTTGTCAAAAATGCATGTTGCTTCTTCGTCCATTGATAGTCTTAATAAGGCAATAGACGAGTATTATGAGGACAGTAGTGATAGATCTAGTTCTAGCAGTGCTAGTGATGATAGTGGAGGAAGCACAGATGAGAATTACTCTTCTGGGGCCCCTGGGTTCCCTATTGAGGTCGTCCAAGAACAACTTAGGAGAGCTTCTGGCTCTCAAGCTGGTTCCCCGTCCAGCGTGCCTCCGTCCAATCCGACAGACGAGGAAGAGACCGTCTTTAGTTGCGCAATAGGCCTCCATTCTAAGACGGATGAACAAAGATTAAATAGTCTTAAATCTTGGTATCAAATTCCAGACGAGTTTTACCCTAGGCTGCCCGTCCGTGGAGAGTGGTGTTGTGACCCACGTTTTGGAATAGGCGTCTATGAATCTTATTTCCTAGGTGGCCTTAGGTTTCCTTTAAATGCCTTCGCTAGAGAGTTATTAGTCAAGTTAGGTTTAGGTGTCTGTCAATTTAATCCTAATGTGTGGAGATTAGTTATCTCCATGCAAATTTTGTGGAGGGAAGTTTTTGGTGGGGACCGTCCTCTTACTGTGGACAAGTTTCTTTATTGTTATAAACCTTCTGCAATAAGTCAATCTGAGGGTTTTTACCAGTTCACTGCTAGGGGGAATGATTGTAGGTTAATCAAGTCCCTAGCTTCATCTGATAGGAAGTGGAAGACGGAATTCATCTTTGTCTCAGGCTTCTGGGTAGGGAACCCTGTGGATATTGGCAAGGATCCCTTTCCTCCTTACACTGGGGACTTAGGGAACCTTCATCCAGAAGGTACGCCCCTTCCCCTTGTTTATTTTTATCCTTCTTTCTATTTGATCCATTTACAATTTCTAACCTTTATTTACTCATTGTGTTGTAGCTGCTAAACGTCCGTCTTTGAGCAAATTCCATCGTGACCGCGTCCACAGGGCTCGTCTTCATACAGACAGGAGCTTTCGTTCTCTTGTCACTCTTAGACGTCTAGCCAAATGGGGTTTAGGTCCTGAGCCGTCAGACGAAGCTATTGCACATGAGGTTACTGTGCGCAAAAGTAAGTTTTCAGCTAAGTGTTTTTTTTTTTTTTTTTTTTTTTAAGTATACATTCCTGATCTGTTTGTTATCTCGTTTTAGGAATGTCAACAATGAAAGAAAACAAAGGGAAAGAAGTTGTAGGTGAGGGGAAACGTCCTGAGGCTCAGGCCCAGGATCGTCCTGAGGTTCAGGTACGTCCAACGGCTAGGGACAAAAGGAAGTTCTTGCCAAAGAACATTGATTTGGAAGGGCTCCCCAGTCGTCGAGACAAAAGAGTTAAGCAGGGCTCGTCCAAGGTTGTTAAGTCCAAACCCTCACAGTCTCAGCCTTCCATTCAGGTAGTTGATGTGGACTCGTCCACTCCGGTTGAGTCCACTCCGTCCAAGACTCCTCCGCCCAGAACTCCTTTGTCCAAGCCAACTGCGCCTGGCTCGTCCCAGCCTTCTACGAACATCATTGAAAATGAGGATTTGGCTTGGGAACGTTTTCAATTGGCAGTCCTGGACGAGGACATAAACATGTGTTATAACATGGGCTTGAAGGAGTTTGAGCATTCTGGCGTCCATGACCTCTTTAAGGTATGTTAATATTTCTCGTGCTTGCTCAGTTAACGACCTTTCTTCATTTAACCATCCTATGTTGTTTTATCTATTCATAGGCCATGTCAAAGTTTATAGCAGCGTCTAGACAGGCAACAGAACTGGACAAAACGAGGGTCTTGTTGGAGACGAGAATTCAACAGGTGAATGCTGACTGCAAGAAATGGGCTGGGGCTGCTGCAAAAGCTAAGGAGGAGGTCAATGAGCATAACAAGCTGATCGAGGAGCTAAGGACTGATGCATTGGAGAAGGATACCCGCATTGATCATTTGCAAAAGGTGAACGACGAGCTGAATGCTCATCTCTCCAAGGCAAAAGAGGACATTGTGGCTGAATTCAAGTCGTCCAAAGTGTATACGGACACTCTGGATCGCAATTATGCAGCTAGTTTTGAGGATTTCAGAATGGATGCTATTGAGAACTTCCCTGAAGTTGACTTTAGCTCAATTAAACTTAACCTTGCTGCTGCCACAAGCTCTCTTCTTCAGACCGGCTCTGATGACGTCAATGTGGAAGACGACGCCAGCACTCAGCCACCCCAGGACGAGCCCAATGTCAATGCTCCCCCTGCTTAAGGACGAGACCTTTACACTTAGAGCAGTCTTTGTTTGTTTTTCTTTTTTGTTTGGTTTTTGTTTGGTCCTTTGTTTTAGGACCTTCTTTATGTAACAAGAATACACTAGCCTCGTCCATGGTTTTAGGACGGGGCTTTTAAACAACCATTTCAGTTTTTTGAACTAATCGAGGGTTTTTGGACGTAGGACGTCCACCCTTTGAATGAATGAAGTTTTATTTTCTTTGCATGGACGAGTGATCTCATTTTCTTTGCATGGAAGAATGCTGTTACGCTATTTTAATTCATCCCAGCTTTAGCTCGTCCATGGTGAAAATACATATTCTTCATATATTATGTTAGTCTAACTCGTCTTTGCAGGTAGTATTTTTATCCAGCTTAATTCGTCTTAAGACTCGCAAGCTGATTTTACATACCATCCTACTTATTTTGCCTAACTTTTTCCTCGTCCAGAGTTTGGATTGTTTCAGTTGGCTTTTGATTCTCACCCTTAAGTTGGACGAAAATGTTGACTTTGCCTCGTCCATGAGTTGGACGAGTATATTTACGGTTTTTTCCTTGCTTTATTCAAGAAAATTTAGACGTTACATCTCTGCGTCCAGAGATTTTATTCGTCTTGGATCTTTCAATCCTCTTGAGAGTTGGCTTGGACGAAAATATCATGGAGATGTAAAATTCACACAACATTTTGTACATAACATAGATATTGTTTACAGATAAGGCACATGCACACTAATGCCTTTTTATTTAATAAGTACATACTTCATAACTTCATCCATAACCATGACACAACCATAATAAGTAATAAGGTAGTAGTTTCAAACTTCAAACACAAATAGCATCAAACATAAGTAGTATCAAACACAAACGGCAACAAACATAAGTAGGACGTAAGTAGACAGACAAGATCCAGGCTCGTCCATAGGTTCACTTTTACTGATAGTACCTCCTCAGGTGCTCCACATTCCAAGGATGTTCCAACTTTCTCCCGTCCAGGGCCTCCAGGTAGTAGGATCCTTGCCTTTCACAGTTGATAACTCTATAGGGTCCTTCCCAGTTTGGGCCCAACTTCCCATGTGCTGGGTTTTTGGTTGACAAAGAGACCTTTCTCAGGACGAGATCTCCTATGTTGAAACGCCTTGGCTTCACCATCGCATCATACTGCCTAGCCATGAGGTTCTTGTACTTTGCTGCCCTGTGTTCTGCGTTTGCCCTTATCTCGTCTATTAGATCGAGGTTCAGACGGAGTTGGTCCTCATTATCCTTGTCTTGATACTTCATCACCCTGTGATTAGCCATATGTACTTCTGCAGGTATGACTGCGTCGCTTCCATAGGCTAGCTTGAAAGGAGTCTCCCCTGTAGGGGTTCTCACTGTGGTCCTGTACGCCCATAAAACTCCTGGCAATTCATCCGGCCATACTCCCTTTGCCCCCTCAAGCCGAGTCTTGATGATTTTCAACAAGGATCGGTTTACAACTTCAGCTTGGCCGTTGGCTTAGGGATGTGCAGGCGAGGAATAATGGTTCTGAATTCCAAAGTGTAAGCAGAAGTCCTTGAAGAGTGCATTGTCAAATTGTCATCCGTTGTCAGACACCAATACTTTTGGTACTCCAAATCTGCATACAATGTTCTTCCACACGAAATTTTTCACATTCTGTTGTGTGATATTTGCCAACGGTTCAGCTTCCACCCATTTGGTGAAATAATCGACGCCCACCACTAGAAACTTCATCTGCCTTGTGCCCAAAGGGAAGGGACCCAAAATGTCTAGTCCCCATTGTGCGAAGGGCCACGGTGCCACCATCGGGGTGAGGTATTCCGATGGTTGCCTGGGGACGTTACTAAACCGCTGGCACTGGTCGCAGACCTTAACATATGCTTTAACATCAGCTTGCATGTTTGGCCAGTAATACCCTGCACAGACGACCTTATGGACAAGTGATTTGGCTCCTGAGTGATTGCCACATGCCCCTTCATGAACTTCTCTCAGTACATAGTTTGCTTCATCCGGAGCTAAGCACCTAAGGTAAGGTTGAGAAAAGCCTCTCTTGTATAGCACTTCATTCATAAGGACGTATCTAGCTGATCTCACCCTCAACTTCCTGGCTTCGTCCTTCTCTTCTGGTAGTCGTCCGTCTTTCAAGTATGATATAATGGGGGTCATCCAGTTTTCTCTGCTATCCACCTGTTGTACTTCCGGGACATCTATACTTGGCATATACTGAACTTCATCTGATTGGTCCATTGATTCATTTGCTGAGGCTTCTTTTGCTATAGTATCAGCTTCCACGTTCTCCTCCCTTGGGATTTGAACGAAGTCAGCTTTTTCAAATCTTTTCACAAGGCGCATCACCCTACTAAGGTATTTCTTCATCCGTTCTTCCTTCACTTCATACATCCCATTTACTTGCCCCATGATCAGTTGAGAATCCCCCAGGACACGTATGGACTTGGCTTCCACAGACTTAGCCAGCTGTAACGCCCCAAAATCATAGGAAATAAGAGTTTATTTAATCTGAATAATCCATAAAAATATTAAATAAAAGAAACTAGCAACCTTGAATCTGATTACAAAAGTCAGAGCTCTAATTCACCAAATACAAAATATCCTCAAAATAATTCTCCAATACAAAGTTTAATGCCATAAAATAATAATAAAATCCTCAATTCCACAAAAATAGTTTGTAACTTCTGTCTCCCAAGAATCTCTACTCCAGTAATCCACCTAATGTATCTGTAATGGGAAATAAAGGGGGGTGAGATAACTCAATAAGTGGAATTCACTAACATTGGGTTGTGGGAACAAACCTTTCAAATAAATAATTCTTTCAACAGATTCACAACTTATAACTCACCAATATTTTGTCATCAACTATTTCATGTAAAAGAAAATAATATCTTTATATTGTGAGCCATCATAATATATATATTGATACCATCACATAAACAACTTCCTAGGCTTTTCTCGTGGTCAACGTTTACACCCCGTTGATAGGGTTGTGCTATCCCCTTTTTGGGACTGGAACCTCCTTTCATCCCATTTCTTAAGGATGGCTCCTTTGGAACCTAAAGGTATACTCCCTTGCTAAGGAGCTTCCTTTTGGATCCTCAATATTATACTCCCTTGCTAAGGAGCTATCAAATGTGCACTGTCCCCTTTTGGGACCGTCCCTTGCTAAGGACTAGCTGCAGCATGATTGTCCCTTGCTAAGGACTAAATACCATACTGAGCTTCTAATCACGACTTGCCATAGGTTTTCAAAACATATACAAGATACTCACATAAATAATCCATTCAAGATGCTCACAAAATAATCCAATCATAATTCTCGAAAATATAAGGATATATCGCACATACAAATTTAAATAAATTTAGGTTGTCCCACAAGTTTTTCACAAAACGAATAATTAATGTGCACATCAAGAAATTATTAAATATCCATTTATATGTATAGAATAACAATATATCTCTTATATATATATATAATAGTTTAATAACCAACAATGTTTGGGAAAACCCCCAAAATTAGTAAACACCACTTACCTCTTAGTTGCAAAAATAAAGGAAATCAACCTCCCTTGAATCACAACAATTCAGTAGAATTAGAACCTAGCAATACCAAAAATAGGTTCATCAATACACAATTTCCCACTTCAAAATTTATTTTCACACTTAAACGGTTTTATCCTAAACAATATTAAAATATCCAAAATCCTCCATTTATTCACTTAACTATCAAATTTACTATTGGAAGCCACGTATTGTCTTAATTTGTTGTTTAGCATTCCCTCTTGATGCCACTGGATGTCCATTGACTCTAACCATTATATATATAATTATATATATTCAACTTAACATTGAAGGCCACGCGAGATTGCTTTAATCCATCAATCTAGTGCTAGAATGCTCTCTTGATGCTGCTAGGCATCTACCGACCTTAATATTACATATATATAAATATATATATATTACATATATATATATATATATTAAACCAAAGTAAAAGCTACATAATCAATCAAAGCTTGGACCATGCTTAGTAGGGAATAGCATGGCAATACATGAGGTAGCATGGCAATACGTGATGTAGCATGGCAAACGGTCAGAATGTATTTAGTATTCTTAGTTTTTCAGCCTCAATGTTGGACTTAGAACTACTAGATCACTGCAGCTATATAAACAATTGCTATTATAATATTGAAATCATC
This sequence comes from Quercus tomentella, assembly GCA_028535165.1. Classification (NCBI taxonomy): domain Eukaryota; kingdom Viridiplantae; phylum Streptophyta; class Magnoliopsida; order Fagales; family Fagaceae; genus Quercus; species Quercus tomentella. The sequence continues at coordinate 81,054,349 of JAPQVY010000068.1, forward strand.
ACTCCAAGGACCCAAAATCTATTACACGTTGAACTAGTGTGAATGCATAATAACCGGTCAACAATTGTGGCTTAGTGTGAATGCAATAACATAAGCATTCTTTTCACGGTGACCAAGTCCACACCTATTACTCTATTTGGCTCAATTTCAAGTCTGTATCCCTGCCTGACATATTGACCAATCTTTATCTAATATAATACAATTATAGGAAACCCTTTCCTATTAGTATAATGATAGTCTAGGTTCCAATCAATTGCAAGCTATTGACCATACAAACTTTTTAAATCTTGAGCATGAGAAAAATCATACCTGAAGACTCCCACCAACGCCACAGTGGAGAAAGGCAGAATTCAATTGTCGGCTGAAGCAAAAAGAAATCCCATCAGAAAAACACGTGTGACCTAAGAGGAAAAAGGCTAGGGTTTTCAAGGCCCATATATATACTTATGTCACCTCATTTGGGCTTCATATTCCATAGAATTTATCTTCTTTTTAATACCTTAGGCCCAAATTTATTTAATCCATTTTAATTATAGGCCTCCATTAAAAATTTACGTATAATAATTTAATTGGTATCAAATTATGGGGTGTTACATCAGCCCTTTGAGAAGGGCTTCATATTCGACTTCATTGTTAGTTGCTTGGTACTGTAGACGGACTTTATGTTTCAGTTTATCTCTTTCTGGAGATTGTAGGACCACACCAATTCCTCCTGCATGCCGTGTAAACGAACCATCTACGTGGACGACCCATCTCTTACTGTCTTCTACTTCATTATGACTTGGGGTAAACTCCGCAATGAAATCTGCTAGTGCTTGAGCTTTTATGGCATGCCTTGGTTGATACCTAATGTCAAACTCACTGAGCTCTACAGCCCACTGGATTAATCGTCTTGCAGCTTCCAGTCTATTCATTGCCTTCTTGAGCGGGTGATCTGTCATGACATTAATGACATGTGCTTAGAAATAATGCCTCAGCTTCCTAGAAGCGGTGATCAGTGCGAAGGCTAATTTCTCCATTTGTGGATACCGTCCTTCCGCTCCCTTCAATGCCTTGCTTGTATAGTACACAGGTCTTTGTACTTTATCTTTCTCTCTTATCAATGCTGAGCTCACAGCATGCGGGGTTACTGCTAGGTATAAATATAACTCCTCTCCCACCACCGACGGACTCAACAGCGGTGCCATGGTAAGGTATGCCTTCAAATCTTCGAAAGCTCTCTGACACTCGTCGGTCCATTCGAATGCTTTTTTGAGAACCTTAAAAAATGGCAAACATTTATCAGTAACTTTAGAGACAAACCTGTTAAGTGCGGCAACTCGTCCAGTAAAGGATTGGATTTCCTTGGTATTTTGTGGTGGCTTCATGTCCAATATTGCTTGAATTTTATCTGGATTTGCTTCAATTCCCCTGTGGGAGACCATAAAGCCAAGGAATTTCCCTGACGATACTCCAAAAGCACATTTGCTAGGATTCAGCTTCATGTGATACTGTCTCAGCGTGTCAAATGTCTCCTGCAGGTCGTCTAGATGCTTTCCCTCGTCTTGACTTTTCACCAGCATGTCATCTACATAGACTTCCACATTCCGCCCAATCTGCGAACAAAACATGTGGTTGACCAACCTCTGATATGTCGCCCCCGTGTTCTTTAAACCAAATGGCATTACCTTATAACAGAATAAGCCTTGATTGGTGACAAAGGATGTCTTCTCTTGGTCAGCTTCGTCCATCCTTATCTGATTGTATCTCGAAAAGGCATCCATGAAGCTAAGCAATTCGTGGCCTGCAGTTAAGTCTACTAACTGGTCAATGCGTGGCAGCGGATAACTATCCTTGGGGCAAGCCTTGTTCAGATCAGTGAAATCTACGCACATTCTCCACTTGTCATTTGCCTTTTTGACCATTACTACATTGGCCAACCAATCCAGATAGTACACTTCCCGAATGAACTTCGCCACCATCAACTTTTGAACAGGCTTGGAGGAAGGACATACATTCAAACGATGGGTAATGACACTAGGGTCTATACCCGGCGTATCCTCATGGCTCCACGCAAATACATCAATATTTTTCTTCAAAAACTGGATGAGGTCCTTTTTAATCCTCTCTTCTAGATCTGCTCCAACCCTGGTACACCTCTCAGGGTTATCTTCATCCAAGGAAATGTCTTCCAATGCTTCGGTAGGCTCTGCTACAACCTTCTTTTCTTCAATATTCATGGCTTAAACTTGTTCATCCATGGCCAACATGGCCAGGTAACATTCTCTTACTGCCAGTTGGTCCCCTTGTACCTGCCCTACTCCGTGTTCTGTTGGAAACTTGACTGATAAGTGGTAAGTAGAGGTAACAGCTTTCCAACTATTCAAAGTTGGTCTTCCAATTATAGCGTTGTAGGAGGATGGACAATCTACCACAAGGAAGTTCACATCCTTGGTGATTTGTCGTGGGAATACCCCCACTACCACGGATAAGGAAATAGTACCCACTGGTTGCACCTTCATCCCACCAAAACCTACTAGGGGGGAGTTTACTGGACGGAGCTGGTCTCGTCCTAATTTCATCTGCTGAAAAGCTGGATAATATAAAATGTCTGCCGAGCTTCCGTTGTCCACAAGCACTCTTCTAGTTGTGTAGTCTGCAATTAATAAGGAGATGACGAGAGCATCATCATGGGGGTGATGAATTCTCTCAGCGTCTTCGTCCGTGAAGGTGATTGTCTACTCGTCCGTGGACCTTGCTCTCGGTGATCGTCCAGAAAGTTGGACGTTCTGTACTACCTTTAAGTATGCTTTCTTGGACTTGGACGACTGGCCAGTTGAACTTCCCCCTATAATGACTCTTATTTCTCCGAGTGGTGGTCGTGATTCTTCCATCTTCCCTTTCTGTTTCTCGTCCCTGTGGTCTCGTCCAAGGAAACTCCTCAACTTCCCTTGCCTTATAAGATTTTCAATTTGTTGCTTTAAATCGAAACACTCGTCTGTATCATGACCATGATCCCTATGGAAGCGACAATACTTGTTCCTATTGCGCTTGTTGGGATCCCCCTTCATTTTCTCCGGCCATTTCAGGGAAGGATCATCCTTGATTTGCATAAGGACTTGCTCAAGTGGGGCGTTCAAAGGGGTATATTGCTGGTTCCGTGTTGAAGGGCCTAGCTTCTTACTATCTCGGTCTCTCCTTTCTTCCATCTGTCCCTTCTTTGGACGAGTACCTTGCTCGGGATGGCGACTGGGATTTGCGTCCATTCTTTCAGACCTCTTCCTTTTCTTAGCAATGATCGCGTCTTCTGTATTCATAAAATTTTGAGCCGAATGGACGAGTTCGGCCATGGACTGGGGCTCTTTTTCATAGAGTTTATGTATAAACAGATCCGAATTCACCCCATTATGGAAGGCCGCCAATAGGAGCTTATCATCTGCTTCGTCCACATTCAGGGCTTCTCTGTTGAAACGGGTAATGAATGACAGAAGGCTCTCGTTCTCCCCCTGCTCTATTGTCAACAGACTGGACGAGGAACGCTTGTGCCTTTGTCCCCCAATAAAATTGTTAACAAACAACTTACTCAACTCTTCAAAAGAACTTACCGAATTTGGGGGTATTTTGCTGAACCAAACTCGCGCCGGACCCTTAAGGGTGGTAGGGAAGGCTCTACACATTATCTCGTCAGGCACCCCTTGAAGATGCATGGTGGTCTTGAAAGTGGCTATATGATCAAACGGGTCACGTGTTCCATCATATGAATCCAGAGAAGGCAACTTGAACTTTGATGGTAGGGGGTGACCGTTGATGGAAGCCGTAAAGGGGGAATCAGTTCTGTGAACCAAATCTTCTATCGGATTCGCCCTTCTCATATTCTCTTTCATTTCCTCCATAACTCTCTTCATTTGGTCCATTTCTTCCTTCAAGTGTGATACCGTTCGTGAAGTGGTGCCTCTGAACTGACTTCCAATTTTGGTATTCTTTCTACCTCCATGACTCTGTGTTTGTCCTCCTTTTTCACGTTCTTCACGTGTCTACCTCCTCATATTAATCTCCATTCTTAACTCTTGGTTTTGGCGAGTCAACTCCGCCATAGCGTCCGCCATAGATTGTGCATGTTGGACAGATGATGCCTGCATGACCGGTGCAGACTGGCGATCGCGATGTGGGTTGCTGCTTCCCTGATGGCCTGGGCTAGTAGCCCTCGATCTAGTCCGAACCATCAACCCTTTGTCACGGAGAAGTAAACTGTGAAACAATCTCTTCCCACAGACGACACCAACTGATAATTCCTTGGATATCAGTAGGTTGACGAGACTCGAACGATGATCTTTGGGCTATATCCTATAACACAAGAACACTGAATTAGAGGGGACCGGTGGGGACCGGCCAAAAGTCCTCCAATGATGAAGTTAGTTACTTTTGAACTCTCTGTAAGGAAGGAGTATTTTCTTAAAATAATATTTTCTGAATGCCCTTATCCTTCATTGAAGAATCCTTATATAGTATGTGTGGAACGGTTATCTGTTTAGTAACCGTTCCCAATGTCGAGGAGTCCGGAGAATTGGGGGTAATTTCCATAACCGCTATGGAAGTTACCTAGGTTGAACGGGCCGTTCCAAGGTGATCTCGTCCGTCTTTTATTGAAGACGGACGAGATCATCTTGGACGGCTTGCCCTTGCCTGAATGATGATGAGTAAGATTCCCATGAGGTCTCGTCCGTCCAAAGACGGACGAGATTAGCCAGAACGCTTGGGACAATCACTTTGCCTGTTTGATTTGTCGTAGCTTGTCTTTCGTTGGACGAGACATATGGACGAGTTATGAAGTTGGATGTTTTTTGTGACACCATCATATATGATTAAAATATATTATTTTTATCATTTTATTTATATATAAAATAATATCACATGTATTTGGTTGTAGTTATAGCTATTTTGAAATTTGAATGATTGTTTGTCTTTTATTTAAAAATCTTTAAATTATTAGTATTTTTTAAAATTTTAGTCATTATATTTAATGGGTGATAATTTAATTTGAAAAATCTAGGTTCATGGACAAGTTTAGGAGTTGGTAATTCAGAAATAATACACTTTTGGGTTTTGATTATTAAATTGTATGTACATTAATATGGATATAATTAATATATACACAGAAATAATTAATTGTCTAATTTTATGTTTGGCCCCCCAAATATAAATTCTTGGCTCCGCCACTGATATTAGATCTTTGCTTATATATATATATATATATATATATATATAGCCAACAAGTAAACATTCAAAGGGTTCTTTGGAGTACCAAAGTTCCAATTGTTATGAACATGTTCGTTCATGGAAAGATTATAGAATTTGAGAGAGGCGAATGGGATATTTACTAAGGTAACTACTAAGAGTATATTTTACAAAGGTTCTAAAAGTCTAGACTATTGTAATTGTTCATTCTTTAGTAAATTTTTCAATGGGGTTGGATACCCTAAAATGGTTTTTCATTTGAAGAGTTTTCAAAAGTTTCACTTCATCACTATGTTCTTTATATTGCTTTTTTTTTTTTTTAAATAGTATTTTGATTTTGGTGAGACTTACTATGATTGTGCAATCTATCAAATTGTTAACTTTGTACTTATCTGAAAATAAATCCAGTAATTCTTTACTCCACTGCTTAAATTTTTGGGTTTTAAATCAGAATTTTCACTGACCTCCACAAGTTGATAAATCTCAAATACAACCCAACCTACGGTACCTCTCTTCAACCCAAGTTACCCAACCACTCAAAAAATCAATTTGAGACATCCAGTTGGATTAGATTTGTTTGTAAATGGCTAAATGCACAGCCCTAGAAATTTGTTGACTTCCAATGAATCTTGGATTAAACATCACCTCCCCAGAATAAAAGGGTATTAGGTAAGCTTACTGCTGGTTCAATCCCATAGCATTTTTTAACTAAATTTACTAAAGATAGAGAGATAATAGTACCTTTTTTTTGGGGGTAAAAAAAATTGCATATCGCAGTACATATTATCCACATGAAAACTGATGAAAAACAATGAATGTTAAAACTTGCGACAGAAAGATTACATGTTACTTACCCCCAAACAAGAATCCAAAACCCAGATAAAATTTCTAAAACTAGAACTTGTTCAATTATAAATTAACAATAATCAAGAAAATATAACTCAATGATTCAGTTTTCGAAGAGTTGATGATCAATTTTAAAATATATAAATAAATTATTAAAAAAAAAAAATAAAAAAAAAAAAAAGAGCATTTGATCCGGAGAGAAAACCAATGTATATTTTAAGCAGCGACTCATAGTCTTTTCAAGTGCCCAAAGTGGTACCAACTTCTTGTTTTAAAAAAAAAATAATGAAACAGGAAAGAACGTCCTATCTTCCATCTTTATTTGCAAATTTTCAACCACCATGACACACAAAAGAATAATCTAACTACTCAAAATACAGAAGAGACATTACTTATTGCTTTCCCTTGGAGCTTAAAAAACCCCGAACAGTTTGGAAAATGCTCTACATTGTCGCTTTCCAAGTGCATCACTACCTCATTCATTTTTTTATACTCTTAAATCTGAAGCCTCTATCAATTCCCTTCTATTTGGTCAATGATCAAACTGTACTACACCATAAAAAAATATAAAATAAAATATAAAAAAAAAACCCTCAAAAAAACAAAACAAAAGCATCTTTTCTTTCTCTCTTCCTTCTCTTAAAAACATTCTCTTTTTTATCAAACACTATGACTATAGGAGAACCAGAACCAAACCACCCCACCTCAGATCAAATCATGGATTGGCTCAATACAGGTACAATCTTTCCAGCTTTCATGGATGATTCTTACAACTCAGGATGGTGGGATGAAAGCCAAAACATAAGCCAAGATCTAATTGACACTAATTCTACTCTCACCTATCTCACCAACGACACTGCCAATATCACCACTTCCACACAAAGTGATGATCCAACCATCACCAATCATCCATCACCATCTGATTCATCCAAGAAAAGAAAAACTGCCTCTGACCCACTTCCCAAACCATCTTCAAATCATCATAATCATCATCGGAAGAATCACAGCCGTCGGATCTCCCTGCAGGCAGAGGGTGGAGATGCAGCAGCTGCAGTTGATCAAAAAGTTGTGACAGTCAAGAAATCAGTTGGAAATAAGAGAAGTTCTAATAAGTCTACAGGAAATAACTGTCATAACGGTAACAACAACAACAACAAGAAGGAAGGCAGATGGGCTGAACAGCTCCTTAATCCTTGCGCTGAAGCCATCATGAAGAACGACATGTCAAGAGTTCAACACCTTCTCTATGTCCTTAAGGAGCTCCGTGATGCAAAGGGCGATGCCAATCGCCGCCTCGCTTGGCACGGCCTTGAAGCGCTGACAAAACACATATTCTCCTTTTCATCTTCTGCCGCTTCCTCCTCTAGTAGTACATCATCAATAGACCCAAAAGTTCTTACTTTTGCTTCCACAGATTCACGTATCTTCCAACAATCGTTGCTCAAATTCAATGAGGTAAGTCCTTGGTTCGCCTTTCCTAACAACATAGCAAACGCTTCTATCCTCCAAATCCTAGCTCAAGAGCCTAACCGTTCGCGCAATCTTCACATTCTTGATATTGGGGTCTCACATGGTGTTCAGTGGCCAACACTGCTTGAGGCCTTGAGTCGCAGGCCAGGAGGGCCGCCTCCATTAGTCCGTATCACAATCATTGCACAGACTACTGAAAATGATCAAAACAAAGAGATGCCATTTTCGATAAGACCTCCAGGTGATAACATCTCCACTAGGCTTCTCAATTTTGCCAAGCTCATGAATGTTAACTTGCAGATCAACCGGCTCGATGACTATCCATTCCAATGTCTAAATTCGCAAGTCATAAACACGGTCTCTGATGAGACCTTAATAATTTGCGTGCAGTTTAGGCTTCATGGATTGGATCACAATGCCCCAGATGAAAGAACCGAGTTCTTGAGAGTGGTAAGGAGTATGGAGCCGAAAGGTGTGATCCTAAGTGAAAACAACATGGAATGCAGCTGCAACAATTGTGGGGATTTTGTGAAGGGGTTCCCACGACGAGTGGAGTATTTGTGGAGGTTTTTGGACTCAACGAGCTCAGCTTTCAAGGGGCGAGAATGTGACAAGAGGAAATTGATGGAAAGCGAGGCGGCTAAGGCATTGTCCAACATGGGAGTGATGAATGAAGGGAAAGAGAAGTGGTGTGAGAGAATGAGAAGAGTTGGGTTTGTTGGAGAGGCTTTCAGAGAGGATGCTATTGATGGAGGTAGAGCTTTGTTGAGGAAGTATGATAGTAATTGGGAGATGAGAGTTGAAGAGAAAGATGCTTGTGTTGGATTATGGTGGAAAGGGCAGCCAGTTTCTTTTTGTTCTTTGTGGAAGTTGGCTACAAAAGACATTGACAATTAAAACAGTAACAGCTTTCTATTTTGCTCTTTTCTGATATTCCATGTAAACTTTTAAGATTATTAAGCTACATATATATATGTGTGTGAAAAGGCTGATTAGGTAGTCTTTGCTTCTTGCAATATGCTTTATTTGTTTTGCAGCTACTTAGCTGAAAAAATTATGCAATATTCTTGTTCAAATCTTTTGAGGACACAGAATAGATGAATTCTGAAAGAACTCCTTGACTATTGTAATTTTAGAACTTAAATTGTTGTCCATCTTTTTTCTTCAATAAAAATTGTACTTCCTATCAAGAAGGACGTACTCTGAACGAGCATAATAAGGTTCAGTACAATCTGAAGGCATGCGCTCTACTTTATGTCTTTAATTTAAGGGTTGAGCTTTCACGTTTCCTCTGCCCAAATCCCAACTTGCAATAAAATGCTGAATTTCTAAGTGCATTATGGTGAGCATGACACATAAATGAAAGTGCCAGCATATAAAATAAGATCTAAGTAATAAGAAATAAATCTCAAGTAAGTTGTAACACCGACCATCCCACCAAAACAAATGAATGAGAATAACACATTTGGCATAGAACTTTTTGACATATATTCAACTTATTCTCAAGGTAGTGTTTGGATTCAACTTATTTTGCGTCTGTGTTTAGTCATTTCACGTTTCCTTCTTCTTCTTTTTTTCTTCTTTTTTTTCCTACACGCGTTTCAGCTTTAGGGGACAAAGTTACTGTTTATACACTATTCACGAGACCCAAATCCACTTTATTCAGAAAAAAATATTAAAAATAAATCTCACGGTACTAGCTACACATTTAAAAATTATTTTGCTACAGTATTTTCAGTTTTCAGCAAAATAAGTTGTATCCAAACAGATCCTTAAGTGTTTCTTTTTCATTTTTCTGTATACATTGTGTTCTCCAGCGATTGTAAGTTGTAACACCAACCATCCCACCAAAACAAATGAGTGAGAATAACACATTTGCCCTGGAACTTTTGACATATATTCAAGTATTTCTTTTTTCATTTTCCTGTATACAAAGTAGACAACTGGAATATTACAGGGGCCCAGCGGTACCTCCTCAGGTCATGCAGCTTGATTACTATCGCTAGAACCAGTTGGACCGCTTGAAAAGCCATTCAGAATGCCCATTATAGAGCACAGAGTTTGAAAGATGAGGCTTGGACCACTTGAAAGGCCAGTGAAATACCCCTAGACTGATCTTTACAGCCAGATTTCATCAAATTCGCTTCTTCCATCAAACCAAAGACCCAATCACACACAAATTATATTAAACAACCCTTTAACAGCATTCTTTATAATTCTAGTCAGTTTTCAAGTCAGAGAAAGGGGGAAAGAAATTAAATTTACAAAATCTACAACTCCCAACCTGTTATAGAATTTGAATTTTTTATAAGTCAAGTCTCGATAATCAATTAAAGCAATATGCAGCACTTTGCTAGGTATATTCACATTAGATGCTCCTATAAACCTAACTTTCACCCCAAAAAAAAAAAGTTTACTGTACCTCTTTAGAACTCTTAACCTCATAAACAAAGAGACCAATCATTACATGTCACTTTGACAAATACAGTGACTCTCCACAAACTCCTCATCACAGTGTGCTAATTCCAGAAACAGTAACTCTTTTCCTCAGGTATCATATATCCGCAATGAGTTCCGTATTTCCTGCCTACAAACAGGGCACTTAGGTGTGGATTCACGTTCAACTGAGATAGCACACAGTTGGCAACACACTAGGTGCCCACACGGAATGAATGCAGATCGCCTTCTCCTCATCAGACAGATCACACACAACTCTCCGTCTGAAACATCTCCTGTCTCCTCCTCTGATGCAATCTGAGTGTCAGCATCAGGACTAGCAGCCTGGCTTTGTTGCTGGAGCTGTCTATTTTGCCTCCACTCTTTCCATCTATTCCAATTCCTGAAGACAATTATAAATCATGTATTGAAAAACAATTAGTTTTGATAATGATCAGATCAATGCTTTCTTTCTATAATTAACCTTGTTTCTAATACAGGAATGAAACAACCAACTGAATAAGGCATTAGTCTGATTACAGATCTGAATCCTCTCCATTTCTCTTTGAAATGGAGTGTGTCCATTTTATGTACAGGATCTTTCTGAAATAAATCAAGGGTGTAGGCCATGCCACCTCAATTAAAAGCCAACATCTCAACCCAACAACTTAACTAGAGCAACTTTAACTGTGTTAAGTAAACTAATGTTATATATATATATATATATATATATATATATATATATTATAAGCCTGTGTTAACTCAGCCAGAAGAGGGTACTTATCAGAAAATAAACCTCAGCCAGATAGAGGGGAAAAGACAAGGGTGTCTAACAAAATAAAATCAGCGAGATCTCAGATCTCCATCTCTTTGGGCTACTATCTGATGCCCAGTTCATATCGGGTGGAAGCAATGAAGACAGAGGCATCGTAGTCGGCGGAGGCTGGTAGTGGCGGTGGTAGACTGTTGATGATGGTAGGGCGACGGCTGTTGTTTGAAGCTTAGCATATGAGCTTCTTTCCCTGAAAAAGGTTTTCATTTTAAGTTTCTGGGAAAATCTGGGTTTGATTGCATATGAGATTGGTCTTTTTTTTTTTCCCTTTTCTTTTGGTTCCTCTACCCTTCTGAGTTCTGAAACTTCTAATTTCCGAAAGCACAAGAAACAGATAACTACTCTCTTAGTCCTAATAAATCACCGTGGGAAGCAAAACGGTGATTTGGTAAAAAATTTGTTTCTAATTCTTAGGGGCTTCACATTTGCTCTCAAAACCCATTAGACTTACCATTCATTATAAGAAAAGAAAGAATCTTTGGATCATTATTGATATTTGATAGCAGTAGCACTAATTCAATAATTGAAGGCCCTTTACCAATCCATTGTTGTTTATGGTGACAACCTTCAACATGCATTGCCCAAAGCAGTTGCAGAACAAGATTTTCCCCTCAAGTGGAGCTTCAGTCACATGAATGACTCCAACCCTCATATGGATTCTGATTAACTTCCACTTCAAGAATCACCCTCTAAGCTTGGGATAAAAAATGCCATAAATGGGCATCTGTCTTTTGTATAAATTTATGGAGAACAAGCAGGTAGTAGTCATCACCTCCAACCCTTACAGACTGGGCATCAGATAGGAGCCAAATGAGATGGAGGTCTCTGGTTGTTTTTATTTGAGTTAGATACCTTTGTGACCTTGTCTTTCCCCTCTCAGAGCAAAGTTAATTTAACACATGTATTTTTTGTTTTTGTTTTTTTAAACGGTTAAAGTTACTAGAATTAAGTTGTTGGGTTAAAATTTTGGCTTTTAAATGAGGTGGCATGGCCTACACCCTTGATTTATTTCAGAAAGATCTTGTCCATAAAATGGACACTCTCCATTTCAAAGAGAAATGGAGAGGATCAAGATCCCTGATTACAGCTCTTCTTAAGAGGGATAAGACATTTGGACTACATTAGAAAAAGAAAAATGTATTGATTCTGTTTCATGCTAGTTTGAATGTCGTTAAATCTATGTAAAATAGAATGATGATATTTATATTTTAGGGGCTTTATCAAGAAGATAGATAAGAATGAACTTTAGCCAGGACAGAAGATATCTAAAGCCTGACCTTTGTATTTTGGTATCTAGATTGTATTGCCCCCATAGTACATTCCTAGTGTACTCAGGTTTGCTTCTTTTTTTAATAAAATTTTTGTTACTTATCATAAAAAATAAAAATAAATAAATAAAAAATATAGCATGCTAAAACTATCATACCTCATAACTGCGTAGCCAAGTATACCAATTGATACGGAACCAAAAGCAACACCACCCCACAAAAGTATTTTACTCCTGAAGGCAAGATTTACAATCATCTGATCCTTGGTCAAGTCAGATCTGCAAAAGACCATTGTGACACCAATTATTCCACTTAAAGCAGCGCCTCAAAGAACAGGTAAAAAAATGCCTATAAATCACTTGAACAGTTGATACAAAAGCAAAATTCAAAACAGAAAGTGCAAAAAGATATGGAAACACATATAATAATGGTATCCAAAGTGGTTTCCTGTTCTAAAACCAAGGTACTAGCCAATTGATTAGTTGACATTTTCACAGACTACACATCATCCTCATTTACCACCTTCAAATTAACAGGTAACAGGATTCAACTCATTTAATTTTATTAGAACTCCAAGATGCAGCACTATAAAAAATCACATTATTGCCACCTGGATTTCCTTGCCCAACCACAAAACCTAACAGAGCTCATTCAAGAATGATTTCACTTACAAAAAGTAAGGAAGATCCTTGCATGACTTGATCTCAGGAACTCCATTTTTAAAACTGCACATGCCGACAGCAGTAATATCCTTTCCTAATGGAAGGATTTTCTCTTCATCAAGCAGACCAACCTTCGAAAAAGGAACAGGTAATGGTGTCAAACATTTGCAATAAAAATGACAATGTCAAAAAGCCCAAAATAGATGGAAGTGCAAAATGATAGACCAAAATTGATTTTTTTGATACAACATAAAATCAATTTTATTGTGCACAAGTGAAGAAATATTAGAATTTGATTTTCCAAACTCACAGGATATTCATGGCCAAAAAGTGCCTGAAGGAATGTATATGGAGAAGCAGTAATAGGCTGCAGTTGATGAAAAACTGTTGTGAGAGGGAGGCGATGGTTTGAACCATCCATATTCACAACAACAAAATCAGAATGTGGCCACCGACCACCATCAACCAGAACAAAAGGAACCTGCAAAAGGAAACAAATAAAAGAGGCAAGGCTTCACTATCACAAATGCAAAAGAATATCAGATGAAAGGCCCTAAGTTTTATTCAACCAACCATAACAAAGCAAATTCCTCTCCAGATACGTGCACATTAGAGAAAAGCCATGTGAGGTTATGCCAAGCCCAAATATTTGGAAATTACAGGAAACTACCATGTAAAAACACACCAACGTCCAAAAATAAACAAAATAATATAACAACTTCATCTGAGGCTAGTTGGCTTTTCCAAACCACTAGATTAGCCAGCCAAGCCTTCTTGAGGGTATTAGGCTAGCTCTGATTCCCTGAATAAGCTTGTAGATCCTGTTCTAGTGCTTGGCCAATCCAATTAGATAACCTAGCTGACAACAAATCATCTCTAATATCGATCCAACACCTAAAGATCATCTTGCAACAGTACAATAGTATATTCAAATGGGTTACATCTCATCAGTATTATAAACAACCAATCGGTTTTTGGAAATAGCATTCCCATTAAAAACACACACACACATTTAATATAAATAAATACCTAGAAGCCTTAAAACATACATTTGTAACAAAGTATTGTACAACCAGTAAATTAACAGTCAATTGCTATTACAACAAACAGCTCAACACTACTATCACTTTATGACTTTATGTACGTCAAAGTTTCAATAGTGAAATGATACATTTTCATGAACTAACAAAGATGAGATATGAATTTAGATCTTAAGCTTTTTCTCTTTAAAATTTTTTATGATTGGATGCCAGCTTTAGGCTCTTCTTCTCTGTATTCATTATTAGACTTGATTGATCTTGGTGCTCTCAGAGGTTGATTTTCCTGTTCCCATGTATATTCCCCATGTACTTGGGCTATTATTTCATCAATAAATTTTGTTACATATAAAAAATAAAAATAAATAAAATGATGAGCTATGAATTTACCGCTCTTATTGATGTTGATTCTTGTTCTCTCCGGGATCTAGCAAATATTGCACGTAAATCAGACGGCCATCCAAAAAAGCCCTTCCATTCGTTGTATATACACTTCATCACATACAGTAAAATCACATAATCAATACAACAGTACTTTCACAACCCAGCTAATATTAGTGTACCAAAACTAAATACAACGGAGACAAACATTTAAAAAACCCAAAGCATTTAATCTTTTAAACAGCCAACAGACATTTCTTATCATGGAGAACACAAAAACACATTGCTTTCAAAATTTAAGTAGAAAAGCTAATCACCTTAGGCAATCTACATTTATTCAAAAAAATTGAAAAGTAAAAGCAACAGAAGATAATACCTTCATGATGTTGATGCCCTTATTTTCTTTTCTTTTCACATTAATTTGCAGTGAAACAGAACTAGCAACACTCCTGTTTATCTAATATAGTTTCAAACTACCATACAATATCTCTCCCAATATGTTTCTTTTCCTCTGCTTTTCTCCACATTCTCAGTAACCAAGCAGAATATTAATAATTTTAAAAATAATAACAATAATTCCACAAAACGCTGAAGTAGAAAAACACAGCTCTCTGAGCTCCCTAACACAAACTCATTTGAATCAAATTGTTTCCTTTCATATTGCCACACTTTCTCAGCAATCAAACATGCGTCACAATAAATTTTAGAAACAGAAGCACTAATTAAAAATACAATTTTTAAATTTTTATAAAAAAATTATATAAGGAAAAAAAAAAAAAAAAAAAACTTCAGTGAATTTCCTTTGCTTTTCATCTAACACAGTTTCAAATCACAATTCAATCTCTCTCCCAAAATTTTTGTTTTCCTCTGCTTTCCTCCATTTTCTCACCAACCAAACAGATCATTAGTAAATTCAAGATTTTAATAAAGAATTTTAAAGAAATCAAAAAAGAAACATAATTCCAATGGGCATTGCTCTTAATCTCCAACAACTTCAGTGAAGATTATCCTAATCCAAAGTAGGTTGTTTGAAGTTCCAACAAGTCAATGTGCTGACAAAGTGTGTTGTTGGTTGCCTTCTGTAGGTGGGGATGTTTTGCTTTCATTCTGCCGCTCAGGATGTAATTAGGAGTAAGAAAAAGCCTGTTTTTAGTTTATGGAGTATAGTTTGGTTACCCAGATTTTACCTATCAAAAAAAAAAGTTTGGTTACCCGATTTGGTTTTAAAACGTGCCATTATCATTAATTGGCTATAAAAGACAGATTGGCGACTAGTAATTTTTTTTTCACTTAAAATCTCAGCTTATTTCACCAGAAGCTTATGTACAGCTTTATAAAGCCTCACTTTTTAGTGGGTAGAGCTGTTCTTTTACTCAGTTTCATTTTTAAAGCAAAATAAGCCAAGAAAAAGAGGATAGAATGATGAAGTGGGGATGTAAATTATAGTGGGAATCTTCTGTATGAATTCAGCAGGAACAGAATAGAAACCTACAAGAAGAGTTTGGAAGCAACTGCTTGTCAAAATGTCTACTTGTGACAGAGACATTGCAGCTGGGATTAGGTGGTGTCTTGGCTTGCTATTCATCTAAAAGGTTCTAAGTGAAAGCAGAGATTCTCAATTCCACAATGTTTGATGATAGAGGTGGAGTTGCTGAAGCAAGTTCAAAAGTATAGAACTCTATTCAATTCCGTAGTGTGTAATGTTTATGTTTCTGTTATCTGTTTAAGACCTTGCACTAGTGTGCTTTGTCACATTAAATTCTAACATAGTTTCAGATTACCATTCTATGTATCCTTTTGCGAACAACTTATTTAACTTTTTACTAAAACTATGCTAAAGTATACTTGATTATTTGTACTTTGAAAAAGTGAAGTTTTAAAAAGCTGTACATAAAAGCTAAAAAAGCAAAAAGTTGGCTTATAAGCTGGTGCCAAACAAACACTACATCTCTTCCAATATGTTTATTTTCCTTTGCTCTCTCACTAACCTAACAGAACATTTTTTTTCTTTTTAATAGAAGAACCCTTTTGCCTCTAACCAGTAAAGCCCACGGGCAACTGACGCCACCCACCAAAACCAGTTGTCTAGTAATCCAAGACCCCTAACGAGTTAAGTAATTTATGTTCATGCCCAAGAGCATAACTAAAAAGAACATCTATTCAACATATAATAATGGAGGATTCTCAATTAATATAGCTAAGCTCCTATTGTGCCACATCAGCCACCTGTTTCCCACTATTCCCCTTCATTTTTTTAGCTCTTCCTTTCCACATTATTCCCCACTACCATTACTCTTCCTCCAATCCTTCCTCTTCCTTTTTTGACTATTCTTCTCCCTATCTTCTTGTCTAAGTTAGTCTACTTCTAAAATGGCTTATCCTAAATTCCTAATATATTATCTTCAGAATATTAAGTTATCTTAAGCAAACTTCATAGAAAAATTTATACATTTTCTTTTTATATTAGGGCTTGGGGCTTTTTACACATTGTAATTCCATTCTTGAATTTCATACTTCTATGAGCTTTTCCGTTTGATTAATTGTATAATTTGAGTTTCTTTGTATTCATCATCATGAACATGAAGTAAATTCCTCATATAAATAAAGTTAATTACTTATCAAAAAAAAGTAAAACAAACTAAACACTCTGAGCTCCCAAACACGAATATTGACTTTCTCAGCAAGCAAACACAAATTTCAGAAACAGAAACACTAATTAATTATTGATAACAATAATAATTTTTTTTTTAAAAAAAAAAACCAATTTTCGTTTTTATCCAACAAAATTCTAAACACAATTCGATATCTCTCCCCGTTAAAAAGTTCATTTTCCTTTGCTTTTTTCTACTTTCTCACTAACCAAACAGACTATTAATCAAACAGAAGCTTCTAGAAGATAAATAAAAAAATAGAAAGTAAAACGCACCGTTTGGGTTCGTTGAACGACGACGGCTTTGTCACCGGACTCTTGAGATAAGAGGACATTAGGCTTGAAGGTTTTCCAACTAGAATCGACGGCCGATTTGGCCTCGACGGTGCCACGTAGGACAACGAGTTTCTGATGATGATCGGACGGCTGGGAGGAGGAGGAGTCTTGGTCGTCGTGGGCGGCGAGGATGGAGCGGAGGTCGGACACGTGGACGACGGAGGGAGCTTTGAGGATTTTGTTGAGGGAGGAGGAGGTGGCGGAGAATTTGAGGAGGGAGCGTACGGCGGTGTAGGCTAAGGCTATGCCCAAGACGGCGCCGTCGAAGGAGAGGGCGAGTTGGGAGAGGAGAGAGGCTAGGGCTTGTTCGGGTGAAGACATTTGGCGCTTCGTTAAGGGTAGTCACATTCGGTTATGTGTATGTGAGAGAGAGAGAGAGGTTTTGGAGAGTGAAGAGAAAGTGGGGAAGGGGGAAAAAGTACAGACTGGGAAGAATGGGGGAGGGCGTGTTTGGCCAATTAGAATGAGGAATGTAGGTTTTTTTTTTTTTTTTTTTTTTTTAAATTTAGTTTCAATTGTGTTCGCTTATGATAATAGCTCTTTATCATCAGATCAAGACATTAATCGGTCTTTAGTGTAAGTGGGGATTGAATTACAGATTTCTTATTCAACTATCAAAAACTTTATCAATTAACCTAACTAGAGAATGTGAGTTTTATTATAACTAGAGAGTGTGAATGACAAAAACAAAGTGGAATACTCTCTCCTTTTATTGTAACTCTTTATTAACTTTTTTTTTTTTTTAGTTTATTACTTAAATTTTAATCTCTCTTCTCTATTTTTCATTATTGTTATCAATATCACATTCTCAAAATCATATTAATTGTGATGAACTCATGAGACTACTTAACATATCTAAACAATTTCTCTATTCAAATTTAGAGATTCTCTTAAATATCTATTTAGATATATTCTTAGTTACTTGAGTAATTTCTTTCCTCAAACAAAAGTCAAGTAGATATGAGATGTCACATTTTTACACTAAAAAAAAAGTTATGATGGTTAAAATTGCCTCAACAAATCCCAATTTAAGTCATCTTGATACCTGGTTACACAAATCCCAAGATTATCACATCATCATAAACAAAACTAAGAATTCAAAATTCTCAAAGCTCAATTGATCAGCTACTATCGAACTAGTACCATGGTATAAGTTACCTCAATAGATCAACTAGTGTCGAGCTATCAATCAAGACAGTAGATGCATCACTAAAATGAGAAAAACTTTGGGTAGTTTGATCGTATCAAGACAGACAGTAGATGCATCACTAAAATGAGAAAAACTTTGGGTAGTTTGATCGTATCAAGACAGTAGATGCATCACTAAAATGAGAAAAACTTTGTGTAGTTTGATCGTATCTTCTTCTAGTCTTTCTTGAATAGCTTCTAGAAACTATATACTAAGACTCAAATACATAAAAAAGTGTGTTCTGACTCGAATTTGCCAACATACCAAAATATGACCCTAACAAAACACATTATGACAGTAACTAACAAAGTATTGCCAGTACTTTCCTTTTTTAAGGACAATTAAATTCAATACATCTATGTGCTTGAATTTAATTGGAGAACCTAATGTACAGTACATAAAAAACTATATCTAAGATTTATTCTTGTTTTAAATAATGCGTATCAGTTTCTTGTTTTCTTAAAGAAAAATAGTTAGGGTGATAAGTATTTATGCTTGAGCCATAAGTTGATCTGAACTTCATCAATTATACATACATACATAAATGTATATATTTATTTATTTTTCCTAAATGCTTAATCAACTTCATGCAATTCATTTAAAAGTAATGACGTTAAAACAAATGAATAACTACCCTAAAGATTATATTTGTCTATTTATAGCATTTATGTTTAAAAAGACTTTCACTTAAATTTAGCTATATTGAAGTGAACTAAAATGCTACATTAATGTGACTCAACAAAAACGTAGTAACAATAAATGTTATGCTTAATATTTTAGATATTTGAGATTTATATATATTTTTTATAAATTTGGATTTATATTAGGTGCTTTCAACCCAAACATGTTCTTTCCCATTATGTAAGTGCACAAAAATAGATCAAAGTGGACCAAAATGAATCGAAGTGTCCTGAATGGACTGAATATGACCAAATGGAACAAAGTGGACCAAATGGATAGAATATGACCGAATAGAAACAAGGTGGACTGAATCGACTGAATTGGACCGAAGTAGACATACTGGACCAAAGTGGATCAAATAGGACAGACTGGACCGAAGTGGACCGGATCAAAGCAATGTCGACTGAAGTGACAAAATGGACTAAATAGAACCAAAGTGGACAAAGTGGACCAAATAGGACCAAAGTTGACCGAATGACCTGATTATGAATGAAGTTGATCAAAGTGAACAGAATGGAACAAATAGGACCAATTGGATCAGATAGAACCAATGTGGACTGAATGGACCGAATTTGATTAACTAAGACCGAATGGACCGAATTGGACCAAATAGAGCTTTAGTGGACTTAATGGATTAAATAGGACTGCATATGACCCAATTGGACCAAAGACGACAGAATGGACCAAATAGAATCAATGTGAACCGAATAAGACTTTTGAATATTTATCATTTTTATTGCATTTTTAGGGCTCATATTTCTTATGTTTATTTTAGTATTTTCTTTGTATTTTTTAAACTCAAAATTAAAGAGTTTAGTCCATATATAATAAAATTTCATAATTTTCACCCAAAAATGAAGAAATAATGAATTTTTGAGCTAAACTTGATAATAAAAAAAATAAAAAAATAAAAAAATAAAAACCTACAAAAAGAATCAATTTAAGGCCTAATTAGTCTAAAATGGTCTGAAGGAGGACTGAAATTGACCGAGTGGACCGAATTGGATCAAGTGGAACAAATTGGACCAAAGTAGACTAATTGGACTAAATAGAATTTTTTTTCATTTTTAGGGAGAACTCAAAAAATTTAAGAAAAAAAATTATACATTATATTACAATATAAAATAATTATTTATTCTCACGCATCATGTGGGTCTGCGACTAGTTGTTTTAATGCTAACTCAATTAGGTAACACTTATCCCCATTGAACGTCTTTATAAACTAGGTCATCTACTCATCTGTGGGTTCTAGTTAGCTCAGTTGATAAAATCTCTTGTTGTCAAATAAAAGATCTAAGATTCAAACCTCTGCCTATACCAAAAAATCAATTGGTTTCTTGGCCTGATTAATGATAATGAAGAGCAATCATTGTGGAGCAAACTTCATGGGTTAAATTCAATCGTGTCTATCAAAAATAAATTAAATAGGTCAACTCTATGATTTTTTAGCATGCCATTAACATAAACTAAAATTACCTTTTTTTTTTAATCTTTTTTATTTATTTATTTGGCTTAGACAATACACTTAACTAAGAGTCTTGTAATTCAATTGGTAGGCACATTATGGTGTTTCTAAGACATCCAGAACTCAAAAACACACACTAAAATGAGGCATAACTGGACCATTAAGTTGCAAACTAGCTAAGGAAACTATTATTCATGCCAATTGATTTCTTATTAATTCAAAAAAAAAAAAATGAACCAAGTTCCAAGTACATAAAAATATCTCACCTCTTAATTTTTTTGCTGCCTAATGTCTTCTTCTTCTTCTTTTTTTTTTTTTTTTTTTTTTTTTTTTTTTTTTTTTTCCAGATCTCCTTCAAACTAGGTATAATGTCTTTTCCTGCAACAAAAAAGTTGAAAATTTAAAATTATATTACCTTCGTGGGGTCATTCAAAGAGCAAAAGTTAGCTCCAAATATGTTAGCTATTTTTTTCAACTTAGTACATGACGATTTATAAAACTATATATGTGTATTATTTAAACAAGTCACATAATCTATATATATATATATATATATCTAAAAGCTTAAGCATAGTATTTATTGTTGCTACTCCCCTGTTGAGCCACATTAACGACCACATCATCTACCTATTTCCAACCATAATGTCCCTTTTACATTTTCATCTCTCCACAATTTTCAATCTTAATGTCACTCTTCATCTATCCCTTTCTCTTCTTTTTATTTTTATTTTTACTTCAAATTCTCTTCTTCTTCTTCTTCTTTTTCTTTTTCTTTATTTTGACTCTTCTTATCCCCATTCTATTAATATAAATATGTCATTCTCTCTCCCATTCTATACATATTTTCCCATGTGAAAAAGGTTATTACTCTCTCTTTCATGTTTTATTTTGTGTGAATTTTTTGTTTTTTGTATCTTTACTTTAGATTGATAAATTTATGTGTTCTTTAGAATTCTACTTTGGGTTGATGCAATTTGGTTTTATGTTTTTAAGTTATTATTTTTTTTCTTTTTCTTTTTTATGATTGTTAAATGTTATCATATTACATATAAAGATAATTTACAAGAATATAATGTTATTCTATTATATGGCATGACTTAGATAATTTGATGTTTGACTGATCATGACTATATTTTTTATTCTGATGCTTCTTCTTCTCATTTTTTTTTTCTATTTCTCTCCCGAAAAATGTGATCACTCTCTCTCTCTCTCTCTCTCTCTCTCTCTATATATATATATATATATTATTTATTCTTTTTTGCAACTTTACTTTAGGTTGATGAATCATTGTATTTTTTTTTTATAATACTATTTTGGGTTAATATGACTTGGTAGTGGTTTTTTTTTTTTTTTTTAGTTTTCCTTCACAAGTCTTCTCTCTCTCTCTCTTATAGCTTTTGTTTGATTTTTTTTTTTGGACATAATGCTTAGGTATTTTGGAAATGAGATTTTATATTCATATCAAAATACAATCTTGGCTATGTATTTGAATGTGTCTATCAACTATTAAAATCACCCAAGATGAAGATGTATAGACTATATTTTAATTTTAATTTTTCATTGATTTATTATTTAGATATAACATCAAAATTAAATTATATGAATATGTAAACTTAAAACTGCCTAAGATAAATTTGTGCTCCTTGTTCAGCCAACCCTGACAATTGGTTGGTTTCTGTTACTGGTTCAAATTGCTCTTCTATGTGCTTGTTTGGTTTAAAGCCAATATATATATTAATATTGTTAAAATTTTAAAAGTAGAAGGTAAATAATGAAAAGAATAATAATGTAACCAATGATGTGGAGGATGAGGAGGCTCAACAAGAGCATAGTAACAACAATAAATGCAATATAAAGATCCGGTTAAAGGCAATTAAATCGTAATAAATAAAGTCTATGTAGTCTTCTTCTTTTTTGGTTAGATCATGTTCTCTTTACTTTGTTATACAAATTATTTTCTTTCATTTTGATAGGTGAAGTGTTCAATTTTAGACATAAAGTATACTTTTTTCTACATATTATTTTAAATATTAAATTTATAATATGGTATAGTCTCTTAGGAATGTTTGAGAAATATGCAGTTCCAATCTCATGTATCCATATTAGTAAACAATACCCAATCAATAGTTCGAAACTACCCTTACAATATGAAAAATTATAAATATGATAATCCCTTTTAGGAGACTGAAAATTTTGAATAATATATTTGAAACTTAAATAATTTAGTTGTATAGGAAAAAAATTAGGAAAATATAATGCAAGATAACATAATTTAGCAAAATATGGACCACCTAAAAAATGAATAATATCAATCAAACAAATCCAAACCATAAAATGATGATATATTTTTTGTGATAGATAAATGAAAAGTAATTTTAAAATTTTTTTAATTTTTTGGGAGATAAATTATTTTACAAAATTTAGAGAACAAATTATATATTATATTGTAACTAGAAAATAATTATTTATTCTCACGTATCGCATGGGCCTGCGACTAGTGCATTAAAAAAGTCATATAATTAAAACTACACACTTCGAAGTATCTTTTTAATCACCATATTATGGGTTGGAGCAAAATAACTGCAAGCATATTTGAATTTGAAATTTTGAAACCAAACCTTTTCTGTCATTCAAATATACGTTGCAATATGTACATGAATTGGAAGTTTATGGAATATAAATCCTAACTTCATGCATTAAACTTAGAGCAACCAAAAACCAATTGGTATTTTGGTCGGATGATAAAAAACTATTATTATGAATAAATGTCATAGGTTGAAATCTCCAGAAAAAAAAATTAGAGCAACCTCTTGTTACAGATGCTACAAGACAGCCACTAAACCATTTGGTTCATATAGTACTTATGCCTCTCCTCAACGAGATGCTATCTCTTGTTACAGATGTATCATATATGTGGATTAAGATACAAATATATCATATATTGAAAGTTACTTTTTTCAACTCTCAATTTCAGTTATTGAGAGCAATTGAACATGGCGCTCAATCCCATATATGTAACAGCCATTCACAATAGGAGGCTCCCATGATCTATGGGACCCATTTGTTGGAAGAGAGCTAGCTGCATGTATCTAAAACAAGTGATAATTACTCCTTCTCAATGAGGAGAGTGCCTATGCAAATTGCAATGCCACACCTTGAGGGCGTGATACTCTAAAACCTTAGGCCAAAAAAAATAAAAGAAAAAAAGTTTACTACATGACTAATGTCCCTGTGTATCACCACTAACTTCTATTTCAGTCCTTAGCAAGGCCCGACTGTATCAATCATCATTTAAAAACACATTACTAACTCAAGGCAGGATGGGTAGCCCTGCCTCCATAACACTTTTTGAGTAATGCTACAAACTCAATATGTTTTACAACGTTTTTCACAATTGTCGACATGGTATATTGTGATCTATGCAACATCATTCAAGATGTGGCTTGAAGCAGAATATGATGGTCCAAAGAATGGAACTTTCACAGAACCACCTCTGAAAACCCCAAGTTTGGATTTGTTTGCTTATGACCGTTGTTGCTAAAACATTGTGGTCCCATACAAATAAAGCCAAGACCGATAGTCTGTTGAACTAGGCCCTTGTGTGCCACAATATTCAACCTGTTCGACGCATCCAGCTATTGGAGCTGATCAGCGAGTACATCAAGTTGCACTAAAAGTAAAACTAAAAGGATAAATTCTAATAAACTATCCTAAAGTTTGGATTTATACCAATTATGTCCAAAATTTTTCAAAAATGACCAAGTTGGTCCCTGAATACAATTGGACCCTAAACGGCGTTTAGGCCCGTTACTCATTCTCAAACGCTTTCTATTCTCTCTCTTAGACGCTCTATCTTCTCTCCCTCTCACTCTCTTCGAATCAGTGCCATGAAAACAGTTGTCTAGGAATTTTCAAGCTTTTCCTCACCACCGCTGCTGCTGGTTCCTCGCTGAAGGCTCCGATCGGGTGCTACGGACACTAGCTTTGGTGCTCCACAGCCATGGAAGAGAGAGTTTGAATTTGTGCTTCTGTTTGGATTTGGGTTTGAGTCGAGGTTTGTGTGCCAAACGTCAAGGGAACGAGACCCACGACCTCTGCGACTACCACAGGTAACGAATCACACCGGAAACGCCACCGATCGTTCTCCTCCTTTGTTGGTTCAGGTCTTGGTTGGTTTAGGGATTGGTTTTTTTTTTTTTTTGGGTGACAAAGATTTGGTGATTTTTTATTTGGGTTTGAAAGGTGGGGTTTGGATATGGTCATCTGTGGATCTGTGGGTATTTTTTTTTTAATTTGGATTTTGTCTGAAAATTGGTCTAATATAGTGTTTTTGTTGGAGTATGAATGATTATGGATATGTTTGTATGCTTTGTGATCAGAGATTTTTGGGGGGTTTAAGGTTTTATATGGCTAAGTGTATATATTTATATAATCACTTTGAATAGAACTCAAGACTCAAGAGATATTAGAATTGAACATAAACATTCTGAGAGAGAAGAAAGGCTGAGAGTAAAGTAACAGTCCTTAACAGCGTTTAGGGACCAAGATGGTCATTTTTGAAAAGTTTAGGACGTAGTTGGTATTAGCCTAAACCGGTAGTTTATTGAAATTTATCCAAACTAAAAAGAAATGATATTCAAAATGTATTAAATAATAGTTATGATAGTCAACAAAAGCCTTCGCTGAAAAATTGACGACTAGAGAATTCTCAGTCCATATGCACAATCCTTAGTCAAACCTTTTTTTTGGGGGGGTCTCAACCACAAAAAAAAAAATAATAATAATAATAAAAATGTTCCATGTTAAGAAACCATTTGCACAAACAAGGATGTGCTGAAAAAAAAAAATGTTCAAGTCTTTGATTCTAATCATTCTCTTCTTCAAATTTTGCACTTCCCTTGACACCTTAACAACAAACCAATCCATCAAGGATGGCCAATCTTTGATTTCCAAAGGCAACAATTTTGCCTTAGGCTTATTCAGCCCTGGCAACTCTAGCTACAAGTATCTTGGCATTTGGTATGTCAAAGTGACACCACAAACTGTTGTGTGGGTTGCAAATAGGAACCATCCTATTATTGATTCTTCTGGAGTTCTCACAATCAACCAATATGGAGATCTTGTCCTCCATGACAGTAATAACCGTCCACTTTGGTCTACAAATGTTTCTGGCCAAGACCAAGTGACAACCTCCTCGGTAGCTCAGCTTCATGATTCAGGAAACTTGGTATTAGTCCAGGACAAATACAAAAAGGTGTGGCAAAGCTTTGACTATCCTACAGATACTCAGCTTCCAAACATGAAGCTTGGTTTGAATCTTATAACTGGGATTAACATGTTCCTAACGTCTTGGAAGTCACAAGATGACCCTGGAACTGGAAACTATAGCCTTAAGATGAATCCTAATGGCTCTCCACAATCGTTTTTGTACAATGGTTCAACCCGATATTGGAGAGCTCAGTATTCACCTGGGAATAATGTATTCGCTGCAACAAGCTTATCAGGTCAAAAGTTTTTTTTTGTTAACAACCAAGATGAAATATCTGCCTACTACTCTGATGATGACCCTTCCATCATGACAAGATTAGTGTTGGACAACACTGGATTGTTTCAGAAACTTATGTGGGATGATGGGGTTCATCAGTGGAAGGAACAATGGTCAACACCTAAATATCAGTGTGACAAGTATGGGCATTGTGGTTCATATGGTAAATGCAATCCTGATAATATTAATAGATTTGAGTGCATGTGTCTGCCAGGGTATGAGCCTAAGTCTCAAAGGGATTGGTATCTCAGTGATGGTTCTAAGGGTTGTGTGAGGAAGAACTCAGGGTCGTCTATGTGTAAAAATGGAGAAGGGTTTGTTAAATTGGAGCGTTTGAAACTTCCCGATTCATCAATTGATGCAGCTTTGATAGGCACGAGTATGAGTAGCTCAGAGTGCGAGCAGGCATGCTTGACGAATTGCTCTTGCACTGCTTTTACCAGCATGAATACAGATGGGAAGGGAACCGGATGCTTGGCATGGTATGGTGAATTAATCGACATTATACAGCTTACAGATGGAGGGTTGGAACTAAATGTTCGTGTGGATGCAACTGAGTTAGGTAGCATTCTTCACTTGCTTGCATTTTCTTATAAGTTCCATTCTCTCTTTTTCAATTTCTGAATCATGTTTTCTTCGTACTTTTTTTTTTTTCCCCTTCAGCTAAGCATACAAGGAAATCCAAACGTTCTCTTAGCAAGAAGAGGAAGCTGGCTATAGCATTAGTGTCTATTGGTGTGCCAATGTTTCTGGTATCCTTACTAGCCTATATTTGGCTAGCGAAGAAGAAGAAAACAAAAGGTAAATAAAGTCACTTGTGCATTGTATTGTTCACATATACATGTGTTCGGCTCAGCTATGACAAAATGTCCCATATATCAGGAGTCATTTAGATTAGTCTTCCCCATGATGTGAGCTATTATATAGATCCTGAATTACAAAGTTATATTAAGTAATGTCTCTCAAATATGTTTTGGGACAGTGAAGAGAAAAGTGCACAATCAGTTATTAAATTTTGCGAGTACCAGAGGCTCTTTCGAGGGGCATGAGCTCGAGGACAGTAGTACACATCCAGATTTACCGATTTTCAAACTAAGCTGCATAGTTGCTGCCACTGAAAATTTCTCTCCTACCAACAAACTTGGGCAAGGAGGTTTTGGCTCTGTATTTAAGGTACAACTAGTCGTAAACCCGGACATTGCACATGATAATTTTTTAAATAAAATACTATTTTAGTTTTTTTTTTTTTAAATAGTTTTATCATATTTTTCATAATCTTGTCTATTTTTAAAATTTTTTTAAGTCCTTGTGTATGAAGATTATGATTTTATCTACATATATATATAATTCCATAGTTAGAGTTTGATTAGTTTTAAGTTTAAATTTTGTATTATTATATTTAATTGTTGATTTTATGGTACTATAAAGTTTTCAATGTCCTTTGTATAACCATCTCTATTTTATTTCTTACTCCTCTTGACCAGCTTTTTATTTTCCAAATAACGGTTATTAATTGATGTTTGATTTCATTTCTTTTTTTCTTCTTTCATTTATTTTTTATTACTTTGTATGCTTCCTTACTAGTTGTAAATTTTATGGTTATCAATAAGAAATCGATATCATGGATGGCTTAAATAGTTATAGATGTAGCTACGTTAGTGGTATGTCAAAGGGTTTTTTTTTTTTACAAGGAACTATGAAAGACATTTCTTTAGTTTGGTCTCAATCAATTAAGATATCCATAATATATTAACGGAAGTAATAATGAGCCTTAAATTTTTTTTAATGTATGAAGTGATTAGGCTAGTGGTATGTCAAAGGTTTTATAAAAAAAATTTAAAAAATAATTCCAAGGAAATGTAAAAGGCCTTTTTTTGAAAAAGGAAATTGTGACTTTTTGAATTGTAGAAATATGCTTGTTTTAATCACCTTGTTTATAGATTTCATTATTAAGTTATAAACATCTAAATTAAAGTAAATGAATATATAAATGCAAAATTATATGTAAAGTTACAACCGCACAAAATAAATATGTATAGATCATTTTTTTTTTTAATTCATGAATCATTATTTCACTATTCACTCATAAATATCTATATTAAAGTTTTTTTTTTTTGAAAAAAAAAATCTAAATTAAAATAGATGAATATGTAAAGGTAAAATTATATGAAAGGTTAAAAAAGATATTTTAATTTTTAAATAATGGAGTTTTTAAGTCACCTTAAATGAGAAAATGTTTAAAAATATATATAAGAAAAAATGGAAACAAAAAATGATGACGTGGCTGTTGATGTGGTTTAACGTGAGTGTAGTAACATTAAATGTTACGTTACAGTTTTTAGTAATATATAGATATAGATATATAGATTAATAGTATGGAGGATGTGACAAGATTTAAATGTTGAATAAAATAAGATGAGACGAAAAAAGTGTAAAATAAAATATATAACAATGAATTTCAAATTATCAAAATCATTCTATGTAATATAATAACATTATATTGTTATATACTATATGTATAATGCAGTACGATAATATTTAATCAAATTATCATAGTCATTATAGAATATAAAAGATAACAACATAAAACACAAAACTAAATTGCATCAAGCCAATGTAGAATTCTAATTAATACAAAAATTCATTAACCTAAAGAATTGATGCAATAAAAAAAAAATCAAACAAAAAATGAAAAACAAATAGAGAGAGAGAGAGAGAGAGAGAGAGAGAGAGAGAGAGAGAGAGAGAGAAGTAACTTTTTTGTGTGAGAAAACTATATATAGAATGAAAAAGAAAATGTCAAATTTATAGTAAGATGTTGAGAATAAGAAGAGTCAAAATAAAGCAAGAAAAAAAGGTAGAGAAAGAATGATATTAAGGTAAAAAGTAGTGGGGAGATGAAGAGGTAAAAGGGAGAGAGAGTTTTGGAAAAATAATAATAAAATTAATAGTTAAAAGATATTTTAATTTTTAAATAATGGAGCTTTTAAGTCACCTTAAATGAAAAAATGTTTTAAAAAATATATAAGAAAAAATGGAAATAAAAAATGATGACGTAGCTGATGATGTGGCTCAACGTGAACGTAACAACATTAAATGCTATGCTTCAGTTTTTAGTAATATATAGATATAGATTACAATTCATGAACATTGTTACGTATTTTTATCTGTTTCATATTCCATTACTATAACTTACGTCCAAAGTTATTGAAGAAACCAATAGAGCTTTGTTGCTTTAAAATAATAATCATGAGTAAGCTTAAGTTTGGGTCATGATTGCAGGGCCAATTATCTAATGGACAACATATAGCTGTAAAAAGGTTGTCCAAGAGTTCTAGACAAGGAATAGAAGAATTCAAAAATGAACTTATGTTGATTGCAAAACTTCAACACAGGAATCTTGTCAAATTGTTAGGTTGTTGCATTCCGGAGGATGAAACGATGCTTATTTATGAATACATGCCCAACAAAAGTTTAGACTCTATTATTTTTGGTATGTCTTCTTGCTAAAAATCTTTGCCTTCATGTTTTGCGTTCTTTTATTATATATGTGCAAAAAGGGAAAAAAAAAATCTTTGTAGTTCCTAAATCCACATATTTCAACACTATTACATAATATTTGGTACACACTTGAGCAAAATCTTATTGTAGATCATACAAGAACATCATTCCTAAATTGGAAGAAACGCTTTGAAATCATCCTTGGGATTGCTCGAGGAATTTTGTACCTTCACCAAGACTCAAGACTAAAAATAATCCATAGGGATCTTAAAGCCAGCAATGTTCTACTAGATACCGAGATGAATCCCAAGATTTCAGATTTTGGCATGGCTCGTATATTCAAAGAGGACCAAACTCAAGATAAGACAACCAGAGTTGTCGGAACATAGTAAGTCTAGCACATGTGCAAGACTACACACACTTAAACTTGCATGCTTGAACACATATATAGTTATAAAGCATTATGCAGACGTTAAGATTACCTTTGATACTGTTTATCTGCAGTGGATACATGTCACCAGAATATGTAGTATTTGGACAATTTTCAACAAAATCAGATGTCTTTAGTTTTGGTGTCATATTATTAGAGATTGTGAGTGGCAGGAAGAATTGTGATTCTTATCAGGAGCATCCTTCTCAAAATTTGATAGGGCATGTAAGTAACAAAGAGCCACTATCTTTTACCATTTGCATTCACAGTACATCGCTTTATAAATAATACTACAAACACACAGGTTTGGGAACTATGGAGAGAAGATAGAGCTTTGGATATAGTTGATTCATCGATAAAGGAGTCATATGTTTCTGATGAAGTTTTGAGATGCATTCAAGTTGGTCTATTATGTGTTGAAGAAGAAGTAGTGGATCGACCAACTATGTTTGCAGTTAATCTTATGCTGAGTAGTGAAACAACTCTTCCTTCTCCTAAAAAACCTGCCTTCATTTTTGGAAGTCCTTCCAAAAAATTGGACTCAGTCATAGGAGGAGCTTCTTGTTCTATAAATGAAGTGACAATAACTAAATTTGAAGCTAGATAAAGGTAAAGGTTCTAGTTTAAACAATGGCACATCCTTAGTAAAGTTTTCTCTCTTTGTTTTCTAACAGCACATCTTTTACCAATTTTATTGCACCCCGCTAACTTATGCCATTTGCATGCATGGCACTACGATTTCTCATTGAAAAATGTCCCACTTGTGTTTTGAACTCGTAGATTCAAGTAAGTGGTAAGTAAACTCATAAAGTTAAGGAGACATCTAAACTCTTTTTTGAATTAGAAAATTATAATAATTTAGACACTGAAGCATCTAAGGTATTGCAACTTATCTATATATATATATATATATATATATATATATATATATATATATATATATATATCTATCTAAAAGCTAAAATGTAGCATTTATTGTTGTTACACTCCTGTTGAGCCACACCAGCGGCTACATCATCAATCCCACAAACTTTCTTTTTTTTCTTTTTCTTTTCCTTCCTTTTGCAAATTAACATTTTCCCAATTATTACTCCATCACATAAAAAATAAAAATAAAAACTTAATTTCTTAATTAAGGTTTCCTAACTTTTCAACTTTCTAGTTATGAAAAGTGTTCGATTGCTACTCTATTAGAATTCCCCCCCCCCCCTCCACCCCCAAAAAAAAAAAAAAAAAAAACCCTACTAAGTTTTTGTCAATATATATTTGCAATTGCTTTACCTCACTTCTGCAAATTTGGAAAGTCCATCTAAAGTGAGGGTTTTTTTTTTTTTTTTTTTTTTCCCCATATTCTTTAAGTTTTCCCAATTAATTTTGTTGGTAATGTGTCATCGGAGATCTTAGATCCAACAACATTGGTTCCCATAAACCAACCAAAAAAATCTCTAAGCCATGGTAAAGAATACATTAAAAGAATCACAACAGGGTCTTATTACTATAGTTTATGTGGTTGTTAATCATGGATGAGTACTTTTTCCACTGATCAATACCTCTTATGTGTATTTGTGTGATGTATTCACCAATATGGATAAATAATCCTCTTTGTATATGCATAGCATAAATCAGTTTTGTTGTGTGTACATATTAGTTGTGACATGAATGTAAATGCATAACTTAGTACAAAATATGCTACTTCTATAAATTTGGAAAGTCCCTCTAAAGTGAGTTTTTTTTTTTTTTTTGTTCTCCCCCATATTCTTCAAGTTTTCCAGATTAATTTTGTTGGTGATGTGTCATCGGAGACCTCAGGTACCAACAACATTGGTTCCCATAAACCAACCAAAAAAATCTCAAAGCCATGGTGAAGAATACATTAAAAGAATCACAACAAGTCTTACTACTATAGTTTATGTGGTCGTTAATCATTGATGAGTTTTCGACTGATCAATACCTCTTTTGTGTATTTGTGTGATGAATTCACCATTATGGATGAATAATTCTCTTTGTATATGCATAGCATAATCAGTTTTGTTGTATGTGCATATTAGTTGTGGCATGAATGTAGATGCATAACTTAGTACAAGATATGTTACTCTTTTTGGTTTTGAATGGTAACAAATTTAGATAATTATTATGGGATGCCTTTGCCGTAAGACTTTGCCAAAACTGCAGAATTTGATGTCAATGAAAAAAAAAATTAAATCAAAGACACGTTTAAAACTATATAAGGTAGCAATAGATAACCGAAAAAAAGACTAGGGTAAAAGATTATCCAAGTTTGGACAAAGCCTCAAAATCCATGAAGATCAATTGGATGTGAGAAATTCCATGAAGATGTATGCTTGGCTATATGAAGAAATTGAATTTTGGATATATAAAATATAAAGAAGACCAATTGAATTGAATTGAGTTTCCTATCACAAGTCCTCTCTCTCGTTCTTATTGTCTTGATTTAATTTTTGTTTGAGCTAATACTTAGTTATTTTGAAAGTGAGAATTTGAATTTATATCAAAACACAATCTTGACTATGTATTTGAATGTGTCTATCGGTTATTTGACTAATATCAAATGTAATTTTGTGATGAATTTTGATTATCATGATAATATCTTTTAAGAGAATGAGAATTTTGAATAAAAAATTTGAAACTTAAAAAGTTTAGCTGTAAAGAAAAAAAATTAGGAAAACATAACGCACTATAACATAAATTAGAGGAATATGAACCACCTTAAAATTGATAAATATCAATCAAATACACCCAAAAATAATAGAATAGTATATTTTTTGAGATGGAAAGATGAAAAATAATTTTAGAAATTGTTTTTTTTTTTTTTTTAAGAAATGTTACGTCTACAACGTTTTCACAACAAGTTATTATTGGTAAGTTGTTATCGGTTATAATTTAAACCTATCACTGGAATTACATTTTTTCCCACCAAATCTAACAAAAATTCTTTAGGGCCTATTTTTTTCTAGCTATAAAAAAATTGTATGCCTCTCCTCAACGAGATGCTATCTCTTGTTACAGATATATCATAAATGTGGATTGAGATACAAATATGTCATATATAGTAATCAAAGGTATTGCACCCGAGCCATTTGCTCTCATTCATCTCACAAAATAATTTTACTTTTTTAGTTTTAACTTTTACTTTTTTTAACTTCTTCTAACGTTTTTATTCAATGGTTGAGATTAAAAGTTATTTTTTTCAACTCTCAATCTCAATCATTAAGAGCAATTGAACATGGTGCTCAATCCCATATATGTAACAGCCATTCACAATAGGAGGCTCCCATGATCTATGAGACCCATTTGTTGGAAGAGAGCTTGCTGCATGTATCTGAAAAGGTAGATCATTATTCATTTCTCAATAAGGAGAGTTCCTATGCAACACCTTGAGGGCGTGATACCCTAAAACCTTAGGCCAAAAAAAAAAAAAAATGAAAAAGAAAAAAAGTTTCCTAGATGACTAATGTCCCTGTGTATCACCCGTAGCTTCTATTTTAGTCCTTAGCAAGGCCCGACTGAATTAGCTAATGCTAGCCCAAGATCAATCATCATTTTAACAATACATTATTAACTCAAGGCAGGATGGGTAGTCCTGCGTCGATAACACTTTTGAGTAATGGTACAAACTCAATATGTTTCACAATTTTTTTCACAATTGTTTACATGGTTTATTGTGATATGTGCAACATCATTCAAGATGTGGCTCGAAGCAGTATATGATGGTCCAGAATGGAACTTTCACAGGACCACCTGTGAAAACCCCAAGTCAAAATTTTGCATCCAACTATAGGAGCTGATCAGCGAGTACATCAATTTGCACTAAAAGTAAAACTAAAAGGAAATAATATTCAAAATGTATTAAATAACAATTATGATAGTCATCAAAAGCCTTCGCTGAAAAATTGACGACTAGGGAATTCTCAGTCCATATGCACAATCCTTAGTCAAACCTTTTGTTTTTGGGGGTCTCAACTACAAAAAATAAAAATAAAAATAAAAAATGTTCCATGTTAAGAAACCTTTTGCACAAACAAGGATGTGCTGAAAAAAAAAAGTTCCAAGTCTTTGATTATGACTGAAGTTGATCAAAGTGAACAGAATGGACCAAATAGGACCAATTGGATCAGATAGAACCAATGTGGACTGAATGGACCGAATAGGACCAAAGTTGACCGAATGACCTGATTATGACTGAAGTTGATCAAAGTGAACAGAATGGACTAAATAGGACCAATTGGATCAGATAGAACCAATGTGGACTGAATGGACCGAATTGGATTAACTAAGACTGAATGGACCGAATTGGACCAAATAGAGCTTTAGTGGACTTAATGGATTAAATAGGACCGCATATGACCAAATTGGACCGAAGACGACAGAATGGACCGAATAGAACCAATGTGAACCGAATAAGACTTGAATATTTATCATTTTTATTGCATTTTTAGGGCTCATATTTCTAATGTTTATTTTAGTATTTTCTTTGTATTTTTTTAACTCAAAATTAAAGAGTTTAGTCCAAATATAATAAATTTTCATAATTTTCACCCAAAAATGAAGAAATAATGAATTTTTAAGCTAAACTTGATAATAATAAAAAAACCTGCAAAAAGAATCAATTTAAGGCCTAATTAGTCTAAAATGGTCTAAAGGACCGAAATTGACCGAGTGGACCGAATTGGATCAAGTGGAACAAATTGGACTGAAGTAGACCTAATTGGATGAAATAGAAATTTTTTCATTTTTAGGGAGAACAAATTATCTTCAAAAAATTTAAGAGAAAAAATTATACATTATATTACAATATAAAATAATTATTTATTCTCACGCATCGTGTGGGTCTGCGACTAGTTGTTTTAATGCTGACTCAATTAGGTAACACTTATCCCCATTGAATGTCTTTATAAACTAGGTCATCTACTCATCTGTGGGTTCTAGTTAGCTCAGTTGATAAAATCTCTTGTTGTCAAATAAAAGATCTAAAGTTCAAACCTCTGCCTATACCAAAAAATCAATTGGTTTCTTGGCCTGATTAATGATAATGAAGAGCAATCATTGTGGAGCAAACTTCATGGGTTAAATTCAATCGTATCTGTCAAAAATAAATCAAATAGGTCAACTCTATGATTTTTTAGCATGCCATTAACATAAACTAAAATTACCTTTTTTTAATCTTTTATTTATTTATTTATTTGGCTTAGACAATACACTTAACTAAGAGTCTTGTAATTCAATTGGTAGGCACATTATGGTGTTTCTAAGACATCCAGAATTCAAAAACACACACTAAAATGAGGCATAACTGGACCATTAAGTTGCAAACTAGCTAAGGAAACTATTATTCATGCCAATTGATTTCTTATTAATTCAAAAAAAAAATAAAAATGCACCAAGTTCCAAGTACATAAAAATATCTCACCTCTTAATTTTTTTGCTGCCTAATGTCTTCTTCTTCTTCTTCTTCAATTTTTTTTCCCCTTAAACTAGGTATAATGTCTTTTCCTGCAACAAAAAAGTTGAAAATTTAAAATCATATTACCTTCATTGGGTCATTCAAAGAGCAAAAGTTAGCTCCAAATATGTTTGTAGCTATTTTTTTCAACTTATTACATGACGATTTATAAAACTATATATGTGTATTATTTAAACAAGTCACATAATCTATATATCTATATATATATATATATATATATATATATATATATCTCTCTCTCTCTAAAAGCTTAAGCGTAGTATTTATTGCTGCTACTCTCCTGTTGAGCCACATTAGTGACCACATCATCTACCTATTTCCAACCATAATGTCCCTTTTACATTTTCATCTCCCCACAATTTTCAACCTTAATGTCACTCTTCATCTATCCCTTTCTCTTCTTTTTATTTTTAATTTTTACTTCAAATTCTCTTCTTCTTCTTCTTCTTCTTTTTTTATTTTGACTCTTCTTATCCCCATTCTATTACTATAAATACGTCATTTTCTCTCCCATTCTATACATATTTTCCCATGTGAAAAAAGGTTATTACTCTCTCTTTCATGTTTTATTTTGTTTGAATTTTTTGTTTTTAGTATCTCTGTTTTAGATTGATAAATTTATGTGTTCTTTAGAATTCTACTTTGGGTTGATGCAATTTGGTTTTATGTTTTTAAGTTATTATTTTTTTCTTTTTCTTTTTTATGATTGTTAAATGTTATCATATTATATATAAAGATAATTTACAAGAATATAATGTTATTATATTATATGGCATGGCTTGGATAATTTGGTGTTTGACTGATCATGACTATATTTTTTATTCTGACGCTTCTTCTTCTCATTTTTTTTTCTATTTCTCTCCCAAAAAATGTGATTACTCTCTCTCTCTCTCTCTCTCTCTCTCTCTCTCTCTCTCTCTCTCTCTCTCTATATATATATATATATATATATATATATTATTTATTCTTTTTTGCAACTTTACTTTAGGTTGATGAATCATTGTATTTTTTTTTTTTATAATACTATTTTGGGTTAATATGACTTGGTAGTGGCCTTTTTTTTTTTTTTTTTGGACATAATGCTTAGGTATTTTGGAAATGAGATTTTATATTCATATCAAAATACAATCTTGGCTATGTATTTGAATGTGTCTATCAACTATTAAAATCGCCCAAGATGAATATGTATAGACTATATTTTAATTTTAATTTTTCATTGATTTATTATTTAGATATAACATCAAAATTAAATTATATGAATATGTAAACTTAAAACTGCCTAAGATGAATTTGTGCTCCTTGTTTAGCCAACCCTAACAATTGGTTGGTTTCTGTTACTGGTTCAAATTGCTCTTCTATGTGCTTGTTTGGTTTAAAGCCAATATATATATATATATAATATTGTTAAAGTTTTAAAAGTAGAAGGTAAATAATGAAAAGAATAATAATGTAACCAATGATGTAGAGGACAGGGAGGCTCAACAAGAGCATAGTAACAACAATAAATGCAATATAAAGATTCGGTTAAAGGCAATTAAATCGTAATAAATAAAGTCAATGTAGTCTTCTTCTTTTGGTTAGATCATGTTCTCTTTACTTTGTTATACAAATTATTTTCTTTCATTTTGATAGGTGAAGTGTTCAATTTTAGGCATAAAGTATACTTTTTTCTACATATTATTTTAAATATTAAATTTATAATAGTCTCTTAGGAATGTCTGAGAAATATGCAGTTCCAATCTCATGTATCCATATTAGAAAACAATACTCAATTAATAGTTCGAAACTACCCTTACAATAAGAAAAATTATAAATATGATAATCCCTTTTAGGAGACTGAAAATTTTGAATAATATATTTGAAACTTAAATAATTTAGTTGTATAGGAAAAAAATTAGGAAAATATAATGCAAGATAACATAATTTAGCAAAATATGGACCAGCTAAAAAATGAATAATATCAATCAAACAAATCCAAACCATAAAATGATGATATGTTTTTTGTGATAGATAAATGAAAAGTAATTTTAAAATATTTTTAATTTTTTGGGAGATAAATTATTTTACAAAATTTAGAGAACAAATTATATATTATACTGTAACTAAAAAATAATTATTTATTCCCACATATCGCATGGTCCTGCGACTAGTTCATTAAAAAAGTCATATAATTAAAACTACACACTTCGAAGTATCTTTTTAATCACCAAATTATGGGTTGGAGCAAAATAACTGCAAGTGTATTTGAATTTGAAATTTTGAAACCAAACCTTTTCTATCATTCAAATATATGTTGCAATATGTACATGAATTGGAAGTTTATGGAATATAAATCCTAACTTCATGCATTAAACTTAGAGCAACCAAAAACCAATTGGTATTTTGGTCGGATGATAAAAAAACTATTATTATGAATGAATGCCATAGGTTGAAATCTCCAAAAAAATATAAATAAAAAAAAATAAAAATTAGAGCAACCTCTTGTTACAGATGCTACAAGACAGCCTCTAAACCATTTGGTTCATATAGTACTTATGCCTCTCCTCAACGAGATGCTATCTCTTGTTACAGATGTATCATATATGTGGATTAAGATACAAATATATCATATATAGCAATCTAGGGTATTGTACTTGATCCAATTGCTCTCATTCATCTCACAAAATATTTTTACTTCAATTTTTAACTTTTCGTTATTTACTTCTAATTTTTATTCGATGAGATTGAAAGTTACTTTTTCCAACTCTCAATTTCAGTTATTGGGAGCAATTGAACATGGCGCTCAATCCCATATATGTAACAGCCATTCACAATAGGAGGCTCCCATGATCTATGGGACCCATTTGTTGGAAGAGAGCTAGCTGCATGTATCTAAAACAAGTGATAATTACTCCTTCTCAATGAGGAGAGTGCCTATGCAAATTGCAATGCAATACCTTGAGGGCGTGATACTCTAAAACCTTAGGCCAAAAAAAATAAAAGAAAAAAAGTTTACTACATGACTAATGTCCCTGTGTATCACCACTAACTTCTATTTCAGTCCTTAGCAAGGCCCGACTGTATCAATCATCATTTAAAAACACATTACTAACTCAAAAAAAAAAAAAAAAAGGCAGGATGGGTAGCCCTGCCTCCATAACACTTTTGAGTAATGCTACAAACTCAATATGTTTTACAACTTTTTTCACAATTGTCGACATGGTACATTGTGATCTATGCAACATCATTCAAGATGTGGCTTGAAGCAGAATATGATGGTCCAAAGAATGGAACTTTCACAGAACCACCTGTGAAAACCCCAAGTTTGGATTTGTTTGCTTATGACCGTTGTTGCTAAAACATTGTGGTCCCATACAAATAAAGCCAAGACCGATAGTCTGTTGAACTAGGCCCTTGTGTGCCACAATATTCAACCTGTTCGACGCATCCAGCTATTGGAGCTGATCAGCGAGTACATCAAGTTGCACTAAAAGTAAAACTAAAAGGGTAAATTATAATGAACTACCCTAAAGTTTGGACTAATACCAATCATGTCCAAAATTTTTCAAAAATGACCAAGTTGGTCCCTGAATACGATTGGACCCTAAACGGCGTTTAGGCCCGTTACTCATTCTCAGCTTCTCCTCTCAAACTCTCGTCTTCTCTCTTTCTCAAACGCTTTCTATTCTCTCTCTCAGACGCTCTATCTTCTCTCTTACTCACAACGGTAAAACTATCATCTTGCTCTCTCTCTTCGAATCAGTGCCATGAAAACAGTTGTCTAGGAATTTTCAAGCTTTTCCTCACCACCGCTGCTGCTGGTTCCTCACTGAAGGCTCCGATCGGGTGCTACGGACACTAGCTTTGGTGCTCCACAGCCATGGAAGAGAGAGTTTGAATTTGTGCTTCTGTTTGGATTTGGGTTTGAGTCTAGGTTTGTGTGCCAAACGTCAAGGGAACGAGACCCACGACCTCTGCAACTACCACAGGTAACGAATCACACCGGAAACGCCACCGATCGTTCTCCTCCTCCTTTGTTGGTTCAGGTCTTGGTTGGTTTAGGGATTGGTTTTTTTTTTTTTTTGGGTGACAAAGATTTGGTGATTTTTGATTTTTGATTTGGGTTTGAAAGGTGGGGTTTGGATATGGTCATCTGTGAATCTGTGGGTATTTTTTGGTTGGAGTATGAATGATTATGGATATGTTTTTATTCTTTGTGATCAGAGATTTTTGAGGGTTTAAGGTTTTATATGGCTAAGTGTATATATTTGTATAATCACTTTGAATAGAACTCAAGACTCAAGAGATATTAGAATTGAACATAAACATTCTGAGAGAGAAGAAAGGCTGAGAGTAAAGTAACAGTCCCTAACAGCGTTTAGGGACGAAATTAAGATTAGGGACCAAGATGGTCATTTTTGAAAAGTTTAGGACCTAGTTGGCAACTTGGTATTAGCCTAAATCTGTTTATTGGAATTTACCCAAACTAAAAAGAAATGATATTCAAAATGTATTAAATAATAGTTATGATAGTCAACAAAAGCCTTCGCTTAAAAATTGCACAATTCTTAGTCAAACCTTTTTTTTTGGGGGTTCTCAAGTCTCAACCACAAAAAATAAAAATGTTCCATGTTAAGAAACCATTTGCACAAACAAGGATGTGCTGAAAAAAAAAATGTTCAAGTCTTTGATTCTAATCATTCTCTTCTTCAAATTTTGCACTTGCCTTGACGCCTTAACAACAAACCAATCCATCAAGGATGGCCAATCTTTGATTTCCAAAGACAACAATTTTGCCTTAGGCTTCTTCAGCCCTGGCAACTCTAGCTACAAGTATCTTGGTATTTGGTATGTCAAAGTGACACCAAAAACTGTTGTGTGGGTTGCAAATAGGAACGCCCCCATCAATGATT
Organism: Quercus tomentella; assembly: GCA_028535165.1. Classification (NCBI taxonomy): domain Eukaryota; kingdom Viridiplantae; phylum Streptophyta; class Magnoliopsida; order Fagales; family Fagaceae; genus Quercus; species Quercus tomentella. The sequence continues at coordinate 81,094,666 of JAPQVY010000068.1, forward strand.
CCTCTGGAGTTCTCTCAATCAACCAATATGGAGACCTTGTCCTCCATGACGGTAATTACCGTCCACTTTGGTCTACAAATGTTTCTGTCCAAGACCACGCGACAAACTCCTTGGAAGCTCAGCTTCTTGATTCAGGAAACTTGGTACTAGTCCAGGACAATAACAAAAAGGTGTTGTGGCAAAGCTTTGACCATCCTACAGATACTTTGCTTCCAAACATGAAGCTTGGCTTGAATCTTATAACTGGGACAAACATGTTCCTAACATCTTGGAAGTCAAAAGATGACCCTGGGACTGGAAACTATAGCTATAAGATGAATCCTAATGGCTCTCCTCAAATCTTTTTGTATAAGGGATCTACCCTACATTGGAGATCAGGTCCTTGGCCATGGCCTAGTACGCCACATAAAATAGCCTCATCAAGTGAAAAGTACAATTTTGTTAACAATCAAGATGAGATATCTTTCAGCTACTCTGTTGATGACCCTTCCATCATGACAAGAGAAGTGTTGGACAACACTGGATTGCTTCAGAAACTTGTTTGGGATGATGGTGTTCATCAGTGGAAGGAACTATGGTCAGCACCTAAAGACCGGTGTGAAAATTATGGGCAGTGTGGTTCATTTAGTAAATGCAGTCCTGATAATGTTGATAGGTTCGAGTGTATTTGTTTGCCAGGGTATGAGCCTAAGTCACCGAGAGATTGGGATCTCAGAGATGGTTCTGAGGGTTGTGTGAGGAAGAACTCAGGGTTCTCTATGTGTAAAAATGGAGAAGGGTTTGTTAAATTGGAGCATTTGAACCCTCCCGATTCATCATTTGATGCAGCTTGGATAGGCATGAGTATGAGTAGCTCAGAGTGCGAGCAGGCATGCTTGACGAATTGCTCTTGCACAGCTTTTACCAGCATGAATATTGATGGGAAGGGAACCGGTTGCTTGGCATGGTATGGTGAATTAATGGACATTCTACAGTACACAGATGCAGGGCCAGATCTAAATGTTCGTGTGGATGCGATTGAGTTAGGTAACCTTCTTTCCTCCCTCACATTTTCATAAACTTCTTCATTTCTTTCTTTTTTCAGTTTTTTCCTCCTCCTTCAGCTAAGTATATAAGGAAATCCAAAGGCTCTCTTAGCAAGCAGAGGAAGCTGGCTATTGCATTAGTGTCTATTGTTGTGCCAATGTTTCTGGTATCCTTACTAGCCTATATTTGGCTAGCGAAGAAGAAGAAAACAAAAGGTAAATAAAGTCACTTGTGCATTGTATTGTTCACATATACATGTGTTCGGCTCAGCTATGACAAAATGTCCCATATATCAGGAGTCATTTAGATTAGTCCTCCACATGATGTGAGCTATATTACATAGATCCTGAATTACAAAGTTATATTAAGTAATGTCTCTCAAATATGTTTTGGGACAGTGAAGAGAAAAGTGCACAATCAATCATTAAATTTTGCGAGTACCAGAGGCTCTTTCAAGGGGCATGAGCTCTAGGACAGTAGTACACATCCAGATTTACCGATTTTCGATCTAAGCTGCATAGTTGCTGCCACTGAAAATTTCTCTCCTACCAACAAACTTGGGCAAGGAGGTTTTGGCTCTGTATTTAAGGTATAACTAGTCATAGACCCGTGCATTACACGTGATAATTTTTTAGATAAAATACTATTTTAGTCCCTAGACTTTATAAAGAGTTTTTTTTTTTTTTTTTTTAAATAGTTTTATCATATTTTTCATAATCTTGTCTATTTGTTAAATTTTTTAAGTTCTTGTGTATGAAGATTATGATTTTATCTATTTATATAAATATATATATATATATATATATATGTATAATTCCCTAGTTAGAGTTTGATTAGTTTTAAGTTTAAATTTTGTATTATTATATTTAATTGTTGGTTTTATTGCACTATAAAGTTTTCAATGTCCTCTGCATAGCCATCTCTATTTTATTTCTTACTCCTCTTGACCACCTTTTTGTTTTCCAAATAACGGTTATTAATTGACGTTTGATTTCATTTCTTTTTTTCTTCCTTCATTTATTCTTTATTACTTTGTATGCTCCCTTGCTAGTTGTAAATTCTATGGTTATCAATAAGAAATCAATATCATGGATGGCTTAAATAGTTATAGATGTAGCTACGTTAGTGGTATGTCGAAGGGTTTTTTTTTTTTTCCTTCTGAATTTTCAAGGAACTATGAAAGACATTTCTCTAGTTTGGTCTCAATCATTTAAGATATCCATAATATATTAATGGAAGTAATAATGAGCCTTAAATTTTTTTTTAATGTATGAAGTGATTAGGCTAGTGGTATGTCAAAGGTTTTATAAAAAAAAAAAATTTTAAAATAATTCCAAGGAAATTGTGACTTTTTGAATTGTAGAAATATTATTGTTTTAATTACCTTGTTTATAGATTTCATTATTAAGTTATAAACATCTAAATTAAAGTAGATGAATATATAAATGCAAAATTATATGTAAAGTTACAACCACACAAAATAAATATGTATAGATAATTTTATTTTTTTTTAATTCATGAATCATTATTTCACTGTTCACTCATAAATATCTAAATTAAAGTTTTTTTTTTTTTTGAAAAAAAAAAGTGTAAATTAAAATAGATGAATATGTAAAGGTAAAATTATATGAAAGGTTAAAAAAGATATTTTAATTTTTAAATAATGGGGTTTTTAAGTCACCTTAAATGAGAAAATGTTTAAAAAAATACATAAGAAAAATTGGAAACAAAAAATGATGACGTGGCTGCTAATGTGGTTTAATGTAAGCGTAATAGTAACATTAAATGCTACGTTACAGCCTTTAGTAATATATACATATATAGATTAATAGTATGGAGAATGTGACAAGATTTAAATGTTGAATAAAATAAGATGAGAGGAAAAAAGCATAAAATAAAATATATAACTGTGGGGCCCAATAATTTATGGGCCAGGCCCACTTGCTCATGGAGAGTCCGAAGGCCCAAGCCGAGGAGAGCTATGGACCAAGCCCGATAATAGAGAGCACCAAACAGTTTTGGGATACAGCCGAGGACAGTTCAGTCCTCGGCAGATCCAAAATCCCACCAAAGAAAAGAAAGGGTAAAATTGGTATAGGACTAAAACTCGAAAGAAGATCTAAAATATCTTGGGAAAGTTATCCTTACTAGCCTTCCCAGCTAAGGCTCTGCACCTACCAGAGCCGTATTCTTCAGCTTTATCAACCATCCCCAACAATGCTGGGATTAGACTGATGGGACAAATATCAGTCTTGTAAAGGTTGACCCTACACGTGGACGAAGGACAGCGAACGCAGGCTAGTATAAAAGAAAAAGTAAGCGAGCCAAGGAAGGGGGCTCTCTCCATCCCACCTGAGGAAGAGACTCCATGGGGAAAACACCGGAACGACTCATGCTGATCAGAAAGAAAGCCACCATTGGGGAAACGGAGTAGGACCTTAATGCTCCTCGGATCAAGTCCGAGGAGTCCAACCCCATGGGATGCGACATTATAGGGCTCAAATGTTCAAACCCAACTCCCTTTTTTACATGAATTCCTCTAAAATCAAGGTCGGAATATCGCCCCGTGCCCAACGGTTAGCTTTTCAAGCCCACTCTCTACAAATCATATTGTAAGGGATCTTTCACGTACGAGCCCAACATCCTTATTGGGCCTCAACAGAATCGTACCCTTACAATTGGCGCCGTCTGTGGGGAAGCTTGCGCGTTGGCGCAGGTGGCGTTGGAGTCAACTCTCTAGCAAGCAGAAATTCCTGGGGTTTCCTCCGTCTCCGACGACATACAGTTGCTGCTCCAGCATAAACTTCTACTAGGGGCTACGCCTTGCGGTGCCAAGGGCGTGGGCATCTCTAGGGGCTTCCGGCCTCAAGTCAACTTTCCCCGCCCTGGTATAGGGGCTTATGGTCGAAAAATAAACCAAATAAAAAAAAATCCTACAAGTTTTGGACAGAACCAAGGCCTTGTATGGTCCTCGGACTCAAGCCTATGGGGAAACCAAGTACAAAAGGGAAATCCTACAAGTTTTGGACAGAACCAAGGCCTTGTATGGTCCTCGGACTCAAGCCTATGGGGAAACCAAGTACAAAAGGAAAATCCTACAAGTTTTGGACAGAACCAAGGCCTTGTATGGTCCTCGGACTCAAGCCTATGGGGAAACCAAGTACAAAAGGGAAATCCCACAAGTTTTGGACAGAACCAAGGCCTTGTATGGTCCTCGGACTCAAGCCTATGGGGAAACCAAGTACAAAAGGGAAATCCCACAAGTTTTGGACAGAACCAAGGCCTTGTATGGTCCTCGGACTCAAGCCTATGGGGAAACCAAGTACAAAAGGGAAATCCTACAAGTTTTGGACAGAACCAAGGCCTTGTATGGTCCTCGGACTCAAGCCTATGGGGAAACCAAGTACAAAAGGAAAATCCTACAAGTTTTGGACAGAACCAAGGCCTTGTATGGTCCTCGGACTCAAGCCTATGGGGAAACCAAGTACAAAAGGGAAATCCCACAAGTTTTGGACAGAACCAAGGCCTTGTATGGTCCTCGGACTCAAGCCTATGGGGAAACCAAGTACAAAAGGGAAATCCCATAAGTTTTGGACAGAACCAAGGCCTTGTATGGTCCTCGGACTCAAGCCTATGGGGAAACCAAGTACAAAAGGGAAATCCTACAAGTTTTGGACAGAACCAAGGCCTTGTATGGTCCTCGGACTCAAGCCTATGGGGAAACCAAGTACAAAAGGGAAATCCCACAAGTTTTGGACAGAACCAAGGCCTTGTATGGTCCTCGGACTCAAGCCTATGGGGAAACCAAGTACAAAAGGGAAATCCCACAAGTTTTGGACAGAACCAAGGCCTTGTATGGTCCTCGGACTCAAGCCTATGGGGAAACCAAGTACAAAAGGGAAATCCCACAAGTTTTGGACAGAACCAAGGCCTTGTATGGTCCTCGGACTCAAGCCTATGGGGAAACCAAGTACAAAAGGAAAATCCTACAAGTTTTGGACAGAACCAAGGCCTTGTATGGTCCTCGGACTCAAGCCTATGGGGAAACCAAGTACACACAAGAAAAATTACAAGTTTTGGACAGAACCAAGGCCTTGTATGGTCCTCGGACTCAAGCCTATGGGGAAACCAACTACCTAGAAGAGCCCACAGGGGGTTTGGGCACGACCTGGGCGTTACCTGGACCATAGAATCTATCCGAGGAGAATTCCCCGTTGATAATCAGGCTAACCCCTAAACTACATGGATTCCCCGATCTATCCTCAGATCCTCAACACCTAGAGGATTGATGCCGTATAAGACAATGTGTTGCCAAAAACACACAGTCGAAGTCCCTCACTACTCGGCTACCCTCTCGGGCGAATTATTTAGAGCTTATCGTTCTCGGACGATCGCCTTGCATGCATTATGGAGCACTCGGCCATCATCCCGGTTAGTTTTATGAGTTTTAATTCGCTGGGAATTATCATTATTATGCTTGTTAATGTCGGTAAACTAGAATTAGTAGGTTTCTGTTTCAAGGTTTCCTACTCTAAGTATCAACAAAAGAAAGCACACATGTAGCATCCCATGCACAAAATAATTGTTACAGAAAGGAAAAATATTTAAAAAGAAGTAGATTCATTTTCTATTAAGACAAAGAAACAGTACAGCGTACATTGAAAAGCTGAAATAAGCTTATGCTAAAGCTAACTACATGAGTGAAAAGAAAGATACAAGAGAATGAAGGAAAAGCCGAAGAAGAAGCACAGATGAGAGATTGGCTACTGCTTCAAGACCCTGTTCTTCCTCACTGCTTTTGCATGCCCGTAACTCAGGCAGCAAAAGAACCCAGCTTGGGGCCTGCACCGCTGAAGGAAAGGTGCAGGGAGCCGGGAGTTGAGGAGCCTTCACCAAAAATGTGTCTGCAACAAGGCAGAAGCGCTGATGGCGAAGAACCTTTCTTCTGACACACCAAAATTCTGGCATGAACAGAACCTGCTTCGGATTTTGACTAAAAGAAGGAGAAACGCCTTTTCCCCTCTGTCGAAACGGAATATTCCCTTAAATTTATGCCTCCTTTGCCCGTACCTCACTATTTTGAGTCTCAGGAGGACACGGCGCCTTTGTGGCGGAGAGAGTTCCTTTTCCCCAACCCTCGCCTCAGACATGATATACTAAGGGAGGAAACTGAAGGATTTGTGCGAAGGTAAAGCAATTTTCTCTCCTATTTATTTGAAAGATAAGGTGGTGGCATTTAATTCACGCAGCGTCCCAAGGAACGCCACAGACAAAATGTCTCCGGCTCGATTTCCAATGCCGTCTGTAACCCTGAGATTAAAGGAGCCTCGTGAAGGCGCACCTCGAGCACTGGGACGCCAAAAAGTACCGCGTGACCTAAGACTACGGAAATACCCCCTAATTTATGGGCCCAGTAAATTCGCGGCCCAGGCCCGTTCAGCATAGGGGCCCAGGGACAGAACCAAGGCCTTGCATGGTCCTCGGACTCAAGCCTATGGGGAAACCAAGTACAAAAAAGAAAAACATTACAAGTTTTGTACAGAACCAAGACCTTGCATGGTCCTCGAACTCAAGCCTATGGGGAAACCAAGTACAAAAAAGAAAAACATTACAAGTTTTGGACAAAACCAAGGCCTTGCATGGTCCTCGGACTCAAGCCTATGGGGAAACCAAGTACAAAAAAGAAAAACATTACGAGTTTTGGACAGAACCAAGGCCTTGCATGGTCCTCGGACTCAAGCCTATGGGGAAACCAAGTACAAAAAAGAAAAACATTACGAGTTTTGGACAGAACCAAGGCCTTGCATGGTCCTCGGACTCAAGCCTATGGGGAAACCAAGTACAAAAAAGAAAAACATTACGAGTTTTGGACAGAACCAAGGCCCTGCATGGTCCTCGGACTCAAGCCTATGGGGAAACCAAGTACAAAAAAAAAAAGAAAAGAGAGGAAAGTCAAGTCTTATAACTGCTCGGATGGGAAAAGTCCCCGGCTCAGATACTGAAATGTTAAGGCCAATAAAAGTGTTAGGATGATGATGGGGCACTCCACTATTCGGTAGCCTAAGGGGGCTGTTCATTTTTGCGGGTGATATGTCTTCGAACGATTATTTCCTACACCGCATAGAGCATCCAGTTCTAATCTCGGCATTGTTTCGGGCAAGTATCATTATTCACAGGTACGTATTGCTAAGTCAAGCAATTCTGTTAAAGTTGTGGTGACTTCTTTTTATTAGCAAGTATTTTGGCCTTAGTTGTCATCGATTCAAATGCTATATTATTGTGCCGAGCAGCGTGCGCAAGTTTGCAAAAACATAGAGACAAAACATGCGAAGTAAAATAACAACAATTTTTATTAATATGAAAAACTATTACAATGTACAAAAAGGGGCTCAAACAAGCCTATACAAAAGGTGAGCTGCCGAAGCAACACTAACATTCGCAGTACAGATAAGTAAACAGCCAGGTGTCTTTTAAACTCGTCTTCAAAGTCTCTTCGATCTCTGCCTCAGTATTGCTCATATCGAAAGAAGAACCTTCTTGGGAAAAAGATGAAGGAGAAAGAAGAAGAATTTGAAGGAGAAGGAAGAAGAAGATGGAGGAGATGAATGAAGAAGATGGAGGACATGAGTAAGAGAAGGAGGAGAAGAAGAGGGGAAGAGATGAAAAGAAAGAGAGAGGAGCAAAAGAGGGAGAAGGACAGCACCAGGACGGAGCTGGTGCTGGGAAGACTAAGAGAGGAAGGCGGAGGAGGGCACCAGTGAACAAAGAGAGGAAGAAGCAGAGGCACTTGGCCCCTGCCTCAGTCCTGACTCCTAACACACTGGTGCCATGTTAGGTATGCTCGTAAGGAGCCGGGTGGTGCTGATAGTGGGTGTTCTCGACTCAGTCACGACGAAAGTTTGACGTGACGAGCCCCTGCTTCGGATTTTGGCTGAAAGGGAGGTGGGGCAAATCTTAAGTCTCCGCCATCCTTGTCCTGACCAAGCCATTTCGAGCTTTATTAGAACATGATGTTTTGAGGAGGGGTATGGTTCCTTCATCACTCGTTATGGTAAACGTATTCTGATGTGGGGAATAACAATCGGGTTAAGTGAACGCTAAGGGAGGTTGAGGGTTTCAGATCTCAGAAAGATGGAAGGGTGTCTGCACGAAAGTGATGGCTTCCTACTTGCCTTCTTATAGGAAGGGCAAAACGGAAGGTGTTAAATTCATTCAGGTTTCCAAAAGAATCTGAAGAATAAAGATGTGTCCGTTCCACTTCCCCACCTCATCAGATGAGCTGCCGGACGTAAATGAGCCTCGTAAAGGGAAATCATTGAAGGCGCGTCTTGGACTGCCAAACGGCAGGAGCGAGTCACGAGCAAATTAAAGGGAATACCTTGTAAACCGGTGAGTTTCCTGGACAGGTGGAAAACCGCCCACATTAATGCGGGGCTGAATTAAATGAGCCACACTAAGGGCCCGGGTTTACCAAAACCCTCCCTTCCAACCAAGAAGTCGGATAGCAGGGTTTTGAGGGGCTATTGTGGGGCCCAATAATTTATGGGCCAGGCCCACTTGCTCATGGAGAGTCCGAAGGCCCAAGCCGAGGAGAGCTATGGACCAAGCCCGATAATAGAGAGCACCAAACAGTTTTGGGATACAGCCGAGGACAGTTCAGTCCTCGGCAGATCCAAAATCCCACCAAAGAAAAGAAATGGTAAAATTGGTATAGGACTAAAACTCGAAAGAAGATCTAAAATATCTTGGGAAAGTTATCCTTACTAGCCTTCCCAGCTAAGGCTCCGCACCTACCAGAGCCGTATTCTTCAGCTTTATCAACCATCCCCAACAATGCTGGGATTAGACTGATGGGACAAATATCAGTCTTGTAAAGGTTGACCCTACACGTGGACGAAGGACAGCGAACGCAGGCTAGTATAAAAGAAAAAGTAAGCGAGCCAAGGAAGGGGGCTCTCTCCATCCCACCTGAGGAAGAGACTCCATGGGGAAAACACCGGAACGACTCATGCTGATCAGAAAGAAAGCCACCATTGGGGAAACGGAGTAGGACCTTAATGCTCCTCGGATCAAGTCCGAGGAGTCCAACCCCATGGGATGCGACATTATAGGGCTCAAATGTTCAAACCCAACTCCCTTTTTTACATGAATTCCTCTAAAATCAAGGCCGAAATATCGCCCCGTGCCCAACGGTTAGCTTTTCAAGCCCACTCTCTACAAATCATATTGTATGGGATCTTTCACGTACGAGCCCAACATCCTTATTGGGCCTCAACAGAATCGTGCCCTTACAATAACAATGAACATCAAATTATCAAAGTCATTTTATTTAATATAATAACATTATATTGTTATAATGCATTAGGATAATATTTAATCAAAGTATCATAGTCATTCTAGAATATAAAAAATAACAACTTAAAACACAAAACTAAATTGCATCAAGCCAATGTAGAATTCTAATTAACACAAAAATTCATCAACCTAAAGAATTGATGCAATAAAAAAAATCAAATAAAAAATGAAAAACAAATTGAGAGAGAGAGAGAGAGAGAGGGAGAGAGAAGTAACCTTTTTGTGTGAGAAAACTACACATAGAATGAAAAAGAAAATGTCAAATTTATAGTAAGATGTTGAGAATAAGAAGAGTCAAAATAAAGGAAGATAAAAAGGTAGAGAAAGAATGATATTAAAGTAGAAAGTAGTAGGGAGATAAAGAGGGAAAAGGGAGGGAGAGTTTTGGAAAAATAATAATAAAATTAATAGTTAAAAGATATTTTAATTTTTAAATAATGGAGCTTTTAAGTCACCTTAAATGAGAAAATTTTAAAAAATATATATAAGAAAAATTGGAAATAAAAAATGATGACGTGACTAATGATGTGGCTCAACGTGAGCGTAGCAACATTAAATGCTATGCTTCAGCGTTTAATAATATATAGATTACAATTCATTGACATTGTTACGTATTTTTATCTGTTTCATATTCCATTACTATAACCTATGTCCAAAGTTATTGAAGAGACCGATAGAGCTTTGTTGCTTTAAAATAATATTCGTCAATAAGCTTAAGTTTCGATCATGATTGCAGGGCCAATTATCTAATGGACAACATATAGCTGTAAAAAGGCTGTCCAAGAGTTCTAGACAAGGAATAGAAGAATTCAAAAATGAACTTATGTTGATTGCAAAACTTCAACATAGGAATCTTGTCAAATTGTTAGGCTGTTGCATTCCAGAGGATGAAATGATGCTTATTTATGAATACATGCCCAACAAAAGTTTAGACTCTATTATTTTTGGTATGTCTTCTTGCTAAAAATCTTTGCCTTCATGTTTTATGTTCTTTTATTATATATGTGCAAAAAGGGGGAAAAAAATCTTTGTAGTTCCTAAATCCACATATTTCAACACTATTACATAATATTTGGTACACACTTGAGCAAAATCTTATTGTAGATCATACAAGAGCATCATTCCTAAATTGGAAGAAATGCTTTGAAATCATCCTTGGGATTTCTCGAGGAATTTTGTACCTTCACCAAGACTCAAGACTAAAATTAATCCATAGGGATCTTAAAGCCAGCAATGTTCTACTAGACACCGAGATGAATCCCAAGATTTCAGATTTTGGCATGGCTCGTATATTCAAAGAGGACCAAACTCAAGATAAGACAACCAGAGTTGTCGGAACATAGTAAGTCTAGTACACATGCAAGACTACACACACTTAAACTTGCATGCTTGAACACGTCTAGTTATAAAGCATTATGCATACGTTAAGATTACCTTTGATACTGTTTATCTGCAGTGGTTACATGTCACCAGAGTATGTAGTATTTGGACAATTTTCAACAAAATCAGATGTCTTTAGTTTTGGTGTCATATTATTGGAGATTGTGAGTGGCAGGAAGAATTGTGATTCTTATCAAGAGCATCCTTCTCAAAATTTGATAGGGCATGTAAGTAACAAAGAGCCACTATCTTTTACCATTTGCATTCACAGTACATCTCTTTATAAATAATGCTACAAACACACAGGTTTGGGAACTATGGAGAGAAGATAGAACTTTGGATATAGTTGATTCATCGATAAAGGAGTCATATGTTTCTGATGAAGTTTTGAGATGCATTCAAGTTGGTCTATTATGTGTTGAAGAAGAAGTAGTGGATCAACCAACTATGTTTGCAGTTAATCTTATGCTGAGTAGTGAAACAACTCTTCCTTCTCCTAAAAAACCTGCCTTCATTTTCGGAAGTCCTTCCAAAAAATTGGATTCAGTCATAGGAGGAGCTTCTTGTTCTATAAATGAAGTGACAATAACTAAATTTGAAGCTAGATAAAGGTAAAGGTTCTAGTTTAAACAATGGCACATCCTTAGTAGAGTTTTCTCTCTTTGTTTTCTAACAGCACATCTTTTACCAATTTTATTACACCCCTCTAGCTTATGCCATTTGCATGCATAGCACTACGATTTCTTATTGAAAAATGTCCCACTTGTGTTTTGATCTCGTAGATTCAAGTAAGTGGTAGCCAAAGGCTTTGTAGCTGAATTGGCACCTCCCCATGCACAAAGTTCTTGGGAGTCTAGGGGGGAAAGGGTTCGAGCTGCGGGGTTAGCAGCATATTGTAATTATTTCTCAAAAAAAAAAAAAAAGTAAGTGGTAAGTAAACTTATAGAGTTAAGGAGACATCTAAACTTTTTTTTGAATTAGAAAATAATAATAATTTAAACACTGAAGCATCTAAGGTATTGCAACTTATCTATATATATCTAAAAGTTGAAATGTAACATTTATTGTTGCTACGCTCCTGTTGAACCACATCAGCGGCCACATCATCAATCCCACTAACTTTCTTTATTTTTTTTCTTTTTCTTTTCCTTCCTTTCACAAATTAACATTTTCCTAATTATTACTCCATCACATCAAAAAAAAAAAAAAAAAAAGCTTCATTTCTTAATTAACGTTTCCTAACTTTTCAACTTTCCATTTATTATTCCATCAAACCCATCTATATATATATATATATATATATATATATATATATATATATATATACACACACATAAAAGCTAAAGCATAACATTTATTGTTGCAACGCTCCTGTTGAGCTACATTAGCGGCCACATCATTGATCCCACTAACTTTCTCTTCTTCTTTTTTTCTTTTTCTTTTCCTTCCTTTTGCAAATTAACATTTTCCCAATTATTACTCCATCACATCAAAAAAAAAAAAAAAAAAAAAACCTTCAATTCTTAATTAACGATTCCTAACGTTTCCTAACTTTTCAACTTTCCATTTATTATTCCATCAAACCCAATCTAATAATAATCAAATTTCCTTCAACTCTATGACTCTCCCTCTCCCAAATCAAGCAGTTATGAAAAGTGTTCAATTGCTACTCTATTAGAATTCCAAAAAAAAAAAAAAAACCTAATGAGTTGTTGTCAATATATATTTGCAATTGCTTTACCTCACTTTTGCAAATTTGGAAAGTCCCTCTAAAGTGAGGTTTTTTTTTTTTTTTTTTTTTTTTGCTCTCCCCCATATTCTTTAAGTTTTCCAGATTAATTTTGTTGGTGATGTGTCATCGGAGATCTTAGGTCCAACAACATTGGTTCCCATAAACCAACCAAAAAAATTTCTAAGTCATGGTAAAGAATACATTAAAAGAATCACAACAGGGTCTTACTACTCTAGTTTATGTGGTCATTAATCATGGATGAGTACTTTTTCCACTGATCAATACCTCTTATGTGTATTTGTGTGATGTATTCACCATTATGGATAAATAATTCTCTTTGTATATGTGTAGCAAAAATTAGTTTTGTTGTGTGTACATATTAGTTGCGACATGAATGTAGATGCATAACTTAGTACAAAATATGCTACTTCTATAAATTTGGAAAGTCCCTCTAAAGTAAGGTTTTTTTCTTTTTTCTTTTTTCTTTCTTTTCTGTTCTCCCCCATATTCTTCAAGTTTTCCAGATTAATTTTGTTGGTGATGTGTCATCGGAGATCTCAGGTGCCAACAACATTGGCTCCCATAAACCAACCAAAAAAATCTCAAAGCCATGGTGAAGAATACATTAAAAGAATCACAACAAGGTCTTACTACTATAGTTTATGTGGCCGTTAATCATGGATGAGTTTTCTACTGATCAATACCTCTTATGTGTATTTGTGTGATGTATTCACCATTATGGATGAATAATTCTCTTTGTATATGTGTAGCATAATTAGTTTTGTTGTATGTACATATTAGTTGTGGCATGAATGTAGATGCATAACTTAGTACAAGATATGTTACTCTTTTTGGTTTTGAATGGTAACAAATTTATATAATTATTATGGGATGCCTTTGCTGTAAGACTTTGCCAAAATTGCAGAATTTGATGTCAATGGGGAAAAAAAATTAAATCAAAGGGCACGTTTAAAACTATATAAGGTAGCAATAGACAACTGAAAAAAAGACTAGGGTAAAAGATTATCCAAGTTTAGACAAAGCCTCAAAATCCATGAAGACCAATTGGATGTGAGAAATTCCACGAAGATGTATGCTTGGCTATATGAAGAAATTGAATTTGGATATATAAAATATGAAGAAGACCAATTGAATTAAATTGAGTTTCCTATCACAAGTCCTCTCTCTCCTCCTTATTGTTTTGATTTAATTTTTGTTTGAGCTAATACTTAGTTATTTTAAAGTGAGAATTTGAATTTATATCAAAACACAATCTTGGCTATGTATTTGAATCTGCCTATCGGTTATTTGACTAATATCAAAGTTATTTTTGTGATGAGTTTTGATTATCATGATAATATCTTTTAGGAGAATGAGAATTTTGAATAAAAAATTTGAAACTTAAAAAGTTTAGCTGTAAAGAAAAAAAATTAGGAAAACATAACGCACTATAACATAAATTAGAGGAATATGAACCACCTTAAAATTGATAAATATCAATCAAATACACCCAAAAATAATAGAATGGTATATTTTTTGAGATAGAAAGATGAAAAATAATTTTAGAAATTGTTTATTTTTTTAGAAATGTTACGTCTATAACGTTTTCACAAGTTATTGTTGGTAAGTTGTTATCGGTTATAATTTAAATCTATCACTGAAATTACTTTTTTGCCCACCAAATCTAACAAAAATTCTTTAGGGCCTATTTTTTTCCAGCTATAAAAAAATTGTATGCCTCTCCTCACCGAGATGCTATCTCTTGTTGCAGATATATCATTTTTGTGGATTGAGATACAAATATAGTAATCAAAGGTATTGCACCCAATCCATTTGCTCTCATTCATCTCAGAAAATAATTTTACTTCTTCAGTTTTAACTTTACTTTTTTTTACTTTTTCTAACTTTTTTATTCAATGATTAAGATTAAAAGTTACTTTTTTTCAACTCTCAATCTCAATCATTGAGAGCAATTAAACATGGTGCTCAATCCCATATATGTAACAGTCATTCACAATAGGAGGCTCCCATGATCTATGGGACCCATTTGTTGGAAGAGAGCTCGCTGCATGTATCTAAAAAGGTAGATCATTATTCATTCTCAATAAGGAGAGTGCATATGCAACACCTTGAGCGCGTGATATCCTAAAACCTTAGGCCAAAAAATATAAAAGAAAAAAAGTTTTCTAGATGACTAAAAAGTCACGGTGTATCACCAGTAGCTTCTATTTCAGTCCTTAGCAAGGCCCGACTGAATTAGATAATGCTAGCCCAAGATCAATCATCGTTTTAACAATACATTATTAACTCAAGGCAGGATGGGTAGCCCTGCCTCGATAACTCTTTTGAGTATTGGTACAAACTCAATATATTTTACAATTTTTTTTTTATTACATGGTCTATTGTGATATGTGCAACATCATTAAAGATGCGGCTCGAAGCAGAATATGATGGCCAAAGAATGGAATTTTCACAGGACCACCAGTGAAACCCCAAGTCTGGATTTGTTTGCTCATGACCGTTGTTACAAAAACATTGTGGTCCCATACAAATAAAGTCAAGACCGATAGTCTGTTGAACTAGGCTCTTGAGTCTTGTGTGCACAATATTCAACCTGTTTGATGCATCCAGCTATAGGAGTTGACCAGCGAGTACATCAAGTTGCACTAAAAAGAAATGATATTCAAAATGTATTAAATAATAGTTATGATAGTCATCAAAAGCCTTCACTGAAAAATTGACGACTAGAGAATTCTCAGTCCACACGCACAATCCTTAGTCAAACCATTTTTTTTGGGGGGTCTCAACCACAAAAAATTATAATTATAATTATAAAATGTTCCATGTTAAGAAACCATTTGCACAAACAAGGATGTGCTGAAAAAAAAATGTTCAAGTCTTTAATTCTAATCATTCTCTTCTTCAAATTTTGCACTTCCCTTGACACCTTAACAACAAATCAATCCATCAAGCACGGCCAATCTTTGATTTCCAAACACAACAATTTTGCCTTAGGCTTCTTCAGCCCTGGCAACTCTAGCTACAAGTATCTTGGCATTTGGTATGTCAAAGTGACACCACAAACTGTTGTGTGGGTTGCAAATAGGAACGATCCTATTATTAATTCTTCTGGAGTTCTCTCGATCAACCAACAAGGAGATCTTGTCCTCCATGACAAGAATAACCGTCTACTTTGGTCTACAAATGTTTCTGTCCAAGACCAAGTGACAACCTCCTCGGTAGCTCAGCTTCATGATTCAGGAAACTTGGTATTAGTCCAGGACAAAAACAAAAAGGTGTGGCAAAGCTTTGATTATCCCACAGATACTCAGCTTCCAAACTTGAAGCTCGGTTTGAATCTGAAAACTGGGATTAACATGTTCCTAACATCTTGGAAGTCAAAAGATGACCCTGGAACCGGAAACTATAGCTATAAGATGAATCCTAATGGCTCTCCACAAGTGTTTTTGTACAACGGTTCAACCCCATATTGGAGAACTCCTCCTTGGCCATGGAATCATGTGTCCAATGCAAGAAGCTCATCAGGTGAAAAGTCATTTTTTGTTAACAACGAAGATGAAATATCTTCCACCTACTTTGATGATGACCCTTCCATCATGACAAGAGTAGTGCTGGACAACACTGGATTGCTTCAGAAACTTATATGGGATGATAGTGCTCATCAGTGGAAGGAACAATGGTCAACACCTAAATACCGGTGTGACAAGTACGGGCAATGTGGTTCGTATAGTAAATGCAATCCTGATAATATTAATATGTTTGAGTGCGTGTGTCTGCCAGGGTATGAGCCTAAGTCTCCAAGGGATTGGTATCTCAGAGATGGTTCTGAGGGTTGTGTGAGGAAGAACTTGGGGTTGTCTATGTGTCAAAATGGAGAAGGGTTTGTTAAATTGGAGCGTTTGAACATTCCTGATTCATCATTTGATGCAGCTTGGATAAGCATGAGTATGAGTAGCTCAGAGTGTGAGCAGGCATGCTTGAAGAATTGTTCTTGCACAGCTTTTACCACCATGAATATTGATGGGAAGGGAACCGGTTGCTTGGCGTGGTATGGTGAATTAATGGACATTTTACAGTTAACAGATGTAGGGTTGGAACTAAATGTTCGTGTGGATGCGACTGAGTTAGGTAGCATTCTTCACTTGCTTGCATTTTCTTAAAAGTTTCATTCTCTCTTTTTCAATTTCTGAATCATGTTTTCTTCATACTTTCTTTCTTTTCTTTTCTTTTTTACTTTTTTTTTCCTTCAGCTAAGTATATAAGGAAATCCAAAGGTTCTCTTAGCAAGAAGAGGAAGCTGGCTATAGCATTAGTGTCTATTGCTGTGCCGATGTTTCTGGTATCCTTACTAGCCTATATTTGGCTATTGAAAAAGAAAAAAACAAAAGGTAAATAAAATCACTTGTGCATTGTATTGTTCACATATATATGTGTTCGGCTCAGCTATGACAAAATGTCCCATATATCAGGTGTCATTTAGATTAGTCCTCCACATGATGTGAGCTATATTATATATATGCTCAATTACAAAGTCGTATTAAGCAATTTCTCTCAATATGTTTAGGGACAGTGAAGAGAACAGTGCGCAATCAACCATTAAATTTTGCGAGTGCTGAAGGCTTTTTTGAGGGGAATGAGCTCAAGGACAGTGGTACACATCCAGATTTACTGATTTTCGATCTAAGCTGCATAGTTGCTGCCACAGAAAATTTTTCTACTACCAACAAACTTGGGCAAGGTGGTTTTGGCTCTGTATTTAAGGTATAATTACAATTCATAGACATTGTAGATATCTTGCGCATTTTTATCTGTTTTATGTTCCATTACTGTAAAGTAGGACCAAAGTTTTTTTTTTTTTTTTTGATAATCTGCAATGATATTGAAACTCAAGAAACAGAACAAACGGGGTAATCTTTTTAACAAACAGACTCGATGACCTCATGAAGATTACCATTATTAAAATACAAAAAAGGACTAGGAAGTAAAGCAAACTTGGCAGCAAGGATGCACGGATGCGGCTCCCAGGCCGGCGCACCCGCGTCCGACGCGGCGGGACGCTGCGACGCGGGAGGGACGCCGCAGACCGCGCGTCCGTCCCGCGTCGCGCCACGTGGCGGATCCCGACTCGGGCCGACGCGGCCAAAATCGGCGCCGACGAGGCCCAAATCGGGCCGACTCGGTCCGTATCGGCCGTATCGGCCATATCGGTCAATATCAGCCGGCGACCGATACGGACGATACGGCCGAAACAGGCCGGAATCTGCCGAAACAGGCCGAAATCGGCCGTGAAAATCGCCGGAGAGGCCGAAATTCTGACCTCAGATGCGTTTCTTGCCTTATTCTTTCTTTGTTTTGTGAATCAAGTATATTAATGTGTTTTTTAAGAATATTTTAATAGTAAAAATATATAGAAAATATAAATAAAAATATTTTTAATAATTTTTTAATCGCCGAGTCCCGCCGCACCCGCACCCTACTTTTTCAAAAATTGCTGAGTCCCGCACCCGAGTCCCGAAACGCACCCGTGCTTCATAGCTTGGCAGTAGCATGAGCTACTGCATTACAACTTCTCCTGATCCAAACAAAATTGCAACAAGAAAAGGAACAAGCAAGATTACAGATATCGTTGATGATGGTATTAATAGTCCAGTCAAAACAGGCCTTGGCATCTCCTTCAAAACAGACGAGGTTCCACTGCTCTTTGCTTGCAAGCTCCACTGCCCAGAGAATGGCGGAAGCTTCAGCTTGGATAGGCGAACAAACTTTGACATGTTTGGACCAGACTTTAACAACATCACCTCTATGATCTCGAGCTACAGCTGCCAAAGTTGTTGTTGAGGAGTTCAGCTCTGCATCAGAATTAAAGTTGTCCTTGGCAGTAGCATGAGCAGGTTGGGACAGGCTGAGGAGAGTGTGGAGAGGCCTTTGGAGCAAAGATTCTTGATAGCTCAAGGCCTCTAGAGAGGATGTTCTGTAAGGGTGTCTGGAAATCAATCTCTCCTCCATTAAATAGAACATGATTTCTTAACCACCAAATCTCATCTAAAGTGACTGCCATGTTCAGAGATACAAACCAGAGCTCATTTGAAGGGCAGGTAGATTTAGGGGGGTCCAAGATAAGCTTGATGATGTCTTTGGGGTCGTTGAGATTGACTTCATCAGCTCTAAAACCCCAGCAAGCAGAGTTTCAAATTGCTCTTGCCACAGGACAGAGGAAAAAGATATGAGCACTCGATTCAATATCATTCTTACAGAGCGCACAGCAGGGATCAATGTTGTCCATTCTCTATTATAGAAGCAGATAGAGCTTTGTTGCTTTAAAATAATAGTCATGAGTAAGCTTAAGTTTGGGTCATGATTTCAGGGCCAATTATCAAATGGACAACAAATAGCTGTAAAAAGGCTTTCCAAGAGTTCTGGACAAGGAATAGAAGAATTCAAAAATGAAGTTATGTTGATTGCGAAACTTCAACACAGGAATCTTGTTAAACTGTTAGGTTGTTGCATTCAGGAGGAAGAAAAGATGCTTATTTATGAATACATGCCCAACAAAAGTTTAGACTCTTTTATTTTTGGTATGTATTCTTTCTAAAAATCTATGGTCTTCATATTTTATGTGCCTTTATTACATATGTGCAAAAAAGAATATGTTTGAAGTACCTAGAACCACATATTTCAACATCACATTTTTTAGTATAACTGAGCAAAATTTTATTGCAGATCATACAAGAAGTTCATTCTTAGATTGGAGTAAACGCTTTGAAATCATCATTGGGATTGCTCGGGGGATTTTGTATCTTCATCAAGATTCAAGATTGAAGATTATCCATAGGGATCTTAAAGCCAGCAATGTCCTACTAGATGCTGAGATGAATCCCAAGATTTCAGATTTTGGCATGGCCCGTATATTCAAAGAAGGCCAAACTCAAGACAAGACAACCAGAGTTGTCGGGACATAGTAAGTATAAAACATTCATAAATGTAGACACACACACTAGACTTGCATGCTTGCGCACATACAAAGAAATTAAAACATTATGAAAACTTTAAGATTACCTTGGATAATGTTTACCTGCAGTGGTTATATGTCACCAGAGTATGCAGTATTTGGAAAGATTTCAATAAAATCAGATGTCTTTAGTTTTGGTGTCATCTTATTGGAGATAGTAAATGGCAAGAAGAATAGTGATTCTTATCAAGAGCATCCTTCCCTAACATTAATAGGGCATGTAAGTAACAGAAAACAACAATCTTTTACCATTTGCATTTACAGTATAGCTTTTTATAGATAATGTGACCAACCACACAGGTCTGGGAACTATGGAGAGAAGATAGAGCTTTGGATGTAGTTGATTCATCAATAAAGGAGTCATGTGTTTCCGATGAAGTTTTGAGATGCATTCAAGTTGGGCTGTTATGTGTACAAGAAGAAGTAGCGGATCGACCAACTATGTTGGCAGTTCATCTCATGCTGAGTAGTGAAAGAGCTCTCCCTTTTCCTAAACAACCTGCTTTCATTTTCAGAAGACCTTCAGAAAAATTGGATTCAGTCACAGGAGGAGCTTCTTGTTCTATAAATGAAGTGACAATAACTATGTTTGAAGCTAGATAAAGGTAATGATTCCAGTTTAAACAATGAGACATCCTTAGTAGATTTTTCTGTCTTTTTTTTAACAGCACACTATTGCCTATTACACCCCTCTGAGGTATGCCATTTGCATATATAATATGTTGTACTAGGATTTTGTATTGAAAAAATGAGCCATTTTTGTTTAGATCTCAGATGTTCAAGTATGTGGTAAGCAAACTCAGAGAGTTAGGAGCCATTGAAACATAATTAAGTTGAACAAAACTAATCAAAAGGGTTATACTTGGGATCCCTGTGGCTGTGATAATTTACACTAAGTGCTTCTTGACTCTTCTCTTGTCTTTTATTGTATACTTCAAATTTAAAGTTTAAACTGGTACTTATCACAGCATGTCTAGACTAGCTAAACCAACAAAATTGGCTATAATCGATAAAGATGTCCAAGACTGTTATATCAAGTGTAAATGAAAGTGAGGACTAATTGGACCATTAAGTTGCAAGCTAGGCAAACTATTAGCCATATAATTGATTTTTTCTTGTTCACAAACAGCATAAATTATATATAATATCCCATTTCTTTGTATCTTTGCTTCCTGTGTCTTTTCTTTTATATAGCAAACTTGCACAAGTTAAAATCATGGTAACTCCATGTGGACCATTCAAATTTAAGTTGCAGTACAAACTTGAAGTGGAATTCTCTCACATATAAACTCTAACTCGGCACATCAAACTTAGATCAACCCAAAACAAATGATTTTATCAATTCATTCACCATATTAGGCGAATCAATATTAACCGCATGACCACTGTCCTTGAGTATTGCTAGCCTTGACTTTGGTCCCAAGTGCCTGTAAAAGCATAAACCATGTAACTTGAAAATTGGGCTTAAATTCTTAAGTTGATAAATGGGGGAAAAAATATTACCTTTACAATTGATGGGCCAAGAATACTGGGAAGATATTATCCTTCTCACCCCAAATTAGCAGCGTTTTCTTCACCCAAATAACAGCACATTAACATGGAAAACAAAGTTGCAATTCTTCCTTAGCTTCATGGACTCATGCACGGTGTTACGTAGAAGCTAAAATTTTATTTCCCTTTTTTTATACTAAGTTACCTACATTTTGTAAGTTTGCTATGACTTTATCTATGTGAGGCCTCATAATCAGAGTTTTTTTTTTTTTAGTGCTCGCTAAGAGACTTGAATCCAGGACCTCATGAATCACATGAGGTTTGGAAACCATTAGGCCAATTCATTGGGGTTTAGAAAAAAAAGTTAAGCTATGGCAAATATTCAAAGCATATAGAGACAAAGAAAATGCTTCTAGAGCATAAAAGATATGCAAGTAATATGTGTATGACATTAACATTTAAATTTAAGAGGCTATAATAGTGAGTTGATGAGATGCCTTTGCTTAGATACTTTTATGTACATTTGGCCCATAAGATCAACAATGAAATAAACAGAACATATGCAGAATCAGTGGAAGTGATTAAAGCATTAAGTATGACCAAGTAACCAAGGAAAAAAAAATGATTATATATGTAAATAAATAAGATTAAAGCCGAGTTTACCTTAGTTAGAATGGGAAGGTTTGGATCTGCCTTTTGAGATAGCATGTGCTCTGCCAGCTCTAATTTCTCCTTCCTATTCTTCTTACATATCATCTGATAAAACAACACACAGACCACTATAAAAAATGAGGAATAATTGATACATGTTTGACAACTCAGAATGCATTATATTTATTGATTTTAATTCCCATCCCAAAAAGAAAGAAAAGAACAAAACAGAAACACCAAACATATACATATACCAGTTTGTTTTTAGGATTGTAATAAAAGTTATTCCTACTAATTAACTCATTAAATTAAAAGTTGCAGAGTAGAAAATCACAGGCTCACTTGAAGAAAGTGTAGGTGTGCATGGATAGATTCACTGGGGTCCATAGATCATGTGGATTTTTCAGTTCAAGAAGCTCCAGTACATTTTTTCCATTTTCTTGTGTTTGGATTAACTTAGTTTGATTATATAATAAGTTGTGCAAAAAAAAAAGTTGGTTTTTGCTGAATAGTGCAAAAGTGTAATTATGCTTAGAAAAAATGAGACTATAAAACTACAAGAGGGAACCCCTTAAGGCATAAATTTTCAACAATCAATTGTAGTTTTGACTTGATAATAAAGAACAATCATTATGAAACTGATGTTATTTATTGAAATTAGATTGCATCTAAAAATAAATACTACACCTGGCTTATTGAACTACCACATAGCTGGAAGTAGAGTGTTAGGAGTGTATCAGGCTATCAGCAAGAAGTGTGACAAGAATGAAAATTCAAATTGAGGTATTGAAAATTGGCTAGAGTGGTTGGGAGGTTTACAATGACTCAATGAGAGTATAATGTCAAAGAAATAAGAAAATCACTTTTCATTAAAAAAAAATGCTAAAGATATGTTCACTTCTACTACAAAAATCTTATAAATTAACGTGGTAGTGAATCTAATTAGTGCCGGTGTGCTGCATCAAGCACGTAATAAATAATTTCTTAATTAATATTTTGTTTTGTATTTCAAAGTTGACACACGACTTTGTAATGCCTATCTAGTAAATTTATGTTGTAAGAATAGTAGTATCTCTATGTCACTTTTTTCATTAACATCAAGATCCTGCGTGTAATATATATTCCAAGCATGAGAGAATAATGCGTGTACTGTGTTGCCACAAAGCACGAGATTTAGAGTTGGAATATTATAGAATCATTGCTGAAAACAATAATTAACAATACAAAGAAATACAAAAGTGCACATATGCTCACGAGGTGGAAGTGCAATGCATAAAGGAGGTAATAATATATGCATTTTGGTGTGGCTTAACATACAAAGATCTGGTATCAGATGGGAGAAATCTCAGAGAGAATCAATCTAGAATAAAAATGAGGTGGGAATGATTCAGCATTTCATGGAACTAAATCTTCTTTTTGTTGTTGCAATTGGGATCCTTTTAAATATTTTATATGCTGAAATGATCTCCAATCTAATCAGAAATAACTTATCAAAGAAGAACAATTGGAGAGATTTTTGTTCCTTTAAAAGCCATCACATGTATTGAGCATGTAGTCCCATGCTTTTCAGTCTAAATTGCTTTGGTGATAATATTGGTGCTTAATTTCTAATAAATTATAATCTTATTTAAAATTGGGTTTAGAATAATGATATGTGCTTGAAAAGAAATTAATTAAGGAGAGAAACTCAAACCTCCAATTAATAAATTAGCCCCTAAAGCAATAATTAAAAAACTTACTTGGACAAACCCCATCAGGAAAAAAATTGGTATCAATTTAAATGGACTACTCTTGTATATACACAAGTTCATGAAGAGCCTCATATCTTGTGCTTTCTCTGGCACTATAAGATCAAACACATACCTTCCTATCTTCTTCAATTGCTCCTCCTTTTGGTCATCAGTGTAACATATACCAGAGCTCATAATCACAACCTTCTCCACCTCATCTTGATAAATTTCAGCCATCCGATATGTCACATACCCTCCATAACTAATGCCTACTATACTAAACTTGTTGACACTCAATCTCTTTAATCCTTCTCTTATGCACCTAGCTTGAAACAGTTCTGACCGGTCAGTCCAATTTGTATAAGACTTGCCAAAGAATAATAAGTCCGGCACGTACAAATTGAAGCTCCGTGATAGTGGCCAAACCTGGGTGAAAAATTGCCACCTTGAATTGCCACCATAGCCATGGATTAAGACTAAGCTGGGTTTATTATGCTGCCTATGGTTAGGGGTCCAAAAATGCATGGTGGTTTGATCATCTAGAGAAATGGTACATGGGGACATGCTACACAACCTGAAGTTCAGAGATAGCATTGTGTCAAGAAATGAAATAAAAACTCTTCCTAGATTTGATAAGACTGAGACCTTGCATTGTAAAATTGATAGAGAGATAGAGAAGTAGGATGAGAAAGCTTGCAACAATTGCACAAAGTCCATACTGTGATTGAAGTGAGACTTTTGTTTCGTCTTCTGTGACTGTGAGACTATAAATAGGGGATAGAGAGAAGTAAATTAAGTTGTACAATTTTTGGATTCACATCAAGCTCATTGCCTAACGGCCTAGCTGATAAGTGTTGGGCATAAATTTCTCAATTTCAGCCATGTTTTCAATGTTACAAATATGTGAGATTTGCATTGGATGAAATTGACATGCTTACTTGACCACTAACAACAAACAAAGAACAAAAGTGAAAAGGGTTTGCACATCCTCTACCTTGTTAATCCTATCCAATCCTGTGCCTATTTTTTATGGTCTGGCCAATTTGTGGCACATAATAAACCTTCATGTTCCGAACCAGATGGGTGGATAGATAGAATTCATTTAAGGTTGTGTCTGGTAGTGCATAAAAGAACCTTTAAGGGGTCCTTAAAGTTGAGCTCTAAGCTTAAAACTGAAATTTTCAACTTTATAAAGCTCTTTAGGGTATTATTCCAGTTTTTAATAAAAACAATTTTTTGATATAATGTCTATACTTATTTTTCAAAATGACACATAATGGTGGAAGAGACCAATTATGAAAATACAGATTATTTTTATTATGTCATCTATTATTATTTCTCACATCTAAAAACTCTTTAGCAAATGATAACCAAACAATTGTAATAAATTTTTTTTTGTTGATAAATTTGAAAGTTACAAAGGGCAAGAGGAGATTTAAACCCTAGACATTTTTATTGAAAACACTATGAGATATCAATTGAGCTACAAGTGCTGTAGTTTGTCAAAGACAAAGATTATAAATACTAAAGCTCTTTTCAATTAAAGTTCTTTATTGCAAAAACTCTACAACTAAAGCTCTACGGTTAAAACCCTACTTCCTAAAGCAATACCAAACGGACAAATTGTCCACTATATTACAGACTTTTGGTACCCTAAAATTGTGTAACAGCTATTATTCTGAAAAGAACTATAGGAAGGACTTTCCATGTTAACGACAATGAATTGAACTCAAAAGTGTGCAGGACAAGAAATGAGATTTAATTTTTCAAAACCAATGTTGATGTCTCTCTAGTCTACATTGTTTTTCATTAATCTTTTTTGTTTGATTGAAGTGTAGTCAAGCAATAGGCCAATAGCTAGTTCCCCACAAACTTGAGTACAGCTAGAACTTTACTTATGGTGTTGTATGAACACACAAAAAAGATAGAGATATTCCTTACTTCTTAGGCCTTGCAATCTTCTGTCTTTACCTTCTTTTTCATCTTTCCACAAGTTTTGTCCATAGTTTAATTTCTTTACCTTTATCCTTTTTCACTTTTTGGACGGCTTGTCTATCGCTTTTGTCATCCAATTACAAGCTTTCCATCTAGATTCCTCCACTAATTTCATCTTCTTCCCCCTTATATACCCACCAATCCACCTTAAGTTTGCCCATCAAGTTGGTTCTTCTGCAAGAGAAAAACCAACATTGATAACCATTTGAGCCAAACCAATGGCTACCTTTACTTACACAAGCCAATATTCATCTCAAAGATCAGTAGCCATGGTGCTGGCTCTAGTTTCTGCAATTGTTCTATCGCCATTGTACGTGACACGAAAAAATGACACGCGATATTACGAGACAAAATGGAGTTCTGGCTTTGTTCTACCTATGGTTCTAGCAGGACTCATAATTGCCATTAAAACAACCTCATCATGTTCATCCATGTCTGCACAAGGAGGAGGTAGAGCTTCAATAATTCCGTCTCCAGACCCTTCATGGGTGCTTAGAATTGGAAGCTCATCTTGGGGGCTTGCTGGTATCTTGGTTATGTTGTTGCTTGTGCTATCATGGCAAGAATCTGTACAAGAGTTTTTCTGGAGATAGAGAGAAGAACTCCACATGTCATCTATGTCTATTGTATTTCACTTTGATTGTATAAGTTTATATATCAAATAATTTGATAGTTCATCTAGTTATAATTAAATCTTTCTTCTTTTTTATATAATTTCGAAATAATCACAATGTGAATGGGAATGCTTCGCCAAATCCAGCTATGTTCTATGTTCTAGATAATTGCACAAGGAAACCATATGAAAGTGGAGCCTTTACAACTAATGGATTTCAATAAGACCACGTACGCCACAGTTAGCTAGCTTGACTAGATGAATTCTAGATCCATTATTTTCATTACTGACAGAGATAAAGAACAGTCTTGGGAATTAAAACCCACATAGATGTTGTTGGTGATCTATTTTTTTTAATCCAAATGAGTTGCACACAGGGCCTGGTCCTAGTCAAGTTTTTTTGGCAACAGTGCAGTAGTCCAATGCTTCTTCATATAATGTTACATTGTAAAAGTGGTTGGGATCAGGCTAAACAACTAGAGTTTTATTCTTGTATGTTCTTTATTATTATTTTTTTTTTTAACAATCAAGATTATCTAGACCTCTTCAAATGTCCGACTATTATTTCGAGTGTATGAAGTTCTCTCGTCTCACACACACCTAATTATTACAAGAAGGAATTCTTTGAGGTATCCCAAGATGTTATCAAGAGTTAAATTGGTTTATATCCATCTTTTAGCTCACAAAAAGAAAATTAGATTTCTGTTGCTGAAGAAAATACGTAAATTTGATTTCTTTACCTCTCAACTTTTTTTTTTTTAAGGAAAGCTTTACTTCTCAACTAAATAAATAAAACGGTTGTTTAGCAAAAAAAATAAATAAATAAAACGGTATCAACATTATTTACATGGGTTAGTCCTTTCAAACATGGCCCAAATTCCATTTTATCTCATTTCAAATGTGAGGCCCAAGTTAGGGGAAAATTTAATTAACCCACATTTTTTTCTCTTAATAAATGGGAGTAAGGGCAGGGACGGAACCACATACAGGCAGAGGGGGGCTATGGCCCCCCCCCCCCCCAAATTTTTTTAAAATATTAAATAGTAGGCATATATTTAAGATTTTAGAAAATAAGCCCAAGAAAAATTATATTTGCCCTCCTCAAGAAAATTATATTTGCCCCCTCAACTTTGAATCCTAATTCCGTCCCTGAGTAAGGGATTTGAACGGGGAAAATCCCCTCCCATATAAATTCTTTAATTTTTCTAATTTTTAATTTGTGATCCGTAACATTTAATCATTTACATGATTTTATGTTGTTTATATGGGTTTTTAAGACTATTTGGATTTGTTAAATGCCACATTTCTCTTATATGGCCAAAAATTATAGGGAATTTAATAACTTAAATGGGAAGGTAGCTTTTTCCAATTTGAAACTAAATTCTCGCTAATAAGCATCATCAAGACAACTTGGCAACTAATCCACCTAAATTATAGTGGGGGGGGGGGGGGGGGGGGGGGAAGGGGAACTCCCTCCCAATAAACAATTGTACACCACGTCATGCAAGTGTTTAAACCTGCTTTTCTAAAATAAACTCGATTTAGGGTTTAATGAATCTAAAGAACATATTTTTAACCTAGAGGTTCCAAATTACATCCACCATAATATTGATTCATGAGATTTTCAATGTCTCATTAGAAGAGAGTGAAATAGTCTTTGTCAAAGAGCAGAAGACCACTTCCTTTGTGGAATAAATTTTATTTTTTGTATTATTTTACAACAATCACAATATATAACCTCAAACTTATATCATTTTTAATCCAAAAACATTTCTAGTTGATTTTTTTTTTTTTTTTTTCCTAAATAGCTCAACTGATCAAGGAAAAAAAATGCTAAAATATTATTTTCATCCCTGAATTTTACTAAATTTTTTTTTTCATCCTTAAACTTTAAAAAGTTTATTTTTCCTCCACAAATTATTTTTAAAAAAAACTTGTCCTTAAACTAATGAAAATTTTTTACCTCCTATCCTCGAACTTTAAAAAATATTTTTTTTTCATTCTTAAACTACTAAAAAAAATAATTTTTTTCGTTCTTATTTTTAGTCCTAATTCCTAAACTATTGAAAATAATAATAAAAAATAATAAAATAAAAACTTTGTTAAAGTTTATAGACCCAAAAAAAAAAAAAAAAATTGAAGTTTAAAGCAACCAAAATAATATTTTAGATAAAAATAAAAAGAAAACAAAATGGTAAAAACCAAAAAGCTGTTTACTAGGCAAATTTACTGAAATGTAAAAACTGCAGTACCCACATACCCCCCCCCCCCCCAAAAAAAAAACACAGCTACAGTATTGTGAATCCAAAGGTCTCCAACGTCTCTCTCTCTCTCTCTCTCTCTCTCACGGTAGAGCTGTCGATTGAAGTGTCCTGCAAAACTGAAAAGGTACCATCTTTCTTGTTTTTTTCCTAAATTGAATTTCTTTCTTGTTGAACCCAAATTTGTTACAACCTATATTTTGATATATCTGATGAATGTTTGTGAAAATTTTTGGATGATTGATGATGGGTTTGTCGGAAATCATGTGGGTTTATCTGGTAAATTTGCTGGTTTTCCCTTACCATGTGGTTTTATCTGAAAAAATTTCATGTTAATTTGTGTTTTGGTTAAGAGGGTATATGGTCTCAGAACTTGGGGTTTGTGGGTTTTGTGTATAAGCAGGAACTGGCTTGAATGGGTTTATCTGATAAATTTAATGAATTTGCTCATAATTTTGTTTTATCTGGAATTTTTTCATGTTAATTGGTGTTTTGATTTAGAGTGTACATGGTCTCAGAACTTGAGCTTTGTGGGTGTTTTTTTTTTTTTTTTTTTCCTTTTGTGTTAGCAGGAACTGGTTTGAATGGGTTTATCTGATAAATTTATTGAATTTTCTCATAGTTTGGTTTTATCTGAAATTTTTTCATGTTAATTGGTGCTTTGGTTTAGAGTGTATATGGTTTCAGAACTTGGGGTTTGTGGGTTTTGAGTATTAGCAGAAACTGGTTTGAATGGGTTTATCTGATAAATTTATTGAATATGCTCATAGTTTGGTTTTATCTGAAATTTTTTCATGTTAATTGGTGCTTTGGTTTAGAGTATATATGGTTTCAGAACTTGGGGTTTGTGGATTTTGAGTATTAGCAGAAACTGGTTTGAATGGGTTTATCTGATAAATTTATTGAATTTGCTCATAGTTTGGTTTTATCTGAAATTTTTTCATGTTAATTGGTGTTTTGGTTTAGAGAGTATATATGGTTTCAGGACTTGGGGTTTCTGGGTTTTGAGTATTAGCAGAAACTGGGTTGAATGGGTTTATCTGATAAATTTATTGAATTTGCTCATAGTTTGGTTTTATCTGAAATTTTTTCATGTTAATTGGTGTTTTGGTTTAGAGAGTATATATGGTTTCAGGACTTGGGGTTTCTGGGTTTTGAGTATTAGCAGAAACTGGGTTGAATGGGTTTATCTGATAACTTTATTGAATTTGCCCATAGTTTGGTTTTATCTGAAATTATTTCATGTTAATTGGTGTTTTGGATTAGAGGGTATATGGTTTCAAGATTTGGGGTTTGCAGGTTTTGAGTATAAGCAGCAATTAGTTTGAATGGGTTTTGATTCGTGAACTTTTTTATGAGAATGTGTTTGAATTGATACATTTGGTAAAGGTTCCAATCCCGCCACCCATTTTCATTAAAATTGCTTGCTTTTATGAGGTTGATTCTTCTATTTCCTTTGAAAATGGCTGTGTTTTGTGTTATGGAAGAAGGTGGGAAAACTGACACAATTGTGAAGCAGGGGAAGAGAATGAACTAAAATAGAGCAGATTTTTCTTCTTCTACAGTAGTTTTGTTAAGAGAGGACTCAAACCCTTTGTTAAGATGCTGAATTTGAGTTAAAGAGGAAAATTTACTTTCCTTTCTGCCTTTCCTTTTTCTTTGTTATGATCACAATTTGCAATCCTAGCTGACAAAAGTTAACATTTTGTTAGTTGGTTTTATATGATTTTCATGGTCCTGATTTCAAAAAAAAATCCCTGATTTAGGTAAAACCAGTAAAGGAAATGGCAGAGGGAGATGAGGACTTGCCAAGAGATGCAAAGATTGTGAAGTCACTGCTGAAATCTATGGGTGTCGAGGACTATGAACCTCGTGTTATACACCAATTTTTAGAACTGTGGTATCGATATGTTGTTGATGTATTGACAGATGCACAGGTCTACTCGGAGCATGCTGGCAAGCCTGCAATAGACTGTGATGATGTCAAGCTTGCAATTCAGTCTAAAGTCAATTCTAGCTTCTCACAACCACCACCACGAGAGGTAACTTTAGCTTACAATCTGGCATATGGTGTGCTAAACCATCCATGTTCTTGGTGTTTAACTAATTTCTGAACTCCAATGGAAGTCCAATTCAGATTGATTTAAGGTATAAGATAATACCCTTAATTAAAGTACTGATTTATCTGATGTGGACAATGGGATTGATCTCTGAGTTGGGTAAGGTTCAAAAGCCAACAATCTCTTCTGAGATTTAAATTGTTAGAACTTTGGCCTTTGAGACAACTGTCATGGATTTTTCTAGTCAATTGACAAATTTGAAAAGAACTTATTTCAAAACATTTTACTAAAGACAAAGTCCTTTACTATATATAGGTCTTAAGCTGTTTTTAGAATCTGTAGTTTTGGCTTTTGAGCCAGAGGCAATGCCTTTTGTTTGCCAAAGCAGTTCGCTAATCATCAAATAAAAACTAATGAAGTTACAAATGGTCTGTGACATTTTTTTTCTAAATTTGTTTGTTTGTGTAATTTTATGTTCTTTTTTTCGTTTCTCTCTTTCATAATATTTCTTTGTTAGGTCAATGATTGCTAGTAATGCCACAATTTATGTGGCTAAAAACTGTGGGATTTTACTTGAATATCTTGAGATTTATATGAGCTTTTGATGCATGATTTTCTTACTCAGATTTTTATGCTCACTTGACAAGACTTGGAATTACATGTACAGACACACACACTCTCCCTCTCCCCCCACTCTCTTTCCCTTAATTACGTATGTTTTTTCATGCTGAATATGTGTGATATATTTAATTTATCATCCATCAGGTCTTACTGGAGCTGGCTCGAAACCGGAACAAGGCACCATTACCAAAGTCTATAGCCGGACCTGGGATTCCTCTCCCACCTGAACAGGACACGCTGATCAAACCAAACTACCAACTTGCAATCCCAAATAAGCAATCTTCCCAAGCAGTTGAAGAAATGGATGAGGATGAAGAAGGTGGTGTTGATCCTAATCCGTCACAAGAACAAAAGACAGATATGCCACCGCATACTCCTCAGAGAGTGGCCTTCTCCCTCGCAAAACGTCCCAAGTGAAAGCTTTATGATTGAAAGAGCAAATGGATCCATAGGTTTTAACAAATAGAAATTGTCAATGGTATATCTACTGTAATGCTGATTTGTTTTGGAATGGTGTAGAATATTCTGTTTGATGCAGATTCTGCATGCCTTCACTTAGAATTCCATTATGTTTAAGGTTATATGGTAAATCTAATTGTGTAGTAATTGTCAACCTTGTGTTCAGACACTGCTACCAACTTTAATTCCATTATGGGTGTGTTTGGATACCGCTTATTTGTTGAAAACTGAAAACTTATTATTGAAAATACTGTAACAAAATAATTTTTAAATGTGTGAATAGTATTGTGGGACCCAAATTTTATTAGAAATCTATATTTGGATGATTTTTGTGGGTCTGTAACAATACTCATGGCACCCACAGACAAAATGCAGAATGCTGGATTGGGCAAAACGCCCATTCCAAATACACGCTATGTTTAAGATTACACAATGATCCAAATTGCATAGTAATCGACAACTATGTTCAAAGTTCAAAGATTTGCCTTTTTGAGCGTGCGTTTGGATCAGATTTTTGTAGAAAGTTGATAAAAGTAAAATACTACCTAAATAAAAGTATACTTTTAAAAAAAATTAGTACACTTTAGTCATCATGCTTTTCATTGGTGACCGGTAAAGTGAAACATTACAAGAGTGGAGAGATTCAAAATTCACAACTATTTGATAATTGTAGTCAAAGCGATATGAAAAGATTCTCCCTTTATAAAGCACTATAGACAATGTTTGCTGGTCTCTTGGCAAAATGATTAGTGAGCACTGACCAGTGACCACACAGAACAAATGAGTTACAAGCTAGTTATCCACTTGGAAGTTTATGAATTGGAAGTTTCTGAATTAACACAGTAACTAAAGTTATTAAAATCGGGATTCTACGTAAGATCATAGGAGGTGGGTGAGATCATGGATCGTAACATCCTACATATTTTTAAAACAAAAAATATATTGATAATAACTTTGTATGTTGAATAATCACATAAATTGTGATTTTATCCATAAAAAAACAAATATTTGCATTACATGATGCAATTTTCATGTCATACATCGCTACGTCTATACTAACAAAATAAATATATTTAAGTTTTGAACCAATAGATTTAAAAAAATTCAATAAATGTTTAATTAGCAACCAAATACCAAAATATTTATCAACACATATGAAAATATTTTTCAAGTTTCAAGTTTAAAGTCCAAAATAAGTTATCAAATGGAAACTAGCTAACTAAAATATAAAATCTAAAAGCAAGATGAATATTAAGGTGAAGTAAACATTTAATTATTCTCATTTTAGGTTTCTTATAACCACCGTCTTAACTCCTAATCATCATCATCCAGTTCATCATCTATGTAAACATTGTATATTTGTATACTAGAGCTACAAAAAAGATCAAGATACAACTTTACACTCATCTACTCAAGTTATACCACTCAATAACAATTATAGAGCATGCTCAAAAAAATCTATCAATCAATATACAAATACAAGCATACTAATAAAATTATATATAAGAAAAACATTTGAGTAATATTAGAACATAAATTAGTATATTGATCAAACAAATTTAACAACATTATAGCTTAAAAGATAGCAAAGCTAATATAAATTCTTCATTTAGAAATGATGAAACATTCCTTCATTTTGATTACAAGTGAATTAGAAATTAGAAAATATTTACTTAGGTCTTTTTGATAAACATATTTACTTAGGTTAACATAATTATATATATATATATATATTTAAAGTCATACCATCACAACATAGAAAAATAAAAACCCTTAAAACTTCATCAAAACCAAATTTTTTATCCCATAAAATAAATAAATAAATAACTAATGTTTTGATAGGATCGGTAGAATCGGATCCTACGATCCTACACATGATCCTACCATTTTTACTATCCTAGTGTGATCCTAAACAATTTGGTGATTTGAGATCGTAAAGTCGTGTTATCCTATGATCCAGATCGCCATTTTGATAACCATGACTGTAACGAACACCATATATCAGTGGTTTGTTACAAACAATTCTAATTGGCAATTCTATTCTCATCATTCTCATGTTTGTTTCCTAAACATAAATGAAGGTGGTTATCTAATTGGCAATGTCACAATCAAGAGTATGCCTGACAAATTACCAAGCAAAAATAACCAAATAACACCTTTTTACAAACTATGTTGTAATCTACCACTATTTCGAAAATATGCAAAAACCTACCACTTTCTGGGTACTCGAGTTGGGCGAAATCGAATTTTTCATGGTACTCAAATTCCATCAACTCGAGTACCATAAAAAAATTTCTAACAAATTTGAAGTATATTTTTTCAAAGAACTCGAGTTTCCCTACAAACTCAAGTTTGAAAAAAGTGACAGAACCTTACATATTTCTAAAAAAGTGAATGATTGCGAATATTTTTGCTAAATAGTAGTAGCGTGCCATTTTCGCCCAATTTACCAACTACAAACAGTTGTGCTTAAAACATGCATGCAGGCGTACAAGGTAGAATGCCAAACTCAAGTATAGCACAGATGAGATACAGAGAAATCAAAGTGACTTTAGAATATCAATCATTCATCACTTTGTTGAATCCAGTTAGTTGTCATTTCTTCATTACAGAACGATACATATGTTCTGTACAAATATATAATGATTTTATATGTACAAGAATGGTTGATTGTCACTAAAATGTATATATATAACTAAGAAAAGGGGCCATCAAACGGGTCAACTTCTCCATCCAACTATACTGCTAGCAGCAGGGCCGCTGCTAGATACAGTCAGCCCGCGATCATACATTCGCTGAATCTCTTCCCTGTACTCTGTCAAAGACTTGTCAGGTATGGCTGGAGTTAACTCCAACACATCCCCCATTTTCAACTTGCACATGGGGTCATTCACTGGCTGATGGTTCAGCCTTGGCCTCAATTCTTCCTTCAGAGGGAAACCATACGGGGTCCATCTTGAGCTTCCTCGTCCAGATCTTTCCAACAAATCCATTATCGTCAAGTTAGCAGGAAACTCCTGTACTGACATCTGCAATATCCCCACAAGAAGCATGTCAAGGTCTCTTCACTGAATAAATTCAAAACCTCATACATGACAAAAGCCATTGCTAAAGGATAGTTAGAACACAACATGGTTCTATTTATTTCTTTGTTCACTAGATCGACTTTAAACAAGGTAGATGAATAGACATTTTGATGGACCATCAACTTATTTTGTTTATTGTGTACAGATGTACCTAGAAAAATGTGAAGCTTTAAAAACTAGATCGACTTTAAACAAGGTAGCACAAATGATGAATAGACATTTAGATGGACCATCAGCTTATTTTGTTTATTGTGTAAGTACAGTTGTACCTAGAAAAATGTGAAGCTTTAAAAACCTATACTTAAGAGATAAGCTCATCCAAATGAGCAACAAGCTACTAAATTAACCAAATTGGGCCCTTGAATAAGACTTGGAGCAGCACCTAGTCACAAGATTACTATTACGTTCATCCTATTTCATACCATCTATAATAGGGAAACAGCAATCAAATAAAGGAGCATTGAACTAATACGAATTCAATCACAAACCTTATCATTCTCGATCATGATCACAAACACAGGCCCATCCTGGCCACAGTGTGGCTTATATGAATACGGACAATCCTCAGAATGTGAAGGGAATGTGCAGGGTGGCCTAATCGAATCAGCATAGGCAATGGATGAATTCATTGTCTCACATTGCCAGGTAACAACCCATCGAGCCCACTCGACCATCTGAAGAACAAATGAAGGATGTTTACAATCACCTTCCTTGTATCTCCAATGAGCCGCAAATCCAAACTCCGCCTGCAAATGCATCTCCCTTGTCCGGATTTGAACTTCAAGAGGAACCATTCCTTCATCCATCACTACTGTGTGTAGAGACCGATACCTATAATTATGAAATCTAAGTTAGAAAGGAAAAGATTGAAGTAATCAAGTGCAGAGAACCACTTTTAAGCTACTACAGACCCATTAAACTTGGGATGACTAATGTAGTCCTTGAGCTTTCCAGGTACTTCAGGCCATAGCTGGTGAACAACTCTCAATGCTTTATAGCAATCCTCCTCATTGTCAACAATCAAACGTAACCCATGAATGTCATGAATTTCATCCATAGTTAGCTTCTTTCTGCCAAACAAGAAAACAATATCACATAATTAATGTGATAATCAAATAAAATACGCCATAACTAATTGAATGATACTATAAGAACAATTTTCTCAAATACATTTCAGAGCTCAGACTAAGAAGTGATTTTAGAAGCCCTGAGATTCACTTTATTCATACAAAAAATATCTAACAAAATTAAACTATAGTTTCACACACCCGATACCCAATATGGTCACATAAATTATCATTGATTAATGAAGTTTCCAGTTAAAGACTCAAAAACAATAGTTAATTAGGTGACTCGGTTTTTTTTTTTTTTTTGGCAAGTAACACAGGCACCTAGTGTATCTTGAACCCACATACCTCACCCTCCACCTAGTACATGCAAGGGGAAGAGATGCTAGTTGAGCTAGAGCTCATTCGCCCGAGTCACCTTTTCATTAATTCTAGATGCAAAATTGCAGATTAGTCCTAAAAAACATGGATGGAAATCCTTCTCCAGATTCGAAAGTTTAATTAGCAGTGAGCATGGATGTTTTGAGGGAGAGAGAGAGAGTGCATACTTCAACATTTTGGAGTATATGCTATACAAGCTCTTATGCCGCCCAGATAAGTCCTGATAAGAAACAGATTTAGCCTTAAGAGCCTGCTTTAATTTTTCTGTGGCAGAAGTGATCATCGCCTCATCAAACGACTCAACAAGCTTAGAGGACAATTCTTCGTGCTGGTCTGGGTGGAGATGCTTAAAACACAGATTTTCTAGCCGATCCTTCCAACTAGAGATTCCTAAACGATTAGCCAAGGGTGCAAAAATCTCCAAGGTCTCCTTCGCAAACCTTTGTTGCTTAGCTGGAGGCAATGCATCTAGTGTCATCATATTATGCAATCGATCCGCCAATTTAATGAGGACAGCCCTTGCATCAGCCATCGCAAGGAACATGGTATGCAAGCGATCAGCCTCAACTGTTTTATTAGCTGTATTGTTGTCACGTGCAAGCTTACTCAAGTGACTTAGCTTGGAGACCTAAACAGATGCCATAAAGAAGTAGAGGCTCATAAGGTCAAAATGTCAAGATAATGCATCTCAGTAAAGCCAAATGATAAATTCTATAATGCATAAGATTTTACTTTAAAAGGTGAGAGAGAGAGAGAGAGAAAGGGGGGGGGGGGGGGGGGGGTTAATGAGAATCAAAGTTCATACTTCTAATATATCACACAGATGCTTTGAGAAATACTACGCACTTAACAATTCATATAAACGAAAGTTTAGTCACCTAAAGTTGTGACAATATGCCAGGTACCTTAAATCTGGACTATGTATTCTAAAAAAAGCAATAGGAAATGGAATTACAACCAAAACAAGTGTGAAAAACATAGAATCTTCATAAATAGAAAAGGTGGGGTGGCAACTGAGACAAGGTCGTGAAGATACACCAAATCCATCTATCATATCTGTAGCTACTCCAAAGAAAATGACATATAATCAACAAGAAAATTGACTACAACATCCATACTTCAAAACCATAGAGATCCACAGTTCACATCATTAAATCCCACAACCTTTTACAAAACAACAAAGTAGTATATTCTCAATCTTAAAAGCTGGGGTTTTACTTACAACTACGAGGCAGAACACCCAATAACATGTTGGTCAAGGGAAAAAAAATTCATTCAAAAGCAGCATTTATAAAGATGAACATATTACATATGATAGAAACAACTACACTCCCTTCACATACAACAAACATTGATCACACAGAATTATATGCCCCTGCTGTATCAGAATCTAATCAAGTGTCGCATCAATAATTTCTTCTTTATCTGATTCACAATTAGATCTTCTTTAATTGAATACGTCATCTAGAATTCTGCCAGCTCATGGTCCAACACAGCATTTAAAAAACAATAAGCAATCTACAAAACCATTGCTTGTAGATATTCAATTTAGCCCATTAAAACTTTCTTCTTCTTCAGCTAGATTATTCAAATAGTAAATTATCAACAGTTCATCATACATGTTTTCATGTACAAACAATACAAACAATTTCAAGCATTGAATCAACAGTACTATTTTCTACTTAATAGTATCAAATAAAACATTTAGTTATAAAAATTCAAACTCTCACCCCTTCAACCAAATCAGCAACCCCAGCACCAAAAGTCCCAAAAACATAGTCATAATTCATAAAAGAATCATCCAGAGTGTCATGCAAAAGCCCTGCAGCAACCACAGTCGAATTAGCTCCAATCAAAGCCAGCATCACTGCAGTCTCCACACAATGCTGCAAATAAGGATCTCCACTAGCACGCATCTACAACAGAAAACAGCAAAAAGACTCTCAAAACCCAAATCACAAAAACCCCACACAAACACAATAAAATCAATAAAAAATTCAAATCTTTACCTGCCCTCTATGAGCTTTCTCAGCCTCATAAAAAGCTTTAACCACAAAATCCTCACGGAAGATCTTGTGTCTCAACTGTGCACCCAACAACAACTCCTTCACATAAGGCTCAGCATTCCCTTGCTCCACCTCTATGTTAAAAGTCAGCTCCTCCACATTTAACTCGTCCCCACAAACCTCCAGTCCTGATGTAGAAGAACCGTAATCTAAACAAGAACCATAAGCGTTCCTCACAAACCCATTAAACAAACCACTTTGGAAACTCAATGTGGGACTACTAGTATTATTAGTACAAGCACTACTACCCCTAGCTGAACCAACCACCACACTACTACTACCACTACTACAACAAGAAACTGGTCCTTGAAAAACTGAGACAGGGCTCAAATCCTTTTTCAAAAAGGACCCAGAAAACTTGCTTGGAGAAGAATAACCATAAGAGCTACTCAAGCTCAGCTCCTTCAATTCCTCACTCTTCAACTCATCACTACAAAAGCTGGAAGAGGATCTGACTGAAGAGGACGATGAGAAGAGGCAAGAGAGGCCTCCAATCACAGGCTTCTGACACGTGGACGGTGGAGATGAGCCCAGCTCGAAATCGTACGATGAGTGTGGTGTGGAGCACACGCTGCTTGGTGGACTTGCGTATAGAGCAATGGTTGGAACCGCCATGGCCTTTGGTTTTTTGCTTTGGCTTTTTTGCTTTTTTTTTTTTCTGTGTTGGGTCTCAGATCACACACACAAAACCTTCAATAAGCTAATCAAAACCGAGTTTTGACGAAAACCCAATTGATTTTTGCAATTAAAGACATGAAAAAATCACTGATTTTGAACTTTTTCTTCCACAATAACCCAAATCCAGAGACCCTTTGAATAAAAGTTGGTTCTTTTCAATTTTCTCCAGAAACCCAATTGATTTTTGCATTCAAACCCAAATAAATCAGTGATTTTTAACACAAAAACCAAATAAATGTTCCAAAATCAGAGACCCTTATTAAAAAGTCTGTTCTTTTTTTTTTTAGATACAGTATTTTTTTCCCCCAAGAAACCCAGTTGATTTTTTGCATTCAACCAAATAAATCAGTGATTTTTTTTAATTTTTTTTTTACACAAAAAAAAAAACCCAATAAATGTCCTAGACTCTGAAACCCAGTAAAGGAAAAACAACAAATTTGGGAGACAGAGACCAGGAAATTGAATCAGTTTGATTTTGTTAGAAAGAGAGAGAAACTGAGCTACAGTATGCACAAATTTATAGAAAAAATTGATCAATTGGGGGGGTTACAAAAGTACAAACAAGACAAAAAAATTTCTAAAATTGAGAAGGAATTTACAAACCTTAACCCCAAGAATTTTCAAAGGAACAGAGTCAAAAAAAGGGACTTGGAATTGTATTTGTTCTGAGAGAGAGAGAGAGAGAGAGAGAGATTTTGGTTTTATTACTTTCCTCTTTTCTGTGTCTGTGTTCTTAAAATGGTTATTGCTTAGAGGCCAGGGAAAGTATATGTAAGATTACAATATTGGCCTTGGGGGTTACCTGAAATAACAGAAGGTTGAAGTGCCAAAGGACCCAAGTTGGTGTTTTTGGTTTTTTAATTCATCAACTATATGTCTATGAGTATGACAGATTCATAAAAATCTATATTTAGTTTATTTGAAAAGCTAATTAAGGTTGGTGGTGGCTTTAGCTTTTTTTTTAACTGTACAGTATAAATGAACATGGATAGATTTATGGGATTGGTTGAAAAAGGAGAAAAAGAATCAAAACAAAAGAAGAGAATTGAATGAATGTGGATATTGGTTAATGTTTGTAAAAGGACTTATTCCAAATTTTAGATTTGATTTGATTCATTTTGAAAAGAATTGTTGAAGTTATTATCAATTTGGGATTAGTAGAGGAAAGAAAAAATATATATCAAAATGTAAAAATAAAAAAAATAAAAATAGTGAATGATTGTTTGTGGATATTGGTTAGGACTTAGGAATCTAGGATCCATGTCAGCCAAAGGAATTATTCCAATTTTACATATGAGAAAAAGCGGAAGTTACTATCAATTTTATTAAAATAAAATTATTATAAATTTAATGATAATGAACAATTAATCTCATCACACGCGCTTTGTGCGAGTAATGAATATTTTTTTTTAGCGAAAAAAATAAGTGTTTTTATTTTATATATATAATTTTTATTTTGATAATCTAATTTATAAGTGGATATTTTTATTTTGATAATCTAATTTATAAGTGGATAAAGCAATTTAAAAATTAACAGGTGAGTGATCTTATTTTTTAGGCAATATTTTAGTAGGAGTTAAAATTGCATTTTTACCGAATTATCCTTTAATTTTGTCTCTATTTAAACATGGGGATGTAGGGGCATTTTTGAACTAAAAAAATGAGGAATTCAAATAAGAGAAATTCTTTAAGTAGTAGTATAGATAAATGTGATTAACATTAAGTAACATAATTGAACACATCATTTTGTATTATTTATATAATAAATTTTTAATAAGTATACCATCTTCATCTTTGGTGATCAAATATTAAGCCGTGTCACTTTTTTTTTAAGATAAAAATCATATTCTAGTATAATTTAAGTATATATATGTGTGAAGTTTCCTCATGAAAATTTGAACCCCAACCCATTTCCCTTACCTTACAATAACTTATATTTATAAAGTGACCATTACGCACCCTTACATTTCCTACCCCACAATAACTTGTACCTGTTAAATAACCATCGCGCTAAGAATTCGCAATGGTTAAGCAATGTCACATTTGATTAGCAACAACATTGTTAATACTCTTCTAACCCGGAAAAATATTAAAGACCATTAATAGAATCCCCATGTTTTGTGCCTTTTCTTCCATGTAATGGTCCAGGCTGGAACCGACAGATGTTAGGCCAGCCACTTTCTCACTTGGGCTATTGACAACTTGAACTTGGACATTTTTTTTTTTTTTTTTTGGATTTTACTTCTATTTTGGTTTTGAAAAAGAAAAAAGATTGTTATTTATTTATATAAAAAAAATTCTATAACATATTTGTGACACAATGGGGATGTTTGGTATATCATTTTAAATACATGTTTTTAGTTTTTAAACAATATTACACGCATTTTTAGACTTTTTCACCCACACGTATTTCCCAAAAAACTGAAAACTGTTGTTTAAACATACGTACCAAACGGGCCCTATGTATGCATTTGGATTAAAATAAAAAATTAAAATTATTTCACTATTCAGCTTATTTTTGCTACTATTCATAGGTCCTACTATACTATTTCAACTAACTTTTACCTTTATTTAAAGTACTTTTAACAATAATTTTTCAATTTTAACAAAATAAACGGTATCCAAACACACCCTATATTTAGGAATTTGATCAAGCTTATCTCTAAGATTTCTATTAAGGATCAAATTTTTTATATAATTTTTCTAAACAAAGATAAACAAATCCACCAATTTTTGGTAGTGTCAGCAAGTGCTAGATATGAAGCTTTTGAAGATATCAACAACAACAACCAAAAAAAAAAAAAAAAACCAAAGGTTCACCTGAGTCAAGGACTCAAGGAGTGTACTCTTTATTGGATGAATTACTTTATTCTAAGCTATCTCCATAAATCTTTTCTTTCACTATTACAATACTTTATTTAGTACTTATCCTCTTAAAATTTAATATTTGATTCTTTTATATTATTTTTTTCTGGTTGCTTTTTTATATTCCTTGATCCATTATTGGAATGATCACAGCATTGAAACTCAAAGCAATAAATAGTATTAATAATATTTTCCAATTGCGTGTCCCAAATGAAGCAGCAAGATAAAGCGGGGTCCACCCTTTGATATTTAATTTTTCTGAGTACTATTTATTTGCCTTGATACACAAATCACTGATACAGGATGAGAATCTCAAAAAATTCTTGATTTTTATATGTGAAGTTGTTTTTTTTTCTTGAGGAATTTTATATGTGAAGTTGCATTCCCACAATCGCCCATTGTTTCAAAATCAACTCTTTTTTTTTTTTCTCTCTAATAAAGGTTTATGTCTACATTCATTAAACCCCAATTTTATAATAAACTATGTTCATCCTTGTTGGTAGGATCCTACACATTCGAAATTATGTTCTCTTAGATGATAAGTTATACTATAATGCTAATAAAAAATTTGAAAGATTTTTTTATTCTACACTTTATGTTTAGGAGTAAGCTTGGGGATGCAGCCAAAATATTGACCTCATCCTACGCAGTATTATTTGATCTATTTATTCTCCAATATCTCTTTGGATTGTTTAATTTTAATTTTAATTTTTATTATTTGATCTATTATTGTACCACTTGGACAAAATGTCCAGTGGTCATTGGATTGTTTGATCGAAACTAACCAATAAGAGCTATTTGATTAACTTTTTAATTTGAAGATGTGAAAACTAAAACTACTATTAATTTTTTAAATAAAAAAAAAGCTTTATAAACTCGATGGATGTGATAAGTATTTTTGTTTTTGTTTTCAAAACAGTATCAAAATAATTTTCAAAAAATTGAACTTGAAACTAGTTTTCAAATAATAATTTTTATATTATATGTGTTTGACTCTCACTTTTAAAAACAATTTTCAAAATACTAAAAAATAATAATTGTTTGAGAGACCATTTCTATTTTTGAGATTTTAAAAATATATATATTTACAAAAAGTAAGTGTAGAATATGTAGATTACTTTTTTTGTGTGGATAATGATAGGGGATTAGAGCTCATCATGTACTTTTTTTTTAATGATAAGTTTCAAATTTGAAGTGTGGAAATTTTTTTTGCCATAAAGATAAACTCTTTTTTTAAAAGATAAAAGAGTTTGGACAAATATGTGGGATCCACTATTTTCAATTTATTTACAACTATGTTATTAAAAACATTTTCTTTATCCTAAAAACACTCCTTTAGTCATTTTCAAAATTCTATTCTAAACCAGGAAAATAGGATACAGTTTTGAAAACTGTATTTAGAAAATATTAGCCAAACAATCAATTCAAGTGTGAGACCCACCATTTTATAGATTGCAAAAAAAAAAAAAAAAAAAAAAAAACTATATTTAAATACTCTTACCAAATAGGTCCTTAAAAAACTAATAAATAAATGAGTAATACTAAGAATATTACAAATTTTGCTATGGAGGCCTTATAAACTAATGCATCACTAAGAATTTTGTGATTCAATTAATACCCCTTGGTATTTCTAATGAAGACATTTATGGTTTGAACTAGTTAAGTTACATAGTAAATATCAAGAGATGACAAGCAGTTGAGTTACAAAACTCTTGATTGTAGATGCTAATATTATAAATTATGTATATATATATATATATATATATATAATTACAACAAACTATTAACCTAGAGTTATGCTTGTGCCATAACTTACCTATGTGGCGAGTTGTGAATGGTAGAAGAGTAATGATGAATCCATGTGGAGATACCTCTCTGTCATTCACAACGCGCCACATAGGTAGGTTGTGGTACAAGTTGTGGCACTAGCATAGCTCGATAACCTAACAACTCAAACCATTTTTCTCTAAAATCCAATCATTTTGAGCATAAAAATATGCCAATTCAGCTAATGTGATAAGTTAATAACTACACAAAGTCCATTAGCCCAACTAGTCTAAGGTGTGCCTAGAAAAGAAAAAC
This sequence comes from Quercus tomentella, assembly GCA_028535165.1. Classification (NCBI taxonomy): domain Eukaryota; kingdom Viridiplantae; phylum Streptophyta; class Magnoliopsida; order Fagales; family Fagaceae; genus Quercus; species Quercus tomentella. The sequence goes on from JAPQVY010000068.1 coordinate 81,138,295, forward strand.
AAAGAGAGAAAAAAACAAATATGGAAATTTCCTACTTTTGGATTTAGGGATAGCGGGTTTTTTTTTTCTTTTTTAAATATATTTGTAATTTTTTTTTTTTTATTTTGGAAAAAGTGGATCCCACACCCATAGTTGTACTAAATTTCAAAATTTTCTATGAAATCAAAGGACATGAATGACAATTTCCCTTTGGAGTGAGAGTGATAAATCTAAATTCCCCACCTTCCTCGAGAAGCTCTAGAACATGGCAGTCCATATTTGATAAGGACTACCTTCATTTCTCAAAAAAAAAATAAATAAATAAAGGCAAAATTGTTTTTATATGTCAGATTCTTTGGTTCTGGGTGTCCACGTGGCATGTCACGAGCGGAGACCACCGCCACATGGTCAGAGAAAGCCGCTGACACGTGTTTATCTGTGACGGCATTAGGTGAGCATTCGTCTGGATACGGTCACAGTCAGTCTGTCGGAGGAGTGTCACAGTCTTAGCACGTGTTGTTTTTTCTGTGTCGACTCAGTCTTATTATTAGGCTCAGCCGAGTCAATCTCCGAAACTTGAGGGGAGTCACTTTGTCTACGAATCCGACGGCGGGAATGAACTCTCTGACTTTTATTTTGATTTGTGTGGCATATGATTAGTTGTTCGTATTTGACAATGGCCGACGGAGAGGTCAAAACCCCCAAAGTCATGAATAGTAGCTGTACTCTCTACATGTGGGAATGGTCGATAGGAGAAAAATACCTCCTTTGGAGTTTAGGATTCCCTACCTTTTTTTTTTTTTTTTAGTGGAGATTAATGTGTTTATAAACTATTTTACAACATTTTATAAACTACTATGATCAATTTTACTAGTTCTTATTTGGATTTATCTCTAATATCATTTTTTTTTCATTTAAAAAATGTTCTAAAATAATTTATAATTCAAGCGTTTTCCTTAAATGTTGTCACCACGTCGTAAAAGTTGTTCATTGGATATACGTGGATATATGTATATATAAAGTAAAATCTGGCATCAAAATTTGTTGAGTACTGCTAGAAATGTTACAAATTATATAAATGGTTGAATATCAATTTTTAAATAAAAATACGACAAGTAATTAAGAAATTTATTTATTTTTTACTTTTTATGAGTCTTTTATGGTAGAATTGAAAATAACTCTATCATTTTTCTAAATTTATTATCTAAACATTACATATTAGGTTTTTACAAATTACCACCACTTTAGCATGAAACTCCATTCCTTTTAATTTTTTTTCGTTGTTTAGTGAATAGCATTTATTCATATCGTGTTTATCAAATTAATTTAATCTCCATGCAAGATAAGAATGTGTAATTTGATCTGTAAGATGTTTGCATACTTATATTTCCTATGTAACAGTTGGATTTAGTGGTCCAAAACCCTTTGTAAATGGGTAATTTTTAGGATTATTTTAAAAAAATGGGGGGCTTTATTTTGGATGATCGAAAGTTTTCCCAAAAAGAAAAGAAGTTATTTAATATGCCTAAACAAAAACTTTCCAACCAAGCAAGATGGAAGCAAAACCCATATATTGATGTGTCCTAATCAAGTCTAGCCAAAAAGAACTTCAATTATTATTTTGGTAAATAATTCAAATGAAATAGTAGTACCAATAAAATTCTTTCAACATAATTAATTGGGGCATACCAATATGCTTGAATTATAGGCTGAATGTACCATATATGGCCAGTTTGACATGAACTCTCCACAGTTTTGGAACCTAGTCCACAAGAAATGCATTTCTTGAATTAGTTACCACAATGATTTGAAAAATGGTAGCCATTAACCAAAATAAATATGATTCTTTCTCATTTGTCTACTCTCGTGTTCTTGGTTGTAGGTAATTGTTGAACCGACAGTGGAGAAATGTATCTCTCAACAGGTGTACGTGTCATAAAGTATATGCCAAATCTTTTGACTAAACAAGTGAAAGATATATACCACCTGAAACTTTACTAGTTTAATTTATTGTGTCCAACTTAATTTTACATGCAAAGGTTTTTTCACTCTTTTTCTTAGGATATGAAGAAGCATGAATTTTAACTTTTTGTCACATCATCAATTCTCTAGTTTTGTTATGATGATAAAACACAATTTTAATAAATGAAATTCCCCTTTATTTGATATTAAAAAAAAAAAAAAAAAAAAAAAAAAAAGAAGAGAAAAGAATATGCATGAGTTATGCATGCGAAGGCTCGCGAAGTCCATGAGTGAGCTAATCAGTAAAGCAAGTTCCTTTGCGTATTGGACACTTCCAGAAACGTGAAAGCCAATGCTACGCATGTGTTGGAACGTGTAGTTGCTTGTTACTTCTTGTTGCATGCACGCTAAAGCTTTAATTATTTGGACAATGACTTTTGGACCCAAAGTACTTTTGGAATTTAAATCTAATACCATATATATATATATATATATATATATAAATTTTGTTTGTTTATGTTCAAACTATTTTTGGAGAAAACAATTCTCTTCATTTGAAACTTTAGTACTACTTTAAATTGCAATATATTATCGTTTGATTTATCTTTCATATATTCAGAAACTTTTCTTTTGTCAATATATATTTTGATGAGCAAGACAATAATAAATAATCAAGGTTCACACTCACACAGCAAGGCAACAATATATGTGAAAGGTAAAACCATTTTTTTCTGCAAGGACATGAGCTTCATGCAGAATTGTCAGCAAAGGCAAAACAAACGTGGAATTTGGTTTTGCATTGATATGATTTCATTTGTGAATGGTTGGACTCACTTGGATTGATGATGTGATCTGGAATGAGTTAGGCCGGGGAAACCGCCGAATTACAGGGCGGTAATACTTAAAGAGCGTAAAATTTGGGTTAAAAAGTTCAAAACGAAGAGTGCTGTTTTGGAAGGGTCTCTCTTTTTCCCTCATAGACAGTGCTGATTGCTGACCCTTGTTGAGAGGGACTGGCTATTTCTCTTCTTTTTTTTTTTTTGAGAGGGACTGGCTTCTTGATCAGTTAGGTTTCTTTTGCTTAAACTTAACCGAATAAGCCCAATAAATTTTTGAACAAATTTCACTTTAAAGTTTTAATTCTATAGTTTAGGAGTACGTAGTTTAGATTAAAAGAATTTCAAAAATGCCAAATTAATCCTCGAACTTTTGAAATGCAACAAATTAAATCTTGGAATCAAAATTGGTGTAACACCATTAAGTAAACGATGAGAGAGAGAGAGAGAAAAGCCAGCACCGCGAAGCAGCCAATGCCGACACTAACATTGCCAACCTCCACAACACTCTTTTGTTTTTTTAACCTAATTCAAACACACTTTTAATGCTTTTCTTCTTTCTCTTTAGTGTGCATTTGGGAGCTGATTTGCCGGTCGCTTTTTTACTTTTTTTTTTTTTTTTTGTCTACTATTTATGAGTTTCATAATACTATTTGCAAATCTCACATTATTATTTACATTATTTTTATTTTCAACACGTACGTGTATGGCTGCTTTTTTTTTTTTTTTTTTTTTTTTTATCAATTATCATATCTCCTATTTTCAAGTCCTACGCATGTTTAGTCAAGCGAACAGTAATATTACCGTTTGTGGGTTTCACATTCAATATATTTTAATTCTCTTTTAGGGTTTTTTTCTATAATACTTTTAGTAAAAAAAAAAATAATGTTTATTTTATTTAGTTTTTATCTACAAAACTTTTAATTTTCAACAAAAAGTTAAATAAATTGTTCCTAAATGAATAATCTCTACAATCTAAATTGGTTTTGGTGGCCATGGGTTGGCCTTGCTGCCGTGGGTTGAAGGTGATGGTTTTTAAACTTTAGATTTAAGTTCTCTTAAATCTTGTAAACCTAAAATTCTTGTGCTTTGTTTGCTTGTCAGAGAAATGTTATGAAAAGAGGTAGTAATCTCACAATTGCCTATCCGACCTTGACACAGTTATCGAATTCTTCTATGCTCCCCTTGTTTTATACCATAAAAATATTTTCAATACCAAAATATGGTTGTTATAAATTCACTCTATAATTATTTGTTGACATAAAGCCACACTATTATAAAGAATGACGCATGTGATGTAACTTGGTAGCCATAAAATGTGAAAGTTTGGTAACCAAAGCATGCATGTGTGTTTTGGCAAAAATGTCAAGTGGAAGACAATTTTCCGTTAAATGAAAGGATGCGAACACTTGTTAAGAAGATGACAATTTATAGGACACTTGTGACATTGTATGGAAGATGGAGTAGTTAATTACAACAAATAACCATCCCCTCCCTTGTTTTGTGGGGTAATTATGGGCTAGAAAAAACTTCTATCCATGCCTACTAAAGGAGGCTTTGGCAAGAAGAAGTGGACACAACCAAGCACATCAAAGAGAACAAGAGAACTTCTTCAAGGCAAAATGCCTTCTTAGACATATAGATATGGTAGTGTTCTAGTAGGATTAGTTTTTGTAGGCAATTTAAGTGATCTTCGAATAATTTCAAGTAAGCTTTCATCAAGTAGTGCTCTTTAATTTAGTTCAAGTAGATTCAATCAACCTAGCCTCTTAGTTGTTATTCACAAATCCTTAGTCTTCAATCCAATTTACCTTTTGCTTTTCATTTCAATTATGTTTATTGCAATCTCTCTATACTAAAATGTCATCTTAATTGAGGCATTGTATAAACCCACACGTTGCAAGAATAAATTGATCAAATAAGAATTTAATTTTTGTCAAACACACCTTTGGACTTTCCTTGTGTTTCAGGAAAAAATTGTGGTTGGATTGAGGGTTTCCGTTTTTCACATTGATTTTTTTTTTTTTTTTTTTTTGAGATGGGTATTCTGAATTGAATTGGTTGATTTATCTTGTTGGAAAAGATTGAGCTAGCTATTTGTAGTAAAAAATTAATATAAAATTAGTTATTTGATTATTTTGTATTTCAAAATGTAGGATGGAATTAATATATATGGTGTATTGCCAAATTGTTTGTGTAAAGTAGATAAAATGATTTTTTTTTTAAATGGTCTTATTTACTAATTTCAAATAATGGTATGTTTTCAATTTGACTTTTGCTCATTTTAATTACTTATATTTTGAGAGAACATGAGATTGGGGGATACGAGTAGGTACTGTCAATTCAACCTACAAAGAACAATCCCGCGGTCCATCTGATGATTTTGTTGTCGATGTAACATCCGCTCTTGCTTGTTTTCAATGATTTTTACATGCAAGACGTGTGGAAACTAGCAAGCCAACTGAATTATAGCTTGTTTACATCTTTGCACACACGCTAAAAAGAATTTGATAATGACTTTTTGGAACCTAATTAACATTTGGGAATGAAATCTATTGGCACACATTCACTTTGCAGGAAATGAAATTTCTAAAATTAGCTTGGGAATAAAATCTATTAGTTACAATCTGCAAGACTGCAAGAGATGACCTCCATATTTCTACACTTTAAAATATTAAGTTTTAAAAACTTTTTTTTTTTTTGGGTTTTCCTAAGTATAAAATTTGTTTTATCTAATTTATTTTTGAAGTAAAATAAGTTAATGAAAATAAGCTTATCTAATTACGTTTTAAGTGAAGGTCTCTGTTGTAACCGCTCTATGGAATATGCCTCTCACAGGCCAATAGATCCTACAGTCGTGGAACCTCAACCTACAAGCTTTTTAGAAGCTTGCTCCATAGAAAGGCCTTTTGTGATATTTACTGCTACAAGTGAGATAGCCTTCAAAGTCAAAGCATCATTAATTTATACATAGTGTCTTCGAGTGTACGTTTGAATGTGGATTAAAATTATAAATTATTTTACTATTTAATTTATTTTTTCTACTATTTATGGGTTACGTTGTACTTTTTAGTATTATTTATGGATCTCACTGTACTAACTAACTTTTACCTTTATCTACAGTACTTTTAGCAATAAATTTTCAATTTCAGCAAAATAAGCGGTATCCAAACAGACCCTTAATATAACTACAAAGGCTGAGTTTGGAGATAAACACCTACAGGCCTACATACACTACTTAGTTATGATTGATGTCAGTAATCATTGGGAGATAACACCTTAAGAAGACTTTAATTAAGCAATTAATAATTTAATATAAGAAAATTAGTTAACCCAAAAACTTAAGTTTGGTCATGATTTTAATATCACTTGATAGGAAGATAATAAATTTGAGATACTCCAATTGAGTGGTTGATATGACATTTTTGGACACAACTTAACCTAAAAGTTAAATCAATGCTTTTGATCTAATTATGTTATATTAATTATTCACATTTGTCATTAGTATCTCATATGGCCCTTCAACATTTTACTTATTGCACCACTCACACATGAATATTTCAACAAATCAAGCTCTTCACATGGTGGCTAGCGGCTATGGCAAAACCGGTAACAATGACAATAAAGTGGAAAAGTGATAGGGACAGATGAAGGTTGGTTATAGATCTCATTAATTCTAATTGAGATCTCATCATATTTGGTCAAGATCTCACCAGATTTAGTTGAGATCTCTATGAGAGAGAGAGAGAGAGAGAGGTTTGGATGAGTCGAGTTTGTTAGATTTTAAGGGAATGAACCCACCGCTCGACCCAACAATTTTAGATTTTGGGTAGGAATGGCAACGGGTCGGGTTTGGGCCGGATTTCTTTATGCCCGAACCCGACCCGCGGGTCTGCCCAGGAAACCCGAACCCGCCCCGTTTAATAAACGAGTTTTTTTCTGCGCCCCAGACCCGCCCTGTCGGGCCCCACGGGCCCTGCCCAGCCCATGCCACTTCAACGCCCAATCCGTGGCCCAATCAAAAAAAAGGGGGGGGGGGGGTTGCCTGAAACCCTAAACCTCCACAAACCTAGATTAGAAACCCACCAAAAAAAAAAAAAAAAAAAAAAAAAAAAGAAAACCCCAAGATCATGTTCATCAATCTAGATCAGAAACCCAAAAAAAAAAAACCCAAGATCATGTTCATCAACCTAGATCAGAAACCCAAAAACAAAAGCATCGGACCAAAGTAGCCACTACAACCCCAAACACAAACACAAAAATTTCAAATTTTTTATTTTCCCTTTCAAAATCCCAAACATAAACACAAATCCTAACACAAACACAAACACAGAAATCACAAACCCAAACCAGATTCTCAAAAAAAAAAAGAAATAAAAAAGAAACCAAACCCTAATGATCCCAAAGGTCCCAAACCCTACCGAACCCAAACAGGAATGGCAAAAAAAAAAAGAGAGAAGAACATATTGAAGGCGTCGGGAGGAAGGAGAGTGGGAATGATTGAGGGGGGCGACGGTGAGGCAGTGAGGCCATGAGTGTGGCTATGCGGGTTGGTGAGAGTGACTGGAGACTTGAGAGAGGGTGGGTGGCAGCTCAGAGATGAGAATGGGAGAATGAGATGAAAACTGAAATGGGTTAGGGTTGTTTATAACTATATATATATATATATATATATATATATATATATATATATATATATAAAAGGGTAGGTAAGTAATTTTATATGTAACTGGGTCGGGTTCGGGCCGGGTTTCATCAAAACCTAGGCCTGACTTGGACCCACTTCGGATTTTTTTGTTTTAAACCCATACTTGACCCTATCTTTAATAGGGTCGGGTCAGGCCAGGTACCCGTGGGTTGGGCTTGGATTGCCATCCCTAATTTTGGGGGAGAAAACCTACCTTAGTCACCAAATTGGTCCATTTTTAGTTCAAGTCCAATCAGATTTACCCAAAAACTTATGTGTGGTCATGATTTTAATATCAATTGATAGGAAGATAATACATTCGAGATACTCCAATTAAGTGGTTGATATGACATTTTTGGAAACCACTTAACCTAAAAGTTAAATCAATGCTTTTGATCTAATTATGTTTTTTTTTTTTTTTTTTTGGGTAAACAGTAATACTTATTAGAACACTAATTATGTTATATTAATCATTCACATTTGTCATTAGTATCTCATATGGCCCTTCTACATTTTACTTATCGCACCACTCACACGTGAATATTTCAATAGATCCAGCTCTTCACATGGTGGTTGGCAGCTATGGCAAAACCGGTAACAATGACAATAAAGTGGAAAAGCGATAGGGAGAGATGAAGGTTGGTTATAGATCTCATCAGTTCTAATTGAGTTCTCATCATATCTAGTCAAGATCTCACCAAATTTAGTTGAGATCTCTATAAGAGAGAGAGAGAGAGAGAGAGAGAGAGAGAGAGAGAGAGAGAGAGAGAGAGAGAGAGATTTGGATGAGTCAAGTTTGTTAGATTTTAAGGGAGTGAACCCACTGCTTAATCCAACAATTTTAGATTTTGGGGGAGAAAACCTACCTTAGTCACCAAATTGGTCCATTTTTAGTTCAAGTCCAATCAGATTTACCGAGTGGGTTAGGTTGATCGGGTCTATGGACAACCTTAGTGGCAGAATAAAACATTGAATAAAAATGAGTTTGGTATAAGCTCGTCCAGGTTGTATGCATTGGAATATTGTTTGTTACATCAAGAGAGAGATGACAATGCATCCAAAAAAATAGAAAAGAAGGTAGAGATGGAAATGATTATTATAAAAAAAGAAAAAGAAAAAAGAAGAAGATAAAGATGACATTGTAAATTTTTTGCGCTCTCCTTTTTGCTGGGACTCTGCTTTTTGTTAACTATCTTTCGAGAAGCTACTTAGTGTTTTGAAGAGCTAGCCAAGTTATGTTGTTTGCAAATTATGGACTTTGTTAATTGTTATATTTGATAACCCACTGCTTGTGGTGGTTAATTTGCTCACTTTTTACAAAGACAAACTGTTTTTTGTAACATAGTGATCTACTATTAGTTTTTTAAAAATATATTTGCACTATTACCCCCTCCCCCTCCCAAAAAAAAAAGAGAAAAAAAAAAAAGAGAGAGAGAGAAAGAGAGACAAGATTTAGGTACTAAGGACCTGTTTGGATTGAGGGAGAAATGAGGGAAAGTGGAGGGGAATAGTGTAGAGTTGGATGAAAATAGGTTAATTTTGAGCTAAATTTACTCTACTCTATTCTATTATACTCTCTTATTTTCTCTTAATCCAAACCGACCATAAAATTTTTATATTAAAGTTGCGCACCATGTTGCACTGTGAGATGTTAAATGTTAGACAATTCGAGTGCCTCTGGAGATATTTTCTTGTGAAAATTTGATTAGTTTTCTTGTGTTTCTCACAGCATGCCGGTTAAAGACAATAATATGAGGAATGGACCCACTGTAAACACTAATTTGATTTCATTCTTCGTGATATTTTGAAAATCTTCTATAGGATGAGATTGATACTGTAAAAGGAACATGACTTTTTACCTTCATTTCTTGTCATACGTGTTCTACTGTACAATTTAGTTGAGCATTGCACTTATAGTCACTAATTAGATGGAAGAAAAAATGGATGAAAGATATTATCATGTACGTGATCATTGCACACTTAACTTTAGATTGTGTGTCAAATTGTATTTTCACATGCTCTGATTTGGTGAATTAATGAACCGATATTGCAAATAATCTTTTTTATAAAGTTTTTATAATAAATGGAGGGGTGGATTTTATTTTATTTTTGATATAAAGAAAAGGTGTCTTAATTTTTGATCAAACTATTCTATTAACCGGTCATGAGAAACCTCAAAAATGTCATAAAATAATAGTATGATGGATTAAATTTGGAAGAGAGAAATTTAAATTTAGGCATTTCTTCGTGAAAGAATTAAACAATACCATTAAATTAAAAGATTCTTATCAATATTATAAATGATATTATCGACCTCGTGAGCCGCAAGTTAGATTTCTTTTGCTTGTTGGCTGAGTTTTCCTTATGCAAAATCAATTACCCGCCCTTTTTTGGGTTGCGTAAGCTTCATATCTAGAAAGTATTTGCCACTGACATATGTCCTTGCCTTATTCATATTGCTAAAAAGAATCAATCTTCAATGGAAAAGCTTGTCCCCTCTGAGCTTGCACTAGATCTTGCTATCTCAAAAGTTAGTTTGAAGTCAAAATAGCAATTAGATTTATAAGTGGAACAAAATCCAAGATACTCATCCTTCACAAGAAGATAAAAATGGTTTATTATTACCTACTTGAAAAGCGTGATTCCTCCTCTTATATGAGAAATGGGCCCATATGGGTGATCTATCATAGGACCCACTTCTTTATGAAGAGAAAAAAGTAATATTAGAGAATATACAATAAATTTTTATTAAAAGTGATTTATCAAATTATTTTATTTTTATTTTTTAAAAATAATTACAACATGGTGTTAATCCCGCAAATTGAACTCTCTCCCCTAGACCCTCAAGTACTTTGTGCATGAGAAAATACCAATTCAGCTACAAAGTCTTTGACTGATCTATCAAACTATTCATAAATCATAACGTTGATATAAGCAAATATTTTAGGATTTTGAAAATGAATTGTTTGAAAAGCCTATTAAGGAAACATGAGAATTTAAAAATTGTACTTTAAAACCTGGCAATTTCAAATCGGTGAAATAAACAGGCACATATTCATATCAACATATGTAAACTTTAGTACAAATTAAACCCCATTGCAGGTAATATCCTCCCCCACAAACACGTAATTCAGGCAAGAAAGGTACAGAAACACCACCACCTCATCATACAAATACTAGATTTGCAATATGGTTCAAGTGACAAAAAAGGAAAATAAATTGGGTTTGTAGCATTTATTACATCGAGCCCAATAATAAATAGTTGTGGGCTAGGCTAATTTGAGCTACTTCTTGAGTTCCAGGACCATGAGCTGTTAGCCCATCATAAAATCTGTTTCCCAGAATACCCTCCACAAAATTCATGTTCACTCAAGTTGACTAGACACACATATGTCAATGGAGGCCTTGCTGTGCAAATCTACTCATATGCTGACATTATTCACACGTTTTCCACAAAATAGAAAACTTCACGTGCCTAGAACTTATTGGAATCCAACTCAGCACCATATAAGATTCACTTATCAAGTGCCTTAAGAATATTAAATGTTAAATTACTACATAATGCACGTCAAAATATTTTTTTGCCTTGACTGTACTTTGCATAAAATCTTAATATTATATAGTTTAACTTTATTTTTAGGAAAATAAAAAATAGATTTATCTTAATTTGTACCTAGCTGTAGGACATTTAAAAAAAAAAAAAAAAAAAACCTAGCTGTAAACAATCACTAAGAAAATCTTGTATACATCACAACTAGATTTGATACTTACTTTTGTCTTATCATTAAAGGATCAATTTGATGAGGTTGTTTTGCCGATGGGTTTGTGGCTTTTGTTGATGGCAGGAACTGGATATGGCATTGTCCCATCATTCTAAATCTAGGGGCAGAAGAAGAAAAAGGACACTTCTTCGTATGAGAGTTGTACAACTTAGTACTCAAGCAGTCAAGCTCTAGTGCTGATATTGTAGCTTCCCAATCTAATTGGTCTAAATTAATGTGATGCATGCTTATTAACTTTCTATACTACTTCTTTGCCTCATGTAACTTTATCTAGTAAATGCATGTAAAATTTTCATTTAAAAACTAATTACTTGCAATTACAATTTCCCTTTCGAGTTCCTGTTGATCTTTTCATTGAGCTCCAAATGTTAGAAATTAATTACCTCAAATTTTCTATTTTGACTTTGTTAGGTTTTCTGGTGTGAGAAGAAATGATTTTCTTTGGTGTGGAAGGAAGGAGCTTTTCATATTTAATAAGTAATTGAGTATTCATTGTCAATAAAGCATTAGAATTGAAGACTCTTAGATCTAAGGGTCCTCTTACATGGGGAGAGAAAAGACTCGTATAAGAATATTAATTCTTTAGAAAAGTAGTTACAAACTTACAGTGTTTGTTTATTGTTTGAGTGTGTTAGGGTCATATTTTTTATGTAATTAGTTAATCCTTTGACAAAACTTACTTTACTTATAATTTAGTAGATCTAAGTTGGATTTAATGTATCAAGAAGTATGTTGTTCTAACAAATCAAGTGGTATTATTAAAGACATGGAGTTTGATCCAAAAAACAAGTAAAGAAAAACTATTTCATTAAAGCTTGACACTAGCTGCTATCAAAGATTAATGAAGAAGCTCGACACAAGCTTGATTTATTGAGAATTATGATTTCAGATTTCTCAGATCTGAATTTTGGCCCATGATGACTTGAATGATTAGGGTTTCTCTCTCTATAACTCTAAACATATATAAAACTTATTTTAAAAGTCATCAAGTATGGAATAGAGACCTAGAACTCATATACTCTGTGAAGCTACTGCGTTTGTATGCCTTAAGATTTTGTAACCAAGTGCTTCCTGATCTTCATCGTTTATGAAGTGAAAAACTTTGCAGCTAACAACAATCAATCAAGTTGATAGAGTTAGTCACATACTAAGATCTGTGCAAAGGAGCAAGTCACAGATTGGAGATTTGTGCAAAGTAAAGAAGTTTGCTACAAGATCAAGTTTAATTGGGTATTGAAGCAAATGTTTAATTGTAGGTTGGTATTTTGGGATAGACTAGAGTAGTGGTAAGATTCTTTATACTTGTAATCGCTTGATTATTGATTAGTAGATTCTTGGGAATGGTAACTTTAAATTCACCCAGTGAGGTTTTTATCTTGCAAGAAGTTTTTCCCATTTGTTAACAAATCACCGTGTAAATTTATTTTCCGTTGTATTTAGTTTATTTAGTGATTTGTTGGTGCCTCCATAATTTGCATGTAATTTGACCCAATTAATCAACTTGGGTAATTGAATTGATTAACAAGGGTCAATCTATTTTAACCTAACAGAGTGAGAGCACCATTTGATGTATTCAGGTAGTAAGCATCTCATTTATGAATTTGTTAGTTTGTATTGAGAGTTTATGTCGAATGTAATGGGATTTGAGTTTGTTTTCGTGAGAGTTTTGAGAGTTCTGATCGTGAAAGTTCTTAATTATGATTTATGAGAATTAATCGCGTGGTTATAATCCATATCATTGATAGTGAATTTTGGTTAACGTTATCGGTGGATATAGAGGAATAATCCATATTGTTGATAGTGAATTTTGGTTGACGTTATTGGTGGATGTAGGAATGAAACTAGCCAAATAAAGTTTAATTTGTGTGCATTTATTTTTTCCCTTCTGGATGGAAATGTGCTTCCACTAGTGTCATATTCCAATACCAAATTTCCACAATGAGGAAAGAAAACATTTTAATACAATCTTGAAGAGAAAAATGAACAAAGTCAGCCACATGCTTGTGTATAATTAAATCTCTCATAGCTTCTTGTTTGTTGTAGACTAGCAGTACTCCTGATTGCTTTTAATGGGCCCATTATCCTTACACTTTCTCTTTTTATGCGACAGTGCCATCTCTATGCTACCGACTGGCTCCATTTCTGTTAGTGCAATATGGGCTGAAGATTCTCGGTCTTTTAGGTCACGTTACAACACCGAAGGTAAGAAAGTGTCCATGTATGTAGAAGAAAAAGGAAACTTGATTGCAGCGTTCATCTAGAATTAATGGTATATGCTGTAATCCTTGAACTTTTCCATATAATGGAATCATCTTCTTGTAAAAACACAGAACCAAATGGAGGGTAGAACGTGTCAAGAAATTCTACCTATTTCAAAATTTCAATGTTATTGCTTCGAAAAAAAAAAGGAAGAAAATAATATAGGATAATTATTGGTTATTAATTGGTGGCAAATGGGTGGGTTTGGGTGGGTTTGGGCTGGGCATAATTGGGTTGGGCATATAAAACCCATTTACCCATTTAAATCCCATTTAACTAATTGCTTTTAACCCAAGTCCAACCCAACTCAATTATTATGGGTAAACCCCAACCCACCAAATTACCCAATTATCAAAATTACCAAAATGCCACTAAAGTGAAAATGACCAAAATACTCTAAAATCTTCAAAAATGACCAAAATACCCCCAAAACCCAAAAATGACCAAAATACCCCTTAAAACCCAAAAAATGACCAAAATACCCCCAAAACCTAAAAATGACCAAAATACCCTAAAAACCTAAAAATGACCAAAATACCCCAGAAACCCAAAAAATGACCAAAATACCCCCGAAATCCAAAAAATGACCAAAATATCCCGAAACCCAAAAAATGACCAAAATACCCCTGAAACCCAAAAAATTACCAAAATACCCCCGAAACCTAAAAATACCCCCAAAACATAAAAAATGACCAAAATACTCCCGAAACAAAAAAAAATGACCAAAATACCCTCGAAACCCAAAAAATGACCAAAATACTCCCGAAACCCAAAAAATTACCAAAATACCCCTAAAACCCAAAAAATGACCAACGTACCCCCGAAACCTAAAAATTACCAAAATACCCCCAAAACCTAAAAAATGACCAACGTACCCCCAAACCTAAAAATTACCAAAATATCCCCAAAACCTAAAAAAAGACCAAAATACCCCCGAAACCAAAATACCCTAAAAACCATAAAATGACCAAAATACCCCCCAGAACCTAAAAATGACCAAAATACCCCTAAAACCTAAAAATTACCAAAATAATCACAAAACCTACAAAATGACCAAATACCCCCATGAATCCAAAAAATGACCAAAATACCCCTGAAACCTAAAAATTACCAAAATACCCCCAAAACCCATAAAATGACCAAAATACGTCTGAAACAAAAAAATTACCAAAATACCCCCCGAAACATAGAAAATGACCAAAATACCCCTGAAACCCAAAAAATGACCAAAATACCCCCAAAACCCAAAAAATGTCCAAAATACCCCCGAAACCTAAAAAATTACCAAAATAATCTCGAAGTCTAAAAATTAACCAAAATAACGCCAAAACCTAAAAATGACAAAAATACCCCCGAAACCTTAAAAATGGCCAAAATAACCCCGAAGCCAAAAAAATTGACCAAAATAACCTAGAAACCAAAAAATGATCAAAATACCCTAGAAACCTAAAAAATGATCGAAATACCCTCGAAACCCAAAAATTAACTAAAATACCCCTTGAAACCTAAAAAATGACCAAAGTACCCCTGAAACCTAAATATGACCAAAATAACCCCTAAACCTTAAAATGACCAAAATATCCTCGAAATCTAAAAAATGACCAAAATACCCCGAAACCTAAAAAATGACAAAAATGCCCCTTAAACCTATAAGTCGATAAAAATACACCCTAAATCTAAAAAAATTACCCAAATCCCTCCTAAAACTAAAAAGTGACCAAAATACTCCCTAAACATAAAAAATGACCAAAATACCCCCTAAACCTAAAAATGACTAAGATAGCTCGGAAACCTAAAGAATGATTGAAATATCTCCAAAACCTAAAAAGTTATTAAACGGCCTCCAAAACCTTGAAAATTACAAAAAATGGCCCCAAAATTTAAAAGTTAACGAAACACCCCTAAAACCTAAAAAATTAGTGACATTCCCTCAAAACTTACAAAATGACTGAAATACTCTTAGAACCTTTAATTTAATGAAAATACCCTCGAAACATCCAAAATACCCCAAACCCCTATTTTGGTAATTTTAGAGGCTTCGGGTGTATTTTGTTCATCTTATAGGATTAGTGGTATGTTGGTCATTTTAGATATTTTGAGGGGTATTTTGGTCGTTTTATAGGTTTAGATGTATTTTGGCCATTTTAGGGGTTTCAGGGTATTTTTGGTAATTTTAGAGGTTTCAGGTTGTTTGTGGCCATTTTAGAGGTTTTGGGTTTGTTTAGGTCATTTCAAAGGTTTAGGGGTATTTTTGTCACTTTATAGGTTTGAGGGTATTTTGGTCATTTTTTAAGTTTCATGGGTATTTTAGTAATTTTTTAGGTTTAGGGGGTATTTTGGTCGTTTTTAGGTTTCTAGATTATTTTGATCAATTTTTAGGCTTCAGGGTTATTTTGGCCATTTTTTAGGTTTCGAGGGTATTTTTGTCATTTTTTAGGTTTCGGGGATATTTTGGTCATTTTTTAGGTTTTGGGGTTATTTTGGTCATTTTTTAGGCTTTGGGGATATTTTGCCCATTTTTTAGGTTTTAGAGGGATTTTGGTAATTTTTAGGTTTTGGGGGTATTTTGGTCATTTTTAGGTTTTAGGGGTATTTCGGTCATTTTTTGGATTTCAGGGGTATTTTGGTCATTTTTAGGTTTCGGGGGTATTTTGGTAACTTTTTGGGTGTTGGGGGTATTTTGGTCATTTTTTTGGGTTTCAGGGGTATTTTGGTAATTTTTAGGTTTCAGGGGTATTTTGGTAATTTTTTGGGTGTCGGGGGTATTTTGGTCATTTTTTGGGTTTTGGGGGTATTTTGGTAATTTTTAGGTTTCGAGGGTATTTTGGTCATTTTTTTGGGGTTCGAAGGTATTTTGGTCATTTTTTGGGTTTTGGGGGGGTATTTTGGTAATTTTTAGGTTTTGTAGGTATTTTGGTAATTTTCAGGTTTGGGGAGTATTTTGGTCAATTTTATGGTTTTGGGGGTATTTTGGTCATTTTTAGGTTTTGAGAGTATTTTGGTCATTTTTTGGGTTTTGGGGGGTATTTTGGTAATTTTTAGGTTTTGGGGGTATTTTGGTCATTTTTTAAGTTTAAGGGGTATTTTGGTCTTTTTTTAGGTTTTAGGGGTATTTTGGTCATTTTTAGGTTTAGGTGTTATTTTGGTCATTTTTTAGGTTGAGGGGGTATTTTGGTAATTTTAATAGTTTTGGGGCATTTTAGAGTTGGGTGATTTGTAGAAATGATAGTTGGATCATAATTGGGTCAATTGGGTACCCAATTAAAACCCAATAAACATTATTGTTAATTGGGTTTAATTGGGTTAATACCCATTTAACCCAATTAATAATTGGGTGGGTTTGGATCTAATTTAAGTGGATGGGTTTGGGTGGACAAATGGGTTTGGGTTGATTTTGCCACCCCTAGTTATTATCAAATTAATGTATATCTTACATCGGACACTAAAAGTAACAAACTTGTATATATTTACAAAAAGCATACAATATGATACATATTTGCATAAAAGTGTACAAAATTGTACATATTTGTTTACTCTACAATATAAATTTTATATACAATTGCCTTCCCTAAATGTGTACTTGGATTGCGTAGATTACTAGATTGGGAAGCAATGCTTGTAGTTGTAGGAGTATTTTAGAATGTTAGAGATGATAAATATATAAAATAAAATAAAAAGGTCATACCCGTTGCACAAACTTTTTATTCTTCTCAGTTATTGGAGCATTTCATTTCATCAACCTAGCATAAAAAAAGCCGTTGTCAGTATATACTATATAGTGAGCTTCATCCAGCAGAAGTTCATTCAAGGACATGAGATTGGGATGGAACTTTTCGCAATAAAGGATTAAAGGGAAGGGTTTCCGTGGCTCTAACTTGGGACCTTACAGTATCCATTTCTGCAACGCCATTTTTGAGGTAAAAAGTGCTTTTTTCCCCACTGCGGAAGCACTGATAGGGGATAAGATTCTCATTTCTTTGAATGTGAAATTACACCAAGCCAGGTTCAGATGTAACCAGAGGAGTAGACATGTGGTGGCGTTTATAAACGCCACTATAGATTCTTTAAAAGAAAATAAGTAGTGACGTTTCAGATTTAAAAAAAAAAGAAAAGCCCAACCCAAAAAATAAATAAATAAATTGATGACCTATAATGGTGTTACAAGGCCTGTAGCGGCGTTTTTCAAACCGCGTCCAGTAAAAAATAAAATAAAGTAAAATTAAACGCTGAGAATCACGCATTTTTTCTCATTTTCTCTCTCGTCGAAGTCTCTCTCGTTTTCTCATTCTCTATCTCGCTCTCTCTCTCTCTCTCTCTCTCTCTCTCAGTGCCGTGGTGCAAGGCCTCACCGTCGCCGCTGTGCAACAACTCATCGTCTCTGATCCGTGAGCCACCGACCTCCACCCACCAACCCACACCCACAATTGGTAACTCTCTCCCTCTCTCATTTTTTTTTTTTTAATAATCTATGTTTGGTTGCTAGGAAAACGAAGGAAAATTAGCCCAATTAGAGTATCTGTTTCAGTAGCTGATGCGATTTGTTGCTCAAAATCATCATTTTTCTTGACCCAATTTCACATCTGTTTGATTGTGGTTGTTGATGTTACAATAATATTTATTGTCATAACTAGTAGATTTTTTTTTTTGTTTTTTGTTCAAATTATATTGCATGATGGGTCTGTTCTAGTCAACCAACAATGGTTCTTTACAACCTATTGATTATTCCAAAGCATGTGGATCTACTACCAGTTGTGGAGTATCAAACTGTGAATAAATTTTGCTATTATGTGTACCCCTCCCCTTGATAGAGCATGGTGGAAGGTGAGGTCGTGGATTCAATACCACCCACTAGGTGTGTGTAACTTTAATATGAAATAAAAAAAAATGGTTTTGGTCTTATTTTTTAGTTCCAGTCAGTTGTAAATTTCCTTTCACTTGGTGGGTAGTTAAAATCTGTTCTATATATATATATATAAAATTTAGAATCTTGTCTGTAACAATGAGATGTGAAATTGAGTTAATTAACCGACTATGAGTGAAGAACTTGATTCAATGATTTTCTTTTAGATCAGATAAAGAAATCAACTCTATATAATTATTTTTTAAATGTTGAGTTCCTATATTTTTATTGGCTCAAGTTTTAAAATCTTGGAATTGATGATGTGCTTAACTGCCAGATGGGGGGGCTTGCCGCTGAGAAACACATCCAATACATTTTAACAGTTGAAAAGGTGTGTTTCATACATGTACTTTTTTATTCTCATGATCTACCTGTATCTTGGGTTGCTGAAATGATTCTTTTATCATTTATGTCTAAATTTAACAACTCAGAGGAAGGATGATTTTGTCTCTGTTGTGATGGAACATTTGAGAATGAGTGGGGCATACTGGGGATTGACCACTCTGGATCTTTTGGAAAAGCTCGACACTGTAGATGTGGATGAGGTTGTTTCATGGGTCATGAAGTGCCAGCATGAGTCAGGTTTGTAGAGATTCTTCAGTTTCTTCATTGAATCAACTACGTTGTCTAGTTACATTCTGT
Organism: Quercus tomentella; assembly: GCA_028535165.1. Classification (NCBI taxonomy): domain Eukaryota; kingdom Viridiplantae; phylum Streptophyta; class Magnoliopsida; order Fagales; family Fagaceae; genus Quercus; species Quercus tomentella. The sequence continues at coordinate 81,157,342 of JAPQVY010000068.1, forward strand.
TATAATACATCAATGAGTTAGAATTTGTTGTCTGATGGTTCTCCCCAGGATTGTGATTTTTCCTATATATGATTTTTGAGATGTTTGTAAGCATTCAATAGGCCCATTAAATTAATGGTTAACATTACTAGCTTTCTAAAGTCAAAAAAAAAAAAAAAATGAAGATGATTATAGTAATTTGCTTATGATTCTTCTGATATTTGAATTTTTAGATGGTTATGCTTATAACTATTCAATAAGACCAATCAATTAATGGTTTAACATTTTAAGCTTTCTAAATTTTGAGAGAGAAAGAGAGGAAAATGTAGAAGATTATAGTAATGAACACATGATGATGATTTCTTATCAAAAAAAAAAAAAAATGAACACATGATGATTTAATTAGTTGTGCAGGGGGGTTTGGCGGTAACATTGGACATGATCCTCACATACTGTATACTCTAAGTGCCGTACAAGTTTTGGCCCTTTTTGACAAGCTAAATGTTCTTGACATTGATAAGGTGACTAATTGTATCCTTTGGCATACTTATTGGTGGTCTTTGAAATTGTATTATATGCTATTCTTTGTTTTTTGAAATACTCCAGTAGATAGTTAACTGGTAGATTCAACTTGCGTATCATATTGATATTACATATTGGGTGGAATCAGTACTTTTAAACTACTCAGTTTGGTACAGAGATGTAGATAGCTCTTTACAGGAGATTTAGGCATCAACAAACTTTAATATTTAAACCAAATATAAAGCAGTGTATATCTAGCAATTCTTGTGGCTCTTAATATTTAAGTCAGATGTTGCTGGGCTGCAAAATGAAGATGGATCCTTTTCAGGAGACATATGGGGTGAAGTTGATACACGGTATTCTTTCCCCTTCTGATTTGTTATTTAACATCTCATGGTTTTGGGAGTTAGCATCTTTGCAATTAGTATATATTTTACCAAACCTATTCTATTTTTATAGGTTCTCTTATATTGCTATATGTTGTCTCTCAATATTACGTCGCTTGAATAAAATCAATGTGGAGAAGGCTGTGAGCTACGTCGTAAGTTGCAAAAATTTGGATGGTGGATTTGGATGCACACCTGGTGGAGAGTCCCATGCAGGGCAAAGTATGTTAATTATTTAACTCAGAATCTTTACATGAAGTTTTACTTGCTGATTAGATTTGATAAATCAATTGTGCATTTTACTTCCATCATCCTCTTTGTTTAGTTTTTATCTAGGTGGACAATCTTTTCAAATATTTTATCTTTTTTTTTTTTTTTTGGTTATTATTATCAGGGTGAAAAATTTGCTGCATCTATTAAAAACATTTAGGTTTTGCTTAGAAGATTCTTGCTCATTTCTTAGATTCAATTACTGTCAATCAATGGTAAATTTTGCATCTTGGTAACCCAAACCTCCACGTCTAACGGAAAATATTTCCCATTTGTTTGTTCAACAATAATTTAAAATAACTCATGCATTTCTCCTAATATATTTGAAGTGGAGGTTGATAAGGCTGAGATTCTTCCTTATAAATTTATAAGTATTGCAGAATGAGCTATTTAATTTCCCTTTACTTATCAAAAAGTATTGCAGAATGGTCTATGAAATGTATTATGTATGTTGGGTTGGCGTAATTTACTAAGAAGTCCATTGCTTGCATTTCATTGTAAAACAATTTCTTGCTGTGTTAAGCTGTAAACGTGCTGAGTATCACACTGCTTAAGCTCACTCATGGGTATTGGTGAGCAATATCCTTCTTTAGCTGGCCCTATTTGAGCTTGACTAGCTTTCCTTTCTAGCAGTTAAGTTAAGGTAGGCTTTTCAAGGTAGAAGTCATTTCTTAAGTGATTCAAGTGCTCTATTCCAAGCTGATCTTGTGTGAAGTTTGAGTAGCTTGGTTTGTTTATCAACTTGCATATATACATATCATAATTGAGTAGTCTGTGTTGTAATTAAAAGAAAATTAAAGCTGATTAAAACGCTTATATGTGATTTCTCAACTTTGTCACTGCATTCCCGGATGAATTTCAACTGAGCTTCCGGTATAACTTCAAGCTGCTTAGAGTTAACCTTTATTTTACCAGGTGCCTCACTTTTCATTAGAGTTAGATATTTGTGAGCCACTCAAACTGCTTGAAAGTCATGTCATTTCACCAAACTGAATCAATGTATGTGTAAAAGCTAAACAATTATGCCTTTTTATTTTCTGCATTTTAAACCCAAAAGCTTTATTCACCAAATAACTAATGTCACTTAAAATCCTTTGAAACAATTATTACTTCGTATTTGCCTGCCTGTGAGATTTAGCTTGAAATCCTGTGAAATTTTTCTGTCCATTGTGACTGCAGTTTTCTGTTGTGTGGCTGCACTTTCTCTAACGGGGTCATTGCATCATATTGACAAGGACCTTCTTGGGTGGTGGTTGTGCGAGCGGCAAGTTAAATCTGGAGGTCTTAATGGCCGTCCTGAGAAACTCCCTGATGTGGGTGTATTTTATTCTAAAATAATTTAACTGAAGCTTACTTTTCCATAAAGAAACATTTTTGTAGTCTTTCTCACTGATTTTGTTGCATCGCTTCAGGTCTGCTACTCTTGGTGGGTTCTTTCTAGCTTGATCATGATAGACAGGGTTCATTGGATAAATAAGGAAAAGCTTGTTAAGTATATCTTAGATTGCCAGGTCTGAATGGGCTACTTTGTACCTGTTGGGATATCAGGGGTGTTGGTCCTTTATTTTATTTTTGCATTGTTAGTTTGAATCATTTTAAATTTCTCTGAGGTGATGTGGTTTGACAAAAATCTTAGGATACGGAAAATGGAGGAATTTCTGATAGACCAGATGATGCTGTGGATGTCTACCATACATACTTCGGTGTAGCTGGTAACTAAATGCAGCATTACTGCTTTCTAACTTGTTCATTTTTCCTTTTTGATATATGCATGTTGCATGTGATAAGTTGTTGTCAATACTCTTGTTGCACTTATGAGTTAAATCACCTTTTCTTGTTCCCTTGCAATATTCTTAGGACAAATAGAACCTGCCTAAAAATGGTTGATCACTAAGGCTAAAAATGATAGGAAATATGATTTTATAGATTTATTTCTAATGGGAGGTTTTGGGTAAGGATTGGGAAGAGACTTCAAAGGAGTTTAAGTAAATTTTAGTATTTGAAGCCATCTTTCCTTACACATGATGTTGCTTTTTCATCAGAGTTTGCTGGCTTCAGCAATCAAAGCTTTAATCTTTCAAGACGTTAATATATCAAATCTAAAGTCATTCATCTTTGTTATTGCAGGACTTTCACTTCTTGAATATCCAGGATTGAAAGCCATAGATCCAGCTTATGCTTTGCCTGTTGATGTTGTAAATAGAATTGTCTTTGGCAGATAACTGATTCTTTTTTAGCTTTCTATTCTACATCACTTGCATCAATTTGATACCTTTTTGTTTCTCTAATAATAGAAAGAACATTGATGCTGTATTGCTACATAGTAAATTGATCTTCTGCATCGACTGTTTTCAAGATGTCCGCATCTAGATGGGTCTGAAACTATGCTTTTGCCGGTTCTGTTTTTTGATAGGTGCTTTTGCTGGTTCTTTCTAGCTCTTGTATCTTGAATGGAAATGGGTTATGCGTTGATTAATGTAGTTTTTTTTTTTTTGATTAATGTAGTTATAAATAGAATTAAATAGCTGAACCTTTAAGGTCTTGATGAATTCACGTCCATGTTTTTTTTTTTTTTTTTTTTTTTTTTTTTTTTTGCCAAAGCGCAACTGACCCCAACCCTACGGCTTGCGTTTGCATTTAGCCCCATTTAAAAAATTTATTTATGTCTGTACTTTTTTTTTTAATTATTTTTTTTTGTTGGCAAGTTACACAAAAATCCCATGATAGTTTTTGAACCAGCGATCTCACTCCCAAGGCCGTTATAGTAATCTCTCATATTCTTTCTCTGGCCTCTAAGCAATAACCATCTTAAGAACACAGAAACAGAAGAGGAAAGTAATAAAACCAAAATCTCTCTCTCTCAGAACAAATACAATCCCATAACCTTTTTTTTTTTACTCTCTTCCTTTGAAAATTCTTAAGTTAAGGTTTGTAAATTCCTTCTCAATTTTAGAAATTTTTTTTGTCTTGTTTGTACTTTGTAACCCCCAAATGTTCAAAATTTTATATAAATTTGTGCATATTGTAGCTCAGTTACTCTCTTTCTAGCAAAATCAAAACCTTTTACTTCTCAAACTAATTCAATTCCATAGTCTCTGTCTCTGCCAAATTTGTTGTTTTTTCTTTACTGGGTTTCAGGAAATTTATTGGGTTTTTTTTTTTTTTTTGGGTGTGTGTGTGTGTGTAAAAAAATCACTGATTTATTTGGTTGAATGAAAGAAATCAACTGGGTTTCTTGGGGGTAAAAAAAACTGTATCTAACCAAAAAAAAAAAGAACAAACTTTTTTTTTTATAAGGGTCTCTGATTTCGGAACATTTGTTTGGTTTTTGTGTTAAAAATCACTGATTTACTTGGGTTTGAATGCAATTGGGTTTCTGGAGAAAATTGAAAAGAACCAACTTTTATTTAAAGGGTCTCTGGATTTGGGTTATTTTGGAAGAAAAAGTAAAAAAAATCAGTGATTTATTTGTATTTTTCAGGTCTTTGAATGCAAAAATCAGTTGGGTTTTCGTCAAAACTCGGTTTTGATTAGCTTATTGAAGCTTTTGTGTGTGTGATCTGAGACCCAACACACACACACAAAAAAAAAAGGCCATGGCGGTTCCAACCATTGCTCTATACACAAGCCTACCAAGCAGCGTGTGCTCCTCACTACACTCGTCGTACGATTTCGAGCAGAGCTCATCTCCACCGTCCACATGTTAGAAGCCTGTGATTGGAGGCCTCTCTTGCCTCTTCTCCTCATCTTCTTCAGTAAGATCCTCTAAAAGCTTTTGTAGTGATGAGTTGAAGAGTGAGGAATTGAAGGAGCTGAGCTTGAGTAGCTCTTATGGTTATTCTTCTCCAAGCAAGTTTTCTGGGTCCTTTTTGAAAAAGGATTTGAGCCCTGTCTCAGTTTTTCAAGGACCAGTTTCTTGTTGTAGTAGTGGTAGTAGTAGTGTGGTGGTTGGTTCAGCTAGAGGTAGTAGTGCTTGTGCTAATAATACTAGTAGTCCCACATTGAGTTTCCAAAGTGGTTTGTTTAATGGGTTTGTGAGGAACGCTTATGGTTCTTGTTTAGATTATGGTTCTTCTACATCAGGATTGGAGGTTTGTGGGGATGAGTTAAATGTGGAGGAGCTGACTTTTAACATAGAGGTGGAGCAAGGGAATGCTGGGCCTTAAGTGAAGGGAGTTATTGTTGGGTGCACAGTTGAGACACAAGATCTTCTGTGAGGATTTGTGGTGAAGGCTTTTCATGAGGCTGAGAAAGCTCATAGAGGGCAGGTAAAGATTTGAGCTTTTTATTGGTTTTATTGTGCTTGTGTGGAGTTTTAGTGATTTGGGTTTGAGAGTCTTTTTACTGTTTTCTGTTGTAGATGGGTGCTAGTGGCAGTGGTGGTTCCAAGAATTTTTCTCAGGATGTTCTTTAAGGAGTATAAATTACACAACCCACTGTGCATTATCCACGGTTTAACCCACTGCCTAACATAATTTAATTTGTTTGTTTTTTATAATGTATTGGTTAATTAAATTATTAATTATTGTTGTTTAGTTGTTTCATTATTTTTCTTTACTAACAACTAGCAGTCTAGCACACACCCTACTGTGCATTAGCACACACCCCATGTGTATTATCCATGGCTCAACCCACTGCCTAGTGCCTAACATAATTTAATTTTTTGTCTTTTATACTACCTCTGTATGCCTTCAGCCTTTACTGCCTCTATCTGTCCACTTTCCCAATTCAAATATCCCACCCCACAGCCCCATGGCCCCATCCACTACCCGCTCAACAGACAAGAGTCACAAGAGCCAATCAATATTCCACAAAATATTAAACATATAAAACATTCACAACACACAAAATTCACAATACACAAAACGACAAACTCACAAACTAATAAAGTCAAAATGTCAAATAAAGTTATAAAGTAAAGGCAATTAGACATTTAGACATAGAGGAATAGAGAGATAAAGAGAATTTCATTTCAGTTCAAAGAGAAAGAAAGAGAGAGCTCTGCTCTCACTCAGTCACTCTCAGATCAGAGTACAACAATTAGCAAAGCCAAAGATGTAAGATTTAGATGAGAAAGACTGATAGAGAAAAAGAGAGAGAAGTAAAGAACTAAAATACTTTAAGGCCTAAGGGGGCGACGTTGTGGCAGCACATTGAGGCGAGGACTCGAGGGACAAGGGTCGAGGCAACGAGACAAGCCAAGTAATCTCTGATCTGATCTTCGATCTCGCCGTCGCTGTTGCTTAAGTTTGAGGCCCGATGTGCTATGTTGCTCGAGTTTGAGGCGGTCCAAGCGAAGGCGCTGTTGCGCCGATGTGTTTGGACCAAGCTTGGTCGTTGATGAGGTTTTTTTCGTTTAGGTTAGGAGTTTAGTTCTAATTTCAGTTTTGCTAATTTGTCTTATCGTTTGATGATTTTGATCAATTGACAAACGCATATTGGTAATTTGAATTTTGGTTGGTTGGTTGGTGGGTTTTTTTTTTGGGTTGAGAATCTGTTTGGGTTGGGCCGCATTTAGTTAATTAAAATTTAACTAAAATTTTGTTGAGAATCCGTTTGGGTTAGTTTTGTTTAGGATTGATGTTGAGCTTTTTTTCCCCTAGGGTGGGCTTGCTATGTTAATTTTTTTTTTTTTTTTTAGATTTTAGTTTAATTTTTTTTTTGGGCTTTTCCTTTTTGCTTGAAAGTAGAACAAATGATGGGGTAAATTTTAATTTTATTGGCATAAAAAAATTGAGGGTGTTCCCAATTTTTTTTTTTTGTTTTAAAGGGTATTCAAACAAATTTTATTTTATTATATATATATATATATATATATATATATATTTTAAGGTCAGGTTTGTCTTGGGACCACCCTGCCCTTAACGTGGCGCTGCCACTGGCTAGTGGAGATCCTTATTTGCAGCATTGTGTGGAGACTGCAGTGATGCTGGCTTTGATTGGGGCTAAATCGACTGTGGTTGCTGCAGGGCTTTTGCATGACACTCTGTATGATTCTTTTATGAATTATGACTATGTTTTTGGGACTTTTGGTGCTGGGTTGCTGGTTTGTTTGAAAGGGTGAGAATTTGAATTTTTATAACTAAATGTTTTATTTGATACTATAAGTAGTAGGAAATAGTACTGCTGGTTCAATGCTTGAAATTGTTTGTATTGTTAAATGTATTGTTTTAAATGTATTTGATACTATAACTAAATGTATTGTTTGAATTTTTTTTTTCTTTTTCCTTCTCAAAAAAAAAAAAAAATTGTTTGTATTGTTTGCACGTGAAAACATGTATGATGAACTATGGGGTACAATTCGAGGAGTTTACTTACTTTTGGGAAATCCTTCTTTCAGTTCACGGTTTTTTAAAAGTAAAAAACGGTATTTGATATCACGATTTTAGTGTCCACGCGGTCTAATAGTAGATTTGAACTCAGGATTTTCTACTGCTACGGCAGCATCATGTTGTTCGGCGTTTTGACTTTGGAGGCCTGGTTCCGACCGGTTGTCAACTTTTCATGTGTCCTACTCCTATCACTTGGGTTTTTTTTTTTTTTAATATTTAAATTATCAGATTATAAATAGGGTAAATTGCACAAATCTACCCTGAGGTTTGGACTATTACCAATCAAGTCCAGAACATTTAAAATCTGATCATCTCAATCCCTAACCCCATATGCCTGTAACGCCGTTACATATTTCACTCTCTCTCATCCCTCACCCCGAGTCTCTCTCTTCCCTTTCTTTGAAATTCTGAATCAGATTAGAAGGAAAAAAAAAATTTTTGAACACAACCTACAACCTTTCTCAGTAAACAAATGGGAAAAATAAAGCTTGAATGGAATCCACCGTCCAACGTCTACCTACCATCAGCAAAACTCACAAACCCATTAGCAAAACAATGGCATCAGCATATGCAAAACCCACAAACCTAGAACCATCGACCATCAACAAAAGCCATAAACCCATTAGCAAAACAACCTCATCGGCATCATCAAAACCCATAAACCCATAAATGTGTGACCATCTGCCACCAACCACCCCACAATAAACCTAGAACCAACGATCTAAACCAAAACCCACAAAACTAAAACCCACAAACCTCTAAAGCCGACCTACAACAAAACCCAAATCCTTTACCACCGATCCTAACCAAAATCCACAAACCACTGTGAAACCCACCACCACGACGCCATCGTAAAGATGAAGAGAGAGAAGAGAAATCAATTAAACCAGGTCCCAGCACTGTTGCAAAGACGAAGAGAGAAGTGAAATAAGCAAACCCACAACCTAGGGGCCACCGCAAAGTCGTAGAGAGAATAGAAATGAGAGAGAGAGAGAGAGAGAGAGAGAGAGAGAGAGAGAGAGAGAGAGAGAGAGAGAGAGAGAGAGAGAGAGAGAGAAAAAAAACTAAAAATTATGTAACGGTTTGTAACGCCGTTTGGTTTATGGACTGAAATGATTGATTTTTAAATGTTATGGACTTGATTGGTAATAGCCTAAACCTCATGGTAGGTTTGTGAAATTTACCCTTATAAATATATGAACTAATGTATTACCTAACATTTTTTTTTTTTAATAGAAGTGAAAAAAAAAAGTTAAAAAGTCTTTAATTTTCTTTTAGGAAATTTTATGGTAACAAAAGTTTCGCTACAAATATGATTGTAGCTTCCCTTAAAAAAAAAAAAAAAAAATTAATCTATATATTTTGAAATTTTAATTATCGGATTGCATGTTCATGTATCTCAAATTTCGTGTCAATTAAATGTTATTTATTATTTAGTTTACAAATTTATTTTTTATGTATAATTTTAAATTACAAAAATTTAAAATTTAAAACAATTGATTGAAGAATATGGAGAAACCTAACTGAATTGAAAATAAATAAAAAATGTCAACTGAATGTTATCGTTTTTGTCGTAATAATCTCGTCTGCGTTTCATTGAAAATTTATGCCAATTGAATGTTATTGTCGTATTGATCTTTGATCTTTTGGAAATTTTGTTATAAATATGGAAAAAATAAAAAATAAAATGTAATCTAATAGTAAATTTTTTGAAATTCACGTCTAATAAAAAATATTGAATAGAGCTGTAATCTTTAGCTATAACCAAGTTTAAAACTAAAACTTTGTCATTTTTTTTTCCACACTTGAACTTTTGACATGAGGGTTAATTTGTTCTTTGAACTTTTGATCTAAACAATTAACTTGGCTAAACTTTAGGTTACAGCAAATCGAATATTTTATTAGTATTTTTTTCATTAATGCCTAACAAATCTAATAATGTGATGTGTACGTAGTAATGGTAGTATTTTAAAATTATTAATAATGCCATAAAACCATGTGTGATTATATTCGTTATTTTTTAACAAAAAATACTGAAAAAGATGTTTATTTGTCACAAGCCTAAAGTTCATTGGGTTAATTGTTTAATACAATTTTATACAATTTTACTTATCATAAAAGAATTTTTTAATACTATTCTAAAAGGAGTAAATTGATGCTCACACCAATGTCCAAGGTTGGTTTGTAAAATGCCAATTTTTTTAATTAGGTTTTTATGTGTTAAAAAATACTAGCTATTAGAGCATCATTATTGGTGGAGGCATATTTCTATAATGCTATTTTTGCCTCCTCAAACTACAAAATGTTGTGCTACATTGTTGGTGTCATAGGTAAAAAAATTTGGCTACATGCTACAATAAACAGGTACTAGTACCTGATTACTGTAGCAAGTAGCCAAATGCTTTTAATATTTTTCTATTCTTTTCTCTACTTTTTTACTCTCTCTCTCTCTCTCTCTCTCTCTCTCTCTCTCTCTCTCTCTCTTCAGATCAAATAAGATCTCCTCTCTCTCTCATCCCTCTCTGCCCAGCTCTTTGCCGATCCAAGTCCCAAGCTGTTGCCGACCCAAAGCCCAAGTTGCTACCGCCCAACTCTCTTCTCTCTTTGCTGTGATTGGGTTTTTTGTGTGTGTATTCATATGGGTTTGGTGGTTGTGGTGGTGGTAGTGGTGGTGCTGGATGATTTTGGCTTTGGCAGTGGGTTTTATGGATTTTGGCTATGGGTTTCGAGGTTTGTGGTTGTGGCAGTGGCAGTGGGTTGTGGTTGTGGTTGTGATGGTGGTTGCGGTGGTTGGTTTTAATGGGTTGTGGTTGTGGTTTTGTTTTTTGTTTTTTTTTCTCTGCGTTGTGTTGTGGTTGCTAGAGTAGAGTGGTAGCTATGACCATTGGTGGAGGTGGCTATGGTGTTTGTTTTTTATTATTTTATTTGTATTGTTTATATTATTTTATTGTGTTGAAAGCTAATGGTTGAGGAAGTTCGTGATGAGTCCATAAAAGAGCAAATGGCTGTAGTTTTTAGATATGTTTATACAAAAGGCTTTGTGAAAGAACTTTTTTTGGGCTTACTCATGTTGTTGACACTGCGACTTTGACTCTAAAGAAGGGGATATATTCTTTGTCATCTCAACATTGCATAGATATACAAAATATTCAAGGGCAAGGATATGATGGAGCAAGCAACATGCGAGGTATGTGGAATGGATTATAAGCTTTGATTTTGAATGATTGCTCATATGCTTACTACATTCATTGTTTTGCACATCACTTACAATTGGCATTAGTAAAAGCATCAAAACAAATTTTCCCCATTAGTGGGTTTTTTCTAAAATTGATTTTGGTGATCAAAATTGTTAATGCTTCATGCAAGTGTAATGAGCAATTGAAAGTTGCCAATGCTAATGAAATAACATGTTTGATTGATCTTGAAGAGCTTGAGATCGGAAGTGAACTTAATCAAATTGGCACTTTACAACGACCTGTAGAAACACATTGGAGTTCACATTTTATATCAGTTTCTAGCTTATTAAGGATGTTTACTCCAACATGTGAAGTTAATTTTATCTATATATTACTAAAAGTTGAAGCGTAGTATTTAATGTTGCTTTGCTCACATTGAGCCACGTTATCAGCCATCTCATTCCCATCTTCTTTCCTAAATTTATCCTATAATTTTAAAATAGTTTTTCTCAATTTTAAAATACTAATAAAACTAAAATTATTTCCAACCTATCTCCACCATAAAACCCAACTAAATTTAATTCTAACATAAAGCCCAAACCTAAGCCTTCTAAACTAAAAACCCTAAGAAACCCACGGTTACAACCTCTTGATTTCCTTCCCTTTTGTTTCTCACGTGTTCCTTCCCCTTCCCACCTTCTAATGGCAGAATCCTCACACCCCTTTTGTTTCTCACGTGTCCTTCCCCTTCCCTACCTTCTAACGGCAGCCTCTCTATTTTCTTTACTCCTTTCCTCACATTATATATAAATACTGACAAAAGCTGGATGCTTCAGTTCAAGTATCTCTAAATACTTGCTACTCTATTCTTTTTGCTTGATTGCTTGATGTTTTTTTTTCCTTTCTTAAATTTTGTTACTGCCTGCTGCCTCTTAAGTGTTATGATGCGACTCAGATTAGTTCGTGTAGTCTGTGTAAAATAAGGCAATATTGTTGCAACTGAAAAAATTTTCTATGTATTTATTACAATGCTAAATATTGTAGTAGATCTCCTATGTATGTATTTAAATTTAAGCAAACTGTATCAAATATTTGATCTCAATGTCGATTGGAGTTTATTTTTTGTTGGTTGTGTTATGGGATGTAGTAATTCTTATATTTTAGTTTGGGAAGTTTTTTAATTTGAAGTTTTCTTGGTGTTAAACACCATCTTGGATCTATGAATGCTTTAGTTTTGTTTAAAAAAAAAAGAAAAAAGAAGGTTACTTGCTAATAAGAGGAATGGTGTCTCTTAAGAATTGTTTTCCCTTAACTAAACATTTATTATTTTGATGTTCCATGTGTTACGATCTACCATGTCTAACCCTGTCAAAGCATTTATTAGTATTTGAAGCTCTGTTTGCTGATTAAGATAAGAATTTTCTGACTAACACATGTTCAACTCCACCTTTTAGTGGTAACTTCATCTTCATTGCTTTTACACATGGGAAACTTATGCTAACAAAGAAGATGCAATCAACTTTATCAATACCAAAGTTATTCCTCACCCATGGTTCAGGGAAATTTGCCTTAATGGTCAGCCTGTTGGTGCCATTTCAATGACCAAAAACTCAGACAATGATAAGTGTAGAGGTGAACTTGACTATGTTTTGGGCTCTAAGTACTGAGGCAAAGGGATTGCAACTAAAGCAATTAAGCGGGTGGCTAATACTATATTTGCTGAATAACCACACTTGGAAAGGCTTGAAGCTATAGTTGATGTAGAAATGTGGGCTCCCCAAGGATGTAAGAGATGGTTGGGTTCCAAAGGAAAGGTGTTCTAAGGAAGTATATGATTTTGAAGGGGAAAACTAGAGACTTGGTGATGTTTAGTCTTCTTTCTTCTGATACCAAGAGCTGAATATTTGTTCAAAGTTTTTGTTTTTGTTTTAATTTGTATGTGATTTATGAATCTTAAGCCACCTACTAGCAGAAAACATTGATTAAAATTCTATTAAAATGTTTTGAATGTTCTCTCTTGTCATATAGATCTTGAGATTATAAAAATTTGTATCCATAGCATATAATATATATATATATATATATTTAAAATGTTATTCTTACTACAATCTTTCTATAAGATAGCAGCAGATTAATCGTAAACATAGAAAATTAGTTCAGTGCCAGGCCATCTAGCATACAAAATTTGTTCTGGTTGAAATACAGTATAAATTTACCATATAATAAAATGCACATATAATTGAGGATTTAATTTAATTGAGGAACCATGTGTTTATGGTATTACACTGTATAATGGCACCTAAATTAGCTCTCTTGGCCTCCCTCTACCCTTCTTTAAAAGGGGAATATCAATCTATTTTGCCATGATCATTACCAAAGTTAATAACTTTTTCTTCAATAACTGAAATGGATATCAAAGATTTTCCAGCTATTTCAAATTTATTAATAATTGGTTTATATATTGATACAACTTATGCAGCTTTTGTTTTTGGATAGCTCTCTTTCGGTTTCTGCTTGCAATATTTAATGATTGGACTATCATTCATACATATGTTGCAGGTGAACTTCTGTCTTCTCACATTCTCTACACTACTTTAAACAATTGAAAAGCAAGCTTGTGGCTGTATGGCACAGGTTTGTCAACATAAACATAATGCTATTTATTGAATAGGTTACATGTCCACGACTGTTATTTTATCATTAATTAATAAAAGTAATGGACAAGAGTTTTCTTAATTTCCTATCATGACTATGCTTGGCATCATGTGATCGGAAATACAACTTAATTAAGCAGTTGCTTTTTGCCTTTTGTAGGTTCTATGAAAATTTAAAACTATTCATGCTTTCAATTATTTCAAATTATTGATCAAACCAAAACAAAAAACTTGATACTTAATTCCCTATTATTCATTTCTATTTAATTCATGAATTCATCATTTGGGGGTTATTAAACAAAATTAAAGTCATATTTGTTATGGGTCAATGCAATAGCTAAGCAAAATAAATTTATGATCAGCAAATGATGAGGGTAGCAAGTAAATTAACATGTGTCCGTTACTTTCTAAGACTATTTGGAGATTCCCGTCTTTATGCAGTTCTGTTAAAAATTAAAATATCACAAGGTAAGTCCCAACCCAAAAACTTAAACTAAAATAGTTTTTTAGACCAACCTCATTTTTTTTAATCTCCCTTTGTTTTTGCTTTTAGTCTACCTTTGTTTTTACTAAATTATTTTACAATCTCATCTGATGGTTATCTCAAAATCTAAATATCATGTGGTTCTAAAGAATTTGGGAAATTTTTTATTTATAAAATTCCCCCATTTTTTCAACTTGTCTGGGTTCTATATTCTTTTGTACCGTGGGAATGTAATTCAGTAAAATTTCATATTGAAAGATAGACACTCTAGCTGCTAATGTGACTTCGTAGTACATACAAACCATCATTTACTAACCGTCATTATAGTAAAAGATCATTTCAAAAAATTGGTGGATAATATGAACACCCTACCAATAATATGAGGACTATTTTAGCAGAACATTTCATTTTAGACAGACCTGAAGAAATATTCCAGCTTTTGTGAAGTTGGAATTTAATAGATAATCTGTTATAATTTGGTAGAAACCAAAAGATAATATAAAAATTATTTTAGCACACCAAAAGATGATATAATCTCAATTTTATAATAGCCTTTTCATTAATTGAGAGTTGGACATATTTTACAAAAGAATCTAGCTATTGAACTTGCAATTTAATAGATAATCCATAATCAACTAGTAGAAAAAATGAACAACCTACACAACCAAAAGAAAATATAAAAAATATTTTAGCATAGCCTTTTCATTTTATTTATAATTAAGAGTTAGAAATACTTGAAGAAACAATCCAGCTTAAAAACATGTAAATTAACAGGTAACTTGTGAGCAGCTGGTGGGTAAAATAGTAATAAAAATGGTGACAAGTGTCCACATCATTGAACATGAAGACTTTTTTTTTTTTTTTTTTAAAATGAATAAACACAAACACTTACATGCAAATACACACTCAGACACTCAAAAAAAAAAAAAAAAAAAATTATGTCATCTATCTGTAGTGTCTTCCTGCTTGGTAAGTAAGTTCACAAAAATATCATGAAGACCATTTTTCTAAGACTATTTGGAGATTCCTGTCGTTATGTAGTTTTGTTAAAAATTAAAATATCACAAGGTAAGACCCAACCCAAAAACTTAAACTAAAATAGTTTTTTAGACCAACCTCATTTTTTTTTTTAATCTCCCTTCGTTTTTGCTTTTAATGTACCTTTGTTTTTATTGAATTATTTTACAATATCATTTGTCGATTATCTTAAAATTTGAATATCATGTGGTTCTAAAGAATTTGGGCTTGTCTAGGTTCTATATTCTTTTGTACCGTGGGAACGTAATTTGGTAAAATTTCATATTGAAAGATAGACACCTTACCTGCTAATCTGACTCCATAGTACCTACAAACCATCATTTACTAACCGTCATTATAGTAAAAGACCATTTCAAATAACTGGTAGATAATATGAACACCCTACCAATAACATGAGGACTATTTTGGCAAAACATTTCATTTTAGAAAGACCCGAAGAAATATTCCAGCTTGTGTGAACGTATGATTTAATAGATAATTCGTTATAATTTGGTAGAAACCAAAAGATAATATAAAAATTATTTTAGCATACCAAAAGATAATATAATTTCAATTTTATAATAGCTTTTTCATTAATTGAGAGTTGGACATACATAAAGTATTTGCATTAAAACACACAGAAAGTATTTTTGTTCCAGCAATGGAAAATGTGTGATTTTTTTTTTTTTAAAATTTTTTTCTATGTTTCATCATTTGACAAATATTAATGTTGGAACAAAAGGGGAAAATCCTGAGTACTTTAGAATCAACAAAACAGCAAATTGGTAGAATTGTTACAATCTTTTTCCCATTAGTTTCATTTCTCAATGTATCAACAAAATATCTCACTTTTAAAATAAGTAATGCATGTACTTGTCAAGACATTTCTACAACTTCCAAATCTGCACCTCTAGAAGCCCGTCAAGTTTCTCTATCAAAATTTTGTTACTCATTTCCTTTTCTATCTTTACCTAAAGGAATGAAAGCGTTACAAAGGAAAACTATAGAGAGAATGTGTAAACATATCAAACTGATCTTACTCCATCTTGGCCTTCCAAATTAATTTTAGCTTAAAAACTGCCAAAAATAAGACACTATAATCTGTAATTTTTCCAAGTTAAGTTAATATTAATGAGTAAAATATTACTGAATAAATGATAGGAGAGTTGGGTACAAACCTGGAGAAGGAATTCTATTATTTGTAGTATCAAAAATTAGGTAAGGCCTGTGAATACTTCTTTGTAGACAATATTTTTTGTATTTGACTCTTCTTTGATTTCATTGTTGATGATGAGGAACTTCAAGCCATTTTGCTTGTAACTCTAGATACTGCAACATATAATTGTCCATGGCTGAAAACCAGATATGGGAGATACACACCAACATGTTTCAAAGATTGACATTGGCTCTTATTAATTGTCATTGCAAAACATACTAAAATTGGGAATTGTGGTCTCTTCAAGAGGAATGGCCACTTTGACTCACTTGGAGACAATGTGATTCTTGGAATAAAAACATGTGCTCCAATATTGGTATCAGTAACAATCTTTGCTTCTATGACCCATGTACCCAATTTAGTAATAGCCAATCTTGTTCCATTATGGCTGTGTTTGTTTTAGCTTTAAATCACTTCCAGAAATGCTTTTCCGTAAATGCGGGTGTTTGGTTGCGCATGGAAAATAAATTTTCCGGAAATGCTTTTTAGTTGACCGTGTGTTGGGTGTAAAATCATTTCCATTTTTATTTTACCTTCAAATCTCATTTTTCGGAAAACAGAGAGAGAGAGAGAGTGAGAGTGAGATTGCGCTCGCGCGCAAAGAGAGAGAGAGAGAGAGAGAGAGAGAGAGAGAAGAGAGAGCCCATCCCTGGCAACCCATGAGCCTTCGACTTCGCCAGCAACCTAGAGCCTTCGACTTCGCCAGCGACCCAGAGCCTTCGCGCTACGAACCCACGAACCAATCTTCGACTTTGCCGGTAAACCCAGAGCCCAGATCAAGCCACGAACCCAGAGCCTTTGACCCAGAGCCAGAGCCTTCGACCCACCGATCTTCGACCCAGAGCCTTCGACCCACGAGCCTTCGACTTCGCCGGCGACCCAGAGCCTTCGACTTCGCTGGAAACCCACGAATTGATCTCTCTCTCTGTGTGATTTTGATTTTTGTTGTTGTTGTGGTGGTGTGGGTGGTGGTGTTTTGGTGGTTTTCCTGTTGTGTGGTGGTGGGTTTTGTGTGGGTAGTGGTGGAAAATAGCATTTTCAGAATGTTACCAAATACATGAAAATATTTTCTATAACAATTTTTATAATGCAACCAAACACTTGAAAATATTTTCATTTCCCGAAAATAGCATTTCCGGAAAATATTTTACGGGAACCAAACACAGCCTACAAAGACCTGCATTTTGGTTTAGGTTTAAAAGCAACATGATAGGCAAGCCTAATTTCAACTTTAATTTATGATTTGGCAATCCAGGTAATCTTAATGTGTTCAATAATTCACTAGGATACAAAACATCTTGGTTAGCAATATTCGAGGAAGCTTTGCATTTGGAATTTGAATTAAAATATGTTTGCTCTTCACCATGTAAACATGGTACTTCATAATCATTAAGTTCTTCAAAAACTTCATTATTTGGCGCAAGTATAGCTCTCTCTTGTAAGTAACTATGATCTATGATTTTCATTTGTAAATTAGGATATGTGCTTCTTACAATATCTTCCATTGGATTTTCAGTATGTTTGATAATTAAGTCATCTAGAATAGTAATTGAATTCTCTCCATCTCTTTCACCCATTTCACCATTTCCAATCTTCAAAATCCACTCACTACAATTCAACATTGATGCATATTCTGAATTGCTTAATCTATTCTGCAAAAGTCTCATATTTGTGTGTAACTTGAAAACCCGACATTCTTTTCATAGATATGATTTGTTAATTGCAAAATGCATAATATCTTCTCTTCTGCCTTTTTTGACAACCGGTAATATTTGTTGAAAATCTCCCCCTAATACCACAACATTTCCTCCAAATGGTTTGCTAGCACAATTAGGATTTTGGATGTGTAAAATATCACGGAGAGAGTGATCAAGTGCCTCTAAACAATTTCTATGTGCCATAGATGCCTCATCCCATAAAATAACACTTATTTTCAACAGAAGTTCAGCTACTATTCCTTGCTTAATTTCACAGGTAGATTCATCAAAAATATTAATTGGTATATGATATCGTGAGTGAGCAATTTTACTTGTAGGAAGTAACAAAACAGCAATTCTTGATGTTGCAGTAGCAAGAGCAATTTTTTCTTAAGATCTGGCCATAGCCAAAATTGCCTTATAAAGATGAGTCTTCCCAATTCCACCATGGCCGTAGACAAAAAGAAAAAATCATCTAGTTTCATTAGCGATAGCTTGCATTACTGAATCATAAATTTTTTTTTGGGTCAATATTCAAACCAGTAAGAAGAACTTCATGTTCTTTTTTTAAAGCTAAGATGTCATATGACGTTTCTTCTTGAATTAGCCTATTTGTACTCTTTTGAATCAAATTCATATCAGGTTATGGCATTTGTGGATAGTCTCCAAGAGATTTCTTAAATTGTTGAAGTAATTTTTCAATTTCATATAAGGCATAATTTTTCAATTGTGTTTTTGACAATTTAAGCACATCAAATTGCAAGATACACCTTTGAATATGAAGTATGTCTTCTGAGAATATTTTCCAATATAATTTCCATTGATTGGATGGATCAACTACTTCACAAAGCATCAAAATAGTCACAAACAATTCACGTAGTTGTTTTCGAGAAGCCCAGTTGGACGCTTTCAATATAGCATCATGTCATTCCTTGTCATTATCAAGAAGCCCAAGTGCATAACATGCCTCCTGATATGTTTTATAAACAATACCATTTGATATTCTAATTTCAGCAAAATTTCTAGGACCTTTAACAATGTTAAGCAGCATTCTCAAATAATACTTGTCACCACTTGAAGGATGTGCAAAATAAATCCTCCCAATACATTTTCCATTTTTTCTTCGCCTCCATTGCTGAACATTACTCTGCCAGACCCATTTTATAGGGAAATCAATATATGTCAACTCTCTAGTATCTTCAAAAGAATTATTAGCCTTCATCCATTTTGTGAACATGGAATTTTCAATTCCAGGGTGTTAGGTTCTAAGACTTTAGGAACTAATGTATTAGAATTTCAATTTGTATTATGTTGGCAAACTATAATCAAAACATAAGAGTCTAGGGTTAGGTTTGCTCAAAGTATGTTTATTTGTATAATTGGAATCGAGTGATTATAGAATTTATTGGACTAAATCTGCAAGGTTCGATCAATCGAAAATTACACTCGATCGATCGAACCACGTACAGATTTATTTTTCTGCAGTGTTCCAATTCAGCTAAAACTCTACTTAAACGTATTGAGTTTCAAGTAAAACACTCTTATATATAAAGGAAACCCTAAAACGTTTTTATAAATTTGTTAGAGAGAGATTAGAGTGCATTTTGTGCCTCTTTTATAGATCTAGTGTTTTGTACCCAAAAGTTCTCTAAGGACTTTGTTGCTCTTTATGCTGTGTGTGAATCTTCTATGAGATCTAAAGGTGGTTGCCTTTAGATACACTTAGGGTTATCAAGAATCAAGATTATGTCAAGAACTTGATGATCAATTTAGTTGCTGTTTCAAAAGCTTAAAGATATACAAGGGGAGTGCTTATGCTTGCTGGGAATCTAAGAAAGAAGTAGTTTGTGGATTCGGAGTTGTCATGTGGTTGTGATAGTAAGTTTCTTACTCGAGGTAGCAATAGGATGTTAGTGGTCTAAGTCGCTATTGTGTAAACTTCAATTCTTTCATAGTGAATTCGTTTTACCTTAAGGATAGCTAGGTTAAATCCTCCCCAGGTTTTTTACCGGTTTAGTTTTCCTGGGTTATCATATTGTTGTGTTCTTTATTTTCCGTACTTTACAATAATATAATATATGTGTGTTAACCTAGATTTGATAATTTGACTAAGTAATCACTTGGTTAATTAACTATGTTAATCTAGTTGTGTTTTAAGGGGTCTAAAAACAAACACAGGGTGATGAACTAATTGCCTCAAATTAATCAACTTTGGAAATGATACAGTATTCCTTTTTTCTAAATGAAAATTTAACCTCTCAACTGCTGGGGTCCGATGTTGAATTTTAAATTCAAAAATCCTCCAACACACTTCAGAAGCTGAAATATACCTACAATCCAAATAGTCTTTTGTTTCATCAACAACAATCATAGAATTATCACCACCATTTGTTAAAGGATTTTCTTGTAAAACAATAGTTGCTCTATTGAATCCATTGTTTATATACTTAAACAAATACATGATTCATCGAGATTGATTGCACCACTTAACATTTATTTGTGATTGGTATTTGACCAGGAGATTTATGTTGTAAGGAACAACATATCTATGTTGTAAGGAACAACATACTAGTTATCCAAAAGTATTCCATTTTTTTCTATAGTTTGTCCATCATTTCTTCTTCGATAATGTGGAAAACCATCATCATCAATAGTTGTTTTTGCATAAAATCTTTTTGGAAAATGCTTTGAACATTTAGCATTGAGTATGCAAGGAGATGTCATGTTAGCAAGTCCACATGGTTCGTGCTTCATATATAGTTTCACAACTTCATTAGCTACTGGGTTTATACATAAATTTGGTATTTCAGCTTTGATTATACTATCAATAAGTGTAGGAGTTGGGCATTTGTCTTTAGGATCAAGGAAAAGAAGAATATGTGCATGTGGCAGGCCTTTTTTTTGGAATTCAATAGTATACACAACTGCAATTAATAATTTTAAACTTAAAAGTTAAGAAAAATATACAATCATTATACATACTTACAAGTTGACAAAAATTTATATAAAATTACATACCTGAAATTACTCTTCCAAAGTGATTTCCATGGGTGAGATCATGCAATAGTTGATCCAACTTTATTTTGAAGACTCTTGCCACAAAATTAGGTCGATCCTCAGCTTTTTACTAGGAATAGAGTCCAAAAACAAACTAATTTCTAGCCACTTTGGATTGCAAGTGAAGGTTATAAAAAGATCTGGATATCTAGCCTATCTGCATATTGCCATTGCATTTTGATAATTTTGTACCATATATCTTGGGCCACTTGTAAATGAAGAAGGCAATATCACACGTTTTCCAATTGTTGTTGAGTTTGTATCTCCACTAAGTATGGCATCCATTAGACAACTTTAAATCTCTATTCTGATGTCAATTTGGTGGTCTTGAATATATTGAAGACGTGCTTCCTCAATACACGTGTATGCATCTTCAATAAATTGCTAAAACAACCTCCCACCAAGCTTTAATGTTTGCCTCTCATTAGCACGCTGTTGAAGTCTAAAAGCATAATATTCTCTCATGGTAACAACTCCTCTTTTCCTTCACCATTACTTCTCTAACTTATATTCTTCATGAAACCATCTTCGCCATATGGAAAAAGTAAAGGATATTGCAATGACATAAAACTTGGATGAAGCTCACTTATTCGTTGCAATCCTGACGATTTATTTTCAACTATGATATCATGATTGGAGCTTTCAACATTAAAATCCCCAACAATGATAGCAACAACCTCAAATGATGTAGGGAGGTTATATTGTCTTCCATTTGGATTGTGTGTCCCAATCAAGCGAATTTTGACATTTCACATTTTAGATTTAGTAAATCTGTCCCTTGCCATCCTAAATGCTTTCACCAATTCATTATAATTATCTAACATTTCCAATAATCCAACAACAATATTAGGATCTACTTCATTTTTCTTATACTTCTTGACCAGTGCATCAATTCTATGTCCTATTTCATTATTTGTATCATAGATATAGAGTTGAGTAAATATAGGTTTTTCTCTTCAATAAGAAGAAATGACCCAATCCTATGATAATTTTGGCCATTAAGACGGATAACATATGGGCTTGTACCATTATTTATAGACCTGTCTAATTTACCACCCAAAGAGGTAAAAGCAAACAATAAATTATACATCTTTATGATGATGTTGCTTTTTCATCAGAGGTTGCTGGCTTTAACAATCGAAGTTGTAATCTTTCAAGACATGAATATATCAAATCTAAAGTCATTCATCTTTGTTATTGTAGGAATTTCACTTCTTGAATATCCAGGATTGAAAGCCATAAATCCGGCTTATGCTTTGCCTATTGATGTTGTAAATAGAATTTTCTTTGGCAGATTACTGATTCTTTTTTAGCTTTCCTTTCTAAATCACTTGCATCAATTTGATACCTTTTTGTTTCTCTTATAATAGAAAGAACATTGAGGCTGTATCACTATGTAGTAAATTGATATTCTACATTGACTGTTTTCAATATGTTCGCATCTAGATGAGTTTGAAACTATGCTTTTGCTAGTTCTATTTTTTGATAGGTGCTTTTGCTGGTTCTTTCTAGCTCTTGTATCTTGAATAGAACTAGGTTATGCGTTGATGAATTCACCTCCATGATTTTTTTTTTTTTTTTTTTTGCCAAAATGCAACTGACCCAAACCCTAGGGTTTGTGTTTGCATTTAGCCCCATTTTAAAATTTTATTTATGTCTAGACTTTTATTTTTTAATTATTATCTTTTATTTTTTTTTGTTGACAAGTTACACAAACATCCCATGGTAGTTTTCAAACCAACAATCTCACCCTCAAGGCCAATATAGTAATCTCACATATTCTTTCTCTAGCCTCTAAGCAATAGCCATTTTAAGAACACAGAAATAGAAAAGAGGAAAGTGGTAAAACCAAAATCAAATGCATGTCTAACATAGCATTATGCATTATTGAATCTGATATAGCTCCACATCAAAAAAAGAAAAAAGAATCTAATATAGCTAGAGTGAACAGACAATTAGGCATTACATATAACATATAACATATTAAGCACAAGGCAGTAGATATATAGATAAATATATAAATATCCAATATAAAGAACTACCTAAATCTTGGCTAGACAAGTATAAGGACTTCACCCTACATGCATATCAATAAGATTCCAAATACAATGACCACCACAACCTTGATTAGAAATGCAAAGCACACAATTGTAAGCTCCACAATGACAAAAGGGGGGAAAAAGAATAAAGGAAGAGAACTTACGGATCTACAAGCTACTAAAGAAGAAGTTTAGGTGGGTATAGAGGTGGATTGGGTTGGGGCAACGACGATGGAGGAGGGCCGATGAGGCGAGGGATGGAGGTACGGCATAAGGTGAGAAAGTGAGGGAGGATTGGACTTGGCAGTGGTGAGGTGAGGGAGGGAGAGAGAAGACCGAAGGTATGGAGAGAGAGAGAGAGAGAGAGAGAGAGAGAGAGAGGTTTGGATTAGTTGGGTTTGTTTGATTTAAGGGAGTGAACCCGCCACTCGAACCAATGAAGTTAGATTTTGGGGGAGAAAACCTGCCCTAGTTACCAAATTGGTTTGTTTTTAGTTCAAGTCTGGTCAAATTTACCAAGAGGGTTAGGTTGATTGGGTCTATGGACAACATTATTAGTGGCAGAATAAAACATTGAATAAAAATGAGTTTGGTATAAGCTTTTCAAGGATGTATGTGTTGAAATGTTGTTTGTTACATCAAGATTGAGTTGACGATGCATTCCCCACGCCCCCCCCCCCCCCCCCCCCCCCCCCCCCCCACAAAAAAGAAGAAGAAGAAGATAGAGATGGCAATGACTATTAAAAAAGAAGAAGAAGATAAAGATGATATTGTAAAATTTTTTTGCTCTCCTATTTGCTGGGACTCTGCTTTTGTTAACTATCTTTCAAGAAGCTACTTGGTGTTTTAGTGGGCCAGCCAAGTTTTGTTGTTTGCAAACTATGGACTTTGTTAATTGTTATATTTAATAACCTCCCACCTGTGGTGGTTAATTTGCTCACTTTTAACAAAGACGAGTTGTTTTTGTAACAAAATGATCTAGAGATATTTTCTTGTGATCTAGAACAAAATTGCTAAAACTAGTACCGAGTATATACTAATATAATAAAATTATTGGGAGGGCCTGCATCAAAGCATGCCTGTCTCCTTCCCCCCCCCCCCCCCCCCCCCAACCCAAAAGAAAAAAAAAAAAAAGAGACAAGATTTAGGTAAAAAAATTAAATTAAAGTTGCACACCATGTTGCACTTTGAGATGTTAAATGTTGGACAATTCGAGTGCCTCTAGAGATATTTTCTTGTGAAATTTTAATTAGATTTCTTGTATTTCTCATAGCATGCCAGTTGAAGACAATCACACTAATTTGATTGCCTTCTTCGTGATATTTTGAAAATCTTCTACAGGATTAAAATTGGTACTTTAAAGGAACTTGACCTTTTACCTTCACTTCTTGTCATACTTGCTCTACTGTACGTTTTAGTTGAGTCTTGCACATATAGCCAATAATTAGATGGAAGAAAAAATGGATGAAAGATCTTATTATGTACGTGATCATTGTACATTTAACTTTAGATTGTGTATCAAATTGTAGTTTCACATGCTCTGATTTGGTGAATTAATGAACCGATATTGCAAATAATTTTTTATTTTTTATTTTTATAATAAGTGGAGGGGTGGATTTTATTTTCTTTTTTTAATATAAAGAAACAGTGTCCCAGTTTTTGGCCAGAATATTCTATTAACCGGCCATGAGAAACCTCAAAAATCCCATAGAATAATAGTATAATGGATTAAATTTGGAAGAGTGAAATTTAAACTTAAGGCTTGTCCTCATGAAAGAATTAAGCAATACTATTGAATTAAAAGACTCTTGACAATATTATAAATGATATTATCCACCTTGTGAGCCACAAGTTAGATGTTTTTTTGCTTGTTGACAGAGTTTTCCTTGTGCAAAATCAATTACCCCTTTTTTTGGGTTGCGTGAGCTTCATATCTAGAAAATATTTGCCACTTTGACATAGGTTCTTGCGTTATTCATACCGCTAAAAAGAATCAATCTTCAATGGAAAGCTTGTCCCCCTTGAGCTTGCACTAGATCTTGCTATCAAAAGTTAGTTTGAAGTCAAAATAGCAATTAGATTTATAAGTGTAACAAAATCCAAGAAACTTATCCTTCACAACAAGTTAAAAGTGGTTTATTATAGCATACTCAGAAAGTATGTTCTCTTCTTTCATATGAGAAGTGGGCTTCATACTGGGGACCTACCATAGGGCCCATTCCCTTGTGAGAGAAAGAGAGCAATGCTCGGAGAGTATGTAATAATTTCCGATTAAAAGTGGTCCATTGAACGATTCATAAATCATAATGCTTGATATAAACAAATTTTTTAGGATTTTGAAAATGCATTGTTTGAAAAATCTATTAAGGAAACATGAGAATTTAAAAAATTGTACTTTAAAATCGTGCCATTTCAAATCAATGAAATAAACGGGCACATATTCATATCAACATATGTAAACTTTAGCACAAATTAAACCCCACTGCAGGTAATATGCTCCTCCACAAACACATAATTCAGCCAAGAAAGGTACAGAAACACCACCACCTCATCATCATACAAATACTAGATTTGCAATAAGACATTCTTTTTTGGTTTCAGTGACAAAAAAGGAAAATAAATTGGGTCTGTACTCTGTAGCATTTATTACATCAAGCCCAATAAATAAATAGTTGTGGGCTAGGCTAATTTGAGCTTCCTCTTGAGTTCTAGGACCATGACCTCTTAGCCCATCATAAAATTTGTTTCCCAAAATACCCTCCACAATATTCATGTTCACTCGAGTTGACTCGCCACACATAGGTCAATAGAGGTCTTGCAGTGCAAATCCTACTCATTTGCTGACATTATTCACACGTTTTCCACAAAAAAGAAAACTTCACACGTGCCCAGAACTTATTGGAATCCAATTCAGCACTATATAAGATTCAGTAATTATCAAGTGCCTTAAGAATATTAAATGTTAAATTACTACTTAATGCACGTCAAAATAATTTTTTTTTCCCCCTGATTTTACTTTGCATAAAATCTTAACATTGCATGTAGTTTAACTTTATTTTTAGGAAAATAAAAAATAGATTTATCTTAATTTGTACCTTAGCAATAGGACACTTAAAAAAAACAAAAACCTAGCTGTTAGACACTCACAAAGAAAATCTTGTCTAAATCACAACTACATTTGATACTTACTTTAGTCTTATCATTAAATGATCTTTCATAAAAAAAAAAGAAAAAAAAATCATTAAATGATCAATTTCAGAATTTATTGACATCCAACTCACAACAATAAGATTTACTTATTTAAGAATGTTGCTAATAAAATACTTATATAGGTTCAGGAATATTAGATATCTATAATTATTAAATTATAATATATATTATATTAATTATCATAATTATCAAATTTTATATTTAGATAAAAAATTTAAAAAAAGAAAAAAATATTTCTTTTCAGTGCAATTCATAACTAATTTATTTGTAACTTATAGCTGACCATTTTTATGAAATACTAGTATTTATTGGTTGTTACTTTTACGTGCATACAAATTAAAAGTGGTTTAATATTTTTTTAAAATAATATTAACATATAAGTTGATTTTCAAAAAATAAAATATTAAACACATGTTAAAAAACAAAACATTAAATTATAATTATAAATCGCAGCCATGCCTAAGATTTACCTTTCCTTTTTTTTTTTTTTTTTTTTTTTTTTTTTTTTTTTTTTTGAGAAGCAAGGTTTACCTTTCCTTTCACCAAAAAAAAAAAAAAATCACATCCTATACCACATACACAAAAATATTAAATTCCAAAATTGTACATTTTTTTTTTTTAAATTTTCTCATCAAAATAACAAGGGTTTTTAAGTGATTTAACACTTTAGCGATTAACACTCAAAATTGAAAAAACTAAAACTATAAATATAGACCCAAAATCCCAACCAAACCCTAATAAGATTTGCTCTCCAACACAGAAAACCAAGCACACACAGAGAGAGACGAAAAAGAAAAAGAAAGAAAAAAAATTCTCAGACAAACAAAGAAAAGAAAAACCCTAGCTTTTTTACACACAAAAACACACATTGATCTGATCAAAAAATTGAGGTAAGCTTTCACAAACCCCCCTGAATCTTTGAGTCTGAAATCCCAAATCTTAAACCCTTGGAACGTTGTGTGAAAAACCCAGAAGCGAAAAAAGAAAAAAGCTGTGATTTTGATTTCTGGGTTTGTTTTGTTTGGGCAAAAAGTGGAGGAAAATCAATTGTGGTTTGTGTTTTTAGGGGTTTTTCTTTGTTTATTGTTATAGAAAAGAATGGATGATTTGGAGAAGGCTATACTTATATTGTTTGATGAATGGGGTGGTCCTATTGACGAAGGATTGAAGAAACAGGCTAAGGATTACTGTGATGAAAACAAGGAAAAGCCATTAATTTGTAGTGTATGTATTGAGAAACTGTGTTTTTCAAACTCAGTCCAGGTACAATTTTGGTGTTTACAGACTCTTCATGAGGTTATTCGGGTTAGGTACTCGTCTATGAGTCTAGATGAGAAGTTTTTCATTAGAAAATCCGTGTTTTCGTTCGCGTGTTTGGAGGCTATTGATGAAAAGAATGTTGCTAGGGTGTTAGAGGGTCCTGCATTTATAAAGAACAAGCTTGCTCAGGTTTTGGTTACTTTGATTTATTTCGAGTACCCTTTAATTTGGCCCTCTGTGTTTGTCGATTTTATGCCTCATCTGAGCAAAGGGGCTGTGGTGATTGATATGTTTTGTCGGGTTTTGAATGCTTTGGACGAGGAAGTGATTAGTTTGGACTATCCCCGGACTTCTGTAGAGTTGGAGGCTGCAGGGCGGATTAAGGATGCGATGAGGCACCAATGTATATCTCAGATAGTTAGAGCATGGTATGATATTGTGTCGTTGTATAGGAATTCAGATCAGGAACTTTGTACTAGTGTATTAGAGTCGATGAGGAGGTATATATCTTGGATTGATATTGGTTTGATTGTTAATGATGCGTTTCTCCCGCTGTTGTTTGACATAGTTTTGGCTGGTGGGCTGTTGGAACAATTCCGTGGTGCTGCAGCTGGGTGTTTGTTGGCAGTGGTGTCTAAGAGGATGGAATCTCAAGCGAAACTATCTTTGTTGAAGAGTCTTCAAATAAGTCGGGTTTTTGGGTTGGTAGCTGAGGATGGTGATTCTGAGTTGGTTTCAAGTATAGCTACATTGCTTACTGGGTATGCACAAGAAGTTTTAGAATGCTTTAAACGGTTAAATTCTGAGGAAGCAAAGAGTGTTTCAATGGAGCTTCTGAATGAAGCCTTGCCCTCTGTTTTCTATGTAATGCAGAACTGTGAGGTGGATGCATCATTTAGTATAGTGCAGTTTCTTTCAAGTTATGTTGGCACAATGAAAAGCCTTTCCCCTTTAAGGGAGAAGCAGCTGGTTCACGTGGGTCATATTTTAGAAGTGATCCGTGCACAGATTTGCTATGATCCTACATACCGCAATAATCTTGATATATTGGATAAAATTGGGAGGGAGGAGCAAGATAGGATGGTGGAGTTTAGGAAGGATTTATTTGTGCTGCTTCGTAACGTGGGTCGTGTGGCACCTGATGTTACTCAGGTATTTATCAGAAATGTGTTTGTTAGTTCTGTTGCATCTTCACCTGACAGGAATGTTGAAGAGGTGGAAGCAGCACTTGCTCTTTTTTATGCTCTAGGAGAGTCAGTAAGCGAGGATTCAATGCGATCTGGAAGTGGACTTTTGAGTGAGTTGGTTGTGATGCTTTTATCAACAAGGTTTCCTTGCCATTCTCATAGGCTAGTAGCACTAGCATATCTAGAGACAGTAACAAGATATATGAAGCATGTTCAAGAGAATACCCAATATATTCCTATTGTTCTGACTGCCTTTCTTGATGAAAGGGGAATACACCATCCCAACATCAATGTTAGCCGAAGGGCAAGTTATCTGTTCATGAGGGTTGTAAAATTGCTAAAAGTGAATCTTGTGCCTTTTATAGAGAAAATTTTGCAGGTATAAGAATGCTCATCTTTTTTCTCTTTTATATGTATATTGTATTAAATTTTATTGTATATTGTAGACAAATATTGGCACATACGGTTTCTACCCTCCATTCGTTTTCTCTCAAATTTTTTTGATGATTTTGCCATTCATCACTCTCTCTCTCTCCTTCCATCTTTCCTGATTTTATCTTCACAAATGTCAGAGTCTACAAGATACAGTTGCTCAATTTACAAGTATGGATTATGCGTCAAAAGATC
Source organism: Quercus tomentella (assembly GCA_028535165.1). NCBI lineage: Eukaryota > Viridiplantae > Streptophyta > Magnoliopsida > Fagales > Fagaceae > Quercus > Quercus tomentella. The sequence continues at coordinate 81,186,455 of JAPQVY010000068.1, forward strand.
ATTCAGGATGTGAAGATGGTAGTCACATTTTTGAGGTATTCATGCATATTTATTGTTCTTCTTTAGGTTTTATTTGTATATGCATGCGTCTGAAGTAAATATTTAGCCTAGAGACTCTGGGTGCTTTGTTTTGTACTAATTGTACACCGACCTTAACAGGCAATTGGTTTATTGATTGGGATGGAAGACGTGCCACTGGAAAAGCAATCTGAGTATCTCTCTGCATTGCTCACTCCTCTTTGTCAACAGGTTGTGTTTGCATTTCTAATTATAGAACCCTTCATTTCTTCTGAGCTTCCTCATCTCCCCTGCCCGCCATATATCTCTCTTTATTAAAAAAAATTGAACCAATCAATACTTAATTTATAGATGCTTTTGACACGGTCATCCTTAAATGTAGGTTGAAGCATTGCTTATGAATGCAAAATTATTGTCTCCAGAAGAGGCTCCTGCCAAATTTGCTATTATCCAGCAAATAATCGTGGCAATTAATTCTCTCAGCAAGGTGCATTTCCATATTTTGACTTTCTAATATGTTTCTGGGTACTTTTTCATTCTGCCTTGTAGAGTTTTACCTTCTTCTTGTTATAAAATTTTGTATAATCCCTTTGCTGTTTCTGCCTTGTACAATTTATAAAACCGTTCATGAAATTTTTTTTTTTTTTTTGAGTTAACCCTTCATGATTTACTAATACAAATCTTTACTAAAAGTGACTAGAATCATGTAATTGTGATTTTGTAAATTTGCTCAACCTAATTGTTTGAACATGTTCATGCAACTTAGCTGTATTTGTACTTATCAAAAAAAAAAAAACTGTGTACGTCAAGTTTTATGTTGCATTAATTCTTGCCACATTCCTTTTGATCTGAATTCTTTACATTAGCGAAATTGGAAGTACTCAGATTTCTTTTTCTAAGTTCTGCACATGTTTGGATTTGTATTTGGAGTTCTGGCTTAATATAAATGCAAAATTTTCTCAATATGTTTGTATGTAATACAGGGCTTCAGTGAGCGCCTTGTAACTACTAGTCGCCCAGCAATTGGTCTCATGTTCAAGCAGGTTGGTATCTTTCTTATGTTGATTTTTCTATCAAGGATTATGTGAATCATATTCATTAGTCATTTAGCATCAGGGTTCTATAATAATTTCAGGGAGGGGATATGAGTATGACATTAAATGCTACATTTTTAAACCCTTCTTTCGCCTCCTTTAGGTTAAGTGCAAATTAATCTTTTTAAATGTATCAAAGGAAAAATTATTCCCTTGTAAGTGTTAGGTGGAGCGTGAGGTTTTGGGTTCAAGACCCATTGGGTGTTGTGTAACTTTCCAATAAAAAAAGGGTGGAAAGTAGCATTCGTTAATCTGATTCCTTTCAATAGTTTCTTCTTTGGATGAGATATGAAAAACTGAAGTATGATATTGCCCAATTGGAAACTTTTCATGTGGTGCCTACCTTGTTCTTTATGTATAATTTGTAAATGGACGGGAGCAGAGTTTTCTGTAGAAAAGATTGTGAGGGAAACATGTCATTGTTTGTTGTCTCCATGCTAACTCCTTCTTCCTCCTTTTTTTTTTTCCCCACTGGGTAATCCAGACACTGGATGTTCTTCTCCAAGTTCTTGTTGTATATCCGAAGATAGAGCCTTTGCGGATTAAGGTAAGAGTCAAATATGGGTACAGAGAAGTATAGGTGCTGTTTGGTTCATGTTGGGTGTGTATTCATTTTCACTTTTCTTTTTTTGTACTCATTTTCTCTTTTTCAAATCTTGTACTCATTTTCTATTTCCAACTCATTTTATGTTTGGCACAAATTTTCTTGTCTACTTTTTTTTTTTGGTTTTCACTTTTCACTTTTCACTTTTCAATTAAAAGTTCAACACAAACTTTGAGTGTTTTTTTTATACAAAAATGCCACTGTATAACGGCAAAAAGGTGTATTCATTTTTGTATTCAAACTCACTTTTTTGGATACTAAAAATGAAAACTGAGTACAAATAAAAAAGCCAAACCAGTTTTTTAGTGGTAGGTCCAACTGAAAACTGAAAACTGAAAATGAAGACAAAATACCCCACTTTTTTTTCTTAACCAAACAGCCTCATATTATTTTGACATATTATAAACTACACCTGTTACCTGATGCTAGTTTGTGTGGCATTCAGGTCACATCCTTTATACACCGAATGGTGGACACTTTAGGAGCATCTGTATTCCCATACCTCCCAAAGGCATTGGAGCAATTGCTTGCAGAAAGTGAGGTAAAAAAATTGTGATTGGGTTGGTTTATTTAATCTCTTTCCTATTTCTAAATTATAGAACCAATCATTATTTTGATCTGTATCTTCATCGGTTTGGAATACATTAAATAGTGGTTTTTTTCCCTAAGTATCGGTTACAGTACTAGGGGATGCCAATGAGATGGTAACAAGGGGCAAACGGCTCAGCCGTTTGGCAGTCATGGTGCTTTATTGTTAGAGTAGGGTTTGGAAATAATATTTTAGACATGTTCATTGGGCGTATTACTATTTAAGTTTGGAATCTTCAGACGCCACATGGATTTTGCATGACCAAATTAGTTACACTCTACAGGGTTGCTTCATGCTGCCCCATCCTGTCACAGGTTTGTGATGGGTTCAGTAGAGGTTTCCTTTCTGTATACAGCTTGGTATGCTGTGGTTTGACATGAAATATAATGTAATTTAATTAGTATAGTCTATAGTGCCCAAAGGAGCTTCATGCTGCCCTATCCTGTCACAGGTTTGAGGGGGCAGATTTTTTTGTAACACATTGACATTCCCATCCTAAGGTGCTTGTTCAATGTGATTTTTACCTTTTCCTTCCTGTCCTACAGCATGAGTTGGCAATCCATATACTAGTTTCTTTTTATTTTTTGGATAGGTATCCATCTGCTAGTTAATTTGCTGTTAGAATTAGAGCAAACTACTCCCAATTTTTTTGTTGCTTTGGGACATTGAGTAAATTTCTAGTTCTTCAATTACCATTTGTCCTTGGATGATTGGATAAAACCTCCTATTCTGTTTTATATCTAACTTAAATACAAGCAAAGTATTAACTTTTTGTATGGGTATTCCGTAGTGGTATTCATTTATGTTTCTAATTTTGAACCTCATGAATGCACTAATAAAATAGTTTCCTCTTTTTGTTTAGAATATGGGAGAAAGATAAATGTGAACAAAATTGTGATATCCCCTTCCCATCCCCCTTTTTCTAGACATCTAATAGAGAAATAGAGAAGAACATAAAGATCTTACATATAGTTTTTTATTGGCATGGAGAAAGTGTGATAGAATACCTAGAGAGGTTATGTGGTTAGTCTTTATAAAAGAAAGGAGTTCCTCTAAAGTATATACGTTGATTATAGCTATGGAGCGGTAATTAGTGTGAGAGCCAATGGAGGCATTACAAGTGAGTTTTCTTTCACAATAGGTTTGCATCAAGGTTCAACTTTAAGTTCATGTCTTCTTGCACTAGTTATAGGTGAACTTGCTAGACCAATACAAGATGAAGCCCCATGGTGTATGTTTTTTTTGGCAAAAGATATAATTTTAGTGGATCAAACAAGATGTGGAGTCAACACCAAATTTGATCTGGAGGGATACTTCAGAATCTACAGGATAGGTTTGTAACAGACTAAATGGGGAGTAAGTTCAGTAATAGGAAAAATAAAGATGAAGTTGTAAAACTTGATGGTTAAAAAAATACCAAACAGCGAGTTCTTTCGATATCTTGGATTAATAATTCATAAGGATGGTGAGAATGTGAGATTGATTGAAGATGTGAATCATAGAATGAGAGTAGTGTGGATAAAGTGGAGAAGCGCATTAAGAGTGTCGTGTGATCATAGAATGCCTATTAAGTTAAAGGGAAAATATTACAAGATTGTTATAAGACTAGCCATTCTATATATTACTAAATGCCGAGCTATATGAAATAACATGCTTATAAAAGGAAAAGAAAAAAGATATAACATATTCACAAAAGGAGCGTAGCTGAAATGCATATGAAAAAAGAAAAAGAAAAAAGAGTGTAGCTGAAATGAAACTGTTAAGATGGATCAGGGGAAATACAAGGAAGATATGATACAAAATAGATAGATAGCACCACACTTCTTTGGTGAGTTGTTACCTCTCGAGGAACTATTAAGTGCTTGGGGGGCAGGGGTTCAAGCTGTGGGCAGTGTATTTTTAACCATTATCAAAAGTAGAAAGATATGATACAAAATGAAGATATTTTATTAAAGATAGGGTGGCTCCTATCTATGAAAACATGAGGAAGAGTCAAAGGAGAGCAATTAATGCACCATTGAGGAAGAGTAAATTGATTCAAGTTGATACAACAAAATTAGGGTAGGAAAAGACTGAGATTAACACTAGTAGAAGTAATAAAAAGTGACATGTTAATTAGAAGATGACATGGTGTATGATTTTGAAAAATGATAGAATAATAGAGAAGAATACATGTGAATGAACTTGATTATTTTTTAAGGATCCATAGCTGACCCATAGTTTGACTAAGGTTTTATTGTTGTAATGCCTTTTTTTCCTCCTTAGCAGTAGTTAAGCTGTGAAGGGATGTTTTATCCATTTGTAACAGCTTGAAAATTAAGACTGACGGTGATCATAAGTTCTGCATTACTTTACTAATTGCTTTGGTGATATTGAGGTTTTGATTCTAGATTATGTTTTATTGCAGCCAAAGGAGATGGTTGGTTTTCTTTTACTACTTAATCAAATTATATGCAAGTTCAACACGTTGTTTCATGACATATTGGAAGAAGTATTTCCTACTATTGCTGGTAGGATATTTAATGTTATTCCAAGAGATGCATTTCCTTCGGGACCTGGAACCAATACTGAGGTATGGGAAGACCAATACAGTGATTTTATTTATTTATTTTTGTGCTTGTTCTTTATGCAATGAATGCTTCTGCAACCTCTGCTCAGGACTTATACATTAAACCTTATGATATGATTGTCATTGATTAAGTGCTTAAAGTTGTAACTAAATTTTGTAGCTTAATGAATTTTTATGCTACCATTTGAATTAAATTGTATAGACAGTAAAAGTGCACGTTCAATTTAGTAAAATATGGGGACGTTATAACTTGTTCTCAATTTTTCAATATCAAATTCATTTACTTTATAGACATTTTTCTTTAAAATTACTTTTCTCCATTTTTTTTTCAATAAATAATATTATGAATGATCATATTTCTTTAGTTATTAAAGAGTCAGGAAATCAAAATTTCATGGATGTACCTTGTAGTGAAAAGGTTATTTGTCCTTGGTCTGAGTTTTTTCCTTTGTTTGCTTAAATTCTCATGGTTCATTTTTATGCTCAGGATTTAAAAAGGAAGGATGAAAACAAAAATAGGAATTATGGCATTTGGCTTTTCAATTATAAAAGCTTTATGATATGGATTTTATGTTTCAACTTTCTGTATATGAGCAGTATCAGGTAGTTTGATGAGTTCTTTTACAGATTTAGGTAGTGGAATAAGTAGTTTGTTTGGTTAATTTTTATTGTTAGCTAAAAAATTTACTCTACATCTACACCTTGAACATTGTTTGCAATGTCTGCGAGAGTGAAAATCTACTTCATACATTCTTCATAATAAGTTTCAACTTCTGTACCAGTACTTATACTATTTACTCTTGTATTGACTCCTTTTTTCTGTTAGGAAATCCGCGAATTGCAGGAGCTTCAGCGAACATTATATACGTTTCTTCACGTGATAACAACACATAAACTGTCTTCTGTTTTTCTTTCCCCCAAAAGTAGGCCCTACTTGGATCCAATTATGCAGTTGCTATTGTACTCATCCTGTAATCATAAGGATATTCTTGTAAGAAAGGTGTGAGGCTTGCAAGTTTTACTCTTCTTACCATTTGGGTTTTCTTTGCTTTGATTATCAACAAGTTAGGACTTCTAATATAGAACAAGAGTTATAATCTGCTTTGTTCTTTTTGTTAATCAGGGGTGCATTCAGATATTTATTACATTAATTAAAGATTGGTGTGCCAGTCCTTATAGCGAAGAAAAGGTAATCTCTGAGTTCCCCAACTAAATTTGTTATGTTGAGGGTTTTTTTTCTTTCACCTTTCATCACACTAAATGCAGAATTGTTTTCAGGTGCCTGGCTTCCAAGGATTTATAATTGAGCACTTTGCAACAAATTGTTGTTTGTATAGCGTGCTAGACAGATCCTTTGAGTTTCGTGATGCAAATACTGTAAGTTTATTATTCATATTTTTGTTTTTTATTGAATTATTTCCCGCTTGTGCATGTTATATTATCATGAGATAATAATATAAGCCGAGGGGTCAATATGTAACTGATGTACAGGGCTACATATTCAATGTGTACTTAAAAAAAAAAAATTGCTTATGGAAATTATTATAAATCATTACAGGAGGTACTAAGTGAAACCATATTCATTTTCAAAGGTTGATTTGTTCATGAGGTGGGACTCATGTTGGAACAGTTGTGGGGGACCTAAATGAGAAATTGGCCTTATAATCGGTTAAGATTCGTAGAATTTGTAATTTTGCAGTGAATAATCTAGCAAAGGGGCTAGATGAGGAGATATTAGGGTTGGCTTCTATAGCTTATTCATCTTCTTCGTCTGGGTTTGAGTACAGTTGGTTTGCAGAAAAGAACTCATAATGACACAGTCAATTTACTTGGGAACCCATAGTTATTTTGTAGACCTATCCCTAAATGTTGCTGGAAGACCTGTGTAATTGGTAATGTGGAGAGGTGATTTTTGAGAGTTCTAGAGTGACACTTACCTGGCAGTTTAAACAAGTGACTTTAGAGAAATGGTGGTCCAACTACAAAATTTCCAATCCTCTGGTATACATAGAAAATGAGCATACTATTGTCTAAGCACTGTGTACAAACAAATTTTTATTGATCTGCTACAACCCTGAGGGTGGCACTAACACTTCAAAAAGAAAAAAAGAGACAGGAATACCTAGCAAGGAGGCATTGTACTACTTGTGAACCTTCAATGTAGAGGGAAAGGACAAATTTTCTGTGGGTTAAGTTTTTAAATTCATTATGATAATTGTGATTTATTGGAAGTATTACCTTAAATCAATGTGGTGAAACAACATAATGTCATTTACCTTTTGAGTTCTGCTAGTTTATCATTGTTAATAGCTAACCAACTGTGTTACTTAATTCTTTTGGGTTCTAAGGTTCAAAAGCTAATGATAAAACATTGGGGGCATAAAGAATTTATCAGGGCAGGGGTTTGATGTCCATTGTTTGAGTAAACAATATGGGCTGAATATTTTATTGATGATTGTTACTTAAAGAAAGAGGAAAAGAGGAGAAAAATCTATTGGTAATATTTAAGGAGTTAAGTATAATTTGTTAGCGCTTTGTACTGATAAAAATTGTTGTATTGAATTTACTTCGCAGTATGTTTTGTTTGGAGAAATTGTGCTGGCTCAGAAGGTCATGTATGAAAAGTTTGGTGATGCATTTCTCAGATATTTTCTTTCGAAAGGTTTTCCAGCTGCACATTGCTCTCAAGATTTGGCAGAGCAATACTGTCAGAGGTTGCAGGTATTACTTATATGTAACAAGAATTTAGTGGTCCAGGATATGTTTTATCCTGCCAATTCTTTTAATATATTTACATTCTAATCATCAAATAAAACTGCATGCAATTTTTTCATTATTTCTTTTGGTAGTATTAAGCCCATTCTTTATTTATTTTTTTAATTTAGAATAAATTTAGCTGTAAATTGATAAATACCTAATTTATCTAGTAACTGAACCGCAGTTATCTCTTTGACATTTTGCTATATATTATCAAACGTATTTTCTGATGGCTATGTGCAATTTGTGGCACCATGTTTGATCTGGATTGTACGAGAGGCCACCATATAAATATGCAGAATTTTATCTAGGAATGTCTTTGCTCCTGGGGCTTGATTTGTGATGTTTGTTTCCCATATGAACTGTGAACAGCCTGAGCTTAAAGTTTATTGGAGGTTGGACTGAGGTTGAACCCGCTTAGGGTAATAACTACTGTGGATGTTGTTCACTGTGGCAGCTGGCACCCACTATTATGTTATTGTAACAAGTTAAAAAGTTTTGGTTTAAATGGTTGAGTATATTTGTCTTTATATTGGAATATTCCTGTAATATATAATACAATTTTATACCCATGTGTTCATACTTCATACACATACAGTTGCACAATATGGTACAATAATGAATTGAAAGTATAATAGCCATTGGGAGACTTAGCATATGTCCAGTCATGGGTGGAAGATAGAGCCTGCTTAAACTCAATATTTCAACCTGAAATTTGAGCCAGAGTTGGGCCTATTCCAAATTAGGTACAGGTATATCTATTCTGTTGATTTTTGGGTTGATGGGTTCAGCATGGCTTGTCAGACTATAACTTCCTAGAGGATATGCACTGAACCTCCCTTTGCAGAAATAGGAATAACCCAGGAATGAATACTCCATATTATTAAAGTTGTACAACTGGTCTATGGGTTTTTTATTCTTATTCTTCTTTATCCAATGAATATTTGGCATTACTGCTCTAAATTTTTTGTTATGCCTTCAAATTTTCAGGGTAATGATATCAAGGCATTGAAATCATTCTACCAGTCGCATATTGAAAATTTAAGGATGCAGCAGAATGGAAGCCTTGTTTTCAGATAGCATTGTCATTGATAAGATGAATGTTGTATTCCCACGCTTCATATTTTTTTTATGCTCCTGAATTGTGGCAATGCAGTTTTGTTCTCTAAGGTAACTGCAGCTGTTCTGTGATTTTCATGTCACATTCTTGGTGTATACGTAGAATGAGTTATATGTTGTACTTACATTGGTGATGTTGCAGGGTTCTTTCTGTATATAACTTTTTGTGCGCGCTATTTTTGTCATCAAGGTACGGATATACTCTCTGTTAAGCCAAATCTAATAAATTTTTCTACAAGCTTTAATAGCTAATCTTGTAAGGTGGCTCAATCTGTCTTTTACTCTTTGTTCCACAGTTGTAAATTTCTGGAAGAAAAAATTTCATAATTTATGATAAGTACGGCTACATCCGTCTGGAGCTGCTTAGCCTGAGATCAAGCTATTCTATGTTCTGTTCATAACCAATTTTGTTGTTATGGTTTATTTATTTATTTATATTAGTGATTGCATTTTCTTTTTGTTTATAAATATTCTTACATTTTAGTCTCAATTCATAAAATTTGATACTTAGTTTTTGCCAAGAGCCCTTGTAGCTCAAGTGGCTCCTCTTGCTGTTTCAACAAACCACCCCCACCCCCACCCCCCCTTCTCTTCCCTTCCCCAATTGTTGTAACTATGAATTATTAAGTTTTGGTACTTAGTTTTCTCTTCCCATCATCATATAAAATTTTAGCTATACAGTATTGATACCTCTGAAGAAAGATGCTGTACATTCTCTATCTCTCTGTCTCACTACTAGCATGTCATTGTTATTTCTCAAGATTTATATATGCCAAATAAGGTATGAGCCGTATACCATACCTGTGGTAGGGAATGCAAATGAGTTAGTTCTATGAATATGTATAATGGTAGACTCTTTGTGCATTTGGATTAGCTTATTCTTGAAAAGTTTGTTTGCTGAAAGTCCGCAAAGGTACAATTGTACCAAGGGGGAAAAAAGACAGCAGAAAAGTAGCGAAGTTTTGAAAAGTTGTACTTAAACAAATAAGGTAATAAGCAATATAATATTACAAATATGCTAACAAAGAAAAACTCTATGTGTGTTTAATATGTATTTGATTCCTAAAATTTAGGTCTAGTTCTATTATTAGAAATTATAATCTAAGGTGTTCCTTTTTAGTTCCTAAAAAAATGTAAACATACTGAGTTAGTTATTCCATTGCTTTATCGATATAATTCTTACCTACAAGTAAAAAATAAATTTTCAAAAATTAAGGATTGAAATAGAACCTAACCCAAAATTTAAGGACCAATAGTATGTATTGAACTATCATATATCAAGTAAAATCGAAGAAAAGATGAATTTATTGGTGTCTAAACACAAAGGGAATAATATCCAATAATAAGGCAACTTTACGAAAGTATGACATATGAATAAGATCACATCTTAATAATTTCCTACCTTCCTCCTTGTAACTCCGGTCCAAGTACGCCAACAAGTACACCTTAACTTTCAAAATTATATTTAATCCCTCATTATTAAACCTTATGAAAAATAGATAGAGCATGATTTTCATTGATTTTGTTGCAATGTCTTAAATGTCAAAACTATATAATTATTTAATCCTGATTAAATATTACGAAAGATAGGGGGCATGATTTTCATATTACATTTATTAAGGGTCATTCTCTGCAACGTGCTAATAAAATTCTAACCATGTGTAGAATTTTTGTGTGTGCAATAATGAAAAAGGGTACGTCATTACCGAATCAAATTGGAAAGACCAACCATATCGGATATCACCTCTTCAATCTCTGCCTAGCATAAATTTTTCTTTTTAGGTAATCTGTCTTTTAATTTATTCAATGAAAATCTTTGATACGTGCTGGTGACTTTATTTAGGTAATCTGTCACAATTTAAACTGTTCATAAATGTCATTTTTAAGTCATATATGCAATAATATTCACCATACAAATGTAAATAAAAAGATATAAATATGATTGTTATACATAAAAAAAATAGGTGTTCAAAGTACTTCAAACATTTTAAATATATAAATAATTGCTTCGATTAGAAGTCGTCTCTCAATAGTTTTTCTTTGTTAGTACCATGCACATAGATATTTTGAGTTTCACAACATAAGTAAGAACTATATCGACAAAGCAATGGCATAACTAACTTAGTATTTTTACATTTTTTTAAGAACTAAAAAAAAGAACGCTTTAAATTTTAAGTTCTAACATAGAACTAGACCTAAATTTTAGGAATCAAATATATATATATATATATATAACCCTAAAAAAAAAATAGTAGTTTTAACTGGAGCTTGCGTATGTGCTTAGTACTTTCATGGAATATTTGTCACACATATATAATTTGGAAATGATTATTAGTACCCTTTTATCAATAACAAGAATAAAGTCTGATAAAAAATAAATAAAAATAAGAATAAGGTAGTACGTGATTTAGTTTTACATGGTTTAAGCTAGTTAAAGATGGATCTAATTCGTGTTAAAATGTACCAGTGTACCACCTCTTGGGACCTTGTGAATGTGCCAAGTTCTTTCATGGGATATTTGTCACATGTAGTTTTTAGAAATGGTCAACAGTGTTGCAGTGTAATAAACCCAAGGATTGGAGGACTCCATGCCCCTCAAATCCCAAACACAACAACATTGACTAGAAAAAAAGGTTGGACACCCATAACTTGCATTGCTTCAGGTTGCATCCTTACCCTCATTGGCCAAAAGATCTTTACACATGTTTGCTTTAGGGTATGTGTGTTGATCAGGCACCATCTTTCACCATCTGTTCAGCAATTCCCCACCATCAAGAACAAGAATATACAAATGCAGAAACAGAGTTAAGGTCAATTTGGTAGAATTTGATTCAAGGATTACATTCATGCATGTGACCCAAATTCCAAGTCAATATGAGAGGCTTTATTGGGACTTTGGAAATGTGCCTAGTTCTTTCGTGTTATACACTTCAAACTCATGTCTCATAAGCACCAACAGTGGTCCTATATTTAATATGTAAGAGACTTACTAGTGGCGTACTAAGAAGAGAACTCTAAAATTTCTTGGAGATGAAATGAGAATGGGAAATGGGGTACTTGAAAAATGGTTTCAGCTAAGTTTATGATAGGATGTAACTCGTGGGACCTTGAGAATGTGCCAAGTTCTTTCATGATATATGTGTATTATCATGTAATCTAGAAGGGGTCTAACTCAATGTGAGATATGTAACATTATTGGGACTTAGGTGGGGAACATGCGAAGTTATTTCATGGGTTATATGTCACATGCATAGAGTTTATAGATAAGTTTTAACTAATGGCTCATATGCGCTAAAGGGTGGTCCTATATAGGGGCCTTTCTTGGGAATGTAACAAGTTGCATGGTATATGTCACACACAAGGTGGGCTAGTGTTCCAGAAGATTGGGAGTGAAAGTTCTTGAATACCTAATCTCATACAATGCAAAACTAAAAATCAAAAATGAAAAAGCTAATGTGGGCTATGGAAAAGGAAGTTTGGCACTAATATAGTCAACCCTTTAATATACAAAATTGATTAGTCATTTTTCTCACAAAAATTGACAAGCTAACAACCATGACACCATGTGGGCTGCTTTGGCCATTATGGGAGCGTACAAAACTATGTTCTACCTTCTTATTGGTGAGATAAATTACTTAGACTGCTTTAGGTACAATATGTTCATATTTTCCTTAACCAGTGCAGTGAAAATAAAAACCTCTTTTTATTTTTATTTTTATTTTTATTTTGAATTGACATGTTCCCCACCTGGCTAAAGTTAACCAGCAAGCCAACCTTATCTGATAAAAAAGTAGCTATAGAATTCTAAGTATGGAATCCAAAATAAGAGGGTTGGAAGTAGAAGTCATCTTTCCCATCAAAGAAAACTAGACATCCCTTCTAACTATTACCAAATGAATGAAGAAAAATGTAGCCAAAAAAATAAAATGAAAAACACGAGGTGGTAAGATTTATAAATGTGTCCTAAGCTTACTTTTAAAGGAATATATATATTTTAACGAAAGGTTTTGTTTTGTTTTTTGTTCTGTTTTTTTTTTAAGCAAATGAACAAAGAAGATGAATAGACAACGCTTATGACAAAAACAATAAACAACAAAGGCTTAATACACCAATCAAGGTTAGCTACCAAAAAAATAAAATGAAAAACATGAGGTGGTAAGATTTATAAATGTGCCCTAAGCTTACTTTTAAATGAATACATATATTTTAACGAAAGGTTTTATTTTGTTTTTTTTTAAGCAAATGAACAAAGAAGATGAATAGACAACGCTTATGACAAAAACAGTAAACAACACAGGCTTAATACACCAATCAAGGTTAGCTACATGTATATTTTTAAGGAAAATGTTAACAGGTGCTCTAAGGATATTAGTTTAAGAAGCATTTTTAAAAACTCTTTATGCAAAAAGAAAAGAATAATTGATTTTTATTTTTTAACAACTTTTCATATTTCCCATAAAAATGATATTAAAACTTTCCTAAGATTGTCAATTAACAATACTTCCTAAACTAACGTAATTAGAGCATCCATTAACTTTTCCCATTATTAATTTAGGTCTTCCTCTCCCTCTCTTCCTTTATTCAATCAACTTGAATCAAATCATTCTTACTAATATTTCTCAAAAAAAAAAAAAAAATCATTCTTACTTATTGGTGTATTAATTGTTCTTCTTTCCACATGACCATGTCATCTTAAGAGATTCTATGATATTTTTCATCAATAAGAGCCCACTTTTATCTTTAAACAAATTTCTTCATCTCATATCCTATCTTTACTTGTATTTTCATTTATAGATCTTAGCATTCTCATTTTAGCTATACTTGTTTTATGGAAATGTTGTTCCTTTATAGCAATCTTGTAAAACTTTCCTTATATCTTAATAGATATTTTATGATCACACAATACTCTTGAAGAACTCCATTTTATCCACCATCATCTTAATTATCCTATGATTCACATTCTCTTCAATCTTCCATCCTTATGGATTATTGATTTAAATACCAACAACACTCACTCTTTAGTATCTCTTGGCCATCTAATAAGATCAATTATAACAAGTCACACACACTCATATTCCATAAATACAGAGAAACTCAATGGAAATTTTGTTTGCACTTAAGATCTTATTGAAAAGGTTGTCAACCATCCTACACTTACATCACCTAAGCACTTCCAAATCAATGGGGATTGTATCAAGTCTCATGGATTTTCTTGTTTTCATTCTCCTCAATATGACTTTTACCTCGAGTATCCTAATTATTCAAATATTCTTACTGTTTCTATCATCAATTGGATTATTCTGTTTGTCTGAATTCCATGCATGACTTCCATTAAAAAGTTTAAATTACCTTGAATCCAACAACTCAAATTGCCCTTTATTCTTTATAGTTTTTCATAGGCAACGTTGTCTCTACATCTAGGTAGGTTTCAATAACTCTCTCTTTCTAATTGAATTGGTGCTTAGATCCCCTCATTCTACCACCAAGTCTCATTTTTTAATAGCCTGCCTTTTAGTTTCTTTAAGTAGTTCTTTAGCCACTTTTTTACCCATTTCATTCCACATCTTATCAATTTTCCGTTGGATTCCACTTTTCTTCTTTGATCATTCTATTTTTAAACACAATTTATTTTTCTCCCTTCTAATCTCACTATCTAATTCTCCAGTTCCTTTACTTGATATCTCTTCTTTTCCATATTTTAATACAAATATTTAGCACCACCAACATATGTTGACTTGTTGAGTAGTTACTCTCTCTTTTGGCATCACCTTGCAATGTTTATAAATCTACTATCCGCTTTTTGAGTAAGGATGAAATCTATCTTTAAAGGTAATTAAGTGTGAATCTCTCTTTATAAACCAGGTTTTCATCAATATCAAATCATTTGTCATGACAAAGTCTAAAATAGCAACTCTTGCTCTTCTTTTCTTAATACTCATGGCCTCCATGGGTCCTTTCACATCCCTCACAATCTTTTCCAACATGCTGATTCAAGTCTCTTCCAATAAATATATTTTTCCCATTTGGTAACTCTTAAATTAGATCATTCCTATCCTCCCAAAAATTTACTTAATGGATTCTTCCAACCCAAGTTGAGGAGCGTACATACTAATTATGTTAATTGTCTCTTCTCTTAGAACACATTTTATTAAAACAAAATTTAATCACCTATCTTTCTAACCTTAATAACTTCTTCTTTGAGAATTTTATTTATGACTTTTATCTTTTCCTATATACCATAATTTATACACACTATATTTTCAATTTCTCTTGATTTCTTGCATTCCTACTTGCATCTCCTTCTTTGGTGTGTCGCGCTGCACACAAGCAAAACACTATTGGCGGCAATAAATAGCTCATTGAGCGATGACTGATACAACCCCTACTTTTGAAAGCTGAAGGAAGACAATGCCCTTGATTGTTCCAGAGAGAAGGTTCATGGCACCCCAAAACCATGACATCTAGCATCTCCTTGCGTTTGAGGGACTTATATATGCTAGTTGTTATCCCTGCTTAGGGTCTATTTGGATATTGATTATTGCTGAAAACTGAAAATATTGTAGCAAAATAATTTTTAAATATGTAAATAGTATCGTGGGACCTAGTTTTGAAAAAAAATTTGTTGAATTAGACAACTTGTGGGTCCCGTGAACAGTGCACGGGACCCACTGTATTGGATGCAAATGCGCTGAAACTGAAGTTCAACACAATCCAAACGGAGGCTCAGTTATGAAAGAAATCAGTAGACTTATTCTCCTCCTAATCATCGTATCTATTGATGAACCAAGAAAATCCCATCGTCCAAAGAGGCCTTTGGACGATCAACAAGTCATAAAGGTGCATTTAATACGCCTTCTGTTACTAAACGGATGAATAAAGCAAACATGATCGTTGGAAGGAAATTAAAAGCACCACATTAAATTGCCAGAGGCGTTACCAAAGCCATTAAGGCTCCCATTGAAGACCTCCAACAGCTAGAAAAGTAAGGAACTATATAAACTACATCAGACATCAAACAAAGGTACTTACAAAGATCATAACACTCTCAATTGTTTACAATTTTCTCTCTCAGTGCTTGACTTTACCATCAGAGACTCATTGACTGGTATCACACTGATGACCTTTCCGAAAGAAATACCATTTTTGATCTTGTGCAAGAATACAGATTCATTTGGTCATACTCCGTCTAGACGAACCTATCGACCGACAAATTTGACTTTCATCATCTACTATTTTATTAGTTTTACTGTTAAAGATCCTATATTCCAAATGCATCTACAGATCATGTTCTTTTGGACTAACTTTTTTATCCATAGATATCCATCAAAGTGTAGGAACCTTTACTTATTTCTCATTACACTTGAGTGTGTTGATGTAGGGCGTTGCTTACACAGGAGAGGACGCCTTACCTAACCGTCGGCCATTTCACACTTCATCCAAGATCTATTCTAGTAGGAGATGCCTCAACTTATATTTGTATATTATCCATTCATGATAAAGCGTCTAAACTTTACATTGTCCATCAACTTATCACAATCTTCTTCCTTTTTCCTAACATTGAAACCAATTAACATTGACTCAAATAGAGTGGAATGGATAAGGCAATAAATAACACAATTCTAGAATGTCGGCTAATTAATACATTATATACCTTCTTCTTTGTCACTGCAAGGTTCATAGAACTTTCTAATTGAGACTCACTCTCCTCTCATCCATTTCTCTCTTATGTTTTTATCTTTACCTTTGTCTTTATTTGTAAACTAATCTGGACCAATTAGGCCCTAATTCCGAGTTCTTTCCGCAGTGCTTCCATAACGAAATTTGGAAAAAATGGAGTTGCATAAAATAGAACCAAAACAAGTTAGACATTAGACTGCACTATTGTTGTTTATTCTCCCAAAGGATTTTAGTATCTGTAACATTCTATTTTGTCATGTGTGAACTATGAAGCGTACCGACCGGCTTCCTCAGGTGCTTAATATAGCCCACTCCCATGAAACAGACAAGAAAATCTTTGTGCATTAGTCATAAAAAAAATACTCATCATTGTTCCATTTCCATTTACATTACTTTATTATCCAACTTGATGCTTTTAGTCATAGTCTTGTTTCACGCAGACACATTTGACCATACAGAAATATGATGGGGAAAGAGGAGCAAAAAACACATAAATTATTAAATCATGCTTGTGTGGCTTTCATAGCTTTAACGTTGTGGTACTCAATTGTCTGCATTCAAAATGTGTTTATGATTAATAATTTTGTTTGTCCTATTTACCAACCACAATGGTTGTCTTTCTGTGGCTTGAAATAACAGAAAAAAAAAAAGACAAGTGTAGCTATTAGTTTTTTTGTTTTTTTTTTTGTTTTTGAAGAGTAACATCTTATTGTCAATGTTTTGCGTGTTCCACATACATGATATTTCTAATGTAAAGTTAAAAATCATTAAAAAGAGAAAAGAAAAGCACAGGGATTAAATTCCAGTTCTATATAGAAACAAACAATATAGCAACAAGCATGGAGTCATATTCAAATACACGAATGTTGAAACTGTGCTTCTTCTAGAGTTCAAGACCATTTGTATAGCTGACATAAACCAATGGAGAGAGAATCTCTATGACACGAAAAATGGATCCAATTTCCATCAAGTTCCAAAGAAACTTCGTGATTTTGATGTGCAGCTAAAAGTTGAGAACTGAGCGTGAGCGATCTAATGACTTTGTATTCACGGAATTATGTAGATATACATTCATGCAAAATTACAAACAAATTTGCATGTAGTAATTGGGTTTATATCGCAGTAGGAGTTTCTTTCTTGTTTGTATAGAACTCTTTTAGAATTTTTTGATTCCTTTTGGTGTAGGGTCTTGTTTATTTATTTACTTGGAAATTTGGATTTTTACAAGATTTTGAACAAATATTTTGAATTCACCCAAAAAAAAAGCTATTTAGCAAACAATCTAGTCAAGTTCAAGCTCAAATCTAGGTTTACTTATTCATGAGCCCAGGTATAACATAATTATATATTCGTGAACAAATTCAGGAGAATGAAGCGTGATCTGAGTATATATAATATAATGTCAACTATAATTTAGTGATTAATTATTAACAAAAACTAGTAAGTTACCCGTGCGATGCACGGATAATATTGTATTGTTCTATGTAAAATGGTTTTGGAGAATGTTGTATAAGTATTATAAAATAATTGTTATAGAACTTTATTTGTAATGAGTTCATCATAAATAGTGACAATTATAAATTATACAAATATAGCCATTATAATTTTTCAATTGAAGTGATGAGAAATAAAAAATAAAATAAAAAAACTTTGGAGGAATATTATAGAATAAAAGTTGATATAGAATATGTTTTTTTACTTCTCCTTAATTCGTTAAAAAAAAAAAAAAACACATTCTAAACACTCACAGTCAATCACATCATTTACAAAACCTACAAATCCACAACGTTCGATCTTAACAACAAAATAGTAATTGCTGTTGTCACTCAATAAAAAATGCAAGCCCCTTTCCTTGTTGTAGCCAACAGGTTAGGATTAAATGAAACAACAATGTTAGAGTTAGATAAGTGTCGTTGAAAGATTGAAAGTAAATAACATCGTTTTTGGCCTATGTGTATTTGACATGGAATGGCATGAAAGGCTATGGCTACATATATAAAGGGGTAGAAGTGCAAGAGGTGAAAATGGTGAATTAAAATGCAAAGAGGTTTGTGTGTATGTGTCAAAGATGAAAAGTCTTGAAACATTAAACTAAAGGATACAAAGAATATTTATTTTTTGATTAGAAAAGTTATGAAACATTGTACCAAATGAAACAAAAAGTCAATATTTAATTTGTTCTTATCTTGAGAATATTTCAATTCTTTTTGCATAGAATGCGCCACTTGGTAGAATTTCATGCTCTCTCACATGAATTCTCTGTTTATATATATATATATATATATATATATATATATATTGATTTGTGACAAGATAAAACTTTTATTCGTGGTGTTTAGATTATATGGGTACATAAGAAGTTAATCAAATAACCTTTAAACAAAACTCAAACTTATTTGACAGACAAATGAACCAAAATAAAACATTTAATACTCCCCTTCGTCCCAAATTGTTTGGCCTGTATTTCATTTTGGGATGTCCCAAAATTATGTCCTATTTGAAAAGTCAAACATCATTAATTTATTAACTTTTTAATTTATTAACTTTTCCTTTATGCCCTTAATTTATTTGTGGAAGCATTTTTTATTTTAAAAAAAATTAAAAACCTAAATTTTGAAATCCACTGTCATCCTTATTCAAATTATATAAAAAAAATGTTTTAAAATAACTTTTTGATAAATTTATTTAAGGGTAATTTAGGAAAATTTTAACTTTTTTTTTAAAGAGATAAGACAGTTAATGATATTTCCCTAAATAATTGGATTTTTCTAACTAAGCCAAACAATTTAAGACAGATGGAGTATCATTTAATAATAAACTTAAGCTCAACCCATGATTAAAAAAAATCAAATAAACAAATTCTAAACTTTTAATATTCGGCTTAATTCTTTCGCCTTTTTTGTTTTTTGGTTGTCGGCTTGAATAGTTTACAGCCCTAGAGGCATCAGCGTTCGTACTCCTCTATTTCAACCAAGTCTTTTAATATCAAATTTCGTGAAGAATGGTTTTTGACCTTAGATACTAAACGCTCAAACATCAATTTTTTTTTTCGAGTTTTAAAACACTTTTTTGACCCCAATAATCTACACCAAATGCTTGCTTACGCCAATGGGTGTGGTCCTCTTCTCTCACCATCTATATGTCACAATAACTCAATTACGTCCATAGATAGAGA
This sequence comes from Quercus tomentella, assembly GCA_028535165.1. NCBI lineage: Eukaryota > Viridiplantae > Streptophyta > Magnoliopsida > Fagales > Fagaceae > Quercus > Quercus tomentella. The sequence goes on from JAPQVY010000068.1 coordinate 81,206,057, forward strand.
GGTTGAACTGGGAAAGTTGATTAGAACCATGACGAAAAGTACAGTGTCTAATTTTCTCAGATGGAAAATGACACCATTAAAACAAGAAAATTTGAGCCCAAAAGAATCTCCCACCAACTCTCGTGCCCACTATACGGTTGAATGGAGTAATCATAATTTTTTTCCTAATTTGTTTAATTTACAAGTTTCATTCTGCTGACAAATTATCAGCAACTTGAAGCTAGCTGTAATAAATGATTAGCATTCGGGTCTATTAAACATTAATTGAATTAGGTCACTAAACAACAAGGTTAGGAATCCATCAGCTTCCTCCAATCGACTATTGCTACTGATATATTGGTGAAATTGAGGTCAAATAGTATTATACAGCTCTTTTATGGAAATAAAAAAAAAAAAAAAAAAAAAAATTGTTCACTGTTCAGTAATCCACGAAAAACATTGATTCCCTATTAAAATTTTGACCTTTTTATAAAACCTTAAACCCAAAATCCTAACCTCTTTCATTTTGTTTCTCTTCATTTATAAATTCGGATTCAATTACTCGATGATTTTGATTGCACAATCGATGATAGATTTGACTGATCATTCGGTCAACAGCGGGTCTATGACTCATTCACTCGATCAGATTAGGCCAAGTGACGGATTAGCCTCATACCCAACTCGATCCAACTTGTAGATAGCCCTAACTTAACATGAGTACAAGAATCCTCATTTAAGACTATAATTGTGAGCATCTCTAGGCCTCTCAGCATTGATTCCCTATTGGGTAAGGGTGGTTATGGTCATGATAATGCCTAGATAAGAGTGCTACGACTTACTTCTCTCAAACTCGATTTCCTTTAACTAAAAAACAAAGAACTTAAGAATCCAATTTTCAGTGTGGAAAATTTTGGCTTAATTAATCAATCTATAACCTATTCATTTACTCACATTCCATATTGTTATGGGTTACAAGTTTTAATCACTTCATATCTATATATATATATATATATATATATATATAATTATAATTATAAGGGACTTTTTTTTCTTGTTGAGGAATAATAGACTTTAAATTGTGAGGGCTCCACTCATTAACTTTCACATTTGTTTGTCAACAAATCTAGCACCACGATTTCTTATTTCACACACTTTACCATAACTATTTTATGTAGCAGACTATAACTGATTATTTGTCATTTTCACATGAACGTACAACTTTTTTCCATCACTAACAACAAGAGATTCGTGGCAATTAACTTTCACATGAACCCATAACTTTTTTTTTCACCAATCACGACAAGAAAGTTGTAGTAAAATTTGTGTAATAAGTTTTGTTGGTATGATTTTTGTTTGCGAGGAAATGCTGTACTTGTAACTGCGGTCGTTCTGTTATTTTAATTTTACAATTGGTGACGGCAGTTATGTTAATCTATCTTTCAATGATTTTAACAGCACAAAACTTCAACTTCATTTATCACGTTTTGACTTCATCATTTCATTGATTTAAAACTGCAAAAAATTTCTAAAGTTTCCCGATGATGTTGATACTTTTTCGCATATTCCTATTCGAGGCGGATTTCACTTTTCAACTTCCATGATTACAACTACTGTAATTTTAATTGCAGTCATTCTCATTCTCTCACCATCCCTTTTAAAGCTACATTTAGTCACATCCATGGGGAATAACACCACGTATTTTTTTAATAGCATAAAATGAAAAAAAAAAATTACAAATTTTTCTACATTAAACATACAAACTAATAAGATAATGAATGTCAATGATGGTCTTTATCCATATAATAAACTAGTCGCTAATTCGTGCTATACACGAGAATCTACCTATTTGTGAGGTAAACTAAAATAGTTTTATAAAATCTTAAATTGATTAAAAAACTACACCATTGCATGATTTACTCTTGTATGACTTCAATTTGTGTTACAATTTGATGAAGAAGTCATTGCTTGAACGTGCAATGACTTACAAAAAATTTGTCAGACAATTTCAGATACTATAAAAAAATAACTCAAAAATTCAAATATTAAAACTTCTGAAAAACCAAAAAATATTAAAGAATCAGATGATTCACTGCTTAAAAATTATTGAAACAAAACAAAATATATATGACTAAACAATAGAGAAATACAAAAGAAAAATGGGTTACATTCAAAAGAATAATTTCAATTATTACAAGATTTTTTTTTTTTTTTTTGTAAAAAATGGCTAAAGAGAGTTTGATGGTTCATGTACGAAAATTACTTTTTAAAAAATACATGAAAAACCATAAATTTTTTTTTTTTTTTTTTTTTTTTTTTTTTTTTTTTTTTTTAACAAAGTAGAGGAGAAGAAAATAACATAAAAAAAGCTCATACCTCTACTCGGCTTTAAAAAAAAATATTGGGGTTTGCATTGCTTTTATAGTGTTCATGATTAACCTCGCAAATTTAGAGATAAATTATCAACGTTTGAGTTTGAGTTTAAGTTGGACTAGTTAAAGAAATAGAGTTTCACTCTTTATTAAGTTTGGAATAAACAAAAATAATTTTGTTTAAAAGTAATGATGAGTTTGAGTGTAAATTAGACTTGTTAGAGGGATAGATTTTCATTGCTTGTTAAGTTTAGACTAAAAAAATAATAATTTTATTTAAATATTGTGCTGACGTGGAAAATTGTGAGAGTTTCAAAAGTTTTGGTTATATATATATATATATAGATGAATATTTGAATTATTTCTTTTTATAATTAACGACGCATCAGTTTATAAGCTTCATGCAGTAAAATTTATAGTATCCTTAACGTTAATAATATAAAATTTTAACATGACCGACAAAATTATGCATTTTTGTTTTGTTTTGTTTTGTTTTGTGTGTGTAGAATAACACAACTTATTTTCATTGAAAGGAGGGATTGTACATTTTTTTTAAGGTACAATTATACTTTGACGTTATAAATACAAATAAGAAAAATAAAATATTGAAAATAAAATATTGAAAATAAACTCATCCAATTATCTATTTTGGAATATTATTTTTATAGGAGTTTGTAAATATCAATTTTAAACTTTGGTGCATAGACTTTATATTTGAACAATTATATCCTACACAGTGACAAATCAAACATTTTACTACTCCATTACTTTATTATTTTATGTTTAGGATCCGTTAGATTGGAATGATGGAAAAGTGAGATCATATAAAATATATAAATAATAAAAAGTGGAATCATAGAAATTTTTTTGGTTTTCCTTTGTATGTGTTTGATAGGGAGGATAAAAAAGTGAAACGGTAGAAAATGTGATTTAAACAACTATTCCCTCCAACAACTCCCTTTTCCATCTTTAATTTCCACCAAACCAAACAGGGTTGGCTCTACAGCCAGCCCAGGGGGTTCAAATGAACTCCTTGGCTTGGCCCCACAAAAAAAAAAAATTATAATTATAATTTTTTTTTTTTTTTTTTTTTGACCCCTAAAATAAATTTTTGAATACCTTGACCCTAAATTTTGTTTAAACCCAATTGAAATAAACATGAAATATGATTATATCAATGCTATTTTCACAATATTTTTACAATAAAGATTAAGTGACAAGTTGTAATTGGCTTGTTATCTAAACAAATAACTGACATCATTTTTTTACATACCTTTAACAACATGCCATCTAGATTTTATTGCGTAAATGTTTTGTGAGTAGCACTACTCTTAAAATTGCTCCTTTATTAAAAAATAAATAAACCTTCTCTTTGAACTTTGGCTTACTTTACTGTTGATGGTAGAATGAAACTGTTTTTCCAGCACTTTCTTTTTTCATCAACAAAAAATTACACCACTTGTACAACCAATTGATCTTTATTTACATCTATGATTCTTTTCTCATCCTCTCTTTCTCTTCTATATTTTCTTTCTATCTAATCAAGTAGTTTGATAAGTGTTCTACAGTTTTTTGAGTCCAAAAAGTTTTTTAGTGCTTGCTCCAATTCTAAGAGAATGACCACATGTGTGGTTAAAAATCTATACACTTCAAAAGAAAAATCTTATATAAGTTACTACTTTTTTTTTCCCTTAGTTTAACGTTTACTCCTAGACCTACTGTTAGGTGTGTTACTATTCTTCTTTATCATATATTTTTATTTAATTGATATTACATATGATTATAATAAATTATTATTAATTTGAAAAATATTATGATTAGTTATTTATTTATATTTATTTATGCATTCTATTGTTGTTTTCTTACCAATCTTTAAACAATTAATAGTTTTTTTAGACTATTGTACAATAAAGTTGTATTGTATACTATTTAGAATACTATGTTAGATTATTGTATGCATTATGACAATTGTATATACAAAAAAAAAAAAAAAAATCATTTTATTTTTTACTCCCCACAACAAAATCCTAGCTCAAGTCACTATTGACCCTCCTAAAAAAAAATTCTAAAGCTGCCATTGAAACCAAATAATGGAAAACTACCGTTTTCATCATCTTACTTTTCCACCCAATCAAATGGTCCAATAAAACTAAAGAATTTAATCATACGATGTACACAATTTCTGCCACAATGTAAATATTTTTTAAATGTTATATTTACTATACGGTTAGATTTGTTGGTTTTAATCGAAAATTTCTAACAAAAGTTATTTTATAACATTTTTTTTTCTTTTTTAAAGGGATTTGATTGGTTACAATTAAATGGGAGAGATTTAACTGAATAAAGGGTCCTACATATATAAATTTGTAACTTATTTATATTTATGGTAATTACATTCATTCTCCTGCAACCCCAAAATACGTCGCTATGTCTAGGGTAAGTTAGTTCCACTTAAATGACAATTTGATGACAGTATTGTACAACTTTTAATAAATGGATGTTTCTAAAAAAAAAATTAATAAAAATTAATGGATTAAGACAATTCATGCAACCTTCTCAACCAAGACTAAGACTAATATCTTCTAGAAAAAAATAAAAAATAAACTAAGACTATTATTATTACAAGGGATGTGATTTCTGAGGTGAGGATAATCTTAATTCATAGGTTATTCAACACCCACTATGTAGAATTATTAGTTTTATAAAGATTTTATGAACATTATTTATTTATAATGATATTATTTGTGTGGGTACCCAAAATCTTATATAAACATGATTAAACTTACACATAAGCCATGTGGAATACTTGGATCGTAACATCCAGTTAGCTTATTTATTGTCCTCAAATTCTATATAGGGTTCGATTCCCGGTACACCAAAAACCAATTAATAGATTGAAATTTACTTATATTTATAAATAAAAAAATTAATGGTATTACATAAACTGAAAGAATATATTAGTTGGGTGACATAAAAAGCTAGAACCCTTTTTTTTTTTTTTTTTAATTCCATGCACTTTGTGCATGGAGAAGTGTCAATTACTACAACATTACAACTAAACCACGGTTTGAAAACTTTGGGGGTTAGGTAAGAATATAATCATTTTGAAATTAACTTATTGTGAATTTTTTTTTTCCCACTAAAGAAAAGCTCTTTTAATTTAATATGTAGACAAGTCGGCCACGTTACAAGTCATTGAACAATACGTTTCAATGCCAAAATTAAATTGAAATTGAGCCCACTCTTTTAAGGCTTTTGTCTTCTTAGTTCGTATCATCATGCATTCATGCTTTCTTATTACACATCCAATCCCATCCCATCAATGTATCGGCTGCCAATCAATATAACATGGCCAATCCAGACTATTATTTTTTTAGAAGATACTATCAAATATTTTATTCATAGTTGGTCTCAATTAAGTTTGAAAAAATAAAGAGGGTTATAGTGATGACCAATGTAAAATTGATGTTTTATGGGTATTCACTTTGGTTTAGTCAAAATTTTCTTTTCTATTAAAGAATAAAAACCTATTTTTTCTTCTGTTTTAGCTAACCAATCACACTTTATCTAATTCTCTATTCTAAACTCTTTTATTTAAATGTTATTTCTTCATCCATTTTTTTATATAATTTCTTGCAACTTGTTTCCTTTGCAACTATCCCATTCTCAAGAATATGATATATTAATGTCTACAAATATAAAAGCACCGTAACTCCTCTAAATATTTTCTTCTCTTTTTTTATTCTTCTCTCTCTCTCTCTCTCTCTCTCTCTCTCTCTCTCTCTCTCTCTCTCTCTCTCTCTCTCTCTCTCTCTCTCTCTCTCTCTCTCTCTCTCTCTCTCTCTCTCTCTCTCTCAAGTGGTGAGTCGTGCATGAGTGGCGATACGGTGGCTGATTCGGCCATGGCCTTCTGGGTGGTGTTGTGGTGTCGTTTCTAACCTTAGGTGGCATTGCAGTGGCTAGGGTGGTGACATTATGATGGTTGGGGTGGCTTTGAGTTATTGAGTGGCTAGGTGGGTTGAGTTCTTATTTTGTTCAATTTCTGCTGTATGTGTAGAAAAAATTATGGAATAAATTTATTTTAGATAATTTTAATATAATGTATTGTAAAATAAAGATAAGATGTAAGGTGTATTATACTAATGGATAATTAAAATAAATACAGTGACTTTTTGAAGAGGTAATTTAGAGAAAAAAATGCAAAATTGGATTTAAATATTCTAATCCCGCCATGTTGGTGTTTTTATTTTGGTTTGTTAGGTATAATTTGGACTAAAATTCTATTTAAACTAATCCAATGCAAATGCCCTAAGGAGTATTTAAAGCAAAAAACTTAAATGTTAAAGTTATAATTTGGATCTTTTATGAAAAGAAAAGGCTTTATAATTCATTTTGATTTTTTTTTTAGATAAAAAATAGATCTACAATTCATTGTTGATATAAATATTTTAGAAATCTCGAACTTTAAAATACTATTCGTTGTTATTAACTATTCATGGCGATTTTCTAAACACTCAAAATACTTGAGAGTTTTTCAACCAAACCTCGATATCGCAAAAGTTCTTAGAAACTCTAATTGTTACAACAATGCCAAACATGCACTTATTCTTTTTATATGCATGGATCTACTCTAACTAATCCATTGAAAATCTATAGCTGACCTCCAAAAAAATTGGAATTAAAGTTTGTTTTATAATTATTGTTCTCCAAGAATATATATGAGTTGGGAATCAAGGGACACATGGTATAACTTTAAGTAATGTTACGCTACTATCAAGGGCGTAGCCAGAAAATTTTACTTGGGGGGGCCAAATTGTAGTATTGATATATTAACCATAGTTAATATTGAATACAAAATTATTAACTTTGATATATTGTTCTATTCTTAAATATTAATGAACATACAAAAATTATATAGTTTATTATAGACAAATACCAAAAAAAAAAAAAAAATCCAACAAAAGAACAGTTCACATCAAAATTATGCCCAACAATCTTTAATGGAATAAAGATAGCAATACAAAAATGTGAACAAAAAAATATTAAATACCCTTGTGCCTATCAACACACACATAGTGGTAGAAGAAAGAAACAAAAATAATACTAATGGTAAAATAACAATGATGATTGATAAAAGAGAGAGAAAAGAAAATGCACTTGCATATTCACTTCTTTAATGAGTGAAGAAGATGATGTTCCACTAGGAAAAAAATGAATTAATAATTTTGGTTGAGATAGGAGTTTTTGTGTTGAGAAGAAAGAAAATGGGATAATGGGCTGGCACTAGTAGCTACAACAAAGCTCCCTAGGTACCTAAAGATGAAAAAAAAAATTGAAATTATGTTGGGAAATGGGTTGTCAATGATGCTAGAGAGTGAGTTATTATCCATTGGATTAATTATAAATTTTTTGGACAATAGAGAAGATCAACTATTAGTCATTATCTTTTGGACTAACTATAAATCTTAGAAATAATTGGGGTGGACCGGTAATAAAGTTTTGAACAATTGAGGAAGCGAACTAAAAATCCATTGGACCAACTAGAAATCTTAGAAATAATTGGGGGGGGGGGGGGCAGTTCTAATTTTTTGGGAGGGCTATATCCTATTACTAGAATAATTGTAGGAGAAAAAAAAAATTGGGGTGGGCCCATGAGCAATGTAGCTCTGCCCCTGGCTACTATAGATTCTTTTTATTGGATGCAAATTTTGATAAATTCATTATTAAACTACATTTTCTTTCTATACTCCTCGTACTTGTGAAATTTTAAGATAATTAAGGTCAATGACTATATCATCTAACACATGTTTAAAGTAAGACAAAAAATAAAACAGAGAATATGTACATGTATTCCTTGAACCCAATTATATATATATATATTATTGAGGCTGTTTTCTTTCTTTATGGTCAAATCATAGGTTCAAATTTATAGCGTGTGCTCTTTAAATTCATAGACCCGTGTGGCCGTGTCTGCGCTCTAGAGTAGGACACAAAGAAGAGAGGCTATTTGGATCAAAGCAAAAACATGTTATCAGTGGACCTACAAGGATAAAGTTTTATAACACAATATGAGATGAAATAAAATAAAATAAATGGAGAGGAATTGATGCAAATGGATATTTTGGCTCAAAATAAAAAGAGGGTTCCAGCTTTTTTGATGTACCATTTTTGCCAAAGTCCCCCAACAGACCAACCCACAAATGAAATTTCATAGAAGTTCCAATTATCACATGATTTAAAACTAAAACAATCCTTAAACCTGCTTTGTTTAATATGAAACCATTCCAAAAGTCTTGCAGCTGTCAAGCTTCAAAGTCAAGTGCATGCCAAGGTCATTTTGGTCTCTACCCAATAGACTTAAGGACCTGAAAATAAGATATTGTTTGTATAGTACACTACTCTTCTTCTTCTAGAGCTAGTAAGAGTTCCATGTATTGAATGAAAAATGAATACAGATAGTCATACAAAGAAAAAAAGAAAGTGGTCGGCTATGATTAGGTTATAGACTTCTTTTATTGGAGTCTTCCTAATTAATTAATTTCAAAACCCATTTCTACCCCCACATCTTTCTCAATAAATTGCTTCCATCTTAAGCTTTTGAGAGACAGTTTAAGCTAATGCTAACCAACTTGGGATAAAGCAAAAGCTTCAACTAAAATATGGCTTTCAAAAAGATCACATTCAAAAACTTTCTACCAGGGTGTTTCAAGTCCAAGAACCCACCCTCTCAGCCAAAAAATCTACCTTCAAAACAATCTTCTTTCCAAAGGATATCACTTTCTGATTTGAGTAACTCTTCCTTCTCAGTCTCTGTGATGAGTGATATATCAAACTCTTTTGTGGGATCAAATATTCATGTTTTCACTCTTAAGGAGCTCAAAGTTATTACACAAGACTACTCAAGGAGTAACTTTCTTGGTGAAGGTGGATTTGGACCTGTGTATAAGGGGTTCATTGATGACAAACTTAGGCCTGGATTGGAAGCTCAACCTGTTGCTGTCAAGGTATTGGATTTGGAAGGCAAACAAGGCCACAGGGAATGGCTGGTAAGCATTTTTTGCAATTTCAATGTGTCACTAATCATGTATATAGAATTTTTCTTGAAAGATGATTTTTTTTTTCACCTTTAAAGTGATGAAAATGATAATGTTTGAATCCTTTTTATTGGCTGACCTGATTAGTATGTTGAGAATTCATTATTGTCCCCAGAATTTTAGAACTAAGGCTTTGTTGTTTTTGTTGTTGTACAGGCTGAAGTGATATATCTTGGGCAATTAAGGCACTCCCATCTTGTGAACCTGATCGGATACTGCTGTGAGGAAGAGCACCGGCTACTTGTATATGAATACATGGAGCTTGGCAACTTGGATGACAAACTATTTAGAAGTACGTATGCCTTGCTGTTTCAAATTTTCCACTTTATGATATGAAGCACAAACATGCTATTATATATATGTGTGTTCAATTTTTCCTGATATAAATCTCTTTGTTTCTGATTAATGCAGGTTATTGTGCAACCTTGCCTTGGTTAACAAGAATAAAAATTGCAATTGGAGCTGCAAAAGGCCTGGCTTTTCTCCACGAAGAAGAAAAGGCGGTCATATATAGAGATTTCAAAGCTTCAAACATCTTATTAGACACTGTAATATCTTTAATCTTCTTATTAGACATTTTTATTTTCCATATCATATAAGATTAAAAGCAAGTGACACTAAATTAAGATGTCCTATTTGATTTTTCAGGAGTACACTGCTAAGCTTTCTGATTTTGGGCTTGCAACTGATGGACCAGAAGGGGATGAGACACATATCACAACTCGTGTCATGGGCACACATGGCTATGCAGCTCCTGAATACGTTATGACAGGTATTGCAGTTACTTTTCAATTTATATAGTAATAAACTAATTACTACACCAATAACCAAGCTTTAGTTCCAAAATGTTGGGGTATGAATCTTTAACAAAACTAATCAAGATCGGCTACATGGCAATAAACTAATAGCATTCAAAATATATAACATTCATTCACCAACAATTTGGTTGTTTTCAGGTCATTTGACGACTATGAGCGATGTGTTTAGCTTCGGAGTAGTCCTTTTAGAGCTAATAACGGGTAGGCGATCCGTGGACAAGAACCGGCCAAGTAGAGAGCAGAATTTGGTAGAATGGGCAAGACCTCTTTTGAAGGACCCCCATAAACTTGAGAGAATAATGGACCCAAGGCTTGAAGGCCAGTACTCAACTGAAGGGGCTAGAAAAGCAGCCTTATTGGCTTACCAATGCCTAAGCCAGCACCCCAAGTCAAGACCAACAATGAGGAATGTGGTCAAGACCTTGGAGCCTCTCTTGGACTTGAAGGATATTCCAATTGGACCATTTGTGTACATTGTACCAAGTGATGAAAGCCTAAACAACGAAAGTTGTGTGCTAATTAGCAATGGAAAAGGAGGAAATGAATGTGACATGGCAAAAAATGGGAACAAAGATGAGCAACGAAAGGAAGAGGAAAAGAAAGAGAAGACTTGTCGCCGCTACCGCAAAGGTCACAGGCATAGACATAGAATTAGATCATTGAGGTCTCAAGCTGTCTATTCTGATACTGCTTTGTATAAAACTCTTGGGACTAGTTTGTACACTTCTAGACAAGAACAATTGGGCTTAGTGGCATAGTTAGAACAACTTAGATTCATACTATACACAAGAAAAATGAAAAAAAAAAATACTCTTCAAGTATAGAAGACTTTTTAATTGTACATCAGGGATATTTTTTCATTTGGGTATTATGGGGCCTTTGGATTTAGTTATAAATTAAGATGAAATATCAAATAGTTGTAATCTTTCTTATCTCTGTTTGTCATTATTTGAAAATTAATATATATTTCCAATTGCCAAAGTTACAATTTATGGTGTCCCCATTAGCCTGAAATATGGACTCGTAAAAGAATTTTCGCCAATGCCCGATTTCAAAGTCTGTAGTCATGAAGATAAAAAATTTCCAATACTGTCTACTGTATAAATGATTTTGTATCCATATGCGTGGCCAAGTTTAATTTATTCAAATGGCCAAAATTTTCTACCTTTCCTTGAATTTGGTGGGAGGGCTTGTTGAAAGGTATAATACTCTCCCAACCCATTTCTTCTGTTATCCACTAATCTAATCCTAGATTATTCCATATTTCCAAGTCAATTTTCCATGATCAACAATGTGGTGGACAGTTCAAAATCCATAGCCCCTAGAGATGACTGACCTTAAGAGTCCTCAGTGGATTTAGACAATTTTTTAAGCTGTTTAGAACATTCTATGGAGCTAGACTCTTATCTTTTGGGCTAGCCTAACATTTTCAACCCCTTCCACCAACCCACCTAAACCTTTCTGGTCCTCCTAAACCGAACTACTTGAGTCATTTAATGTCTTAACTCAATTTTGAATCTAAAACCTTATGCCTGAGGTTGGATAACAGGCAGTTGTTAGGTCAGATATTGACCATAGCTATAGATGAATCGTGAATTGTTGGCTCCAAGGGTTGTTTGCCGCGTGTGCAGAGGCTGCTAGTTTGTAATTGCATTTAAGGTATTATAAAAGTTTATCACCAAAAACCATTTAAGTCTGTGAACCCTTCAGTGTATGGAGAAAAAACAAGAAAAAGGCTTGAAAGAATTGGTAATCATGATCATTATTTACCATTCTCCTGAATTAAAATCAAGCATGGTTGAATAAGGTATTTGCATACCTAAGAGGCTTATACAGAGACACAACAAATTTTGAAAATTTAGGACATGACATGGTGCATATATGATAATTAATTAATCAATTAATATTTAACACACACACATATATATATTGTGGGGGATGAACTTGAGCTCGGGCCGAGAACCAAGGGCCCAACAGATTGAACCTTAATAGATAGGTCCAGCCCAAAAAGGTAGATATGAGTAAAGAAACCTTAGAGATAAAAGACAACTCCCAAGAATAAGTCCGATGGAGACCCGAGATAGTTACCATTGCTAAGGTTCACTACCATGATAATAAGCAAGTCTCTTTCTGTAGAGGATACACAGGGAACCACGGATAACCAGTTTTCCTTTAGCCCAAGATGCCCCCATCATCAAACTCGCCTCAGGAAATGCCATTAAGAGATAAGGACCACAGAGCCGGTCACCTCCGCATTAATGAGATGTTCTCTACCTAATCTTTTCCACATTAAATGCTTATAAACAAGCCTGAATAGTAAAAACACCCCCAAAAATCCCGTTTTATGATGAAATAATGGCAAAGTAAAGGAGTGATAGGATAAGCATCCCCTGAATCTAGTTAGAAACAAGTCAGCCGGGGAGATAAAGAAGGGAAATGTGCCTATAAAAGGAGGGGAGGTGCAGCAAGAAAGGGTGGTTCAAAAAATAGAGAGAGAAGCAGAATAGGACTCAAGAGTTTTTAAACTTTCAATTCAACCTTTTGTACCTCGAGAAAGCAGTTTCTATATCAATAAACAATCATTTTGTTCCTTATCACTTCATGATCAATTGTTTAGATTTCCCTTTTCTCAAAAAAAAAAAAAAAAAAAAAAAAATTGTTTAGATTTCCCATTGTGGAATTTTTACCCTCTAGTTCTTATAAATTAATTGTGATAATCATCTACTTAATCACTACTGTTACTAGTATTTTGTTTTTTGATGCCCACATATATATGTATATGGGTTGTGTTAACGGGCACCGCACGGTGCCCGTTAAGCACACATTTTTCTGAAAAAAATTGTGTCTTCTTTATCAATTTATGTTACTTTTTCAGTTTACAGGTACTATTTTAGGATATTTTTTACTTTTTCTAACAAATATTTTTTGTTTTTTTCTGCCCTTAACCAGCACCAAGCGGTGCTGGTTAACATTCTCCTCTATATATATATATATATATATATATATATATATATATATATATATATATATATATCTTCTTAACACATTGAGGACACCCATCTAGAAGTGTCCTTGCATGTCTGTGTCCGACATGGACAAGATGGGATTTTTGGGCGTTTGCATACAAACAACTTGGGCACTAAACAGCTCCCATTACAATGACTGGGAAAAGCTAGAAGCCTAGAACAGTGTTGCTTATTGCATAATCATTGCAATAAAAACATGTTAATTTGCTTAGCTTTAGCTTATTTGGGTCTGATTGTTCTTCGTTGAAAGTGGGTTAAAATTATCGTACTTTTAAAAGGTGAAGTTTTAAAAAGTCTTAAATAAACAAAATACGCTAAAAGCTAAAAAAAAAAAAGCAGCCGGTGGCAATTGAAAGAGACAAATACATGCGACTCAGGTTTACATCAATGGTCTTAAAACAGCTGTGATTTCAAATGAAGTCCAGAATTATGTCCACCCATCTAAAAGGACACCCCAACTCGTTCTAATAGTGTAAACATGACATTTTAGGCAACTTGATCGTCAACAAAGTTAAAGACTTAAAAGTCCAGATTCATGTCTTTAGTTAAATTCAAATTTCCTAGTATCTTTTTCTGAATGTCTTTGTACATTTTCTACTTTTACATATTGACAGTAATTTTGGTCTCAATTTTTCACCTTATGCTGTTAGGTCTTTAACATCTGGTACATTTCCAACAATGAATGTTTTTCTCTTGTCTGAAAATATGAACGTCTTTAACACGAGAAAGGACGATATGTATCATCTATTCAAGAATCATTTCAACTGGAACTGTGGACCCAAATAACGTATGATCACAATGCACTCAGAATTCTCATGCTTTACAGCTATTTTTCTTATCTAGCTAGTTATCCTTCAACATAAATAATTGTAGACATATTGGCTTCTAGCAATGATTTCTTTCTACTTTGTGCTGAATATTGGCCCAAACCAAATTCTTACACCCCCTGGGCTGAACCCATTTCCCATATCAGAAATGTAAGTCCAATAACATCATCAATTACAATTTGATGTAGACTCATCAAGAAGCTTATGACTTTGTGACTTTACTTGCTTTTTTTTCTAGTGTGTGTGTGTGTTTATTTGTTTTACTTTAACAAACAATATTACTAAACCTTGTGATTTGGAGAAAGAATAGTGCATAAATAAGGATAATGTGGTTAACATGTTTTTAATTATGGCCAATCAGAAAAGCTGTACGAAGAAAAATCAATGATAAAGTAAGATATGGTACTTCATACTTTGATATTTTCCACCTTGACATAAATAGGAATAGGGTAGCACCCATTTCACATTTTAGGCAAGGCTGAAACCCAAGCACTTCTGTTCAATCCAATTACTCAAAAAAAAAAGTCTCCATGAATATCATCATTCATCACAATGAATCTTGTTAGTCAAATTTGTTAGGAACTGCAACCAAATGCATTAGTAATTTGGTTGTACTTGGTTGAAATAGGTTACATTGGCTTATTTGCTTCCTCTTCTCGACAAATATTAATAGTGAAATACTCAAAACAAAGTGACATGTGAGAAACAAAATTACTAAATTACACATCCATAATGTATGTAGAGAAAAAACACAAAGATATCAAAAAAGAAAAAAGAAAAAAAGAGCCTAATTAGCATTAATGATTTTTTTTTTCTATGAATTATATGATAAGTTTTGAATTTCGTCTCTATGATTGTGGCGATTTAGTCTATGAATTTTTGCAAACAATTCAATGTTACATTATCTTGAGTTTCCGTTTAAAAATAGTGTGATTTTCATGAAATTGCTTTATAAATAAATAAAAAATTCAACTTGTAATTAACTTTGCTTTCATTAATACTAGACTAAGTCCTAAAAAAGATATGATTTATCTCTACATTTTTCGTAATTAATTTTGCAAGTGATCCTCCATAGAAATACTCAAGTGGTGGGTTCATTAAAAATGAAATGTGAATAAACCGATATCTCTTTGTTATTGCTTGAAACAATTTTTATCTTCTCCATATTATTATATCCCCAAAGCTAACAATTTTATATTAGGGCCTATTTGAATCAATTACTATTCCGTTTTTTTTTTTTTTTTGGGTACACATCTGTTTAGCTTTTACCAAGAACATCTTATTATGGTTGTTAATCAAAACGACATGTTTTACCAGTGACATCTTATTGTGGCTATATGGTAAGTTGGGCTAAATACATACTATTCCAGTCGTTTTGTCCAATATTTACAAACTCTGGGAGGAATTTCTTCAGTGTCCAATTTAGAACTTCTTGTTATGGGCTAACAAAAATAACAGCCCAAACCGTAGAAGAGTCTTTAATTAATTAATTAATTAATTATATATATATATATATATATATATATATATATATATATATATATCGATAGAGAGAGAGAAAGAGTTTCAACTTATGACGTCCGCTTCTGAAGATTATGCTTTTTATCACCATAAAAAACTTTACTAGTTTTTTTTTTAATTGAAATCCACAATTTTTAATTATATCTATATGATATAGTATATCAAAAAATCACAAATTTATTATGGGTCCAATTAATGCAAAAGCATACATGAATCATCCATTTTAATAAAAATTTTTATGAAAACTGAAAAAGCTGTAAAAAAAAGTCAGTCACTCTTTCATTCTCATAAAATTTTTTCTAAAATAGTTATTTTACTAATATATACCATAAGGACATAAGTTAGTAAAACTCATTTTTTATTATTATCATATTACCCACTTTTGATTGCAATCCAGTTTGTTGTCTGTCATGGAAATATTTTTATAATCAAAGACAAATGAACATGTTGCTTGTATCCAATAGTAGATATTACATAACCTGAAATTTACATACTATTGATCTTTATGTTGTTTGTCATGGATATTCCTTGTCCTATTTCCTGCAACCAAAAAACAATCAAAGTCATGCTATTTATTGATATACAGCCCATGCTCCATTTCTGATATGCTGTCATTAGAGCTGGAGCAAATACTGTACCAAACAATATCTATAGAGTTACATTATTTTTCACAACTATCCCAAAGTATGGTGTAATTAGTACATACTTTAAGTCGTGTCAATTGTGGACCCAAGTGAAAATGATATTAGTATAGTACCCAATGTTAACCAGCTATATCCACAGTCGTGAAATAATTCATCCCCGTTATTATTCGGTATGAAATGAAGCACCAGAACAGTTTAAAATGGCTCTGAAAGACCGATACGAAGAAAAATATATAATTATATACTACATTGATGTGATACAAAAACCAAGACATAGTGATATAGATTACACTAATAGCATGACCTTCAAGTGTGAACAAATCCATGCTAGGTTAAGATAAATGCCAACACCAGTTATTCGGATTTTGTTTCACTAGGCTCATTAAGAAGCACATAAGAGTAGCACCATCATAGTAATACTAGTACAAGCTGAGAATCTCAGTGCTATTTATTAGAGGGAACCTATAAGCAACCCATAATCACAGAGAGTAAACATGTTTTGGAAGTCTTGGCTTCACAACAACTTCAAGTGGGAATTTCTTAGGTGTTGAGAGCCCAAATATTTCCTCCATGTTAAGATCTTCAATCTTCATGTTCTCTGGCAAACTCCATGTGAATCCATGCAAGAGATTAGACAAACTTGATTGAATCACCTTTAGGCCTAGACTATAACCTGGGCACATCCTTCTACCAGCCCCAAAAGGCAGTAGCTCAAAATCATGGCCTTTGACATCTATTTCTTTCCCAATGAACCTTTCAGGGTAAAATTCATTTGGCTTGTCCCATAATGTTGGATCTCTTCCAATGGTCCATACATTTACAAGCACTCTGGTACCTTTGAGAATGTCATACCCAGCAATGTTGCAATCTTCGCGAGATAGACGAGGTACTAACATTGGTGCCACAGGGTGCAACCTCATTGTTTCCTTAATAATTGCATCAATGTACGGTAAATTCACAATGTCTTTCTCTTCAACCCATCTATCTCTTCCAATTACCCTATCTAGCTCTTCTGTTGCCTTCTTGAAAACCTCTGGCTTCTTTAGTATCTCAGAGATTGCCCATTCTACAGTCACAGCTGAGCTCTCAGTTCCACCAGCTATTAAATCCTGTAGACCAATTAGCCAAGTCTTTACAATTCAATACATAAGAGAAAAATTAAATTATTGCAAGTTCATCACATGATTCACATCTATGATTATTGGACTCAACTCACTTATTGTACACTAAATTATGAGTTCCTTATTAGTCAAAAAATTACCACTAATCTTTATTTATTGTCTATATACATTGCTATATAAGAATAAATTTAGGGACATACGAAATTTTAGAATATGCTAAAGTAATCCATTGTAATTTGTGGACACTTTTTATTTACCACTATTTACATGGATTCATCACTTATAATCAATTACTTCTGACGAGTTAAAAAATTAGATGTATTACTGTAAAGATAAACAACTAAACGTAAGTTGAGTGGGAAGCAATGAGATTACTTGTGTCACATAAGTTCTTAGTGTGGTCACATCTTGGTTTGTGATCCCCAAAGTTTTTTATTTATTTTTTGATAAGTGGAATCCACTAGATACCATAAAAGAGATATGGACAAATTTCAAATTTGGTAGCTGCCAAGTCTTCTCACGTGTATCTGTTACCAGGAAAAGTTTATATTAGCAGTAACGTCAATGTAAAAGCTAAAAATGGATTATGTCCCACTTTGGGAAATCTAGTCCATGGTCCCAGTCGAATTTTTTTTTTTTCATTCCAAGCAAAACAAATTGTAAAATTGTAAAACAAAAAGAAAATATTTCATTCCAAGAAAAAAAAAAAAAAATTGGTTTGATATATCTTCTTTTTCTTTTAAAAAATAAAGTTCTTAAAATTATACTTAAGCAAATAAAATAAGTAAATAAGCCCAAAAAATCCAAGCTCAACGGACTAGCTCTCCCTTCCTTCGGAGTCATTTGCTTAAAAGGACAAAAGAAACAAATAATTGAATCTAGTTGCATGTACTAATATAACAAATTGACCAGGGGTGTGAGCCCACTATGAATCTCGCATTAGGACTCGTATACTTGTGTGGTCAGATTTAATTAAAAAAAAAAAAAAAAAAGAACCAAAGTTGTCTCTATCAATCAATATTTCGATCAAAGATATTATGCCACTAATTAAAGTTAATAATGTCTTATTAGAGGATTTTATGAGAAAGTTATAAGGGAAATTTCTAGGAAATGATGTAAACCAAAATTAGTGGAAGGCATTTTTTGAATTCTGTGGCTGCTATTGACCCACAAGGAAGATGATAGCACTCAAAGGAATTGAATATACAACCAAACTAAGACTACCTCGGTTCTGGTTTATGTACACTCAAACCAACTCCTAAATAATAATTAAAAAAAAAGGATACAAATTTTTTTTTGGGGTAAATCAGTGAATATTAAACAACAAAATATTTTTAATTACTATAAATAAAACAAAATGTACATTAACTCATAACTTGCTCTGATATTTAACCCAAAAAAAAAAGCTCTGATAAAGATGGTGACTGGTGAAGTAAGTCACGTTATTTTCCTGTCAGTGACTTCTGTTTTATTTTGTTTTGTTTTTTTGTTAGAAATACGAGAAATACTATGTCCACGATATTTTCATAAAAAATTTTAAGTGATAAATTGTTTTGAATTGTTATTGATGGAGCAAAAAAATAATTTCAATAATAAGTTCAATTTAAAACCAATAACAACCGACCACTTATAACTTGTTTTGAAAACACTTCTCATATATCATTGAATAACAAAAGCATAGATAGATATTTCAGCTATAGTTGTGGCATATCTGCAAATTTCCATTATATTAGAGGGTTAACGTTATGCCGACTGTCAGTAAAGATTACAAAATATTCCAAGAGTACAACTATAACGATGGTTTACTGACTCTACTCTCTTTTCTCACGTAAATATCGAACCTCATCATGGGATCAAGATTCAACTATTATATGAAAGAGTACAATATTATTATTATTATTATACTCTTGCAGTATTATATAATTAGTCAATAAATTCTTCTTAAGGATTTTACCATAGGTGAACTTCATAAAATAATAAACTATACGTAAAAGATTGACTTCATAATGAAAGATAAGGTCAAGTGTGATAGTATAGTACCTGAGTAAATGCCTTGACCCCATGTCTCTCAAGCTTAACATCAAGAGCAGGGTCCTCAGCAAATTGCAAAAGCACATCCACCATGTCCTTCGCAACATAATCTTTCACTCCTTTCATCCTCTCAATATGTTCATCCAACACATGCTCCAAGAACCTATCAAACTTCTTGCTCAAAGCCTTCATTCTCTTAATATAGCCTTGCAAGTCCAAGAAATCAATCCAAGGGATCGAGTCCCCTATGTTCAACACCCCACTAAGCAAGAACAACTCATCCAACATCTTCTTGAACTCGTCAGGGCTCACAATCGAGTCCACCGTCTCGTCGGTGTACTTCTTTCCGAGCACCATCCGGCTGATTACATTGAGACTCACGGTTGTGAGATTGCCTTTCAATAAAACAACCTCATTTGAGGACTCATACAAGTCTCTAAGGCAAGCATTCATTTCCTCCCTACGTATGTACTCATAGGACTCTAAGCGTTTTGCACTAAAAAGTTCCATTAGGCACATTCTACGGGCCTGGCGCCAATATGGGCCGTAAGGGGACCAAGTGATATCGGAATAGTTATAGGTTGTGTATTTACCTGCAGCAATTTTGGGCCTCGAGGCAAAGGTGACATCATGGGTTTTGAGAAAGGCCTTAGCCATTTCTACGGAAGAGCCCACGACCACGGGGAATGACCCAAAACGGAGGTGCATGATAGGCCCATATTTTTGGCTGAGTTCATGGATGGATCGGTGAGGAAGTGAGCCTATAAGGTTGAGGTTTCCGATGATGGGCCAAGGTTTTGGGCCTGGTGGCAAGTTAACTTTGCGGCGGCGTAGATAGTGGGAGAGGAGGAGGAGGGCTATGGTTGCTAGCCATGCCAAAGTGAGTGAAGGCCAAGTAGGAGTTTCCATGTGTAGTGTAAGTGTGTGTGATATTGGTAATGGTTTTGGTGGTTTTAGTATGAGTGGTAGTTGTAGTGGTCATGGATGTGAAAGTAGTGATGGGTATTTATAGGATACGAAAGCAAGGGCAAAGTTTTTGTGTTTTTGGTTGTTTGAGTGGGAGGACACTATTTGGTTGGCGTCTTTCATGAGATGTCACATTTTGGAATTATTATACTCTTTAGGGGAATTGTCTAAAGCATCCTTGTGGATGTTTCTCCGAAATCTCAATTATTTGTCTAAAAGCATCCTTGTGCACTTTCTTTCTTCTTTTTTTTAAAGAAAATGAAGTGTACCCAATGTTAGGAAATAATACATGTACACAGTACACTTACCAAAAAATAATTTGCAACCATAACCAAGCAACCCAATGTTAGGAAATAATACATGTACACAGTACACTTACCAAAAAATAATTTGCAACCATAACCAAGCAATAGTGTGAATTAATCTTATAACTTAACACCAAACAACGAATCATCATATTTTCCTTAGAAAAATCTTGAAATTCATCACCCTTAGGTAAACAAATTGCATGGTGGAAAGTGTTTGTGGCCCAATGCACAGTGAAAGAACGTGTTAGGGGTGATTTGGGGAAATTACTTGTTTTAATTGGTTAAAAATATACACATTTAAAAAAAAAAAAAAAAGTTAGAAAGGAAAAAAATTTTGTTTTAGGATTATATGCTCTCAAAAGTTAAGTTTATAACTATTGCGCACCTTTAGTGTGGTGATTACTCTATAAGTACAAAGTTTTTGTGGAGTAGGTGGTAAAAACCGAGACTCGAGTCTCCAAGAGGGAGACTTTAGTATATTTAATCAATAAATTTTTCTTAAGGATTTTGCCATAGGTTAACTTCATAAAATGATAAACTATACGTAAAAGATTGACTTCATAATGAAAGATAAGGTCAAGTGTGATAGCTAGTACCTGAGTAAATGCCTTGACCCCATGTCTCTCAAGCTTAACATCAAGTGCAGGGTCCTCAGCAAATTGCAAAAGCACATCCACCATGTTTCCATGATTCAAAAAATGTGTAAGCTAATTTTACATTGTATTTAAATTCTTAATTTTGATACCAAGTGATTAATTCATAATTCTACACAAAAGACAATATTATCACCTCGTTCACCCAAATAAGAACACCTTATTATTACTACAATTAAATTTTTGCATGCATCAACACAAGTTACAACCTAGTTCTGTAGTTGAAAATTGAGGTCTTTAATATTCCTATGTCCATTCTCTCTCTACTGTTTTTATTAAAGTCTTAAATAAGAGTGATCATAATCTTTTTTATTTATTATTAAAGTCTTAAATCAAGAGATATCACAATAATTGGCCATTATAATTTATAACTATTTTTTGGTAGGCTACTCACTTTGATTTTAAAAAGAGACACACACACACGTGTATAAGTATAATTATATATAAATTATAATCACTAATAAAAAATTTTAACTATTATTTTTATTTAGAATAGTACAAAACGAGAGTGGTTGACGCATAAAGTTGGACCCATTTGGACAGTCTTATTAATTTACTTGCAACTTCTTAGTTGGTGAGAGGAAATATGAACTATGAAGTGGTTGATCTTGACTATTGACTTGCCTTTTGAAAAAAGTTTTTATTTTGTACTCCACAAACTTTGTGCTCAATTTCCTGGAAATTTTTCCATGGACTCGGAAAAGTAATTCCAACTTCTTATTAGTTGACTTAGTCAGTGCAGTCGGTGGCTATAGACGAGAGTATTAATAATTTCTTTAGGGAAAAAGATAATCATATTATGACCTGCTTGGAAATGGCATATATTGTTGAATCTATTAATCACTTTTTAACATGAAATTAGGTACGAATATTCTATCAACATATCAAAAAAAATCTACAAATATTAAAATGAGAAGGTTAGTTACGGATTCAGAAATTTCTTCTACACGAAAAATTATAGATGCCCTTTTTTTGTGTGTATATTGATAAAATGAAGTATTCACCTCTTATATTATTTAATCATTGAATTTTTTATTATTATATACATTAAAAAGAGTGATGTTCTAACCTTTGGTTAGTCTATTTCATTCTTTACCTATGAAATACTCTAAAAAGTAAAAACCTAATGAACTAATAATATGATGAATTGAATTTGAGACTTTCGAATTTACTTCATATTTCAAATCAATCTACCCACCGAGAAATTATAAGATCCACATGGTGAACAAGTGACGTGGTCTACCATTCCACTAAAAGACTCACACTTGTTTAAAATTGCTGAGTTAAAAAAAAAATTTAAACAGAAACTGATTACTGACTGAGTAATTTTAAACAAATGAGAGCCTTTTAGTGGAATTATGGACAAGTGACGTGCTCCACTAGAGGACTGTATAATTTCTCCTACCCACTGCCCAGTACTCCCTTGGGTTGGAGTCTCATTATTAAACTTTGAAGAATGCATCAAGCCAAGAAAGTAATAAAAAGTTTTGGTCTTTAAAATTTAATGACCAAAAAAAAAAAGTTACACTCACGTTGAATCATAAGATATCAATTTTCTTCTTAAAAAAAAAAAAGAAAGAAAAGAAAATATAAACGGACAATTTTGCTGCACTGTTCAATCCAAAATCAAAAAGGAATATCGTATTTATTTATTTGATTGTAAAGCTAAAATAAGTAAATAACTATGCCAAAAATAAATAACTACTCCCACCTCTTAAGTCAAGAATACATATGTTCCTCAAGTCTAGGAATAATTATTCCACAAAAATAAGCGCAAGCAAACATTCAGTAAGCATTACAATTTACAAGTTCCATTCCTTGTTATTAAAAAAAAAAATTAAAAAATTAAAAAACATGGTTTATGAATCTTCTAAATTATTATTTATTATTTTTTGAGTAAATCTTCTAACTTATATTTACATATAAAACATGTGATATTTAAAAAATTAAATAAATATTACATGTCTCACATCCGGTTAAAAATAGAAAGAAATCAGAGGATTTAGTTACATCTTTCCCAAAAGAAATATACCCTAAACATCATAAATTTGAAGCCATCCACCAAGAAATGGGAAAACGGTAAAGAAAAGTTTTTTTATTATTATTATTATTATTTATAATTCATGTCACCTCACCTCGTATCATTTGTTATGATTTGTAGGTTATTTTTATCCTAAAAGAGAATATAAAAGTTATAAAGTCACAACTTTTAAGATATGTGTTTCTCAAAAAAAAAAAAAAAAAAAAAAACTTTAAGATATATATTTTTACCTAACTTAAATTTTAATAAAAATAAACCAATGAAAAAAAAAGCTATATCAACTTAATATGAAAAAAAAGGTTCTTAGTTTTTTTTAATACTATTACATATTTGTCATAAACCTAATCCTAAATCTAGAGAAATGATTTGGGGGAGTCAATTCAAAAATTGTATTTATTCAGCAAAAAAAAAAAAAAAATTCAAAAATTGTATCTATATTTTTCCATGGTGAATCCCTCCCAAGGAAAAGTCAAATTAAGAGGACTTCAAAATTTCAAAGAAGTCACATGATATCTGTAGGGATACGATTTTTAACGACCCAAGGATGACGTTGGGCTCGTGTGTAAAGGGCCCGAACAATACAATTTGTAGAGAGTGGGTTTGGAAAGGCATGCCCTTGAACGCTGGGCAACGGTTTGGTCCTGGTTTCACGAGAGCTAATACAAAGGCAGGTTTGGACAGTATGACTGAGCCTTACATCAATATGGTTTGAGAGATTTGGTTCCTCGGAATTAGTCCGAGGAGCATTACATTCTCACCATTCTCCCCCCTTTGCTTTATGCTCTCTTTCCTTTTTATACTAGTATTTCCCTCCCGTTCTTCATCTACGTGTCAGTTTTTTCTGGTTTGGGGTCATTACTCGTCCTGTCAATCCATACGTCAGAATAGTTGGGAAAAGCTGGATAGCATGGTATGGGTATGGGCTTCTCAGTTGCTGGGCTCCACATTATGGTGTTGGCAGCTTTCTCCCGCGTATTGCTCTTGTACTAAGTTTGTCCTTTTCTTCATGCGTTTGTATGAGGTGCTGAGCGTGAGGTTGTCCCCAGCCACATCCTTGGGCCTTCAAGGAGCTTTCATCGCGCGTCTTTGGCAGTAGGGCTCCTCGGCCTGGGCTTTGGGCCCTCAACACAAAGTGGGCCGGGATGCCAAATTTCAGGCCCCACAATATCGATATGGGAGAAGTCATATTAAACTATAATAAGTTAAAAATGAGAAAGATTCCAATTCTAATTTCATAAAACAGTAGGCAGTGATTGTACTTTCTTTGAAACTCCCATACTATTTGAAGATTCAGGAAGTAAAGAACAAAAATTGGTAGTTGGTTTTAATTTATTCATTCATAACCCTCATGCTTCCTCTTCTTCTTATTATTTTTTTTCTATTATTTTTCGCATCTTATGGGATTTTGGGGGTGGGCGAGGAGTCCAATTAATGCAGTTGTTGCAGATTTTATTTCCTATATTATCAAGCATGCTCATTCTTTAACCCACAAGGGCCACAATGATTCTTGTGTTCACTTGATGATCACGACGACGCAACAATAAAAAACTCAGTGATCATTCACAACGAGAAGGAAGAAGTTCGGTATCTTGGGTGTAGTTTCGGTCAAGTCGCACATGGGACAGGACACAAAAGTAACACGTGACCTTTTTTTTCAACTTGGTCATGTCCATGTCTAGTAGAATGGATACTGGATGCAAGTCAAATTCCCAAATCTTATATATGCATAGATTTTTTAATAAAAGATATATGAAAGTAGTAAAAGAGGTGAATCTGGAATTGTTGTATTTCATTACTTTATTAGATTATTTACTTATCTGCAGCTTTTTAATTTGTTTGTTAGGTACAATTGTATTTTTGTCAACTTTCAACTAATAAGAAAATAAACTTACCAAGAAAAAAAAAAACTAATCCAAACGCACAATAAATATCATTCATTTTTTAAAATATGTTTTTAATCCAACATGGGCTCGACCAAAACCATCCAATCCAAACTACTTGTTTGAAAATGATTGGTTTTGTGAGGACGTTTGGTTAGCAATAGGTTATTAGGTATCAAAACTATAAACATCTATCTCATTATTTGATTGGTTATTCAAATTTCCTCACCTCCTAGTTGTTCTGTCTCCATCGTCTTTATACTATCTAGAAATCTGTATATGTTCTCTCTCTATCTCTCTCTCTTGTGGAATAGGAAGGATCATGAGTAACTCATATCCTCTTTATGGTGAGGAAAACCTGTGTGAGGCGAGAGTAGGGCAAGTCAATGACGGGGCATGTAAGGAGTATTTTGCCATCCTATTTAGGTTTTCTTATACGTTAATGAGATAAAAATAAGACGAAAAGAAAGGACGAAAGCAGGGGTAGAGCCAAAGATTTTTGTTTGGGGGGCGATTTGTATTACTAATTTATTAGTTTATACAAACTTCCATAAACATGCACAGAAATTAGTATATTTCATATTAAAATCCTTAAAATTAAATGTTTCATAGAATTAAATTAATCTTTTACCATATTCCATAGTGAAATCTTTACAATTTTCATTTTTAATATAAGTTACGAAATTGTCTACCATTGTGAGTAAAAAAATTTCAATTGAATTAATGATGTGTTCAAAGACATAAATGATCCAAAACTTTAAGAGATATGAGAACAAATTTTACAATAAAAAATGAACTTGAGAAACAATACGTTCTCTATAACTACTAGACCAATTGAACAATTTTTTTAAAGAATATTATTGGACCAACTCAAATATTTTGGGGGGTCCCATTTTTTGGGGGCTAATTATTAAAATATTAAATATTTCAATATAGTAAAAAGAAATTTTCAAAAATTTTGCCCACCCTAACATATAGCTCTGCCCTAGTACGAAAGTGAAAGTTATGAGAGAGAGTGTTTTGGGGGATAGTAATAGAATATGTATAAAAAAAAAAAATGTGAGTGTGTCTATGTTTTGGGGGGGTGGGGGTGGGGGTGGGGGTGGGGGTGGGTGGGGCATAAATATTTATTTACTTATCTATAGCTTTTTAATTTGTTTGTTAGGTACAATTGTATTTTGGTCAACTTTCAAACAAATAACTTATAAAAAAAAAAAATCCAAATGCACAATAAATATCATTCATTTTTTAATATATGTTTTTAATCCAACTTGGGCTCAACCAAAACCGTCCAATCCAAACTACTTGTTTGAAGATGATTGGTTTTGTGAGGACGTTTGATTAGCAATGGGTTGAAATTAAAGAAATTAAATCAAATCAAATCGAGTGTAAAGTCCCAATAAAGTGAACCCAATAAATTTAACAGTGTGACACGCTCGAATATATTTATTAGGTATCAAAACTATAAACGTCTATCTCATTATTTAATTGGTTATTCAAATTTCCTCACCTCCTAGTTGTCCTGTCTCCATCTTTTCTATCTAGAAATCTGTATATATTCTATCTCCTAGTTATCATCTCATTATTAGAAATGACAACAAGGTGGAATAGGAAGGATCATGACTAAATCGTATCCTCTTTATGGCGAGGAAAACTTGTGTAGCTTCCTTCGTGGTCATCATGCAAACATGAGCCCTAGCTCTTTAGCTGTTTTTTCCCGCTATATGTAATTGCCTCCTTTCATAAAATGTTTTTTTTTTTTCCCCTTTTCGTTTTTAGCCTTAAATACACAGATAGCTCCATTTGTTGGCTAGGCACTAATTAACCAATGTCACCAACTTCCAAATCTCATTAGAATAGAATTTATATTTTGAGACAATTCCCAAAGCTAGGAACTACTAGCCTACTAGGCACTATATGTTCTTCTTCTTCTATTTTATAGAAACTTTTTTTTTTTGAGAAACATTATTGAAACTATAAGTTCGGCTTCTTTGCTTTAGGAATATTGCACAATGTTACTGCCAAATTTAAAGTCTGCCTAAGGCTAACATCACTCAGATTATGTGCAAAAGTTCATAAGCACTACTTAACTACCTTCCACAAATTATTGTTCTTTTACAACGCGTCAGTGGCTCTCTCTGTACTTTTTTTTTCGTACACTTGGACATTGTTTACCTCTCTACTCCATAATAGAACCCTAGCATAGAAACAATCATGAAAGTTAGACTCAATTGAATTGCATTTTTGGGAGTTGCAATATTCAATATTTAAGTATCAAATAATCAATATGTTTCCAATTTTCTATTTCAAATATCAAATTATTAGCTTTGAGAAATTTTCAATAAAGCCAAATAAGTTGATGGAGAGAAATCTTGAAATTCCCAACTTTAGTTTTTTCTTTACCATTTTTTGGTAGGGAAAAAAAGAAGAAGAATTTACCAAGCACAATAATGTGATGCTTTTTCTTCTCATATTCATAATAAGATTTAATTAGTAGAATCTACCATAAATGTAAGAAAAAGAAATATCACATCATCATGCTTCGAGAAAACAACTAATAAATTCAAGAAATATTATATTAGTATTGACATAAAAAATTTCAAATTAACATATTGTGTCGTTTCAATTTTATCTGAGATCTACAAAGTGAATTAATTGCAGCATTTGATTCATGTTAAAGCAAATCATATACATCTTGTACCCCGCATCATCTTATTTTGTAGCCAAAAGTGTTGTGGTGCTTCTAACAACAAAGTGAATGGCCAATTTTGAGAATTTTGGTGTGATGTTATAATTTATAGGGTAAATTACAATAAACTACACTGAGTTTGAGGAAATATCAAGCACATCAACAACTTGTTAAAAATGAGAAATTTAATCCTTCAACACAAATGGTGTTCATCTGCCGTTAATAACAAAGTTAACTAACTCTCTCTCCCCTCTCTTTCTCTTCTCTTCTTTTTCCTAATTATTTCACCGTATTCTCTCTTTCTCTCTTAATTTTATTTTTTCTAAATCTGACTCTCTCTCTCTCTTCTTTTTCCCAATCTCATCTGACACTCTCTTTCTCTCTCAATTTTCTTTACCTTTGGTTGTCTGAATTTTGCCAATGATAGATCTGCTTTCTCTCTCATCTCTCTATTTCAATGTGGAGATGGTGGGACTGGATTTGGGTTTGGCTGACATAGGTATTAGGAGTTTAATGTTTGCTTGGTGGTAATTTTGTGGTGGAGTTTGGACTTTGGCTAGTGTTTTTTTGTTGATTTTAAGAAGAAAAAGGGGGGGAAATTTCAGAGAATGAGTCTTTTAGTCCATTAACGGACTATTCAAAATTTTAAGATTTGGATAAGTAAAGAAAAAGAAAGTTGAGAGAGAGGGAGACGGTGAGATTAGGAAAAAGAAAAGAAGAGAGAGAGAGAGAGAATCAGATTGGAGTTTCAATTTTTTTTTTTTTTTAAAAGAAAACTTCGTTATTAATGGCAAACATTAACACCGTTTGTGTTGAAGAATTAAATTAACTATTTTTAACAAGTTGTGGTTGTGCTTGGTATTTTCTCAAATCTCAAGGTAGTTTACTATAAGTTACCCTAATTTATAAATGCATGTGTGCAAAGCAAAGTTTAGAAGTACACTGAGCAATCCCTTTCATTGCATAAAAACAACAATTTCGATGATAATATTGGCCCACATAGCTTTACATGCTGAATTTGCTCCATCATTCGAATAAAGATCTGCTATTCTCTCGGAGCAAGAAGCATAGCTTGCTTTAATTTTGATTAAGTGCTATTTTCTCAGATAACCAGCTATTATAGTTGTTTTATGACTATTATCCTCTAATGTAATGGTCACTTCGTTTTCTCATTCAATTTTATTTTCCTTTTAACTTTTATATTTTTTTTAGCAAAAAAAAAAAAAAAACACACACACACACAGAGTTTCATTTGATGGCTAGGGACAAACTAAATGAATGTTATCAACATTCTAATATACTTAGAATATATTGGTTTGATACTACTTGTATTAGGGGTGTACATCCAACCCACCAACTTTTTTTTTTTTTTGAGAATCAAAAAGGGTGGCTCACATGTGTTATCACAGCCGACCACATCCCATAGATACATCGCCTGTGGGTATCACCAGCACATAATGGTGCCCGCGACTTGGACTCCACCCTTGTGTTTTGGTTTTTTTTAGAAACCAAAGTCCAAACCCCACACCTGTGGGGTATGAGGACTCGAACCCACACCTGGCACAGCCATCAAGAAGGGGGCAACCACTACCCACCAACTTACTTATACTTAATATATGTTTAAAATATATATTATATGTTTTTTTATTATTAATTACTCTTTTATCCCACTCCCTGGTATAAAATAGAAACTTTAACCTATTTTCTTATTTCAGCTCTCAGTCTTTCAACTCTTTCTCTCCTTATATAGAATTTTTGTATGGTGGTGCTACTACTTTTTTTTTTTTTTCCATACCATTCAAGGGAGAAAAAACAAATACACAGTACAAGTTACATCATACCAGTACCAATTGGAGAAAACCAACAAAAATGAATTGGCACACGGGTTGCCAATTTAGCTACAGACTAAGACTCTTTAACAACCACATGGGTACACAAAACACATCACAGTGGAAACCGGAGTTAGACAAAAAACTAAGATCAGCTAATCTAGTACTATCAAGCCAATCCGCTACTGTTTTCATCTTGAAAGTCTGCAGAAGGTTCTTACTGTCAGTGAGGAACAAAACATGGTGAAAACCTTGGTCCTTTGCTGCCAGATCAGCTTCAACCACAGCCTCCAACAGTGCCCCAATTGATGTTCTAGCATTGCTACTATTTACTCCAAAAAACACCCTTTTCTCCCTGAATTGTTAGAGCTTCATAAGCAGTTCCATTTCTAAATGGTCTCCTGCTTCTAGCTCCTGCTACTACTTAAAACTTTCAAAAGATGGTAGGGGGCAGCAAACAATTGTAATACTGCTGCTATTCTATTTTTGTTTCTGAATTGGGTTGGGATAAAACGATTTGATATCTTACTATCTAAATGTCATTTTGTTTTACGTTTGTGTTGATTTGATAATTTGTGTATGGTTTTATACTTAGAATTTTTTTGGAAGATGGCAGGGGCACTTGTAATATTGCTAGCTGTTGTTGTTTTAATGCGCATTTTTTTTTTTTTTTAACTGTCTAACCCATGGGTTCAACCAAACCCATGTGGGTCAGGTTGGATTGAACCTCTGTGATGAATTGGATTAAGTTTTTTTAATCTATCCATGATGGATTGAACTAAAAAAACCATTCAATCCTACTCATGCACATCTCTAATTTGTACGTACCAAAAAAAAATGTTAGTGTCTGACTGTCTGTTGTATCTTAAAATAATAGTTAAGTTATAATTGGAATTCAGCATAATCTCTTAAATAGCCTAAATCAATCTAGTATATATTTAATGTGAGATTTAATATATGTTCATTCAACACACTCATCTAATTCAATCCGTTAATATCCAATGATATCACATTCAACACACTCATCTCTCTCTCTCTCTCTCTCTCTCTCTCTCTCTCTCTCTCTCTCTCTCTCTCTCTCTCTCTCTCTCTCTCTCTCTCTCTCTCTCTCACAAAAGTCTTAACAAAGGGTATGGTGCAGGGGTGGAACCAAGATTTTTACTTTGCGGGGGCCAAGACTAAACTATCACATTGATTCACAATTCAAAAAAAAACCTCAAAGTACCACACGGTTCATGCCACACAACTACACACACATAAGTCTTAGATTTTTAAAGGGAGAAAGAGTGGATGAACTGGTGCACTTCCAAAGGAAGCCAATGCTAAAAGAGTAAAAT
Organism: Quercus tomentella; assembly: GCA_028535165.1. Taxonomy (NCBI): domain Eukaryota; kingdom Viridiplantae; phylum Streptophyta; class Magnoliopsida; order Fagales; family Fagaceae; genus Quercus; species Quercus tomentella. Next base: position 81,237,190 of record JAPQVY010000068.1, read on the forward strand.
TCAAAGCTAAAAAAAAATGAGTACTGTGATTTGGTAAAGGGGGAAAGAGACCAAACATATGTAGCACGGGCCAATTATTTTCTTGTGGGGGCCAAGTCTTCATAAAATCCCATGGGAGATGCCCCACCTGCACTTGATGCACTCATTCATGCCACATGCTAACAGAGCTAACCCATACATTATAACTGGGAATACACAAACTATTACAACATAGTTTTTATACAGACCCCATTTTTGAACTAACATCTTCACTTAAAGTTACGATTTTGAATTTGAAAATTGTGATTTTATGTCATAAATTCTGTTAAAAATAAGTTGTGTATAAAACTATATGTAACAACTTGTGTTCAACAATAATTACCATAACTTAAAAATCACTAAATCAGTCAATTTACGTGCAATCATTCAAGTACTGTACAATAGTGTTCTAGTTCTGTACAATGTCTTTATAAATTTGTTTTCTTTTATAATTATCGTACATTGTGTACCTCTCTACAGTCTACAGTCTACATCAATAATCTTGAATTCTTGATAAGGACACTAAGAAAGGAAAGTTTGATTTTGGTACATTGAAATTTCATTTGCAAGTTCCAATAATCAATGGCTGAAATTTTAGGTATAAAATAATGGGCATGTCTCTATTTCCATTATGGAATGATTATCTTTGAGTAATTTTCAATACAGCAACAACGAATGTTAAAATCAGATTTCATCATGGTTAGAAATCATGAAATTCCCCAATTTGTTTATTTCTTAATTTTATTTAATTTTTTGGTGAGAACTAATACAATATCCAAAATTTCCAAATTAACGTATTGAAGTCATGATTCATGTTAAAGCTAAATCTTTTACATATGTTCTTTTTTGGATGTTATTAGTTCTTTTAACATTTTAGCCTATTCTTTAGTTGCTTGGGTTCCCTTTTGTAATTGTCTTGGTGCCATCTCCATCTTCACTCTTCCTGCCATTATTTTATAGACGGAGAAGGCCGATGAGTTAGGTCCTAGTTTTCCTCTTAATAAATTAGTATTATTCAGCCAAAAAAAAAAAGGAAAGAAATCATGTACCCCATATGCTTTAAAAAATGGACAAATTACATAGACCCCTAGCAACTTTCACTTTTTAAGTGGTTTCAAAATAAATCTCAACATTTAAAAAATATCAATTAAAATCTTGGACGTTTTTAAATTATTTCAATTCACTCATCATAGTCTCTCTTTTTTCTTTTTTTTTTTGCTAAATTAAATTTACAAAAAAAATTATGTCATTTTAAAACACTTAAATGGCACATTATAACAAAAGGGGATGGAAGAACTACATTGAAGTAAGGAATAAATTTAAAGAATTGAGATGAATAAAATCAAAAGTAACATGATTGAATTGAATATTGGGCAGAATTAGGGATATAAATTGTAATTTAACAATTTTTTTTTTTTTCTTTTGGTGGTAGGTAGATATATAGTGGGGAGTAGGGATTGTGTGGTTCGAACTACAGACATGTGACACCATAAATATTGTCATTACTGTTAAACTATCACTTGAACCCCATAGAGTTATAGTTAAAGGAAACTACATAGGATAGTTATTTGGGCACTTAACATAAACATTATGTAATATTTTATTGCAAAATTAAATCATAAAAAATAACTCATAGATTAATCACATATTTAATAAACTTTGTTTATTTGCTAGGAATTTTTTAAGTTATCATGTAAACTTTTTTGGTGTCAAAAATATACATGTGATTCACATAGAAACATTTTTGGATTTTAGATGAGTTATAATTAGTAATTACAATTTGTATGAATTTCTTTTATATTTTGTTAATAACAACTCACTGAAGGAAGAAATTGAACTGCTTTAAAAAGTTAATAATTTTAATTTATTTTAAAATCTAGAATTTTTTAATTTAAAATTATCCTTAAACTATGAGGGAAATCATGTAATATATATATATATATATATATATATATATATATATATTATTGTGGTGGTGCTTCTCCCAACAAAGTGAGTAATGGTCAGCTTTGAGACTTTGGGTGTGGTATTATAAATGGCTTTTGCATCATATTCCAACAATGGTTGTTGAATCTGAGTAACCCTTTCATTGCCATAAGTTCTCAGATAAAGACATTAATTTTGAATATAATATTAGCACCCATAGATTTAATCCAACTTATGTTGAATTTGCTACATCATGTGGATTTAGAAGTGTCATTCTGTGAGAGCAAGAAGCAGATGCAACTATCATTTGGATTAATATTAGTATGACTTGCATTCATTGGGCTATTCCCAATTAGAGACAGAAAGTCACTGTTTTTGTTTCTTTTGATTGGAAACAGAAAATCATAGAGAAGTAAAAAAAGCATTGGACCCTACATGTCATGTTTTTAAATGATTGAATAGGAAATATGACCTACAATGATCATTATACTTTTGACGGCATCAGTTGAAGAATTTTGGGCCACTATTATGTAATCAAACACTCTGTGTGTTTTTATAATGTTTTCAACCATTAATAATACACTATGTATATAATGTTGTCCACATTTGTAAAAAAGTATAAATTAAGAATTTGTTTACTCTACAATGTAAGATTTACATTGCTAATACAATATAAACTAAGAATTTTCCATAAAATTTATCTTTTAGACTTGCTATAAACAAACTCACGGCTTATTTCAAGTATAACTATAATCTTGTCTGACTTATTTTTTAAACAATAAATTAATAAAAAGAAGTTATACCAACAAATATTTGTCTAGACGTGCCAACCAATATATTAATATCTTGCTGCTCAAATTTATTGAATTCTAAAAGTATGTGTTAAAAATATCAAGATGTGTCAATTGAGTTAAGAGTTTAGACTCTAGCCAATTGATTCCACTTGAGACAACGTAAACAGGATGACGAGATCTTAGATTGTGGTGGTGAGATCAACTTATCGAATTCTAACATGTGACACACGTTACCATATAATCAAATAAAGATTGAAAATTTTGTCAGTCTTTGTTTATGTAAGTTCAAGTCACCAAGGATTTATTTAATTGAAGCATGATGCATGCTTAGACCAACTAGGGGTGGGGGGCAAGCTCATCTATTTTCACATTAAGAAATAGATTAAAGCATATCTTAATCTTATACAAAGGCCAAGTGGGAAAGCCCATCTATTCACATTGAAATTTGACATCAAAGCTACCTAATCCTCAACTTGAAATTGGACTAAACTATTTTCAAAATAGCTCATCAAGACTATTCACATTGAAAAAAGTTCTTGATGAACCTTTACCACCTGTTTACCATGTAGCTTTTCACTGATAATTGTACACAGAGAAGAGAGCACTGAACATTTGCATGTGGTTGCTGAAGAATAATAGAGCCCAAATTATGAAAGGCTGAGGCAGAAGGTGAGACCCATTCCTGATAAATAAGGCTGGCCATGGACAGTGAGTCATTTCATCGAACACTTCCCGCGCAAAAAAAAACAAGAAGAATACATATAAAAAAATATTTACAGAATCTTTTCATGGGCCAAAATAACAATCAATCAACACCTTTTAGATGTGAAGTTGCAGCAGAGAGCCCAAACAATATTTGGCAGCACCTCACGTGAAAGATGTCACTATGATTGTTAGACAGACTGTTTGTTTCATTGATAAAAAAATTTGAATTGAATAAGAGACTTTACTTTTTATACCAAAAATCAATTGCTAAACTGATATAATAATAAAAAATAATTATCATATAATGTGTGGGGACCGGTCCAGAATAACAGGCTGGGCCCTAGGCCCGTCCGAGGACGCAGTCCATCCGAGGAGCCAGCGTGACTCAAGTAATCCTTATTCAGGCCCACTGGGGGCAAAGAAAACATGTCCGAGGAGTAATTTCTCCTCGGATACTGAAAATCCGGAGCAAAGGCTGCCACCACCACATTAAATGCATTACAACTACTCTCCTGGCCGCATTAATGTGGAGAAGACCCCTGAACAGTGCCACCTTGACTACCGCAACTCACAAAGAACTGAGAGAGATGTCTGATGGGACAGGTGCTTAAGTGGGGGTTTGAATGATCAATAAGTGTGAAGCCCAGATGACTGGAGAGGGCCTATATAATATGTAGAAGTCCCCCAAGAGAAAGGGACAAGAAAAGAAAAGGGGAGAATACTGTAGCATTAAGAGGAATCCTATTGCACTGATCTGTATCCATTAATCAAGTTTTGAGCCCTATTATTCCTGGGGACCTTTCGAGACAGTGGTGTTCGTTCTTGTTCGTGTATTCCCTTAACCCATGCAACAAACCGTTTAAACTTACTTAAACCGAGTTCTTTAGCTCATACTCTACAAGAATTCATTGTGTTGGATTTTTTGGACCAAGACTTGAACAACAAGGACTGGGTCACCAAATTGTTCCCCTACAATTGGCGCTGTCTGTGGGAAAGAACTTAAGTGTTAGTAAGTACATCGGTTAAGTATGGTAGAATTAGGTCCACACCAAGAGAATCCCCACCAAGCTGACCCTCAACTGACGGAACCTATTGGGTCCCAACGGCAAAATAATCCTCCCAACCCGGGAACAAATCCAGGCAATGGAAGGAATCATGAGAGAAGCATACATACTACCCAGACCAGCCAAAGCCATATCCAAACAGGTAGTCGTGTATCCCGAAGGCGAAACAATCATCAGGCCATGCAACGAGAGATAGAAGACCTGAAAAGAAAGCTGCGCCGTGCACGGCAAAAGCGATCTCCCTCCAGCTCAGATGCGTCCTCTAATGAGGAGGAGGACGTCAGTTACAGACGGAGGTCGAGAACTCCCTCAAGTGAAACTTTTTCTTACGAGAAGGAGTTGTGCCTTGCACGGAGGTATGAAAGCCAATCTAGCAAGGGATTGGGCAATGATGCCATGAACAAGGCATTGGATCAGATCTCCAGATCACCCTTTGTGCACAGGATCGAAGGGGCTAAATTACCTCGACATTTCAATCAACCAACGTTTGCCATCTACAACGGCCGAGCAGACCCGGTGGAGCACGTGAGCCAGTTTAACCAAAGAATGGCCATCTACTCCCAAAATGAGGCTTTGATGTGCAAGGTTTTCCCGTCCAGCTTGGGGCCAATGGTGATGAGATGGTTCAATAGTTTGAAAACAAATTCCATAGGCTCCTATAAGCAGCTCACTCAGGCTTTGTGTTCTCGCTTTATTACAAATAGCAAAGTCCCTCGACCCCTAAGTTCGTTATTGTCCTTGTCCATGCGTGAGGGAGAGACCCTAAAAGCATATTCGGATAGGTATTGGGAGATGTATAACGAGTTGGATGAGAAACACGATGATGTCGCCATCAGCACATTCAAAAGCGGTCTCCCCACCGAGCATGGCTTAAGGAAATCTCTAACTGGTAAACCCGTTGCCAACGTTCATCAGTTGATGGATAGGATTGATAAGTACAAAAGGGTGAAAGAAGACCAGCTACAAGGAAAAGGAAAGGAAAAGATCATTCCCCCCAAAGGGAATGATTACAGGTCGGAACAATATAACCATAACCAGCAGATGAGAGATTTTTCTAGACAGGCTGGACAAAGCAACATGCAAACGGTTAATGCCGTGTTCAGAGAGCCAGTACAGCAAATTCTGGAGAAAGTCAAGAACGAACCTTTCTTCAGATGGCCAGGAAAAACGGCTGGGGACCCTTCGAAACGCAACCAGAACCTGTATTGTCACTATCATCAGGACCATGGGCATACCACTGAGGATTGCAGGAATCTGTGGAATCACCTAGATCAGTTGGTCCGAGAAGGAAAGTTACGTCATCTTTTACACCCCTCAAGCGGTCATCTGGGCCAGGCAATGCAAGAGCCTCGAAAAGATGTGTCATTAAGACCTCCCACGGGGACGATACACGTCATCCTCGCCGCTCTAGGAAGAACCAGCTCATTTCCTTCCAGGGTGCTGTCCGTGGCTCGGCTCTCCGCCGAAGACAGGGAAAGAGAATTTAAAAGGTCCAAAAAGGGAAGCTCTTTAATATTAGGATTCTCGGACGAAGATAAGAAGGGAACTATCCAACCTCACGACGATGCCTTAGTGGTTATGTTGAGAATCGGAGGTTTCGATGTAAGGAGGGTACTGGTAGACCCTGGTAGCGCAGTAGAGGTGATGTACCCTGATCTATACAAGGGGCTAAACTTAAGGCCGGAGGATTTGACGGCTTATGACTCTCCCCTTATCAGCTTCGAAGGGAAGACTGTTGTACCAAAAGGGCAGATCAGATTACCCATACAGACTGGATCAGAGGTGGTAGAGGTGGACTTTATCGTGGTCGATGCCTACTCGCCCTACACAGCGATAATAGCCAGGCCATGGATCCATGCCCTGGACGCCGTATCTTCTACACTTCACCAAAAGGTAAAATACCCGTCCAGAGGCCAAATGGAAGAGATTCGTGGAGATCAGGCCATGGCTAGGCAATGTATGGTGGCCGCCATCTCACGCTGGTCCAATGCCGAGTCCTCGGCTTCTGAAAACCTATAGCAATCAACCACCTCGGCAGGGCAAGTCAGTGAGCCAGCCGAGGAGATAAGGTGTGAAAGTTTGGAAAAATTTACTGTTGACAATGACCCAGAGAGATTTTTCCAGGTCGGCTCGGAGTTACCTCCTCAAGAAAAAGAGGAATTGGTCGGATTTCTGAGGAAAAATGTTGACATATTTGCATGGGACGCTTACGATGCCCCGGGGGTTGACCCTAGTCTCATTTGTCACCACTTAAATGTTAACCCATCTTCTATTCCAAAGAAGCAGCCACCCCGACGCCCCTCAAAAGAGCATGCCAGTGCCGTTAGAGACGAAGTAACGAAGCTGAAAAAGGCAGAGGCTATCAAAGAAGTCTTTTACCCCGAATGGCTGGCAAATACGGTGGTGGTAAGAAAGAAAACGAGGAAGTGGCGAGTCTACGTGGACTTCATAGACTTGAACAAGGCATGCCCGAAAGACCCGTTCCCGCTACCTTGAATAGACCGATTGGTAGATGCGACTGTAGGCCACCCTCGAATGAGCTTCCTGGACGCCTTCTAGGGCTATCATCAGATACCACTGGCATTAGAGGATCAGGAGAAAACGGCGTTCATGACACCCGTCGGAAACTACCACTATAAAGTGATGCCTTTCGGACTAAAGAACGCAGGGTCAACCAACCAAAGGATGATGACCAGAATGTTCGAACCGCAGCTAGGCAAGGTCATTGAAGTCTACATAGACGATATGGTGATAAATAGCAAGGTGGTGTCCGAGCACGTGAAAGACCTGGAGGTCATCTTTGGCATCTTAAGGGAGCATAAGTTGCGGCTTAATGCTTCCAAGTGTTCATTTGGGGTCGGGTCTGGGAAATTCCTAGGCTATATGGTAACCCACAGAGGAATAGAGGTAAGCCCAGATCAAATCAAGGCGATTAATAGCCTACAGGCTCCTCGGAATCCGAAAGAAGTGCAAAAACTCACTGGCATGATCGCAGCATTAAACCGGTTCATATCACGATCTGCAGACCGATGCCAACCTTTCTACCTCTTAATAAATAAGTGGAAAGGGTTTGAGTGGTCGAAAGATTGTGTCCTGGCCTTCTAGCAACTTAAAGAATACCTGTCGCGACCACCCATCATGTCTAGCCCTGAGGCGGACGAGTATCTGTTCGCATACATAGCAGTAGCCCCTCATGCTGTAAGCTTGGTACTGATACGGGATGATGATGGAATACAGCGACCAGTATATTACGTAAGTAAATCATTACATGAGGCTGAAGTGGGCTACTTACCATTGGAGAAAGCAATTTTGGCAGTAGTGCATGCCACGCGAAAACTCCCCCATTACTTTCAGGCACACACGGTCATTGTTCTAACCCAGCTTCCCCTTCGATCGGTGCTCCGAAGTGCCGATTACATGGGAAGAATTGCCATGTGGAGTGCACTCTTGGGAGCTTTTGATATTAAATACATGCCTAGGTCCTCTGTAAAGGGTCAAGTCCTAGCGGATCTAGTCGCAGAATTCGCTGAGCCTTCTGTAGAAACAGTAACACAAAGGGAAAACATGGATGGAAAATCGGTTGGCATAATCTCAACTCGAGAAATCTCGCGTTGGAAGGTCTATGTGGACGGCGCGGCCAACCAAAAAGGATTCGGGATCGGGCTAGTTCTGATATCGCCCGAAAGTATTACCATTGAAAAATCGATAAGACTCGGGTTCTCGGCCACGAACAACGAAGCCAAGTACGAGGCCTTGCTTCAAGGAATGATGACGGTTCAAAAAATGGGCGGAAAGGCAATGGAAGCGTTCTCAGACTCCCGATTGGTCGTAGGCCAAGTGATGGGTGAGTTAGAAGCTAGAGATGCTAGAATGCAAGAGTATCTCGGTCGAGTCAAACGCTTGCAATCAGACTTTGAATCCTTCAACCTGACGCATGTTTCTAGAAGTGGGAACACACATGCGGATTCGCTGGCCACTCTTGCAACATCCTCTGCACAGGATCTGCCACGAATAATCCTTGTTGAGGATTTATGCCAGACAAGCTCAATCGGAAGAAACACAGCTCGGATCCATCATATTAGAAGGAATCCCAGTTGGATGGATCCTATAATGAACTTCCTCAAAGTCGATACATTACTGGAAGAAAAACTAGAGGCCGAGAAGATACGGAGGAATGCTCCTCGGTTCTGGTTGTCAGAGGACCACAAGCTATACCGGCGCTCCTATTCTGGGCCGTACCTACTATGCATACACCCAGAGGAACCTGAATCCTTGCTTGAGGAGTTGCATGAGGGAATTTGTGGGAGTCACACATGAGGAAGATCCCTAGCGCACAGGGCACTCACCCAAGGGTACTGGTGGCCGAACATGCAGAGAGAGGCCCAAGAATATGCAAAGAAGTGTGATCAATGCCAGAGATTCGCACCAAATATCCACCAACCAGAGGGAGTCCTTAACCCCCTTCTCTAGCCCTTGGCCGTTTGCTCAGTGGGGCCTTGATATTGTCGGCCCTTTCCCAAAAGCAGCAGGGAATAAGCGATAGATAATAGTCGGCACCGATTATTTCACCAAATGGGTAGAGGCTGAACCTTTGGCCAACATCAGGGACGTGGATGCCAAGAAATTCATTTGGAAAAACATCATTACGCGCTTCGGAACCCCTCACACCCTCATCTCGGACAACGGTCTTCAATTTGATAGTAAAAACTTCAGGGAATACTGCCACGACTTTGGGATCACAAACCGATATTCCACTCCCGCCTACCCCCAAGGAAACGGGCAAGCCGAGGCTTTGAACAAAGTCATAGTAAGCGGGCTGAAAAAGAGGTTGGATGATGCAAAGGGGAGATGGGTGGAAGAGCTACCACACGTTTTATGGACCTATCGAACGACGCCGCGACGGTCAATGGGAGAAACTCCTTTTTCAATGACTTATGGGGCCGAAGCCGTACTCCCACTTGAGACCAACTTCCCCACATTGAAATCTAGCACCTTTATCCCAAAAGACAATGACGAGTTACTGGGGAGAAGTCTAGACTTAGCTGAGGAAAAAAGGGAAAAAGCGATGATCCATATGGCCTATTATCACCAAAAGTTAAAGCAAGGGTATGATATTAACGTAAAGCTGCGACCCTTAAGTCCAGGCGACCTCGTGATGAGAAAGATTCTCGGCAGCGCTAAAGAACCCTTCCTAGGGCAAGTTGGGACCCAACTGGGAAGGACCGTATCGCATCACATCTGTGGCCGGAATAGATGCTTATTACCTAGAAGACTTAGATGAAAAAACTGTACCCCGCCCGTGGAATGTAAATAATCTAAGAAGATATTATTATTAATGAAAACGGCTCGGCCTATGTTTTGTTCCGTGATCATCGCATATCCATTGGTCCACTTCCCTCTATCCAAGTTTTAAATAGAACCTAAGTCCTGCATGGCTCCTCGGACCATAGACTTAGGGGAAATTAACAATTACTTAGCTCCTCGAACCACAGACTTAGGGGAAATTAACAACTTATGGCATCTATTCAAGTTTTAAACAGAACCTAAGTCCTGCATGGCTCCTCGGACCACAGACTTAGAGGAAATTAACAACTTGCATCTATTCAAGTTTTAAATAAAACCTAAGTCCTGCATGGCTCCTCGGACCACAGACTTAGGGGAAATTAACAACTTATGGCATCTATTCGTGTTAAACAGAACCTAAGTCTTGCACGGATCCTCGGACCACAGACTTAGGGGAAATTAACAACTTAAGGCATCCATCCGTGTTAAACAGAACCTAAGTCTTGCATGGCTCCTCGGACCACAGACTTAGGGAAAATTAACGACTTAGGGGAAATTAACAACTTATGGCATCTATTCAAGTTTTAAACAGAACCTAAGTCCTGCATGGCTCCTCGGACCACAGACTTAGAGGAAATTAACAACTTATGGCATCTATTCAAGTTTTAAATAAAACCTAAGTCCTGCATGGCTCCTCGGACCACAGACTTAGGGGAAATTAACAACTTATGGCATCTATTCGTGTTAAACAGAACCTAAGTCTTGCACGGATCCTCGGACCACAGACTTAGGGGAAATTAACAACTTATGGCATCTATCTAAGTTTTAAACAAAACCTAAGTCCTGCATGACTCCTCGGACCACAGACTTAGGGGAAATTAACGACTTAGGGGAAATTAACAACTTATGGCATCTATTCAAGTTTTAAACAGAACCTAAGTCCTGCATGGCTCCTCGAACCACAGACTTAGGGGAAATTAACAACTTATGGTATCTATTCAAGTTTTAAACAGAACCTAAGTCCTGCATGGCTCCTCAGACCACAGACTTAGGGGAAATTAACAACTTAAGGCATCCATCCGTGTTAAACAGAACCTAAGTCTTGCATGGCTCCTCGGACCACAGACTTAGGGGAAATTAACAACTTATGGCATCTATTCATGTTAAACAGAACCTAAGTCTTGCATGGATCCTCGGACCACAGACTTAGGGGAAATTAACAACTTATGGCATCTATCTAAGTTTTAAACAGAACCTAAGTTCTGCATGGCTCCTCGGACCACAGACTTAGGGGAAATTAACAACTCAGGACTCCTGCGCAATTTTAAGGTACATTCACAAGTCTCGTATAATAGCATCTATTGTTCTAAGTTCGCCGCATGGCACTGCTTTTTCTCATTTGTTTATATCAGTAGAATCTTAAGGATTGTTGTAAACATCAATTAGAAGAACAGTAGCATTAACTTTGAACAAAGTAATGGAATTATATCAACATCAGTCGTAAATACAAAAGAGAAATGGGAAAAAGAACATTCTGTATTAATAGGCCGAGAATAATACAAAGGGAAGTCTTCGTAAAAGAACAAAATGTAAGACAACTCCCGTTTTTAAAAAAATAATAATAATAATACAGTAATAAAAACCCTAGTAGCTAAGCCTTGGCAGGAGGATCCTTTTTTTGCTCTGGCTAAGGAGGGGGAACGTCCTTAGCTTGGGAATCTGCCCCAAGATCCTCGGTGACTGACTCCTTAGCAGGATCCTTGGCCTTTGTGGAGGTTCTTTTGCCCTTGCCCTGGTCTTTGTTCTTCTCTATTACCGCATCCTCGGCCTGGACGGATACTTGACCAGATCCCCCAACAATGTCAACTAGAGGGATGGCATCAAGAACAACCGAAGCTGGCTTAGTTGCTTCAGTTGCTTCATCAGGGATCTCTCAGATCTCAGGAGGAAAAAAGACCTTCTCAGGCAACCTCAAGGCCGAGTCTGCAGGGACCCCTGCAGCATTGAGAGCATGAGCCCACGAAATGCTGCAGTAATCCCTGCATACCTCTGGCAACTCCTCGGAAAGCCTGGCCTCAGTCTCCTCCGCCCCTAGCTGATAAGAAGCCTTCTTCTCAGCCTTGGCTGTTTCCCTGACTAGCTGAGCCTCTTCCTTGGCCAGCCGAGCCTCCTCTTTGGCTTTCTGTAACGCGGCCTTGAGATCCAACACGGTTTGCTTTTCAGTGGCAAGGTTGGTCTTAGTCACAAACAGTTTTTGGCGCTGGTCCTCGGCTTGACTCTCAGCATTCTTAAGGCCAGCCTCGGCGCTCCGGCGGTTTTTCTCAGCTTCTTTAAGCTTCTCAAACAACTCGAATTGCTCATGCTTGAAAGACCCTAAAGACTTCTCCACCTCGGCACGAGAGAGAGCCTCAGCTTCAGCCAACTTGCGGTTGTTGCGGCAATACTCCTTGGCCACGAGCACTTGTTGAGTAATCTGCCCACAAAACAACAAAACGATATGTTAGAACATGACAAGGTCTAATGATTTTATCAAAGGTAAGATGAATCACTTTACCATTGCAAGGTCTCTCTTGAGAGATAGGAAGAGCTCAGGCTGCAAAAATCGCCTATAAGCCTCCATATCCCTAGGAAGGAGCACGGGCTGCTCTAGGGCCTCAGCTATATATCCTGCTCGGCCCCTATTGTACTCTTGGACCGAGGCAGTATAGGGAATGGCAACCCCATCTACCTCGAGTTTCGGGCTCCAAGTGCGCGGATTAACACGCACTTCAGCCCGGTCCCCATCTTCCCGACTTTCTACGGATGGAGCCCTTTTATCCCTCTGCTCCCGAGTTTTTTTTTGCTATTTACCCGGGCAGGGGCCCACCTCGCCTTCCTCAAGGGTTTCAACCGGCCTTTTCTTCTTCAAGTCCGGATTAACTTTTAGGCCGGGATCGGAAGGGAGTTGAGGAGCAACGGGGGAAAGAATAGTGGTCTGGGACTTGGAGGGCGCCTTTGATGATTGACCTTTGCCTCGGGAGGCCATCAACTCTCGTAGGCTTTTTCCCCTGTTAGAAGCCATATTATCTACCTCCTCGTCTGAGGAGTCGTCCGAGCAGGCTGTAACAAATGGCATGCTGACCACTGAATTTTGGTCCTGCTCTCCCTCAGGATCTGAAAGCTCAATCAGAGGAGTTTTAGGGATATCTTCTTCAAAGTAGAATTCGTCTATCTCCTCCTCCAAAGAAGACGAGATGATTCAGTTTCTCCTTCAGCTTGCGCGGTAACTTCAAGATTGTCTGGTGGAGGCAGTTGCGTAACTGGTGGAGGATTTTGAATGCTGGGTAGAACGACTGGCCTGAGATCGTCTCTGGCTAAGAACTTGGCCTTGGATACGTCAATCCTAGCCAACCTCGGACTACCAGCTCTTATGGCTGGGCCAACGTCTTGGAAGGCGCGGGATAGGGGTTGGTAGCCCAAAATCAAATGAGCCGCGCGTAGTTGCCCGTCCTCGTTAACGTAGATCTCCAACCTTAAAAGGTAGTTCAATGCCGGAACATTTACGTCGCTCAGCCGAGGAGCAACGTGTGCTTTATCTGCAAAATAGCCGAGGAGAAGATTGTGGTTAGGTCATGAAATTTTTGATTTTTAAGCAAAAGAGAATGAAGCTAAAGGGCGAAACCCCCTCCCTAAAGGATTGGCCCTAGAGGCGCTGCACCTGGATCTCCTGCCCGAGTTGGACAGTGAAAACCATCGCTCCACTCTCCTGAGGCAATGAGGAAGTCATCCTTCATACCCTTATTGGATTTGGGGAGGCAGGAGATTAGCCCAACGACCTCAGACTGAGATTTAAGATAATACCCCGCCTTCTTGAGGGAGTGGCACTCGTACAGGTGAACTATATCGTGCCATGTGAGGCCTAGGCCCATCCGCTCGTTCAGGACATCTATGCTGCCTAAGATCCTGAACATGTTTGGAGCTCACTGATACGGTGTCAACCTATGGTTAAACAAGTAGTCTCGAGTAATCCTACGCATGGGAAGTACCATTCCTTCTTCTATAAAGGCTATCATGGGAATGACGACTTGACCCACATCCCTATCAGTTAGCACTCCTTCCGGAGGACAGTACTGCAAACCCACCCCCTGTGGGATGCGATATTTTGTCCTAAAGGCCTCCATGGTGGTCGGAGTATCTACCAGATACTTGAATCTACCCATCTAGTCAAACCGTTTGGCCAAGAAAGAAGGTCGAGGTGAAAATCAAGGGCCGAGATGAAAATTGAGGCTACAGTGAGGAAGTAGAACTTACGGGTGTCCCTGCGACAATCTCTGAAACACTTAGAAATCTCTTCGGGGAAGGGCACCTCACAAAAATAGTTACAGAAATTTGAAGGTCGGGAGTGTTCGTGGATGTCTGGGCACTGGAGTTCTCTGGAGTTCTTTGAACTTCTTATATGCTAGTGAACGAAAAGAAAAACAAGTCTCCTTAAGGCTTTATATAGCAAGGGGGAAAAAGGGAATCGCTCCCGCTCAAGAACTCTGGGAAGAATGTCAGCCGTTAGATCTGCGCCTCACCGTTAGATAGGGGAGACATAAAGCTGCCTGGAGTGAATAGCCGCGCCTCGTAAATTGTAGCACGTCAAAAGTAACTGCCCCCACACGTATGAACCAGGAACTAATTAATTTCATCCTTTGTAATATCAAAACCCCGCTTTTCTCCTCGGAAAGAGATCAAAAACCGAAGTTTTGAGGGGCTATTGTGGGGACCGGCCCAGAATAACAGGCTGGGCCCTAGGCCCGTTCGAGGACGCAGCCCATCCGAGGAGCCAGCGTGACACAAGCAATCCTTATTCAGGCCCACTGGGGGCAAAGAAAACATGTCCGAGGAGTAATTTCTCATCGGATACTGAAAATCCGGAGCAAAGGCTGCCACCACCACATTAAATGCATTACAACTACTCTCCTGGCCACATTAATGTGGAGAAGATCCCTGAACAGTGCTACCTTGGCTACCGCAACTCACAAAGAACTGAGAGAGGTGTCTGATGGGACAGGTGCTCAAGTGGGGGTTTGGATGATCAACAAGTGTGAAGCTCAGATGACTGGAGAGGGCCTATATAATATGTAGAAGTCCCCCAAGAGAAAGGGACAAGAAAAGAAAAGGGGAGAATACTGTAGCATTAAGAGGAATCCTATTGCACTGATTTGTATCCATTAATCAAGTTTTGAGCCCTATTATTCCTGGGGACCTTTCGAGACAGTGGTGTTTGTTCTTGTTCGTGTATTCCCTTAACCCATGCAATAAACCGTTTAAACTTACTTAAAACGAGTTCTTTAGCCCATACTCTACAAAAATTCATTGTGTTAGACTTTTTGGACCAAGACTTGAACAACAAGGACTGGGTCACCAAATTGTTCCCCTACATAATGAATGATTTAAATTTAAATACATAAATTTAATTAGCTTGTATTCTCTCATATATATGCATGGGATACATTTACAAATAATTATAATTAAATGCGTATTAAAATTTTACTAAGTTTATATATAATATTTGTATATTTGAAAATATAAAATAGCTACTAATAAAATAAATATAAGTTATTTGAAAAAAAATCATTTTAAATTGTTATCTATGAAATTCTCAGTTTTAGTTTATCCAACCACTATTTGTATAATAATAGTAATAATAATAAATAATAAATAATGAATCAATGATAGTCTTTCTTTAAGCTTTATTAATTTTGATTTATAATTTTCTTACTTAATAACTCATGTATAACAAAAAAATTAAGAAAATTAAATTAGAGTCATCGATTTTTGTAGTACAGTAAATACTAAATAGTTGCACCAAAATTAAGAAAATTGGATTGGATCAGATACATGTGACATAAAATTAATCTCCAAGTTGAGATCTAATTTATATATATATATAAACCCCCACAAATAGTGTATTTGGGTCCAATGATTCCTAGAAAGCACAATTACACAGCCAATAATTTCAACAAATGAGCTTTTTAAATCGATTTTAAATGCTTGTTTGACATGTAAGTTGAACAATGTTGTTTTTATTTTCTTTACCACGGGGATACAAATTCTTTTTACAACTTTCTAATGTTATTAGTGCAATGTTATATTGATATAGATCCACTACTTAGACTACTTTTATTATGTATTAATCAAAATAAATTATTTTCAAGATTGTTTGGGTGACATTTTGAACAAATTAAGCAATATAGGTTTGGACTAAGGGGTGAAAATTTGGGCTGCAAAATAATGCTCATTTCTCAGGGCTTTTCTCAAGAGAACTTGAAAGTTGAGTCCAATTTGACCCATCGGCCAATCCTAGTTGAAATGCTAACATTGGACCATCAAACAACTAATTAGCTGAACTTATGGCCCAGGCCCCAGATGGTGTGTGGACTTCTTAGTCTGACCATTATCTTGGACTTGCAAAAGCTACTTTCAAATACTGTCCAATAATGGACCAAAAGAGTAAAAACCAACAAACTTTCCAATCCTTAAGATCAATTTTATTTGTTTAACCAAAGTTATGCTATGAGCTTTATTGCATACAAGTTAATCAGAGACTACAAAATGCATATGAGAAGCTATATGCAAATTCTTTTATCTAGACAGAGTCGTGTGCAACTCAAAAATCTAATAGACTATATACCTAAGCTGATAAATGTGACCAATTAAAGTGAGTCTCAATCCCTTTCATATTGACACACTATTTGGTACCCCTCTACATGTTACACCAGGTCCTGAGCTAGGTGCAAGTAGCTCATATGGTAACACACCAGCCCCACATCGATTCCTCAAGCTAGTATCAAGGTTCTTCCTATCAATCTCCTTCTCTATCCGTCTCAATTCAGCAGAGAATTCATAAAATGCATCGATGATTTCAGCATCACTGGTCCAAACAGATGGTTGTTGTCTCTCCCCTAGGTACTCCTCATCAAGGGAGTGTGTTGAAAGTATATCAACCATAGCCATGAACTTTGTAGCTTGTAGTACACTAGGCAATGCTGAGAGGAAATACTTTTGAGGATCAGCTAGGAAAATAGCATACTCAGGTTCATTTTCTTCAGGTATCAATCTTCTCATTAGGGGTGGACGGCTTGGTACATATCCACCATATGGGTACTGACCAAAATTAAGTGCAGCATGTTGTGCTGAAGCTAGCCAAATAAGGGTTGTCAGGACTGAGACTAGATTATCAGCATTGTCCAATGTAGGCCACCAGCATTCCTGGCTTAGATCACCATGGCCCACATTGACAGACTCGTAGTACCAAGCTTGTAGCTCTTTGTCATTGCAAATTAGGCTTGAATTTGGGTAGTAGTGGTTCACATAGGTGCGAACCCAGTTCTCGATTGCAGACCATATTTGGAGCCCATCAGTGGCATATGGGTAGTCTTCAATTAGGAGTTTTAGACCATGTGGTTGTGTTGGGTCAGGTACTGCCATACCCCTATATATAATGAATACAAGAGTTCCCATTATATTCATACACATCAAATGAAAGCAAACATAAATAGAAGCACATATAGTATAACATAGGGGTAAAAGTTAGCTATAGTTCCGTAAGTAGTGTACCTTAGCTTCTTCAATTAAATTCAATCATGTAGCTATATTGACCAATGTAGGATAAAATATTGTATCTTTTCCAAACAATTAAATTCAACTGTGGGGCTCATTAGCCAATACACTGTATGATTGAATTTAATTAGGAAACTTAAGGTACAACACATTAGGAACTGTGTCTAAATTTGTCCTATCACTCACATAAAGTAAGTAACTCATGAATACCTGCGGATGAGATCAGCAGGAAGGCTTTCCATGTCAAAGCGCCAGGAGCTTTTATATGCAGCAGCACTAATCTCCATAGCATATTGACCAGGTGTAAAGCAAGACTCAATAACACCATCAGCATTGACTAGAGTTTGCCGGGCCGAGGCATTGATTTGCATTGTATATCTCATGTGAGGATCTAAAAGCTTGAATATAGGGTGCATTGCACTCATTTGCCTATGTGCAGCTAGAATAAACGGTTCCATGCTTGCATGTGTACGCAACCTATACAAAATTAGCACACAATTGCATTACTTTCAATCACAAAAAAACTTATATATGATGATTCTAAAACAAATTTAGACAAATTGGTATGTCTTGTATAATTATAGTCTCAAAAACTCATACTTACCAATGGTTAACAAGTTGGTGTACCCCAGCATCATTGGAGCACACATGAGCCTTGGCAAGCTGCCACATCCAATTGGAAGTAGCATCAACAGCTGGTCTGACAACACGTTTAGAGCAAGAACTTGAACCTGATGGTGGAAGGCTAAGTTCTATAGCAATGGGCATAAGAGTCCCAAGAGAGGTCAAGAAAAATACGGTACGAGTTGCATAAGCTTTTCGGCCATCAAGGGCATTAATACGTTCAAGAAATGGAAGGTAAGCATCATGGTGATCCAATATAAACAGCTTGTTTTCCTCCAATGCCTGTCAAGAAAGAATGAAAAATATCAGCAATTTAAGAACAGAAATAAAGTCATGTACATTAGGACCTTGCATACATATACCATGATTAAAAACATGTACATTACTTAACAACAATATGATGTGGTTACCTGTTGTACAGTCATGCCATTGAGATAGCCCATAATGTGTTCTTCTTTGAGTGCAGACTCCTGAGGACCATAGATTTCAGGATCAAGCTTGGTCACAGGAGGGAACACTGTAAGCCTTTCAATACTAACTGGATTTATTCCTGCAATTGCTTGTCGGGCAAATTCATCATCTCGCAACCATGCAAACTTGTCCTCTGCACATGGGAAGTAAATGTAAGAAAAATAGTAAAGTTACTTAATACAGAGGTTTAAAAACTAACGTGACAATTAATGTGATTGGTGTCACTTCAACGACATAATAAATAAATGTATGAATTACCTTTTAATTGGTTTTCTGAACATAATAATAATGGATTTTGATTAACACATTTTAGCCATTATGACGTAATGCACTTTGCAAGTGAAAAAGATTCTTCTTGTTGGTGCCAAGGACAAATAATAAAGACTTAGTAGGCTAGTTGCATTTAAATATACAACAGCTAGCTCTAGAGGAGCCAGAATATTTCTTTTCATAATTCATTAGTCTGGCTTCCAACAGACAAGCCATTGAAGGAAAAACGACATGGTATGGGAGGTATAAAACTGAATAACCACTCCAACTTTTTTGGGTATCCAAAAAGGTTCAAATTATTAACAAATCTAGAAAATTATAGATAGTATACTCACTGGAAACTATCTTGGGGGTGTCAAATTTGGTAATTCCCCTATTGGATTCTTGGATATTGCTGACCACCTTTGGCAGTGGGAGCTGCTTTACGAGTTCATCTTTCAACCCCAATTCATGGAGGACACCTTCACTATAGAGGTTGTCAATGTCCAAAAATCCTTTGAACTCGTGGTTATTAGCCGAAATGCTGGCTTTCAAGGATGGGATTAAGTTGTGAAGCACTGCTTTAAGCCTCCCAGCAGAAACTGTGTCTTGCTTTGACTCCTCAAATTGTTCATCTCTAGGCACATACATTGGTAATGGCTTCTCAACCCTGCTTTCTGCATGCATATCTGTGGCACATGCAACATAAAGGTATTTAGGACCATTACAAAGAGTAGACAGAGAGGTTAATGAAATTACAATCTGACTTGAATTTAAAATGAGAGTAAATTTCATTTGACATAATTTGGTTTTGAAAATGATGTTTAGTTTTTATTTTTGTGTTTATATGTAATGTAAGCACCAAGCCTGTTCAATACAGTTCTATTGTATTGTCAAAAAAAATATAGAAAGCTTTAACTTTAATGTAGCACATTAGGCACTTACAGAAGCTATGAGTCTAGCTCCACACAAAAATTCACAACTTTGTTGTCAACTGTTGAGGTAGCATATTATGACTTGTACACTATAGAAGTGATGTTACACCCATCACAACTTGCTACCTCAATAAGTCTATAACATTGCTCAATTAAGAGAAGAAGATATTACACTCACCAGTATCAGTAGGAAGACGACCAGTGCGACACCGTCTAGGATATGGAATTTTTTCACCTCCAAGTGTTGGCCTAGCAAGATCAATTCCCTTGTCTGGATTTCCCAAATCATTGTACACATCAAAATCATATACCCTGTCAGATAATTTTCTGACTCCTTTGCCATCACCCCTTATATCTCTAAGCTCTTTCTCTCTTAATGATCTAAGCCCACCAGGCGTTTCATTTGGTAGATATGGCTGTTCAAATAATATAATCACAAAAGGGTGTTAAAGTCGAACTTACCAAAAAAAAAAATCATACAAAGGAAAAAAAATTCAGAGAGGAAAAGAGATGGTTATTTCATATTTGTTCTTAATTGTCACACATGTTCAACTTCCATCATATCTGGCTTATGAGTTATGATGGGCTTTTTATTGCCAAAAAAACAAACAAACAAATTTAATGCTCTCTTGGTAGTTAGTAGGCTCAGTTTTTAGACCCATAGCCCATTCCAGGAGTGGCCCATTAGCTACATACTGAATATTTTTTATTTGATCTACCAAACCAAAAAAAAAAATCCCACTTCAGACTTCCCCATAGAAAAGAGAAAAAAAAAATTGAATTCTTCTTCATACTCTATAGTTGGCATAGATCTTAAAACCAAATAAGGGCCCAAATCAACTATACCATGCGATACTTTCAAATTTAAAAAAAAAAATATATATATATATATATATTATTAGGTTGAACAGGGAAAAATATATTTTGATGGTAAGTAAAATTCAATAACAGCACGCTAGAGACTATTCTCTATTCAACTTCTTGGACCAAAGAAATTAGAGAAATATTCAACTTCTTATACTGTGCACTTGGAGGACCATGTCAACTACATCTAAACACTATAATTTTTACATATTGGCAAAGATTCAAAAGTTAAATATGGTATCACTAAGGGTGATGTTCCCGTGGCCATTGGGTTTACTCTTTAAGTAGTTTGTGGCGGAAATTCTAAGTTCGAATATCTAGCTATTATAGTAACACTCAAATAAGAAAATCGCTCGGTCAACCCACCTTTTTTTTCTTTTTCTTTTTTTTTTTTTATTTATTTATTTATTTTTTTTTTAAGTTATTGTGATTTTGACCTTTGTTGTTTTAAACAGTTGACTTGCTTTGTCAGATATTCAAAGAATCAACCAAAGAAAAAAAGAGACATTTTTTTAACCTTATTTGAGAAGAATATCCTCTTTTCTGGATGATCTTTCCTGGATTGCACCCATGAGTTGCAAGGGAAGTGGACTGGACCAAATGCAAATCCGTCAATGGTAATAGCCTCCAAAAAAAACTCCATCTGATGGTTGTTGCTCACTGTGATTGCTCCAGGCACACCAAAATTAGAGTTCAACATAAACTCAGCTGTGTAATTAACCCTCTCAGCTTTGACATTTGATTTCTTTGACCAGTCTTTTAGCACAGCCTCATTGCTTTTCCTTGGAGCCTTAGTTTCTTCAATACACAAAAATATAAACCAATTCAGTACTAAAATCGAAAAGAATATAGTACTAACACACATAATAACATCAACCCAATAAAGAACAAAGATTAAATTAATATGATTGTCAAATTGATCTCAACTTTGTGAACCTAAAAGAGGAAAAAAATTGAAAATCCCATTAGAGAATTAGATCCTTTATTCCAAAATTAGAGACAAAAGACTGAAATTTGAATTACCCAGAAGAAAAAATTTGAAGTGACAAAAAAAGTACTAGTCTTTTTAGACAGTAATATATATTGTCTGACACAACCAGAATAAGAAATAGGCTTACTTGGATCAATTTCAGTGCTGACTAGTTGCAGAACAATATTCCTCCCAATCTTATCAGTCAAAGAATCCAAATGCTTCACAATTTTATCTTTGAAGTCCTGCTTGTTCTTATTCTTCACTGTCACAACAGCTCTCACCTTAAACTTCTCTGCAGGCACAGACACAACAGGCACAGACTTCACCAAATCTTCACTCACAGCAGCCACCACAGGACCCTTCACAACCTTCCTCAAAGGCACTACTGCCCTCCTTTTCTCCAAATGTTTAACCAAAAACATGTTGTTGTTCTTACCATGATTCAGAAACACTTTTGTTGATGAAACAAACGAAGACCTCTCAATCATAGAACCACCCATGATTTCTTTTCCCATCGCCATCTTGTTTTTTCACTCCAAAAACAGTCTTTATGTGATTCTTTATCTCTCAAAAAAGCTCACTTTCTACTGTATTTGATCTGCCTTTCTGTTTTTTTGCAACACAAAAGAAAGTGGGTTTGTGGTGTTGGCT
Source organism: Quercus tomentella (assembly GCA_028535165.1). Classification (NCBI taxonomy): domain Eukaryota; kingdom Viridiplantae; phylum Streptophyta; class Magnoliopsida; order Fagales; family Fagaceae; genus Quercus; species Quercus tomentella. Next base: position 81,259,334 of record JAPQVY010000068.1, read on the forward strand.
TTGAACAACGAAGTGTATGTCTTGCTTTTTATTGCTTTATATGTACGGTCAAAGAAAGTGAGATATATATAAATGATGAAAAAATTAAAAAGTGGGTGTCACTGTCCTCGTACGTTTTTTCAAAAAACGTGCTTGCGAATCTCCTTCCTTTTTGTGGCATTTATTAACATCAATTTTTTACCAACTACTAAATATTAATAATTTTGTGTGTCAAAAAAATAATATTAATAATTTTTATCTTTCAAAAAAAAATATTAATAATTTGCAATATTAGTAAATGTCAAATTTTTTTGTCTTACAAACGGTCTCTTTTTAAAATATATATATATATATTTTAGAGTTCAGACCAATGACAATAATTCTAGAATCATACATTATTACACACTTTCTCCCAACACTCTTATGTGGTTAATTGTGAATGATGGATAGAAAGTTATGGAAAATGGTACAGTCAAGTTTGTGGTCTTAAGAATCACTTGACCAACTATGGCTGCTGAGAATCAAGTGAATTTCGGATTTCCAAGTAAAAGACGCGGTGTAGCGAAGCCAAGGAGAAGGTGGGCTTGATATGGTGAAAGGACAAGTGTCTTCTCCATCTTTTGCATAAATTACAACTCACTTTTTCTCTTCAATTCAAAGTATCCGTCTTGAAATTGCTTATCTCCCATAATTTATTTGCATAATGTTTATTAAAAGATATAATTTTTAAAAACCTTTATGTTAAATATGCTATAAAAAGCAGCAACAACAAAATTTATTTCAACAAAATTTAAAGCTAGATTACTTGCCAAAAAAAAAAAAAAACTGAGACAAAAAGAAAAATGTTAAGAAATAAACGTACACAAAGTCAGATAGGATTAAGAAACAATACTTTTGATCTTTTGTAATTAATGGATAATAAAAGTGATGTTAATAGTGAATGCTTGTAAAAGTGAAGATCAATTAGATAAAAGTGATTATGTTTCAATCACAATAGGTTAATAATTGTGATATTAAGATCTTTTTATTTTTTATTTTTTATTTTTTATTTTTAAGAAAGCTTCATTAGATTTCATTGAAATTTTAAAAAGAAATGGATAAATATGAGTGTAGGAGATATAAGATCTTTGATTTAGTTGAAGTGATTATTATTCACCAAGGTAGATAAAATATACAACATATATAGTTTATTGTATTTCACACTAATTAGCATAACTGTATGTGAAATATGGAAATAGACTTACGTTATAATTATAAAGTAAAATGATAGCAAATATAATCTTAAAATTTCTGTGACCTCAAACCTTAAAGGTGTGAGATAAAAACACTTAATGATATAACATAAAATTGTCTGTCTTATCTTGCTATAATAATCCATTATATCTTTAACGAACATTATTAGTTTAAATCTTATAATATCTTATAAAAAAGAGAAAAGAAAAATCAAATATATATCTAATGTTAAGTGATGAAAAGATGAGTAGTGAATGATGACTCTAGATGAAATTACTATTATCATTGCTTTTCAAAACCGAAGGTCCAAATCTAATACATTTATCTAGGATGACATAGTATCAAAATTCAAATATGCTGACAAATGAATAAATTTGATTCTAAGATTCGTCATTCCAAATTTCCAATTAAAGGGTTTTATATATTTTCTAAATTAAATTACATTGTACACTAATCTTATAATTGTTTACCACAACTCCATGATCAATTTCATGCATTTTATTTTGTAAAGATTAGATAATTAATTTAAAATAACCCAAATGTTTTGTGGTTCAATGGTATATCTTAGTTTATTTTTATGAGAGAAAAAAGTACGTTTAAATTTCCTATCCCCACTTAAACAAAAAAACAAAAACAGCAGCAAAAACTAGAAAGTACCCTTTAATCTTAAATGCAATCTTTGGCCATACTAATGACCATCCATGGCAATATCAAGTGTAGCATTGGAGCACTTTGATCAGTTGTCATTTCCATGGATTTACATACAGTTGAAGCTATTCAAAGGCAGCATAAAATCCACAGAACATTGAGTGGGCATGAAGCATCTAGATCTTCCAATTAGACTTACAATGATACAGGCAGATGGTAGTTTGATAGATATGAATATTTAGTCCCAAATGGATTTGATTCATGAGATACAACTTCAAAAAATTTAGAGGCGCCAAAATTTTCACATTTTTAAAGGTTAAAATGTAAATTGCACCATCAAGTTTGACTTAAATTTATTTTAGTCCTCTAACTTTACTTTCGTTCAATTGAGTCCTATAAGTTTCAAATTTATTTAAATTAGGTCTTTCATCCAATTTTGTTTAAAAAAAAATTCCACTAAAAAATATTTTTCTCACATGAAAGAAATTTATAAAATTAGTAAAAATATTTTATAGATTTTTATATAATTTTTTTCATTAGTTAATTGCATACTTAATGGCAATTTTTCAAATGAAATTGGGCGAAATGCCTAAATTGAATATATTTTAAACTTAAAGAACTCAATTGAATGAAAATAAAGTTAGAGAGTGCAATTTGCATTTTAGACTTCTTTTTTTTCTTTTTTCTTTTTTTTTTTTTTTTTTTTTTTTTTTTACAATTGTCGACATTATTTGTTTTAATTGATGCATAATAAAAAAGGTCATTTGTGAACCATGTAAGAGTGATGTTACTCCAAACACAATTTACCAACTTAACAAAATGTGAAAATGTTGTAAGAAATGCTATGTGGCTAGCAGGGCTCTAACACTTAGCAATAAGACCCTCGAAATTGTGTCATAATTAGAATAATTCTTGTTTTAACCTTATATTTAAGATGTTTTTTTTTTTTTTTTAAATTGCTATAAATAGAATACGCAGGAAAATTGATTATTCTAATGAAAAAATATAAAATATTTATGTGTAAGTAGTGTGATTAGTTAAGTGATCAAGTCTTATGGCAAAAATATATGGTTGGTATAATTGCATTTTCACACACTTTCTGATATCAACAAACCACTAAAAAGTTAATTCAGACTCAGATCAAGTTATTATCAAATCCTCCTATTTGTTTATAAGCAATGATTTTAATGTGGGAAATTAGTGTTACCCCAATTTTATGTATTTCAAGTATAATTATAGAATACTTCGAGAGTACCATAAATGCGTACTTTCTTATCTCACATAATAATAAATCACAATAATTAAATTCATGATGGACTCATAATTCATATGATACAAGAGACTATATATGTTAGTCCCAAAGGATTTTATAATTTTTCGTATTTCAGAATATATTGGTGGATTATAGACAAAGCGAAAGATAGAGAAAGGTACATACATAGACATAAAAACATTATAAAAATAAAATAAAATAAAAAAAATTTAAAGGTGAATAGGAATGTAATTGGCATAATAGTAACTGGAGGACAAGTTTTGTCGCATTTTTGGTAGTGGAAACTGGAAAGATAAAAATATGGAGCAAATTTTAAGCGTGCTGGAATTCATTTTGTAAGCCACCAGTTTGGTCATTGGTGGCCAAAAAGGTTCCATAAACAAGGACATTCCTCATTGCTTTTTCCAAAGTGGACTACTTTAAAGTTTAAAATGATAAAAGTGTCAAACTATTGCCTAAACTCAATTTTGTAAAGTAATCATCTATATATCTTTCCAACCAATTACGATTATTCTTTTTTTCTTTTCTTTCTTTCTTTTTTAGAATCAATTATTCGATCATTTCAATTAACATTTTGGCTGCATTTGTCTATTAATGGGTTCTAATCCATGCAATGAGGCAAGATGTGCAGTGAAATAAAATGACTTCTACATCTAACCAAATTGTGGGTTGCATCAAATTCAATTAGTGGCAAAGACTTACTCCCACATAGTTTGATTAGGATGTACGTTTGAATGTTTTGAAGTGTAACGCTAAACCGACTAAAACTATTGGTATAAGTTAGGTTGAGATTTGTTGTGGGAAAGTGTTACTCGTTTAATAAGGAATATATTTTCTTTTAAGTCAAGAGAACCTAAATCAAGTCAAATTAGAAATTTGGTCAATTTTTAACAAGATCAAGCTATAGATGAACTCACCTCTCCCTCATGTTGTATAAGCCTTTTAGGCATTGATCCCTTAGCAAGTAAAGATTATTATAGTCACCCTCAAATAGGATTTCCACAACTAGTCTTTTCCATACCATTTTTGCTTAACAAATAATAGGGGCGATTGGGAAGGAAATCAATGGCAATGATATGAGAAAATGAATTCTAATATATGGCCCAAGTCAATGACAAAAGTAAAACCTGAGAATACAGCTTAATGGAATTCAAAAACCATTGTAATACTGCCGTGAGAAATATGTCTTTTCATTTTGAGTTTCCATGCAACTTCATATCTTTTGCCACATTTTGGGACTGTTTGGTATATGAGTTTAAATATATGTTTTCAGTTTTTAAACAACATTTTTTCTTCCATACATATTTTCAAAAAATACAAATAACATTACTAAAACAATGTTACCAAACAGCCGATTTATTTCTTAGGCCTTTTGAAGATACATGCTCTACCTACAGCTAACTACTGTTTGATTCTTACATTTTGGTGTCCTTGTGTCCTACCATATGAATTGTCTTGGATTTTTCCAACCATAGGGGATGAACCTAATAGACTCTATGATTGATAATTACTTTCTTTATTATCTGGTTAAGACACTAACAATTTTTTTTATTTGGAATTTTAGTGTAAACAAAGTTCTTTATTTGATAACAAAAGTCTTTACCATTGAGATTTACTTAAAAAAATAATATTAATTTGTAAGATTTATATAATAAAATTTGCAGTATTCAAATATAGCGCGTGGGTCCAAATTTTATACTTTTTGAAGTCTTTCTTACAAAACTCAAGTGTGAAAAGTTGTCATGAGAGGAAGATGCATGGTTGGCATACAACACCAGACGTGCCTTGACTTCCTCTCATTTGTTAGAATAAAGAAATTGGCCCTTTTGATTAGGTAAGAGTAAGACTTTAATCTCTCAGTCAATTTAAAAACAAAAACGTGTAAATAATATACAAAGACTCAAAATGTCACAAATTGACCTTTGAGGTCGTATGCCATGTTGAATATTCAATTATTCAACATCTTAAATCTTCTTCTTCCTTCTTCCTTCTTCCTTCTTCTTCTTCTTCTTCTTCTTCTTTTATCTTCACCTATATAAAAAATATAGTAAATGTTCTCCCAAACAGAGACAGGGTCTTTGTCGAACAACATGTTTTGCTGTTGCTGAGCATTCGGTCTTTTTTTCTTTTTCTTTTTTTTTTTTTTTTGCTAAACTTTGGTCTTATTGACCAAAAGCTCACCGTTTTACCTGCTCCCAAATGAAGTATTTATTAAGTGAGCCAAAAACTCACCTTTTATATAGATTATTAGTTTTAAAGCTCGTGCATGGCACGTATAAGTCACTATTAGAAAAATATTTATTACAAACAATATTATGATCGTATCACATCTTCCTTTAATTCAAAACTAATTTTTTCTATGTAATTTAGAATGGAGATGGATTTTTTTTTTTAAAGACCAATAATTTATTCATAACAAAATTACTTTTAAAGAATTTGTCCCAAGTAGATGCTAAAAGTAAAATCAATAGTCTATAATCTAGATTTTCAAATAAATGAATATCATAATTTCTCTACCAAAACAAATTGAGTTGTCACTACAATTAGAATGAAGAAGAAGGAAATCAACCTTATATGTCAAAACAACCAAGCAAAAAGCCATACAAATCTTCATCTTATACATAGATTTAGAGGTAAGAGTGTAATTACAACCCCTATTAGTTTTGTTAGTGTATAATATATATTTTCCATATAAATTTATTCATCTCTTACTAAGCTGAACTCAAGGACCATTATTGTGTCTTTGATTTTAGCCTAATCAAGGATATTTGCCTCTAAAACTACTACCTTCAAAACACTAATATATATATATATATATATATATATAAATAAACTTTTCTATCTGATTCTCTGCAATCTTGGAAAGTAAAAGAAACTAACTTACATTCTTCACGTAAGATTTAAACCTCTCTGGTTTAGCTTCGCTGATCATAGTAGGGGATTTCTTTCTATCTTTCTTTCTCACATATCTCTTATTTTATTTTATTAGACTTACAAGGTTCTATATTATGGATGCAGTTATGAAGGAACTGTGGAGGAAGTTCCATCTTTCGGAAGAAGAAAAAGGGGTTTTGGCGGTGAGTTCTCAGGAGGTGGCTCTTTCTAAAGATCATGCTCAGTTTAGTATCTTGTTCAAACTCCAATCTACTAAGGATTTTAACAAGCGTTTAAATCTACTATCCAAAAACTTTGTCATGGTCTGCATGGAGTTACCATTAAAGAAGTGTGAAATAATCTTTTTCTAGCTATCTTTGTAAGAGAGGAAGATATGAAGGAGGTTCTTGACAAAAGCCCTTGGTCCTTTGATAGTAAGCTAATTCTTTTGAAACGTTTCCATGAGGACCTTAGCCTGGGTAATGTTTCTTTCCAATATTCCCCTTTTCTGGATTCGGGTTTTCAACATCCCTATTAAAAGTATGAATAAGGTTGTTGGCACTTGTATTGCGAAGGAGATTGGTATTCCACTTTTGGTTGATGCTCCGAAGAGTGGCCTTGCTTGGGGTCCTTTTCTTCTGATTTAGGTCGATATTGACATCACAAAACCTCTAATGAGGGGATGATGTCGCGGAAGCTACAAAAAAATAAACATGTTGCTTCCTAAAAGAAGAAAAAAAAAAATGAAAACCTCGAATCCATAAGAGGGTCCCTTGAATCGACAATGTGATAAGGTCTTGGAATCCACTAGAGAGAAATAGAAAAAGTTTATATTTTTATAAATCTCAAAAAAAAAAAAAAAATGAATTGCCTTGGAGACTACAATATGTTTAAATAGTAAAAGAAACCCTAGGATGGCTAGGGCAATTCCCAAAAATCCTAATTCGCGCTAATCACGTAATTAGGTGGCAAAATAGTGATTTTTGCCAAAAATAGCAAAATTGAGATAATTACAAAAATTGAAAATATTGTCTCTAAGGGACGTCTCAAAACAGACGAAGCCTTATTCTGACTTTTAAACTAAAAGTTATTAAGAAAAAACAAATATTACTATAAATAGCAAAAACACTATTTTCAAGTCTGGATTAGAATGTCGTTTCCCTTCAACCTGCCAAAATTTCATGCAATTCCGGCCTGTCATCCTGATGGCCTCTAATAGCACCTCCCCTTGATCTTACGTTGTGACTTCTAGCGCCCCTGCTGTTACAGGAAGGCATGTGTTGTTTGTTATACAACTAGGGAAAAACGATTCATATTGAAGATATGGAAGAAGGTTGGGTCTTTTTTAAGTATGGCAGGTTACCAACATTTTTCTATTGGTGTGGTATACTAGGTCATCAAGATCGGGAATGTTAGCGGATAAATAAAGGATGCCTCGACACGGATGAGGATGAGTTTCAATTTAGTCCATGGCTGCGCATTATAGCTCCAAAAATCAATTAGAAAAAAGGAAGTCCCAGCCAACCAAGTTCTAGTGATGATGAAGAACAGGTTAGTTCAGCCACTGAGGGGGAAGAGAATATTGATGGACCTTCTAAACTCCATCAATAGCAGTTTCATATTCCGATGGCCGGTGAATCTATTGTGAAGATATGCAGACAATAGCTGGATGACTCAAGACATTCAGAGCATAAAATTTTCAATTTTCCTGATCTTGTTGAAATTTCAAATTTTGAATGCGATAGAGTTGCATCCGAATCCACATCTTCAAAAAACCATATTCTCACGTTAGTTCAAGTTTCAAAATCTCAAGAAAATCTATCAGCTAGTAGTTTGGTGGATTGCAATGACTCTGGGCAACAACTTGATAAGCTTGATCCTATTTTTAAGGAGTGTATTTTAAATATGACTCTTCCAACAATTGATAAGTTAGATAGGTGTCAATTTCTAAATACTAATCAACAACTGGTAGGTGGGAAGGATAAGGCAATGGATAACAAAAATTTGAATGAGGGATATTTGAAGGTGGATATGGAGATGGAGATGGAGATAATTCTCATGAGGATTTGCCAGGTCAAAAAAAATAGTCTCTTCGATCATGGAAACGCATCTTACGGAGCTCCAGTAATCACGCTTCACCTAATGACTCATCTTGTCTTCAACACTCAGCTAATTAAACGTACGTCTTCAGAGTATTTTTCTCTAGAGTCTCACGTTCATAAGAGACATATTCTTAGTACTGATAGTCTAAGTGTATCTCAGTCTTTTGTTAGGGGTACTCTTCCACCCCCTCCTCCTCCTCCATGAAGATTTTAAGTCTTAACTACCAAGGGCTTGGGATCCCAAAGATGGTACAAGAATCTCATTGTCTGGTGAGTGAAAAAAGGTCCCAAAGTTTCTTTGTCTTCTAAAACCCAACTAGACATAATAGGCTTTGCTGGATTAAAGACTCTTCCCCATATGATATTGATGCTTTGGTAAATCAAGAGGTTGTTGTTTGGCACTTTACTAGTTTTCTATGTGCATCATCTATCAAATTCAATACACAAGTGAAGGAGAATTTGAACCCACTTTGTACTGCAGCTTTAGTGATGAGGATAACCTTGTAATTTTGTCAAAATAATTGCTTTCCTAAAGTCACTGTGGAAAGTAATTTTCTGAACTCGTTGATTTTCTAAATAATAATAGAATCTGCTCTCTTGAGGTTGCTTGGATCTTTGAAGACATTAAACTTATTAGTGATATTTTTTTTTCTCTCTCTTTCTTTTATTAGCATTCATTTACGATGTAATCGTGCTGCTCTAACCTTGCCTAGTGTCGTAAAAGAAAAAGAAGAGGTCATTATTTGATTAGAAGAATGTCATTCTTTTCTCTTCCCCATTGTACAACATGATTCTATATAAATAATAAAGTCTACTCTCATTTTTGCCTATGTAATTAGTCAACTACAAGGTCATTATAATACACTGTTAAACACTGATATTTGTTTTCTCTTAACATGATATTCTACAATCTCTCCTTTGCCAATAGCTCCGCCTCTCTCTGCCATGCCACTGGCGTTTGTAGCAAAACTTTCATGCTTTCTCATCATCATTGATCTCGTTTTCTCCACAACTAATCGCATAGGTTAGTTTGTCCCTCAAGATCGATCTGTAGACTCAAAACTAGTAGATTTCGAGCACCCACGCGCTCTCACATGACATTTATAGGTTCTGTGATTCATCATCTACACACCCACATGCTTTCAAATCTATTCAAGTGCTGGTACTGCCTCTCTATGTTCCACACATGCTTTCACATGCCAGCCCATCATTGTCTACCACATGCCACCCTACCAAAGTGTCACGTGAACCTTAATCTGAAGGCATTGTCAGGACAACGCTATATCATCCGCAACGTCAATTGACGCCATGTCAATTATCTATGCCATGTGTTAGCTAACACCAATCGATTCCATAAGCGGTGCCGATTCGCGTTATTTGTAATTTTTAGTTGCAATCAATTTGCCACAACTCAACTCTCTCTCTCTCTCAACCAATCATTATGCCATGAACGCATCTCAATTTCCAATAGGGTGTCAATGACATATTTTAGTACAACAAAAGAATTGCTTTTGCTTATGTGCACCTGATCACCATTGGGTCAATTGGTCAAAATAAATTTTGACGAGGCAACCTTCGCTGAAGACAACACCGCTAGACTTGGAGTGGTCATCCGAAATGATGAAGGCCTTGTCATGGCTTCTTTATCCCAACAAATCCCCATGCCATCCACTATTTTTAAGGTGGAAGTCTCGGAAGCAAGGAGAGCATTGGAACTAGTTTTGGAACTTGGTTTTGATCGCATTGTCTTGAAGGGAGACTCGAAGATTCTTTTCAAAGCACTGAAGAATGGTAGCAGCAACCGAGCACATTATGGTCATCTTACAACAGATATACATTTCCTTATTTTAAACTTCTCAACTTTTAAATTATTTATTGTTCACAGACGCTATAATAAGCTAGCTCATTCCCTAGTGAGAAGAGGGTATATCCCCCCTTATATGTCCCTCTGGATGGAAGAAATACAATTGATTTCACTGACCTACCTTAATAATACGCATTGAACTTTTTCTCAAGAAAAAAGAAGTCTTCCAATAAACTAAGCACGTGACTTGGACATGCCACCAACATTAGGTTTTAATAATGATATATTCCATGTTGAATATGCTTGTATAAATACGGAAGAGGGAAGCATAAAATAGGAACACAAGAACACGAGAGTTACGTGGTTCAACCTAACGACCTATGTCCATAGAGGAAACTCTAAAGGGTTACATCTTTAATATATTAGAGTGTAATACAAATTATGTGTTACAATGAACCATAATATGGGTATATATAATAGACTAAACCCTAAACTAATAGACTTCTAGTACAAGTAAGAGATTTGGCTTGCACTCAAAGTAGTATCAAGTTTGGGTCTATGCTAATGGGCTAATATATCTCTAACAAAAAGAAAACTTCTCTTACATGAAGTAGAAGAAACAAAATTGCCTAAATGCAAGCAAACTTTGTTTGTTTAGGACCATAGAAATCGAGGAAAACCATGGAATATTTTTAATATCTTATATTTGACCACCAACTACTAGAATTCGAGGGAAAACCATGGAACATGTCTAATATCTTATGTTTTTCCGCCAGCTATTAACTTTTGAGTGTCGTAGCTATTTACAAATCCCATTAGTTTTGACCCCCCAAAAAAAAAGGTACAAAAGAAAATAATATAAGTGAAGGGTTCACATAGTTTGACAAAATTTTTTGATTAGGTCAAACTCAAAAAGAATATGAAAGTTAAATTCTTGATTTATTATATGTTTTTGTTCAACCTTTTACTGAAGTTGTGTATTTGAATAGGAATTTTGTTCCATACGTAGCTAGCTATGGAAGAGGTGCTATGGCTATTCTTAGTTTAAAGGAGGGAATGGAAAAAAGATCTTTAAAATAATAATAATAATATTTTGGTACTTTTGGATAAAGGAATTACTATTTGAATGCAATAATGCTCGTTTATCAGGGCTTTTCTTAGAAAATTTGAAAATTGAGTCTACTTTGGCCCATAGGTCTATCCTTGTTGAATTGCTATCCAAGGACCATCAAAAACTTATGGACCAAGCCCCATATGGTGAGTGCAATTCTTAGTGTGGACCTTACCTTGGACTTGCAAAAGCTACATTCAAATACTCAAGTCTAATAATGGACCAAAAGAATAAAAACACAACAAACTTTCCAATCCTTAAAATAAAATGAACTTTATTTATTTAACCAATGAGCTTTATAGCATATAAGTTATCAGAGACTACAAAGTGCACATGAGATGGTACGTGCAAAGACTTGCATCTAGACACAGTCATGTGCAACTCCAAAAATCTAATACACTATTATATACCTATATTGAAAAATGTGACCAACTAAAGTGAGTCTAAATTTCCTTCATATTGACACACTATTTGGTACCCCTCTACATGTTACACCAGGTCCTGAGCTAGGTGCAAGTAGCTCATATGGTAACACACCAGCCCCACATCGATTCCTCAAGCTTGTATCAAGGTTCTTCCTATCAATCTCCTTCTCTATCCGTCTAATCTCCGCAGAGAACTCGTAAAATGCATCGACAATTTCAGTGTCACCAGTCCAAATTGATGGCTGTGTTCTCTCCCCTAGGTACTCCTCATCAGGGGAGTGTGTTGAAAGTGTATCAACCACAGCCATGAACTTTGTAGATTGTAATACACCAGGCAATGCTGAGAGGAAATACTTTTGTGGGTCAGCTAGGAAAATAGCATACTCAGGGTCATTTTCATCAGGTATCAATCTTCTCATTAGGGGTGGACGGTTTGGTACATATCCACCATATGGGTACTGACCAAAATTAAGTGCAGCATGTTGTGCTGAAGCTAGCCAAATAAGGGTTGTGAGGACTGAGACTAGATTATCAACATTATCCAACGTGGGCCACCAGCTTTCCTTGCTTAGATCACTGTGACCCACATTAACGGACTCATAGTACCAATCTTGTAGCTCTCTGTCATTGCAAATTCGGCTTGAATTTGGGTAGTAGCGGTTCACATAGGTCCGGACCCAGTTCTCAATTGCAGCCCAGATTTGGAGCCCATCAGTGGCATATGGGTAGTCTTCAATTAGGAGCTTTAGACCATGAGGTTGTGTTGGGTCAGGTACTGCCATACCCCTATATAATCAATACAAGAGTTTCCAATTAGATTCATACACATCAAATGAAGCAAACATTTAGTTGGGGAGCCTAAAGTTTAACATATAAGGAACTGTGTTTAAATTTTCTCCAAACTATCACATAAACTCAGTAACTCAACTATACCTGCGAATGAGATCAGCAGGAAGGCTTTCCATGTCAAATCTCCAAGAGCTTTTATATGCAGCAGCACTAATCTCCATAGCATAGCGACCAGGAGTGAAGCAAGACTCAATAACACCATCAGCATTGATTAGACTTTGGCGGGCCAAGCCATTGATCTCCAACGTGTATCTCATGTGAGGGTCTAAAAGCTTGAATATAGGGTGCATTGCACTCATTTGCCTATGTGCAGCTAGTATAAATGGTTCCAAGCTCGCATGTGTACGCAACCTATATATAATTAGCACACCATTGCGTTAATTTTAGTCAACCAAAAACAAATATAATGATTCTAAAACATTATTACACAAATTGATCTATAGTATAATCATAATCATAAAGTCAAGCTTACCAATGGTTAACAAGTTGGTGCACCCCTGCATCATTGGAGCACACATGAGCCTTGGCAAGCTGCCACATCCAATTGGTAGTAGCATCAACAGCTGGTGTGACTACGCGTTTGGACCGAGAACTTGGTCCTGATAGTGGAAGGGAAAGTTCTATAGCCACAGGCTTAAGAGTCCCAAGATAGGTCAAGAAAAATATGGTACGAGTTGCATAAGCTTTTCTGCCATCAAGGGCATTAATCCGATCGAGAAATGGAAGGTAAGCATCATGGTGATCCAATATAAACAGTTTATTTTCCTCCAATGCCTATCAAAGAAAGAAAGAAAGAAAGAAATATATCAGCATTTTAAGAATAGAAACTGATTAAGTCATGTAGATTTAGGACCTTGCATACATAAATACCATGATTAAAAACAAGTAAATTACCTGTTGTACAGTCATGCCATTGAGATGGCCCAAAATGTGTTCTTCTTTGAGTGCAGACTCCTGGGGACCATAGATTTCAGGATCAAGCTTGCTCACTGGAGGGAACACCGTAAGCCTCTCAATACTAACTGGATTTATTCCTGCAATTGCTTGACGGGCAAATTCATCATCTCGCAACCATGCAAACCTGTCCTCTGCACAAGGGAATTAAATGTAAGAAAAATACTAAAGTTATTACCAGTTTTAATATAAAGGTTTACAAACTAACATAACAATGAATGTGATTGGTGTCACTTAAACAACATAATAAATAAATGTATGAATTACTTTGTAATTAGTTTTCTATACATAATAATAATGGCTTGTGATTAACTCATTATGGCTATTGTTCCCAACGTGTGAAATGTCTATAATTATAATGCACTTTACAATAGAAAAAGATTCTTCTTGTTGGTGACAAGTACAAGTAATAAAGACTCAGTTCGCTCGTTGCATTTAAACATACAATAGCTAGAGCTGGAGGAGCCAGAATATTTCATTTCATAATTCAATAGTCTGGCTTCCAACAGACAAGTCATTGAAGGAAAAATGACATGGTATGGGAGGTATAAAATAATAAAATTGAATAAAAACTCCTATATTTTTGGGTATCCAAAAAGTTTCAAATTAATACGAAACATAGAAAGTTATAGATAATATACTCACTTGAAAGTATTTTGGGGGTGTCATATTTAATAATTCCCCGATTGGATTCGTTGATATTGCAGACAAACTTTGGCAATGGAAGCTTCTTTAGGAGTTCATCTTGCAACCCTAATTTAAGGAGGACACCTTCACTATAGAGGTTTTCGATGTCTGAAAATCCTTTGAACTCATGGTTATTAGCTGAAATGCTGGCCTTCAAGGATGGGATTAAGTTGTGAAGCACTGCTTTAAGCCTCCCAGCAGAAAATGTGTCCTGCTTTGACTCCTCAAATTGTTCATCTCTAGGCACGTACGTTGGCAATGGCTTCTCAACCCTACTCTCTGCATGCAAATCTGTGGCACATTCAACATAAAGGTATTTTAGACCATTACCAAAAAAAAAAAAAAAAAACCTAAGTATCAAGCCTAATCAATACAGTTCTATTGTATTGTCAATATGATAAAACCAATCACAACTTCCTACCTCGTGAAAAAAGTGGAATTTGTTGTGTCTCTAACATTGCTCAATTAAGAAAAAAATGATAGAACACTCACCAGTATCAGTAGGAAGGCGGCCAGTGCGACACCGTCTAGGATATGGAATTTTTTCACCTCCAAGTTTTGGCCTAGCAAGATCAATTCCCTTATCTGGATTGCCCAAATCATTGTACACATCAAAGTCATATATGCGGTCAGATAATTTTCTGACTCCTGTGCCATCTCCCCTTATTTCTTTAAGTTCTTTCTCTCTTAATGATCTAAGCCCAACAGGCGTTTCATTTGGTAGATATGGCTGTTCAAATAAAATAGTCACAAAAGAATGTTAATCTTGAACTAAAAACAAAAAATAAAAAAATCATACTAAGTAAAAAATATCAGAGGGAAAAGGGATGGTAAGTTCATATTTGTTGTTGTCACACAGGTTCCACTTATATCACTTATGTCATATGAATTATGATGGGCTTTTTATGCCCAAAAAAACAAATAAATCTAATGCTCTCTTGGTACTTAGGCTCAAATTTTGGATCCATGGCCCATTCCAGGAGTGGCCCATCAATTACACAAATAGACTGAATATTTTGGATTTAATCCACCAAAACAAAAAATATAGAATCCCAATTTAGACCTTTCATTTAAAAAAATTAAAAAATAAAAACAAAATAATAATAATAAAATAAGGGCCCAATCAACTCTACCATGCAATAATCTTTTGAAAATTAGTTTCTTTTTTTGGAGGAGGAGCAGGTAAAAATGTATTTTGATGGTAAGTGAAATTCAACAACAGCCAGCTATAAAGCATAGAATATTCTTTATTCAACTTCCTGGACCAAAGAAAATTAGAGAAAAATATTCAACATTTTATTCCAAGCAAAGATTCAAGTTAATATGGTTTTGACATTCTTTGTTTTAACCAGTTGACTTGCATGGTCAGAGATTTAAAGAATCAATCAAAGAAAAAAAGATACTTTTTTTTTTTTACCTTATTTGTGAAGAATATCCTCTTTCCTGAATGGTCTTTGCTGGATTGCACCCATGAATTGCAGGGGAAGTGGACTGGACCACATGCAAATCCTTCAATGGTTATAGTCTCCAAAAAAAACTCCATCTGATGCTTGTTGCTCACTGTGATTGCTCCAGGCACACCAAAATTAGAGTTCACCATAAACTCAGCTATGTAATTGACCCTTTCAGCTTTGACATTTGATTTCTTTGACCAGTCTTTTAACACAGCCTCATTGCTTTTCTTTGGAACCTTAGTTTCTATATCACATTAAAATATAAACCGATTCAGTAAGAGTGTAAGACACACAATGACATCAACCAAAGAAAGAAGAAAGGTTAAATTAATATGATTGTCAGATTGATCTCAACTTTAAGGAACCAAAAGAGGAAAAATATTGAAACCCCATTAGAGAATTAGATCCTTTATTCCAAAATTAGAGATAAAAGACTGAAATTGAAGAATGAATTGTAAGTGGAAAAAATTTAATGGTCTTTTTTTTTTTTTGGTTGCAAAACTACTTATAAATATATTGTCTGACACACCCAGAAGAAGAAATACTAAAATAGGCTTACTTGGATCAATTTCTGTGCTGACAAGTTGCAGAACAATATTCCTTCCAATCTTGTCAGTGAAAGCATCCAAATGCTTCGCAATTTTATCTTTAAACTCCTCCTTGTTCTTATTCTTCACTGTGACCACAGCTCTCACCTTGAACTTCTCTGCTTTCTCTGCAGGCACAGACACAATAGGCAAAGCTTTGACCAAATCTTCACTCACAGCAGCCACCACAGGATGCTTCACAACCTTCCTCAAAGGCACCAATACCCTCCTTTTCTGCAAAGGTTTAACCAAGAACATGTTGTTGTTGTTCTTACCATGATTCAAAAACACTTTTGTTGATGAAACAAATGAAGACCTCTCAATTATAGAACAACCCATGATTTCTTTTCCCATTGCCATCTTATTTTCTTCACAACAAAAACACAGTAGTTTTTATGTGACTCTCTCTATCTCTCTCTCTCTCTCTCAAAAATAAAAAAGCTCTCTTTCTACAATCTACAGTTTGCTTTGCCTTTCAGCTTTTTTTGTTGCAACAGTGAGAGTAAGTTGGTTTGTGTTGTTTTTGGCTATGAACAGCAAAGGGAATCTCTTGCCTTTATATAAAAATAGTGGAAGAAAGTGTGTGATTTATATCAATGATGAGAAAAGCAAAAAGTGGGTGTTTATGGATCTCACCGTCCACGCACACGTTTTTCAAAATTTGAGCTTGTGAATCTCACTTTGTTTTTAGTTTTGCCTTGTGTTTCTTTTCTTTTCTTTTATGAGCTTTTGCTTTCGATATTTATAGGAAAAAGGCAAAGTTTCTATATATAAGAGTTCTGACCAATTATGGCTGCTAAAGAGTCAAAACGAGTTTGGGATTTTCCGAGTAAAAGACGCGGTGCAGGGAAGCCAAGGAGAAAGTGTGGTGGAGGACTAGTTTAAAGGACAATTTTCTCCTTTATCTCTCTTGCGTAAATTACATGGAAAACCTTATCCCTATGCATTCCAAACTTGGATAGGATTAGGAAACAATATCAATTTATGGATAATAAAAAGGACTGGATGCATGTAATAAAAGTGAAGATAAAAAGTAAAAGTAATCTTTCTATTTAAAAAAAAAAAAAAAATGTGATGTTGTTCTAATTAGAGCAGATCAATATTTGTAATATTAGGATATTTATTTAAGGAATAATAAAAAAATCATACGATCAATTTATGTGTTTATGTTTAGTCAGATGATTTATCTTTGGATACCTCCGACTGTGTGTAGTCTGGTTTCTCAAAAAATAAAAAATAAAAATCTTTGGATGATAGTAAATTGAATCTTGAAATTTTGATGGCCTCAAAAAGTTCAAAGTGTGAGATAAAAATTAAAATGCACTTAACAATATAACACGTTGTATGTCATACCTTAGTCTTACTGCAATAATCTATCATATTTCTAAGAACGTCATAGGTTCAAATCTCATTCTATCCTGGATTCAAAAAAAAAAAAAAAAAATCTCATCCTATCCTAATATATATATATATATATATATATATATGTGTGTGTAAAAATCAATCAAGCCTCTAATGTTAATGTTAGGTGATGAAGAGATGAATAGTGCTTGACGGCTCTAGGTTAAATTACTATTATCATTGCTTTTCAAAACTCAAGGTCCAATCTAATACATTTATCTAGGATGATGAAATACTAAAGGAATTCGAATTTGCTGACAGATGAATAATTTTGATTCCAGGATTCGTCATTCCAATTAAAGGGGTTTAAAAATAGAATAAAAAATAAATAAAAAACTCTTTTCTAAAGTAAATTACATAGTACAATACTCTTATAATTGTTTACCACAACCCAATGATCAATTTCATGCATTTATCTAAAGATTAAGTAATTTGGACTTTATGAAAAAAATATATAATAAAATAACCAAATGCTTTGTGATTCAAATCCAATAGCATTTCTCAATTTATTTTTATACGAAGAATTTAGGTTTAAATTTCCTATCCTCATTTATTATAAACACAAAATTAAAAATAAATAAACATAAACTACAAAGTACCTATTCCTATCATTGTTTCCCAAAGCCCTATAGTCAATCTATGCATTTATCTAGAATCCTACACATACAATAATCTATAATTTTAGGAAAATCTTCATAATCTAATCCCTATGTGCTGTGGAATGAGTAATTTAATGGACAATTAGTGCGTATATATACATTAAACATTGGTGAAACCCAAGTTATTTGGTTGTGTACAGGAATTTAAATGAAGGAATAATAAATTTTGCAATCAAGCTAAGCAAGTGGGTTATGAAAGTCCTTCTCATTCTTATAAAGAAAAAATATCTTGTAATTTTGTGATACTGTGTTGGTGTCTATGCCCTTTAATCTTAAATGCAAACTTGGCTATAGTAATGAATACATATCAAGTGTAGTATTGCTGTATTGGAGCAGTTTGAGCAAATTGTCACTTTCATTTACATACAGTTGAAGTTATTTAAATGCTTCATAAAATCCACACAAAACTGATTGGGCATGAAGCTTCTACATCTTCCAATTTGGCCCACAATGATCAAGCTAAGGTAGATGGTAGTTTGGTAGATATGAATATTTAATTTCAAATAGATTTGATTACATCTTGATCTTGAGCACAAAATTTTCCACAGCCGCCTCTTTTCTTTTTCCTCAGTTTGATATATAATAAAAGAGTATCAATAATAATCTCATATAAAAAACGTTACTCTAATCACATTTACAATCTTTACAAATTATAAATAATATGAAAAATATGTTCCGTACCTAACCTTTTTTTTTTTTTTTTTTTTGAGGGGGATGTTCCGTACCTAACATTGCTCTAAAACCTTAGCAAGAGGGCCGTCAAAACTCTATCTTATCATTAGGGCTTGTAAAATAATTGACTCATTCTTATCTTAACCTCATTTTAAAGGTGTTTTGAAAAAATTGCTATTAATAAAATATGCAAGAAAATTTATTACACTAATAAAAAAAATATTTATGTGTCGATAATGTAATTAATTTAATATATTCATGTGTAGATAATGCAAAAAAAAAAAATATATATATATATATTCATGTGTACATCCTATATGCTTTTTTTGGCAAGAATTTTAGTGTGTGAAATTAGTGTTAATGTTAAACCCTAATTTTATGTATTCCAATTTTCAAAAAGTATACCTGGTGGGTTATAGAAAATGGCAAAATAGAGAGGTACACATATATTACATCTATAAAAAAAAGGTTTGGATGTGGATGTAATTGGCATAATCTAGTAAGTGGAGGACACGGGTTTTGTCACATCTTGTAGTGGAAAGGTAAAAATATTATGCAAATTTAAAGCGTGCTGAATTCTTTTTGCAAGCAAAAAAAAAAAAAAAAGAATTGATACAAACAATTTCACAAATTTTTGTCACAATTTTAATATAGTAAATTATGAGTTATTGTGTACCGCTTATACAGAAGCTCATAATTTTTTCTTTAACACATATTATGACATAATCACAATTGTAATAAAGTAATTGTGAAATTATTTACCGTCTTATATTGAAAAAATAAAAAGTCCCTAAAGCTTACATCATATTATGTTATCATAGCTCAAATGCCGCCAATTTGATGGCCATAAAAAGTTCCTTAAACAAGAGCATCCATCTTTGCTTTTTCAAAAGTGGACTACTTTAAAGTAATACATACAAGTTAAACTATTGCCTAAACTCAATTTTGTAAAGAAGTTTGATTTACATCAAAAAGCCATCATCTATATATCTTTCCAACCACAACCAATTACAACAATTCCATCTTTTTTTCTTTTTTTAATATCAATTATTGGATCATTTCAAGTAACACTTTGGGTGCATTTGGCTATTAATGGGTTCTAATCCATGCAATGAGGCAATGAAGTGAAACAAGAGACGTACAGAACTACAAAATGACTCCAACAACTATACCAATTTTGTGGGTTGTGTATTTATTTGGGACCGACCTTACTTAATATGTTGCTTTCATACTGATATATTAGATAAACTCAATTAGTCCTTAATTAGGTTTGTTAGCTTAGCATATTGGATAGTGACCACCAAAATTTTCTTGAATAGAGGCAATTAGGACCACCTAGAATGAGTAGTTTCTGTGGCAAATACTTATTCCCACATGGTTTGATTATAGGGTCTAATGTACTATGTTTGAACTTTAATTTGCAGTGTGTAATGTTGGTTCACTTTAAGATACCAACTAATTGACGCTGTTGAAACTAGCTAGTTAGGTTGAGATCTCTGTTGTGGAACTAAAAAAAAAAAACCCTAACCAAGTCAAATTAAGAATTTGAAACAATTTCAGAATTTCTAACAAGATCAAATTATGGATGAACCCACCCAAGAGAGAGACGACTGTCCGTCGTATTGTATAGGCCTTTTAATCATTGATCTCTTAGCGAGTACGGATTATTAGAGTCACCGTCAAATAGGGTTTCCACAACTAGCCATGATCTCCTTACCCATCTTTGCTTGACAAAAAAAAGGGACAATTGGGACGGAAATCAATGGCATTGATATAAGAAAATGAATTCAGACAAAGGGTCCCATGCTTGCCTAGGACTAGTTGGCCAAATCCTGACCACACCCAAAAAAAAAATAAAAAATAAAAAGGTTGAACTTAGGGGCAGTCTAGAAAAGCCGGAGAAATAGTCAATAGCAGATTTTTAGTATTATCAGTATTTATTTATTTTTGGATATATAAGTCTATAGCAAAAAGTTTGATTAAATGACAAAGTAAAGAAAACCAATCTTAACAAATTAATTTTTCAGAGATTTGTTATTAAAAAAAAAATGGAATCACATAAATTCTTGCAAATTTGGACCATCCATATTTCCCAGACAATTTGACACTTGAACAAGAGCATAATGCACTATTGAAATAAGATTTTGTATGCTTAATTGGCTATATTATAGTATAAAGTATGAATAGAAGTTTTGCAAAGTCAATGATAAGAGTAAAAGTTTTAAGTATAATCAAATTTCCTCTTCATTGCATGTCTGTTTGTCTCTATAAAACTAATAAATTAATAAAATTAATTCATGGAGTTCAAAAATCATCCTAACACTGCCATGAGAAAATGCCTTCATTTTAAGTTTCCATTTCCATATCTTGTCAAGTTTCATTAAATAGGCCATGTGAAGGTAAATGCACTACCTATTAATAAGTATTGTGTTCTTTCCTGCATGTTAGAGTCCTACCAAATGCATGTTGGCAGCTCCAGGGATTTTTTTAGGGAATTCATTAAAAAAATTTAATAAAAAAAAAATTGAATATATCAAGTTACCAACAAAAAAAAAATTAATATATGAAGTTTTACAATTTCCTTCTACAAGTATTCAAATTTTGAATTATGAGTATTTATTACCAATGTAGGTAGGTATGAGCCTATAATCATTTTATTTTGTTAAGTTTATCTAACATTTTTTATTTTTATGCAGTTTTTATTATCTATTTGTTATTGTTTTTATAAAAATATTTTAAACTAAATAACTAAACTAAACTCATTGGTTTTGTATTAATTATTGACGCACACAACCACACTCATTCATACATAAAATTATACACTAGTGTCTACTTAACCAGTCATATGCTTGGACAATCACTAACTTTACAATTTTTTTTCTTAAATTTTACTAACTTTATAACAAAAAGTTATTATAACATGATAACAATACACACACATGTAACAAACCATCTCTATTTCCTAATTATTAAATTATATAAATTTATATTGTACACACAAACATCCACACACATCATAATTCACACAAATAACATTATAACAAAAATTAATGCACACAATCAATATTAGACACACTCACACACATAATATAAATTTATAAAAAATAGTGACACTTACAATTCACAAACACTTACTCTTTATTCTTAGAGTTGGAAATACTTATAATAAAGGTGTGCAAAATTTAAGTCAGGGTGTGCAAAAATACTTTTAAGAAAAAAATTATAGTATTAAACTATAAAAAAATAAAAAAATAAATAGTTTATATATATATATATATATATATATATATATTTTTGGAAGTCAGGGGGTTGAACCCCCTAAGAATAATGTAGAGCCGCCCCTCAAATTCGTAAGATTTATGTAGTATAATTTATTTGTATCTCTTCAGATATATATGTATATATATATATATATATATATATATATATATATATATATATATAATATCCCATTCTAAGTATACTTTAACTCTTAACAAAAATCCCTTGTGAAATGTTCTCATGTGATGACGATGCCTGTACCAACCAGCAACAACGCCAGACATGCCTTGACTTCTTCTCATTCGTAAGAATAAAGAAATTGGACTTTTTGATTAGGTAAAACATAGTCATTAATCACTTAGTCAACCTCCAGTATTCAATAGAATTTTACAAACAAAAATGCGAAAAATACTCAAAGACTACTCAAAAAAATGTCACTGATTACTCAATATTGGTCTTTGAGGTCTTTCACTCTTTTGCCACGTTGAATATTCAACTATCTTGCACATCAAAATTTGAATAAAATAAAGCTTCCCTACCTTGAAGAAGAAGAAACAAGTTTGCCTAAATACAAGCAAATTAAAATTGGTACATTAGGACCATAGAAATTGAGGGAAACCGTGGAACTTTTCTAATTAATATCTTATATTTGACTACCCAACTATTAACATTTTGAGTGTCGTATCTAGCTATTGACCATCCCCATTGGTCTTGACCCCAAATAAAAAGTTACAAAAGAAAATAATGCAATTGGAGAGTTCACATGGTTTGACAAATATTTCTTGATTAGGTCAAACTCAAAAACAATATGAAAGTGAATTTCTTTATATTCTTAATTGATTATATGTTTTTTTTTTTCCAACCTTTAAGGCTTTAACTGAGGTTGAGTATTTGATTTATTCTTGATTTCTCTCTTTAATTTCTGTCTCTTTCAATCCATCATTTTAAATTAAACACACCAGAAGATTATTTGTTGATCTATTAATTAATGAATGTCGGGAAAGCTCCCCTGTATTTATTTACTATAACACTATTGTTTAGCTCCGCATATTTGATTTTATTAGGTCATCAAAGTCCAAAAAGAAATTATAAAAAACCAATTTCCAAAAGAAGATAGTCTATCAACCGGAAAAAAAAATGGAGTTTATATAATGAAATTACTTTTAGACTAGGTAGAGACTAATGGTCTAAAGTTTAAAATTTTCCATTATGTCAAAAAGTTTCCAAATTCACACGCAGAACTTTGAATATAGAATAGGTCCATCTATCTTTCAGCAACCAAAAAACGAATAAGTCCAGCTATCTTTTGCAATGTAAAGACAACTTAATCCTTCGTATTAGATACTTCATATGAAAAATGAAAAGTGCAAAGCAAACATTATTACCATTACACCTCTTTAGAGCAACTACATTAGCTCTTGCAAAGTCTTGCAAAATACAAAAAGTAGCTTATTTTACACATTTTGATAAAAAAAACACTCACATCAATGGGTGTAAAATTATTCATAAATGCACAAATGCTACAGTAACCGTGCATAGCTCTTCTATACATTATTTTAGTATTATTTCTCTCCCCTCACTAGGGGTGTGCAGCCAACCCGCCAACCTGCCAAAACCGACCCGACCCAACCCAACCTGTCGAGTTGGGTCGGTTTTTAGGGCTTGGTGGATTTGACTGGGTTACAAAAAAAATTTTATAGCGGATCGGGTTGGGTTTGGGTCATAAAATTCCAAACCAGCCAAACCCAACCCGACCCACCCATATATTTAAAATATATTATATAATTAATAAATTTTTTAAAATAACTAGCTCTTCCTATCCTATATAAAAGCCAATTAGTTCACACAAACCCTAGTAAATTACTATTATTGTTTAGTCATTAATGTTGTTTGCCTTTAAGAAGTTACATTGATACTAATCTTTGGGTTTTTTTAATATATTTATATTTATATTTTTTTTACTCAATTTAATAATAATAATAATAATAAAAATTTGTCCAACCCATGGGTTCAACCCGACCCATGTGGGTTGGGTTGGGTTGGATTGAATTTTTTTTGACCCACCATGGTGGATTGGGTCAAAAAATCCCCTTAACCCGACCCAACCCGACCCATGCAATATTAGTTGTTTGGTTTATGATGGAAATCAAAAAGGAAGCGGAAAACAATGATGTGCCTTATATATATATATTAAACCTTGATATATTTGTCAATGGTTTTATAGTTCAACTAACACTCTTGAATTTTGACATTTGGACAAAGTTTTTCTCCAAATCAGTTTGGAGAATCTCTTTCAATCCATTACGTTGCAAATCATAAAAACATCAACATGAATTTTGTAAACAAGTCAAATAAGTTATTAAATCGGTCATGTAATTAAAAGTTTTCTAAAAAAAATAGGTCATGTAACTAAAACTTAAAAATATACACGAATAGCTTTTCACATAGCAAGTTGAAGGAATTTTTAGGCAAGCTTTTTTTTATTATTTTATCATATTTGGGTTTAATCAAAGCTATAACAAAATGGAAATCACAATATCAACTAATTTTGGGATTTTTTATCAAATGTTTTCTTAAAAATTAAAAAAAAAAAAAAAAAAAAAAGGAAAATGGGGGATATATGATTAATTTGTGGCTATAGATGAGGGGCATAGTGTAGGAGTAATGATAAAGCAAATGAATCATAATTCTCCTGATTTCTCCTATTTTTTGCTGAATTATTTGATTCACTCCATGCCAAGCTCACTGTCTTTTTCCCATTATTAAGGTTGGTGACTTGGTGTAAATGTCAATTTTATTTTTATCACGTAAAAAAAATAAAAAATAAAAAAGTGTCAATTTTATGGCTAAATAATGTGATCCCTTTTTTCCCAAACTGACCTTAGACTCTTTCAAAAATATAAAACATTGACCCACAAACAAAGAAAAGTCAAAGCACTTTACCGAACACATCACCGGCCGCGAATACAAGTACACACGTGTAATAGCCCAAATAATTTTCATTACCGAAAATACCCTTTGCCGCCACAAAAAATACATGGTGTGGGACCGTCCACAGCAGATGATCCACCGGCCTATATGTGTTTAGGGTTTATGTTGTCTACAAGTGAGCTGGGTTTTTTGAGATGGAGACCCACATGGATTTGGTGGGACCCACTTGACATTGACGAAAATTTACACGAGCCACACGTGATGTTAAAATTTTGATCACTTGTCGATATCGTATTTTGTCTTATGAAATAGAGCACCGACAAAAGACTTACATCCACTTATATTGAATATTGCTTTCACTCATAATAAAAAAATAATAAGTCTGACACAAATTTACCATTATTAATATGATAAGTTATGGTTGATGCGTCATGCGAAATTAAAGTGGCGTGCATGAAAGGTATGTTAGTGTGATAGAGTTATATTAATTCAATTACAAGTTTGTGTCCCAAGAGAACTCATGGGTAGGGGCCTATATTAGCGTGATGGATCATTTGGACGGTAGAATCACATTTTGGATCATATAAGATGTACTCAAGCACACAAATCATGTTGATTTTTTTTTTTTCTTTTTGTTCTTTTAGGAATTAAGATTCTTTTCAAAGTTTATGGCTTTTAATGCAAGAGGAATTGAACATGTGAACAAGAATCGCCAACATCATGGATCAATTCCTCTTGCATGAGTTTAGTGCTTGAGTTAAACAGTAGTGATGAGAATGACAGTGGAGTTTGGAGTTTAGTAACATTTCTTAAAACTTATTATTGAATGGGATTAATGCTAAGGAGGTTGCAGACCCATTTGTAAAGAGTTCTTAAAAATGTGAGTTGAGAGATAAGGCAAATGGTTGAAGACATATATATATATATATATATAGAAGCTCATACAAATACAATCCCATCCTTTCATTCAGTTCAACTTCACTTGGATCAATATGGTGTTGCCCATCTGATAGCAAAATGGATTTATGTTACCAATGTAAATGGCTTAATTTGGCCAAGGTCCTTTTGTTTCTCTTACATTAATGGATTTCCTTTTAACAAAAGAGTCACCAATAATGATGAAATGCTGTTATATTATTTGCCTCGTAAACTTGAGATTTATGGTTATTCTATTGTTACAGAACCACCTAAATATATCATAAAAAGTGTTTAAAAACAAAGAAAATAAATGATAAATTTTAATATGTTATTTATATGATTGTTCAATCATGATCAAGGATTTTAGAATATCTCTCTTCATTTGAAGAATATCCAAATCGGGTTGTGTAAAAATCATTTTCTTCCTCCCAACTAAATGCAAGTGCTGTTTTTTCTGGATCAAAAATCTTCACTTGAATGTGACCTCATATTACTGCGTTTTTTTGGACATCAAAGTCCCAATCAGTTCACATTATAATAATTTTTTTTCTTATTCGTCAAAGGAATCAAAAGAACAAATCCCAAAAAACTTTGAATTCTTCCAGTTCCATTAAAATTTGAATAGGACACTATTTTGTTAACCCTACGACTCTTCGATCGAGCAGCTATGTCCAACCTAGGATGGCTACAACTTGACTTGCACTACAATGCCAAAACTCCCAAAAGCGTGGATTATTTCATCCTTGAAGTCCACATACTAACTTAATTCCTAGATGCTCGCCAGTGATGGAGCAACATGCCATTGGAGATCACTTTCAACCAAAAATCACACTATAAGTTATTTTCTTATGAGTCCAAGACTTTCAAATAGCATGTTTCACGAAAACCATTCAAAAATTATTAATCTTGCTTCAGTATTGATCTAGAAATTTGGATTTGTCAAAATAATAGTTAAATGATAAAATTTATTATTTCATAACAATTTAAACTTTTGAAAAAAAAATGATAATTTATCATGGTATAATAAGAAGTAATCTGATTTCGAATCTTATATTTACTTAACTGAAAATTTTCACATGTCAAAACCCTAATGTGAAAGGTAAAAAATTTAAACTTGTGGGAGAAACAATAATTTCCATATATCTTTAGTTTCCTCCTACCACTAATCTATATATATAATAATAAGTGAAGGTGAGAGAAATTCAAATTAGAATTCCAAATTAGAGTTCCAATTTTGTATCATGTGTCCTAAATTATTTATTCTCAAAGAATTTTATTTCTTAATTTTAAAATTAAATATGGGACCACATCATAAATATTCATCCAAGTGAATTATTAAGTACAAAAATCAAAAGTTTAGAATAAATGAATTGTAAAAAAAAAAAAATGCTTCAAAATAATTATAAAAAAAAAAAGAACAATTTACATTTTATACCTAATAATATCCTTACAAAATTTTTTAAAGAGTTAACAAAATATAAAAATGACTATCAATAGTATTTCAATTATATATATAAGAATTATATTATGTATTTTATTGTACATTTTCAAGTGTATCCATACATATGCATGAGATTACAAACTAGTCTACTACAGTGAAAGAGTAACAAGCAATAGTTTATTAATACTACTGTCAATCAAATTCCATATATATCCATAGTGATACTACAGTTTGAACTTTGAAGACCTCCAAATAACATGTTTCACGTTATAAACCAAACAGGAATGATTAGTTATTGCTTTAAGCAATGACAGAGAAATTTCGGAGCACAAAATTTCTTCTCCTTTTCTGTTTTTTAGAGGAACTTTCATTCTTTCTTCTCCTGATTCAGGAAAACCAGCTGCAGCAAATACTACCACTGAAGACTTTTAAAATATCATGATTCACGCATGAACTATACAAGAATAATTTTTGTCTTTGTTTAAGATTATATGACATGGAAATTTGGACCCGAATCTTTCTCCTTGATTTAGGAGGGAGACATGATGGTACCCCATAGCGGGACAATTTCAAATGAGAGAGTAATGTCAAGAGATTAAACAATAAAAAAATCGCATTCACTTTTTACAACATTATGAGATGGATAGTTTTTGTTACTATAGACACCATGATAATTGTTCATCAATTGCAATATATTCAATAGTTGTAAAAAATAAAATAAAAAATAAAAAAAACTGTTTTGAAATCCAAAACGAACTAGGTAGACTGACTAAGTATGCGTTTGAATACAGCTCATTTTGCTGAAAATTGAAAATAATAAAAAAATAATTTTTTTTTTACTGTTTATTGGCCTAAAATCACTGTTCATAGTCAATGAACAATGCATAACGCGCTGGACTTAAAAAAAAAAAGGCCCAAAACGCGGACACAGCCGTACTACCCAAACGGACCTTAAGTTAACAAGGAACCGGTCCAAAGGCCAGTTTTCAATCTCCTATTTGTTCAGATCGCAAAACCCAATAGGTATGGACATGATCATGAGAATGAGTACAACACTATTCTATTGCCATTTTAAATGCAATATTAAAGAAAAGGCACATTAAAACAATGTGTATTCTATGAAATCCACTAACGGATTTCTTCCTATCTAGCCAACCGTAAAGACGCTAAAATTCTTTGGTCCTTGATGAATGCACCTTAATCAAACTTTTTTACACATCAGATTAGTTGAATTAGAAGAATTCTAGAGTCCTATTGTTCCTCTTTTGCCAAACCAAAAAGCAGTCTCACCCATTTTAGAAATGTAATTTCTTGCTGGCTTAGCCATTTTTATTTAGGTCAAGTGGTGAATCTACATTAGCCTATGACTAAAAATAAATTGAGACCAATGATAAAAGACACAACCTTTTTAAATATATTCACTACTTTTTGGGGTAAATGGTAAGTTACAACATCATTTTTACATAGTTTCACCACTAATATTAGTGTAAATACACTAATCATAACAATTCAACTAGTAGATTTGTAAAAATAAATAAATAAAAATAAAATTATGAATTTTTTCATGTAATATATATATATATATATATATATATATATATATAATTAAAGTCAAAACTGAAAGAAAATCCAATTAGATTCTAAATTGGATTCCAATTTATGTCTAATTTTGCATCATGTGTCCTATCTAAATTTTTTCAATTTTTGTTATAAGTGAGTTAATGTTGTGTAAAAGACGAAGAGTTTAATATAATTAAACCATAAAAAAAACCCAATTTAAAAAAAAAAAAAAGAAAAAAGTAAACTCATGTGTATATCATAAAAAACCAAAGTAAAAAAATAAATGAAAAAGAGAGTAAAACTCATTTATAACTTAAAAAATGTGTTAACTCTTATTCTAAGTATAGTTTGAACCAATATATATTTAATTATTATTATTTTTAATTGTACCGTTGATATCCGCACAAGTTAGATCAAATGAGAGAGAAAAAATATACCCACAGCCATTAAAGTAAAGTCATTGTTTTCTCAACTGAACACTCGTGAACTTAAAAAAAATTGTTTCCTTTTCTTCGGCCAAAGAAGAAAAACTTTAACATCCTTTCTAGTTTCTAGTTTCCAACAGAGAATGATTACTTTTTGTTTTTCTTATATACTATTTTTTTTTAATGAATTTTCTTATATACTATTGAGCTCAGAACATGTGTGCCAATTAATTATTCTAGTCATTTTGTTTTTATTTTGTCTGTTTAACTTTAGTGTGGCAATGTCCAAGTAAGCACTTAATTACCATTATTAATTTAAGGAACCACGTTTTCCTCATTAATTTTTTTTTTTTTATAATGTTTAAAATAAAGCTCAAACTTCTTTATTGAATAATCCGCATGCAATTTTTATAATGTTTCAATTAGACAATCACGAGGAATTTACAAAAAAGGTATAAAATATGTAATATGTATATAAGTGGACACGTATTACACTTCCAAATAAAATTTTCTTTATTTATTTTAAGTTAATGTTACACGCTAGGCTGCTACTCAAACAAGATTATTCAAAGCGGGTATATTGCTACACTTACACTTTTTTTTATCTCTAAACTCAAACTTACAAATTAACAGATTAGAGGCCGCATACAAACTGCCAATATGTCAATTATTGTTTAAGAGAAAAGATATCAACAACCATAATTTGTACAAAGACCAAATCTGACCAAGAATTAAAAGTTTTGATACATTTTATTCTTCATCATCATCTCCAAAGCAAGAAGTTATCAGCTAGTACAATTGAACATTTCAGCCATTATGAGTGCCCTCAAGTTTCTGAAAAAGAGAGAATGATACCAAAAGTTTGTTAATTTCCCAGCAAATATATCTACACACCTTTCCACAATATCAAATTCAAGATACCCACAATTTTAAAAAGAACAAAAAAGGCACAACAAAGTTCATATATCTAAATAAAACATGCTGATTAAAGAAACGTCATTCATTAACAAATTCTTACGAAATTACTTTCTTTCATAAAAATCCATTTATCCATAAAAAATAAAAATAAAATTTAAGAAGAACACTTGGAAAGAACATAAGTCCATAAAATACGTGGGTACCTATCTATTATTTCTTATTTTATTTTTAATATCACAAATAATCACATCAAGCAAACACAGCAATTTAGTTTCCAAAGCAATCAAATTATAGCACATCAATATAAAACCAAAAAAGAAAAAATTACCTGCGGCAATTGCCAAGCACTGGGTATATCCAACCTTGAAGCAAAAAAAATCTGCCACAACCAAAAAAAAAAAAAAAGAAATTGAAAGTCAAGTCAACACATATATATAAAAATCCATGTACATAACCAGAGATATGGGCTACATAGTAGATCTTTTTGGAAGGATTGATGAGACAAATACCAACGTTTCTCCTATAATTCTTTTTAATTACAAAAAGAATTATAAAAATGTCTTGGTTTAAGGTTTTGGATTTATGGTTTAAGAGACATTCACCCATTTCTAAGGTAATGAACAGAGTCTGAAAATAACTTACATCATCCAAATTATTCTCTACTGTACCCCACTTATTTGTTCTAATATCACTACTCACTACTTTCATCAGCTACCAAAAAAAAGAACATCCACAATAAATTTTCAAGATAAGGATTGCAAAAACAAACTAGTACCTATCTATTCTATCCACATAAACAGCTCAACAAAGTCATTCCAAATTTTGTTGAAATTTTGTTTTTACGTGGTTTTATTGAGAGAGTGATATTGTGTTTGTTGGTTACGGTCTAGGCTGTCTTTTTAAATTTTGTTGTGTGCTTTTTTCAAGGGCTAAAAATTTTGTTGTGGGCTTTTTTCAAGGGCTGAAAAATTTATCATATTTTATCGAGGGTTGTGGACTAAAAAAACTGGCGTGTCTTTTTTTTTTTTTTCACATTTATTTCAAGGGTGTTTTAACTTATTTTGAGGGACCAAATAACCTTTGAAATAAAGTTGAGTAAAATAGCCTACCCCACATGTATTTATAGATTGTATCAATAGATTTTAGTAAACCCTCGATAAAAGTGGGTTGAAATAACTAAAGTTTGTTGTAGTATATTAACATAATCTTTTGTTATTAAATATGGTATTTGAATTCGAATCTTACTTATATCAAGAAGAAACTCATTGATCATTGATGTATTAACCGAATGATAAAAAATAACTATTATAAAACAAACACTACAATTTCAAATTATATTGTATCGGTCAAAAAATGATTGTTCAAACACTAGAAGGAGCATTAAGATCATAACTCCATGAAGCATTTAATTGAAACATAAGAGTAATTCCCACTCTTCAATTCCATCATTCATTAGGGGCTTCTTTCCTAACTATAATTTCACAAGGGATATTTTTGTAAAACTCAAAAAACCAAAACTATTTTATTTCTCCTATTCTACTCCTCTATTGTCCTAGATACAAAAATCTCAAATCTCAAGATTCTTGAGTGGAAGTTACTTTTTCTTTTTTTTGGGGGATAATCTTGAGTGAAAGTTTACTTTCTTTCTCGAAATGGACAAATTTAAATATCTAATGCTTCTACTTTTTCCAACAAAAAGGACGAACTTTCCCAATCCAAATATTTATCATGCTTTGGAAATGGATTAGCTAGATTAATTTGCCGTCACTGAAAATCAATTCAATTAGGACCCAAGAAAACAAAAACAATGTTAATCAAATTCTATTGGGCTTCATCTTAGTTTGGGTTTTCTAAAGCGATGTACTTGTTGAGACTATAAGGCATGCTAATGCTCATTGTTCCAGCCACTTTTAATCTAAAAGCCCAACATGATGGGCTCTTGGAAAGCCTTGTTCACTTCTGAAGAATGGTCTATGGACAGGATTCACAGATTTAAGTCAAATAATTTGTTGTAATGTTAGTCAACCAAGTGATTTCATCCTCTATTTGGGCGTGTTTGTATATACTGTTGGAAAACTGTGTTTTAAGTTTAAAATGAAAGTTTGTAAAGAAATTATGAAATTGTGTTTGCAAAGCGGAGTTTGGGTTTTAAAAATGCTATTTTAAACTTTTAAAATGCCTAACCAAATA
The DNA here is from genome assembly GCA_028535165.1 of Quercus tomentella. Classification (NCBI taxonomy): domain Eukaryota; kingdom Viridiplantae; phylum Streptophyta; class Magnoliopsida; order Fagales; family Fagaceae; genus Quercus; species Quercus tomentella. The sequence continues at coordinate 81,291,690 of JAPQVY010000068.1, forward strand.
GACTCATTATGTGTAAATCAAAGAATAGTGTTTATATAATTAGGCTCTACATATACAAAATCGAGCCCACTTATAATATATGCCAATTTTTAAACCTCTCTGTCTCCATGCTAAAACAGAAGGCATATATGCACATAGAGACTATCATGGCAAACGAGAGACTGATTTTAAATTCGTATAATCATGCTCCTAATCTGTCAAAGTGACCCAGTTTATACCAACAATACAGAGCAGCACATGGTTGCAATTTTGCAACATATAGAAATTGCAAGCTCTATGTCATGGAAGGGGGGGTGTGCATAAGTAAATGTGTAAACTGTAAACCATTTGTGGGCAAATTGAGTAAACATCCTGTTTTCTAAGGCAAACAACAATTTTGGTTCTTAAAATTTTGACTATTTTCCAATTCAATCCCTAGAGTTTCAAAAGTAGAAATTAAATTCTTAAAGTTCCTAAATTGATTCAATTTGATTCTTAAAATTTACCTCATTTCCTCATTTTCCAAGTGCAGGAGGTCTTCCTAATCACCCATAAATTATGACCTAAACCACGGGCCTTGATAATCCATTGACTCTGTCCAAGTTAACGAGTTAACGTCCTTTTTTAGATCACAACTGAGTATGCTTTCAAATCTTGTTTATGAAAGCAATACCATTCTCCACCATCATACTAGATTAAGTTGTATTTTGTTGCAACTATCTAAGAAGGAAATAGCTTTGTGGCTGTGGTAAGTAGAGACCATAGAGAGAATCTTATTGAGGCATGGACACAGCAAATTAGCCCTAGAAGTTCTATGCTTGGTGAAGCTGAAGCAACTTGATGTTCTATCCATAGAGCAGCAGCTAGGGGATTTAACAGTATAATTATTGAAGCATCAAAGCTACAATTGAGAATATTCTTAGTTTGGCGAAATCTTTTGTAAATGTAGATTTCTCTTTTGTATATAGAGAGAGGGTAATGTGTCTGTCCATCTTTTAGTTCAGTGAGTTGCACTTCTGTTCTGGTTGTAGGCCCAGTTCCTCCGGTTCTCTCTACATTTGCTTGATCAATAAAGTTTTTATTCAAAATAAATAAATAAAATTAAGAAGAAGAAGAAGAAGAAGAAGACGACGACGACGAAGAAAAGAAAAAAAAAACATCAGCCTACACAAATTATTGCGACTTTGCAAGTAGTATCCGGTGCTGCAGGCCCAAATAAGAAGTCAATGGGCAGTGGCAATAATTTTGGGCCTGTCGTTTTACTTTGTTTGCCAATAAATTTGGGCTTGACTAGTTGGATTGAGTGGATCCATTTTCACTTTGAGCCCATAACTTCTTTTGTTTCCAAGGAAAAAAAAAAATGAGAACTGAATGATCAGACTCTTTATTGAATTGAAACTATGGTCACCTTGTATTTTCTAAAGAAAAAAACTTTGGGATAGAAAACAATTTAATATAAAAGTTATAAATCGATGTGTTTGAAAAGTTATGTGGAGTCACAAGTATTACATTTTCCAATTCCGTGGGTTTGATATTCAAAACTTAGAACCAATACATATCATACATTACATTTGACATAAGCATGTATAGTCACATCAATATTTATTGCCAAATTGATAGTCACATTTGTAGTATTTTATCACTTGTGTATAAACAATAGTAAGCAAAGGTATCAATACGAAGGTCTCACAAAACAAGGAAATCACCAACAGCAAGTTTTGACCATATATGACACTTGCTCTACTTTTATGTATTCGTGTTATGTAAAGGATATGATCAGCCTAGAGAGTAATAGACTGTGTGCCCGAAGGCCAGCTATAGCTGTTGATGTATGAACGTTGTTTATAATTAAATAAGACCTCTGTTTCTACCCAAAAAAAAAAAAAAAAAAAAGTATCAATCTGAAATAGGTGTGTATATATCCTCTATGCATATATCTATAAAAATACATAGATACATATTAAGAGGAACGTTAAATTCATAAGCGATATTAGCCTTTTGGATTCAGTGATATCGTTTTGTATATTAACTATTAGAGATGGTTATCTCATATATAGTTTGTATGAATAACTTGGGTAGTCCAATTAGGTCCTCCATTATGTATATAAATCAACAAATTAACTATGTTAATTATGTCATAGTTATAGTCAGTTGGGCTTGTTGGCTGGTTGAGGTGGTGTGTGTGGGATAGGAGGACTACATACATTTGAGGAAATAATAAGATATTCGAAGAGGTCTGAACACTCTCATTCGTAAATATATATATATATATATATATTAAGTATTTCCAAGTAATATTCATCACTCTTACATAAATAATAAGTTTTATTATTGGGATTTACTATTACGTTTACGTGAAAGAAGAAAATATTATGTTAAAAATATTGAATAATTTTCCTTTTTTGAAGATATGTCAAATTCTGATTTCAACATGTGGAAAAGCATTTAGTTGAAGTAATTGAATTTTAATATGTCATTGTGACCACCACACCAAGACCACCACACCAAGGTGTGCAGTGGTCACTCTAAGTGTTTGTAGGGTGTGGGTGGCAAGGGTCGGGGTTCAAGTCTCTAGAAAGAAGTTTTACATACATATATACTTAAATTAGGTTAAAGTAGAAATTCTATTTTATATAAAAAAAAAAAAAAATGTCATTGTGCTGATTATAACTTTAGTTCGAGCTCTTTTTTTTTTTTTTTTTTTTTTTTCTCTGAGAAAACTCGGTAATTGTGAACAATGTTTTATAGTATATGTTTTTTGGAACTTATAATCTTCAAGATATTTTATAGGATGGAGATAAAGCTTAAAGGAATATTTAATTAGCCTCATCTCTGCATGCAGTCATGACCAAGAATAATAGACTTGTATATAACAAGATATTATGATGTTGCTTGTCTAATCAGAAAAAAAAAAAAAAAAGATATTATATATATACCATGATCTCTCATGACGCAAGAATTTAATTATCATCAATATTCTTATTGATTGATTCATTAAAAATCATTATTATTTTATTGTATGTGTCTACCTAATTGTCCCTCGTCCGAATTCATTATTCCTTTTAAAAAGGGTAGGGATAGTGGTTGATTAAAGAAATAAGCAGTGTGTAATTAATTTATATATGATGTCAAATCTAGAGCACAAACGAAGACAAGTTCAAAACAACGGATTTGAATTTGGAATTCCAAATGATATATAGGCTTGGGTCAAAGAGACATAGACTCATAGTGTTGTAAAAATTTTCTTAAGATAATTTATTAACAATTGTCTTAAAGACATCCGTTGACAAGATTGTCATACTTAATTACCTATAGGTAAAACAAGCATAAACTGGCTATTATACGGTCAAACAAAGTGGAAATTACAAAGTGGAAATTGAAGCAATTCGAGGTAGATGCAAAATCATTAATTGGCACAAGCCAATGAGTTTCCCCATTCCTCCTTTTCATCAACAAATTAAATGAGGTTGCTTTTGCTTGCATGCCAACTTTGGTGGCTTACTCTCAATTAGAAGTTAGAACAAGCCTCTTAACCAATAAAAACTGGTCTTCATCCAGGGAAAATTATTCAATATTTGGACAATAATGCTCACTCTTTACATTTCATTGGTAATGTTTATAATGAATTTAATTAGTGAGATTATGTGAGAGAAAAAAATACTAGTATTATTCTTAGAAGTGTCCAAAAGACACATGTTAAGAAGTAATGAATATATTTTTTTTAGAGAGTTTCAACATATAACGTCCGTTCCTAATGATAGTTCTTTATCATCAGACCAAGACACCAATCGGTTTTTAGTATAGGTGAGAATTGAACTACAGATCTCTTATTCAACCATTAGAGATTTTACCAGTTGAGCTAATTAGAACCTATAAAAAGTAATGAATATTCAATTATGAGTTGCAATGTATCTTTTTCAAAAAGAAAAATACACTCATCAATAATTCACTAAATTGCATGCTCTTTTTTTTTTTCTTTTTTTTCTTTTTTTGTGGAGAAAGTTTGCATGCACAGATTCATTATGAAAAATTTGTGTTTTTTGCTTTTATTTTATACTATATGTTCACATTTTAACCCTTTTTTGTTTGTTTGTTGAGAAATGGTATAAAAATCAGTATTTAATAGACTAATAAATGCACCTAACTTGTTTGCTTATAAGATCAGTTAACAGATAGCCTTCCTTTTTGTGAACAACAAATAGCCTTCTTTAAAATTTAGGGAATATGACTCTTACTTCATGTATTTAATCAAGGCCCCCACTGGTGTCTCAAAAGTCAAAACTCAGAAGTAGTTGATGTAAAAGTTAATTAGTGCTCTTTCAAAAGCAAAACTAAACCAACTAATAAATTAAGCTTCCCAATGTAAATGTAGAACACAAAAAAATATAAGGATGATGTATAGGTTTTAACTTATAACTTGTACTATAAGTGATGCCAACTTGCATGCCTAGATGATGATCTAGAAGCCAGTTTGAACTTTGAATTGGAATTTGTGATATCTTTTCCCCATTTTAAGCTTTGTTACCTTACATACAGCACATGATAATGCTAAAAAATTGTAATATAGATAGATGATTGTGACTTGAGTATATGACCTTGTAACTTGGATCTGCAGTAAAAGTAATATATTCATATATAATTCACCCAAATAGTAAATAATTTTAGATTATTTTTTAATAGTTCGAAGTTCAAAATTTATTGATAGATGCTAAGAAAATTACAAATTATTTCACATAAACTTTACAAATTGATAAATTGATGTGGTAATTAAAAAAAAAAAGTTAATAAGTAACTTTTTTTTTTTTGAGTAAAATTAATAAGGAACTTGATTACCAAGTCCTTTTGTGATCTTTTTGTAATCAAATTAATACAGTAGTTAATAAGAAAAATTCCTAATGATCCAACCCCATTAATTAGACTTCATAGCAACATGTGGTTAATAAGAAATCTGTGTGAGAGAGAGAGAGAGACAGAGACAGAGACAGAGGGAGAGAAATTAACTAGATAGAGAGAATTACAAAAGTTCCTTTAATTAATTTCCCAGCCATGGCCTATTATAAGATTCTCCATAAGTAAGATTTACATTTCTCTTCCTATTTATAATTTCCACCAACATTATTGTTCGTACATGCATACAAAAAATTGATACTTTTAACATATGAAAAGATATATATAATTGGTAGCTAGGAAAGACATTATTGTACATGTTCATTTCACTTTCATACATATTAATTCAAATTGACTTAATATTAAAGCAAACAAAAAAGGTTGTAGAGAAAGCAACAGAAGTAAATGAACCTTGGAGAATTTCACATGGTGAGTGTTCGAGGGCGATCTGAACCAGGCAAATAAGGGTAGCTATTGAAAGAAACTCCCATGACTGGCACAGCAAACGAGGCTTCCAAGAGAACCCTATGGTGGAAAGTCTCAAGGGTTGCACTAGCTTCCTTCATATCTTTAATCATATTCCTATAGTGCTCCTTAAGTTTCCTCAACATTATCCTGTACTGCAACTTGAGCCACCTTAGTCTCATCCTCCTGAATATTTTGGCTAGGTTAAGCACTCTCCTCGGCTTCTTATTCCCTCCTAGGCGCACCGTCGGTAGTTTCCGTCGTCGACGGAGGGGGATCCGGACACGTGGCGGGAACCGGCAAATTGGGTTGAGGTGGGTGTGGGTTGGGTTTGGGTTGAGAGGTTCATGATCTTGAGCCATGTAACACTATGTGTTTGAGATGTGTGTGAGAGAGAGAAAGAAAGAGATTGTGGGGGAGAGAAATTAAAAGGTGGGGGTTATAACTTATGGAGAACTAAAGATGGTTACGTTGACAATTTAAATGAGAATAAAAGAGCATCTTTGGGTATGTGGGCCAGTTGAGAGGGGATTGAGATTATATATTATGGAATTAATTAAGTTGTGTAGTTATTTTGTGCTTTACAGGTTACAAGAACGTGCAAGGGGAAGAGTAGAATCAGTAGATTGCTCGTGGAATTTGGGCTAGCTAGGTGCCTAATTTATTGTGGAAAAAGAATCCCAATAAGTCGGGGCACACCATTTTTCAACATTTTTTTTTTTTCACTATAATTTGTTGTGATTAGTGCATAATAAAATTAGTGTTAATGTTTTTTTTTTATATATATACAAAAATTGGTGTTAATATTGAATACAAGTGAAAGTGATGTTCTTTTAATCATAATAGATTATGTCAGTCATTGAAAAAAAAAATGTTACTTTCCTAAGTGTTAATCTAAAGATTCTTTATGCCAATTTGTGTACATGACATGCATCATACTCCCAAAATAACAGCAAAACTAATTTTTCCCCCTTAGGTTTTTGGATTGCCTTTGAGGCAAATTTTTTATTAAAAAAAAAAAAAGACCTCTTCTTGTTTTGAATCTAATTCTATGAAGTGGTCAAAAATTCTTATCCAAAAACCTCTTCTTGTTTTGAATCTAGGGGTATGCATGATTACAAAATGATATATATATATATATATATATATATATATATATAATTTTGATAGATACAATACAATGTCAACCTATAACGTTCACTCCAAGATGAATGCTTTTTATCATCATTCCATAACATGAATCAATTTATTGGGATTTTATTCGACAAAAAAAAAAAAAAAAAAAAAAAAAAAAAAAAAAAATCACTAGTTGAGTGACACTTAGAACTTACCATATCATTTTCATATAAAGATTAGAAAACCCACTAATTAAGATAATAGATAATGCTAATGATTAGCAAATATTATAACAAGGTTTTTTAACTTAGTATTTGTATGGTCAGGGAAATTATTGTGTACTCCCGGAGTACCATAAATGCGTACTCCCTCCTCTCACATGAATGGTGGATCCCACTAATTAAATTTATGGTGGGACCCATCATTTATATGAGAGGAAGGAGTACACATTTATGGTACTCCGTGAGTACCTAATAATTTTTTGTATGGTCAAGACTATCTTGGTCAAGTGACATTATTTAGTTTTTTCAATATAGAAAATTTGGATTCAAATCCTCATTCCTCGCAGTTTTGAAAACATTGGAATAAATAGGAATAGGTGACTCTGTGTCTATGATATTAACCCTTTACATCGTATTAACACAATTAAAATGTGACTAGTAAACAGAGTATTTTTATCCTTTCTCCGTGTCACAATGTATTTTGCTTTAAGTTCCAAACAATTCACTAGTAGATTTACAATTTTTATTTCCTCTTTTAAGGTTTGAGAATGTATCCCCTACAGTTAATATATGCATCCGGCTGGTATATTATAATTGGTGACACTTACACCTGTAAAAACTCACATGTGGTGAGGCTCCAGTGCATATATACTCATTGTATGAGATAACTCTTCCTAAGGTTTAGAGTTTTGAATTAACATGTCGAAGGTTTAGAGATATATATTAGCCCATTAGCATATATTTAAACCTAATCTTTTTATATGTGTAAGTCAAATCTCCTACTTATATTATTATTAGTAGGGTTTAGCCTACTATATATATATCCATGTTAAGGTTTAATGTAATAGGATTTGTACTACACTTTTATATATTAAAGATGTATAATAATGGGTTCCAGTTAACTCAACTGGTCAAGTCTCTGATAGTTGAATAAGAGATTTGGAATTCAATTTTCGCCTACACCAAAAACCAATTGGAATTTAATCCAAGCCATAAGTTGAAACTCTGTCTCTCTCTCAAAAAAAAAAAAAAAAAAAAAAAAAAAGAAGAAGAAGAAGAAGAAGAAGAAGATGTGTAGTAGTCTAAACCCTAGACTAATAAACTTTTAGTACAAGTAAGAGACTTGACTTGCACATATAAAAGGTGGGCTTGGGGCTATACTAATAAGCTAATATATCTTTAACAATATATAACTTGATATTACCATATATAGCTATTAATGATACTTTATTTTAGAAGCTTCAGGCTATTCTACACATAAGATATGAAGAAGACAAACTGGAAATAAACATGGTTCTTACATGTGCACATACACAAAAAACGAGTTGATTAAAATACTCTGACATGAGATTAGATAGACATGCAGATAAATCTAATATATAGTGTTTAATTACTGCCAAATTATTGAATCCCATTTAACATTTACTTAGTCCACATAGGTCTTTTTCCTGTTGGAAGTGTAAAATCTATTGCTTTCAGTCAATAAGTACAAGAATGTACACACAAAAATAACCCTCAAATTCCCATGGTTACATCACTCTCTTTTGGTTTTTTTTTTATTAATTATTCTTATTCTTCTATAGGCTATGATTCAATATACAACATACAGCCAGACAAACCTATTGATTAAGAAATGAGAAAGAACCTACTGATTAATATTGTAATGTGTATTACGTATACAATGATGACAGATTTGGTGTTTTGTTGTATGCTTTTTATTGCTGTAATTTCTAATTAACTAATGGGGCTTACTGTGTCTGACTATATACCTGCCTTGTCCTGTGTGTATATCGTATATTACGCATGACCGTACAAACTCTTTTAGAAACTCCATGCTAGCCATGTGTGCCAAGTTTGGATTTAACCAAATAAACAAGATTTCTTTTTGTCTCCCCCAAGAATGAATCAAAGCCAAATATTAAACTGATTCTGAAAACTGATTATTAAAAAAGATGATAAGATTTCTTTTTGCCGTCTAGCTTTTGAGGAGGTGGTCTGACTCAGAAAACTGATTATTAAAAAAGATGATAAGATTTTAGTACAAAATAGATTGAAACCTAATGCTAGCTGCACCTGCAAGTTTGTCTAATCATGCTGTGGTTCAAGTGTGCATTGGAATAAATCCATTTGAATAAAATTTTCGGGAGTGATGGATTGGTATTTTTTGTTTTTTTAAGATTTTCATGAGTTTAAACTTTCGATTGTTTGAATTCATGTGTAGTTAGATCATGGCGTTTAGTAGTTCCAAACAAACTAGTTTAGGGTTAAGTGAATAAATGGATCGAAATCTTGTTAAGCTTACAATTAAGTGCAAGTCACTGGATATTTAAATTCTTAACTTTCATGTAAGACTTCAGAATCCCATAAATTATAAGAATGGAGATGTCCAAGATATTCAAACTTTCACCATATTAATCAGCTGAACACCCATAATTTCAGTAACTCCCGAGAAATTAAATTTTCACCTTAAATTTATGCCAACCAAACACATGCATTTTTCTTGTTTAGAAGATTCCTCTCTAATTTTTATTTTAATAGAAAATCTTCTCTAATTTTTTTGAGTGACAATTCCAATAATCATTCATTTGTATTTTAATTATATAGTCAATAAGTCCTTTAGACAAGTCACAATAATGTTTCTTGTTATTAGGGATTGGGTAAGTAGATATAATACCAATGAATTTTTTTTTTTTTTTTTTTGAGAAACAATGAACTGTTAAGTTTTTTATTTTTTATTTTTACCAATTAAGTTTTTTATGTTAGTCATAGACTATATATATATATATATATATATATATATATATATATAAGGCTTTTTTTTTTTTTTTTAATACTAAATCTCATTTAAGGGTGTCGGCCCAACTAAAATAAGGATGATTAATGAAGTGGGGACAACGAATGATTTTTTGTATTTAGAGGACAGGAACTATTTACGTGTGGATATATTGCGAAGATAGAATGATAAGTGTACATTACACCAGCCAAGGCTAGTGACAGTGTTGGTGTGGCTGACTTTGGACCATACACATGGAGCAGTTGTGAACAAAGGAAAGGAAACGCTGGCTGAAGAAGAGGATCTTTGACCCGTGCCAATGGCGTGACCATCTTGGACAAGAGTGAGATTTGCATCTGACATGGACAACCAACACTTGCGCAAAAAGGAGATAGCAACCCCTATGGTCAGATGCTATAACACCCCTTATTATTAGCTGAGCTCATGCTGGACCACTGTTAAAGACTAGTGCATCACTCCTAGCATCCCTAATGTCCATTTCCTTGTCTAAGGTTTGCCCTCCACGTAGTAGCAGAGCCGCCCTTCATTCCACTACCATGACATTGGTGTGCTTCTCTATCCTCTAATAATTACATAGTACATTAGCTGTATTAGCATTTAAATGGAGGAATTACGGTTGACACTTGTCCTTATGTACCTGGCAACATTACTCATATTATAAGAGGAGCATGTTGCTGAACCATTAGGGCAAGAACCTAGGGAGAAACTAAGGGAAAAGCCAAAAAGTTTGGATAGGAAAGTGAGGTAGAGAAAAAATGCACTCTTTGGGAAAGAACATCACCATTGTACAAAGGCCTTCATTTTTACATAATATAAAGCTCAAGAGAGTGAGGGACATTCCCCCTTGCTCATCCGTGGTTTTTCATACCTTCAAAGGGTTTTCCACGTTTTTCCCATGCTTTCTTTACTTTCCATGTTATTCTTTCTATTTCTCTAGACTTTAAAGTGTTAACAGTTTCATTTTTAGTGTTCTTAGGCTTTTTCACTTAAATGTACTATTAGATCTATCACATATTCTCTTACATAGTTTTGATAGTCTAACTTGCATGTACAATAAGTAAGGGTGTTCACCAAACCGTACTAAAACCGTCCACAGAATAGCATAATCGTACCGCACCTCACTACATGATGCAGTGCAGTTTACAGTTTTATAATAAGAGAACTGCACAAATTGCACCGCACCACACCCTCTCATATTAATATATTTATTTATTTTCAATATTAAATATTAAATATATTTTTAATAGTTTAATAACCCTAGTTTTCAAAAAAAAAAAAAAAAAAATTTAATAACCCTAGCAAGTGTTGACTAGGAAAGCCAACCCAAAATAGAGAAAAACAAACTCAATAGTTTAAAACTTGGCCCAAAACAAAGGGAAAAATTAGTTTTGGGCTGAGTAGGAAAAGCCTAAAATTTGAAAAATATACCGATTTTAAACTGTTCAAACCACATCTTATACACCGCACTGCACATGTGACCACAAAAATGAGGTGTGATGCAGTTATGGTTTTGGCTAAACTGCATAACAAAGTGCAGTGCTAAAAATGGTTTAAAACCACACTGCATCGCAAACACCCCTAATGATAAGTATACCTTGGGGACAAGGAGTTTGGTTCTGCAATTTTTTTTTTGGAATAACAAGCTAAGTGTCTTATCACTTATTCGCTAGCTTAGTTATTACGTTAGGAGGGTCATTTGATTTTAAGTGTCTTACTTTTGTCATTTTTGTTGTTGTTTTTTAGATAAGGGGTGTTATTTGGAAAGTCCTTTAAATATTTACTAGCTTTGTAATCTCATACATACACATTAACACATTTAAAAATAAATATAAGTAGATATATATGAAATTCCATACCTAAGTTGAACATAGCTGATGTTAGAATTGAAAACTTTGTTAGAGCACTAGCAATAGTGGTGCTAAGAGCACTTGTAGTAGTGGAGTTAAAAAACTATATAGCTATTTTGTCTCCACCAAAACACAAAAAAAAACCCATACAACAGTAGAGCTAAACCTATTTTTTTTAGCTTCATTGCTACAGTGCACATCTATCTATGGATGTGCACTGTAGCTTAGAGCTAAAAAAAAAAAAAATTTATTCGTTGCACGGTTGTGTGTGTGGCTGTGATGGTTGTGTGTAGTGGATATATTATTTTATTGTAGTAGATATCTTATTTTATTGTGATGTTTATATTATTTTATTGTGTTGAAAGTTAAAATAGATCCACTGCTGCAGCATGTGTGTAGGTAAAATAAATAAAGTAATTTTTTGTAGTGCCAAATAACTAAATTTTTAGCTCCACTGCTGTGGATGCTCTAAATAGCTATATAGCTATTTTTAGCACCACTAATACTTAAAATGCATGCTACAGCAATGGTGCTATAACTAAAATTTTTTAGCTTCTTACTACAGTACACAACCATAAATGGTTGTACACTGTATCAAGAAGCTAAAAAAAAATATTTTATTAAACTCTCTCTCTGTTCTCTCATTAAAAAAATATTTTATCTTTTCTTTCTTTTTCTCTCTCTCCAACTTCTCTTCTTTCCTTAGTCTGCTGGCGCTGGTTAACGGGGTCTGAAAGCAAAACCCAGAAAATAATTTCAAAGACAATCACAAAGAATCGGCAATGGAAGCAAGAGCAGTTCTTCCACCACAACATTACTTTTTTCAAGATTGGGTTTTGCATATTATCAAAAACAAAAACAAAAAAAGATTGAGTTTTGCAACTAGGTTTTTTTTTTTTTTTGGTCGGTGTTATTTGTTTCTTCAAACTGATGGGTTAGGGTGCTTCATAGACATTTGGAGGCTTGGATCCATTGATTTTCATTTGGAGGCTTTGTGGTTTTCCTTAATTTTTAATTGATGGGTTGTGGGTCCTTGTAATCCAACCCTTTCTATTGGTTTTGATCAAGTGGGCAAGGAAGTTCATGAAGATATGATTGTTGAAATCTTTCTTTCTTCATATTATTGAAATATGAATATATTGGATTTTTGGCAGTGGTTGTGGGTTGTTGTTCTTGGTTGGCAGTGGTTGTGGATTGTGCCATTGATCGGTTTGTAGTGTTTTTTTGGTAGTGGGATGTATTATTTTATTGTAATAAATATATCATTTTATTGTGATATTTATATTATTTTATTGTGTTGAAAGCTAAAATAGATCCACTACTGCTAGATGTTTTGTAAAATGAGTAGGTAAAATAGATAAAGTAGCTTTTTGTAGTGCCAAATAACTAAAAAAATAGCTCCACTGCTAGGGATACTCTTAACTTGTGAAAAAATCTGGCCATAATATTATTTGGTAGAGTATACAAAAAATTTATTCCTGAGTAATCTGTTTAGATATTTTTTAGATTAAAAAAAAAGGTCATTTGCTAATTTTTACTAATGTGATACAATTAATTTATTTAATGCTTAAGTCAAGAGCCTTGTAGCTCATTCAATTTGTACTTCCTATTATTTTCAATAGAGACATCTCGTGTTCAAATATCTTCTTTTCCAATTATTGAATTATATATATATATATATATATATATATATATATATATATATTAAAATATAATTTTAAAGTTTTCAAATATAAGTTATGAAAATTAAATTATTATGAAAATATATTGAAAACAAACAACCAATTTTTTTAGAGTATGGATTTTAATTTCCAAATTTATATTTTAATTAATAATAACTTTTGGTAAGAAAATTTGCATTAGTTTCAAATTGATTGGAAGTGGTTTTAAATAGAATTTTTCTTCCCCTCCACTCATTGATATGTTTTATTCCTTTTCCCTTACACAATCCTACATTCCTTGTCTATTGTAGTCTCACTTTCATATTTTACTTTTGACAGTGGCGGTTGCAAAAAATTTTAACGGTTCGATTCAACTTTGATAACTATTATTCTTTGCAATTGTATTATATGTGTGTTTGGGTCTAGATTATAAGCCAGCTTATTACTTCTTCTCTTTTCTACTATTTGCGGGTCTCATGTGAGTCCCATTTTATATTTTCAGCAAAAAGTTATATAAGATATTCCCAAATGAATACTAAGAAAATTTGTGTTGTGTTAACACTTACTTTTGTTTGCACTCAATCACTCTCGGCTTGTCCCACGCTCCCAGCCTCCACTCAACAAATAACAAATTAAAAGCACATTCAGATTTAACAACATTTTTTTATTTTTAAGGTTTAAGATTAAATTAGTTTGTTGTTGGGCTTTTTGTTTTGTTTAAAAATGTCAAACTGTTGGTAAGAGGATCATATTCAAATTTATTTTAGTTACGCTTAAAAAAATATTGGATCAGCGTGTTCAAAATTTTATTATAGAAGGTCAAAACATATACATATATTAAGAATCAATTTTATTAATCTATAATGTACATAAAATGAATGTATGTGACATTTTGTTAACTTCTTCCAATGTTGCCGCATAGACTTTTAAAAACTCCCATTTTTCATGTATCATCATAAAATATATTCTAATTTTCTTTTTGGAGTTATAAAATATTTTTAGGTACATAAGTTTAAATTAATTAGGGCTCGCCGTCTTTTTGGATAAAACAACCCAATAAATTTAAAAAAATTTGATTAAATTATGGTTGATATTATTTAAACAAATTCTAATTAAATTAGGCAAGATTTTTCTTTCTTTTTAAAATTTATTAACTCTTGTAATATACGAAAATTCTAATTAAATTTTGGTTGATCTTCTCTAAATATATGGTTAAATTTCCGTATATTACAAGAGTTAATGACTACTAATATAAATAAAATGAAACTTTTTTACTTTTGTTTTCTACTTATATTTCTACAAAATATTTCAAAAGCTCACTTTTTGTTTAAATTAGATTTCTAAAAATAGACACAAAAATCTCAGTACATTCAGCTAGCTGGGCCTTGATATCCCTACGAAGTCCTTGTATTGACAAATGGGCTTTTGCACACCTACTTTAGAACAAAGAAAAATGGATACAGTACCATTTGCTTTTACAAAAGGCAGTACATGGGCTTACATTATGGGCTGAAAAGAATTGTGTTTCTAACAATAGACACAAAATCCCAGTACTAAAACTCAGCTAGATGGGCCTTGATAACCCTAAGTAGTCCTTGTATTGACAAGTGGGCTTTTGCACACCCACTAAAGAACAGAGAAAAATGGATGCAGTATCATTTGCTTACATTATGGGCCGAAAAGAATCGTGTTTCTAAAAATGACAAAATTTAGCTATAAAATTGTGTAACCTTACTCAATATCATTAACATTATTACATATTTTGAAAATCTAGTAGTTAGATTGTATATTCTTTACACTCTTAATATACATGTCAAATTTTCAATTTTGTGCCAATTGGATTTTTTTTTTTTTTTTTTGATAGACAATTGGATATTATTTACTATATGATAAATAAGATTATATTTTATGTATAATTTTAAATTACAAAAACTTGTAATTTGAACAATTTATTGATGATTTAACTATTGATCTTTAATTTTCTATAAATTTTGGAAGTATGAAAGATATAAGAAAAAAATATAATTCAATGGTAGATTTATCAAAATTTAACTCCAATAAAAAAATATTGAATAAGATTATGGTTTTAAGTTACAACTAATTCTTTAGCTAAACTTTCTCCTCACACACAAAATCCCTATACTGAAATTTAGCTAGCTTGGCCTTGATATCCCTAAGAAGTCCTCGTGTCGACAAATGGGCTTTTGCACACCCACTTAAGAACGGAGAATATGAATACAGTACCATTTGCTTTTACAAAAGGCAGTGCATGGGCTTACATTATGGGCCGAAGAGAATTGTGTTTCCAAAGAAAATGACACAAAACCCTACACAAAAATGTTTAAGTACACAACCATTTTCACAGTATTTATTGTTTAGCAAAAATTAAAAAGTCAGCTTATTTTACTATTTAGTTTATTTTTATTATTATTTATGGAATTTTCTCATTGTACTATTTCAGCTAACTTTTATCTTTATCTATAATACTTTTAACAAAAAAATTTCAATTTCAACAAAAAATTTTAGTTTTTTTTTTACAGTTTTTTAAAACCTCACTTTTTTTTACTTTTTCAAATTTTATTAAGGTACAATTATACTTTAGTATACTTTTAATAAAAACTTTTTCAACAAAAGGTTAAATAAATTGTTAACCACACTGAAAAATAAATTGCTATTGATTTTCATCCCATTATTACTGTTTAACTCAATGATGTGAACTTTTAGTTGAATTGTTTTTTTGTGCCAACTTGGTAACTGGGCTCATAGCCTCATATCCCCAAGGACTCCTTGTATGCATTGAGTTTCATTGTACTATTTCAATTAACTTTAACATTTATTTATAGTACTTTAGCAAAAAAATTTAGTTTTTTTTTTTATAATTTTTTAAAACTTCTTTTTTTTTTACTTTTTTAAATTTATTAAAGTACAAGTATACTTTAGCATACTTTCAACAAAACGTTTTCAACAAAAAATTAAATAAGTTGTCCACCGCACTTAAAAGTAAAACGTATTCAACAAAAAAGTTTTAGTTTTTTTAGTATAGTTTTTTAAACACTTTTTTTTTTTTTTACTTTTTAAAATTTTATTAAGGTATAAGTATATTTTAACATATTTTCAGTAAAATGTTTATAACAAAAAGTTAAATTTCACCGCACTTAAAAGTAAATTGTTATTGATTTTCATCCCGTTACTACTGTTTAACCCAATGATGTGAACTTTTAGTTGAATTGTTTTTTTCTGCCAACTTGGTAACTGGGCTCATATCCCCAAGGATTCCTTGTATGCATTGAATCTATTAACCAATGGACATCCTTTTCCTCCTTCATAAGTATCTATTGGTAACCATTATTATTCCACTTTCTTGACAGAAAACCTCATCATGATGACATCTATACCCCAACCATGAAAGCAAACACAAAAAGTAATTGTCAATGGACCTATAGAGGCCACACCCAGTTCAACCATTGGAGACATAATGGCAACATGATACCTAACCATTAGCTCATATATTCTAAGATGAACACATTGACGATCTTTATTTGGAAACAAATTAAAACACTATTATATATATGCTCCCCCTTAATTATTCAGTGAATTAATATTCTGACAATTCTATGATTAACTTACGAGTCCTTTTTTTTTTAACATATATTCTAAATTTTTTGTGAGCAAAATATTATTTACTCTTCATAAATTCATGTTTTATTTATAATTTTAATAAAATGCATTAAAATTGAAATTTAAAAAAAAATTTAAGAGAAAATATACAAAATCTCTGTCTAATTTCTTTGTAAGATACATATTTTTTGAAGTTTTGAGTGTAACACTTTAACTTTCTTTACTTTTTAGGTTTTTATTAATAATTCATTAAAAATCCTTGAAAATAAACACAAGTGCTAATATGATTACAAGTATCCATAATTACATATTAAAATAGTAATTAACATAACTCTTTTTTTTCTGCAACTTGTTAAAATGATATATCATGATTAATTTGCAATAAAAAAAAAGTATATTAGTAATCAACTCAGCTCTTATAAAAGTAATGTTCCTCACCAAAATATTACAAATTTTTTTCATAACGAGCAGATATTACATATTTTTTTCATAACAAGCAGATATTACATATTATAATTGTTGTATAAGAAAAACAATGTCAGTTAATAATTAATAAAAATATCCATTTTTGTGTTCTGTTAATTGAATTAATATTCAATTCTCCCCAATTAAAGAGTCTCTTTTAAAAAATCACACCTAGACATGGCAAATGGTCGGGTCGAGTTGGGTTTGGGTCCGGTCAATTGGGTTGCAGATCAAAATGGGCAGAGTAAAAAATGTGTCATTTTAAACGGGTTGAAAACGGGTTGGGTCAATTGGGCTGTAGGTCAAGTTGGCTCTTATTTTTCAAATTAAAAAAACAAATAAATGCCAAATATTTAGAGAGAATGAATCAAATCAAATAGTTAGACTATTTGTTACTAACTTACTATTATACATGTGAAGGGAAAAAAAAATAAACAAACCAAAAAACATAAAGCCTTCCATATCCTTGCAATTCTGATAGTTTTGACTTTTGAGCATGACTAAAATTATTTATATACTTCAAATTCAAAGTTCACTAATGATATCATTATCATAAAAGAAAAAAAAAAATTACAAAACTAAATGTCATGGACCATGTCAAGTTATCTGCCTTATTAAGTGCACAAATTCATTTTGCATTTAAAATAATAATAAAGTTAGATTATATAGAAAGATAAACTAAATTTTTAAAAAAGCTCTAAAAATAAACGTAACAATTTAAGTAAATAAGAACAAGTAAATATTTTACAAGAATTATACCTCATTCTACTCAACGTTGGTAATAGATTCAGCACTACAAATATTCGTACTTGCGACTTGTAACTCAAGTTAGCCAATTTTATCAATATCTTCATCTACAATACAAATATTTAAATATAACTTAAGTGTACCATGAAAGCAAATCAAAGCTTATCAATAAAGAGTTAAAAATGTATAATTTCTATGACTCTACTAATAATTTAAAATACCTTCAAATCCATATAACCAACTTTTAGTGCACAACGTAGTTTCCACATTCTCAGGCAAAAGAAGTGATCGATATGAAGTAATAATTTTTTTCCTATACTAAAACTTGATTCAAATGCAACAATAGTTATAGGAATGCTTATTAGATCCTGTGCCATTAAAGAGAGTTCTGGAAACTTATTGTAATTTTGAACTTCCAACTTTGAACTTTGTTTTTTGCTAAGTCTAGGCTCTTCTATGTACAAATCCAATTGAGGTTATTTTTTTTATTTTTTTATTTTTTTTTTAATTACTCTAAAAGAACTTTCATAGTACTCAAATTCCTAATCTTTAAAAAAATTGCAATTAAAAAAAATACGACACAACATTATAATTTCATTATTAAAAAAATACCACAACATTTGTGTTTGTCACTTTGTGCTAGTTAGACAAACTTGGACTTTAGTGTGTTAGTAATAGACTAATAGTTACTTGGTAGTCTTAACTTAGTTAGTGTTATGTTACTCTGTTATAAGGTTAGTGCTTCCTGCTTAGTAGTGTAGACACCAAACAATACAGTAGATGCTTTAGTTCTTCCTTTTGTTTTTTTTTTTTTTTTTTTTTTTCGTCTCCCCCCTTTCATTTACCTCTTTATTTTTTTAATAAATGGGGGAACACACAAGCTAATTGTGCCTTTGTGATAATATTATGCACCTAGCAATCTAGTACACCTTTCTACGTAGTTTTTAAATAATTTTGAGGAAAAAAGAAGTTTAAAAAACGGATTGGGTCACAGATTAGCCGGCCTTTGGATCCAGTTGGCCTACCAAAAAAAGAAAAGAAAAGCAAAACCTGTTGGCCCATATTTAGCTCAAGTTCGTATTTGTTTGTCTAGTTTGAAAAGTCAAACTTTTTAAGAAAACATCACTGATTGTCTTGCCTGTCTTAAATAAATCTATAAGTTTTTTTTAAAAGAGTTATTCTTAATGAGGCAATTAAAAATGTGTTCCAATTAGATTGATTTTTTAAATATTTGTTAGTTTTTTTTTTTTTTCAAATAGTTTTGAAAATAAAGTAAGGGTATAATAGGAACTTTAGTAAATTAATAATTTTTATTTTTAAAAACATTACAATATTTTGAGACATATTTAATTCGAGTTAACCGACTTTTGTTTTTTTTTCCGTATAATTGTCATCAGCGAGCGTTGTATACAGTCCTCAGTACTCAGAATTTTCTCTCCTACTTTACCTGGGAAAACCGAACCCCACTATCTTTCTCTCTCGGTCTCACAGCGAAAAAGCAATGGAAACAGACGCAGACACAGACGTGACCATGGTTCCAGCCAACACCGAACCCGAGGCCGTGGCCGAGCCCGCCTCCTCAAGCTCAGCCCTTCTGGCTGCTTCGTCTTCCTCTTCTTTTAAGAAAAACAACAAACGCTTCGAAATCAAAAAGTGGAACGCCGTTTCTCTCTGGGCTTGGGGTTATTTCTCTTATCAATTTTCCCTTCTTTATCTCTTTTTGTTTTTGTCTGAATTTGGTTGCTTAATTTGTTGGTTTTGTTTGATTGCAGATATTGTGGTCGATAACTGTGCCATCTGTAGGAACCACATCATGGATCTCTGTATGTACCCCCTAATTTTGAGCTTTCTTTTCTGTTTTAATTTTTTTGGGTTTTTTCTCATATGGGGTTTTGATTAGGCATTGAGTGCCAGGCGAATCAGGCTAGTGCTACTAGCGAGGAATGCACTGTTGCTTGGGGTAAGAACTAACCTTAATTCTTTTCTTTTTCTTTTTCTTTTTTGTTCTTATGAATATTTGTGTAATCTTACCCAAAAAAATAAAAAAAAGTGAGAGATGAAAAATAATGGGAATATGTGATTAATAAATGGGTTTTTGTTTGTCTGCTAACTTAGTTGTTTTTTAATGTAATAACCACAATGGAGTGATGTTTTGTTTTGGGAAGTATTAATATGTGTGAACTGTGTTGCAATCTCCATATGGGCTGTTTCTCTTTTTTTAGTTTTTGTTGTGTTTTCATATGATATGTTAGCGTGTATTGGGTCTTGAATTGGTTAATGTGTCTTACTGAAAGTTAATATATAACCCCATTTGGATTAGCGGGTGAAATTGGTCTCCTTTTTTCTTGTTGTTGGGATATTAATATTACTTAGCCATGTGTGATTAGGATTTCGGGCTTTGATTACGTCTCGCAAAGTGGATATGGTGGGATATTAAAACTGTCCAATGATGTAGCGTGGTTTTTTTGCTTAAATATGTCGGTCCATTACACACTTTGCATGCCATTGGCTTTTATTGCTGTGAATTGTTGAGTTTTTAAATTAGATTATGGGAAATTTTGTTTACTCTTTGAAGTTGGAGTTGGAGTGAATAATGGGAGCTCCGAGGTGTATAGATTCAGTTTGTTTATAAGCTAATTTGAAGATTAGCACTTAAGGATCTAGTGAAACTTCTAGTAATGGTTGGGGTTTAAACATCTTAGAAATTTGAGTGTTAACATTTGAAAATTTGCTTCTTTATTCCTCAGATAATATCGAGGTATTGCGAAATGAGCGAAGTTTATGAATTTGAGGACATGACAATAAATAATCACTCTAAAAGTCTGAAAGTCATGTCCTATATTATCTTTCTAGCTTTGGTAATCATAAAGAAGTGTGAGTGCTTGATCTGTATTGTAACTATGCACTATCAATCAGATTTGGCCCATTTAATTTGGTAACTTTGTTGCTTATGCAGTGGCTCAATCAAGGGTTGAGACTTTAATTATCACTTTCTGTTAGCGCCTATGCCTACATAAGGCACTTGGGATCTGAAATTTAGGATTAGAATTTATTCATATTTTTGGAATCTTTTTGTTCTTTGTATTGGCGCTGCAGTAGCAAACTAGGCTCATAGAATGACAGATTCCTTAATGAGTGTCCATCACCAAATTTTGTGATCAGTATTAACTATTGAGGAATTCAACACTTGTGTTAATATATAGTCTACTAGAAGAAAGTAATTTTTATTTTCTTCACCAAGTTTTAGTGCTATGAGTGAAGTCCTTTTTATCAGCGGTTTTCTTCATGGACAAGAGCCTCATGTATTAATTTAAAAATAAAATAAATATTACTCCAAGCATAGGGGAGGGAAAAGTGGTTTCATGATCAGGAATTTTTAGTTTTCTTGAACCCTGGCAAGGATTCTTTTAATATTCTTTTTTAGGACAATGGTGTTTTACATATGCTGCTGCATTTTCATTAATTTACTCTATTCAAACTGAGGATTGTTAAATATCCTCTTCATCTTGTTTTTCCAGTGTATCTTTCCATAGCCCGCTGTATTCTTAGTAATTAGCTGTGTCCAAACTGAGGAATGGTCTAAACTGGAGTCTGAGTTGGTGGTTTGATTGGGAAGAGAAGGCCCTAATGGTGGGTTGTTGATAGTTTGTTACTTTGTTTGTGCAGGTTTCACTCTGTAGTTTTGAGGAAGAACTTCTGTTCTATTGGTTAATTTAAGTATCTGTTTGCAACATTATAGTTCTATCAAGCTTTGTGTCTAAATTTGACAGTAAATTGTGCATTACTCATTGAAGTTTTGATTCAAAGTTTAATAACTTGGGAGTTTTACTTTGAGAAGGATCTTCTTTGTCATCATATGCCTTATGATGACCAATTGATTTTCTTAATGTGAAAATTGATTTGTTAATATGTTCCTTGGTTTTTTCAATGATTAGTTTTATTTACAAACATGGTTTATTTTTCTGCAGGTGTTTGCAACCATGCCTTCCACTTCCACTGCATCAGTCGATGGTTGAAAACTCGCCAAGTTTGCCCATTGGGTATGTACTATGTTTTATGGCAATCTATTAATGTATTTATTTATGCTTACAACATTAGGTCATGAGCCTCAGGGCGTTCAAACCATGGCTCTCTCCGATAGGAGGAGGAACCGGACATTCCACTAGTCCATGGGCCATGTGGTGCAATCTAATATTTCATTCAATGGCTTAATCCTTATCTGCTCTGCATACTTCAGATACTGTGAGTTATAACTTCTCATTAAGTATTTTTTTTACCTTGCAGACAATAGCGAGTGGGAGTTCCAAAAGTATGGTCACTAGAACTGTTGACGACAAAGAACACTGCATATTGTTTCTTTTGCCCCGCTCCTCAGTTTCTTTTTAGCCAGCAGTTCAAAGTGCATAACCTGAAATTCAATACTTTTTAGTGCTATGATGTTGTTTGATAGTATTTACCCTATTGTGTTTTTTTTGGCCGACATGTTATTCAGGCTTCGAAAATAGCATTTTGGACCCAAATTTAAGGATGAGAATGTATTAAGTACTCCATGAGATTAATGAAAGTATTAATTTGCCTATTTTTGGACTTTGTGGTCATTTCTATTTTGTTAGCAGTGAAGTTATGATGGTTTTTTTATCTCGTTTATTTATGTTCTTTTGATTTTTTTAATGGCAATTTTCCTTTGCTATTTGGAACGTGCTTGTGCTTCGAATGGTTTTGACTGACCGTACACTCATTGAATCAATAAATCCACTAACATAATTTTTCCATAATTTCGATTGGGACTAATAAAAGTTATTTATTGATGTGTTGGTAATGTTGTAATCACTACTTGTAATGTTAATGATAAAAATTGTGAAGCTAACGTTAGTCTTGTTGAAAATATGTTTCCAATCTGAATATTTCTATGAAAAGTAGTCTATAGAATTCTGATTATATATATATTTATAGACACACACACTAGTCGCTAACTCGCGCATTGATAGTTAAATCTAAAATCACGTATATGTATAATAACAAAGACAAAACAAATGTGTGATTGCATTAAAGATATATTAATATAAATGAATCTAAATGCTTAGAAAGGCTTTTAGAAAAATGGCCCAAAAGTTGAAGAGACCAATTTGATACCAATAAGGTCTAATAAATAATAATGGTGACTTCTTAGGATCAAGCATGCTATCAACTACAGTTAGACCCAAAACACTATTATGACATCATAAAAAATAATGATTTTCAAATCTTAACATAAACATCGTTCTAGAATTCTATCTATTCTTTTTAAACATGCACCTCTAAATTCTAATTAACATGGAAAATGAGCTTAAAGGAAATCAAATTTCAATAAGAGTCTACTTATCTCACCAAGAATAAACTAAAAGAAAAAAGGGAGTATAATATAAAAATAAAGACGGTATTTTTTTTTTAAAAGAAAATTCAAGGCAATGGGAAACTTTATGCAAAATTTACATTCACTTTTGCACCAACAAATCTATAGAACTTCGTATTACATACAAATCAATGTCATCCTTTATTATACATTATTACGTATAAATAAACCTCATTGCATAAATATTCTACACCTAAATGTATATTGGAGATCATTCACCTAACAATCTTCACCCAAGCACCCTCCTTCTAGAGTCCCATCTCTTTTCTTTAAACCTGCACAAGAACAATTTTAAGTGAAAAAGTTTCAGCTAATGATTTTGAGTAAATAAAAGTCACATTTGCCCAAAATCTAAACACTCTTTTTCCTTTTTGGAGAAGAAAAATCTATGCAGCCTAACACACACCCTACACTGTAGTCCTGTGTATGTGTGGGCTCTTCCCTTTGTAGTTGCATGCTCTTACTATGCAAAACAGAAAACAAAATATCCTAGAATTTCTTATGTTTCAACATCTTATAGCATTGCACATCATCAAACACCATCAACATGAGATGTTAATTCAGTGAAGCAATGTGAAAAAAGAGTTGGAAGACATTATCTGGCAAACTGACTGAAGCCATCCTATTCATATATTCATTCTATGCATGAGTACAAAATAAAAAATAAGTTTTGTTTTCTATGCTCACGTTGTCCAATATATATCAATCCTAACTGAGCACATATGAGTTCAAAATAAAGATATCAGTTTCTATTTATGTTTGCGGTTTCTATTTATGTCTGCAGTGCTCTTTTACTTTCATAAACCAAGAACATTGATCATAATGAAGAGCTATGTCATTTGTATAATTAATATATGGTATAGAATACAAATTTGGCAATTGACAACACTACCACATGCATTTTATTTCATTCATATAAACTTTAGTTCATCTTATTTCATTCATGTCATAATTTGCTTCTTAAAGCAATGAAGGGCACCACAACGATGCAATCAGTTACTGTAAACTTAATCTAAAAGTTCAAACTCTGAATCTAAGTATCATGAATAACCTAAACCTAAAACAATAGATTATCCATGATAACTGAACAAATTGAGGATAGAAACTGAAGCATTCAAAAGCATCAATCATTGCTTAGTATAATAGATATATAGAATCAAAATTCGTGGCTATGCAATAATAATTTATAGCAGATTGCTTTACAGTTCCTATGCTATAATAAATCCCATGATAATTGTAATGCCAATTATTTAAAGATAAAAAATCTCACCAAATTGTACTTACAGGAACTTGTTTGGACTTGTCAAAGTCATTAAGGGAGTCACTATGCTATTTGTTGTGGAAACAATGTGGGAATCTGTGTGAGTCACCAGGGGACTTGTGGGACTTATGTTTTGAGTTGCTGGGAGAGTCACTCTCATTTTTCCTTTGACCATAAGCAACATCATCACCAAAGAAATTTCCATAACGCCTCCTTAATTTGGAGGATCATAGGTTGAATCATCAAAAACATAGTTTAAATGAAAAACTTAGCACACAACTAAACTGAATAGAAATTTTATAAAAACTAAAGGAAAAATCTTTAATTTTAGATTTGTAGTAAGAGTTTTCGATACACATGTAAATAGTTTTGTAGATGAAGCTAATGAAGTAAATGATCAAAATAAATTAGTTGATGGATTCAATATCGGTGTTTACTATTTCCAATTTTCACTTTTCACCAATGGATCATTTTTGCATATTATAACAACAGGAAAATTAGCAGAAATTTGAACAATCCCCATACTAATGGATTTATTCCAACAGCAAAAAATAACTTCTATGGATTACCTAGAATCGATGCACAGAAGAAACTATATTTGCCAACTTTGGAGGTCATACACAATCAGTTTGAAAGTACCATTTACATGTAGAGAACAAACATTTGAGGATTGCTAAATAAATTTGTGAGCTAAAGCTGAAAGTTCAATCCAACACATAGAGGAGAGTCCTAGTCAGTATTGATTCTAAATATGAAGGAAAAAATGTCAAAGAAATTCAAATTAAGATCTTCCAAGGTAGTAGTGACATTTTCTCACAATATATATATATATATATATATATATATATATATATATATATAGATGGGTTCAAGTTACATATTTTTTAAACCATTGAATTTAAATAGATTCAACGGTAAAAAAAAAACTCTCATTAATGCTAATATTCTGATTTCTCTAAACCCAAAAAAAAAGTTATATTTGACTCTCTTTCTCTCTACGTTTCTCTCTCTATCTCTTTCTCCTCCACCATTGTTGATAGATTGCCGGCAAAAGAAGGAAAAAAAAATATAAAAAAATAACTGCAGAACACTACATTAGAGGTTTGTGAGAAGGAAAACAAAAATGAAAACAAAGAGAAAGAGATAGAGAAGGAAAACAAGTAAATGCAAACAGAAAGCAAGAACTTGCATTAATAAATAGAAAAGTTTCTGACAGATTCTGACAAATGCGCAACTTTTCATGATTTTTCCCTTGGAACCTTTGAAGATTCCTTATATTTTCGTGCCCTGAATGTTGGCCAAACAGTTCTTCAACACAAGCTGTGCTATGCCAGTACAATTATTTTTGATGTTGTAAAACTTTGTCCCTCTTGTCAATACTCATGAACAAAATGGCATAAATACAGTTTTAAAATCGTGATTTTTGAAGGTGCAGAGATGGTGAATTTTGATATCTGGTGATCCAAAATCATATCTTAAATTTTTGATATGGTGATCCAAACTCACCATCAAATCAGATATTTTTTATATCTGGTGTAATTGTAAATCCGAGTATATTCTCTAAAGATGTGCAGAGAAGGTGCAGGTGTACAGTTTTAAAATCGTGATTTTGAGGAAGGTGTAGAGACGGTGATTTTTGGAGTGATTGTCAAGTTTTTGAAAATACCCAGAGTTAAGTTTAAGAGCATTCTAATTCTTGTTGTGAATTGCAAGATGGTATAGGTCTAGTCAAGAAATTCTCAAGCCTTAAGACTCTCATGGAAGGAGACCTGTTTCAAAGATATTTTCGTGAGACTCAAAAAGAAAACTCTGTAATATTTTTATTTTTCAGTGATTTCCATGGAATGGCCAAGTCTGGCACTTTTTCTAGAGGGGTTGTACCATGGTAGTGGGAAGGTGATTGAGGGATGTTGGGCAATAAATGTGAGAGAATTCAGTAAAAGTAGTTGACTTGGCATACAATAATTTTGCATTAATGAGATAGCAAGTAGTAATTTATCACCATTAGATCTAATGAGAATCTACGGTCTAAAAATGATGTAACTCTTATAAAGTTACACCAGGTGTAACTTGAACTCATCTCATATATATATATATATATGGGTTGGGTTCAAGTTACACCTGGTATAACTCTAAGCAATGTTACTGTTGGGAATTACACCGAAATCCCAACCTGTGAGAAACAAAACAAATAGAGAAAACACACGCCAAAGAAAAACAATCAAACGCACAAGACAATATTAATGTGGTTCAGCAATTTGCCTACGTCCACGGAGTTGCAGGGATTTCACTATTATCAGGGAAAATACAATAGTGCACAAGAACACTCTCAAAAAACCCAATTCCCAATTACACCCTAACTCTCTCACACCGCTGCACTTGCTAGGTTATTGGGAATCATTACTATTGCTCTCAGCTTGCACTACGTCTCAAACCAAATATATATATGTCAAAGTCAACTGTTACTAGGAATTGTTATTCCTAGTTAAATTCGGTCAATAGTGACCGACTTAGGTAGACTTGGGCTTGTGGCAATTCAAGCCACACACACGGCCCACTTCAACAAATCTCCACCTTGGCTTGAATTGATCAAGCTACACGAGCAAACTCCTCCATCGCCTCCACCTTAGCCCTTAAGGGCTCACAAGCTGCAAACATCAACCACAATCCTCCATAACACAATCCCTCATCCCTGCAACTCATCCTCCTGTCCTCAAGCTAGAAGGCCAACTGAAGCTGCACACAGCTTCAGCTTTTGAATAGTGACACCCTTAGTCAACATGTCTGCCGGGTTCTTAAATCCACAAATCTTCTCAAGTATTACCAGCTTATCTTCAACAAGGTAGCGAATAAAGTGGTATTTTGTTTGTATATGCTTCAACTTTGAATGAAAGGCCGAATTTTTGGCAAGAAAGATTGCACTCTGACTGTCACTGTGTAGAATGCCTATCTCCTGCTTCTTACCCAATTCATCTAAGAAACCATGTAGCCAAATCATCTCCTTTCCAGCTTCAGTTGCTGCAACATACTCAGCTTCTGTAGATTTGAAGCCCATGATATAGTTGTACCACCCAGAGTAAAAACAAACCCAGTAGTACTCTTTCTACTATCAATATCACCAGCAAAATCAGCATCTACATAACCCTGCAGTTTCAAACTTGCACCTGTGAACCAAAGACATGTATCTGATGAACCCTTCAGATATCTTAGAATCCACTTGACTGCCTCCCAATGCTGCTTTCCAGGCCTACTCATGAATCTGCTCACAACTCCCACTGCATGTGCAATGTCTGGCCTTGTACACACCATAGCATACATCAAGCTGCCAATAGCTGAGGCATAAGGCACCTTACTCATATGGTCCCCTTCTTCTTCTGTCTTCGGTGACTATTCTTTGCTTACTTTGAAATAACTACCCAAGGGTGTGCTAACTGGTTTAGCTTCATTCATGTTGAACCTGCTGAGAACTTTCTTCACATACTCTGACTGTGAAAGCTTCAATGTACCATTAGCCTTGTCTCTAATGATTCTCATACCAAGGATTTACTTTGCAGCTCCCAAACCTTCATTGCAAACTGTTTGGACAATTGCTTCTTCAGATTATTAATCTCCTCAATGCTAGACCCTGCAATAAGCATATCATCCACATACAACAGTAATATGATGTAAGAATTGTCAAAAGACTTAACATAGCAACAGTGATCAGCTTCACATCTCTTGAACCCAATTCTATTTATAAAACTGTCAAATTTCTTGTACCACTTTCTAGGAGCATGTTTTAGGCCATACAAGCTCTTTTTCAGTTTGCAGACTAGATTCTCTTGTCCTTGAGCAATGAACCCTTCTGGCTGAATCATGTAAAGGTCTTCCTCCAAGTCACCATGAAGGAATGCCGTCTTCACATCTAACTGCTCAAGATGTAAGTTTTCTGCAGCCACCATTCCTAGTACCAGTCTGATTGTTGACATCTTCACAACTGGAGAAAATATCTCTGTGTAGTTAATGCCTTCCTTCTGCTGGAATCCTTTAACAACTAATCTGGCCTTGTAACGTTTGCTACCATCATGTTCATTCTTTATTCTGTATACCCACTTATTGTGCAAAGCCTTCTTTCCTATTGGCAATTCAGTCAGTTCCCATGTCTAATTCCCCAACAAGGAATCCATCTCATCCTTCATTGCTAACTCCCACTTGCTTGAATTCTCATCTTGCAAGGCTTCAACATAACACTCTGGCTCACCACCATCAGTTAACAGGAGATAATTTAGAGTGGGTGAATAACGCTGTGGAGGTCTAATGTTCCTGGAAGATTTGTGGACTTTAGCTACAGGTGTACTCAAATCTACCTGTGAATTTACATTCTCCTTATCTTCTTCACCTCTTTTCTGGACAGTACCTTCAGTCAATTCATCTAAGTTGACAAACTCAGATTTCTTCTGATCTATCTCTGTAACATTTGACACTACAGTTGACTTGTCCTTATACATAACCTGTTCATTAAATATCACATTTCTACTTCTGATGATTTTCCTATTTTGTTCAACCCAAAACCTATAGCCAAATTTCTCATCACCATAGCCAATGAAAAAATATATTTTAGACTTTGCATCAAGTTTACTACGAGCATCAGAATCAATATGAACATAAGAAACACAACCAAAAACTTTTAAGTGTGAAAACTTTACCTCTTTACCGCTCCAAACCTCCTCAAGAAGTTTGAAATCCATAGGAACTGATGGTCCTCGGTTTATCAGGTAAGCTGCAATGCTAACAGCATCAGCCCAGAAAGTTTTTGGTAGTCCAGCATGCAACCTCATACTTCTAGCACGCTCATTGAGAGTTCTGTTCATGCGCTCAGCCACACCATTCTACTGTGGTGTCCCAGGAATGATCTTCTCCATTCTAATTCCCTGTGCAGCACAATACTCACTGAACCCTCCATCTATGTACTCTCCTCCATTATCTGACCTCAAACATTTTACTTTCAAACATGTTTCTGTCTCAACCATGGCCTTCCACTTCTTAAAAGTTTCAAATACATCAGATTTATTTTTCAGAAAATAAACCCATACCTTTCTGCTTGAGTCATCAATAAAAGTGATGTAGTACCTTGAACCTCCAAGAGATGCAACCGGAGAAGGCCCCCACAAATCAGTGTGTACTAACTCCAATTTTTCAGCCTTCGGTGTCCTGTCAGTTTTCAAGAAGCTCACATTTTTCTGCTTTCCTAAGATGCAACTTTCACACATGTCAAAATCAATGGACTTCAATTCTAGTAGTTTTCCTTTTGACAGCAGCATCTTCATCCCTTTCTCACTCATATGACCAAGTCTGCAGTGCCATAGGCTTGTATCAGTACTTGCATCAGCAACTGCAATTGTGTCTCTTGAACTTGAGGTCATGTACAGAGTACCAGTTTTCTTTCCACGAGCCAATACCCTAGCTCCCTTTGTAACCTTCCAAGTACCACCGACAAATAGTATTGCATGCCCTTCATCATCAAGTTGTCCAACAGAAATCAGATTCCTCCTTAGGTCAGGAATATGTCGAACCTTCTCCAGTAACCAAACAGATCCATTGGGCAACAATATCCGGACGTCTCTCATACCTACAACATCCAAGGCTGAACCATCAGCCAAATACACCTTACCAAAATCACCTGCAACATAATTCTATATGA
Source organism: Quercus tomentella (assembly GCA_028535165.1). Classification (NCBI taxonomy): domain Eukaryota; kingdom Viridiplantae; phylum Streptophyta; class Magnoliopsida; order Fagales; family Fagaceae; genus Quercus; species Quercus tomentella. Next base: position 81,321,823 of record JAPQVY010000068.1, read on the forward strand.
TTTCTCGGTGTGGAGTGGTATGAAACGAAGCTCCTGAATCCAAAACCCAATCATCAAGTGGACTGTCTACTGCAAGAAGTAATGCATCCTGTACCTCTTCTGTTACAACATTAGCAGAATCATCTCCATTCTTCTTCTTAGGACTTTTGCATTGATTCCTAAAGTGACCTGTTTTCCCACAGTTCCATTATTGTACTTGTTGGCCTGATCTAGATTTTCTTCTGTTCCGATTAGAATTTCTGGATTTTGATATGCCCCGATTTGAATTTTTGTCATTACCTCTGCCTCTTCTCTCAAGGTTTAGGGCAGAACCAGATCCTAAGGTTTTGCCTGCATCTCTTCGACGAATCTCCTCTGCCAGAATTAAATCTCGTATATCATTGTACTTGAGTTTTTCCTTTCCCGTAGAATTGCTTACTGCCATCCTCATTGCCTCCCAACTATTTGGCAAAGAAGCCAAGACGATCAAAGCACGAATCTCATCATCAAAATCAATTTCTACAGACGACAATTGATTTGTGATAGTATTAAATTCATTCAGATGTTGTGCTACTGATGCATTCTCTGCCATCTTCAAATTGAACAATTTCTTCCTCAGATGCACCTTGTTGTTTGCGGACGGCTTTTCATACATATCAGACAAAGCCTTCATTAAATCTGCTGTGGTCTTCTCCTTTACAACATTGTGTGCAACAGACCTAGACAGAGTTAACCTAATAACTCCCAATACCTGTCTGTCAAGAAGAGCCCATTCCTCAGCCTTCATAGCCTCAGGTTTTTCCCCTAGAAGCGGTAGATGCAACTTCCTCCCATAAAGGTAATCCTCGATTTGCATCCTCCAAAATCCAAAGTCTGTGCCATCGAACTTTCTATTCTAGACGCCTTTCCTGCTTCCTCTGCCATTGCTCCCACTCAAACCTAACCCTAGGCTCTGATACCAATTGTAGGGAATTACACCGAAATCCCAACCTGTGAGAAACAAAACAAATAGAGAAAACACATGTCAAAGAAAAACAATCACACGCACAAGACAATATTTACGTGGTTCGGCAATTTGCCTACGTCCACGGAGTTGCAGGGATTTTACTATTATCAGGGAAAATACAATAATGCACAAGAACACTCTCAAGAAACCCAATTCCCAATTACACCCTAACTCTCTCACACGGCTGCACTTGCTAGGTTATTGGGAATCATTACTATTGCTCTCGGCTTGCACTACGTCTCAAACCTAATATATATATATATATGTCAAAGTCAGCTATTACTAGGAATTGTTATTCCTAGTTAAATTCGGTCAATAGTGACCGACTTAGGTAGACTTGGGCTTGTGGCAATTCAAGCCACACACACGGCCCACTTCAACAGTTACACCACTCAATATTTTATAATTGGATGCAAATATTGACAAATCCACCATTAGATTACATTATCTTTGTATATTCTTTATCTTGCAAAATTTCAAAGTGATCAAAAATTAATATCCATGTCATCAATCAATTGTTAAAATTCAAATTTTTGTAGTTTAAAATAATGCATAAAAGATGAGTTTATGGATCAAATGGTAAATAGCATCCGATTGATATGAAAATTGGCATGCATGTTAAGAACATGTAGAACATGTAATTCAATGGTTGGATTTTTAAAATATTAATTCAATAACAAGTTATTGGGTGGTGTAACATTGCTTAGAGTTACACCAGGTAAAACTTGAACCCAACTATATATATATATATATATATATATATATATATATATATATATATATATATATATTCAGCATGTTCTTTGTGTTCACTGAGAAATTTAAACAAACACAAAGATAGTAATACCAATGAACCTACAATGGCTGGTGGCTACGTAAAATTTATAAACAATTAAAAAAAGCCCTAATTTATTTTGATCTGAATGCATGTTAAAAAAAAAAAAAAAAAAAAAAAAAAAAATCCCAAAACTAAAGCCTATCAATAAAATCACTTACCAACCACTACTTCCACTACTCATGGCTATTAGCACTTGTTTGGTTTTTTTTTTTTTTTTTTTTTTTTTTTTTTTTTTTTTTTTTTTTTTTTTTTTTTTTTTTTTTTTTTTTCCCTCTCTTAGGGGTTTTGTTGGTTTTTTGGGACTGAGAAATTAATCAACATGTGGAAAAATAAGATTTATAAGAAAGAAGCAAAATTAAGAAGAAGCCACACCCTCTGCGTTCAACTAGGCTTGGCCTATTTGGGTTACTGCAAAAATGCATATTATATAACAACAATTAAATGAAAATACTCACATATTTTATAAGCACGGGCCCAGTCAAGCTATTAGCCAACACCTTAACAGATAGTTCATAAGCACTACCCAACACTCATAAGCTTGGGGATGTGAAACACAAATTATACATTATAAAAAAAATTAAAACTAAATAAAACTCGCCAACATTCTACATTTTCATACTGAAAAACCTATTTGCACCAGCCACTGCAATTCGCTTTAATGCTACAAAGACCATTATATAGTCCCAGGACATCATTCCAAATTTAAAGGTTAGAGCAAATGGCTAATTATTTACAAAGGGGTAGAACAATCTCATAAAATCACAACAATACATTTAAAAATATAAACAAATAAAAAAAGAAGCCTACCTATTATGACCCACAGCCTTAATTCTCCCTTTCTCTTTTTTTCTTTATTTTGTTGGTAATACTACTCTTTGATTAAGTGAACAAAAAGCAAAATTAGACCAAGCAAGCAAGGAAAAAAAAAAAAAATTTAAACCATGCATAGGAAGTAAAAAGCAAGCAAGAAAGAAAATTAAACCTGTAGGGATAAAGGCCCAAGATCATATATTGGGCCTTGGGCTTTGTCCGAGGATATTGATAGGTCCAAGGAGGAGCAATCAACTATTAGGAGTTCCTAGTTAAAGTAGGGGACGAGTGGAGGATGATCCGAGGAGGAACTCCTCATCGGATATGATAAATGCAGCTCAGATATGTGTTCCGACAATTAAAGTGACCATCCAAGAAGTTCCCATGATAGGAACGTGCCTTACGAATATACTAGAAAGAAGGAAACCCAAAAATATCTAAGGGAAAGCTGCTACTACCAAATTAAATGCACTTCAGCTACTTTTCTGGCCACATTTATGTGGAGAAGACCTCCGAACAGTGCTATCTTGGCCACCACAACTCACAGAAAGCCAGAGAGGGTGTCTAATGGGACGGATACTCAAGTAAGGGCTCAGATGATCAACAAGTGTAAGACCAAGATGACTCAAAGGGAGCTATATAATGTGAGAGACCCTCCATGAGAGAGGAATCGGAAAAATAGAGAAAAACACTGTAGCAATCTAAATTATCTTTGTATCCATCTGTGATTAATTAATACAAAGGGGACCTCCTCAGGCTGAAAGTATACTAAGATCAAAATCTCTTATTTATGTTTGACTGTCATTCAGATCAAAACTAGCCGTTGTTCAGTTCATTAGGGTCTAGTTCTTCGACCCACTCTCTACAAATTTATTGTATTGGGCTCATTGGGCCAATATCCCATACGTTTTGGGCTTGGACTATAAATCGAGACCCTACAAAACCTATTAACAATATGCGCAAAATTTGTTGTATATCAAAATAAATGACATGTTAGTCAATTCATGGAGTCATAAAAGTAGTTAAGTTGTCTACAATCATAGAAAAATTAATTATGTCATATATAAAGGAAGAATCATGCTCTCCTTATTTATAACCAAATTATTTATTTCCATATAAAATTGATTTTAAACAACCATAGTATAAGTATAACTACTCAGATTTATGATCATATATCAAATTTAAAAGGAATTTCATCGAACAAATATCATGCAACACAAAAAGAACATGTAATTTTAGATTTAAATAAATGTTATCAGGAAATTTTCTACTATAACCAAATTAATACTTTCCATAATAAATTAAATTTTTTACAACCATAGTATAGCTACTCAAATTTATCACAACATGAGAGGGAAAAAAATTTGAATGAAAAGATCTCACATTAAATTTAAAAGGGATTTCATCAAGCATATGTCATGCAACACCAAAAGAACACTTATAGAATAGGTTAATTCAAAGCAACTCAAAAAGATAATTCAAGAAAAAACACTTACCGTTTCATCTCATCTAGAAATTAAACTCCCAACAAATAGGCCCATGAGTACAAAATATTGGCCAACAACCTTGATGACCCTTAAACTGAAATTCTGCATTTTGATAGAGCAATGAGAAACACAGTATGAGACCCAAGATTAAAAAAATAATAAAAAAATAAATGAAACAAATTTCATCGAATAGTAGAGATAGAAACCATCCCTTTAGAACCAAACACAATCCTGAACAATTAAAAACTAATAAAAATGAGACCTAAGATCTAAAACCCTTTTTTACATTCTCATTTCCCTCAGTCTCTCACCAAACCAAAACCTGATTAGATAATTGCAAAAAACAATAAATTTTAGGGCTAATAGTGGACCTTTGGACTTGCTTGGCACTTTGTTGGCGAACATTGCTGTAAAGAGAAGTCTTGCAAGAATTACCGCAAAATAGGACAAAATTTGTATGGAGAAATTGTCTCAAAGTTGTACAGGAAATAAAGTACAAAGAAAGAGGGAAAGAGAAAGAGAAGAGTGTATAGAGAGATAGAAGAAAGAAGTTTTTTTTTTTTTTTTGGTAGGAAATAAAGTACAAAGAAAGAGGGAAAGAGAAAGAGAAGAGTGTATAGAGAGATAGAAGAAAGAAGTTTTTTTGTGTGTGTGTGTGTGTGTGTGTGGAAAATGTACAAAAGAATAGAATCAAAAGAAACCTAAAATTAAGTTCAAAGAATAGGTGCAATCCATAAAAGCCAGCAATTCATTTTAAGTTGGAGAAACATAATCCAAATAAAAACGTTTGTTGGCAACATTTGTCATGTTGTATGGAAAATGCCATTTTTAAAAAAGGACAACAAAACATCACTTAAGAATTTTATCAAACAGTTTGTGTGCATGTAAAAGAAACAACACTATAAAAATGTGCAATCCATGAATTGGGCTTTATGTAATATTACAAAATAAGTAAAAATTTTCAAATCCCACGTTCAGAAATAGGACATTTTATTCATATAGTAGCTTTCAACGAAACCCACCAAACAAAAAGAGGAAAAAAAGAGTTTTGATCTTTGGAGTTATAAACCTGTTGGGCAAACTTTAAATCATTGTGCAGGACGGCTCAGTCTTTTGGGTTGGAGAAACAAACAGGCTAGGAGGCAATCATCGAGGCCACACTCGCCTTTAACACACTGTTGTCAACAGCCCCAATTTAAACAGTTCAGATTCAACATGCTTCATCATCGTTGTTAGATTTAGAGAAAGGCGAGAGGTAAGAAGAAGGAAGGGTTGTAGAATGAGAAAAGGTTGCTTTGGTGCTTTAGATAGAGGGACAGAGAGAAAAAGAGAAATAGTGAGAATTAGATTAAGAGTTTGAAGAATTTTTTTTGCATTTAACATTATTTTTGAAATATTTTAATTAGTTGTCATGTTTGCAAAACCATATAGCAAACTAGCATCTCGAGACTCTAAAACTTTAGTTTCTAAGACTCGAATTGCATGTGATGACAGTTTGATGTGAAAAAAATCCACATGGAAATCGAGTATTTAAAACTCGAGTTCCCATTCTTCCCATTCCACGAACAAGTCTGATTCTTCTTCTTCCTCAGTTCTTTTCTTCTTCCTTCCAAATCTGATTCTTCTTCTTCCTGCCCGTTCTGGTCCTCTGTTCTTGTTCCTCTCCTCCTCCTCTTCTTCTTCTTCCTTCATGATCTGTTCCTATACTTTCTATTCCTCTGTTCCTCTATTCTAGATCTGATTTGATCTGTTTCACTATAGAAATTGAGTCCCGTGGACTCGAATTTACTTTTTACAAACTTGAGTCTATAAGACTCGAGATCTATGTGACAAAAAAACCCCAGATCAGCAAGTGAAACTCGAGTCTTTAAGACTCGCTATTTAGATGGAAATCGAGCCTTTAAAACTCGAGATGCTAGTTTGCAGTATTGTTCCTAATGCATGTCATCTTATTATATTCTTTCCCTCATTAATGTTATCCTGCAAATTACCTCGGTCCATTTGAAGGGGTACATATAACTAAACCAAATACAAAAATGGGCTGACTTTATTTTATGTTTACATCATATATTAAACCTTTGTAGTCTTTTCCTTTCCTTCTTAAAAAGAAAAAGTATGAAATTGCTTCAAATTTCCTATAAGGTTAGATTATGCTTTTGTTTACTTAATTTAGCACTACAAAAGTTTTGTGAATTAATATCATCTTTGTTAAGAATGAATCTCTTGTTATTCTTCGTTTAAGAAAGAAATAATAAAGTAAATAGCTCAATCAAAGAAAAGATAAGACTAATAAGTTCAGGTTCTAAAGAATTTTAAAACTCTTTCTTACCACTTTCTTACAACCTTCTCCTTACAAAGTAATCAATGTGGTAAAAGGGTTGGGAATATCTGTTCAAGATAAATTGCACAACTCTTTCATGGGAAAATTACAAACTACATTACAATACATTTATTTTGTTCCATTCCAACATATTAAAAGTATACTTGTAAAGATTACAGGGATTGAAGTTAATAATTGATGAAAATGCGATCCTTGTGTCCTTAGAATCCAATGACAGTCCTTGCCAGCAACACCAATATTGGCTATGTCTTCAGTGTTCAATCCTCCCTATTGGAAACCAAAAAAAAAGAAATAAAACATGTCAATAGACAAAAGTGGGTCTAGAAATGGACGAACATCTAATTACAACATCATGTTTAGATTGATAAATTCAAATGCATGCATATTGACTCAGCTAGAATCACTCTTCTTGTAAAACAAAATGGCATGTATATGGAATCAAACAATGAAAATGAGGTTCAAGATGCAAGAATCAATTTTTGGGGAACTAAGACACTTTGCTGGGTGAGCAAAGTCATTAAGCTGACTGAGCAGCTATTTAGCAGATTCCTTTGGAGTGGAATAACTCATTTACTGAGTTGCTTCAAATTCAATGTGTGACAGAGTGCTGGAGGTTTAGGGCTCAAGAGAGTTGAGGATGAGGCATATATGGAATCTTTTTGCTCTATTTGGCTCAATTTGGGTTGCTTGGATAAAGGAAAATCTGCAAAGAGGAAGATCCTTTTGGGTAATTAAAATCTCGCTAAAATGCTCTCAGGGTTGGAGGAAACTCCTCAAGCTTAGAGAGCTGATAACACAGTTTATAAGATCTTCTTTGGGGGATGAGAAAATAAAATTATGGATGGATGGGTGACATCCTGATGATATTCTTCACACCAGCCACCAGCTATGGTTACAGAGTAGTATATGATGCTGCAAGTAGTATCAAGGAAAAAGTTTCAAGTGTATTGAAGGGGAAAAAAAAAACAGTCTGGAAGCCACTTTGGTTAATTCTCTGGTTTCTACACAACACAAACTTCTGCTAATTGTTGATTGATAGGAAAGTTAAATTGAGAAAATATGTAGTTTAGCAGATTCCTATGGAGTGGAATAACTCATTTACTGAGTTGCTCGAAATTCAATGTGTGACAAATAGTGCTGGAGGTTTTGGCCTCAAGAGAACAAAAAAGGAGGCAGTGCTAATGCAAGTTGAAGTTACCCATGGCAAAGTTTTTATAATCAAATCACAAGGAAACGAGGATATTTAATATAAATTAGCTATTTTAAATAAATCTATTGCAGAAGTTTTTTTTTTTTTTTTTTGGGGGGGGGGGGGGGGGGGGGTGTGTGGATGCCATACCAGTAACTTAGACATGGGGATCCCAAAAGTAGTGCAGGCAGCAGTGCAAGAAGAGGAGAGGCTAGCTACAACTTGATTTCTCGTCTTTATGCATAGGATCAACGGATGTTCTCAGTTCTTTCAGGCTGAAATTCCCAATTACAGCTTTCAGTTCTACTTGATTCACCATTAAAACTTTGCTTATTTATTTCTCTATTATCAATCATCAAATGACAAATGAGACCATCGAGTTGCAGAACAAGATCAACTTTGTTGAGCAGGGCGAAGTTGAGTAAAAAAAGGCACAATCTTGAAGCAGGAGCAATTATCAGAAAAAGAACCCATGAATTGCCTTATTGTTTGCATAAATTTTACATGACATTATGCTGTTATGAGACAAAGCCCACACTTCTGCACTGTCAAGCTTGATCAACTGCTAGCAATTAAGCTCAATGAAACTGTATTGATGCAACAAATCTGGAAGTGACCCACACGGTTTATAGGACAGCAACTCAATTCACCTAGGTGGAACAACATGACATTGGATCCAAATGATAAATACGACAATGAGAAGTTTATAATTCCAAATAGTCAAGAATGGTAGCTAGATGCTTGTAGACTGAAAAAGAAGCGCAAAGATAATAACTTTTTTTTTTTTTTTTTTTTTAAAGTACAATAAAAAAAATGAAGTAAAGCAACTAATGATATTTATTTGATAGCAGAGAATCCATCTACTGCAAATATTTTAACGTAAGAAATCAATAATATAGTTTTACTCTTTTATATCAACAGAGCAAACCTGTCATACAGAGACATTGGGAGTTCTAGAAAATTTCATCCCCAGGATCAAATTAAATGAAAATATAAATCAATGATAAGATTCTTCTAGAAAACCAAAAACCTCACCACCAGAAGGTTCAACTATTACAAACCTAATTCCAGGACAATCTCAATACAAATTCCATCAAAAAACAAAATTTCCACAGCTTTTTGATCAACCAAATTGAACAAAATCAAACAAAAATTCGTTAAAACTGTAGAAATCATGAAATATATAACTTAAAAAATAATTGACTCAAATTTGGGATTTTGAAAATTTTCAAGACTCAGAAATCAATTGCTACAAAGTTTTTGAAGTCCAGAATTAAATTTATACTACCACACCAAATGTATACAGGCTATGATGCAGGTCTACCAACACCTTAAAATAATGATGTTTTGATTCAATACAAGAAGAAAAATAAATTGTAGCACACCTTTAGAGACCCTAAGTCCACAGCTACTGTAGAACCTTTAAGTTGATGTCTTTCAAACATAAGCCGGTCTACAGAATCTGAAAACAGACCAAGTAATAATATGAGGTAAAATGGAAGACCAATACAAGAAAGGATTAAGTTCCACAATTATCAATCTTCCAAACAATACTTCACACTAAGTTTATAATTCAGAATCTCCTGATTAACACTATGTATTCTACAAATTCGTTTGAACAAAACCAGAATACAAAAGCTTTGAGACTCAATCTCCATATCCTGCATTTTTCATACGTTACAAATCCAATTCCATGGTGGTATTTTGTCAGTGGATACTGTAATGCAACCGGCTTCTTATTTCAACATTTTAATGCGGAAAAGTGACAACATAGCTCAATTTAAGGTAATGTACAAGCAAGGTCTTGTCCTTTTCTTCTCCTATTAAGTTGTACTTGGTTTTTTGATTTCTCCAAAATGGAAGTCCACTCATGGCAAGCTTTTCTTTAGCATTGTATCCTTTATGCTCCCTTTTGAATGTACTCTCTGTCAAAGACTTAGTATATGTAAATAAATAGATGATTTTCTCTCATAAGAGGCAAACAGTTGATCTTTATAACAAGTGGTCATGACTGATAGCTATGAGCTAGTTTTAAGAGCATGGAGAGAGGATTTTATAAGTTAACATGGGCTATTCAGGATTTTCCACCAAAATTAGTATATATGAAAGAAACTCAAGAGCTCCCACTCACAATATAACATCAACATGCTAAAAGTGAAGACATTAGGCAATACTTCATCCACATAGATATAGTCTTAACACATAAGCATAAGGACCAAAAAAGCAACATAATTGACAGTTATTTGAAGTTCAGCCAATTAATTTTCAATTTCAAAGCAAATATAGCCTATAGCTCTTCCAGCTGCTACTTATTTTTCCCCCTCTTTTTTCTTTTTGTGGCTACTAAACATAAGTTACGAAAGGAAGTAAGGAAGTAAAAAGTGTTGGGAGAAAAACAACAGGTCAATCAAGTTTAAACACATATGCATTGATTTAGATTAATGCATAGATAATTTAGATAAAATTAAGGTCATTTGTTCTATACTTTTCTGCAGATCAATTTGGATAGTTCAGACGGTAATTGGGGCTCTTATTGAACTATGGGCAAGCTTTGTGCATATGGTATGCAAGTCAAATGAATTTTGGCTTTGAACTTCAATTTGTATTAATACATATTTTCATCTAATAACATGTGAACACTATAAAGAATTGACTATCAAATAAATCTTAATTAAATTTTTAGATCTACTTGATATTATATAGAATCATGTAATAACTCATAAAAAATTCTTACAGCTCCAACCATTTCCAGATTTCTGCAGAACCTTATTTTGCTGACTGAGGAGGCAAGACACACAAAAGATCCATCTGTAAATAAAGACATGATCCCCAATCATCCAAATATAAAGCCAGAATATTTGCTGTCCCTTTTTTTTCCTTTTTAAAATTAAATTACAAGACATTGGGAACAGATAGCTGTAAAAGCAAAGATTTGGAACACAGTACAGGAGGTACTATCAAGAGGGCAATCCATGTAAAGAAAATTCATTTAAGCTAGGAACAGAACTTGCCTTTGGGTAGCAACTTGAACCTCAAGCGTCCTCAAGTGTCCTTCCATTATGGAAATGTTGAGCTACAAGCATTTTCTGACAGCATGGATATCAGATAATTTAATCACAAAGAATGTCCACTTGCTCAACCTACCTGGATTAAATTCAATTGTCTAGCAGCTCAATACCTAAGAATCTTCTTAAGAGCTAAATGTGATAAAGCCAAATCCAGAAGAACATATTTTTGTGCTATCTACAACCATAGCTGAAACCAGTAAATGATCAAGCTGCAGAAACCCACCATCCAATAAACAGTTAATGCATGATAGGATTAATACTAAAAGTGAGGTCAATGATTGCTCATCAAACCAGTGCATGTAAAATATAAGTTTCCTGCTTAGTGAGGGAGGCTGAAACTTAGGTGATTATCAACCTATAGTTATCATCTGTATGGAAGAATTTTATCCAAACAAAGTTCCTGTAGGCTAGAAGGGTAAAATATGACAGAAAATTATGGCTCCTAAAAAAAATGAGAGAATTAACTGCCAAAAGAATTATCTTGCATGAACAAAGAACATAAACTGAACATAGAAACCAAAAATTAATGTAACCTTCATCACCATTACACACGGGTATTGTTCACAGTACCTTCATCACCATTACATTTTCCAATTCACCAAACTAACTCATGTGCTGCCTCAACACTTCCCAGAACCTGTAAAAGAATCACATCAAGAAAAGGGTTCATATATAATACTAACAAGATGAGAATATCCTACAGTTTGAGGATACACATACCACCAATTTTTTACCTCCACTTGTCATGAGAGTTTGGCTCATAAACAATGAAGGAAAAGGCCACGTCCATGGCAAAACAAAAAGGTATTTACCCTTGGGGTTGGCAAACCATGCCATTCAACCTTGCTATATTCATCACTGATTGGATCATCACCATATTAACTGATTCTCAATGCCTATTAAAAAGGCTCAGATAAATTTAGGCCTTGAGCAACTTGGCCAAAATAATTAGTAATATACCACTATATAGGAAATATTTAGCAATCTACCACTTTTTTAAAACTCGAGTTTCACAAACTTGAGTTCCATAATGGTGTCCGCTAGCTTGGAATTTTTTAATCAAAAAATTCCAAGTGGAACTCGAGTTCACCGTAAATAAAACTCAAGCTCTAGAAGCTCAAGTTATGTAAAAAAATTTATGCTTTGTGGGACATTTTGTATCACAGAAATAAATTGATGTTTGAGAGTGCAAGTGGCAGATCAGAATAATTGCAGGAGAGTTCCAATGCTAGAGTGGCTAGTTGTAGAGGGCAACAGGTGTTTCTGACAGTTGAGGGGTAATGGCAGAGAGGTCACGGACTTCTTGTTTTTTCGGAAAGCACTAACTAATGCTATACAAGCATACAGCTTGGTTTTTGCTGACTTCTTTGTTTTGATCAGTACTAGAGGAGTGGATGACTTCAATTTGGGAAAAAAAAAAGTTCCTTGGCAACTAGCTGAGTTGATTGAAGACTAAGTGCATAATTGTTGGGTTTCACAGTGGAACTTGACTTTTGTTTCCCTGTTCAAATTTTCACAGAATTCGATTTTATAGAGCTTGACTTCCACATTGCAAACAACTCGAGTTTATGGAACTCAAGTTACAAGTAAAACTCGATCTTCATGAATTCAAGTTCCAAAAGAGTGATATTTCCTTCATTATTTTGCAAATAGTAATAGATTACTACATATTTTTTGGGCAACTGTGGTATTTGGCTACTTTGAATGATTAATACTACCACACCAAATATAGGCTTATCCTTTTGCAAGTCCCACACACATACCTGATAGCAAAATCCTTTTGCAAGTACTTCAAGCTATGAAGTAAGTTCCGTTGCTGGATTCACAACCAAAATACCTTAGGCCCTATTTAAGAAAAGAAATTCCAAGGAATTAAAAGATATATATATACAGCCAAAAACAAGTTTCATTAGAGAAGAGAGAGAAAGATGGTGACTTACAAAAAAATCAGAGAAAAATAGCGTATAAGCCTTGCAAATTCATCAAAGCTACCAATTTCGCTGACATTACTCTTCCTCGCAATCAGAGTCACCTTCTTCTTGTGTGCTTGAATTCCCAATCCAATTTCCCAAATGTGGAATGAATCTTTCAATTAGATTAGGTAGTTGTATCCTCTTTGGATGTGGTACCTCTAATTCTCCACTGTGTCCAGTGCCAACCCTATCTGAGTCATCACGACTTCGCTTAATTTTGGTTTCTTTAGCTGGATCGTCTAAATCATCCTCTAAAGGACTGATGGTGCAGCTGCTGGACCCACACATGTTTTGTTTGAGATCTTCAATGTCTTGCTCGTATACCAAACGGGCTCCCCATTTCGTCACCTCTAAGCCTCGACCCGTGGCTTTTATTCTAACAGCAATCTGACTCAATTCCCTGTCCCTTTTCCCTTTGAAAGGAAAATATTTTATCCAAAGGTGATATGAATTAATCTTACCAAATTGTTCGGAAAAACCAATGCCTAAGTCATCTAAAATTTCAGATCCATTGACATTACAGTAAAGATCAAGCCAATGTGTAGCACTATAAAGTTCCGAAAGTATCGGAGGTCGGCGAAGCGGAACATGGGGGCGGAGTACAAAAACAACACACACAGCGATTCCCATAAAATCTGTAGTCCCATGCATATTCAGTGAAGTCCCCTCACTTTGATGGCTAAACCATTTCGGAATTTCACTTCCAGGTATAATAAAATTTTGGTAACCTAAATCTGGCCTCTGAAACACACAAATCAACATGTTTAGAACTCTGAGAGAGAGAGAGAGAGAGAGAAAAGGAGAAAGAGAAAAAAAAATAGAGACCTGAATGTAACGAGTCAGCATTGTTGAAAACATGTCACCGTAACCTTGATTGTCGATCAATTTGACGCAATTAATAAGATAGAGATGAGGACGAAAATCAGCTTCTGGTCTTAAGGGTAATGTTTCTAGTGAGGTACAACCTTCTGCCTCAATATACTTAATATTTAATGGAAGCTCTGGCAGTAATCGTAGATCCGTGCAACCACTCAAATTAAGAAAGTCCAGTTTAGATAGTCGAATGATGTTTTTAGGAAGGCAAACCAAATTATTTCCCCTTAGATTTAAATAACTTAAAGAGGACAAACATCCAAGAACATCAGGAACTGCCCCTAGCTTGCAATAACTTAGATTCAGATCAGTCAAAGAGGATAAGCCTGATAAAGTATGCAATAACATGCCCATGGGCTCTGGACTCCTCCTTTGCAATAAAAGAAAATTGAGGAAGTTATTGGATGGTTTAGATAACAGAAAATCACATCCACTACAAGAAAGTTTTTTGAGATTTTTTAAGAGAATGATGGAGGAAGGTAGTCCTCTTACAGCAGTTTCACTCACATATAGCTCCTCTAAGCTTTTAACATTTCCAATGTTCTCTGGCAATTTATCAAGTTTTGTGCAACTAGATAAATCGAGAGTTTTTAAAGACATCAAACTACAAATTACATCAGGAAGACCTGAAATTTTATTGCAACCATTCAGATCCAATCGAATAAGCTGTTTGAGATCTCCAAGAGATGCATGAATCTTATATAGTCCTATACAGCGTCGAAGAATTAATTGCTTAAGATTTAAGGCTCCACTAAGGTTCGGGAACACTACTAAGTTTTGAGAGTCACTCAAATCAAGGAGTTTTAAACTGTTTAAAATCTGTTATAAACCAATAAATAATTAGACAAATTCAAGCATTAATGAAACTGAAAGAAATACAAATTAGCATAAGTAAAAATCTTACCATAATTCCTTTCCATAGTTGTTTAATACCGCTAAAGTGCATTCTCAATTCAACAAGTTTGCCTGGCTGGAAACTAGTTGGCATGGATTTTAAAGGATATCCATGCCAATCTATTGTGCGTAACTCCCTAGAAAGATAATTAAGGCCTTGTGGAAGTTGGATAGGACCTCCAATGAGGTAATGTAGAGGTTGCACATTACCAATTTTAAGCAATCTCAAATTTTTCATCTTTGAGAAGGCATCAGCACTCAAGTGTTCCTTTTTAAATGCAGGTGTGTTTAAGACTATACCTTCAACAAACTCTGTTCCCTAGTAACCGAGAACAATAAAATTAGAAAAATTAGAAAGAATATATATACTTATCTAAATTCAAGATTAGGCTTATCAACTTACAATATTATTTTTCAATACATGCAAGACATCCTTGTAACAGCATAGCCTACTACGTCTGCCAGGCTCTTTAGGGGATTCATGACGAACAATCTCTTGGCCCATTTCTTGTAGCAAATCATGCATCCATAAAATTTCATTTTCTTTAATGGTTATGAGAGATCTGTCCACAAGAACACCAATATTGTAGTTTGGACAAAAACCAAAGCTTTGAACTATATCTATTATGCCATCCTTGTATTCCCCTTTAAAAAAAAATGCGATATCCAAAAATAATTCTTGTTGCATTTTTGTTAGCCTATCAAAACTTGTTTTAAGAATATTAAAAATTTTGTCATCAGGTTCCAATTTTAGTTTTTCTAGGGCACTTTTCCATTCATCTGTTCTTTTACCAAATAACAAAGAACCTAAAACTTCAAGAGCTAAGGGAAGGCCATTAGCGTACTCCACAAAATTCTTAGACAAATCCACATAATTTTCTTCAGGTTGAGGTTCCTTGAAAGCATTCCAACTAAAAAGCTCCAAAGCTTCATCATCATTCAACCCCTTAGCTATATATATATCTTTCACCCCATTCCAATGCCTATTCAACAAATGGCTATCTCTACTTGTTACAATGATTATGCTCCCTACCCCAAACCAATCATCTTTCCCAGCTAATGCTTTTAATTGTCCTTCTTCATTAACATCATCAAGAACAATAAGAACCTTCTTATTGCGGAGTTTCTTCCTTATAACATTAATTCCCTCATAAACATTCAATATATTTTTTTCGGTTCCCTTGAGGATCTTACAAAGAAGTTGTTTTTGTAAAGAAACTAGATGTTGACTTTCAGATTCTTCTCTAACATTATCAATAAAGCTACTAGCTTCAAAGTCACGAAAAATTCTATTATAAATTTCTCGGGCAAGAGTTGTTTTACCAATTCCACCCATACCACAAATCCCAATAAAACGAACACAATCTGACATTTTACCCAAGTATAAATCCAACATTTCCTCCACACGAGATTCCATTCCAACAAGGTGTTCAGAAACACTTGGGACTTCACGATCCAGCTCATAATTTATCCTTTGAATTATTTTTTCGATAACTGTTGATTCAGACCTGGAAAAAGTATAGCAAAACAATAATTTTGATAAGGCAAAGCTAGACACATTATTTTAGGGATAAAAGTTAAAACTTTCCGCAAAAGTAAAATCTTAGCTTTATTAAGTAGCAAAAGGGGAACTCTAACTAAAAGTGTATAATATATAGGCGAAAATGCATTTTTGGTCCCTACATTTGGACCCTATTCCCATTTTTGTCCTTACTTTTTAATTTTACTATCTTTAATCCCCAAATCAAAATGCATTCTCATTTCAATTCCTAGCATCATTTCACTAATGAAAATATCTTATGTGACAAACGAAGTGTATTGCTGGCGCATTAAATGCTAACATGGCCATTAAATTTTTTTAATAAAATTTAAAAAATTCCACACAAGCATTTAAATTAGAAAAATATCATAATAAAAGATAAAAATAAAATTTTATTTCTAAATTCAAAAGATAGAAAAAAAAAATGAAATATCAATCCCAACTTTTCTTGCACTTTCTTGCTAAACAAACACAAAACTCAAATCCAAGTTTGTACCATATCTGAAGAAACTCAGCAGCTATCAATCCCTCTTGTATGTTTTGCCCATACAAATACATAACCAATCAAATTTACAAAAAATTGGACTAAAAAAGACAAATTAAATTTACAAATTTCAGACACAAAAAACAACCCAGTAACTAATCAAATATACCAAAATTGGACCCAGACTGAACAAGCGCACACAAGCAAATATGGGTTCAGATCTGAACAAACCCAAACCCATATCCATCCAACTAGGTTCGTCTTTACTCATGGAAAAAAAAAAGTTTTTCTTCTATCTCTATTTAGGCATAAGCACAGATGGCTTTCCTCTAACATTCCTCTCTCTCAAACCCTTTGTAATAGCATCAACATCAGTTGTGCTAAAAAAATGCTATTTTAATACATCAAAAAATCACTTTATTTATTTTAACACATTATTTTACAATTCACCTATATCAAATATTCTATTGTTCCATATAACACATCTATCTATCTATTATACATTATAAAAGTTGGATCCTCAAACTGGAGAATGCACACAATAGTGACTTGTGTATTTTTGACAATACATAAAACAATGACACATATAAAGTTGGAAATATAACCCCCATGTGGCCACGTGTCAGACAATTATTGGTACATGTCAATTTTTTTTGCCATGTGTCAATAGTAAATTTCACCATCATAATAAATATCCACTACAGACTCTTTTAAATACTTCCATTTTTTTTCCTTTTCCTTCAATTTCTTTTTGTTAGTAACCTAAAAGACTTTTTTTTAGAGTACCCTAAAAGGTATGATTTAAATTGTGCTGAATATGTGTAATTGAAAAATTATCCACTACTACTAATATATTTTTTCCATCTAATTGAAAAAAAAAAAAAAAAAAAAAAAAAAAAAAAAAAAAAACCCATAAATGCATATATATGTATATGTCTCTGTGTGTGTATGTGTGTGTATATATATATATATATAGAGAGAGAGAGAGAGAGAGAGATGGATGGATGGAATAGAAAATATAATTGTCATTTATAAAGGCACCTATTTCTCTCCATAAGCATTTTTTATATAAAAAAATTAAATATTGAATATGGAAAGTCTCAAATTTTCCATAAACCTATATTGTAACCCAAAAATCCTCTATTCAGGCTTGCTATTATACTACCACATTGAATTGGATGAGTTTATATATACATCTCTCTCTCTCTCTCTCTCTCTCTCTCTCTCTCTCTCTATATATATATATATATATATATATATATATAAACATATAAATAACTTGCAGGTTACAAATACATTTTTCAATTACCAAAACATTAATCAAGATATCTTCCTCTTCTCCAACCTTTTCCCTCCCTCAATACTTCTGAATCATAAATACATTTTTCTCTTTCCCTACTTATTTTCATATTTATATATGTTCTCTTTTTATCTCTATTAAAACTAACAAGTTTTACTATTGCTCACCCTTAGTGCAATAGTCACTCCACAAGTATAAGTGCTTGTGGGGTGTGAGAAGTAAGGGCTAGGGTTCAAATTTCTAGAATGGAGCTTCATACACCTATACACTTAGATTAGGTTAGAGTAGAATTTCTACCTTGTATAAAAAATAAATTAATAAATAAATAAAACTAACAAGCTTTGTGTTTGTAATGGGAAATTTTTTTATCACTACATGTTTGTTTTTGATATCTACTACCAAAAGTACCTCTCTCTCTCTCTCTCTCTCATATATTGATTTCTCTATAATCTTGGTTTTTGATTTGTTTTAATGCATGTGTTTCATAGATTGTTTTCTTTGTATATGATAACTAAGGTTGAACAATCATGCTGTTAAAGATTGATTAATGTTTTCTACCGTTCTTAAACTTTGGTGTTTTGATTGTACAACTTTAGTTTAATCTTTCTGGGCATGATGCAAGTGTGCAATCACCTCGATCTACATTCTACGGGGAGCAAGAGTCGTAATTTTCTTATCTTCGTGCTTAATGGTTGACCCACCACTAAGTATAATGGCCCGAAGTTCACATGGGAGAAATAAGAAAAGATTTTGAAATTGATAAATTTTTTTTTTTTTTTTTTTTTTTATCTTTAACTTTATTTGTTTTTATTTTTAATTTGCATTTGGATTTACATATTTTACGTGTGTTGATGATGTGGGAGGTTTTGGTACTTGCAAGTACAATAATTGACTTGAAGAATAATGTCTTTGGCCTAGTTCTTTCTTTTATTCTATGATTCCAATCATGTTGATATAGCAAATTGTTTTTAATTAAGGTGGTGCTATTATCATAGAGGTACTAGAAAATGAGAGAAAAAGAAAAGTCTTTTCCATGGTTGAATTATTAATGTTTTCCTTAAACAGTACTTGACCATCATTTTTTTCCCAATCTTTTCAATTTATAATTGTTTGACAGGTTATTATCTTTGTTTCCCATTAAAATGATCCAAGATAGTAAACTTTTCAAATGATAAGTCCTACAAATTTGAGAATCCAAAACCTTATGATTAATAAGTATTATTTTCCTTAATTTTCATATAATCTTTAAAAAATTTATAATTATATCCCATAATGAGACAATGATGAAGACAATTAATTTATTCTCATATACGTTATTGGTGGTACAAATATTTGTGTGTGTATGGAAAAAAAAAGAAAAAGCAATGAATATGTTTCTAAAAAAAATAATATGGAAATATAAAATATAACTATAGATTTCAATGATGAAGGAAATTATTTTTTCATGCTAAATTTATTTTTGATAGTCTAAGTATGAATAAATTTTTTTTTAAAAAGATAACAATGAATATAAAAATATGTTCTTATGCCAAATTTTTCTTAGACGTTTTGGAAAGTCCAAGTTAGAGAAAAAATTACACATAATTAACATGAAAAAAAAAAATGTAGCATAAAATACAACTATATATCCCATTTAAATATAAACAAATCTTCTCAAATCTTCCTTAATTTGCTAAATGGGAGATGGTGGATATATAATTATAGAATATTACCTTCATGTTGGTTAATAGTTGAAATCTTCTTTTTAGTTTTTATTTAACTTGATTCATATGTAAAAACTTAATATAAACTTCTATTAAGCAATGAGTTTCTTGAAATAGACACCATAAGTTTTTATAATTATTATCAATAAAAAATGATAACACTCATTAAATTTCTTAAGAAGTTCACATTAAAAAATGTAATAGTTATTTAAGGACTAATAATTACAAATTTATAAATAGAATAAAAACTGTGCGAAGCACGGGTTAACAACTAGTATTTATATATATTTAAAACTGAAACGTAGTATTTATTGTTTGCTATACTTCTATTGAGGCATATCAATGGTCACATCATCCACTTTCTTGCAACTCTCTCTCTCTCTCTCTCTCTCTCTCTCTCTCTCTCTCTCTCTCTCTCTCTCTCTCTCTCTCTCTCTCTCTCTCATTTTCTTATTAATTTTCAACTTATTGTTATACTTTTTCAAACCTTTCTCCCTCCCTATTTCCTTTCCATCTCTCCACTACTAACTACCTTAATATCACTCTTCCTTTATTTTCCTTTATTTTTGGCTCTTCCTATTCCCATCATCTTCCTATAAATTTCAAATTCTCTCTCCCATTCAATGCATAGTCTTCCCACACACAAAAGGTTATTTTTTTCTCTCTTTCTCTCAATTTTTTTTTTCATTTTTTGGTGGATTTTTTTATTTTCCATGCATCTCTTTTTTAGGTTGATGAATTTTTGTATTCTTTAGAATTCTACTCTAGGTTGATGTGATTTAGTTTTGTATATTTAAGTTGTTATATTTTTTTTTTTCTTTTCTTTGATTTCATAGATGTTATCCTATTACATTGTAAAGATAGTATATATGAATATGATATTATTCTATTATATAGCATGACTTGGATAATTGGGAGTTTATTATTATATATATATAATTTTTATTTTCACTCTTTTTATTCTCATCTTATTTTTTATAATTTTTTTACTCTCTCTCTCTCTCTCTCTCTCTCACATTTTTTCTTGCAACTCTACTTTAGGTTGATGAATTATTGTGTTTTTAAAACTCTATTTTGGGTTAATAAGTTTTAGTGTTGTATTTTTTAGTTATTTTTTAGAAGTGAGAATTTGAATTTATATAAAATAAAATAAAATAATCTTGGCTATGCATTTGAATTTGTCTATCAATAATTTGTGTAATATTAAGTGCAATTTTTTATGATTTTTTTATTATCATAATAATATCCTTTAAGAAAATGAGAAATTTGAATGATTTATTTAAAACTTAAAAATTTTAATTGCAAAGAAAAATATTAGAAAAATATAGTGCATTATAACATAATTTCAAAGAATATGGACCACTTCATAAAGGACTAATTTCAATCAAATACCAAAAATAATAGAATGATATATTGGTAGAGATAGAAAGATGAAATAATTTAAAAAATTGTTAATTTTTAGTGAGAACAAAATTATCTTCAACAAATTTAAGAAAACAAAATTATACTTTATAGTTTATACCACAATTGCAAAATGATTATCTAATCCCCATGCAAGGGTTTGCAACTAGTTAAAATAGTATATACAACACATTAAAATAATCTAAAACCCATCTCCACCACCATCACCACACCCCATCACTACTGCAAACCCACCACCACCAACTACCATAACCAAGATCCAAAATCAACCTAACCACCACCCGTTGCCGTAACTATAACCACCAAAATCAGCAACCAACCACCACAACTCACCAAAATCTGCCCACCACAACCCGTTAAAATCAACCCTCAACCACACAAAAAAAAAAAAGGAAACACAACAACCAAAAAGGCCATCACCAAAACCACCGCAATACGGCTAGAAGGTGGGAAAAGTTCAGACTACTTGGGATGTTTGAATGAGGGAGATCTGAAGGTGGGAGGAGGGGAGGTTTGAAGGTGGGAGGAGGTCCAAAGGTGAGAGGAGGTCTGAAGGTGGGAAGAGGTCCAAAGGTGAGAGGAGGTTTGAAAGTGGGAGACCGAAGGTGGGAGGTTAGTGGCATGGGCGTGGTGGACGGCACAACAAGCTCAGCATGGTGGACAACGTGGTGAGATTGACAACTTGGTTGAGAGAGAGAGAGAGAGAGAGAGAGAGAGAGAGAGAGAGAGAGAGAGAGAGAGAGAGAGAGAGAGAGAGAGAGAGGGAGAGGGAGACAAAAGCAAAGAGAGAGAGAGAGAGAAGTTTAATAAAATAAGAAGAAAAATTTTTAGCATAGATTTCAGTACCGTTCCAAAATTAGGATGGCATTGTAGAAAAATGCCAAATGATTTGGGATTTGAAATACCTGATGCTAATACTCTAAAAGTTGTATATTCTAAAACGGATGACATCCCACCACTTTTGGGTTTAAATCTTTGGCTTTCTTGATGAGCTCCAAACCATGTAGAGTGGGTTGGTGGTAATGTTGATGGCGCAGCACCAATGGCCAGAAATTAGAGAAGGGATTAGATGAAATTTGTAATAAAGATGAGATAACATTTTTATTGTTAATATAGACAGAGCAAGCCATAGGAGAGAGAGTTGCGATCTGTGCTTCGACTATAAAGGGTTCATTGTAGCTTAGAGCATTCACAGCAGTGTAGCTATAATGTTATATTGCTAAAATTTAGACAAACACAAAAAAAACCCCTACAGCAGTGGAGCCATAGTTAAAAAATTTAGATGAATTGCTACGGTGCACATCTATCTATAGATGTGCACTGTAGCTTGGAGCAAAAAAAAAAAAGTAATTTTTTATTCCAACCCCTTTTTTTTTATTCATTCTCTCATTCCCTCTCTCTCATTCACTGAAGCTCATCGTCGTACCTAGCAAAGAACATCCATGGTGTTCTGACCAAGACTCTCCGACAGCAACTTGACCCGAAACTTCTGGACCCCACTCTTCACGTCTTGTTGAGTTTCGGCCTTGGGGACAGCCCTCACGATCTTGCTCGAATTCGAAGTCACCGTCGAATCCTTTCCGGAACCGAAACCGATCAACCTCCCATAGTTGTCGAACGTGGGCGCCCACGTCGAAGACTTCGGCGCAGTGCCCCGAGCCCCGTATGGCTCCACCTTGCCACCTTCATACGCATACGCACTGTCATCACGAATCGAATCGTAGCGCGGAGACTCCTCCGATCGCTTCCCATATGGATCAGACCCCAAATCGGACCGGCTCCAACCAAACCCTCCGTACTTGTCGTTGAAATACCCACCGGCGTGGTCGAATTTCACTGGAGATTTGGGATTTTTTTTTTTTTTTTCCTGCTGTGTATTGGTGGTGGTTGTGGGTGTGGGTGTGGGTGTGGCTGATGGTAGAGTGGTTGTGGACCTGTAGTTGGTGCTATGGTTTTTTTTTTTTGGGTTGTAGGATATATTATTTTATTGTAGTGGTTATATTATTTTATTGTGATGTGTATATTATTTTATTGTGTTGAAAGCTAAAATAGATCCACTGCTGCAGCATGTGTGTAGGTAAAATAGATAAAGTGACTTTTTGTGTAACTAAATAGCTAAAATTTTACCTTCACTGCTGTGAATGCTCTTAGAGAGTGAGATATTTGGGTTTACAAGTGAGGAAGAGAGATAATGAGATAAAGGAGAAATTATAAGGTTTATATGGTGGATGGTAGATAAATGACGTGGTCCACCATTCTACTAAAAAACTTACACTTGTTTAAAATTGTTGAGTTGAAAATTTTTTTTAAACAGAAACTAATTATTGACACAGCAATTTTAAACAAATGGGAGTTTTTAAGTAAAATGGTGAGGACCCTATAATTTCTCAAGATAAAGAGAGAAAAACGGAGTGTGCGTAGGAGAAAAATGAGAGCTTTGGGTTTATTGTTTGTAACTTTGTTAAAATGTGGAGCTGAGTTTTGTTTTTTCTGTTTGGTTGGCAAGAGAGTGCAAAAAAAATTACTAAAAAAATTGGGGTTGATCTTTCATTGTTTTCCTATCTTATAAATTCATAAATTAATTTTAATTTTTGTCTTATATTTATTTTCTAATTTAAATGCTTATGTGATTTTTTTTTTTTTTTTGAGAAAAACTTACGTCAAAATTTTTGAAGTTATGAAATTTTTTTTAATTTTATAAGTCCGCAGGCATTTAGTGTGCCATTAGTGCATTTCATTTACCATGTAAAATATTTCCGTTGGTGAGATGATTATAGGGATTAAAACAAGAATAATTTTTTATTTTAGTAACTAAATGCGATAAAATTAAAAAGTAAGGACTAAAAAATGAGAATAAAGTTAAAATGTGGGAAAAATCTTGTAGGATCTCACACCTGCCTGTCAGTGAGACATAAGTTTCATACACCCCGCGCATAAGATACCGTCTTCAAAATGTAAGAACCAGAATTGTATTTTCACCTAATACATATGTGCCACAAACTATGCATGTAATGTTGTTCAACCAAAATCCAATTTAAATGAAAGTTGTCATGTGGCCAAGTAAAGAAAGTGGCGATAAATAGTATCAGGAAAAATTGCATATATATCAAAAAAAAAAAAAATCTTACTCATTCCGTAAATCCCATCCAGAGATACCAGCAACTTTTGTCACAGCAGCTTTCCAAGTTTTTACATTCTCTGTGTTATCTTTGAGATGTTTCGTAAAAGCATCCTCAAAAGTCCCCCTCAGTTTGCGCACATCACTGGGATCCACATCGTGGAAAACAGGTAGAACTATCAGCTTCTTCTTGTCCATGCACTCAACGATCTCTACTAATTCAGTCAAGCACCAACTCGATGAAGCATAGTCTTTAGAGAATATGATGACAGCAAATCTTGACTCTTTAATTGCTCTCAAGAGCTCAGTGGCAATGAATTCTCCTCGCTCAAGATTTTCATCATCCCTAAATGTGGTTATGCCATTCCATTTCAACGCTTTGTATAGATGGCTTGTAAATTTTTTGCGGGTGTCGGAGCCTCTGAAACTGATAAAGACCTCATATTTGTATGTTGATCCAGGCGTTGATGTCAAAGAAGAAGAAGGAAAACATGAGGAGGAGGCGTTTTCTATGGCCATAGAAGAAGCCATTGGAGGCATATATATTAAGACTCAAAAATCGCTGTGGGTTAGCAGCGGAACAAATCTCTCTCAGAGATCGGAGATCGAAACTCACAGATCGGAGCTCTCTCTTGATGTTGGCAGAGTTGATATGGGTTGTCTGTGAAGGAGTAGATCTAGGTTGAGAGGATGAAAATTCAGTGCGTAGAGAGGAAGAGAGAGAAAAGGTAATTGATCGAAGGAGAAAAGTGAGAAATGTGTAAATATAGTTGAAGTGGGTGTCCTGTCCACTTCTCGCTACAACCAAGAAATCATCGTAGCAATGAAGTAAGAAACAGATCTGGGAAGCCCTGCAAACAATTTTATAGGCTAAGTAAAAACTTTTTTTTTTTATAAGTAAAGCTAAGTAAGTAAAAACTGTAAAGCAATACCTTTTTAAAATACGAACTACAATCTTTTATTGGAGTATTTTTAGTGTTGAAGCAATGAAGCCAAACGATCTGAAAATCATCTAATAGGGCTTTTGGCTTTCTAAAACGTAAGCAAAATGACCTGGTAAATCGTATTTTCAAGAAGAAAAAGAAGAGATTGTTTGTGTTTGTGTGTTCATGGAAGCAATTGGAAATATACTAGCTTGTAAAACGATATACGAGAGTGTTGAAGACTTGTAGAAATATAGGAACAAGAATAAGAGACATCTAGTTTGTATTGTTGAAATTGCAGATTTAGGAAATTGCAGGTGTATTGCGAATGGTCATTATCACTGCGAGACAGAGGGTCCGGCCTTCAAAGTCAACAGTTCATTTTTTAATAGAGTTGGTATGCAAGTAGTCCTCCTCCTCTTACATGGTCTGACAACAACTTAAAACTAAATATTGAACTTGTCCTTATTGGTTGTTAATGGGAACTAGCGTATGAAATTCTTTGCATGTGCATAGATGTATAATACGTAAGCAAGTGGCCCTACCCCTCAAGCTGCAATTTGTTAAAAGAGTGATGTAGATTAGTATCTAATTTCTACAAAATATTTCATTTTTTTCATTTTAAAAATTATTTTATCTATTATATCATACTATTTTATAATAAACCTAACATTTTAATTTTTATATTCCTATACAATACATTAAAATAATATATTTACATAATAAAATATATAACCTAAAACATTATTATTTTGTGGTGGGTCAAGGAGAGAGAAAAAGAGGAAGTTGTTTTTGAGGTAAATGAATAAAAAATATTATTTTAATTTTGCAAGTGAACTACAGTATCATCATAAATTTAGGATAAAACTATAGTACAATTTCAGATTTGTTTACAATTGCAAGACTGGATAATAGGCTTTTATTGTACTTTAATGCTAAAATATAACATATTATAGCATATGCAAGACCAGGTATACTCCTGCGTCATTTTGTTAGTGACAAGATTCTACTGTTAGAAAGCTGCTTTATGATTTATCACGACACTATTTGTACAAACCAATATTATCTTAAGAGAGCTAGGAGTAAGGAAGCCTGAAATATATGCACTTAGTGCCAGTTTGTTTGCACTTTCCTCTAGCAAAAAGTAGTTTTTGAAACCCAAAAAATAATATTTGCATTTGGTAAGGTTTTAAATGCAGTTTTTTTCTAAAAAACTGCATTTTGAAATGTGAAGGCCTTGCACATTTTGGCACGACAGCTTTGAGCTGCAATTGCAAAACGCACAAACGTGTTTTCTCAAAACAAAAATATTACCGTTGGTGGGTTTCTCTTTTTCCTAAATCGCCCAAGGTTTTTTCTGCTCCTTTATGCTGCTGTGCTGCGGCATCTCGTCTTCTTCTTCTTCTTCTTTAGTGCTGCTTCTTCTTCTTCTCTTCTCTATTTTTTTTTTTTTTTTATTTACGTCTTACATATCTAACCTCAAAAAAACCTTTTGAATTTGGTAGAGTTTTTGATAAATGGAAAATATGGAGGAGAGAGAGAGAGAGAGAGAGACGTGTGTCGGGGGGGGGGGGGGGGGGGGGGGGGCTTTGTGTGGAGGAAAGTAAAAGAAAAGGAAAATAAGAAGATGAGGAAGAAGTGAATGAGTGGATGAGAAAAAAGTAAAAGAAAAAAAAAGAGTTTTTGGGTTTGGGTAAAGGAACGTGGAAGAAAATATAGGGAGTAGGAACACAGATTATTTCACAACTTCTTTTTCACAACTGTGATGTTATAGAGTATGTGGTGGAGAAAAAATTGTGGGTACATGTATAATCCTAGAACAACTCATTTAAAAAATAAGTGTTAATAAAATTTTATTTTGCAAAAATTAATTTTAAATTAGTATTGTGAAAATATTGTGACATTTTATTATATCTCTAAACTTTTTAAATTAGTATTATTTTTCTTTAGAAAAAAAAAATAGTACTATTGACAGAACATTTTTATAACAATTACATAATAAAGTTTACATAGTAAGTTGTTATTAGTTCCCATCTAGACCTGCTAGTAACATTTTTTTTTCCTACCATTAACAACTTGTCATATAGACTTTATTGTGAATTTTTTGTAAAAACATTGTGTTCATAACTTGCATTAAGAGAGGTAATTAAAACAAAAAATTCTCTTTATATATACATTGTCCTTTTTGATAATTTACCTCTCAAATTACCACTTTCATAAGTGTTAGCCAAAGACTCATCTTTTTCAAAAAACACTTTTTAACAGGTTTTATCAAATACTCAGCTTTTACAAAAGCCCAGTTTCATACTGCACTTTTTAAAACCCCCACTTTTTCAAAAAGCACAATATCAAAAAGCTGAACCAAACTCACCCTTAGTCATTTCTTTCTTGGAAGAAACAAAGAAATGACTTTATGCTTTGATAAGGGTAAGTTTGGATCAGCTTGAACTCGTCCACATGTAAAGTTGACGAACTCGTCCACATGGAGTAGGGGGCAGCCGACGGTCCAATAAAAAGCTGATGAACTCGTCATCTTTACTTATGCATTTAGTGAAGACGAGAAGGACGGTATCATAAGCTGACGACTCTACCTCAATGCCCGATGACATCTGTGTGAGATGACCAAAACGCCTAGACGAGATAAAAAGCTGACGAAAGGAAGCTGATGGGGAGAAAGAAACTTGTGATGGGTCCAGCATAGCCTTGCTTGGCCTCCACAAATGTGTATATACGGAAACATCTTGTGCCCCACAGTTAACCCTAATCAAGAGGATCCCTACAAGGAAAGGATCTCGCAAAATACGCATATTAATGAGGATCTTCCCTACAAGAAAAGACCCTCTCCGCCAAGAAACGGATGTCAACTCTACACTACTATAAAAACCCCAAAGCCTTTACAAACCAAAGTACGCATAATTCACTCTAACTCTGGCACTCTAGAATTGTGAAAGTTTTCTAACTTGACCTTCAAAGGGTATTTGACCGGTACCACACTGGTACTCTGTATAAGGTCTTCTTTTTCTTTTTTGTGTTACGCAGGCGTTGTCTAGAGCACGTGAGAACTGTGCAGCTTATTGACAATTTTCAGCATCATTAGTTGGCGCCATCTGTGGGAAAGTTATAAGTCATACTACCGCTTCCCAGACAAAGAGTTGCATGGTACTTACTCATTTGATGGCGACCACCAACAACAATCAAGGAGACGAACTACATACCACCGCCCTCAAAAGACAGGTTCAGACTCTCGCCGCGGCAGTAGAACGCCTCACCAAGCAAAACCATGACCTAGAGGAACAACTGCGCCAAAAGAACGCAGGGCTTAACACGCAGAAAGAGGACCAAGAAGGAATCAGCACTAAGAGAAGGGACCAAGAAGGGCCGGAAGGCAACAACGCCCCAAGTAGACAAAAGCGACAGGATACAAGTCGTCCATCTGCCGTCGATACGACTCCACCACACATGGTCATAAAGATGCAAATGATGAAGGAATAGATGGACTTCATGATGAATGCCCATAGAGGGCAGGTGTCGAGCGACCTTGACGAGTTGGTCCATCGAAAGAATTCACCCTTCATAGCATCCGTCACTTCGTTCCCCCTTCTGCCAAAGTTTTGCATGCCGCAAGTAGAGGCCTACGACGGTTGTAAGGACCCCTTAAATCACCTGGAGTCTTTCAAAAAACTGATGTACCTGCAAGGTGTGGTGGATAAGATCATGTGTCGAGCATTCCCAGCTACGCTGAAGGGTCCCGCAAGAGTATGGTTCAACAAGTTGACGCCAAACTCCATCAGTACCTTCAGGGAGTTGAGCGCACAGTTCGTCTCACACTTTATCAGGGGGTATAGGCATAAGAAGACCACTGCATTCTTGATAAACATCAAGCAACAGGAGGAGGAGACGTTGAGGTCTTACATAACCCACTTTAACAAGGAGGCCCTCTCCATTGATGAAGTTGACAACAAAATACTCGTGGCTGCGTTTACCAACGAGTTACGGAAGGGTAAGTTTTTGTTTTCTTTATACAAGAACGACCCAAAGGCTATGTTAGATGTACTTTACAGGGCAACTAAGTACTTAAATGCGGAAGACGCGCTGCTGGCCCAAGAAGAGAAGCCTAAGAAAAAGGAAAGACAAGAGAAGGCATGGCAGGACAAGGGACGAAAGACAACAAGGATTGGAGATCGACAGGAGGATAGGCGCTCCAAACCCCCACTGGAAGGTTCACAAGCTTCACCCCTCTAAATGCCCTGATTGATCAAGTCCTGATGCAGATTAAGGATGAAGGAGCCTTAATGTTTCCTGGCAAGCTGAAGGGAGACCCCAGTAAGAGGTCTAGAGACAAGTACTGTCGTTTTCATCTTGATCATGGTCATGACACATTTGACTGCTACGACTTGAAGCAACAAATAGAAGCTCTTATCGAATAAGGAAAGTTACAAAGGTTCATCAGCAAAGAAACATAAGAATGATCGTGGGAGGAACTATAACTTCTTGCTCATCTAAAAAGGCTCGTAAGGCTTACCTAAGGATGGTTCAGAATGTCTGGCTCACAAGCTTCGTCCCAAAGATGGCACGGGTCGACAACCCCATCATTGGATTCTCAGAGGAAGATCTTTAACGTCTCCACCACCTGCATGACGATGCATTTGTTGTTAGCATATGGGTAGGGAACTACAACACACATCGGGTCCTGGTTGACAACGGAAACTCCGCTGACATTCTTCAAGGGCCTCTCCAATTCTCTGCACTACGACCCTAGCACTCTCAATTTCAGCATAAGCAAAAGACTAAGGACCTTTATTTACAGCATCCTTTTTGAGAGACTGCAGCTGACATTTCAGGTTTCATTAAGCAAGAATAAATAAATAAATAAAGAATGTCATTGCTTACTAAATAATATCAAATTATTCAATTTTTTAGACTAAAATTTGCAAAATAGCAATAAATTTTACTTGTGTAATTTCATCTGACTCCCATACCTTAGATTGTAGACTAACCAATTTTGCGTTTTTTAAGCCTCGTGTAATGTTTGGGCGGCGGAGGAGGTTGCGGGGCATCATCCTCAGGCTCGTCATCGTGCTGCAAAGACATTAGATGCATACAATTAATTTTCGGTGTAATGGTAAGAATAAAGTCAACTGCAAAATATATCATTACATTGTAATTAATGTTATCATACCATAGAGCTACCTTTCTATCCTATTTTGTGTCCACTTGTCCCACAAGTGGGTGCTCTTCTAGTGCATTGCGGTCTACCTCGTGGGGGTAAGGGCTGATGAGGGGGATGCTCGTCCAATACATCAGTATCTGGCTGTAAAGTGTCAATCCCAACTGGAGGTCCTAGAGGGTCGGCTGAGGATGAGGTAGGTGGGTCTTGCAGCTCTATATAGAGGCCAGGAGTGGGGATCATTATCATGGGTTCAGTACGGGGTGGGTATATGGGCAAAGTGGGTGCACTAGAGCTAGTGGGTGGGTATGAGGGTGTCTCGGGGTGCAAGAGCGGTCAACTTGAACTCAATACCAAGGTCAAAATTGGGCTATGAAGGTGGGGTGGGTAGAGGGACCTCGGGCTAAGGAGATGCATTTGGGATGGGTGGAGGGACCTTAGGCTGAGGAGATGCGTGCAAGATGGGTGCAGGTATCTCGGGACTAGTTACAACCCGAGGGGTTGTTGCACGCCGACCACAGCCTCTAGCTACGCTTGTGCTTGGGCTTGTAGTAGCACGCCGACCACGGCTCGATGTACTTAGGGGTGCTGCGCTTGTGCTAGGGCTTGCAGTAGTTACTAATTTAGTCTCATGCGCATTGTTCGCTTGCCCATTTGCTATAGCAACACGACCAAGCTCATCCACAACCTTTAGGACATCCAGGATGTGCATGTGTCCTGGGCTGCCTACAGGATGCAGCTTCAACAGCGCTAAGTGGCTTTCAATCTGAAACAGAAAAAGAACCAATAGGATCAGATTTGAAAGATTTATATATCAATTACAGAATGTATATATTAGTACTTATTAATTGATAATATTGGTAATATTCCAAATCCAAAGAAAGAAATCAATTGATTCTATGTTCATACATCTACTAAAGGAAAAAAAAATAGTAGGGAATAAAATCTAATTAGAATACATTACCATTATATCTAATTTAGCGCTATTGTGGTCGACATAATTTCAAGTGATCGGACGATACTAGTGGTTACAGGCATGATTGCGAGGCATCTCACCAATCTGAGGAGGTGCATGGCATACTCGTTGTTGTCAAGTATCCCTTTCTTCGATATACGTTGCGTGTACCTCCCTCCAATTTTTGTCCACCTTCCCACGCAAGTCTATTGCATGTAGTCTTACACTGGTTTCAACACGAGTCAGCTCCGCCTGCACCAACCCAAAATGTCGAAGGACACGGTCTGGGTGATGTGTCTCTACTATGTAGAAACACACAAGTGGCACCCTTGCCCTTCACATATCCCTCCCTGCAACGCAAAAGGCAAGAAGGTGGCCTAAGTCTGCCTCATATGGCTGCCACATAATCTACAATAGAAAAAAAAAAAAAAAAAAAAAAAATTTATGATAACATCTTAAAATGTGAAACAAAATTCAGTAAAAAAATGTGACAATGAACAAGGTCTAAAAAATCTTTTTAATCACAAAAGTCAAGATGTCCAAATAAAATTCACTCTCTTCAAATTAAGGGATAAAGTTATTTATTAACGACTTCTCTTGGACCTCACTAGAATGACTTCTCTTGGAACTCACTAGAATAGCCACCGCCATGGTTGGTTGATATAATCTAAGAGAAACTGTTTATCTTATTCTCTACTAAGGTTTCTTTTGTTTCAACTCAAAACAATTTTCATAATTTTTTTCTCCCAATTGCAAGTATTTGGCCCATCCTAAAATTGTGGCCAAATTGCAAATAATTTTTAGTTGACTGTAAAGTAAGCCCCCCTTACGCTGCCCCCCACCCCCCCCCCCCCCCCCCCCCCCCTCTATCACTAGATCCAAAGTAGACTTTCCAAAATGACCTTTCACTCATATCAAGGACACAAAGTTCAATTCTCAAAGCAGCTAATTTTGGAGCAAGATATTGTTTAGCCAAAACATGCTCTTGTCGGGCTTTAGACATGTCAAAATCTATAAAAAGAAAGGAAAAAGAAAGTTGTAAGAATGTAGCATGAATCATCAAAATAGACACTTAAAATTATGTCATAAATCTTTTTTCAGTTAATGAGTAGTCGAGCACATCATGTTATGTTATGTTTAGCACTAGCACTAATTTCCTATTTCCTAATCTACATCATTCCATAAATTTCAGTCTTTACAGAACATAAAAATGGGTGTCAAATCAAGAGTCAAGATATGAAAGATGGACAGTTTGCTAATGGATACCAAAAAAATGAGAGATGCAAGTACAAATCAGAACTTCACAAGCCTATATACCCACCAACTTGATAATATCTATCACTCGATTGTCCAGCATCAATATTTTTGCCATCTCCTTAGAGCGATCACGGCAATCAAGTGGCCCCAGGTCCGGCAAAATCCATAAAAATTAAAGCGATTGTTAGAACTACATATACAACTTTGAAAGAACTTGCTAAAAGTTAAAGAGAACGTAAAAATTAAAGCGGTTGTTAGAACTAGATATTTCACCTCATCATTCCAAATATTGGTTGATCGATGATTTGGTTGTTGCG
The DNA here is from genome assembly GCA_028535165.1 of Quercus tomentella. Taxonomy (NCBI): domain Eukaryota; kingdom Viridiplantae; phylum Streptophyta; class Magnoliopsida; order Fagales; family Fagaceae; genus Quercus; species Quercus tomentella. The sequence continues at coordinate 81,354,467 of JAPQVY010000068.1, forward strand.
TCAGCATTGAGGTATCAATGGGACTAGGGCACACGATCTTTAGTTCCTCACCGATCCGAGGATCCATACTGCAAAGAGTGCTACTGTTCGATCATTTAAACCCATTGTAACATTTATGCTTGGAACTATAACAATGGGCTAAAACAATTTCAAAATATATCATATTTGGGTACAAAAAAACTTTCTTACACGCCATTATTATAACTTCTAATTTCTCATTCCGTTGGCTTAATATGGCTGTCATAGCATTTCATGGTCCCAAAACACAACCATTCTAGGCAATAATTTAAGTTTCTTGCACATTTAAGGACCAAAGCGACTAGGAAGGATTAACATGGATTTCCATGCATCATAGACTTGTCTATTATATTTTTGTCTCCTTCATGACTCTTTGCTATATCTTATTCATCAATTGCATGTGAAAGCAGTAGGAAGTTGTTTAAGGAGTACATCACATAACATAAATTTTATGTAGTATGAGCTGTAAATCAATCAAAGCATTTGATATGGAGAATTGGATATGCCCATGGAATTTTTAAGATCCTGAATCTTTTTTCCCAGAGAGAAACAAAAATAGTTTTTACGTTTGCAAAATGGAATATTATTATTGACCCAAATAGGAAAGTGCCAAGTACCACGGCCTAGGCTATAATTCTTGGCTAGCCCAACACTCAATCATGTGCCATGTGCATCATACTCTATAAGTGTTGATAATTCTCCAGCTCCTAAGAGTATAAAAGGAGATCATAATTCTACTTTTGAGCCTATTTATTGGTTATTTCAACTGAAGTAGGTGCTGTCTATACCACTTTTGAAGCCTACCCCTTCCTTTAATTACAAGCTCAAATTATCTACTGACAATTTAACTCTACCTGCTATAATAATTTTGTTAGGATTACATGTAAACAAGAAATTCCATTGTTGAAGCAACCTCTAATAAGATGCTTGCTTCAATTTAACTTAAGTTCCAATATAGATCTCTCCACTCCATCCATATTAACCACATAATGAGAAGCCACAACCCACACAGTACTATTATGATGCCTTCCATGCACCTCTATCAAACAAGAAAAGTCATCTATCACCTTAGACGACAACACTCAATGCAACCCAAAAGTAAAAGAAAACAAAGGACCATAACTCATAGTTAACCAAGCAATGGTGCAAAAGATGATCAACAGATTTGCCACTCCTTTTTATAAGGCTATGTTTGAAATCTTACCCAACCAGAAGTTCACACAAAGATAACTGCCTTCTTGGGTACCATGTTGTTCCAGATACATCTCCAGGAGTATAGGATTTTACTAGCATATCCCATTCATTCATACTACAATTGAACACTGATCATACAAGTGCTATACTACTATTAGGTCCCCAACTCATACAACCCAACCTTCCAAGAAAAGAAATCCAATAATATAAAGAATCCATCAATGATTCTATGCCCTCCAACTTCCAATCATGGAAATTACAAATGAATCTAAGAAAACATATTCCAATATGTTTTCATGTGCCAAACAACCTCTAATGAAAGGTTAATCAAAGAAGCAACTTTCAATAACTTTCCTTTTCACATTCCTGACAACCAAACAAACTAAAAGAACACTATGAACAAACATAAATAGAAAAATGTGATTTTGCTCTTTACCATCAGTTGGGTCAATGAGCCCAACACAAAATGTGGCAATGAAATCAACACCAACCCAATACAGACAATCACAAATAAACCCATGTTCATGCAATCCATTGCCTCAGCATAACCCACTTCAAAAATCCCAACTTTCTTTTTGAGCAGAAAATACATAGCACTTAATACATAGCACTCCCTAAGAACCTAATATCTGAATAATTTTCTTTTTGTTTCCTACAATATTTCATCAACAAAAACTTTAATTTAACTAAAAAATATAAAGAATATGAAAATTAAAAAGCTAACTCAATACTATACCCTCAAAAACTCTAATACCTAACTCAAAATCATTTCTTTCCAGCATTTTTTTCATCAATCAAACCAATTAACAACAGCCAAACAAAAAATGGGTACAAACCAAATAAAATCCATCAGAAGAACAAAGAAATTGGGTCCAACTATAAATGAACATAGAAAGGAAAAAAACATACCTTAAGAGGGTTTCAATGAGTGTCTCCAGTGTTTGGCTGCCTGAATGTGTGGACGCCGGTGGGGGTTTCAGTGTTGGAAGAGAGTGTTTGAGGGTGAGATTGTTTTAGTATGAGAGTGAGTGATTTGGATGGGTTTCGGTGTCTGAAGGAGGAGAGTGTTTGAGGGTGAGAGTGTTTCAGTGTGAGAGAGTTTCAATGTGAGAGTGAGTGATTTGGGTGGGTTTCGTTTTCTAAAGGAGGAGAGTGTTTGAGGGTGAAAGTGTTTGAGTGTGAGAGTGACTGATTTGGGTGTCTAAGTGAGTGATTTTGAAATTTTGAGAGTGACAAGTGAGTTTGAAAGTTTGAGAGTGATTTTGAGAGGGACAAATGTGTTTGAAAGTTTGAGAGTGATGAGCGAGGTGGTGTTTTAATCAGTCAAAAATCGAGTTTCTGTAACTCGAGTTTATAAGCGAGTATTATAAACTCAATTTCAACATGGTAAAAGTGGCTCCATCCATGCGGAAAATTTGTCCACATCACTGTATGAAAAAATCCTGAACTCAAGTATAAGTAGCTCGAGTTTTGCATTGATCTCAAGTTTTAAAAACTCGAGATGCTAGTTTCATAGATAGTTTTGAAACATGACAACTAACAAAATTGTTAGGAATTTAAGGTTAATTGGAAAAAAAATTTCCGAGTTTGAAACTGTAAGTTTTGGCAAAGATGAAGAGAGAAACTAATGAGAGGGGCTGGGTAAAGAGAATAAATGGATGAGAGAGGAATCGTAGACAATGTAGTGTGTGTTTGTGAAAAAAAGTATTTGTTTGATATTTTGTAACTACTGGACAAGTGAAACACAATATTTAGTGTTTTTAAAAGTAAACGTTGCAATAATGTAAGCCAAACCATCTTATTCTGTAAAATGAAAAGATACAACTGTTAGGTTTTTAAATGTAGGCGTGGCATAAATTTATGTAGCCATGTGACGCAATGAGGAGTGGTAACAAAAATTCAAACGTTTCAGCTATTATTTATTATATATACACACACACTTGGGATTTATTGATTAATTCACTTGAATTCTTAACCATTCAATGGGAAAAAAAATCATAAATTACAACTTTCAACTCTAAATTTATTTGTTCCTAATTTTTTGCAAAGGAGAAAAAGACTAAAGCAATGCTACAAATCTCTTAGTATGTCTTCTCCTTTTGATTTCACATTTGATTTGCATTTTTTTTTTCAGGTTTGAATTAATCATCACTCTAGAATATCATATTCAATCTACTTTGGTCTTATTCGGTCTTACTTCTTACACGGTCCAATTCAGTCTTACATGGTCCATTATGGTCTTATTTAGTCTACTTTGGTCTTATTCGGTCTAGTCTTTCCACTTTGGTTTTATTTGGTCCACTTTAGTCTTGCTCAGTCCTATTCGGTCCACTTTCATCATATTCGGTTCATTCGGTCTTGTTTGGTCCAAATGCAATTTGGCCCATTCGGTCCACTTTGGTCTTATTCGATCCACTTTGGTCATATTCGGTCAATTTGGTCCACTTCGGTCTTATTCGGTCCACTTTGGTCATATTCAATCCATTCAGTCTTATTCAGTCCAATTCGGTCCACTGTGGTTATATTCGGTCCATTCAGTCTTATTCGATCCACTTCAGTCCTATTCAGTCCAATCTGTCCACTTTAGTCTTATTTATTACACTTCGGTCCTATTCGGTCCATTATGCCTAATCAGTCCACTTTGGTCTTATTCTGTCCTATTTGGTCCAATTTGGTTCTATTCGGTCCTCTTTGTTCATGTTGGTCTTATTCGGTCCACTTTGGTCTTATTCGGTCCACGTTGGTCTTATTTGTTCCACTTCAGTTCTATTCGGTCCAATCGGTCCACTTTTTCTTATTATGTCCATTTTGGTCCTATTCGGTTCAATTTGGTCCTACACAGTCCACTTTAGTCCTATATTGTCCTATTCAATCCATTGGGTCTTACTCAGTCTTATTCAGTCCATTCAATCTTATTCGGTCCACTTCGCTCCTATTCAATCCATTTTGGTTCCATTCAATTCTATTCGGTCCACTTTGGTCCATTTGGTGCATTCAGTCCATTTTAGAGCACATACATAATGAGAAAAGACAAGTTTGAATTGAAAGCACCTATTCTAAATCCAAATTTATTAAAAAAATACATAGATCTTAAACTTGTAATATCTAAAATCTTAAATATAGTATTTATTGTTGGTATTCTCATGTTGAGTCACATTAACGTAGCATTTCGGTCCAGCTAAATTTAAGTGAAATTCTTTCTAAACATGAAGGCTATGAATATGCAAATGTAATCTTTAGGGACGTTGCTCATTTGTTTTAACGTCATTACTTTTAAATGAATTACATGAGATTGACTATACCTTCAAACAATATATATTAATATATATATATATATATATATATATATATATATATATTATTTAACTATCCAATGCGATGCACAGGATAGTGACAAGTTAACATAATCGTAGCTCTCCCAAGTTCCAATCAATAAGTATTACCAAGATTTATATAGAGAATAGCTTTGCAAGGTTGATAGGTGATGGGCGAGAGATCAAAATTTGGGGCAACCAGTGGCTGCCAAGTCCATTGCTTATTAATTCCTCAAAAAAAAAAAAGAAAAAAAAAAAAAAAGAAAAACAAAAAAAGAAGAGACCTTCCATTGCTTATTAATATGTCTCAAAGAAGAGACCTTCCAGAGGAGGCTATAGTTCATAATTTGGTTGATGAGACACCCCATTCCTGTTACACGCTAATGTAATTTGGCCATTGATCCTCAACAAATTAATATGCTTTTCTTCCAAGTTTTCACATGTTAAAAGACAATGTAATTGAGAGTCACACACTTTAGCTAGGAAAACTAAGGATTTTAAGGGCTCTCAAGTTTGGTTTGGCTCTTTGCCCCTCCCAAACGTCTCTTTTATGTATTGCTTTATTGAGTAGTTTTCTGACTTGTCTCTCATTGAAATACAACAATTCTACCTACTTACCTCGAATACAAATCTTCTGTACCTGTGTACCATTTTTTGTATTCCACTTTATATTCCACTAATTACAACTTGTCATATGTTTATTTTTTTTCCATTTTAAACTTTGACTATTTTATAAGGGAAATTAAACAAACACATGACAAGTTATGATTGGTAGAACATAAAGTAAAACACAAAAAGTGGTACACAGATACAGAGGATTTGTATTCCAATTTCACAACATGATTAAATTGTCAATAAAGAGTGGTAGAGAAAAAAAATTGTAAGTCCATGTAAAAAATAATGGGCAAAAAATATCAACCTATGTTGTGAAATTATGTATGAAATTAAATATACCCCTATATTTAGGTTTTTTTTTTTTTTTGAGAAGAAATACAATGCATTTCAATTAAGGAAAGCTAGTAAAGTCAACCTGAAGTACATCAACAATATTTGGTGGTACATCTCTTCCATCCAGACTTGTAAATGAGGAGAAAAATGTTTCCCTATATTAGTGATTGAAAATAAAAAATCTACTTTCTAAAAATCAAAAAGTTTTTTTTATCATTATCATTTTAAATATAGAAACCGTCCCCAACCACATTAATGGTAGTGGAAGTGTGAAAAATGTTTCTACATTCTAGTTTCTACCATTTTAACTTTACAAATTAACGAGGATCGAATGAAGAAGCAAAAAAAAAAAGATAGATAAACGTCGCCTGAGAGATTCGAACTCTCGCGGGGAAACCCCATGTACTTAGCAGGCACACGCCTTAACCACTCGGCCAAAGCGACTGTTTGATACCAAATCGATTGAATAAACTTACTTGACCTTTTGTTTTCTTTTCCCAAAACGAATTCTTCTTGATAATTGTCAGAAACTCATTAAAATCTTTTATCCCTTCTCCAAAATGACTTCCTTATTCTAATAGTCATGAAATTCTGTGATTATTGGGCTGTGATGACATTCACAATAATGATATGCATGTCAACATTCTTTAATTTTTCAGTTTGCTTCTTTATAAAAAGCGAATATATTACTTGTACCCTTTAAATTTGAAGTTTCATCTTAAATCAATCCTTTAATTATAAAAACTTGAAACTTACACTCTCGAATATTGTAACAATTTCAATGTATTCCTTTTGTCATTGTCAACATATGTTAGAATCTTATACCAATAACCTACCTAAAAAATAGGGGAAAACGTAGTTTTTGGTCTAGTTAACATTGAAAGTGTGATAAAAAAAATTCATTATGAATGGGATACATTGACATCATTGTAATAATCGAAGGTATAAATTAAAAGTTTTGAAAGTCCCTAAATCAATTTAGAAACAACTCCAAACTAAGAGGATGTAAAGTACAGTTTAGCCTAAAAATTAGATTTGCAACACTATAAAAAATAATAATAATAATAAAATCCTGTACTAGTTTATTTCTAGATTGATCTTCAATTTTCACAAGAGAACAACTACTTATTTGGCTGTATGCCTTTTTCTTAGTTATATGTATTAGCTAGACTATGCAAATAGCTACTGAAATAGCCTATGGCACGAGGGCCAAGAATGTGAAGCTGCACATATTTTGGTTTTTGGAAGTGTTCAAGGCAGGCACAAGTAAAGATTTCTACATGCTTCCTTTTTGCAACTCCATAGCAGCCTCATTTCAGGTAAACAATCTGACTTATTGTTCCAAGAAAATCAAACACTGTTCTCTTGATTTCCAAGATACTAGCAACTCATAAAACTCAAAATGCAGTTTGAATATGTACGTGAGATTGTATTAACATCACACTATCATTTCTCAATATGCAATAGTTGGAGTTTTGAGTTTCATTAGAGCTTGCAGTGCTGCAATTAATGCTGGATCATACTCATAAAAATTACAGATTTATGCAAGAACATTAAATTACAGTGCCTCATCGGCTAATTCCATTTTGTACAAGAGGCTGATAAGTTACAAATACGATAGAAAACAAAGACCATGACCATGAAATATGTATTAAACACCTCCACTTGCAATGCTCCATCCTCCCTTCCCTTCTTGGGTGGTGACAAACCAATTCCCAAATGCAAACTCACATGTCAGTTGCGAAACCACTTCTCCTCCTAACAGCAACCGGACTCCTCACACTGTGAGTTCCATCAGTCCACTCAATTGAACCATAGCTAGCAGAACTGTACCCAATACCCTTTGCAAATGTAATTTCATATGTTTGAGTCTGATTTTCTGCATTGAACACAAGCTTACTTGGTGAAACACTGATTTCAACATCTGTTGGAGCATTCACTTTCACCTCATAAACTGCATCAACTGAACTTCCAACATTAGTCACAACTCTCCTATACTTAACCAAATCTTGATCAGAATTGAAAACCACTGAGAATGATGGATAATTCAAATCGCCTGCACTAGCTAATTTTCCTGTAGTAGCTAATTGTCTTGCACATATATCAGAACTAGTCGGCTGCCTCAAGAACACCGCAATTCTCTTAGTATCATACCCGATGGCACAAAGGAATGCAACATAGTCATTAACATCCATATCATACACCAACCCAGGATTAAGAGCTCTATTCGGATCAACATGTCCAGCCCCATGAATGAATGGCGTTGATTCTTTACCAGTAGCAAGATCATTGATATTCTTCCCGGAATTATCCACATTATAAGCTGTTGTCATCAGTGCTGATTTTATTGCAGCAGGTGACCAATTCGGATAAGACTTTCGAAGTAAGGCTGCTATGCCACTTACATGAGGGCAAGACATAGAAGTACCAGAAATGATATTGAATTCCACACGCCTAGGATCAATGTCCAAATCAGTTGGACTAGCAAACCCAGTCCATCCAGCCAAAATGTTAACACCAGGAGCTATAACATCTGGCTTGAGAATCTCTTCTGTCAAATGGTTTGGACCCCGGCTTGAAAAGGCTGCAACCTTTGGAGCCGCTGGTGAAGTCCCAATTACAGTCCCACGGAACACAATTGTCGCAGTTGGGAACTGGCTTAATTTGATATATTCCTTTATCTTATCACCAGCTGTCTGACCCACCATAGTAGTTGGTATAAGATGTGGATCCGCAATAAGCTCTTCACCACTATCAGCTGTATTGGCCAGAATCATTCCAATCCCACCTGCAAGCTTCACCGCACTTCCTTTCTCTACTCTTGCATTCCCTCCTCGATCACAAACAACAATTTTCCCAGTCACTTTCGAAGACGGAATACCACCCACATAGCAATACCTATTTCCAATGTCTCCAGCATAGACTAATGGAAGCTTGAAATCAACAAGAGCTTCCCCTGAGTACAATGATACACCCCCGAAAACTCTTTTATCGCCAAGAACCACATCAGCAGGAAACTCTCTATCAATAGTAGAAGCACCAACAGTCAAAATCCAAGGAGCAATGTTCACAGCGGTATATGGACCAGGTCCAGAATTCCCAGCAGAACATGAAACAACCACACCATGTTGTACTGCAGCAAATGCTCCAATTGCAATAGAATCATGATCATAAGGAGGAGCATGACCATTAGCCCCAACAGAAAGAGAAATCACATTGACCCCATCAGCAATAGCTTGGTCCATAGCAGCAAGTATATCCGAATCAAAACAACCATATTTCCAACAAATTTTATACACCGCTATCCTGGCTTTAGTCGCCATCCCTCTAGCTTCACCATTAGCATATTCAAAGAAACCAGAATCAGAAACCACTGACCCTGCAGCTGTGGATGCTGTGTGAGTCCCATGACCCTCTGTATCCCTTGGAGATTTAGATTCCGCGGACTCATCCATTGGTCCCTCCAGATAAGACTCATATCTATAAATAAAGAAAATGAAAACCAAACATTTAGAGACAATGTCAAAGAATTAACGTGGTTTAGCCTAATGGCCTATGTCCATGTAGGAAAGCCATTGATAACTACATGTTTGCTATACAAATCATGTTTTGAAATTACAAGATTAACAATACAGGTCGATTATCTTTTGATCACAACCTTTAAAATTATTTGATTTCTCAAAGCAAAGCACTACATTTTTGTTATATGAATCGTGTTTTACAATGGACTGTATTACTATTAGGGTATTTATAATAGGCTAAACACAAATTACAAGACTAATATAGATTACAAGACTTGAAATACAAGTATAATTATGATCTCTTTAGTTGTGAACCAAATAAGATTGGACTTGACTACATCTTTGCTATATGAACAGTTGTAGTAGATTTTCAATCTAGCAATATTGGTAAAAAAATAGAGAGAAAAACAATATGAAGATCTATGTAGTTTGCCAACATGCCTATATTGCGGAACAAGTAACCAAAAAACCCCAAATTGATAAATTGAAAATTTTAGATACCCTATGAGACATCGAGATTAGAGACCAATGTTACTTTCAATTTAGAATATTAGCCACTATCTCCAATAAACCATCATTTACAATGAAGCATAGTAGGAAATTATATAACAAAGTCTTATAGTAGTTTACAACAAGTAAAATTATAATTTTCTTTACTTCCGCACCAAGACTAATATAGATTACAAGACTTGAAATGCAAGTATAATTATGATTTCTTTAGTTGTAAACCAAATAAGATTGGACTTGACTACATCTTTGCTATATACGTAGTAGATTTTCGATCTAGCAATAATAGTGAACAATACAGTGAAAAACAATATGGAGATATACATGGTTCGCCAATATGCCTATATTCACAGAACAAAAAACCCCAAATTAAAAAATTGAAAACTTTAAAAACCCCATAAGACCTATAGACTAGAGATCAATGTTACTTTCAATTCAGAATACTATCCACTATCTCTAATAAACCATCATTTACAACTAACATAGATTACAAAACTGCAATACACCAAGTAAAAATTATAATTTTCGTTGCTTGCGCACCAAGTAAGATCGGACTCACCCTTTGTAAAACGCTCTAGCACCGATGATCTTTCCATTACAAACTGAATCCTTAAAATCCTCTGATGTCTGACATGTTCCTTTCCAACCGGGAGGAACAGAAGACACAGATGATGAGTTGGAAAAGCTATGGCGTTCGGGCCAAATCCCGGTATCTAACACACCGATTATGATGTTTTCGGCATCATTGTAGGTAGCCAAGATGGGAGATATTTCAGTCAGGCCTAAGAACTGAGGGGTGTGTGTGGTGTGGAGATGAGAGATCCTGTCAGGTGTGACGGAGAGAATGGAAGATGGGTTTTTTTGAAGAAGTGCCGATGCTTGAGAAGGTGTGAGGAGAGCAGAGAAGCCATTGGAGGCATGTTGGTACGTGTAGAGGAGCTTTGTTGGGTGAGGTGAAGGAGGGAGGGAGTTGAGGATGGAGGTGTACCATTGGTGGTGAGAGGTGAAGAGGGAAGGCTTGTGGGGTTTTGACACGTGGACTATGAAGGTCTGTGGACGGTCTGATTGGGTTGAGAGTGTGAGAGGGAGGAAGAGGAGGAGGGAGAGGAAGAATAGGAGAGAGGAAGTGGCCATTGGTTTGTGTTTGTTCTGACTGAGTCCTGAGAAACTGGAGAGAGTGGATAAAGGGTAGGTGGGTATCTGTTCTTTGTGTATCTATACTCTATACACACCTATTTATTTATATATATACATGTGGGAGTAGGACCATGTGGCCAGTAGAAGGACAAGTTATTGGTGTTGCTTTACAGGAATGGCTTACTTGCATAATTTCAGTTTGGTTTTCTGTGGCCAATGAATGAATGGGTTGGCCATATTGTGGGATTTTTGTTTATGGGGGAAGTGGTGTTTGATGGTCCTAAACCAATCAGTGGGGGACACATAGGGGTCAATATTTGATATTTTTGAGGGTTCTTCTTGGATCACACTATATTTAACAGTCTGTTCTGTTTAAATTAAAATATTTTCTGGAAGATGTCCTTCCATTTTTAGTAGTTTGTTTCCATGTAAAACGTGGTTAAACTTGTAAATTATTTTCTATTGTCCGTAAAATCATTTTGTAAAAGGTTGTAAAATGTTTTATCTTTAAAAAACTTGGTAAATTTTTTTACAAAAATACATAGTGGGCCACCCCCCAATCTGACTAGGTCGTTAGTCTGATCGCTAGAGTTGTCCTTCCAATTGCAGGTTCTAGCAATTTGGTTGCCAGAGAAGGGTTTCGTCAATTAATGAACGGTTTTGGTGATTCAGTCGTTAGAGTTGCCGCTCAGGCAACCGATGCCAGTAATCAAGTTTCTAGAAATGTTGAAACGACAATCCATTCACCGGACCTCCAACACCGACAGCTGAGCTACTAGTTTTGGCGATTCGTACATGAAAAATTTTACATGTCACATTAAAAAAATGAAAATATTTTACTTCAAAACAAACGTAGCGTGACATTGTAAATGGTGAATCATTACTTTCATATGGACTCATCAATTTTTCTCTATTAATCACATATGTACATGTTAGGACTGCAACAAAAATTGTGACATAAAAGTTTCACAAAATTTATCTATTTTTGGTGGGGGAAGGATTTGAAAGATTATCAATCAAATACAATTGGCCCATATTTTTGGTGTATGATCTGTTTGAAGTGTATCAATAAAAAATGTGGGTTCTAGTTAGCTCAACTGGTAAAATCTCTGATGGTTAAATAAGAGATCTGGGGTTCAATCTTCGCCTACACCAAAAATTGATTGGTATCTTATTTTAATGATAAAAAATTATAATTAAAAGCGAACGTCATAAATTAAAACACTCTAAAAAAAATCAAAAACAATTGGCCCATATTTTTGGCGTATGAAACTATGAAAGGATTGAACTGTATCAATCAAAATACAATTGACACATATTTTTGGTGGGGCCAATTCACCAAGCTTATTGACAAAATACAACACGTGGCATGGCACAGCCGTTAATCAATAAGCAAGGCGATATCCTGTATCCAGTGATGCGCATATTTGCACATGGACTTCTTTCCTGGTGAAGTTCATTTTGGAGGGATGCGCTTACCATGTTAGTAGGTTGCTTAATTGTATTGATTAGCAATGAAAAATTATACCAACATGGAAATTTTGTATTGCTATATTGGTAATTTCAAGACCCTTTTAGTGGAATTTGTATTCCAGATCCAATCCCTCTATCTCACACTAATAAAAAATTAATAATAATAAATCAAAATCATTGTATTGTATGAAAATTTTTAGACTGTGACTCTAGGTATTCTCTGATTCTAGGTATTTTCTCATTTGTGGGTTTCAATTAACTCAATTGGTAAATCATTTTGTAATTAAATAAGAGATCTAAGGTTCAATCTTTGCCTACACTAAAAATTAATCGGTATCTTGTCTAATAATAAAAGAGCAATCATCATGAGTTATTTAGGGTTCAATCATTATCTACACCAAAACTAATTGATAATAAAAGAGCAATCATCAAACGCACAAAGTTAAAACTATATGATAAAAAAGGTATAACCTAATGCCGGTCCAAGATGTTATTCGGTGATTTATTATTCATGGTTGATTTTTTTTTTTTTTTTTAGCTGAAATACAAACAAAAGGTGAGCCTAGCTTAAACTCTAAGTAATACCAAAAGTCTGACTAAGCAATACCAAAAGTCTGACTCCGATTGTGACAAAGGGAATGCTACCAATTACATATTTATTTTGTCTCCTTATCCACTACTTTCCAATACCCACACCTAGTTAGTTCAAGGATCTTTCCTACAAGATGGTATGTTTTTGTTGTGTAAACTATATACCAATAACTAGTTGGAATTTAGTACCATGGTCAATTAGTGATAATAATCACTTGTTTTAAGTTGGCTTATTTGGGATATTTCTTTCTCTTTTGGTCTTTCCTCTCTGATTTCATCACTTCAAGATAACCACACCTGAGTTGGGTGTTGGTAGAAGAAACAAGCATTGAGACCTATACACGGCATACCAACCTATCTTTTATGTTCAAATCTTCAAATTCACCTTCCTATAAGGTGGCATGTCAATCTAGTACCTAAAAAATGCCTTTAATGACCAATCATTTACATTCAATGTTTGAAAGCAATTTCATTGGCATTCTGCATTCTACATAGTACATACCTTCTTTATGACCCTTTTTTTGGTAACCCTTTACAACTTGTCTGTGTTAGCTTATAAGTTTCAACAAATCCATGAGTTTTTTTTTTTTTTTTTGTTGAATTTAACAAAACCATGTTGAATCTCAATGCGTGTACACTTTGCATTATGCCTCATGAATCATGACTAAGAAATAAAGTGGCATTACAAAATCAAACCCATTTGTCTCTGTGGGACCAAAACAGGTCTGGCCATTTGATGATTGCTTTGGTAAAATAATGTGTAAAACATTTGCAGATATCTATTCACTTAGCCAGAAGAGGACATTTTACCAACCGAATTCTTTGATCCACTTTTGGAAAAAGAGGTACACCTGGTTTAATGTATATCACTAATGGCAGACTTTCATAAAGGTGCCCAATCTGGTCCTACATGGCTAGGGTGAAAAGACTCTGCCAGAAACTTTAAAAAATCAGCGCATCACAATCAAACAAGGCATATAAAGCAAATAAAAAACATCATGTTTTGCCAATCTAGATGATAAACTACCAATTATGCCACAAACCTTTCCCTTTTTACTTTTTCTTTTTATATATATAGATTTGATAGTATTTTAAACCTATAGTGTTCATAATGATTGATTTTTATCATCAAATTAAGACACCAATAAATTTTTGGTGTAAACTGAGACTAAAGATCAAATCTCTTATTGCCAACTAGAGATTTTACTAATTGAATTAACTAGAATCTACTATTATACCAAAAACTTAAATTATTAGAAATTTGTAAATTTAATAATTTAACCGTTATTCTAAAGTTACCCTCATGTGTGGGTAAATTAACTCCCTTTTAATTCCCATATATATAAAAAATAAAACAAAAAACTCCCTTTTAATAAGTAATAAAGTTAGAGATACAACAAAAATTCATGGACAAATTTACAATATTCTTAAATTAGCCTACCACCTCATATGTGGGCTCACCACAATCTACAACTTTTTTTATTTATTTTAATGTCTCATGTCTTAGATAATGGGCTAATTTAAAAATATTGTGAATTTTTGTCATTTTTGTTGGATTCTTTAAAAGTAGGATCTAATACTTGTAACTTTTAACTTTTTAAATGATAGGTAAAGTAAAGACAAGATTCGAACTCAAATCTCATGATATTATCACTATTCCAAATTTAAACCATTAAGAAATTATGAATGTAATCAATGTGGAAGGTCATTATTTAAGTTTGAATATAGACCATAATATAGTCAACTAGTCAAGACTATGCGGAGAAATGTTAAACAGTTAGGATGCTTTTCATTTCATGGTTAAAATTTTATTTTTTGGATAGAATATCACATCATTTAAAATTTTAAATAACGTAGCATTGGATGCACTTCTAATTTGTGAAATATTTCTAAACCATAAAATAGATGTATTTCAAATTGATAGGATCCTAATACTATTTGAAATAATAAGGGGTTGAAGAAGACGCTGCCATATATATTTTCAATGTGTTAACAACAACAACATAGATTACATCGATTACATCGATTACAACAACATAGATTACATGGATTACAAGAGTATGTTGGACAACCAGAACAAAGATTTACCTTTCTACATTTACATGAACACCTTTTGAAACAGCAGCAGGAACAAGGTAAGCATGAATTTTTCAGACAATTACAACACGTTTGACAACTTATCTTCTTAAAGCAGCCGCAGGAACATGGTAAGCATGAATTTTTCAGGCAATTGCAACACGTTTGACAACTTATCTTCTTAAAGCAGCAGCAGGAACAAGGTATGCATGAATTTTTCAGGCAATTGCAACACGTTTGACAACTAATCTTCTTAAAGCAGCAGCATCCAGGCCATTGAAACTTGCATGGCCGACAGCTGATACATAAGTTTGGCAATTTTAGACGAATCTGGCAGCCGCTAAAGCAGCAAATCCATGGAAGATTGAGACAACATTTGGCCCTGGTCAACAATAGTATATATTTTTAGATGTGCATATAGTTCATTTCAACATTCATTATCCCGATGAATTGAATATTGAGTTTGAGACTTTCATCATATACCTCTCTACATTTGTGGTCATGAATAAACTGTATAATAAGGCAAGCATTAACAATTACAAAAGATAGTTTTGCAATTCCCAATATAACAACAAAGTCTTAGTCGCAAAACATAAAAAAGGGATCAACGTATTTGTCAGCCTACTAGTCTAACATATTTGTCTCTTTTTAAACATAGGTTGAATAAATTGATCTTGTGCAAGAAAAATTTCCAATTGAATAAAGTCCTTTGCCTATAAATGCAAATATAAACCACAACTAATTCAAGAAAGGAGCAGATATTTCATGAAGTAGAAACAAAGAGAAGACTATCGAAAGGTACCAGATTCTCTTCCAGAAATGATGGGACTTTTGGATATCCTGATTCCTGTTAGAAAGAGAGGGATCATCCAACTTTAGAAACGTAAAATTAACCTATATTAAAGTTGAAGAAATGTTAAGCTCAAGAGTTATACTTTGCAATAAAAGGATCTGGTTTAGCCACTATAAAGGTGTCTAGCCTGAAAATAGAAAGTTAGAGGTCAAATGAAACCATATTGTAACATAAATTTGCATGGATAATAGCATACTTTGTTGAAAAAACCAGACAGAAATTTATACTAATAAAGAATCCACACATACTCTTGGCAACAAATGGAAGCAGGTTGCATGCCTTCAAGTGATTTTAATTCCTCCTGCTTGCAATCAAATCTTCTGTAAGCACATTATCATCTCTAATAATACATCAAAAAATAAATATTCTTACTCTAGAAAGACAATAGATGTTTTATCTTCTACTTGATGGGAAAAAATGCCCCTTATAGTGGAAAATTATTTAATACTTTGAAAGTAATGTTCCCATCTCTCATATAAATGGTAGATTTGTCATCATTTTAATTAATGAGACGTTCTATTTTGTGAGAGGAGGAATTATTACTCCAAAATTCCTGAATAATTACTCCTTTATAGTTATCTGAATATGCTAAAAACAAGGGGTTAACACATAAATTACTAAACAGCTAATTGCTAAGGGAAAAAAAGAAGAATGAAAGAGAGAAATTGACACCCCATTTTCTGTTCTCTTAGCTCCCTCCTTCAAATATTATACAATAAGAATAAGTTTATTATACAATTTGCTGAAGTGGCATGTTGTGAGTAGTGAAAATGAAAATGGTATTAGTGATATGAGTCTATGCAAAAGTCATTGAACCCCACTCAAAAGTTGTGGAAAAGTTATGTTCGCAACAAAGTCGATACAATAATTGTCATTAAGAAAGAGTACGATAGGTTCCTCAACGCTAAACATTATACATGTGATAAAAAAAATAGACTAGCATATAAAAATCAAATTAACGCTAAAAAGAAGCAGCCCTTTGTGTATGTTCCCAGAAAAAAGCACTTTTATTGAGCGTGTGTCTATCCATGTAAGCAAGTTTTTAATTTTTTTTTTGGATAGAAAGGGAGGAGTATTACTTTTTTCACACCTTATTAAGTTGATATATTATGATGAAAGGAACCTCGCTTTTATTAAATGGATTCATCACTAATCCTACTTTCAATATGTGACAATTAGAGCATTTACATTACATCAACTGTGCTAAAATAGCTAAACTATTATTTTAGCACCAAAAACATTTAAAAAAAAATCCACTACATTAAAGCTAGGTGTCAAAAGTTAAATTTTTTAACACCTAAAGTGCCAACAATAAAGTGCTTTATTAAAAATAAAAATAAAAAAAGCACTTTACTTTAGCTAGATGGTAAACATTAAAAATATTTATATATATATATATATATATTTATATATTTATTTAAATGAAAGTTAAAGAGAGAGACTTGTGTGGTAAAATAAAGAATATTTAAATGAAATTGTAAAATAATAGAGTATTTGATATTGGATGTATTGTAAAGTGGGATGTTAAAATAGATAAAATAACTTTTTGAGTTACAAAAAGTTAAATTATTTTAGTACATTTGATGTGAACACTCTTGATTATAACTCCAGTATAATTTTCTAAATCAATGTATTAAATTCTTCAATTGAATGTAATCACATAACTGCAATGAACTAATAGTCACTTAAAAAGATAATATTATTTATAGTGCATTCGTCAATGCAAATATGTATTCGAATTTAATAATAATAAAAAAAACCTAATATATTGTACCTAAAAACTGTACTTAATTAGTTTTTTTTATTATAATGGATCTAAAAAATGTACTTAATTAGTTTTTTTTATTATAATGGATCTTGTTAACGAGTGGCCTTAAAATAATTGTTAACAAAATATTTTAAAAAATTTTAACACTACTGTCATAAGAAATACAAAAAACCAAAAACAATTAATTGTTTCTTTTTTATTTCATAAATAATTTTTAAAAATATTTCATAAACTAATGCCTTAGACATTCATTAACTTTTTCCTATTATAATATATCATATAAGTAGTGAAAAATAATTATGAAATCAGGAGATTGGCTGGGAAAGATTGGCTACAGATATGAAAACTTCGGAGCCACACAAGTGACATAAAAGAGAGAAACAAAAGGGCGCATATCACATGAAACCTGGATAATATTCTTTCCCCAAAACTTCTTGTCAAGCAGTAACATATATATACCACAGGATCACAGCAAGAATATTCATGAAGTCAACAAAATCTATCATTAAATTTGTGTGCTTCGTGATCTAAACAATTAACTGAATGTTAATTTTGAGCAAAAAATATTAACTGAATGTTTCTGTTCATCCCTACAAATTGTAGTTCTTAAAATCAACTTTTGGGACCCATATTTATCCAAAGAAAGAAAAACCTATTGGGTTCCCAAGATTTCGCTCATGAAAATCCAAAATAGAAAGGACATCACAATTTATTCAACTGTTCTCTCAAAACCCAGAAATCCATACTCAAAAAAATATAACATTATACATCAATGTTATATCCAAAAATAATAATAAAAATAAAGAACATAGAAAGCCTATCATTCAAATTTCAAAGTGTCAATTTATTACTTCAAAGTTCAAATCCACGATTTCTAGGCCACCCCACGTAGCATATTAATGCAAATCATCAAGTTTGAACAAGAAAAATGCAAAATAAATAAATAAATAAAGCTGACCTCAAGCAAACCAATCTCTCTTTCCAAGGCATGAACCTTGAGCACTAGCCTACGCTTCCCATACAAATCAAAGCCCCCATGAGACGGTGATTCTGGTCTCATAGTCATAGGCTTCACCACTGAAGAACTAAAAGAAGATGAAGGGGAAAGAGAATCATGACACTGAACTATCTCCATTACTTCTTTTTATGAATCAAACTAAGCCTTTAGTAGTAGTATTAGCTATAAGACCATGCAGTCTATAGGTAAACGATGATGCTAGTTGAAGATATATAAGTGACTGAATGCGAGAGAGAGAGAGAGAGAGAGAGATCGAGACCAGCTCAGAACAACAAAGGCTTTGGTATCTGAAACGTTTGCACACGTAAAAGACACAGAGAAAGAGGTCAGAGAGGTGAAAAGTACGACTGAGCAGAGATCACACGTGAGTGGTCACGTATGATGAGCCTGTTGGTCGTCTCTAAAATTCATGGGAGTTGAATATTTTTACCAACTGACCCCTTGGAACACAGCAAAATTTGGTGTGAAATTAACAGGTTTGTTTGCCAGGTGCCAATGAATTGGGGATGTAGATTTGCATGCCAGTTCAAACTTTAGTCTTTATTGAAAGCAAAAATGACAAAAAGTACTTAATTTTTTAGCAAAAGTTGATTATTTAGCAAATGAAAGTGACAAAAGTTGATATCTTTAATCACTCATATTAGTGCTGAACCGCAATTGTTGACATAAGACAGTCACTCATTACTCATGCACCGTGATATATATGCTTTGAATATCACCTCTTATTGAATGGATCATAAGTTTGAATATTAATCTTACCTTATAATCTCTATTTAGTCGGTGATTTACACTTGTCTTCAAAAAGATATATATTACAAGCTAAAGCTATTTTTTTCCCCTCAAAATAATGGAGTGTTTATTAGTACATATTTGTAGATCTTGTAATGGAATCTTTGTTTAAGAATAGTTATTTCTTAAATTGAAGAATAATTTATCAATTTTTATAATAGTTGTAATAGATATTTCTTAATGCACATAATAGTAATAACTTTAGAAATTAATATATTTTCAAAAATATAAACTTTTTCTATGCACATAATAAGATTTTTTTTTTTTTTTTTAAATCCTCTCTCTCTCTCTCTCTCTCTCTCTCTCTCTATATATATATATATATATATTTTTTTTTTTTCTTTTTGGTTTTGCTATAGGGATGTAGAAATTCCTTTTGTAATTTTTTTAATCTAAATTTTGATATGCATTTTATTTGAAAAATGAGAGATCATAACGCTAGTGTCTGTATGGGTACCCCACAACTTATGGCAGTTTATTTGCAATGTTTATTAAAATATATACTTTTTGCTAATTTTTATTTTAGATGTGAAAAAAAAAAAAAAAAATCCTAATAGTTTCTTTTTTTTAAGTGCATTTGAGATTGGATTATAAACTAGCTTTTAGCTTCTTTTTTTTTTTTTTCTTCTATTGTTTTGTGGGTCTTGCAATAAAGGAGTTTTTTTTTTTTTTTTTTTTTTTGCCTTGGTAGCTTATTTTTTGTGTGACCCACAATTATGTTTTTGGTCAAAAAGTAAATACAATTAACTAAATGGTGTCTCAAACCATGGTTTTTCTCAAAGTGTCAAGTATTTTTTGCTTATCACGGGTCTCACTCTACTGTTTTTGCTAAAGTACTTTCAACAAAAAATCAATCAACTTATTTATTTATCCTTTAATTTTTATTTACTGTACTGTCAACATAAAGCTAAATAGGTTATTTCCAAATGGACACTTAAAATTAAATTATTTGCAAAAGAAAAAATCTTTTCAAACACTCTTAATTTCAAAATATTCAATGCTTTTAGTATAATTTAGTTCCATGAAAAATGTAAATATAATTTTAAATTAGAATCCTATGTCCCATTTTTTTTAATTCCACTTTATATTACATCATTCACAACTTTTTATGTATGAATAGCAAATGTAAGGGGAAAATGGGTATTTGCTCCTAATTTACAAACTATACAGCAAAATACTTCTATTTGATTGTAACATTTGCAGGAAAAGTGGGTATTTACCCATAATTTACAAACTATGACGCAAAATGCCCCTGTTTTTCAAAAAACTTTAAGTGCAAAATATATATAGAACTCGACATTGCTAATGTCGAGTTCTACCTGTAACTTTTTTTTTTGAGAATGAGTTCTACCCGTAACTTAATTTTGTTAAAATTTAGTTTAAAAAATAATGACATTTTGCTAAATAATTTTAAAATATTAGTATTTTGCTACATAGTTTATAAATTAGGAACAAATGTTTATTTTTCTCGCAAATATTACAACCAAACCTATAAATAAAAATATTTTTTTAGAGTAAAATAAATAAAATAATTTAGAAGAACCAAATGTATTACACACAACATCAATCATTAAACTTGTGGCAACTTTTTTTTTACCCAAAACAAAATTATTAGATATTTTTTACAAAAATGGGATGAAAGTGTAAAATTGAATATTGAAAAGGGTCAAGGAAGAGAACAAGGTACAGGTATGGTTTCCTCGAGGTTTCCAAAAGTCAAAGTGACAAGACCTTACAATTTACAAGCGAAACATGCGCTCGTGCCGATGCCTTTGCTGACGTGTGCATCGCTGGAGGAGCATGTTAGCAAATCTAGGCGCAGACAACTAAACGTGCTCCTGTGACGTCATGTAGTAGAGGAAGATAACTATTCTCACCTCGGCTCCACCTATGAAATATCTCTTCTTACATCACATCTCTCTGCATGTGTTATGTTGTGTAGATACTAGTGTTTTTTTTTTTAGTTAATCATTAAAAAAAGGGTAAATTTGACCTACTTGCTCTATCGTTAACCAAATTCAAAACTAATCAAATTGAATCTTAAAATTAACTTAATCCTTAAAACAGTTTATACAAATGACTCACAGGTCTAACAATTTTTACTTTTTAAGGACTAAATTGGCTATAGGGATGAAATTGGTCAATTTTGAAAAATTTTGGACTTAATTGATATTAGTCCAAATCTCAAGGTATGTTAATGGATTTTACTCAAAAAAAATATTTTTTTTAGTTACTTTTGGACAATATTTAGTTTCAAATTAATTTGTAGTTATCTTATTTAACCCACAATGTGACAATTTATAAAACTATTTATCTATATTATTCAAACAAGTCATATAACTTAATAAAAAAGTTATGTGACTAAAACTAAATATGCACTCTCTTTAATCACCACAAAATGAGTTGAAAGAAAATAAATCCAAATCAATTTGAAGCTAAACTTTTTCCATTATTTTTTATTTGACATTTTTGTTACAAATATGAGAAAATGTCAGCTGAATTATAAAGCTCTTGGCATGTAGTTACGATTTAGATCTATTTTGTTAGGCTTTTATTTGATTATTTAATAAATAATTGTAATTTTAATTGAAGGGTTTAATATTTCAACTTTATCAAAACTAAGTCTCAAAACATCAAAATAAAATAATCTAACAAATTTGTTACGTAGTGTACATATAAAAGTACCTATGTTTTCTTAAATATTTTTGTAGTGAAATTGGCAAAAAAAAAAAAAAAAAATCTATTGCTAAAATGTATTTATAGGGAGTACACGCTAGGGGAACACAATCCCTCAAAGAAAATTACAATGAAAGTATAGCCAAAATGGCATAATAACTTGGAAATCATAAATAGATGGCCAAACAAATTTAGATCTCAGTTTTGAAAAACTCTAAAACAGAGGGTTTAGATCTAAGCTTTGAAAAACTCTAAAACAGAGGGAGGGGGTGGGGAACTCAAAACTCCATACCAAGTACGCTGGTTGCTAAACAATTAAATCCAAAACTTTACAGTTTAACTAACTATTTTTGGTGTTTTCACCTTAAATATTTGAGGTTTAAATCTTCCTCCTCTAATTATTGAATTATAATTTTTTTTTAATATAAATCTAAAAAGCTACTTTATTATTAAATAGATAAGCTCCAACTAGAGAATTGAGAGAAAAAGCGACAAAGACTTTATATCCAAAGTAGTGCTAAAAGTCACAATGAGATAGATATCCTCAAGAAAAAGCGAAGTGTCACCACCTGAGAAGGCTAAGAGCCCGTTTGGTTTGAGATTTTTAATATTCTTGTTTGAAATGATGTAAAAATTGTAGTTTAAAAAGTGTTGTGAAAACACGTGTTTACAGTATTCATAAAGCAAAAAAGTGTTTAGTACCATATTTTAAATAACATGTTTTAATAAATGAAAAAATATATTGTGTGTTTGGTATGTGTGTGTGTGTGTTTTTTTTTTTTTTTTTTTTTTTTAAGCTGACAAGTGGTCCCCCTGGTTGGAATTGAAAAATGAATTTTTATGTGTTGCTAATCAAGTGCACCCCATGTTTTTTAAAATATTTACAAAAGTGTCATTGAGTAACATTGTTTGAAATTTGAAAATTGGTAAAAGAAATTTTCCAAATTCAGTGTTTACAAACTCTAAAATGAGTAACGTAACTCAAACATTTCTAAAAAAACACTGTTACCAAACGCGTTTTTTTTTTTTTAAACCACAATTTTTAGTGTTTAAGTACTGAAAATTATTGTTTGGAATTACATACCAAACAGGCCATAAATAACTCATGATCTAGGCTAGGGAAGGCCCCAAAAATAAGTTGTGCAATAGGCATTAGGAGTCATATTTTCTTAATATAAATTATTAATAGCATGAATCGAATTGAATTATTTATATTAAACCCAACTTGAGCTTTAAAAAAAAAAAAAAAAAAAATCAAGACCCAACCCACGAAATCCAGACCGTGGTGTATTGGTGTTGGGCTAACTTTGGTTAATGGGGCTCCTAACTCTACCTCTACAACATTCAAAAAGTCACATAAAGAAAGAATGATGATAATGAACCAATATGATTCCCTCAAGGTCAAGGGTTTGAACTCAGAAGTCAGAACTTAAGACCCCAACTAATCCTTATAATTGGGTCACTCGCGCAAAGTAATTTGT
This sequence comes from Quercus tomentella, assembly GCA_028535165.1. NCBI lineage: Eukaryota > Viridiplantae > Streptophyta > Magnoliopsida > Fagales > Fagaceae > Quercus > Quercus tomentella. The sequence continues at coordinate 81,377,831 of JAPQVY010000068.1, forward strand.
GCCAAACAATATTTCAAGGTAGAATAGTAATAAGCCCTCAGGTTCACAATTAAAACTTGGGAAAAAAAAAATACAAAAATTATTCCAAGATTTGGGCTACATACAAACTTTACTTAACATCGTTTGAAAATTGATTTGCTCCTCCTCCTTCCTTCTCCATCTCTAACTGCTGTTTATCTATTATTAACTACCTAGATGCTCTCTTTTGCATATAATTGTCAGAATGCAGTTACTGTGAGACTTGTGCAGTCAAGGCAATTTGTTGGAAAGAAAGTTAAGAAACAAAAGACTTGGAGGAGTTGGGAACTTTCAAACGTTGTTAAGTGTCATTTGTGCTTTAGAGAGCAAGTTAAATATTTTTGAAGAGTCTCAATATTACCTAGTATTAGCCCAAACACCTTTTTTGTATTTTATCCTTGAAATTATGACCTATCACTTAAGAAACACACACATGGAGAACCAATTTTTTAGAACTGTTTTGGGGATAAATACCATCTAGACATTATATAAAAATAAATTTGCTATATCAATACTCATACCATTATATCTGCACCAAAGGTTTTGGATAAACTGGTCCCTTCAATTACAACATAACTCAAATGTCAACTTCAAATTGCAAATGAGAAAAGTCCCAAAGCACTGACCAGCCTCAAAGAAAGAAATATCAAATAGAGGGCAATAAGGCCCACTCCTAATGTCCTAGTAGGGCGCATGTCACACAAAGGTAAAACAACAAATGCCCAGATTAGTGCTGTTATGAGAAACCCCATGGTGTAAACCAAGCTACTGTCTAGTGGAATTGTGTATGAACCTCCCTCTGACCAGGCTGCAAGCAGCAAGGAGAACCCCAAACCAATAAGTGTGTTGAACATGGGACCGGCATAGCATCCAGATAAAGCAATCTGCACACCATCATTGCCATGTGTTGCCAATGTAACATCCGATATCAAGTCACCTATTGAATTGCCCCAAGCTAAAACAGTCACTCCAAGGATGGATGTATTAACACCTGCAATTAAACCAAATGCCACCAATAGAGCAACAAGCTCATTAGCAATCATATAGAACCATACAATACTCATAACAAATCCACCTAAAACCCAGAGAATTAATAACTTCTGGGGTGGATGATCAGGTGCAGTATACCAGTACGCAAGAATACCAAGTGTGCAACCAACTGCTATACCAATACAATACGTAATTATTCTAATTTCAGAACCCAAATTATCTTGGGTATTCCACAGAAATGCCAGAAGAATGGGATCCAATGTAGCACTCGAAACAGCATATGCCTTCGACCATGTTTCATCGGCGACTAATGGAATTGTTAACCGTCTTAGCACTGTCAATGGCATCTCAATCAGTAAAAAAAGCTTAGAACAAAACAGCTTACAACATGAGCATGAGCCATTGCTCTCCATGCTCTCACCATTCCACCCCCACGGAGGGGTTTCATTATCCAATGTAAGCATTGTCTGGTTTGAATATATTTCCCCATTTGAAGTGCACATCAATTGAGGCAACGAATTGTGGAGAGGCGTTGGATCACTTTTGGTCTCAATCTCAAACAAGGGGCTATGTATAGGCACATCCTCTACACTTTGTTGGACAGGAAGCAATGGTGTAATAACATCCAATTTCAACCTCCAAGCATGTTTCCTCAAAATCTCATTTGCAGCAATTGAAATTGCATAAACCACATAAATCAAGACAAAGGCAATGGCTCCCCCTACACTCACCTTACCAATGATCAAAATCAACAAAAGTGACAAAAGAGTTACTAGAAAGAAACTCATATCCCTTATGAAGCAATTCCGATCAATCTGAATCCTCTTCTCTGCAACACATAAAGAAATAGTCCCAACAACAATACAAGTAACAAACACCGCACCACCCAACACACTGTTTAGACCCACGTCACCTGTATCTGTACCCGCAAAAGCAGCAATACTGGAAAACACATCCGGTGCTCCATTCCCAAGAGGCAGAAGCACAACCCCAGCAACAGTTGGAGGCAGCTTCAACAGGCTTGAGAGCTGCTCAAGCGAAAAACAAAAGTAATCGGCTGCAGTGGTAACCGATAGATAGAACAACAAGGCAACCCACACACCCAACACTGCATACCCCAATACACTGAAATCTTGACAGTCACAATAAAAGAACCTTAAGTAATCAAATAACCCATCCAAAGAACATTCCGTATTTGCTTTCAAGTACTCACATTGGTTGGCATAACCATCATGGTTATGCAATCCACTGCACTCTGAAGAACTGCTCACACCATTATGTTCACCAGACTCATCACCTAAACCCGATGCATTAGCACGGATTTCACCAAATCCACGATGAATTACTGTAATGTGACCCGAACTACCACCGAAAACAGCTTGAGGAGTCGAATTTGGATTGAAAAACAAGGAAGATTGCTTAAGAAGAGGGGTTTTAATTATATCTACCTTCTTGCAGAAGAAGAAAAATAGGAGAACAGCACTAAATCCATTGAAAATCCCGTGGAATTTTGAGTGTCTTGCACTATTTAACCTATAAAAAACCTTCATTACCTATATATCTCTCACTAAAGATCTCAAATTTCGTGCAACAGAGCCAACTAAACTTCAAAGAAACCAAACCCCAGATATAAAATCACTCTAAGGCTCTAATTAATGAGCAAAGAAACAAAACCCAGATACAAAATCACTCTGAAAACTTAAATTTATAAGAAAAGAAACAAAACCCAGATACCAAATCACTCCAAGGCCTTAATTAATGATCAACAAAACCCCAAACCTTGCACTGGACACAATTTGAAGCAAAATGAATCAAAATTGTATGCTTTTATCTTCAATCAGAAAGCAAACAAATAGGACAGTGAAAATGAAAGAGAAATCCCAAGTACCTTATCAACAATATCTTTTCCAAATAATGAGGGAACGCCTTTGAACAAAGCAAGACTTAGCTTGGGTTTCAGGTTTCCTTTTTGATTCCTTGTTTGTCGGCTTTATAAAAATAAAAATTACCTGAATAAAAATTATCCGGATCTTTCCCACGTTTACATATCCTCGTACCAATCCGAAAGCGCACTTTTGATTAGAATATAGACTTTTTGGGTTTTTTTTTTGGTAATAATTCTTTTAGGAAAAAATAGAAAAGACAGATACATTTTGTGTCGGTCTAATGTTCTAATTTTTTTTTTAACAAAGACAATAGAGGTTTAATGTTCTATTATTGGTGTTGTTGAATGCACTAAAAGTGGTTTAATGGTCTTTGGATAAGTATCATTTCAGGACAACCTATTAAGGTTTCTCAAGAGATTTTATAGAATAATTTTATATAGATTTGTTAAATCATTTTCATTCATTTTGAAATGAATTGATTAACTTTTGCAATATCAACCAATTAAAGTTCTCTAGAGTTAATAAAGTTATCCTATCTGTGAGTGATGAAGACTTCTCTCTCTTAGGCTTTGACTGTAGAACCTACAAACTCACTTTCCCTTTGGATAAAGACTTCTCCAATCTCTGTTATTAGATTGTGGTAGAAGGTTTGTTTTTTCTTTCTCCTTTTCCTTTTCCTATATCTTATGTAGCTCTTTATTACTATTGTTTTATTCTCGTTACTATATGGATGCATCTATGGAAGAACTTTGGAAACATTTCAAATTGTCAGAAGAGGAAAAAGGCATTACGGCTGCGGAAGCTTCTGAGGTACCTATTTCTAAATAGCAGGCACAGTTTAGCATCTTGTTCAAGTTGCAAACTACTAAAGATTTCAACAAGGAAGCTTTTAAAGCCACTTGTGTGAATCTTTAGCGTTCTCTCAGGGTGTAACTTTTAAAGAGGTCGGACAGAATCTCTTTCTTGCTATTTTTGGTTCAGAGGAGCATTTGACAATTGTATTAGATAAGAGTCCCTGGTCCTTTGATAAAAGGTTGATCATGATAAAGCGATTTCATGGCGATTCCCCCTTTTGGATTCGTATTTTTAATATTCCTATTAAAAGTATGAATAAGGCTGTTGGAACCCGAATTGGCAATGAGATGGGCGAGCTTCTCATGGTGGATGCACCCAAGAGTGGTCTTGCCTGGGGACCTTTTCTTCGAATTAGAGTAAATGTTGATATTACCAAGCCTCTTATGCGTGGTAAAACGATTCAAATTGAAGATCTTGAGCCTAGTTGGATTGTCTTTAAATATGAAAGGCTTCCTATTTTTTGCTATAGATGTGAAATTCTTGGTCATTAAGACAGAGAGTGTCCTCAATTGAAGACGGGTTGTTTTTCCTCTGATGATGATGTTTTTCAATTTGGTCCATGGCTCCGAAGGGTAGCAGAAAAAAAAGATTCAGGGAACTCTCAATCAGACACACGGGATGAAGATGAGGATGATATTCAGTCAATGGCAGAAGATTTTGATGATTCGTTACATCATCGCCAAATTTAGGCTGAGCTTCCCACAACGGCCATGATGATTAATCCAAGACAATCTATGCCATTTGGCACTTTGCCAAGAAAAGACACAACTATTCTGGCGCCAGAAAAGAAGTTGGTTCCTATTTCCAAGGGAGTTTCGAATTTTCAAATGGATAAGGTAGTCAAGATTATGGAGATTGCATCCAATTCAAATTCTGATGATGTTATCCTTGTTCAAAACCATGATAAGCCTAACTGTTTTCTTCCTCCTGATATAGCGGCTTCAAATTTGGATACAAATTTGAATTGTGATGATAAGACTATTATCCCTCGTGAATTGGAACATTGTGATAATGCCGAAATTCATAATATAGACTTCTTTGAGTCCTCATCAAACACTAAGTCTACTCACCACAGCTGTCCTGTAACACCCCAACCTAATTGCATAATTAATTTTATGGGTTTATATGCTTGTTATTATCTTAATTACTTTAAGTGCATGAAACTTTGATATTGTGATATTATAAAACATATATGCTCTTTTAATGTTATGGATATAACTTTATAAAGGTAAGGATATATATATATACATATATATATATATATATATATATATATGCAAAGTTATATTATTCTTTGGGTCTTTCTAAAAATATAAGCTTATAAGGGATGAAAAGTATAAATGTCAAAAGTTGGAAAAAGTGGGTTATGATCTTTTCTTCTCTTAGCATTACACGTATCATACCCCAAAGTCCACTCTTCTTATCTTCTTTTGCTGCACCAGAAAGTCCAGCTCCTTTTCTACTTTCTCTATTCATTTTCTTTGTTCTTGTCTCTTTCTTCTTCCCTTCTTACACGACAGCACCATCTTACCATCAGCCTTCACTCTCTCACCGAAAATCATAGACATCTCTCTCTAAGAAGAAATTAAACTCTTACTAAAGTTTAGCTTTAGTTGTGGGTAAGTATATATGTTTATTTTTTTTTATGGATATTTTAATGGTGTAATGATTTGCTTTAGTTTCAGTTCTACGTTCTCTAATCTGATTTTAGATGCTGAACTTGTGATTATGTTTTAGTAATTTGAAAGATTGATGATATTATGGTCATTTGGATACTTATTAACATATTTTAATATGCATAGTATAGGTATAAAAATACCCAAATGAAATGAAGGCCTATTGCTATTTGTTGATGATTTTGTAAGAACATGTGTTGAAGCTGTCTCTGTGACAGGTTTGATGTCTACAACAAGAACATTCTGTATTAAATCATTTTCTATGAATTAGGATGCTAGGAGTAGTTTTTATGAATTCTAAGACACACATGGTTGTTATGGAAGTGATCTCACAGCATTTGGATTGATATAAAAATAATGGTCTGTTTTCTAAGTTGAAAGAAATTATGTCAGGACAGATTTGAGCATGCTGCCTTGTATGATTTTTAATAAATCATGATTTTATTCTTTGACTCCGAAATTTTTATGATATATACTAGACATACAGGGGAGTGGTTCTGTAAAATTGCATGACATTTGGATATGTATGGATAGCCCATTTTTATTTTACAAATTGAGCATATGCTGCTGGAATGAGCAGTGAATAACATATGATACACCTAACTTTGCGGATTTAATTCTCAAGTTAGGGTGAATGTTTTGAGCTATAAATTAGTATACTCATCCTTTGGTATGTCTAGATCATAGATAAATTTTTATGCCTTGGTTTCTCTATGTTTTGGTATGTAATGTGCTTGATGAATGTACCTTGTTTTTGGGGAAACTTTATGTGATGGGAATTAAGATTTTCTTGAGTTTGAGAGTTAGGTTATGATTGAGGTATAAGTTTATATACTTAGGAAGAGTTTGTCAGTAATAAGTTTTGGTCTTTCATTTAGGTGGCGAGAACGAGAACATGGACACTTGAGCTCCTCTTGTACAATCTCTCGCGTCTTCTGTTTTCAGGTAAGAGATTTGTGACATATGTTTTTGATAAGTATAGAGATTGTTTAGAAAAGTATTTAAAGCTTTTAATTAGAGATATTACATATATGCATGATTTAAGTAAAATATGTGTTCGTAAGTTGTTCAATCTTATATACATAATAATTTTAGCATATTAATGCTATTATTTATATCACGAATATAATATTTAAGAATGAAGTGGATATGTTACTGTTGTGAAACATTTATGTAAAAGCAAAGTTATCAGAAAAATATAGTTTTCAGTTATTCCATTGTTATGATCTGAACTCAACTAGTAGGGGTTATAGTACTGGTATTTCCATAGAGATTATGATTGGCCATTAAAAGTGAGATTGGCTCTGATGTACCCGCCCTTATTGGTAACAGCCAACTTGTGGAGGATGTCAACCTACCTCCATGGTTGAAAATATGTATTATGATATGATTCCGAAATTACCTAACATTGTGGGGAATGCTAGATGTCTGGCACTCTGTGCTGGAAGCCTCCCAAAGTTGTGACGGACTTACAATTGGATTAACTAATATGTGTTATAAATGAGCTATTAAGCTATTTGGAAATTATAAGAAAAGTATGATGATAAGAAAGGTATGTTGAATGTGTTATAAGTCTGATGAGAAGTTTATGATAAAGTATTTTATAGTCTTTTTAAAGATGAGATTACTGAATTATGCTTATGTTCCTTATTATGCCCTTTGATTATTATATGAAAGGAAAATGAGGTATTTTATTTGAAAGTTCATAAGTTATTTTAAGAATAACGTGAATAGTATGAAGGCTATTTTATCAAAGTTGGCATATCCATAAAATATTTGATTTACATGCGTTCTTATTAAAGGCCCATGGAGCTTAAAACCTTACTGGGCTTCACAGCTCACCCTATTATATTTCAGTGCACAGGTTCTTCTTGGAAACAGCAAGAGTATTAGAGGTGGCAAGGATTCTGTGATTCTCGTTTGTTAGAATGTAGAGTTTTTTGCTGTATAGTAGTTTAGCTCTTCTGTTGTATAGGAGGAATCAAGATGTACTTGATCCCTTGAGCACAGATGTAATTCAGAACCTTAGTTTGTTTTGAACCCCTGTTGTATGTCTTTGGGGTTAGGTTTGTAATAAGAGTTTTGCTAAATGTTTAGCTATGTAATATTTACACGTATACCTTAAGTTTCAGCTAAGTGGCAATCTTTCCAAGTTCACATGAAATGAATTTTCCAGGTTTTCATCATTTTTGTATATTGTGGCTTTTATGCAAGAAATAAGCAGGAATACAAGAAAATATTCTTAACAAGCACCTTCAGTTTAGGTTGGTTCGTGTTAGTATTGAGGTAAACTTGATATTAACATGCCAGTCATGCTCTAAATTCTAGAGTACAGGTTTGGGTCATGACATGTCCAGTTTTTGAGATAGAGGTAAGTAATTTCGAAAATTCAATTGAGAAACTTCTTGAGATTTATGAGGATATTGAGATGGAATTCTCTTTTGAGGCACCTACCAAGAGTCTAGAACTAAAGACATCATCCTTACGTAGCTGGTAGCGAGTTATCAGGAATAAGGCCAAATTGAATTCTAACAACTCCCTCGTATCCACGCCATTACCTTCTAAACGGTCTGCTAGAGCCTCTGTTTCTATCAAGGATCTTGATTTGAATCATAAACAGAAAAAACAGATGATTGAGAAAGGCAGCACCCATTCGGTTGTTCCAATCACTGGGGTTGGTACTCAACCCCAATCCAATCCATGAAAATTCTCAGCCTTAACTACCATGGGCTTGGGATCCCAAAGGTAGTTTTACAACTTTCATTGTTTATCAACTGAAGAAAGTCCCCAAGTTTTGTTTCTATGTGAAAACTAGATTTGTTCATAAAAAATAAATAAATAAATAATTGAAAAAGAAATTGACAACCAGTGATGATGCTTCCAAAGACAACATGGCTTCAACCTCTAATCCAACTGAATCATGTATACATCTATTGAGAGATTGTTCCTTTGCACAAGTCGTTTGGCTTCATGCTCCTTATTGGAATTCTTTCAGGCTAGTCATGCATGTTTAGGTTTTTCTAGAAGTTAAATGAGTTGATCTTCAAAGTCTATGGTCTCGTACTACTACTTACACTATGGAGTTCATGGAGGTCAATGCAATCAAGATCATACTACTACTTACACTATGGAGTTCATGGAGGTCAATGTAATCAAGATTAGATTGTATTCTTTGGAAGTGTTTGGTTACATCTTGAAGGATATTAAGCCAATTTGTGAACAATTTGTTAGCATATATATATATATATATTAGTTTCTTTTAAGATGTAATTGTGTTGCTCTAGCTCGTGCTAGTGTTGCAACTTGCAAAAGAGAATGAGAAGGTCATTGTTTTGACCCTCTTTTCTCTTTCCTCATTGTATACCATGACATTGAATGAATAAAGTCTACTATCGTTTCCTCTAAAAAAAAGAGGTTCTTTAGAGTTTTTAGAATAATTTTATATGAATTTTCTAAAAACCTTTAATTTATTTGAAATGAATTGATTAGCTTTTTCAATATCTTAGACAATTTAAATATCAAAATAGTATTAATTAGTATTTATTAAGGAATATCTTACTGAGGTAATCATGGTTGCTTTGATAGATATGCTCTTTAGGCACTTGAACCCGTGTGGATTACGTCTAGACAAATAGAAGCAGGGCGGCGAGCAATAACACGAAATGTATGCCACGGTGGGAAAATATGGGTACATTTATTTCCAAACAAACTAGTTATAGTAAAACCCGCGGAAACACACATGTATTCCGGGAAAGGATCTTCCAAATATTGGGTAGTAGTAGAAAAATTACGATAATCCATTGAGATATGGTATGCTATAAGTGAATATTTGTGACAAAAAATGAATTCTAATATTAGGATGAATAACATGATAAAATCCAATTCACTCATCTCAAAATAGATGAAAAGTGTTGTATGAACTCTATGGTAAAAAAAAAAATTAGAAATGTAAGAGGAACTTAATTTAGGAGACCACCATTATTGGTTTGATGCTTAGTTGTGATAATTAAAACATGAAGCAAATTACTACTTCAAATAATTAAAAAAGAAAATTTAACTGAAACAAGATAAAAATAACAGAGATTTAGCAACAACAACAAAAAAGTAAAAATAACAGAGCACTAAAAGAAAATTAGTTGTGATAATGTGGTTATCCATTCTATATATTAAATTAAAATTTAGTATATTTAATACTTTTGGTTTCTAGTGTCATCCTATTTTTTTGTTGTTTTTAACCCTATGTTTGGATGAGGGTAGTAACATTTCCTCTTTACCTCTACTCTTCTTTCCTTTCCATTCATCTCTCTTCGTTCCAAACATATCTTTCGAAATTCGACAAGAGTTCTTGTTTAGTTAATAAACAAGCAAGTATGATGCCATATTGACCCTGCCTCAAAGGCCTGCTCTTTGTTAAGTTAACTGGTGATAAATTTTTTAGTAAATGAACCATGTGTGATATTAATAATCTCATAATTCCTTTTTTATTAAATTTTTCTTCCATGATTTTCTTGTTCAATAAATAAAAAAGAATACCTGGATCAGTATCCCTAGTAATTTTACTATATGAAAAATTAAGCATACAAATGATACAATGAATCAATAAACTGCAAACCATCCTTCATAAGTGTGATTAGTTGCAATTTACTGAAACATAAAGCATAAATCATTTCTAATATTTATTGGGCCTTAATTTGAAACAAAACCGTACACAAGATACAAAAATACAAAGGACTAGATCCATTTCAAGTTTGAGCTTCTAAGCGCCTATCCCAATAAAAAAGGGCCTAGGGGCTACCCCATAAGACTTTTTAGTGACAAGGTTTTTGACAATCTGAACCTGTTTATTTGGCATACAAAAAATACCCATCCTCCTATAAGTTAAACATATATGACATACCCAAACAATTTTTTTTTCCCCTCTAATTAACACCTCACTCTTTGAAATTTCTCTCGCAATTCCAATTGCTATAACAGTTCCTTGTTTAATAAAATTTCATGATGCATATTGCTGAAAGTTTCTTGTTTGATAAAATTTCATGATCACAAACACGAAGAAATGTTCAATTTCCCTACATACTGCACAAAAGGCCTATACTGCAGTTTAATATTTCTTGAGTAGCATTGTTTTGAATTTTTGTAAGTATTTCTTGATTTTTTTTTTTCATATTCATTTTGCAAGTGGCATTTGCATGTGAAATTAATGCTGTGTATGAAATGAAGGAAATCTGCTTGTTAGACCATTCAAATAGGTATACTAGTCTTAATTATTGTAGGATTTTTTGTCTATATCTATAGGTCTCTCTCTGTAGAATTTAGGTACTAAACAAATCCTCAAAACTCTTATCATGCATAGGAGATTGTGTAGATGATTCTGTGATAGACCATTCTTACCCTAAGCTTCAACCAATTTTGTATGCCAACTGCAGTAGACTACGCTCTTGCCTTGGGAAAATTCCACAATGATGTTGATATATGCATCATATTTTTTTAATGGAAGAAAGGACAATAACATATCACCCTGGGTTATAGCTTCTATCTTATTGGCATGTATAGTTAATACGAGGTGCATATATGTATAGGAAATGAGATCCCTTTTTTGAGGGCGTATAGGAATTGAGATCTTAAAAAAATGAGAAAAATGAATTTTCTACTACACAAGCCTAACATAATGGGAGTGCAATATATAATTTAATGGCTAGAATCAATAAATTTTGGCCCCAATAGGGAAAGCTTCCAATTATTTCTTTGAGTAAGTCCAATACCTGCCATTTCATGTTTCTGAAACAACATGACATGATGGGTTGATATTACACAAACAATGACTCTTGTCGGAGAGATATAAATTGCTTACTCAATTGTGGGCAGGGCCTATCTTCAAATCCAAGTTCAGCAATTTTGGCAGCATCCTTTTCATGAGTATGATTTTATTGTTTCTATTTATTTACGTCAATTAGAATTTTAATAATATAGCATTAAATACATCTTTAATCTAAACTATAGAATGAATTTATTTGAAATGGGAAGAATTTATAGTGAATACTAGAGAAATACAGTGTCAAAAAGTTTCTCAACTAACTAGAACAAATTTTGACAGGTTTTTTTTTTTGGCTGCATGTTCATTAGGGTATCTTCTTTTATGTCATGCATGGTTGGAGATTTGGCTTGTTTATCGTTTAGCAAAAGTTTTTTTATCCTATACGGCTTCACCTTTTCCCAGTTCCACACATTGGAATTAAATAACGAGACTTTTGAAAACAAAAGGACAAACTTTTTCACAGCAACAAATGGTCAAAAATCTCCATCAAAATGAGTCAAAGTTGCTATTGTACATGTTGTGAGTAAAACAAGAAAACTTGGCCCATGGATCAAGCAACATTACTGAAGCCTCGGGTTGCATATTTCTTACTTTCCATGATTTTTTTTTTCTCAATCAGAAATTGACAATCTTCTAAATAATGGAGTTATATCCTTCCCATGTCTACAAAACCCTAAGCAATGTTAGAGAGCAGCATACCAGTATTTAGTTGATAGAATTCAAAAGAAGATTGAAGGATGGCAAGTAAAGTATCTTTCCATGGCAGGATGTGCCACGCTTGTTAAATCCTCGGTGGCTTCCATTCCCATTTACACCATGCAAACCATGTCTGGCCTCCCCAAAAAATTAGTCGACAACTAGACCAATTAAGTTGTCAGTTCTTATGGGGAGATACACACCAGCGCCGGAGTTGTCATACGGTTAGTTGGGTCACTATAACTCTTCCAAAGGTAGCAGGAGGGCTGGGGATACAATCGGTCCATCATCGGAATAGGGCAATCCTTATGAATCAGGCATGGTGCCTGTACCATTCTCCTCATATGCTCTGGGCCTGGGTATTAAAAGCGAAATTTTTCCCACATATGAGTCTATTTGAGAGTACTAGTACTTCCAGAGGGTCGCATATTTGGAAAGCCTTGTTTAATGGAATTCAATGGCTACGCGAAGGTATGAAATGGATAATAGGGGATGGCCACAATATCAGGATATGGGAGGATCACTGTATTCCGAGGGGCACACTTCGTAGCCACATAGCAGGTCCGCTAATGCGGAACGAAGTAAACAGTCGAGTCAACTCTTTACGAGTTGCTCAGACTTGGGATTTAACTTCTCTTCATGTCCCCCTTGTAAGGAATTAACCCGAATTCCCAACCTGTGAGAAACAAAAAATAGAGAAAAACACACGCCAAAGAAAAAACAATCACACGCACAAGACAGTATTTACGTGGTTCGGTAATTTGCCTACATCCACGGAGTTGCAGGGATTTCACTATTATCAGGGAAAAGTACAAAGTGCGGCTACAATTTTTCTTCTTCTCAGAAACACGGCAACCTCACAATAAAACCCTAATCACAAAATTGCGCTTTTCTACACAAAACGGGCCAAAAAAAATTTTCCCCGAGCCATTGCCCCAGACCCTTAAGAGGCTTGTCCATGAACGCTCCGACGGGTCAGGTCATCAAACCAAATCAAACAAAACTAGGCTCCACAAAGCCCAACACCCCTCCCACCACAAATTGAGCAACTTATCCATGGGATCCTGGTGGCAAGAGTCGCCCAGCTCTCGAATACCTTTGTATGGCCCCATAATAATGGAATGTGTTCGGTGAGCTCGGCATCACATTTTATATATCAACAACAACAAGTGCCTCTGGATAAACAGGTATGGAATTAGGTATGGAAAGTACACTGTCCCAAAAAGATCCAACTTTTTCTTTGGGAAGTCATGCACAACCGACTTCCCACTAGGCAGTATTTAGCGTTTTCTCACTTGAATATTAATGACAATTGTCCTAGATGCCACACTCAGGAAACAACACTTCGCATCTTACAAGATTGCCCCTAGGCTAGGGAGGTGCGGGGTCAATCCCTGGGACCCTTGCCATTCTCCTTTTTTCATATGCCCTTACAAGAGTGGTTGCGGAGTAATGCGACTGCAAAAATGGTAGTTATGCACCAGAGGCTCCCGTGGAAAATATATTTTCCTTTCCTATGCTAGAACTTATGGTTAGCCAAGAATGAGCGGATTTTTAAGAATCAATCTCGATCCCAGCACAGCCTTGTACACATAATGATACAAGCTGCCACGAAATATTTTTTCTTAGCCACTTCGAAGAGACCAATTCAAGTTAGGACCCCAACCCTTGTTCGATGGAACACGCCCCCGGAACCATATGTAAAACTTAACACGGATGGTAGTGTCATTGGGAACCCAGGGATGGCTAGCGCTGAGGGTCTGCTTCAGGATAGTTCTAGATTTTCTCTGAAGATGGGTATAGTAACTTATAATATGGCAAAGTTGGAAGCAGTTAGGCAGGGTCTCCTGTTAGCTTGGTAACTGGGGTTTAGGTTTATCCAACTTGAGCTTGATTCTACAGTAGTATTATCTTGGTTAACTGATAAAACTTCTTCTTATCTGCCCAATGTGATGTCTTTGATATGCGATTGCAGGAGCCTCATGGAGCAAGACTGGGAGGTGCAAGCGCGCCATATATACCGTGAAGCAAACGGATGCGCGAATGCACTAGCGAAACTGGGAGCCCACCAACAGCAACTTTTGTCTATTTATACTACTTGTCCCAATTTTGTGTATCACTGTTTAGTATGGGATTTGGCCAGCCTTGGGAGTAGTAGATTATGTGCCCGAAGGTCATTAATGCTGTTGTTGTATAAACTCTATGTTTAATTAATAAGACCACCCATTTCTACCCCAAAAAAAAAAAACATTACCTTTGCATTCTTAACCAAAAGAAAAATAATGTTTTGATCAACTATTGATACTGTTGTTATTATAATGCACCAATCAAATCATACTATTCAAAAAACTATGAAAAGAATTATGAACTGCTCAGATGTCCAAACAAATTAATCACTCAAAACTTTATGATTCAAAGCGGTTCAGCTGGCACCTCCAAACTTTTTTTCTTTTCAAGTCCCATCATTTAATCTGAGTCATATAAGTTCAAACTAGTAATTTGGTTGCCAAATGTCTATCCTGAAACAGGAGAGACATTGGAGCAACTCAAAGAAGTTCCATCAAATAAATGTTTATCCCAATCGGCCTTAATGATTAAAGCATTATTATCTACTCAGAAGACAAAGAAAAATGAATCTGGTTAAATTTTTCTTATGTGAATCAGTTAAAATTCATGATAAGCGTGGGGACAAATCTAATTTACTTTGTTGAATTCGTCATTGTTGAAACATGAAGGATATAGTATTTCTAGAATGTATCAATAATATCATACAATCTCACACAGTTTATTTGACATGCAAAATGCCTCTTCCTATAAATCACAGATGCGCATTAAGAATTTATTCTTTAATTAAAAAACTTATTCTTTGCTCTCTCTCTCTCTCTCTCTAAGAATTCAAAGTAAGATATTATTCTTTAATTAGCACTAGTCTCTGAAGAGAATTGAAAATTTTTATTTATTTAGAACATCTTATCAATCATCCAATACTAGACACCAAGAAAAATATATGCACCTAGTGTTTATTAGGGACAAGAGAGATCTCTCTAATTTTAGGTTTGGACTTTGAAGAAGTCAAATGACACAACTTTTGTTGTAACTGTTTTTTTAATTTGTTGAAATGATAAATTATTAGTAGTGGACGATCAATTTCCCCATAAAAGGCTTCCAAAACTTCAAAATAATAATAATAATAATAATAATAATAATAATAATAATAATAATAATCATAATCATAATCATATATGCATAAACTTCTCTTTATCTTATGCGTCATGATTTTTTTTTTTTTTTTTTTTTGAGAGAGTTTCAACCTATGGCGTCCGCTCCTGATAATAGCTCTTTATTATCAGACCAAGACACCAATCAGTTTTTGGTGTAGGCGGGGATTGAACCTCAGATCTCTTATACAACCATCAGAGACTTTACCATATATATAAAAACATGAAATGGTCACAATAAAAATTCCCATCCGACAAAAAAATTATGCCTCAAATGGGTTACTTTTAGACCTTCAAATTTATCCTCTCTGGGAATATTGGCAGACAACTATATATGGCTACAAGAATAGCATTTTAGAATAACTTAATAGAGGTTCCAATCAATGATTGCTTATCCCACTTGGCTTTGATCATTTAAAAAATTTGACCAATATTACTTAGAAGAAGACAAAAAAGAATGACTCATCAGGTCAGTTAGTCTATATAAATTAATTAGAGCATGATTAATTATGACTTTGGACAAATGTGAAAAATGTCATCTTATTTGAGGATTTGGTAAACTACTATTCAGGGAAGGTGGGAAAAAGAAGCCATATAATTGGAAGAAGGGTGTGGAATGCTTGTAAAAGGTGGTTTCTACTTAGTTCTCCAGGAAAATAATCACCATTTTCAAAGACAAAGATAAAGACAGTTAAATTTCCCTGACATTATATTTTCTGTCAGCCTAGCTGGTGATAATATCCAATCCTATCCTCCTTGTTCAATCAGATCAATGTGGGATGCTATTTGGTTTTTTGGTATTTCTCTCTTGAATTCCAAGAGAGGTCAATCCTGTATGATGTATATATATTTGTACAAAAGCATGCATTTGAATTAGCTTTTTGGTGAAATTATTTATTGAAAATATATAGTTTTCTGAAGGGTAACTGTAGGGACTGGGTTCGAGCACTTCTATCGTGTAATGAGTGGACTCAAGCCCAACTAGCCCAATACAATAAATTTGTAGAGAGTAGGTTTAAGAACTAGGTTTTAATGAGGATTGCTATGGCTGGACACAGTTATGAATAGGTTGAATAACGGATATACAGGCTAAAGCTAGAAACTCCGTCCTCGGGCTTTTCGTCCGAGGAGCTTAATGTTCTGCTTCTTTCTTTAATGCTAGGTTACAATAGTCCTAGAAATGATACACGCTGTTACTGACTTCCCTCTCTTTTTCTCTTTTCTTTTCGATCCCCCTTTCATGGAGGACCTGTTACATTATATAGCCCCTTTCAGTTGATCTTGGCCCTCCATTTGTTGATCATGCAAGTCACTACTCGAGTGTTTGTCCCATCAGCCGCCTCCCTCAACCTTCTGTGAGTTGCAGCAACCAAGGGGGCACTGTTCGGGGGTCACTTCCTCATTAATGCAGCCAGAACGTTAGTTGTGGGCATTTAATGCGGAGGTGACAGTTTTCCCTTGAATTGCTCCTCCACCATGCTCTCAAGGCTGACCCACCGTACTTGTCCTTTCTCTTGGGATGCTCTGGAGAACTGCCTTCGATGGCGTGCCATTCTTCCCTTCTGGGATCCAGGTTGGCCGAGGTCAGGGCTGTCCTCGGCGATGATTCTGGGCCATTGGGTTCTCTTCATTCATCCTCGGCCATTTTCTCCTCCTCGGCGTGGGCCTTGGGCTTAGTGTAAAGCGGGCCGAGGTTGTCAAATTCTTAGGCCCCACAGTAACAATAGACTTATACCTAGAAAAGAAAATGAGACTTCAAAAGTTGATTAATATTACACACCAAAAAAAAAATTTGACAATATTTTTTACACCTGTTAAGTTGGCAAACTTTTAATAGTTCTCATTTAAACTTACTATTGATATTACTTTTTTATTTAGTACACAATTTGCCACATCAACAAGTATCAATTTTTTTTTTTGTCAGTAAACTTTCTCTGAAAAGTTGAACATAAACAAATATACTAATAGAAAGAAGCAAAAAAAAAAAAAAAGTTGATCCAAATGCAATATTGAAAGTTTTTAAAATACAGTAAATACGTAGTCAAGCAGGTGGTTTACTCTTGGAAGGGAATTTGTCAAGATCTGTCCTTTTTAAGAACTTTCCACGATTCATGTATTGATCTGAGTTGGCATAGCAAGCATTAATGCAGTGAATGGCTGAATCAATTCCCTTAAGTTGTGGCTTTGATTCCTCAATTGTAAGGGCTAAATTTTTCAACAATACTATGGGGTAGAGACACCAATTCACGTACCCAATTTCACAATTTATTGACTTGTGCGATTATGATTAGTCGAAAAAAAAAAAACGGTGGGTCATATAAGTTAGTAGTATGCAATTGGATGTGTATCTAGAATTGTTGAAAATTTTCCCTGGTTTGTGGCTTGGGAGTCCTCACTTATTTGCTCCTTTACCTTAATAATTTGCTATTCAAGAAAAATCATTTGTTAATCCTGGAAAGGGTAATGGAACATGAGACTTGTCAAAAAGATTACTTAGATCCAAACCATGCCTGCCTGCCTGAGGAAGGTTTGAGAAGTGGATTTTAGTTATTAGAATATGTTTGCCAAAAAATCTGAAGCTTCATCATGCTGTCAAATTAAAACTTCATGAACTAAATGTATATTTGCTTCAAGCTTTTAATTGTGCAAACTGCAAAGGTTTAGTTTTTACTAAAAATACATAGAAAATAATGATTCTGGACATCTGAAAAGCCTGAGTTCAAGTATGTCATAATCTTGGAAATTTGATGAAGCTTGTTAACGGACCACAAAGGAGTTTTCCAGGTAATTAATAATTAGTCAAGTAAGCATGAAGGCTAACTCAATTATGAAACTGGCGGGATCCAGCTCCAAGTCTTATTATAATATAATTGTCATTTTCCTCGTTGTCACGAGAAGACGAGAAGGTATCTAATACATCAGAAAAATGCATTATTTTTCTCATAAGAGTGTAATTTTGTTATGTGTGACTGACTCACACGCTGTTAGAGAGAAGATATATATATACACACGCATGAGACAATTATTGCCTCAATACAAGCCCCGGACCACTTGGTTCATTGCATTTTTTTGGCCATGCAGGCACAGGATCTCATTCCAGAACCTTCTTTTTTTGCAGACGAATGACAGGCTTAAGAGAAGTGCTGTCTGGCACTGATTCTAATGCTGCAATCCTAGCTGTCCTTTGCACTCGTGTGTAGTGCCACTAAGATCTTATGAAAGCTTTTATCAGAAACTCAAAAATAATGAGACATTGCAAATCTTCCATCTCTGTTGGCACACCTCATTCATCATTTTTTTTATTCGGTACTCCTACCTTTTCTAGTCACCACTTACTTTTTATAGAGACAGCTACATTCAGATTCTGATAAACTGCAACATGTTGTCATATATCACCTAGAACCAGCTGATGTGCCATAATTTGAAAGGCCAAGCACACCAAATTGAGCTAAAATTGAAGTTTAAAAATCTCATTCTTCCTTTTGAATTTGGTTGGTCTCAATAAATTTCATGTGCGCTGCCAAACCCAATATATGGTATCCACTTCTTTGTTCTTATACTCTAAACGTCAAAATTTATACAAAATTTTCCACTTGGTTGAAAACTCACCAGCTACCTACTACTGCCAAAAAATTAGTTAAGCACATTATTAACTAGAGGACAGCTCAATCAATTTGTCATATTTGGCACTGGAATACTTTGTGCAACTTTTTGCACCCGTGGCACAATTCTATATTTAGACAATCTCATGGAAAATACAAAGAGAATCAAAGTTGGTGTCCAGCATTAGAAAAATCAATGCTAAATAATGCCATGTATGAAATGCCAATATGCACAAAATCTTCAGAGATCCGGGCATCCAGCAATTGTGCCTTAGCTCATTGCACTTTAACGGCACCAGCATTTAGGATAGGAGAAATTATTAGGTCCATTAGGAGGACTGCTGACGTGGTCCTCTCTAACCTTCCAACTAATAAAATGTTGTTATTTATGCAAATGTGACTTCATCTAATAATTTTTATTTTTTATTCCTTGTGCTAATTAGGAAACTCACACATACATTTACATAGATGGCATCATCTCATTGGTCAAAGAAGACCACAACAGCGGTCCTCCCAGTGTAAATAATAATTTCTCCTAGGACAGGCTATTTGGCCACTCAAATTATAAATTTTCTTTCTTAGTTTAGATTTTCACCAAATTTAAACAAAATTTTGAACTATGTTAATATTAGCACCAATTTAAGTAAATTCCATACTTTTTACAAAGTATTTGCAAAATTCATATGTTTAGAGTTAGTAATCACAGCTAGTTAGCAAATTTTAAAACCATGGTTTAAGGCACTTGTAATTGGAAACAATTAGAGAAGACAAAGTAATATATATGTACTTGAAATGAAAATTGAAAGAAAGAGAATTTTAACAACAGAGAAAGTTCTATACTTGATGAGAACAAGCTAACTACAATAATCATTTGACCATTTTTTTTCTTTTTTCTTTTTGGGTTTTTTTTATTTTGCAGCAAATGAAATGTGTATTTCCCATGTTCACCTCTGTTCTGTTCCTATTCCATCTCATACCTTCATGGACTAGACAGACTAGGAAAACAACTCTCGGACCTAGTAAGTCCTGAACTATGAATTTCCCGGTCACTGTTCAGCGGACTACTCGGGGTAGACCTCATTGCCCTGGGAGAATCCAAACTGCGCCTTAGAATCTGTCTCATGGCTGCAATCAAATGCAGTGTAGGATCTGGAGGCGGCTCAGAGGGCTTAAATTTTTTACAAAAGTTGATGTGCTTATTCATTGCTTCTTCAGTGCTAAGTAGCCTTTCAGACCTTATGATCTCGTCTTTTATGGCCTCGCCGCATAGGCCGCATATCCATTTGCCATAGTAACGCTCCCGGACGTGTGCTATGTAGGCCGGCGTGCACTCCTCGGTTAGTCCACAGCAGTCACATAAGACGAATTCTACTTCAAGTTGGGAAATGAGTTTTGTAGTTGCTGCTGTTTGTGTTTCTGGGGTTGAAAGAACCATTGGATCGCTGATTATAGTTGCAGACATTGCCAATAACCCTGTAAAACAATACCAAACTATAAATAAATACACATTTTCACTTCTTTCAGATGCAAAACAATTCTTTTTCTTTTTACAATTTTGTTCTGCAATACGTTTGGCATATGAGAAAACAGAGGAATGGAAGAAAGTGAAAATTGTTTTGGTACTGTTTGTATGGTTTCACAGAACCATTAACTCAACTATTCATGTTAAGACAGCTTGTTTTCTGAGAGAAAATTTGTTTCTTCTTCAACTTTCTTTACTAATGAAGCATAAAACAATGAATATATACTTTACAACATAATCACACAAAGCAAAAATAAAAAATAAAAAAACAGAACAATGAACAGAACTAAAAATAAGTCTCTATTCAATAAATTCATAAGAACCCAATATTCAAAAACAGAGAAAGATAAGAGCTTTGATAAGAATTACCAGCAGAAGCAGATCAAAATGAACCCCCAGAAATTCTTTTTTCCTTTTTTGTCTCTCTGTCTCTCTACTTCTGCTACTCTGGCTGGCTTTGTATGTGTGTTATCTCTCTTTTTCCCACTCTCCTTCTTCAACCTTTTCTTCCTCAAACACAATCTCACACATCAAAACCATTTCAAAAATAAAACTTTACAATCCAAACAGAACCCAAATTTTTATTTTCTTCAATGATCACCTTAAGAACTCAAGCTCATATCTTTTTCTTTTTTCTTTTCTTCTCTCTCTCCCTCTCTTCTTTTTTCTTTGGTTTTTTGTTAACTTTCTAAGAAACCCAAATCTTATATAAGGAAGCAAATAGATTGCTTTTTTTTTCTCCTCCACAAAATCCTCCACTCAAGCTATATATTGAATGATATGAATAGTATAGGCTATAAGAGAGAAAGAAAGAGAGACACTTCGAGAGAGAGAGAGAGAGAGAGAAATTTTTTTTTTGGGGAGAGAGAAATCCAATGATTGAAGCTTTAAGGGGTGGACTATGGTATAATCCACGTAAGCAACATTTGCTGTCGGTGAATTCTGACCGTTGATCTTTGGATTGCCAGCTAAGCATTATCAGATTGTGAAACTATTCTTAGCCAATATGTGCTGTGCTGTTCTTATTAGGCCTTTCTTTTCTAAGTTTTTTCTTGGTTATTTTATGGAGCACTCTTTGGTTGCCACGTGTATCCCACAAAACGTGTAATGTACAGTTTTGAAAAATCTCATTAATTAGAGTTTGGGACATATAGGAAACTACACCCAAATTTACACTTTGCTTATGTGTTAATTTTTTATTTGATTTCAATTTTTTTTTAGTACACGTAATATACCTATGTGAAAGTATCAAAATCCAATCAAGAGTTAATGCATAAGTAGGGTGTGGATTTGGCTGTGTTCCTAGAATTACTCTTAAAAAAAATATAACCGTAATTCAAAATTTCATAACTAAACTAACTACTAACACCATTTTTGCAAAGACTAACCAACAATACTACCAATATCGTCTTTATCGTACACTAATCATAAGATACTATGTTAACGGTTATGAAATTTCTCGTATTAATGTTGAAACTAATTCTTGTTTTATATATAGTTGACAGAGTGATTAGTACTATTTATGGCATCGAAGTTCTAGTTAGTTTGGTTACGGTTTTTTGGGTGGTTCAGGTTTTTAAACTACCATGAGAAGTAATGCATTGGATGCCACTCAAAAAGAAATGGTATGTGTAATTACTACAACTTCATAGAAGAACTATGAAACTAGCATTAGTTATAACTGATTTTCAAGTGGTGAAAACTTCAAAAAAGATGTAGTCATTTTAGTACATCTGTAACATGCCTTTAAATAGGGTGTTCAAAGGTGATCGACCATTGGATATCCTCCTAAATAGTTGGTTTTTAAAAAAGGTTATACTATACAATGGTAAAATTAATGAAATCAATATTGCAAAATTCCATGTCTTTTGTTTAATTTTTAGGCAAATTACTAACATTGGTTGCCAAGATCAGTTCACATGGAGTCAAATATAGACAACGTGATATTGTCTATGATGTCTAATCTAGATTGACTTTAACTTTCGTTTAAATAATAAATATAACACTTTGTAGGTAGATTAGATTTGTGCAAATTGTTCACATTACCTTTTTATTTTTTTGGATAAAATATTAAAACATGTTACTCATATTAGGTATAAACTCTTAAGAGAAATTTTAGAATGCCTATGATGTCTAATTTAGATTAAACGAAGCTTTGGTTTGTTTCAAAAACTATAATCACTCTTCTTCTTTTTTCTTTTTAATATAGATATGATAGGATATAAATCTATGACATATATATTCTATAAACTATTGTGGGTGGAACGTGCAAGGCATGTGCTACCCAGGGGCGGAGCCAGAGGGGGGCGAGGGGGGGCACCTGCCCCCTCTGACTCCTAAAATATCCTTGCATATGTAGTCCTCTAGTTACTCCATGACATTGAGAAAAAAAGAAAAAGAAAAAAAGGACACCCACTTGAAAGTGACCCAGGAAAAAGAAAGGAAGGAGAAGTTATTCTCAAAGACCAAATCATGTAACTTTTTCACCATTTCACTATTCTCATAAGCAATTTTTGTCTGTCTTGCACCTATTTCACTACTTTTTATTTTTTATTTAATATCATTATTTTCACTGTGATACATTTCACAGCATTTTATTATTAAGTGATGCTGTAGATATTACAAATTTTATTATTTATGTCTTACAAATTAGCATCTCACCAATCACAAAAAATAATTTCAAACATATATTCATTATATTGTTTAAGTAACACTACTCACATTTTTACCACATCATATATTCATTATATTGTTTAAGTAACACTACTCACATTTTTACCACATCAATTTGTAAAATTTGTAGTAGCTATGACTATGAATTGGTTATTTTTGTTTATTTATTTTAATACTATGAAATATATTCATATTTTCTTACAATTGTTTTGTTATTATTATTGATTAATATTTTTTAGATTAATTTTACTTTTAATATTGTTTTTTTAATTTTGCCCCCTCTAGACTAAACTCCTAACTCCGCCACTGGTGCTACCTCTTGTATAAGAAAATTAAGATAGAATTTTTATTTGAAGAAGTATGAAATTATATACTTAAAAAATGTATGTCATACAAAGTTAATCTCATTTGTATAATAATTTTGAAATCTATTTGCTAAAGGCAATATCTACTGATTAAAAACTTATAAGAATGATAACGAATATCATTATCTTCCAACAATAAGCAACTAAGTTTTGCTAAAACCTTGTCACAATATTTAAATTTTCGCAATGAATAATGTCATATGTTACAATTAAAACTCTTCATCAAATACCTTCAACCATACACAAAGAAAAAAAAATTCACTCATACTTTCTTCTTTATCATTTTACATTAGTCTATGTGCAATCTTTAGCTTAATGTTCTCTAGGTAACAAATAAAACACCTTATATTACCATTCCAACTTTCTAAGCATTACTATCATTTAAAACTCAAAATACGTGAAGAAAATTTTTGGGATGTTAAAATTTAGTGGGAATATTTTAGCCACTACACAATGGACTATTTTAAGAATCATAAGCTTTTATTAGGGTTTTATTGAGAGAATAAAAATATGACATATTTGCTTTTTTCCAAAATATTAATGAGGAAATTGCTTGATTTTAAAGTTTAATGAGGAATTGTGAACTGTCCCAAACATAAAGGATGAAAAATGTTTTAATCCTAATTTTATGTGCTTTTACTTAAAGAAAAAAGAAATATAAAACAAAATACAAAAATTCAACCCAAGAAAACTGTACATGAAACAGTGAATTTTGGCTCAACAAAAATTGACTAATAAAAAAATAATTCTAGAAACACAAAGAATGACACAACATTTTCATAATACCTTTATAACATTGTTATATTTTACTTTGACTTGTAAAGAATTGACACCTCAGCAGTTGTGAAAATATTGTAACAACAACAAGATGTCTTAATATTTTCACAAAAGAAATACTATGTTCACAACATTTTCATTACAAATCATAAGTAGTAGATTGTTATTGGTGGACAAAAAAAATGATTTCATTGGTAAGTTTAAATTAGAATAATAATTTACCACCTAATATTTATTATGAAAATATTGTGGATGTGGTACTTTTTTTTTCTTCACAATACTTTTATTTTTAGTTGTGGCTGGTTCCACTTTCCAGGGTGATATTTTATTATTTTATAGGAATTAACACCTCAACATTTGTGAAAAATATTGTGGTAATTTGTTGTATTAATATTTTTTTATTATTATATAAGCAAGTTCAACGAAGGTAAGCATAATAGTGGAAATTGAAACAACCAAAGTATTGTAGAGTAAGTACTGTAAAAATAAAATTTTAAATTTTAAAAAAATGAACAAACCAAAGTACTGCAGCATTGCGCCCTATAGCAATAACTCATTAGCTCTTTTTATACATAGAAATTGCTCTTTATCATGAAATTAAGATATCAATTGGTTTTGGTGTAAGTGTGATTCAAACTCAAACCCTTCATACAACAACAATAAACTTTACTAATTGACCTAACAGAATCTCATGTAATCAGCAACTCAATTAAACTGCAGCCACTCATCAATCTAGCAACAATCTTTCAAAGAGATAAATTTGAATCTCAACCATCAAGACTTGATTCTATTTGAATCCTATCAAGTATCAATCAAGACTTGGTTCCCTTATCACCGCGCACCCTTGGTGCAGTGGTCACTCCACAAGTATAAGTGTTTGTGGGGTGTGAGGGGCAAAAGTCGGGATTCAAGTCTCTAAAAGGGAGTTTCACATACATATACACTTAGATTAGGTTAGAGTAGAAATTCTGTCTTGTATCAAAAGTATCAATCAAGACTCGGTTCCCTTTTTTAGAAGACTTTATTCTTTTACAGTTTGTTAATTTTTTTCTTAATTTTAAATTGTTTCCCCTATTTTTACGAGACTTGTTTCCTTAAATTAAGTGATCTACTACTATTCAAATTATTCCAAATCTTTGCAAATCTTTATAAAGCTCTTTTTAAGGAATTGTCTATATATCAAAGCCAAATCTTTACATGCTTTTGCATTTAACTTACATTGACATATAGTTTTTTTTTTTTTTTTTTCAGAAAAGATATGATATTACTATTTACTATGAGACAAAGAAACTTATTTTATTTTTATTTTTTATAGGCAGAATTTCCAGTATGATATTTTATTATTTTATAGGAATTAACATCTCAACATTTGTGAAAAATATTGTGTTAATGTTTTATTATTATTATATAAGCAAGTTTAACGAAGGCAAGCATAACAATGGAAATTGAAACAACCAAAGTACTGTAGAGTAAGTACTGTAAAAATAATACAAAAATAATACAAAAAAAATTGAACAAACCAAAGTACTGCAGCATTGCGCGCTGTAGCAATAACTCATTAGCTCTTTTTATATATAGAAATTGCTCTTTATCATGAAATTAACTAATTAAGATATCAATTGGTTTTGGTGTAAGTGTGATTCAAACTCAAACCCTTCATACAACGACAATAAACTTTACTAATTGACCTAACAGAATCCCACGTAATCAACAACTCAATTAAACTGCAGTCACTCATCAATCCAGCAACAATCTTTCAGAGAGATAAATTTGAATCTTAGCCATCAAGACTTGATTCTATTTGAATCCTATCAAGTATCAATCAAGACTTGGTTCCCTTACCACCGCGCACCCTTGATGCGGTGTTCACTCCATAAGTATAAGTGCTTGTGGGGTATAGGGGGAAAGGGTCGAGGTTCAAGTTTCTAGGAGAGAACTTCACACACATATATATTTAAATTAGACTAGAGTAAAAATTCTATCTTGTATCAAAAGTATCAAGTCTTGACTTGGTTCCTTTTTTAGAAGACTTTATTCTTTTATAGTTTGTTAATTTTTTTTCTTAATTTTAAATTGTTTCCCCTATTTTTACGAGACTTGTTTCCTTAAATTAAGTGATCTACTACTATTCAAATTATTCCAAATCTTTGCAAATCTTTATAAAGCTCTTTTTAAGGAACTATATATCAAAGCCAATCTTTACATGCTTTAGCATTTAACTTACATTGACATATAGTTTTTTTTTTTTTTTTTTTTCCAAAAAAGATATGATATTACTATTTACTATGAGAAAAAGACACTTTTTTTTTTTTTAAGGCAGAATTTAAAGCTAAGTCTCTTATTCAATAATAAAAAAGACTTTATTAGTTAAGCTAATCTGAATCTATAAAAAATAAGATTTATTCATGATAGTCATTTTAATTCATATGATTTAAGAGGAAATCTATAAACACAACAAAATCTCACAACAGTTTCACAATAAATTTGTTTTGAGTTGTGGTGAGTTCGAGTGTAATTTTTTTTTTTATATATTTATGATAAGCTAATATTTTAGCTTGTTATAAAAATGTTACAACATAAAATAACCTGTCATTTAAATTTATATTAAACCAATGCCGTATTCATGTTGGAAACATATATATATATATATATATATATTGATTCAAACTGTTTTCATCACTCATGAGTCATGCTACATTTCTAGCTAAGGGAGGTGGCTTGTAAGTGGGGAAGGAAGAAAACAAGTTGCTTTATCACGCCTTTCATTATTGAGCTTGATGTTGCAATGCATTGCAACCTACGCAAACCCTTTCACCACCACACCCTCCATTATTTTTTTTTCAAGCACGAGGAAGGATATCCTTAATTGGCGATTCCTCATGGATCTGATTTAATGATCAAAAACCAACCAGTCACAGTCAAATATATATATTTATACAAGGAATGCTGCGTCCCCAATATTTTCACAACAAATTATAGGTGACAAGTTGTTATTGATAAGTAAAAAAATGATATCGGCGATGAGTTCAAATTAAAACCAGTAACAATTTACTACTTAAGATTTGCTGTGAAAATGTCATGGACATACCACTACTTAATACATATATCAGAAACTTTGAAATAAACAACGAATGGACCAAGCTTTTGTTTTTTGGGTAGTATGAAAGGGCCAAGCATTGCCTAGCCAAAGAAAGAGAGTGAAATTATTGCACATAAACATTGATTATGAAAGGGACCCCCACTAGCCAACTCTCTCTCTGCGCTAGATTAGATAAAGGACAAATCCACCAAAGAATGTTGTTCATATCTTCCTCCACATATAATTTGTGCATCAAAAAAAGAGAGTTTGCTTAGGTTGCTACACCTAAGGCCTTAATTGAACTTTGGAAACATGAACAACAATTCACATGCTAATGGTCCAAATTTCACATTCATTCATGTTTATCATGCACGTTTAGGACTAGGACATTATACTATCAATTTTTTGCATTAAAAAATGTGGGACATATATACACCCCAAGTAAATAGATTGAACATTCTAAGAGTTGAATCTTGTTAAGCCCAATATGAACACATTAATTCCCCAAAATATAATATCCTTTTTCTTTTTCAAATTTTTTTTTTCTTTTTGGTTTTTGTTTTTTAGATTGTGAACACGTATTTTCTATAGTGAAACGTGATGCATATTTTAAGTGGTCACCCTTAGCTTAGGTCAACCAAACCCAATTTGCATTCCTACATGTTCAAAGGGAAGAGAGGATTACTTAAGAAAGTTCATGATAAATTAAATTAAAAATGTATTTGACATGGCAATATAATAATTGTGGCATATGTGGCAGGCACTAATTATGTCAATAATTAACCAAGTGGTTATAAATAATTATTAATGGTTTGGTTTGTGTTTTTTCATGTCTATGATTTCGTACGTTGTGTTAAAAAGAGTGGGTTTTCAATGTTTCAAAGTTTCTTTTTTTTTAGCTAAATATGTTTCAAAATAACTTCTTATTCAAGTTTTTAGAAATTTTCTTTTGTTTTTTTCTTCAATTTTTCGGCTTTCTTTTCTCTTCCAAAGGCAATTTGATCCGCCGTAGTGGTGGATTCAAAAGGAAAAATAGATTGTACCAAAAAAAGAACAAGTGGTTGGTAGGTAGTGATGAATAATGAAATGGAAATTAGAATGACACTAGGCTCTAAATGAATAATTTTGTTTGATATATTGTGGACTTTTTATGATTCTCGAGAAACTTCTTACGATTGCTTATAGCCACTAAGAGACATAGTCATCCTTTTACAAAGGTCTTAGTCTAAAAGTTTTCTTTTTCTTTCTTTCTTGGCTATGTGTGCAATTTTCTCTTTCTTTCTTTTTTTGCTTTTTTTGTGTGGCTGAGTGTAGAACTTGATATATGCATGTGTTTTGTCTATATAGTCGTGTGTGTGTGTTTTTTCTTCTTCTTCTCAATTTTGTTGTTAAAGGGTATCATTGTGTTTAACACGTAAACCATATTTAATGATACTCATGGAAAATGTATAATTATTTTCTGTTTGTTCTAGTCTAGTAATTACATTAATCTATTGATAAGTCTTAGTTTAAGTGTTCAATTTTTATTCCCCTTTATAAATAAATAAATAAATAAGATAATGTAAAAACCCTATCCATATGATTAAAATGTTAATTTTTCGAATATATTTTAATTACAAGCATGGGTCTTTGTTTATATAGACAGAGAGGTGGCATAGATGTGTACACCCAAATTAATACTTAGGCAATCAGTGGTCAACTTGAATAGAAGAGATTGTTTGTTGGACACTAATTTTAATATTTAAATGAGGGGAAAAGCACTACAAAAAAATCTCACAAATCATAATTGAAAGCGGTTGACAATACAATAATAGAACTAGTAAAGAGATCAAATCAAGAAGGTTTGGATATTGTCTTGATAAAATATGGGTCATATTAAAATGATTGAGTTGTTATTCTATGACCCTTACCTAGATTTTAATGGTTCAGTTTGACCCAGTCTAAACCTTAGTTTTCCTCGTGTAGAAGAAAATACTAATAAAAATAAGGAGAAGAAAAAGAAGAAGAAAAAGGAAAGAAAGAAATTTAAACATAGTCTTAACATCATTTTTCATATTTCATTTAATATAAATAAAAAAAGACAAAAAAAATGCTCAAAAATAAAAGTCAAATAATACATAAATCCCTAAATTTATAGTCCAATAATTAATTTTAATAGTCGATTAATCTAATAATTTCACAAAAGAAGAAAAGAAAACACTTTCACTTGTTACAAATAAAACATGAAATAATTTTAACTCTCTTATAAAATAACTATATATAAAAATAAAAATAAAATAAATTTAAAAATAAAATAGCATACTAGGTAAAGAAAAAAACAGAGTAAAAAATTAGGGAGAAAATTTATAATAAACTTATCAAAAAAATTCTCAATATTATTAATAGATTCAACATAAAAAAAATACTCCATTTATATTTGAGAATTTCGTTTCAAATTGATGGGTTATGGGCTTCAAAAAAAAATTGATGGGTTATGTGATTAAAATTTACATCTGCAATATATATAGTATAACTTTAGCATACAAATATATATATATATTGAAAATGATCAAGTTGAGTCAAAATTTGGTTTGGGTGAAAAGTGGATCCAACTAAACTGGGTTATAAATCATATCATTTTTTTCCCCTAATGAGTTAACAAGTTTAATTTCGCAATGTCTACAATTTTTTTTAATCTCTCTCTCTCTCTCAATGGAAAGCGATTTTTTTTGTTAAGCTAAATAATATTATATGTAAATTATAACCTAAGTTCCTATTCAACAAGATAACCAAAACTGTCAAGCATATCTTGTACAAGAGAGAAGAGACATCGGTGACCACACACTATAAACTTCCATTTCTTATGTTTAAGTTGTAAAAAATATGAAGAAGAAATATCATAATGACAAGTCTTGAAGATGAAAAATGGTACTGTGTGCTCGAGACATGGTCCATCAAAGTAGTTATTTGATTATTAGATCAATAAACTAAAAGCAAAAAATAATTAAATAAACTTAAAAAAAAAAAAAAACTAAAAATTTAATGCTAACATGTTGGTAACTATCATCATCACATTTTTTGGACATATTAGCTCTTATTTAAATTAAAAAATGATATGTATATGAAAATTTTCTAAATTAATAAATGTTAAGTCTGTCCCACATATGACTCTGATTCCAAACGACACTAGGGTTTTCCTCTCTTCCAAATAAAAATATAAAAAATGTTATAGTCTGCCTGTCCAAATCAAGATTTTATTATCATTAATTGCTCGATTTAATGGTAGTTACGTTCATTGTATGCAGTCAAAAAGATTGGATGGAAGTGGCCTGTTGTATAACACAATATTGAAATTATTACATATTTTTATGAGAAATAAGTATCTTTAGAACATTTGTTAATGAATCATTTTAGGAAAATTTTGATCCTATTTTTATGAGAAATATAATTAAACTGTCACAAAAATCAGTTGTTTTTTTTCCATTCTTATTAATAAATTTAAAATTACCGTACACCCTTGGCGCAATGATCACTTCTAAAGTATAAGTGCTTGTGAGATGTGGGGAGTAAGTGTCAAGGTTCAAGTCTCCAGGAGGGAGCTTCACACATATACATTTAGATTAATTAGGCTAGAGTATAATTTTTATCATGTATCAAACAAAAATAAATAAATAAATTTTAAAAGTATTTTTTAAACAAATGCTCTTATGCATCAATTAACAAATTTTTATTTTTATTTTTCTGATGTAAGTTGATGTTTGCCTGCAGAGATTTGCTTTTGATACTGAACTCCAAATCTGCATGACTAAGACTTGATTTATCAAGGAAATTATAATAACATCTACAAAGCCTTAATCCCAAAACCCTAAGATTGATAATGGATTCTCAAGAAGCTAATCGAGACATTCACATGTATGCTAATTCGTCATTCTATCACTTATTTAATTAACATGTCTTTTATTATTATTAATGCTATTTTTGTTTTCTCCTACTTTTTTTCCAGATTTGTTTTTTTTATTAATTTGATAATTGTATCAATGAGAAATGATAGATTTAACCCTAAATGTTTTTGTTGGAACCATCATAAGGTGCCAATTCAATTTGAAAGCTTTTTAGCTTTTACTAGAAAAATCGCTTCTGTTTAGTCAGATATGCAAATTAATACTATCAATTATGTAGCAATTGAGCCAAAGGTTTGTGGACCAAATATTTATTTTTTCAACACTAAAATTGAAGATTCAAAAGAACCAATTTAATTTGTGATGTAAAGAAGCTAGTGGTAGAGTTGCAATCTAAAACCTCAATCTTATTGGGCATACACATTAGAACCATTAATGCTGTTGACATTAGCAAAATATCATTTTCCTATTAACAGCTACTATAACTGAACCAATTAATGCATTTATTAAAACAACATTAACAGTAAGATTTCCATTCAGCCACGTCAGAACATTTTAGATTAGTGGTTTTGAGACTTCATTTAGAAAAGTAGAATAGTCAGTGATAATTGGTGAAGGTATATATCACTCTTGCTTTGTATAGGGGTGGCAAAATTGGACATGACTCGCGAACTTGACACAATACGATACGAAATGAGCAAGTTATAGGTTGAGACTTAATGGGTTTGTATCATGTTCGGATTGACATGACTAACCTGTTTAATAAATGCGTTGGGTTAGTGTTCAATCTATGGAACCCATTTGACCCGTCTAACCCGTTTAATTAAATGACATTATACTAATATACCCTTCAAACCCTAGGTATATAAACTTATTAGTTGTTGTGATTTACTTTCTTTGACATAATGTGATTGATTATTTGTGATATTAAGATGTGCTTCAGTTTTAAATGATTATTTGTGATGTAGTTACTCGTTAATTCTGAATTTTATATTAAAAATATTTATTTGTTTATTTTTTCATTAATTTTTTTTTTTTTTCATTTTGATAAAATCTGATAGACAAGTCAACATTAGAATTGAGGAATCTTGACCCATTTAATAAACATGTCGAGTTAGTGTTGACCAATATAGTCGGATACTCATGAATTGACAAGACACGAACCCAACACACGAACACGAATTGTCACCCCTAGCTTTGTATGGAAACACGAGTATTTGTGGATTTCAATCAGCTTAACTAGTAAAGTCTCTTGTCATCAAATAAAAAATCTGGGATTTAATCCTCACTTACACCAAATATCAATTAAGTGTTTTGGTTTGATAATAAAGAGCAATCATGAAAAGCAAACGTAATAAATTAAAACTCTTTATTAAAATAAAAAGCATTTAACTTTAGAAAGCAAAATATTGTTAATATGTTGGATGGATGTTTAAGAATCTTTGGCTGATGTGTGGGCTTTGCTTTGTGACCCATCATGTAGTCATTCATTCATGGGGGCTTTTTAGATAACAAGATGAAATCAGTACTAAAATATTGTGTATGATTGAATTGGTGACTTTTTTGGTAGATACTATCAAACTAAATATTATAATTACCCAAGTCCAAATCATGAATAAAAAGTTTTACATTCCTTAAGCAGCCACTCTAATTACTACAATCAATGTACTATTAAACTTAAACACAAGTGGGTTGGTTTTAGAATATCTTCCATTAAAATTTAGGACAATTCTTTGTATTCAAAGACCATCACAAACACCCCCAAGGTGACCGGAGCCATTATTTATTATTATCATAAGAGTGATAGTATCCCATTCTTTTTGTTTACTCTTCTTTATTATTCTTCTTCTTCCTCTGCACACATAGTCCCTTAAAATCGAATATTTATCTAGTCTAGGGCCGGCCCTAGGCCTAGCCTAGGATAGGGCCCCTAATAAAAAAAAGACCCCCAAATTGGGGATAATAATTGATTTCTTTTTATTTAAAAAAAAAAAAAATAGTGAGTTGTATATTTTTTTTCCTAGATTAAATGATGTTAAAAATATTATAAATTTTATTATATAGATCTTACATATTATTGTCAACAATCATATTAATTTTTATATTAGTTTTTAAGTTTTTTGTAGTAAAATTTGTAATAATTTTAGTATTTTTTCAACAACAACAAAAAAGGGATCAATAAAAATCCAACTAAATTATCATTAAGTGAATGAAAAAAAATGCTAAAATTACTATAAATTTTAGTTAAAAAAATATTACAAATGATATGACAAGAATATGATTATCACCACTTACACAATATAGTTAACGTTTGAATCAATTTTGCTCTAATTAGTGATACGTTAGTTTGTATGAACTATATAGTAAAATTCGCCGTATCCTAAGCATCGGTTAAATAAATTAGCGATATTCAAAAATAAAAATAATGGATTTAAAATCAATAAAATTAATATAATATATTAATTAATTCAATTGATGGCTAATAAACTAAATATTATTTAAAAAGTGCCCCATTTAAAGATTTAGCCTAAGGGTCTCATATTGTATTGGGCCGGCCTTGATTCTAGATCCAAATTTGTTTATACATTAGAACATATTATTACACATTCACGGTGGATAGCTCGCAGCTCTTTCAAACTCGCTGGGCTAAAAGTGGAACGATATGGTTAAGGGCCAAATCTTTTTCTTTTTCTTTTTCTTTTTTTCCATCTAGAGTCTAGAGAAGCCCAAATTTCTTTCTTCCTTTCAAAGGAGAAAAAAAAAATACAGCTAAAATATATGACAATTGGTTAATATAACCTTAAAAGTTAAAACATTAATAAATTTTTACAAAATAATTAGTGTTTTAATTTATACAAATAGGATACTCCATTTCATTCAAATTAAAAAGTCAATTTCACTGTTAAAAACCTTAAAATTTCCCCTTATATAACCATGTAATTGATGATTCACCTTTAAGCTTGTAATGTTAATCTAAGATAAAATAAATTCATTTAAAATGAAAAGAAACCTTTCAGTGAAAAGCTGACAGCTAAAGTCCATTCTATCACAAGAATCAAAACCTTTAGAAAGCTGCATTCATGTTGAAGAAAGATTTAGAATTTGAGTTGACAAGTATGATGTGATGATAAAACCAAAAGACTCTAGAACTCCACATGTATTGCCTACAATAGTCATGACCCATCAAGTCCAACTAGGCACAACAAAAAAACCTCGTACATGCAGACATCAAAATATTTAAAAAGTTGCATAACCAGTTCACTTCACAATAGAACCAAATGAAAAACGCCAGAAACAGCAGATCAACTCAATCAACTGAGAACAAAAAGAATCAAAATTTTTAACTCAAAAATACTAATTTACACAAGGCTAGGATTTGGATACTGTTTACATAATTGACACCACCGTAACACCTTTCCCTAACAAACAGAGCAGCCAAAAATGAGAACAACCAATTATGTTCCTTAGTTCACCAGTCAGACCATTAACTGTGGTTGCTTCCACCACCATGCTTTCCCATTGCAGCAAAGCAATGGACCATTCTTTCTAGGTAGCCATTAACTCGGGATGAAAGCAATGGCTTCAAAATCAACAAGGTAAACAACTACAGTTCCTTTTGGTATTATGTTTATTAACAAATGTTGGCTTAAAAATCAGCATCTTCTATAACACTACCTCTCCAGTTTTATGGTCATCAACACCTTTTTCTGTCTCAAAATCTTTTATTAGTCTCTCAATCTGCCTTCTATAGACCGGCATAAAATGATCACTAATCATGGTTTGTGACAACCTGAGTTTACTATACAGCGATCTCGGAGTGAGAAAAATCCCAACCGTTGTGTCTTCTAGTTGGCCATTGTCTAAACCACTTGTGGTAGGGCTACCATCACTTCCACTTTCTGCCCCATCTGAGTAAAAGGTAATTATATGCATAATCTTCCCAGCGGGGAAAAATCTATGCGCTTCCTTTCTCTCTTGTGTAGAACTCTCTGGCTGATCCTCACCTACCTCTGCAATGGCTGCTGCTTCTTCTTCCCTTATTTCCTTTGCCACATCAGCCTCCTCACCTTCCGTCCTATCATAAAGCTCATGCTCAAGTTGTTGCCATAACTCAACTTCAGTCATTCGGTCTTCATGACTATTGTGGCTAATGAGATCCTCAACATCATTCACATCAGAATCCCCATTAGCATCTGGACCTATTTCATCAGAATAAGAACACTCAATTTCTGAAGTCCATTCCATTCCTACAGATGAAGCTACAGGAAGGTCAATGCCTTCAATAACAGTTGTGGTTGCAGTTTTATTTGGGGATGAAAGAAGATGCTCAGAAGTTTCTGCATTGGCAGCAGAAGATTCAAGAGAGCTTTCCTCCTCTTTTGTATGAGCAGCTGTGGCCCGACGACGGGGACCCATGCATGACCAAGAAGAAACGCCAAGGGCAGGACGTGTCCATGCTGCCTGAGCCATGCTCTGAGCTCTCTTCATCACAACCTGTAGCGATTAGAAACACAATCAACTGGTTAAATGGAATCAAGTGCAAATTAAAGTTGATATAAAAATAAAACAAGTATAATGCAGGTGCTAACTTCTTTACAAAAAAATGTAGGTTTAAGTTATATTGCACGACCAAAAGTATCCATCTGCTTACCGAAGAGTTGCATAACCTACGGTGTGGACACCAAATATTTCGCTGATTATTGTGTGAATGATTTTTTTTTTTTTAATTGACGATTGTGGGATTTATTTGTCATAAATATAGGTATTTTCTTTTCCTTGTTGATGTAACTCAAGAAGCCATCTTAAAAAAAATAAAAAAAAGAAGGGCTCCGGTAATGTTGAATTTGATGAATATTGAGTGAGATTTTTCTCTAAGCATGGCGGGTGATTCCAAT
This sequence comes from Quercus tomentella, assembly GCA_028535165.1. NCBI lineage: Eukaryota > Viridiplantae > Streptophyta > Magnoliopsida > Fagales > Fagaceae > Quercus > Quercus tomentella. The sequence goes on from JAPQVY010000068.1 coordinate 81,413,776, forward strand.
AAGCATAAGGTGGCGAAGCTTAGGTTTAGCCCCGTTCCTCTCTTTCTGTTCAGCCCGGTCCCCCCCACCCCAAAATAAATAATAATAATAACAATCAGTGCTGCATCAACTTAAAGAAACGCTGTTAAATATTTATTGTCATGTTCTCACTATAAATTTATAATTATGTGCTGGTTGACCCAAAATTTTTAAGACTAAGGCTTGGTTATTGTTGTATGAGCCAATTGATAGAAGAGGAAGCATGTCGTAGACAATAATACAAATGCAGATGGACATTGATTTGGTTTAACAGAAAGGACTTACCTGTGTACCATTGGAAACAGGACGAAGAATTGCCCCAGCCCCAGCAACTTTTGCTCTAGCACTTGCAATAGACGGGAGACGAGAACCCAGTGCTGAAGCAGAACGATAGACAGTACTGAAAATTCTTGTATGCTCAATCTGATTCCTCAGATCATTTAGCCAAGCAGACGCTGTCACCTGTCAAAGAATATATCTTTCTTCAAATGTATATAAACACAGCAAGCAATAAAGAATGTGACAATAAGAACCAAAAGCATAAAAAATGTATCAATGAGTGACAACCACACCAACCATATTAGTAATGCACCATTATCATTTCACTAAAATTGATAAAATAAGATGAGGCCAGAAAGAGCTACAGGAGTGATATTTAGTTTCTAAATTTAGGTCCATAGTGATACTCTGACCAGAATGAGGGATGAAGTCTAGATCACAAGTAAAAACTAATGGAGATTCCAAGATAATCATTATACAACCTTTTTTGGCACAAGCAATTTTAGACAAGTAATAATTCATCCTCTATAAGTAAAAATCCAAGTAATATAACCTGTCTCAGACAAGTCCATATCACCAAGGTAAGAATGATTCACAGATTTAAAAGTTAGAACCAAATTGCCACAACCAACAAAATTCATACCAACAAGTTAGAAGGGCAGTCTACCCATCAACTCTTCAAATATAATATATTTTAAAGATAAGACTATAATGACAAATTACAGAGCTCAAGAGCAGACCTCAGCACGCAAATCATCCACCGAAGCAGCTGAGAATGTAGGCACTAAGTCAGCTCCATTAATAACAGATGTAACAAAACTAATGCCTGATTCTGCCAATTCCCACGTCATACAAGCAGCTGCATGTGATATTCATGGTCAGTGATCTAGCAACGCTAATTTAAAAAAAAAAAAAAAATAGAAAATCTGATTTGACAAGCATTAGACCCAAACATTCTTGTCAGCTGAACATAAAGAGATGATAGTCTGAAGACCTTGGAGTAATTATATCAGAATATGGTGTATAACAAACTCAAACCTGGGCCAAATGAAACACAGGTGGTTGTTGACAATTCTTTCTGCTCTCGCAGTATGTATGTTAGTAGTGCTGCAGTGCCTCCACCTAAAGAGTGCCCTACAATCTGTCAGAACCCAAAAGGATACCTTTAGATAACTATCCCTGTTACTGGTAAACGCCACAAATAAGGGAAACAAAAATATCTAAACAACATATTTTAATTGAATTTACTTTAAATGCTTCAAAGTCCCTTGAATGTTCCAAGAAGACCGCTCAACATGTTAATACTTTAGGAGCATAAATACTAAGCTGATATTGCTAGCATGTGCAGAATATGGAGAAAAAAATAAAAATACTCATTCGCTGCTTATTTATAGAGCCAAGCAAGAAATTTTTGTGGGAACTGTCTGTAGAAAATGTGTGATGAAAGATGAAAAATACAATGATTGAACAGGAATACCAGAAGCTACAGAGTTCCCAAAGAAACTATATTCTTTCTAAAAGCTATAGTATCAAACAACATCATTAGCTCCTTCAATAGATATGGAAGGAGAATGCAAGCCCGTCCATTTCAAAAACCAATACCTAAAATAACAATTTAGTTTATCTATGGACAATGCTCACTAAATTATTAACAGATGAGCAGGTATAAGAACAATTACGCATTATTACTTTTACCTGAATTTTATAACCAGGATATTCCCCAAGCGCTTTAATAAGACAAGGAGTAGCAAGCTTTGCAATCCATCTAGCGGCTGCAACCATTCCACAATGCGCATATCCTAAAACCAAATTGCTGACTCCTCCCTCATACACAACACTGTGATGGAATGGTACGACAGCTCCAGTTGCCGCCGTCAAAGTATCCTTGATACTATGTGTCCCACGAATCACTAAGATAAAACATTTCATGCTGTGGTCAACTAGAATTGTAAACGCTGGCTTTAAAATCTGCAGAACAAAAGAAAACAGAGAAAATTCAGGTCACAGTCTGTAAGCAAAATAAGTCGTGCTTCAAAATTAACTATGCCCCAGCCAATGGCTGTTGATCTTCCATGTAAGAAATACTTATCAATCCCAAAAATCACCCTATGTATACCATTGTAAAGTGTTGATGACTCTACTAGTCAATGTGATCTCTCCATCCCCACCCCCAACCAAATAAATAAATGGCTTGCATATAGTTAATAGAAATATAGCAGGATTCAAATTCAAAAATGACTTACTCCTGCTTTGGGTTCCTGAAGGAGAACATTCTCCGCAGAATAACCAGTCTCCTTTAAAAACACAGGAAATGGCTTTTTTGAAAAATGCCAACATATTGTCAACAAATTTAAGTGGCATCCGAGTTCAACAATTTTATCTGGACCTCCTTCAAGCCGTAAACTGTCTTTACCACCAAATACACTGCCAACATGTAATTGTCCCTGCAAAGTACGTTAAAGCAGTCAGAAGCTTGGCCTGATAAACTAGGAGTGTCAGCAAAAACATTTTATTCACAGCCACTCTGTCATAAAAATAAATAAAAGGCTATTGTTCCTTATAAACATGACATGAACTCAACAACAACAAAAAACTTATAATGTAAAAGAGAAAATCTGTTACATTAAATATTCAGTGCATAATTTTGGAAAATATCAGTGCCTGTATATAGAAACTAACTAAAAAACTGCAAATTGACTACACATAAATCCTGCTGTCTAATAGTTATGATTATATATGTGCAAAAATCTTTTGCATCGTATTTTCAGTACTTAGTCAAAGCCAGAATGCAGCTATTTATAAATCGATTTAAGTATTGAGAACAAACCTATTCTTTCAATGATGAACAAAAATCACACAAAATACTTCCGCAAGTATATCGCAATTCAATAGCTAAACTGCTAAAGCCATCAAGTATCTTACCTGCCTCTTTAGAAGAAAGTTGATCCCAAATGCCAAATCCCCAATGGGCCATTTCCCCAGAGTCTCAGAGTATGTAAACCTAAGAGTCTCTGACAACGTCGAAATTGTCTCAACCCACGTCGCTGGGGCTTGAATTAGCCTATGCGAAATGCGTTCAACACCTACAGGCATGTCATTGGGTGCATCACTACCATTTTCATCATCATCATCATCATCATCTCCATGAGACCTACCAGACTGTAATTTACGGTTCAATGTGTAGTACAAAAGAGCAGCTGCTCCTGCTGCTGTGGCCATAGTTGCAGTTGCCATGACTATTCGATCCCTATAAACAAATTTATAATAAAAAAAAAAAAAATTTTAAAAAGAGTAAATTAAGCTATATAATCAACTTACACTATCAAATCAAATCTGCTACATTGTATACTACTTAAATCCTAATTCAAAACTAATGGGTGTTTTATAAATGACAAACAATTGAAAATTCAAAAAATAAAATAAAAAATTAACTAATTACTTAAGCTTTATAATCAAATCAGACTATCAAATTAAAAGTTGACAAATTCTACACTATCATATTCCTAAATCAAAAATAATGGAAACTTTATGTGATTAAAATAAATTAAGGTATATAATCAACTTAAACTACCAAATCAATACCAAACATACTAGTCAATGACTTATATTATACGAAGCCCCTTCAACTTCAATGACTTGCAAAACCCAAATTTCTAAACTTCATGCAATATCTAACAATGCAACAGTTCCATCCAAAAACACAAAAAACAAAAACAAAAAACCCACTTCTAAGGAATCTGATTCTCTGCTTAATTGCACATAGAAAACCCAAGAGGCAAAAAATAAAAATTAGAACTTTACAATTTTGCACATTAATTTCAACAAAGCTTTGCTTTCCCAGAAACGAAAAAGATAAAAACTTTCATAAATTAATGAAAAAAAACGCACATTTCAGTTACCCAACATTTTTTTTTTTATCAGAAACCAAACAAATTAACCTCGGATTACCCAAACACAAACAAAGTTTAAAGAAACTGAAACTGCACCATCCTTAAAAAGAATGAAAGTAACCTGAAAAACATGATGGAATGTTGTTGAACACAAAAACCCTAAAAGGAAAAAAACAAATTCAGACACAGAAAAAGAGAGATAAATATAGAAGGAACAAACCTGTAGAGCTTTTAGAAAATCTGAAGAATTTATAAGTATTGTCTTTGTTTCAAAGGTATCAAAAAAAAAAAAAAAACCTACAGAGTCTAATAACTATTCTCTTTTGTGGGTTTGGTTTTTGCTTTTAGGACAGTTATGTTTTTTTTTTTTTTCAGATTAAGCAAACTAAACGCAAGCTTTTTGTACCTTTTTATATATTTTTTGTTGGTAGAATGTGACACGTGGCAGAAGAAGAATGTTACACGACGGCAACTAACATGAAAGTGTAACTGGTTTGAAGATTCGAGGTGGAGACTTTGAAAGAGACGCGGCCACTTTTTTTTTTTTTTTCTCAAGTTTCAGTTCGTTCAATTGATAAAATTTCAGTTGATAACATTTTATGTAACTCCACAATTGAATCTCATTTATACAAAAAATGACACTATAGATTGAAATTCTGCTGTATTTATAAAAATAAAACTGCGAAGTTGTTTGGTTTGGCATTAGGAGGTTGTACTTTTTGATGATTAAGAATTTGAGATTGTTTTAACAACTTTGATTTTGGATGGATATAACTAAATTTATGATTTTGTTGATATGATAAGATTCTTTTATACCATTTTTAAATATTTTTATTTTTTTGGATCGATACCATTTTTATTCACCATATGGTCATATTTTCACATCAATACTAAATATATCTTATTGCACAGCTTGAGCCTTGAGCTAGTGAATTTTGTTTAGTGCTAACACTATTTTTATATTTGTGAATTGATTCATTTCAATGCATTGCTTTAACTCTCTGCAAATTGTGATATTTTTTATCTATAAACTTTTTATTATTTTAAGTAATGTTAACGTTATCCTACAATTCTTAACATCTTTTCGTACTACAATACTAAATATAACTAATTTCACAGCTTGAGCTAGTGAATTATAATTAGTGCAATATTATTTTTATATTGTATTGTGCATCTACTAATCACAATGCATGGTGTCAACTCTCCACAAATTGTGAAAAATTTTATCCATAAACTTATTACAGTATTTTAAGTAACTTTATCCAACAATTATATAGAAGGAAATGAAAATTTTAATGCAATCTTTCTTGAATTTTCTTTATTAATCATTTAGTTATTTTCGTTGTCCTTTTTTTTTAAAACTTTTGAGATAGCATTTGTTGTCTGTTAAAAAAAAAAAGAGAGAGATAGCATTTGTTGTCGTGGGTATGGAAAAACCACTTTAAAAACCGCTAGTCAAACTTACTTTTCAGTACCTTCACCACTAAGAAAAAAAAAACCTTACTTTTCCTTAATTAGAGGATATAAAATAAAACTATACTTATGGAAGGCTTAAGATTCATAAAATGATCTAATTTTTACTACATTATTAATATAAAACTAACTTTGAAAAGGTATTAAATTAACAAAAAAAAATGCTAGGAATACAATTTCTACCACAACTTGTAAAAATGATCGATAATGAGTAGCGGAAAAATTTAATGAGTTCTTGTCTACTGTTTATAGTTGGCATTTCCAACAAGTTGTTGCAAAAATTGTATTAGTAGAAAAAATGTAATTAATACCAATGTAGAATACTACTAATGTAGTAAATTAAATGCGAATATGGGAATAAAATACAAAGTAGTAATAAATCACTAGTCTCATCACACCGCGTACAATGAGGCTTTATTTTTTAGCAAAAAAAAGTATTTTTATTTTTTATACATATAATTTTTATTTTTAGAATCTAAGTTATAAGTGGAGAAAACAATTTGAAAATTAACAGGAAAGTAGTCCTATTTTTTAGGCAATGTTTTAGTGAAAGTTAAATTTGTATTTTTACCGGATTGTCCTTTAGTTTTATCTCTATTTTTTTTTTTTTGAGAGAGTTTTAACCTATGGCGTCCGCTTCTGATGATATCTCTTTATCATCAAACCAAGACACAAATCAGTTTTCGGTGTAGGCGGGGATTGAACCCTAGATCTCTTATACAACCATCAGAGATTTTACCAGTTGAGCTAACTGGAACCCACAATGAGACTTTCCTTTTTTTAGCAAAAAAAATAATTTTATTTAAAAAAATAAAGAATCCAAACAGAAAAAACCTCTTAAATAATAGTATAAATTAATACACCTAAGATATTTGCCGAGTACAATTAGGAAACTCATAATGGCCTTCTTTAGAATTGCGGGAAGACTTTTACCCACAAAAGAATTGTAGGAGGGGACATGTTTGGTATAGGAGTACACTAGCCATTAGTGCATGAACTGTGCATAGGATTTGACCAGGTGGGACCCTTGGGACACCCATTTCGTGTCCTTTCAGTTTTATTAGGCTAATGGCAAGTGTTCGAAATTTATGCTAAAATTTCATAATTTAGATTTTAATCTAAGTACGGGAGAATTTAAATTTTACACTGTAAAATTTTTGAATATGAATTTTACTCTTTAAATTTTGAGGGTATTTAGATTTTAAATCCTAAAATTTCAAAACTTAGGATAAAAAATCTAAACACTTCCAAATTTTAAAGAGTACAATTCAAATTTTAAAATTTCATGATGTAAAATTTAAACACCTTCAAACTTTGAAAGCGTAGTTTACCATTTTAGCTTTAATTTTATTGTACTTATATAATTTCTCCGTTAATAATTGGGTCGAAGCCGTAAGATGTAAGAACAACGTGTTTGCGTCTGTTTAACAACAACGTTTTTGCATCCGTTTATCGTAGCTCACTTTTATTTGGACTTTAATTTTTCTCACACCCACTAATTAGCAAACCTTTGCTTTGGAAAGAAATCTAAAGAAAAATTGATAATTTTAAGTAATTATTAATTAATATTTAATTAAGATTAATAAGCAATTTTTAGATAAAGAGAAGTAGATAAATTTTAAGTGATTGATTTAAAGAAAAGCAGTCTATTTTTATCAATATATTGTTGTACTCAACATATTTCACATTTTGCATATTTTTCACAACTTGTTAAAATAACAATTTTTTTTTTAATCTATAATTGATGGGATAATAGTAACAGTAAATTCATGTTCATAAAAATTAAATTTTAAAAAAAAAGGTAAATTCATAGGTTCACTAATTATAATTTGCCACCTCAAGGCTCAAGGTTGGCTGTCTCCTATAATAAGACAGAACCATTTTTCCACCAAACTTATCAGACATCTAATCAGCTTCTTAGATTTTTGTTTTTGAGTGGCCACGTAAGGTCACATATCTTTCATAGTCTTTTTGATTTTTGGAATTAAAACTCTACACCCACAATAGTTGCACAAAAAGCAACCACAACCTATTATTAGAGGCCATCTCTCTCATATACCTTCCTTTATCTATTATCAGCATCAGAAAAAAGAAAAGAATTAATATTAAGGCTGCGTTTGTTTCGTCTAAAAACACTTCCAGGAAATCATTTTACACCCTTGTGTATGTTTGACAGCTACGGAAAATCAAATACACTTTGACCGGAAAATAACCACTTTGAAGCGTAAAGTCATTTACGCTTTGATTTTACCTTCAAAGCATTTCCGAAAAACACACCCGAAGAGAGAGAGTGAGAGAGAGCTCAAGCACACACCCGAAGACAGAGAGAGAGCTAGAAGGGAAAGTGAAGAAGACAACTGATCTCGTCGCCAGTATCAAACCCACCCACCGATCTCGCTGCCGTCACCTCCTTTAGACCCACCCACCCACCGATCTCGCCGCCATCAGACCCATGTCACCGATCTTGCCTCCGCCGCCTCTAGATCGAACCCACCGTGACCCTTGTCGACAAGCGACCCGCCACCTCTAGATCAAACCCAGTCGCCTCTCTCTCTTCCTTCTCTCAATCTGACCGGATTTGATGAATTTTCTGGTTTGGTTTGATATTATATATTTGTTTGAAAGATGAGAAAATGTGAGCATCAAGTAGAAAATGTGTTTTCTATAGTATTTTCAAGAACACAACCAAACACTAAAAAATATTTTTCAAAGTATTTTTTAAAATGCCACCAAACACCTGAAAATATTTTCTTTTCCTGACAATATTTTACACTCGGAAAATATTTTACATTGAACCAAACACAGCCTAAGTTAACCATAAGAATTAGGCCATTGACCTCAAAAAGATAAACTAAACCAGACGCAACCCAAACCCATCAGATGCCAATCTTTCTCACACGTACTGTCAGCATCTAATTAGACCTGACAAGTTAACGTGCCATCGCCATCGTTCCATTCCAAACAATCTCTTTGAGGACAAATTTGATAGGCTACTTGATACAAGTACAATTAAAGAAAGCACTTTCAGTTTAGAAATGCATAATGACATATCCAACATTAGTTATACAAGTTACAAGATCAGGAAGAATTCTTTAAGCAAATGTTTGATGATTCAAATAACTCTGAATGAGAGATAAATACTGAAAAGCATTCAACATTGCATCAAATCTCAGTCGCGTTCACTTATGGCAGTCAAGTGCTCATCAATCTCCTCTGTGGACAACACTCTAAAGACTGGGTTGTCTGTCCTCACTACTCCAACCTGCAAGAAATAAAAGGGTTAATTCAAAATCACTGTCATTCTCTCTAGAAAATTGTATCTAACTACAAACAGGAATACAACAGTGGTGGGGATATTCAGTACCTCAATCTCATTGGCTTTGAAATCCTCTTGTAGAACTGACTGCAGGGCGGAAATCGCAGTCTATAAATGAAAACAATTGAAGACATTAGACGCAGAAAAAGAATCGTTCATGTACACATTAACATGCCCCTTTTCACCAAAGGATCATAAAATCTTAATATATTAGCTTTGAGAGCCCATGAAAATATCTAGGAAAGAATTGTCTGAATCATCATGAGAGAACATTTTTCACAAAACTGTTACAGCATAAAGAGAGAACATTTATTCATCTAAAGGTTAACAATTAAATCTGTATAGGGGAAAGTTTCTCATGAAGAACTGAAATGTGGACTCCCCAATCAATTTGTGATATTGCTTCTGCTACTAATCAGTTAAATTACACCGATGGGTAATTCATGTCATTACTGACTTGATATCAACCCAGTGACTATTAAAAGTAAATGGATTCTATTATAGATCCATGATCAGCAAGATTTCTTATACCCAATTTGACTCTCAAAATAGGAGGAGGAAGGGAGATATAAACATGTGAATATTGTCTGCCATCTTATGATTCAGAAGTTCTATCATTAAAAAGATGTGACATCTACCTGCACTGTTTCCTCGTAAGTAAATGCAGGATCATTCTTCATTTTCTTCTCCAAGAAATTAATTGCCTCCTGCTCTTTCAATCCAGCACTTGTGGCCTAAATAACGTATATCATGAGGAACTCACAGGAATGAAACTCATAATATAGTAATGAACATGGAAGAAAGGACTTATTAATACAACTGAAACACTTATATTCTAGCAATATAATTTGACCCCACAAAGTCATAAATAACAATGTGCAGAAAAGCAAGAAAAGTTATTCATATTTTCAGCCCTTAAAAAACAGAACATTCATAAAAGTTTACGCTAAATACAAGTAGACATTGCAAGATCAACACTCTTTAATCTTTCGTAGTCAGCTTAATTATAAAATAATCTAGATATAAGTATAAGCTGATCTATATATTTCAACTCTAGATAAAAGGATACGATTTTTTTTATAAGTAATAAATTTTATTTGATGAACCGGACCACCTCATGTACACAGGATGTGGTCCTGTGTACATAAGATAGGCTAAAGAATTACAAAAAAAAAAAGAATTTTTTTTTATTGGAAAATTACAAATTTACCCAATGAGTCTTGAACCCATGACCTCACCCTTAACCTAACACTTACACAGGGAGGAGGTTCCATTTGCGCTAGAGGGCATTGGCTTGGATTTTTTAAAAATAAATACCAAAAATTGGAATTACAATTGAAAAGATTATGCAATTTAGTAAGTGCTCTACTTACTAAACTCTAATAATGCTTTTTATGACCATAACCATCATATAAGTCATCACAGTCAACGAAACATTAGGTTATTATTGTATAATGCAACTTTACTAAATATAAATATAATGAAGATGAATGGATTTGACGAAAGAGGCAGAAAAAAAATAACAGAATATCAATCCCCAATAAAATAGTCCATAATTAGCATACAGCTGTAAACCACATACAAATATTGATCCTTCCCATTATCTTATTTAGATAGGTAAATAAGAGAGGTATATGTTACAGTTATCAGCTTAGAGAGAGTTCTTGCACCATAGAAATTGTATTAGTATGCAAAGAATCTTATGCCGAAGTTAATAATGTCTGTTAGATTTAGCCTAATAAAGGAAGTTATAAACAAGTACTCAAGGTGATAGCTGGTGTAAAACATAGACTAGTGTTCAATTAATCTTCAGCATTATTTGTTCTCATGTTAAGTAAACAGAAACAAACCATCTGCAGAGAGAGAGAGTGAGAGAGAGAGAGAGAGAGAGAGATATTCTAGGATAAGACTTGGCAATACCTTGTGACCAAAGAAGTGGCCTGCTGGATCACATTTGTAGAGTCTAGGACCATATTCATCATCAATACCCAAAACCATAGCAACTTTGAAAAAGCAAAGACAGGAAATCATGGAAGGGAAAATATATCAGTAATAAAGCCATGTACATTTAACAAACCAATAAGGGAGTATAAAAAAAAGGAATACTAAGTTTAACACATAACAGGACAAAAGGAGAATCGTTGACAACTGTAGAGAAGGCCAGAAACAAACCTACTCCAAGAGGTCTCATATATGCATGTTGAGTATAGACTTGTGATTTGTCAGCAATCCTAACGAACAACAATTACAAACATTAGTTAATATATCATTTTGAACTAACATGTAATGACACAATCTTTTGATTGTAATTTTATAAACAAAAGCAATGTTCATTAAGAGAAAATTTGCAAGAACAAGAGAGTTTACATATAACAATTTGAAGAAGCATAAGTATTGACATATTTAAGAAACAGAACTATATATTATCTGGTAGCATGTCATATATGAAGAATTAGGAGTCAAGTAGGAAAAACTAACCGTGAACTACTGCTAGATTTGCTATGATTACTCTGAGTATATCTTCCTCAAATTCTCAAGTAATAAACTTCCAGTCTAACATTCTAGCAAACTAGCATTTTCTTTATTGAAGGAGATGACACTTACTCATTGACTCCAAAAAATAAGCAACTTCAAGTGTATTATATTCATACAATAATTAAGGATGCTTTCTTGTTTATTAGACAATCAAAGAGAAAAAAATTTCTTGACTACTGAAATGCTAACATTCCCCAACATCAAGATTCATGAATTCAGCAATGAGTCCTAAAACAGAACATTATGTGTCACGCCCTGTGTAATCCTTAACACATCATTACTGTCTTTTGCCTTTTACATCTTATTTGACCCAACTGTGTGTATCAAGGTGGTCCACATTAATTTATACCTACACAACAAGACCATATCTTCTAGGTAAGACAACAACCTACATATCAAATTCAACCTAAAAATCAAACACACAACATTATTAAACTGCTGAGCAAGATAACAAAGTACATATTTATTCCAACCCACTAATAAACTGCACATCCTATAATATGAGAGAGAGAGAGAGGAGGAGGAAGCAATAAAAACAATTTTTGTACAGAACTGCACATAAGAAGTGATAAGAAAGGGTTCATAAGCAAAGTTATCAAGTGTAATTCACGATGGAGAATGGTTTGGCCTCCTGCTAGATACGACGAGTTGGTACTTGGTACTTATCCAGAGCAAGTTATCTCAGGTGCAGATTAGTGGGGAAGAAGATACAATATTATGGATTCCTTCTGGAAATGGTAGATTCAATTGTACAGTCACTTGTGATAACGTTAGAACCAAAAAAAAGCTCTTATCAAAAAACAAAACAAAAAGAACCAACCAACAAGCTATTAGTTGGTGTGCAAGCTGATTTGATTCACAGGTCATATTCCCAAGCATGCATTTATAAGCTAGCTAGTCATGAAGGACAGAATTACAGTAAGAGAAAGGCTAGTAAAATGGGGTTGCATGGGAGACTGTGGGCTCAAGCGCCTACAGAGACCCTTTTTTTTTATTGCTCCTTTACTAAAATGATATGGAAGGAGGTGCTAACGAGATGCTTGATTGTGAGGCATATTGGCAGCTGTGATGACAAGTAAAATTGGGCTACGACCAAGCTAAAAGTAAGGGTTTAAAAAGTCTAATATACAGGCTAGCTTGGTCTGGAACACTTCACCACTTATGGATGGACACTGATGCCAAGAGTGAAGTTGATATTTTGAAGTCTATTACACATGATGTCAGATGCAGATTGTTGGCTGGAAAGAGAGTTTTGAGTGGTCTCAAGAGGTTACTGGCATCCATATTTTGATGTATAGTAGGACATTTGATCTTGTTGTATAATAGATAGCTGATTATCTTGGTTAAGCTGATGATTTGTGAGTGTATGAGTTTGCAGCATTGCTGCTTGTATTGTAACTTGTTCTCTCTTTTGATTATTGATATACTTTTAACATTTCTCTCATTATTTGGGATCCTATTCATCTATTTGGATTCAAATCAAGGCAATTAGATGTCCAACTCAAGCCTATAAGACTGACCAATCAATAGAAATAATTCATCTTTGTAACAATCTCTTATTCATTTAATATATATGTGTGTGTGTGTGTGTATATATGAGAGAGAGAGGAGTCATGCTCCTCGTTTTGAGTCAAATGCACCATTTTTTAGTTCATTTTGAGTACTACTTATCTATTTAAAGGAAAAGACTTATCAAAAAACAAATCTATCTGAATGAAAAGCAACTATTTGAATTGCTTCACTCAAGAAATGCAGTCTATTGTGGAAATGGGTTAAATTAAAGTTTCTAACTCAAAACAAATTGCAGATTTAGTCAAATAGTTGATATACTACATGTATATCACAAGTCAAACAATTAAAGAATAGCACATAGATAGTATGAATACCATTTAGACAACACATCTACAGGCATCTCATATCCATATCTAAAGCGAAACTCAGCTGCTTCATTTCTTGCTTGTTGAACCAAAGTTCTTGCATCAGCTGGAAAATGGCATGACAAAAATATTAAAGTTCAACTCATTCGAAAGAGCAATAAATAGAAAATCACATCGTCATTCTGTAACCAAGGAGGATAAAGCATATGTGAACTTTGGGCCAACAACAATATGGATTATACCCCCTAGACAACGACAATCAGCAATGCATTTGTGTAATAAATGTTATCATATTATAATATAGTTCAGATACTCTTGCCAACTCCATCATTTCAAAAAGAGAATGAAAGATAACAAAAAAGTTCCATTACTTTTCCATGTGACAACACATTATTCACTTTCTAAGGCGCAAGGTGCCCTGGCATCATAAGACATAAATGGAATGCCTTTGAATCTCACTAATCATTCACCTTTTTCATTTTTAATAATAACAAATTAAATTCATAAAATGCACAATCAGAGAGTACTGTGTGACATATACTTGATAAAAGCAAAATATCTAACCAGACATGTCAACACATTGAATTTCTCAATAACGAAATTTGCATTTTCAATAAAGACATGTTTTGGGTTTCATAAAACTTTCATATAACTAAAACGACTTAGATAGAAACTTGCTGCCCCACCTGTCATGCCAGTTGCCAACAACCCAAGATACTTGGTGATGGGGAAAAGATGTGTGACACTTGTTTGATCCAAAAGCTTGTCCTGTATCAAATTTCATAATTTATATTACCCACTTCAATTCAAACTCTAACTAAGACGAATTTTCAGTATGATGAAAAACTGATACTCACCGGGACCTTCTTTTGAGTTACGACACAGACTGAATCCTTTCCTCGTACACCAATCGAGGTGATTCCGGCAGCCTTGACAGCCTTGAAAGCATACTCTACTCATTCAAACCCAAACAAATAATTAGAAAATTACCGACCAAAACAACAAACAAGCGCATTCAATTTACTATTACAAAGACCTGCAGCTCCAAAGTACAAAAATTTAGATGAAACTTTTGGAACCAAGACAACACATACATTCATACCTCTAAGACTAATGCTACTATTTTGAATTACTGGAATCCAACTTCTCATGTGTGTGTAATCAAATGAGACTCAGAAGATCTTTTTCCTTTTTCAAAGGGTCAATTTTTATGTCTTTGAGCTACAATAACCGTGTCATTAATTTTTTCAATAAAAAGCCTGGACTGAATAGCTACAATGTGTGCCTATATTCAATTACTCAACTCAAAACTGGCATTAATAAGCTGTACCAAGCATAAGATCTTGAAAATTCTAGGAATTTACAATTAGCATCAAAGTCATAATCAGTATAAACATTTAGCTGGCATTAATTCTTGCCCCCAGAAAAAAACAGTAACCAAGCAATTTAACTAAACCTTAAAAAATTGGTGTTAAACTCAACGCAGATCAAACCAAACATAGAATCAAACAAAACCCATCAAAAATTTCCATCTGGGTTTATCACAAACGATCCTAAAAATCCAATATTCACTAAAACTATTGAATCTTTAACAATGTGTGCCTATATTCAATTACTCTACTCAAAACATTTAGCAACAAAGTCATAGCTAGTAAAAACATTTAGCTGGCATTAATTCTTGCCCCCAAAAACAAAAAAAAACGAAACAATAAACAAAGCAAATTTAACTAAACACAGATCAAACCAAACATAGAATCAAACAAAACCCATCAAAAAATTCAATCTGGGTTTCTCATAAACGATCCTAAAAATCCAATTTTTACTGAAAATATTGCATCTTTGACAATACCCAGAAAGGAGATTTGAATTAGAAACACCTACCCACTTGAAAGAGACGACCTTCGGGTGAGAAAATCGTGATGTGACGGTCATAGCCACCACCGCTTCCACGACTCATCGTTTCGATTAGCTTCGAATTTAGAGGGTTTTGTGGGTTTTTTTTTTTTTTTGGAACTGAGAGTGTGTGAGAGATCAGAGAGAGGAAAAGAGAAAAAGTGGAAGATATTAGGCAAAGAGGTTTCTTTCTACACACGAAGGCTCTGGTTGTGTGAGAGTTCCAATTTGGACGGGTCTTGGCGTAGAAAGCCCAAATTCAATGGTGAAAAAGCCCAAGTTTGCATAACTTCTTTTTTTTTTTTTTTTTTTTTTGGGGGGGTGGGGGAGGGGGGCTAAGGTAGGCTAATTGGTATCGTTGGTAAATTATTGGGTCAAGGGTTTTTCTAGAGCCATTGGGGTCTCTACTAGTGTGATAGCTGAATTTTGGGCCCTTCAAGATGGTCTGTTGCTTGCACTTTAGATGGGGATTAACTATACTGGAGTCGAACTTGATGTAAAAGTTGTCGTTGACCGTGGTAACTCTAGATTTAATACTAACAAGGCTTATTCATCACTCTTAAATGATTGTAGGTCTTTGCTCAACAAGTTTCACCAGATCAGAGTCAACCATATTTATCGTGAAGCGAATAAGGGCCTGTTTGGGTAAGCCTTTTTCGTCACTCAATTTCCGTCACTCAATTTCCATCACTCATCACTCATCACTCAATTTTTCACATCCGTTTGCCTTCATCACTCAGTTTCCATCACTCACTATTTTTCACACTATTTGGAGGGCCCACGCCTGTCACAGTGCAGCTTTTTTTTTTTTTTTCCACTAGCAGCTTCTTTTTTTTTTTTTTCCCTCCTGGGTTGGCTGTTCGGTCTGGGTTTTTTTTTTTTTTTTTTTTTCACTAAGTTTGGTGAGTCTAGGTACTAAAGAAAAAAGAAAAAAAAAAAAAAAGAATAGAACAGAACAGACGAACCGGTAAAAAAAAAAAAAAAAAAAAAAAAAGAGGAACGAACAGCCAACGCCAACCTAGGAAAAAAAAAAAAAAGTCAAAAGGTGGTCAAAAGTTGCGGCTGTGGGTCCCTCATGTGTGTTTATTTACAAAAATGCCATTGAGTTATGAGTTATGAAAACTGAAAACAGCCTTTTGTTGTTTTCAGTTTCCATAACTCATAACTCAAAAATCAGAGAATTGAGTGATGGAAATAGAGTTATGGAAACAGAGTTATCGTTTGGCCAAACAACCTTTTTGCTATGGGTCCCACCATTTTTGAGTTATGAGTTATGGAAACTGAGAATTGAGTTACGGAAACAGTTAAACCAAACAGGCTCTAAATGTACAAATGTTCTAGCAAAATGGGGATGTGCTAGTAGGAAGACTTCGTAATTTTTAAAGAACCCCTCTTTTTAATTTTTTAAGCTTTGATGCTTTTTTTTTTTTTTTGGTTATCACATAGGCTTTCTTCAACTATGCCCTCTGTTTTGGCCAGTTAGCTGTGTCATGCAACTTCTCTTTAACCCAACAAAAAAAAAAATGATTCAATAAGTAGCTTTAGATTACCATTTTTGTGGATCTTCACCAAAATTGGGTTTTAGATTAACTCCATGTAAGGGAACCAAAATTGGGCCAGAGAACATACATGGGTCAGAGTTGATGTTTAAAGCACAAGTAATTAGTATAAAGGATAGAATTAAATATTGTAATGAACCCTTGATAGACTCCCCTATCCCCGACAAACATGATTATACTAATAACAGTTCTTATAAAGATTAATATTTAAATATAATTGATAGAATGATATTCCAAAAATGGTATACTGAAATAACTCTGGTTGTTCATAAAGAATTTTCATTAATAGTTGTTGCACTGGTTGATTCAAGTGCTGACATGAATTGTATACAGGAAGAATTAATACCTTCCAAATATTATGAATCAACAACAGACAGATTAACTCAGGCTAATGGTGATAGACTTAAAATAAGTAATAAATTGACAAAGACATACATATATAATAATCGAATCAATTTTAGAACACCTTTCTTTTTAGCAAACAAGTTGTCCTCTAAAGTTATTTTAGGGAATCCTTTTTTGGCTTTACTTTATCCTTTCTCCACGACAAACAATGGAATTTGTACTAATATTTTGGAAACAGAAGTATTCTTTAAGTTCATCCTACCTCCAATCCCCAAGGATATACATTTGTTGAAAGAAATCTCCATATTTAAGGACATGAGTACTGATGAGCCAATAACAGACAATGATGAGATTACTACTACAAATCCAAAGGTAGATGATACTATAATCTCTACCCAGTAGCACTTAGGTATATACATATTAATTTCAAAAAATTATATATCTCTTTTCAAAAAAGTTTATTTAAAGTTTGTTTTCAGAAAGATTTTATGCTAAGATTCTACTCAACTTAAGTCCTTCTTAGATCTTCTCTAAAATATTTGTGTCCCTGTCAGAAATAGACAACCTTCTGAAAGAACCCTTTGAATAAACTCCCTCAGTAGCATTTGATGCTACACTACCCAAATTTGATAGTCAGCTGCATGAAGGCCTTCAGCGTACCTACACTATAGGCGTACTTGCACTAAATTAATTTGTTAATTTTAAAAATTAACGGTCAATTGCCTGGCAAGCAAGATAGCCATCCTAAGGCTAAAATCTCAGATTGAATTTTGCCAGAACAAAAATCTTCAATGAAGATTTCAGATAGAGCATGAAGGTGTCTCAATAAAGGCAACAACCCTTCAGAATACAAGGTTAGCAATGACAGTGTATTCAAGTGGTGATTTTCAGAAAGGCCTGACTAACAGACATAATGACAGAATAGATACAATAGTTACCATCAGACAGAACTGAGGAAAAAAATGACAGAATAGCTACTATAGCTACCATCAGATAGATCTAGGAAGAAAATGACAACTGTGACAGATTATTATCACTATTCACCAGTACACGTGAATAGCTTCTAGACAGATTCAATACAGTCCAAGCAAATACAGACAATACAGGCTAAACACAGATACAGACAGATGTCCATAAGTCACTAAGCATGCGTGAAAAAGACCTGATAGATTCCCAGACAGACTACTGCTCATTAATAGTAATTTCCACAATATTCTACAAGTTTCCACCGACAAATTAACTTGAGTTAACTTTACTAACTCAGGTTACTCTTGAAGACTTACCATGGTTCATTTTATCTATAAAAGGATAGACTTCGAAGACAGAAGATAGGTCCAAAAATAGAGGTTCAAGTTTAAGGTCCAAAATTTTAGGTCCAATTTCGAAGTTCAAATTCCAATTTTAAGATAGCCCTCTCCCCCTTAGAAAGACTCTTGTAATCCTTCCTTTAGTAACCCTGTAACCCTTCCCTTCAGATAAATATAATCTTGTAACCTTTCAGTTTCAAATACAGATTTTACTTTGTAATCTTGTAACTCTTCAGACAGACTTTTATTTTCAAAGCTTGTATCAAAGACAGAAGTAATTTCAATTCAGTTTTAAAGACAGAAGTTTTTATTCAAGTAAGATTTTACTAGTTTCTGTTTTCATATTCCATATTCCGTTTTAACTTATTTTGAATATATCTATTTTGCTATTTTCTTCTTTATCATCTATTTTATCATTGTTTATGCTTCCATATTATTGTTGTGCTCTCTCCTGGGTACGTTTTGGTATCAGAGCCATGGATGGTAGATGTATGAGTTTTATTTCTTTGCAATTAAGAAGTTACTAGGAACAAATATTACTACATAGCCACTACTTGCTCCTTGATAGCGTTGGTCAGCCTCAAGACTAGTTGACAAACCATAGTTTCGCGTTGGTCAGCCTGTTTTTTGTTAGCCGACGGACAGAAGTTGTTTGGGTGGTCCCGCAATGGAGTTTCCCGAGGAGGTGGTCCCGATAGCAAGGATACCAGTGGTTAGTAATAGTTCCACCAGTAATTATTAATTACTTGGAAATAGAATGAATATGTTTAGTCGCTCATCATCTATTGCTAGGTCACACTTAGGTCAAGCACACACTAATCTGAACATGGAAAATGATAGAATAATTAATTCTAAGGAATATAGCATGAAAGATATAGACAGGAATTTGTTAGAATGGAATAAATGGAATATACCAACAAAAAGAACTGATAAAATCTACAGACATACTTCTTTTTCTAAATTATCCTTCATGACAAACTACACTATAAAAACTATTGAAAGAACTTACTCTTTATTTAATGAATATGAAACAATTTGGTTATTTTCAATAGACTCAATTAACTGACATAGAGAAAAATATGTCTTTTTACATGTTGGTTTGGTTCAGGTAGCTGTTATCATACAAGTGTCTTTAAATACAAGTGTTTTACTATGTTTAAGAGATGACAGACATCTAAGATTTAATGACTCACTCCTTGGAATGATGGAAACAAGTTTACATAATGGACCAGTTTACTTTAATTGTTATCATAATTTTGCTTTAAGCCTATCTGATAGAAATATTATGGATGCTTCAACTTTGAATATAAAGACAGATGGTTATTATATGAAAGAAGGCTCAGAACCTTTAGCTATTATTTATCAGATTTATTATAAACTTATGAAAACCACCCTAGACCCTCAATCCATGGTTGAACCTTCCCCCAAAGGGCATACTCTCCTTTTTCAAGCCTCAACCCCAAATAGTAGACTTCGTGTACCCCAATAGATACAATGGAAAGACATAAACCTTCCTGAACAACGGCAACTACAGGCCATTGCTCCCACACCAAAGATAGAAAACACAGAACCAGATTTCATAGCCCAGAAGACAGACGGTACAGTTATTATTTCTTTCAATAATAATGACAGACAAACTGATAGCCTTATTAGGCCTAGTAGTTCCTCAAGCAAAAAGACCCCTATGATGTTTACACCTAGAAGCTCCTTCTCCTCTAGGACATTTTTCTCTGATTCTAGACCTTTACCTCCTCAGAATCTTCCTCTAGTTATACACCTTCCTCCTATAAATACCAAAAGAACCCTAGTCCAGACAAAGACAGCTTATTATCCGGCAAAAACTACACAACTGACCCCTAATGTTCACCAAGCCCTTTATGAGCCCCAACCTGAACCTGATTCTCCTACCCAAATAGGCATATTAGGATTTACAGATCATGGTAGACAAATTATTGTTTTATCTAAGGAATTTATTTTAGATAAAGAATTACTAAAACATGACTACTTAAAACCTGAAAACACTAACAGAAAAAACCAATTTTTCGAAAAATATAATGAACATGAAAGGAATAATTTAAGAACTAAATATTATGAGATGGTGACAGACTTGCAGACACACTTTAGTTTCTTTGACTTTTTTGATTACCATAATAAAAAGATAAGTGTAATAGAGAAAACGTTATCTTGGAAGAAGACAGAAAATCATGAGAAGGTGTACCAAACTTATCCACCCTTTGAGTCAATTATATTGAATCAAAGTAGCGGAGTCCAGGTGTTGGCTACTCCTATCAAAAGACCTAGTCTAAGTGATGATAATAAGAACCTAGACAGCATAATTCAACAGAATAATTACACTAACATCTATCTAAAAACAATTGGTCAAAAGCTACAAGATATAGAAGATAGAATAACACCCCTTTCCACCTCTATAAAAAAGGAAAATGAGTCTAATACCCCTTTGTTTATCCCTCATGAAATACCTCCTCACCTTAGATCACCTTTAAAGAGACCTATGACAGAGAAAACTGATGATCTACTTTATGAAATAAATAAAAAGTTAGACCTAATGAAACTAGAATCACAAAAAGAGATGGAGCCACTAAAAAACAAAAATATGACGTTAAATACAATAGGAAGAACTGAGTCTTCAGAGGATGAAGAATCAGAAGACAATCATTTGACAAATTTGACAGACTCGTCAGACATAGATAATTTAGAATCACAATTTACAGATAAATTACAAATTAATAAATTAACTTTAGCATCTTCATCACAAGATCGCTAAAAAGGAAGGATTGAAGAAATATACCCCAAAAAGAATTGGTATCCTAAACCTACTCTCTCTGATTTACAATTTGAAGAAAGACATACTTTTGTTAATTCATCTTATTCGCCAGATTTAATATATGAGTGGAATATTGATGGAATGTCAGAATATGAAATAATAAATCTTTTACATGAATTGACTTTGCTTACTAATGTTTATAAGAATCATGGAAAATCAGACCACCAGATAGCTTATTTAATTGTCACCGGTTTTACTGACCAATTGAAAGGCTGGTGGGATCACTATTTAAATAATGATGACAGAAATCAAATATTGACAGCAATTAAAATAGAAATAGATGGAAGTGTTATAATGACAGATAGACAGCCTTCACAAGATGCAGTTAATACTTTAATTTTTACCATAACTAAACATTTTGTTGGAGATCCTAATCAATATAAAGAAAGAGCTTTAGATGTTTTAATTAATTTAAGATGTCCACAACTTTCACACTTTAGATGGTATAAAGATGTTTTTATTTCAAAAGTTTTAAGTAGAAATGACTGTCAACAATCCTACTGGAAAGAAAAATTTATTGCTGGTTTACCTTATTTCTTTGCTCAAAAAGTTAGACTTGATATAGCTAATAATGACGGAACTATAGACTATCCTAGCTTAACATATGGTGACATAATATCCTCAATCAATAAAACAGGTCTATGGTTGTGTAATGATTTAAGGCTAAAAAATCAAATAGAGAAAGAAAAAAGATATGCTAAAAAGGAGCTAGGAACTTTTTGTGAACAATATGGCTTTGATCCGTTAATTGCTCCCTCTAGGAAAAGAAGGAAATAAAAGAAAGATGATAGATATAACAACAATAATAGAAGATATAATAAAAGTAGGTCTAAAGAAAAGAAAGAAGAGTCCAAAAGTAAGAAACATGATAGATGTAGAGATGGCATTATTTGCTTCAAATGTGGTAAAAGGGGACACACTAGTAAATACGGTAACTTTCAAAAAAGGATAAATAAACTCAACATATTAGGGAAGTTAAAGGATAAATTGATGAATATACTGACATACAGTGATGAATCAGATAATGAAATTCACCAGATAGATAATTGTGATATCGCTTCATCATCATCGATAGAAATTTCATCAAATAGTGAAAAGGTTAAATTATGTAATTGTAATAATCTTGATAATTGTTATTGTAAAAGAAAACTAAAAATAAGTGTTTTAACAAAACAAAAAGATTTAATAATGGACTTAATAGACAGACTTCCAGATTTACAGTCCAAAAAAGATTATTTATCTAAATTAAAAGAATCTTTAACCCAAACGGATAGATTTAAAATAGACTTGAAAGATTATAAGTCAACCTATAATTTTGCAGAAATTACTAACTGATTTAAACCCAGCAAATCTGTAACAGTGGCAGATTTACAGACAGATATTACTGATCTAAGAAAAGAATTGAAAGCAAGTTGATGTTTAAAGCTAAATAGTTGGTGCCAGGTACAAACGCCAATGTGGCTTAATCGGCCCAAAGCTCCAAACTGGGCCGGAATCAGAAGAATTAGAGAGGACCTCTATTGTGGAATTGCATTAGAACCTTGTAGGCCGTAGGCAACCCTCCATTTGGTCATTTGGTTCAGAAAGTTGTGCAAACTAAAATATTAACATCATAATATAATATGAGGATGACTGGATGAGTGTTTTGATTGATTCTCAAAAGAAAAGAAAAGAAAAGAAAAAAATCTAAGAGAACGATAAAATGTAGAGCAAAACCTAAAATAATATTAGTATAATAAAAAATATATATTATTATTAAAAAAAGTGAGAAAGTGTAATTTTGAGTATGAAAAAAAAGAGATAAAAATATATTTGGTAGATTATGATTAGTCTCTTGAGAATTTATGGTTGATGTTAAAAGTTTTGGGATTAAGGTTTGGTTGTTGTTTTTGTTATATAAAATAAATTATAAAAAAAATTATTTTATATTTTAATTTGAAAATATTGGCAAATTTTTATATCACACGTTTTTTCACTATTAGTACTATATAGTCTATATTAGTGTATTTGGTATCATTTATTCTATCTTATCCTATTTTGCTCCTCACATTTTGGAGGATTAAAATTAATGGATAAAAAATGAAAACTTTCTTTACCCCCCAAACAATGAAAAACTTCAATTCAATTTCATTTCGTTCCTACTCCATCATCTCCAAAATCATTTCTTATCCAAGCTTTTGCAAACAAAACAATTATGCTAAAAAAAAAGTTAATCTTTCACGTACATGAAGTGGAATTAGGTAGAGTTCAAGATTCCACTATGGCCTACCATTTGATCAAAGCATTTATAATTAACCTTACACTAATTTCCATTCACATCACACCAATTGTCAATTTGGTACCAACCAAATAGTTGAATTGTGGATACTTTTTGTCTTCTACTCTTTTTTATAATTAGTCTCGTTTCACACATTTTTTGTGAGGTGTGAACCTTTTTTTTTGTGAAGTGAACATAAATGGGTCAAATTTTGGTAGCAAAGACAGCTAGCTGCTACGCATGGATAAAATTATAAGGACCACCAATTAAATAGAAACAAAAAGAGCTAATCAATCATGTATACCTCCAAGTGGATTCACATTTCACATCATATGCAATACCATGTGTGATTGTTCTATTCCTTTCCCGACATTTTTTTCACTTCTTTTACTTTTCTTTTTTTTACTTTTCACCTTTTTATTTTTTAATTTTTTTTGTATTAAAGTGTTAAAATTGAAGGTCATTTTATTTTATTTTAATTATTAAAAAAATTACATAAATTGAGTAATTATATTTTTAATACCACGTAAAAAATCACAATTTTTGTCATTCTTACTGTACGAAATAGACAATAACGGACTGTCTATAATTGTTTCATAAAAAATTATGATTTTTTTTTTACATGGTTCTAAAATTCTTGTATATCTACACCAAAGAGGAAAAAAGTCTTTTGCAAGATATGATGTGACCCTTGAAACATGAAACATGTGGTCTACTGGTTCCTCATGTTTAATTAGGTATCAGCATCGTACACTTAGTCATCCTAGTCAATCTCAAGGAGAATCTGACGGTGGAAATTGTTGGAACCACAAGCCGAATTGTAGAGCCTGGACCATCCTAGGACAAAGATTGGGGTCCAGCCTAGGTCTTACAATATTGATTGAAATTTGGCTACTTAATCAAAGCTTTGGAAGACAGACATTACCTTCCCCACTTATGTCTAATCATGCCCTTGAGGACATAACTTTCTAATCTTTTTTTTCTTTCTATCATAAAAAAAAAAAGAAAAAAAAAAAAGGAAAATCACGCCCTTAACTTTTTCCTATCAATGGGTAGCATCTTATTTATTGTGAATTTGTGATAATCAAAATAGTTTTTCCCCTAAATGACAGATTAGTTATCATGTTTTAGACAAAAAATAAATATATATGTTTGCTATTTTAAAAAGTGATTTAACGCGTTTTATAAAATTTATAAGATGACTTTTTCTGCCTTTTTGCACTGAACTAAGTGAGTCGCTACAATAAAATATTATGTTTTCAAAAAGCACAATTTCAAAAAATTAAACTAAACTTATTCTAAGACATAAGAGTTACGATGTGCAACAAAGTCCTAAACTTTTCTATCTTTAAAATGACAGTGTTCTCTCCAAGGGGTTTCAGGGTAACATTTGATTCTTTATAAGAAAATAAAATAAAAAAGAGTAACATTTGGTTTAGATTGTTTGTCCTATAATAAATTATTAATGTGTTATAGTTAAAAAATGAGAGGTTATATATAACTCACGAGTCACATCTTACTTTCTACCAAAAAAAACAAGTCACATCTTACAAGTTTTCAAAGCTTATGTTTTCTAATTCGAAGGCCTATAAAGTAAAGGGGTAAAGGGACATTGATTTTCAAACAAAGAAACTAATATTAAGAATGTTATTATCTAATTGTGTTTATTGGCTATAAAGTGAACAACATTCTAGAGCATAATAGGTAAACCATTGGGGGGAGGCTTGGAGTTTTGTTTTGTTTTTCTTTTTTTCTTTTTTTGGGAACTTACATTCGTACCCAATAAAGTTTGAATCTATAACCTCACAATCCACACTCATTCGTATTGTTTTTTTTAATCCTCTTGTTTAATTGATTCACAAATAGCCTACTCAACAAGAAAAATCAACAAAGGATACTTCTCATTCCTTTGAGGGAAAGTAGTATTTAAACTATTCATGACATATCCTTTGCTTACAGCAATAAAACCAACTTCATTAAAAATAAAGAAATGAACAAATGTAGAATGGCAGGACCTACGTACGATTTGATTAGTTGACTTAATAATGTATCAAGTGTGTTCATAACTCATAGAAGAGATAAGTTGATTATATGCTTGGAAACATATCCTCTTGAATTATTGTTTTTGAGTATTTAACTATTTTATTGAGTATATGCAGTTTTTCCATCTTACACACTAACATACACCAGGTTATTATATGGAGAAATTTCAAGAGTGGCCTCAAGTTACTAGCAAGAGGTTTCATACCTAGGATCTCATGAATATCATGAGACCTTAGGAATCACTTAGCCGGCTCTTTTAAAGTTGTATTATAAGTTTCAATACCTTTAAGTTTGGATGTTGTGTACTAGGCATTCCAAATTCATGGGATGGATCAATACAATAGAGATAAATTGAGTAAATACTGAAAATTTTATTATAGTATCCAATTACAAAGTGCTCTATTGTTTGGGCTTTATCTCATGTAAAATAAGTTACTAGTATATTTGTCAGGTACACTTTTTTGGTGGATTCCATTTAGCTTAACTAATATAATTTGTATAGGTTACAACTCTATAATATCTATAAATAATAATAATAATAATGCACTATTTTAAAATTTATTTTTTCTTAAATACAATTTTGTCAAATCCTAACTTATTTTCGCTTCACCCAAATATAATCAAACGGATACAAAATAATAAATTATTTAATATTGTGGGGCCAAAGAATTTGACAACCCCGGCCCACTTTATACTAAGCCCAAAGCCCACGCCGAGGAGGAAGAGATGGCCAAGGACGAGCAAAGAAAGCCCAAATAGCCTAGAAACGTTGCCGAGGACGATCCTGTCCTCGGCATTCCAAATCCTAGGTGGAAAGAACGTCACGCTGTCAAAGGCAGCCTCCTAGAGTGCCCCCAAAAAAGGGACAAGTACATTAGGACACCCATGGGAGCATGGTGTAGGAGCAGTTCAACGAGAAACTATCACCTCCGCATTGAATGCACCGTAGCTAACTCCCTGGCCGCATTAATGAGGAAGTGACCTCTGTACAGTATTATTGCAGCCTTACAACCACCCCAGAAGACCTCTAGAGGGGGCTGATGGGACAAGTATCAGCATAAACCGTCAACTATCCACGTGTAGGGTAGAGATGAAGGAAGATATGTAGTATAAATAAGAGTAGAGACCCCAGAGAGGGAAAAAAAGAAAGGAAAAGAGAAAGCACTATAGCAATCTCAACAACTTCTATAACCATTATCATCCAATATATACTAGAACAGAGCTCCTCGGATTATGCCGAGGACAAACTTTCTTGTACAAACTTGGTTCGTTTCTGTTTGATTGTCTTGGAAACTCATTATAACTGCTATCCCATTCACTAAAACCTAGTTCTTCTACCCACTCTCTACAAATTTATTGTACTGGGTTCACTGGGCCAGTATCCCACACATTTTGGGCTTAGGCTGAAAATCGTGACCCTACAAATATATATCTTAAACTATAAAATTTAAGTATGATTCTTTAGATATCTTATTTAATATTCTCCAACTAAATTCAACAATATAATAATAGGGCAAAGATTTGTTGCAATTTTGGTTACAACAATTCCTGCATAATGGTGATGTGTCAAGTTGTTAAATAGACATTTGTATAAAAATTTATTTTTAAATGATTTGAGATTTGTGCAATATGCCAATATGGCAAATTATTTCTGTAGGTTCAACTTTTACTTTATTAGATCTGATCTTCACCATTGATATTCTTTAAAACAAAATAAATATAATGATTTATATAAGAATTGCTGCAACCAAGGTTGCAGCAAATTCTTGCCATAACAATATTAACTAATAAAATATATAAATTTTAAATAAAAAATTAAATTACAGCTTCTAAATAGTGTTCATAAGTTTTACCCTAATTTCTTTGAAAAAAAAAGTTTTACCCAAATTAAAAAAAAGTTATGTTGGCCATATAAAAAGTAGGGTAAAATACGAAACTGACCCTCTAAATTTTTTCAGATTTCATTTCAGTCCTCTAACTTCGTTTTTGTTTATTTCAGTCCTCTAACTTTCAAGTTTATTCAATTAAGGCTTTTCCATAAACTTTTGTTATATGTTGTGGTTAATTTTTCAATTTTATAATTTTTTTTTCAAAATTTTTAAATTAAAAAATTCAATTAATGATTAAAAAATATTTTCCAGATTTATTTTTTCAAAAAATTTTAACAAAAATTAATGAAAAGACCTTAATTGAATAAATCTTAAACTTAAAAAATTGAAATGAACAAAAACAAAATTAAAAAACTGAAATAAAAACTAGAAAAAGTTAAAAAGCGAATTTTACATTTTAACATAAAAAGTACGTGCATATTTCCACAAGATTGTGACACATCAATCAACCACCAACCCATAAGCAGGACCACGAAGAAAGATGAATGCCGTCCAGACTCAGTGTACCCAATAAATAATGTGGGGCATTTATTTCTCCTTTCATTTCATAAGGAAAATTAATAGAGCAGTAGGGTAGAGACAGTCATTTTAGTCCCTTCACTTTATTGCTAGTAAGAACAACCTCACTGACCCATATGATCTGTGTCGTCACTAGACAGTATCTTTCTTTCTAGTTTCTTCTTTCTAAGACTGTACTTGCTTCTGGTTGTTCCCACTTCCTAGTTCCCACCACAAGTTCACACTTGATTGTCATGAGTTAAGGGGATACGAAATTCACAATTTTTTTTTTTTTTTTCACAATAGTTTTTAGTTATGAAAGTGATATTAGTTTAATAAATGAAAAATAATCTATAAAAGAATTGAAAAATAGTTTGAAAATTATAAGTGTCCTTGCTCTAAGTATTTTTTTTAAATAAATGGAAAAATTAATAGATGCTCTAAACTCTAAAGGTATTGGTTTCGAAAATATTTATAGAAATTTTTTGAAGGAAGAAAAAAGTAATTAATTGTTTTGATAATTTTTTATATTTTCCATGAAAGTGATATCAAAATTTTCTTAAAATGATTACACCCATTAACTGAACAAAAACAAATCATACTTGTTCAATAAGCTCTCTTCAAAAAAAAAAAAAAAATGCTCACGTAAAATTTGACAATTTTACAAAATGTGTGTTTGACATTAGCTTGTTTAGTTTTTTGCTAAAAATATACTGAAATATATTTGTAAATTGAAAAAGTGAAATTTTAAACAATTGTATGTAAAAACTAAAAGCTTAGGCTGATGCCAAACATACACTATGAATGCATTAATTTTATTTGATGCATTGATAGTTGAGAGTGAGAAATTTGAATTTTAAATCATGAATGTTTCCATTGAAAACACTAGGAAATGTCATTTGAGTTCCAATGCTTTTGGCAACAGTGGTAGCTCTAGGAATTTTTTTTCCTAGATGGTCATTAAGAAAATTAAATTATAAAAAATTTAATAATAAAAAACACACACACAAATACATAAACTTTTACAATCTACTTTTATATTTTGAAATCATTGCATGTTAATTTCATTATCAATACTGCAAACTACATTTCTTTCAATTTTGGTTCATTACAATTTTTCTTAGGCTTTTTTGTTTTGTGTTTGAAATGATCTAATATATTATTAAAAGGAAACCAAATTTTAATTTTGTTGGGCCTAAAATACTTAGGGTGGTCACAATTTTTTTTTTTAAAAAGTAGATGTGGGGGGTATAAAACCGGGAAGACCATGTCAATGTCTACGTTGGGCCAGGGGCCCGATCCAAGGAAGGCCCACCCCTTGGCCATGGGAAGGATCCTCCTCGGCCATGGGAAGGACCCTCCTCGGCCATAAATGTAGCCGAGGACAAAGGGAGCAACTCGGTCTTGATGATGACACTCCGGGTTATTTCGCCGAACAGGAAAAGTACTAAAACGACAAAGAACAAGGGAAAGGCTGCCGTTACTGCAATTAAGTACTCTGCACCTGACAGAGCCATGCTTTTTAGCCTTTACAACCACTCCCAACCACTTTGGGTATGGGCTAATGGGACAAGTATCAACCTTATGAATCTCAACCTACACGTGGACATTCAAGGCAGAGGGGAAGCTAGTATAAAAGGAGGAAGAAGCAATCCAGAAGAAAAAACTCTCTCCGGGCCCAAGAACAGGAGCCACCCAAACTGCACCAAGGAGAAAATCTCCTTGAATAAGCTCAGTTCATCTCTGCGCAATCGCTATGAACACTATGACTAACGATTATACCAGCAGCACGCGTTTGTTGCCCTAACTCAGCTCCCACTCAGGGCTACACTTCGAAGTGCCAATGGCACGGGCAGTTCTAGGGGCTTCTAACATCAAATCTATGCCCTACACATTTGTCAAGGGGCTAATCCTCGCGGGTCCAGTAGCCCGATTCACTGAATTCCCATAAGTGTTGGATAGAACCAAGGTCTTGCATGGTTCTCGGACTCAAACCTATAGGGAAACTAGTCACTAAAAGAAAATCTAAGTGTTGGACAGAACCAAGGTCTTGCATGGTCCTCGAACTCAAACCTATGGGGAAACCAGTTACTTCAAGAAGAAAATGTTAAACAGAACCAAGGTCTTGCATGGTCCTCAGACTCAAACCTATGGGGAAGCTAGTCACTAAAAGAAAATCTAAGTGTTAAACAGAACCAAGGTCTTGCATGGTCCTCGGACTCAAACCTATGGGGAAACCAGCTACTTCAAGAAGAAAGTGTTAGACAGAACCAAGGTCTTGCATGGTCCTCGGACTTAAACCTATGGGGAAACTAGTCACTAAAAGAAAATCTAAGTGTTGGACAGAACCAAGGTCTTTTATGGTCCTCAGACTCAAACCTATGGGGAAACCAGCTACTTCAAGAAGAAAGTGATAGACAGAACCAAGGTCTTGCATGGTCCTCGGACTTAAACCTATGGGGAAACTAGTCACTAAAAGAAAATCTAAGTGTTGGACAGAACCAAGGTCTTGCATGGTCCTCAGACTCAAACCTATGGGGAAACCAGCTACTTCAAGAAGAAAGTGATAGACAGAACCAAGGTCTTGCATGGTCCTCGGACTCAAACCTATGGGGAAACTAGTCACTAAAAGAAAATCTAAGTGTTAGACAGAACCAAGGTCTTGCATGGTCCTCAGACTCAAACCTATGGGGAAACCAGCTACTTCAAGAAGAAAGTGCTAGAGAGAACCAAGGTCTTGTATAGTTCTCGGACTCAAACCTATGGGGAAACCAGCTACTTCAAGAAGAAAGTGCTAGACAGAACCAAGGTCTTGCATGGTTCTCGGACTCAAACCTATGGGGAAACTAGTCACTAAAAGAAAATCTAAGTACTAGACAGAACCAAAGTCTTGCATGGTCCTCGGACTCAAACCTACGGGAAACTAACTACATCAAGAAAGGTTTAAGTCCTAGATAGAATGGAAGTCCCGCGCGGTCCTCAGACCCCCGGCTCCATGGAAACTAACACACAATGGTACATTTCCAAGTGTTTAGACCAGGTACAGTTATGCCTCGGTCCTCGGACCGGATGCCTAAAACAAGTTAAGGCTATGAATATCATCTGAAACGTGGCAAAGCACCCTAGTGCCTAGCGACCCCCTCGGACAGTTCATTTTAGGTTACACGTCCTCGGGTGATCGCCCTATACGCAATACATAACGTGCAGCTGTTATCCCGGTTAGTCTCATATGGTTAACCTACTCAAAGTCAGCATTGTTGTGCCCTTCAGTTTTGATAAGTTCAAAGTGATAACTCTTTGCTAACAAGGACACCGGTCCTAAGTACTGTTCGAAAGAAAAAGATACCAGCACATCCATTCACAAAATAATTATTGCAGAAAAGAAATAATACAAAAAATGAGATAAAGTCATCTTTTATTAGACAAAGAAGTAGTACAGCATACAAAAAAGGAGCTTAGACAAGCCTATACCAGAAGCTAATTACAGAAAAAAAAGAAAAAAAAGAGGGGATACACGGGATCGATAGATCCTTCAATTTTGCTCTAGCAGCGACTAAGCAAGTCTGGATGGCACCAGTGATGGAAAAGAAGAAGAAGCAGAGGCACCTGGTCCAAAACCTTACTCTAGCAGCGACTAAGCAAGTCTGGATGGCACCAGTGATGGAAGAGAGGAAGAAGTGGGGATGCCAAATCCCCATACCTGCTCTAATAGCAATCGAGCAAGTATCGTACTAGCAGCAATCGAGCAAGCACGGATGGTATTGGCGATGGGAAATCCCAGTACTGTCGCACCAAAAATCTGATACGACCTCCACCTGCTTCGGATTTTGGCTGAAGGAAGAAAAGGCTCCTTTCTTGCCTTATTGAGGAGAAGAAGTGTCTTGAGTCTTTGTCTCCCTTGCCCTGACCGGGCCATTTTGAATCTCGAAGATGCCCAAGGCTTCTGAAGAGGGTGTGGTTCCTTCACCCTCACCCTAGCATTGACCATTTCACCTCCTAAGGCTCAGTCACACTGGTAATGGGGACTTTGGGCACAATTGAAGGGTTAGGAATTTGAAAAACTTAAAGGGTCTGCAAATAAAGGGAATGACCTCCCACCGTGCTTCTTATATAGGGGACAAGCCTGGTGGCATTTGATCTGTCCAAATTTCCAAGAAAAACTATAAACGAGATAAGTCCCGCTCAGTTCCCAAAGCAGTTTTCAGCCGTTGGATTTGCATTGCCTCGTAAAGAGACCTTAATGAAGGCGCGCCTCGTGTACCAAAACGGCAGGAACGCGGCATGGGGAAACTAAAAGAATGTCTCATAGCTAGGAACGTGCCTCAAGCAAGCGAAGAGACTCCGGCATTGATGAAGGACAAGACTTGGCAAGCCATGACATAGGCCCGACGTCACCAAAACCCTCCTTTCCGTCCGAGAAGCCGGACAGCAGGATTTTGAGGGGCTATTGTGGGGGGTATAAAATCGGGAAGCCCATGTCAATGTCTACGCTGGGCCCGGGGCCCGATCCAAGGAAGGCCCACCCCTCGGCCATGTGAAGGATCCTCCTCGGCCATGGGAAGGACCCTCCTCGGCCATAAATGTAGCCAAGGACAAAGGGAGCAACTCGGTTCTGGTGATGACACTCCGGGTCATTTCGCTAAACATGAAAAGTACTAAAACGACAAAGAACAAGGGAAAGGCTGCCGTTACTGCAATTAAGTACTCTGCACCTGATAGAGCCATGCTTTTCAGCCTTTACAACCACTCCCAACCACTCCCAACCACTTTGGGTATGAGCTGATGAGACAAGTATCAACCCTATGAATCTCAACCTACACATGGACATTCAAGGCAGAGGGGAAGCTAGTATAAAAGGAGGAAGAAGCAATCCAGAAGAAAAAACTCTCTCCGGGCCCAAGAACAGGAGCCACCCAAACTGCGCGAAGGAGAAAATCTCCTTGAATAAGCTCAGTTCATCTCTGCGCAATTTCTATGAACACCATGACTAACGATTATCTGCCCATTGAGGCCTAGCTTTTTAGCCCACTCTCTACAAATTCATTGTATCGGGCCCGCCAATCCAAGATGCCACCCACCGTGTGGTATTGGGTTGAAAAACGAGACCCTACAGTAGACAAATCATAAAAAATTTTAAATTTATATGTAATATTTTTTATTTATTTTCTAAGTCAAGGTAACCATGTGACCATCTCCGCTTTCATCGTGGAGCCGCCCCGCTGGGTAAAACCTAAATATTTATATTGTCACATATTGAATTGAAAGGAACTTTTCTCCAAAGTCCAAATATTCCGTCCGTCCAACGCAAACCAAAAAATGACTAACTTTTTTTTTTTTTGATGGAATAAAAAAAAAAAAAGACTAAACATAACACACCCCCAACCCCCCCCCCCCCCCAAGGGAACCTTTAATCATACCTTTAGATACAAGTGTTTCGTTTAGGATCATTTCAATTTTTTCTTATGTTAAAAAAAGATAAAAAGCAGGTAAGTAAATTAAAGCAGTAAAATAAACAAATATGACTGGTGGGACTGTCACTTGATTACTTTAACTAAATTTATTAAAGAGTAATAATCAAGATTAGATGCTTCATCCAGGCCAGGTCATTGACACTTTGGTCTTCCTTTAACAATATATTACTACGTGAACCTCATTGAGAAGAAGGATAGAGAAAGGGATAGATAATTAGGTTGCCTTAAAATAATCAGATTCCTTTTCCCATGCCATTTTTTTATTTGCTTTCTCTTGGTGAAGTATGACAAAAATGTTTAACTGAAATATACTTTACTTACGAAGATCTGATTCAAGTTTATTTTGTTATAAAGTTTATTATGAACACATGCTTTGTCATAAATTTTGCCAATATATTGCTTGGATGTTAACTTGTGATTGAATGAGATCATTCATATTAGTCCGTATATAATATAAAAATATGTAAAATGTATACAATTTATACAATTTTACCTAAAAATATAATGACCCATATCAGTTCGTATATAATTATGTAAATTTACAGGTTTGTTACAATAACCGTGTAAATTTACATTGACACTATTTATTTTACATTTAGTTTTTTATTCTTTCTTTACGTATCTTGAGGATGAAGGAAGAAAGTGGATGATAGTTGTTGTTGTGTGTGAAGAAAGAAAAACAATTAAAAAATCAATAAAAATTGGTATTTTAATAAAATGTATAGTAAAATAAATAATATGATGTAAGGACACGATTTGGAACGACCTAAAGCGATACTGGGTTCGCACGTAAAAAGGCCCAAACAATATCACTTATAGAGCGTGGGTTTGAAAGGCTAGGCCTTGATCACAAGTCGATCGTATTCCGGGGTGTTCATACATAAATAAACGGCGTTCGTACGTAAATAAATCGTGCACGCTCTGGGAGTTTTTCTCCTAGAGGTGGGCTGAGAGGCTCTGGTTTTGGCCATTTTTCCCAGCCTCTTCTATGGATTACTTATTTTTCCTTTTATATTAGTCTGTGTTCCTTATCCTTCGTCCACGTGTAGGGTCGACTTTTCAGGACTGATACTTGTCCCATCAGCCCATACTCAAAGTTGTTGGAGGTGGTTGTAAAAGCTGGGGAGTATGGCTCTGTCAGATGCAGAGTATTGAATGGCAGTAAGGGCAGCTTTCCCTGGTCGTTTATACTTTCCAGCGTACCCTTCTTTATTGACTTTAGATATTTTAGATCTTTATTCCCAAACTATTCTTAGACCGCTTTTGCCCCTCCTTCCAGAGGGACCTCGGATATGCCGAGGACAGAGTCATCCTCGGCTGTATCTCACGATTACTTTGGCCTTTTATTACTTACCCCTGGCTACCCACTTCCTCGGCTAGGGCCTTGGGCCCCAATGTAAAAAGAATGGGCCAGGGCCACAATTTATTGGACCCCACATATGATATTGAGTGTTTTGAAAAATGAGTATGTAGAATAGAAAAGGTAGGTTCTTATACTAAAATAGATATAAGTTTTTGCACGAATTGATGCGAATGTTCTTATATCACTTGCAAATGCAATAACCACCGATACTTAGTTAAAAGTAATATAATTACAAATTGACACTCAAGCAAATTGTGACATAAAGTTGTTGTAGGCTCCGGAAGTGAGGCTGTTGGGCCTGGATACACTTGGGCTAACAATTTATTTGTAAAGTGGGTTTTTGAATTTCCTACTAAGGGTCGTTCTCGGCAGAGAGACTCAATACCATATTCACTCTACTCTCCTTTTTTCTGAACCCCTTTCTCTTCCCAAGCTCTTGCTATTTATAGCCAAGGTTAGTGGAGGGATTATGATTGCAGCTGCCAATAGTGCTATTGAAGGTCCAATATTGTTTGCTTTAAGTGGGTGTTTAGGTGAAGGTGGGATGCAGTAATTGTGGCCTTGGAACTTGGCTCCAGCCCAGTCAATTGTGCTCGGCAATGCAGTTCCCCGACCATTTCGTGGCCTCCCCGGACAGGATTTATGAGCTTGTTAAGGAAAACTCATGCCGAGCGCCTCCCAGGATCCGTGAACCCGAACTTTGCTCTTGCACGAAGGCAGTTTCAAGGATTTAGGGCAATTGGGCCGCCACGTTGGGCTTGGGCCCAGGGCCCATACAAGTCTAGGGATCTCGGTACCGTACATTAGCCCCCCCTTGATTCATCCTCGGTTACCGGGAAGAATCAAGGAGCTGGACGGGCCTCTTGTTCTCGGGGATTCTAGGGCCTGGGACTCGTGATTATGGTTTCCCATTAATGCTCATCTCAAAAGACGTGCCGTTTCGCGGCGTCAGGTACAGTCGTCATTATTACCTGACGGTTCGTGAACCGAAGCGACACGCGAATGGGCTTCCTTTGGTATTCGCAGGGCTGTTCGTAAAGCGTGCCCATTTACTGTTTGATTAACCGTTTCTTCGTCCCTCCTCCTGATCCTATAAATAGTTCCCCTCAGAACTTTCTCTCATTTTTCCTTCATCTCCGATTTTTTGAGTTTACTCTCTGCCGACCAACTCTCTCTGCGCTTTCTCACCTGCTCAATGTTCCTTTCCTCCTTAGAACCCCAAGTAAGTTTTCTTCCCCTTCCTATTCCTTTAGCTTTATTTCTTCAAGTCCCCTTTCACAGTATTAAGCGTCAGGGATGGGTTACTCTTACCTTTTAGAGACCTCGGCTGCCTTGGCCACCTTTAGGAGCAAATTTAGCATCCCCGATGACGTGGAAGTGGCATACTGCCATGAGAGTGACATGGCTCTCCACCGAGGACAAGGCACAGTCTTCTTTCCTTTGATGTCAATCTTAGAGGGCGGGGTTAGGTTTCCCGTGGACCCCCTTCTCACAGATACACTTAGGTACTATGGACTGTGTCCCGACCAGCTTTCCCCCAATTTTTACCGGGTGGTTAGCTGCGTCAGTAGGTTGAATCACACCTTTAATTTACAGTTAAATCACCATGACATTAACCACATGTATAGCCTCTGTGGGAACAAAGCTACGAACTATTACCTAAAGACAAGAGATAATCGGGTACGGTTGATATCATGCCTGCCTGATTCGAATAGGAACTCCGCCGGGGAGTTCGTTCGCGTGCGCGGCAATTGGTTTGCCGGGGACGTCCCTTGCCCCCTTTCACGGCGTGAAGTGGGTTTGTACCATTCCCTTAATCTAACTGCTTTCCTCCCCTTTTTCATTTCTGTTCATTAAGGTAAAGCTTCATTAACAGATATTGATATGATGTTTGCTCTTTTGCAGACGGCAAGGTTTTCGTTCCGGATCTCAGAGCCGTTCACGTCAAGGATTTGAACTTCACTCTTCGCTCCGAGATATACGTGCATTGGGACGGCCAACTCCGGGCCTCGCACCTGATCCTCGGAGTAGAACCGGTCTACTCCACCTCGCAGAATTTTAAACAAGCACTTCTGGTGGATAGTCCCCTGCTCTCATATATTGACGTTCGGTACGCCAACTTCCTGCCACCGAAGCTTACAACTGGGGAGGCGAGGGAATTTGGACGGTGCTTCACCGCCTCGGACGAGCTAGCTCCTTTGCGAGACGAGTCCGCGGAACGCGTTTCTCGGTGCCTCAGGGAGTTAGCCCACGAAGCCATCCGAGAAGAGAATCCCGTTCAGGAGCAGGTGCAGCCCGAGAACCAAATTGTTGAGCCCCAGCAACCAGCGCTTGAAGGAAGGATGGTGTCAAGGAGGGTCATGACCATCGATCGTTTCGTGCCCGGTGCACGGCAGCCCACGCAGCCCCCGCCTCCATCTCAAACTGGACGGGCCAGGAAGAAACAAAAGGTCACCGATCAACCTTCCACGGGGCCAGGAGATACAGCCGTCCAGACTCCTCCGCACCCAACGGGGGGGATTGTCATTCGTGAGCCGCAGACCCAGATTGGTCCGAGGGCTGCGTCCTCCTCTCAAGCGGCTCCAGCGTGGAAGCCTAAGTTTCTGTTGGACGGCAAGCCTTTGCCTTCAACTGCTTGCGTGCGGATATGGGAGAAAGGCGAGGGTGGTCGTGTTGCCCAAACCTGGCCGAGGGCCTCCTTCTTCCAGAGGACGTGCACGCCTTTGAAGAAGGATCTGAGGAGTCTGTGGGGCGCCGCTTAGAATGGCATGCTATTGCGGTAACTCCTTAGTTATCTATTTTCTCCCGTACATTATATTCCTGTTTTATCGCTAACTTTTTGTGATTGCTAGGCTGCTCAATTGGCTCACATCATGGCCGGCCGGGCACGAGATCTCGCCGAGGAGGTCGAGCGCGAAAAGAGTGCGCGGGAGTCAGCGGCCAGATCAGTGAAAGAAAAGCTTAAGGCAGCTGAGGACGCCGAGAATAAGGCCGCCGTAGCGGAGCAAAACTGGG
This sequence comes from Quercus tomentella, assembly GCA_028535165.1. NCBI lineage: Eukaryota > Viridiplantae > Streptophyta > Magnoliopsida > Fagales > Fagaceae > Quercus > Quercus tomentella. The sequence goes on from JAPQVY010000068.1 coordinate 81,451,649, forward strand.
CGCTGGCAGAAAAAAGATGTGCCGAGCTTCTGACCAAGCAGAATGAAACTGACGTGAAACTGGCCGAAGCCATCAGCCTGAACACTTCTAACGCCGAGGAGCTAGCTGACCTAAGGGCGGCCCTGACGGAGTGCGAGCAGAAGTGGTAGGCTTCGCTGATGCCGAGCAGTCTGCAGAGCCGGTCGTGACTCAGGCACGGAAGTTGGGTTTCGAGGCTGGGTGGTATGCCGCTCTTCACGCACTGGGTGTTGCCGAGGATTCCCACCTGAGAGATCCCGGCCAGATTCCCTTCCCGAGAGATACAATTGCCGCGCATGATCCTCCGGTTACTGTTGACGAGGAGGAAACGGCAAGCATGAGGGAGCTTGTTGAACAAATTGACGCCCATGCCGAGCCAGAGGACATGGAGGCCACCAGCATCCCAACCGTGCAGGACCTTCTCGGCGAAGAATCGTGCTACCCTCTCACTGACCAGACAGAAGTGAGAGATCCGACCCGTCCTTCCAGCTGATTAATTTTACGCTTTTATTATTTTTCATCGCACTTGTAGTTTTTATGTTTGTTGGTTTATTTGCCTATGTCGCCGGGATGTGGTGGACGAACAATTTACGGTTTTTAATTTGCCCGTTTGATCGGTAATCAACTTCCTTGCTTAACTTTGGTCTTGGTTTGTTGAATGAATCTTATCTTTTTGATTGTTTCGCTTTGACTGTGTCAATGTTTATGCCGTGCATGTGATGATACCCAAAGCCTATCATGCAGTGCTTTGAATAGTCCGAGATGAATTTTAATGTTCGGAGGGTTGGGGTTCCCACATGCTTGGTGGCTTGACCCTGCCGAGGAACATGATTTCATCTTTTGATCCTTTACCTTCTTGCCTCAAAGGCGTTTCCCCCCGCTCGGTGTTTTTAATCCTGTCGTGGGCCAGGTTTTTGTCCTTAGAGCTTTTAGCGACAAGGTTTCCACCTGCTCGGCGATTTTAATCGAGCCGAGGCCAGGTTTCTGTCCTTAGAATTTTTAGCGATAAGGTTTCCACCTGCTCGGCGATTGTAATCGAGCCGAGGGCCAGGTTTCTGTCCTTAGAATTTTTAACGATAAGGTTTCCACCTGCTCGGCGATTGTAATCGAGCCGAGGGCCAGGTTTCTGTCCTTAGAGTTTTTATTTGCAGTTCTCTTGGTGTGTATTGACGGGAACAAAAACAGCATATACAAATGAACTTCATCATAATCTCAACCTTAGCAAAATACAAGCTTTGGCTTACACGTAGAACTTCTTTAAGTTGCTGGCGTTCCACGGCCGAGGAAGCGGCCTCTCGTCAAGGTCTTCCAAGAAGTAGGCCCCCGCACCAGCGATGGCTGTAACTCTGTACGGTCCTTCCCAGGTTTGAGCAAGCTTGCCAGCAGAGATGTCTCGCATGCTTCCCACAACTTTTCTCAGGACCAATTCTCCGGCACTGAACTCCCTTTCCTTTACATTCCGGTTGTACCTTTGGGCTAATCTTTGCTGATACTCGGCGAGTCGTATGGTCGCCGCCTCCCTGCATTCCTCTAGCCAGTCCAAACGCTCCATCATCAGGTCGGCGTTCTGGACGGGGTCAAACCCTGCGACCCGTGCACTGCACAAGCTCACCTCGGTTGGTATCACGGCCTCTGCTCCGTACGCCAGGGAGAACGGGGTCTCGCCCATGGATCTTCTGGGGGTTGTGCGATAAGCCCATAATACACTGGGTAGCTCTTCTGCCCATCTTCCTTTCGCCCCGTCCAACCTTCTCTTCAACCCGTTCAAAATAGTCTTGTTCACTGCCTCAGCTTGGCTGTTGCTTTGTGGGTAAGCCGGTGTTGAATACTTGTTTTTGATGCCAAGCTCGCTGCAGAAGGCCCGAAAAGCTTTGCTATCAAACTGTAGCCCATTGTCGGTTACCAGAGAATTTGGCACTCCAAACCTTGTGACTATGTTTTTCCATACAAACCTTTTTACGTCAGTATCTCGGATATTGGCCAAGGCCTCGGCTTCCGCCCATTTTGTGAAGTAATCAACAGCCACCAATACAAAACGGCGGTTCCCCGTTGCTCGGGGGAATGGTCCGAGGATGTCAAGCCCCCACTGCGCGAACGGCCACGGGCTGCTGACGGGGTTTAGACGGCCTGCAGGCTGATGGATCAAAGGGGCGTGCTTTTGACATTGTTCACAGCTCCGAACGTATTCAGCGGCATCCTTCTGCATCTGTGGCCACCAGAACCCCTGAGTCATCGCTCTGTGTGCTAGAGATCGTCCCCCAACATGGCCGCCACACACTCCCTCATGTAGCTCGGTCAGAAGCTCCCTGACTCCTTCGGGATGTAGGCATAAAAGGTAAGGGCCTGCAAAGGACCTTCGGTACAGTTTGTGGTCCGAAGACAGCCAGTACCGGGGAGCCATCCTGCGAATCTTGTTGGCCTCGCCTTCGTCCTCTGGAACCTTATCCTCGGCAAGGAAATCTATGATCGGGTTCATCCAGCACGGCTTGGCCACTGCTACTTCCGCGACCTCAATTCCGGCTTGATCGGGAATGCACTTCACACTGATACTTGGCTCTTTTATAAGTTCTATTGTGACTAGCCGGGGTGTATCCTCGGTTGCTGATGAGGCCAACGTGGCAAGTGAGTCGGCGTGCTTGTTTTGAGACCGAGCTACCTGGGATACCTTTACCTTTCCGAACTGACCGATAATCTGCTTGGCTGCACTTAGATAAGCTTTCATTCTGGAGTCCCGAGCCTCGAAGTCTCCTGTGATCTGGTAAACAACCAGCCGTGAGTCCGAGTAAACCTCAACATCTTTCGCACCCAGATGCAATACGGCCCTCAAACCGGCTAGTAGGGCCTCATACTCGGCCTCGTTGTTTGAGGCTTTAAATCCCAATCTGAAGGAGTGTTCCAATCGTATGCCCTCGGGGGTGATTATGACTATACCAGCCCCGGCACCCATAGCATTCGAGGCGCCGTCCACAAATACCTTCCACGGGCGCATTTCGGCACTACAAATTACCTTGCCGTCGTTCTTGGGTGTGAATTCTGCGATGAAATCTGCGAGAACCTGTCCCTTCACCGAGCTTCTTGGTCGGTATCTTATGTCGAACGACCCCAGCCGAGTCCCCCATTTGGCAATTCGGCCTGTGAAGTCTGATCTCTTTAACAGTGACTGTAATGGATACTCGGTGAGGACGAACACCGTATGAGCCATGAAGTAATGTGGCAACTTTCTCGTGGTGTGCACCAGGGCTAAAACCAACTTCTCCAGGGGCAGGTACCTCGTCTCGGCATCAACTAAGGTTTTGCTTATGTAATACACGGGCAATTGTACTCCTTGGTCCCTTAGTAACACAGCACTTACGGCATGGTCGGTGACTGCAAGGTACATGAACAAATCCTCCCCGGGCACCGGGGCCGTCAACTTCGGTACCTTTGCCAAGTATTCCTTCAGCTCTCGAAAAGCCTCATCACATCCCTCGTCCCAGCGAAACCCCTTCCACTTCTTCAGAAGTTGATAAAACGGTCGGCAGCGATCGGCAAACTTTGAGATGAACCGGTTTAGGGCGGCTAGCATCCCAGTGAGCACTTGCACCTCCTTGGGATTGTTTGGTGGCTTGAGGCGATTCACGGCCTCTATTTGGTCGGGGTTAGCTTCTATCCCTCGAGTAGAAATCAGATAACCCAAGAACTTCCCAGCCCCCACTCCGAAAGTGCACTTCTCGGCATTCAAGCGCAATTTATGCCGTCGCAGTATCTCGAATACTCCCCTGAGGTCTTCCGTATGCTGTGACTCTTTTCTGCTTTTTACCACCATGTCGTCAATATATACCTCAACCGTGCCTCCGATTTTTTCCCGGAACATTCTCGTCATCATTCGTTGGTACGTGGCACCGGCGTTCTTCAATCCAAACGGCATGACCTCATAGTGATAGTTAGCTCCCGGGGAGATAAATGCGGTCTTTTCCCGATCCTCGGGTGCCAAGGCAATCTGGTGGTAGCCCTGAAAGGCATCCAGGAAGCTCATTCTCGGGTGCCCATACGTGGCGTCTACTAGTTGATCAATCTTGGGCATCGGGAACGGGTCCTTAGGACATGCCTTGTTCAAGTCTGTGAAGTCCACACAAACTCTCCATTTACCGTTCTTCTTCTTCACTACAACAGTGTTTGCTAGCCATCTCGGGAAGAATATTTCCTTTATGACTCCGGCTTCCTTCAGCCGCTGGACCTCCAGGTTCACTGCATCGACATGTTCCTTCGATGCTCTTCTCGGTTTCTACTTCTTCGGGGGGAATGATGGGTCCACGTTGAGTTTGTGGACAATGAACTCGGGATCTACGCCGGGCACTTCATACGGGTTCCAAGCGAAAACATCTACGTTCTGCAAAAGGAGCAACAACATCTCTACCCTTTCCCGGTCATTCATGCTTGTACCTATCTGGAAATACCTGTCAGTATCGGGAAGAATTCTAACCTTCAATACCTCCTCGGCGACGTCCGCCCCCGTCTCCCCTCGGGGGTTCTGTAATTGCTATGAAGTTTCTTTATCGGCCTGCTCAGCTTGCCCGAGCTGTTCATTTTTCCATCTGACCGCGGCAACAAGACACTGCCTCGCCACTTGTTGGTTCCCCCTTACCTCGGCAACTCCATACTCAGTAGGAAATTTTACTTTCACGTGGAGGGTGGACGGAACAGCCTTCATGGCGTGAATCCATGGTCTCCCTAAGATCGCGGTATATGGTGAGAATGACCGGACTACTATGAAGGTAACAATAACTCCCTTGCCTTCCATGTCTACCGGGAGAGAGATTTGCCCCTCGGGAATTACGACTCTCCCGTCAAATGAGACCAGTGGTGTGTCATATTTCTCCAAATCCCCGGTCTTCAGTCCGAGCCCCACGAAGAGGTCCGGGTACATGACGTCAGCTCCGCTTCCTTGGTCAATCATTACCCTCTTCACCAGGAACCCGCCTATCCTGGCCGCCACCATTAGAGCGTCGTCATGAGGTTGGATCGTTCCTTCTAAATCGCTATCTCCGAATGAGATGGTCGGCGGTTCAACTTTCTTCTTCTTCCCGGCGGATTCTCCTCCCGCGCATGCCACTGTTAATACCCTTTTTGCCGCTGCCGTTCCTCTTGGTGCAGCGTGGATAACTTCGATTACCCCAAGTGGGGGCGGGAGGGGGTTCCTTTTCTGTTGGACGCCCTGGCCGGCTTCTCGGTTAGTGGAGTCTACTACAAACTCTTTTAGGTACCCCGCCTTCACTAGCTGCCCGAGATGGTCTTTTAATACCCGACACTGCTCGGTGGTGTGTCCCTTGTCCCTGTGATAGGTGCAGTACAGGTTTTGGTTCCTCCGGGACGGGTCGCCACCCATCTTGTTTGGCCACCTGAAGAATGACTCATTCTTGATCCGCTCCAAGATTTTGTGTACGGGCTCTTTAAACGCCACATTAACCTCTTCGATTTGCCCCTCTGGTTCCTGCATTCTGAAGTCTTTTTTGGGCCTTGCCGGCACAACGCCTTGCCGAGGCTTCCCAATTAATGGGGCTTTCCCCCTGTTTTGCAGCCGGTCGTCTTCTAAGCGTTTGTATTCCTCTATGCGTCTCATTAGCTGCCTCATGTCCTCGGGGGGTCTTCTTGTCAACGACTCCCGTAATTCAGAGTCTTCGGGGAGCCCTATCCTGAAGGTGCTTGCCGCAATTTTCTCATTCCCTCCACCAATCTCGTTGTAGAGCTCCCAGTATCGGCTGGCATAACTCCGAAGGGTTTCTCCATCCCTCATCTTCATGGAAAGTAGCGCGTCAACCGGCTGTTGCACTCGGCTGCATGTCACGAATCTACTGCCGAACTCTTGAATCAACTCGGCGAAGCTGCGTATGGAACCTTTCCGTAGCCCATTGAACCATCTCAGGGCCGTTGAGCCGAGACTAGAGGGAAATACTTTACACATCAGCGCATCATTGCGTGCATGCAAAGACATCATGTGAATGTAATGACTGACATGCTCCACGGGGTCTGTCTTACCCTCGTAGGAATTGAATGGCGGGCGCGTGAATCTGCTCGGCATTGGGGCCCGTTCAATCTCATCGGAGAACGGCGACCGAGCGGCCAAATGTAAGGCTCGGCTCATGGCGTCCATGGCGGCGTTGTGGTGCCGCCGTTCCTCTGGCGATTCTGACCCTGGGTCACCGTGTCCATGCGACCGTGACCGGTTCCGCCGACGATGTCTCTCCCGGGAGTGTCGGTGTGACACACGAGAGCGTGAACGGTCTCGGTAGCGTTGCGTATTAGATCGGCTGGAACCTTCCTCGCCCTGATTTCTCCTTTGCTGGGGGTTGCGATCCCTCTCCTGGCGCTGATCCCATGCGTCCAGCTCCAAATCCATTACCAACCTGCGCAACCACTCCAGCTCTCGGTCTCTATCATCATGCTGCTGATGTGCCGAGACGCCTGAAACCGTTCGGCGTGTCTGGTCCGACCCTTCTCCTAATCCGGACATTTCCTCTCCTCTGGGTTGCTCTCTATCCTCTTGCCGTTTCTGCCTTCTCTCCCTCCACGTCGATCCCCGAGAAGATCCTGCCGAATTGCTCGGTACACGCTCTCCCGAACGTTCTTCAGACATTTCCCTTGTTTGAGTCTCGGTTGAACCACAGCTTTGTAGGAGGGCCCCACGGTGGGCGCCAATTGTAGGCTCCGGAAGTGAGGCTGTTGGGCCTGGATACACTTGGGCTAACAATTTATTTGTAAAGTGGGTTTTTGAATTTCCTACTAAGGGTCGTTCTTGGCAGAGAGACTCAATACCATATTCACTCTACTCTCCTTTTTTCTGAACCCCTTTCTCTTCCCAAACTCCTGCTATTTATAGCCAAGGTTAGTGGAGGGATTATGATTGCAGCTGCCAATAGTGCTATTGAAGGTCCAATATTGTTTGCTTTAAGTGGGTGTTTAGGTGAAGGTGGGATGCAGTAATTGTGGCCTTGGAACTTGGCTCCAGCCCAGTCAATTGTGCTCGGCAATGCAGTTCCCCGACCATTTCGTGGCCTCCCCGGACAGGATTTATGAGCTTGTTAAGGAAAACTCATGCCGAGCGCCTCCCAGGATCCGTGAACCCGAACTTTGCTCTTGCACAAAGGCAGTTTCAAGGATTTAGGGCAATTGGGCCGCCACGTTGGGCTTGGGCCCAGGGCCCATACAAGTCTAGGGATCTCGGTACCGTACAGTTGTACAAAGTATATGTCCTTAGATTTATTGTTCATTGCTATTAGATTGTGGTTTTGGCTAAGAATTTTTTTAAAATGTGTTAATTTTGTATTCTTCCTCGTTTGTTGTTGAAAGCATTAGATACATATATGATGCATGAAATATCAAACTTTAAAGATATTTCAATCTAATAGTCCATTTTATAGTATTAACAATATAAGGTTGAAGAGTCTAATTTTTATAAGTTTATAAATGAAAAATAATTCTATCTAATTAACTCAAATATTATAATTTTTTTACTACAATTTAATTATTAATTATTAGCATAAACTTGGGAGGGAGTAAAACAGTTTAGTATTGGTTTATGGATTCATAGATAATTCTAAAATTTTGGGACTAATCGTTAGTTGTGATTATGATGGTTACTTTACATGACTTTTTTTCTTCTTTTTTTTTGTTGATAGGATGACTTGACTTGTTTATACCATCAATTTCAACTGTATATTGACGTATGAGTAATGCTAATGCTATATATTAATAAATTATCAACTTTTTTCAAAATTATGGCAAATTATTATTGATTTTTACAAAATTCATTATGATACTACTCTTTTTTTCCTTAATATACCATTTTTATCAGTTTTTCTGTGGCCACGCATCCTTACACACAACTTTTTTTTTTTTGTTGAGAAATCCTTACACACAACTTGACACCCCAAAAAAAAAAAAAAACTTAATAAATTGTATGTAAGTAAATTTATGGCTTAGCATTATTGATTGGTACAACACAGAAGAGCACTGCAAAAAAAAGTACAATACTTGTCTACCAGCGATTCGCTTAATGCTATATGACAATACTAAACACATGCAATGAAAACTCCAGCTATATAGGATACCAATACAGTCCACCATCACATCCATGATCCAACAACCACATGACCAATTCTCATTGGTTACCCATAATTTTAAAAAAAAAAAAATTGGGTACCCATAATCTAAACGGAAATGTTAAAGAATATCTTAAAACATTGCTTTATAAACTATTTTATAGAAAAATGATGAAATAATTAATTCTATTAACAACTTTTTATATTTCTCATAAAAATGATATCAAAATTTTTTTAATATAATTTATTAAGAATTGTTTCAAGAACACCCATTAATATGACCTAAATTTAAAATTATTTTCTCAAAAAAAAAAGGTATCGTTATATACAAAAATTATTTTATAATATTTTTACAAATTTTTAACATGACAAATTTTTACCGGCTTTTATCTGATCTTATGACTAACACTATTTTTTATTTATCAATAAGACAATAATTATCCACCAAATCAGTTTATAACAAAAATTTGTGAAATAGATGGTAATTTTAGAATTTTTCATTTAAAAAATAAAAACAAAAAGTGCACAGTAAAAAGTTGTCATCAATTAAAATAATTAATTTCCCTCCACAAAGTACCAAACACCATCATCCTCTTCTTCTTCACTCTTCATTCTCTTCAACTGCATTTCAAAACAAAACCAATTCCGTGACTTTCATCTCTCTTTCTCAAAACTCTAAACTCTTTCATATTTTTGCTCTTCACATAATATTTATAATATTTAAAAAAAAAAAACTGTTTTGTTATCTGTACGGAAAATAACGGTAAAAGTAACGAACTTCACCGGAGAAAGAGAGAGCAAAATGGCTATGGAGTTCTCTAACAGCGTGAGCTACGGGCTGAAGCTCTCGAAGCGGATATACTACGGCAAGGATATGCCGGCTCCGCCGGTGGAGGTGCCGTCGATGACGAGGTCGGCTTCGTCAGTTTCGGCTTCGGAGAAGGAGGTGGTGGTGGAGACGGCGTTGTATATGCCGGCGGCGCCGATGGTGTACGCGGTGGTGCCGGATCCGGAGGTGGTGGACAATCCGGACATACCGAGCTACCAGCCTTACGTGTACGGCCGGTGCGTGCCGCCGGCGCTGATACCGCTGAATATGCACGGCGTGGCGATGGAGATCGAGAGCGTATTGGACACGGCGTTCGTCGCCGTGAGCGGCACGTGGCGCGTGCATTGCGTGATGGCTGGCCAGCGCTGCGATTGTCGCATTGCCGTGCCCATGGGAGAGCAGGTAAAGCAAAAAATAAAAATAAAATAAAAACAAAAGTCACTACTTTTTTCTTTTTATTTTTTTCATAAAAAAAAAACACGCGCTCATACAAGGAAGAGAGAACGAGGTTTTAAGAGCGTTACTAGTTCTAGTTGTATTGTTTGGTTGAATGCATAATTTTTTTTAATGAATTATGTGTTAACAATTTAGCATGGTGTTTGAATTTGTGTTGTTACTGTCACTAGCTTTTTTTTTCTTTTTTTAAGAAACAAACAGGCGCACACAAGAGAGGGATAATGAAATTATTGTTGCGTAGTTTTGTTATATATAGAATTTTTGTTTGATGAATTATGTGTTAACAATTTAGCATGGTGTTTGACTGGGTTTTAAGAGATGCAAATGGTGCAGCCCACTGCTTAGCAACTTGGTCTTTATTGAATAAGCTGGCTAGTTATTTTGTTTTAGGCTCTGCTCCTCGAGTCTTCAGTGTAATTGATATGGTTTCTGCTATTTCAATAAAATCTTCTTGATTTTCATCAAAAAAAAAAAAAGCATGGTGTTTGAATTTGTGTTGTTATTATCGTGGAAAGATTACATTTTGTCCTTGAAATTTGTTGAAGTTGGATTTTCCTCCCTTAAATTTTTATAAAGTGGTAATCAAATGGAGCTTTCTGTATAGTCTCAGGATAAACAATTTTGAGGTTTTGAGCTTTCTACTATGTGGGTCCCACGTGAGTATGTGTGTTGGAGACTAGCGTACGAATGATCTGACACCAAACAATGCGAAATCTTTGTAATATGATTGCATGGAGATATGAGTTCTGTTGTTTATTGACTTTAGTCATTTCACATAGGTGGCAACCGGGGACGGCAGTAACTATTTTACTTTTTTCTATCCAATGTATATATTGCTCTTATCATAATCTAGAGGCCTAGGGAGAAATTATGGAAGGCTTGACCCCATCTGATATAGGACAACCTAGACTTTGCACTTAGATTAGTCTTATCGTAGAACCTTAGGCTTATCACTTAAGGTGTTTGGAATCATCACCAAACAAATCAATGCAATCTCTGCAAATAATCTCAATAATAATAATAATAATAATAATAGTCTGTTCATACAAAAGAAATCATCTGGAACTTTATATGCAGTTTCTAGGAATCACAAAGATAATGATAAACTCTCCTAAACAAATCCTAAATAATTTCAATTACTAATCTGATAATCCTAAATAATTTCAAATACTAATCTGATAATCCTAAACAAAGAATAATGATGAACAACTAATCTTAACCAACTTAGATACCAATCCAAACTAAACAAATAACTATGTTACAATATGAAATTATCCACTAAAAATCTAAAATGAAATATTGAAATAACATTTGGTTATGCTCCTGCATTACTATCATTACAGTTTGTTAAAAATTATGGAATGCCTGACTTTAAACATTAAACTAGTTGATACTTTTTTTTTATTATTATTAAATTTTAGGGTAAATTATGTATCTAATCTCTATTCTTTACACCATATTTTAATTTGACCCCTAACCTTTCAATTGTGTCAATTTGGTCCCTAACCTTTCAGTGTCGTGTCAATTTAGTCCATTCTTTACATAAACTAATTTTTTATTTTGGCCATTTGTCATGTTAGCAATTTTCATCTAAGAGATAATAACAGAGACTGAATTGATACGACACTGAAAGGTTAGAGACTAAATTAATACAATTGAAATATTAGGGACCAAATTAAAATATGGTGTAAAGGATAAGAATCAAATACGTAGTTTATCCTAAATTTTATTCACGAGAAAAGACTAAATTTGGACAAAGTTCAACTCCAATCATCAATAGAAAGATGACATTAATATTTGCCATGTGTAATGCACATAAGTCATAACATAATTAACCCAACAAAGTGAGTTATATGTATTGCATATGATGGAACACATGTCATTTTCCTATTGGTATTTGGAGCCAAGCCTTTTCCACTCGATTTTAACATTGTTTGTCAATATACAATAACCTTCCTTGTCTTGAGCTTGCATTGGCTGTGAACAAAAAATGATACTAGGTAATGACACAAGTGGAGGTAATTAAGAAGGCAATAGAGAATATGATTTTGGATAAGGTAGATAGATTGATATAGAAAAATAAATATGAATTATCTGGATTAGTCTACTGAGATTCATTGCTGATATTATAATTTTGGGACTATGACTTAGTTGTTGTTGTTGTTGTTGATCTGAACTTGTATATTTTGTGTGATCGTATGTTGATTACATGTTATTAACTTTTTTGACATACCTGCAGACTAGTCTTTCTCCTTAATACTTTATTTTAAATTCTCATAAAAATAACATGATGTGGCTAACAGGGTTCACTTCTAGGTGTCGAGGTAGAAGTTGATGGAAGATCTTATCAAGCCCAGTTGGTTACAATGGAAGATATGGAAGACGTGGAAAAAGTGCCTAAAGTTGAAGATGGACGCTTTCTCAAAGGCCAGATATACACTCTAAAAGTTCCAAAGGTTACTATTTAGTGCATGCAATGCTTAATTGAAGTTTGGAATCAATGATTTAAAATTTTATTATGTTAATATATTAGGTTGAAGGAGGCTCCACACTCTCAGTTAAGATCAATTGGTCTCAGAAATTAGCATACAATGATGGCCAGTTTTGCCTCAATGTACCATTTAGTTTTCCAGCATATGTCAATCCTGTTGGTAAGAAAATTTCTAAAAGAGAGAAGATTTCATTGAAAGTGAACTCTGGTACTGGGAAGGAAGTTTTATGGACAAATGCCAGCCATCCTCTTAAGGTAAATTTTTGTCATAAATTTTGTTCAAGCCTCTAAATACACTTCAAGTAACTTGATTTTTATGACTTTCTAGCAACTAAAGCGTCAAGATGGTAAATTAAGCTTCTTATATGAAGCTCAAGTACCAACATGGTCAAGTTCGGACTTCACTTTCTCATACACTGTAAGACTTTGAACTATTGTTTGTCTTGTGAATGAATATTTCCTAATGTGCATTACACAAATTGGCTGTTTTGTGAGTGAATAGATGCATCACTATAAGAGGGTTGAGATTAGATTGTTAATGGTCACAAATTGGTAACATACCAGGTGCTAGAACGATTTATCTCATATGGGCTATTGTTTTCACAGTTTACCTCAATTGACTTCTTTGGTGGTGTGCTCCTGCAATCTCCATTTCTGCGTGATTTTGATCAAAGAGAGACGTTTTGCTTCTATCTTTTCCCTGGAAATATTCAGAGTAGGAAGGTTTGTTAGCATTAACCTACTACTTTCCTCTTTTCACCTCTTTCTTTCTTTTCTTTTTCTTTTTTTTTCAAATTTTAAAGATGTCTCCATTTTTGGGAGCTTATTTTCTTGACTTCTCACTTCCTGATAAATTCTAATGCAAGGGTTCTATTGTGTTTAAAGAGGGATGGCAAAAATGCTAGATTTGTTTTGTTTTCGGTCATAATTTAACTTCTTGAATCAATAGATAATTATGATCACAATAAAAAGAATAGAGAGAAGAACAAGATATCCTTCAAAGAAATAAATTTTCATGACTTTTCACAGTCAAATAAATTCTAATGTGATTGTTCTTTTTGGTGTTTGAAGAATGATCGTAAAAATGCTAGGTTTTTTTTTTTTCAATAATTTTTTTCATAGATAGTAATGATTACAACTAGGGGTGTTTACCAAACTGCACAAATCGTACCAAAACTGTCCGTAAAATGGCATAATCGCACTACAAGTAACAATGCACCACACTACACTGCATGGTGCAGTGCAGTTTGTGGTTTTATAATAAAACAACCGCACAAACCACACCCTCTCTATATATTAATATATTTATTTTTTTAATATCAAATATATTATTAATAGTCCTAGTTAAAAAAAAAAAAAAGTTTAATAACCCTAGTAAGTGTTGATTAGGAAAGTCAACTCAAAATAAAGAAAAACTAATTCAATAGTTTAAAACTTTGCCAAAAACAGAGGGAAAAATCAATTTTGGGCTGGTCAGGAAAAACCCAAAACTTGAAAAATATACTAGTTTCAAACCGTTCAAACCACATCTTATACACCGTACCGCACATATGACCGCAAAAATGAGGTGCGGTGCAGTTATAATTTTGGCTAAATAGCACCACAAAGTGCGGTGCTAAAAATGGCCCAAAACCGCACCACGGACACCCCTATTTACAACATTAAAGCCTGAGAGAAGGACAAGATTTCCTTTAAAGGCTAAATTTGAGGGAAACTAGTCAACTAGAAAAGAATTAATGTATATGTTAGTTCAGAGGACAGATTTTCTGCTGATGGAAATCTAGCTATCCTTGCTTTTTTTGCTATTAGGGTCCTCCAGGACTGAGAGTCCCACACCTTATTGTACCGTATAGACATTTTTTTTTTTTAAATGCATTGCAATACTTTTTACTCTATTTAGTGAATTTGATAGGTTTTCAAAAAGGAGGTTGTGTTTCTTATTGATATAAGTGGAAGCATGAAGGGAGATCCTCTTGAATATACAAAGAATGCATTAGTGGCATCACTCTCCAAGCTCAATCCTGAAGATAGTTTTAACATAATAGCTTTTAATGAAGAGGTATGCTTGTTCTCGTCAACAATGAAGCTGGCAACGAAGGAAGCTATTTCCAATGCTATTGACTGGGTTGGAACTAATTTGATTGGGAATGGTAGTACAAACATTTTGCTTCCCCTAAATGAGGTAAACCTAGTTTGGAACATGTTCCAAGTTACATTCAAATGTACTCTAATTATTAAGCTCATCAAGTTCACATTTTTTCGTTAATTGAGATTTCATCCAATTTTGAACTACATAACTTGTTGCTTGAAATATATATATATAAAGAGAGAGAGAGAGAGAGAGAGAGGAAAGTCAAACAATCTACCAATTGACTTCTGTTTAAACCTTGCTTACTTCATGATCCATCCTATATGAAAAATCATATGTTACAAAACAAGTAGATGATTAGTGCAGCTCTTATTTATTTATTTACTATATTGGTCCACCTAGCTGCATATATGTCTAGAAGAATCTGTAAGAGGTGTTTCGCTACAACCACATACATAGCCTCTTGTCATCTTTTAGTTGTTAACACTTTGTACATCTCATACATGAATGGAACAGCTATGTTGTAAATAGATTGTATAATAACAACTATTAAGAACACTTGTCTTTAAAGCAAGAAGTTCTCCAGAAGTTTGATGGCTTAGATGATATGAATACCTCTGCAATTTTATTACTACTTATTTGTGGCATACTTCACATAAAATTTTTAATTAACCGCTCTTGCCTTTCTTTGTAGATGGAAATTTGATACAAAATTTTCACTGTGATCTGCTTTATTTAGGCAATGAAGTTGTTGGCCAAGACGATTGATTCAATTCCTCTCATTTTCCTCGTTACTGATGGGGCTGTTGAAGATGAAAAGCAGATTTGTAATAATATGATAGACTATCTCAAAAGCGAGCAATCAATTTGTCCGCGCATTAGTACTTTTGGCATAGGTGAGCTTTTTGGTTTTGGAGTCTCACTTCTTGTCAACTAACTCTTTCTATCTTGATGTTTTTGGTTCAATGATCTATCTTTGCCAGCATTATAAATCATTTCAACTGCAAATCACCAAGTCCAAAACCACATCATCTGTCTGCAAATCCATTTCTTCTTGCTATGAATTTCCTGTTGTTCTATGTAATCTACTTAATTCGTTTCCATTCCCAGCTGTTTGGAATTGCCTTGTCTACACTCTACACTAAATCTTAGGCAATATGTTTGCACTCTCTGACAATATGCTACTGGTCCTTCGGTCTCTGCAACACCTTTAACTTGATCTTTCTGCATTGGTGCAATGCATTGTTTTTCTTCACTGTGCATAGTAAAACCAATTTAGCTGATCTCTCATCCAGTTCCCTATGATGCTGCCACATATCCATTAATTTGTATAATAGCATTCCATGAATTCCTTTTGCTGTTTACTAATCCAAGTTTATTTATGTGATGCACCATGCGTTTTTTTTTTTTTTTTTTTGAATATTGTCAATTAAGTTATTGAATGGAATAACTTTCCAGGTTCATATTGTAACCATTACTTCTTGCAAAAGTTAGCACACATTGGAAGGGGTCACTATGATGCTGCATATGATGCAGGTAAGTTTTCTTCTTTATCAGTAGTACGATAATTTTTTTTTTTTAATAATAATAAAATGAGTTTTAGCAGCATTGCAAATTTATTTATTTATTTAATTTTTAAAGAATATTATTTGCTATACTTTTCCCTAGAAGTGTGATTCTCTACTCCTGAAATACACTAGCAACTATATTGTTAAAAAAACCTAAAACTACCTGGTCATTTATCAATAATGTAGCTGGCATTTTAGGGAAGACATAAATTTCCCCCCTTGTTCTGAATATATCAGTTTTTGTAATTTAAGAATTGTATGGATATATTTTACAATCTTATGTTACTTTTTTCTTTTTCTAGATGCAATTAACTTTCGAATGCAAAGATTATTTGCTAGTGCTTCATCTGTCATTCTTGCCAATATAAAGATGGACACATTGGTAGATCTTGATTCACTTGAGGTACGCTTGTCCTAGCTGGAAATCTTTGTTCATGCTCATCCTGGGTTGAACTATTCAGCTTGTCTTTTGAGGATTCAAAATATCATGTGTCTATTTTACTTATAGATCATGTATATTATTGTTACTAGGAGGGAATCTTCATATAATTGTCTACTTGGAGATCTTTGACTGCAAAGTGACCTACAATAATCCTTCCTATATCTCATTGCAGTTATTTCCGTCTCATATACCAGACCTTTCTTCTCGAAGTCCATTGATTGTATCAGGAAGATATGATGGAGGTTTTCCAGACACAGTCAAAATTAGTGGTACCTTGGCAGATATGAACAATTTTGTAATAGAACTGAAGGTGCAAAGAGCTAAGGATGTTCCACTTGAAAGAGTAATGTTTTAACCTTTTGCATGCATTATAATTATTGACATTGCCTCTTTTATGAGAGACAAGTTAATTTTAATTCATAGTTGAGTTCGCTCAATCATAGTTAATAGCTGATGATAACTAGAAAAGCAAAATAAAGAAGTAAAATATTTTCTTATAAATTTGTTACTTAAAGCAAGGTGAAATTTGACCTTCTCAAGAAGATATATCCACTTTCCAAATTTTAGGTTCCGTAGTGAAGCTGATCAATTTTGTGAAGTCTTTATTCTCTGATTGTATTCTTATTCCTTTGTTGAGTTTTGCATTGGGAAGAAATTTATATATGTTTTCCGCAAATAAAGTTGCATCTTCAAACTATTTTATTGTGATGATCTGCCCTAAAATCAGATATATAATTCCCTATGATGTTTGCTTCCCTCCACACAAGGTGTTTCTAACATTCCTCAAGCTAGATTTTACTATTAGGCTTAGAGAAGCTTAGACATCCAATAAAAAATCATGTCATTCACCTAGTTTCTAAAGTAGTTCTAAATTATGGACTTGTTATTGATTTGTCATTGCTTAAATTTAAGTCTATAACACACATCCTCTGAATGAAGAGTAATGTAAAGTTGACGAGGTGCATTACCACCATTAATGTACCTATTCGTATTTCCAGCTACAACTGCATTTTCTTCTCTAAGTATTGTTAATGTCAGCAGGTACTTGCAAGGAGACATATTGATATGCTCACAGCTCAAGCATGGTTGTTAGGAACTAAAGAACTGGAAGAGAAGGTTTGTTGTTCATGGAATTTGTTACATATTGGATTAATCATAATAAAATAACACAGTTACATTCTATTTATGAATGAACATTTAGAGCAATCAAATATGAACATTCTATTTATGAATGAACATTCAGCTTTAAATATGACAGTAATCTACAAAAAATCCAGAAAAAGAAAAGATATTAGCGTTGTTAGGGAGGCAGGGAAATGTTTGAGAGAGGAGAAAGTTTGTTTAAGAATTAAGACAAACTTCCAGTGGCAAGGTGTGATGATTATAGACTTGCTGAAGTTCAAAGTCCCACCTAAGAAGTTGCATCAGCCTTGGTTTGATCATTTCAACCATACGAAAAACTTACCTCAGATCTGCCATACCTTCCTGACTACTGGATGTTATGGCAGTCTTGGTATATACAAGTGCCAATAATATAAAAAGGGATATTTGTTCTTTTTCTTTATGTAATCCTAATTTACATATTTGTTTTAAAGTCCATAATTCCTAGCTGTTTGTTTTAGGTTGCCAAAATAAGCATACAAACTGGGGTTCCATGTGAGTATACCCGCATGATTTTGGTTCAAACTGATAAAGGGACGAAAGCACCTGATCCTGTTTTGTTGCAAGAGGTATGTGTTTCCCTGGTTTATATCACTAGTTGCTCCTGCATGTAAGTTTTCAGCCAAGTTCTAACATACCCTGAGTTGCTTGTCTTGATTCTGTCGTTCTTCTAATATGGGGAAAAGATGTATAATAGAAGCATTCATAAATTATTATTCAAATTATTTCCTAATTTCATCCGACTTTACTATCAAGCTCGCATAACTGTAAATTGCCTATATATTATTATTTTTCCTATACGATCCATTAAATAAAAACACAGTTTGATTTGTTCACATGCATTAGTTTTTTATGCTCTTGAAGTTTTCTATTGTAGTTTTATGTGGATTGTCCTATTTGGAATGTCACATTTCTGATAGAGCAAACCATAAGAACATGAAGGTATGAATTTGGAGAAGTTGAGGATGTCAATCATGTTTTATGAAAATAGAAAAACAATTCAGATGAATCACTTCAGAAAGTAAATCCAAATTGATGAAAGTTTCTGTGGAATAATTAGTATTACATGAGAATTTATATGTACACTAATGTTCTTTTGCGGCTTTGACTATTTCATATGAAGACATTACTCCACAAGAAATTTATTTATATTATGGTAAGCATGCACAATTACTGATTTCCTTAAATTCCACTAAAACAGGTATACAAGAAACTAAAACTGCAAAAGAAGGTGGAGTCGGAGGGCCCGAAGAACATATTCTTGGGAAAATTAGGCGTTGGTTTTGGTAACTTGACTGCAACAGCACAGAATCTTCCACCAGGATTTGAAAAAGCAAAGTCATCTGATCCTGCAGATCTGTTGGTTAAGGCTGCTTCCAACTGTTGTAGCCAACTAGCTGATCGTTTTTGTTGCATGTGTTGCATCCAGTCTTGTTCATATGTGAATAACCAATGTGCAGTTGTTTTAACCCAACTCTGCGCTGCCCTTGCCTGTGTTGAGTGTATCAATTGCTGTTATGAGCTCTGTTCATGTTTCTAATAAACAATGTAAAGGTAGTCAAAGAAAAAAGTACAAGAAGTTCCTGTGTATTGCTCTTTACAAAAAATATATACATATGTACATAGGCTTTGTGTGTGAAAATATACCAAGCTAGCAGCAGCATTGTCATTGAATGGTCAATTGATTTTTTTATTTGTTTTCCATTTTTTGTTGTCACTGTGTTTCTGACTGGACTCATATTTCATCAACCCAAAATTTTTAGGGAAATCTATTTTGTGCCCTTGATTTCAGAACCTATGACGACTAACAATGATCAATGAATGTTGTTCTTGTTAGAAGTATTTGGTGTAATGATTAAATCTATTATATTCTAATAATTTAACCTTTGGGGACAATTTGTAATTTAATATGATATTAGAGCAGGAGGTTCTAAGTTCGATCCTTGTCTCCTCCACTTTACCTCATTTAAAATCTCATGTATTGGGTCTGACCTATTAAAAAGAAGTTTGAGCTAACACGTGAGGGGGAGCGTTAGAAGTATATGGTTAAATGATTAAATTTATTGTACCCTAATAATTTAACATTTTGAGATAATTAGTAATTTAACAGTTCCACCAGTGTCGAAGTATAGCATCATTTGTGTGAAATGTTGTTTCTGTATGCCAAGGCCTAGCCCAGTGGCCATAGTTCATAATTTTCCTTGAGAAGAGCGAAAGAAATCCATGGCTCAGAGTTTGGGCTCATTTCATGACAAAATATATATGTTATGAGAATCAAACTTTTTATTTTTTGTTGATAAATTGATAGTTACACAACAGAGGATGAAGATTTGAATATTTGATGTCTTGATAGAAAGGATAATAAATGTACACTTTTAAGTCTAATTTTTTTATCCCCTTTGTGATAAATTACCAAAAGAAAATAAACAGCTATATGTCTATGGTCCTGTTATATTTTTTTTTTTGAAATATAATTTATATTCTTAATAGGGCTAATTAGATGTACACTTTTTTGTTTGTTGGTAATTCGATAGTTGGGGGGATTTATATCCTGAAAGTCTTTATTGGAAATACGAGTAAGTGTCAGTTGAGTTACAAGTCTCTTAACTTACATTTTCAAGTCAAATTTTTTTTTTATCCTTTCTTTTTGATAAATTAGCAAAAGAAAACAAGTTAATATAAGTTAATAAATGTGCGTGCATTTGTTTGCAGCTGGTAATTATCAAGGTTTTGACTTTGATAATTAAAAAGAAAAAAGGCAATCAACTTATATTATGTGCCTGATAATTTCCATATGTTTTACTATTTTAAAGAACTTCGGGAACTCTTTGAAATGTCTTCACTATCGTACTGACTTAGGGTCTGTTTGGATTGAGGAGGAAGGGAGGGGGAGTAGAGTAAAGTTAGCTGAAAATATACTAATGTTAGACCAATTCTACTCTACTCACCCCAATCCAAAGGGACCATTAGAGTGAGTCTTGGTATCCTTTATATCATTTGATTAACTGCTATCAAAATCATAAAACTTTTGGCCATTGGGCGTAAGTGGATGCGATAATCTAAGAAAGAAAAAGAAATGCTTAGGACGTTTCAAACATCAACCAATAATAATTATGGTGAGAGTCTTATTTTAATTAAAGGATAAAAATAGTTGAGGCTCATTCAAATAGAAAAACTATACTGATTGTGCATGGGGTAATAAAATATGAAAGGGAACTCCTTAAGCCATAATGTCGTTTCTGTTATAGATAGAGCATCAACAGCTAAAACATGAGCTGCTAATATGAAATTCTTAGCAACAAAATGAAAAGAATATTCCTGAAAAGCCTTACTTCTTATTTTTTATTTTTAACTAGTTGCAGACTCACGAGATGTGTGGAAATAAATAATTATTTTGTATTGTAATATAATGTTTAATTTTTTCTCTAAATTTTTTTGAAGATATTTTGCTCTCCCTAAAAATTAAACAATTTCTATTTAGTCCAACTTCTGTCCAATTTGGTCTACTCGCTCCAATTCGGTCCACTCAATCAATTTCGGTCCCTCTTTAGTTAATTTTAGACTAATTGCGCCTTAAAGTGATTCTTTTTGTAGGATTTCTTTTCAAGTTTAGCTCAAAAATTCTTTTTTTTTTCCTTAATTTTTGGGTTGAAAAGTATGAAATTTTATTATATTTATTCTAAACTCTTTAGTTTTGAGTTAAAAAATACAAAGAAAATATTAAAATAGACATTAGAAATTAGAAATATGAGCCCTAAAAATGCAATAAAAATGATAAATATTCAAAAGTCTTATTTGGTCCACATTGGTTCTATTAGGTCCATTATGTCCTAATCGGTCCAATTTGGTCCTATGCAGTCTATTCGGTCCTATTTAGTCCATTCGGTCCACTTCAGTACACTTCAGTCTTCTTCGGTCCACTTCGGTCCACTTCGGTCCTATTCAGTCCATTCTGTTTGCTTTAGTCCTATTTGGTCTATTCTGTATACTTTGGTTCTATTTAGTCTTATTCAGTCCATTCTGTCCACTTTGATCTACTTCAGTCTAATTCAGGCCATTCGGTCCACTTTGGTCCCATTCAGCCTATTTTTTCCACTTTGGTTCTATTCAGTCTATTCTGTCCACTTTGGTCATTTTCAGTCTACATTGGTCCAATTCGGTCCACTTTGGTCTAATCTGTCCACTTCGGTTCTATTCGATCATATTTAGTCCCATTTGATCCATTCTGTCCACTTCGGTTCATTCGTTCTCTTTAGGTCCTATTTGTCCACCTTGTTCCTATTCGGTCCTATTCTGTCCATTTGGTCCACTTTGTTCCATTTAGAACAATTCGCTTATATGGAGTTGAAATAAAATTAGTATTTATATATATAAAAAAATTTAAGCTATAATTGGTTTTTGTACACTCAATTTAGGAAAAAAAAAACGTTTGAGCAGAAGAAGCCTGTATATTCTTACCAACTAATGCCAAGGACACAAAAAAATTAACTAGTTTTTCCACAACTATTGACTTGCTAAGTTGTGATTAGAGTAACGTCACCTTCACAAAAACTTATTATTAACACTACTTTTAATAGCACTAATCACTCCAACACCATGCTACTTCAACAAATGTGAAAAAAATTGTGCCTTTAGATTTATTGATTCTTACCTTGGCCTCTGCATCACTTCCCAATCCCCATAACAGTTCGCCAGTGCTAATGTTAAAAGGCCACAGAATAGCATATTATATGAGCACCTGCGGGCATTCAATACCCATGATATGTATAACATACTGAAAAACTACTATTATTTCAACAAAAATGGAGAACCTTTTGCTCTTCATCATGCAACAATAAGTCCAGGGAAGCGAATATCATGACAGTTTCCTACTCGAACATCACCAAATTCTCCATATAATGCTGCAAGTTCAGGGAAGGTGCTTCTGAAGGCAAGTGAAATGGGGGGCTGGTTTGCATCATTTGTATATGTTACACAATTAATCTCATGATGATGAGGCCATCGTTTGGAGACCTATTGGTTACCCATGGTAAATTAATAATCTGCAAATCAAGAAAACGGAAGGAGTACCTGGTTGTTCTGCAAAATATGGGGGCCTATTGGTTACCCATGACCATGAGTATTACATGGCTTGCCTTTGAGTCTTTGACATACTTTTTAGCTAGAAGCTCACCATGACTGTTACATGTGGAATAAATTTGAAAGTGAGGAATTTCAGTCAAACCAAGTGGATGCAACATTTTAGCCTTTAAAAAAAAGAAAAAAAAAATGGAATTTTTGTTCTAATGTTCTAATGTTCTAATGTTCTAATGTTAGTTGTTGTAAAATGCTTCAAAGTGAGGGTCATTGGCAAATATTGACACAATCCTTCTCATTTTTTAGATTGCAAATTAGACATTTGCGTTTGACATTGGCTTAAAAAACCAGTTTTTTTTTTACTATTTAGCTTATTTTTGTTACTATTCATAAGTCATACTGTACTATTTCAGTTACCTTTTAATTTTATCTACAATACTTTCAGTAAAAAGTTTTCAGTTTCAACTAAATAAACTGTTCCCAAACGGATTCTTAGATTTGAATAAAAATCTTCTGTACCATTTTCTTTATACTACTCTGTATACCACCAATAAAATTCTGTCGTGTGTCCATTAATCTCTAAATTTATGCTTTTAATTTCTTTTACCTAAAATAAAGAATAGCAGAAAAAAAAAAAAAAACAGAATGCTTTTTTTCCCACGAAGGCCACCACCATCAACCTCCGCCTCCGGCACCGACTAAGACTACCACCACAACCTCACCAGCACCACAAACTACTCCTGAAGGCTTATATCTTTGTTGAATGTTCCCAATGCACGCCCATTACCTTGCAAAACCCCTTCATCTACCCATTGCATCTTCCTCTTAAGCAAACAAAAATCATTTCCCTACAAACCCCGAAAACAAAATCGTCCCAACAATGCGACGAATCAATCCCAAAGATTCAAATCTTGTCAACGACATTGAGGTTTTGTTGGATTACAAAGTTTGTGTTATTTTTGAATAGATTTATTATTCGGCCTTCTTCGTTTTTGGTGCCGGTGAGGTTATGGTGGTGGTATTTGTCAGTGCCGGTTGTGGAGGTCGATGATAATAACGGTGGTGGCCTGGTGGGGAAAAGAAGCGTTTTATTTTGTTTTTTGTTTTTTTTTTTTTCCTGCTATTCTTTATTTTAGATAAGAGAAATTAAAAGCATAAATTTAGGAATTAATGGACACATGATAGAATGTTATTGGTGGTACATTGATAGAATGATGCAGAGAAAATGCTATAGAAGACTTTTTTTGAAAGATTTTCAACCTATGCTGTTCGCTTCTAATGATAGCTTTTTATCATCAGATTAAGACATCAATCAGTTTTTAGTATAGGCGGGGATTTGAACCCCAAATCTCTTATTCAACTATAAAAAACTTTACTAGTTGAACTAACTGGAACCCAAGATATAAAAGATTTTTATTCTTAACGAAAACAATCTTTGAAATGGAATTCAAAACCTCCGAATATTGGTAATGCGATTGCAAATCATCTATACTACTATTTAAGGGGATTCCTCTGTTTGGACATCTTTTTTTGTTCCAAAATACCCCCTTGCATCAAACTTATTACATTTTAAAATAATAGGGTCAATTTAGTACATTAATGTTACTCAACTTCCTAATACACGTTCTCATTACTTTGCACTCCACACCCTTCATTTAGTTTTTCAATTTTTTTCCACCTCTTTTTCCGTTCCTTCCCATACACACTCATTTCTCTCGATTGCAAAACTGCACACTTCAAACTTCTCCCCACAAAAGTTAACTGATAATTGCAGTGTGGAACCTGTTATGAGATTCAAGTTTGCGAAGTCCAAACCTTAGAATCATGGATTACCCCATCTAAACGGTAAGATATTTTTACTGGGATTTTATGAATGCTGATTTAGTGTGCCATTTGTTTGTTTGTTTTTATTTTTTATTGAGTTTATAATATAGGGTTTTGCTTTGATGGAATTTTTTCTTGGATTTTCACATTGACCTTCGTTGAGCATGTAAATCTTGATTTTTTTCTTCTTCAAGTTTTACTTATTCGTTTTTACAAATGATGATGACCTTGCCAGACCTCTTCTTTTCTTTTCATGTGCGCAAATGTTAATTATTATTCGGGTGTTCCTCCATTTGCTTCAATTTGATTTGAAGTGGCAAAATATAATTCAATTACTACAAAGGGCGGCATAAGGATTAAAAAAAAAAAGACTAAAGAACTACAGTTTGTAAGAAAGATAATGGGTATAAAGGAAGGGGAAACTAACAATAACCCCATTTAGAACTTAGATAAACACCCCATTGTTAAAATGGAATTAATGATGATAAAATTAATCTATAGATATCGCAAATGTTTTACAGAAAACATTGTGATGTACACACACATACAAAAGAGACATTATTCATATTGAAAATGCTTGAACTAGAAAAAGATCGAGAACACATTAAATAACGAAGGAGTTCTTTTGTAAGTGACACAATGACAGAAGGCATTCTATTGTCCTAGCTGAGGGAGCTACCTATTTTCCTGGTTGGAGTCTTATATACAGGCAGTAATGTTGTCTCCATTGACCACCACACTTCACATTTTGATGCCTTTGGCCCTAGCTTTCGATTATTTCCTAGATTTCATCCTAGAGAACTGAAAACAAAGTGGCACTATATAGTCAGTATCCAACTCTTTCAACTACTCCCATCAGGAAGTGGATTATATAATTTACATGCTTTTTAATACTGTTATTAAAGAAAGCGAAAAAATTAGAAAACCCATTCATATTGGAACCATGGACAGTAATTCAAAAACTTTATACTTCAAAAACTTTCTTTTGCAGTTTCAAGATGGAAGAATCCTTTCTAAAAAAATAAAAAAAAATTTAAATTTTCTTGAGAAATTTCAAGCCTAAAAAATGGCATTCTTAGTACATCTTTTTTCTTCTAATCTAATTTTGATATTTGGATTGCCAATTATGTTGCCCTTATATGTTATTTGAAGTGACTTACGTGATTATACATTTATTTTTTATTATCTTTTATAGGATTAAAGCAATTTTGATTTTATTGGTGCCCTTCAGACTTCACTGTGAAGTTTAGAAAAATTAATGGATTTGAGACTTTTTATGTCATTATGTTGTGTCAAATTTCTTTACTCTAATTGTGACTTGAAATGTGTGAAGATCATTAGTATGATAGAATAATTTACCAAAAAAAAAATCCAATAGTAGAGAAGACCGATTATACAGAAAAATCAACAATTTAAACTTCATTCCCCCCTTCCCTGACTATTTTTTTTGTGAATATTTATCTTTCAAGTGGTTTATTTTTTAAAATGGAATTAACCCCTTGAGATCTGAACGGGTCATTTCTAAAAATTCAATGATTGAATTGTGTGTAAGGGCCTATCTCACTTATACATGATTATTTAGCAAAAAAAGTATGTGGGTATTACTTAACTTTATTCAAAGTTGAGTTTAATCTTTGTGCGATTAGGGTCAAGGGCTTATTGTATGTGTAACAATGTTGTATGTTGATATGAAAAATATAGCATTTTCATTGTTGTTCAACATTGTCTAATAGTTTCTTCTTCTTCTTTTTTCCCATAATAGATTTAAACAATAATTCACTAAAAAGGAGCACAACTAAGTAAATGAAAGCTAAAAGATTTTAATAATCGTTCAATTTATTATTGGGGTGTACCTCTCCATTGTTGCCTTGGAAGGAGAAGCAATTTTTTTATTTATTTTATGGATCATATTATATTTGAGAAGATGTCTAATAGAATGTCGTCTTTATTTAGTGCATATGGAATGAGAGAAATGATAGGAAACAGGGACAACAACAATATTGAAACATATGAAAATTTTTCCTATTTTCTGGAAAATCGTGGTCCTAATGGAAGCCTTAAAGTCTAAGAAAGGAAAATGGATTGGTGTTTCATTTCAATGTAAGAATTTGAAGAGGTTGCAATATGTTCATGAGCCATCAAAGTTGGAAAGTGCATAGGAAGACTACTGCCATATTGTTATCTTTGAGGGTTCTCCCTATCAAGGTCATGAGACGAAATAGTATTTTAGTTATGACAATTAGCAAAGACGTAGCCAATCCAACTTAGGAGCAAACTAGACCAAGATGGCAAGATAAGGTGGTGCTGAAACCCTTTGAGAAAATATGGAAGAATAACCTATCAAGCTTTTTCGTGCCCCTTCCAATCTAATGGGGGAATAGAGGGAATTGGAAAAAACAATCTTCTTTAATCTTTACTCTATATGCTTTTTTTTTTTTTTTTTTTGTGGGGGGGGGGGGTGGACTTAGGTTCCATGTAAAGTATTTATTCCCCAGGCATATTTTTAAGGGAATTGAGGTCCAACCGCTTAAATTGATATTATTTAACTTAAGGCCACTTTTCAATTGGATGAGAGCAATAAGGAGTTTTTCTTCTTCCTTTTTGGATTGTTTAATTTTGTCTAATTTGAAATAATTATATTACCAAATTGAAATTGATTTAATAATTAGACTAGCCTTAGAGCACACGTGTGAGTGTGTGCTTAGAGGCTCTTCCAATTATCATTATTTTTTCCTAAAGGTTAATGATTTACATTCATCATAATTCGGAATTTCTATATTTTCCAATTACAAAAATACCCAAGGGTGTGATGAGATTTATGCATTTGTGGGAGAAATAATTTTTTCGCATAATTCTCATCACATTCTAGGTATTTTTGTGATTGGAAAATGTAAAAATTCCAAATTATAATAAATGTAAATCATTAGCTTTTAAGAAAAAAATAAAATAAAAGGGTCTCTGAGTACGTGCGTGATAAATATTAATAACTCCAGCCATACAAAACTTGAGGATAGTATTGTAAAAATACCTAGAGATGTGATGAAAAAATTATTTCACCCACAAACACATAATACTCATCATAGGTATTTTATGATTAGAAAATGTAGTAATTTCTTAAAAAAATAGAGAGCCTCTAAGAAGTGTGTGATAATTACAAAATACTAGCCTCTGAGCACGCACGTGATGAGCGCGTGCTAAGAGGCTTCTCTATTTTTTTGGTAAATGTTAATATTTTGCATCCATTATAATTTGATATTACTACATTTTCCAATCACAAAAATACCTAGGGGTGTGACAAGTGTTATGCGTTTTGGATGAAATAAAATTTTCATCACACCCCTAGTTATTTTTGTGATTAAAAAATGTAGTAATCCCATATTATAATGAATGAAAATTATTAACATTTACCAAAAAAATTGAAGAGCCTATCGTATTCACTTGCAAGTTTTCAACTAACGGGGACAAAGATGTAAACTAAAACTCCTATACTTTAAGACCCATAAACTCACGTATACTTTGACAGTTTCTATCTCAATTTCTATCTCTCATTATTCTTCAGATTGAAGACATTCAGTTTAGCTCTACATCCTATTCTTTAAGATAATAATTAGTATTTATCTTACATAATTATAGAATTTTCAAAAAATATTTATAGATTAATACATATTACTCTTAAATATAGTCACTCTAAGATTTGAATGTGATCTAATAGTATTTTAGAACATAACAATTCGATAAGTTTTCTCTTTTTAAGAAAAATAAAATAAATAAAAAGTTGAGTTTGAAATGAGTTTGGATTCATTAATAAATAAATTTGAAACATATTTAAGATTAAATTGTAATTGTTTTAATATAATTTGGAATGAGATTGACATTTATATATATTTTTTAAAAAAAATTCAAATTTAAAATAGGGTAAATTACAATTTACCCACCTGTAATCTGGTCGAAATTCAAGTTACCTACCTGTAGTTGGAAATTTGACACTTTACTCACCTAAGGTTATCTTTATCCTTTTTTTTTTTTTTTTGTATGGTACTTTACTTTCAAGAAATTAAGTACTAGGTAAATTTATTTTTCTTTCACTTTTTTTTTCTTTTGTAAATTTTTATATTATTAAGTGAATTATAAATATTTAATATAGTGATTAGTATTTAGCCTACATAATTATAGAATCTTCAACAAATATTTATAGATTAATACATATTATTCTTAAATATAGTCAGTGTAAGATTTTAATGTGATCTAATAGCATTTTAGAACTTAACAATTCGATAAGTTATCTCTTTTAGAGAAAAATAAAATAAACAAAAAGTTGAGTTTGAAATGAGTTTGGATTCATTAATAAATATATGTGACACAAATTTGAGATTAAATTGCTAAAATTTAATATAATTTGGAATGAGATTGAGATTTTTTTTTTTTAATAAATTCAAATTTAAAATATGGTAAATTACAATTTACTCACCTGTGGTTTGGTTGAAATTTAATTTGCCTACTTGTGGTATGAAATTTGATACTTTATCCACCTAAGGTTATCTTTTTCTTCTTCTTCTTCTTCTTCTTTTTTTTTTTTTTTTTTTTTTTTGGTACTTTACTTTTAAGAAATCAAGCATTGTGTAATTTTTTTTTTCATTTTTTTTTGTAAATTTTATATTATTAAGTGGATTATAAATATTTAAGATAGTAATTAATATTTAGCCTACATAATTTTAGAATCTTCAACAAATATTTATAGATTAATACATATTATTCTTAAATATAGTCACTTTAAAATTTGAATGTGATCTAATAGTATTTTAGAACTTCACAATTCGATAAGTTATCTCTTTTTACGAAAAATAAAATAAATAAAAAGTTGAGTTTGAAATGAGTTTGGATTCACTAATAAATATATGTGAAACAAATTTGAGATTAAATCGCTAAAATTTAATATAATTTGGAATGAGATTGAGATTTATATATATTGTAGGGTCCCCGATTTGTGGCTCAAGCCCAAAGCGTATGGAATCTCGGCCCAATGAGCCCAATACAATAAATTTGTAGAGAGTGGGTCAAAGAACTAAACCCTAACGATTTGAACAACGGCTAATATAGAATTAAATGATAATCAAATGCAAACAAGATGTATTAATATCAATGAACTTTCAGTCTGAGGAGATTATAATTGTATATAGATCACAGTTGAATACGGAAGCACATTAGATTACTACAGTGTTCTCTTTCTCTTTTTCTCTGATCCTCTTTCCATGAAGAGTCTTTCACCTTATATATCCTCTTTTGAATCATCTTCACCCTCTACTTGTTGATCATCCGAACCTCTACTTGAGTATTTGTCCTATCAGATACCCTCTCTAATTCTCTGTGAGTTGCGGTAGCCAAGGTAGCACTGTTCAGAGGTCTTCTCTACATAAATGCGGCCAAAAAAGTAGCTGCAGTGCATTTAATGCGGTGGTGTCAGCCTTCTCTTAGATATTTTTAGGTTTCCTTCCTTCTCATATGTTCATGAGGCATATCCTTGTCATTGAAGCTTTCTGGAAGGTCACTTTAATTGCTGGATTACATACTTTGAACCATATTCATTAAATCCGAGGAGGATGTACTCCTCGGACAACCTTTCATTTGCTCTCTACTTATGGGACCTGGTCTGGGAATACCTAATAATTATTTGCTTCTCCTCGAACCCATTTATATCCTCGAATAAAACCCAAGGCCCAATATACGATCTTGGGCCCTTGCCCTTACATATATATATATATAGATATTTTATAAATTCAAATTTAAAATAGGATAAATTACAATTTACCCACCTGTGATTTAGTTGAAATTTAAGCTACTTACCTGTAGTTTGAAATTTGACAATTTACTCACCTGTGGTTATCTTTATCTTTTTTTTTTTTTTTTTTTTGGTATAATATTTTACTTTCAAGAAATCAAGTACTAGGTAATTTTTTTTTTTACTTTTTTTTTCTTTTGTAAATTTTATATTATTAGTTGAATTATAAATATTTAAGTTAGTTATTAGTAATTAGCCTACATAATTATAGAATCTTCAACAAATATTTATAGATTAATACATATTACTCTTAAATATTGATGATTCCTTGGATATCAGTGGGTTGACAAGACTCGAGCGATGATCTTTGGGCTATCTCCTGTAATACAAAGAACACTGAATCAGAGGGGACCGGTGGTGACCGGCCAAAATTCCTCCGATGATGAAGTTAGTTACTTTTGAACTCTGTAAGGAATAAGTATTTTCTCCAAAATAAAAAAATGTCTGAATCCCCTTACCCTTCATCGAAGAAGCCTTATATAGTGTGTGTGTGGAACGGTTATCTGTTTAGTAACCGTTCCCAATATCGAGGAGTCCAGAGAATTGGGGTAACTTCCATAACCGCTGTGGAAGTTACCAAGGTCGGACGGGCCGATGGACTCGTCCATCCTTAGTAGGGATGGACGAGTACTCCAAGACGAGCTCGTCCACTTTTAGTGGAAGATGGACGAGACCATTTTGGAAGGCTCGTCCTTCGTAAATGATAAGTAGATCTCTTGAAGTATTCCTCGTCCATATATGGACGAGGTTTGCCAGTACGCTTGCAATTTTCTCCGCCTATTGTAGCTTCTTTCGTTGGACGAGACATATGGACGAGTTATGGACTTGGATTATTCGTGACACCATCAGTTGCCCCCTCGTCCATGTGAGTCGTCCAAATGGTCGAACGTCCTTGGACATATATAATTGGTTAATAATTACTGCACCATGTGTCATTTTTTTATTGGCGACTGATTCCATCGATTTATTTTTTCGAGGTAGACGCCACGTGTCGCTTGCGTATTGGTTGGGTCGTTTCGATTACCCAGGTCAGCACCCTATAAATAGTGGAATGCCTCCCTTAACCCTCCTCATTCCAGAAATTTTCTTCCTTGACATCCATCGTCTAGAGCCTCGTATAGGAGTTCCTCTTCGTCTAGAATCTTCTTCCGTCTAGAGCCAGGTACTCTTCTTCTCCTCGTCTTTAGGTTTTAAGTTTCTTGTTAGAGATGTCTGTTGCTTCCTCGTCTACTGATAGCCTTAATAAGGCTATAGACGAATACTATGAGGATACTAGTGATAGGTCTAGTTCTAGCAGCGCTAGTGACGAGAGTGGAGGAAGCACGGACGAGAATTACTCCTTTGGAGCCCCTGGGTTCCCTCTTGAGGTCGTCCAAGAACAGCTTAGGAGAGCTTCTGGCTCTCAAGCTGGTTCTCCATCCAATCCTACGGACGAGGAAGAAACCGTCTTTAGTTGCGCTGTAGGCGTCCATTCTAAGACGGATGAACAAAGGTTAAGTAGTCTTAAATCCTGGTATCAAATCCCAGACGAGTTTAACCCTAGGCTGCCCGTCCGTGGAGAGTGGTGTTGTGAACCCCGTTTTGGAATAGGCGTCTATGAATCTTACTTCTTAGGTGGCCTTAGGTTTCCTTTAAATGCCTTCGCTAGAGAGTTATTAGTCAAATTAGGTTTAGGTGTTTGTCAATTCAATCCTAATGCATGGAGATTAGTTATCTCCATGCAAATTTTGTGGAGGGAAGTTTTTGGTGGGGACCGTCCTCTTACTGTGGACGAGTTCCTTTATTGTTATAAACCATCTGCCATAAGTCGATCTGAGGGTTTTTATCAGTTTACTGCTAGGGGGAATGATTGTAGGCTGATTAAGTCCCTAGCTTCGTCTAATAGGAAGTGGAAGACGGAGTTTATTTTTGTTTCAGGCTTCTGGGCAGGGAACCCTGTGGACGTTGGCAGGGATCCCTTTCCCCCTTACACTGGGGACCTAGGGAACCTTCGTCCAGAAGGTACGTCCCTTCCCCTTGTTTATTTTTTATTCTTACTTCTATTTGGTACATTTACAATTTCTAACCTTTGTTGGTTCATTGTGTTGCAGCTGTCAAACGTCCGTCCTTGAGCAAATTTCACCGTGACCGCGTCCACAGGGCTCGTCTACATACAGACAGGAGTTTTCGTTCTCTTGTCACGCTTCGACGTCTAGCCAAGTGGGGTTTTGGTCCCGAGCCTTCAGACGAAGCTATCGCCCACGAAGTTACTGTGCGAAAAAGTAAGTTTTTAGCTAAACTTCCTTTTCTTTTTCTTTTTTATGTATACATTCCTAATTTGTTCATCTCGTCTTAGGAATGTCAACAATGAAAGAGAACAAAGGGAAGGAAATCGCAGGAGAGGGGAAACGTCCTGAGGGTCAGGCCCAGGACCGTCCTGAGGGTCAGACACGTCCAACGGTTGGGGACAAAAGAAAATTCTTGCCAAAGAACATTGACTTGGGAGGGCTCCCCAGTCGTAGAGACAAAAGGGTTAAACAAGGCTCGTCCAAGGTGGTCAAGTCCAAACCTCTTCAGTCTCAGCCTGCCGTCCAGATAGTCGATGTGGACTCGTCCACCCCTGTTCAGTCCACTCCGTCCAAGACTCCGCCCAGAACTCCTTTGGCCAAGTATACTACACCTGGCTCGTCCCAGCCTTCTACGAACATCATTGAGAACGAAGACCTGGCTTGGGAACGTTTCCAGATAGCCGTCCAGGACGAGGATATAAACATGTGCTATAACATGGGCTTGAAGGAATTTGAGCATTCAGGCGTCCATGACCTCTTCAAGGTATATCAGTATTTCTCGTCTTTGTTCAGTTAGCAACTTTTCCTCATTTAATCATTCTATGTTGCTTTGTCTATCCATAGGCCATGTCAAAGTTTATAGCAGCGTCTAGACAGGCAACAGAGCTGGACAAGACGAGAATCTTGTTGGAGACGAGGATTCAGCAGGTGAATGCTGACTGTAAAAAATGGGCTGGGGTTGCTGAAAAGGCTAAGGACGAGGTCAAAGAAAGTAACAAGTTGATTGAGGAGCTAAGGACTGATGCATTGGAGAAGGATACGCGCATTGATCACTTGCAGAAGATGAACGATGAATTGAATGCTCGTCTCTCCAAGGCAAAAGAGGACGCTGTGGCTGAGTTCAAGTCGTCCAAAGTGTATACAGACACTTTGGATCGCAATTATGCAGCTGGTTTTGAAGATTTCAGAATGGACGCTATTGAGAACTTCCCTGAAGTTGACTTTAGCGCAATCAAGCTTAACCTTGCTGCTGCCACAAGCTCTCTTCTCCAGACCGGCTCTGATGACGTCAACATGGAAGACGACGCTAGTACTCAGCTTCCTCAGGACGAGCCTGCTGTGAATGCTCCCCCTTCTTAGGACGAGACTTTTAACCTTAGTGGCCTTGTTTTCTTTTTTGTTTGGTTTTGTATTTGGTCCTTTTGTTTTTGGACCTTCTTTTTTGTAACAAGAATACATTATACTCGTCCATGGTTTTAGGACGGGTTTTTTAAGTAAACTATTTCTGTTTTTCAAACTAATCAAGGGTTTTTGGATGTAGGATGTCCACCCTTTGAATGAAGTTTTATTTTCTTTGCATGGACAAGTGATTTTATTTTCTTTTCATGGACGAATGCTGTTAAGCCATTTTAGCTCCAACTTTAGCTCGTCCATGTTGAGTATGTATTTTTCATGTAGTCTAACTCGTCTCAGCAGGTAGTATTTTTAATTAGCTTGATTCGTCTTAAGACTTGCAAACTAATTCTACATACCATCTTACTTATTTTGCCAACTTTTTCTCTCGTCCAGAGTTTGGATTGTTTCAGTTGGCTCCGCCTCGTCCAAGGGTTGGACGGGTGTGGATGTGGTTTTTCCTTGCTTTATTCAAGAAAATTTAGACGTTACATCTCTGCGTCCAGAGATTTTGTTCGTCTTGGATCTTTCAACCCTCTTGAGGATTGACTTGGATGACAATATCATGGAGAAATTTCACACAACATTTTGTACATAACATAAATATTGTTTACAGACCAGGCACATGCACACTGATGCCTTTTTATTTAATAAATACATACTTCATGACTTCGTCCATAACCATAACACAATTATAATAAGTAATAAGATCATAGTTTCAAACTCCACACACAAGCAACACCAAACATAGTAGTATCAAACACAAACAGCATCATACATAATAGTACGTTAGTAGACAGATAAGACCCAGTCTCGTCCATAGGTTTACTTTTACTGGTAGTACCTCCTCAGGTGCTCCACATTCCAAGGATGTTCCAACTTCCTCCCGTCTAGGGCCTCCAGGTAGTAGGATCCTTGCCTTTTACAGTTGATGACTCTATAGGGTCCTTCCCAGTTTGGGCCCAACTTCCCATGTGCTGGGTTCTTGGTTGACAAAGAGACCTTTCTCAGGACGAGATCTCCTATGTTGAAACGCCTAGGCTTCACCATCGCATCGTACTGCCTAGCCATGAGGTTCTTATACTTTGCTACCCTGTGTTCTGCGTTTGTCCTTACCTCGTCTATTAGATCGAGGTTCAGACGAAGCTGGTTCTCATTATCTTTGTCTTGATACATCATCACCCTGTGATTAGCCATATGTACTTCTGCAGGTATGACTGCATCGCTTCCATAGGCTAACTTGAAAGGAGTCTCCCCTGTAGGGGTCCTCACTGTGGTCCTGTACGCCCATAAAACTCCTGGTAATTCATCTGGCCATACTCCCTTTGCTCCCTCAAGCCGAGTCTTGATGATTTTCAACAAGGATCGGTTTGCAACTTCAGCCTGGCCGTTGGCTTGGGGGTGTGCAGGCGAGGAGTAATGGTTCTGGATTCCAAAGTGTAAGCAAAAGTCCTTGAAGAGTGCATTGTCAAATTGTCGTCCGTTGTCAGACACCAATACCTTCGGCACTCCAAATCTGCATACAATGTTCTTCCACACGAAGTTTTTCACATTCTGTTGTGTGATATTTGCCAACGGTTCTGCCTCCACCCATTTGGTGAAGTAATCGATGCCCACCACTAAAAACTTCATTTGCCTTATTCCCAAAGGGAAGGGACCCAGAATGTCCAGTCCCCATTGTGCGAAAGGCCACGGTGCCATCATTGGGGTGAGGTATTCCGATGGTTGCCTGGGGACGTTGCTAAATCGCTGGCATTGGTCGCAGACCTTAACGTATGCTTTAGCATCAGCTTGCATGTTCGGCCAGTAATACCCTGCACGGACGACCTTGTGGACAAGTGATCTGGCTCCTGAGTGATTGCCACATGCCCCTTCATGAACTTCTCTTAGCACGTAGTTTGCTTCGTCCGGAGCTAAGCATCTAAGGTAAGGTTGAGAGAAACCTCTCTTGTATAGCACTTCATTCATAAGGACGTATCTAGCTGATCTCACCCTCACCTTTCTGGCCTCGTCCTTCTCTTCTGGTAGTCGTCCGTCTTTCAAGTATGATATAATGGGAGTCATCCAATTTTTTCGATTATCCACCTGTTGTACTTCCTGGACATCTATACTTGGCATATATTGAACTTCATCTGACTTCTCTAATAATTCATCTGCTGAGGCTTCTTTTGCTATAGTATCAGCTTCCACGTTCTCCTCCCTTGGGATTTGAACGAAGTCAGCCTTTTCAAACCTTTTCACAAGGCGCATCACCCTACCAAGGTATTTCTTCATTCGTTCTTCCTTCGCTTCATACATTCCATTCACTTGCCCCATGATCAGTTGGGAATCCCCCATGACACATATGGACTTGGCTTCCACAGACTTGGCCAATTCTAGC
Source organism: Quercus tomentella (assembly GCA_028535165.1). Classification (NCBI taxonomy): domain Eukaryota; kingdom Viridiplantae; phylum Streptophyta; class Magnoliopsida; order Fagales; family Fagaceae; genus Quercus; species Quercus tomentella. Next base: position 81,487,337 of record JAPQVY010000068.1, read on the forward strand.
CCTTTGAGGAGGGCTTCATATTCGACTTCATTGTTAGTCGCTTGGTACTGCAGACGGACTTTATGTTTCAGTTTGTCTCCCTCTGGGGATTGCAGGACCACACCAATTCCTCCTGCATGCCGTGTAGACGAACCATCCACGTGGACGATCCATCTCTTATTGTCTTCTGTCTCATTATGACTTGGGGTAAACTCCGCAATAAAATCTGCTAGGGCTTGAGCTTTTAAGGCATGCCTTGGTTGATACCTGATATCGAACTCACTTAGCTCCACAGCCCACTGGATTAATCGTCCTGCAGCTTCCAGTCTATTCATTGCCTTCTTGAGCGGATGATCTGTCATAACATTAATAACATGTGCTTGGAAATAATGCCTCAGCTTCCTTGAAGCGGTGATTAGTGCGAAGGCCAATTTCTCCATTTGTGGATACCGTCCTTCCGCTCCTTTTAATGCCTTGCTTGTATAGTATACAGGTCTTTGCACTTTATCTTCCTCTCTTATCAATGCTGAGCTCACGGCGTGTGGGGTTACCGCTAAGTATAAATATAATTCTTCTCCTTCCACTGATGGACTCAGCAGCGGTGCCATAGTAAGGTATTCCTTCAAATCTTCGAAAGCTTTCTGACACTCGTCGGTCCATTCGAATGCTTTTTTGAGAACCTTAAAAAATGGCAAACATTTATCAGTAGCTTTAGAGACAAACCTGTTAAGCGCAGCGACTCGTCCAGTGAGGGATTGGATTTCCTTGGTATTTTGCGGTGGCTTCATGTCCAATATTGCTTGAATTTTATCTGGATTCGCTTCAATTCCCCTGTGGGATACCATAAAGCCAAGGAATTTCCCTGATGATACTCCAAAGGCACATTTGTTAGGATTCAGCTTCATGCGATACTGCCTCAATGTTTCAAATGTCTCCTGCAGGTCGTCTAGATGCCTTCCTTCGTCCTGACTTTTTACCAGCATGTCATCTACATAGACTTCCACATTCCGCCCAATCTGCGGACGAAACATGTGGTTGACCAACCTCTGATATGTCGCCCCTGCGTTCTTTAAACCAAACGGCATCACCTTATAACAGAATAAGCCTTGACTGGTGACAAAAGATGTCTTCTCTTGGTCAGCCTCGTCCATTCTTATCTGATTGTATCCTGAAAAGGCATCCATGAAGCTAAGCAACTTGTGGCCTGCAGTTGAATCTACTAACTGGTCAATGCGCGGTAGCGGATAACTATCCTTGGGGCAAGCCTTGTTCAGATCGGTGAAGTCCACGTACATTCTCCACTTGCCATTGGCTTTTTTGACCATTACTACATTGGCCAACCAATCCGGGTAGTACACTTCCCGAATGAACTTTGCTACCATCAGCTTTTGGACCTCGTCCTTGACTGCAGTATCTCTCTCAGGGGCAAACACCCTCTTCTTTTGCCGCACAGGTTTGGAGGAAGGACATACATTCAAACGGTGGGTAATGACACTAGGGTCTATACCCGGCATATCCTCGTGACTCCACGCAAACACATCAATGTTTTTCTTCAAAAATTGGACGAGGTCCTTTTTAATATTCTCTTCTAAATCTGCTCCAACCCTGGTACACCTCTCAGGGTTATCTTCATCCAAGGAAATATCTTCCAATGCTTCAGTAGGCTCTGCTACAACCTTCTTTTCTTCAATATTCATTGCTTGAACTTGTTCATCCATGGCCAGCATGGCCAAGTAACATTCTCTTGCCGCCAGTTGGTCACCTTGTACCTGTCCAACCCCGTGTTCCGTTGGAAACTTGACCGATAAGTGGTAAGTTGAGGTAACGGCTTTCCAACTATTCAGAGTTGGTCTCCCAATTATAGCATTGTATGAGGACGGACAATCGACCACAAGGAAGTTCACCTCCTTGGTGATTTGTCTTGGATATGCCCCCACTACCACGGATAAGGAAATGGTACCCACTGGTTGCACCTTCATCCCACCAAAACCTACTAGTGGGGAATTCACTGGACGGAGCTGTCCTCGTCCTAACTTCATTTGTTGAAAAGCGGGATAGTATAGAATGTCAGCTGAGCTCCCATTGTCCACAAGCACTCTTCTGGTCGTGTAGTTTGCAATTAGTAAGGAGATGACGAGGGCATCATCATGAGGGTGATGAATTCTGTCAGCATCCTCGTCCGTGAAAGTGATTGCCCGCTCGTCCATAGACCTTGCTCTCGGTGATCGTCCAGAAAGCTGGACGTTCTGTACTACCTTCAAGTACGTTTTCCTGGACTTGGACGATTGGCCAGTTGAACTTCCCCCAATGATGACTCTTATCTCCCCGAGTGGTGGTCGCGATGATTCTTCCATCTTTCCCTTCTGTTTCTCGTCCCTCTGGTCTCGTCCAAGGAACCCCCTCAACTTCCCTTGCCTTATGAGATTTTCAATTTGTTGCTTTAAGTCAAAACACTCGTCTGTGTCATGACCATGATCCCTATGGAAGCGACAATACTTGTTCCTGTTGCGCTTGTTGGGATCCCCCTTCAACTTCTCTGGCCATTTCAAGGAAGGATCATCCTTGATTTGCATAAGGACTTGCTCAAGCGGGGCGTTTAAAGGGGTATACTGCTGGTTTCGTACTGAAGGACCTGGCCTCTTACTTTCTCGGTCTCTCCTTTCCTCCGTCCGTCCCTTCTTTGGACGAGTACCTTGCTCGTGATGGCGACTGGGATTTGCGTCCATTCTCTCAGACCTCTTCCTCTTCTTAGCAATAATTGCATCTTCTGCATTCATAAAATTCTGAGCCGAATGGACGAGTTCGGCCATGGATTGGGGCTCTTTTTCATAGAGCTTGTGTATAAACAGATCCGAATTCACCCCGTTATGGAAGGCTGCCAGTAGAAGCTTATCATCTGCTTCATCCACACTGAGAGCTTCTCTGTTAAAACGGGTGATGAATGACCGAAGGCTCTCGTTCTCTCCCTGCTCTATTGTCAGCAAACTGGACGAGGAACGCTTGTGCCTTTGTCCCCCGATGAAATTGTTAACAAACAACTTGCTCAACTCTTCAAAAGAACTCACCGAATTTGGAGGTATTTTGCTAAACCAAACTCGCGCTGAACCCTTAAGGGTGGTAGGGAAGGCTCTACACATTATCTCATCAGGCACCCCTTGAAGATGCATGGTGGTCTTGAAAGTGGCTATGTGATCAAACGGGTCACGTGTTCCATCATATGAATCCAGAGAAGGCAACTTGAACTTTGATGGCAAGGGGTGACCGTTGATGGAAGCCGTAAAGGGAGAATCAGTCCTGTGAACCAAATCTTCTATCGGATTCGCCCTTTTCATATTCTCCTTCATTTCCTCCATAACTCTCTTCATTTGGTCCATTTCTTCCTTCAAGTGTGGTACCGTTCGTGAAGTGGTGCCTCTAAACTGACTTCCAACTTCGGTATTCTCTCTTCCGCCATGATTCTGTGTTTGTCCTCCTTCACGTTCTTCATGTGTTTGCCTCCTCATGTTAATCTCCATTCGTAATTCTTGGTTTTGGCGAGTCAACTCCGCCATAGCGTCTGCCATAGATTGTGCATGTTGGGCAGATGACTGCATGACCGGTGCAGACTGGCGATCGCGATGCGGGTTGCTGCTTCCCTGATGGCCTGGGCTAGTAGCCCTTGATCTAGTCCGAACCATCAACCCTTTGTCACGGAGAAGTAAACTGTGAAACAATCTCTTCCCACAGACGGCGCCAACTGATGATTCCTTGGATATCAGTGGGTTGACAAGACTCGAGCGATGATCTTTGGGCTATCTCCTGTAATACAAAGAACACTGAATCAGAGGGGACCGGTGGTGACCGGCCAAAATTCCTCCGATGATGAAGTTAGTTACTTTTGAACTCTGTAAGGAATAAGTATTTTCTCCAAAATAAAAAAATGTCTGAATCCCCTTACCCTTCATCGAAGAAGCCTTATATAGTGTGTGTGTGGAACGGTTATCTGTTTAGTAACCGTTCCCAATATCGAGGAGTCCGGAGAATTGGGGTAACTTCCATAACCGCTGTGGAAGTTACCAAGGTCGGACGGGCCGATGGACTCGTCCATCCTTAGTAGGGATGGACGAGTACTCCAAGACGAGCTCGTCCACTTTTAGTGGAAGATGGACGAGACCATTTTGGAAGGCTCGTCCTTCGTAAATGATAAGTAGATCTCTTGAAGTATTCCTCGTCCATATATGGACGAGGTTTGCCAGTACGCTTGCAATTTTCTCCGCCTATTGTAGCTTCTTTCGTTGGACGAGACATATGGACGAGTTATGGACTTGGATTATTCGTGACACCATCAAATATAGTCACTCTATGATTTGAATGTAATATAATAGTATTTTAGAACTTAACAATTCAAAAAGTTATCTCTTTTTAAGAAAAATAAAATAAATAAAAAGTTGAGTTTGAAACGAGTTTGGATTCATTAATAAATATATGTGAAACATATTTGAGATTAAATTGCTAAAATTTAAAATAATTTGAAATGAGATTGAGATTTATATATTTTTTAATAAATTAAAATTTAAAATAGAGTAAATTACAATTTACCCACCTATGGTTTGATTGAAATTTAAGTTGCCTATATGTGATTTGAAATTTGACTCTTTAGCCACCTTAGGTTATCTTCTTTTTTTTTTTTTTTTTTTTTTTTTTTTGGTACTTTACTTTTAAGAAATCAAGTACTAGGTAAATTTTTTTTTTTCACTTATTTTTTTCTTTTGTAAATTTTATTTTATTAAGTGGATTATAAATATTTAAGATAGTAATTAGTATTTAGCCTACATAATTATAGAATCTTCAACAAATATTATAGATTAATACATATTACTGTTAAATATAGTCACTCAAAGATTTGAATGTGATCTAATAGTATTTTAGAACTTAACGATTCGATAAGTTATCTCTTTTTAAGAAAAATAAAATAAAAAAAAAGTTGAGTTTGAAATGAGTTTGGAATCATTAATAAACACATGTGAAACAAATTTGAGATTAAATTGCTAAAATTTAATATAATTTGGAATGAGATTGAGATTTTATTTATTTTTTAATAAATTCAAATTTAAAATATGGTAAATTATAATTTATTCACCTTTGGTTTGGTTGAAATTTAATTTGCTTACCTTTGATTTGAAATTTGACTATTTACCCACTGAGGTTATCTTTATCTTTTTTTTTTTTTTTTTCCTTTTTGTATGGTACTTTACTTTCAAAAAATAAAGTATTGGGTAAATTTTTTTTTCACTTTTTTTTTTCTTTTGTAAATTTTATATTATTAAGTGGATTATAAATATTTAATATAGTAATTAGTATTTGGCCAACATAATTATAGAATCTACAACAAATAATTTAGATTAATACATATTACTCTAAAATATAGTCACTCTAATATTTGAATGTGATCTAATAGTATTTTAGAACTTAACAATTCAATAAGTTATCTCCTTTTAAGAAAAATAAAATAAATAAAAAGTTTAGTTTGAAATGAGTTTGGATTCATTAATAAATATGTGTGAAACAAATTTGAGATTAAATTGCTAAAGTTTAATATAATTTGGAATGAGATTGTGATTTATAATTATTTTAATAAATTCAAATTTAAAATACGGTAAATTACAATTTGCCCACCTGTGATTTTGTTGAAATTTAAGTTGCTTACCTGTAATTTGAAATTTGACACTTTACACACTTATGGTTATCTTTATCCTTTTTTTTTTTTAATATTTTTGTATAGTACTTTACTTTCAAGAAATCAAGTACTGGGTAAACTTTTTTTTTTTCACTTTTTTTTTTTTTGTTTTGTAAATTTTATATTATTAATTGGATTATAAATATTTAAGATAGTAATTAGCATTTAGCCAACATAATTATAGAATCTTCAATAAATATTTATAAATTAATACATATTATTCTTAAATGTAGCTACTCTAAGATTTGAATGTGATCTAATAGTATTTTAGAACTTCACAATTCGATAAGTTATCTCTTTTTACGAAAAATAAAATAAATAAAAAGTTGGGTTTGAAATGAATTTGAATTCATTAATTAATATATGTGAAACAAATTTGAGATTAAATCACTAAAATTTAATATAATTTGGAACGAGATTGAGATTTATATATATATATATATATATATATATATATTTTTTTATAAATTCAAATTTAAAACATGATAAATTACAATTTACCCACCTGGGGTTTAGTTGAAATTTAAGTTATCTATCTGTGGTTTGAAATTTGACACTTTACCCACCTGTGGTTATATATATATATATATATATATATATATATATATATTTTTTTTTTTTTTTTGTATAATACTTTACTTTCAGGAAATCAAGTACTAGGTAATTTTGTTTTCACTTTTTTTTTCTTTTGTAAATTTTATATTATTAATTGGATTATAAATATTTAATTTAGTAATTAGTATTTAGCCTACATAATTATAGAATCTTCAACAAATATTTATAGATTAATACATATTACTCTTAAATATAATCACTCTATGATTTGAATGTGATCTAATAGTATTTTAGAACTTAACAATTCGATAAGTTATCTCTTTTTAAGAAAAATAAAATAAATAAAAAGTTGAGTTTGAAATGAGTTTCGATTCATTAATAAATATATGTGAAATAAATTTAAGATTAAATTGCTAAAATTTAATATAATTTGGAACGAGATTGAGATTTATATTTTTTTTAATAAATTCAAATTTAAAATAGAGTAAATTACAATTTACCCACCTATGGTTTAATTGAAATTTAAGTTGCCTATATATGTTTTAAAATTTGACTCTTTAGCCACCTTAGGTTATCTTCTTTTTTTTCTTCTTTTTTTTTCCTTTTTTTTGTATGGTACTTTACTTTTAAGAAATCAAATACTGGGTAAATTTTTTTTTTCACTTTTTTTTTGTAAATTTTATTTTATTAAGTGGATTATAAATATTTAAGATAGTAATTAGTATTTAGCCTACATAATTATAGAATCTTCAACAAATATTTATAGATTAATACATATTACTCTTAAATATAGTCACTCTAAGATTTGAATGTGATCTAATAGTATTTTAGAACTTAACGATTCGATAAGTTATCTCTTTTTAAGAAAAATAAAATAAACAAAAAGTTGAGTTTGAAATGAGTTTGGATTCATTAATAAACATATGTGAAACAAAAACTACAAAATTTCAAAATCTTTCAAGCGAATAACAAAGAATGGGCAAAATACGAGTCTAAGAAAAAACAAACTGATCATAAATAAGTTTTTAGAATAGCGAAGTCGAGAGAAATAGAATAGATACCTGATCGGAGAGAGAATAATAGAAAAATTGAGTCGAGAATCTGTTTGGTTGCCTAGAAAATAATAGGAAAATCAACGGCCCAGTCCTATGAGGAGTGAAAGTGAGAGCGAGATATAGAGCAAGAGAGAGGGAGTGATTGAATTCTGTTTGGTTGTCTAGAAAATAACAAGAAAATTGACCTATGAGAGAGAGAGAGAGTGCGATAGAGAGAGTGAGAACGAGATATAGAGTGAGAGAGGGAGTGATTGTAGGGTAAATATATAAAAGCTATAAAAGCTCCGTGTTTTTATTTTCGACATTTATAACCTGTTGATAAAAAATAGTTAATTTCTTTTTTTCAACATTCATTCAACTGTTGATATAAATTAGCACTGTTTAATCACTTGGCATATGAATTTCTCACCGCTTATTTACCACTTATTTCAACAGTTATGCCAACAGTGGAAATATATATATGTGAATTTATCGCCACTTATTTCAATAGTTATGTCAACCGCAGAAATACATATGTGAATTTGTTGAAACTAAAGGCTTTTATCAACATTTTTTAGTAATTATAGATAAAAATATGTTGAAAAAGCTCAAGTTTGTTGTAGTTTGACAAAGATACCATTCAAATTCAATCTTAGCTTAGGTAGTTGAAATACACGTGGTAGGTGTGGCAACATAGCTCCATCCCTGACAAAGCTACCGTTCAAATTCAATCTTAGCTTAGGTAGTTGAACAAAAAACACATGAATCGAATTTGATCCCTCTTCTTCAAGTTGGAATGTTTCATACATTCTCTCTCAATAGTTATGTCAACCGCAGAAATACATATGTGAATTTGTAGAAACTAAAGGCTTTTATCAACATTTTTTAGTAACTATAGATAAAAATATGTTGAAAAAGCTAAAGTTTGTTGTAGTTTGACAAAGCTACCATTCAAATTCAATCTTAGCTTAGGTAGTTGAAATACACGTGGTAGTGTGGCAACATAGCTCCATCCTTGACAAAGCTACCGTTCAAATTCAATCTTAGCTTAGCTAGGTAGTTGAACAAAAAACACATGAATCGAATTTGATCCTTCTTCTTCAAGTTGAAATGTTTCATACATTCTCTCTCAAAAAAGAAAAGAAATGTTTCATACATGCTGTGAGTCTTGAAATATCTGTTTCTCTATTTTTTTTATAGGTATATATGTGTGAATATGTGTTGTGCTGTACCCGCATCTATGTGCCTATATAATTAACATGGTATTTTTTGGGTAGCAATGCAACACACCAACACCATCCTTTTTATCCATCATAAGCTGCTCTAACTATATTCAAATTATAACCAAACATGTCAATGACCCAAAGTTCACCGGATCATGCACATGTTGCTGTTTTAGCATTTCCCATTCGGCTGCCATCCTTGGCCTCTCCTTAACCTCACTTGCAAATTAGCATGGGCATCCCCACACGTACATTTTTCATTCTTTAACACTTCCAAATCTAACCAAAGGCTCTTTTCAACCTCACAAGTTGACCTGCCAGACAACCTCAAAGCCTATGATGTAGCTGATGGTGTGCCTAATGGCCATGTTTTCACTCCAGGCAATCCCATCGAGGAATTGGAGCTGTTCATTAAGGCTGCACTTGAGAGCTTTGGGAAAGCCATGGATATGGCTGTGTCTGAGTTAGGGAGGAACATTAGTTGCTTGTTGACTGATGCTTTCTTGGTGTTTGCTTGTGAGATGGCTCAGAACATGCACGAAAAATGGGTCCCTTTCTGGGTTCCCGCACCTTATTGTCTCTCAGCTCACATTTACACTGATATCATCCATAAGACCTACGCTGAGGCTTGTGGTAATGGTAATGGTGGTGTAGTGGGAGGCCTAAAGCCCATTGACAAAACCTTGGATGTTATTCCAGGGTTGTCTACAATGCGCTTTTGTGACCTACCGGATGAAGTACTCCAAGGTGACTCAAATTCATCACTTTTTTCACAAACACTATACAGAATGAGTAAGGTACTTCCACAAGCAAGTGCTATTGTTATGAACTCGTTTCAAGAAATAAACTCTACCATCATCACCAATGATCTCAAGTCCAAGTTTCAAGATGTGTTCTACGTGGGTTTTCTCACCTTAACACTTCCTCTACCACCTCTACCACCATCACATTCAGATACCACAGGTTGCCTTCCTTGGTTGGACAAGCAAAAACCAACTTCGGTAGCATATATTAGCTTTGGAACTGTGGCGGCCGTGCCACCTAACGAATTTGTAGCTTTAGTTGAGGCACTGGAAGCGAGTGGTGTTCCTTTTCTTTGGTCTCTTAGGGACAATTTCAAGCAAATTCTACCGAATGGGTTTGTTCAAAGGACAAGCATGCAAGGAAAAATAGTTCCATGGGCACCACAGAGTCATGTCTTGGCACATAGTGCAGTAGGTGTGTATGTCACTCACTGTGGATATAACTCTGTGTTTGAGAGTATTGTTGGAGAGGTGCCGATGATTTGTAGGCCAATCTTGGGTGATAACATGATGAATGGAAGTATGGTTGAGACCGTGTGGGGAATAGGGGTGAGAGTTGAGGGTGGAGTGTTTACAAAGAATGGAATGCTCAAAAGCTTGGAACTCGTTCTGCGACATGAACAAGGAAGGAGGATGAGGGGGAAGATTAAGGAGCTTAAAGAGGTAGTAGTGAAGGCTGCTGGATCAAATGAGATTGCTTGCAAGGATTTCAAAACTTTGGTGGAGGTAATCTCTAAATAAGACATAAATCATAAAATAATTAAGAGAGATGCTCTTTGTTATTCTAGGTATTTGGATTGTCTGTTTAATTAGAGCCAAAGTTTATATCTCTATTGCTATGGTTTTTCATTATCTGTTTTTTGGATTTTTTATTTTTTTATTTTAAGTGAATTGAAGTGTAACATGGAAAATAAATTTGTCGGACAGCAAAGCTATGTACAACTGAATGGAGTGTGCTTTTTTTTTTTTCAAAGAATTCTTGTGCTTTTATTTTTGACGAAAACACTATTTTAGTTCTTACATTTTGGGATTACAGTCAACTTGATTCCTATATTTTGGTAGCAATCAATTTGGTTCATTTTATTTTTAACTTACAATCAATTTAGTCATTACCATTAATTCATTAACAAAAAAAGTCTATGTGGCTAACGATGTGCATTGTTGGCATGCTTACTGCTGATGTGGCTACTTAAACAGCAATAAAAAATGTTAATTAACATTAAATCATACCATGTCAATATTTTAATTGAAAAAATAAATAAACAAAAAAAAGAAAGAAAGAATTCCTTGTATGGAATTGCTAAAAACCGTAGCCACTCATTACTAAAGGAATATCATCAGACATTCATATTCAAGCATAAAAAAATTATCAAGTGACAAGTATCAACACACATTCAAACTCTCACACCACAGATTCAAATCACTGCATTTTCGTTTGTCTTCCATGATAAGACCCTGACAAGAATTAGCTGAATTCGAGGACAGCCAACCTCAAGAATGATAGAGAGTAGAGGGATAGTGAGAAAGAGAGAAAATAGAGCATTAAAGAAACAATGGAACTATTTGTTATTTCTCCTCCCAATCAATACAATCCAACTTCCTTATGTACTGAATCCAATGTAACTAACTAATTCCCTAATCCATGATTACAACCCACTAATCAATGCTTACACAGTAAATGAGTAACTAACTACCTATAACCCCCTGCACTTAACGGCCTAACTGACTAACTACCCCTGAAGCCCTCACATCAACAACCCCCGCACCTCACAGCAGCAGACCACGCACCACACAGCAACAACCCACGCACCCCCACTGCACACCTCAAGGCCACACAGCTGTACAACACACAACCCTTCAGCCACTAACTACCTTAGCACATGCCTCCATATTTAGCCTTGTATCAATACTTCCCTCCTCAAAGCACCTTGCCCACAAGGTGAGGAAACTTCTGTTGGAGTTGGCTTAAATCTTCCCAGGTAGCATCTTCAAGAGTACAACCCTGCCATTAGACTAAGACCTAAGTGATGGTCCTGTTTCTAAGCTTGATTGACCTGTTCTTCAAGATTGCCTCAGGTTCAAGCATAGGAATACCTTCAGATGAGACAGAAGGCAATTGAGAAATAGGATTAACCTGTTGCCCCAACTTAGCCTTGAGACAGGAGACATGAAAAACAGGATGAATCAAGGAACCAGATGGTAAAGCCAGTTTGTAAGCTACTTCTCCAACCCTTTGCAGCACTTGGAAGGGGCCATAGAACTTTGGAGAGAGCTTACCAAAAGCATTAGGCTTCAAGGATCTCTGCCTATAAGGCTGCAAGCTCAAATACACCCAATCACCCTCTGCAAAACTCCTCTCCACCCTATGCTTATCTGCCTGAACTTTCATCCTCTCTTGAGCCAACAACAAGTTTTGCTTAAGTAAAGACATAACTTGCTACCTACTTTTCAAGTGATCATCAAAATCTTCTACCATAGTGGTGCCAAGGATATAATCCAACAACCTAGGAGGGGGATATCCATATAAGGCTTTAAAAGGAGTTAACTTGGTTGAAGAATGAAAATTGGTATTAAACCTAAATTCAGCCAAGGGCAACCATTCCACCCAGGTAGTTGGTTTAGCTACTGCAAAAGCTCTTAAATACTGCTTTAAGCTTCTGTTAACCACCTCAGTTTAGCCATCTGTTTGAGGGTGGTAAACTGATGACATAGCTTGGTCTACCCCTTGAAGCTTCATTAATTCACTCCAAAAACGAGAAGTAAAGATAGGGTCCCTGTCACTCACCACAGAAGCAGGCATACCATGAAGTTTGAACACAAAATGCATATAAACAGAAGCAACCTTGAATGCAGTGTAAGGATGAGATAAGGCAATGAAGTGAAACTGTCAAACATCACAGACTTCAATTGAGACTTAGGTAAACCCTCAATAAAATCCATACTCACAGCTAACCAAGGCTTGGAAGAAATAGGTAAGGGCTGAAGCAGACCAGCTGGTCTACAATTCTCATGCTTAACCCTTTGGCAAACATCACATTCCTTGATATATTGCTTCAAGTCCTTCTTCATACCCAGCCAATAAAAATCTTGTTTAACCCTGTGTAAGGTCTTCACATAGCCTGAATGACCACCCAAGGGGCCATTGTGAACGTGGTGCAAAATTGAAGACTTAAGAGCACTAGTAAGACCCAAATAGATTCTGCCCTTAAAGAACAACAGCCCATCTATCAAGGAAAAACTTTTAGGGGGATTACCACCCTCCTGAAAAGCAGACAAGATAGCTTGGATGGTAGAATCTGCTCCATAACTAGCCTTTAGCTCAGCTACCCAAGTTGGAGTGGGAAATGAGATGATATATAAAGTGCCAGATGAGGAAGGCAATGCAGCAACAGCCTTATCCAATCCCACATCAGTTTGATCACCCCTCATCAAATTCAAAGCAGCAATACCTTCAAGCACACTCTGACAATCTTGAACTTCATGCTCAGACACCTCACCCCTCCTTGACAAGGCATCAGCCACCACATTCTCAACACCTCTCTTATATTCAACCACAAATGCATAGCCAAGCAATTTGGACAGCCTTTTCTGTTGAATTGGAGTACCAACCCTCTGATGTAGCAAATATTTGAGGCTTTACTGATTTGTTTTGATGACAAAAGGTCTACCTACTAGATATGGCCTTCACTTTTTCACTGCAGAGATCAATAGGCTTGTGAAAGGCAATAGGCTTGTGCTCCTGCATTAAAACAGCACCAATGCCACTGCCAGAAGCATCACATTCAACTATGAAAGTCTTAGTGAAGTTAGGCAGAGCTAGAACAGGTGGGGTGGATATAGCCAACTTAAGCTGGTGAAAAGCTGCTTCAACTTCAACACCCCAAGAAAAAGAATTCTTCCTCAAAAGGGCAGTCAAGGGAGCTGCAATATGACCATAACCCCTGACAAATTTCCTGTAATAACCAACAAGGCCTAGGAACCCTCTCAAGGACTTCACATCCTTAGGCACAGGCCACTCTTGCATAGCCAAAATTTTCTTGGGATCAATTTTTACACCGTCCCTAGAAATGATATGGCCCAAGTACTCCACTTCCAAGCAAGCAAACATACACTTAGACATCTTAGCATACAATTGGTTCTTAGCCAACACCCCTAAAACAATTCTGAGATGCTCAATATGATCAGGCATACTTCTACTATAAACCAGAATATCATCAAAGAAAACAAAGATAAACCTCCTAAGGAAAGGCTTGAAGACCTAATTCATTAAGGATTGAAAAGTAGAGGGGGCATTTGTCAACCCAAAGGGCATGACAAGGAATTCATAGTGCCCTTCATGAGTTCTAAAAGCTGTTTTTGGAATATCTTCCTTCCTCATCCTGATTTGATGGTACCCAGACCTCAAATCTAGCTTGGAAAAAATGCAAGCTCTATGTAATTCATCCAATAATTCATCTATAACAGGGATAGGGTATTTATCTTTTATAGTGGCCTGGTTTAATGCCCTATAATCTATACACATACGCCATGAACCATCAGATTTCCTAACCAAAAGAATAGGTGAGGCAAAGGGACTTTGACTATTTTGAATAAAGCCTACTTCCAACAAATCCCTCACAATCTTTTCAATTTCATTTTTCTGGTAATAGGGATACCTGTATGGCCTTTGATAGATAGGTTGAGTGCCCTCCTTAAGGTTGATTTGGTGTTCATGACCTCTCACTGGTGGCAGGTCCACTGGAGTAGCAAATACACCATGAAACTCCTGCAACAAAGCTGTGATTTCAGGTGGAAGGGGAGACTGCCTTTCAGTTGTGCTCTTAGCTGTAATCTGCAAAATTAAACTCTTCTTGGTAGGTTCTTTGAAGAATTGGACCTCATCTTGAACTTCAAAATCCTTTGGAGTGTTAAGACCATGTAACAACACCTACTGGCCTCCATAATTGAACCCCATTGAAAGATTCTTGAAATCCCAATTAATGACTCCTAAAGTGCTAAGCCACTGAGTACTAAAAACCAAGTCATAACCTCCTAAGGGCAGCACATGTAATTGAACCAGAAAAACATGCCTTTGTAAGCACACAGGAACATCCTTGCACAATCCTTGAGTCTTGATAGTATCACCATTAGCAACCTTAACCTCAAGAATTTGTGATTCATCCACAGGAACATGGAGGACAGAAACTACAGCTGCATCAATGAAATTATGAGTGCTTCTAGAGTCTACCAAGATCACCAATGAGACAGATTTAACCTTACCCTTGACTCTCATTGTTCCTGGAGTAGGGCTGCCAACCAAGGCATATAAGGTAATTTCTGGTTCTGCCTCTTCTTCTTGTCTTCTAACCATGCAACCCCCATTGTCAATCTCAACAAACTACTCATTACAGTCAGAATCTAAGGTCATCTCCACTCCTTCAAGTAAAAATAAAGTAGCTTGCTTGCATTTATGCCCGGGTGCCCACTTGTCATCACAATTGTAGCAAAGCCCTTTCTTTTTCCTTTCTTCCATTTGAGCAGCAGTGATCTTCTTGACAGGAATCTTGGTGGTCTTATTTTCAACTGGGGCAGCACCAGCAATGAAGGTCTAGGCTCACCAAGCAATAAAGGTCTAGCTTGATCTTGTGTTCCTTTATAGCTCCTCTTACAACCCAATAAGTATTCCTCTTGAATTTTAGCCAACACAAATGCTGCAATGAGAGTGGGAGGATTCAACATTCTAACAGGCAACCTCACCTCATCCTTCAAACCACTCAAGAAGCAGCTCAGTTTATGCTGTGGGCACAAACCCTTAATCCAATTAGCCAAAGCTTCAAATTCACCCTTATATAGAGCCACAGTTGAAGTCTGCCTTAACCTAGTCAAAGCTTCCATTGGATCATCATAGGCTGTAGACCTAAACCAGATTAGCATTACTTGAACCAAGGCCTCCCAAGTACCAAAAACTCCAGCCTCTTCTCCTTCTTGAAACCAAACCAAGGCTTCTCCTTCCATATGAAAAGATGCCATCATCAACTTCTCTGGTTTTGGAATTCTGTAATACTTAAAATACTGATTAGCTTTGTAGATCCAAGAAGTTGGTTCCTCACCACAGAATCTGGGAAAATCCAATTTCACTGGCCTTGACAAACCTGAAACAAGTTGGTGACAATTACAACCTTTTGGAATTTGTGAATTCTCAAGACTGTACTTAAGACTTTCTGCTGCATTCAACTTCTGTAAAATGGTAGCCAATTGTTGACTCATTTCATTCAAGGTACGGGTATGGATGTTGGAAATTTTGTGAATTTCTTGGATGTCTTTATTGTGGTGATCTGTGGTGGATTTCAGGGAAGCTATGGTTTAATTGACAATTGCAGTAGATCGAGTTTCAGTCATGGTGGAACTTGTAATCACAAGACAAGCCAGCTTTGATACCAATTGATAAGACCCTGAGAAGAATTAGCTAAATTCGAGGACAGCCAACCTCTAAGAATGATAGAGAGTAGAGGGCTAGTGAGAAAGAGAGAAAACGGAGCATTAAAGAAACAATGGAACTATGTGTTATTTCTCCTCCCAATCAATACAATCCAACTTCCTTATGTACTGAATCCAATGTAACTAACTAATTCCCTAATCCATGATTACAACCCACTAATCAATGCTTACACAATAAATGAGTAACTAACTAACTACCTATAACCCCCTGCACTTAACGGCTTAATTGACTAACTACCCCTGAAGCCCTCACATCAGCAGCCCCTGCACCTCACAACAGCAGACCACGCACCACACAGCAGCACCCCACGCACCCCCAGTGCACACCTCAAGGCCACACAGCTGTACGTACAACACACAACCCTTCAGCCACTAACTGCCTTAGCACGTGCCTCCATATTTAGTCTTGTATCATTCCATCACAATACTACATGCTCACACTGTCGTCGTCAATGAAGCCCAAGCAAAGAAGGTCCAAATCGATTAGTCGCTCTCATTCATCAACAGTGACACCATTGACGGCGACAAACCCACCATGGCCAATCGCAGTTCTCCCTCGCCGTTCACCACCACGAGCCACCATCGAGGTGGTCTCCTTGTTCTCTCTACTTTTCTTGGACTACCAACTCAGTTTCTCCTTTGATCTATGATGGTGTGAGCGTTTGGGTTGTTTAATGGTTCAAAATATGTATTAGTTGCTGTTAAAATTTGATTTTAGGGTCTGGTGGTCAGGGGTGGAGCTAGGGAGGGGCCAGGGGGGGCATGGCCCCCCTTGACTTTTGAAAATTTCCAATAATAGTGGCAAAAAAATGATAAATAATCCAAAAATATACAAAAAAATTGACTTCCTGCCCCCCCCCCCCCCTAAGATTTAGTGGGAAATAAATACTAGATTATTACTCCTAAATTTCAGCTTTTAAAACTGATTTAGATAAAACTCAAGAAAATTTTGAAAACTTTTTCCAAAAAAATGCAATTTGACCCACGTTTATAGCCCATAACCTCTCCAAATACAAACAAATAGATAACTTTAAAATTTTCCATATAAAAAATCCCTTCAAAATCCAAATACACATAAGAAAATCTTTACATACCTCTCATATCTGTTGTTTACTATAGAAAAAAAAAAAAAAAACCCTTACGCCTACGCCTCCTATCGTTAGCTCAATGAGCTCCAGTCAATGACTGGCAATTTGCAAATGAGGATGCGAATCTAGCCTCCGCTGGGCTCCTTTGGTATCTCTTATATGTGTTTGTGTTACATGTTTTACTTTTACACTTTAGTAATTTCCAACACCTTCTTTTCTTTGATTAAAAGCACTGATTGTTTACAGCTTGCTTACACTAGTAACTTAGATTATTTTATTTTGTTTTATATTAAATTATTCTATTTTATTTTATATCCTGATATGATAACAGTGGTTTTGCATATATATAATTGTAGGGTCTCGTTTTTCAGCCCAATACCACACGGTGGGTGGGATCTTGGACCAGCGGGCCCAATACAATGAATTTGTAGAGTGTGGGCTGAAAGGCTAGGCCTTAGTGGGCGGACAATCATTAGTCATGGTGTTCATGATGATCATACAGAGGTGAACTGAGCTTATCCAAGAATACCTTCTCCTCAGGACGGTCTGGGTGGCTTCGGTTCTTAGACCTGATTTCGGTCCCCCCTTTCTGGATTGCTTCTTCCTCCTTTTATACTAGCTTTCCCCCCCCTCCAGCGTCCACGTGTAGGTTTTAGCTTCATAAGGCTGATGCTTGTTCCATCAGCCCATACCCAAAGTGGTTGGG
Organism: Quercus tomentella; assembly: GCA_028535165.1. Lineage (NCBI taxonomy): Eukaryota > Viridiplantae > Streptophyta > Magnoliopsida > Fagales > Fagaceae > Quercus > Quercus tomentella. The sequence continues at coordinate 81,504,918 of JAPQVY010000068.1, forward strand.
GGTGGTTGTAAAAGTTGAAAAGCATGGCTTTATCAAGTGCAGAGTACTTAATTGCAGTAATGGCAACCTTTCCCTTGTTCTTTGTCGTTTTAGTACTTTTCCTGTTTGGCGAAATGACCCGAAGTGTCATCACTAGGACCGAGTTGTTCCCTTTGCCCTCGGCTACATTTATGGCCGAGGAGGGTCCTTCCCTTGGCCGAGGAGGATCCTTCCCATGGCCGAGGAGGATCCTTCCCATGTCCAAGGGGTGGGCCTTCCTTGGATTGGACCCTGGGCCTAGTGTAGACATTGACATGGGCTTCCCGGTTTTATACCCCCCACAATAGCCCCTCAAAATCCTGCTGTCTGGTTCCTCGGACGGAGATGAGGGTTTTGGTGACGTCGGGCCTTTGTCATGGCTCGCCAAGTCTTGTCCTTCATCAATGCCGGAGTCTCCTTGCTTGCCTGAGGCATATTCCTGGCTGTGAGACATTCTTTTAGTTTACCCACATCGTGCTCTTGCCGTTTCGGTACACAAGGCGCACCTTTATTAGGGTCTCTTTACAAGGCGACGCAAATCCAACGGCTGAAGACTGCCTTGGGGATTGAGCGGTACTTATCTCGTTTATAGTTTTTCTTGGAGATTTGGACAGATTAAATGCCACCAGGCTTGCCCCCTATATAAGAAGCGCGGTGGGAGGTCATTCCCTTTATTTACAGACCCCTCAAGCTTTTCAAATTCCTAACCCTCCAATTGTGCCCAAAGTCCCTATTACCAGTGTGACTAAGCCTTAGGAGGTGAAATGGACAAGGTTAGGGCGAGGGTGAAGGAACCACACCCTCTTCAGAAACCTTGGGTATCTTCGAGATTCAGAATGGCTCGGTCAGGGTAAGGGAGACAAAGACTCAAGACATTCCTTCTCCTCGATAAGGCAAGAAAGGAGTCTCTTCTTCCTTCAACCAAAATCTGAAGCAGGTGGAGGTCGCATAAGATTTTTGGTGCGACAGCACTGAGATTTCCCATCGCCGGTACCATCCGCTCTTGCTCGATCGCTGCTAATATGATACTTGCTCGATTGCTGTTAGGGCAGGTATAGGGATTTGGCATCCCCACTTCTTCCTCTCTTCCATCACTGGTGTCATCCAGATTCGCTTAGTCGCTGCTCAAGCAAGGTTGTGGACCAGGTGCCTCTGCTTCTTCTTCTCTTCCATCACTGGTGCCATCCAGACTTGCTTAGTCACTGCTAGAGCAAAATTGAAGGATCTATCGTTCCCGTGTATTCCCCCTTCTTTTTTTTTGTTTCTATGGTTAGCGTCTGGTATAGGCTTGTCTAAGCCCCTTTTTGCACGTTGTAGTACTTCTTTGTCTAATAAAAGATGTCTTTATCTCATTTTGCGTATACTTTCTTTTCTGCAATAATTATTTTGTGAATGGATGTGCTGGTGTCTTTTTCTTTCGAACAGTGCTTAGGGTCGATGCCCTTGTTAGCAAAGAGTTATCACTTTGAACTTATCAAAACTGACGGGCACAACAATGCCGACTTTAAGCAGATTAACCAAATGGGACTAACCGGGATAAGAGCTGAATGTTTTGTATTGCGTATGGGGCGATCACCCGAGGACATGTGACCTAAAATGAACCATCCGAGGGGGTCGCCGGGCTCTAGGGTGCTTTGCCATGTTTCAGATGACATTCATGCCTTAACTTGTTTTAGGCACCCGGTCCGAGGATCGAGGCATAACTGTACCGGGTCTAAACACTTGGAAAGGTACCATTGTGTGTTAGTTTCCTTAGAGCCGGGGGTCCGAGGACCGCGTAGGATTTCCATTCTGTCTAGGACTTAAGCCTTTCTTGATGTAGTTAGTTTCCGTAGGTTTGAGTCCGAGGACCATACAAGACCTTGGTTCTATCCAACACTTATGTTTTCTTTTAGTGACTAGTTTCCCCATAGGTTTGAGTCCGAGAACCATGCAAGACCTTGATTCTGTCTAGCACTTTCTTCTTGAAGTAGCTGGTTTCCTCATAGGTTTGAGTCTGAGGACCATGCAAGACCTTGGTTCTGTCCAACACTTATGTTTTCTTTTAATGACTAGTTTCCCCATAGGTTTGAGTCCGAGGACCATGCAAGACCTTGGTTCTGTCTAGCACTTTCTTCTTGAAGTAGCTAGTTTCCCCATAGGTTTGAGTCTGAGGACTATGCAAGACCTTGGTTCTGTCCAACACTTATTTTTTCTTTTAGTGACTAGTTTCCCCATAGGTTTGAGTCCGAGGACCATGCAAGATCTTGGTTCTGTTTAGCACTTATGTTTTCTTTTAGTGACTAGTTTCCCCATAGGTTTGAGTCCGAGGACCATGCAAGACCTTGGTTCTGTCTAGCATTTTCTTCTTGAAGTAGCTGGTTTCTCCATAGGTTTGAGTTTGAAGACCATGCAAGACCTTGGTTCTGTCCAACACTTATGTTTTCTTTTAGTGACTAGTTTCCCCATAGGTTTGAGTCCGAGGACCATGCAAGACCTTGGTTCTGTCTAGCACTTTCTTCTTGAAGTAGCTGGTTTCCCCATAGGTTTGAGTCTGAGGACCATGCAAGATCTTGGTTCTGTCCAACACTTATGTTTTCTTTTAGTGACTAGTTTCCCCATAGGTTTGAGTCCGAGGACCATGCAAGACCTTGGTTCTGTCTAGCACTTATGTTTTCTTTTAGTGACTAGTTTCCCCATAGGTTTGAGTTCGAGGACCATGCAAGACCTTGGTTCTGTCTAGCACTTTCTTCTTGAAATAGCTGGTTTCCCCATAGGTTTAAGTCTGAGGACCATGCAAGATCTTGGTTCTGTCCAACACTTATGTTTTCTTTTAGTGACTAGTTTCCCCATAGGTTTGAGCCCGAGGACCATGCAAGACCTTGGTTCTGTCTAGCACTTTCTTCTTGAATGGGAATTCAGTGAATCGGGCTATTGGACCTACAAGGATTGGCCCCTTGACAAACGTGTGGGGCACAGACTTGATGTTAGAAGCCCCTAGAACTGCCCGTGCCACTGGGACTTCGAAGTGTAGCTCTGAGTGGGAGCTGGGTTAGGGCAACAACCGCGTGCTGCTGGAAATGATGGAGAAGCTTTCGCATAGCTTGCACCACTGCCAAAATTATCTCTTTCGAAGGACCCTTGTTGACAGGGGCTTGATCCTACCATGACTAACCGTCGCCTGCGCCAACGCACAAGCCATTCCCACAGACAGTGCCAATTGTAGGGTCTCGTTTTTTAGCCCAATACCACACGGTGGGTGGGATCTTGGACCAGCGGGCCCAATACAATGAATTTGTAGAGTGTGGGCTGAAAGGCTAGGCCTTAGTGGGCGGACAATCGTTAGTCATGGTGTTTATGATGATCACACAGAGGTGAGCTGAGCTTGTCCAAGAATACCTTCTCCTCGGGACGGTCTGGGTGGCTCCGGTTCTTGGACCTGATTTCCGTCCCCCCTTTCTGGATTGCTTCTTCCTTCTTTTATACTAGCTTTCCCCCCCCCCCCCCCTCCAGCGTCCACGTATAGGTTTTAGCTTCATAAGGCTGATGCTTGTCCCATCAGCCTATACCCAAAGTGGTTAGGGGTGGTTGTAAAAGCTGAAAAGCATGGCTCTGTCAGGTGCAGAGTACTTAATTGCAGTAATGACAACCTTTCCCTTGTTCTTTGTCGTTTTAGTACTTTTCTTGTTCAGCAAAATGACTCGGAGTGTCATCACTAGGACCGAGTTGTTCCCTTTGCCCTCGGCTACATTTATGGCCGAGGAGGGTCCTTCCCTTGGCCGAGGAGGATCCTTCCCATGTCCAAGGGGTGGGCCTTCCTTGGATTGGACCTTGGGCCTAGTGTAGACATTGATATGGGCTTCCTGGTTTTATACCCCCACAATAATAATATTAAAATCCTTGGGATGTAATTTTTGTGTCATAATTTTTGTTACATCTCTAAATTTATCGATTGTGGTGAAAAGGTAGTTAGTTTATGTAAAAGTGACGATCCATCACTTATTGTCAACTACTTTATCAAGTTGCGGCGAATGTTTTTGTAGTAGAAAATCTTTATTTATATTTCACAATAGTTTAGTGTGTAAACAATAAAGATATTGAGATAAATTGTTTGATTATATACACTATAATCTTTAATAAAAAATTAAAAAGATATATACTTAGATTAAAATTTAATACTTATGTTTTCAAAGTATTAATAATAATTTATGAGAAAAAATTAATAACATGAAAGATCGATAAAAAAATTAATTTAAAATTAATTATTACTAATTTGGAACTATGAAAGAATGTAAGATACAACCTTATATATTTAAGGGTTAGACAAGAGAGCTTTATTATAATTAGCTTGGCCCCCTTAGCAAAATTTCTGGCTCCGCCACTACTGGTGGTGGTGCTAGATTGTGGAGGTGGTGGTGGATTTAGATTTGGTGGTGGGGATGGACTGTTGGGGTGGTGGTAATTTGGGTTTGGTGTTGGTGGATCTGGATTAGTGGTGGTGCTAAATTGTTAAGGTGGTGGTGGTGATTTGGGATGTGGTGGCCTGGTGGATCTGGGTTGAGTGGTGAAAATATTTGGCAACCAAAAGAAATTGCAAGAAAGTAAAAAAGAAAATTGAAAAAGGATGTGAAAATCTGTTTGGTTACCAAGAAATGTTAAGAAAATTAAAAGAAAATGATAAAATTGGTATATATATATAAAAAAAAAAAAACTATTTTTAAAATTGATGTGGCTGTTTTTTGCTATGTAAGCGTTGATGTGGCATTAAAATTTTGACGCGTCAGCATTAGACATGCTAACATTGCACCCCGTTAGCCACATAAGCATTTTTCGTTAATGAGTTAACGGTAAGGACCAAATTGATTGTAAGTTGAAAATAGCACGGACCAAATTGACTATAACCTCAAAATGTATGGACCAAAATGCTTTTTTTGCCTTTATTTTTTACGGAAAATTACATTTTGCCTACTTGTGGTTTGTCCTAAAAACACTTTGCCTACCTGTAGTTTAAAAATTAGCACTTTACCCACCTAAGATAAGCTCCGTTTGTCTCCTGTTACCAACCTCAGGTGGGTAAAAATGTTAAATTTCAACTGTGTTTATATAGCTGTTGCAATTTTAATAACAATTTCTTTGTTTCGGATGGAAAATTGTAAAATTGTCTATGTTTCTTTTCTATCAATTACTTTTCCTAACCATATCATTATGCATTTCAAAGGGTTTTGTGATGTGTTCAATTCTACACTTTATGACCCTTTGAAAGAAGATCTAAATGCTAGGTTTTAATTTTTACAAAACCTAGCTTTTAGATCTTATTTTCCCTTAATTTTTTAGTTTTTTATATTTTGAGGGAAGAGAGACAAGTAGCAAACCTACAATTTTACCCATGCTTTTAACCAAGGTGGGTAATGAGAGACAAACGGAGCTTATCTTAGGTGAATAAAGTGCCAAGTTTTAAATCATAGGTAGGCAAAGTGTTTTTTAGGGAAACCACAAATAGGTAAAGTGTAATTTCTCCTATTTTTTAATTGAAAAGTTATACACTTATGCAATACCCAATAGATTTTGAAGTCATGGTTTTACTAGTTTTTTTTAAAGGGGAAAATTACATCTACCACCCATATGGTATACCCTTAAAACAATGAGCTACATTGTGTTTTATTTTGTGACACTTACCTCCCTTTGATCTGATTTGTAAAACATTTACCTCCTTGTAGTATGTTTTATATGACATTTTCCTAAATTTTAATGGAACTTACCTTATAAGAAATTTTCGTTAATTTTAAAACTTATGTCTTGTAAGCATATATAAACACAAATAAGGATTGAATGAGAAAGTTAGAAAGAAATTAAAAAAATATGAGGGTGGAATTATATTATTCCGTTCAATTCATTCTTTGTATGTGATGTTGGCAAATGTCACATTATCAAATTCCATTAAAGCCTACATAATTATAGAATCTTCAACAAATATTTATATATTAATACATATTACTCTTAAATATAGTCACTCTAAGATTTGAATGTGATCTAATAGTATTTTAGAACTAAACAATTTGATAAGTTATCTCTTTAAAAAAAATAAAAATAAACTAGCCTCCGAGGCTCTTCAATATTTTTGGTAAATGTTAATAATTTGCATCCATATAAAATGAGATTACCACATTTTCCAATCACAAAAATACCTAGGGGTGTGATGAATAATTGTTTTTATCCAAAACGCATAACACTCATCACACTTTTAGGTATTTTTGTGATTGAAAAATGTAGTAATCCCAAATTATAGTGGATGCTAATTATTAACAGTTTTCAAAAAAATAGAAGAGTCTCTGAACACGCGTGTGAGGTTGTGCTTATTAAGTGTACAATTTTTTTAAAACTTAACTTTTTAATCTTTTTTATTATTAAAGTATATTTTTGGCCTTTAAAGATTGAAGATCTTTTCATTTTGGCTATTTATGTTTCAATTTTCAAAATATTCATTTTGGGCCATGTTTGATTTAATTTTTTGTTTGGCCTTTTACACTTCCAGTTTTTTTTTCTTCCCATTTTCATAAAGGGCTAAAGCAAATGGTCAATTTTGATATGTAAATGAAAACAAAATCGAATATGTAGGCCAAAGTAAAAAAATTTAAAATATAAAGTGCTAAAATAAAAACAACCCCGAATTATTAAGACTAAACGTGTACTTTATTTATTGTTTTAGTTACAATTTTTTGAAATAACTATATTTTAAAAAAAGTTCTTTTACAGACGTATTGAAAATTTGAAACTCACAATAAGTAAAGTTGTCAGCCCACTATATGTGAAAAATAAAATAAATTTTCTAAAATAATATATAAAAAGAGTAAAATAAAAATTGTACTTAGACCCACAACAAGTCAAAAGTCCAAACAAGGGCAGTGTGAAAATGTTTGGCAATTTTACTTTGCCTTAGATTTAAAAAAAAAAAAAAAAAAAAAAAAAATCCCCTCACAAACGATCATGGTTTTAAAATCGGAACCATCAAAGAACTGAAAAAAAAGAAAAAAAAGAAAAAAAAAAGACCTTTAAATTTTTATTTATAAGATCGTCCTAGTTGACACGTTTTACACTTGTTTGTCTGTTTGTCTTTGTGATAAAGGATAAAGTACAATTAACACCACTAATAACAGCTAGTCAAGTCTAAGATATTTTAAAATTGACCAATTTAACCCCTAAATTGTTGTTATTTTCTACTTTTTGTCGTGACAATTAGGGGTCAAATTAGTCCGTTTCGAAATGTTGGCATTAGCTAAACTTTAAGTTGATTATACTTCACGCAAGCTTTTTTTTTTAATTAATTAATTTTTTATTTTTTATTTATACAAAATAGAAATTATATTCTAGTATAATCTATGTGTATACATGTGTGAAGTTCTCTTTTAAAGACTTGAACCTCAGCTCTTACCCCCCACACCCACAAATTATATTCTAGTATAATCTATGTGTATATGTGTGTGAAGTTCTCTCTTATTTTTTTTGTAGAGTGACTATCGCACCAAGGGTGTGCTCAAGAAAAATTTTAAATCCACATAAAATAGTACAACTTGTGCCAAAACTACTTAGGTGGCAGACTATGAATGGTTGATAAAGAGTGGTGAGTCCATGTTACGATGATAAACAACTAGTCACAGTTCAATACACACGTAAGATAATTCTTTTTTTTTTTTTTTAGAAATCACACATAAGATAATTGCCGCAATTGATGTGGTAGAATTAAGTAGCTACTCTTTGCGGCTGATAAATCCAATCTCTCTCACCAAAAATATTTCCCTCTTTCCATTTTCCCGCCCACTTCTCTCTCTCTCTCTCTCTCTCTCTCATATTCAATGGCAAGAACTTTCATTCTCTTCCTTGTGGTTATTCTTCCTCACAATTACAGGTACTTTAATATCACAACAAAACTCTACGCTTATTATATTAATAATTTTCTAATTGATTGTCTTAGACTTAGTAAAGCCATTATATAATTTCTTTTCTTTTCTTTTCTTTTCCTCCATTTTCTTAGCAACCAAACACAGCTTTTTGAAATCAGGAAACTCGAAAGAAAAAAGATCCATTGCGTATTTTCCATTTCTTCTTTGCATTTTCCGAATTGTTATTATCATTATTTTGTGTTTTAATTGCATTTAAGGAATTTTTTTTTTTATTGATTTTTGCAGTGTGCATCTTCAAATGACGCTTCGAATCGTTCCGTTCCTCGCGAAATTTCTATTCTTCTTCCTTCTGGTCTCTGTGCCTTTCCCTTGCTGGTAAACAAAGTTAGGGTTTCATATTTACATTTGAATTTGATATTTAGTAATTGCTTTGTTTGGCTGCTGAGAAAATTCGGGAAAAGAAAAGAGAAAGTAACGTTTTGAAATTCAAAGTGTTGTAGTGTATCTACTCTGGTTTTGAATTTGCTCTACTTGAAAATGCTTTGTTATGAAAATTTTAGTTCACAAGCTTAAGAATAAGTACTCAGATGGTGATGTATTAAATTGCTTTGTTTGGTTCCTGAGAAAAATTCTGGAAATTTTAGAGCATTGAAGTGTACCAATACTCTGTTTGAACTTTTATGCTCAGTTTGGTTGCTAAAAGAATTGTAGCTCATGAGCTTTAGAATAAGCACTCAGATAGTGTCGTATTGAATTGCTTTGTTTGGCTGCTGAGAAAATTCGGGAAAAGAAAAGAGAAGTAACATTTGGAAATTCGAAGTATTATAGTGCATGGATTCTCTGGTTTTGAATTTGCTGTATTTGAAAATGCTTTGTTAAGAAAATTTTAGCTCACAAGCTTAAGAATAGGTACTCAGATCTTGTTGTATTGAATTGCTTTGTTTGGTTTCTGAGAAAATTTCTGGAAATTTTAGAGCATTGAAGTGTACAAATACTCTGTTTGAATTTTTTATATTCAGTTTGGTTGCTAAAAGAATTGTAGCTCATGAGCTTAGAATAAGCACTCAGATAGTGTCATATATCATATTAGGGAGACTAAAAAAGGTTACGAGAATGAAAGTATTTAGTTGTTTACAATCAATATACAGAAATTGAAGTGCATTTCTGTTTTCTTTACTCGCTAAGGAAATCCGCAGAATGAAATAAAAGCATGAAAGAGATTCTATATGGGATTTAGGGTCTTATTTTATTTTATTTTAAGAGGTCCAAATCTTTTTGTGAGCTTACATGCCTATGCATTACTTGAAAAGGAAAATTTTTATTAAAAAAGGAGATGATGAAAGAAACAAAATATTGAAATTTGATTTGTTAGGGTTTAGGAGTCATTTGACCCCAAAAAATATGGGACTAAGGCTTGGTTGTTGTTGTAGGATTTAGGAGTCATCTCCCAGTTTTAATGATGCCACTAATTATGTTTCTAACTTCATCTTAACCTTTTTTTGACAAGAAATTTGTGAATGACTTGTATTTTTCTCATTTCAACTTTTTTTTTTTTTTTTGGTGTGGGGGCTTCAACAAAATTTCCTCTAAACTAGTTTGCATGAATTTCTTTCAACCTACTACATGGTAATTCAAATGACTATCTGTGTGCGCTTTTAATTACATGACTTATTTAATGGTCATGTGGTTTGTTTAAATGCCTTAATGAGTCATGTGATTAAAATACATGTCGACAGTTGTTTGAAATGCCATGTAATAGTTTAGAGGAGATGTCTCCATTTGGAGGAAAACTTTGTCATGGGACTTCTATGTCAATGTCTTGTCAAAATTTTTTATTATTATTTTTAAATCTTATTGGCCTGCTATGTTAATGGTTGGGGAATACAGGTCTTCAAGCAATGGGAGTATACAGAATGAGAAAACATTAGCTATGATAAAACCAGATGGATTGTTTGGGAACTACACTGATAGGATAAAGAATGTTATTCTGGAATCTGGTTTCATCATTTTCAAGGAGAAGGTTGTTCAACTTGATGAGGACAGTGCTGCAAGCTTTTATGCTGAGCACTCTACAAGGAGCTTCTTTTCTAGCCTTGTCAAATACATGACGAGGTATCTATTATGTTTTTGTGATTTGTCACATGCTACTTTTAATTACTTTAAAATAATAATAATAATAATATGAGAAATTAAGGTCATGAAAATTGGTTCTTGAGTGGATTGCCTGCTGTTCTAGTGTTGGCATTTATCCTTTGGCAAGCTCCATATTAGTTGTCTGCATCCTTTTGATAAATTGCTGGATTGAAGAAAGTCACATCTTTCCTAGCTCATAAAATAATTTACCAAGCAACCACTATCGTGCTGATATATGCTATAAAGATATATATCTAATACCCATGGAAATGGTTGAGATGCTAAAATTATGAAAAGCATAATCATGCTTTAAGTATTTCCTTGACTAATTTGTTGACTGATGGCTTTATTTACTCAACGCATGAAACCATTAATTTCTGTACTATGATTCTTTGGAGCTTATTAGAGCCTTGTTGGAGGTGTTGAGTTCTTTTGGAGAAGTCATCCGGCAGAAGTCTCTGTTGTGACTCATGAGCCCTGCCCAAACTTTTCCATACCCTTTGTATTGGAATTTCTGGCTATCTATTTTTACAAATGAGTGATAAATTACATAAACTGATGGCCTTGTCAACTGGTTTTCGTTGTAGTTCTCATCATATTGAATTTGAATGATCTTGAAATTACTTTGCATAGTAAGGTACTAAGGTTGCTTCTATGATGGTATTGAATAGTCTATAGTAATTACTTTGGAAATGTTTTCTCTCTCTGTATGACTCTGGTGCTACCAGTGGTCCAGTGTTGGTTATGGTTTTGGAGAAGGAAAATGCTGTTGCTGATTGGCGCACTCTAATTGGGCCAACTGATGCTCGCAAGGCTAAGATTAGTCATCCCCACAGGTCATTTATGTTCTCATTTCAATCCTCTCTGTGCTTGTATCTCTTTTTCTGTCTTTGTATTTTTTTTGACTTATAAGTATATGGTACCTTCTCCCTTTTCACTTTGTCTTTTAATGTTAGATCCTTGAATTCAATTAATAAAAATCTCATGATTGTATCTGTCAAATAGTTCTTTGTAGGATTTCATAATTATTAGTTCTGGTTTTATTTTCAGCATAAGAGCACTGTGTGGGTTAGATTCAGAAAAGAATTGTGTTCATGGTTCGGATTCTACTCAATCAGCAGAAAGAGAGATCTCATTTTTCTTTAAAGAGGTGTCTACAGGTCAATTCCCATCCTCTTTTTTCAGTCATTATGGAAAGACGTGTTCTTTTATGCTAAAGCTTATGCTTTTCTTGGGTATAATGAGCTCTAGCTCAAATGACACATCCTCCCCTTGTAAGAGCAAGATGGAGCTTCAGGTTGAGGTCGTGGGTTCATTACCCACTGGCTACATGTGTAACTTGCCAATTTTTTTTTTTTTTTTTTTTTCAAAAAAAGGATAAAATGATACTGTGCTGGTTAAAATTTATACTTTACCTCTTGATGTTTGGCTCATTTGCTATCTGCCATCGTATAATTTGGAAAGTTTCACTTTCCCATCCACAATGATAAAATTAAAAAGCATACCACGGGATCTTTATTTATCTTGATATATGTTCACTAAATTTATGCAGTATGCATCAACAAGTAGTTATAAATATCTCCACAGGAAGAGGGAGAGAGAGAGAGAGAGAGAGAGCTTTTTTCATTGGGGTATGGGTTGCTGTAGGATACCTTTGTTCTTCTTTGTAATTTTTTTTCCTTCTTTGTTGTTCAATCTTTGTTGGGGAATGACAATTATCTGTTGTTCTATAGTAGCTTCTGTAACATCAGTAGCCTTAAAAAATGATATAGCATGGGAGATCAGATTGTGACAAGTTTGTGTTTCAAACTTGAGTATGCAGTATATACTCTGATATTTTGTCCAACTGTGAAACCAAAATATTTGAAATTATGAATTGTAATCATGATAACAATATGTTACTCTCCTTTTTTCTCTGGTAGCTCATTTCTTTGCCTACTTCTGAATCTCTATTTGTTGAAGATTAAGGAGAGCAAATTAAAATTTGAAAATATAAAAAAATTTGTAACTAACATTCCAACCCAAATAGATGTGAGAATCCAAATCTCAAGTGATATAGCATGGGAGATCAGATTGTGACAAGTTTGTGTTTTAAACTTGTACATGCAGTATATACGCTGATATTTTGTCCAACTATGAACCCAAATATTTGAAATTATTAATTGTAATCATGATAATAGTCTGTTACTCTCCTTTTTCCTCTGGTAGCTTATTTCTTTGCCTACTTCTGAAGCTCTGTTTGTTGAAGATTAAGGAGAGCAAATTAAAATTTTAAAATTTTGTAACTAACATTCCAACCCAAATAGATGCAAGAATCCAAATCTCAAAGTCTAATCTGCAATCTAAAAAATGAAAAGGATTATGAGGATCTGCTTGTACCAGCGGAGGGAGGAAGGTACACTGTGTTGGTGTGAACATCAATTTGTGGCTTTGGTGTTCTTTTATTTACGTTGGAAAGATACAATGGGATCAACTCGTTAAATGAGATGAACTGAAACAAGACATATAGCACTTGATTTGCACAAGAAAAAAAGAACCATTTTGTACGTGAATAAATATCTAATACTTTATACTTCTAAATTGCATCTTGCTTGAAAGGAAACACTTGAAATATATTTTGGTTGCTTTATTTCTTTTTTGACAGGAGGAGTGGTTACTGAACACGACGAACTGTAACGGGTACAAGTCTCTTTAGCCTTTACACTTCTACTCATACAATTTTCCAAATTGGATAACTGCTCTGGCAATTCCTTTATGTTGGTTAGGCCATTTGTTGCTAAAAGTTGTCCTGTAAACCTTTCAAGTCCTGTGCAATTAAATAGGTTCTTGTGATATATAAACACTGGCACAGTTTGTCTGTCAGATAATACAAAACTTCTATTATTCTAGTGATTCAAGCAAAATTGTCAGCAAGATTCTACTTATATTTAGGGAAGCAGTTCAAAAATCAAAATTCAGTCAGCGCTAGTCAATGAAGATTGCCTAACTGTTTATTTGCTACTACTTTTTTCTGGTAGGAGGTCCCTTTTACATAAGAGTTAGTTTTTGTAAGTTATTATCCAGTGTGGCTATGGTGAGGTCACTGAAAAGCAACATGAAGTGTAGAGGAGATTGTCAGTTACTTATCTACGCACCATAGTTAATCTGAATCAAGCAGGATGAATTTTGAGAAAAAAGTGATCTTATTTCTATTAGAGGATGTGATGCTTAGTTCTCTACAGGGAATATGATGCTGACAGTTTTTATTTAGAACATAAACTGAAAATGTGGTAGGTACAGATGAATTTTTTGGAAGATTGGTCATAGACATGCAAAGTCAATGAATCTGCATCTTGGAACTTGTTCAATTGAAATTTACAGTGGTTTATTTTGTGCCTTAAGTAATGCAGGATCTTAGAAGCCAGGAAAATCAATCATATTTATCTATCTGATTGCACATGCATGTGGTGATGGTGCAACCATAACATTGTTAGAGGAAACGATAATCTCCTTGGAAACCTAAGATAGGCAAAGTCCAAGAATAAATGTTCATGATAGATAATTAGGTTATTAGAATTTTATTTAGTTTTTCTCTAGTCCAGGGTATTTTAGTAAATTCTATAATTCTTTGGTATGGGGCATAGCTGTGGGCCTTGGGTTTTATTTTATTAATAAGTTTTATTTAGTTTATGGGTGTTTATGTGTGGGTTTTGGTTCAATTCGTTGAGGGTTTAGTGTTGAGGCAGATTGTGGGCAGATTCAGTTTCTGTTTCTTCTTACTTGTTTGCAATCCTAAATCAATTCTTTTCTCTTCCCTATAAAAACCCTAGTCATTCTTGAATCCTAACCCTTTCCTTCTAAAGGTTCTAAACCATAAATTCATAAATCCTCCTAAACCTGAGGCACAAGCATACATAGACAAATTTTTCAATTTCTCCTATTATGCATCTAGCTGATTTTTTTTTTCCAATTTCTCCTATGTCTTTTGATATGATAGAGATAAATAAAATTTTGTTGAAGTATTGTGTCTACCTCTCAAAAAGCATCAATGTAGTAAAATATTTGTAGTCTTAAATATGTTAAAGAGGAAGAGGGAAGAAAACATTTTAGCATGGATGTTAATATCTCAATCTGTTTATTCAATGGCTGTTCATAGCTTCATTTTTAGGCTGGAACCCCAATTATCATCTTGTTTGGTACACTGTACCATGTAGATTGTTCCATTTATCAGTCTACATTATAGTCTTCATTCTGGCATGTTCAACACCTTGGGTCTTTTTATAGCTCAGTCTTTCCACCTTGAACTAGATGTTTATTGTATGGATGGTCCATTCTTACATCATTAAACGACTGTCTTAAGAGTAAGGTAAACACTTGCTGATAAGAACTACTTTGTTCATCAGTAGCATTATAAGATATCCTGTGATTGAAGTCATTCTTGTGGGAAAGAGAGATGTCTAAATAAGATGTGTTTAGGCAAGTTCCTTGGTTCAAGGGCCGTGAGAGAGAGAGAGAGAGAGTTTATATATATATATATATATATATATATATATATATATATGTATATGTATATTCAAATTCAGTTTCCATTTAAAAATAAATAGAAAAAGGGGAATTACAGTAAACTCACCTGTAGTTTGACCCATTTTCACTTTGCCTATCCGTGGTTTAAAACTTAACACTTTGCTTACTTGAAGTTACTTCTGTTTAGTCTCTGTTACCTACCTTTGTTAAAAAAGAGGGATAAATAAGTCTTTTTACTCCTATTTGATATCTCTTTCCTCCCGAAACAAGAAAAACAAAAGAAAAACAAGATTAAAATGTGTTATTGGTCTCTCGCAATTCATAAACATGAAGAACATACACCCAGAAAAATCAAACTTAAGTCAACCACCATAAATATCATAAAAGTGTGTGGACAAATGTGATTATTCAAAAGCTACCGGTTACTACTGGCAATGATCACAGGTCCGAGATTTCTAAAAATACAGCTAGATTACTGACTACAGGATTTGCCCTCCAACTGAAAGAAAGGATACCAACAAGGTCCTAATTAGTGGCCAAGAATAGTGGCTTTCTATTTGTGTTTTGAGGGACAGAGGCCATAATTTATTATTTTCATGTTAGCAAAGATAATATATGCTGATTAGTGAGGTCTGAAGGGGTTTTCTTGCAAGATGAAACATTTGCTTAATCTTAATGCAAGACACTTTTTATTTAATAATTTTACTAAAGTTCCAATGAAAATTGAGCTAGTCAAACAATGATGGTCACCACCTTTATGGAGGATAGAGGTCCACATCATACAAGGTCTTAGTTTACTTCGGGGTAAGTGTATAACATTCCACATATAGTAAGTTTACTCCATTGATGCTATATTCAGCTTTGATTCCTAAACCCTAGACATCTAGTAGATGCGATAACCACATGGCTTCTATTCTTTTTGTTAAAAAGTTGTATACAAGGTCTTAGTTTACTTTGGGGTAAGTGTATAACATTCCACATATAGTAAGTTTACTCCATTGATGCTTTATTCAGCTTTGATTCCTAAACCCTAGACATCTAGTAGATGCGATAACCACATGGCTTCTATTCTTTTTGTTAAAAAATTGTTTCTTGGTGGGAGTGATTCATTTTAACTCTTTTCACTTACCTGCAATCTCGAGGAGTTTTCAATTCAGGAAAAAAAAAAATTTGAAACTTTTATGCATTGTAGTGACGGGAGGAATGACGATATATGCTTAAGATATTTTCAGTCATTTATTGATTAAAATTTGATCGTAAGGGTTTTTGAGCAATGCTACTTGTTTTATTTGTGTTGCTTTGTATGAAATTCTTTACACGTAGCTCATTGGAGTTCTTAAACATCCTTAAATCCTAAACTACATGTAAAATCATAAGTTTAGCATATTTTTGTGGTGCACCTTGCTTGGAGGCTGGCACGTTTTGGCATATAGGTTGTTTAAGAGTGTGGTCCATTGAGAGAGAGTGAGTTACTTATATGTCCACCAATCAGATGGAAAATTTTAAACATGACCTTTTTATTTATGTTATTATGAAATGTGAGTGAGTGACGAAGCAGAACACTTAGCCAAGTAAATTGTGCTTATGCCCATTTTAATTATCATGGTTTGCCTTAGATACTGTTTATAATAGCCAAGTCCAATCATGTTTAAGTGAAGATCTGGCTAATGAAAAAGTTAAATGCTGAAATCTAAGAGAGATGGTTGTTCTACCAATTGGGTGTTTATTAGGGACTTGGGGGAACTCATAAAAGTTCGATCACGTATGAAGTCAACCCGACCCTTTTTGGTGCACGTGTAGGTCCGACATAAGATGATGGGATTTACTTTGTCGTGACACGTAGCCAACTGCCATTTTTGTTGCCTTATTCAAGAAAAATTCTAAGACTACATGGCAGTGTATATATATATTTTTTAAGAATACTAAGTGTTTTAAGAGACTGAGAGGGGGAGGAAGGAGAGGAGATGAGAAAATGTCTTAAAAAAACTGACAGTGGTGTGTATTTAAAATAACTTAATTCTTGGATATATAGCACATGTTTTAAATCTCTTTAACTAATTCTAAGGCTATATAAAATGTTACTTGTGTTACAATTGTCCATGTGATAAAATGTGAGTTACAGTTTTACAGGTAAAACAATTGTGGCAAAAATTGTGATAGTTTATGTGGTATTAGAACTACTCTTATTCAAAGCTCTATAGACTATTAAAAAGTTTAGGACAACACACTCTTGTATACACTTTAATACAACTTAGGCAAGAGATAAGTGGTAATTGGATTATTTTTTACCAAGGTTGTTTTTGCCATCAGCTTAAAAAGTCAGTTTTTTTTATTATTCAACTTATTTTTGCTACTATTTATGGTCCCATTGCACTTTTTGATATTATTCATGGCTCCACAATACTATTTCAACTATCTTGTAGATAAAAACTTTATTTACAGTATTTTTAGTAAAAAGTTTTTAAATTCAGCTAAATAAATTATTCCTAAGGACTCTAAGTTCAAGTAATGCATGGACCTGTATTATTCAATTACATGTTAACAAAGGTGTAAATTGTATTAAAGTGTGTGGAGAAATGTGTGTCCATGGATATATAAAAGAACTGATAGTCTATAGCACGGTCCCACTTGATCAGCCAGTCATGTGATTGGGTGGTGCCCAACGGGCCCGCATTATCTTCTAGTATCTTATGAAGAAGTTTTAACATTGAAGGCAACACCCAGGCAATTTGGAGGTTTCTTCTCGGAAAGTACCATGTATTATTAAGTTCTGGGGAGGGTATAACATTAATTTGCTTTCTTGTTGTCACTAAACCCTTTGGATTGGTGCTTGACCAATAATTTATCTCATAATATATATATATATATATACTTATCATCTTTTCTATAGTATGTAAATTTTACAATTATATGGAGTTAACATATCATAAAAAATATATAATGTGTACGAGAAATTTTCTAAGAATAGTGTGGAACACACCTCCACTAGTATGGGTCATTTATCAAACATATCTTTACAAAATTGACTGTTTTGTAATATTCAAAATTATAAATTGACCATTTTGTTAGGCTTTTGTCACTTTTATTGGACGAAAAATGACCATATTAACATATGTATTAGGTAATAATTGATGGGAAATACTAAGGGCACTCGTTAAGAATCCAGTTAAAGAAAGTTTTTATGGGAAAAGAAAAAAAAACAATAAATGTTTTGACAGTTTTTTTCATTTCTCATAAAAGTGATATCAAAACTTTCTTAAAATAGATTGTTAACGAGTGCTCTAAGGGCACTCATTAGCATGACCCATAATTGATTATTGAGTACATGTTTTGTGGTTCGTGTAACGTTATGTGGTCAATTTTCGTCCAATAAATGTAACATAAGTCTAACAGAAGGACCGATTGTGTTATTTCAATTATAAAAAAGGTTTGAAAGGTCAATTTTGTAGTAAGAGGGTGTGATTGATAATGGTCTTTACTATAAAGGACTTCTTTGCATTAACCCACGGGTGTATTTAGCAGTGATCAAAGTTACTGCATTAGCTGGAATGTTACTGTACATATTTCCATTATTGAGAGATGTTCTTGTTTTTGGTGGCAAATGGTACTAAACTTACTATTAACCATTGAAAAGAGGACAATATCTAGCATACATTGAGTCACACTAATGAAGGACGGCTTTATCTGGTTTTCTTGCCAAATTTAGTGGTGGTTGTACATCTCTGTTTGTGAGTTTCTGAAAAGCTCGTACTTTAATATTACATAGTACTGGTAAACTCAATGACCATAAACCCGATCAAGTAAAAGAAACAGTTAACAGTCAAAGGGAACAATTGAAGTATTTGTTATTGGAAATTAAAAAAAATGATGGGGAGTATTCGAGGAACCAAAATTTCTTCGAGCGTCATGAATGACGATCAGAAACCACTTCACTAAGGTAGCTAAGAATTTTTGTTTAAGGATAAAGTTGTGACATTAATATATTAGTCAAGACAAAAAGAACTTAGTATTTTCCATCAAAATTATGTTTGTTTCAAATTGTATACCAAATTGAGTAAAAAATATTTCAATTGAACTAATTAAATTTTTAAAAACATGAACGAAGATAATTGAAAAGAGGACAATATCTAGCATACATTGAGTTACACTAATGAAGGACGATTTTATCTGGTTTTTTTGCCAATTTTAGTTGTGGTTGTACATCTCTGTTTGTGAGTTTCTGAAAAGTTCGAGTACTTTATATTACATAGTACTGGTAAATCCGTAAATGGCAAATTGGAAAGTACATTACTCGGTTTACTGCTGTTGAATTTTAGTTCTGTCACATGGCATGGTTGCTCGTGCTCGTGCCATCCAAGTATGGTACACATTTTTTACCCCATGGTAAATTGGTAATATCTTTGCTAACTCAATGAACTTAAAGCCGATCAAGTAAAAGAAACAGTCAAAAGGGCAAATTGAAGTACTTGTTACTGGAAATTTAAAAAATTATGGGGAGTATTCGAGGAACCAAAATTTATTCGAGCGTCATGCATGACGATTAGAAACCATTTCGCCGAGGCAGCCATTATTTAGGGGCCAAGTTGTGACACTAAGTGTGCGTTTGTTTAGCAACGCGTTTGCGTTGAAGCTGTGTTTGCCTTTTTTGGCTGGTTCCATGGCACTGTTCATGGACCAGCCAAAGCACAAAAACGCATGAACATTGTTTTGTTTTTAAAAAAATATTTTGCTATAGTGTTTTTAGCAATAAATTTTCAGTTTTCAACAAATAAGCAGTATCCAAACACACCTTTAATATATTAATCAAGACAAAAAGAACTTAGTATTGTTTCAAATTGTATACCAAACTGAGTAAAAAATATTTCAATTGAACTAATTAAATTTTAAAAAACACAAATGATCCAAAACGTAAAGGAACAAGTTTAGCTTCAAGCATATTTGGACTTATCTTGCTCTAACCCATTATGTGGCAACTAAAAAGACATCTCATGTATAGTTTTAGTCATAATATTTTTTTAAAATGAGTTAATGACTTATTTAATCACCACATAATGGGTTGAAAAAAATAGATCCAAACATATTTAATGCCAAACTTTATAAAAAAAATTTAACAGATATAAGAGCACATTTTATAATAAAAAATGAAATCGAGAAAAATAAAATATTGCCTCTATAACTGATAGACCAATTAATTTTTTAAGAGTATTATCAAACTAACTCAAATATTTGGGAGGCCAACTCCTATTTTTTTCATGGTGAATGCATCTTGCACTTGCATATTCGTTAATGTGGTGAAATTTAATCTTCATATTCATTAATGTGGGAATAAGGGATTATTATATCTTCATTCTTATTTACTTTATTTTTGGGTTTGAATTTTGATATGTCTAGCCACCTTTTGTAGTTTAACATGCCAACTTATATGAGTTTACACTGAGATAGCCTGAATTAGCATTTCAATCTCATCCATAACTATTCTTCTATGTGTGTCCCTTGTCATGGGGGATTTGTAGTTAGTTCATCACGTTTCTCTTGTCAAGAGAGATCTTTTCACTGTTGCTCGAAGAAGCTTTGGGTTTCTAGGATTTTCTATGGCGGTGGTCATATATATTATTATGCATGGGACAATCTCTCGGGACGAGACCGTATCTTATTTATTAAGAAACCAATATCAAACCAACATGTGTTAACATAGTTTCCAGTGATTGGTCCTCTTTCCTAAAGAAAAAAAATTCTTCATTAAACTCTCCCTTCCAAAACATAATTATCAGCTCTCCCCTAATTCTCAATTGACATTTCAAGACATGAGTGAAGATGACAAGTGATCATCTAGCTACTTCAAGAGTAAAATTGTCTTTTTTTTTTTTTTTGGTGGTATATTACAAATTACACCTCTAAAGTTTGAGAGTGTCTAAAGTTTGAGAGTGTTTAGATTTTACACTCTAAAATTTTAGAATTTGGATTTTACTCCTTGAAATTTGGGAGTCTTTGGATTTTACATTTTGACGTTTTAAAATTTAGAGTGTTTGGATTTTACTCTCCAAAATTTGAGGGTATTTGGATTTTACATCGGAAGTTTCAGAATTTGTGGGTATAAAATCCAAATACCTCCAAACTTTAGGAGATAAAATCCAAATTCTGAAACGTTAGGATGTAAAATCCAAACATCCCAAACTTCAAGGGATAAAATCCAAATTCTAAAACTTCAGGATGTAAAATTCAAATATCTCTAAATTTAGAGATGTAATTTGCAATTTATCATTTTTTTTTTTTTTTTGTTGATGCATTTGAACCAGAAAATCCATTCATAATATTCCAAATGACATTGTTAAATATTTTAATTTGACATGATAGGAAAACCCCCAAAATAAATTTTTTTTTTTTTAAAACCCATTGTTATCATCAGATTCCTTTTGACCCTAGTGACCAAAGTTCATGACATCAAAGTCAGGGTCCAGAAGGATGTAAAGGGCACCACAACAAAGGGCAGGTGGGATTCAGTAGCTGGTCTGGTGAGTGAGGGACATTCCCATGCCAAAATTAGGTTTCTTTAATTAGGTGTTCCTCCTGTTGGCCCTGAATATGAGTCTATGACCCATATCTTCCTCGACTTTATTTCATTATATTTATTTGTACTTTGTTAATTAATTTGTTTTGGGGGACTTTAGTTTATTCTGACTTCTGAGGTGTTGCCCCATGCTGCCCTTTACCCCATTATCAAATAGCTCAGGTCATTTGTCTGTCAAAAGTATTTTTTCCTCCTAACTTTTTTTTTTTTTTTTTTTTTTTTGAGAAAGAAAGGCTCAAAAAAAAAAGAAAAAGTTAGGAGGAAAAGAGGATAAATATTAATAACGAATGAGAGAGGGAGAAAAAAAAAAATGGTTATAGCTAGGGTTTAAAAATGAGTAATATGGTAAAAATGGTCTTTAAAAATTCGGGTTAGGCAAACTATTGTAAGTCAACCCCAATCGGAAATCGTGCCTATTCGGTTCGATGAATTCGCTTGAGTCTTTTAAGATTAGAATATGATCTATGTGTTGTATTTGTGTGGAGTTCATGGATTATGTCAAATTTGCCAATGTGATTGGATAATTGTATAGTCTTAATGATGGAAAATTTTACTCTTTTTTTTTTGTCTGAATGAAAACATGGAATCCAAGGTTTTTAAGCCTGGACCGTTCATTAAACCGTAAAAGGGAAAGGTTCAAGGTTTTTGAGGTTAAACCGAGGTCGAACCGGGATCGAACCATGATAACGTCATAATTAATTAAACCCTAAATATAGATATTAAATTTATAAAACTAGCAAAATTGACAATATATCTATATATGTGAGGGAAATTTAATAATTTTCAAGCATATATTTAATAATTAAATAAGAAAGTTAATAAAATAAAATAATAACCATGAAAACATTAAAATTTATGATTAATTTTTGAAATAAAGTTGAATATATTTGAAGGATTTTAATTTTTAATTTTTTTTTTATTCCTTGTAAGAGATGGATAATTTAATTAAGTAGAATAAAATTGTGTTAAGTTGTTTTTATAAAAAAAATTGCTAAGGGGTTCACGGTTCTTGCTACTAGTTCGTGCGGTCCAATCTCGGTTTTAGGGGTTCACGGAATTAACAAAAAATCCGGTTTTTATGCTTAAAAAACCAGTTTTCATCTCGGTTCCCAGTTTTCACAGTCCGACCTCTCGATCCGGTCTAGGTCTAAAAACCTTGGTGAAATCTTGAGAACAAATCACTTTTCATCGTGACAAGTTAAACTTCTATGCTAAATGACCCTGCCAACTTCGATATTAATGTGTTTTGTACGACTTGAACCCAAGCTTTATATCAATGCTTTATGTTGTTACTCGATTACTACATTATGTAGACAAGTTGCCCAACTTTGCAATGAAAAATTGATCTACATCATTAGCATCCACAGTAATTTAGCAAAAACCATCAACCTCAAAACAACCTTCAATCCCTCATTGAATGGTTCCCTATCTAATTTATGAAAAATTGACAAGTGATCAACATATGATCAATTGCAAGCGCAATTGTAGTATCGTAGAAGAACATGAGAAATTATTGTGTACTCTCGGAGTACCATAAATACGTACTCTCTCCTCTCACATGAATGGTGGGATCTCCATTCATGTGAAAGGGAGGACTACACATTTATGATACTCCGAAAGTACTAATAATTTTCTGAAGAACATAGTGTGACTAATGTACAGCCAATTAATGCAATAAAGGGTTGAAGAAGAGTCATGAAAGCAAAAAGGTGAACAGGTACAAAAAAAATTATAAAAACTTGTAGTCATTGAACCACTTCTGTAACATCTTTGGGATCCCCTCGTGTCACCCCAAATACCATTCGATAAAAAATGTATTGAGATTGATTCCAAGTTTCTAACTTGAGAAAGTTGTCTTAAGATCTGTAAATTTATGATCTAGTGGATGTAAATGGTGACACGAGGTCTCCTAGGTATAAACAGCTTATGTTCCAGAATCAACCCCTCTATACTCACCCATGCGTTATATATTTTATAGACATGCACATGCATTATAAATTGGAAGAGAATGTCTTTTATGCTAGTGGGGTATGGATTTTTATATATAATTAGTTTATATGAGTTTGAGAGATTAGAGAAGAAAGGTTTGAATACAAAGACATAAAGGTAGGAAAGAGGGATGAAGGGCTAAAAGGCCGTCTTTGGGAACTTGAACCAATATAAAATCACTCATATAATTGCTTGGCCATCAAATTCAGCAAAACCCCATCTTGAATTTTAAACTCCCAAAGCTCAATTTTCATTGGCTTTTAAGATCTGCTTTGAACACCTCAGTTTTCCAAGCACCTCATTTCAGTCACAACCCGCCACTTCCACCACCTTTCAAAGAGCTCTCAATTCTATTGTGAAAATGAAGGTAAGTTTGTGCGTGTGTGTGTGTGTGAAAGAGAGAGAGAGAGGTAGAGAGTTTACACTATTTGTGCTTGCTTCTCTCTCTCTCTCTTTCTCTTTCTCCGTGAGTGAGTAAGAGAAAGATAAGAGAGATTCACTCTCACGAAAAATGGATTGAAGTTTATGGTTCTCAAATGATAGTTGTCAAGTTTTTTGATTGCAGCTTCTTAGTTGGATGCAAAATAAGCTTAATGGGAAACAAGGGAACAAAAAACCACACACAGCTTCAACTACTAGTAAGCATTCTATCAACTTCTGTATTAGCTTTTTTCGTTGTCAATGGTGTGTTTTCACTCTCTTTACTTCCTCATGCAAAATGCTCTCTCAACAAGCCATCCATATTGATGGATTATAAACATTCAAGTAATTGTGTTGGAGAGAGAAAGAGGTTAAATTAAAGTATTAATTTTAATTTGATATGATCAACATTCATATGTTCAATTCAACATTGAAGGAATTGAAGTGTGTGTGTGTTTGACGGGTCGGATCTAGATCCGATTTTAGAATTTGAATTCAATTTATATCTATATTTATTAAGATTAAATATTTATTTATTTATTTATATTGTAATAGTTAAGGTTTAGACAAGTAATATTCGTTGTATGATTGCTTTATCACTAGGTCAAAAGATCGATGTACAAGCTGATTAAGATTAATTTAATCATGAAACAAAAAAAATAGTTATGATATTTAGTGAGTCAGATCATGATCTTATAAAAAAAAATATTTTAGTCAATGGATTGGATCTTATAAAAAAATTTAAGTCAACAGGTCGGAGCTTATAAAAGGATTTTAGTTAACGGGTCGGATCAAGATCCTATAAAAGATGTATAAGTCAACAGGATGGATCCTATTCCCATTCAAATTAATGTTTTGATTAAGTTCAATAACCGTACAAGTTCAGAACATGTTGACGTAAAGTTTGCATTTGATTTTATTTGTCACTTCCCTCAAACTTAGAGTGTATTTGGGTTAGGATTAAAAAAAATTATTTGGCACATTGTTTATGGGGAAAATAGAAATGTCACTAGATTTATATTGCAAATATATTATACTTTTGTTGGTTATCCATGAGATTTCCTAGGAAATTTTTTTAAAGTTCTTTACTATACCATAATTAATTGCAATTCCAGTGAGTCATAAATCAGATCCCAAAGTGCTTTGATTTTTTATTAGTCCATTTTTCCATAGCAATTTGGACCGTTTGTTTGTTCAGATTTCTTATTGGAACGAGTATTTTTTTTTTTTTTTGAGAGATAATTACAACATACTGTTAACCTCGTAGCTCGAACCTTTTTCCCTCTAGACCTCCAAGCACTTTCTACATGGGGAGGTGCCAATTCAGCTACAAGGCCTTTGGCTTATTGAAACGAGTATTGTTGCCTGTTGGTAACATATAATATTTTTCACAAATTTTTTCCGCTATAATTGATATATTCTTTTGTGCTTGGAGCAACATCATCTTCACTTTGGTCTACCATAGCTATTTTTATTATGTACTAATCACAATAAGTTATATTAGCAAGTAAGAGAAAAAAATTGTGAAAAAAATTGTGCCGATCAAAACTACAAATCCTACGTCTTGATAATATCTCTGGCTTTTGATAAAATGGCAGTAGCCTTTGATCATTTCAACCCAGCTCTTTGATTTGTAGTATATAACTCATAATATGGTATGCCTGATCTGTATATTGTATAATATATTAATTAAAATATTTTCATTGGAATTGCAAGGATACCTTTTGTTTTCAAATATTTCAACCTTTTTTTTTGGCCTAACTACATATTTCTTTTCTTTTCTCTCTTTTTTTATTTTTCTGAAAGCTAACTATATATTTCTAATTCTTAACATTTGGTACTTATGTAACCTCTATCTGCTAGATTTTCCATGTTTTATTTATTATTTATTTAGCGATCTTATCTCATTAAAATGAGCCTTGGGCACATATTATTAGATGAGTAAAATTTCTGTCCTTCTATTGTGTAGATCATGTGAAACAAGAGCCCCGTGAAGAATTCAATGATTGGCCCCATGGGTTGCTAGCAATTGGAACCTTTGGAAACAATGATTTAAAAGAAAATCCTGAAAGCCAAAATACTCAAGAGGGTCCATCTTCATCTGAAGAAATAGTAGATTTTACTCCAGAAGAAGTAGGAAAGTTACAAAAGGAGTTGACAAAGCTCTTACGTAAACCAAATGTGGAGAAGCAAATTGCTGATCTTCCATTGGATAGATTCCTTAATTGCCCATCAAGCTTGGAGGTTGATCGAAGAATTAGTAATGCTCTTTGTAGTGATTCGGATCAAAGAGATGAAGATATCGACCGGACAATTAGTGTCATACTTGATAAATGTAAAGACATTTGTGCAGATAATAACAAGAAAGTGATTGGGAAGAAATCAATTTCTTTCCTTCTCAAGAAAATGTTTGTTTGTAGCAGTGGCTTTGCACCAGCACCCAGTTTGAGAGATACATTTCAAGAGTCAAGAATGGAGAAGGTATACACACAAATATGTATTAAATGTTTGCAACTTGGCCAAGGTGTGAATTCACCATGAGCTTGCCTATGCTGCTCTGGCTTGGCATTGAAATGCATTCCATTTTGAGGCAGAGCCCACCAAACATGGATCTGAAATTTTAACATCATTTTGTGCATATGCTAAACTTTTATAACATTATCATCCTATTTCCAGGCTAAATTTATAAAACTTGTACATATTGTTTTAGTACTAAAAGAGTTTTTTGTCATATTGGCCTACAGCTTTTGAGAGTAATGCTTCACAAGAAGATGAACCATCAAAATAATGCTCGGCCATCATCTGCAAAGAGATATCTAGAGGACAAACAAAAGCCAAAGAAGGAAAAAGATGATGAACCGCGGAACAAAACCAATGATGGATGCAAATGGGTCAAGACAGATTCTGAATGTAAGGTTACTTTTGGTTTGCAATTAGAATGAAATTCACATACATAAACAAACACAAATAGATTAAGACATAGATTTCAAAATACAATAAAAGAATATTGCACAAAATCTGGCATTAATTGGATATGTTCTTTGATTGCAGATATTGTTCTAGAGATATAAATCTGCTTTGTTCTACACTATCACTTCACTTACAAGGTAAGGGAATCCCCTCTTTGAGCTTCACCAAAGAAAACAATTTCATCTTTCTTAAGAGTATAATTTTGAATATGCTTTCTAATAATAATATAATTTTGCAGGATTCAAATGTTTATGCATTGGGTTCTAAGGATCTCAGATAGTTGGGATTACAAATCATCAAGATTCATTTTAGTGGTGGCTCATGAGAGGACCACAAATTGGCTGATCCATATATATAGTTTTCTTTCTTTTGTTGACGGTGCTTCCCCTTTTTTTCATGGTTGTATCTGTGGATAGACACACTACAATGCATGTTATGAAATATCGTCAAAAGGGTTTCTGTAGCTGTACTGGCAAAGCTAGCATTTATTTTACATTTTTCAATCTATTTTACTACACCTTTTGTAAGATATTTTAAGGTGAATAATATTAGATTGACATTGAGTCATGGAGATACTCTTAGCTTATTCAGGCAAGTTTGTTGGGAAAAATTCATGAATAAATTTCAGCGAGTACAGTAGAAGCACAACCACACAAAAACATAAAGAGTTAAGTGAAAACTTTTTCTCCTTGAAGGGAAAAACTATGAGACAGATTTCGAATAATTTCACTATATTAAATAGAGATTACAACACTAGATACAACTTGAATAAAAAAAAACTTTTTTTTTTTTCACTCACTACTCTCTTTCTCACTGTATATCTCTCACAATTTTCTCTTACTTGTATTTTTCTCTTCTCTTTTGCTTGCTTTTACTCACGCAGACGCAGTTCTTCAAGACTGCACTTTCCTCAGTCTCAATCACTGGGACTCCTCTTTCTCACTGGCCGAATGGCCTCTCTTATTATTTCTTCTCCTTTTTTCTTCTTTTCTTCCTTCCACACTCTTCACATCAAGTCACAATAAATGCAAGCCAACTTGTCTTGACTTTTGTACATAAAGATGACTTCAATTCTTCTCATTGGAAAGCTTCTCCAGCAAGTTCAATTTGCTTTGCTGACTTCTTGGCAATTCTTCAACAAGCTCATTTTATGAGCTAAGACAAAGTGTTGGCTGGACCCACGTGGTGCAATGCACACCCAACAAAGTTAATTTCCATGGAAGCGTTTTTGCTTCTTGTAGCTAAGCAGGTTTTATATTCCAGTTAGTTCAAGATGCCATAGATGAACAATTCAATTCGGTGACATGCTGCAAAATTTCCAATGCCTTTTATTTACAGCTAAACTGAAAAAGAAAAAAGGAAGAGAAAAAAAAATTATAACATGATCCAAATGATCAAATTAACTTGGCCGTTCTATAGTGGGCTTATCAAAATAAATCACTTCACTTGAAAATAACAAAAAATTCAATGGAGAAAAAGATTCATTAGCCTTAAAAAATAAATCTAATACTTCAAAAATAAGTTGTTAAGGCAACATTTGGGGTTTTTTAAGATGAAAGGGTCGTCCTGATAATATATCTCTGTGATGCATTTGAGAGCTTTCGTTACAATAACACCATATTAAGGAGACTGTTTAGCTAAGAGTCACGCAGCTTAAGTGATACTTTATGGTATTTTCAACGGAGTGAATCCCCTCCTTCAACTATTGGATTATAAAAAATAAAGGAGGCTGTTTATAAGTTATAAAGGCAGTAACCCCGCCAAAATAAGTTGATGTGTATGGCATAAAGTTCTGTTGATAGCAAATGACTGTCATTAAAAAAAAAATTATAGTAATAGATAATGAAAGTCCAAACTCCCAACAATGTATCGAAGGCTTTGGGTAGAGCAGAGCTTATTGATTAGTATGAGTTCTTAATTTATTAAATCACATTTGTGCAACCAACACATCATCTTCATCATCCCATTCATACAAAATGGATGCTGAGGGAAGTCCATAAAAAGTTCTCAAAGTGCCAAACACAAAATGTAGAATTAACATGCTTCCACAGAATGTAATTACAATTTTCATTGCTATAAGGCAATTGGCATTTGGCAAAGAGGAAGCATCTCCTTTATCTAAATCACATTCACACATTGGTCCAGAAAAAAAGGGTTAAAGAAAAAAAGAAGATGGACCTCCATAGCTTAGTCTCTAGTACTAATAAGAAAAATTGGTTGAAGAATATTACTTTAGGTTCTCATGTTTGAAGAACATTTCTTTAGGTGTCTTTTAGTATATGATATGAATATATAGTTATTATTATTGAAAAGGTTGCATCTGTGAAGGAAAGTGTTTTATTATTAGTACGTACGTTGAAAAAGGATGGATTTTTGTCTGCATACCAAACATATCAACGTGGAGGATCAAACTTTTTTTTTTTTTTTTCGATTCCGACAAGTGGAGAAAGAACTTTGAATCCAAATTCTCTTTACTAGAGATAATTAAATAATATCACTAAATCACAAGACTCTTGACAATAAATAATTAATTTAATCATGAATTTTTTTTGAATAACCCCAAGACCATTACCATAATGCCATGTAGTTTAGCATAAAACTACAAATCATTGAGCAAGTGAGGTACATCATAAAAAAGTCCTTTAGTCATAAAAGTGAGCTACAAATTTTCCAACCAAACAAATACAACTACCCTGGTCTCTTTTTGTTGGTCATTTTAAAAAAAAATTAAAAGAATAATATTTAATATATTATCTCTCAAATAAAATGGTAAACAACCATCAATCCTTGGATCACAAGATTCTTGACAACAAATGATAAATTTAACTGCGCAATTTTTGTTTTGAATAAATCCCCAAGACCAATACCAGAATCCCATGCATGTTAGCATAAAACCACAAATCATTAAGCAAGTGAGGTTCATAAAAGTCCTTTTTAGTCATAAGAGTGTGCAATAAATTTTCCAACGAAAGCAAATACAACTTGATCTCCTTGTCTCTTTATGTTGGTCATGTTTAAAATTTTCAATTTTTTTTTTTCTAAAAGAACAATAATTAATACACTATATCTTAAATTTAAGGCAACAACCAAGTCTTAGTCTCAAAATTTTTGGGGTCATCTATTTATTCTCAAATAGATTAGTTAGGGCCAGCCACATGTATTTTTTTTTTTTTTGTCCATTTATTTGATTTTAAGTTATACTCTCTGTTAATTCCTTAATTGACATATTTTTTATTATTTCTACTCATGTGATTTTTTGACTTCCTCTATCTTTTTTTGTTCTCTTAACATAGATCAACTCACTATTTCTTATTGGTATATTAGTCGCTTTTCTGTAAACATGATCAAACTATCTCAAGTGACTTACCCTCATCTTTTATCAATGAAGGCTACTCCTGTCTTTAATTGAATTTTTTCATTTCAAATCTTATCTTTTTGTGTATTTTTATTTTCATCTCAACATTCTCATTTCAGTTACACTCATTCTATGAATATATTGTTTCTTAAAATCCCAACATTCAATACCATGGAGCATAACTAGTAGAATAGTAGTCTTGTGAAATTTATCCTCCAACTTTATTGGTATTCTATGATCACACAGGACTCTTGATAAGCTTCTCCACTTCATCCATCTTGCTCTTATTTTATGATTTACATCATTTTCAATCTCTCCATCTTTAGGAATTGTTGATCCAAGATATTGAAAGTTGTCACTCTCTGGTATCTTTCATCTATCGAGTCTACAACCCCTTTATTATTATTTTTTATTCTTTTACTGAACTTAGATTCCGTATACTTTGTTTTAGTCTTACTTAATAGAAAATCTTTCGATTCTAGAGCGTCTTACCAAATTTCTAACTTAGCATTAATCAACTTCTAGTTTCATCCCTTAAAATTATATCATCTACACACAAAAATAAATAAAGTAAAAGATAAGTTAGAAGTCAAGAGTCATATAGCTCAACTGGTATCTTGTTGTATTTATAACAAATACATTTATAGGGTTCAAATGCCTCATCATCAAATATCAAATTATAAAAGATAAAAATAAATAAATAAATAAAAAGTTAGAAATATATTTTTCTGATTTGTCTATTACTCTCTTGAAAGTAATCATGGTATGCAACATCCTAATAAAATAGACTAGCCTGATATATTTTTTGAAATATATTTTTTTGTTGGTTTAGTTTCATAATTTTTTTTTTTTAAAAAAAAAAAGTGACATTGGGCTTTGTGGTCCTATTTTATAGCCAAAAAAAAAAAGTGTCCTTATTTTTATATATAATTTTTATTTTGAGAATTTAATTTATAAGTAAATAAAGTAATTTGAAAATTAACAGAAGAGTGACTCTATTTTTTAGGCAATGTTTTAGTCAGGGCCGGCCCTAGACATTTTAGGGTCTAAGGCAAGAACTAAAAATGGGGCCTTTTTTTATACTTATATATTAATTTAAATTAATGTTTATTTAATATTTAATATTATAATATATTTCATTTAAAATCTATTTTTCTTGCATTTTGAGATGCAAATTGACTAATTAAATTTTTGTATTCAAGTTCTTTTGACATCTCATTTTCAATCGATAATATAGTTAATCCACTTAATCTTTCTTGGGACATTGTTGATCTTAGGCGTGCGTCTAGGTTAGGATTAAAAATTAAAATTATTTCACTATTTAACTTATTTTTGTTACTATTCATGGGTCCCACTGCACTTTTTGACACTATTCATGGGCCCCATTATGCTATTTCAACTAATTTTTACCTTTAGCTACAGTACTTTTAGCAATAATTTTTCAGTTTCAGCAAAATAAGCGGTATCCAAACACACCTTAGATATGATTTTATTAATTTTAATTTTGAAAAACTTCTTTCTATAGAAGCTACTATAACATTTATTGTTAATAAAATCCTATAAGCAATGCATGTATTTGGAAATGAATCTAATTTTTTTTATATAATTTAGTATGTCAATTGGAGTATAATCTTTTATTTGTAAAATTTCTTTTAAAATGTTTAACTCTGAAAATAAATCTAAACCATCAATATCATAATAAACATCATGTTTGAGAAAATCTTCAAGTTTAAGACAGTATTTTTGTAAATAATCATCATCTAGTGACTTCAATTTTGTGAAGTTAAATAGAAAACCAAAAATATCTTCATATATTTGAAATTGTTCAAATCTATTCTCAATTGAACTAATTGCTTTATCTACTATATATAAGAAATAATCAATTCTAAAAAATTCTTCAACAAAACGTGTTGTCTCATTATGAACATTTTCATCAAATTTTTTCTTTCTATGAATTATACGTTTCTCACGAAATACAGGTTCTATTTCCATTTCCAATGCAATTTTTTTAGATGAATTCATTGCAGATGTAAATCCATTTTCTCTATATCCTTTAAAATAAGAAATGAGACATTTTAATTGACCTATAGCAACATCAATGTGCATGTCTTTTGATTGTAAGTTTTTACTACCAAAGTTGGAAGCAAATAATATGTCATACCAAATAGTCATACCCAATAAGAACTCAAAGCTTTCAATTTCATATGTTGCTAAACAATCTGCTTCACTTTTTATTTTAGGATCTTCACTTGTTTGTGATAATTGTAACAAAGCATCTCTTATTTGAGGAGCTTGGAATTTTATTGCTTTTACACTTTCAATGCGACTTTCTCAGCGTGTTTGTGATAATGACTTAAGAGTTAAAACTGACACGTTATCTTGTAAAATTTTCCATCTTTTTGTAGAAGAAGAAAACAATGTATATATGCGTTGTATAACTCCAAAAAATGATATAGCTTTTGGACAAGAATTGGCCATATCACATAGTACAAGGTTAAGACTATGACAACCACATGATGTGTAAAGTGCTCTAGGATTTATATCAAGAAGTCTTTTTTGTACCCCTTGATGTTTTCCTTTCATATTAGACCCATTATCATATCCTTATCCACGTGTATCATTAATATCAAGTTCATGAATATTTATTACATTCATAATTTCATCAAAAAGACCTTTTCCGGTAGTGTCATCAACTTTTACAAATTCAACAAAATGTTCTACTATTTTTAGTGGACTTGTTGAAATATCAACATATCGTAATATGAGAGACATTTGTTCTTGATGACTTGCATCTGGTGTATAATCAAGTATAATTGAAAAATATTTTGCTTCTTTGATCTTTTTGATAATTTTACATTTAATCTCATTTGCTAACGGTTGTATCAATTCATTTTGTATTTTATGTCCAAGATAATGTTTATGGATTCCACCATTTTGAATACGTCTAATATGTTCTTGCATAACTGGATCAAATTCTGCAATCATTTCAATTAGACTTTAAAATTTTCCATTATTTTCTTCATAAATCTTTTCATTTTTTCCTCTGAATGCCAAATTATTTTTACCAAGATTCTTTACTACAGAAATAATTCTTAATAAAACCTTTTTCCAATGATCTTTCTCTTTGTTAATTTGTTCTTGGATATTTTTATCTATTGTTTTTTTTTTTGACAATCTCATTTCCAAATCTAGCCAAGTGTTCATGTTAGTAATATGCTCTCTAGTTGTTTCATGGTTTCTAATTTTAGAACTAATATTTTTCCAATCTCGAGTTCCTTCATTACATAGTTGGCCAGTACGTTTAGACTCAAACAACTTGCAACAAAAACAAAATACTTGGTCCATATCTTTTGAATATACTAGCCATTTTCTATCATGCTTCTCCCCATTTGATAATATTCGAGTGTAATGAATAGTAGAAAAATGTCTAGTGTCATCACCTCTAGGAAAAATTATATTATTGTCTCTAATTGGACCTCTTTCTACTAATAAATCTCTTAATTTTGTGTCTATATTTTTCCAATTGCCTGGATCATAAATATTTGAAGGAATATAATTCAACATGTCATTATTATTTTCATTTTCTTCTAAATTATTTTGAAGTTCATTATCAAGATTTGTTGTATTGCAAAATTGAACATTATTGTTTTCTTGCAATTGTATCATTTCATTGTCTTCTAACTCTTTTTGGTGAATTTCTTGCTCATTTGTGAATTTCTTGCTCATTTGTGTTATATTTTGTTTATTACTAATAATAAATTTATCCATTGATCCTTTTTGAGACTCAATTAATTAATTTTTTTTCCTTTTCAAGTTTTTTATATCCAGATGCATATTTTCAAGTAGACATTTCTAATCAAACAATATATTTATAAAGACTAAAATAAAAAATAACTTTTAAGTGTAAAGCAAATGAGAAATAGAACCTGATTTATACAAAAAGTATTGTTGTAGTTTCACCGAACAATAACAAGTTTTTAGCAATCTCAACCTGCATAAATAAAAACTTATTCAATATATTACCACTAACTAAAAAATATATATAAACACAAGAATAAAATTAAAAAAAAAAAAAAAAAATTTAAGCATAGCCATAACACAAAGCTTATTAATAAGACCCACCCACAAAAAAACACAAAACAAATCCTATCTATAACCCAAAAAAAAAAAAACGCAGGCTTTATAAAAAAAAAAAAAAAAAAAAAAACTTGAAGGCTCAAACAAACCCAAATGCCCAATCTTATTATCTTAACAAATAAAATGAAGAGAAAGCCAACTAGCCAAGCAAAGCGTCCAAATATTATACCTGATACGGTGAGTAGTTGAGAGAGGCGGAGAGCAGAGAATCAAATTCAGAGAAAGAATGAGAGATGCGG
Source organism: Quercus tomentella (assembly GCA_028535165.1). Classification (NCBI taxonomy): domain Eukaryota; kingdom Viridiplantae; phylum Streptophyta; class Magnoliopsida; order Fagales; family Fagaceae; genus Quercus; species Quercus tomentella. Next base: position 81,539,127 of record JAPQVY010000068.1, read on the forward strand.
AGAAAGCTTGCTTAAGTAGTTGAGAGAGGCGGTCCAAGCGGAGGAAGCTTGCTTGAGCAGTTGAAAACAGTGGAGAGAATATCAGAGAAAGAATGAGTGACAGAGAGAGGCGGAGAGCAGAGAGAAAGAAGCAGAGGGAACAGTAAAATTTTTTAGGGATTTGAGTTGTTTTATTTCTTTTGATTTGTGATTGTGTTGTGATTAATCTCTTAGACTGGATTTGTAGTTTATCTTGTTGATTTTTGGTTTGTCTAGAGAATAATAATGTTATTTTTGGGTAATGATTTTGTTTAGAACCAATGTTTAACCGGATCTACACATGCACAAAGTACTTGGGGTCTAGGGTGAAAGAGTTCGAGTTACGGGGTTAGCAGTATGTTGTAATTATTTCTTAAAAAAAAAAAATGGATCTACCAAAATTTTTGTTTTTTGGTTAAAAGGATGTGCCAGATTTTTGTAATTCATTTGAAACTAAATTTTTTTTGCCCCTACTACCCCTTCTTTTCTAAAATTTTGGGGCCCCCTTCTACTTGAGGGCCTTAGGCAATTGCCTAATTGGCTTAGTGGAAGAGCCGGTCCTGGTTTTAGTGGGAATTAGAGTTATATTTTTACCGAATTGTCTTTTAATTTTGTCTCTACTTAAACATAGAAGTGTGGAGACATTTTTAAACAAAAAAAATAAAGATCCCAAACAGAAGAACCCTCTTAAATAATAGTATAGAAGACCCAAAAATACATCAACATTAGAATAAAAAAAGGCAAGTTTTCTAATGTCCACAATTGTGCTACAAGTCATTTTACCAACTTTCAACATATAATTACCTACTTTTTACCATGCCATTTTCCCAACCCAAATCACACATGTCACACTCACACACACGAAATTTACCCTCCTAATTTTCCATCTATCAATCAAACACACAAAATCCAAACCCAAAACCCAAATGGAAGAACTAGCTTTTAAACTTCAACCAACTACTACAGTACAACCCAACTTAAACCACCACACTGCAAGTCTGCAACCATGTTCTACTCTTTCAAACCCTAATCAAACCCAACACATTATTAACCCACAAAACAAAACAAAAAAACCCAAAAATTAAATAAAAAAAAAATCACACCTTTAAAAAGTTTTCCCACACTTTCTCTCTCTTTCCATTCAAAACAATATATATTTTTTGAGTTCTCTCTCAATATTCCATAGTGAATCTCTTCCGGTGAGATTGGATCTGAGTGTTTTTACAGACCCATCAATCCGGAAGAGAAAAAGAATCCCAATTACCTCAGGTTGTTTGGTGATTCAATTTCTAGGGTGGGGGTTTTTTTTTTTTTGGATCTGAGAAATTTAGGGTTTTTGAAGGGTTTGATAAGGTGGGAAAATCAGAGAGAAATTTGGGGCTGCCAATGCCATTATTGGTTTGGTTTAGAAAGGATTATTTTTCGGTGGTTTTTTTGAGACCGAAAAGGCTTCATTTTGAGCTCATCAATGTCTTGGGCAGGCCCTGAAGATATCTACCTCTCTACCTCTCTTGCTAGCTATCTTGACAGTATGCTCTTTCTCTCTTGCTTGATATGGTTGATTATGGATATTAGTAGTCCAAAGATTGGATTTTGATTTCTGGGTTATGCATAGAATGACCTTTGAATTGCTTGATATGGTTGATTTCTGGATGCTACTAGTTTAAAGATTGAATTTTTGTTTTCTGGGTTTTGCATATATTGACCTTTGAATTTCTCTATATGGTTGATTTTTTTGTAATCTGGGTTATGATTCACTATGCATATATTAGCCTTTGAACTGCTTGATATGGTTGGTTTTGGATGTTACTAGTTTAAAGATTGGATCTTTTTTTTTCCCTGGGTTGAGTTTTTAAATGATGCATGATTCTATGATGTGGATTTTCATGAATATAAGCAAGAAAGAGATGGACTGCTAGTTTTTTTGACATGTCTATGCTAATGGGTTGTTGTAATTTTGGTCTAGTATGCAGAGGGTCATCTGGGTTTTTGCTAATTTTGTTTTTTATCCCTCTATATGGTTTTATTAGCAACCAGGAAAATTCAAGTAGTATGCTTACTTGGTGCTCTGAATTTCAAGGTTCAACCTTTCTGGGCCCTGTGTTTAGATTTAGTTTCTAGCTTGGGTTATTTGCAGACTTCTTCTGTTAGGAAATGTGAAAATTTCATAATAAAGACATATTTTATATTCTAATGAGATATTGATTGAATGGTTCTATTTAAGCATGTTTGTTTTCATATTTAGACTTTTGCTTTTCCTATGTTTCCACTATATTTCACCTGCAATGCAATTTCAATGGAACTACAATCAAAATGACGTATATTCAAATTGGCTTTTAAATTGTTTGGAGCAGTTTTTTCTTCTTGTGATTATTTTCTGTGGTCTTAAACTTGTTAATGCTGCAGAGAAACTTCTTGTACTTCTGCGAGATGGTCGAAAGCTCTTGGGGATACTCCGTTCTTTTGATCAATTTGGTATGAATTTTGCTACTCTCATTGTGTAGGGTTTCATTTGCTATAATTTCTTTAGTGACTGAGAATTTAATATTCCTCATATTGCAGCCAATGCTGTTCTTGAGGAGGCATGTGAGAGAGTTATTGTTGGTGAACTTTATTGTGACATCCCTTTGGGCCTATATATAATTCGTGGGGAGAATGTTGTTCTAATTGGCGAGCTGGTATGATGGGTTGTTATTTCCTTTCATGTCTGTCGATGGTTCCTTTGTAATACACACCCTTGTGTTTTCTTAAGATTGTACTTGTTTTTTTAGGACTTGGAGAAAGAGGAACTTCCCCCACATATGACTCGTGTTTCAGCAGCAGAAATTAAAAGGGTAAGCAGCGTAAGCTCAACTATCTTGAATCTTGATATTCTTTTAGTACATGAATTAAGGTTTAAAAGAAAAAAAAATTATTGTAGATGATAAAGTATACTTTGATATACATAACCATGGCTTTAGTAGTGGGTTTTCAATTCACCTTGTTTACATAGTTTCCTTTAATATATTAGTTTTGTCCCTTTAAATATATATAAAGTTGGGTTCAAGTTACACCAAGTTTAACTTTAAATATTGTTACACTACTCGATATTTTTTAATTGGATACAAATTTTAACAAATGAATAGTTGGATTACATATTCTTCTTATACCCACTCTGCTTGTAAAACTTCAAGATTATCTAAAATGATTTATTATCTCATCTATAAATGTTTAAATTTTGGTATTTTAAAATTATACTTAAAACTTGAGTTTATGGATTGAATAGTAAATAACATCCAATTGGCACTAAATTTGTCATGCGTCCAGTGGTGGGATTTTTTTGAGCATGAAATCTTATGTTTATGGTGTAACATTGCTTAAAATAACATCATCTGTAACTTGATCTTGACCACCCATATATATATATATATATATGCTATTTCTTCCTTAGGGGTGGAGTTAATGATGATATGGTTAGTAGTTTTGTCATGTTGTAATAATATGGGCCCTAGAGTCAGAGATTAATTTGGTTGGTCTTATATTTAGTATTCATTTATATGACTGCTATTTAAGAAATATAAGGTCAGATATTTAAAGAGGTTGAGAAGAAGGGGCAGACAAATACACAAAAGTGTAAATGTGTGATGTCATAATACAAATAAATATAGATTGTGTATCAAGTTATGAATTTGTTGATGTCTCTTTATGTGTGATTTTACTTGCATTAAAAAGAATGTGTTTGTGATTTTTTTGATGGTGCATTGTTTTTTGATGGTGCATTGTGATTGAATAAGAACTCCCAAACTTTGTTCTTCTCTGCTTTATCATGTCAAAATCTGCTTGTTGCATCAAGCATGTCAAGTTACTAAGTTGGTATAGATGGGAGTTGGTTGAACTGTGGATAGATTTTTCATTTTATCAGAACAATTTGAGAATGACTTTTATCTGTTCGGGACTATAATGAATTTTTATTATATGAGACTATGTACTTGTATTTGAGTAGGCTTCTTCAATTAGAGATGCAGTAACAAATGTAGAAGGTTTTATTGAGTAGTGAAGACTGAAACTTCAATAGTATTAGCAGATGCTCATATTCTTGTCACTTAAGGGATCACATTTCATATTTGAGTCAACTATTACTAGCTGCTTCCACCAAACGTAGGTTAAATGAAACTTCAAAAACCTTGCTTCTGTTATTTTGAAGGTCTACCTTGAAAGCAAACTCTTCTGATTGGCTGAGATGCCCAACCTTTGGAATGCTTCTTTACATATTCTCTACCATGAAATTTGATGGGATATACAGATTACAAGGTTTAAATATGAGTACAATACCCAGACAGGGTGTAGCCTAGTGGTTCGAGGCTTGGGATGAGTTGTAGACCCAATCATCCTAGGTTCGATCCCACTAGGAGTTTCCCTAGATTACCTGATACATGATTTTGGCAGGTAGGGTTGTGTATTTGTGGTTTACTTCCTAGGGGTTGATCCAAAGGCCCTGTCTTGGTGAGGTTCCATGCCAAAAAAATATGAGTGCAATACTGTGGAGTTCTACTCTAGCACTTTAAGCTACTTTGGGAGGGAGATGCAGAATTAATATAGAGAGCTGGTAGTTAGTTATTCAAAAGAGATGTGGAATCATCTGTGGAAGCTATAGTTCTTCAATATCAATGTGTGGCAAAAAGCCCTTGGTTGTATAGCTAGACCATAGATGCTCACGCAGTAGTTTCTACTAATATGTCGGGACATTGTCTAGATGATGGCATCTGAAAATTTTGTGCTCAATGGGTGATCTTGCGTGTCATATTTAGTTACCAGTGCAAATGTGAGGTGACAAGTGATGAGTGGAAGCCACATGTGGGACTTTAGAAAATGGGGAAAGAAGGATACAATTAAGACCTGATAGAGAAATGCTTAAAGAAGAGGAATGTGAACAAAGTAAGAAAGAGGGCATGTGTAATTGGGGAGAGGATATTGCTGTAATACAACATTCTGTTTTAAGCTGTACAGTAGTAAATTTGGAATCTTGCCAATCTGTTTTAGCACAATTTCAAAAAATGTGGTCCGAAACCCCGCCCCTCTCCCCTCCCTCACTATCTACGTATCTAAAAATAAATAAGAGTTCTGTATGATAGCCCAGTTGTAATGGTATCTTTTGTAGTGTTCCATGGCTATAGTTCGAACCCCTCTTCCCTCTTCCTACTATCTACCTTTCCCAAAAAAAAAAAGGAAGAAACATGTTTTTTATTTTACAAAGAAAGAAATGTAAACTCTTAGAAAATTAGAGGAATAAAAGCTGCAAAGTGAGAGTAATAGGTGGATTGTGCAGTTCTGAAGTATGGTTCTGTTTATATTTGGCAGGTCAACTTATACATTGATGGTATATCTCCCATCTTTAGTAAATAACACTGGAATTTCCATATTGTAAGTTCCATATCGAGATAAAATGATGCAGGACAACCAGAACAATCGAACAGTAAAATTGAAAGACATAAAAATACCAAAAGGTGTCGGCACCAAGTGGGAAAACCACAAAGAGTTAGCTATTTTTTTCATTTTTTTCATTCATCAAAATATCATTTATCTCCAAAAATAGTACAATAGCTTGCTTATATAGGGAAAACTAAACCCTAGTTCTAATTGTTACAAAAAATAATCTTGCTTCCAAATATTAAAATACTAATAGCTAATAAACTACTAGGACCTAAAACATAAAAATACAATTGACTTGCAAACATAAATAATACTAAATAAAAATCTTCTTGCATCTCCCACATCATAATTTCTTGTGTATCAGTATATGTGATAGGATTTTCTGGAGAGAGATAGTCAAATAGCTCAATCATTTTTTCTCAAAGAGGATCTTCTTTTACATGGGATTTTGATTGATACTCTCAACATCATACTCCAGGTCTATGCTGTAATCCAGTTTATTAACCTGCTGAGCTTACAATCATTTGTGTAGTTCAATTTTTCATCATGTTTTTGGTAATGAAGATTGTGAGAAAGTTGGGCTGCTTTTTTGACTGGATTTCATAAATTTTTTTGACCTGTATCATAACTGTGCAGGCACAGAAAGCAGAAAGGGAGGCTTCAGATCTTAAAGGTACCATGAGGAAAAGAATGGAATTCCTTGATTTGGATTGATGAGGTTTGCTACTTCATGAAGTTCTTCACATGTCGGTCCGCAAATATTATAGCGGCATTTCTCTTTTCATTTCTTTTTTTAATTTGTTCTTTCTTTTTCCCCATCTTTTGGCTGGTTGGGTAATGTTAGATCTTAGATGGTCAAATCTTTGGGAATTAGAAATTTAGAATTTGAAGTTTGAACGTTGTTCAAATTCGTTCTGTGTAATATTTGTTCGAGTGATTACACCATACAAGTATTTGTTTGCTTTAGAAGATTGATGGCTTTAGTTCGGATTTGAAATTCATGGACCATTGCTATGCTTGCACTTGTAATTTGTAAAGTCTAACAGTTTAACAAAAAAAAGAGATTAGTGGAAAGCTATTTTCCATGTATATGAATATGATGGCTTTGTAATTTCCTGTTAACTGGTGGCAACCCTTGTGTAGTTAACAAATGCTCTCAATTATGAGAAATTATTCAAAACAATAGAAGGGTAGCCATATGTTCATTTCAACAAATAAAGAGAAGCTACTTCTTATCCATCCTTAATTTCAAGGAGTTCACATAGTCATTGAAATCTACAATGGTTAGTATGTCCTAATAGGATGATGCAATAGGTTTTAAGCAAACATTTTCATTTCAAGCAAGCTTGAGGGCAAGTGCTTCCTCTAAGCCAAGTTGTCTTTTAAAGTTTTAAAATGTGTGTTCAATTATTTTAGCCATATACTTGCCAATGAGCTTAACCTCAATCAACATCTTTCTTTATAGGTCTTAGGTGGAATGTGAGGTCATGGGTTTAAGAAACATCATAAAAATAAAATAATCACAAGCTATGTTAATACAACATTCATTGTACGTGTCTAAATCAATTAAGACATGTTAACTATTCATAGCAGCTATAGCATAGATATTGGTATGTGAAAAATTCATTTATAGATGAGTTTAGAAATTTTTCTGTTTGTTATATATCATTGTTGTATAAATATTTATTCTATTGTCTTGTAAATGGAAGCTATTAATAATTGAATACTTCCCCACCCGTCAATCAATGGGGTCTTTATCTTGGTATGCAGCTTTTGATTTATAATAGAGGATAATTGAATAATTTCTCACCAAAGTGTGGACTTTTTCAAAATTTTCTATTATTTGGCGGGTTTCACGCAAATAAATTTTTTGACAATTTGGTTCAAATTTATTAGCCAAATTGTTATCTTTGCCTTTCTCAAGTCAACGACACAGGGAAATTAGGTGATTTATATGGTTGACGATGGCTTGAATGTGTTGTATTACAAAGACAAATACCCAATCCATTGAAAAATATATATCAGTTCTTTCTTCTTTCTTTGTTTTAAAGACAATTATGTCCGCAAGTCTCGTATAGTTGAATAAAAAATTTAGTATTAAACCTTTATCTACATCAAAAATCACCTGATATCTTTCTTTTGATGATACAAAGTAATTATTATGAAATAACAGAAAATCGTTGAATAAAAAATATGATATTTAACATTCATCTACATCAAAAATTAATTTGTGTTTTGACTTTTATGATAAAAAGTAATTATTATGAATTAGTTGAATATATATATATATATATATATATATATATCAGTTTGGTTCATGTAAATGCAAGCAACTATTCAGGTCATTAGTGACAAGACATTGAGGGTAGAAAAAAACAAATTAGATTCCAAGAGAGAAAAGGACGCAAAAGGATTTGCCAAAAAAAAAAAAAAGATACCACCAAAGGAAATGCAAGCCAATCACCGACAATGACTTTTCCCAATCAGCAATTATAAAGAAGTAGAAATGTTCAGAAACTCCCGATTACACTTGCACCCTTTGTGTTTCTCCATTTGTGAATCCAACTTCACTAGAATGATAATAGTCTCCATTCTTTTTTCATTTTTGTCAAAACTATTTTTTAGTGAATAAAATATTTTGTTCTCATATATCTAACGGTCAAAAGGATTGTAAAAATAAAAAATAAAAAGATATTTTCAAAATTTCTTTAAGGGATATTTTCAAAATTTTAAAGTGATACATAGTACCTCTTAAAAAAAAATAAAAATAAAGAAGCTATACATAGTTCATGTCATTCAAAATTTGGTGGAATAAGAAAAGATATTAAATGCTGCGACATAATAGATGTCTCTCTTTTTATTTATTTTAAAATTGATTGATATTATTTCATTTCATAGTAAGGGTGTAACTTGAACAAATTGAAAAATGCATGTGGTTTCATATCATTTAAAATATAATTTCACTAAATAATAGCTAAAACTGACAGTATTTATACTTGATGCTTTAAATTACGTGACACTAAATTACATCTTTATGTTTATAAAATTTAAATCTTCCACCAATTTTAAATATAATTTGAGAAACTCGTATTTATGCATTCTTTAGATTTGCCAACAAGTGTTAATTCTCTATATTTCTAAATTGCAATTTCTAGTATTTTGTTATCTTTATATGCACGTCAAGAATTTGAAAGTTTCTTTTTTTCTTACTTTATTAAGCCATGATTGTTTAGCTTATTACTTGAAAGAATTTTTCTTTTGTTAAAAAAAACACACATAAATACAAAAAAGATAGCCCCCGGTCATTGTACAACATGTATTTTGAGTTATTATTATTATTATTATTATTATTGTTATTGTAAGGACCGGATTTGGTTCTTAGCCCAAACGATGGATGGACTCAGGTCCAACAAGCCCAAAACAATGAATTTGTAGAGAGTGGGTTGGAGAACTGGGCTAAAATGAGTTTGATGACAAATAAAGTGGGCTCCAATGACAAGAACAAAAAGATGGATTGATTTAACTAAAGAAAATCTTCCTTGGCACAATCCGAAGAGATCAGTTCTCATATATTTCTCTTAAGTTTGATTACAAGTTTGTTTCCTAATTGCTAAAGTGTTTCTCATTTGATTTTTCCATCCCCTCTTCCTCAGGGGTTTCTTACATTATATACCTCCCTTTGAATGATCTTGGCCCTCCATTTGTTGATTATCCAAGCCACTACTTAAGTGCTTGTTCCATCAGACACCCCTTCTAGCTCTCAGTGAGTTGGGGTAGCCAAGGTAGCACTGTTTAGGGGTCTTCTCCACATAAATGTGGTCAGAAGGTTAGCTGCAGAGCATTCAATGCGGTGGCAATAGCTTTTCCTTAGATATTTCCTAACTCCCATTCTCCCAGTACGTTCGTAGAGCATGTCTTTATCAATAGAACCTCCTGGAACGTCACCCTGGATGACAGGAGGCACATCTTGACCCTCGTTGCGTTTAGCCGAGGGGATATTCCTCCTCGAACAACATCTCCCAGCCATTGCGGTCATAGTTTGCTCATGAAGTTCGAAGTATTATGTCTCACTTGCTATTGACCTATTCTCGGACCATTGTGCCTCCTCGGACAAGGCCCAAGGCCCAATATATATTTGGGCCTGTGTCCCCATAGTTATTATTTTGGAGAGAAAGATTGGGTTGGTTATTATGTTGTCCCAAACCTAAGCTGAGAGATTGATTAGAATGCTTGTAGCTCAAGAACAACATGTTTGGTTATGATTATAGATTTGAAAAATAAATAAAGAACAAAATTTGACTACAAACTTGGTTGTAATCTAAGGCTACAATTTCTATTAAAATAATTAACATAACTACATATTTTGAAAATTTAACTGTTAGATTGCATGTTGTTTATAATTAACACACATGTCAATCGTATGTTATTTATTATTCGATTTATAAATTTTTTATGTATAATTTTAGATTACAAAATTGATGACATAACTATTAATTTTTGATCTTCTGAAAATTTTGCAAGCATAGAGAATATAAGAAGAAAATGTAATTCAATGGTGGATTTGTTAAACTTAACATCTAATAAAAAGATATTGAGTGGAGTTGAAGCCTTAAACTACATCCAAGTTTATTGTCAAACTTTGTCCATAAATAAATATAGTCTTTTAAATTACAAGAGAAAAACACAATTTACATGTTAAAAGGGGATCACATTGCTTAGATGCCAATCAAATAATACCAACATGATGAGTCATTTTCTTTTTCTTTTTTAATTTAAATAGTTCAATAGTTACAAGGAGATGAAGGATTTGAATCTTGAACATCTTTGTTGGAAATACCATAAAGTGCCAACTAGTTGAGTTATAAGGCTCTCGGTAACATGATAAGTCTCTTAAATATGTTGATGGAATTGCTCGAACAAATTATTTTAGTTGGAAAAATTTATTGGTATAGTTTAGATGATTCATGGATAAATCTAGGACATGCATTGAGATATTGGAGACGATTAAAGAACAAAGTTCTTAATCAAAAGCTTAGATCACAATAGGTTTGTGGTTGTCAACTATGAACAAGTTAACCATAGAACGGTGCTTGGACATTTGTCATTGTTAGAAATTGGGTTGGTTTTGACCCAACCCATAAACCATGGTCCATGGATCGTCCACATGGTTATTTGATAAGTACGTTTAAATTTTAAATTTAAACTAACTAATATTGATATGAGTTTTTAAGATCAGTAGTGGAGTAATTTAGATTTAGCAGTTGAGTACTTTTAGGGATCACATATCTGATAGTGGGTGAATCTCTACTAGTATTTAAAGTACTCCTATCAATTAGATTAAGAACTACAGTAATCTTTTTGTCTATGGATCTAAAATATACCCTCAAATTGTTGAGAAAGCTTAGAAGATTGGAATTGGTGTAATGGTGTTTCAGTTGATTTTTTCATTGCAAAAGTTGTTGTTAGATGATTTTGTGGAACTAAAGCACCTTCAAATTGAGGTTAAAATTAATTGATGAAACAAGTCCACTCAATATTTGAATGTGAATCACTTGTTAAACCTTTAAAATCTCTCAAAACTTGATTAAGGATGTGTTTGGATACCGCTTATTTTGCTGAAACTGAAAACTTATTGCTGAAAGTATTGTAGATAAAGGTAAAAATTAATTGAAATAGTACAGTGAAGCCCATGAATAGTACCAAAAAGTGCAATGGGCCCATAAATCATTGAATAGTAAGAAAAATAAGCTGAATAGTAAAATAATTTTAATTTTTCATCCCAATCCAAACACACACTAAACTTACCTTATCGGCCTCTAGACTTTCAAATATAGACTTTCAAATAGGGAGAGTTCAAGTATAATTATGCACCTTTAACTGAAAGAAATGTCTACTTGGAATGCCCTTTCCAAAAAAGTTACCAATATCTTATGCAGGGTCATCTCTTTCTCGAGTATCAAAGTAAAGGATGGAGCTGGCTTTCTATAATTTTGCAATATATTTGGTGAATTTAAGATAATGCTAGAACCAGGACAAGAACTCGCATCATTTTTAACCCCTGAAACTGAAGGTGTAAATGATTGGGTGTTTTGTCCAATGATAAATGTCATACGTCACTTTTAAAATTTTCAAATCTTTTTTTTAAAAATAGAAATATAAGATATCCTTTTAAAAATCTGGTTGTAAAACTGTAGATATTTCCTATATATTCCTTTGTTTATCCACCACATTTTAATCAGAAGATCATCAAAGTTCCCATTTGCAAAAAGGAAATGAACTAATCAAGTGTCGAGTACCCTTGCTTCCACCTTCTTCAATTACAACTAAATTATCCAAAAATTATAGCTAGATCCAGCCCCCACCTGTAGCAAACCCAACAAAATTGGATTTGAATCGCATCAATTTCAATAGGAAATCTATGTAATCCAATAGATTATGACTATGCTATCAAGAACTATGCACCTTTCACCATGCTTTTTGATCCAAAATCTATACTTAGTGTTTGGATTATTGCTTGTGCAAGATGTATCCATTCTTCTTCTTCTTCTCTCTCTCAATGTAATGGGAGGTGTATCATGTAATTAATAAAGGGAGAGGATGGGAAAATGATTACTGAGGTTTAAATAATAATTAAAATGGAATAAGTGGCAAAACAAGAGATAAACAATTAGAAAATCATGAGGGTCAGGATTTAAGTCTAAGAGAAAGAGTTTTAAACACATATACTTAGCTTATGTTATAGTAGAATTCTATCTTAGATAAAATTAATTAAAAAAAAAAAAATCACAAGTGACATGGCAATCCAAGTAATTTTTTTTTTGGAGTAAATCCAAGTAAAATAAATTTAAGCCAAATAAAATTCTCAACAAATTGCATTTATTTGGTTAAATTCAATATGGGAACATTTAACCACAAAAGTGACCAAACTACACATGGCATTATGATGGCAATGCGACTAATAAACTAAATGTTATAATCTTTTATTGTTATAAGTGATGTTAGAATGCAATATAATATTATGCGAACCAAATGTTGGTAACTCCATTGTAAAATTCTATTTAACCTATTGTGAAATGAGTGAGTTAGATTTTGTCACATCATCAAAATTTTAAATAGATACTAAAACGAAGTTAGTAAATATTTATTTAAATAGATACTAAAATAATGTTAGTCAATATTTATTTAAGGAGCCTCTTAATGGGTACTCTTAAAACATTTGTTAATGAATCATTTTAAGAATATTTTTGTTCTACTTTTATGAAAAATATAAAAAACTGTAAAAAAATAATCAATTACTTTTTTCTTTTCTCACAAAAAGTTTCTAAAAATATTTCAAAACAGATGCTATAGGTCATCAGTTAGCTTTTCCTTTTTATTTAAGGGAAAAGTTAATGAGATACCTTAAGAGCATTGATTTATAAAATATTTTTGAAAATTTTTTATGAAAAAAGGAAAAAAGTAATTAATTTTTTTGAGTACTTTTTATATTTTTCATAAAAATGCTGTCAAAACTTTCCTAAAATAGTTTATTAACAATTGTCCTAAAGCACCATTACCAATACATTTATTTGAATAGGAATGTGATAAAATCCAACATAGGAGTATGACCTTAATATTAATTTGATGCAACTAGTTATACACTTTGCCACAGAGTATCTCTCCCAATCATTCACTAACCTCACTGAGTTAAACCTTAATTATTAAGCTCCAAAAAATTAAAGTAAGCCAGCAGAGCAAAACCCAAAGTACAATAAAATTTCTATAGACTCAGACTCACTCACTAAAACTCAAAAGTCTCTTACTTCACAGTTTCAGACAAAAAATAAACAAAGGCCGACTCTTCTTACCTCAATTCAGAATCTCAGATCCAGAACCTTCTCTGTGTCCAAAATTTTTGAATCGAAAAATGACGTGGCCGTCCGGTTCCTCCCGTACGGTTCTGACCTTGCTGCAGCTGTTGCTGTTGTACTTTGCGTGCAGTGAGTACGTGACGGTACAAGCGTCGGTGCACGAATATTCCGGCGACAGATTCGTCGCCAAAGGCGGCGCCTTCGTCGTCCACGGCGGCAGCGAGGGAATTTACTCTTCTGCCCCTTCTCACCGCAATTCCACCTCCCTCACCGACGATGGCGACTCGTACATTCGGTAATTTTGAAGAATCTGTGCTTAGTTTTTGTTTCAATTATGTGAATTTTGTTGAGATCTGGTGCGAAAATGTGTAAAATGTGTGTGTGTTTGATGCGAACTGAAATTTAGGGGCTGAGATTATTGAGTATATGAAGTATGAGCAATACGATAATGAGTGAATTACGCTTTTGAAGAATATAAATGAACATTCGGATTCTTGCACTAAGTCAAAATTTCATTTCTGTCAATCTAACTGTTAATCTGTATGTATTTTCATTCTAAGATGTTGAATTTGGTGAATAAAATTGACGAGAGAGAGAAAATGATGGAAGAGTGATTTGATTCAAGTCGAGGGAATGAAAGTAAGATCTAAAATAACACCTTTAGAAGTAGTAAAAAAAGGACATGTTAATTAAGGAGATTATTGAGAGTATGATTTTGGATAAGATAGAATGGCGCAAAAGAATACACGTGAATGAATCCGATTAGTTTGTTGAGGATATATTCTTGACCTTGTAGTTCTGGAACTAAGGCTTTGGGTGCGTTTGTATAAACGGTTGCAAAATTGTGTTTTGAGATTAAAATGAGCGTTTATAAAAAAGTTACGAGTAGGTGCTGTTGCAAAATAGAGTTTTGGGGTTTTAAAAACGCTCTTTTAGGCTCCCAAAACACCTAACCAAACGGACCCTTTGTATTGTTGTAGTTGAGTGAAATTGATCACAACTTGAGAGCCTCTAATAAATCATTTTTTTTCCATGAATTAATGAAGTTAAAAAAGTGAAGTTGTTACATGATTTAACTGTGGAATTTGTATGAAATAAAGAAAAGGGTTGTGTGTTCTCTCAACATGCTGTTTATAATACGTGAGAAATTTTTTGAATTTTTGTACTGGCGAGGGCATTAGTGTTCTACGGATAAGGGTGATGCAGTTTTAAGTGTAGCTTTTAATGAAGTTGATGGTGTTCATTTTACACTAGGAGAAATATATTGATAGAACTAGCATACACTTTTAAAATTTTTCAACATTTCTCTCTTGCATTGTGGTCTCCATGTTTGAATTATTTGTTCCCAATGCCTGACCTTATGTGGTAATATGAAACCAGTTTTGAGAAGGTTAAATTCCGGAGAGGCAAGGAATTGGCTAACTTCAGCTCGGGGTTGCTGCACGCCATTGTTTTTGAGGTGGAAGATAGAGAGACGATTGGGGGTTCAGCCTATGGGGGTCAAAGAGCTGTTTGTTGCACAGCAGATCTTGCAAAACTAGGTGTCTGTTCAGAAGGAGAAATCATTCACCGCCCATCTACTGAGAATCCTGGTTGGCCCAAAGTGTTTGGTGTCTCATTTGATTTAGATGAAGAAGTTGCAACGTTGCCATCGAAATCCATAGAGATAACTAAAACTGGAATGTATAACGTGTATTTCATTCATTGTGATCCAAAGCTTAAAGATTTGACTGTGGAGGGAAAATCAATATGGAAAAATCCTGCTGGTTACTTACCTGGTAGAATGGCACCACTTAGGAATTTCTATGGATTCATGTCCTTTGCTTTCGTGATACTTGGGATCTTTTGGTTCTCTCAGTATGCAAGATTTTGGAGAGAAGTTCTTCCATTGCAGAACTGCATAACAATAGTGATAGCACTGGGCATGTTTGAGATGACTCTTTGGTATTTTGAATATGCTGAATTCAATGAGACTGGAATCAGACCAACTGGGATAACCATGTGGGCTGTTACCTTTGGCGCTGTTAAACGTACGGTAGCTCGTTTGATAATGTTAATGGTTTCTATGGGCTTTGGTGTTGTGAGACCTACCCTTGGTGGGCTTACATCAAAGGTGATCATGCTTGGAGCCACCTTCTTTGTGGCATCTGAAGTTCTTGAGTTGGTAGAAAATGTTGGTGCAATAAGCGATCTTTCAGGAAAGGCAAGACTCTTTTTGGTTCTTCCTGTAGCAGTCTTGGATGCTTTCTTCATTCTTTGGATATTTACTTCCCTCTCTGCAACTTTAAGTAAGCTTCAGGTACTTGGTTTGCATCTTCTCTTATTCATATTTTATTATGTTTCTTGAAGATCTTATGGTTTTGATGGCTACTTCTTTTGTTCCTCAATGCTAAGTAAGTGGGTCATAGGCATAACAGAGTAGTGTAGGGCATGGCCTTTCTGTTGTGTTCTCAAATTGAAAACAAACTAAGCATCTATATACAATTATGACCCTTCTTAAGTTATCTGTAGGCTAAGCTTAAATGAATTTTCTGTTTGATAAAAATAGGAATCAACATAACGTTTTCTCAAAGTGCTTTGTACTGCACCAACATAAATGTGTTTGGTGTTGTTTTTGTAAAAATTAAGAGAACAATAGAAGATTGAAATCCTGAATGTTCATTATTTGTCTCTTGGTTTGTAATCTTCCCTACGCCTGTCCATTCACAATAGGCCCTGACAATTAAACTCTGTGAAACTTTTTACCTGTTTGTGCCTTATATGCTGGAATTGGGTGGGTTTGCTTAAGCCCTAAGCTTCATTAATGCCTCCTCTTCTTATTTTGTATCTTAATAAACAAATATCTAGATGATGACTTTTATTTGCTTATGTGGTGTGGCAGGCTAGACGCATGGTTGTTAAACTGGATATTTACAGGAAGTTTACAAATGCTTTGGCCGTAGCTGTTATCGTGTCTGTGGGCTGGATATGCTATGAGGTAATCCACACGTTGGCACTTGCATATGTCTAAGAAGTAAGAAGATTAGGAAAAGACTGTGAACTACTAGCATTTTCAAGAAAATTGTCTTATCTGCCAAATGACTTGTTTGACTACTAGCTGAATCTATATCATCTATAGAAACCTGGTAAATGTGAAAGAAGATGATAAGAAATTTTCATTAAATAAACTCAGAGGAACAAAAACAATGGTGTTAAAAACTCAACAGTTTTAATTGTTTTATTTATATGAACCTCCCATTATATATAGTATAGATTGGTTGTTTAAATGGATTGAAGTTACTTATGTTTTTAAGATGGATCGGAAATGGAACTAGGTGCTCTGCCATCATTCTAAATCCTATATAATTTTAGGACAGGTTGGATTGGAAATTCCCAAACTGGATGGATTGAAACTATTTATTCTTGGATAACTAAGCTTTTACTTTATGTCTACAAAGGTCAAAAAATTAGGATGAATATTTGTTTGAATCATCTTTTCTTTTAATCCCGCTTTCTTTGGTAAATTTGGTAACGTGGTCACTTGTTATATGATTCTCAACTTTGTATTTGCAGCTTCATATGAAGTCTTTTGTAACATATTTCACTACTTTGTACTCTGCAGCTTTATTTCAAATCAATTGATGTTTACAACGAGAAGTGGCAGAATGCATGGATCATCCCTGCATTCTGGCAAATCCTGTCTTTCTCTCTTCTTTGCGTCATATGTTCTCTCTGGGCGCCTTCTCAGAACTCAACACGGTAAAAGCCAACAAAAAATAAAAATATTTCATTTTTAGGTCCAAACGGCACATATCTTGGTTAAAGAACTCTGTTCTCACTTATTTTTCTCTTCTTGACAGATACACTTACTCTGACGATGGAAGTGAAGAGTTTGACAGAGACGATACAACTCTGACTCTCATAAAACCAGCCCCATTGCCTTCCAATGACTTCAGAAGTGCGCCTGAAGCTAGATCAGTGCAAGACAGCAATGGATTATTGAATGGCGATTTGGAAGAAGACAAGACTGAGTAAATTTTAAACCCATCTGCTAGTTTATTATTGTCATCATTTACAATCCTCAGCTGCTCCCCTGAATCCAACGCTAGCAAGTATACAGGTGTAGAGATCATGATACGAAAATTCCATGTTGCGATTGTCACATGACTTTCGTATTTAAATTATCCCTAGTTAGTTTTTTTATTTTTTTTTGGTTCTATGTATTTGTTAAATTGGTTATTGTATTGCTTATTTACTGCTGTAAACGAAGGAAGAGTCAATGGAGATTAGTGGTATGATTAAATAAAATTAATAGGTTTATTTGTTAGGAAAAATTCCTTAAGAGAGAAATTTTGTTGAATGGAATGATGTGAATTCTGCCCCACTAACTGACGACTTGTATTTCTTCTTTGTCGAATGTCGTCTTCCTTTTTGATTCACGTAAACTATTAGTCTTCTTTTCTTTCTTTTGTTTTTAAACCGCACGTTAGGTTTGTCCTTGCTAAATTAGTGCATGTAATTTAGGGGACCAGCCAATGTGTTCCACGTCTACATCTAATCTCTATAGCATCTGGGTTCAACGCCCATAATTTGATAAATTCTGTTTGGGCCGGCAAGGCAAAGCATTGCTCTTATTTTTATGAGTTATGACATGGATGTCATGTCATATAACGTTCGCTGCTGCCTTTTATTGACTCTGAATACTTTTCTCTTTTTCGTTCTTTCCTTGGAATGATGTGGATACTCCACAAAGAAAGCTAGAATTAGATTGTGCGGTTGGTAGCTTGCTTTAAAACGAGATGATTGGCACTCGTGCCTTGATTTGGGCTTTGAGCAGCCAGCAGGAATGGACTTTTTGATGCTTTAATCCCACCATTAAGGTCTACTCAAATCTCTCACGCACTTCAACAAACTACAAGAAAAATTCCCTTTTTTAGGAATGACCTAAGGTATTGGTAGAAGATTTGAATCCCAAATTTTCATTGAGATCCTTGAGGCCTAAAATCCACCAGATTAACGATTCAACGCTTGGGATTTTACCATTAAGAAAAAAAAAATACCCTTTAAGATTTATTATTTATTTGAGTAATTATTATGTGCTCTCGGTGATATAATGCTCTCTTTCATTCATAAAAGATCCCATTAATTAAATTCATAATAAGGTCCATGAGTGTAAGAGATTTCTCTGTTCAATTTCTTCTATTGCTTGATAAAAGAATTTGGACACAACATATACATGTCAAGCTATCCATTCCACCCTTTCAAAAAAAAAGAAAAGCTATCCATTCCACCATGAATGTGAGATTTTCCTATTATAAAATAATTTGGACAACATGTCAAGCTATCCACTCCTTATTTCTATTTCGTGATGCATCCAACTATCTAAAACTTCATTGGAAAGCTAATTATAAAATTTGCAACTTGATATCTTGTTTATTCATACACAAGACCTTTCTTGCAGGGTTCATGATACTTGAATTTATTTATTCCTATCAGTGGTAAGACATTCGTTCTTCAAATTAGGACATATGTTAAATATATGCGACAAAGGCCACAAGGTTATAGTTACACCCGCACTTTATAAAGAATGCACTCTGAAAGATGAATGCGTCACTCTCAACCTTGTATGGCTTAAAAGCTTGGTTTCCACTACCCAAATGGCAGCATCTCCCTATGACTACCAAACATACAATGTCAGATTTTCCCACTAAATTCAGGGGACCCTTTTACACCTATTGAAAATGTTTGATTACATTTTTTTACACATAATCTTGATTTGGTTGAATAAGGTATATTCTGTGAAAATCCGATAAATGATTATTATTTGTATATCCATATCGGATCAAATGCAGGTTCATGTTGTTTTCCCTTTTCAAATTCTCTTTTCTGCGCCTAATCAGTGCTCAACTTTTTGAGCTCAAGTTCCCATAGGTTGGGTGGGAAAGAGATGCAATAAATAGCTAAAAACAAATTAAATCCAATACTTTTGGACCCAAAAGAATATAACAGGACTAAGAATTTTTTCAGGTAATCGTATAATAAAAACTTAGAAATATTCCAAATATGGTCCTAACAACTCAGGACACATGTACACAACCAAAAAGGAAAAATAAAGGGTCACAATCAGAATTAAATTTTTCAGCTACTACTAGATACTCACAGGACATCCTGTAAGTAGAATCAATCTACCTAATTATCACACTTGTAGATTGAGAAAAATACCAAGTAGGAACCTCTATTAGCATGAAATATTAAATCAGAATCACATAAAAGGTGCAGGAATCAAACTTAAAAGTCCATTAATATATCTTATAGGTGATGCAGCTCAAAAGGAGATGGGAGGATTGAGCAAGCAACAATGGACATACAGTTGCGGGGTTTAACTGCAAAATTACATGGATTTTGCCATATTTGAATAATTGAATCTATATACATGGGTTTTGCCCTTTACACATATTAAGCAATTCTCCACTAGGTTTTCTATGAGATTATCCAATTTCCAATTTGTTCTCATCAAGGCCAGAAACATAACATGGTACAGAAGTCATTCGAAGCTTGAAAAGGAAACGGCCCCTTCAACGCATGTTGATCTAAGATTCCGTTTCCCATAGATGCATCTTAACAAAGGGCAAAAATACAACATGGTATTAAGAGTCATCTGAAGCTATAAAAGGAAACTGCTTGCTGACATTATAGAGCAAAAGAAAACACACATGCAACGATGCGAATATAAACAAATGAAACCAAAATCTAGAACGTGGTAACAACATAAATAACATGCTTACAGTGCAGAAGCATTCAGGCTGAAGGGACTTTTGCGCAATCCTGGAGAGCTACAACTGATCTTCCCAATGAATATCCAATGCAGAACTTCTTTCACAAATCAGAGGCTCCGGAAATCCCAGATTGACCAGCACCACATCACCCAAACACTCCACAAAAAATTAAAAGAATTCTTCCTAGTTTCTAATTTCCCAAAACTCGGTCACTTCCCACTTCACTTCAATCCATTAGTTAGATCTCCTCCTTAAGTGCTGGGATACAGGGTACCCCTCGAAGAAATCCAACACAGCAGTCTCCAAATCATCAACCGAGTACTTGATGTAATTCTCCGGGTGCTTTCCACTCTCAATATGGGTCCTGAACCGCCCCAGAAACGACCTATAAGCTGGGAGTAACTTCTCCGATATAGATATCCTCAGCTCCTCCCTAAGCTGAGCATCAGGCACCAACCACTGCGCCTGATTCCTATGAACATCCTCGAACATGGCGTTAAACGACTTAAACCTCTCTCTCAATGCACTTTTCGACACCCCAGATGAAAAACTCCCACTCACATGTAACCCTTCATCTCTCAAGCAATACAACACCCTAACCCAAGTAGCCCTCTGATAATTCGTCGCGGCCTGCCTAAACTTCCCAGTTAGCTTCTTCAGATAATCATCCCCAATCATTTCTCTCAACTCAGGTGACCCTTTCACCTTTTGCACAATGTAATGCACATTGTTCATCATAAACAAATGTGCCAATGAAGTATCTTTGTAATGCTTAGACTTTCCCTCTAAATTGAATTGCAAAATCACAATCACCCAAATCAAATGCAATGCCAAAGGAGTCTTCCCTTCCAACTCATCAGCAAACTCCATATCAGGAGTCGTCGGATCACTCCCGTATCGGGTTCCGGACGACGGTTTCGACACGATAAGCTCAATCAATGTTTGCTTATAATCCGAAATCAAACTTATATAATTCATCACATACCTCGTCAGCGGGTGTATCGTTCCGCCGGGCACCGGAACCCTAGACGGCTCGCGAAGAACCGCGTTTTCGAACTCCGATAAGATCCCCCTCGCCGCCTCGGCGAGCCGAGACAGAATCTCCGCCGCTTGAATCCGAATCGACTCGGCAGTTTTCGCTTCGAAAACGACATCGATGTCTGGAATTAAAACCATCAAAGCATCGTGTAAGTCCAGAATCTTGAACAGCTTCTCCGGCGATCGGCGGCTGATACTGATCGCTTCGAAGAGATTGAATAGCTGAATCGCCGGACCTTTCACGGTCTCGACGAAGCACGCATCGTCGATATCGGTTCCCAAATTCTCGAAAATTTGCTCGCAGAGCTTCTTCTCGCTCGCGAACAGAACCCTAACGCAAACCTTCGCGGCCCGAATCCACCGTCGGATCTTCGCTTCGAGCTGATCCCACTCCAGCCTCTGCACATCGCCGATGCTCAGCTTCTCGATCCCGAGCCGCCGGAAACTCGCGTCCACCGCCGATTTCCGAACGCTGCCGTACACTTGAATACACTCCCGCAAATAACCGGCGGCGATCATCCTCTCCGCGATGCTCCGCAGATCGTAGATCGCATCGGACGGCACCAAATCGATCTCGCGGATACTGCTAGTAGTTCGGTAACTCGATCTACTGCTACCAGCACAATCAGAAACCGAATCTCCACCTTCTCCTTCACCTTCCTCCTGCTCCTCCCGCTGCTGAGTGAGCTTCAAGCTCATATTCAAATCCAAATTCAAACCCTGGTCGTGCTCGCCCTCGTCCTCATGATCGTCGACTTGGCCGTGAGAGTGAGTCGACGAGCTCGGATCGGAGCTGAACGACATCGACTCGGCTTCAAGAGGAGCAGTGTGACTCAGAAGAATATTCCGAAACTCGTCCTCCAGCCGAGCCATGGCGATCCGAATCGTCGAGTTCAGACCGCTTTCGTCGCTGTTGCTGCTGCTTTCGCTGTTGATGGTGGTGGAAGATAGCGACCGTTGGATTTCATCGACGGCTTGTAAGTAACGATCAACTTCGTTCCGATCAGAATCGAAAATCATTTTCTCTCTAGCTTCTTCCGATGCGGTTGAGTCCCACCGCAGGATTATCCCCTCCGCTTCATCCAACGGTGTTCGTTTATCCTCCGGTGGCTCCATTAACCCAAAAAAAAAAAAAAAATCTTCTTAATAGTAAAAAGAGAGGGTTTTTGATTTTTGGTTATGGTGGTGGTGGAGATATTTAGAGAGAGAGAAAGAGATAGGATTTGGAATATAGGGAAAATTGAGGGTGTGGATGTGTGACTGACTGACTGTTTGTGTTTTTTGTCTTAGAGTGTGGATTTTTGGAGAGACTGTTGTGTGTTGTGTTGTTTTGTGAATTGTATTAACGAAAAGAAAGGAGTGGGAGAAATGATTGACTTCACAATTTTGACTTTCTGACTTTTCTTTGTGCGTTTGATTGGTTAAACTGATAACGGGGTGTTTAACTGTCCATGTTTTTCTACTTACGGTAAAAACAACGTGTTTCTAGATAAAATATTCATTAGGGCATAGTTGAATACTTTTATTTTGTTAAAAATTTAAAATTTTTTTTTTTTTTTTTTGAGAAGCTACTTGACCATGGGAAATTTAAAATTGAAAATACTGTTGTGGGTTCCAATTTTAAAATGTGAAGATTAACCATGGGTCCTACTGTTTCAAACGCCAAATGCAGACGTGGGGCACAAAATGTGCCTTCCAAATGGAGGCTTAGTAACACCTCATTCATAGTAAGCACTTAAAGGAAAAAAATTTAGTAACACCTCATTCATTTTATAGTAAACTTAATACAAATTTTTTTTAATCATTTTTAATAATTTATAAGAGTAGAGACGGGTGTGGGAGAGAGTGATTTTAATATTTTTTTTTTTAAAGGAATATCTAAATTCATTAAATATAAACTTTTGATTATAATATCTCCCTCTTACTTGCGGAAAATTATTGTGTAATCCCGACTACAAGGTCAGCTAACCTTGTAGTGCAAACCAATAAATACATGACTCTTCATTAAAAAAAAATGCTTACATAGGCTTTCATGCCACATTAACTCAATAACTCCTCTCATCTTTAACGCCTGTTAACTCCGTTTGAGTGAATTCAAAAGTTAAAAAAGAAAAATGATAACACCATACAATTTGGAACAAAATACCACATAAATCTTGGAATAATGCTACCTTGACCAACAGTACCGCCGATTGTTTCCCATTTAGGATTTAGCGATGTGGACTCTAAAAGAGATGACTTCTTGGCCGTTCTTTTTGTTTGGTAATTCTGATTCACAAGGAAAAAGAACAAGAAAACCATCAATCAAAAAAAGTAACAATCATATATACACACATATAAGACGAATCTGGTAAATAAACATGAAAATTAGGATTTTGAGGAGAGAAAAAGCGGTAGGGATCTAGAGGCAGAGCTTTAAACAGTGTTGTCCTTGAAGACCTCTTCGACGGTGCAACGGTCGAAGCCATAATTACGGAGGGATCAGCCAAAATTTGGGTTGGATTTCACTCCCAGGAAGGCAATCACATATAGGCTCTTGTAGTCTTGGACAGAGGTATTTTGAATCTTTGATGTAGAAGGAATATTTCAGGAAAATGAAGATTGAAAATTTTTAAGTTTTGAATTCTATACTGAAAAGTTTCATAGCCTGGCTCATTCCCAATCTATATATATATATTTTTTTGGATGAAATTCCCAATTTAAATTTTGAATTCACTCAAATGGAGTTAACAGATGTTAAGATGGGGAGGGGTTATTGAGTTGATGTGGCATGAAAGTCTATATAAGCATTTTTTTAGTGAGGTGTCATGTATTTATTGGCTGGGATTACAAGGTCAGCAAGCTGATCTTGTAGTCCTGGATTACACAATAATTTTCCTTTACTCGCACACACAAACACAAGAATATAGGGAATGACTTAAAATACGGCACACACTCAAAAGAACCTTCTAAATATAAACTTAGATGAAGAAGGAGATGGACTACTATCTTTGGATACTTTTAAAACTTCTCATACATATATAATTCTAGAGGGCGAGAACAATACAATTTTTACTAATTAAATCTTACAAGCTAATGTATTATAATACAAAAATAATAATAATTAATTTCTATGTTTTTTTTTTTATGTGACATCTTTCACATTTATTACGATGTAGTCTATAGACCTCTTTTTTAGTAGAGTTAGTACTACCCTTGGCATTTTTCAATCTTAAATAATGACAAATATATGTAAATAAACTTCAAATTTATTTAAAGATAGAACAAAATAAGTAATGTTTTGCATGTGTCAAAATAAGTAATTTTACATGGAAACAAGCAAGATACATTATACATAGTCTTAGATGAAGTAATTGTTTTTGAGATTAAATTCAATAAGGATGTGGTGTAAAACACAAATTTTACCCCTCCAATTAATTCTAATACCCATTTGAAAATCTAACTTAAGTTTATTGAGATGTTATTATGTGTGGTAGGATATATTGAATTTTAAGTAAAAAGTTGACAATCTCTTAATGGATGGTATAAAATATGAGTTTTACACTCTATCCTTACCAAATTCGAACTCATTGTTTTTTCATACTTACCAAAATTATCAAATAATTATGATTATTAAATGACTGTATATGTAGAGTGATTATTATATACACACATGCAGACATGCTGCAATATCATATTCAAAATTTTTTGAAACCACCCTAAGTGCTAAAACTTAGAAGAGAGAGAGAGATGAAGACACAAATATATTATATACAGTATCTCTCTTAATATGAATTGTTTTTCATTGTTATTTTCTTTTTCTTTTTCAATAAGTATTTTAATTCTTTTTTATAGTAACAATCGAATTTCAATCAATGACCCACCTTTAAAATTGACAACAACAAAAAACTTTTCCGATTACGCTAACTAAAATCAAGAGAAGTATCTTAATTTAAGAGACATTGACAATACAATAGCACTCAACCAATTAAAGAGAAACTGATAGACTAATTCTAAGGTAAATCAATGAAAGCTACGTTACATATACACTTATTCTAATTTTCTTGCTGGGAGTTGAACGGTGTATAGTTTGTGTCCATTAGACTTACAGTACCGTACCGATTTTTTTTTTCTGTTGGAAAGACAAGGCATCTTTTGAAATACTTGAACTATATCGAAATTTGATTGGTCCAACCAGGCCTACATACCTTGTCTATTTTTTTTTTTTTTTTTTGGAGAATACAACCAGGCCACCTTACTTTAAAAGGGTTTATATTGCATTGCATGTCTAATCAGGCCACCTTACTTTATAAGGGGTTATGTGCCATGTCCATGTGTCTAACCCTAAGCCCACATAGTGATCTAGCAAGAAAATGATTGAATTTTTATTAACATAACATGTGGAGTTTAAAATGAATGATGAAGTATAAGATGTTATTTCAAATATGTAATATTATTAATGTTTTTATTTGAGTTAAATCTTCAAAGTTCAAAATGCATATCAACGTGGGAGTTTCAGTTAGTTTAATTGATAAAAAAAAATTTGTTTTGAATAAAAGGAAATGAATTCAAATATGAATTTATATATTATTATTGTAACTATGAAATTATTTATATATATAAAAAAGTAATTATTAGGTATACATGTGTGGGAACACTTCCCGCATTAAGCAGTTTTTGTCCGCTTTGGGGAGCCAGTCCCTCACAGTTTTGTCACGAAGGGGTGGGAGCACAGGATTTTGCCATGAAGTGATTGACACCTAGGCTCACCCGAGTCCCACATCGCCTAAGTAACCCTCCTACTCATGGTTTATAAGCTTCTGGAGCGACCATGAGTGTACCACTACTAAGCACATATATAAAAAAGTAATTATTAGGTATACATGTGTGGGAACACTTCCCGCATTAAGCAGTTTTTGTCCACAGGGGTGGGAGCACAGGATTTTGCCATGAAGTGATTGACACCTAGGCTCACCCGAGTCTCACATTGCCTAAGTAACCCTCCCACTCATGGTTTATAAGCTTCTAGAGCGACCATGAGTGTACCACTACTAAGCACATGGTCGCTCCAGAAGCTTATAAACCATGAGTGGGAGGGTTACTTAGGCGATGTGGGACTCGGGTGAGCCTAGGTGTCAATCACTTCATGGCAAAATCCTGTGCTCCCACCCCTTCGTGACAAAACCGTGAGAGACTGGCTCCCCAAAGCGGACAAAAACTGCTTAATGCGGGAAGTGTTCCCACAACATGTATAAGTAAAGTTCCACCATGGTTTTTTAGTGGAGTTTAGTGCCTTTGTTCTAGAACCCATTTCCCTCTTCCTTTTGTGTATGTGTTTGTTTCTTAAAATAAAATAAAAAAGTATGAATGAAGTCGCATATTGAATAAAAATAATAAAAGGGAGTGATTAATATAAAATAATTAGACCCAAACTCATACGCTTAAGCCTTTTGGGTCCAATTCTCATGAAGGGGAACAATAGATTCAAATCTTATCATATCTATATATTTTAGCATCCATTTAAAAATTTAATTTAATTTCTTATTTTAAATATTACTCATCAAATAACAAGATATTAAATAGTGTATCTCATGATTTTTTTTAGTTAAAAAGTTAATTTAAAAAAGAAAGAATGCCTAAAGGGTGTTGTTTGCTAACAAAATTGAGGGTAATACAATTAGATATGCTTCAATAAAAATGATAGTAAGGTGCTTCCATAATCGGGAATGTATGTTTTGATCATGTACCTGTATTGTATATAGATATACCGTAGTAGTGATGCAAATTATTATATAAAGGGTAGTATTAACAAATACCACAAGGTGTGATAAGAAAGAACTTTATGTCAATAAAGTCAACTTCTTGTCAGATTTTTGACCAATTTTATAGGGTGTAGAGTCAATAAATCAACTTTTTGAGTTTCACTTGTTATTTCAATACTAGATTCAGTCATTTCATCAATTTATACTAATTTTTTATGGGTCATGCTAACGAGTGCCCTTAGGACATTGGTTAACAATCCATTGTAGAAAAGTTTTGACACCACTTTTATGAGAAATAAAAAAAAAACTGTCAAAATATTAATTGTATTTTTTCTTTTTCCATAAAATTTTCTTTAAATGGATTATTAACCAATACCCTAAGAACATTTGTTAGCATTTTCTATTTTTTATTAAGTGAATTCCACAACAAATCATCATTAATGAACACCTTACGGTGTCAATTAACAATTCGCTTAAATATATATACTATTTGGTGATATTGAAAAACCACAAAGTAAAAAAAGTACATCCCATAAAGTAATATGAAAGTTGTCATGAATCTTCCTTTGTATGTGTTTTTTTGGTGATATATGAGCATATATATTCCTTTCTCTCTTTTCCCCCACCTTTCTTTGTACTTTCTAGCAGGCAATGTTTGAATCTCTCATAAAAACATTGAAAAAAGAAAAAAAGGCAATGCTTGAATCTAAAAATTTCCAGGATTCCCATTTCCCAATTCCTTTTAACAGAGAAAGAGATGCGCATTTTTATTTTATGGAAAAAGATGTGCATTTTACAATAAAGTGTTTCATATTAATGCCAGCTAGGCATAAGCGTAATCTGCTGGCTTAACCTAAATTAATTCCTCTACTATAAGATTAATTAGCGAATATTTAGCAGATATTCATGTTTACCTCTGCTGCCTAGGAAATTATTGTATACTCTCTGAGTATCATAAATGCGTACTCCGTCCTCTCACATGAATGGTGGGTCCCACTAATTAAATTTATAGTGAGACTCACTATTCATGTAAGAGAAAAGACTACACATTTATGGTATTCCAAAAGTATCTAATAATTTTTTCTGCTGTCTCAGCCAGATACAAATACAACATAAATTTAAATAATTAAAAAAAAAAAACTAATAGATTCAAATGATGAATTTAATGAAGTCAACCAATCAACTGACAAAATAGGCCTACATTTACGTGCTTGCATATACGTACATAATTTGCATCAAGAATAATCAAGCATTATCTCATGGTTTTAAAAACCGGTACGATGAAAGAACCGGAAAAGAGACTGATTACCGGTTTTCTGGTCGGACCGGGGTCCGACCGATGGTCGAACCGGTGACGTCATAAATAATTTAATTAATAATTATAAAAATAAATAAATAATTTTATAACAAATCATTTTAACTAAAAAATTAAACAATAGTAAAACATTAAACTTTGGCTTATCAACTTTTAAACACCATTGAACACAATTCAACCAAAAAAAAAAAAAAAAAAAAACATATACAAACACTCATAGCCTACAAGTCTACTATAAAATATTTTAGTTATTTTTTAACCTTTCAAATAACAAAAAGTAAGTGCACCATGAGTAACAATATCATTGCCCATTTGATATTTTTTCCCCTCCACACATTCTTGATTCTACATATCCCAAGATTCCCAACAACCACACATTTTGAAATTACATCCACACGTTTTGGTACAACAAACAACAATAGTACCCACCTCACTTTTTGCTTTTTGCTTTTCATCTCTCTCTCTCTCTCTCTCTCTCTGGCGTGAATAAGTGCAATGCAAGATGCAAGAGCAGCAAAAAATAAGCCTCAGCTGAAGCAGACAGGAAAGACGCAAGAGCAGAAAAAAATAAGCCAAAATAAGCCTCAGCTGAAGCAGACAGGCAAGATGCAAGAGCAGCAAAAAATAAGCCTCAACTGAAGCAGCCAGATCATTACAAATCTGCTTATCTTTGGGCTTCTTTGATTCTTTCTCAACATAATATAATAAATCTGATTTTTTTTATTTTCTTTTGAGCAAAAGGTAAGTAAAGTAAATATGATATTTTTGGTTTACTGTAAGTGTCTTAGGCTTCACCACTTCATACTTGAGAGAGCATTTTCAAAATCAAAATCCCTCTTCTTAAATCTAAAATAACATCTCTCTTTTTAATTTTTAAATTTTTTTTTTTTGGGTTAACAGCTGAAGTATTTAGGTAGAAATGCTAAAACCGGTTTAACTGCACCGGTTTCCGGTTATACCGGTTGAACCGGCGGTTTTCACTGTTCATCCGGTTTTAACTAGTAACCGGACCGGATTAAGGTCCGGTTCCCGGTTGAACCGGTTGAACCGGCCGGTCCGGTCCGGTTTTTAAAACATAGCATTATCTTTATATAGTATAAAATAATCAAACATTATAAAATTAATTTAAAATGAACAAATTAGTAGTATTTAAAAGTTATGAGCCACAAGGCGCTGACTAAGTGGTTTTTAAGGTCTCATAATATTTATGAGATCTTGGGTTAGAAATTTATTGTCCGTACCTTAGGGTTATAAAACAGGCGAATAAACAAACTGCATACATCCGAGAAAATAGTTAGATATTAAAAAATGTCTGAATTATATCATTATTTATAAAAATAAAATAAAATAAAAGTTATAAGACACAAGGCGCTCGCTAAGTAGTTCTTAAGACTTTATAATATTCATAAGATCTTAAGTTAGAAATTTCTTGTCAGTATCTTGGGGTCATGAAACAGGCAAATAAGAAGACTGAATACACCTGAGAAAATAGTTAAATACTCAAAAAGATCTAAATTATATCATTATTTATAAAAATAAAATAAAATAAAAGTTATAAGACACTATTATTTATTTATTTATTTGATAATCAAGAAGGGTAGGGGGCGACCAATGTGGCAATCCTATTTGAGCGTGACCATAGTAGTACCCTACTCGCTAGGTTCGGGCCCTGCTGGGGTGCAGGGGAACGCCATGAGCCATAGCTTCCTAGCCCCACGAGGGACACTAGTAATCCTAGGCTGCCAAGGTAGGCAACCCCACGCAAGTTCATATTTAGACTCGAACATGGGACCTCACCCTTGGTGCATCTTGTGCTTCACCTAACACCACTATTAAGAATTTTGTAGTTTAGTACATATTGAACTATAACAACTTGGTTTGAATTCCCAATCCCAATTAATGTTCCAAAAAATAAATAAAAAAAATGCATAAGACACTTATTTTAAGCTGGCATAAGATTTAAATACACCATATCAGCTATCTATTTTTCTCATTAAATATTATTTATGTTTTGGAAGCTAGTGTATGGTGGATTGGAATATGCCAAGAGTACAAGTACAGCTTGTTATTAATTATCAAATTAAGAACAATCTAGAGAAGAGAGAAACATTTTATAAAAATCTTATTGGCCAGGGTACATTTGTTTTTTAAATTCAGAGTTGCACGAGTGGTGCAGGGTGGGTTTGGAGAAACTCAACATTTTGCTGTCATTTCTATTTTCTTTGCTGCACACATTGCAAGAACGTGAAGTAAAATCGTATGCTAGTGCTATACAGCCACAAGTGTAATAGATGTACAATTTTTATTTTATTTTATATAGGATAGATGTACAATTTAATTATTAAAGAAGTAAGAAGTTATAGGATTGCGTTATTTTCAAAAAAAATAAAAAAAATAAAAAAATTATATAGGATTGCGTTTAATATGGTTTTTTTTTTTTTTAATTGAGCTTTGTAAAATTTTATATAACAAAAATAAACACTTCTGGAAATGATGATACTTTAACCAAAAAAAATCCATAATGCTTTTTCCCTTTTTAAACCTTTTCTATACTAAACACTGAAAATTTGATTTTAAGGAAAAATAAAAGTTAGGCTTGATATACCAAATGAACCCTACTTTAATCCATTAAAGGAGTTTCAATAAACATAATTGGATTCATATCAATTTCATTGAATGTTCATATACTTTCCCTATAATTAAGTTTAAATCTTAAATTATATATAAAAATTGAAACTAAGAGAAAGTTCTACTGTAAAAAGCATAAAGGTTTTAAAGTAAGCATTTGTTTATTATTTTCATGTACATACCAATTATTCAAAGGCTATTACATAAACTGTATTATTAATTTGATTATTCATGTATTTCTATTAAAAAAATTAATAAAAAAAAAAATCATACGTCAAATGGGGTACAAGCTAGTGTCTAATAAGATTTTGTTTATTACTGAAGATAATGTAGCTTTTAGATGTGGAATATGACAGACTATTTGGGTGAGCCTAGAAATTTGTGGCACAAAAGAACAAAACAACACTTAAAATATTAACCTTTATTATTTGTTTTCAAATGAAGCTTCTATTTATAATGATTGTAGTGCCGTATACACGTCCTGGTTCAACGTGTTAGCATGGGAAAATGATAATTAAGTGTACGGAATATTATTGCATCCAAATTTTTAATGGTAATACTAATCTCAGAGTTAAGGTGGGTTACAATTGTGTGCCAGGTTAGAAGCTTAGATTTGCAACTTTTTATATTTTATACATTCATTTTCATATATTTCCAGCTGTAGTGGTGGTCTATAAAGTAGAGAAAGGTTGACTTATAAATTATAAATAAAATATTGTCAGCAAATTAATAATAATAATAATAATAATAATAATAATACTCCATAGAATATATAATAATTCTGGTAATGAGTTGGAACTTGGAACTTGAAGTTTGTTCATTTGAACAAACAAAGACCTCATTGTTCTCTTGTAGAAAAGAAAACTGACTCAAAAAATAAGGGAAAATAAATTTTCGAGTTAAGGCCAAAGACATAAAGGGGGATATGGCCATCTTGCATCCTCTATTCACTCAGGCCAATATTTAATTTAATTTGATCTCAAAAAGAAAAACAAAATTTTACGAGATTCATACATGGTACAACTTTTTAAAAAAAAAAAAAAAAAAAATTTAAATCAACGAATGGTCATTTGCTTTTAATAAGAATGTAAACACACCCTGCTCAAAACAACTTAAAATCATTAAGTTACGTTTTCAAGTTTATAACCATGATTTAAAGTCACGTTTTTAGTTGTTTTGGACGGTGTGTATTAGCATGTGCAATAAACGCTACCTAGTGGAAAAACATTTGGAGACTTGACATGCTTAGCATGGCATCTCTTGCTTCTCAAATGACCCAGCATGGAGGAGTGAGCTGTGAAGCCAAGGAAGTTTAGTTTGAGTTTCTACCATAAGATTTTTTAAAATCTTTGTTTCAGTGAGGGCCATTTGTTAGAGGAAATTTAGCATAAGCCTGAAGACCACAAAGTCAGCTCAAGGTCCATTGCAATAGCCCACTACCCGTGAAAAACCAACACATGAAATTGGGTCAAGATGGGCCTACCAATTTAATCCTCAAGATCCATGAGTTTTTTCTTCACTAATGGATCAACTTTCCAACCCATAGATCTGGCCCAAATTTATTACAAACAATTGTAATTAAAAGAAAGAATGGGTCAACAAATTCAACCCAAAAGGACACTAACATGGCCCGGCGTAGTTTTAAAAGACATAAAGGGAATGACCAAAGTTGAGAGTCACATGAGGACAGCCCATATGGCCTACATGCTTGGGTTGAATCTACACATTCGAAAAGCCTAAATAGGCACCACGAGAATTCAATACCAAGGCCCATACATACGTGCATCAGAATCTCAAGACCAAAGAATTTATCTTACCGATTAGGCTAATTGTAGAAGGTTTAATTGGTATGACCCAAAGGTTAAAAAGACTTGAATAATCATTCTATGATGAAAATAGAGAAAAAAAGAACTGAATTGAAGTCATGGATTTACCTCAGTCAGATTATATACTAATAAATGATTTTTAAATTTGAAACTCATTAGAAAGAAGGGATAGTGTACAAGAAATCAAATCATATAGAAATGATAGACGTCTTGAGTGCCCTGAAAATGCTATTAAGTGTTTGAAAATGGTTGAAATAGTTGAATAGGAGGATCACTATGACCATAGCCATTGAGAAATTTACCAAAGATGAAAATGATTTTAGTTGTTGAATCTCTATTTGATTGATCAATGTGTGATATTCCGAATCCTCATTACTAATGGAATGGAAATGATCTTTGGATTGATTAGAAGATCCTTTCAATTGGCTAGAATCCGTTACTTGAACAAAACTGGATCTTGTGGAATCATATTGAATATTTGACGATACATTCCGTAGCTTGCTAAAAACCTGATCCTTGTTTACTAACTACACATTGTCTACCAAATCCAATTCTCTCTCGATATTTTCCTCAAAAAATCCGATTCATGCGGTTCCTCGTTATCTGCATATGACCCTCTTTTTCCTAGATGCTCATTTTGTATGGATTTTTAGTTTAATGTTTCTATTCAGCGAACGTGGTTATTGGCAAGAACTTATTAAATCCATTATTTGGGCTCATAATAAAGTAAAAGTTGCTCCTGCTATCGTCTTTTAGTGTTAATGTCGGCCTAGCAAAGTGCTTTCGCCGTTGGTGTTCTTTTTGATCTCTACGCATTTCACCGTTCCACCGAAAATTCCCTCTGCCACTATCGTACTCTAGCTTGGTAGTTTCCATTGCTTGTCTAGGGGTGAGCCCTAGGATTTCCTGGTTTGAAAAGTGTATTGTTGGAACTGGGTTGAAACGCCAAGTGGCTCTAGATTCAGGGGTTCTTGCTATAGCTGAACACGAGGGAAAGAACATTTCTACCGATGTTGACAAGATACTTTTATCTGGCAAGGTGGATAAGGGGGATATTATAAGCATTCCATTAATTATGTATCAACCTTCTAACAAAAATACTTGAATGCATCAAAAACCAAGGGTTCCGCAAGGTAAATGCATCAAAAAATGGATATTTCTTAATTCTTTTTTGGAAAAAAAATTAATGCCTATAGTAGACAGGAGAAGGACTAATCGATTATTTCTGTCAGCATCCCAAACATGCCAATATTAGCATTGATGGTACGTATTTCTCTGTGAGGATCCCACCAGGGTGCCTTCTACTTCTAATAGGCCATGAACTAGATCAAAATTATTCTCAACGAGTTCATAAGAAGTGATCCCATTTTTTTCATTCGGTCTGGGTAAAAGGATCCTTTTACATCAACTTTGGATGAACCCAAAATCTAACAAATGAGCTTAGACCACTTGTGAGACCATTGGGCCTATGTTTGATGCCATGTGCAAGTAAAAAAAAATCCATGGAAAGCAAAGTTATATCTACCTTATAAAAAGGAGTCATAGAAGACCATCTTCTCTTTTTCCGTAAATTCTCTCTCAACTAAAGTTGTCAAAGCTAAAAACTATAATGAAAGTTGTTTTGGTTTTGATTTACAGTTTTTGCATGAATATCCAAAGATACAAATATAAGGTGAGAAGTGACTGGTTGAGAAAAGACCCTCCTAAGAGAGCTTTTTCAATATCGAAAGCTATAGGAAAATCAAAAGTGTTGATATCAAAAGGTGCTTGCTATTTGGTTGGTAATGGTGCGTCCATAAATGTTTGGTTGTACTCATGGGTACCTTGGTTACCTAAGTTCAAGACAAAACCAAAGAGTATAGAAACTCCCCAGAACCCACTAATGGTTTCAGAACTCAGAAATCATGAGTTAAACTACTGGAATGGAACCATGCTTCAAGAGCTGTTTGAGCTAGAATCTGCTCAAGCCATTTTGAGCATTCCAATCCCTTTGAGTCCAAAACCTGGTGAACTAATTTGGGTTAAGGACTCTAAAGGTGTATATTCTCCGTGAAATCTACATATAGAGTAGAATAAGAAGATTTGGAGCTTAAAAGCACCTAAGAGAGTAAAGATGCTACTTTGGAGAATTGGTTCAAATTCACTACCAACTAAAGAAAATCTGATTTTAAGATTAGGGTCTAATGATAATATTTGTCCTTTATGTGAAAGTGCTGTGAAGACATGTGCTCACCTATTTTTTAAATGCCCTATTGCTAGAGCAATATGGTTTTCTGGCAAGTGGGGTTTAAAATCAGACAATGCTCCAGTAAACTCATGTAAAGATATCATCAAAGTGGTGACATAACTTTCAAAACATGGGATGTATGGACAAAAGAAGAAATTCTCAAGCTGTCCTTATATATGACCTTCACCTTTGATGGAGAAATCAAATTCTACACAATGGTGGCAAAGCTAAAATTATTGCTACTACCAGGAACATTGAAAATAGGCTCCAAGAATTAGCTTTTGCAATGATAAGTGAAAAGCCATTTAGAGTGAAAGGTAATGCGAAGCACTGGGCCACCCTACAACAGATTGGATCAAGTTGAATGTAGATGCTGCAATCTCCCATGAGTTTTCCACCTTGGTTGTAGTAGCTAGAGATAACAACGGAGAAATCATTTAGGTATGAGCTAAACTTTATGAGTTGTGCTCTCCTTTACAAGCTGAGGCAGCAACTACTCTATGGGCTCTTCAAATTGCCCTTGAGGAAAAATGGGAGCTGATTATTGTGGAAGGAGATGCAAAAACTTGTATCGAATCTCTAGTGCCTATGAGTTCAAAGGGAAAGCTAGTGCACTGGTCCATCTCCACTTTAATCAGAAATAGTTTAAAATTGGACTAGTAGAGAATGTAATGTTGCAGCTCATGCATCTGCTAAGCTGGTTAATTAGTAGTCTTAGAAGGTCCTTTTCTTGTATTAAGTTCAACATTCCTATTGCTATCACTAATATTTGTAGGATTAATTGTTCTTTTTTTTGTTTCTTAGTTTTTTCTGTTAATGAAAGTCCATTTTATCAACAAAAAAAAAAAAAGTTAATAAAAATAAA
The DNA here is from genome assembly GCA_028535165.1 of Quercus tomentella. Lineage (NCBI taxonomy): Eukaryota > Viridiplantae > Streptophyta > Magnoliopsida > Fagales > Fagaceae > Quercus > Quercus tomentella. The sequence continues at coordinate 81,574,799 of JAPQVY010000068.1, forward strand.
GATATTTTGATACTAGTTAATATGAATATGTCATTTTGAAATTATTAGAGAGAGGTGAGTTTCAGTTGGCTTAATTGGTAAAGTCTCTGATAGTTAAATAAGAGACCTGGGGTTCAATCCCTGTCTACACTAAAAACTGATTGATGTCTTGGTCTGATAATGATGAACTATTATCAGGAATGGACGCCATAAGTTAAAACTTTCTTAAAAAAGAAAAAGAAATTACTAGAGAGAGAGAGAGAGAGAGAGAGAGAGACCCAAATATGGTGGCCCAATTCACCACAGCTCTAATCTGATATCTTGGTCCAGTTCACCAAACATAAACAAGGAAAAAAAATAGGGGTATAATTGGAATTTGGGTCTGATCTGAGTATCTGACACCACACCAAACCCTAACAATTCACATGAGCTTTTTTAGGTAGCCTTAGCGTTTCTTTTTTCTGCTGAATGTTAGCCTTTGACTTTCAGTTTTTGTCTGACTGCAAAAATTGGGTAATTAAGTTACTAAATGGTAGCCTCACCCTTTCAGTTATCTGTCTTGCCAAAATTGTATCTTTCTGTGTTGTGATGTCTTTTTTTTTTTTAGTGTAAGGTCTTTTTCTGTTTTAGTTTCTTTGCATTTTTTTATTCTGAGAAGATGGTTTATTTACAGTTGCTTTACTTGTTATATTGTGCCACATAAATGACATAATTTATATATTAGTGATTTTATTGTGATTTGATTAATTAGGATGATTTATTTTTCTGCATAAGCTTTGTCAATCTAACACAGCTTGTAACACCACAGAATTTGGGTCCTATTAATAAAAGTTTAAGAAAAAGTTTGGAATAGTAAATTTTAATTTTTTGCTAATCATTCTTATATTTATTGACTTGCTTGCAAAAACTTTAACATTAAAGCTTCAATTTTTATCCATCTTAAGTCATTCCTAGGGAGTTTGTTTACTTAGGTTTTTTTGTCCTTGATTTGGTAGTTTTGCTTTGCTTCTTGTTGTAGCTGCTAGTTTTTTTTTGCTGCTTATGTTTAAAGATTTTTTTGTATGAACCTGTATCTAGATAGTTGTTAATGAATTATTATTCATTCATTCATTTATTTTTTTCATGATATTTTGAGGGAAATTAGAGATGCCTTGGTTTATATCTTAGCAATTTTGAGGTTTGTATGAAATTAATGAGAATTGGCACATTTGCATTAAGAAACTGTGGTGATTTTTAATTGGGTTTTCTGAATACTAAATACACTTGGTTTTAAGAAATCCATTGACCTCATTTAAGGGAAAATGTGGGAGATAAACTAGTTAACAGGTTAAACTTATTGAAACTATTTTTAGTAGCTCTGCATTGATTGAATCTTGGTCTTGGACTAGTCTAGCTATACCCAAGGTATGTTACCATCATGGAAATTGGAGATATACTTTTCACCTCACATACAACTTTTGTCGTAATTGTTCCGATCTTGTTGATACATGGATTGGCAATGTCACTGCATACAAAGCAGATGAAGTTGATCTCAAGATTCACCATGTTATGTGAAGTTGGAAACCTTTGAAGTTGCCACATACTCATAGCCTTTTCTTTTGCAAGACATTAGTGGTTCTGAAGTGTCTATGAGATATTCTTAATCTTTTCAGCGTAGGTACACATATTTTAGTTCGGGCAGATGTTAATATTTGTACATAAAATATGTGTACCTACGTTGAAACGTTTAAGTATATAACAAGACGAATGTATACCCGACACTGAAGATTGTCAGCTTCAAAATAGTTTTTGAACTAGACAGCTTAGTTCAGCCAAATGTTAATATTTGTACATTTGAAGCTGCAGATCATTAGGAGGAATGTTATGCAAATAGCGTCTTCAAGCTTCTTGCAGCACTTTATAACGTCAAATTCCTGTCATTTTTTTTCTGGTCATTCAGAGGTGAGGTCACCTTCTTTATTTATTTTTTTGGATAAAGAATATGTTATTCTTGTTCAAATTGCACTTATTCCTACAATAATGTGATGGAAAAAGTGAGGTTGTAATTAAAGGCCTAATAGCAGGTTAGAGTCTCATTCCATTCCCAGACATGCATTAGTTTATATCTAGCAATTTTAAATTTGGAGCTGTTGATGAGTAAATTTAGAAACATAACAAAAAGTAGGATTTATGATGGATTTACAGTTATTATGGAGTTCAATGATTAGTGTAGACGTTAATGCTGATTCTAAAAATGTGTATCAAGATTGAAACCTACCTTTTGATGGTCCGAAATTAATCTTTTTTTTTTTCCTCTTCTTTGGTGGTAAACATATTATTTTTAGCTAATATGTGGTATTGTTTGGTTGGAATTTGAAGTGAAATCTACAACTTTGACTGAATGATTGAATTAAAGTTTGAATATGATTTAATTTCTAAATATATGGTGGATATTTATATAGATACTTGAATTGGATAGGTTGGGACAATTTTTTGTTGATCTGTATAGTCACTTTATCATTTTTCTTTGAACATGATGTTCAAGAACAGTATACTATTGATATTTTCATGAAAAATTTTGGTTCTGACATTACTATGTCTCAGTAGGAGAATGCATGTATTGATTGACATTATTAACAGCAACGCAATGTCTGGCCAAGAGAAGGTGAGCTAGATGTGAATGTGATCCTCTTTCAACCGGGGTCTTTATCATTATCTACATATGCTGATGCAAATTGGGCAGGAAATCTGTTTGATAGAAGATCAACACATCAGGCTTCATTGTTTTCCTTGGCTGCAACCCTATCAGTATGTGTGTTTCTTCCTCACGCACTTTTGATCTGGTGTGATAATGTCTCTGCACTCGCTATTGCCTCAAAGCCAGGATCAGATTGCAGATGTTCTTACCAAGGGCCTTCCTTATCAAAAACAAACTCATGGTTACTCCAGTGTCCATTCGTTTGAGGGGGTATGTTAGCGATCCTACTTTACCAAAGGAAATTGTCACATGATTATAGTGGCAATCAGCTTAGACTGTTGTAATTTGTGAAAGATTAGTTCAATATGTTATAAGTTTATAACTACCATTCTAGTTTAGCAATTAAGCCTGCAACCATCTTTTGGTATAGCAGTTAGTGTAGTTAAGCTTGCATTGTTTGTTACCAGCTATCAAAGGCACAAGTGTAGTCTATAGATCAAATGTTCTCTGTGATTAATGTAGTTCACTCTCAAATTCATTTTGTTCTTCTCTCAATTATATCATTTAGTTCTCTGCACACATTTTCTGCCTTTAGTTTTTGCATAAAATCTTTTACTACAGCAATTCTTTCAGGTGCATCAAAATCCAAGTTTTGTATTAGTGGCTCCTTTCTTAATATTCCGTTGAGTATGATGCCAAACTCCAAAGCTAGGGAGATAGGTTCCAACATGAGATCTTCACACCTGTAAATATTCATTAATTGCCATGTTAAACAAAAACAATAAACTCTTAAAAAATTCAATGCCAGATCTTTAATATAAGCGTACATTAAAAAAAATGGAAACTTTATTAAGAAAACAAAAGGGTACTCTCCTTTAAACATCTTTGAATAATTGGTAATATATAAGAGATGCACCATGCACTATAGTATCAAAAGCTTCAAAAATTAAGGAAAAATGGTTGGATTTTTGAAGGTTTGCTCAATTGCTAACCAAACTGTTTTGGCCAACCACAAGCATTCTTTCTAGCCTTAAATCTTTTCAACCAGTAACTATCTCTACTCACATTAGATCCTTTTAAGCTCAACCAAACTAAACATTGGCCATCAGTTGTAACTATGCCCAAACTTTAAATTCAGTGCATCAGAACACCAATAAGGCATGTCATTTCCATGAGACACCCCAGCTGATCTAATCCTAACCTAAAATTTGTATAAGCATATCTAAAACAGCACCACAAAAGATTTTGACACAAGCGTGACAGTGTCGTTCTATAGTCAATCCTTCTAGCAATATCAACTTGTGATAGCAACAATTAATTTAAACAAGCACAAAAAAAATATTGATATTACTTGTATTATTTTGGAATAATTTGTATATGTAAGTGATGGAATCCTCTAAGGAGGACATGGCAGAATAGAATGTGGTAGGATAGTACCATGACTACACATGTTAGGTCAGACATTTTCTGAACCACTGGATTGAGCTTGACACCTGCACAATAGACTTTGTTTGACGGGGAATGGAGCTCTGCTGAAGGTTGATGCAACCTATGTTGTGCATAAAAAGCAGAAAGCACTTCAATGCTTAAGTTAGTTCCATACTTAACAATAGAGATAAGGAAGACCATAAAAGGACTATAACCATGAATGTATAAACCAGTCCGGTGCATAGGAGATAAGGCAAGCAAAGAGGGAGAGAGAGATAATAGAGAGCCTGTGGGCTTCCCAGTAGCCCTTAGGCATCCATTAACAAAAGGCAATTTTGAAATGGAACCATTTGGATGTAGTCATTCATGGATTTTTTTTTTTTTTTGGTAGGATGAGTCATTCGTGGAGTTGGATGGGTGGGAATTGGAGGGGAAGTGAAAAATTGAAAGGAAGAAATGGAGGCAAAATGAAATGAACCAAAAGAATGTTTAAGGGGCATTTTTGTCCTATCATACAATAATTGACTTGTTTCTATGCTTTATGACACTCTCATCCACTTGTTGACTTCATCTTCAATTCCCCTAAAAGTAGGGTCATTTAGGTAAATTAGTATAGCCTTAACAGATGCCTTTAGACCATTCATTAACAAAAGCCAATTTTAAAGTGGAACCATTTGAATGTAGTCATTTGTGGAGATTTTATTTTTATTTTTATTTTTTATCTTTTATGAAGAGTCATTCATGGAGTTGGATGGGTGGGAATAGGTAAGGAAGTGAAAAATTGAAAGGAAGAAACTGAGCTAAAATAAAATGAACTAAGAGAAGGGCTTAAGGGGCATTTATGTCCTATCATACAATAATTGGCTTGTTCTATGCTTTATTGACACTCCCATCTAGGGGTGTTCATGGTGTGGTTTTAAGCCATTTTTAGCACCGCACTTTGCGGTGTAATTTAGCCAAAACTATCATTGCATCGCACCTCAGTTTTGCGATCACATTTGCGGTGCGGTGCGGTGTACAATATGCGGTTTGGTTGGTTTTGGGGTAATATATTTTTCAAAATTTTGGACTAGATTGGCCCAACGCAAAATTGATTTTTCCTTTGTTTTAGGCCAATTTTTGAACCGTTGGGCTAGTTTTTCTCTATTTTGGGCTGGCTTTTCCTAATCAACATCTGCTGGGTTTGTTTTGTTTAGCCCAAAGTTTTTGTTTTTGTTTTTGTTTTTGTTTTTTATTTTTTGTTTTTTGTTTTTTGTTTTTTTGTTTTTTTGTTTTTTGTTTTTGTTTTTTTTTTGTTTTTTGTTTTTTTTTTTTCTTTCTTTTAAAAAAATGGTGCTTAACAATGACATGACAGTATAACATAGTCCCAGATTACACTGTCAGTAACTCAATAGCTTTTAAACAAAACAAAAACCTGTAAGACAGAACAAGTATTACAAACACCAATTACAAGTTTACCATAAATAACCATGACAATATGATAGTAAGTTATATATATATATATATATATATATATATATATATAACATATGTAACAAAAAAAGTAACACAAATATATACAAGAAAATACACACACACAAAACCGCACATCGTACCATACTGAGCGGTGTGGTCATTGGTACTTGCGGTGCAATACAATTACTCCATTTTGTGGGTGGTTTTGGACCACTTTTGGTTGATTTAGGTGTGGTCACGTGGTTTTGGTAAACACCCTTACTCCCATCCATTATTGATTTCATCTTCAATTCTCCATAAAAATAGGGTCATTTAAGTAAATTAGTATAGCCTTATGGCCCTTATCGGATGTCTTTAGGACAACCATTAACAAAAGCCCTATTAATATATTTAGGACTTTTCAAAATACAAATTTCATAGACCCAAATATAGTGGCCCAATTCACGAAAGCTCTAATCTAAAACTAATATCCAAATATAAACATTGTATAATGAATGAAAAAAAAAAAAAAAAAAAAACCAAATGGGGTGAACTAGAAGGGATTGAGATCATATGCAATTGCATCATGCAATTAAACCCATTTCTTTACAATTTTTTTTACATTTTTAACTTTAACTTTTTACTTCCTTCTAATATTTTTTTTTATTTAACAGTCGCGATTGAAAGTTGCTTTTTCCAACTCTCAATCTCAACCCTTTATTGCAATTGCACCATGTGCAATTCTCAATCCAACTAGAAGTTGGGTCTGATCTGACACACCACGAAACAATCCACACGAGTCTGATCTGACACCCCACCCAATATTTCACATGAAGTCAGTCAGAAAACCTTTATATAGCCTTTCTTTATTTTTCTTGCTGAATGGTAGCCTCAGCCTTTCAGTTATTGTCTGTCTACCTAAATTGGGTAAAATTGTAGCCTCACTCTCACTTATTGTCTCTGTGTCTGATCTCTAGATCAGATCTCTTGTGGTTTCTTTACAGTTGCTTTGCTTGTCATATTGCCTCTGTGAACTGCCCTGATTCATTGTTATTGGGTGAGCCACATTATATATATATATATATATATATATATATATACACACGTGTGTGTGTGCACGCGCGCGCGCACGACAATTTTACTGTGATTTGATTAATTTTAATGATTTATTTTCCTGCATAAGCTTTATCTAACTCTGATCTTGTGACACCATTGAATTCGGATCCTATAAATAAAAATTTAAGAAAAAGTTTGGAATTGTCACCCATTTAGATTTAGATCTATGTTAATACAAAAAATATTTTTTTTAAAAAGGGTTAGATTTGCTTTTGACCTAGTATCTGTTAAAATGTAAATATGTAACGTTTCTACCCTTAAGAGTACATTTTAGATTTAGCACTATGTTAATACAAAAAAACAAACAAGTTAGATTTGTTTTTGACTTAGTATCATGTAATCATCATTTTATTTTTTGGGTAATCATTGTTGTCTCTTTTGAATTATTACAACAGTTGCAGAGATTCCGTTTAAGCTAAAATCCGTGTATATAATTGCATGAATAGCGGAGGCTCTTATTAAATAAAAATTTGATGGTAAAGAATGGAGTGGTGATTAAGTACACCTTCATTTATTCTTAATGATTTTTTTACCATCAAATTTTCATTTATGCCAAAATCTGCTTGAAATTGATGAAAGCATGAGAAAGATTTAAGCTAAAATTGCAAAAGGGTTTGTTGGTTTATTTAGTGAAATTCTGTTTAAGCTAAAATCATCAGTTTGGTATAAGACTTTGTTGTTGTTGTTGTTGTTGTTGTACATAGCTTTCTTTGTATTTTTCTCTTCATGCATTTCTGAGTGATTGAAATGATACAGTGTGGACTTGCTTGCAAAAATTTTAACATTAGAGCTTCAATTTTTATCTCCATAAGTCATTCCCTAGGGAGTTTGTTTACTTGAGTTTTGTTGTCCTTGGTTTAGTAGTTGTTCTTTGCTTCTTGTTGTAGCCGCTTTAATGCTGTGTTGTTTCCGCAGATTTTGTGCTAGGTGATGGAACGGTTTTGTTTGCTGCTTGTGGTTGCAGATTTGTTTGGATGAACTGATGTATCTAATTCTTTGTTAATGAATTATTACTTGTTCATTTTTTTTTTCCATGAAATTTTGAGGGAAATTGGAGATGCCTTAGTTTATATCTTAGCAATTTTGTGGTTCGTATGAAAAATAAAGAGAACTGGTTAAAAAACTGTGGTTATTTTTTAATTGGGTTTTCCGATTTCGACGTACACTTGGTTTTAAGAAATCCATTCACCTCAATTTAATGGAAATCGGAGATATTAGTAATTATTGAAACTATTTTCAATACCTCTGCATTGGTTGAATCCTTGTTTTGGACTAGTCTAGTTATACCAAAGACATGTTACCACCATGGAAATTGGAGATATACTTTTCGCCTAACTTATAACTTTTGCCATATGGCCCATAACTGTTCTGATCTTGTTGATACATAAATTGGCAATGTCACTGCGCGTAAAGTGGATGAACTCAATCTCAGGATTCACAGTGATGTATGGGGTTGGAAACCTTTGAAGTTGCTACATAGTCATGGCAATTTCTCTTGCAAGACATTAATGGATCTAAAGTATCTATGTGATATGCTTAAACGTTTCAGCGTAGGTACTCATATTTTTGTTCAGGCAGATGTTACTATTTGTACAAAAAAAATATGTGTATCTACGTTGAAACGTTTTAAGTTTATCACAAGATTAATGTGTACCTATGCTAAAGAACTTCAGCTTTATAAAACTTTTTGAACTAGACAACTTAGTTCAGGCAGATGTTAAAATTTGTGAATTTGAAGCTGAAGATCATTGAAAGGAATGTTATGCAGATAGGGTATACAAGCTTCTTGCAGCACTCTATGAGGTCATATTCCTGTAAGTTTTTTCTGGTCACTCAGAGGTGAGGTCCCTTTACTTATTCATTACGTGTTATTAAATAATATTGTTATTCTTGTTCAAATTGCACTTCTTCCTCCAACAATAATGGAATGGAAAAAGTAAGGTCATAATTATAGGTTTAATAGCCGGTTAAAGTCTTATTCTATTCCCAGAAATGCATTAGTTTATATCTTAGAAGTTTTGAATTTGGAGTTGTTTAGCAGATTTAGAAACATAGCAGAAAGTAGGATTTATGAGGGATTTACTGTTAGTATGAAGCTCAATGAATATGATTAAATTTCTAAATATATGGTGGATAATTATATATATACTTGAATGGATAGGTTGGGACAATTTTTTGTTGATCTGTATAGTCACTTTATCATTTGTGTTTGAACATGATATTGAAGAACAATATACCCATAAAATTTCCATGAACAACTTTGGTTCTGACATTAAGGTCTCAGTAGGAGAATGCATGTATTGACAAACATTATTAACAGTCAATGCAATGTATGGCAGAGGGAAGGTATGATGTCATCCTCTTTCAACCTGGGTCTTTATCCCTATCTGCATATGCCGATGAAAATTGGGCTGGGAATCCCTTTCATAGAAGATCTACATAAGGCTTCATTGTTTTCCTTGGCCACAATCCTATCAGTAGGTGTGTTTCTTTCTCACTCACATACGATCTGGTGTGATAAAGTCTCTTCACTAGCTATTGCCTCAAATCCTGTTTTCCACGCTAGAACAAAACATATTGAAGTTTGACTTCCACTTTGTCCAAGAATTTGTGGTCTGCAAAGGCCTCAAAGGTAAATTTGTCTCAAGCCAGGACCAGATTGCAGATGTTCTTACCAAATGCCTTCATCTAAAAACTCACGGTTACTCCAGTCCCCATTCATTTGATGGGGGATGTTAGTGATCCTACTTTACTGAAGGAAATTGGTACGTAATTATAGTGAAACTCGATCATTGAAGACTGTTGAAATTTGTTACAGATTAGTTCAGCTTGTTATAACTACAATTCTGTTATAGCAGTTAACCCTGCAACCATCTTTTGGTATGGCAGTTAAGTGTAGTTAATCTTGCATTGTTTGTTACCAGCTATCAAAGGCACATTTGTAGTCTAGAACAAGTTTTTAAATACTGATGTACATGTTCTCTGTGATTAATGCAATTCACTTTCAAATTCATTTTGTTCTTCTCTCAATTCTATCTCTTAGTTTTCTGCATTCATTTTCTTCATAATTGCCACAGCAAAGCTTTCAGGAGCATCAAAATCCAAGTGATGAATGGTGTTTATATTAGAGGCTCCTTTCTTAAAATTCTGTTTATAGGTTGGGTGACCATTAAAGATAGGTTAACAACCAAGGATAGGATTGCTGAATGGGGTTACACAGGAGACTGCTAATGCATTTTTCGTGGGGTCATCATAGAAAGCAGAAACCACGTTTTCTTTGAATGTTCCTTCACCAAAAGGATTTGGTTCACTGTCATGAGCTATTGTCTAGTAGGCCAGTACCACAAGCAGTGTGCAAATGGCAAGATAACATCAGTTGGGCAGACATCACTTGGAAGGGGAAGAGCTTGAGAGTATTACTTTGTAAGGTTGCTCTCTAGGCTACAGTGTACCATTTTTGGTCTCAAAGAAATGCACTCATCCATAATGGCCAAATATGGACTGAGGAGCAAACTGTGGGGAGGATCAAAAAAGATGTTAAAGGCAGGATTGAAGCAAATTCAGGCTTCCAAAGATCAACTCTAAATACTGTACTTTGCTATAAGTGGGGGGCTCAATCCTAATCTTGTCCTTGTTTGATCAATAGGATTTCTGTTAAGAAGCTGTTCTAGGCTTTCCGGCTAGTATTTTGTTTCCTGTTTCTACTTGGGAAGGGTTAGTTTGTAGTCCCTCCTTGTTAGTGTCAGTCCTTGCTTGGTGTCTTAGTTTGGCTTTGCTAACTTGCGAGGCTGTGTTTTTTGTAAACTTTGGTTTTGTCGGTAATAAGAAGTTTCTGATTGATCCAAAAAAAAAAAACCCTAGTATGATGCTAAACTCCAAAGCTGGGGAGATAGCTACCAACATGAGATCACCTGCAAATATTGATAGATTGCCATGTTAAACAAAAACAATGAACTCTAAAAAAATGATGGAAAATTTTTTAAGTGTACTTTTTTTTTATGATGGAAATTTTATTAAGAGAGATGCACCACACAATATGAAAAGATTCAAATTAAGGAAAAATGATTGGATTTTCGAAGGTTTGCTCAAATGCTATCCAAGCTGCTTTGGCCAACCACAAGTATTCTTTCTAGCCTTAAATCTTTTCAATCCAGTAATTATCTCTACTCACATTAGATCCTTTGAAGCTCAACCAAAACAAACATTGACCATTAGTGTAACTATGTCCAAACTTTTAACTTCACAGTGTATCAGAACTCCAATTAGGCATGTCAATTTCAGGAGACACCCCAGCTGAGCTGATCCCAACCTAAAATTTGGATTAGCAATTATCTGGAACAGTAGAAACAAAAGATTTGACAGTATTATTCTATGTTCAATCATTCTAGCAGTATCAACTTGTGACAGCAACTAATAATTAAACATTTAAACTATGTTTAAAGCATTAGAATTGAGAATTGGGACTAGCTGTACTGCGAGCATCCCCTCGTAGTTATCATTTAGCAAATGGATCTCCCAAATGTATAATTAAAGAGGCGGTTTGGATGGTGTTACATATCAGACATAGTGCGGGTTCCTCATAATTTGTTGCTCTTTCTATGGCTGTCAACATGAAGTTACTCCTACAACATGGCTTACAGTTACTTGCCATTAAACTTTACTTATGCATAATTTTAGTATGATAAGATTAATCGCTTTGTCAAGCTTAGATTTGTTTTGTTGAGGTTACTTTGAGTTCAAAGAGAATAATGTTTTATTTTTATTTTTATACAAGATAGAAATTATCTCCTGGAGACTTGAACCCTGGCTCTTACCTCCCACACCCCACAAGCACTTATACTTGTGGAGTGACCATCGCACCAAGGGTATACGGTGGTTAAAGAGAATATTGTTTTAAAATTTACATGTATAAGCTAAGGTGCCTATGCATTAAATTTTTATCTTGACCTTTTTCTTTAGCTCAAATTCTTGTAAAATGGTGCATCAAGAAAGGCCACTCAATTCAACTTATTTCCCTATTAAGTTGAATACAGAGAATTCCTTAATCAAAAGAAAATAAAAACTTCTTTACATTTATTATGGGATGGCAAAGACAAAATTATCATCAGTACTTGGACGCCCTGATGATTGGCTTGCAAAGCTGTGTGATTCATGTCTCGTCCTAGATAGCCCTCCAAGGCCGTCATATGAATTTCTTGCTTCAAAAGTTATCTGTGGAAAAGAATCTTCATAGCTGTCTCGAAGAGATGGTATGACATACATTGTTCTATCCTCTTGGCCTCCCTCTACTTGCACTTCCTCTATCCTTCTAATGGCTTCCATCATGTCTAGTCTTTGCTCGGGATCACTTTCAGTGCAAGCTGCACCAATGTGGAGAAGCTTTTTCATCTCACCAATTGAATTTCTAGAGCTTGCAATTTCGGGATCAAACAATTCAGATTGTCTATGATCAGCAATAGCTGAGTTCACCCATTCGACTACGTCTGTGCCACCTTTGTTGCTGTTTAGATATTGAGAAGGATATTTCCCAGTAAGGATTTCAAGAATGACAATTCCTAGACTGTATACATCACATTTAGGAGATATTAGGCCAAAGATTGCTGCCTCGGGTGCCTTAAATGCAAACAATGCTTTTGCTGCATCCAAAGGATTGATCAATGGGAAGAATCCATAGTCTATGAGTAAGGGGTCAAAGTCAGGAGTGACAAGAATATTGCTGGATTTGAGATTTCCATGGGGTATACTGGAGTAAGCAAGTTCAGTGTGAATATAACCCATCCCTTCGGCAATTCCTTGAACAATCTTTAGACGTGTAGGCCAATTGAGTTCAGCATGTGATGGTCCACGATCACCTAAAAAAGTGCAATGACATCATTAGAAGTCATTTATGTAGCAAACATTGATGTCTAGATTCACCAATAGAAAAATGCATGTAAATTCACTCTCTGCTTGGTCCCAAAAAGATAAATCTTAAATTTACCTATTAAGTCATATGCAATTGTAAAATGATAATTAAAAGGAACATTGTTGGGTTGTTTTGCTAAATAAGCTAGGCTGCATTCTCTAATAGATTGACACCCTTCTTATTTTGATGTCAAAAGAGAAAATGCAGACTTTGCAAGAACTTGTCATAAATCATACCATGCAATAGATAAAGCAAGCTGCCTTTGGGAATGTACTCATATACCAACAGCTTCTCATCTTTCCGGAAATGGTAAGCCAAAGGTGTCAAGATATTCCAGTGTTGTAGACTTGCAAGCTGCCTTATTTCTGCATCAAATTGATCTCTTCCCAGTGCATTCATCTCTCTCATTCTCTTCACTACCACTGCCACCCCATTAGCCATCACAGCCTTGTATGCAGACCCCGAAGACCCATTTCCAAGCACTTCTGCAGATGCCCTCATCAGATCTGACAACCCAAAAACGCCCTTTTCATTATTCACCACTACTAAATCTACCGCCATATTGCCTTTGCCATGATTAGATCCCCTACGGCTTGAGCTACTGCCCTTCCTATGGATTGAATCGGCTTCTTTTCTACTAGACCCGGACTGAGACACCCGCACCTCAACAACATGTTCCTCAGAATTTCTCTTTTCATGTTCAAGCACATCAAATTCATCTCTCTTTTTTCTTCTTGATCTTACAATAATCACAACGATAATCATAAGAAGCACCACCGCTGCAACTACAATTGCAATAATCATATTTCTTGAAATGTTTCTGTTTTTTGATCCTGCTGGCCGCTCAGCTGCTGCCTCTTTACACTCATTGCCCAACGGTTCCCCGCAAAGGCCACCATTTCCCTCGAATGTACTTGCATTGAATTTCGTTAAGCTGGATGGAATTTCACCTTCTAATTTGTTGTTTGCAACATCGAGCGATGCCAATGTTGGTTGATCTATAGAAGGAATAGTTCCACTAAATTGATTGTTATCAAGAAGCAATTCACCAAGGCGGGGAATTTGAGCTAATGAAGAAGGTATTTTGCCTGTAAACATGTTACTGGAAAGATAAACTTTCTTCAAAGACCCCATATTTGCAAAATAATCCGACGGAATTTCACCCGAAAATCGATTCCTTGACAAGTATATAGCCCTCAATGAACCTAACCGGTTGAATGCGGGTATTGGACCCGAAAAATTATTGCTCATAATGCTAATACTTCGGAGATCAGAAAGTTCAAGCAAGGCATCAACATCTATCTTTCCTGATAAACCAAAACCTCCAAGGCGAATATCGGTGACAATGCCATTGGAACAAACTAGTCCATCCCACCCAACTTCTCCCTCACAAGGCAATGAGCCATTCACCCAAGAATTTAGAGCACCGGCTTTTGTAAACGAACTTTTGAGCTTAAGCAATGCTTCTGACTCGGTTAAAGAAGATCCCATATGAGAGAGGAACAAAAAAATGAACAGGAAAAGAGACCGCCCGAGGAATTGCTGAGTGGCGGCCATTACTCAGCCGGTAACTTGAAGCCCAAGAAAGGTTTTTGCAAGTGAAAATTTTGCTGTGAAATTTTGGGTATTATTTACTCTGCTGAATTCTCGTTGTGGCTTGAATTGGTGTGTTCTCTTCATGGTGTGTATTGTTTTGGGAGAGAGTGAAAAGATAGCCTCAGAATGGGAGAGACCTAAGGGCTTTAGGGAGAGAGTTCTGGAGCTTCTTGTTTGAAAAAGTCATTTTTTTTTTGAAAAACCGTTATAACCGTTTGTTCTAATTGGATTAAAGATGCTTTTTTAAGGTGGGGTTTCAAGCTAAAAAAAAAATCGAAGTCCCAATTTTAGGCCTATGTTCAGCTCACAGTATTTTTTTTTTGATGACCCAGCTCACAGTATTTTATTTTGGGTGTTACAAGCTGGGTGATTAAATTGGTGGACATCTTGCTTAAGTGGCCAACCCAAGTGAGGATTTAATTGTTTAGACAACTGAATATTTAGCCAAATCTTAATTGTTTTTTTTTTTTATAATTTTTTTTTGGGTATTTTTTGTATCAATCATTTTCGTATATAAAGTCATTTCAGATGTAATTCCATACAATCAAACTACATTTTTTTTTAGAATCTTTTGCCTCGTATTTATCTACACTTTTTTAGGCCAATGTTCAGCTCACAGTTTTTTTTTTTTTTTTGATGACCCAGCTCACAGTATTTTATTTTGGGTGCTACAAGCTGGGTGATTAAATTGGTGGACGTACATCTTGCTTTAAGTGGCCAACCCAAGTGAGGTTTTTATTGTTTAGACAATTGAATGTGTAGCCACATCTTAATTGTTTTAAAATAAAAAATTTATTTTTGGGTCTTGTTTGTATCTATCATTTTTTCACGTATAAGATCATTTCAGATGTAATTCCATACATCTAACTACATTTTTTAAAGAATTTTTTGCCTCGTATTTATCTACACTTTTTTATTCTTGTTAGTGCATAGTAAAAGTGACATCAATGATGAATATAAATGAAAGTAAAATTACTCTAATCACAATAGAAAAATTTAAGTCCCCTCTTATTTTATTCAAAGTGATTTGTGGTTAGAGTTACCCCTCTCTCTCTCTCTCTCTCTCTCTCTCTCTCTCTCTCATTTTTTAAGGTCATTACTCATTAGCACATAGATAGAGATAGTTCTCTCCATCTCTTAAATCCCTTGTGTTCTTAATAAAATATAAATTTAACATATGCTAAAAGATTTAGCGGCAAGGCCTTTAATATTTTTGAAATATAATATTATGGAACATATTATTATTATTTTTTTTAAACCATTGCTACTATTATCTTGAATAAAAATTATTAACCTTTAAAAAAAGAAAAAGAAAAAAAAGAGCCTCACACACATGCTCAAATAGTTGTGTGTGGGGGTACCTATAGTTATTGGGGATTTATTTTTTGGAGTTATTACATAATATAAGGAATAACTATTACAAATTTTTCGGTAACGAATAACTATTCATCTCTTTATTTTTTATTTTTTTTCCCTAAAAAATATCCCCATTATCACAACACTATATACTTTTTTTTTTTTTTTGATATCACAACACTATATACTATAATAACAGCAGCATCACTCAAAGATTATTTTTCCACTTCAAAACAAATCATCCAACATTGAATCCAGTAACATTTCCTAGATGGATCTTGGGGTGACTTTGGCATAACAATCATATAGACTTTTTCTTTTTCCTTTTCTTTTTCCCTGATTTGGGGCCTATCAAGTATCAACTAACCTCCTTGAATAGTCTTTCAATTGAAACTTACTAGAAGGTGGCTGAATACTTATACTATAATAGTCAGATGTGCTGGCTTGTGTCATTTCTTGGCGCAACGACTGGCCTCAGTTACGCTTTGCACCAATTCCTTATCTAGGTGCTAAATTTTCTCAGATGCATAATTCATAATTCATTGACTAAATCTTATCAAGTAACTCAATTCCTAATTTTCTATCGAAGGGAAAACCAATTCTTTATCTCTGATTCAATATTGACATGATGAAACTGAAAAATCATTCCATTTTTCAAGGTTCAAAATTTTTTTTTATTGCTTTTAGTGCTTGTTCATCATGTAGATCTGGAATTAATATGCAATTTGAGAAGAAAAATTATCTAGTAGACAATCAAATAAGCAAATTGCTAAATTTAAAAATATTTTTCATACTTATTAAAGTAAAATTGTTTCATCATTGTTAGGGATGGCAATGGGGCGGGGCGGGCCCGAAGGATAGGATCTTCACCCCCGCCCCGTATGGATTTTTCTTGCCCCATGCTAGCCCCGCCCCGCATGACGGGGAAAATTTCTTGCCCCATCCCCGCCCCTTAAGGCCCCGCGAAGACCCGCGAAGCCCCGCCCTACACCATAAAACTTTATTTCTTGTTAATTTTCCCTACAACTATTACCATTTTTTCAAATAAAATGACATGTTTCAATAATAAAAATATACTTGAAATTATAAATAAATTTATCCTATCAAATCAAACTAATTTTTAGCAAATACTAAATAATATTATCTAAATGTTTAACAAGATAATATCACAACAAAAATCTCATAGTATGACACAATAAAATAGTCCAAATTCCTAATACATAACAAAATAAAAATTGCCTAGTTCTTCAAAAAGAATCTCCACTTAAATAAAATAAGATGATGATATTTTTGTTTAAATAGTAGGGTTTTAGGGTATAAAAAATTACCTTTTAACCCTTATTAATGCGGGGCGGGGCGGGACGGGGTGGGTCTAAAAAGTGTAAACCCATCCCCGCCCCGCCCCGTGGTGTGGGTCTAAAATCTCACCCCATCCCCGCCCCACCACCTTTGCGGGGCGGGGAAAATCCGCACGGGGCGAAGCGGGGAGGGACGGGTCAAGCGGGGCGGGGCAAAATTGCCATCCCTAATCATTGTAACTCAGTCATTTTCCATATAACAACTATATGATGATTACTTATTATCATCAAGTCAAAATACCAATCGATTTTTGGTATAAGTGGGATTTAAATTCCAGTTTTCTTATTTGAGAGCACAGAATTTTATGAGTTGAGCTAATTAGAATTCACTACGAAAGTATTGCTTACAATGACTTTTTTTTAATGACTAAAGCTCTTTTTTTTTCTTTTTTTTTTTTTAGAAGTAGCAAAACGTATTAAGTAATTATTAATATAATAAATATTTTTTGCAATGACGTAGCATATGAAGCGACAATTTAAATAATAATCTATATTATCTATAAGAGAATTCTCCTCTTTAGACTTAGATTGGACATTTATGTGGTTCAAAAATACCCCTAAACTTTAGGTTTAATAGGGAAATAACTTGAGGATAACCTGGTAAAAATATATCTCCAATTCCACTTAAAATTCCTACAAAATAGGATACTCTCCTACTAATTCATATCTTCAAAACAAACTTATCCAAAATTTAAAAAATAAAAATAAAAACAAAAAAGGAAAATTATGATACTAAACCCAAAAAAGAAAAAAGAAAAGAAAAGAAAAGCCAACTTTTTGCATTGTAATAGTGCAATCGCCATAATAAGTTTCAAATCATTTCAAAAGCCAAAATTTTGAAATGCCTTAACTTTACACTTATTTTTATTTTTAATTATGTAGCTTTCAAATTTTACATAATTAAATAATTCTTAAAGTTATTATTTGCTTAGGCTATTAATATCATATTCGAGTAGGTTCCAGTTAACTCAATCGGTAAAAATTTTTATCTTAGAATTAAAGATTTTGGATTAAATTCTCGTTTACACCAAAAACCAATTGGTATCTTAATATGATGATTAAAAAAAAAAAATCATATTCAAAAGCATGTTAATAATGCAATAACCTTACATGCGAAGATGATGGCTAAAAAGATATTAGGTCAATAATAAATTTTGGAATATTTTAAAATTTAGATCCAATTCATTGGAAATGGTTATACAATTCACTCAATCTCTCACCCATTCTCTTTTCTGTCGGATCCGGATTTTGAGGACTTTGTCAATAAAGTTACTCTTATAAAGTCAATTCAATACATTAATTTTGGGCCATCATATATGAAGAAAAGTTGAACCCTTTTAATTGTATAGTTTTTGTAGTACAAGTAAGAAATGGTTAGGTTAGTAAATGTTTCCATCTCTTTAGACATATCCAAATTTGATAGACTGATCAATCGCCCTCAATTTCAAGGAAAATTATTGTGTACTCCTGGAGTACCATAAATGTGTACTCCCTCCTCTCACATGAATGGTAAGTCCCACTAATTAAATTCATGGTGGGACCCACCATTCATGTGAGAGGAGAGAGTACGCATTTATAGTACTCCGGGAGTACCTAATAATTTTCCCAATTTCAAGTCACTACTTTTCTTTGTTAAATATAGAGAATTTGAATATTGCTATACATACAATTTTCGTAGCAAACAAAAAGAAATCGTTAGGTATGGAATTAAATTACAACTCATGTTTATTAGACTGACCAAGTTGGCTTTTGGAATTTTCTTTAAATTTTAATCATATATATTATGGAAAATTATTTTATTCCGTGGTGTAGGATTTGAATCTTCGACTTTAGTTCCCCAAATTGCAGTCTGAATAATTTAAAACAATTTTGTAATTGACCAACTATTGTTTGCTTGGCTACACAAATTGAATATGGTAATGACGACTTTGATGATATTATGTGGTCCTGTCTTCTAGAGCACAAAAAATCTTCCTCCCCATCTCACCCATGTGTTTAAATATACAACTAGTAGAAATTGATAATGATATGTTTCTAATTTTTTTTTTTTTTTTTTTATATTATGGAGTTTGGCCAAATCTGCCAACCAAGAGTAACATGAAAAACCCACGTTTTAAATACAAGTACTTCCATTTAAATTTATAAAAAGAAAACGAGTGTTTTGAGTCGTCCCAAAAGAAATGATTATTTTGAGAGTTAAGAAAATGAGATATGATATAGATATGTTCGAATTAAAATAAAATCAAAGTTTGAGTTGGAGGCACCTGGAAAAGTATAGGATTACAGTATATGAATGATATGACATTTTATCTTGAACAACTTTTGAAACTTTTTATGATTGTGATCCGTGTTATTTTTACTCAAAGGTTAAAAAGTGATTTCCTTCCAAGTTTTGGGTTATTATTGATAAATATGATCATCATCAATATGGGATTTTGGCTTAATCCTTTGGCAAGATCTTGAATTTTGAGGAATTGGTAGAGTTGCTACCAATTTTAAGATACTTTTAGTTTGATTAGAGCCACCTAATATTTAATTGATTTTATCACCTGCTTAAGGCTAAGGAAATTAAGTCTTGTATATCTACAAACCATTAAACTTAAATAAGTTCATTAGTTTGGGTTGAGATGTAAATCTAGAGGTTCCATGTTTAATTCACCACACTATTAGTTCATGGAGTTTTAAAAATGTCTTATAGGCAAAAAGGGAATAATTTAGTCAAAGGTTGAGACATCACTTCTTTATATAAAAAAAATAAAATAAAATAAAAAGTTTCAACTTTCAAGATTCTTTTTTACATGTGGAGAAGGTATTACACGTAGTATTCATTTAATTACGCTTGCCATATGTTGATTATCCCTAAATCTTACTAATTCATAAGTTATTATATTTATTGAATAAGGCTAAGCAAATTGAGTCTTGTATATCTACAAAACATTAAATTTAAATAGGTTCATTAGTTTGGAGTGTGAAGTAAATCTAGAGGTTCCATGTTCAATTCACTACACTATTGGTTAATGGGATTTTCGAAGTGTCTTATAGGCAGCAAGAGAATAATCTAGTCAGAGGTTGAGACATCACTTCCTTAAACAAACAAAAAAACAAATAATAAGTTTCAACTTTTAACATTCTTCTTTACGTGTGGGGAGGGTATTACATGTAGTATTCATTTAATTACACTTGTTGTATTTTGATTATCTCTAAATCTTATTAATTCATAAGTTATTATATTCATTGAATAAAATATAAACCATACTAAAAGAAATAAATGATGGGATACTAAAAGAAATATAAACCACACAATGCCAGCTTATGCGCTACAACCTTATATGCTAGTACTAAATTGGACTCTTTACAAAAAAATCAAAACTCACAATTGCGTAAGGATTGTTGCAGCCGTGAAATAGACTCCAGAATATGTCCATATATAAGAGAGAGATGAATTATTGATTGGCAAGCTTTTGTGTATGAGCATACAGTGTATGTATATGTAGCAAGATTCACATTTTTTCATGTATTATTATTGGTTTTGTTTTTTGCAAAAGAAAAAAAAATGAAGTGAAAATTTTTGCGTGCCACTGTGAGGCTTGCTTGAGCTGTTGAACAACCTTAATTAGTAGAAATTAGGTAACCAAAAACAAATCCACATGCTCATTGTGGTTTGAGAAAAATAGGGCTTCCATTTTTAAGCCATGGAATTTTAAAAGGCTTTCTCAAAAAAAAAAGAAAATTTAAAAGGCAATTTTTTTCTTTTATTGTTTGACATTATTACTTACCAAAATAAATATATGACATTATTTTAAGTATTTATTGGTCAATTGAATAGCTAAGATAAAATATTAGATGGTTTAGATTTATAAAGTAGGTCATCTCTCTCTCAAAAAAAAAAAAAAAAAGAATTAGGACATCACTCATTCACTTTTTTTAATCATTCTTTCACACTCACACACACACACACATATATATATAGGCAAAGTTTAGAGAAAGTTCAATTAGAATTTTAAATTAAAATCCAATTTTGCGCCATTGTCTAAATTTATGTAAGGGTCACACCATAATTATCCACTTAAATTTGTGCCATATGTCCACTTAATTTTTTTAATCTTTATGCCAAGTGAATTAATTAATGAGTGTAAAATATTAAGAATATAATATTAATAAACTATAAAAAAAATTTAAAAAAAAACCAAGCACATATACTCAATAAAAATCATCACACAACAAAAATCACCACATGTTCTATCTTATTAAAAATTAGAAAAAAAAATGATCATAAGTAGTGTTAAATTTAGGTAAGAATTTTAATATGTGACTAATTACGTTTACTTTAAAAAAAATTTGACAAAAAATTGTGTTTAATTTTAAATGTATTTATACGTATGCATTAATGCATGTGTTACATGCTATTTTTTTTTTTATATAATTTGACTAATTATTTATATTTTTATAATAAAAATTGTTTTTAATTTTAAATGCATCCATGCACTTGCATGTGTTACATGCTAGTATATATTAATAGGCAAAACTCGGAGAAAATTCAATTAGAATCTAATTTTCCGCCAAATATCTAAATTTATGTGGAGATCACACCATAATTATTCACTTAAGTTTGTGTCATATGTCCACTTAAGTTTTTAAATCTTTGTGCCAAGTGAGTTAATGAGTGCAAAATATTAAGTGTAAGGACACGATTCTGTTGAGGCCCAATAAGGATGTTGGGCTCGCACATGAAAGATCCCTCACAATATGATTTGTAGAGAGTGGGCTTGAAAAGCTAGCCGTTGGGCACGGGGCGATATTCCGGTCTTGATTTTAGAGGAATTCATATAGAAAGAGGAGTTGGGTTTGAACATTTAAGCCCTATAGTGTCGCATCCCATGGGGTTGGACTCCTCGGACTTGATCCGAGGAGCATTAAGGTCCTACTCCGGTTCCCCAACGGTGGGTCTTTTTTCTCTGATCTACATGAGTTGTTTCGGTGTTTTCCCCCATGGAGTCTCTTCCTGAGGTGGGATGGAGAGCCCCCCTCCTTGGCTCACTTACTTTTCTTTTATATTAGCCTGTGTTCGCTGTCCTTCGTCCACGTGTAGGGTCAACCTTTACAAGACTGATATTTGTCCCATCAGTCTAATCCCAGAATTGTTGGGGATGGTTGATAAAGCCGAAGAATACGGCTCTGTTAGGTGCAGAGCCTTATCTGGGAAGGGTAGTAAGGATAACTTTCCCAAGATATTTTAGATCTTCTTTCAAGTTTTAGTCCTATACCAGTTTTACCCTTTCTTTTTTTGGTGGGATTTTGGATCTGCCGAGGACTGAACTGTCCTCGGCTGTATCCCAAAACTGTTTGGTGCTCTCTATTATCGGGCTTGGTCCATAGCTCTCCTCGGCTTGGGCCTTCGGACTCTCCACGAGCAAATGGGCCTGGCCCATGAATTATTGGGCCCCACATTAAGAATCTAATATTAAAAACTATAACATTTAAAAAAAAAAAAAAAAAAAAAAACCAATCACATATACTCAATAAAAATCATCACACAACAAATTAGCATAGGATACATGCTAGTATCTATTAATAGGAAAAACTCAGAAAAAATTCAATTAGAATTTGAAATTAGAATCCAATTTTGTGCCATGTGTCTAAATTTAGGACCACACCATAATTATCCACTTAAGTTTGTGTCATATGTCCACTTAAGTTTTTTTAATCTTTGTATCAAGTGAGTTAATGAGTGTAAAATACTAAGAATCTAATATTAATGAACTATAAAATTAAAAAACCAATCACATATATTCAATAAAAATCACCACACAACAACAATCATCACACGTTCTATCTTATTAAAAATTAGAAAAAAAATGATCATAAGTAGTATTAAATTTAGGTAAGAATTTTAATATGTGACTAATTGCGTTTATATTTTTTTTAAAAATGATTAATTATTTATATTTTTATGATAAAAATTGTGTTTAATTTTAAATGTATACATGTGTATACATGTCTTACATGCTTTTTTTTAAAAAATAATTTCACTAGTTATTTATATTTTTATAATAAAAATTATGTTTAATTTTAAATGCATCCATGCGTTTACATGAGTTACATCCTAGTATATATTTAAAGCCAAAGCTCATAAAAAATCTAATTAAATTCTAAATTAGATTTTAATTGTGGGCTAATTTTGTGCCATGTGTTTATTTATGTTTTTTAATCTTTGTGTCAAGTGAGTTAATGAGTGCAAAATAGTAAGAGTCTAATATTAATGAACTATTAAAAAAAAAAAAACCAATTATATATCTATTCAACAAAAATCACCACATGTTCTATCTTATTAAAAATTAGAATAAATAATTATAAGTAGTATTAAATTTAGATAAGAATTTTAATATGCTTCTAATTACATTTATTTTTCTAATAATTTGATTAATTATATATATTTTATGATAAATATGTGTTTATTTTTAAATGTATCTATGCGTAATTCATGGGTTAGCGGCTAGTTATTAATTATGTTTAGCAAATATAATTTTTTAAAAGATCTTTCAAATAAAAAAAAATCATTGAACATTTTGTTCTTGCTTCAGCTTTGCAGCGTTGTGGACAAATGTACCCACCATCTTCGGTTCCTTCCAACAGCTTTGCAGCTTTGTAGGACATATATATATGTCCTACCCTAGGTAAGTCTTGTGTTGTGTAATATGCCTTACTGCGTGTTTGGTTGGTCTTATTTGTTGATTTGTTTATTTGCTAAAACTAGTGTATTAGAAATAAGCTACGTGTGCAAAAAAATAAAAATAAATAATAGCTAACTTATTTTTTTTTTGAGAGTTTCAACCTATGACGTCCGCTCCTAATGATAGCTCATTATCATCAGACCAAGACACCAATCAGTTTTTGGTGTAGGCGGGGATTGAATCCCAGATCTCTTATACAACTATCAGAGATTTTACCAGTTGAGCTAACTGGAACCCACCAATAGCTAACTTATTGAATGGCTTATATTTCAAGTTTTAATGCAAAAAATAGGCTTGAAAATGGGGAAAAAAACCTAGCTTCACAAAGCCGTTCTTACCAAAATTGGGCTTTAACAATTAAAAAAACCTCTAAAAATGCATTGATTTTTTAAATAAAATAAATAATAAATTGAAAAGATCATCAATTATGTCCATTGATTTTTTTTAAAATATATTATATAACATCTAAAAATAAAATATAATAAATTATTAACACAAGGGGAATGAACCACATGTTAAGTTGTTAACTCAAGCTTCCTTAGAAAAAAGGGAAAAAATAATAATTCTAGCAACTCAGAAACACTTTAAAACCAATCATATCCCTTTGAGGCTTTTTTTTTTGGGGTTAAACGAAGATATGCATAATTAATTATTAATGAGTCCGTTACAAAATATAGTAGTTTTGTCAAAAGCCCGAAGTCTTTCTACCACATGCAATGGTTCCATAAAAACTACAAAAGAAGTAATAGAAGCTTATCCCATTCTTGTTAATGCATCAGCATATTGGTTTGGTTTACAGTATATGTGCTTAATGCTATATATTTTAGTGATACAAAAATTTCAACAATAAATGTTAGTGGCTAGTTTGGCTACAAACTAGTTTGTAGCCAACAGCTACAACTACGCTTAATATATTTTTATTGAATGTGAATTTTGATAAATTCATCATTAGATAACATCTTTTTCTTATATTATTTATATTTGCAAATTTTTCAGAAAATCAAAGTCAATAGTTATGTCAGCAATCAAATGATTAAATTTCAAGTTTTGTATTTTAAAATTATGTGGATAGATCGAATAGCAAAAAAATTCGATTGACACAAAATTTGACATGTGTGTTAAGAACATAAAAAAATACAATCAAACAGCTAGATTTTCAAAATATGTAATTATCTTTTTTTTTTTTTAGTAGTTGTTGTAGTCATTTACTACAACCAAGTTTATAACTAAACTTTGTCATTTTTTTATTTTATTTTTATTATCTCACATCAAGATAAATATTTTTGTTTTCTTATATCATCCACGTTAAGTCAATAGTTATATCATCAGTCAAATGTTTTAATTTCAAGTTTTTGTATCTTAAAATTATGTGTATGGATCAAATGACAAATAATATCTAATTGACGCGAAATTTGACACGTGTGTTAAGAACATAAAAAAGGCAATCAAACAGTTAGATTTTCAAAATATGTAGTTATCTTAATTTTTTTAGTAGCAGTTGTAATCGTTAACTACAACCAAGTTTATAGCCAAACATTATCCTTATTTTATTTTATCTCACATCAAGATAAATATTTTTGTTTTCTTATATCATTCATGTTTTCACACTTTCTAGAAGATCAAAGTAAATAGCTATGTCATCAATCAAAATTTTAAATTTCAAATTTTTGCATCTTAAAATTATGTGTATGGATTGAATAGCAAATAGCATCTAATTAACGCGAAATTTAACATGTGTGTTAATAACATAAAAAAAAAAAAAAACTTAATTAAACAGCTGGATTTTCAAAATATATAGTTATTTTAATTTTTTTTAGTAGAAGTTGTAATCATTGACTACAACCAAGTTTATACCCAAACATATCCCTATATATATATATATATATATATTTATCTCACATCAAGATAAATATTTTTGTTTTCTTATATCATCCACGTTTGCAAAATTTTCAGAACATCAATGTTAATGGTTATGTCATCAATCAAATATTTAAATTTCAAGTTTTGTATTTTAAATTATTTATATGGATCAAATAGAATTTAAATAACATCCTATTGACGCGAAATTTAACATGTGTGTTGAGAACATAAAAAAAAAAAAAAAAATGCAATCAAACAACTAGATTTTCAAAATATTAATCATCTTAATTTTTTTAGTAGCAACTATAGTTATTGACTACAACTAAGTTTATAACCAAAATTTGTACTCATTTTTTTTTTTTTTTTTTATCTCACATCAAGATAAATACTTTTGTCTTTTAGAAAATCAAAGCCAATTGTTATTTTATCAATCAAATATTTAAATTTAAATTTTTTGTATTTTAAAATTATGTATATAAACCAAATAGCAAATAATATTTGATTGACTTAAAATTTAACATGTGTATTAGAAACATTAAAAAGAAACAATCAAACAGCTAGATTTTCAAAAGAACAAAATTTAAGTACAGTACTTTAGATGTTGTTCCTTAAGTTCCCTTTTTAAGATTTAGTCATGTAGCTACTTAATTAAAAAATACACTTTCATTGGTTTCAAAAAAAAAAATTTCACTTTCATTCTATGAGAAAAAATCCACATAGCAGAATCTTAAAAAGGAAACCTAAGAAACAGTATCTAAGTACTATATCTAAGTCTTGCTCTTTTCAAAATATACGATCATCTTAATAGTTTTTTAATAGCAGTTGTATTCTTTGTCCTTATTTTTTTATAATCTCACACCAAGATAAATATTTTTGTCATATACATGTATATATATAATAGATTGGTAGATAGTTTTGTACTCTTTGGTATAGAGTATTGACAGGTATTTTTATTTTTTTCTCAAAAAAGGCTATAGTTTATTTTCCAGATCAAGAAGGTTCGTTCTTGAAATTGTAGTCACGGGGTTTATTTATTATTATAAAAGTTTCCACGTGAATTGTATGCCTTGGAGACTTGGGCACACAGTTGACACTACAATTCACTAGGACCACTGGAACTGGACCACACTCACCACAAATCCTGGTGCTACCGCAGTTCAATGCCGTGGAATTTCGACACGTGGCTGTCACTACGGTGAATGTCAAAATGACCGAATTGCCCCTGGGGAATTGTTTGAATTGTTTAGCACGTTTTTTTAACTTTTTTTTTTATATATAAAAAGTATAGAAATAAAAAAAGAAACCACACGAATCTCGAAGACGCGTGCCGGAACAGGATTGGCCGACGCAGGTGTCGGCACTTTTGCTGTCGGCACGTAAGTGTTTTTTGCTCTGGTTTTGTCACCTACCACCGTTAGCTTTAACGCCGTCAGTAGTGTGCCAAATGACTTAATTGCCCTTTTTAGGAAATTGCACCCTCAATTTCACTCGTGCTTTCAACTTTCAACTTTCCACTTTCAAGCCTAAAAAATAAAAAATAAAAAGAAACCCATTTGAGAAATTACATTTCACCCACTATGATTCTAAAAAAAAAAAAAAACATTTCACCTACTATTTTGTTTTTTTAAAGAATTTCGAAAGTCTTGAAACTTATTTTAAGTGAATGTTTGGATAGCGACAAACGTTCCATGTTTTGTGTGTTTAACATTTCTTAATGAGTCTTGTGTACTGTTTATGAAATTCGCAAGTACTTTTTTTTTTCAGAAAAATAATTTTAAAATTGGGTCTCATGGTACTATTTACACATTTAAAAATTATTTTACTACAATGTTTTCAGTTTTCAGTAATAAGCAGTATCCAAATAGACCCTAAATGTGCAATTGTTTTGGTTCTTCTTAAATAACAAATATTTTAAGTTATTGTGCATGATTTTTTTTTTTTTATAAAAAAAAATTATTAATAATTTATTGGTTTGTACTTTGTATGCACAAATTTATTGTTGTTGATTGTGTTTTTATATCTATGTACAGTTTGACTCTGTTTTAAATATATATATATATATATATATATATATAAAATTGGGAAATTACATTTCAATTCACCTAGTATTTTGTCTCTTTAACCTATTCATGAAGTCTTCAAAGTTCTTGAAATGTGCAATTGTTTGTTTTTTAACTGCATGTTGTCTTGATTCTTCATCAATTATAAATTACAGTGCATGATATTTTTTTATTGAAAAAATAGTAATTTATTGATTTACATGCATAAATTCTTGTTATTTGTATTTTTTTTAATATTTATATAAAATTTAACTTTATTTTTAAAAATATATATAATTATATCTTTAATAAACATTAAATGCACCTTAACTTAAATCTTTACTCCATTGGTTTACAACACTTATAATAAATTGAATCACTAGGCTAAAGTCATGACAATAGCATATGAAATGATAAGTTTTGTTATTAGATTATCTCTTTAGTTCTTCTCAAAAAGGATTATCTCTTAAGTAAAAGTGTAAAATTTAATTTAATTTCCCAACTTTTACTTCAATTTTTAAATTTGTCCTTATTGTCAAATTACTCCTGAAAGTTTAATTGTCAATTTAGTTCCCCACTTTGTTAAAATAAGTCAATTAGATATTAATTCATTTTGTGAGTGACTAAATTATTAAAAAGTATACCTTTAGAACTAATTTGATAAATGAAGTTCAATTTAAGGGACAAAATAGAATTGTAACCTAATAAAAACATAATATGGTCACATATTGTTATAAAATCAAAGAGTAACTACAATAATTCTATTAGCTAAAATTATTAGGGAAAATATCCATTAACGCAAAAAACAGGTTGGAATCTCTGAGCTTCGTTTTTGCAATTTACAGAATAAAAGATCATCATTAGATTATTCACCGTTGAAATACCTTTAGCTGTTCAAAGTGAAAATTGTTTTAATTGATTAAACTATCAAAAGCAAAGAAGGCACATTTGAATTTCCTTCCAAACAATTATGAGAATTAAGAATTCTTCTTTTAGGTAACTAGCTAGTCTCATTTTAGATCATATTGTACTCCTTTTTATTCAATGAACTTTGACAATCTGGTATATATGGTTCAAAATATTCTATCAAAAATCATAATTAAAAGGTTATAAATGAAGGAATAATATCGAATTTCCACTACTCAACTTAATATTTCGAAGAGGGTGACCTGTGAACAGCTCATAAAATGTCACAATGATATAGATCCCCGAGGTGTAGTTTTTAATTCAATTCTCCACATGGCAAAAATATACTATGTGAAAACAAAAGATTAGAGAAAGAAATAAAAAGTGATATTAAAAAAATGTCATGTACACGAAGAATCTGACAACATTTTTCACAATAATTAAATTGACAAACTTTGAATGGTTCTCATCTGAATTTATTATTGACGTCACATTTTTACCTACTATATATTAACAATCCATCACATCAACAGGTGTAGAATTTTTTGTGCCTATAGACTTTCCAAAAAAAGAAAGAAACAGAGAGTAATGCTCTAACGAATGCTCTAAGGATAGTGATTAAAATGTATTTTATACTCTATTAAATAATATTTTTAAATATTTTTCAAAAATAAAGTTGAACTGTTCACATATATATATATCAAAGAAAGCAAACACAACCGTAATGAATTTGTGCGTATTAGTCAATAAATCATTAACATGTATATTTTATTTTTGAAAAGCATGCATTACAATTCATAATTAAATATTTATTAATCTTTAACATGTGCTTGTATCGTATGCCACTTGTTGACTTTACCCTTTTATTACTAGAATTTAATAATTAAAATGTAAGAGAAATGAATTTCTCTAAACGTCTCCCTTGAATTTTATTAAGAAGTTCTAAATGAACTATAAGGCTCTCAGAAAGATAAAGACTTTAAAGAGTAATGCTAAAGGTATAAAATTTTCAAAATCTTTTTATTTTCATAACAACACATGTGACAAATTATGATTACCATCATTTTTACATGGATTACTACACCATATTTATTAGTGCTATTATTAATTATGAAAAAAAGGTTATGTGTGTTGGTTTCACCCAAAATAACATTTTTGCTTTTATTTATTTATTTTTTGTCAGTGTGTGTTTTTTTAAAAGAAATTAATAAAATTACATCTTTTTAATAAAAAAATCTAATTTAATTTTATCTTTTTATCATACATTTAGCTTAAAAGTTATCTAAAAATATTTTTATCCCATATTTAACAAATAAACTACAAAAAAAGGAGACTTGTTTAGAAATAGAATCAACAAGACGAAGGTAACTTAGAATCCTCTTTTATTCTTTTTGAGTCACAATCCACAATTTGTGGTGGAGAATTTACTGTTCCTTAATAAGGCAGATAATGTTTGTAATTGACTTATTTATATTTATATTTAATCTAATATATTATCCTTTTTAACCAAAAAAAAAAAAAAGAAGAGTAAAATTGATTTACCAAAAAAAAGAGAGTCAAGATTGGACCTAGTCCACCATGGACAATCTTGTAAATGTCTCATCTCTCGATAGGTGGGTCACACTCCTTCTCCATTGACTAGTTTTATTGGATTTATGATTACTGGTATTTGGCCATCCACCTCTTTTTCTGATGCAAAAAACACGTGCTTGAAAAGGAAATTTATCAAATTAAGAAATTTCCATGACCATATTCAAAGTTGGAGTAATGAACAAGGATCCCACCTCCTAGCAAATCATGTTCAAAGCACATGTTTAAGGAAGCTACCTTTCCCTTACACTTAGACACTTATATCCTCTCCTGTCTTAGTCTTTCACCCAAGTCCCCAAACTATAATACCCTTTGAGTATTTGGATTAAGCTTTCCAAATCAAAATCTTCAAAAAAACATCAGTCACACAAAATTTTCTTTCATTGTTTTGTGGTGAGAATAATATAGCTGAAAGTTTTCTAGCCAGACAAACATGTTGAAATACAGCAAGGCACAAGAGAAGTCCAATTTTGCACAGACATGCAACCTCTTGAGCCAGTACATGAAGGAGAAAGGAAGTCTTAGCCTTGAAATGACTAGGAAACCAGAACCCAAAGGTACTGCTTCTTTTCTCTGTATTATCTTCATATCTCTTTTGGGTTGTCTTACTTTTCACTTTAGAAGTTGTAACTTTTTTATTTTTGCTCTCTTATTATGCCCATTGAATTTCTCATTTCTTGAGAGGAAGGTTGAAGATTTCTGAAATCTATGCATGTTTATATTTTTTGACTTCCAAGAAGTCTCAGTTTTAGAACAAAGGGTCTCATATACTTTCTTTGTCTGGCCATGTTTCAGAAAACCCCGAGACACCAGTGGCAACCACTATGGATTTTTTAACAAACTTGGAAAATTCAGGTGAAGCTTTGAGACAAAACGCTGTGGCTCCGGCCTCAAACGTGCAGCCCATGGACTTTCTTCAAAAGCTTGGTGTTTGTCCCTCAAACCCAACTGAAATGGCTACCAATGAGGCTGATTCCAGGTGTGTAGCCCTTTGTGTTTGCTTTTTTTAATGTATTGAAAGACGAATAAACTTGCTTCATTTTTTATTTATTTTTGAAACATTAAGGGAATGTTATACGTATTTCTACAACTTTCATCCATATATATTTTTACTCATATTTTTAAATAACTATTTTCAATTTTTAAGTTTATATACCAAATTTCCCCTAAATTAGCTCTATTTTTTTTGGATAGTGATGAACATTATTATTATTGTTATTATTATTTGAGAAACATGGAGCAAATGCTTGTGCTCAAATAGTTAGATGGTGAACATAAAGTCAATTCAAAGCGAATGCTTGTGCTGAGATAGTTAAGATGTCATACATGTACGAAGTCATCTGAAATTACATAAGAACACCTATTATAAGCACCAAAAGAGACCTACATAAACAGGATTATATTCTAGTAATTTGCTGTAACTTGTAAGGGTATATTAGGGAAGGAAAAGTCATGCACGCACGTATAGCTTAAGCATAAACTTCATGGGTATTTGGAACATCTCAGCTTTAATCCTTGAACAAAAACGCATTGTCATTAAAGTCATTAGAGTAATTAATTTGGTATAAGAATGTTCCTCAAAAAAAAAAAAAAAAAAAAAAAAAAAAAAATTTGGTATAAGAAAGTTGGTTACCATGTGGTCGACCCTAATTAATCTGTCAAAAATTTTTAATCGATCTCAAAATGTTGGAGACTGATGCTTAATTGTGGTGTTGTTGTTGTAGGAAGCCTGCAACCATGGAGGCTGTGACAGCCCAGATGACCATATTCTACAGGGGCCAAGTTCTTGTATTCGATGACTTACCAGCTGAGAAGGCAAGGGAAATCATAACTGTGGCTACCAAGGGAAGCTCTAGTATTTCTAGTGGCTTTGTTTCTACTCCTGCTAGCATAATGGAGAAAGTTAGATCAAGAAGTCCCATGGCTTCTGAATCAAATGTTGTAGCCGCGTACGAAAGGAATACCCCCACCAAAGAAAGGGTTCAACAACAACAACCTCGTGCTATTGGTTCTGGTAATTGCCTTGTCTCTTGTGAATAATTTAAGAGGAAAATGTTTTCAACTTTCAAACGCTTTGTGTATTAACATTTTTGTTACAATTTTTTTTACCTTACAGATCTGCCTATTGCAAGAAGAGCTTCACTTCACCGGTTCTTTGAGAAGAGAAAGGATAGGTAAGCAATTCTTTAGAAGATATAAAAGAAAAGGAAAAAAAGGAAGCAATGATGTGTTTAATTTGTAGAGTTTTATTCTCTTTCAAAAAAAAAAAAAAAAAAGTACTACCCAATATTCTAGAATTTGCATGAGCTTTAAGGAACTTTTTTTTTTTTTTTTGGTTGAAAATCGAGCTTTAAGGAACTTGGGTGGATCTTCAAATTTATTTAACAATGCAAAAAATAAATAAATAAAGTAGTCAAATTTTGGTTCAGGTTATATTTAGTCCCTAAATTTTTTGAGGGGAACAAAATAGTGCTTAAAAAATTGTGATTGGTACATTTATGATTTTTTGAAGATTGAAGAAAATTTTCAACTTTTAAGGATAAAATATAGAACTTAACAAATTTTAGGACTAGGCATATTTGTTTGTCCTTTTTTTTTTAATGGGTTTCATTTCTGTCATGTAGATCAATTAATGATGTTCTTTTCTAAATTTTTTTTGCTTATTTTTCAGGGCGGCAGCAAATGCACCATACCAAGTGAACCCACCTTCACCAGCTGCACCCAAGCCTGAGGAAAGCAATCCATGGATTGAGGTGGGAGGTCAATCTTCAAACCAGCTTGAGCTCAAGTTATAGTTTACCACCTGATCACCATTTTCTATATGACTTAGGTTACCTCCCTCTGGTGCCTTAAAAAGTTAAAATCCTAACTATACTTGTCAGCTCTTCTGTGCTTTTATTTTTGGGTTTAATTATTTTAGAATTTATACATATATATTTTTTTAGATTAGTGAGTATGGCCCAAGAAGAGGAGGATTTGTAAATTTAATTTATTACGTGATTTCTGAAGATTTGAAATTTCATTTCTGATTAGTACTTGTGTTGTGTATGTGTTATCTAGAAATTTTATTAATCAATAGCTAACGAACAACTAGCCATAAATATTGGGCTTTAAGTGACACTCTAGTCATAATAATAATAATAATTTTATTTTGGTCTAGCCTTACATTTGTGCTCAAATTCCACTTACCTCACTATTTAGCTAAAAGTCATGTCCAGTACACAAAACTCTTATTTTTGTAGAGTCTGAGATAGGTCATAATAAACAATCTTATCCCCAATTTTTTGAAAATACTAATTCTTTGACTCGAATCCACCACTTATTACTTTTGGTGGAAGACAATTGTTATTGTACCAAACCCGACATCACTATCTATCTATCTCAAAACAAATTAGCCATAAATATTTTTGAAACTTTTCTTCTGGTTTTAGAGAAGCCACCGCTCACTGTCTGGTCCACAGGGTTGTTGTATTCTCCTACCTTGGGGAGCTATCACCAATTCATCACCGTCTTCCCTGAGCTCAAAGATGGGTAGGGCCTTTAGTCCTTAGTATTTTGGATGTTTTTTCAATAAAGTTTGACATTCATCACACACGTGCAGTTTAAGAAATATCAATATATTAAAGGAAAAGTTGACAGATGCCTGTGGACAGTTTAAGAAATATATTTAAAATAATTTAATGAGAAAAAAAAAAAACTAATTTTTTTACAGCATTTTTTACTTCTCATAAATATAGTACTAAAACAGTATTTTAATAAATGCTCTAAGGCACTCGATAACCGAATTCATATTGTCGGATCTTGAGTTGTGTCATTCCACTTCAAAACCAATTGGTGACGAGGAAGACACGCTCAAATCTTTTATGGCCTTTGACATCACATCACACGGGTTTGTTTTTAGAGCAGTTGTAGGGAGTCAAATTGCGGTCCCCCAACACATATATTAAATGGAAAATTTATTTCAAATTCTAAAGATCAATGAGTTCTTATGAGACTATATGAAGAAAGCTATGAGTCATCTAATGACTTTGCTTTAAAGTTTGTTTCAAATTCTAGTTGCAGCATTATTATTGAGATAGGGAGAAAATTAAGAAAATGTTGGTATTACTTGGGATTGAATGTCATAAGTCACAACAAATGGGATCAGATTACAAGATTAATTAACATTTCATTTGTTATGATGGTATTTTCTAGTGTTTGGTGCGGTAAAAAAAGATAAGTCCTGCAATGAAAAATAAGAAGAAAATGTTTTATGTTTTTGAATAGTGAAAAACGTTTTCCAAAATATTACATATATTTACATATATTTGTGAAATTCAATTAGTTCAACTGGTAAAGCCTCTTATTGTTAAATAAAATATCAGAATTAAGCCTCGGTCTATATTAAAAAAAAAAAAAAAAATTATATATTCTATAGACCCCAAAAATGAACTATACATTATCAAAAATAAAAACTCCCTCAAACATTCTTGAACAAACTGCTACTCTTCTGGCAGATTTTCGAAATAGGTCAGCTCCTTCACGCTTGAAGCTTCGTCCTACAGCTACTAAGTGGAAACCTCCTGCTCTGGCCGAGTATAAAACAAACTATGATGATGCTATTTTTGATGATTTAAATGATGCTGGAATTGGGTTGGTGGTTTGAAACTATAAGGGGAGGTCATGGCAGCCATGTCTGAAAAAATTCCTCTGCCTTCGTCAATTGTTATGGTGGAAGTTCTTGCAGCTAGAGGGGCAATCCAATTTGTGAAATAAATTGGTATTACCCACTCTATCTTTGAGGGTGATTTTTGAGCTTGTTTGTAAAGCTCTCATAGGCGAGGACTCTTCTCTCGTCCTTTGGACATATTATTAAAGACATTAACTTTTTTGTTGGCTCGCTTGTGAACCATTCCTTCTCTCATACTAGGAGGTAAGGTAACTCTTTTGCTTATGCCTTAACTAGGAGAGTTAGGCTTTCTTTTCCGTTGATAGTCTGGATGAAGTCTGTTCCTCTAGAGATAGTTAATTTCTTTGTATTTTGATGTTGAAGTTCTTTAATTAATAATAAGCAGCACTAAGCTTTTTCTCCAAAAAAAAAAAAAAATCCTCAATAGTAATTTTCTTCTTTTCGTACAATCTCTAGAGTAATCATTATGGAGTGTGGAAGACAATATTTAAATTCTACTTGTGGGGGTAATAGATCTGGGAGCCCATACTAACATATACGTTGGGCCAAGGGCCCAATCCAAGGGGGAACCCCTCCTCGGCCATAAGAGGAACCCCTCCTTGGCAGGGAGAAGAACCCCTCCTCGGCTAGTTATAGCCGAGGACAAAGGGAATGACCCACCTCTGAGAGTGACACTCTGTGTCATTCCACGGGACAAGATAAGTACTAAGACAGAAAAGGATAATGGAGGGAATGGAGACATCTGAGGGAAGGCTGCCATTATGGCATTAAGTGCTCTGTACCTGCAAAACCATGCTTTTCAGCCTTTACAACCACCCCCAACGACTTTGGAGAGGGGCTGATGGGACAAGTATCAGCACTATGAATATAAATCTACACGTGGACGTTGGGGAGAGGGTGGAAGTTAGTATAAAATGGGGGGAAGAAAGCAATCTAAGAGAGGACCGCTACCACCCAAGAGATACTAGAAAAAAAGCTCCTCCGATTGTGCCGAGGACCAACCTTCTTTGATAAATTCAGTTCATCTCTGTTTGATTGTCATGAACACCATGTTAACTATTATCCATGCACTAAAGCCTAGCTCTTTGGCCCACTCTTTACAAATTTATTGTACCGGGCACACTGGTCCAGGATTCCATACATATTGGGCTTGGGCAGCAAAACGTGACCCTACAATTGACGCCGTCTGTGGGAAGATCTTGTGCGTTAGTGAGTGCAACGGTTAATCATGGTGGGATCAAGCTCCTATCAGCAAGAGTCCCTCGAAAAGACCATTTTAGCGGTGACGCATGCTACACTAAAGCTTCCCCATTATTTCCAATAACACATAGTTATTGTCATAACTCAGCTTCCGCTCAGATCTACACTTCGAAGTACTGATTACGTGGGGAGGATTGCCATATGGAGCACAGTTCTAGGGGCTTCTGACATCAAGTATATGCCCTGTACATTTGTCAAGGGGCTAGTTCTCGCGGGCTTGATAGCCCGGTTTGCTGAATTCCCATTAGAGAAAAAAGCCGAGAACCAAGGTCTTGCATGGTCCTCGGACTCAAACCTATGGGGAAACTAGTCACTTCAAGAAAACAGTGCTAGACAGAACCAAGGTCTTGCATGGTCCTCGGACTCAAACCTATGGGGAAACTAGTCACTTCAAGAAAACAAGGACTTAAACTTATGGGGAAACTAGTCACTTCAAGAAAACAGTGCTAGATAGAACCAAGGTCTTGCATGGTCCTCGGACTCAAACCTATGGGGAAACTAGTCACTTCAAGAAAACAGTGCTAGACGGAATTAAGGTCTTGCATGGTCCTCGGACTCAAACCTATGGGGAAACTAGTCACTTTAAGAAAACAGTGTTAGACAGAACCAAGGTCTTGCATAGTCCTCGGACTCAAACCTATGGGAAAACTAGTACGCACGCATCGGTAACCTTCTAAGTGTTTAAGCTGAACTCAATCATGCCTCGGTCCTCGGACCAGATGATGTGGGAAGGTTAACACTTCGTGATAACTCTTAAAGTGCTTAAGTAGAACATGACACACGCTTAGGTCCTCGGACCAAACGCTTAAGAGAGGTTAACGCTATAACATCATCTTAAATATAGAAAAGCTCCTTGGTACCCAGTGATCCCCTCAGACCCCTTATTTTAAATTCCACGTTCTTTGATGGTTACATTGTTCGCAGTATAGAGTACACGGTTATATTCCTGATTAGCCACTCCTATTCATGAAACAATTATTGCGAAAAAGAAAAGATTCGTGAAGTGAAATGCAGTTATCTTTTTATTAGATAAAGGAAAAGTACATCGTATACAAAAGGGGCTTAGGCAAGCCTGTCTCAAAAGCTAACTACAAAAGGAAAGTCCATAGGAACGGCGAATTCACAATCTCATCCTAGCAGCAATCGGGCCAGCATGGATGATACCGGTGATGAGAAAGAAGAAACCCGATTCGAAGCCGGAGCAAAATTCAAAGCCAAAGGCAAAGAAACACTACAGGCTTGCCAGAAAGAAGAAGAAGCAGGAGCGTCTGATGGACCCCTCTTCTCCTAACTGCAATATGTTCTGCTATCAAAGCTGGGAGACAGAACACCTGCTTACCCATGTTCTTGTTGGTTCTCTTGGTCGGCCTTGGCCTGTCTCCACACCTGCGCGCACGTGACACACGGCATCAGGAGAAACCCAAATTTTGTTGCACCAAAAATCTGATGCGATCTACACCTGCTTCGGGCTTTGGCTGAAGGAAGTGAGACTTCTTTCTCGCGCAATTGAAAGGAGGAAGTGTCTTTGGCCTCTGCTTCCCTTGCCTTAACCGTGCCATCCTGAATCTTGGCGATGTCCTTGGCTTTTGAGGAGGGATTGGTTCTCTCACCCTCACCTTTACCCTTGGCCACTTCCTTCCCTAAACCTCAAACACCACTTTGGTGGGGCCCTAGGGAGCATCTGAAGAGTTAAGAGCTTGAAACTCCTGCGGAACTCAAAGATCTGTAAATGAGGAAGAACGACCCTCACCCATGTGTCTTATATAGGAGGCAAACCCGGTGGCAATTAATTCGCCCGAATCTCAAAGAAAGAATTACAAGTGAGATAAATCTCGCTCAAATTCCAAAGCAGTCTTCAACCGTTGGACTTGCGTCGCTTCGTAAAAGGCCACAATAAAAGCGCGCCTCATGTACCGAAACGGCAAGAGCGCGACTTGGATAAACTAAAAGGACATCTTACAATCAGACATAGTGTAAAATGGGCGTGAAAGAACTACCATCACATCGAGATCCTCCTTTCCTCCCATGGGGAAGAAAAGAAGAATCCCGAGGGGCTATTGTGGGGGTAACAGATCTGGGAACCCATACCAACATATACGTTGAGCCAAGGGCCCAGTCCAAGGGGGAACCCCTCCTCGGCCAGTTATAGCCGAGGACAAAGGGAATGGCCTACCTCTAAGAGTGACACTCCGTGTCATTCCACGGGACAGGATAAGTACTAAGACAGAAAAGGACAACGGAGGGAATGGAGACATCTGAGGGAAGACTGCCATTATGGCATTAAGTGCTCTGTACCTATAAAGCCATGCTTTTCAACCTTTACAACCACCCCCAACGACTTTGGAGAGGGGCTGATGGGACAAGTATCAGCACTATGAATTTAAATGTACACGTGGACGTTGGGGAGAGGGTGGAAGTTAGTATAAAATGGGGGGAAGAAGGCAATCTAAGAGAGGACCGCTACCACCCAAGAGATACTAGAAAAGAAACTCCTCCGATTGTGCCGAGGACCAACCTTCTTTGATAAATTCAGTTCATCTCTGTTTGATTGTCATGAACACCATGTTAACTGTTATCCATGCACTAAAGCCTAGCTCTTTGGCCCACTCTTTACAAATTTATTGTACCGGGCACACTGGTCCAGGATCCCATACATATTGGGTTTGGGCAGCAAAACGTGACCCTACACTACTGTGCCTATTAAAAAAAATTATATATTCAATATACCACCAAAAATAAACAAACACTATCAAATTAATAAAACCCCCTCAATAATAATTTCTCTCTTTTGGCGCCATCTCTTTTTAAAGACTAACGGTTAGCTATTTTTCTCCAATTACTTTCTTTGCTCAGATTAGTCACGATCTCATTTAGGGATGTTCACTAAACCATAAAAACCGTACAAATCGCAAAAATCGCACCAAAATCACCTGCAAAATGGCATAACCATACAGCACCACAAGTAACAGTGCATCGCACTGCATGGTGCAATGCAGTTTGCAGCTTTGTAATAAGAAAACTGAACAAACCGCACCGCACCCTCACTATATATTAATTTTTTAATATTAAATATATTATTAATAGTTTAATAACCCTAATTTTCAAAAAAAAAAAAAAAAATTTAATAACCCTAGAAAGTGTTTATTAGGAAAGTCAACCCAAAATAAAGAAAAACTAACTCAATAGTTTAAAACTTGGCCCAAAACAAAGGGACAAATCAGTTTTGGGTTGAGCAGGAAAAGCCCAAAATTTGAAAATATACCGGCTTCAAACTGCATCTTATACGCCACACCGCACATGTGATCGCAAAAATGAGGTACGATGCGGTTATGATTTTGGCTAAACTCTAAACCGGAATGCATCACACCGCATTGCACATGTGACCGCAAAAATGAAATGCAGTGCGGTTATGATTTTGGCTAAATCGCACCACAAAACATGGTGCTAAAAATGGCCCAAAATTACACCGCACTGCACTGCGAACACCTCTAGCTCATTTAATTTTTCATGTAGATTTTGAATTTAGGGTTTGTTTTTCAATTTGATGTTCCAAAAATAAGAAAATATTTTCCTATTTTAGGATCTAATTTTGTGAATTAAATTTTTCTTCCTATGATTATTTAAAATTACAAAAAATATTAATAATTTTTCGTGTGAGTCAAACAAAAAAATTGACTCATTTTTAGGAATGAAGAGTCATAACTAAACCCATAAAACAAGTTACTTTTCCCAAAAAATATATATAAAAATTAAAAAAAATAAAAATAAAACGTTTTCCAAAAATACAAGCCATTTTTCACAAAATATTTTTTGATGTAACAATAGAGCCTAAACAATGAAATATTGGATGTCTTCTATTAGCATAAAAAGAGGTCCAAGATTTTAACAAAAAATGCCAAGCATGATAAATTCTTTGACAGAGATGAATTGTTCAATACGTTCTCTCATTAGTGAAACACAATCAAACTGTTGGGGGGTAGTGGTCATTAGTTTTAAGAAATTCAGCTGATTTTTTATTTATTTTTTATGTGAGCTCTTTATTTTTTTAATTTTTTAAGTTGGCTAAAAATATAAAGTAGACAAAAATTAATCAAAGAAAATATAATAATCACTATTCAGCCTATATTTATTTATTAATTAATGCGCTCTTCTTGGCATGATGTCACAAAATCAAGTCTATCCCATCCAGGTTACTAATCAAATTACTAAGCCAAGGAAATGAGAATAGGTATAGTAAGATTTAATTTAGATTATTTACACATTACTTTGTAAATTATAAGTAAGAAGTTTTTGGAGTCATATAAAAGTATATTGTGCATGCACACGTAGACAAATATACTCACAAGTATGTTTACCCTTATGTTGGAGTTGTTTTATTCTTGTTACTACGTAGGAGAATTGACTCCTCAGAATGGGATGAAATGTTATTGTTATATACGTCCATATTTTTAGGTTGGCTAATCATATACAATTCTAATAGTTAGAACATAGTTTGTCCTGTTAGTTGGTATCGTTTAAATATTTAGTCAAGACAAATTATGGTTTAAATAATGAAATTTCCTACGTTTGGTCACGTCAATAAACGCTACATGAGGTAACCTTAGATTTAGTGTTAAATCTTCTTTATAAACTTTCATTATATTTTAGTGAATATGTTGCCTTGAGAATTGACGGTTAAATCCATGGTTTTTATTGTGAAACAGTTTGTTTTATCAGTTTTCTTGAGTCATTAGTTATATGTTTTATGTGATTCGTGTTTGTTATTCAATTCAGATCTAAAGCATAATTAAACTAATTAATTACTTGACTAAGAGTTGGTTAATATTTTGACAACTGGGGCCTAAAAGGCTAAAACTCTAATAGTTATTAGATCATACAATCTTTTTTTTTTCTCTCTAAAAAAATAGAAAAAAAAAAAGAAAAAGAAAAGAAAAGAGAAAGACCGTACAATCATTTGCCTCAATTGATTGTACAAATGAAATGGACGAAGATAACGAGAAAACATTTCAAAATTACTTCCATCATCAATCGGATATGAGTCAAGGCCTCAAGGGTTGTCTCTAGCTCGACCGACATTAGATAATATTCTCTCAAATAAAAACCTCAAGTCCTCGATATGGAGATCAACTGTATGTAAAAAGTAAAAACATGCACTTATTGCCTCCCTCTCCCATTTTGACCTTGAAGT
This sequence comes from Quercus tomentella, assembly GCA_028535165.1. Taxonomy (NCBI): domain Eukaryota; kingdom Viridiplantae; phylum Streptophyta; class Magnoliopsida; order Fagales; family Fagaceae; genus Quercus; species Quercus tomentella. The sequence continues at coordinate 81,615,891 of JAPQVY010000068.1, forward strand.
TCATTTTTTTTTTTTTTTTTTGGTAAACAACCTTGAAGTTCATGTTTATTCGGATTTTCTTGAATAAGAATTGTCAATAGCTTATGTGAATTTTAACAGCATTTGAGATTGATTTTAGTTATAGATATTTTTATTTCTTACGTACCTCAAAATCAATGACTTTTGTTTAAAGATATGAACCAGGGTACAAAAATTTTGCCTCTTTGTAAAGACATTCTATTAAGCAAAAGCTAAATGCTCTTGTTCAGCGTTTTTGGGGGCAGAGTCAGAGTGTAGTTGTTGTTGTTATTTTTTTTTTTATTATAATTTAATCCTAAATAAAAATTTCTATTTTTAAAATTTTTATTATTTCAAAAAAAAATTATTATGGATTTTTTAATGTAATAAATTTAAAAAAAAAAATCAAAACCACTTTGTTTTGGGTACTTAATAGTTAATGGTAGATCGCTTAACAAATGCAAACAAGAAGCCTTGATTGAACCATTTTGAAACTTAAGGACTTAATTGAACAAAACCAAAGTTAGAGATTCGAACTGAATAATAATAAAACTTAGAGGGTATGTTTTGCTTTTTTGCCTTTAAATTAAATATTGTAGAGAAGGGGAAGTAGGAGAGCCTAAGAATGAGAATGCAAGATTTACATAGTTCAATCTAACAATCTACGTTCATAGGAGAAAACCTAAGTAGCGACATCTTTAATATTTTCAATTGCATATTACATAGAATCTAAGTAGGGTATACATAGGAGCTAGGTAACCTTACATGGGCCTCTTGGGCCCTAACATCTTAACACATATAAACTTAATATCTTTAACAAAGCTAACACCTCTTATGCTGGTTGCTCGAGCTTGTAGGTCACTGTAACACTTGCCCTCACCATGTCCTTGAATTTGTCTGTTTTCTGAATATTTCTCAAGCTCTTTGCTGGTTGAGAGCGCAAAACACTTTGAATTCCTCAATGCTTCAAGGTTAACGGAGCTTGTCTGAAAATGAGGAAGGAAGTGAATTGGAATTATTATCCCAGCTAAAACATCCAGCAGTATACCCATTCTATCTTTGCAAAACAAGCAAGATGTTGGGAATATACACGAATTCCCAGATTTGTAAGATGCAAAAAAAAAATAATAATAATAATAATAATACACAAAGGCAATCACATGACACAAGAAATTACGTGGTTCGGCAATTTGCTTACGTCCACGGAGTTGCAATGATTTCACTATTTTCAAGGAGATTATACAGAGTGTGACAGTACAGTTTTTCTCTCTAAAATAACACCCCGAAGCCTAATTTGAAGCAATATATCTCATACAGTGGACTTACAATGGGCTAAGCCTCAGAAAATCTCCCATTAAAAATCATAACACTTTTATATCGAGACGGGTCATAATCCGGACAATTACAAACTAGGCTCCATATTGCCCAACACATGAACTTTCCAGCTGAATCTCTTAAGATCCCATCACACCTTGCATCTCTTATAACCCATCACACCCTGCAGAACCAGGAATTGCCATCCTTAATTGCTTGCCTCTAACCTGCCAGTGCCCGTTTGATGTGCTTCCCTCAGCTTGATAATTTGGTCCTTCTTCAATAACCCTCCCTTCCCTGCAAAAGCTGCTCTATGTTCTCACTGTAATTAAGAACCATCACAGTGATCTCACTGCCTTTGAAGGTAGATTTGTTACTGAAGAAGTGTAAATCGCTCACAGTCTGTAGCTGAAAAAATGTAAAATGAAATTAGTCCAATCCTTAGTGGAGCAAGGATGAGCCAATTCGGACCCTTCCAAATGGCAAGTAATGAAAAATTATCAAAAGACTCACTTCCTTCATTGTGTAGAGTGCATGAAATCTCAATGTCAATATGCTTTTTTAGCAATATTTCCTTTACAAGTAGAGCTCCAGTCGAGATTTTCCATAGGAAAATTATTATTTTGACATAAAGCCTAAGCTGCCAGAGAGTTGGCTAAATTTTAGGACTAAATCAACACATACGGAGTGAATGTGAACAAGCTTGGTAGTTGAACTTAAAAATCTAAGGAATTTTTAATCTTCTCCCTAAATAATTTTCATTGGCCAATGAATTAGTTTGGTCCTAACCTAAATCACCCACAGAGTAAGGCCTTTGATATGGCTTTTAATTGCTGCCCTTCACCGAAAACGAAACACACAGAAAACCAAATTTTATAGTACTATTTTTTTTTTTTTTTGAAACAAATTTTATAGTACAGTGGAGCATTCTAAATAGTCCCCAATGAAAAAAATAAAAAAAATCCTGAAATTTTGCAGGGCCTCTTAAAACTAGACCAAATTTCTCACGCCCATTACCTCAAATATAAATTCTACTCCACGAAACCCACTTTGATGACCAATACCACAATCCTATTTTCCCAAGGAAAGTGCCACCCATATTTACATAAAAGTCAAGTTTCTTTGATGACAACATATTCATTGGAAGTAAAGGGAACACCCCCCATCCCCCCACCCAAAAATAAATAAAAAATCAAAATTAAAACTCTAAAGAGATGTTGATGAGCTAAAAATTCAAAGCGCCAGAATTAAAATTGTTTAAAGAAAAAAAAAACGAACATGTTCAGCCCAAATTTTACGTCCAAGTCTTTTGAGAAAAATTTGTAATAGTTCAAAAACTAGCATCTGCTGCAATGTTAGTGTGTGTGTGTGGAGAGAGAGAGAGAGAGAGAGAGAGAGAGAGAGAGAGAGAGAGAGAGAGAGAGAGAGAGAGGAGGATGGTGTTTGTGTTTTGGTATATTGCTGTATTGAGCTTTCTAATTTCTACATCTTAAATGAAATGAGCACTATTATCATACAAATTCTTAATGGTGGAGTTTGTGAAAGCAAAATAACAGTGGAATTTTTTTATAAAAAACAATGTTGTACCTGGAAGAAGTAAATGTATACTTATGTAGTTTTTCCTCTTTGTTGTGCAAGGCCATCAATCAGAATGCAAGGGATATTAGCTATCTTGAGCCACTCACGCCCGTCGCCTTTCTTACAATGTTGTTCCAGCAGATGACACCTATAAATATAAGGTTTCAGAAGTGAGAGAGGCAGACCTTTCTCTGGAAGGGATGAGAGTTTAGGGCAATCATAGATTAGCAGTTTTTTAAGAGCAGAGAGGTTTTGAAAGCCCTTCGAGGATAGGAATACTAAATTTGGAAAACTCATAATCTCCAAGCGAGTGAGAGAGCTAGGCAACATCATCATATTCTTCCCTTCTTCAGGAAACGACTGCCACTCTGAAAATCCATAAATCTTGAGATATTTAAGAGAAGTGAGTTTGTGCAATCCCCACTTAGCTACTTGCTTACCGATATTGACACTTGACAAATGAAGTGATGTTAGATTGGTGGGGAAACCCTCTTCATGAAACAATGTAATACTTGGACATTGCCATATACTTAATTTTTGAAGAGAGGTAAGGATGTACATGCATTTGGGCAAGCTCGTAAGATTCTTACAATCTTGAATCACAAGCTTTCTCAGGTTGGTAGGGAGCAACCCTCCATCTGGAAAGGAAACAAGACTAGAACACCCACCTATGTTGATCTCATTGAGGTGGCATAGTTTGTGTAGGCCCTCGGGTAAGTTCTTAAGCTTTTCACAATGCCAAATTTTAAGTTGTTCAAGAGATGCATTGTTGTGTAGTGTATTTGCTATTGACTCCAACATTGGACAAAGCCGTATTGAAATGTGTTTTAGGGCTGCAGGTAACTGGTCTCTTGATGATAAGGATGTCAGCTTTAAGCATCCATAAATCTTAAGGTGTTTAAGCATGACAGATAGGTTGCCACTTGATGATAAGCATTTTAGAGATTTACAATCCTTAATCTCTAAGTGTTGAAGAAAAGATGCATTGTTGTTACTGTTGCGATGAAGATTCTCCTCGATCATTTTTAGAGAAGAAGAAGGAGAAGCCTCTCCCACATCCACCACAAACAACAAATTCTCACAATTATGTACATCTAGCCTTTTTAAAGAAGGAGGTAGCTTACCTCTTGAAATGGAGGTTAAAGAAGCACATCCCTCAATAGTTGCGTGTTCTAGACACGTACAATTGGATATTGGCAAGGAGTTCAGAGCATGGCAACTTTCAATTGTTATTGTCCTTAACATAGAAGGCAAGCTAATGTTGACAAGTCTTGGGCATGATTTGATATATAGCCTTACAAGGGACTCCAGCTTATCTTGCCACAGTGATGTTGTTAGCTCCTTACAATCGTATATCTTCAGATATTCGATCTTTGTTAACCTTTGCATGAACTTCTCCTTCAAAATATTTGGCATTGGCATAGAAAAAAACACTGATTTTAGGGAACTTAACTCGATTGTATTTTCGCTCTGCACCTTTCTGCATCCCACAGTTTCTAATTCATGAAGCATTGGAAGGCTTGGTATTGAAACAAACAATTGCTTACATTGATGAACAAAAAATTTTTCCAATGATGGGAGATGGTGGGGCAAATTTCCTTGCAATTTGGGGCATCTATAGATATTAAGCTCATACAATCGAGGGAATTCATACTCACCTCCACGAGGAATCCAGTCTTGCCATTCCTGCATATTTTTAAAGCAAAGTTTCTCTAAGGATTGAAAAGGTTTCAAGCAACTTTAATTTCCCCATAAAACTCAGGGCCAATGCTCCTTACCTTAGCCATTCCTTTAATGACAACTTCTTTGAGAGAGGGTAGTTGCCCGATTGCAAGCAAGGATGTACAATTTTTACAATTCTCAATCCTTAGGAGCACCATATTTGAAAATGAAGGATCTCCTAACCAAGTTGGGAATTTTTCACCAACATAGCCCTCAATAAAAAGTTCTTTCACCATGCTTGGAGGTCGTAACATGTTAAGAACATCAACTGCAACTCTTGTAACTTGTAAATCATCAAACTGCCATTTCATCACCAATACATCTAAATTCTTCTTACAATTCAAATAGGCATTTCTTGCATCCTCAGCATTAGGCACATTCTCCAAGCTTGAAATACAAAGTCTTCCTTGAAGAAACTCCAAGTTCATCAAATCCCCTATTTTAGATCCGATATCTTTCCCCACAACAAAATCAGATAAAGTTTGTAGGCTCTTTAATTCTTTTAGTCCCATAGGCATCTCTTTGATTAAAAGCGCATTAGTAATATCAAGCTGCCGAAGATTGACTAAATTCCCAATTTTCTCAGGTAATTTTGTTAGATGTGAACAACCTTTCAATATCAATGTCTGCAAATTGTACAAAGTAGTTATTGATTCTGGTAAACTTGTAATCTTAGTACAAGAAAGGTTGATGTATCTTAGATGTTTCAAATCACTAATTGAATTTGGTAGCTCATCTATTTCATATCCACTTAAAGATAATACCCTTAAGTATCTTAATTGGGGCAACAAAAAATTAGAAACATAATTTCTTAAGTAACCTCTGTTCTTTATTGGTAGCGACAGGAAAGTTCGTAAACACACATCTTTGGAGAAGTCTTCAAATTTTGTGATACCATCACAAACACCACGAATGTAGGAAAAATGACGTACCTTTGTAGAAATCTTGAATTGTTTATTGCCACCCAATTTATCCTCCAACCTATAGCACGAGTCTCCTGCTGCCCATTGAGCTAGATCATTGATGAGATCATGCATAACAAAGAGTGATTCATTACTGCTTGATTGTTGGAAAAATGATCTCCCAATCAAATCACGGAAATACTCAACACCAAGATCTTCGATTGGCTTGTTTTCTTTTGTTTCTTGAATTAAACCTTCTGCCATCCATAACAAGACTAGCTCTTTCTCCTCAAATTCATAATCCTTTGGGAATAGTGAACAATAGGCAAAACACCTCTTCAAATGCAAAGGAAGATATATATAGCTCAATCTAAGAGTTGGAAGAACATCATCATTCCCTTCTAACATATTCCATATCTTGTTATTTAACACATGTTTCCACTCATCACGATTGTGTATGGTGCTTAAAAGGCCTCCAAGAGCTTTTGCTACTAAAGGCAAGCCCTTACACCTCTTTGAAATTTTTTGACCAATTTCTTCAAGTTCTGGACATGCACTGAAATCTGTTGTGCCCAATGCGTGTTGGATAAATATTGCCAAACAAGCATCATTTGACAACCCTTTCAACTTATAAGCTTTAGCGGTGCCCAATGTTGATGAAACACGATCATTCCGAGTTGTGACAACAATCTTACTTCCTGGAGCTCCAAATTCAAAAGGACAACGTAGTTGAGTCCAATAGTCATAGCTTTCATTCCAAACATCATCCAAAATGAGCAAAAACTTCTTGCCAAATAACTTATCTTTCAATTTGACTTGTAGTAAATTTAAATCATTAATATCATAGGTCTTACAAGTGATAGATTGTAGAATTACTTTTGTCACCCTTACAATGTCAAAATCTTCAGAAACATGAATCCATGCTTTCAAATCAAAGTAACTATCCACATTATCTTCATTGTAGATTAGTTGAGCAAGAGTTGTCTTACCCAAACCCGCCATACCAAGTATGGGAATAACAGACAGTTGAGCATCACCTGATTCACCACTCAGCAACAAGTTGATGATAGCCTTTTTATCTTCATCCCTGCCAAAAACCTGACCTTCATTGACCAGAGAAGTTGAGGGCAGTCTTGATCTTGTTGTTTTAGTCATTCCTTGAGCTTTGACTTTTAATTCCAAATCATTCTTCTGTGTCACAATTTCTTGCAATCTTGTGTCAATCTCTTTAATCTTGGACAGCATCCTAGCACTGAAAGTAACATAATTTCGATTCAAGCCAACACAACCAGGGATGAGCTTTAGTATCTTACTTGTGCTGGCTTCTGCACGCGCAGTCAACTCATGTCTCAATGCTTCAGTAGCAAACTCGTCCAAGATGTCTTCCACGTCATAAGCCAAGTCTTCGAGCTCATCCAGCCAAATCTTCACCACCCAGCATGTCATCTGCTTCTCCTCTACATCATCCAGAACGGCACGGATTTTCATCAATTTTGTCTTCCACTTCTTAAGGTCAGCATCAAATTGCTCTTGGTTGAAGATCTTCAGCAAATCAAGAGAGGTTAACTTGTCAAACAGCTTCTGAAGGAAATAGGATAGAGCAGCCTCTCTAACAACTGACATAGTTTGCTCGCAGAAACAAGGGAATGACCAACACACAAGGATTGCTTCGGCTTCTCTCTCCTCTGTTTCGGTTTCGCAGCTGCTGGGTTTCTGGGTGTTTTTTTTTTTTTTTTTTTTTTTTTTCGGATGTAGAGCTTCGGCTAGGCAATGGTGTTCTTCGGATACAAAGGGTAAAGTGAGTTTTGATTAATCTGAAACTGTGTGTTGTTGTGCTGTACAGTTTGCTTGAGAGAGAGTGTGTAAAGGCAATTATTGTGAAGAAAGAAGAAAGAAGAAAGTAGGAGAGAGGGAGGAGCTGGTCAGCTGCTGACTTGATGGAGACAAGTCCTAATGCGGGTCTCACAAAGATGCAACTTGCAAGTATTAGCAACATCATTCAAAAGTGGTTTAGGAACAACTAACAACAATGAATTGAAAGGTAATTTCCCGCTGTTGGAGAAATTGGAGATCAGAATCATCAGATAACAAAGCTTGTTCACTCCAGTGGGGACGCTTCTTCCGGTTGCAAATTTGTTCCAATGTCATGTTTCCAATGATTATGCCGAAAACCCAAAAAAAGGGGTTCCATGGCTTTGTTTCTACTCCTGCTAGCATGATGGAGAAAGTTCATTCAAGAAGTTCCATGACTTCTGAATCAAATGTTGTAGCCGCGTACGAAATGAATACCACCACCAAAGAAATTAAAGGGTTCAACAACAACCTCGTGCTATTGGTTCTGGTAATTGCCTTGTCTCATGTGAATAATTTATGAAGAAAAGGTTTTCAGCTTTCAAAAGCTGTGTATTGATTCTCAAAAAAAAAAAAAAGCTTTGTGTATTAACATTTTTGTTACGACATTTTTTTACCTTACAAATCTGCCAATTGCAAGAAGAGCTTCACTTCACCGGTTCTTTGAGAGGAGAAAGGATAGGTAGTCAATTCTTTAGAAGATACAAAAAGAAAAGGGAAATAGGAAGAAGCAATGATGTGTTTGCAGAGTTCTATTCTCTTTCAAAAAAAAGTACTACCCAATATTCTAGAATTTGCATGAGCTTTAAGGAACTTGGGTGGATCTTCTAATTTATTTAACAATGCCAAAAAAAAAAAAAAAACCAGTACTCAAATTTTAGTCCCTAAATTTTTTGGGAACAAAATAGTGCTTAAAAAATTGTGATTGGTACATTTATGATATTTAGAGGATTGAAGAAAATTTTCAACTTTTAAGGATAAAATATAGAACTTGACAAATTTTAGGACTAAAGCATATTTGTTTGCTTTTTTTTAAAATGGGTTTCATTTTTGTCATGTAGATCAATTTAATGATGTTTTATTTATTTATTTATTATTATTATTTTTTTTTTAGGGCGGCAGCAAATGCACCATACCAAGTGAACCCACCTTCACCAGCTGCACCCAAGCCTGAGGAAAGCAATCCATGGATTGAGGTGGGAGGTCAATCTTCAAACCAGCTTGACCTCAAGTTATGGTTACCACCTGATCACCATCTTCTATGACTTAGGTTACACCTTCCTCTGGTGCCTTAAAAAGTTAAAATCCTAACTGTACTTGTCAGCTCTTCTGTACCTATTTTTGGGTTTAATTATTTTAGAATCTATACATATATTTTTTTAGATTAGTGAGTATGGCCCAAGAAGAGAAGAATTTGTAAATTTCATTTATTAAGTGGATCTGATTTCTAAAGATTTGAAATTTTGGCTCCGTTTGCTAACAGTGTTTAAACATTAGAAGATTTGAAATTTTAATAGTGTTTAAATAACAGAAACTATTATTTAATCGTCATAACACGTATTTTCACACACTTTTTCATCAACACGTATTTCTACACATTTTTTCATCCATTCGTATTTTCACAAAACTGAAACAGCGTTACTAAAAATCTCTTATCAAATGGGCTTCTGATTAGTACTTGTGTTGTGTATGTGTTAACTAGAAATTTTATTAATCAATAGCTAATGACAATTAGCCATAAATATTGGGGTTTTAAGTGACACTCTAGTCATAATAATATTTTTTGTCTAGCCTTACATTTGTGATCAAATTCCACTTCTCTCACTACCTACCTACCTAAAGGTCATATTTAGTGCACAAAAATCTCATTTTTGTGGGGTCTATGAGAGGTCACGATGAGCAATCTTATCCTCCAATTTTTTTTTTGAAAATACTAGTTCTTTAACTCAAATCTGCTACTTACTGTTTTTGGTGGAAGACACTTGTCATTGCACCAAACCCGACATCACTATCTACCTATCCCAAAACAAATTAGCCATAAAGATTTTTGAAACTTTTCTTCTGTTTTTAGAGAAGCTACCACTAGAGAAGCACCGCTCACTGTCTGGCCCATAGGGCTGCTGTATTCTCCCACCCTAGGTACCAATCACCACATAAAGATTTTTGAAACTTTTCTTCTGTTTTTAGAGAAGCTACCACTAGAGAAGCACCGCTCACTGTCTGGCCCATAGGGCTGCTGTATTCTCCCACCCTAGGTACCAATCACCAATTCATCAACATCTTCCCTGAACTCAAAGATGGGTAGGGCCCTTAGGCCCTAGTGTTTTGGATGTTTCTTCAATAAAGTTTGACATTCATCACGCCCGTGCAAAGAGAGATATTTATATATTAAGGGAAATGTTGACGGATGTTTTGTGGTTAGTTTAAGAAATATATTTAAAATAATTTTATGAGAAAAAAAAAACTAATTTTTTTGACAGCATTTTATATTTTTCGTGAAAATAGCACTAAAATAGTATATTAACAAATGTTCTGTGGGCACTCGTTAATTGAATTCATAAACTAAATTCATATATTAAATGGAAAATTTATGTCAAATTCTAAAGATCAATGAGATCTTATGAGACTATATGAAGAAAGCTATGAGTCATCTAATGACTTTGCGCTTTGAAGTCTATTTCAAGTTTTAGTTGAGCATTATTATTGAGATATGGAGAAAGTTGAGAAAATGTTGGTAATACTTGGAATTGAATGTCATAAGTCACAACAAATGGGATCAGATTAAAAGATTAATTAACATTTCATTTGAAATGACGGTATTTTCTAGTGTAAGGTGTGGTAACAAAAAGGTAAGTAAGCAATGAAAAATAAGAAGAAATGTTTTATGTTTTTGAAAAGTGAAAAATGTAAACATATTTTTACATATATTTGTGATATTTAATTAGTTCAACTGGTAAAGTCGCTTATAGTCAAATAAAATATTTGGATTAAACCTTGGCCTACATAAAATTAAAAAAAAAAAAAAACTTATATACTCTATAGACCACCAAAAATGAACTATACACTAAAAAAAAAAAAAAAAAAAAAAAACTCCCTCAAGAGTAAATTTTCTCTTTTCGTACAATCTCTAGAGTAATCATTACGGAGTATGGAAGAGGAAGACAATATTTAAATTCTACTGTACCTCATATAAAAAAATCATATATTCAATATATCACCAAAAAATGAACTACACACTATCAAATAAAACCCCCTCAATAGTAATTTGTCTCTTTTGGCACCATCTTTTTCTAAAGATTAACAGTTAACTAACTATTGCTGATAGATTGTTGATATTTTCCTCCAATTACTTTCTTTGCTCAAATTAGTCACCATCCCATTTAATTTCTTGTAGATTGTGAATTCAGGATCTGTTTTTCAATTTGACGTTCCCAAGTAGTCCAAAAAGAAAATATATATTTTTGTTTTAGGATCGATCTAATTTTGTGAATTAAAATTTTTTTGCCTATGATTATTTAAAATTACAAAAAATATTAATAATCTTTCGTATGAGTCAAACAAAAAAGAATTGACTCATTTTTAGGATTGAAAGAGTCATAACCAAACCCATAAAACAAGTTACTTTTTCAAACAAACAAAAAATATTTTCCAAAAATACAATTCATTTTTCACAAAATATTTTTTGTTGTAACAAATAGAGCCTAAACAATGAAATATTGGATGCCTTCTATTAGCATGAAAAGAGGTCCAAGATTTTTACAAAAAATGTCAAGCATGATAAATTATTTGAGAGAGAGGAATTGTTCAACACGTCCTCGGTCCTATCATTAGTGAAACATAATCAAACTTGGGAATAGTGGACTGGTCACTTTTAGTTTTAAGAAATTCAATTGATTTTTTTTTTTAACTGAGTTCTTTATTTATTTTAAGTTAGCTAAAAATCTAAAGTAAAAAAAAAATTAATCAAAGAAAAATATAATAATCACTATTCACAGCCTATATTAATTTATTAATTAATTATGCGATTTTCTTGGCATGATGTCACAAAAATCAAGTCTATCCCATCCAAGTTACTGGTCAAATGCACGTTTGGTAGACTGAAATAGGCACTGTAATGTAATAGTTATTCCTATGGTTTAACTATTCAATAGTTTGGTTATGTTTTTATTACAGGGAATAGTCATTCCTTATGAATAGCTATTCTTTAAAATGAAAAATAACTATTCCTTTCTAAAAGGGTTGTTATAGCTATTCCTTAATAGATGTAATAATTTCTAATATTAATATATTTCCAAATAAATAAACTTTCCATATCCACCTAACAATTGTGGAAATAAAAAATCATCAAAAATGACTCATCTCTCTAAAATTTAAAATATATTATTTTCTAGGAAATATATTTGTATGAATGAGATATTTCCTAAAATAGATCATAAGTTTTATTCTAATGTTACAACTCACAACCAAACTAATGAATATGTTTAGTTATTCCATTACAACACCTTTTATTCCTGGTAATAAAGATTACCATTTCTGTTGTAATCTACATTCAGTGTACCAAACGTATCCTAAGCCAAGGAAATGTGAATAGCATATAGTAAGATTTAATTTAGATTATTTACACATTGCCTTGCAAATTATAAGTAAGAAGTTTTGGGAGTCACATAAAAGTATACCATGCATGCACACGTAGACACGTATACTCACCATGGTTTTCAGACCCAGATCATTCAAAGAACTGGTAAAGAGAAAGGTTCAAGTTTTTAAGGTCGGACCAAGGTTCGACCAAAGTCGAACCGCGATGACGTCATAATTACTTTAATAATTAATTAAAGCTTAAATATAGATATTAAATTTATAAAACTAGTAAAATTGACTAATATATCTATATATGTGAGGGAAATTTAATGATTTTCAAGCATATATTTAATAATTAAATAAGAAAGCTAATAAAATAAAATAATAACCATGAAAACATTAAAATTTATGATTAATTTTTGAAGTAAAGTTGAATATCTTTGAAGGATTTAATTATAATTTTTTTTTTATATTCCTTGTAAGAGATGGATAATTTAATTAAGTAGAATAGAATTGTGTTAAGTTGTTTTTATTAAAAAAAAAAAAAAAATTGCATTAAGTTTACTTCAAGTATTTTTTTTGTTATTGTTGAGCACCAACTTGCAAGCTTAGCTGAGTGATTACGCTCTAGCTCCAACTCTAACCATGCCTAGGTTCTAAACCTAGTAAGCGCACTTTTCTGATTTTTTCTTAATTAACAAGCATGCTTGAACCGGGGTTGGAGTTAATAATAAATCCAGTTCTCTATGCTTAAAAAATCGAATTTCAGTCCGGTTCCTGATTAACCTAATTAGACTGCCCGGTCCAATCCAGGTCTGATAACCTTGATACTTACAGTATGTTGACCCCTTTGTTGGAGTTGTTTTATTCTTTTTACTAATTAGGAGAATTGAGTACTCCTTAGAATTTAGATGTTAATTACATAAAAAGGGGATGAAATGTTATTGTTATATTGGTCCATATTTTTAGGTTAGCTAGTCATATACTATTGTAATAGTTAGAACTTATATAGTTTGTCTTGTTTGTTGGTATTGATTAAATATTTGATAAAGACAAATCAAGGTTCAAATAGTTAAATCTCCTAGGTGTGGTTACGTCAGTAAGTACCACATGATGTAACGTTAGATTAAAGGTTAAATATTATTTATAAACTTTCATTTTATTTTAGTGGATTTTTTGCCTTGAGAATTGACGGTTAAATTCCTTCAAGTTTTTAATATGAAATGGTTTGTTTTATCGGTTTTCTTGAATTATTAGTTTGGTGTTTTATGTGAGTCATATTTGTGTGATGTTATTCAATTAAGATCTAAAGCATAATTAATCTAATTAGCTAAGAGTTGGTTAATATTATGACAATTGGGCCTAAAATCCTATCAGTTATTATCAGTTATTAGATCAAACAATAATTTTTTTCCACTCTAAAAAAAATAGAAAATAAAAAGACCATATAATCATTTGCCTTAATTGATTGTACAAATGAAATGGACGAAAACAGCATGATATGAATTGAGGGCAGTCTCTAGTTGGACTAACATACCATAATATTCTCACATAAAACCTCAATAATGGAGATCAACTGTGTGTAAAAACATGAGCCAAATTTGCCATATAACACCCATTTTCAAACATATTAGTTAGTAAGCATCGTTTCTAAACTTATTAGCAAACTAACATCTCGAGTCTCTTAGACTCAATTTCACTGTAGCAACTCAAGTTTTAAAAAATCGAATTCCATGTATTGGTAGTGCTGAGACAAACCTAGAAAACATAGAAACCACCGATGGAGACAAACCTAGAACCCAGAAAACCGATCCTCTTCTTCTTCTTCTTCTTTGAACCTCTTCTTCTCCCTATGAAAAAAAATCCACCAGTTCCTGCAAACCACACAATTCTCTCTCACTTCTAGCCCTAAAAACCCAAGAACAAAACCAAACACAAAACCCAAAACAAATACCCAAATCAATCTTGGTAATTTGGCAGAGGAGAGGAAGTAGCTTTGCTACCCATAGCGGCATTGATTTTTTAGATCTTTTCACTAGCAATTTTTTTTCCTCTTGTTTTTCCTTGTTCCTTGTTCAGTCTGGGTTAGCGTTTTTTTCTTCTTCTTGTTTTTCCTTGTTCCTTGTTGAATCTGGGAAATTATTTGTGTTTGCATTTGGGCAATGAAGGAACTCTTTACCTGCAAAACCAAACCCACCTGCAAAAAACTCTTTCTTCTTTCTTCTTTGTGTTCTCCAGATGTGTAATATTTCTTCTCCAAAGCATAAATCGAGTGTATTAGACTCAAGTTCCACATGTACAAAAAATTCACATTAGCCTCTGCCAAAGCATAAATTGAGAGTATTAGACTCGATTTCCATCATTGAAATCGACTCTAACAAACTTGAGATGCTAGTTTGCTAAAATGTTTCAAAAACGTGCTAAGTTGCCAAGTAACGAAATTGTTGCTAAAATGATGCTAAATGGAAAAAAAGAATCCTAGATACATGCACTTATTGCCTCCCTCTCCCATTTTGACCTCAAAGTTCGTGTTTATTAGGATTTTCTTGAATAAGAATTGTCAATAGCTTATGTGGATTTTAATAGCATTTGAGATTGATTATATATATTGTTACGTGCCTCAAAATCTATGAATTTTGTTAAAAATATGAACAAGGATACAAAAATTTTGCCTCATATTTGTAAAGACATTCTAAGCAAAGGTAAAATGCAAACAAATTTATTGATCTATTTTTGTTTTAATATTATTATTATGTTCTTGTTCTATGTTTTTGGTTGATTTCTAGGGATGCTAAGCTCATTAAGATGATGGGGCAGAGTCAGAGTGTTATGTTGTTAAGTTCTGATAGACATTGAAGCAGTTATTTGATGAGATTATATTGAGTTACTCATCCATTTATCCATCAAGAACATTATAGAACTAGATGTCATTATTTTAGTGCTTGTTTGGTTAGAGGGGAGAATGGGAAGAAATAAAAGGAAAAGGAAATAGAGTGGAAGAGGCTTCTCTCTTGCTTGATGAGAAGGAAAAAGGAAGGTCTAGGTGGGAAAAGGAAAAATATTCATACTCCTTCCGTCCCAATTTGTTTATTCTGTTTGAAAAGTAAAACTTTTTAAAGAAACGTCATTTATTGTCTTGTCTGCCTTATAAAAATGTATAAGCTTACAAAACTACCCTTAAATAAATTTATCAGCTTTTTTTTTTTTTTAAAAAAAGAGTTATTCTTAGTGAGGCAACTAAAAAGGTGTCCCAATTAGATTGATTTAAAAAAAAAAAATTTGTCAGTTTTCTTTTCAAATAGTTTTGAAAATAAAGTAGGGGTATATTAGGAATATTAGTAAATTAATAACTTTTATTTTTAGAAACATGACAATATTTTGGGACATCCCAATATGGAATAGAGGACAAACAAACTGAGACGGAGGGAATATCAAATTACCAAAAAAATATTTTTCAAAACATAAGAGGAAATAAGATTAAAAAAAATGAAGGAGATGAAAACAAAAATTGAAATGAGTAATCTAGTACCACATAAAAGTCACAACTTTTATCACAACTATCTTATGTGACAAGCTATGATTGGTTGTTTGTCACTTTCATGTGAACCCATTACTTTTTCTTCACTACTCATAGTTTGCCATATAAGATAGTTGTGACCAAAGTTATGATTGTTTATATGCTCTTATAATTTTTGTAATGAAATGACAAACCACAATATCCCCCAATTCATTTTTTGGGTGAAACTTATTAGAAGTTAAAACCTTGTAATGGACATCTATACTTGCGCATTAGGGGAAAAAAATCTATACTTGCAAAATTTGTCGGATGAGATTTTGGATGTGTTCCTAGGAACTCTAATTTTTGTAACTGTAATTTAATTGTTTGGGCTGATTTTTGTTATTCGTGGAGGCCTATTCCCATCTACTCTACTCCTCCTTTGGGTTTGTATGAAAGAGTGAGATGGACAGGTCCATCTTGAGTTATTGTCTACTCCAACTTATAGAATTTTTTGTGCTTTTTTTTTTTTTTTTTTTTTTTCTGGAAAAAAAAAAAAAAAAAAAAAATCTAGAAACCCTTAAGAGTGGGATGCTTATAGCATGGGTCAAACATCAAGAGTCCTGAGTTCAACTAACATGTTTTTTCTTTTTTGATAACATATTGGGTCATTGTCTCTGCCTTGTTCAGTCATTCTATGGGCTTATCCATTATTGGGCAGCCCATCAAAGTTACTTGGTGCCTTTTTTTGTGTGTGCACTCAAAAGCTTGAAACTGATTTTTGCAATGCAAAGGCATGCATTAGCATGGGCTCTGTGTTAACTATTAAGTGGTAACTTAGTTTTAAGAAGTTTAATTCACAATTTTTTAAAGTGAATTGTTAATTTATTTTAAGTTGGTTTAAAAATATAAAAATAGACAAAAAAAATCATTGGAAAAAAAGAGAGAGAATGTTATTCTCAATTAGACAAAAGGAGTTCCACTATCAAATAATTGCAATTATAAATTTATAATCACTATTTGCAAACCTGTATTTATTCATCGATGCACCTTTCATTGATATGATATTACAAAAATAAAGTCTATCACATCAAAGTTACCATCAAATCTGTCAAACCATGGAAATGTGAATAGTATTGACTAAGTAACATCTAATTTTAGACTATTTACACCATTGCTTTGCAAATTATGAGCAAGAATTTTTTGGATATAAAAAAATGTGTTGTGTATGTACTTAGACACGTATACCCACAAGTGTGTTCATTTTTCCATTGGAGTTGTTCTGTTCATTTTACTAAGTGAGGAGATTGACTTTTTAAAATTTAGATGTTAATCTCATAAAAAGAGGCGAAATGTCACTAGATCATATAATCATAGGAAATGTTAACGAATACCCTTAGAGCATTGGTTAATAATCTATTTAAAGAAAGTTTTTATGGGAAAAGAAAAGAAAAAACAATTAATATTTTGATAGCTTTTTTTTTTTTTTTTTTTTCATAAAAATTGTGTCAAAACTTTTCTAAAATGGATTGTTAACCAATGCCTTTAAGGCACTCGTTAATATGACCCTATAATCATTTATCTCAATTAATTCTACCCAAGCTAGGGTAGCCCCTAGCTTGATCTACCCAACATAATATTCTCACACTAAACCTCAATCATGGAGTTGAAGCACTTATTGCCTCCCCTCTCCCATTTTGACCTTGAAGTTCATGTCTGTTAGGATATTCTTGAATAAAAGTTATCAATATCTTATGTCGATCTAATGGCATTAGAGATCGAGTCTAGCTATATATATTTCTTATTTGTTACCTACCTCAAAATCAATTACTTAAAAAAAATGAACCAAGGTACAAAAATTTTAGCTCATATTTGTAAATACATCACAAATTTATTGATCTATTTTTCTTTCACTATGCTCTTGTTCTGTTTTTTGGGTTGATTTCTAAGGATGCTAAGCTCGTTAAGATGATAGGGAGAATGCGATGTTGTCAAGTTCTGTTAAGTTTTGAAGCAATCATTTGTTATATAGGCTCGAGAGCAGCTATCTAAATGATGAGATTTACAGTGGCCACTCATCCATCCACCAACATCAAGAACATTATGTCATTATTTTAGTGCTTGTTTGGTGAAAGCCAAAATTGGAGGAAATAAAAGGAGAAGGACATGGAGAGTGGATGAGGCTTCTCTCTCGAGAAAAAGGAAGAAAGGAAAGGAGGGAAAGAGAAACTTTTCTACTCAAGCTTACCATATTTTATTTTTTCAAACATAAGAGGAAAACAAGATTAAAAAAATGAAGAAATGAAAACCGATGATGAAATTATGGACCAAAACACGGTCAGTCCTAGGCCCAAGCCACTAAAGCCATGAACTAGAGCCCCTATTAGAGAAAGACCTCCAAAAGTTGGGGGCAATAAGTTATTTTTTTATTTAAAAATATTTGAGATGTACTTTTTTTCCTCCACTCTTAATATGACTAAAAAAAATTTGAGTAATGTTAGATATACTATAGATTTTACCATACAAGACTTAAAAATTGATGTTTTACCAATTACAAAAAGGTAATTCAAATACCCATTTATTATTTTGTTAAAGTGTCATCAATTATCTCTATATATTAAGAGGATTTAAAAAGTTAGTTATTATCTTTTTCATTGTCAAAAATACCCTTAATTTAATTAACTTATCATCATTCTATGGCGTTAAAATAGTAACTCGACAAAAAATAAAAAAATATTATTATAAAAGAAAAACTATCCCACGTCCCTTACTCCTAAAAAATAAAAAATTTCATATTAAAAAGTTCCTTCCTACTTCCACTACCCCACGTTTTTATAACTTAAAAATTAAAAACTACCTACAGTTCCTATAAAAAAAAACTGCCCAGTCCCCAATTATATCAAAAACACAAAAAAAAACCTACCCATGTCACGTTAAAAAAAAAAAAAAAAAAAAAAAAAACCCTCATTATACGCGCAAAGTGCGTTTGATGAGGCTAGTATTCATTGTTACATTAGTTTTGTAAATTTTTTCTAGAAGCTTTAGCATTTCCTAAAAAAGTTATGACTTAGTAGTAGAATTTCAACTCAATCACCATTAAGTAAATTAGATAGTAACTAATGTACGTTTTTAGACCCTTTAATACAAGTTGTTTAACCTAATATTAAGCCAAGTCGATTAACAAGTTCGTTAATAAGATCTAGGTTAAACCAACATGTGTAAAACAGATATAATGCGAAAAAATAAAAAACACAAAGATATGATGACCCAGGAAACCTAACCAGTAAAAAACCTGGGGAGAATTTAACTTAGCTATCCTCAAGGTAAAAACAAATCCACTATAAAAGAATTGAAGTTTGTACAATAAGACTTAGACCACTAATATCCTATTGCTACCTCAAGTAGAAAACTTACTACCACGACCACTTGACAGCTCCAAGTCCATGGACTATTTCTTTCTTTGATCTGCAGCAATCACAAGTTCTCCTACTTGTGACTTTAAGACTTCACTTAAAGGTTTCAGATATTCTTTTAAGTTTTTTATGCAGCAACTGAAGAGATCATCAAGTTCTTGATGTGAATCTTAACCTTGACAACTCTATGTGTGTGTATGAAGGTAAACACTTCTCAGATCTCACAGAAGATTTAACACACAACTCTCCAAAGACTTCTAAAACGTAGTTAGGGTTTTTCCTTTTATACTTGAAGTAAAATACTTAACCTTACACGTCATATAGGCTTGGGCTAGTTCCCAGCACTGCCAAGGATTATGAGTATTATGTGTTGGAACTGTCGCGGGCTTGGGAACCGGCAGACAATTCAAGAGCTCGGGAATATTATCCAGGCGCAAAATCCTACAGTCGTGTTCTTAGCCGAAACATGGCTTGTTGAAGCTAGGCTTGCGAGTATTCGTGATTCTTTACATTTCGGTCATTACTATGGTGTGTCTAAAGTTAATCATGGTGGTGGTCTAGCTCTTTTCTGGAAAAAAGACTTCAGTTTACGGGTTGTTTCTGCTTCTATAAATCACATTGATGCTGTGATCTTTGAGGGGACTGATAAAGCTTGGAGATTCACGGGCTTTTATGGAGCCCCTGAAACTCATCTTCGTTCGGCTTCTTGGAATTTATTGAGAACCCTTCAGAATCAGTTTGACTTACCATGGCTGTGTGGGGGAGACTTTAATGAACTTTTAAAGTCTCATGAGAAGAGTGGGGGCCGTCCCCGACCTTACGAACAGATGCAAAAGTTCCGTGAGGTTTTAGATGAATGCGGATTGATAGACTTGGGTTTTATTGGGAAGAAATTTACATGGTTTAAGAATTATCCCTCTGGTGGATTATGGGAACACCTTGATAGAGCTGTTAGCACGGCTGATTGGCTTGACCGTTTCCCTGCAACAAAGGTGCTATCCTTAGTGTGTGGCCAATCTGATCACAGCCCCATTTTTATCCTTCCTGAAGGTATCCTTGTAAAATCTCAGCGTCCTTGGCGTTTTGAACAATTCTGGCTTGAAAAGGAAGGGTGCCATGAAACCGTGGCTCGATCTTGGGCTGCATCTCATCCGGATTCTCCTATGACCTCTGTCGTGGGAAATATTGATAGGTGTCAAGTGAATCTTAAGAAGTGGAGTAAGAATTCGGTGGGGAATATTTCTCGAACTTTGATGGATAAAAAGAAGCTTTTGAGCAAAGCAGAGGCAGCAGCAATTCAAGGGGGCAGCGTGGATTTTTTTCTGCAATTAAAATGTGAAGTAAATGATCTTCTCCGCTTGGAAGAACAAATGTGGCAACAGAGAAGTCGTACACACTGGTTGTTATCGGGTGATAGCAATACGAAATACTTCCATAATAGGGCGTCCCATCGCTTCCGCCGTAACTCCATTTCTGAGCTTCGTGATTCACATGGGGTCCTTTTTACAGGGGAGGAAAACGTTTCAGCGATGATTGTTGATTTCTATACAAACCTCTTCTCTTCATCAAATCCGAGTGGTTTGGAATCGGTGATTCAACACACTAGGGGGGTGGTGAGTGCAGACATGAATGCTGGTTTGATCGAAGAGTTCACAAGATTGGAGGTTGAAACTGCCCTAAAGCAGATGGTGCCGCTTAAAGCCCCCGGGCCCAATGGTATGCCTCCATTATTCTTCCAACATTATTGGGATAGCATAGGGGATGACGTTGTCAAGGCTGTCCTCTTTTGTTTAAATACCAGGGATCTTTTGCCAGGTTTGAACCACACTTTCATTACTCTTATACCTAAAGTTAAGAGCCCGGACTTTATTTCTGAATTTCGCCCTATTGCTTTATGTAACGTTCTATATAAACTTGTCTCTAAAGTCTTAGCAAACAGATTAGAGAGAGTTTTGCCCCAGATCATTTCAGAAACTCAAAGTGCCTTCCAACCGGATAAAGCAATATCGGATAATATCCTGGTGGCTTTTGAAACTCTCCACCATATGAAGATGAAGAAAGTGGGGAAAGTGGGACATGTGGCCATTAAATTAGACATGAGTAAGGCATATGATAGATTGGAATGGGAATTCCTGAAAAAGACATGGAAAAAATGGGCTTTCACCCCACTTGGGTTGGGTGGATCATGGAGTGTATCAAATCGGTTTCCTATTCTATTCTGGTAAATGGTGTCCCCAAAGGCCATATCCTTCCAACCAGAGGTATTCGCCAAGGGGATCCCTTGTCTCCGTATCTCTTCTTATTGGTGTCGGAGGGGTTGAATGGTCTAATTCATCATGCTGTGGAGAGAGGGCAGATTGAGGGGTTCGCTCTTTGTCGTTCGGGACCGAAGATTTCGCACTTATTCTTTGCGGATGATAGTCTCTTGTTTTGTCGTGCTCGATTGGGGGATGTGGTAGCCATTCAAGCTCTCTTGGGTCTCTATGAGAAGGCTTCGGGTCAAATGATAAATTCCACAAAGACCACACTCTTTTTCAGCAAAAATGTCTTGGATGTCACTAAGGAATCCATTAAAAATCTGCTGGGAGTGGCTGAAATCAAAGAATATGAGAAATATCTTGGGTTGCCCGCAGTCGTCGGGAGAAACAAGAAGGCGAGTTTGAACTATATCAAGGATAGGGTATGGGGTAAACTCCAAGGGTGGAAGGAGAAATTACTCTCCCAAGCGGGCAAAGAAGTGTTGTTGAAAGCAGTCGTCCAAGCCATTCCCACCTTTGCCATGGGTTGCTTTCGCCTTCCGGTGGGTCTTTGCCAAGATAATGAAATGCTTATCCGAAAATTTTGGTGGGGTCAAAGGGGTGATCGAAGAAAAATTCATTGGAAGAAATGGGAAGTTTTGTGCAAGCCAAAATTAGAGGGGGGTTTGGGTTTTAAGGATCTATGTAAGTTTAACGAAGCCATGCTAGCGAAACAAATATGGAGACTAACATATGACACAGAGTCTCTCTTCTATAAAGTGTTCAAGGCTAAATATTTTCCTAATGGCAACGTGTTTGAAGCAAGCTCATCCTCGGGGTCTTTTGCATGGAAAAGTATCCTTCGTTCGAAAAACTTAATCGAAAGAAATGCCCGCTGGAGGATAGGGAATGGTAAGAGCATCCGGATCTTTCATGATGCTTGGTTACCAAATTCAAATGGAGGCAGAATCCTTTTCCACAGAGATTTTCTTGCCCCGGATGCCACTGTGGATTTGCTCTTTGATCCTCACTCGGGGCAGTGGGATTTAAACTTGATTGATCAATGTTTCTTCCCACCCGATGCCAAGATTATTAAATCCCTGCCCCTTTGTTTAGTCCCCCAAAATGATTCATTGGTTTGGCCGGCTGAAAGGAATGGCAAATTCTCAGTCAAAACGGGTTATAAGTGTTTATGTGATGATTATCATGAAGCTGATCCAGAGGCAGCGGAGATGCACAGAGGTTTGTGGAAGGGAGTTTGGAGTTTAAATGTCCCGGGAAAGATTAAACACTTCCTGTGGAAGTGTTGTTCAAATGCGCTACCTACAAAGGTGAACCTTTTGAAAAGAACCATTACTGCTGATAGTGTTTGTCATCTCTGTTCTGAGCAAGCGGAGGATGTTTTGCATGCCTTGTGGGGTTGTGTCAAGGTTCGCCAGGTGTGGCTAAGGTCTTTTGGATGGCTGGTTAAAAATTCTACTGGTGTGGATTCCTTCTCTGGTCTGGTTCGCCTAGTGCAGACAAGACCGAAGTCTCTTCCTCTGTTTGCTATAACGGCTTGGGCTGTGTGGCATCATCGAAATAAGTCTTGGCTTCAAGCAGCTTCCGTTCCTCTAAACCAGATTGCTGTGTTTGCAGAATCTTATCTCCAGAACTATGCAGCTGGCCATGGTGTGCGACGACCTCCTGCTCGTAGCATTGCGGGTGTTGTTAAATGGAAACCCCCGTGTGTGCTTGCTGTGAAGGTTAACTTTGATGGTGCTCTGTTTGGGGAGTCAGACTGTGCGGGGCTCGGTGTGGTGGTCCGTAATTCAGAGGGTGTGGTGTTGGCTGCCCTTTTTGAAAAAATTATGAAGCCTCAATCTGCGGAGCTGGTGGAGATTCTAGCTGCTCGGCGTACGGTGCTGTTTTCCTTTGAGTTGGGCCTCCATAACTTAATCATTGAGGGTGATTCTTCTTCGGTCATCAAGCTTCTTCAAGATAGGTGCTCATCTCATTTCCAGGGTGGTCATATTTTAAAAGACATTATGTCTCATTTAGACTATTTTGTGAGTTGTTCTTTCTCTCATGTTGGTAGGCAAGGTAATGCGGTGGCGCATGCCTTAGCCCAGAGAGCTAGATTATATTTTCCATCTGCGGCTTGGACGGAGTATGTTCCTCCAGCCATTTCTTCTTTTGTACTTTCTGACCTTAGGGTCTAATTTATTGATGATTTACTTCTCTTTCTCAAAAAAAAAAAAAAAAATATAGGCTTGGGCTGAATTGGAATTTCTACAGAAAATTAAATCTGCATGAGTTTTGATCGATCGAGTCTAATTTTCGATTGATCGAGTCTTGCAGATTTTGTCCAATAAATCCTGCAATCACTTGATTCCAATTATACATTAAGGTTACGTTTGGATTTGGCTGAAAAACCCAGCGCGTCTACGTCTGGCGTTTTTTTTTTTTTTTTTTTGGCACGCGTTTGAGAGACAAACCTCACTGTTATGGCTACTGTTCATGCACTGTTCATGAACAGTAGCCGCAATATTTGACTTTTCCCACCCTTTTCAGCACATCAATGGGTCCCGTGTACTGTTCACCAGACCCATAAACCTCACTTTTCAGCAACTTTTTAATTAAAAATGGGTCTCACGGTACTATTCACACATTTAAAAATTATTTTGTTACAGTGTTTTTCAGTTTTCAGCTGTATCCAAACGGATCTTAAATCACACTTTGATCAAGTCTAAACCTAAACTCTATGTTTTGATCATGGTTTGCCAACATAAAACATATTGAAGTTCTAATATATTAGTTCCTAAAGTCTTAGAACTTAACAACTATATATATATATATATATATAATTAAAATATATAACATTAACTAAATACTTTTTAAGTGATCTTCAAATATGAAAAAGATCATTTAAAATTATTGCCTTAGAACTCAAACGGTATTGAGTAGACTAGAAAACAGAGAACCGTTATCCTTGTAATAAACAAAGAACCCTTTTTACTCCTTACTTATGAGTATAAAGTGTTTATATTATAGCTTGAGTCCCTCATCATGTACCAGAAAATTAAAAATTCCTTTTTTGTTTTGTTTTTTTTTGTTTTGTTTTGAAAATTCTATATCATCATCAACATCATCCAAGAAAAGACCCAAAATCTTAGTATATAACCATGGAACCACTTGTCAGTATATAGTTGGAAAGTACTTCTTTTCCCCCCAATCACAATCCTTGTAACGTTATCATCACTCCCCAAACACACACACAAAAAAAAAAAAAATTCCCTCTATAAATACCCACCTATTATTTCACTCATTTCTCTTTTTCAGGCCTCTCTCTCTCTCTCTCTCCATTTTTTTTTTCTTTTTAAAAATCTGAATTTCTCTCTCTCTCACTTTCTCGAGGCCCATTCACACTCTCTTTCTCTCTCACCATCTAACCCTAACTTTTATTTTTCTCTGCTCGGAAAAAAAAAGAAACCGATTTTCTCGGAAAATCGACCCCCCGAGAAAATGCAACAGCAGCAGAGGCTGAAGCAGCAGCAACAAGCTTTGATGCAGCAAGCTCTTCTTCAACAACAGTCTCTCTACCACCCTGGTCTCCTAGCTCCTCCTCAGGTTCCATTTCCCTCTCTCTCTCTCTCTCTAGCTTGCTCAATTTGTTTGATTTTTTCGGTTTTTGTTATGATCGGTGCGATTTCGAGGCTCTGTTGTGTGCTTTTTTGTTTTTGATCGATGAGTTTTTGGGTTGTTGGTGGTAGTGTGGAATTGGGGATTGTGAGAGAGCTAGGGTTAGCTCGGGGTTGTTTGAACCTGATTTAGAAAGCTAGGTTTTTTTTTTGGGATGATACTGTGTTTGGTTTTATGAGAGTGAGAGTAGTGTGAGGGGGAGAGAGAAAATTGGGTAGGGTTTTTTGAAATTTTTGACATTTGACTATGTTTGGTTGCTGGGAAAATTTGGGGATTGTACGGACATGCATTGCTAATTTGAATTCAAGTTTTGCTCTGGCCCTTACTAAGTATGCTATTGTGTCAGTCTTAGCTAAGTAAACAGAATTTATTATCTTGTTTTGTTTTTGTAAATTTGCATGATCACCCAATGAATGGAGCTCCAGTTTTATTTAATTTTCTGATGTTTTGTGACTCACTATGCTTGTTTTGGCAATGTCAACTGGTGCTTCGTGTTCTTGGCCAGCGTTTCATAAACTTTTGTAGACTATTCTCACTCTCTAGTGGTACCAAAAAAAAAGGTTAAAGACCCAGTATATCATTTTTGGTAGTTGATATTTAAAAGTTTATTTTGGGAGTATTTAATTAGGTAAAAAGTAACTGGAGTAGAAACTTCGTCTGTGGACACTATCAATAAGTTTGAACGGTACTAATGTTGTATTTTCCTTAGTAAGTGCAAAATTATTGAGGACAACGTTTGATCTTTTTTTCTATTAGTAAGGACCATGTTTGATCTTTACCTGAAGTTTTTAATGCATGCAAATTCATATGAAAGTTAAATTTACTGGCATTCAAATTTATTTCTTGCCCTCATCATTGAAAACTGAAAAACCTCAAGGGTAGCATAAGCGGCCGGGATCACTAGTTCAAATCTCTCCTCCCCTATCGGGCCAAAACTTGTTTTGAAAAAAAAAAAATCATTGAAATCTGGTACATGCATTATTTTTTGACATAGTACCAAATATTGTGTGTGTGTGTGTGTGCATGCATGCATGCAAAATATCATTGTTTATTTCCTTTCATATGCCTTGAAGTAAAAAAACAAAAATAGGATGCATAAGCTAAAGCCAGTGGTTTGTTTCCTTTGTTTATTGAAGGATCTTAATATTTTTTTGTAAAAAAAAATCTATGACCAGATTTTAGGTGGGTTGAAGTCTCAGCTGGGGAGGATATTGAATGAGCGTTTGAATGGCACTAACTTTAAAAAAAAAATAAGTCCACTGTAGTTAAGCCTTTTCTATTAGAAATATTCAGCGTTGTATGAACCTGAAATGTAGTCACAAGTTTCATAGAGTTCACTTCACCCAGCGAAGAAAAAAGGGAAAATTTTAAATTACTTATCTAATAAAGTGGGGAAAATGTCTTTCTTATATTGTAACTTCTGTTCTCTCAAATTGATCACCACATGTAGAATTTGAAACAGAAGTGGGAAATTGAAGTATATTGGATGGCATTATGTCAAAATGTCAAGAGTCCTGCGGAAGTGACTAGGTCTTTCTAAGAACCTTGTTGCTCAGTGGCATTGCCTCTTCTTCTTTATGAGGAGAACATAGGATCAAATCCTCCTTCCTCATTGTTCTAACTTTCGGATTTATTAAAAAAAAAAAAAAAGAGACCAGCCATTGTCTTCTGTTAGGTTGAAATCAAGAACTATATTTTCTTTCCTGCTATAGGTTGGTCAGCGTTGATTTCTTTTATATGGAATTTTTTTACAAAATACCTTCTTAAATTTATTTATTTATTTTTTTATAAAAAATTCTTGGATTATAATAGTCTTGATGTTGGTAGATAAAACAGGAATTTTTTTTTTTGGTTCTTTTTATTTTATTTTATTTTCTTTTTCACTTTTTTATTTTGCAGATTGAGCCAATTCCAAGTGGAAATCTGCCTCCTGGTTTTGATCCAAGTACTTGCCGCAGTGTGTGAGTGTTTGTCTAGACATTTTCAATTTATTTTTGTTTGCCTTTTCACCTTTTTTTGCTTTTGTGTCTCCCAGTTTTTTAAATGCTTGTTTCACAGACGTGCTTGTGCAACTTATACATCACTCTTATATTCCTTATGCATGAACTGATAATAACTCTCCTCTGAATCTCTTTAGCCATATGAAGAACTATCACTTTTTTAAGTTACTACTTCGTTGTTAACTATGCCATTAAAAAGTATTCTGAACTTGTTTGTTATCTCCTGTTTTGAGAGAAGAGATTGAATACATTTTTTAAATTTAATCTTCTTTTTCTACAACTACTTATCTCTTTATAACTGAAACGCAGCTATGTGGGAAACATCCAGACACAAGTAACAGAACCACTACTCCAAGAAGTTTTTGCGAGTACTGGTCCTGTTGAAAGCTGCAAGCTTATTAGAAAGGAGAAGGTAGGATTTCACTTTTCAAGATAGTTTGCCAATTGTTTTCAAATATTTTTTTATTGATTTATAATTACGCATTCCTGAGTTGTTTAGCATGCTATATACTTTTCTAAATTCACTGGCAGCTTACATATTGTCATTGTCTCTGCATTATTCAGTCATCCTATGGGTTTATTCACTATTTTGATCGGAGATCAGCTGCTTTTGCTATATTACATCTGAATGGAAGGCATCTGTAAGTAGAACCCTCATTAATTTTGCTGATCTGGCTTTGGGTGTTTCCTTACATCTTTTCATGTGATTTTTAGGTTTGGGCAGCCTATCAAAGTTAATTGGGCATATGCTAGTGGTCAGAGGGAGGATACATCAGGTTGGTGCTTTTTTTGTGTGCAAACTCAAAGCTTAAAACTGGTTTTTGCAATGCAATGGCATGATTAGCATGGGCTCTGTTTTATACTGTTATAATGATGTGCAGGTCACTTCAACATTTTTGTGGGTGATCTCAGTCCTGAGGTTACAGATGCTACATTGTTTGCCTGCTTTTCTGTTTATCCCAGTTGTTCGTAAGTTTCAAATTTCTGATCCATCATTGATATCCTTTTCTTTTCTTGGTAGAACGAGGTATGACAAATTGGAGAATTTGTCAACATGTCTTTGGAGTCCAAATCTTCTGTTCCACTTTTCCTGCTCCACTCTATACTCCACCAATAAAAACATGCCACGTGTTCACCTAATTAATTAAATATTATCATTATTGACTTATTAATACTACCGTTATTAATTAATAGTAGTATTTAATTAATTAAGTGAACACGTTGCATTTTTTTATTGGTGGAGTATAGAGTGAAGCAGGAAAAGTGTGATAGAAGATTTAGACTCATGTCTTTGTGGTGAGTTAAGTTAGGAGGATTTGTGGGTCTTGGGTTTATCACTTTTAAGAAAGAAGGGTTACAGTTAAAAAATGACAAGGGTTTTGTAGAGAGTAGAAAATATTTTATTGAGGGTTGAAAAGAGGTAAGAAAAAACTTAAATCAAGTATGTCCACACTGTGTGAACAGTGCACATGAATATTCACAGAATATCAGAGAGAGAGAGAACATAAAGTTTACTGTGCCTCGTTACTAAAAAAACACTTTTATTGACAAACTCCTTTGTTTGAGCACAATAACACACTTATAAACCTTAAATCTTAGCTTTTCAATTAGAATTCCTACTTTGACCAAGTAAACCAAACCCTAATTGAATTGAACTAGAGCCTACACATAAACACTCTTGATTATTAATAAAATAAAACTAAAGGCACATAAATACGGTCCTTGCCCAAAAATTACAGAATTACTAAAATACCCTGGACTATAGATTAGAACAACCAAAATAAAGCATTAACTAAAATTTAAAAACCTAATTAACTAAAACAGATTCTTATTTGTAGGCTTTGCTTTAACTTTAGGCTTCTGAAGAGGATATGGACAAATTTTGGCTCCAAATATGTTTGAAGCTATCTTTTCCAGCCCATTAAACGACAAATTATAAGATTGTCCAAGTGTATTATTTAAACAAGTCATGTAACTCATTAAAAAAGTCATGTGACTAAATCTACACATTTATGGTCTCTTCAATTGCCACTTAGTAGGCTGGAGCAAGATAGCTCCAAACATGTCTAGAGCCAAACTTTTTCCTTGTTTCTCCAACCATGCTATGCTTGCTTCTTCATAAAATATGAAGCTTGATGTGAATATTCTTTAAAAATTCAGGGAATACAAAATTCATTAGTTAACAACTTTATTCATCATTGCATGATGCTTACTGTAATAGTTTGCATCTTAATGGATGACACCCAATCTGATGTTTTTTGTTTTCAGAGATGCAAGGGTTATGTGGGATCAGAAGACTGGGCGGTCAAGAGGGTTTGGATTTGTTTCTTTCCGAAGTCAACAGGTGATAACTTTAATTGGTGTTTCCCTGTGTTTTGTGTTTCTTTTCTGTACTGTTATTCTTTATGATCCTAATTTGACATTTTCCTCATCTACGCAGGATGCCCAAAGTGCCATAAATGACCTAACTGGTAAGGATTATGCAGTTATATGTCATTTTTCCCCTGGCAAAATGAACCTGTGATTTTAAGTTTTAAGATGCTCGGTTTTATTTTCTGTGACCTTGGGTAAAATTACCAGGATTTAATTCATTTTTTGTCAATCTATGTAATATGAGATTGTCTTAATGGCAATCAGGAAAAAAAGAAAAGGTTGAGGAATAAAGCATTATTAGTAACCCCCAGGTGTAACACAGTCCACTGGGGACCACGTTTAATGAAGCAGAGGTCACTAGTTTGAACCTCCCCCTCCCCCATGTCTATGGGTCAGGAATTATAAATAAATGAAGCATTGTTAGTAAATTCAACATTTTATTTACTAGAATACTGCTATCATCTCCCTCCATATATATTGTTTCTGTTCAATATATATGCCTTCACATCTTAATTTCATTTGTTCTGTGTTCACTTATTAAAAAAAAAAAAAAAAAAAAACATTTGTTCTGGGTGACCAATAGGTTAAACTGTGATTTAATTTTTCAGGAAAGTGGCTTGGCAGTAGACAGATACGCTGTAACTGGGCCACTAAAGGTGCTGTTTCCAATGAAGACAAGCAGAGTTCAGATGCCAAAAGCGTGGTAGAACTAACAAATGGCTCATCGGGTGAGTGAGTTATACAAAACCTGATATAATAACAAGAATTGATGGTGGATACTATAAAACATTTCTTATTTAGATTTCAAATGAATTTAAACCATCAAGTTGGGGGTGGATCACCATTATCTTGTTTCCAGATGTGGGAGGCTTCCATTACTTTGTTTAGTGCTGCGCTACCTCAAAATTTTCTACAAGGATAATTTGTTTTGGGGTGATTATTGTTGATTTCCTTATGCTCTTTTCGGTTGGCTAGAAAGCGGAAGGGGAACAGATTTTGCTTTAAATAAGTTAAAAATTGTGTCTATTCTTCTTTGACTTCATGGCTAACTGATGGTATTCTAAGCTTATGGCAAACTTATGTTTTGTTATCTTGATTGTGCAGAAGATGGCAAAGAGACAACAAATAGTGACGCTCCTGAGAACAACCCTCAGTATACCACTGTTTATGTGGGCAATCTTGCTTCAGAGGCAAGTAGTCATATCAGCTCTTTGTTTTGTTCATTTTAACACTTAGACTTGCACACATACATAGTACACACCCAGACAGTTTAATTTTTGTTCTGCTCTTGTTTCTTACCACTCTCCTTGATTGGAGCATACCTTTGTCACATTTTTCTTGTTTTTCACTCCCTGTTTTGCTTGATCATTGTAATTTTGATTCTTGATTTTTGCCCTCACAGTACATCCCCAATGTACTCTGGTTGGCCTTTTCTTTATTAATAAATTTTTTTGTTATCTATCAAAAAAAAAAAAAAAAAAAAAAAAAAAAGAAGAGTATACCTTGGGTTACAACATTGAGTTGGATTTCTCCACTAATGTCTTTACCTTCCCAGAATGACTCCACATCTTGCCGATGAGCTCTAGCTCAACTGGCACTGCTTCCCCTTATAAGTGCTAAGTATAGGGTGAGGTTGTCGGTTCATGAGCTGATGGGTGCCCCACATATTTTCTGAGAAGTGGGGGGAGGAGTGATAGGAATTTCTTTGTTCTGAGCTCTCTTCATAATGTTTCTTAGAATAGATCAAATCATCAAATACCCTTAGAGATGCATTTTGTAGTTGTGGAGTCTTTCTGAAATTTCAGGGATGGTTTTATAATCTCTAAGAAGTTGTTATGATTTTCTTATTTGCAGGTTACCCAGCTCGATCTGCATCGCCACTTCCATGCTCTTGGTGCAGGAGTGATTGAGGAGGTTCGGGTCCAGCGGGATAAAGGCTTTGGTTTTGTGAGATACAGTACTCATGCCGAGGCAGCCATGGCTATTCAGATGGGAAATGCGCACTCATATGTCTGTGGCAAACAAATTAAGGTATGGTTTTCTGATTATTGGTAAAGCTGTATTGTGGCAATGAATTGATATAGATTATTCTCGCCATTCCTAGTAAAGACATGGTACTTATGCACCTTTTTTGTTAATGGTTTTTTGTTACTTAAAAAAAGAAATTTCCTCCCATTTTGCTACTGATTTCTCAGTTCTTGGTAATGCAAGTGTTTCAATTTCACCATCTTTTCCACAATTTAGAAATCAGTAAAGCTATTCCCTATGAAAATCTGTTGTCATGTGTAAGCTAGGATAGCGATCTAGTGTTTAGAGTGCTAATATTTGTATTAATTTTTCAGATAAGGAACTTTTAGAAAATATTTTATGTTTTCTTATTCATTTTGTGTATGGGAGAATGCACTAAAATGTCTTTTGTCAGATAGTTTGGGAATCTTAGTATGCTTTTTTGGTTGATTGGATATTGACTATCCTGTGTTTCTCTCTTGCCTATAGTGCTCTTGGGGTAGTAAACCTACGCCGCCTGGAACAGCTTCAAACCCACTCCCCCCACCTGCAGCTGCCCCCATACCTGGCCTCTCAGCGACTGATCTTTTGGCCTACGAACGGCAATTAGCAATGAGCAAAATGGGTGGTGTTCATGCCCTCATGCACCCTCAGGGGCAGCATCCTCTTAAACAGGCAGCAATGGGAATGGGTGCCGCCGGAGCCAGCCAGGCTATATATGATGGCGGGTTCCAGAATGTTGCTGCTGCCCAGCAGCTCATGTACTACCAGTAAGATATATAATGAGAGTAAAGTTATATGGTGAAACCCATATTCCCTGCCTCTGCGGGATTTATTTCAGTTTGTAAACCTTTAGGAAGCTTTTCGTTATCCTTTTTTTTTTTCTTTTTTTTTTTTCCTTTTCTCCAACGGTGAGGTTGTTACCTATCTTTTCGTATGCTTGCGATCTGTATGGATATATGTATCATTGTGCTTGTTTTGTGTTTTCTACTTTTTAGCGACGAGTGTTTTATTGATTCTTAGAGGGAATGCAAACAATAGTCTCTTTCTAAGGTTTTTCAGAGTATTCTAACAATGATCTCTTACATGAGAATATATATAATCGGTTTTGAGCTATAATGCTGTACCCCAGTGCTCTGTTACTCTACAGTGTCTTTGGTTTTACTCTGGATTGGAAGTTTAGCTAAATTATAAACTTTTTGGTCGCTGTCTTATCTTGGATTTAACCTTTCATTGATGGCAATTTGTTGTTTTCTCGTCCCATCTGATTGGAAATTTACTAGTGCAAAACTTCGACTTGTCATTGATTTTGACCTATGATCACAGTGCAATAAGTATTTCTGGCTGGGCAAACTTTGATCTCATGCAACAAATTGGCTTGAATGTAGGCTGTGCATGGGTCAGGTTGTGAAACATTCCGAAGGATAGGACCATTTTGAAATATGAGGTTGATGACTAAATGTATAATTCAAAAAAAGAAAATAAAAAAGAAAAAGAAACACTTGACCAAACTGGGCAGACCCATCAACTCAAGAAAATGAGGCCGATGTTGGTCGGGTTGAATTGAGTTTGTCAGATTGGCGGGATAAATCATAAATGCACACCCTTATTTAAAATTAAAACCCATTCTAATATTTTGGATTCTAAAAGTGAACGGTGTAAACTGAACATCACTAGAAAAAATGATTTCAAGTTTTGCTCCGGTTCTGAGGGCTCACTGTATCCTAAAACCATTTAGGTGTACCATCCAGACTCAGGTCAGCTTTGAGGTCTTATCAGGGTTTCACTTTCATGTAACCTGGCAGTATCTTTAACATGAATGAGAGCTGATCGACTATTAGTCCATCAACATCAGCTAGTCTGTTGAGATATGGACTTTTGAACAATCTGATGCTCGAAAAGATCCAACCACAGTTCCCTTTAAAGTCAATATCTAAGTAAAATAAAACCCATCTCTGTAGGTGGCATATCAATCAACAAATAGATGGTTTAGTTTTACATACAAACAGAAAGGCTAAACGGATATTCTCTATCAAGTAACTTTGACATAGATACAAAAGTGACCTTAACATAGATACAAAAATGAGATGATCCGCAAGGAATTGGTAACCGGCTGTCTGAAAACTCAACGAATATTACAAGCTCTAGATTATTAATCAAGAAGAAACCTACTGCTTAAGAGGGACAAATCAGTCTGTTTCCAACCCTGAAATGTATTTGTCATAGAATTTCCCTGCTCGCTCAAGATCTCCAAGCTCGGTATAACAATCAGCTATTGCTCCATAAGCTTCCGTGTTTCCTGAGTCCTCTCCTTCGCGCTCAGAGATTGCCAAAACCATAGAATGGAATTTGATGGCTTCCCTATACTTGCCTTGCCTTTGCAGCGAGGCTCCTGAAAGGACAACTTTGAATCAATAACTTGAGATTGATAGCAACTGTCAACGAATTACAAACCATATGGTGACTCAACTTCTAGGAAATTATGTTGTATTAAAAAAAAAAAAAAGCAAAACTGCGTGAAAACATGACTAATGAAGAAATATTAAGTAGAACATAGAAATTAATTATAAAAACAAATTATGACTATTGGGAAAACTAGAAAAGCATATTTTCAACTGAAACTAATGCTCAGAGACACAAAATAGACTCAATTCGAAGAATTCTGCCTTCTTGAAGCTTGAAAGAATATATGATTCTGGTCCTCAACTAACATGTCCTCATAACAGGTTTGCATATGGTTGGTTTCAATTAATTGCATAAAGATGGTAGCAACATTTACTTAAAAAAAAAAAATATGGTTGCAACATTTCTAAAGGCTTGAATTATTGAGCTTACTCAGTGGATGTAAAAGAAAAAAGGTCTTAGCAACAGTCAGCCCAAAACATGGCTTAATGCTTCTGATTCATTCCGGGAAGGAATTAAAATTTTTTGTACTAGATGTAGAAGACTCTAGTGGAACCTCTACAGTACCAGTAATATGCCTATTGTATAGTTTATTGATTTTATATAACCCACAGTACTTATATTACACAAAACATAGGTAAGTGAGGTAACCATAGGAGGAAAATAATGGCCAAGGGAACGTAAACAGACCTAAACCTCTTGCAGCCTTCTTCTCCTCAATAGGATCTTTTAAATTCTGCGCAAGTTCAAGAGCTGTTTTAAACTCCAAGAATGCTTTCTCTAGTTCTTGATTTCTCAAAAAATTCTTTCCGCTCTTCAACCGAGAAATCAATTCCTGCTTCTTTGGATCAACAATTACTTCAGTCTCTGGTATTCTTCCACCAACAGGAGCATAACTCAAGGTGGGAGCATAGGACTCAATCTTAGCTTGCCTTCTTAGAGCTGTATTGATTTGGCGTAGCTGTTCATTCATCCGCTCCAATTCCCCTCTCCTTTGGCGAGCAAGCAACCCTATCATACAAGCACTCAAAAATTATGGAAAAATTTACATAACACGGCTATAGATCTATGCTTCACATTCACAAAAAAAAAAAAAAAAAAAAAAAAAAAAAATCAGGATGGAAAGACAAAAGGGTCTTCAATTTCCTTAGTTCACATAGCCACTCCCAATTATAATCCTAACAATGAGGCAAGAAAAGAAAAATAATACTTCCATCTAGGTGATGTTTTGAATACTCTTATCGTGAATTAGCATTAACACTAAAAAAATTTATGCATTATGGCATGGGTTGAGGTGTCAGAAACATCAATAAGTCATGTATGTTGGGGATTCATTACGCAATTTCCATGCCTCAATCTCAAACCTCTATGCAGCTGTATACGTAAAAAATCTAGCCTCCAGGGTATGTGTGGCATTTTCTTTACTTGCTCATCAAGATACTAAAAATATAATAAATACAAGCAACTTTACCAAAAATTATTTAAAAAAGGAAAAATAAAACTCCTGATAGATTTTGAATACATCCTGCAAAGTAATGAGAAGGAATAGAACCAAATGAGACAATGAAGCCAATAGTACCTTACCTCCAACAGTTGCCCCTATAAGGGCCACGGCTAGCAATAAAGGCATGTTCATGTTGAAAACAGAGTTATCAGCTTCACATGTTTCTGCTAAAGCTTTCAAAGGTGTACTTAACATCAAGGCATTACTGACAAGAAATGCCATTGTTGGAATTCCTACCTGTTTGTTTTCCTGCTAAAGAGGCAACTGTCGATCAGATAATAAAAAGAATGACCGTCAAAGAGGGACTTAATAAGGTATAATGGATGGAAACTAAATATATTGCAGTAATTGGATCACACACATTTTTCTTGAGATATGAACACTTGATGAACTCTATTTATTTATCTCTTAGGTAAGTTGATAGTGAAGTACACATGTTGAACCCATGACCTCATCCTCCACCTACTCTTATAGGAGGGGAAGCGCCATTTGATCTACAACTCATTGCAAGGGATTGCATTAAGTCATGATGCTTTAGTTCTGGTTGTGGGAATCTGACTGTCAAATGAAATCCAAGCCTGGTAAAATTTATACACAAAGTTGACTACTGAACTTGATGGGAGCCTTTAAATTGCAAGATAGGTCTTTTATAGATAAAAGAGAAACACCCTCCCACAAAGTTTACATAATAACGTTCTCTAGGGCAGTCTTCGTAGGGATATTGTTAAACTCTACGTCTTATAATGTGGAGTTCTCTTATGCCACTAATAAAGTAGTAGATGCAACATATATCACAACCAAAACTCCTACTAAATACATAACAGCTGATATTGGGAAACTCACCATCATACCTGACAATGTAAGTTTGGCAACATTTGGCACATCTCAGATGACCCATTAAAAGTACTTCTCAAGGATGATACAAACCTCTCCACTTTATATGAAAGAGTAGCAATCTTCCCTGATTCAACCAATGAATATATCACCATATCAGTAAGAGGATGTTCTCCACATTCAATTCAAGAAGTTTTACAAAACCCTCAACCAACCTATATATGGCCTTCCAGTATATGGGTAAATTGACGGTTGTTTAAATAACAAAAATTAAATATGCATAAGTTAGGTTCGAGCTACATCACTAAATAACTTTAAATTATGTAGAGCCATTGTCATGAAAATATATTTTTTTATTGGTAAAGTTACACATGCAATAGTGGGTCTTGAACCCACAACCTCACCCTCCATCCCATTATTATGGGAGGAGGAAGTAGCAATTGAGCTAGCTCATTGGCCCATCATCATGAAAATCATGCAACACAACCAACTCAAGAATCCCCTATCTTCTCTCTCTTCTAGCATCACAACTTGCAATGTTCTCAAACACCCTTAACTCTGTAAACGAATATATCCAATTTTAATCACAAAACAAAAAATGTTCAAAACCCCACTAACATACTTGAACAATAAAACCTCCTACATTTCACATTTAGCTATAGCCTCCACAAACTTAGCTTACACATAAAAATCTCATATTTAACCTATTATAATACAAAAAGAAAAAAAAAAAAAAAATCCCCACTAGCTAAAATTGTTCTCCCCCCCCCCCCCCCCCCCGGCGGGCGGACAATGTAAGATTTCAAAAATGTTGTATGGAATTTATTCACTTCATTTTTCTAATACCTGAAAAATAAATCCTTCCACATTTCACATTTAGGCTATATCCTCCACAAACTTACACTTACACATAAAAATATCACATTTAACCCATTATATACAAAAGACAAATAAACAATTGAAAACCCAACAGCTAAAAGTGTGTTTTTCCCCCTTGAACAATGCAATTATTCAAATATACTTTCCAATTTATTCTCTCCATTTTGTTAATACCTGAATAATAAAACCCCCCACATTTAGCTATATCCTCCACATACTTATCTCTACACAAAAAAATATCACATTTAACCCATTATAATACAAAAGTCAAATAAAAACTTGATCTCCATTAGCTAAAATAGTTAAATTGTTCTTGGACTATGTAATAATTCAAAACCTTCCACATTTCACACTTAACTATATCCTCCACAAACTAAAGCTCACACATAAAAATATCACATTTAACCCATTATAATACAAAAGAAAAATAAAAAATTGATCCCCATTAGCTAAAATAGTTAATTTTTTTAATAGACAATGTAACAATTCAAAACCTCCCCACATTTCACATTTAACTGTATCCTCCACAAACTAAAGCTCACACATAAAAATATCACATTTAACCCATTATACTACAAAATACAAATAAAAAATTAAAACCCAATAACTAAAATTGCATATATTTTTCTTGGACAATGCATAATTCAAATATACTGTACAATTTATTTTCTCAGCAACCAAACATAGCTTAAAATGTAAAGTCCTGAGAAATGAAAGGTACACTGTTCCACTATAAGAGATCATTGTAAAGATTTTAGCTTTTAAAGAGCTTAATAAACAAGCAATAACAATTTCAAAGCAGTGAAACGAGTTCAGAGAAAGTAAGTAAAAAGGTGCGAAATGGTTGGATGAGAGAGAAAGAGAGAGAGAGAGAGAAGTAGAGAGAGGAGATTAGGTACGGGCGGGAGCACTTACCGGGAGCATGTGATTTTCTGTGGAGTGGATCGGTCGGTGGGGATCGGGCGATGGAGTTTGGAGAAGTGAAGAAGCAGGAAGAGCAACGCAGCATAACCGCCATTGCTTCGGATAAAACGTTGGGTAGTGTTTCTGTGGGCTTTTCTATAAAATAATGATAAGAATGTTTTTTCAATGTAAAATTCCCTTGGAGTTGTTCCAAAAAAAAAAAACCCTTTGAGTTCCCAAAAATAACACTAAATGACCACTATGGTAAAGTTTTTGTAATCAAATAATGGATTTGGTTTGAACCTTTTTTACACTAAAATCAATTGGTTTTAACTTTTAACACAATGGAATCGGTAGGAATACTCGTCTATATCTGTATAATATCAAAAAGTTGAAGTGTAACAAGGGCAAATTTGATAGATTATAATAGATACTGTAATACAATAGCTATTTTTATGGTTTTGCGATTTAGTTTGATTATATTTTTATTATTACAAGAATAGTCCTTCATTATGAATAACAATTCTTTAAAATAAAAGATACCTATTATTTATCAAAATCTCTGTAATCAAATAAAGAATAGCTATTACTTATCAAAATCCCTGTAATTCCTATTTATTCGCCTAACATAATTGGCTTGATTAAGAAAATTCCCAAAAAACCAAAGCAAAGCCGCTCTTCTTGAAATTTTCTCTCCATTTTCTCGAAAATTTTTGACTTCGTCTTCTAGAGTTCTCCTATTTTTACAAGTACTACCTCTCTCTCCTTCTTAGTTGCCGCTCTCTCTTATTGGAAATATTTTTTATCTCCTTATTAGAGCTCTACGATTTTCCCATACTCTCTCTCTCTCTCTCTCTCTCTCTCTCTCTCTCTCTCTCTCTCTCTCTTATTTTTTGTGGTTTATAAATATTGTTGTTGTCCTTAATTATTGTTTCTGCATCTTGTATTTCTCGCAATACATATTCATATTGCTACATAATCATCGTTACAATCTACCAAACGTGCTCAAAATATTAATGTATGCAATAATGCATTATGCCTTTAGGGTTTGTTTGGATACTGCTTATTTTGCTGAAACTGAAAACTTATTGTTGAAAGTGCTTAGATAAAGGTAAAAGTTAGTTGAAATAGTACAGTGAGACCCATGAATAGCAGCAAAAATAAGCTGAATAGTGAAATAATTTATAATTTTAATCCACATCCAAACACACACTTATTTTCTTAAAACTAATAATTATAACTTATCAATCATGATATGACCATCACTTTTCACTACCATAACTTTACACATTCTTGAACCTAAATATAACTTATAATAGAAAATAAATATAATACAAACACTTTGAGTGGAGACACTATTTATTTATTTTTAGTTTATACCTACTCACTGGGAAAAAAAAATTTCTTATTCTACCACTATACTCATATTCGTATGCTAATATAGTATTCAAGGCCAAGTCAAAAGGGTCCAGTTGTGCTCCTACTTAGAAAACCATATGTCATTTTCATCAACTTCAAGAAATAGAGATTATAAATCTCTTGACAAATGTTTTTTTATTTTTATTTTTTTATAGGTAAAATAATACTTTGGTCCCTTAACTTTATCAAAAGATTTTTTTTCGTCCCTAAACTTTAACAAGTTCTTTTTTCATCCCTAAATTTTGTAAATAGTTTTTTCAATAGTTCAGAGACAAAAATAGGGATGAAAAAAGAATTTTTTTTCAATAGTTTAGGGATGAAAAATGTTAGGACATATGTGAGGATTGTTAGAGACATATGTTATGTAAATTGACTAATCCTTTGACAAAACATACTTTACTTGTAATTGGGTAAATCTAAGATGAGTTTAGTTCTTCAAGGAACAAGAGTTCAAGTTTAGTATTAAAGCTATGCAAATCTGTTCAAAAAACAAGTGAAGAAGTGCTGTTCATTAAAGCTCGACAGATAGCTCCATAGAATCATATCTATCGAGGTTTAATGATGTAGCTCGACAGCAGCTCGACAGAAGCTGTATCTATCGAGAATTACGAAATTAGAATTTCCAGATCTGATTTCACGTATATCCATATGTTTTTGTATATGGTTTCTTTTCTCACAACTCAAAACATATATAAGGATTATTTTAAGGGCTGTCACGAGTGATGCAAAGTGATGCAACTTGATGCAAAGTCATTGTGCATGCAAATTGTGACCGGAGACAGAATTTTCCCTAGTTCATCATATTCTCTCTAGAAGATACTGCGTCTTTGCGCTAAGGGTTTTATGACCAAGGAGCTTCCTGATCTTCATTGTTGGATGAATTGAAGAATTTTGCAGCCAACATTTTCCTCAAATTGGTGTGTTAGTCACGTACTGGGATCCGTTATTGGTTAGTCATGTACTGAGATTCGTGCATTGAAAGGAGAGATTGCCGTTAAATTACAAGTCCAATTAGGTATTGGGGTAAGGGTTTAACTGTAGGTTGGTATTAGGTACTGATATTCCTTTTACTTGTAACCGTTTGTTTTGATAATAGTGGATTCTCAGGAGTGGTGACCTTAAATTCACCCAATGGGGTTTTGCCTCGGTGGTTTTCCCCATTCGTAAACTAATCACCTATGTCAAATTTATTTTCTGCTGCATTTAACTTAGTTGGTGATTTGTTTGTGCTACCACGCGTATTGCATGTAATTGAATTTAATTAATTCACTTGGCTAATTAATTGATTAATTTACCAAAGGGGTCAATACATTCTTAGCCTATCAAAAAACAAACTTTTGGTAAAATTTAAAGAAATAAATAAAACATCTTCAATAGATTAAGGACGAAAAATGAACTCTTCAATAGTTTTGGAACAAAAAAATGAACTTAAAGTTTAGAGATGAAAAAAAAACTTTTGATAAAGTTTAGGGATCAAAATAGTATTTTACCTTTTTTTTTTCTTCTTTTTTTTTGTGTGTGTATAAAATATTACATGTAATTGGTTTTCCTAATATGCTTTTTTGTAGGGTACCAACTTTCTCTACATGGTACAAAATTCAACTTAAATAAAACCTTCAACAGGCAAATAGAATCATAAGCGTATGCATAATAATTTAGTTAAAACTATTAATGTGATAACAAATTTGATTGATGTTGAAAGTTCAAATATGTGTATAAACACCCTTGAACGTTTAGACCCCCAATATACAAATTACCAATACAAGCTTTAAATCAAACAATTAATGTGCGGAACATGAACAAAAGCTTAATACAGAATTGGTAAACAATCTAAGTCAATTAAAAACACATCCACAACAGAAAATAAAAGGCAAAGATAAAGGGAAGAGAGATGCAAACACAAGGACAACACACGATGTGTTATCGAAGAGGAAACCGAAGCCCTCGGCGTAAAACCTCTCCGCCGCCCTCCAAGCGGTCAATAATCCACTAGAAAATGTAGTTGGGATACAAGGATAGCAATAGACCCTCCAAGCCTAATCTACCCAGTGCACCTAAGCCCTCCAAGCTTCTTGCTCCAACGAGGTTGCGCCGAACCTTTTTCTTTTCTAGCTTCCCGGATTCCGCTACTAGACCATAGCATCAACCAATGAAGATTGGTTCCTTCCTAACTGCTTCCCAGAAATCCAAACAACTGTCTCACAGTGATGATGATGGTGAGAACTAGGTCTGGTATAATGCCTCTCAAGGATTTGACAATGGAGAGGAAGAGAGTTGGGGAATTTGGAGAGATTCTAAGGTATAGATTGTGGGTGAATCAATCTTGTTTTTCTTTAGGGTTTCTCTCTCAAAATTCTCTCTGGAAGCTCTCTCTCAATCGTGGGTAAAAGGGGTATTTATACTGGAGTGGGAGAGGAATGTGAAACGTCAGGTTTTACAAAACAGGGGTGGCTCGCGGCTTGACCTCGCGGCTTGACCAAGTCGCGAGATCCAGTCGCGAGATAACCGTATGGCCAGTTGTCCTGTTTTGTCCTGTAGTGCTCCAGCTGGCATGACTGTTCACCTTCCAGCATGCTTGGCACGTGTGCTGTGTCTGGCGGCTTGCAGCCGCGAGTCACCCGCGAGTCCCAGCCGCGAGTCTCTGTTTTCTTGCACACTCTTGAGCAAACTTCACTCTATCTCACTCACTACCCTTACATCAAACCCACCTAAATACAGGGTTACTAAATGCTGAATTACAAGCAAATTTGGCACGGAATAAAGCCAATTAGGTGGTTGAATAAATTCAACCTTACAATCTCCCCCTTTGGCTATTCCGTGACAAAACCCTAAAACAGACTCTAGACTTAACATGTGAGTTGGGAACAGTTGAACAAAACTCACTCACACCTAACTCTAGAAACTGTGAAGCACTTGAATCATATGAACATAATACTCCTGAAACACAACAATACACCATGATCATTGTAAGCAGAAAATTATAAAATGCATATGAAACAGGCAATATGTGATCAAGCAAAGATGGAGTTAAGAAACAAGCCATGGCTTGATCAACCAAGTGAACACCACAAGGTAGTGATCACAGTGCTCATTCACACTTGGAATGAACACAAGGACATACAAGTTAACAAGCACAAGGCAAGACACTTGTATGTTCAACACTCAACCAATGCATAACACATAAGGTATATGCATCTAGGAACAATCCTACAAGGGCACAAGAGTGACAGTACAAATATCAAAATGCAGAACATTTAGATCAAAGTACTGATTTCAACATAGCATAAAGGCTGCAATTAGCAAGGTACAAACCATAAAGCCTACAAACTATGCATAAAACATAAACCCTAAAAGCTTACAAAAGCACATGGGTACGAGCACATTATATTGAATAAAAACTTAAACAATATAAACTAAAAGTGCTTAAAGTTTCTTCCCTTCAAAATGATGAGAAGTTGTGATGCACTTAAAACATATATACTTGTAACCTGAAACACTTGCACAAAACACATTAGACCCTCAAGATAAAGCAAGTAATAAAAGGACAAGTATAATGTAACAAGTAAATTGCGATCAAGTAAATATGATGTGAAACATGTGAGCAACTTGATCATACACCAAAACAGTCATATAGAAATGATTACAATGATCACATAGCAAAGCAAATGATCATACGAACATGCATTCAAAGAAGCACAATAGCATAGGGATAAATGCATGTCCAAAGCACAAACATGATGCAATGAGAACAACAAAGCATAACTCAAAGCACCATAAAGCCAACAAGAAAACAAACAGAACAAAGTTTTCAAGATAACACAATGTCTTCTCCCCCTTGGTATATGCATCTCCACTATGGAAAATCTCTCCCCCTACAAATGTGCACAAGAAATAGAATTTCTCCCCCTAAGGATGTGCACAAGAGTCATATAGAAATGACAAAACACTCCGGTATACTCTCTAGAGTATACTCTCCCCCTTTTTGTCAGGAATAGACAAAGGGTCAAGGAGAAAAGAGGGCAAGAGATGAACGAACAAATAATGATAATGATGCATGATGGGTGCAAGATGAATGAGAAAATGAAACTCAAACCTAAGACAAAGTAACATGCTACAAAGTATAAGGTAATCATGACATGCTAGGATGAAGAAATAAAGTAAAGACCAATGCATGACAAGGGTAGCAAAGGTGTGTGCAAGAGGTGGCTAAATGCAATGCATGACCAATGCATGAAAAATGCACATGTGGGGCAAAGTGTGCAAAATACACAACTAATGAACCAAACATGTTCCTAATGAGGAAACATGAGAAACCCCAAAGTTTGGTACTCATCGGAGTCCAAACAAGCGAGAAAATGTCTAAGAGGCATTTTATCAAGCACCTAGCATGTACACTATGAACAATAATGTGAAACAATGCATGAACATCATGAAATCAACCCTTAATACATGTTCTTTCTGCCACAAGGGGCCAACATCCAATGCATATCAACAAAAGAAACCAATCCCATAAAGAAATTTGACAAAAATTAAGTTTTCCCAACCCCAATGATAAAAATCCCAACCAAGAGCACAAAACTCTCCAAAACATAATCCAAGGATCAAAAAAAATGAAAAGAATTTATAATTACCTTAGAAATGTTAATGGAATGAAAAACCATTCAAATTGGTTGTGTTTTGATGTAAAAATATTGAAAGAGGGGTTTTAGAGAGGATGGGAGAGGTTTAAAACAAGTTTCCCACAAAAAGCCCATTAAAAAGCTGTTTCTGGGCGATTCGCGACTGGGCGAGTCGCGAGGTTCAGTCGCGAGCAAGCCGCGAGCCGCGAGTTTCAGCCGCGAAAATTTTCGCGAGTCGCGAGTGAGCCGCGAGTGAGCCGCCAAAAGCTTCTGGATGAACTCGCGACTGGGGTTTCGCGACTGGCGAGTCGCCAGCTGAGCCGCGAAAAACTCTGACACCTGTTTTTCAATTCAGAACATGTTTAAACATTGAAAAACAAAGTAAGCACTAAACATAAACACAAAAAATGATAAAAATCACTTCCAAAAACATATAAAATGATCAAAAATCTTTTTGGATTAATCCATATAAGATTGAGCACACACACATCACATTTAGACAAGTACAATCTAACAAATGAATAAGACATTCATTGAACATTAGGCATGTGTGTTGTGTGTGTGT
Organism: Quercus tomentella; assembly: GCA_028535165.1. Lineage (NCBI taxonomy): Eukaryota > Viridiplantae > Streptophyta > Magnoliopsida > Fagales > Fagaceae > Quercus > Quercus tomentella. The sequence continues at coordinate 81,660,166 of JAPQVY010000068.1, forward strand.
ATCAAATGTGGAATAGTCCTTAGTCTAGAGTGAAGCCTCAATGATCAATTCAATCAAGTCATACACAACTAGTACTAAGTCAAGTAGTCTATCTCAATTATAGAAATGAACATATATGACCTCCCACAAGAAAATGATTACATAAGATTGAAGCTTTTCATTTGGCTTCTTTACAATTCATAACATTTGATCATTTTGAATCAAAACATCTCATTTTGAGATTGATGCCTGAAATTTGTGATATTTCAATTTGATGAACAAGCCTTTGGCTTTTTAGGCATCATACATTTTCATATAAGTCGCTTTCCCTTTTTCCTAGTCGAATACTAGTATATGCGACGGCTTTTGCAGCTCATTATCTCTTTTCATTTTGAGATTTACATTTATTGAGCTCTTTAAGCAATAAAAATAAAAGAGTGGGAAGAGATATAAGCACAAGTCTACGCATGTATCAAAACCAACATGACTATTGACAAATCATTCATGACAAGCTTGAAGATCGATTTACAACAATCACACAAAGATGTCAAGATTTTTCCCACAAAGATATAAGTGCAAAAATAACAAGCTAAGCTCGTAAATGCACAAAGCCATTTGTACAAAGGTACAAGGCCAAACTCACATGTGATATGTGCTCAAACATATACGATCAAACTTTTTGAATTTTTCACCTTTTTATGTGGTTTTGGATTTTTTACTCACACAAAACTGAAATATAAAAGTAAGATCAAGAATAAAACAATGCATGCAAATAAATGCAAGATGCACAAAATGCATAATGATATGACATTTAATGCATGAAGGGTCCTCCAAAGATCGAAAGAATTAGATCAAGGACCAAAAAAGCAAAAGCTCAACCATATGAATCCTTCCTCATCCAAACGGAATGATTGTTTGGAATGAGTGTCTCATGGGAAGTGAGACGAGGGTTGGAAGAATGAAAACCGGAGATGCACATAGACAAGGAGGTGAGAACATTAACAACTTTCTTCAACAACTTACCATTTTCCATCCAATCCGGTTTAGCTTTCAAAGCACAACTTCCAAAAAGCTCAAATTTTTCTTTTCTTTTAATTCTTTTAAGAGCTTGAAACTTAGAGCAATGAGGTCTTAGATGACCAAAGGCACCACAATGGTGACAAACAATGTGTTTAGGTCCATTAGGCTTTTTGGGAAAGGATCTAACACCAAAGGTTTGTTCTCTTTTTAACTTAGGGCATTGGGGTCTTATGTGACCGATCACACCGCAATGGTGGCAAGTAGGAACAAACTTAGATCCACTCAATTCCCTGGAATGGGACCTAAACAGAGGCTTAGGCTTAAGAGCCTTTCTCTCCACTTTTTGATTTCTTTTGTGTGGAGGAATGTACACCGATTTGTCCTTTGAGGTAGAACACACAATAGGCACAAAATCGGGTACCACAACATGATTGCAACATATATTTTCTTCCATTTTAGCAACAGGTTCAGCAATCAAACACTTGGCATGCATCTTAAGAGATTCATTTTCAAATTTAAGATCATCAACAAGTTTGTTAGACAAAACAAGTTTAGCATCCAAGTCCTTATTTAAACATTCAAACTCTTTCAGCTTTTCAAGAGAAATTTCAGCAAGATTCTTATATTTTTCAACCAATTTGTTGGATTCATTAAGCTTAGCAATCAAATCATCCTTTTCACAAAATAACTTGCTCAAATTCTTTTGAAACTTCTTAGCATTTTTCTTCAAGAGTTTGTCATTTGGAATATCAACAACATCAAATGATTCATGCAACAAAGCATCACAATCATGAGGATCCACACTCATAGAGACATTTTCACAAACACGTGACATGCTACATTTATCATCAACCAAATCATACAAAGAGGCATACAAAGCACAATCCATAGCAAATAAACACAAGGGGTCAAGGATCACACTTAGGTATTTAAACCACAACAAGTGTACCCGCTCTGATACCAAATGAAAGTTCAAATATGTGTATAAACACCCTTGAACGTTTAGACCCCCAATATACAAATTACCAATACAAGCTTTAAATCAAACAATTAATGTGCGGAACATGAACAAAAGCTTAATACAGAATTGGTAAACAATCTAAGTCAATTAAAAACACATCCACAGCAGAAAATAAAAGGCAAAGATAAAGGGAAGAGAGATGTAAACACAAGGACAACACACGATGTGTTATCGAAGAGGAAACCGAAGCCCTCGGCGTAAAACCTCTCCGCCGCCCTCCAAGCGGTCAATAATCCACTAGAAAATGTAGTTGGGATACAAGGACAGCAATAGACTCTCCAAGCCTAATCTACCCAGTGCACCTAAGCCCTCCAAGCTTCTTGCTCCAACGAGGTTGCGCCGAACCTTTTTCTTTTCTAGCTTCCCGGATTCCGCTACTAGACCATAGCATCAACCAATGAAGATTGGTTCCTTCCTAACTGCTTCCCAGAAATCCAAACAACTGTCTCACAGTGATGATGATGGTGAGAACTAGGTCTGGTATAATGCCTCTCAAGGATTTGACAATGGAGAGGAAGAGAGTTGGGGAATTTGGAGAGACTCTAAGGTATAGATTGTGGGTGAATCAATCTTGTTTTTCTTTAGGGTTTCTCTCTCAAAATTCTCTCTGGAAGCTCTCTCTCAATCGTGGGTAAAAGGGGTATTTATACTGGAGTGGGAGAGGAATGTGAAACGTCAGGTTTTACAAAACAGGGGTGGCTCGCGGCTTGACCTCGTGGCTTGACCAAGTCGCGAGATCCAGTCGCGAGATAACCGTATGGCCAGTTGTCCTGTTTTGTCCTGTAGTGCTCCAGCTGGCATGACTGTTCACCTTCCAGCATGCTTGGCACGTGTGCTGCGTCTGGCGGCTTGCAGCCGCGAGTCACCCGCGAGTTCCAGCCGCGAGTCTCTGTTTTCTTGCACACTCTTGAGCAAACTTCACTCTATCTCACTCACTACCCTTACATCAAACCCACCTAAATACAGGGTTACTAAATGCTGAATTACAAGCAAATTTGGCACGGAATAAAGCCAATTAGGTGGTTGAATAAATTCAACCTTACAGATGTTACTTCAAGAGCAGACCACTTTTATCACATTGGGATACATTACTTATCATAGATTATGGTTTTACATCACTTTATTATTATAATTATTATTAAAATTTTGAGTTATGTTTACTAATTAAGGTTCATCATTCAGTCCATTTCGGTCCAATTTGTCCACTTCGGTCCATGTTAGTCCAATTTTGGTCTATTTGGTTCACTTTGGTCTATTTCGGTCTATTTGATTTAATTCCGTCTATTTTGGTCCACTTTGATTTATTTCGATCCAATTTTAGTCCATTTCAATCCGCATTGTGGTCCACTTCAATCAACTTACTTAAGAATAGGAAAATACATATTTGGGTTGAGAGTGCTATCAATTATTTGAGTAATATTTTTCTCAAAAAAAAAAAAAAATTATTTGAGTAATATCAATTGTAATTAAATGATAATTTTTTATTATTGTGATAATCTCCTTATGAGGATAAGAAATTTGAATAATAAATTTGAAACATAAAAATTTTAGTTATACCAAAAGAAATTAGGAAAATATAATGCAAAATAACAATAGTTAGATAAATATGGCCACTTCAATATTTATATATATCAATCAAAAACACCAAAAATGATAAAATTATATATTTATAAAAATAGAAAAATGGAAATTACTTTTAAAATTTGTTAAATTTCTAGGGAGAAAAAATTATCTATAATAAAATTTAGAGAAAAAAATTACATTATACCACATCTCAAAATAATTATATATTTTCTACACAATGAGTGGGTCTATGACTAGTTAAATTTAAAAATGCAAGGTGGCTCTATCACAATTGCAAAAGAAACTTCTCAAAAAAAAAAAAAAAAAAAAGGAATTTTGCAACAAATTTTAGGATGTTGAACAGAAAGGAAAAAGGGAAAAAAATCTCACCTCTATAAGATTTTTAACGACTCAAATAAGTACTGTCAATAACAATTACTAAAGACAATGTTGTTGCCCAACCAACACAAGAACAATGTTGTTTTTTCATGAACAACAGTCAATTTTATGTAGATGCCTGAACCCTTCCTTCTTTACCTTCCCATATTTGATTTGTACGTCATTCAACTATTAAAACTATACCCCTTCATTCTTATAAATTTGTCATAAAAATTCAACCTTCTAGTTCTTGAAAGTTTTTATTTTCTATATTAATTATTAGAGTGTGATTAAAACACGACTATTTTTTCCTTCATATTTATTCATTTGGCAATCCAGGAATACAACTTAACAAGCTACAACACCAACCTGCAGAGTCAACATAGACCTGCAAACACTCAAAACAGGATTGTTTTCCTTATATTGCAGAAAGTAGTAGCATACACTTGGAAAGAGTGAATACGGAAACAAACCAGCACAGCCAACAAAAGCAACTTTTAACTCTGCAAGCTACATTCATGTGCTACCACATGTTATTTTGCGACCAGCTTGGCTCTTGCGTGACCCTGTGACGTTTGGAATTGTTCATTTATACCAAAATGTGCCATCAGGAGCCAAACATGAGTGAGAAGTTCTCCACCCCGTCTCAGCTGCTGAGCATGATGATATCCTCTGCAATGGCAGGTTGCATAAGCAAGCATCTCCACCCAAACATTGCTAATCATCTCCCATTTCTGTTTCTTATCAGATATAGCTTGCAACTCGGATGCAAGCCTACATGCATCAAATAACACGGATTTGCTTCTCTCCCTTTCCACTTCAAACGGAGGAACTTGAGTGATCATATTAAGCAGCTTTTTACAAGCATGTGATTTACCTAATGTGGATTTTCCGGTTTGGATGCAACTCATACCCCATGAAGTGTTCAGAGATTTATCAATGTCGGATTTGTCTTCCATGGACCTGTGGGCTTTAAAAAAATGTGTGATCTCAGCGCAAGTATCTTGAAACCTAATCATTCCAATTCCCATTGGCAACATGAAAGGACAGATGACAAGGAGATACATCATATACTGCGATACCAACGTGCTCAATTCACATAGTAGCATAAATGTGTTTGGATATTTCTGAATCTGATCCAAATCCGATTGGTAGCAGATATCTGTAGCAACATGCCAGATAAGAAGGCTTTGGTCGAACTCTACTTCAACACTCCAAACCAGTACACTATAATCACGCTTTTTAAGTACTTCACCTCCCCTGAAGGAACACACAGTTTTGGTATCACTTGAATCATCTGATTCTTCTCAGGAATGTTTGAAACTCTCTTGGAGATGGCTGTATATCAATTCTTTCAAATCTATGGGGACTTCCTTATGGGTTGTGTACCAAGTTTTTTCTAGGAATTTATCAATGTGAAGGCACTTTAGAATTCCATAAAAGACTGTGTGCTTATCTTTGAGGGAAAAGCTCAATAGATTGAATTGTGACATGGAATTTGACCACCTAGGCTCTTTAGGTAGTTGTAAACAAGTAACGGCTTTATGGATAATGCCTTGAGGGATTGAAGTGGTTGCATGTCTACTCAACCAAATATTAGTCCTGTCTGAGGACAGCAGTAAGAGAAATGCATATATATTTCCCTACTAGAGCTTTGCAATTTTCTTGTATAGTCTCTCGATCTCTCTCTCTCTCTCTCTCTCTCTCTCTCTCTCTCTCTCTCTCTCTCTCTCTCATTTTTTGTGATTTATAAATCTTGTTGGTGTTCGTATTATTTTTGCATCTTGTATTCATTGTAATACATATTCCTATTCCTACATAATCATCATTATAGTCTATCAAACATGCCCAAAATATTAATGTATGCAATAATGCATTGTGCCTTTACTTTTCTCAAAAATAATTATAACTTACCAATCATAATATGACCATAACTTTTCACAATCATGACTTTACACATTCTTGAACCTAAATATAACTTATAATAGAAAATACATGTCATACAAATACCTTGAGTGGAGACACCATTTATTTATTTTTAGTTTACTCTCACTTGAAAAAAATTCTCTTAACAAATCTCTTAACAAAGGATCTAGTCATGCTCCTACTTAGAAAATCATATGTCATTTTTATGAACTTAAAGAGATAAAAGATAATAAATCTCTTAACAAAGGGAGGTTTTTTTTTTTTTTTTTTTTTTTTTTTTTTTTTTTTAAATATTAAATATTACATGCAAATGGTTTTTCAATATATGCTTTTTTGTGGTGTACCAAATTTATCTACTTGGTACCAAATTTAATTTGAATAAAACCTTCCACACACACATAGAATCACAAACGCATGCATAATAATATAGTTAAAAATATTAATTTGATAACAGATTTGATTAATGTTATTTCAACAATAAACCACTTCCATTACATTGGAATACATAACTTACCTTAAATTATGGTTTTACATCACTTTATTATTATAACAATTATTAATTTCTTGAATTATTTTTACTAATTAAGGTTCATAATTTGGTCAATTTCAGTTTATTTTGGCTACTTTGGTTCGGTCTATTTCAGTCCAATTTCGGTCAACTTCAGTCTATTCAATTCACTTTGATCTATATCGGACCATTTCAGGCCACTTCTATCAATTTGGTCTAGTTTAGTCAATTTTGGTCCACTTTGCTCCATTTCAATCCAATTTGGTCCCCTTCGATCCATTTCAGTCCATTGCGGTCCACTTCAATATACTTACTTAAAAATGGGAAAAGACAAGTTTTAGTTGAGAGTACTATCTATTATTTAAGTAATATCAATTATAATTGTACAATAAATTTTGATTATCATGATAATCTCTTTAAGAGAATGAGAAATTTGAATAATAAATTTGAAACTTAAAAATTTTAGTTGTACCAAAAGAGATTAGGAATATATAATGCATAATAATAATAGTTATAAAATATGGACCACATATATATATATATATATATATATATATATATATATATCAATCAAAAACACCAAAATGATAAAATAATATATTTGCAAAAATAGCAAGATAGAAATTACTTTTAAAATTTGTTCAATTGTAAGGGAGAACATATTATCTAAATTAAATTTAGAAAAAAAAATTATACATTATACAACATCTCAAAATAATTATATATTTTACACGCATCGCGTGAATTTGCAACTAATACTTAAATTTAAAAATGTAAGGGGCTCTATCACAATTACAAAAGAAACTTTGACCCCCAAAAAAAAAAATTGCAACAAATTTTATTATGTTGAACAGAAAGGAAAAAGCGAAAAAAAAAAAAAATCTCACTTCTATAAGATTTTTAACGACAGAAATAAGTACTGTCACTAACAACAGTTAATTTTGTGCAGATGCCTGAACCCATCCATCTTTAACTTCCCACATTTGATTTGTTACGTCATTCAAATAGTAAGACTGTACCCTTTCATTCTTATAAAATTGTCATAAATTTTTTTAAAATTCAACCTTCTTGTTCTTGAAAGTTTTTATTTTCAATTGTAATTATTAGAGAGTGATTAAACCACGACGATTTTTTCCATCATATTTATTCATTTGGCAATCCAGGAATACAACTTAACAAGTTACAACACCAACCTGCAGAGTCAACATAGACCTGCAAACACTCAAAACAGGGTTGTTTTCTTTATATTGCAGAAAGTAGTAGCAGCAATCGACAATTGCTTACATTTAGAGGGAAAGAGTGAATATGGAAACAAACCAGCACAAACAAAGCAACTTTTAACTCTGCAAGCTACATTCGTGTGCTACCACATGTTAGTTTGCGAATATGGCTCTTGCACCCTTTGGTATTTGGAATCGTTCATTTATACCAAAATGTGCCATCATGAGCCAAACATGGGTGAGAAGTTCTCCGCCCCGTCTCAGCTGCTGAGCATGATGATTTCCTCTGCAACAGCAGGCTGCATAAGCAAGCATCTCCACCCATACATAATTAATCATCTCCCATTTCCGATACTTATCAGATATAGCTTCCAACTCGGATGCAAGCCTACATGCATCAAATAGCACGGATTTGCTTCTCTCCCTTTGCACTTCAGATGGTGGAACTCGAGGGATCTCATGCAGCAGACTTTCACATGCATATGATTTATCACTGTCTGGATAGTATTCTGTGGAATTTAGGCCTTCAAAAAATTGTGTGATCTCAGCGCAAGTATCTTGAAACCTAATCATTCCAATTCCCATTGGCAACATGAAAGGACAGATGACTAGGAGATACAGAATATTCTGTGATATCAACATGCTCAATTCCATAAAGGTGGTTCGGTCTTCCGGAACCAATTGGTAGCAGATATCTGTAGCAATGTGCCAGATAAGAATGCTTTCATCAAAATCTTCTTTAATACTCCAACCCAGGTCACTATGATTAAACTTTTTAAGTACTTCACCTCCTCTGTGGTAACACGAAATTCTGATATTGGTTGCATAATCTGATTCTTCTTCAGGATGTATGATACTCTCTCGGAGATGGCTGATTATCAATTCTTTCAAATTTCTGGGGACTTTCACATGGGTTGTGTACCAAGTCTTTTCTAGGAATTTATCAATGTGAAGGCACTTTAGGATTCCATAAAAGACTTTGTGCTTACTTTTGAGGGAAAAGCTCAATAGATTGAATTGTGACATGGAATTTGACCACCTAGGCTCTTTAGGTAATTGTAAACAAGTAATGGCTTTATGGATAATGGCTTGAGGGATTGAAGTGGTTGCATGTCTACTCAACCAAATATCAGTCCTGTCTGAGGAAAGTGGTAAGAGAAATGCATATATTTCTGACAGTATAGCAACAGACAGCAATAGGAAAGTTATGACTAGATCAACATTTGAGTACTTATGCATATCAATAAATGAGAAGAGTGCCAACGTTATACTGGTCAAAGAGAAACTGATTAAGCAAAGAACCCGACCTTGGAATGAGTGTCTTATCTTAGCCTTAGTGTAGAGCATGTCGTACATTAAGCCAAGTTCCATCTCTATCACTTTAAAAGCTACATCCGAAGAAATACTGATGAAAAAGTCTTGACTTCTATTCCTATCATCAGAGCTGAGGAATAGATTAACAAATAGTCGTTTGAAATTTTGGAATAAGTCATCGGCTTCAACCAAAATTTCATCAGGAATGGAGTCATTCTCAACCATATGCACCACTGGAGCCTCGATCACATGACCTACTTTCACATGGAATCCCTCAAACATCTTTAATCTATATTCCCGCCTGAACTTGGAATAATTGGATTCAGATTTATAAGGAATGGGCATGGATTCTCTTAATTGCTCATTGCTTGCCGACTTGAGAACCCATGTCCTTTCCCCATATTTGATAATTCCTGCACAAAATATCAGAATAGACAGAATGGATAGGTGAGAAGCAGTCCAGGCTATGATGAAAATGTAAAGTGCCACCCCTGTTTGAACACCTAGTCCAAGCAAGTGCCTTAACCAAAGCTCATTATCTTCCAAGGAATAAGCTGTAATGGTATCAGAGCCACCCAAGTGTAACAGAAGAAATGGCGCCCAAAATGCAGTAAGTTGAATGCTGTCACTGAGAGATCCATCTTTGCCAATACTTTCCATGACTTCCCCAAGGTTGTTTGAAATTGCACCTAAGGCAACAGTTGCTACCCAATCAGCCGTCAAATAGGCACACCACAGGACAATTCTGATCCAAATTTTACTTGTGTACTTCCTGCGATTGCCCAAAATGATGAGTATTGTCTGCAATGTGAGGCTTAGGAGAACTAGAACTCGCTGCTCCCAATCGTTCCACGCATTCCTCAACTTTGGCGGGAATGGATCCCCGAGTCTCCTTGCATTTATGTAGATCAAGCTGCTTACAACTGAAATTCATGCGTGTTATGTCAACATCCGATAGTTTTAAGCTTTAAGAAAGTTGACCAAAAAAAAAAAATTCATGATGGTTTGTTTGAATAGAGATATATAAAGAAAAGGATCTGGATTTTAAATTTTTGTTTAAATTTGAAGTAGTAATTTATTAATATTGATGAAATTTATTAATAGATTTGAATCTTTTATTAGTTTGTGGATTTGAAATAGTTCTGTAAAAGGTCATTTCAACTCATAAATGTTAATGTTCGAGCAAAATCCCCAAATCTCAAATCATCATATGGTTAAATTTATCAATCAATTTGTATTGACAATTATTCTTCAAATTCTTTGATTTTAAATCCTCAAATCCAAACACAATTTTTAACCAAATGAAAATGCAAATAAATAATAAAGAAACTAAAAATTCCTGCCACAAAATAACTTACAGTTTCTTTTCAGAGAGCTCTACCTATTATTGCATTCAGAAATTAGCTTAAAGATGTGAAATGGGCTATCAACTGGCTAGAGAGCTCTACCTAATATAAGAAGAATATGTAAGCCCGTATTTTCTTTGGATGCTTTTTCGTCAAGAGATCTGGAAAAGGATTTTGGTTGATTTGCATGCTAATTGCTAAGTGGGGAATGCATGAATGCATATGCATCAAAAGGATTTAAAAAATAAAAAATAAATAAAAAATAAATACAGTCTGCCGAGCAGGGGGAGCACAACCCAAATTAGTTTCATTATTGGCCTTGCTAGTGCGAAAAGAAAGGAAAAAATTGAACTGATTTCTAGGCATAAAATTATACATATAGCACAGCGCTCTTGGACTGACTTTATTCTAAGTATTGATTTGGGTACAGCATATTTGCATAGTATTTATTAAAGGAAAATGTAGGGCATTGGTTTAGAAACTATTTTTAGAAATATTTTAATTGGAGAATGATAAAATAATAAATGTTGTTATCAATTTTTTATATTTTCCATGAAAATGATTTCAAAACCTTTCTATTATGATTTATTATTAATTGGCCTAGACCCTTTATTAAAAGATAAATTTTTTTAGTAATTTTTGTGTTAAATTTCCCACAAAGAACCAAAAATTAACTTATTTTTTAAAAAGTTAAAAGTTAGATTATTTGTAAAAAAAAATAATACTAAGACAAAAAGAAAAAAAAAAAACAAAAAACAAAAAATAAAAAGCTTTTTGCCTTTATCAAAACGGACACTAACTATACTAGGAGCAGGAAATGACCACAACGAATCAACGATGGGCATATGAGCAGATAATGACCTGAAAGGAACGACTAAAGGAAGATCCCATAGAGGAGCCCTGGGAGATAGGAGTTGCAGTGAATACTATATCAGAATTCTTTACTTTCATAGTAGCAAAGCAAGTCTTTTCAAAATCAATTCGCTTAGAGGCTTACAGCACTTCATGAGTAGGCAGAGGAATCGCCATAAGGAATTGATTCAGCCATTTGTGATCATGGATAGGCAATGAATAATTATTTTCTTTTTTACTTAGCTACAATAATTAGTTTTTTAAGTTAAAAGATTATTAAAAATATAATGAAATAATTAATAAGAATTTAATTTGATTTCTTTTGGCTAAGTAATTAAGAAGAATGAGAGTAGTAGATGAAGGTGTGTAAGTGCAAGCCTATCCCAAAAGGAGTTCTTTAACTTCCAATATAGCTTAGCACGTATAATACCAACACCAAACTCCCTCCTTTTGATTTGTAAATTATAAGAAAATCAACTACATGCTGGTGATACAACACTGCCCACCATTAATGACGATATCCCAAATTCTCGAAAATTCACAAATAAAATTTCAAAAATTGAAATTAACTATTAATTTGTTGGAGTATGCTACATCTGCAAATATAAGATTATCATGTTGATCAACATGATGAAATTCAATGAACTTATTTTAAGGCTAGTTCATATATTTCAACCAAAATTTTGAAAGTATGTAGAATTCTGTTTTAATAGATAATTACGTTACAATGTAAAGTATTGAGAAACAATTATTTTGTGTTGTTTCTTCTATTGAAATTTTGTTAAGAATAATTGAATGTTAATTTAGATTTAAATGAATTTTTTTTTGGGTTCATATTTGGCCCCCTCTATTAAAATGCTTCTGATCCGTTTTGTTAAAGTTGTTTCTAACATTTACAAAAAAAAATAATAATAAAAAAAAAAAAAGTTGTTTCTAACAGATTCTGAAAAAAAAAAAGTGTTTCTAACACCAGATTACAGCTTCAACAGCAAATGAGCAACACCAAAACTAATAGGGAAATTTTAATTAACAAACAAAAATCACCTTGAAAAAGTAACAAAGAAGGTAATCTAGTGATGTCTGCTGCAACAAGGTCTAACAAAACATTCTCATCCTTGAACTAGTTTCTATGTTTTCTCGTTTTAGTTTCTGTTCGCAAAAATTATTGACAAAACAGTGCAAGTGGAGTTACATACTTGAAGGTATCATTAGTGGATATTTCCGGTATCTTCACCGTAACGCGTCCTTCGCTTCAGCGTGGGGTTCGTTCAACCTAAACTGTAACTGTGTTGGGAACAATGAATTGATCTATTAATCACAGAGAAACCAGTCCAGTAGTAGTCGTTTTCCTGCTTTCGCTCTGTTAAACCATCCCAAGACTGATCATATTGTTGTCAATCCCTCCTCAAGTATGTATAAATGTGAAGCAGACTTTAGAGAGGGAGTCTGAGCGAGAGAAAAAGGGAAACTGATGTATCTGTGTGAGAGTAGGAGTGGTTTCACTCTTCTTTCTTTTGTTTTTGTTTTTCTTTTTTTTTTTGGTTTTGTTTTTTTGGGAGAAGGTAGTATGTACTATGTACGAATCACGTTGATCTAGGCGCATTGCAGTTCTTTTCATAAAGTGAGAAATGAGAATACAAAGTGAGAGTATTCTATTCATAATATGTAAAAAAAGTGGTGTTCCACTCAATTGTTCGGAACCACTGGCCTGTCATATATCTTGTGTTATTTTTACATGTCAAAATTTACTTTATTTATTTTTTCACGAAATTTTACAATTCTATGTTAACATTTATTATATTAAAATAATATAACTTTTTTTTTAGAGAAAGATAAGCGAAATTTTATTAAAGAAATTAAGGCAAATCCAATTGGAATACAACATCCAACTCAGAGGATAGTTTTTCCCCCTAAACATCAGTATCTAGGACTGTAAACTAGCCGAGTTTTGTCGAATAGTGTATGTCCAAGCTTGGCTCGTCAGGAAAATCAAAAGCTCGAAATTGGCTTAAACTTGTGATAAACTTAAAAATAGTGTTTGAACTTGAGCTTGAGTTTGGCTTGGCTTGGCTTGATTAATTAGTCAAGCCAAATTCAAGCTTAATATCAAGCTCAAACTCGAGCTTAGGTCAAGTTTTTGAGCTTGAGATCTAAAAAAATTATATTATTAAATGCTTAAATCTCTAAAATTAAGAAAAAAGAAAAAGAAAATAGTGTACTCATTTTATCATGCATCTAGTCTTACTTATGATTAGCTATTATTCAAATTAATAATTTACATAATTAAATTCATTCATTCATCATTTCTTATCTACAGCTTCAGCAATTGTTCAAAATACAATTTTTACATTCACGTTAGATTGTGAAGGACTAGAAAAATACCTGTTTTTAACTATTATGAATGAGAAAATACTAACATGTTTCATAATTTTACTTTAGATGATTGATAGGGAATGATCATATGTGGCCTATTTAATTATTTATTTATTTTTGAATGTAATTATAGTCTAAAATAGTTTTTGATCAATTTAAAGGAAAGGAAAAAAATTAAGGTAATATAGGTAGTGGTTTCATGTTGACTATGTCATTATTAAGATATGTGTAATGAGTATATTTAGCTAACACATATAAACTTATAAATGAGTCTATGCTTGAATTGTTGTGTATCAAGCCTAATAGCTCACGAGCTTGTTCGTGAACAAATTTTTTTTCTTAGGCTTAGCTTGTTTATTAAACGAGCCTAAAACTAAAGCTCAAGCTTGGCTTATTTATAAACAAACAAAAATGAACAAGCTTTTTATCTAGCCGAGCCTGAGTTGTTCATGATCGACTTGGTTCATTTACAGCCCTATCTGTATCTGCAGAAAAAACTGCTCTTCTATCTAGAATATGAGCTAACTTATTCCCATCCCGACGAACATGTTGAAACTTACCAAACCACAAAGTACGCCCAAACCTCTTAGTTTCCTCAGTGATGTGGCCAAACAAAGTTTTACATTGACCCGAGCACTGAAGAGCCTATATAACGCGAAGGCAATCACCTTCAAAAATTACATTAAACAAACTCAGCTCTCCAGCCAACACCACAACCCGTTTACCTTCCAGTTCCTCTGCTGTCTCTACGAAATGAATCAAGTTCAATTGCTAACTCAGAACTGCAATCACATAGCCCAAATGATCTTTGACCACCACCCCAAACCCAACACTGTTTGTCCCATCGAAGAGAGCAGCATCAAAATTAGGCTTAAAACAAACTTTAAACAGAGATGACCAATGCACTGGTGAACGATGGGCAAGACCTGAAAACTCCTTCTGATGAACATCCCAGAATTCCTGAACCATCTCTTTGGCTCTATCCCCTATATCGTGCAGTAACCAAGAGGGTTGACGCTCCCTAATCCTATTTCGCCTCTGCCATAGACACCACGCCACCATAGCAAACATAGCACACCTATAAGCTGAACCTTCACTAAACAGAGCCTCCAAAATCTCCACGAATGACTTGCATTTTTTCTGAACCAAGAAACAAAAACCCAGGTCAGACAACCATACCGAGCGAGATTGATCACACAACCATAAGCAATGCAAGATAGACTCGCGTGATCTCCACAGTCATCACAAGTATCGTCCATAGGGATGTGCTGAGCCTTCAGATTCATCTTGGTAGGGAAGGAATTCTTCACAGCTCGCCAAAGAAAGTGACAGATTTTATTTGGAACTCAAAACTTCCAAATGTCTTGTGATTGAGCCGAAGAGGAGAAACTTAGCAAGGTGAGATTTTCGTCTTCAACGAGCATTCGATAAGCACTCCAAACACTATACTCACCATCCAAAGTTAAGGGCCAAATCAAGATATCCTCATCCCACCCTTCACTTACAGGAATTCTTCCCACCAATTTGGCTTCCCAAGGCAGAAAACATCCCTCCAATTTCTCCGAATCCCAAATCCTAGTATTTGGATAAAATAAATCACAAACCTAAGTCACCGAAGAACTCACTCTTGGAGAAACAATCTTGCTGCAAGCTGGATCAGGTAGCCACTGATGTCTCCATGCATCAATTAATTCCCCATTCCCCACCCTCCAAATTGCTTCTTTGTTCATAACATCTCGTGCCTACAAAATACTCCTCCATGCATAAAAACACTTCAAATGTATAGGAGCCTCAAGAATACTATCATTCGGGAAATACTTAGCACTAAAGACTTTGTACAATAAAGTTTCTTTGTGATGGAGGAGACGCTAAACCTATTTTGTAAGCATAGCATTGTTAAACTTTTGAAAATCCTGAAAGCCCATACCGCCAATAGATTTAGAAGAACAAAGAGAACTCCATTTAATCCAATGAATTTTCTTTAAGTCACCATTCCCCCACCAAAACTTTTGAATCATAGCTTCAATATCCTTACACAAGCCAATCGGTAACTTGAAAACACTCATAGAATACACTAGGATAGATTAGACCACAACCTTAATCATGACCTCCTTTCTAGCTTGGGACAAGAGCTTTTCCTTCTGACCTGCATCCTAGTCCATATCTGATCCTTAATTTGAGTGAAACAGGACATCTTATTTCTGCCCACAAAAGAAGGGAGCCCCAAGTATTTCTCGTAGTGTTGAATGGATGGAACATTTAAGGCTGCCTTGATATCCTCCTGTGTATGCTCATCTGTATTCCTGCTAAAGAAAAGGGTTGTTTTCTCCTTATTTATCATTTGCCCCAAAGCAACTTCATAATAAGCAAGTAACTCCTGAATTCTATTGCACTCTTCCAAGGTGGATTTGCACAAGATTATGCAATCATCTGCGAAAAATAGATGGGTTCATTTGGGCTCGTTTCTATAGATTGAGAACCCTTGGATATTGCCTCTTGTAGCAGCATTGCACAAAAGAGTATTAAAACCTTCTGAAAAAAAAAAAAAAGGAATAAATAAGGAAACAAAGGGTCCCCTTGTTGGAGGCCTCTAGAGGGGGTAATCATACCCTTAGGCTCACCATTCACCAGAATAGAATACGACACCGTGGTGATACACTTCATAATTAAAGCCACCCATGATTCCTGAAAACCCAATTTGAGGAGCATCCTTTCAAGAAACCTACTCCACCCTATCATAAACTTTGCTCATATCCAACTTCATAGCCATGAAACCCTTCTTTCCTTTGCAATGAGTCTTCATATGGTGCAAAGATTCAAAATTATTAAAATGTTATTAGTAATCAATCTATCAGCAATAAAAGTACTCTGAGTTTCTAAAATAATAGAGTCAAGTAAGGGCTTGAGATGATTAGCAATCACCTTACTAAAATTATTGACTTTAGGGATCAAAGTAATAAAGGTATGGTTAATAGATTTTAGAATGGAGCTCGAATTTAAGCTAGAGAGAACAGCATGAGTAACATCCATAACTACATTAGACCAGTAGGTTTGAAAAAATAAAGGAGGCATACCATCTGGTCCTGGGGCTTTGAGTGGAGCCATCTCCCTAATTGCTGCACCTACCTCCTTACTAGTATAAGGTTTATCAAGTTAAGCCCTTATCTCCTCAGTGACCATGGTTTGAACACCATCCAGAATACGATCCAAATCATGTGGATTGGAAGAAGTGTAAAGATTGGAGTAGAATTCAATTAGCAAGGCCGAAAAAACTTCTTCATCCTTTTGCCACACCCCCTGTTCATCACGAAAGCCCTTTATGAAATTGTTTCTCTTCCTTTGAGTTGCTAAACCATGAAAGAACCTAGTATTCCGATCACCACTTTTCAACCATTGAATGCGGGAACGTTGCTGCCACATCTGTTCTTCCTTGTCCAGTAAAACATTCAATTCCTTCTTCAGCTGAGCCACTTCTTCTAGAATTACTAAACATGTCCGAAACCTCCTTTGCCCTCCAAAACCGATCCTTTAGTTGCCTTATATTTTTCTACACAGTACTAAAGTGGTCACGACTCCAAGCTTTCAAACCCTTTTTGCACTTTCTTAGTTTCTGTGAAGCAACAAACATAAGTGTACCATCATGAGCACAATCCCATGCTTTAGTTATGGTCTTTCTACAACCCGAATCCGAAATCCACATTGCCTCAAAACGAAAAGGTTTTTGACGCCATTTTTTATGCTCACCATCCACATTTAGAGCCAGAAGAATTGGCTGTTGATCTGATGTAAAACAATGCAAGCATGTCACTCTCCCCGTAGGAAATTTTGTTGACCATTTGTAATTGACAACACCCCTATCCAAACGCTCCCATATCATCTCCCCCATTCGATGACCATGCCATGTATAATTCGGACCTGAATAACCTAAATTAGCAAAACCATAATTGTCCAACACATCCCGAAAATTTTGCATCAAATTATGAGCCCTAGGTACCCCTCCCCTCTTATCCTAAACCTCTAACAATTCATTGAAATCTCCAAAACAGCACCATGGAAGCTTCGGTTTTGAGCTTAACATTCTTAACATATTCCATCCCTCACTCCTTCGACTAGAATCAGGCTCTCCATAAAACCCAGTCAATCTCCATGCATTTTCTAAGCCACCATGGACAATAGAATGAATATGATAATTTGAAAAGCTATCCACCCACACATTAGCACCTGCTTTCCAAAGAAGTGCCAGACCCCCTCCCCTACCATCAGAAGGTACCATAAAACAACCATCAAAAGAAATATTATCTTGAACCCACACAATATGATCTTTATCTGCCCATGTTTCTAACAAAAACACAATCATGAGACTTTGAGCTTTTACGATATCAACAAGCTCTTGAATTGCATGGAGCCTCCCAAGCCCCCTACAATTTAATGCTAAGAGTTTCATGGCTATCAGTAAGGCTGATCATTAGCCTCTACCGTTACGTTATTAGAGCATGCAGCCCGTATCTTTTGTCAACTATTCTCCTCCTCTGTATCCTCTTCGAATTCCTTTCTCATCCGTTTAGCCACAACCGATTCCAAAGGATCATAAGATAAGCCCGGCTTCCTAGCTATCCTTGAGAATCTTGATATCTTAGAAGCTTTGTTGCTTGGTTCAGACTAAGAAAAAAAGTTCTTTAGAAAAAATGCTGACCCCACAACTCGAGACCCCACCCTACTTTGCGGAACAGCTAACTCACCCTCTGTATCCTCCCCCATGTCATCATACCATGTCAACTCACCATCAATCTCATCCAATTGGTCTTGAAAATCACATTTGGATAGCCTGTTGTGCACAGGCCAACCAAACCCTCTTCCTCATCAGTTCTGACCTTTGAAGTTGTCTCCTACACAACATGATCACCCATGGCAACTGGAAGCTGTTGTTTTTTGTCCCCCTCCCTACCTGCTTTAGGTTGCTGCTTAAACCATTCCCCTTAACCATTGCTTCTAGGACTCGGATTACACGCAAGTTCCCCATTGACCTCTTCCTCATAACCCGCGACACGGACAATTGTTTTCTTTGCAATATTCGGGGTAGCAACACATAACCATGATCCAAATTGTTGATCGCCTTCCCTCAAGGCTCCTTTCCTTCTCTGCCATAATGAGTAGTCCTTATCCTGGTAAGTTAGACAACCACACTAGTAGCATAAATTAGGGAATCACTCGTACTTAAAACTTTCTTTTCCATTACTCTTCCCGATCTTCCTCCCTCTGCTCAGTGGTTTTGTAATATCTATACTAACCCTTACACACACAAAATTACTCCCCTCGTACTTGTCACTTTTTTCCTCACTCTGAACCACCTCGCTTGCTGCTGATACAATTTCTCTTGCAACCCTCCTCTTCAGTCTGCCCAGAGAAAGGTCGTGAACCTGTAACCAATAACATGCTCTGTCAAAAACCAAACTCTTCACCTCTGTATGACTTCCGACTCGCTTCAATGCTACCAGATTTTTATTAAAGGATCATGGCTTACCCACCAAAACCTTGTCAATATCAGAATCCTCTGTAAAGACAAACAAGATTCAGTGGTCACCCATATCCCGAACCTCAAAGCCCTTCTTTGTGTGCCAAAGCAACTTGAAAGTTCTTGCAATAGCTTCCATGCTTAACACTCAACCCATGAAAAACCTCGCCGCCAACGGTTACTTTCCATCTAAACCACTATCAGTCACCAAGTATTTACTCTTTTCTGATTCCGACAACGAGAAGGATTCCCACATGGCAAACAAGTTCTCCATTCTAGCCTCACACGATAGGGATCATGCTTTCTGTACCCACGTTAGGGGAAAAAAAAAAGAAAAAAAAGAAAACTAAAGCCTCACTCGGAGAGCAAGCACCTCTTCTACTGGCATCTAGGGTTTCGCAAGAGCCTTAGGTCAAAGAAACTCTACTTATTTGTTTAAAATAATATATAAAAAAAATCCATTAAAAATATTCATTAATTTATTTCCCTCTATTTTTTCTCTCTACGTTTGAATCTCTCTTCTAGCCTTCTTCCTCTTCGTATCCCTCCCCCCCTCTCTCATCCTTTCTCATACTCAAATCCCAGAAAAGAAAAAGAAAAAAGAAAAAAAAGAAAAAAAAACACCGCCACCTCCAATCTATATCCACCTTGCAAGAATAAAAAATAAAAGGCAAAAAACCACCATTGGCCCTGTGGCCTTCTTTCTTTCTATTCCAAATCTGTAACTCATCGTTGTCCTCCTCTTCCTCTCTCTCTCTCTCTCTCTCTCTCTCTCTCTCTCTCTCTCTCTCTCTCTCTAACTTTGCTTCTACTTTTCCTTCCTATCTTTTGTTTTCAAGTTGTCTGTGCTCTCTTTAGTTGGTTGTTCTTAGTTGTTTTGGTGATTGAGTTCAATTTGTGATGTGAAAAAGCTTGACAATTTGCTTGGGTTTGAAATTTGGGGCATTTGGGTTGTAGATCTATCATCTAAGGATTTGATTTTTTATTTTAGATCATTTGAGGGTGTGGTGGTTTTGGGAAAATCGAGTTATTCATTGGAACTCGAGTTTTAAAAACTTGATTTTCAAACAGGGGCATTTTGCTAAAAAGTTTGCACGAAAGGAGTATTTTGCCATTTTGGCCGTGTGTGAAGGCCAAAAAATTATGGTATAATAGAAATCCAACTCAATTAAAATCTTTAGTTGTTTCACCAAAAAAAAAAAAAAAAAAAAAATTCAAGTGTCTTGAAATCAATTTCCCATAATGACTTAGGATTTCAATTTTTGTAAGTCGGTCTCTCATAGGACCTACACAATAGATTGTCAACATTAACCATCCAATCTCTTATGAGATTTCAGCTTTCTTTCACCATGTATTACTTTACTAAAGGAAAATTAAAACTTTTAAAAAAAAATATTTTGTAAAAAATTGTATACATGAAATATGATATTCGATTCTCAATATAAAAGTAATCTTGGTTTAATTAGAATTAATACATCAAGTTATGTATTGAATTTGTCATTTTTTGTATTGGCAAATTGAGATTGTTTGGTAATTATATTATTAAGTGAAGTCATAATGATGCCTATGATAATTTAGAATATTGATAATACTTTCTTTTTCCTTTTTTTGGTTTTTGCAAAGATTTTTTTTAAATGGATAAAATCCTAATTAAAATAAATCATATCGCAAGGAGATTATATAAATCAATAAGTAGATGTTACCAAAATCTAAATATAACAACTTAATTAGTAATTTTGCATCTTAAAAAACAAGAAAAATGATTTAAATAAAAAATATAACATAAAAACTATTTAAGTCAACCCTAGCTCTTGGAAAGTGTAGACACCCCATTTTGTTTTAATCTATACTCGAACCTCCCAATTTCAATGATGAGACAATCTTTCGCTACCAAAATTATCAGCATCGTGTGTGGAACCCAATGAGGATACAAACCCAAAAAGTGGCCATATATAGTCTAAGTCCAAGCCCAAATATGAACCAAAAACCAAGTTCAAAGCCTAAAAGCCCATTTTTGACCTATTTTGGCCGAGGCTTACAAAAGGTGTGTATGCCTGGCACATGATATGTATGTGCCCAATCTGTGGTGTATGCACATTCTAGATAGGAATCCTAAGATCACTCAATTTTCATTCTGGTGACATTCTAGACCCTCATTTCCCCTATAAATACCCCCACTTTCATCATTTAAACGTTTAGAAACTTTTACCCTACAAAAACTCTATTGAAATTCCTCAGAATATCCAAACCAAGAGTATTAAGCTAGAAGATCAAGAAAGGGTAAGGACTAGATTGATTTTCAACCATCCTTGGTTAGAAAATAATATCTTGCTCACTAGTGTTCAAACTTCTGATTGGTTTAAGCTTGCAAGCACACTTTTTAAGGTTATTTTAGTCAACCCTAACCAAATCATTCGACTTATCCTTCTACACACACAACTACAATAGTTGATTTCAACTGAGGGGCTAGTCAAAATAACATCACTGTAAGTGTTATAAGGAGGAGATCTAGATCTTTCCCATGATCCACACTCTCCTCCTTTATTCTTGTTCTCTATGTGTTTTTTATGTTGTTTTTAATGTTTGGGCAAATTACAACTTACCCACTTGTGGTTTGACAGAAATTTAAGTTGCTTACCTGCAATTTGAATTTTGACACTTTACCCACCTAAGGTTTGACTGAAATTTAAGTTGCCTACCTGCGGTTTGAAATCCCATGACGTAAGTATTCCGCTTGATTCTTTTTGATCTTGTAATTTTTTTTTTTTTTTGTGTGTTTTTGAAAGAGAGAGACATAAAAGTGGAGCAAAATTACATATTTAGCCATGTTTTTAACAAAGATAGGTTAAAGAACTCTAAATGAGCTAACTTCAGGTGGGTAAAATGTCAAAATTCAAATTACGGGTAGGCAACTTAAATTTCGGCCAAGCCATATGTGGGTAAGTTGTAATTTGCCCTTAATGTTTTAATGTTTCATTTTGTGCATACTAACATGTTCTTTTTTTGATGTTTGCCTTATTTCTTCTTGATAGGTCACAAACTAAATGACCCCATATGATAGAAATTAATTAATTAATTAGCTAAGTTATAAATTAATCAATTTATCATGCAAATGCGTGGTAGCACAAACAAATCACCAATGAACTAAATATACAGCGGAAAATAAATAACACGGTGATTTGTTTACGAATGGGGAAAACCTAACGACAAAAACCCTACCGAGTGATTTTCAGGTCACCACTCCCGAAACTCTACTATTATCACAACAAGTGGTTACATGTAAAGGAATCCCAGTACTTTACCAACCTACAGTTGAACCCTTATCCCAATACCCAATTGGACTTGTTCTGTAATGACAGTTCCCCTTTCAGATGCACGACTTCCAGTACGTGACTAACCAATTGCGCAAATCCTAGTACGCGACTTCAATCACCAATTAAGAAGGTTGTTGGTTGCAAAGTTCTTCAGTTCGTCCAAACGATAAAGATCAAGAAGATGCTTGGTTACAAAACCCTACAGTGCACATACACAGCAACTTCTTCAAGAGAAAGAGATGAACTAGGGCAAGAACTTCGTCTCCGGTCACAATTTGCTTGAACAGAGTTTGCTCAAAATTTGTGTAACTTGTGAACACTTTGATGGCCCTTAAACTAATCGTTTTATAGGTCTAAGATTAGGAGAAAAGAAAGCCCAGAGACACATTCACGGATCCCAAGAAAATCATATTGAAATTCTAAAAATCTTAAACCTCGATAGATAGCAAATGTTGAGTAGCTGTCAAGAAGGTGTTGAGAACATCGAATGAAGAACAGCTTCCTTACGCTCCATAGATGCAGCTGTCGAGCTTTAATGATTTTGCACTCTGAACTTGTTTTCTTGAACAGACTTGAAAGTTTCAATACTTGATCTTGAAACAAGGTTTCTTGAAGTATTTAAAACATTTTAAATCTACCCAAATACAAGTAAAGTGTATTTTGTCAAAAGATAAGCCAATTACATAAAATCATGACATATGTTCTTAACAAGTGAAATACATATGTCCTAACAATCTCCCCCTTTGGCAATCTGTGACAAAACTACAACAAACAAATGAACATATGAGAGAAGTCATAAATCTCTCAACTCATATTCACTTGTTAAATACAATAAAATCTATCCTAACACAAACTCTTGAAAATTTTTGCAAGAAGAGAGTTTATAGAAAGTAGACTTTGACAACCTGTATTTCTGAAACACTTTAAACAAAACACATCAAGGCATTTTTGTGTGAAATAGAAATAATAGATTGCATCAAGTATAAGAAAATGTGTATAAAGAGAGAAAAGAAATAACACATGAAGGGGTAGGTGAAAGAAAAACATACATCAATATAAAGAAAGAGATAAGTACAATGTATGTCTATAAATGGTCACAAGACCTCATGTACAAGAGTAATGTATCTAAAAAGAAAGAAAAGAAAAGATACATACTATCCTCACTACATCCCTCAAAATGTATCAACACTCCCCTTAACAAAATGATCCTATACTAACTTTCCCCCTAAGATGGACTACTCTCATACCAAAACTACTCCCCCTTTTTGTCAAGAATGACAAAGGGTAAGAGTGTTAAGTAGACATCTCATTGGTAGAGCTAGCATCTCCATCAGCATCATCTGAAGCATCATCGTCATCACCATCATCATCATCCTTATCCTCAGAAGCAGAAGCCACGGGAGAAGGTGGTGAAGGAGTAGCCTTAGGAGCAAAGCCACTCATAGACGCCTGTCATCGTGCAATACGACCGACACCAACATTCACCTGATACAACTCCGTAGAGAGTGTATCGAGGCGAGCATCCATACGCTGCAGCTGCTCCATGATATCTCCTAGAGACACATCGCTCGAAGAAGAAGGAGGAGCCGATGTGGATGGAGCCGAATAGGATGGAGCGGAACGGGAGGAAGGAGCTGCTGAATCCAACTACTGCGACCAAAGTTGGGCCTCGCTATGTTTAACGATAGCATAATCTATGGTACACGTGACGGTAAAGTGGTCGGAAGAGGGAAAAGGAACGGAAAAATGGCATAGAATCCTCGTGATAGCATAAGGAAAGATGAGTTTATCACGGGACGCCGAATCTAGATGAACATCTATAATAGACAGAATGAAATGAGAAGGAAATTCTATGGTAAGATACTCAAGAAGAGACAACAAAAATCAAGCACGAGGCTCTGTGATGGAGTTATAGTGAGAGAGGGGATGCAAAACAAAAGTCATCACCATGTTCATGAATCTAAGACCTTTAGCAAAAGGTTGACATGGTGTAAAAAGACGCTCACCCTAAGCTGTAGGGCGCTCACAGAAAGCAAACATAAGCTCATCCCTGGACATAGTCTTCAGACGCTCATAACTAGGATAGCCAGGAAACTCTATCCTAGGGACCCAAAGCACATCTGCAACCAACTGCAGTGTGATAGGAGTGCGCGTACCCCGAACGCGAGTGAAGAAAAGAGGTACTGATCAATCAATCTCGTGCATGTTGGAGTAGAACTCCTAGATAAGCATGAGAGGATAGGTGACCGGGACGTCACACAGTGACTCCCATCCCCTACTGTGAATGACAGAGGGAAGGTCGGTGTCTGTAAAATCTGTCAAGATGATTTGGCATTCCGAATGAATGCCTCATCTAGAAAAGTTCTCCAAAAATTCCTTAAAGGCATCATCATCACGGAACCGGATATGAGATAGGGTAGGATTAGACGAAGAAGAAGCATCGGAACGAAGAGGGTTCTAGGCTGGAGTGGATTTATGTTTAGGTGCCATAAACACGACTAACGTAAACTGACAGAGAGGGAGACAAAGAATGACAATCAGAAAAGTCCCAAACATTTTCAAATATATCAAATATATTGAAAAGAAGTACGCATGCATGGGAAATGCATGAACATGTGACCTGCAAAGGACATTGCATCATGGGCTCAGCCCAATCCAAACCTATCAGCACATAAACATATAGTACACATCTAAATGCATAGCAATACCATTATAATGCTAATGTGATGCAATGTATGAGGTTTTAAACACATTTAAATGAAAACCCAAACCAAAATTTCAATGAAATCTCATCAATTTTGAAAAACCCCAAAAATTTTCAAAAATCCCATATTCTAGGTTTCAAAACATGAAATGCATGAATGAAAAAGGATTAGAAGCTTACCAAGTGAAGGAAAACTTGAAAAACCTTGTAAAATCCTTGAGAACCAAGGTAGGAGTGAGATTAGAGTGTTTTTAGGAGAGAAACAGAGAAGTATCGAGAGAGAGATCGATGGAAATGAGAACCGGATCACACAGAGGCCTTATATAGGAAAGCCAGTAAATCTTGACAGATGCAGGTATCGAGAGGTATCGAGGAGGTGTCGAGGAGGTGTCAAGGAAATGCTCGTAGATGGCTAAGGTGTCAAGGAGGTATTGACGATCAACACACCAGAATTAAGAACAGAAGCTCGATCAATCCACCAGGTATCGAGAAGCTATCGATCATACAAACCCAATCTCGATAGATCCACTAGGTATCGAGGTGCAGGCGAGATTGTGATAAGAAAAAGCTTAAGGAAACTCAACAGATATCCAGCTATCGAGGAGGTATCAAGGAGGTGTCGAGCCAGCTTTTAAAAACAGTTTTTCGAGATGTGAAAAACACAGTCATGAATGCAATCCAACATGCAACTTAACCAACGATCCAATCAACATATTAAGCTCTAAAAAACATCTCTTAAATGAAAATTTAATCACGTGGATCTTCAAAAACACACACACACTAAACAAGTTTAACCAATTTTATATTTCAAAAACAAGTCTAGACAATTTAGTGAGCATACATTAATACATGTAAAACCTCGTGATGGCCAAATCACATTGTACCTGCATATGTATCAAGAATAGCAAAGAATATTGCGTGTTGTGTGTGAAAAATATCGCAAGATTGCATAAGTGCATACATGTTATGACGATTTGAGATATGAGAAAATCACTTTAACTCACACATACTCATAACTACTTGATGGGGACTATCACCTTTGAGGTACATCCTATAACTCCCACATCTCCTAGAATACACGCTTATAATCATGTTTAAAGCATTTTTGATCTTTTTACTTTTGATTCTTTGCATATTTTTCTTTTAAGCATATCATGCATGGGCATATTAGAGAAAGAAAAGAAATATCCAATGATATTTGACAATTTAATTTTGCTATGCCTAAGCACACAAATATCATTGACACTGCACTTTTACTATGCTGAAGCATACAGGCGTCAAAATATGATTGGCGAGCAACAGTTGTGAGATGGTTATTTATGCCTTTCTCTCAGGATTTTTTAGTCCTTCTCGTCAAAAAGAGTGACATGCGTGTTAAGTTTAAGAGACAACTTAATCGTACTTATCACAAACACGAGCCACAAAACTCACTTGCTTAGTTGCGCATAGAGATGCTCATCTAAGCTATAAATGATACAAAATTTAGAAGATTTTGTTTTAATGGCCATCCAAGGTACACAAGTACCAATGTACACATAACACATACTATTTTTGTATTTTCTGATTTTTCAATTTTTTCTTTACTTAAAAAAAAAAAAGGCAAAAACTGAAAAAATAACTAAACAAAAACATGTTAAACAACCAAAGCATAAAAACTAGACTGACTCAAAATATAAAAGCAAAACATGAAAGCGAAACACATAAGTAATGCACACACAAAGACCAGAAGAGATAGAGAAAAGTGACTCAATCACTTAGAGCCCTTTTCATTCCACACCTTGGAAGAGCCTTTTCGTCTAGCAAACCCTTGAACTGGCGGTAAAGGGGAAGAATTAAAACCGTGCAAGTTTGAAAGGAACATGAGGGCTTTGAGAAGATCTCCAAGGGGAGCAAGAGAGGATTGAAGCTGATTCTGGTTACCAGATGCCATCATGCCGTTACTCTGTTGAGTGGCAAGCCACTTGTAGCAATTTGGTCGAGTATGACCGGTAGCTCCACAATGATGACAGAGATGCTGCTTCTTTTGTTTAGGCTTTTGAGAGTTAGCCTTCTTAACTCTAGGTTTTTTAACAACTTTCTTCTCAAACTTAGGGGGTGTTCCTAAGATAGATTTACCTTTATCTATGTTCTCACTAGCTATTCAGTTTTAATCTCATTGTTCTCAGTATTAACATTATTAGCAGGAGGAACAAAAACAGTAGTACTAGAAGAAGCAGTATTAGAGGAAGAAAGTCCATACCCTAAACCTATTCGATCTGAAGCAGATTTCTGAATGCTTAGCATCTCATCCAACTTTGCGCTTGAAGTCCTCTCCAATTTAGCTCTGACTTGAAATAGCTCCGCTTCAAGCTTCTTGGTCTTCTCAGCCAAGAAATTGTTCTCAAATCTCAGTGTTCCAATAGTCTGATTAGCCTCATCAAACTTTATGGAAAGCTCCTTACGGTCAAGTTCTACATCACTAAGTGTCTTGGTGGTTAGCCTATATAATTTCTCATGCTTCTCAAAAAGCTTATATAGCTTCTCATAGGCTGTATGGATGTCATCTTGATTATCCATTTTCTCAAATTTAGATTCCACCCGTTCCTCTTCTTCAACCACATCTTCAACAATCCCATTAGTAGGATTGACTATGGCCATGAAGGCATTTAAAATTTTGTCATCCTCATTGTCAGAATCATCCTCAAGCTTAGTGTCGCTCAAGGTAACAGCAAGTGCCTTGCTCTTCCCAATGCTCTTGAGGTATGTAGGACACTCATACTTCATGTGACCGATACCTTGACACCCAAAGCACTTAGGTCTTGAGGGAACAGTGTACTGAACACCTTCCTTAGCATCCTTCTTCCCTTTGTCTTGCCCTTTAAACTGAGAAGAACTGGATTGCCTATGATCCTTGTCAAAACCCTTTCCATTGGCGTTCTTCATAAACTTCTTGAACTGCCCGATAATGTAGGACTTCATCTTGGAATCTTCATCATTAGAAGATTCATCTGTTTCACTGCTCTAGGACTTCAGTGCCATACTCTTGCTTTTACCCGACTTGCCTATTCTTGTCAACCCTAGCTCGTAGGTTTACAAGTTTCCAACCAGCTCAATCAGAGGAACCTTGTCAATATCCTTTGATTCCTCTATTGCCGTAATCTTGGTATGAAATCTCTCGGGCAGAGATCTAAGCATTTTCCTCACAATCTTGGGTTCAGGAATGTTTTCCCCAAGATTGAAGGTTGAATTCATTATGTCATTTAGCTTGACATAGAACTCATCGAAAGACTCATCCTCTTCCATCTTTATCTCTTCAAAGCTTGTAGTGAGCCTCTGAAGTTTTGAGTCCTTGATAGCCTTAGTACCCTCATAAGTTGTTTAGAGAATGGTCCAAGCCTCCTTCGCAGTTTCAGTGGAGGATATCTTCTTTAACTCCTCATTGGTGACAACACTGAGCAATGCATTCAAAGCTTTGCTGTTGAAGTTTGCCGCCTTGATCTTGGCATCATCCCAGTCGGTTGGCGCTTCTGTAGGCTTAGTCCAGCCTATCTCCACACCTTGCCACACTTTCTCATCTAAATACTGCAAGAAAGCTCTCATGTGTACTTTCCAGTATGCATAGTTAGTGCCATCAAATAAAGGAGGTATGATTAATGACTGTCCTCTATCCATGACAAACAGGGGTCAATGGATCAACACAGCAAATATTAAACCCTAATCAGAGTGTGCCCGCTCTGATACCACTTAATAGGCCACAAACTGAATGACCCCTTGTGATAGAAATTAATTAATTAATTAGCCAAGTTATTAATTAATCAATTTATCATGCAAACACGTGGTAGCACAAACAAATCACCAATAAACTAAATATGCAGTGGAAAATAAATAATACGGTGATTTGTTTACGAATGGGGAAAACCTAACGGGAAAAACCCCACCGGGTGATTTTCAGGTCACCACTCCCAAAACTCCACTATTATCACAACAAGTGGTTACAAGTAAAGGAATCCCAGTACCTTACCAACCTACAGTTGAACCCTTACCCCAATACCCAATTGGACTTGTTTTGTAGTGACAGTTCCCCTTTCAGATGCATGACTCCCAGTATGTGACTAACCAATTGCGCGGATCCCAGTACGCGACTTCAATCACCAACTAAGAAGGTTGTTGGTTGCAAAGTTCTTCAGTTCATCCAAACGATGAAGAACAAGAAGATGCTTGGTCACAAAACCCTACGGTGCACATACACAGCAACTTCTTCAAGAGAAAGAGATGAATTAGGGCAAGAACTTTGTCTCCGGTCACAATTTACTTGAACAGAGTTTGCTCAAAACTTGTGCAACTTGTGAACACTTTGACGGCCCTTAAATTGATCCTTTTATATGTCTAGGGTTAAGAGAAAGAAAAGTCCAAAGACACATTCACGGATCCCAAGAAAATCTGATTGAAATTCTAAAAATCTTAAACTTTGACAGATAGCAGGTGTCGAGCAGCTGTCAAGAAGGTGTCGAGAACACCGAATGAAGAACAACTTCCTTAAGCTCGACAGATGTAGCTGTTGAGCTTTAATGATTTTGCACTCTGAACTTGTTTTCTTGAACAGACTTGAAAGCTTTAATACTTGATCTTGAAACAAGGTTTCTTGAAGTATTTAAAACATCCTAAATCTACCCAAATACAAGTAAAGTACGTTTTGTCAAAGGATAAGCCACTTACATAAAATCATGATATATGTTTTTAACAAGTGAAACATATATGTCCTAACACTTCTATTTTTGCTGAAAATATGTTGGAACCTTAATTTGCCTCAGGGTGTGTACGCATTTGGTATGATGTGTAATCCATGCTTGCACATACACATTCTTTGAAAGGTTAGGGTTCATCTTTTGGTATTTTTTTGGAAATCTGGCTTGAAGCCTAGATGCGTATGCCTGTTGAAGGACACATACACAATCCTTTTGTCGTGTATGCCAATTTGGGTAGAAACCATATTTCATTCTTTCTTTAGTTTTATTTACTTTATATGCCAAGTTTTATAATCTTACCTTTTTTTGGTGTACACCAATTTGGGCAGAAACCAGATTTCATTCATTTTTTAGTTTTATTTACTTTATATGCCAAGTTTTATAATCTTACCTTTTTATTTTTGCTTTGATTGTGTATATTTTGTAATGCTTGTTTTCCTTTCATAACATGTAATAAATTCAAGATATTTTAAAATACTTTCTTTCCTTCCCATTTTCATACGAAACCGTAATTCACTCTCTCTCTTTCTCTTCTCTCAGCCACTCTTTAATTCTGACTTTAATATAATAAACCAACTAAAAGTCAGAAAAGGAAACCTTTTAATTCTTAAAATACAAATACTTTCTAAAACTTAAAGTCCATGGTTAATTGATATCCAACCCCTTTTGGAAACTGGTTGACTATTCAAACATAAGGAAAGTATTTCAATGAGCTTTAATGTGATTAGGATAATTGATTTGAACTTAAATGCTAAATGAAAGTCAAATTAAACTTCTCTTAATTAATCAAATATTTCTTAAGCCTTAAAGAATGAAATACCTTTAATGGTGAATCAAGAAAATCTAAGTTTAATAAAGGGAAGACATCTAGAAATCAATGAAGACTTCACTTCAATTAAGAGTCCCCTTTCATAAGACTTAATCATCCTTGGAGCAAAACTTGTAATTTTGTTGGTATCCACATGCTTGTGCCCATGCACACGCATGATTGGATATACACATACATACACTTGGATGTTATTGCTTTGATCCTTATCATGTCTACATGTTGATGATGTTGCTTTGATCCTTACCATGTCTACATGTTGATGCTGTTGCTTTGACCTTTATCATGCCTATATGTCAATGATTGATGGCATGAGTTGCTTAATCCTCTACATGTCTATACTTCCATGATCATGTGGTATCTGCTTTCCTTTGCTTGCTTCACATAACACTTAGACTTACGCCTAGGTATTAGATACAAGTGCACACCTTTTGAGCCTTTAGGATAAGCTTATTTTCTATCTAGTTGAGCATTGATATATGAAGGCCAGATACGGTTGGGTTGGGTTGGCTTGGGGTGCCTAATCTATTCTTATCCTATACCCTAACTAAGGACCTAGTCTAGTTGAAAGACTTTCATGGAGTCATATTTTGGTTCCTGGACCTATAACCTAGTGGTGACTCCATCGTCTATTTTTTAAAGAGGCTCTGCATACTCCTAGACTTGCATTGGCTTTGAGTCTAAAACCGCTTTTTAAGGAGATTGAGTTTCACACATCCCACCTTTGCGAGAAGGAACTGACTTGTCAATGTGTCATAAAGGGTGTATGAATCAAGGAACTTACAAAAAGAATTTAGTCTTTCACGACCGAAGCATGCACATCAATATGAGGTACTATAATTTTTATTCAAGAATGAATTACTAGAAAGCAAGTTCATCATGTTGTGTTGCATATATACTCACCAAACCATTTAAGTATGACACATTCTACAAGTTGCGTGCATTACATGGAGTGAACAAGAAAACAAATGTAATGGGGATGTTAAAATTTAAATTTTCTTTTAAATAAGTGTGAGTTTTGTAAATTAAATAACATTGTAATGAGTGCATGTGGGTGTTTCTTGAAGTTACGTGTGAGATTTATGAATATTATTCACAAGTCCACACATATAATTATTTTGTAAAGAAATATAATATATAATTTATTTTCTAAAATATTTGTAAAATCATATATAAGGATTAGTCATCTGTAACAAAGTTTTATAAGAGAATTTCATATTAGATGTATTAAACTATTAATTAAGAAGTTTTTTTAATTTTTAATTTTCATATAACACTTTACCAATCCAGTTGGATCTCCCCCCCCCCCCCCCCCAAAATAAACGATTTTATATTGCTTTTTTTTTTTTAAGTAATGAAATTTTGTTTTCTTTATAAATAAAAAATTATATATATATATATATATATTAACTTTCTTTTTATATTAAAATCTTCATCTACTCATTATAAGTCAATTTGCTAGTGATAGAATATAATGGGGATTAATTTTTTCCAATCATGATTGATAGAAAGCAAAGAGAAAAATGGAGTTTTTCCACCATTCAAAAAACTTAAACTTGTAGCATTCTATTTTAATGTTATCTTTAATCCCAAACTAGTCTATATCTTTTGAAGTATACAAAATATGATCATGATCTCTCTTCTTGAATACATAGCTTATCTCAATACAATTATAAATATGTACCGAATCAAATCAAAC
This sequence comes from Quercus tomentella, assembly GCA_028535165.1. Lineage (NCBI taxonomy): Eukaryota > Viridiplantae > Streptophyta > Magnoliopsida > Fagales > Fagaceae > Quercus > Quercus tomentella. The sequence goes on from JAPQVY010000068.1 coordinate 81,692,445, forward strand.
ACATATGAAGATGCTTTGTAAACAGACAAAATCTCATATCAATTGTCACTTAATAATGATTAATTGGACCAATTAGGAACACATTTTGCTATTGGTAATCTAATGAGATTATTTTCTCTGTAGAAACTGCAAATTTGTCTACCAAAAAAAATTATCAAATAAAAAGTTATTAGTAAAATCTCATAATTAAGTTTCTATATACATCATTATAGAATAACAATAATGATGATGATGAAAATACAATTACAAAGCTAAAATATGTCACTTATCCGATTATTTTCATTTGACTAATCTTTACTTTTGTCTGAATAAGTGGCATTATAGAGTACTTCTAATACAATTATTAAAAGCACTTTCTCTATAAAAAAACCAAATTTGTCCACCAAAAAGGATTAAAAAAAAAAACTTTTTAAAGTCTCATAGTTTAGCATTTAAATGGATCACTAAAAAAATCAAATTATAACTAGCAAAATAACTAATTATTAATCCAAATCAAATCAAACCATTGTGATAATGAAAAATAACTTGTGATTGAGAATTGGAATGCCAAAATACTTAAATATGCATAAAAGTCGATACAAATTTGCCAAAAAAGAGAAACAAATGTGATGTGAAAATTAAATCAACAATAATAAAAAGAACCATTAGTTAAAAAAAGTAGTTGAAACAACAACAAAATCCACCAAAAGATAAACAAAATTGGAGAGAGAAGAGAGTATTGATTTTTATTTATTTTTTTATTTAATTTTTTATGTCATGGACAACTTGGAAGGAGTAGGGAGAGAGGTGAAAATGAAGTATTAAAAATTTATATGAAAATTAAGATAAAAGAGGAATGGTGGAAGTAGATGAAAGGTTGAACAAAGTGAAACAGTAGAATTTAAGAAGATATAAAGGAGAAAATTTAAAAATCTATAAAGAGAATCAATTGAAAATTTTAAGAAGACAATGATTGGAGGAGATGAAAGATTGAACTAAGAAAATAATGATTAAAGAAGATGAAAGGGTGAAAAAAGTAAAATTTGAAAAAAAAAAAAAGAAATGAAAAAAGAAACAATGCTAATGATGTGTCTCAAAAGGAGCTTTTGTAAAATTTATTGCAAAACTTCATTACTATATATAGTATAGACATGTATAAACATTGTTTTTGGTTTTTGATTCTTCATTGATTTCATTATTTAATTATGCAAAGTTAAAACCGTTCAAGATAAATGTGTAAACTCAATTTATTTATATATTTAATATTGTCGAAAAAATTAGGAATAAAAAATAAATAAGAAAAAGAATGATTATGTGACCAATGATAGGGTAGATGAGATGGCATAATAGGAACTTAATAATAATAAATGTTATCCTTCAGCATATATATATATATATATATATATATATATATATATATATATAATATAATATAATATAATATAATATAAAAGAGTATAGAAAATAAATGTCTTGGAAGTTTGAGGTTGGATGGCTAGTATATATGGATGTGTCCGTCAATTTCAAAGAAAGAGTAAAACAAAAGAAATACAAGTATTAAAGATTTATCTTATTCTTTCCTCTCCATGCTCAATTCCTTTGTGTACTTTGTCAATATGAGTCACTTTTTTTGAGTAGTGTGAGTGTTTCTAAGAGCAAGTGTTGAAAGGTGGACCAATTTCCAACAAAACTAACAAAATTTAAAACGTTAGTTATACTTAGACCTATGCATTACTCTAGCATTCGTTTTTGTAGATTTTGATTTCTGTTTTGCAAGTCTCTTTCCATTGGAAAAAGTTTTTCTACAAACTAGTTAGGAGAAAAATTCTTTAAACTCCGCCGATATCTTTTTATTATATGTGAATTTTGAAAATCTAATTGTTAGATTGCATGTTCTTATTATATCCTCTATGCTTACAAAATTTTAAAAAAGTAAAAAATTAATAGCTACGTCATTAATTAAATACTTAAATTTTAAGTTTTTGTGATCTAAAATTATACATAAAAAAATAAGTTCATTGATCGAATAGTAAATAACATCCGATTTGAATGAAATTTCACATGTGAGTGATAAACATAAAAAAACATGTAATCCAATAGTTATATTTTCAAAATTCATATACAATAAAAAGATATAAGAGGAGTTTGAAGGGTTTGTTTGAAGAGAAACATTGTCCACAAGTTCGAAGAGTCTCTATGCTCCAAGAGTCTTATGACTTAGTGATATTGGCCATTTCTTTCAACAAAAAAAAAAAAAACTGAACTTAAATTCCCTCTACTTGTCAAAATAAAAGAAAATAAAAAAAAATGATCATCAAAAAAATAAAATAAAGAAACACTCCTCTCTTAGCCGTACCAGAGAGAGAATAGCAAAAACAACTACAAAAGAAAGGGAAACACAAACATGTTGAGGACAATAAGGTTGATCATAAATGCAACTTGTTTTTGCAAGAAGCACGGATGCGCTCTATTTATAACAAATAGCATATGCTTTTGACGGGTAAATGACAGTTGATGTTTGGAATTACTAGAGATAACAGGGAACTTTTGGCTCAATCTTTGTCTGGCATTGGAGCCGCAGCTAAAACACAAGCAGCAGTCCGCGCAATCAGTTCGTCTAAGACTTTTGCCTCTGCATGCGCATATTACTCCTACACTCAAAAGCATGTAAAATGCTTAAAACCGTATGGATGGAATGTGCAATTATACTTCCAAAATTATATCAACTGTGAAATGCCAAAAAACAAAAGAAGAACAAGAGCGATAAGACTCACCGGTAAAGCAGCAAATGGCAACGTGATCTTTTTGACAAATGAATTAACCAGGACTGTTTCAGCGTTTACAACAAATTCATCTGGCATATTAATCAAAACTACGTCTTTCAAGGTCAACGGTAAGTTCCATGGTTGTTTCAATCTGGGGCAGAGTCTGATCTCTAACTCTCTAAGGAGAGGCATGGTTCCTTTCATCAGAGTCCAGTTCTCTAAACTCTCCAACATCCACAGTTTCAAGACACGAAGTTGAGGAAATTCCCCAGCACGACATGTCATATCTTTTCCTAAGTAGGAATTACGAAAAAGCCTGAGACAGTTTAGGTGACGTAGCTTACCTAGGATTGGCATTGGATCCTCCCCCAACTTTGATGCTGACAAAGTGAGAACTTTGAGGTTTGGGGGATATGGACTCTCAATAGATCTTGGTAAATGTCCCACCAAATACAACTCCAATAGCTCGTAATGCGTTATCAAGGAACCCAATTCAAGAGTTGCAGGTCGATCAAATTCATTAATTGATCTCAACTTTAGGGACCGAAGAGCCTTCAATTCTGAAATCCAGGAAGCTATTCCCTCTACCGACTTTGAATAAAATGTCAATTTCAATTTCCTCAGGCGACGTAATGAGTACAAGTAACTCTTCACAACATTCTCATTGCCTATAAACAGCCCTGACAAGGTCTGAAGAATTTCAGACCCAATATATGTCTTTTTAAAGGACATATCAAAATTATTCTCGTTCAGGTAGAGATGTTGAAGGTTCTTTGCCTTCCAAATAGAACTTGGCAAAGTGGTCATGTTAGTGTGCTTCACATCTAAAGTCTCCAGGAATGGCAAATTACCAACCGACCTTGGAAGTGAATATAAGAAAGTCCGTCTCAAGCCTAGGTGCTTCAGGTGTAATAATTTTCCTAGTGTCTCAGACAGCATGGCAGGTTTGTACATGTTTTCAAGGTCAAGCACCACAAGCAATCCGAAGCCTCCCGGGGTGACAAGAGCGTCAAGAAACTTACTAAATGATTCTAGCGTCCTGCTGTTAAAAGATACATAAGAACGTAGATGTTGCATGTGACCATAGAATTGAGGATCGATCCCAGCTGTATAATCTGTTACTCGCCGAGTATTAGACATAGGCAAATTTATGTCGTTGCTGACATGAGAATATCCTAAAGCCATTGCTGTTGGAGAAAACACATCCCATATAGTAGTTGGCATACGACATGTTTTTGGGCTTCCATCTAATCTCACTTTTGTCACTTCAATCAGGTTTCTTCTTATTAGCAGTTTCAAGCATTCCTCTGCAAGATACATATTCTTCTCAGCGGGCAAGGTAATAAACAATCCCTCTGCAACCCAAAGATGAAATAACCTTCTTACCGGGATCTCAAACGCTCTGGGGAAGAGCCCAAAAAAAAGAAAACAAACTTTCATCTGAGAAGAAAGGTCATGATAACACAAATTAAAGATATCTTTTTGAATTTTAAGCTCAATGACACTGGGCCGTTTCGTAGTTGACAATAGTCCTTCCATTAAGAGAATTGCCAGACGTGAACCACCACATTTTCTCGGTATATTCTCTTTGAGATCGGTTGCCTCTTCTTCTGCAATTCGTGCCTTCTTAGAGAACAAAATCGCCTCATCCGTCATTCTTCGTAATCTGATTAAATGGTAGAAACAAGGTTTGACTTCAAGGAAGGCGAGTTTTCTATCTTGCGTGGAAACGGTGAGTATTAACCAAATCCCTGTACTTGAGAGTCCACACGCATCGGAAACTTTGAAAAAAATTTCGAGTGTCCCGACATCTACAACTATCAGACAACGATTCTTACTAGAGAAATCTAGTAGCTTCAATTTCAGCTCATAATGAGATAAATTTACATACAAGAACTCCCAGTCACATGTAAGCTGTGTCAAGATGTTTATTAAAATTTCTCTAGATTCAAAATTCGCAGAGAAACTGAACCAAGCACGGCCATGGAAATGATGCTTAATATCTGTTGCGTTATAAATTGTTCTGGTGAGAAATGTCTCGTCAGAGCCTGCCTCGCAAATTACTGCAATGGTATTAGGCATCTCTCCGTTGCATAGTAGCTTTACTACTTCATCTACTTTATTAAATTTCTTGTTTGTATTGGATGAAGAGGAGAACTGGTGGTACCTGTTGTTGGTCCCAGATTTTCAAGTTCCGTGAAGACTTTTTGGGCAGAAGTAGTAAACAAGTTCAACTTTTCGCTTATTAGACCAATTCGATCCTGCTGAGGTCTCAAGCAAATGAGAGGAGACATGATCTTAAGAAAAAAATTCCTTCGCTGTAGCTCTATTTCCCCAGTAAAGTTGTCGATGCTGTCCTCTAAATCTTGTAGCACTTTCAGAAACTCTTTCCAGGAAATATTATTGATATCTAAGTCATTCGGGATTTTCTCGGCGTCTCTTTGCCTTGTGCTTATCATTTCTAGTTGATCTATAGCCTCTCTGACTGGCACTTTTGATTCATAGTTGATCAGATTCCCTAATTTATGTATCAGAAGCGGAGCTGTGGCGCAGACAATTGTGGATTCTTCGTATCCATCCATTACTCTTCTTAATTTTTACTTCGCCTCTCAAGCAAAGGTCCAGAAATTAGAGTAATTAAGGGATTTGGCGAAAATGCAGTGCTCAGACCATCTGCAAAAGAATGCAACAAATCTGTCTTTCAAATTAATAAAAAGGAAGCACTTTCAATGTTCATTAAAAAAAAAAAAAATTTGGCGTGCAGTAATAGGGTGATGGTGTATGATCAAGCATCCTAATTTCTGCTTGGGATGATTTTTAATGGCATGGGGAGAAACTGATTTAGGAGGAAGGAATGTAGTATCGAAAACTAGCACTCTGGTGCTCTGATTATCATATATGGTTACATCCAAATGCCTTGGTTCATAAAAGAAAATAAATTCTATAAGGATTGAGTGCAAAAATCCGTGTGTTACAACTTACAACCACCAATCAAATGATGTCACTGTCTCATCATAATTTTTAAACACAAGTATAGAACCTAACACAAGTTATCTATTTTGAAATAATATATTCTGGAAAATTTTTAAAAAAAAATCTCCGAATAAAAACAAAACCAAAGAACTCCGGCCGCCGTCCGCTAACAACACCTGCGAATCAAAACCCAAAATTTTGTAACGTATAACTGCGAAAGTCGGAGCCGCCGTCCACTAACAACACCTGTACGCGACTCGCCCAGTCCAAACTAGAGAACACTCGCCACCACGGGACCTCTCACTGTGTAATCCGCCGCCGCGTCTGTTGCTTTTTCCTTGGTTGGACCCAAGGAAATGGTCGCTGTTTCTCCGAAAGAGAGGCCATTTCAGTAGGCGAATTTGGAATTTGGCTCGCAAGAAGAAGCATGTCCTCATTTTTATTTTCTACTTTTTAATGTTTGTCTTCATTATGGTACAAACAATGATAATCGCTACATCTATATCACTACTTAATCTAACTTCTAAGCGAGGAATGTACAAACTACAGAACAAGGTGGAGTCAAGGGATCTTTTAAAAATAGAGCCATTTTTAGCGTATGGAATATGAGTTTTCTATCTCTGGTTAAGACCAACACCGGTAAAATAGATGGTGTTTTTTGTTTTTCTTGATAGCTGATAGTTCAACACTGATCATTTGTACATATTCTTTTTTTTTTTTTTTGATAAATGTACATATTCCTTATTCTGAAGTAATATTTTCATTCTTAATGAATTAAAAAATTAAGAAGAAGAAGAGGAGAGACAAGAGACTGACTTACGGGATTAGGCAGATTCGGTGGACATTGGACAGAGTTTGCGAAGGAACCAGATGCGAGGTGATAAGGCATAGAATCATAGATGCAGATGCAGTGGGCGTCGGATTTTTTTTTTTTTTCATCCTTTTCTTTTTCTCTTTTGGAAGTGTGTACAGCTTCAGATTTAGCCAAGTGAATGAGCGATGCAATTACGCAAGGATATCGCAGGAAAATGCATGATTCAGGGATAAAATAAATAAATAAAAATGTGCGTGCTAAAAAAATTTAGTTTTTAACCGATTAAAAAAATTATTTTATCAATTTTACTATTTTATTTTACAATAAACCCAATATCATTAGTTCTATTTTAACATACAATACATTAAAATAATATATATAATTTGTACACATACCCACCAACATCTTTCCACAACCTCAAAACATCCACACTTAGCCATACCCACGGCCAAACACTTGCCCATAACCATAGAACACTCGTACCCACGGCCAACCACATATATTTCACATCAAGCCACCAACGGCCAACCACAACTCTCCCACGTAAAATTACTTTGAAAACGCAACTCTCCCACGTAAAATTACTTTGAAAACGCAGAAACATTATGGTCAAATACAATTGACATACACTCTTTCATCTTCAACCTCAAGCCAAAGCTCAAATCCACAGCAATCATGGCAATCGAAACCCACTCGCACACCAAACACAATCCAAGACCACCAACGTGATCCACCACCCACGGCCAAGACCAGTAGACCATCACACTATAGCAACTTTGCAAAGTTACACAGTTTCAACTTGAATGATGTGGATGATTTTGGAGCTTAAATGTATAAAAATTAATAATTTTTTCTATTTTACATTGTCTAATGCAAATGCCCTTAATGACAATCTTAGAAAAAAATTTCTAGAACCGAAAATTTTCTTTGTTTACTCATTATTGTATTTTGTCCGAGCATTAGTATTGGTGGTACTAAAAAGCTATATTGCTATTTTTAGCATCGCCAATACTAAAAAGCATGTTGCTATTTTTAGCATTACCAAAAACTTTGGCTGTTGAGCTACAGTGCACAGTCGTCTTTGACTGTGCACTATAGCTAAGATGTTTTTTTTTTTAAAAAAATTATTAAAAGTTATATTATTTTATTGTATTGGTAGTGGTGGTTGTTGTTTATTATAATAAATACATTATTTTATTGTATTGTTTATATTATTTTATTGTATTGAATACTAAAAAAAGCTAATGATAATGTCGTTTTGTAAAATAAAAATAGTAAAATATATAAGGTAACTTTTATAACGATAAATTACTAAATTTTAAGCACCTGTCAATTGGACACAACTAACAAGGTACAATAATGAGGAAGGGAAATTATTACTACTTTACCTTGTTTGTTGTGTCTTGTCTTCTTGACAAAGACTACACATAAATTTTAAGCTATTCAATCAGTCAAAATTCAAAAATGAAAAATGAATAGTTTGATGTAGTTTTCTATATTATTAATGTTGGAATATTTTTATAAAAATCATAATTTTGATTAAATGGTCATTCAAGTGAAATGATGAAATCGGTTTTCTACATTTAAAATTATTTTATTGAATTCTAAAATAAAACTAATGATGGTGATGTTTTGTAAAATAAAGTAGTAAAATATATAAGCTAACTTTTTATTGCAACAAATTACTAAATTTTAAACACATGTCAATTGGACACAACTAACAAGGTACAATAATGAGGACCTTGTTTGTTGTGTCTTGTCTTCTTGACAGATACTACACGTAAATTTTAAGCTATTAAATCAGTAAAAATTCAAAAATGAATAGTTTGATGTAGTTTTCTATATTATTAATGTTGGAATATTTTTTTAAAAATCATAATTTTGATTAAATGGTCATTCAAGTGAAATGATGAAATCGGTTTTCTACATTTAAAATTATTTTATTGAATACTAAAATAAAACTAATGATGGTGATGCTTTGTAAAATAAAGTAGTAAAATATATAAGCTAACTTTTTATTGTGACAAATTACTAAATTTTAAACACCTGTCAATCGGACACAACTAACAAGGTACAATAATGAGGACCTTGTTTGTTGTGTCTTGTCTTCTTGATAGATACTACATGTAAATTTTAAGCTATTCAATTAGTCAAAATTCAAAAATGAAAAATGAATAGCTTGATGTAGTTTTCTATATTATTAATGTTGGAATATTTTTATAAAAATCATAATTTTGATTAAATGGTCATTTAGAGTGAAATGATGAAATCGGTTTTCTACGTTTAAAATTTAATCAATATAATAATGTCTCTAACAATAACATCGATAAAATGGGCCATCCTATCGTGTCAGTGGGTCCCCTGCTAATCTTTGGCCCAATATCTTGCCCCTCTCCCACTTGTGTGGTTGTGTCCACTATCCTCCCCTTTATTCTTTCCTTTTCTCTCTTGTTTGGCACTGGCCCTCCATTTGGGGTGTCCACCCTGATCCGAACCCAACCCAACCGACCAGACCCGGCTGGAGTCGACCCACCCATAACCGACCCAAGAGCTCCGACGAGTCGGTGGCGGGTTACCGAACCCAGAAACCAACTCCAGTGGGTCGATTGGCAGGTTCTCTCCTCTAAAACCCACCTCAACTGACCCGACTGGAGCCTTAGCAAATTCTGACAAAACAAGAATTTTCCAGCAAGTTTTTGGTCAAAATCCTTTAGATTTTTAGGAGATTTTTGTCGGATTTAGGGAGATATCACCAAATTTGGTGGAAATCTCACCAGATCTAGCGAGATCTCACCAGATCCGATGAGATCTTCGCCAGATTTGGCGTTTTTTCGCATAAAATCAACTATTTTGGCCGGATTTTTGATCGTGGACAGTTCTGACCAAACCGACCATGTTTACAACGCAAAACCGATTGCGCCGATCCGACTTCCTCGCTGGTCGGCGGCGGGTCAAGATTTCCTCATCTCGATTCTATCGGGTTGGTCTCAGGTTGGGCACAAACCTGACCCGGACCGACCCGTGGACACCCTTACCTCCATTAATATTCCCTTTTGAGTTTTGAGTCTCTATGAATCTCAATCATGGAGGTAGTTGGATTAGAAATGTGATATGATTGGTTTACATCCAAAACAATATTTATACTCTCACATTGTCTATATTGTAAAATATGGATAATTGTGTGAAAGCGAAAATTTTCAAGCCCGAGTAGGACTGTGTGTGTTTGATTGAACAGGTATATGGAAAATTTTTCAACAAATTTTACATTAGCGAATTCAATCGGGTCTTACCGGTTTTGAAAAACTCAACTCTCCATCACCGAATCCATTGCATTTTTAGTCGAACTCACCTATTTCACTTGAAAATTAATATTAGCATTCTCATGAAAGGTGTTAAAAATGCTAATTGCTAGTTTTAGCATTTTTTAACACCTTAAATCTTAAAAATTTTAGCAACTTGCTACAGTAAGGTTCTATTACTAACACCTCACTATAGCAAGCTGCTACTATTTTTTATTATTTTCTTTCTTTCTTTTTCTCTCTCGTGCTCTCCGTTGCCTCTCTCTTTCACTTTCTCTCTACCTCTCCATTTCCCTTTCTCTCTGCATCTGAAGCTTATGGGTCTCTACTGTGGCCAGGTGTGGTTGGGATGTGATGCTGGGTGTGGTTGGGCTGCGGTGGTTTTTCGTGGATTGTGGGTCTCTGCAGTGGTTCAATGATCATGGGTCTCTGTAGTGGTTCGTGGATCATGGGTTAATTTTAGTGTGGCTAGGCTGTGGTGGTTGGGTTGCAATGGTTGGGCTGCAGTGGGTTTTGCGATTTGATATCGATGAGTTTTAATTTTAGTGGTTTTGATTTTTTTTTTTTTTTTTGGTGGCAGGGTTCGTGGGTTGATCGGGGTGGCTTTGGGTGCTGGGTGTGGGTTGAATGATTTGGTGGTGGGTTCTGATTTGCAGGTTGTGGGTGGCGTTGATGGTGGTTTGGGTGGTTAATTTTTTTTTTGGATGTGGTGGGTTGCAATTTGTTATGATTGTGGTGGTTTGGGGTGTGATAGTGGCTGACCATGGCTATGACAATGGTTGACCATGGCTGAGGTGTGGCTACTGTGGCTGAGGTGGTACTGGTTGAGGCCGGATGTGGGTATTGTATATTGTTGTGGGATATATTATTCTATTGTATTGTTTATGTTATTTTAATGTGTTATATGTTAAAAATAGAACCTTTGATGTTAAGTGTATTGTAAAATGGGTTGTTAAAATTGATAAAGTGTCTTTTTGAGATGCTAAATGCTAAAATTTTTGAAAGCTTTGATGGGAATGCTCTTATACGGGATAACGAGATGCGGAATAGGTCATAGATTTTGGGCAATTTGAGTACAATGATGCACAACACTACAGTCGAGAATATGTAACAATAACTACCTTTTAGACATTGACTCCCTACTTCGTTTATTTTGATAGAAAACCTTATGTGAAGATAGTTTTTTATTTTTTATTTTTTTATAATGTTTATCTATGTTTATCAATGTAACAAAAATTGTTTTTGTTAGGTTTTAAATGTTTAGTATCAAATGTTTAGGAACTAAATTTGTGTATGTTGGCAAACTGAGTACAAAAACTAGTCTAGTATAAGATCTTAGTGTCTTTGAAGAAGTTTAGACATTACTTAAGATGATACAAATTAAGATTTTTAAGAATATACAAGCTGTAGAAAGAAGAATTCAGAAATTACTAAAACTTTATTGATCGAGAGAAAGCTTTGATCGATCGAAATGCTGTAGAAAGAAGAATTATGAATCAACCTAGCTTGACCAATTGAGAGAAAGCTTTGACCGATCAAGACACAAATTTTGCATATTTTAAATCAGACCCCAAAGCCCATGAAACATTTAGGGTTTGAGTTCAACACTGCTAGGTATAAAAGGGAAACCCTAATACACGTTTTTCAAGTCTTGTGAGTTACTCCTATGAGATCTATGAGGCTTTGTAACCTTCTAACTCAACAAGCATTTACCGAAAAAAAGATCCAAACACAAGTACCGATAGAGATAAGTTGCTGCAACAAGATCAACTACTGCTAATGATCTAAACCTTTGAGTGGAGATCTCAAAGTCACAAACTAGAGTGTTCGCATGCAACAGATTCATAATAGAAGAGTTTGTATATTCAGAGCTGCGAGTGGTCACGTGAGTAAGTACTACAAGAGGTAGCTTTAGATTTCGGGTTAAATCTATTTTAAAAACTTTCATTCTATTAGTGAATTGTTGCCTTGTGGATTGTTTAAGTAAAATCCTCCTCATGTTTTTTTACCTTGAAACTGGACAATTTCATTGATTTTCCTAAGTCATCATATTGTTGTGTTCTTTACTTTTCCACTGCTTATGATATGATTGAGGTGTGTTTAACCTAGATCTAATTAATAAACCTAAGTAACAACTTAGTTAATATATTAGGTTAAACAAACTGAGCTTAAACTTTAACAAGTGGTATCAGAGTGGGTTAGCACTTGATTAGGTAGTCTTACCTAGAGTTGATCCTTAACCCCTGCTATCATGGATTGTGGTCACTCTCTGGTGATCCCTCCCTACTTTGATGGAAATAGGCCTGTCCATGGGTCAAGTTGGGTCAGTTTTGGACCTAGCCCAGACCCGACCCATCGGTGTCGAGTGGAAGGTGGAGGGACCTAAAACCGACCATCGGCATCAATTTGTCGAGTCAATTTTGGGTTCGGGTGGTGCCTGGGTCGATTTGGTCGGTAGAGAAAGTCACCGAAGCCTACAAATGTCACCAGAATTTGCAAAAAAAAAAAAAAAAAAAAAAAAAAGCACTGGAATATGCAAAAATTCACCAGTCTGTCTGCACCGAAATCTACTAGGATTTAGCCGAATCTGGCTAAATCTCACTAGATATGGTCGAGATCTCGCTGGATCTCCTCAGATCTAAGCTTGATCTTGCCAAAGTTGGCTGGATTTTGTATATAACATTGGCCGGGTCGGGTGGCTCAGGTTTTGGAGAAGAAAATCCACCACTCGGCCTGTAAGCATTGGTTCTTGGGCGTGAAAACCCGCCACCAATCGATAGGAGCGTTGGATCGAGCTGAAATCGGGTGGGGATTGGGAGGTTTGGTTGGTCCTACGGGTGTGCATTGGGTCTGAACACCCCTAGAAGGGAATAACTATGCATACTAGAAGGTGAGGACGAATGCCTTCTTGAAATCTTTGGATGAGAGAGTTTGATTGTCTGCAGAAGCTAGTAGGCAAAGACCTACCACGCTTGTGGCTCAATGGACTGATGCTCAAAAGGAAGCAGCTAGCTTTAATAGTAAGGCTATGAATACGATATTCAATGTTGTTTCAATAGATGAATTCAAAAGTATTTCTAATGTAGAGATAGAACACACTGCTTGGAATATCCTACAAACTATGCATGAAGGAAAAAAAAGATGTAAAAATCAATAAACTACAACAGTTGACTTCTATGTTTGAAAGCATTAGAATGGTAGATGATGAGACTTTTGATGAGTTTTATGCCAAACTCAATGACATAGTAAACTCTTCTTTTAATTTGGGTGAAGTTTATGAGAAACCTAAGATAGTTAGGAAAATCTTAAGATCCTTGACTAAAGAATTTAGGCCTAAAGGCACTGCCATAACAGAGAGTAAGGATGTGGACACAATTCCTGTAGATGAAATTGTAAGATCCCTTCAATCTTATGAGTCTGACCTACCACTAACAAGTCCAAGTCTATGGCCTTGAAATCTCTAGATGATGTTGATAAAGGTGTGTTTGATGATGAGATGACATCCATAGAGATTGCATATCTTGCCAAACATTTTAGAAACTTTTTGAAGAATAATAATAGAAGGGCAAGAAAACAAAATTTTGCTGACCTTAAGAATGTGAAGAAGAATGAACAACCTAAAAATGGTTCTTAAGAAAAACCTAATTCTAGTAAAGATAAGGTTGGTTAATCTTCTAGCAACTCTTTTGGCCAATAATGTTTTGGATGTCAAAAGTATAGACATGTAAGATCAGAATGTCCCGCATAATTGAGGTCAAAGGGTAAAGCTATGGCTATTATTCTTAGTGATGATGAAGAGTCTAGTCACGAGTCTGATAGTGATTAAGAAGGAAATTGCATGACTTTCACTGCTACTACTGTAGTTTGTGAATCTGAAATTGTTGATGAGAACCCTTTTTATGGGGAACTCTTCGAGAATGCTTATTTGCAAGAGGCTTATAAAAAGTTGTGTATGATTGCAGTAAAAGATGCCATGAATGTTGACCTTGGTTTGAAAAAGATAGACACTCTTGAACATGAAAAGAAAAATCTTTTGGTCAAATTTTTTGATGCTAATGAACTCATTAATGCTATCAAGATTGAGAACATCATGTCTTTGATTGAAAAGGTTAGGAGCTTAAAAACTGAATTGCATGTTTGTTGAGGTCCAAAAAATCACAACGTTGTACCAAAGCCCAAAACAACACAAAGAATTGAAATCTAGAAAACATTTGGGCTTTCAATGAAAAGGGTGGAGTCCTAAATCCATTAAGGGTCCATAGTAAGGGACCAAAGCCCAAGGATGGGCAAGCTTTGGACCTCACAAAAAAACAAAGGAAAGAAGAAGTCCAGCCCAGCCTTCAAAGGTAAGAAAATCATTGGGGAGCCCGGGGAGAAAACTGGACCGGGATCCCTAGGGATTCCTAAGAGCCTAGGATCCTCGGGATGTGCAGCAGGGCTAGGTTGGGACTGAGACAACTCAAGGGGGGGATGCCCAAAAACATGAAGAATGAGGGCAGATATGTCCCATCAGCCACCCAATGATGCAAAAAAATGATCAAAAGACTTGGGAACCAACAACTTATGAGTAAGGGTCTGATACCTCGAGGAACACAAGAAGATGGACCATGAAGGAAGGTGGCTGGGGATCTTTTAGCCTGGTAGAAAGGAATCAGCTCATTTGGGAAAAATGACAAAGGAGCAAACAGCCAAAAGGTGGGTCTGAAAAAGTGGAATCTAGAAGCCTTGGAAAAGGAAGGATCAAAGGTCAACCCTCTAAGACCCCCTAGAACGGGAAAGTCAACTAAGGCCTTTTAAAGAGGGAACCTTAAAAGAGGGAAATAGTAAAGAATGAGGAAGGGACCAGCCACCAATGTTGCTGGCACAACATTGGTTCTGGTACCTAGGGGAGCAAATAGAAGGAATCAATGGTATCTTAGAAACCCTAGGATGGCACTATAAAAGGAGGGGGTAGACAACAGTGAAAGGCATCTAGTAACAATGAACTAGAGTGAAAATCCTTGAGAAAGCTTTGTTAGAATTCAAAAAAAAAAAAAAAAAAACAAAACAAAAATCATCTAGGATCCTTAAAACAGCCACTAGAGAACACACTTGGATTCAAACTTTGCAAGTCTTAGAGGCCTGAAGAGCCATCTAAGTCTATGATTTTTGAACTTATTTGGACCTTGTAACATGTCCTAGTGAGCATGATGTATTATAAAATCAAGAAATTAAGGAAGTATTTCATATTATTTTAAGGATCCCTAACATTTATTTTGCCTTTCTTCCACATTATTTCATCCTTTACTATTCTTTGCTACTAAATGCACATATATATTCTGTATGTTGGTATGTATGTGGTGTAGGATCCGTGCTTTGTGCACCACTTGGTTCGAAATCAACCCAATTTTAGCTACGGTAAACCAGGCCCAGTTCCTTAAAACATCAAGCATCAGGCCCAAGATCCTTGCCTCTTTACTTGGGCATGCGTGCTGTCTACCAAAAAAAAAAAAAAAAAAAAAAAAAAGAACCCACACAATGTTTCTAAAGAACAACTTGGTAGGACTTCTAGTTCTAAACTTGATAACATGTTGAGTGTTCAAAAATCTTCATCTGATAAGACTGGGTTAGGTTATGTTAAGGGTGGTTCTTCCTCCATGGTGACTCCTACCAAGTTTGTTCCTCTTGTGTCTTTGCCTAAACTGGTAGTAAGGGTGTAAACACTCAATTTCGCACCCATAATTTAACCTTGGAAGATGAACAAAATAATCATTTTGAGTACCCAAAAATCATGATTACATTTTATGCATTAATTTATTCATCACATATCATAAAATGATCTTGAGATTCTAACAATCGCAACAATATGCTCGATTTCCAAATCAAACAGTCGGATTGAAAGATATCACAAGATCAAGTTTTCATGGTCTGCATGCATTCATTTGGGTGGAATTGATCCCATGTGATAAAATGAAATTAATTTTGATTGGTCAACAAATAAAATTAATTATTTGAATTTCTGTGATTGGTAGTTTATTTTGATTAAAATAAGTTTGGTTGCACGAGAATAAAAGAAAAAAAATTGATAACATTGAAATTGAACTGATAATTAAGTTTTTAGGGTAATTATCTTTTAGATAATTATTTAAAAATATTTAATTATCAAGTTAAGGTGAATTTTGTCAGGAATATAGTCCAAGACATGTCCAAGTACAATTCCCAACACAGAAAAACGCCCAAAAAGAGTCCAAAACGTGCAAGAAGGCAAAGTTTGGCAAAACTGCTGAGAGGGCCAATCGGCACTTTTAAAGTGTTGACTGGTAGTTGAAAAGTGCCAATCAGCACTTCAACGATGCTGATTGGCACAAATCTTGAAATTGACCCAGATACGTTTTGTTCAAGTCAAAATTCACTAGATTCAATTTTTTAGGGACGAGGTCTAACCCAACTCATGTCTGCTAACGTTAAAGAAATTCTGGAAGCTTTGCTTTAGGATTTTCTTTTTTGTTAAATGACCATACTTTAGATCTCAGAGAGATCCATTCTCTCTGACCTCTAAAGTAATCCCTTCTTGTAGAATCCATTCATGTAGGTACTTTTTATCTTATTTCTTATAATTATATATTTGTTTCTTATGTCTCTTTCATAAACATGTATTTCTTTCTTTCATTTGTTTATATCATCATGTTCATAATATATTTATTGCATGCTTTTCCTTTTAAAAAATTCACATGTTTAGTTTAGTTTTTAATGTGTTGATCAATTAACATGCATAGATCTAGGGCTAAATCTCTATTTAAGATCTTAGATTTGCAAGAAATCCATCACAAGAAACATTCTTTCATTCTTTTCTATCTATAAAAACCATATCTAAATTTTTATTCCAAAATTCATTCTTTTCTATCTATAGAAAACCGTATCTGAATTTTTATTCCAAAATCCATTATTTCCTATCTCTAAAAAACCATATCTGTATTTTTCATACAAAACCAGATTTTTATTTTCAAACAAAAACCTAATTTGAATTTTTCATACAAAAGCTAGATCTGTATTTTTCATACAAAAATTAGATCTTCATTTTCATAAAAAAATAAAATAAAAATAAAAAACCTTTCTTCCATATATATATATATATAAATAAATAAATAAAAAAACCAGATCTGAATTTTATTCAAAATTCATTCTTTCTCTTCATGGAAAATCATATCTAAATTTTTAATCGAAAATTTCATTGAACTTTTACAAGTTTGTAGATCTAGGATTCTCTAACAGCATTTTAACCCTAGATCTAGAAATTTCAATGGCATTTGTTGCATCTCACTAACATTTTGCATATGGGTACTTAATGATCATTCAGAGTCTAGAAGACCGGACTTTGTCTAGGTTGGATGGGTGCCTAACACCTTCCCATCTTGTAACCTTGTCCCTAAGTCTAGATCTTAGGTTTGTAGAGTAGAGTTTTATCATCTTTTGGTAGATTGTATTTGGGACTAAAGCTTTGTATTTTTTACTTAGATTGTATTTAGGACCAAAGTATTGTAATTTTCTTCTACCAAATTGTATTCATATATTCAATCAATTAAACTTGAGGTTATTCAGATATGTAATTTTGCAATTTATAGTTTTTCTTATTTTTTGTAATATAAAAAAATAAGTGGCGATGCCATAAAATTCCCAAAAAAGAGTTGCTGATACTATTTCTTTTTTAGGGCCAAGTCCGGTCTCTCACAGTAGCAACTCCACTAGGGATGTCAAGGGCTAAGCATTATATTAGACTTAGGATGATCAATTAAGTACCCTTGTTTGTTTTGTATGATATTGTATGAAATATTGTATGAGATTCCATGTTGTTTGTTTCTAGCTTTTTATTTTATTTTATTTTTTAACTATCATTGTGCATGCCATGAAACAACAAATTATGCATGCACCCATTTCAAAAATTTGGTAATAGTAACCATGGATCACTGGTCTTCCTTAAATTCGGGTACCCAATGGTGAACTCACTAACTCATAGCCCAAAGTCACTTTATCCTTCCTGATAGGTCAAGAATGTATTGACCCCTTTGGTAAAATTAATCAATTAATTAACCAAGTTAATTAATTAGATTCAATTTCATGCAATAAGCGTGATAGCACAAACAAATCACCAGCTAAGTTATATGCAGCGTAAAATAAATTTGACAGGTGATTTGTTTACGAATGGGGAAAACTACCGTGGCAAAACCCCATCGGGTGAATTTGAGGTCACCACTCCCGAGAATCTACTATTATCAAAACAAACGGTTACAAGTAAAAGGAATCCAAGTACCTAATACCAACCTATAGTTGAACTCTTACCCCAATACCCAATTGGACTTGTAATGTAGTGAAATTCTCTCCTTTCAACGCATGGCTCCCAATACGTGACTAACACACCAACTTGAGAAAGATGTTGGCCGCAAAGTTCTTCAGTTCATCTAAACAATGAAGATCAAGAAGCTCCTTGGTTACAAAACCTTTGGCATAAAGACGCAGCAGCTTCTACAAGGAATATGATGAACTAGGGGAAATTCTGTCTCCGGTCACAATTTGCATGCACAATCAATTTGCATTGAGTTGCATCACTTTCCATCACCTTTGATGACCCTTAAAATAATCCTTATATATGTCTAAGGTTGTGAGAAAAGAAACCCTACACAAATACACTTGGATATACGTGAAATCAAATTTGAAAATCTGAATTTCGTAATCCTCAACAGATACAGCTTCTGTCAAGCAGCTGTCGAGCATCAGTCATTAAACCTCGATGGATATGTATCTGTCGAGTTTTAATGAACAACACTTCTTTACTTGTTTCTTGGACAGATTTGCATGGCTTCAATACTAGTCTTGAACTCTTATTCCTTGAAGTACTAAACCCATCCTAAATCTACCTAATTACAAGTAAAGTGCGTTTTGTCAAAGGATTAGCCAATTTACATAACATATGTTTCGAACAAGTCTCACATATGTCCTAACACTTTCTTGTTGATTGTAAAGGACAAACCATGCCGTTTGGAAAAGAAAGACTGCTGGAAACTCTAAGTGTGCATATGCATAAACGCGTATGTATACACACACTCAAGCCATATGTATGCATGCTTAGGGCATACGCATACCCTAGTATGTGTATGCAACTAGGGTTCTAGAAAACTATGTAAGGAAAGATTTTTGCACATAAATCTACGTGGAACGAATCCCACATTTTCTGGGAGCTGCCCCACACCCCTATTTTACCACTATATGAAGCCATAAAAGTTACTTTTTTAGAGGGAGGCGAATATACGCAAGATCCACTAGAAAATAGTGAATCAAAGAGGGAGTTTTTCACAAAACATCCTCAAGTCGAATTTTACTTGGTTGGGACCTGTTTTAGTCTTGGCCTTTGAGTTCTAAAATTTACTAACCTTTTGGTTTGTTGTTGATTAGATTGACAGAGAGGAACGGTCAAAATTATGCTCTAGGAAATTTCTTGTGTTGAAGTAAAGGTTCTAACTTTGGCTCTTCACTTTTGCTTGTTTTGTTGTTTATTTGTATGTTTATGTGTCTTTAAAATGTTCTTTTAGTTTAGGTTTACTCAGAGTTTGTATTAAAAGTATGATAGGTTGTTAGATTTCCCTTTTCTTTTTTTTTTTGTTTTCTTTTTTGAGTTGTTGGGTTAGGGTTCTTGGCATTTAAGCGTGCGCATGCTCTTTGCATGCAGACGCATACTCAAAGTATGTTGGGATGAGCACGCATACCCTATGTATCTGCATGCACACTCTTGCCTAGAAACTGTAATCCATTTCTGTTTGTTTTTCTTTGCCTTCTTTTACATGTTTAGCCTCTGTTTAACCTTGTTTTTCATATCTTTGAGTATCTGTTCTTCTACTTTGTTTTGTTTTGTTTCGTTTTGTCCTTTTAAAGTTTATTAGGGTTTAGATTGTGTGAATACCACGAACATGAACATGCACTGATGAATAGGTGTTATGATGTAGTGAGGTAAGTCATTCATAGATCACATGAACATGCATTCTAGCCTTGAATAAGAGATGTTTAATATGTTTGGTTGAATACCATAAGCTTCAATGCTTGGATGCTTAGATATGCTTATTTGAATCTGCCTGGTGATGTTTTGCCTTTGGTGATGTATGCTTAATGCCATGTAAGATGAATATTAGGTTTGAGGGATGATATGCTATGTTTGGATGCTTTAGATGCATGTTAGAGTATAAGTGAGTTTAGAATGACATGTTAAATAAGCCTTCAATGAGATTAAGAGTTGGAACATAATGAGTGGAGGTTGACTCACAGGTTGGGTGGGGTTGGGTGCCAAACACCTTCCTATCCCCATACCTAAACCCTGAACACGTGCTCTGGTAAAGATCAGTCCTTCCACAAGGGTGCTATATATATGGTTCCTAGATCTATTTTAGGTGACGACTCCATTTATATCCTCCGCCATGGTCCACCCTAGGCCAAGGCGTACTTCCCACAGTTCTTATAAAGGAAAACCCCCAGGTGCATTCGTCGTAGGTGCTTGTGCCTACAGTGGTGACTCTGTTGGGAATAGAGGGTTTGACTCTAATGTGTTGCATTTCTTAATCTTGATAAAGGCTTTTTTTAATATTGTTTCGCACACACTTTCACTTGGTTCTTTTGTCCCTTTGCCATGGTTGGTGATGAATGGTTAAGTGGAGGTTTCAATTGGACCAAGACTTTCTAAAGTTCAACCCACCAACTCATAATCCGTGTCATTACTTGTGATGGGCTTTGAGTACATTAACGGTTTGCCACCAATCCATTACAGTCCATTTAGGCCTAAGGTTGGAATCATGGCTCACCTAGTTGTGAGTGACCTATTGATTTATCCCTTTAGCTTTAAGGAGCTTACCCACACATAGAGAGAACCTAGATCCTTTCAAAGAGGATACCTTTCTCTTGCTTGTTCAACCATATATCTTGTGTTCTCCTAACTCTAAAGGACAAATAAAAGATGTAGAATTGAAAGGATGACTCAAAAGTTATGGTATACCCTAAGACACTGGAATGAAAAGAAAAGAAGTTCTCACATATAAGAGGCTTGTCCCGAAATCCAAAGGTATATCTTAACTTGAAAGGGTTAGAGGAACATAGCATATTCACTATCATAAGCCCAAAATCAAAGGCTTCTTGCAAATGAAAGTCTTAGGCCATAGGTACCAAATATGCTATGGACCTAACATCCAAGATCCTACAAAGTCAATATGAATCTCCCTAATCTTGGGCCTCCTTGTTGCATGTAAAGGCTTAAAATGATAAGAAATTCATGAGCCTTGAGAGGAAGGCTATGGTGTATTCTAGCTAAAAGGCTACTTCCAAAAAATAAATAAATAAATGAAGAAGAGATTGACAATGAATAAAACAATAGAAAGAGAGAAGAGCCCAAAACTGATGAATACACTGTGGCCCATATTTGAGACAAAGGGTTGTAAAACTCTAAGTACATTCTAATGAAAACTCATGAGTATAAGATGAGAGCATTGTTGTAAATGAACCAAGCCCTACGAAACAAGGGGCAATGCCTATTAGAGGGAAGGGAGTGACATTGTAATTGAACCTTCATTAGAATGGACCTAAAGACTTTCTAAGAACATTAGAATAAAAGTTTTCTTTTGAGGGCATGTGTTCAATTTTTCAAAATGGTTTCTCGTGGATCTTCCACGTACCACGATGTCTGGCTACACACCTCAAG
The DNA here is from genome assembly GCA_028535165.1 of Quercus tomentella. Taxonomy (NCBI): domain Eukaryota; kingdom Viridiplantae; phylum Streptophyta; class Magnoliopsida; order Fagales; family Fagaceae; genus Quercus; species Quercus tomentella. The sequence goes on from JAPQVY010000068.1 coordinate 81,713,985, forward strand.
AGGAGGCTGATCATGTTATGATTGAAGGAGTTGTTCGTTTGCTTTTCCCGGTGCTGAAAAATATCCCAAGACCTTGGACCTTCATAAGGACTAATGTCAATGAATTTCCTAAGTGCAGGATCTATGCCATGTTTGGATTTTAGATGCATATTAGTGTGTGTGAGTATAGAATAACCTATTAGAAGATCCTTTCATAGGAATAGGATTTGGAACACAATAAGTGGAGCCTATGGGTTGGGTGGGGTTGTGTGCCTAACACCTTCCTATCCCATAAATAAACTTCGAACAAGTGCTCTGGTAAAGATCGGTCCTTCCACAAGGGCGCTATATATATGGTTCTTAGACCTAATCTAGGTGGTGACCCCATTTACACCCTCCACTCGGTCCACCCTAAGCTGAGGTGTACTTTTCACAAGGAAACCACTCGTCACGAGCGCTTGCACTCACACTCCCGTAAAGATTCCACTCTCTTTTAATGGAATCAAGTATAAAAATAAATGAGAGGCTGCAGAATTCAATTCTGGTTGGTAAAATTAAATCCAACATAGTAAAATGCAAAAAAAAAAGAAAAAAAAGTCAACAAATTTCTTTGAGCATCAATTGACTAGATGTGCATTTTAAGGGAGATCGGTGTAAATAGTTTGTATTTTAGGGGATTAATTGTCTTATTCCAAACTAGATGGGAGGTGACTGTAATTACAAGAAATCTTAGGGAGAGGTTAGTGCAATTGTCTTAAGTTGTATTAAACATATTGTCAATGGCTCGTGGCGGTTCGACCACCCATCGCGGTGTAGATTGTGCGCCTGGACATACAAGCTTGGAGCTTGGGTTCTATGAAAGAGGGTAGACCTCCGATGTGTGACTGGAAATAAGTCAATTTTAATGAAGTTACCAAAGATAAGTCGTTTTTCCTAATCTAATGTGGATGGATTAAAAATCTTGATTCTTGAGTTCGGAAGTTTGGTTAAGTGTAGGGAAGGTGTTAGGCACCCCATAATGCCTATCCGTAGACAGTCCTTTATTTTGGTAAAATCTTAATTTAAGGACATTGGCAATTAAAAATCAAGCCATTGGCATTAGCTTTCGGGGCTTAAAATGGATTGGGCTTTGAGGGTTGGTTTTGGAAAGGGTGTGGTCTTGATTGATGCTTCCCTAGAGTGTTTGGAATTGTTGCCAAATTTCCACAACGAAAATCTGACAGCATTTTGCCTTATTTTCATGGTGTAAATCCAGCAGCGCTTCACCTCAGGTGCATCATAGCACACAAAACACTATTCTTACCAAGCTTTTGCTGTGAGTATACGGCAACGGAAGTGCCCCATTTTCATAGCGAAAATCTGGCAGAGTTTTGCATTTGGTGCGCTATGGCGCACTAGCAAGGTTTCATGCCTATGTATACGACACATGCCAACATGCTCATGCTAAGACGAGCCAGAGCCCTTCAAAGCATCAAGCATATTGATGTGTGTTGCATACATGGGGAAACCAATGTCACACAGGTGACATAGATCGAGACAATCACACCTCGATGATCACACACACAATATAACATGAATATGCACCTATAGCAATTACCTTGAGCATAAACCTACACTACTAGGTCAAGAGCACTCATGACTAGAGAGGGTCACTCTCTTAACCATGAGAGTTCATCATACAAAGTGAACGATCACCCACATACAAGCATATATAGATATACATTCATCACAATGCTACACATAGAGTGGGAAAGTAAAGTAAACATTGCCAACATTTCAAGGGTATGGCCTAGCAAGGTACAAGAAATGTAAATCAGATATTGCCATACCCAAGCAATGTGGCCCAAGCAAAGTGTAGGAAAGATAAAAGATAAAAGTTACATGCCTACATCCAAAGAGTATGGCGTAACAAGGTACAGGAAATCTAAAACAAACATATGACATACCCTAGGAATATGGCCTAAAGCTGGATACAAGGATGAGAATCCTAAAACAAGGATCTAAAGAAAGGCTAAGAGAGAAAGATAACCACACGAGAAGGCTAAACCTCCTAATGTAATAAACATTGCCCTTTTTGGGCTTGCATCTTCCTGCTCGCATCCTTGCCCTTTTTGCTCATGCCTAGGAAGTCACGCCCTCGCTCCAAGCATCATTGCTCCAAGCATGTACATGCAATGACAAAGGAAACAAGCCAACAGACAAGCAAAGAAACAACTAGAAAGGAAGCATGCAAAGGGATGAACTAACAAAGAGAGCCAAATGGGGGCAAACAAGCATGTTATCAAACAAAATGGGGTGTCCTAAGAAGTGTCCATAGTTCCATGAGATTGGAGTATGGACAACATATGTTTCATCAAGCAAAATTCTTAAAAGGGACTTAGGGTCTCGTGTATTAAGGACGGGTGTGAACTCGCACGAGGTCGTAGGATCTAAACTTGACGCAAGCACACACAAGGACATATGCATGAACATGTAGGTAAGTGTGCAAATATGCAAAGAAACAAAGAGAGCCAAATAGGGGCAAAAAAGCAAGCAAGGCAAGCATAATTTCGCACAGAACAGAGAAAGGTATGCATCAAGCAAACCAACATCACGGAGATGTGTTCTCACAAGTGGTTACACCAAAACAAGCCACAAGAGGGACGGCTGCAACCACATAAGCAAGTGGCCCCTAAGACAAACAAGCACAAGCCCACGGAGGCACAAAGAATGGTAAGAACCTAGATCTAGCCAAAAAAACAAAGACATAAAGCATAGAAGCAAACAAGCAAACACATGCATAAAGGAAATGATCCAAACCCTTTAATGTAGGCCTAGGTGTATGAATGTAGGAGTAGAACACAAGATCTAGATCTACACCCTAACTAAGGGCCAAAACACAAGAAAAAGACATAACAAGAGATAAAAAGGCTACAAAAGCATAAGGCATAGCATCCAACATGCAGATCTAAGTACAAACATGGCAAGGGGCACAAGAGCATGTAGATCTAGGCATAAACATGGTATAAAGCACATAGACAAGGCCAAAAACACATAGACATGTAGATCTAGGCATAAACATGGCAAAAAACACCTAGGCATATAGATCTAAGCACAAACATAGTATTTAGGCATATCCTAGCCCAAGAAAGCTAGGCTAACATCATCAAAGAAATAAAAAATGTTAGAAAGGAAGGAGACATGCTATAAAAGCTATAAAACATGCTAGGAATCATGATAAAACAAGATATATACTATGGAAAGCAATAAAGCATATTAAAAAGCAACATAAAGCAAAAGGGTGTAGATTGTAGCTAAAAAGCTACATCTACACCCTTAAAACCTCAAATCCAAGGTTTTAATACCAAGGAGAGGAAAAAGAGTGCAAGAACACTACCTTTTGATTGTTGAGAATAGAGAGAAATCAAAGGTTTTTGGATGTGTTTGGGAGAGAATTTATAGAGAAAAAGAGAGAGCATCTGTCTAAAAGTGCTCCAAAATGCCCAAAATCTTTTTTTTTTTTTTTTGGTCTAAAGGGGGTCTGGGGGTTAAATAGCTGAAAAAAAATCTTTCAGCTTTCAGCGGCTACTGTCAGGTCCGACAACCCTTTAGTGGCTGCTCGGTTTGATGCTGACATTAGCAATCACAGCTTCTTCCACAATTCAACTTCAGACGCATATATGAAGGCCTTCCTAAACTCCGATTGAGCTGATCTTGGTGTTCCTAAAAAGATATGGATGTCTAGTTTCTAGAACACTAAAGAATTAAACTTTCAATGGTCGGATTAAAAGTTATGGTCTCGAGAAGTGTGCTAATAATCAGAGGTTTTTGGATGTGTTTGGGAGAGAATTTATATAGAAAAAGAGAGCATCTGCCTAAAAGTGCTCCAAAATGCCCAAAATCGTTTTTTTTTTTTTTGGTCTAAAGGGGGTTTGGGGGTTAAATAGCTGGAAAAAAAAATCTTTCAGCTTTCGGCGACTACTGTCAGGTCTGACAACCCTTTAGTGGCCGCCGAGTTTGATGCTGACATTAGCAATCACAACTTCTTCTGCGATTCAGCTTCAGACGCATATTTGAAGGCCTTCCTAAACTCCAATTGAGCTGATCTTGGTGTTCCTAAAAAGATATGGATGTCTAGTTTCTAAAACACTAAAGAATTAAACTTTCAATGGTCGGATCAAAAGTTATGGTCTCGAGAAGCGTGCTGATGTGCTCATCTCGGTTTTCGAGATATCTCAATCGTTTTAACTCTAATTTTAACCAAAGAATAGTCGTTGGAAAGAGAATTCAATAATATTTGCAATGATGCTGGCCTTAAGCTGTTCTGATGGGCATATCAAAATTAGGGTTTTTGGTGCCTCTAGGAGTCAAACTTGGTCAAAGTTGACAAAAATCTTCGAGTGGCTTAGGTTTAATGTAGAAACATAAAAAATGTTATTTAAGGATGATTTTGACCAACTTTGACTTCTAGTCAACCCAGGGTTTACTGATGGTATTTTGGTCAATTTGACCTGAAATGGCACTTCGAGTGCTCTGATGCCCAAATGGGTTGCGCCATGTCAATCTACTTGTTTCCGTGGCCCCATGGAGAAAAGCTAATATTTTTTGGAATTTTCTAGGTCTGGCACGCAAATCAAGGGTGGACAAAATATGGTGTCTACATATATACCTAGTAGTACAACAACAAATAAAACCTAGTCCCAAATTTTGGGGCCTTCATGGATCCTTGAAAAGTTAGTTAAGGTCGGCCACATCTATTTTTTTCCTCCATTATATTCTATGTTAAGTCATGCTCTCTGTTGCTTTCCTAATTAACATGTAATTTTTTTTTTTATTACTTCTACTAATGTGATGTTGGCGTTAATCCTCGACCTTTTTTTTGTTCCCTCAACTTGGATTAACTCACTCTTTCTTACCAGTTAGAAGTGGTCAAATTCGTACCGAATTTGTTGATATGATTAGTACTTACCACATTGGTGTCTAGGCCGGTATAAAAATCCAATTGTTTCGAACCACTCCAAATACTAGATTATTCCGGTTATACCGAGAAAATTTTCGTATTTTAGCTAAAAAATGAAATTCGGCCGGTACATAAAATATCAAATTATAAGTCCAAGAACCAAAAATTGACTCCATGAAGGATTTTCTACCAGACAAGGTTCGAAGTTAGGGTACAGGATAGGAAAAGGTTAGGTACCCCAAGCCTGTCTAGCCGTATATGACCTTCATATATCGTTGCTCAATTGGACAAAAGGTATATTTATCCTAAAGGCTTAAATGGTGTGTAGTTGTATCTAGGCCTAAGTGTAGTCTACAGGTCATGTGAGACAAATATGGAAAGTAGGGTAGACGTGTGTAGACACCGCATTTTGTACCCCTTATAACTCGGGTCCCCGTTCCCCAATGATGTTAGAATTCTAAAGCCCAAGGTTGGTTTAAGGCCCAATCAGATTGAAATTGAATTGAGGAAAGTGTTTTTGGAAAATATAACTTTTTTATGAATCTAAATAAGCTATTTTTGGAAAAGAAAGGCCACAAAGACCCTAGGACATAAATACACATACACATGTATGGACAAGAAAGCTCAAGTTGTACGTGCGTATGCATACACAGGCATGCATGTGCATACTAAGGTTCCAGAAACTATGAAAGGCAAGTTTTCTGCATTTAAAACTCGATTTAAAACGAATCCCACATTGTTTGGGAGCCGTTCTAAACCCCTATTTTCTTACTGTAAAAAGCCATACATGGTACATTTTCAAGTGACACAGAAAATTCGAAGAGAAAACACAAGATTCACTAGAAATATTGAATCAAAGAGGGAGATTTTCACAAAACATCAAGTCAATATTTTTCTAATTGAGACTTTTTTTGGTCTTGATCTTTGAGTTTCAAGGTTTAACCAACTTAATTTAGTTTGGTTGTGACTAGATTGACTGAAGGGAACAGTCAAAATCAAACTAAGGAGCCTTTGTTTTGGAGGTAAAGATTCTAGTTCTTCTTGCCTCTCTTTCTTTGATTAAATATGTTTTTCTCGTGTTTCTTTTTTTTTTAATATATATATGTTGAATATGTTTGTTTAGCTTAGGTTTGCTCTGTTTTGTTGTTTTAAGCATGCTAGATTGCTAGATTTAGTCTTTGTTCTGTTGTGTTCTTGTTTTCTGGATTAAGGTTTAGGGCGTGGATACGTACACATGCTTACCGCATACGCATGCATACTCGAAGTATGTGTACGCATACAATTGGGCGTACACAGGCCCTATGTATGCGCACGCATACTCGAGCCTAGAAACCCTAATCCAAACCTTTTGGCTTCTGTTTCTTTGTTTTATTTGTTTAACATGTCTATGTTTTGTCCTAGTTTTCTATATGTATATGTCTTTTCCTCCATGTTTTGTTTGTTGTTTGTTCTTTACATGCTAGATTAGGGTCTATCTTCAATCTTGTTGATGTGCTATGAACAAGCATACAACATGATCATGCATTGATGCATAGGTGCTATGGTGCAGTGAGAGGTAAGTCATGCATTCATATGAACATGCATTTGTTTGGAATATGCTTTTGTTGATAAGTATGAATATGCTTGCTTGGATGCCATATTTTTTATCTTTAAGGTGCAATCACATGTTTGTTTGATGTTGCCATGTTTCTGCCTTGGATGTAATACGATGCTATGTGTGATAGATGTTTGTTAGGGTTTGGGATGAAAAATATCATGTTGTTTGCTTAGATGTATGCTAGTGTGTGTGAGAGTCTAGAATGATGAATGTTAAATGTGCCTTTAACGAGATTAAAACATAAGACACAATAAGTGGAAGCCGACCCATGGGTTGGGTGGGGTTGAGTTCCTAACACCTTCCCATCCCCATACCTAAACTCCAGACACATGCTTTTGTAGTAGACCAATCATTCCATGAAGGGCACTATATTTATGGTTCCTAGACCTAATCCAGGTGGCGACTCCATTTTCTTTTTTATTGTAGTCCATTCAGCCGAGGCATACTCCCCCCCGTTGCGCCCACAGTGGCAACTCCACTGGGGATAGAGAGTTTGATTCTAATGAGTCTCATTTCTTAATCTTAATAAGGCTTATTCAATATTTGTTTGCACACACTTCACTTGGTTCTTTTTGTCCCTTTCACCCCAGTTGGCGATGAATGGGAAGGTGAAGGCTCCACTCGGGCCAAAATCTTCTGGAGTTCATCCCACCAACTCATAATCTGTGTCATTGCCTATAATGGGCTTTGAGTATGTTAACAGTTTGCCACCAATCCAGTATGGTCCATTTAGGCCCAAGGTTGGAATCATGGCTTACCTAGTTATAAGTGACCTACTGATCTATCCTTTTAGCTCTAAGGAGCCTACCCACACTTAAAGAGATCCTAGATCCTATCAACAAGAGGGTACCCTTTATATCTTTTGTTTGCTCAACCATATATCTTGTGTTCACCTAATTCTAAAGGACAAATAAAAGATGTAACAAATTTGAGTATGACCCAAAAGTTATGGCATACCCTAAGATGTTAGGATAAAAGAAAGGAAGTTCTCACATATAAGAGGCTTGTCCTAAAGTCTAAAGGTATATCTTAACTTGAAAGGTTCATAAGATCAAAACCTAGTTGCTATTATAAGCCCAAATCAAAAGGCCTTTTGAAAAGAAGGACCTTGGGCCTAAGATAACAAATATGCTATCGACTTAACATCCAACATCCTACAAAGCCAACTTGTAATTCCCCAGCCTTGGGCCTCCTTGTTGTATGCCAAGGCCCGAAATGATGAGAGATTCATAGACTTTGAGAGGAAGGTTACAATATATTCTAGCTAGGGGCTGCTTAAGAAAAAAAAAGATAATAATGAATGAAAAAAAGGAAAAGCCTAAAGGTGATGGATACATTGTAAGCCCATATTTGAGTAAAAAGCTTGAAAATCCCTAAGCTCGTTCTAATGAAAGCCCATGAGAGTAAGATGAAAGCTTTATTGTATATGGACTAAAGCCCAACGAAACAAGGGGCAAGGTTCATGAGAGGAAAGGGAGTGATTTTGTAATTGGGCCTTCATTAAAATGGACTTAAAGACTTTCTAAGAACATCTAAGTCAATAAAAAAACCTTTTTAATTAGGACATGGGCTTAATAAAATGGGACTTCTTTTCAAGCACAATTACACCACCAAGATCAAGTAAGCATGTCCCTATTCCAATTTGAGTCCAAGAGAAGAATGGAAGACGTTTGGTTAAGGTTGAGGTCATGCATCAAGAGGAGACGTTTCACGAAGAAATGACTGCTCCAATTGATGACATGATTGCACAAAAGATATTCAAAGCAATAGAAGAACAAGGTGATACTCTCAAGAAGATGGGAGGTCATCTCTCCAAGCTAAAGGAGAACAAGCTCAAGAAACCTATGCACATAGAGATACATGAAGAATAAGAAGAGAAGAATGGGATGAGAGAGACAAGATTGATTATAAAAGGAACAAGCAATTTGAGAAACTTACCACGAACACCATGGCTATAAAGGAAAAGATGGAAAAGATCAAGGCTCAAGGAATGGATGATTGTCTCTACAACATAGGTGGATTGGGCTCCAAGACTCCCATCACATTACCTCCTAGGTTCAAAATCTCTAATGTGGAAAAGTTTAATGGGACTGGAGATTCAAAGCAACATGTTAGGAGGTATCTAAGCATTGTTGAAATGAAAGGATTGGATAAGAAGCAAACTTTGCATGCATTTCCTCTCTCACTTACGGGAGGTGCATCAAGGTAGTACTATAGCTTAGATCCGAATAAGACCAAGGTGTGGAATGAGCTAGTAAAGTTAGTCATGGATCAATTCATTTTCAATACCATGATTGATGTAACTCTAAGAGACTTGAAGCCTACCAAGCAAGGAATGGAGGAGAGATTTTCTGAATACATGACAAGGTGGAAAGGAAAGGCATCTAGGATGGTTAATAGGCCTAATGAAAAGAACCAAATCAACGTGATTATCAAGAATTTGCTTCCAGCATATAATAGTAGGCTCCTGTCATTTCCTATTAGTTCTTTTGGGGAGTTGTGTGATTGTGGAACTAAGATCGAAAATTCCATCAATAATTGGCAATTGGAGAAAGGTGAGAGAAAACCTCCAATCAAGAAAACATATGGAGGAGGGGCAGCCACTTTTAGAGCACCCAATCCTGTGAATGTAAATGCCATAATGCCTCAACAACCTTTAGCTTACCTAAGCTTCACAAAACAAGCCCGCCGAGAATTCTCCAACCTAGGAATGACCCTTGCCCAAGCATGTAAGAACTTAACCTCCAAATTCATCAAACCCTTAGACCCCACACCTCTGCCTAATCCTGTGCTTCCTACTTGGAACCTCAATGAATACTGCCACTTCCATTAGAAATCTAGCCATAAAACTGACAATTGTTTCTGCCTCAAGCATGAGATACAAGACCTAATAGACAACGGAACTCTCCCAAATCCAAAAATTATCACCAAGACTAACATTAACAAGAACCCCTTACCTGATTATCATCGAGCTCTTCCTCCATATTAAAATTGGGTGCAAGCAAAAGAGATTGATTGGGATTGTTCAAAATTGATAGAAACCGTGGAAGTTAACACGGTGGAAGTCCAAGAAATATAGGATGAAGATGATGAGATTTTGAAAAGTGTGGTCACTGTATGGGGAATACTCCCCAGTGGAATGTTCGAATTGAAGAAGAGAGTCCTAGAAGACGATGTGGCGAACATCACTAGGAGTGGGAAACACTACAAGCCATCCTTTTTGGAGAAGGATCACCTTGGTAGGAACATGGAGGAAGGGACCAAGTTCGTTGAACTCAAAGGGAAGGAAGAGAAAGAAGAGGAAGATAAGCTATTGACTTAATTAAAGAAGACTCAAGCTCATGTGTCTGTATGGGGTTTGCTAATGGCTTCTTATAAGCATCGTAGTGCTCTTTTAGACACTTTGAATAGGAAGGAAGTACCCATCGAAAATACACCATAAGAGGTGCTATCTCTCATAGGAGTTAAAGCCCTATCTCATCATTCCTTACCTTTTCTAATGAAGAACTTCCTCCCGAAGAAGCCACTTACACTAGACCTTTGCAAATCACCATTGAATGCATGGGTGCCAAGGTTCTAATGGTGCTTATTGATAATGGATCCACATTAAATGTGTGCCCTTTTAGGACCGCTCTCAAAATCAGTCCGGACATGGAGACAATCATCCCCTCTCCTTTGACTATTAGAGTATATGATAACACTTCAACGAAGGTAATGAGAACTTTCAGGGTTCCTTGCAAAATTGGTCCATTGGAAACGATTGTGGAATTCTACGTAATGGACTTCACTCCTAACTACAACCTCCTCTTAGGGAGAGCATGGCTTTATCCCATTTGGGCTATCCCTTCTACTCTACACCAAAAGATGAAGATCCCATGGAAAGGAGAAATTGTTATAGTACTTGGCAATGGTGAGATCCTAGCTTCCATCGATGGACTTGAAGGAGGAAATGAGCTTCAAATGAATGGCTTTGAGTTTGTGAACATGGCCAATTATGGATTGAGGGATGAGAAGTATACTACAGATTTACTCTCATATTGTAGTTATAAGGTGATTACAATGATGAAGAAAATAGAATATATGCCTAGTATGGGTCTTGGAAAAGAAGGAAGAGGGGTGGCTGAATTTCCCGACATCAAGACTTAACATACCAAAGAATGTTTGGGATTCTTTGAAGGTTGCTACAGAATCAAAAAGAACCTTGGTACCCTAAATGAGAACTTTGTGAAGGAAGGAGGAGACCTTCCTTTTGGTGGCTTTCCCAAGCTTTGGGTAGATAAGGACGGAAAAGTGAATCCCGACTGAGAGATATTCTTCGATAAGAAGCTCACTTTCAAGGAAAAACCTATTGTGGTGGTCAAGGAAATTCAAGAGGAGGTCAACTAGGTGGACTACATGGATGCTGAAGTAATGGAAGCTATGCTAAAAGTGGAGGGGGACGTGCTCGCCATCACCATCGAGGAGTCAAGTGATCCTTCTACCTTCATCAAGCCTGCTGATGGGCAACTTAGCAATTGGACATGGGTTGGGTTTTCTAAGAATATAGGAAAGAAATTTTGTGATGCAAGTTTAGATTTACTTTTCAACATTTTCAGTAAGATGAATTTTGATTTGGCTTATTTTGATGTGTCCTATAATATTGAAATTCTACACTTAAATGATTCTAATGAATTTGAAAATGAAATTCACAAACAATTGGAAAAGAAAATTGAACCTGTAAAACCAACTTTTGAAACTCTTAATTTGGGAAATGATGAGAATCCACGCTTAATTGAAATTGGCTCAACCCTAAGTAAAGAAGAAAGAAAAGATCTTTAAGAACTTCTCATAGAATTCCAAGTGGTATTTGCATGGTCCTATGAAGATATGCCTAGTATTGATCTCGAGAAAGCCTAACACCTTATTGAGGTGTATGAGAACCGAGTGGCTCCTTAAGATCAAGGAAGAGGTCATAAAGCAATTGAAAGTAAGGTTCATCAAACCCATGCACCAAGCCAAGTGGATAACCAATGTTGTGCCTGTACCCAAAAAGGATGGGAAAGTGAGGATGTGCATGAATTTTAGGGATCTAAACAAGGCTTACCTTAAGGACGACTTCACTCTCCTTCATATAGATGTCTTAGTGGATAATACAGCCAGTAGTGCCTTGATGTCTTTTATTGATGGTTTCTCAGGATATAACCAAATCAAGATGAATCCTAAGGACATGACCAAGACCACCTTCACTATAGAATGGGGGATTTATTGTTATACGGTAATGCCGTTTGGGCTTAAAAATACGAGTGCAACTTACCAAAGAATGGCTACAGCCCTACTACATGACATGATGCACAATGAAGTTGAGGTATGTGTTGATGACATGATAGTGAAATCCAAGGATAGAGGAGGGCACATCACCAACCTAAGGAATTTTTTTGAAAGAATCGAAGAATATAGACTAAGACTAAATCCACAAAAATGAACCTTTGGAGTAACTACAGGAAAATTGCTAGGCTTCTTGGTAAGTGATAGAGGGATAAAGGTTGACCCATCAAAGATTAAAACCATCTTGGATATGCCTCCACCTAAAAGTGAGAAAGAGATAAGAGGATTCTTAAGCCGATTACAGTACATCAACCGATTCATCGCCAAACTCACTTCTACTTGTGAGCCCATCTTCAAGCTCTTAAGAAAGAATGAACCCCATACATGGAACGATGAATGGCAGAGAACCTTCGAGCTTATCAAAGAATATCTTCTCCATCTATCCATCCTGGAACCCCCGAAGATTGGAAAGCCATTACTACTCTATCTCTTGATCATAGAAAATATGGTTGGGAGTATGCTTGTATTACTTGAGCAAAAGGTTTCATGATTATGAGACCAGATACACACCCATAGAAAAGTCATGCTTTGTTTTCGTCTGTGTTAGGACATATGTGGATCATGTTAAGAACATATGTCATTTAGAATTGGCTAATCTTTTGACAAAACACACTTTACTTGTAATTAGGTAGATCTAGGATGTGTTTAATACTTCAAGGAACAAAAGTTAAAATTCAAGTATCGAAGCCATGCAAATTTGTCCAAGAATCAAGTGAAGAAATACTGTGTTTTAAAACTTGATAGATAGCTTGACAGATGTATCTATTGAGATTTAAAATGTGAAGCTTGACAGATAAGCTCGACAGCTGTATTTATCGAGAATTATGAAAATCAGTTATTCAGATCTTATTTCACGCATATCCATGTGTATGTGTTTAGGCTTTCTTTTCTCATAACCCTAAACATATATAAGAATTATTTTAAGGGCCATCACATTGGATGCAAGTTGATGAAACTTGATGCAAAGGTTTTATGCAAGCATATTGTGACCAGAGACAATTTGCCCTAGTTCATCTTTCTCTTGAAGAAGCTGCTGTGTTTGTACGCCATAGGGCTTTGTAACCAAGGAGCTTCGTAACCAAGGAGCTTCTTGATCTTCATCATGTGGATGAACTAAAGAACTTCGCAGTCAACATCCTTCTCAATTTGGTGTATTAGTCATGTACTGGGATCCGTGCATTGATTGGTTAGTTATGTACTTGGAACTGTGCATTGAAAGAAGAGATTGTTACTAAATTACAAGTCCAATTATGTATTAGGGGTAAGGGTTCAACTGTAGGTTGGTATAAGGTACTAGGATTCCTTTATTTGTAACCGCTTGTTTTGATAATAATGGATTCTCAGGAGTGGTGACCTTAAATTCACCCGGTGGGGTTTTGCCTTGATGGTTTTCCCCATTCGTAAACAAATCACCTATGTCAAATTTATTTTCCACTGCATTTAGTTATTTGGCTATTTGTTTGTGCTACCACGCTTATTGCATGTAATTGAATCTAATTAATTAACTTGGCTAATTAATTGAGTAATTTACCAAAGGGGTCAATACATTCTTGGCCTATCAAGTAGTATCAGACCGGGCACACTCTAATTAGGGTTAATCTTTGCTGTGTGATCCATTGACCCTTGTTGTCATGGCTACAACTGGCATGAAAAGATCTTTGGTTTCAAATACATCTTGTTTTTCTAATCTCTACTTGATTGAGTGAATCAGAAAATGCAAGTCTAAAAGTTATTTGAAATCTATCATGATGATTATTGGAAAAGATCTTAGCATGACAAAGAAGAAACTAGATTGTCTCAGAATGAAAATGTGTAGAGGAGTTTGTCTAAGAAAAGTGAAAGTTAAAAGCTTTGTTCATAAATGGCAGATGAGAGAAAACACCATTCCTATTGATTTGTCATCTTAGCATGAGGTGTGCTTCATGATGAAGTCTGCATTTAAGGTTATGGACACGTGTTTGTGGTACCTTGATAGCGACTACTCGAGACACATGACTAGAGACCGATCTCTCTTTAAGGTTTTCAAGTCTAAGAAAGGTGGTAATGTCACTTTCGGTGATAGGAGCAAATCACGGATTAAAGGAAATGGAACCACCTCTCTACCTGGACTGCCAGACATTGCAAATATGCTATATGTAGAAGGTCTGAGAGTGAACAACCTGTTGAGCATAAGTTAGATATGTGATCAAGATTTTATGGTGATGTTCTCAAAGGGGAAATGCCTTGTGTTGAATGAGTCAAGAAAGAAACTCATAAGTGGTGTTCGCACTCTAGACAATTGTTATGGTTTGGTCCCTGATGCTGATATTATGTGCAATAGCATTCGTTTGCCAAATGAAGATCTATGGCACCAAAGGATGGGACATGCTAGTTACAAACATCTTTCAATTGTATCTAAGCATGAATCAGTTTTGAGGATACCAAAGCTCAGTAGAGTGAACAATGTTGTGTGTGGACCGTGTCAACTTGGAAAACAAACAAAAGCTAAACATCTGGGTACTCAGACATCCACTAAATCTAGATTATTGGAGCTACTACATCTAGATCTCATGGGTCCAACTAGAACCGAGTCTCTTGGTGGAAAGAGATACATCATGGTTGTGGTAGATGACTTCACTAGGTACACTTGGGTCATTCTTCTAAGATCCAATTTAGTTGCTCCTAAGCACATTGAAGCCTTGCGCACAAGATTGCAAAATGAGAAGAGTTTAAAGATTGATCGAATTCAAAGTGATCACAGTAAAGAATTCGAGAACTCTTACATGAAGTCCTTTTGCACTAGATCAAGTATATCTCAAGAATTCTCTCCTGTTACTCCTTAGCAAAATGGTGTAGTAGAAAGAAAGAATAGGGTTATTCAGGAGATGGTTAGAGCCATGTTGCACAACAAAGATATGGCTAGAAACTTGTGGGGAGAAGCCGTCAACACTACGTGTCATACGGTTAACAGGGTGTATTTCAAACCTGGTACCAAGAAAACTCCCTATGAGTTATGGAAGGGAAGGAAGCCAAATGTTAAGTATTTTTAGAATTTTTGGAAATACTTGTTTCATTCTCAAGGATAGAGAGAATGTGGAAAAATTTGACTCCCGAAGCGATGAAGGAATATTTTTGGGATACTCCTCTATAGGCAAGGCTTATTATGTATACAAGAGAACCAAAAAGGTGATGGAAACTGTTAATGTTGTTATTGATGAAGCTTCAGAGTCCGGTTTTGAGAAAATTAGTGTGGAAATCTCCAAAGAAATTCTTCCTCCCGAGCCTAAGGATGTTCAAGAAATTGTTGATCAAGAACCCGCATCTCCCAGTACTCCCAACACTCCAAGTGTTGTAGAAGGTTCAGCAAACCTACCTACCTCACTTGATTCTAAATCTCATGATGAAAAAGGACCTTCCTCCAAGTTGAATCATCCTCCTGAAGTTATTGTGGGAAACATGAATGAACTTACATTAAGGAAGCGTATAGTTGATAAATGTGTTGCTAACTTTGTGTCATATTCTTGTTATTTGTCGCAGGTTGAACCCACTAAGGTTGAGGAAGCACTTCAAGATGAAAGTTGGGTTGAGGCTATGCATGATGAACTGCTTCAGTTTTAAAGGAATGATGTCTGGACTCTATTACCTAAATTGGAAGGTGAGCACATCATTGGCACAAAGTGGATATTCTGCAATAAGACTGATGAGGAGGATAATGTGATCCGCAACAAGGCTCGTCTTGTGGCTCAAGGATGCTCTCAAATGGAAGGAGTAGACTATGATGAGACATTTGCTCCAGTAGCCCGTATGAAGTCCATCAGGATTCTCCTAGCCCTAGCATGTTAGTTGAAGTTCAAGCTTTACCAAATGGATGTAAAGACTGCTTTCTTGAATGGATTCCTTAAAGAAGATGTCTATGTGGCTCAACCAAAAGGATTCATTGATCCACACTTTCTGGATCATGTGTTATACCTCAAGAAGGCACTATATGGTTTAAAGCAGGCCCCTAGAGCTTGGTATGATCGGCTAACACAATACTTGGTATCACATGGGTTCACAAGATGAAAAGCTGATCAAACTCTCTTCATCAAAAGGGAAGACGGCGAGTTGATAGTTGCTCAAGTCTAAGTTGATGATATCATCTTCGAGTCGACAAAGGACGAACTTGCTCATAGTTTCTCCAAACACATGCAAGCCGAGTTCGAGATAAGCATGATTGGAGAGTTGAATCACTTCCTTGGGTTGCAGATCCATCAAGAAGAGTCAGGTATATTCATATCTCCATCTATATATACTAAAAATCTTGTGAAAAATTTTAGTTTGAAATTTGCTAGTTCTGTTAGAACCCTTATGAGCTCAAATGTTAAACTCACTATTAATTTGTTGGGAAAAAATGTTGACTCGTCTTTATATAGAAGCATGATATGTAGTCTTCTTTACCTTATTGCTAGTAGACCTAACATTAGTTACAGTGTGGGAGTGTGTGCTAGATATCAGGCTAATCTCAAAGAGTCTCATATGATTGCTTTGAAAAGAATCATAAAGTATGTCAAAACCACTACCAATTTTGGTGTGTGGTATAGCAAGGACACAAATGATGTCTTAGCTAGATATTCTAACGCAGACTAGGCTAAGAATGCTAATGATGGAAAAAGTATTTCGGGGGATTGTTTTTATGTGGGTAATAATCTTGTCTCCTAAATGAGCAAAAACCAAAACTCCATCTTATTATCCACTACAGAGGCTGAATACATCGCTGCCGGTAGCTGTTGCACCTAACTTCTATGGATGCAAAAACTCCTCCTTGATTATGGTATTCGTCAAGAACATCTTACCATCTATTGTGACAATACTAGTGCCATCAACATCTCTAAGAATCTTGTTCAACATTCTCAAACTAAACACATAGAGATTCGACATCACTTCATTCAGGAGCTTGTCGAAACTAGTACTTTTACTCCTGAGTTCATTCACACTAATGATCAAAAGGCTGATTTGTTCACCAAACCTCTTGATAGCAAACGGTTTGAATTCCTTCGCCAAAACATTGGTGTTATCTCCATGGATTGATCTCCTCTTCTCCTCCTCCTTATGCATTTGCATCTAGTTTTTATGTTTTGCTTTGTTTAACATGTTTTTGTTTGGTTATTTTCAGTTTTGCTTTATTTTGTTTTTCATTAAAAAAAAAAGTTGAAAAATCATAAAAATACAAAAACAGTGTTTGTTTTGTGTACATTGGTACTTTTGTACCTTGGATGGCCATTGAAACAAAGTTCTCTAAATTTCGTATCTTTTGTAGCTTAGATGAGCATCTCCATGCACAATTAAGCAAGTGAGCTTTATGGCTCGTGTTTGTGATGAGTAAGATTAAGTAATCTCTTGTACTTAACACTTGTATCACTCTTTTTGACGAGAAGGACTAGAAAATCCTAAGAGAAAGGCATAAATAATCATCTCACCACTGTTGCCCACCAATCATGAAATGACATCTGTATGCTTCGACATAGCAAAAGTGCAATGTCAAAAGCTTAACATAATTGGGTATTTCTTTTCTCTCTCTTATATACCCATGCATGATATGCTTTACTAAAGAAAAATATGCAAATAACGATAAAAGCAAAAAGAATCAAAATGTTTTATATATGATTGCAAGTGTGTCTTCTAGGAGATGTGGGAGTTATAGGATGTACCTCAAAGGTGATAGTCCCCATCAAGTAGTTATGATTGTATGTGGATTAAATTAATTTTCTCATATCTCAAATCGTCATAATATGTAGACACTTATGCAATCTTGCGTTATTGTTTTTTTCACTCACAACACGCAATATTCTTTGTTACTTTTGATACATGTGCAGGTACAATGTGATTTGGCCATCACAAGGAATACATGTGTTAATGTATGCTCACTAAACTGTCTTCACTTGTTTTTGAAATATAAAATTCGTTAGACTTGTTTCATGCATTATAGATGTGTGTTTTCCATGATGATATCTTGTGTGCTGGTAGGATTGAATTGGGCTGAGCCCATGATGTTTTTATTATTGCATGTCACATGTTCATGCATTTTTCATGCATGCGTACCTCTCTTGTCTATCTTATTCATATTGATATCGTTTGGTACTCTTCTGCGTGTCTCTCTCTCTCTCTCTCTTTCTCTCGAATAGTCTACGCATGGCACCCAAGTGCAAATCTACTCCATCCCAGAACCCTTTTTGTTCTAGGGCATCTTCTTCCTCTAATTCTACTCCGCTTCACGTTCGGTTTCGTGATGAGAAGGCCCGTCAGGACTTCTCAGAGAACTTTTCTCGACGTGGCATTCATTCGGAACACCAAGTCCTTCTTTTGGATTTTTCCAATACTGACTTACTCACTGTCATTCACAGTAGGGGTTAGAAGTCCCTTTATGACACCCCGGTCAGTTGTCCCTTCGTGATCATATAGGATTTTTACTCCAATATGCACGGATTTGATTCTTTCATACCTCATTTTCTCACTTTTGTTCGAGGTATACATATAGTAGTCACTCCGAAGCTAATCTCTGACGTGCTACATGTCCCGAGGGTATCCCACCCAAATTACCTCAGCTGTCCTCATCTGTAGACTGCGTCCAAAGACGAACTCATGTCTCTCTTCTGTGAGACACCTTCATCTTGGGGTGACCATCAAAACACTCATTGCTCAGGCTTTACAAAAGGTCTGAGGTTCCTGAATATGGTGATGACATTTGTTTTACGTCCTTTGTCTCACTATAATTTGATTACTGAGCCTTGTGCTCATTTTTTTTGTCCCTCCTTGAAGGGCTTACCATAGACTTTCCCTCTCATTTCATACTCTACCTTATAGATGTCTATAAGGATATGACAACCCGTGATAAACTTATTTTCCCTTCTGCTATCACGAGGATCATTTGCCATGCATCTATCTCCTATCTTAAGTTTGCTCACTTCTTTATCATGGGTGCTATCAGCGGCGTGTCCATTAGATGGAACGAGGCCCAGCTTTGACCGAAGCGGCCATGGACTGAGACAGCGACTCCTCCAACCTCTTCCGCTCCATCTAACTTTGCACCTTCTTCTTTTGCGAGTGGTGTAACCCTCGAGGCGGTCATGGTGTAGCTTCAATGCATGGATGCTCACCTTGACACTCTCAGTGATGAGTTGTGTCAGGTGAACACCTGTGTCGGTCATATTGCACGATGACAGGCTTGCCTTGGTGGCTTCGTGGCATCGCCTTTTCCAAAGGCATTTGAGGACGAGGATGATGATGGTGACTTCGATGATGAAAAGGATAAGGATGAGGATGCTAGCTCTTCTGGTGACAAGGAGATGACTGCTTGAGTGACTTGCCCTTTGTCATTCGTGTCAAAAAGGGGGAGTAGTTTTAGGTATGAAAGTAGTCATGTTCTTCGGGGGAGAGTTAGTATAGGAGATTTTTGTTAGGGGAGTTTTTTTTTTTTTTTTTTGCTAATCCTTTGACAAAACGCACTTTACTTGTAATTGGGTAGATATAGGATGTGTTTAATACTTCAAGGAACAAAAGTTAAAATTCAAGTATTGAAGCCATGCAAATCTGTCCAAGAATTAAGACAAGAAGTGTTGCGTTTTAAAGCTCGATAGATAGCTTGACAAATGTATTTGTCGAGATTTAAAATGTGAAGCTCAACAGTTTTATCTATCAAGAATTACGAAAATCAGTTTTTCAGATCTTATTCCACGCAATTCCATGTTTATTATTTTAAGGGCCGTCACACTAGATGCAAGTTGATGAAACTTGATGCAAAGGTTTTATGCAAGCATATTGTGATTGAAGACAATTTGCCCTAGTTCATCTTTCTCTTGAAGAAGCTGCTGCGTTTGTATGCCGTAGGGTTTTGTGACCAATGATCTTAATCTTCATCGTGTGGATGAACTGAGGAACTTTGTAGCCAACATCCTTCTCAAGTTGGTGTGTTAGTCATATACTGGGATTTGTGCATCGATTGGTTAGTCATGTACCTGGAGCCGTGTATTGAAAGGAGAGATTGTCACTACATTACAAATCCAATTGTGTATTGGGGTAAGGGTTCAACTATAAGTTGGTATAAGGTACTAGAATTCCTTTACTTATAACCGCTTGCTTTGATAATAGTGGATTCTCGGGAGTGGTGACCTTAAATTCACCCGGTGGGGTTTTGCCTTGGTGGTTTTCCCTATTCGTAAACAAATCACCTATGTCAAATTTATTTTCCGCTACATTTAGTTATTTGGTGATTTGTTTGTGCTACTACACTTATTGCATGTAATTGAATCTAATTAATTAACTTGGCTAATTAATTGATTAATTTAACAAATGGGTTAATACATTCTTAGCCTATCAGTATGGGCCATGTAGAAACTGAGACACATCATTCTACCTTTCCAAATATGGATAGTAGCCAGGATGGACCCATTGAAATATTTATTTGAGAAGCCTACCTTAAGTGGGAGGTTATCAAGATGGCTGATCCTATTGGTAGAATTTGATTTGAAGTATGTGGCTAGAAAAGCCATCAAATGAAGCGTCGTGTCAGACTTTTGTGCCGAGAACCCCATAGAAAGAGAAAAAGGTAAAGAAGACTTCCTAGATGAGGATATTTTAGACATCAAACTAGGGGCAAGGAGGATGTATTTTGATAGAGTCGTGAACCAATATGGAAATGGGATAGAAGTACTTTTAATCGCCCCCGATGGATCTCACATACCTTTGGCAATCAAGTTGACCTTCAAGGCAACCAACAATGTGGCAAAATATGAGGCTTGTATCGTCGGAATGGATGCTTTTCGAGAGTTAGGGGTAAAAGAGGCAGAAGTCTTTAAAGATTCGACTTTGGTCACAGCCTAAGAACAAAAGTTATGGAAGGTGAAAAAAGAACACTTGAAACCTTACCAACAATACTTGAAGGAGTTAACCAGAACCTTTGACAAGATTGAATACACTATCATTCCTAGAGCTCAGAATCAGTTTGTAGATGATTTGGCTACTCTTGCCTCAATGGTTGAAATACCTGAAGGAGTATAGCCATGACCCTTAGAGATTGAGGAGAGCTATGAGCTGGTACACAAGGAGAAAGGAGGACCATCAGTCTTGGCTATAGAAGAGGAAACAATCCCTTGGAATTGTGACATCATGAAATTCCTGGAATTAGGAATTTATCCTGACGGTGCCAACAAGAGAGTACGTTGTTCGGTTAGGATGATGGCAATGCAGTACATCCTATGTGAAGGTCACTATAGGAGGTCCTATGATGTTATACACCTTCATTGTCTAAGGAAAGAAGAAGCTGAAAGAGTCATAGAAGAAATTTAACCAAGGGATTTGTGGTCCTCACATGAATGGAAGGATGTTGACCAAGAAAATCCTAAGGATGGGATACTATTGGAATATGATGGAAATCGATTTTGTGGACTTCGTAAAGAGTTGCCATGATTGCCAAACACATGCAAACGTGAACCATGTACCACCAAGTGAGCTATATAGTATGACCTCTCCTTGGCCTTTCTCAATCTAGGGCATAGACATTGCTGCAACTTAAATAATGCTCCTAAGTGCAGGATTGTCGCGAAGTAATAACTTGGTAAGTCCAAGGTCGAATCCACAGGGAAAAGGGAATTGATTAGCAAACCACAAGAGAATAAAACTAAAATAATAAAGTTTAATTAAAGAGATTTTTGATGGTTTAGTAAAGGTAATCTGAATTGAGAGAAAATAACAATATATTAAGGCGCTAAGGTTTAGGGATCCACACACTACACATCTATTGGTAGTCTTAACAATATTTATTTTATAACTCAAATAATATTCATACGAAGAATGATCTTAGTCGGATGATTTAACAATAAGAACTCAAGAATTAATTGTCTAAGATAGTTTTATGAAATTGATTGATTTTAGGCAAAACAAAACTAGTGAATTAGTTTGCAAGGAATACTAAGCATTTAACGTGCCCAGAGTCTACAATAAATCGAAGAATTATACAAAATGAAATACTTTTCTGGATGAGTAAATCAATAAAAAAAACGTAATAACATAAGCATTAAAATTAATAAATAATTGTTAATAACATACCAATAAATGGTTGGGTTTCGCCCCTTGCCTTAACAAGGCTTCTAGCAAGCCATAACACAAATAAAACTCCAAAAACTATAAAGAAACTTTAAGAAAACCTAAATTACATTCTATGGCCTCTCTCCCTTGAATTTTTCCCTAAAGAGCCTTTAAATAGGTCAAGGAATCCTGTTATAAGTTGAATTCCCATTTGAAGAAAATCCCAGGTTTTTAGGCTTCATTTAACCGACGTTTACGACCCATTTAACATCAGAAGTCAGAAATTGGGTAAACTACAAAGTTGTATTCCTTTAAGTTATCTTTCCAGCCCAACTTGAATCATCTGGATTGGACATCTGACCCAAAATTTATGCTCCAAATACTAACTAGTGCGCAGGCTGGAATCCTAATCCGAATTAGACTTGGATTTGGTGCAAATTTCCTTTGATTCCTTGCTCCAATTGGACTTGAATTTAATTGGGTTGGCCTTCTTTGACTTCATCATGGCCCTTGTAAAATTAAAGTCCATTAACTTTCTTCTTTGCATAAATCCACTTATTTAATTTCATTATCCTACAAAAGACAAATTCATGCACAAAATTCAATTAAGCACAAAATTGATTATTTAGCATTATTCCAAAACCAAAAATAAAATGCATTAATTAACAAAAAATAAATATGATAATGCTTTCTAATAATAATATAAATATGCAAAATTAAGCTATGCAAGACTAGCTGCACCCTGACATAAGCATCACATTTAAGTATCACCATATGAATACATACTTCCACAGAGAGGGAAGGCATGAGACGAGTCTCACTAAACTTGTTGTAGTTCGGGTCATCCACGAGTCACATGACATAGGGAATGCTACTCCTTTTCCACTGCTAGTACTTATCATTAGTCATGGAAAGTGGAGCAAGCATGAACTATGGAGGATCTATCGGAACACGGGATGTATTTGTTGCCACCAATAGGCAACAGACCCTCTTAGCCAGGTAGGGGACCCTTAAACCAACACCCTTAAAAGGCTGGGTGATCCCAGAAGTAATGATGGTAGCTGCTTCCAAATTAGGGTTTGCAATAGGGGGAACACTAGCCCAAGGACTCTGTATAACCTGTGACAAGACATGGAGTTAGAAGAAGAACCCTAGGAAACATGCAAAAGAAAGTAATGAGAGAAAGTAGGATCTCTACTCACCTCTTTAAACGAAAGCTCATTGAAATGAGCCCTGATTGAAGGAAAGCTCCTCAAGTCCACCTTCGCTCCACAAGTAATGAAACCGTATTTCATAGTCCAATGTTGAAAAGAGAAAACATAGTTTGCAAAATGACAGTTTGCAAGGAAATAGATGACAGTTTGCAAAATGATAGTTTGCAAGAAAACAGAGGTCAATTCACCAGATGGACAAGGTACAGTTTGTAAGATGATAATTTGTGAGATACAAATACAATGGCAAGATGATAGTTTGCAAGATAAAGACATGAACACAGTTTGCAAAAGCATGAGATGCAGTTTTGTAAATCTAGATGACATATGGATAAGCATAGTTTGCAAAGGTAAGAAATACATATTTGTAAGAATCTACAAAAGAAAAGGAAGAAAGAACTGACCTCAAGGAGCTTCCAAGACCCCACTAACTGGCGCAGAGTCCCTTGGTTGAGTGTGTCTAGGGATGAGTATAGGTAGGTGAGACAAGCTTGACCCTAGTTAGCCTCCTAAGCTCGCCCGAAATCGCGAAAGAGAGCCAACCACCTCAAGAACACTGTTTGCCTACTGTTGGCAAAAAGGTATGCCCCCAATATATAGAACAAGAATTCCATAGCCATTCGAGCACAATCTTCAAGCGTCTCCTGAGGAAGAGGTTTTTGGTCTGTCTTAAGATTGAAATAACGGAATGTCTCTGTCGTGTACCTCCACCCTAACGGCTCTATGCCCAGCTCAATACTCGAATCACCCTCCAAATTAATGATAGGACCATCACACCAAAGGCTAGTCATCCAATGGAAATTATGGGGAGTCATTGTCATCTCCCTCTTAGCAATGTGAAAGGTGTGCGTAGTGTCCCACCACCTCCCAACCAATGTCTGCACTAGGATGGCACTTGCGGAACACTCCAGAAGCAAACAAAGAATGGGCTCGAAGCCAGCTTCACACACCAAGGCCTTTATGTCATCAACAAGGGCCCTATACCAAGAAGAGATGTGGCTAGTACTACCCTTGCCTGAGGAAGGGGGCAAGACCTGTAAAGAGATGAAAGGAGAACATGAAAATTGCAGTTGGATAAGGAAATGGGTGAAAATGAGTCAAAATATTGAAAATTAAGGTTTCTGAGTGCCAGTATGCGCACGCAGGCCTGCGAATGCGTGCGCTTTTTGCAAGTGTACGCATGTTGGACCATGCATCTGTATGAACTGATAAACATAGACACGTACACATGAATACAAGCTACGCACGCATGAACACAAACAAAGAGGGCCTAGCGATATTTCGGCCAACTTTTGATCAAAACTCATCCTAAGCATGTTTCTACCCTTCCTAAGGCATCGGGTTTTTATCTAAGGCCATCCCATAACAAAACCTAAGCATTTACTAGTCAAAAAATGGATTAAAATGGAAAATCAAGGCAAAACTTGAAAATGAGAAAAGTTTGAAAAACTCCCCAATCCGGCCCTTGCACCCTCTGAGGGATGATTTTGTGGCCTGTATGTCAATGAAGGAGACTCAGTCAGCCTTATGGCCCCATTCCAACGTGTGAGATTGGAGACATCACCGAAAATCAAGTAAGAGGTTTTCTTGGTTTTGGACTTAGGTGCCATTGGAGAGGATGAGAGTGTTTGGGAGAGAAATAGATGATTAGGTTGTGAAAGATGAAGAAATGAGAGAGGGACAAGAGGTTTTTGTAAAGGGAAGATGGAAGTTGGAGAGTTAAAAAGAATATGAAGAGTTGAAGAAGCTAAAGAAGAATGAAAAGAAAAAGAAATAGTTGGTAACTATTGAAGAAAAATGAAGAGGCGAGAAGGTTTGATGACTAAACTACATGTAGTTTTGGCCTCCCACTAAACTACGTGTAGTTTAGCAAAAAACAAAACTTTCTTAATATCCCCAGTGGACTTCCAGAAGGTGGGAAATAGAAAGAAAATTTCAAGAATGCATCTAAAGATGACAGAAATACCCTCAGTAGGGTGGAAGACACAAGGACTATCAAAGCATCTCCAGTGGTTTGGAAGGATCAAGAACGTCCTTTAGCAGATCGAAAATCACTAAGGAAACTCCCTCATAAGTTAAGACCATCAACCAATTCCCTAGTGAGTTACAAAATACACAATTTTTCCAAGTATCATGGAGGACTCCCTTATGGATCCAAGGCACAAGGACAACACCCTTGAAGGTTGTGGAGAAAAGAATTTCCCCAAAGAGCTGAGGAAACTCCCTCGTAAGTAGAATCAACAACAAATTCCCTTGTGAGTCATGAAGGAGAAGGAGAGAATTTTCCCTATATGACTACACACCATCAGAGACTTCCTCGTAGGTCAAAATTTCCAAGAAAGCTCCCCCATGGGCCATTAACACGCTCCTCAGTGAGTTATTCTCCCTAGTGGATCTTACACCAAGGACTTCCTCGTGAATCAGAACTACCAAGGCCACTTGAACACATATCCCACAGGAATTGAATATGCAGGCACAAGTTTAGGTGCAACGCACAGTTTCATTGGGGAGTACACCTCGGCCGAGTAGACTGAGGTGGAGAAAGAGAGTCGCCACCTAGTTTTATGGTCTAGGAATCATGTATATAGCGCCCTTACGTGGAAGGACTGATCTTACTACCAGAGTATGGGTTCTAAGTTTAGGTATGATTTTTGGGAAGCTGTTAAGCACCCAAAACCACCCGACCCCTAGGTCAGCTTCTACTCATTGTGTCTTATGTCTTAATCTCATTAAAGGCACATTTAATGTTGCATTTTATACTCACACACATGCTAGCATACATCTAAGCATACAACATGACATTTCATCCCAAACCCTAAAATACATCTATCATACTTCTCATACCATCACAGACCCTAACACATTCCTGTGAATAGTATCAGTGTAAATTTACATAGTTACTGTAACAAATTTACACATTTTTGCTTGATTGATGTGGATGATTTTGGATTTTTTTTTTTTTTTTTTTGGAAATAGAGTTTCAGCCCACTCTTTATCATTAGATCAAGGCACCAATCGATTTTAGGTGTAAGTGGCAATTAAACCCTAGATCTCTTATTCAACCATCAGAGATTTACTAGTTGAGCTAACTAAATTAATACAAGTGCTCTTACTATAACTACAAGGATTTTCTCAATAATTTATAAGCTAATCTATATATATATATATATAACCGAAGTTTTTGAAACTCCCACAATTTTCCACGTCAGCATTACTTTAAAAAAAAAAAAAAAATTCTGATTTTTTTTTTCTTCTAAAACCCGGTAATACATAAAACCCAATAATACAAAAAACTATACTCTGATTTTCTATTTCTCCCGTTCCCCTAATCCTTCCCGTTCCACTTCTCTGTTGTCCAAAACACACACCACGGTCAAACCTTCTCCTTCGTGCAAAATACACCCCACGGCCAAACCACTTCTCCATCATCCAAAACCCAGACCCATATTAGCTCCAACAAAACCTGATATCACTCCCCCCTTCACCGTCGTCCAAAACGCCTCTGAAGTGATTCACTCCAATCGTAGATACAGGTCAGCCAAACCCCTTCTTCGTATCAGACCATTCTCTCTCGGTATTTCTCAATTAATCTATGAATAATATCTTTTCCTATTGTCTTTAATTAGGTTTTTCTGTCAATTTAGGGATTTTGTCTTTAATTAGGTTTTTCTATCATTTTAGGGATTTCACTTCCTAACCCTCAGGTGTGCTGGGTTTTGGCTGTCAATTGCAACTGAAGCTAGCCTCTTCTGTAGAGGAAGTCCAAACCCAAAGTAAGAATTCTGATTTGCTCTTCAATTGAAACCCTACTTGCCCAGTTATTACTTCCAATATACTGTTCTTTGGCTGAATGGTTGGACTTTGGTTTGCCGGCATTAAAAAAGGGTTTTTTTTTTTTTTTTTTTTTTTTTGTGCTTTAGGTTCTAGAGATTTAAGGTGGAAATTTGTGTTATTTATTTTTCCATCTCGGTTTTGAAGCAAAATTGGGTTTTTTTTTTTTTTTTTTTTTTTTTTTTTGGCTTTAGGTTTTGGCGATTTAAGGTGGAAATTTGTGTTGAAGAAGATTATGATGACCGTCAAGGAGTACGGATTTGCTGGGCAGGGTAACAGACTAACAATGGTGTTCACGGGTTGCAATAATTTTATCCTCATGCCCAATTCTTTTGTTGTATGTATTAAATATAAATTGGATTTTCTGGTTGAAGCCTGAAATTGGTGGTATATCAATTTTCTGTCAATAAGTTTTTACCAAATCATTTTTGTCTTTTAATTGTGTTACTAATTCTTGGGGGAAATGTTTTGATGATCTATGTTTAGTTTATCAATTTATCCCTAAAAATGGTATTTGGTACTCCAAGAACCCAGTTTTGGTCTGTGCAAAACAACCGTATCTTGAATGTGTTTGGCTTTCGATTAGGAAGCTTCTATACCAAAAAAAAAAAATTGATGGTTCTAATGTGAAATGAGTCTGCCATCATGATATGTTAAATAGTTGATGCAGAATCTATTTTATAACTTATATTTATGACAATGATGGTTAATATCTTAGACATTGTTACCTGACGGGAGTAGTTATATGCAAAAGGTGCACTGACTTGACCTTTTTTGAAGGTTAGGTTATTTCTGTTAATATGCTGGATTATTTTAGTTGGAAATACATAATTATTTATGTGTGCTGTTTCAAGTCCACCTGTTGGAAACTATGTAGATATTTATGTGTACTGTTATCTTTATTTGTTAGTGGAAGTGAAACCATGGAGCACTTTGGTTTACTAATCTCTTCAAATTGTGTTGTTTTAATTCAAAACTTTTGAATAAGGTTTTAAATGTATTGTAAATTTTTGGGTGTCAATGTTAGTTAGTTACTATTTTGTTATATTAGATGTTACCCATAAGACAATTTTAGACAAGCTATGGGTTTTCCATGTTTGAAAAACTAAATCTTTATCCAAATATACAGAGGCTTAAAAAGTAAAATTTCATTTTAAATTTGGGGGTTTAATAGGATTTAGTTTTTTTGGTATTCTGATCAGTTGGTTTTGAATTAGGTGATTGAGTTAGATTTTGTTTTAATTAAGGTTTTGATTTAGACTTATTCTTCTTCATCTACTGTAATTTCAAAGGTTGTTTATTCATTTAAATGAAATTGATACCTCTTTTTGGTTGTTTAATTGTTCTAATAATGATTGATTTTGTTTATTTGTTTGGTGTTCTCAGATTCCCAAAGCGTTTTATTTAGACTATTATTAGATTGGCCTCAGCCTCAAACTCATGGTTTGAGTTTTTCACAAAGACAGTGCTCGGTAAAGGTGTTACATGCTGAGCCAAAACGTAATGATTTGATGGCCATTGGTGAGTGCAAAAGTTTGAGTTTGAATTTTTTTTACAAAGTTGTTATCTTTTTCAATCATTTGTTATTATTTTACTTTCTCAAAAAAAAATTATTATTTTAATTATTTAATTCAAAATAGATTTCATTAAACAACTTCATTTTAAGAAGTATCATCCTTATTAGTTTATGTACTTTGATGACATGGTTCCTTATACTCTGAAGAGTGAAGGAGGTTGTGTATGGGCTTGCAAAAGAAATGATGGGGATGTGCAGAGTGATGTGTAAGCGTAAGATTTATGTCTATATGAGAATAATTTGTGCTGATGTGTAAGCGTAAGATTTGTGTCTATATGAGAATAATTTGTGCTTGACATATTGTTCATTGTAACTTTTGCTACTTTTGTTGTAAATGCATGGACCTAGGTTTGTATTTTAAAATTTTGTTATTTAAGATCCAAAAAAGGTCTCCATATGTTTCTTTTTTTAAGGTTTTGATATCTTGGATTTATATAAAAAAAATTTCCATCTCTGTAGGGTTTGGTGTTGTTGGCACACAAAAAGCTCATTAGGGAGAAGCTTGCAGAAGAGGCTGAACAGAACGTCAAGCAGGGGAGGCCAAGAGGGAATATTACTTGGTAACAAGTATGTCATACCGGACTGCATTGTTCAAGAGCTACTGCTGCATTAACATTGCATCAATTAAGTGCTAATGCATATTAAGACAAACAAATTTAATTATATGCAACACTCTATCAAATTAAATCATTTTGAGTTCAAGCCTAAGGTAGACTTGGCAATGTATGAAAGTTGAGAAATAGATGTCTTGATTTGGTGGGATGAAAGTTTTTGAATTAGCAGAGTGAATGTATTTTTGTATTGCTGATTGGTAATTTGGTAGATTGGAGTCTCATGCATTCCATTTTTTTTTAGACACAAATTTATTACAAATTTGTGTAATTTGGTAGGTTTTGCTATTATTATTTTTTTTCGGTGCATGTGAGATCTCAAATTTCACATGCCTTTCTTTCAACTCTTTTAGAAAATAATATTATTACTCTACCCTTTTTTCTTTGTTTGGTTGATGGGATGTTATTCAAAATTGAAGTCAATTATTTTTTAAAACTGCACCTAATTTAGTTAGACGGTCCATATTCCTAAATTTCAGATTTCTTTTTTTTCCTCTTTGCTTGGTTAGTGTGGAAGTTCAAGAAGGTTAAGGAATTAAGAAATGAGATCTTGCCAATTTTCTTTTGCTCAGCTATTGGGATTTGCCAAATAGAAGTTTATGTTGAATTTGGCAAAATGAATTTTATTTTGGATTAGCACAAGACACCATTATTTGATTGAAATATATTTAGACTTAAAGTAACATCTTAAACTACAAATGAAAAATGCATTCAACAGAAGAAGAAAAATAAATCAAGATGATTTTGCATATGTTATATATGTTTCACATTTATGTAAAAACTTTCCGCGCATAGCGCGGGTTAGCGACTAGTATAGATAATTTTTGTGGTTAGTTACATAAAATTAAATGCTCTTAACGACGATCTTAAAAAAAATTTCTAGTACTACCCTTACATTATATTTACTTTTAATTTTATTTATTTACTTATTACTGTACCTTGTTAGCAGTAAGGGTGGCAAAACTAGACACAAACCGTGAACCTGACACGACATGACACGAAATTAGCAGGTTATGGGTTGAGATTTAATGGGTTCGTGTCATATTTAGGTTGATACAACTGACTTGTTTAATAAATGGGTTGGGTTAGTATTCAGCACATATAACCCGTTTGATCTGTTTAATTAAATGGCATTTTACCAATATACCCAGGGCCGGCTTAAGGCCTAGGCAAGTTAGGCCTAGGCCTAAGGTCCCACCAAAAAACAAAAATTTTCTTAGGAAAAAATGCCCCACTTTCCATAGTTAAAGTTCTAAATTTTTATAAAACTATATATATATATTTTCTAAAGGTTGTACATTTTTTATTATTAGTGACGTTAAGGATACAACAAATTTTACTATTGGCTTACAAATTGTCATGTTATTAATCACAAAAAAGTGATATAAACATTCATTAGTTAAATTGATGAAGTTCATCAATGAAAGACAATGTCACATTATATTTTGAACATTTTATAGTGCTTTTAATTAACGCATTTTTCTTTTTCATTTCTATTAAGACTCTCAAATTATGAGACCAATAGAACCTTAACTCAATTGAAATCCTAAAATATTTCAAAAAGATGTTGCAAATGTGTTAAATCATCAATTATAGATTAATCTCCCCTGATAGTTTGAGATTTTGATTTTTGTAAACTAATATCCTACAAAGCCACACACCAAATAATATATCTCTCTCTCTCTCTCAAAATCAAAAAATAAAATTAAAAATTAGATTACAACTTTATTTAACTATGCATCGTCTTATATCCAAAATAAAGTATCTTTTTCAATCGCAATATATTTTTACTTCTTTTTATTAATATTTATAGTTCAACTATGATATTCAATTCTCTATATGAAATTAACATTAGTCTAGTTGGTATTATTTATGTATTTAATGTATCAAATTAACCTTAATTTGATTAGTATTAAATAATTTTGTTTAATTAATACTTACATATTAAAGGCCCCACATAAATTTTTCGCCTTAGATCCCAAATTATGTTAGACCGCCCCTGAATATACCTTTCAAACTCTAGGCATATAAGCTTATTAGTTATTGTGGTTTATTTTCTTTGACATATTGTGATTAATTATTTGTGATATTATGATATGCTTTAATTTTGAATGATTATTTGTGATGGAGTTACTCGTTAATTCTAAATTTTATATTAAAAGTATTTATTTGTTTTTTTTTTATAATTTTTTTTTATTTTAATAAAATCTGATAAACAAATCGACATGACTGACTCGTTTAATAAATAAATTATGGTAAGTTTCAAAAATTCTACCCATTTAATAAACTTATTAGGTTAACGTTGATATATAAAATTAAATACTCAGAAATTAACATGACATGAAACAAACGCAAATTACCAATTGCCACAGCTGTTTAGCTGTACGCCTGTACCCAATTGTAGACAGTACACGTAAATTTGAATGGTTAGTAAATTTACGCGGACACAACTAACAAGGTACAATAATGAGTCTGTCAATAGCACACAACTAACAAGGTACAAAAAATAATAGTTTGTCAGAGTCGGACAACAAACAGAAAACTTAATCTTTCTAAAAACAGAAAATTTAATGTGTGTCTTAAAGGCACACATTAATAAAATCCATACAACAATAATCGGTCAGACACAACTAACAAGGTACTGATACAATAATAAATCTGTCAGACACAACCAACAAGGTACAAATACAATAATGAGTCTGTCAATGAGTAAGGGAAAATATTATTATTTCATCTTTCCAGCTGCCAGCAAGCATCTTTCCAGCTGGCTTTTTTAGCACCATCACCCCAACATCAAAAAGGAAGTTGTTCTGGGTTCACTCTCCAGCAGAAGCAGTCATTAAAGACTTGGGCTTCTCTGTCAATCTTTCCTCTCCTGCACTACTTTTCCTCTCGATCGAATCTTGTTGTTTGTAAGGTTTAAATAACCGTTTTTGT
Source organism: Quercus tomentella (assembly GCA_028535165.1). Lineage (NCBI taxonomy): Eukaryota > Viridiplantae > Streptophyta > Magnoliopsida > Fagales > Fagaceae > Quercus > Quercus tomentella. The sequence goes on from JAPQVY010000068.1 coordinate 81,746,068, forward strand.
TGTTAAGAGTTTTTTATAAAAGTTTAGAATATTTTATACTAATTAATATAAGGAAAACAAAAAAATATAAAAAAACAAAAAAATAAAAAGAGAAGGAAAGGGCGATTCTAATTTTTTCAAACCTCAAAAAATGAAAATGTTATTTACTTTCTAGTTTAGATGTTATTTACTTTCTAGTTTAGAGTGGAGTGTTATTCTCTAAAATCTCAAGGGATGAGAGTGTAATTATTCAAAATTTTATTAGACAAATTTTACAAAATAACATATCACTAATTAGACATTGCAAAACGGGCAAGTCAGGTCAGATTTGGATTAGGTCAATCGGGTTGCAAGTCAGGTCGAGTTGACCCGTATTTTTCAATAATTTTTTTTTTTATAAATAAAACAACTTGTATTTGCAATTTAGAAAGCCATACAACAAATTACTTGATGTAAAATGTATTACTTTAAATTCACCACTTATATCAAGAATGAACTCAATTGAACTTATTAATACTTATTCAATAATTTTAAAATTATACAAATCCCAACATTGTTAATTAAAACAAAATAACACAAAGATAAGTAAAATAAATACACACAAGTTTTATTTCTACACAATATCAACATCCTAAAATATAAAACAAAATTACAAATGACTTATTAGATAACTCATTTGACAAAGAATATAAATGATTTACTGGATAACTCATTTGACAAAAAATAAAAATATATAAGAAATTTACTATCTTGAAAATTAATTTTATAATCTGTTATCAATTGTGATTGACACTCTATTTCAATTTGAGAATATACATTAAAGTTTGATTGTTTACTTATTTATACTTGATCTTTTTTATAAATATCATATCATTGTTAAACAACACACACTCCAGGAAATATCATAATTTATTTTTTTTTAAAATCATTTATTATGGACATAAATTGTTAAAAAGAAATAGGTCTAAGCATTTATAATTTATGCTAATTTGATATTTTGGCTTCACTATTTTTAAACTTATGAATGTTTCTCACAAATGTCTAAAATTTTAAATCTATGTTTTTGACTCTACTATACCCAGATTATCTTGACATGTATTTTGCTATTTTTAATATCTAAAAATCTTTACTCATTACAGAATGCTCAACCATTCATCTTTCAATTTATTTGCATGCAGTTATGTAAATGTCTCAATTGTTTCCTTAAAACTCACAACAAACAATTAAACCAATATTATCTTAATTTTATTTATTTTTTAAACCAAAAAAAAAGTTAAAAAAAAAATAGTTTGAGTCACGGGTCGGGTCAGGTTGACCAACAAAAAATACGAGTCGAGTCTATGGTTAACCCGTTTTTGCTTTGGGTCAAAAAAATCGGGTTTAGGTCAGGTCGGGTAAGAAAATCCTGACTCATTTTACCATATCTATCACCAATCACTAAAAAATAAATGGTAATTCAAATGTGTTTATTATGTTATTGAGGTGTCACCCATTAAAATTTTGTTACCTTAGTTTGCAAGTGCTTTTGAAGTAAAATTTTAAACACTATTTGTAGAACACCTATGTGGGCACGCTCACTCCGGGTCGAGAGATGTGGAAGACAAAGTACTAGTTGGGCCGTAACAACTATTTGAACAAAGCCGAAGCCAACATTTTAACTCCAATTAGGTCATAGAAAGATGGTGGGAAAGTGATTGGGCTGCTTTCGGCCTAACAACAGAATACATTTTCACACTTTCGAAGTCGGCTTCACTTGCAACTTGTATGATTATGAAACTCTAGCCCCGATTTAATCACTCAGTGATTAAAATGCAAATTGTACCATCTAAGTTGAATTTCAGTCCTCTAACTTTACTTTTATTCAATTAAGTTTTTTTAATTTCAAATTTATTTAATTAAGACATTTTGTCCAATTTAATTAAATTTTTTTTATTAAGTATGCAATTAACTAATAAAAAAAGTTTTTTTGAAAATAAATTATCACATAAAAAATCTATAAGTTTTTTTATTAATTATATATATTTTTTCATGTGAAAAAAAAAATTAATTGCAATTTTTAAAATAAAATTGGACAGAAGGACTAAATTGAATAAATTTAAAACTTAGAAGACTCAATTCAAGGAAAGTAAAATTAGAGAACAAAAATGAATTTCAATCAAACTTAGAGGGTGCAATTTACATTTTAACCTTTTAATCATTACTGAATAATTAAATCACAACAATTTTTTTCATTTTTCTTTTGCAACATTTTTTTTTTTTTTTTTTTTTTTTTTGTTGTAAAAATTAGGAGCATCAACCCACAATGTGTCTACAATAAGGATTTATCATTTTATATAATCGTTGATACAACGTCACCCTCATGTTAGGGGATGTTATATGCAATTGTTACACATAATTCTACCTCTCTACATTTCGAGGGAGAGTGAATATGGAACCAAACCAACCCAACCAATCAACAAAAGCTCTCTCTCTCTCTCTCTCTCTCTCTCTCTCTCTCTCTCTCTCTCTCTCTCTCTCTCTCTCTCTCTCTCTCTCTCTCTCTCTCTCTCTCTCTCTCTCTCTCGATAGCTCTTGCATCACCTTGTGATATTTGGTACTGCTCAGTTAAACCTGTCACACCTCGAACCCAACTATAAAGATAGGCACGTGACAACCACCACACGCTTATAAAGTAAGCACCCTACAAGTGTGCAAGGCCTTCTTAACAACTAAAATTTATCCTCAAAATTTATAACAATTAAATTTAAAATACCTCAACAATTTCTTTATTCATTATGCATAGATCTCCAATAATTTAGAAGAAACAAAATCCAAATCTCTTGTACATAATGCCAATCAGCCAAAAGATATAAGAATATCAGAAAGCCATCCAATCCCAAAATTCACTAAACTTCTTTTCCTACTCACAATACAACATCAAAATTCTCAAAACTTACCATTCTTCACAATCTGAAACTGGAGTGGGAAAAAGGAGTGAGTTGACAACTCAATAAGTAACCAAAATCCTAATAAAGTCTATCAAGCAATAGATATGTAAAGTAATAAGATGTAATATGAGTCTTCAAAAGTTATAATATGCTATGGGTTTTCAAAAATAACTAAAGAAGTTCCATAGTTTTAAAATAATAAGTTGCAAATAGATCACATACTTTAATCTTACAAATATCTCATAGATGGTTTAGAAAGTAGTCAGTTTTCCATATATCAAACCTATAACTTACAATAAGTTCCAAAAATACATAAGCAATTTTAATTACCCAAAATAGTTCAAATACTCAAACATTTCCAAAATCAAATATGTAAATTTAAGGACTCAAAATAGTTCAAATATTCAAACATTTCCAAAATCAAATATGTAGTTTTAAGGACTCAAAATAGTTCAAATATTCAAACGTAATTCATATTCTTAACAATCTTATGACAATGGTCACGCTATATTCCCGTGACTGGGTATCAAATTACCAATGAATGACCCTCATTAGCTTAGTATCAGAGTACCAATGAATAACCTCCATTGGTTTGGGTATCAAAATCAATTCATAATTAGATTGTCCATAATCATATATGTAGGGGTGAGGGCCCAAGATCATATATTGGGCCTTGGGCTTTGTCCGAGAACATTGATAGGTCCGAGGAGAAACAAATAGTTATTAAGGGTTTCCAGTTAACGTCTCATAAGTAGGGAACGAATGAAGGATGATCCAAGGAGGAACCCCTCCTCGAATATGACGAATGTAGTCCAAGTGTGTACTCCAGCAATTAGAGTGACCCTCCAAGAGGCTCCCGTGATAGGAACATGCCTCATAAACATACGAGAAAGAAGAAAACTCAAAAATATCTAAGGAAAAACTGCTACCACCATATTAAACGCATTGCGGCTACTTTTCTGGCCGCATTTATGTGGAGAAGACCTTTGAACAGTGCTGCCTTAGCTACCACATCTCACAGAAGGCTAAAGGGGGTGTTTGATGGGACATGTACTCAAGTAGGGGCTCAGATGATCAACAAGTGTAGGGTCAAGATGACCCAAAGGGAGCTATATAATGTGAGAGACCCTCTATAAAAAAGGGATCGGAAAAGAGGGAGAGACTACTATAGCAATCTAACTTGTTCTTATACTCAATTGTGATCCATTTATATAAGGGTGCCCTCTTTGGACCATGAAGTCATTCAACCTTATTTTCTCTGTTCTTGTTTGATCATCTCTCCAATCCATATAAGCCGTTGTCAAAATCATTGAGGCCTAGTTCTTCGACCTATTCTCTACAAATTTATTGTGTTGGGTTCATTGGGCCAATATCCCATACGTTTTGGGCTTGGGCTGTAGATCGTGACCCTACAATTGGCGCTGTCTATGGGGAGAACTTGTGCATCAGTGAGTGCAACGGTTAAACAAGGTGGGATCAGATCTGCACCAAGCAGGTCCACACCAAACAGAGTCTGTAGGTTCTCAATGGCAAGACGATTCTCTTAACCTTGAACGGGAAAAGGATCGGGAGAAATATCGATAGGGTAGTGTGCGCACTACCCATACAAGCAAAAGCCATTCTCGAGTGGGAAGTCACGTGTCTCAGAGGCAAGACAGTAACAAAGCCACGCAGCGGGAGATTAATGACTTAAAAAAGAAGCAACGTCATGCGCAACGGAAGCCGTCCCTTTCCAGTTCTGATATGTCCTCTAATTATGAAGGGGACGACAATTATAGGCAAAGATCAAGAACTCCGCCAAGTGAAACCTTTTCTTATGAAGAAGAGCACCATCATAAATGTAGACACAAAAGCCCGTCTTGTAAGGGCCTAGGAAACGACGCCATGAGCAAGGATTTGAATCAAATCTCTAAGTCACCTTTCACACGCAAGGTAGAAGGGGCTAAACTCCTTCGGTGATTCCATCAACTTACGTTCACCATTTACGATGGTCGAACGGACCCTGTAGAACATGTGAGCCAATTTAATCAGAGGATAGCCGTCCATTCCAAAAACGAGGCTTTGATGAGTAAAGTCTTCCCATCCAGCTTGGGACTGGTGGCGATGAGATGGTTTGATGGCTTGAGGCCAAATTCTATAAGCTCCTTTAAGTATCTCACCCAGGCATTTGGCTCTCGCTTCATCACGTGTAGTAGGGTTCCTCAGCCTTTGGACTCTTTACTATCTTTGTCCATACGAAAAGGGGAGACCCTAAAAACATACTTGGATAGGTACTAGGAGATGTACAACGAGATAGAGGGTAACTTTGATGACGTCGCCATCAGTACTTTCAAGAGCGGCCTCCCAACTGAGCATGGTTTAAGGAAATCCCTAACAGGAAAACCTGTCACTAGCCTGCGCCAACTCATGGATCTGATTGACAAGTATAAAAGGGTTGAGAAAGACCAGCAACTAGGTAAAGGTAAAGCAAGGATTATCCCGCAGGAGAGGAGAGACTTCAGGTCGGACCGATTTAATAATAACTGATCGAGGAGAGACTTTGCAGGGCAGTCCGAGTCTGCCGACGCGCAGGCAGTTAATGCTGTGTTCTGAGAGCCAATACATCAGGTCTTGGAGAAGATCAAGAACAAGTCATTCTTCAAATGGCCAAATAAGATGGCAGGAGACCCCATAAGGTGCAACCAGAATCTATATTGCCAATACCACCAGGAACCAGGGCACACCACCGAGGACTGCAGGAACTTATGGAATCACTTAGAGCAACTGGTCCAAGAAGGGAAATTAAAGCACCTCTTGCATCATTCTAGTGGTCAATAAGGACAGGCGAATTCGGAGCCTCGGAGGGACACTTCCTTAAGACCTCCTATAGGCACGATAAATGTCATCCTTGCTACTCCTGGAAGGACCGGTTCTTGTCCTTCCAGAGTTATGTCTGTGGCTCGACTGTCCACTGAAAACGACCAGTTGGGGTCAAAAAGAGCCAAGAAAGAAGCCCCACTAGTGTTGGGATTCTCGAACGAAGATAAGAACGAAACCATCCAACCCCATGACAATGCTTTGGTGGTCACACTCAGGATAAGGGGATATGATGTGAAGAGAGTATTGGTAGATCAGGGTAACGCTGTGGAGCTAATGTACCCCGACCTATACAAGGGGCTAAATTTAAAATCTGAGGACCTAACGGCGTACAATTCCCCTCTAGTAAGTTTTGAGGGAAAGACCGTTACTCTAAGAGGTCAGATCAAGCTGTCCATACAAACCGGCTCGAACGTGGTGGAAGTGGATTTCATTGTGGTGGATGCTTATTCACCCTACACAGCTATTGTGGCTAGACCTTAGCTTCATGCCTTAGGAGCTGTCTCTTCTACCCTGCACCAGAAGGTGAAGTATCTGTTGGAGGGCTAGGTTAAAGAGATTATGGGGAATCAATCCATGGCTAGGCAGTGCGTGGTGGCTGCCATCCTATACCGACCCAATGATGAGTCCTCGGCCTCTGCTGAAAGAGGCTTATAGCAATCAAAAACTCTGGCATTGTCTGATAATGGATCAACTGAGGAAGCAAAATGTGAGGATCTAGAAAAGGTCGCTGTTGGCAATGATCTGGAGAAGTTCTTTCAAGTCGGCTCCGAGCTACCTCCCCAAGATAGAGAAAAGCTAATTGGGTTTCTTAGAGAAAATGTGGACGTATTTGCATGGGACGCTTACGAGGCCCCTAGGGTTGATCCAAACTTCATCTTCCACCATCTAAATGTTAACCCATCCATTACTCCCAAAAAGCAACCACCTCGGCACCCATCCAAGGAGTACGCTGACGCTGTTAGGGACGAGGTGATAAAGCTTAAGAGAGCAGGAGCTATCAAGGAGGTTTTTTACCCTGAATGGTTAGCCAATACCGTGGTGGTAAAGAAGAAGAACAGAAAGTGGTGAGTCTATGTAGACTCACGGATCTGAATAAAGCCTGCCCAAAAGATCCTTTCCCTATGCCTCAGATAGATCGATTGGTAGATGCAACCGCGGGCCATCCTCGGATGAACTTCTTAGATGCCTTTCAAGGATATCATTAAATACCACTAGCTCTAGACAACCAGGAAAAGACAGCTTTTGTCACTCCCATTGGAAACTACCATTACAATGTGATGCCTTTTGGTTTGAAAAACGCAGGCTCTACCTACCAGAGGATGATGACCAGAATGTTCGAGCCTCAGTTGGATAAGAGCATTGAAGTTTATATAGATGACATGGTGGTAAAGAGTAAAGTGATGTCCGAGCATATGAGAGACTTCGAAGATATCTTTGAAATTCTGAGGAAACACGAGTTGCACCTCAACACTTCCAAGCGTTCATTTGGGGTAGGATCAAGCAAATTCTTGGGCTATATGGTAACCCACAGGGGGATTGAGGTCAGTCCCAATCAAATTAGAGCTGTCAATAGTCTACAACCGCCTCGGAACCCCAAAGAGGTCCAAAAGTTTACTGGAATGATTGCTGCCTTGAACCGTTTTATTTCTCGATTAGTAGATAGGTGTAGACCCTTCTTCCTCTTAATGAATAAATGGAAGGGATTTAAGTGAACTAAGGAGTGTGCTTTGGCCATTCAAAAACTTAAAGAATATCTGTCTCGGCCACCAATCATGTCCAGTACTAAGGTCGATGAAGTCTTGTTCGCTTATATCGTTATGGCCCCTCATGCAATAAGCCTAGTAGTAATACGAGTGGACAGGGGCATACAACGGCCAATTTATTACATGTGCAAATCATTGCATGAAACCGAGGTCCGTTATTTACAACTAGAGAAGGTCATCTTAGGGGTAGTTCAAGCTACACGAAAGTTTCTCCATTACTTCCAGGCACACACAGTTATCGTTCTAACCTAGCTTCCACTCAGATCCGTACTTCGGAGTGCTGATTATACAAGGAGAATTGCGAAGTAGGGTACGATTCTGGGGGCTTTTGACATCAAGTACATGCCTCGTACCTCCGTCAAAGGCCAAGTCCTTGCAGATTTAGTGGCTGAATTCGCTGAACCCTCGTTAGAAGAAGTAGCAAAGACACAAGACATGGATGAAAAATCAGTTGGCATAATCTCTCTGCAAGGACCTACATGCTAGAAAGTATATGTTAATGGTGCAGTGAACCAAAGGGGCTCCGGAGTAGGGCTAGTTCTGGTTTCTCCTGAAAGAATTACCATCGAAAAGTCACTAAGACTAGGTTTCTCGGCCATAAATAATGAGGCTAAATATGAGGCCCTACTGTAAGGGATGTCCATGGTCCAAAAACTAGGCGGAAAAACAATGAACATGTTCTCAGACTCAAGACTGGTCGTTAGCTAGGTGAATGGGGAATTAGAAGCAAGAGACGAAAGAATGCAAGGATATCTAAGCCAAGTTAGGAACCTACAGTCACATTTCAATTCTTTTAGCTTACTGCATATCCTTAGAAGTGGAAACACACATGCCGACTCCTTGGCCACGCTTGCCACTTCCTCGGCTCAAAGTCTACCCTGGGTCATCCTTGTAGAAGACTTGTGCAAACCCACAGTGATGAAGAGAGAAGTGGTCCGTATCCACCAAGTTAGAGTGACCCTCTAGTACTGTTTTTGAAAGATGTCATCTTGCCTGAGGAAAAGTCCTAGGCTGACAAGATACGAAGAAAAGCTTCTCGATTCTTGCTGTCTGAGGACCAGAAGCTGTATAAACGCTCCTTTTCTAGACCATCCTAGCTCTGCATACATCCTGAGGCATTAGAACTAATCCTGGAAGAGTTACATGAAGGGATTTGTGGAAGCCACACAAGAGGCAAGTCTTTATCTCATAGGGCTATCACCCAAGGCTACTGGTGGCCAAACATGTAGAAAGAAGCACATGAATACGTGAAGAAATGTGACCAATGTCAAAGATTTACACCAAACATACACCAACTAGGAGGGGTCCTCAATCAGCTGTCCAACCCTTGGCCATTTGCTCAATGGGGCTTGGATATTGTCAGGCCCTTTCCCAAGGTAGCAACGAATAAAAGGTATCTATTGGTCGGCACTGACTACTTGCTCTGCATACATCCTAAGGCATCAGAACTAATCCTAGAGGAGTTACATGAAGGGATTTGTGGAAGCCACACAGGAGACAGGTCTTTATCTCATAGGGCCATCACCCAAGGCTACTAGTGGCTAAACATGCAGAAAGAAGCACATGAATACGTGAAGAAGTATGACCAATGTCAAAGATTTGCACCAAACATACACCAACCAGGAGGGGTCCTCAATTCGCTGTCCAGCCCTTGGCCATTTGCTCAATGGGGCTTGGATATTGTCAAGCCCTTTCCCAAGGTAGCAGGGAACAAGAGGTATCTGTTGGTCGGCACTGACTATTTTACTAAATGGGTTGAAGCTGAACCTTTAGCAAACATCAGAGATATGGACGCTAAGAAGTTTTTCTGGAAAAATATTGTCACCTAGTTCGGGGTCCCTCACTCTCTCATCTCGGAAAATGGTATTCAGTTTGATAGTAAATCCTTTAGGATATACTGCTGTGAATTGGGAATTACGAATAGATATTCTACCCCAGCTTATCCATAGGGGAATGGACAAGCTGAGGCTGTTAACAAGTTCATAGTGAACGGACTCAAGAAGAGGTTGGATGATGCAAAGGGAAGATGGGTGGAAGAACTGCCAAATGTCCTGTGGACATATCAAACCACCCCTTGTAGATCAATAGGGGAGACCCCCTTCTCGATGACTTACGGAGCCGAGGCTATTATTCCTTTAGAAACGGGCTTTCCAATGCTAAAGACCAGCTTATTCAGTCCGAGCCATAACAATGAGTTGCTAGAAAAGAGCTTAGATCTTATTGAAGAAAAAAGAGACAGCGCAATGGTCCAATTGGCATACCACCAACATAAACTCAAGCAAGGTTATGATGCCAAAGTAAAGATGAGACCACTAGTGCCTGCTGACCTGGTATTGAGGAAAGTTCTGGGCACCGCGAAAAACCCAGCATAGGGAAAGCTAGGACCCAATTAGGAAGGACTATATTGCATCACCTCCATGGCTGGTATAGGGGCATATTTCCTAGAAGACTTAGATTAGCATGTAATACCGTGCCCTTGAAATATAAACAACCTGAAAAGGTATTATTATTAATGATAATTTCATTTATCAATAAGTTCTATTATTGTGTAAAGGCATCATGCTTCCTGTTACTTAATCTATTCAAGTATTAAACAGAACCTAAGTCCTGCCTGGCTCCTCGGACCACAGGCTTAGGGGAAATTAATCACTTTTGACATCTATTCAAGTAATAAACAGGACCTAAGTCCTGCATGGCTCCTTGGACCACAGGCTTTGGGGAAATTAATCACTTTTGACATCTATTCAAGTATTAAACAGAACCTAAGTCCTGCCTGGCTCCTCGGACCACAGGCTTAGGGGAAATTAATCACTTTTGACATCTATTCAAGTATTAAACAGAACATAAGTCCTGTCTGGCTCCTCGGACCATAGGTTTAGGGGAAATTAATCACTTTTGACATCTATTCAAGTATTAAATAGAACCTAAGTCCTGCCTAGCTCCTCGGATCACAGGCTTTGGGGAAATTAATCACTTTTGACATCTATTCAAGTATTAAACAGGACCTAAGTCCTGCATGGCTCCTTGGACCACAGGCTTTGGGGAAATTAATCACTTTTGACATCTATTCAAGTAATAAACAGAACCTAAGTCCTGCATGGCTCCTTGAACCACAGGCTTTGGGGAAATTAATTACTTTTGACATCTATTCAAGTATTAAATAGATCCTAAGTCCTGCATGGTCTCTCGAACCATATACTTTGGTGAAATTAACACTTAAGGACGCCCTTATAAATGTTAAATAGAACTTAAGTTACATGGTATGTTACTTATTTCCTCCAGATTCATCATTCACTGTATAAGAGTTAATTCATATTACAAGTGTAAAATAACTCTATCTTGCTGATACTTAGTTAGATTTCTTGAAATGTCAATAATGAATTACTGTTGGAAATGGAGCAACAATAGTTCAAGCTTGTTTGCAATAACAATAAAAATGAAAGCATAAAAGCAAAGACCCAAGGAATAGAAGAAAATTTTCATTCATTAATTCAAGGGAAAATATATTGCAAGCAGTGGCAGAAGTCACAGGAAAGGAAAAAAAAAAAAAAAAAAAACTACAAAAGAAAATCCTATATCTAAGATCCTAAGCCTTGTCTTTGAGAGGGTCTTTCTAGGGATCAGCAGCCTTTGAATGGACACCGTCAGCTTTAGAATTAGACTCCGCGTCCTTGGCCTGGGAGACCACATCCTATATTGAACAATTTTTTAGGCTTGACTTAACTGATGTTTTCGGCCCATTTAACTTCAGAAGTCAGACATTGGGTAAACTACAAAGTTGTATCCCTTTATGTTAGCCTTCCAACCCAACTTGAATCATCTGGATTGGACATCTGACCCAAAAGTTATGCTCCAAATACTGACTAGTGCGCAGGCTGGAATCCAAATCCGAATTAGACTTGGATTTGGTGCAAATTTCCTTTGATTCCTTGCTCCAATTGGACTTGAATTTAATTGGGTTGGCCTTCTTTGACTTCATCATGGCCCTTGTAAAATTAAAGTCCATTAACTTTCTTCTTTGCATAAATCCACTTATTTAATTTCATTATCCTACAAAAGACAAACTCATGCATTAAAATTCAATTAAGCACAAAATTGATAATTTAGCATTATTCCAAAACCAAAAATAAAATGCATTAATTAACTCAAAATAAGTATGATAATGCTTTCTAATAATTATATAAATATATAAAATTAAACTATTATCAGACGTGATTGGAAGAATAGCTCCTAAGGCCTCAAATGGACACGAGTACATCCTAGTGGCAATTGACTATTTCACCAAGTGGGTAGAGGCAGCCTCCTACTCTAAAAGCCAAGCATGCGGCTCAATTCATAGAGAACAACATCATTTATCTTTTTGGGGTACCACAAGAAATCGTCTCAAACAGTGGTTCCCACTTTGAGGGAGAGGTTCAAAGGATCATGGAGTCATACAATATTGAGCATCATAAGTCATCACTTTATCGACCACAAACCAATGAAGTCATAGAAGTAGCCAATAAGAACATCAAGAATATCCTAACCAAGATGGTAGTGACATACAAGGATTGGACAAAAAAGTTTCCATTTGCCTTATAGGGTTATAGAACCTTTATCCATGCGTCAACTTTGGCAACCCCCTATTCTTTAGTTTATGGGAGTGAAGCGGTACTTCCATTGAGGTGCAGATATAATCTTTGAGGGTGCTGGTAGAAACCAAAGTCCAAAAAGAAGACTGGATGAGAGAAAGATATGAATAGTTGGCATTGATAGACAAGAAGAGAGCTAAAGCACAGTACCATGCACAAGGTTATCATAAGAGGATTGCTAGGGCATTTGATAAAAAGGTGAAACCTACAAACCTTAAGGAAGGAGATCTAGTCCTAAAGGTACTTAGAGATAAAACTTTTGATCCAAGTGGAAAGATGAAGCCAAGATGGTCTAGGCCATTAATTATCAAGAAAATCATGTCAGGAGGTGCTACAAGAATTACAGATTTGGATTGAGAAGAGATGCTTCGCCCAATCAACATGGATAGACTCCGGAAGTATAACATTTGAAAAAAGAAAGCCTGCTAGGTTGAAAACCTAAAAGGGAGGCCTAGGCAAAAGTTAGGACAAAAGAACCCTGCTAGGTTGAAAACTTGAAAGGGCAATCTAAGCAAAAGATAAGGGAAAAGACCATGGGCATGCCAAAAATTCCTACAAGGACATCATGGGCAAAAGTTACATGGCACAAAAAAAAAAAAAAAAAAAAAGGAAAAAGAAAGAGAAGAAAAATAAAGACAACAAGCAAAGATAATAAAATGGTTGATTCTCTTATTGCTTAAATTAAAAGATAACAATTTGTGATTTGGAACATTCCAATCCTTTATTAAACTCAAAAGAAAGACAAGAGAATCATAAAGTGCAGAAAAATAAAATTTGAGGCATATCAAGGTAGTTAGTCGGTCCTTTTTCTTTTGTTGGACTTCAAGAATTCAGTGAACTCAACAAGATCCATCTCCTTATTTTTGGGCTTACGATGACGATAATACTTTGGCTGATATTGACTATGAGAGACAGTGGTAGGATAAAGCAACTGGAGCCTTTCATATAGCCATATCTGAAGGAGAGAAAAGAAAAGAAAAAAAAAAGCATGCATGAGTTTTAAGTGGAAAAATTAGAGATAAAAACAAAAGAGAGAGAGAGAGAGAGAGAGAGAGAGAGAGAGAGAGAGAGAGAGAGAGAGAGAGAGAGAGAGAAAATAAACGTGTATGCAAAGACGATATAACGAGCCTTGATGGGTTGAAAACCAAAAGGAAATCCATGCAAAAATTAGAGGAATCCCGCTAGATTGAGAACCTAGGCAAAAGTTAGGGATTATACCTAAAGGAGGAGAGGGCTCCCCACAAAGAATGTTGCTTCCCCTTTATGAATGGCATCCAAGTCATTGTGAGTTTTAGCCAAGATAATGATTATTGGACTTCCCCTCCCAAGATTGTTGACCACTTGAAGAAATTCTTAGGTCCACACAAGGTGTCTCATGCACCAAGAAGTACCTCATGGGGATGCAAAGACAAACAAAAATTGAGATATTGAGAGCGCTTCACCCCGACCAAAGGGACATCCTGCTGAGAAAAATACCTGAAAACTATGTGAATATTCAACTTATCAAGCGTACACTATCTTTTAACCATAGCTAAAGGAACTCCCAAAATTTAATGGGCCAAGTTAAAGAGATCTTTCTCAAGGGTGGGAAGAATAATAGCACCAAGGTCGGGCTTGTTAGGACATATGTGTTTCACATGTCAAGAACATATGTCATGATTTTATGTAATTGGCTTATCCTTTAACAAAACGCACTTTACTTGTATTTGGGTAGATTTAGGATGTTTTAAATACTTCAAGAAACCTTGTTTCAAGATCAAGTATTGAAGCTTTCAAGTATGTTCAAGAAAACAAGTTCAGAGTGCAAAATCATTAAAGCTCGACAGCTGGCTCGACAGCTGTATCTATCGAGCTTAAGGAAGCTGTTCTTCATTCGGTGTGCTCGACACCTGCTTGACAGCTGCTATCTGTCGAGATTTAAGATTGTCAGAATTCCAATATGATTTTCTTGGGATCCGTGAATGTGTCTTTGGGTTTTCTTTTCTCCTAACCCTAGACTTATAAAAGGACCAGTTTAAGGGCCGTCAAAGTGTTCACAAGTTGCACAAGCTTTGAGCAAACTCTGTTCAAGCAAATTGTGATCGGAGACGAAGTTCTTGCCCTAGTTCATCTCTTTCTCTTGAAGAAGTTGTTGTGTATGTGCACCATAGGGTTTTGTGACCAAGCATCTTCTTGATATTCATCATGTGGATGAACTGAAGAACTTTGCAACCAACAACCTTCTTAGTTGGTGATTGAAGTCACGTATTGGGATTCATGCAATTGGTTAGTCACGTACTAGGAGTCGTGCATCTAAAAGGGAAACTGTCACTACAGAACAAGTCCAATTGGGTATTGGGGTAAGGGTTCAACTGTAAGTTGGTAAGGTACTTGGATTCCTTTACTTGTAACCGCTTATTGTGATAATAGTGGAGTTTCGAGAGTAGTGACCTGAAAATCACCCGGTGGGGTTTTTGCCATTAGGCTTTCCCCATTCGTAAACAAATCACCGTGTTATTTATTTTCCGCTGGATAATTAGTTTATTGGTGATTTGTTTATGCTACCACGTGTTTGCATGATAAATTGATTAATTAATAACTTGGTTAATTAATTAATTAATTTCTATCACAAGGGGTCATTCAGTTTGTGGCCTATCAAGTGGTATCAGAGCAGGCACACTTTGATTAGGGTTTAATCTTTGCTGTGTTGATCCATTAACCCCTGTTTTTCATGGATGGAAGACAATCATTAATCATACCTCCTTTATTTGATGGTACTAACTATGCATATTGGAAAGTACGCATGAGAGCTTTCTTGCAATCTTTAGATGAGAAAGTGTGGCAAGCTATGGAGATAGACTAGACTAAGCCTACAGAAGCGCCAGCTGACTGGGATGATGCCAAGATTACGGCAATAGAGGAATCAAAGGATATTGACAAGATTCCTCTTATTGAGCTGGTTGGAAACTTGCAGACCTACGAGCTAGGGTTGACAAGAATAGGCAAGTTAGGTAAAAGCAAGAGTATGGAACTAAAGGCCAAGAGCAGTGAAACAGATGAATCTTTTGATGATGAAGATTCCAAGATGAAGTCCTACATTACCAGGCAGTTCAAGAAGTTTATGAAGAACGCCAATGGAAAGGGTTTTAACAAGGAGCGCAGGCAATCCAGCTCTTCTCAGTTTAAAGGCCAAGACAAAGGGAAGAAGGATGCTAAGGAAGGTGGTCAGTACACAGTTCCCTCAGGACCTAAGTGCTTTGGGTGTCAAGGCTTTGGTCATATGAAGCATGAGTGTCCTACATATCTCAAGAGCATTGGGAAGAACAAAGCACTTGCTGTTACCTTGAGCGACACTGAGCCTGAGGATGATTCCAATAATGAGGATGACGGAATCTTAAATGCCTTCACGGCCACTGTCAATCCTACTGATGGGATTGTTGAAGATGTGGTTGAAGAAGAGGAACTGGTGGAATCCAAATTTGAGAAGATGGATGATCAAGATGACATCTATATAGCCTATGAGGAACTGTACAAGCTTTCTGAGAAGCATGAGAAACTGTATAGGCTAACCACCAAGAAGCTCAGTGATGTGGAACTTGACCATGAGGAGCTTTCCACAAAGTTCAATGAGGCTAATCAAACTATTGGGGCGCTGAGGTTTGAGAACAATTTCTTGGCTGAGAAGACCAAGAAGCTTGAAACAGAGCTGTATCAAGTCAGAACTCAACTGGAAAGGACTTCAAGTGCAAAGCTGGATGAGATGCTAAGCATTCAAAAATCTGCTTCAGATCGAACAGGCTTAGGGTATGGTCTTTCTTCCTCTAATACTGCTTCTTCTAGTACTATTGTTTTTGTTCCTCCTGCTAATAATGTTAAAACTGAGAACAATAAGATTAAAACTGAATTAGCTAGTGAGAACTTAGACAAGGATAAATCTATCTTAGGAGCACCCCCTAAGCTTGAGAAGAACGCTGTTAAAAACCCTAGGGCTAAGAAGGCTAACTCTCAAAAGCCTAAACAAAAGAAGCAGCATCTCTGTCATCATTGTGGAGCTGCTGGTCATACTCGACCAAATTGCTACAAGTAGCTTGCCACTCAACAGAGCAACGGCATGATAGTATCTGGGAACCAGAATTAGCTTCAAACCTCTCTCGCTCCCCTTGGTGATCTTCTCAAAGCCCTCATGTTCCTTTCGAACTTGAATGGTTTTAATTCTTCCCCTTCATCGCCAGTTCAAGGGTTTGCTAGATGGAAAGGTTCTTCCAAGGTGTGGAAGGAAAAGGGCTCCAAGTGATTCTGTCACTTTTCTCTCTCTCTTCTTGTTTTTATGTGTACATTACTTTGCTTTCATGTTTTGAGTCAGTCTAGTTTTTATTCTTTCTTTTTTATTTGTTTAACATGTTTTTGTTTGTTTGTTTTCAATTTTGTTTATTTTGTTTTTGATATAAAAATTAAAAAAAAAATGAAAAATCAGAAAAATACAAAAACAGTGTGTGTTTTGTGTACTTTGGTACTTGTGTACCCTGGATGGCCATTGAAACAAAGTCTTCTAAACTTTGTATCATTTGTAGCTTAGATGAGCATCTCTATGCACAACTAAGCAAGTGAGCTTTGTGGCTCATGTTTGTGATGAGTAAGAATAAGTTTTCTCTTATACTTAACACTCATATCACTCTTTTTGACGGGAAGGACTAAAAAATCCTGAGAGAAAGGCATAAATAACCATCTCACCACTGTTGCCCGCCAATCATAATATGACACCTATATGCTTCGGCATAGCAAAAGTGCAGTGTCAATGACATTTGTGTGCTTAGGCATAGCAAAATTGGAATATCAAATATCATTGGGTATTTCTTCTCTCTTTTATAAGCCCATGTATGATATGCTTAAAAGAAAAATATGCAAAGAAAAATCAAAAGCAAAAAGATCAAAAATGCTTTAAATATGATTGCAAGCGTGTATTTTAGGAGATGTGGGAGTTATAGGATGTACCTCAAAGGTGATAGTCTCCATCAAGCAGTTATGATTGTGTGTGAGTTAAAGATTTTCTCATATCTCAAATCGTCATAACATGCATACACTTATGCAATCTTGTGATATTTTTCACACACAACACGCAATATTTTTTGCTATTCTTATACATATGCAGGTACAATGTGATTTGGCCATTACAAGGTTTTACATGTATTAATGTATGCTCACTAAACTGTCTAGACTTGTTTTTGAAATATAAAATTGGTTAGACTTATTTAGTGTGTGTGTGTGTATTTTTGGAGATCCATGTGCTTAAATTTTCATTTGAGAGTTGATTTTGAGAGCTTAATATGTTGATTGGATTGTTGGTTGAGTTGCATGTTGAATTGCATTCATGTCTGTGTTTTTCACATCTCGAAAAACTGTTTTTAAAAGCTGGCTCAACACCTCCTCGATACCTCCTCAATAGCTAGCTATCTATCGAGCTTCCTAAAGCTTTTTCTTATCTCAATCTCGCCTGCACCTCAATACCTGGTGGATCGATCGAGATTGGGTTTGTATGCTCGATAGCTTCTCGACACCTGGTGGATCAATCGAGCTTCTGTCTTAATTCTAATGAGTTGATCCTTGATACCTCCTCGACACCTCAGCTGTTGACGAGCATTTCCTCGACACCTTCTCGATAGATCACTCGATACCTCTCGATACCTGCATCTGTCGAGATTTACTGGCTTTCCTATATAAGGCCTCTACGCGATCCGATTCTCATTTCCATCAATCTCTCGCTCGATACTTCTCTGTTTCTCTCCCAAAAACACTCCAATCTCACTCCAATCTTGGTTCTCAAGGATTTTACAAGGTTTTTCAAGTTTTTCTTCACTTGGTAAGATTCTAATCCTTTCTCATTCATGCATTTCATGTTTTGAAACCTAGGATTTGGGGTTTTTGAAAATTTTTTGGGGTTTTTCAAAATTAATGAGCTTTCATTGAAATTTTGGGTTGAGTTTTCACTTAAATGTGTTTAAAACCTCATACATTGCATCACATTAGCATTATAATGGTATTGCCATGCATTTAGATATGTGTTATATGTTTGTGTGCTGATAGGTTTGGATTGGGCTGAGCCCATGATGCAATTTCATTTGCATGTCACATGTTCATGCATTTCCCATGCATACGTACTTCTTTTCAATATATTTGATATATTTGAAATTGTTTGGGACTTTTCTGATTGTCATTCTTTCTCTCCCTCTTTGTTAGTTTACGTTAGTCGTGTCTATGGCACCTAAGCGTAAATCCACTCCAGCCCGGAACCCTCTTTGTTCCGGTGCTTCTTCTTCATCTGATCCTACCCTATCTCATATCCGGTTCCGTGATGATGATGCCTTTAAGGCATTTTCAGAGAACTTTTCTAGACGAGGCATTCATTAGGAACACCAAGTCATTTTGATGGATTTTTCAGACACCGACCTTCCCTCTGTCATTCACAGTAGGGGATGGGAGTCACTGTGTGCCGTCTCGGTCACCTGTCCTCTTGTGCTAATCTTGGAGTTTTACTCCAACATGCACGGGATTGATCGGTCAGTACCTCTTTTCTTCACTCACGTTCAAAGTACACGTATTCCTATCACACCGCAGTTGGTTGCGGATGTGCTTCGGGTCCCTAGGATAGAGTTTCCTGATTATCCTAGTTGTGAGCGTCTGAGGACTGTGTCCAGGGATGAGCTCATGTCTGCTTTCTGTAAGTGCCCTACTACTTGGGGTGAACGTCTTTTTACACCATGTCAACCTTTTGCTAAAGGTCCTAGATTCATGAACATGGTGATGACTTTTGTTTTGCATCCCCTCTCTCACTATAACTCCATCACAGAGCCTCATGCTCAATTTTTGTTGTCTCTTCTTGAGCATCTTACCGTAGACTTTCTTTCTCATTTCATTTTGTCTATTATAGATGTTCATCTAGATTCGACGTCCCATGATAAGCTCATCTTTCCTTCCGCTATCACGAGGATCTTACGCCATTTTTCTGTTCCTTTTCCCTCTTCCAACCATTTTACCGTCATGGGTGCCATAGATTACGCTACCGTTAAACGTAGCGAGGCCCAACTTCGATCGCGACAGTCGGATTCAGCAGCTCCTTTCTCCCGTTCTACTCCATCTCGTTCGGCTCCATCCACATCGGCTCCTCCTTCTTCTTCGGGCGATGTGTCTTTCGGAGATATCATGGCGCAACTGCAGCGCATGGATGCTCGCCTCGATACACTCTCTATGAAGTTGTATCAGGTGAATGTTCGTGTCGGTCGTATTGCACGACGACAGGCGTCCATGGGTGGTTTTGCTCCTAAGGCTACTCCTTCACCACCTTCTCCCGTGGCTTCTTCTTCTGAGGATGAGGATGATGATAATGGTGATGACGATGATGCTTCGGATGATGCTGATGGAGATGCTAGCTCTACCGATGAGATGTCTACTTGACACTCCTACCCTTTGTCATTCGTGACAAAAAGGGGAAGT
Organism: Quercus tomentella; assembly: GCA_028535165.1. Lineage (NCBI taxonomy): Eukaryota > Viridiplantae > Streptophyta > Magnoliopsida > Fagales > Fagaceae > Quercus > Quercus tomentella. Next base: position 81,765,694 of record JAPQVY010000068.1, read on the forward strand.
AGTTTTGGTATGAGAGTAGTCCATCTTAGGGGGAGAGTTAGTATAGGACCATTTTGTTAGGGGGAGTGTTGATACTTTTTGAGGGATGTAGTAGGATAGTATGTATCTTTTCTTTCTTTTTAGATACATTACTCTTGTACATGAGGTCTTATGATCATTTATAGACATACATTGTACTTATCTCTTTCTTTATATTGATGTATGTTTTTCTTTCACCTACTCCTTCATGTATTGTTTCTTTTCTCCCTTTATACACATGTTTCTTATACTTGTATGCAATCTATTATTTCTGTTTCACACAAAGATACCTTGATGAGTTTTGTTTAAAATGTTTTAGAAATACAAGTTGTCAAAGTCTACTTGTCATAAACTTTCTTCTTGCAAAGTTTTTCAAGAGTTTGTGTTAGGATAGATTTTATTATATTCAACAAGTGAATATGAGTTGAGTGATTTATGACTTCTCTCATATGTTCATTTGTTTGTTGTGGTTTTGTCACGGATTGCCAAAGGGGGAGATTGTTAGGACATATGTGTTTCACATGTTAAGAACATATGTCATGATTTTATGTAATTCGCTTATCCTTTGACAAAATGCACTTTACTTGTATTTGGGCAGATTTAGGATGTTTTAAATACTTTAAGAAACCTTGTTTCAAGATCAAGTATTGAAGCTTTCAAGTCTGTTCAAGAAAACAAGTTCAGAGTGCAAAATCATTAAAGCTCGACAGCTGGATCTATTGAGCCTAAGGAAGCTGTTCTTCATTTGATGTGCTCGACACCTGCTATCTGTCGAGATTTAAGATTGTCAGAATTCCAATCTGATTTTCTTGAGATCCGTGAATGTGTCTTTGGGCTTTCTTTTTTCCTAACCCTAGACATATAAAAGGAGCAGTTTAAGGGCCGTCAAAGTGTTCACAAGTTGTACAAGTTTTGAGCAAACTTTGTTCAAGCAAATTGTGACCAGAGACGAAGTTCTTGCCCTAGTTCATCTCTTTCTCTTGAAGAAGTTGTTGTGTATGTGCACCATAGGGTTTTGTGACCAAGCATCTTCTTGATCTTCATCGATTGGATGAACTGAAGAACTTTGCAACCAACAACCTTCTTAGTTGGTGATTGAAGTCGCGTACTGGGATCCGCGCAATTGATTAGTCACATACTAGGAGTCATGCATCTGAAAAGGGAACTGTCACTACATAATAAGTCCAATTAGGTATTGGGGTAAGGGTTCAACTGTAGGTTGGTAAGGTACTTGGATTCCTTTACTTGTAACCGCTTGTTGTGATAATAGTGGAGTTTCAGGAGTGGTGACCTGAAAATCACCCAGTGGGGTTTTTGTCGTTAGGTTTTCCCCATTCGTAAACAAATCACCGTGTTATTTATTTTCTGCTGCATAATTAGTTTATTGGTGATTTGTTTGTGCTACCACGCGTTTGCATGATAAATTGATTAATTAATAATTTGGTTAATTAATTAATTAATTTCTATCACAAGAGGTCATTCAGTTTGTGGCCTATCAGGGCTCACCCATGATTGCACCAAATTCTTCAAGAGTGGGCCATAATTCCATGCCATTAAATTGGACGACATGCCAAGTAGAGATCCAAAATTTAGGGGCAGCACCGAGAAGAGGTTCGTTCACTCTAATTTGATGATAGAAAGGAGCACAAGAGAGACCAAGATGAGTGAAGGCAACTTTGAAATTGGGACTAAGTTTCCTAATTCATGCTGGGACCTCTAAAGGAGTGAATTCTGCCATTTTGGGACCTTATAATGTGTTTCCTGAGCTTAAATACATTTTGTGAAGATTTGGAGGGCTTCTACGACTATTTTATACTAAGGAGAGTCGACTAGGGTTTCTCTGCCTGGCTGCATGTGCACGCATGGTAAAAGGTGTGAGCACATGGTCAACACCTGGGTGCATATGCACGCATACGCGCACGCGAGTAGGCTTACAGATTCAAATTCCTTTTCCTATTTGGAGTGTGGTTCCTCCACCAAAGCTTCCCTCATGATACCTACGACCTAAAGGATTACTTAAAGCATGCTCAAGCTCAAATTTTCAAGCATCAAAGACAAAATGAGAAGGGAAAATTAAGACAAAATAAAAATATTCCATGAGTTGTAAAATAAATACATGTCCTAAATAAAAGCAGAAATGTAAAAGATGTTCTTAAAATACAACCCAATGTCTCAAATAAAATCTAAAGTGTAGAGATAAATGCTAATAAAAAGGAAAAAAGAAATAAGGCTGGAAATATGATGTGTGTCTATGTCTGTGTCAATCTACAGGGTCATCACCGGTAGTGCCTCTTCCTTGGCCGATAGCTTAGAGTCGTCTTAAGGTCATCATCATCCCCCGGGTGGGCATATCCTCCAGGACCATAAATTTGCCTGGAATACTCGGTCACCTCTAGCTTGAGGTTCCCAGCAAGCCACACAAGCTCCTCATGCTCCTCCATAGTGGGCTAGATTAGAAAAGAAGACAGTGTTAGAATAAGTTTTAAGATATGCAAGAAAAGAAAAGACAAAACAAGGATGAAAGAGAGCTCACCGCTCATGTATCCTCTGAAAAGGGATAACCCATGACATTCTGGTTATGTCCCACAGGACGCTTCTAAGCAAAGCCATCAAGGCCATAAGTATGGACCGACCAAGGTAGATGAGGAGGGTCAACTAGACTGCTAGTAGCAAGACTAGCTGCACCCTGACCTAAGCATCACATTTGAGTATCACCATGTGAATACATACGTCCACAGAGAGGGAGGGCATGAGACGAGTCTCACTGAACTTGTCGTAGTCCAGGTCATCCATGAGTCGCTCGACATAGGGAATGCTACTTGTTTTCCACTGCTGGTACTTAGCATTAGTCATGGAAAGTGGGGCAAGCATGAACTATTGAGGATCTATCGGAACACGGGGTGTATTTGTGCCCACCAATAGGCAACAAACCCTCTTAGCCAGGTAAGGGACCCTCAGACCAACACCCTTAAAAGGCTGGGTGATCCCAGAAGTAATGATGGTAGTTACTTCCAAATTAGGGTTCGCAATAGGGGGAACACCAGCCCAAGGGCTCTATATAACCTGTGACAAGACATGGAGTTAGAAGAAGAACCCTAGGAAACATGCAAAAGAAAGTAATGAGAGAAAGTAGGTTCTCTACTCACCTCTTTAAACGAAAGCTCATTGAAATGAGCCCTGTCGGAAGGAAAGCTCCTCAGGTCCACCTTCACTCCACAAGTAATGAAACTGTATTTCATAGTCCAATGTTGAAAAGAGAAAATATAGTTTGCAAAATGACAGTTTGCAATGAAATAGATGACAGTTTGCAAAATGATAGTTTGCAAGAAAACAGAGGTCAATTCACTAGATGGAAAAGGTATAGTTTGTAAGATGATAATTTACGAGATACAAATACAATGGCAAGATGATAGTTTGCAAGATAAAGATATGAACACAGTTGGCAAAAGCATGAGATGCAGTTTTGTAAATCTAGATGACATATGGATAAGCATAGTTTGCAAAGGTACGAAATACATGTTTGTAAGAATCTACAAAAGAAAAGGAAGAAAGAACTGACCTCAAGGAGCTTCAAAGACCCCATTAACTGGCGCAGAGTCCCCTAGTTGAGTGTGTCCAGGGATGAGTATAGGTAGGTGAGACAAGCTTGACCCTAGTTAGCCTCCTAAGCTCGCCCAAAAGCGCGAAAGAGAGCCAACCACCTCAAGAACACCATTTGCCTGCCATTGGCAAAAAGGTATGCCCCCAATATATACAACAAGAATTCCCTAGCCATTCGAGCACAATCTTCAAGCATCTCCTGAGGAAGAGGTTTTTGGTCCGTCTTAAGATTGAAATAACGGAATGTCTCTGTCATGTACCTCCACCCCAACAGCTCTATGCCCAACTCAATATTCGAATCACCCTCCAAATTAATGATAGGACCGTCACACTGAAGGCTAGTCATCCGATGGAAATCATGGGGGTCATTGTCATCTCCCTCTTAGCAATGTAGAAGGTGTGGGTAGTGTCCCACCACCTCCCAGCCAATGTCTGCACTAGGATGGCATTTGCGAAACTCTCCGGAAGCAAACAGAGAATGGGCTCGAAGCCAGCTTCACACACCAAGGCCTTTATGTCATCAACAAGGGCCCTATACCAAGAAGAGATGTGGCTAGTACTACCCTTGCCTGAGAAAGGGGGCAAGACCTGTAAAGAGATGAAAGGAGAACATGAAAATTGCAGTTGGATAAGGAAATGGGTGAAAATGAGTCAAAATATTGAAAATTAAGGTTTCTGAGTGCTAGTATGCGCATGCAGGCTTGCGCTTGCGTGCGCTTTCTGCAAGTGTACGCATGTTGGACCATGCATCCATATGAACTGATAAACACAGACACGTACGCATGAATACAAGCGGGGCACGCATGAACACATACAGAGAGGGCTGAGCTTTATTTCGGCCAACTTTTGATCAAAACTCATCCTAAGCATGTTTCTACTCTTCCTAAGGCATCAGGTTTTTATCTAAGCCCATCCCACAACAAAACCTAAGCATTTACTAGTCAAAATGGATTAAAATGGAAGATCAAAGCAAAACTTGAAAATGAGAAAAGTTTGAAAAACTCCCCAATCCGGCCCTTGTACCCTTTGAGGGATGATTTTGTGGCCTGTATGTCAATGAAGGAGACTCAGTCAGCCTTATGGCCCCATTCCAACATGTGAGATTAAAGACATCACCAAAAATCAAGTAAGAGGTTTTCTTGGTTTTGGACTTAGGTGCCATTGGAGAGGATGAGAGAGTTTGGGAGAGAAATAGATGATCAGGTTGTGAGAGATGAAGAAATGAGAGAGGGACAGGAGGTTTTTTTGTAAAGGGAAGATGGAAGTTCGAGAGTTAAAAAGAATATGAAGAGTTGAAGAAGCTGAAGAAGAATGAAAAGAAAAAGAAACAGTTGGTAACTATTGGAGAAAAATGAAGAGGCGAGAAGGTCTGATGACTAAACTACATGTAGTTTTGGCCTCCCACTAAACTACATGTAGTTTAGCAAAAAACAAAACTTTCTTAATATCCCCAGTGGACTTCTAGTAGGTGGGAAATAGATAGAAAATTTCAAGAATGCATCTAAAGATGACAGAAATACCCTCAGTAGGGTGGAAGACACAAGGACTATCAAAGCATCTCTAGTGGTTTGGAAGGATCAAGAACTTCCTTTAGCAGATTGGAAATCACTATGGAAACTCCCTCGTAAGTTAAGACCATTAACCAATTCCCCAGTGAGTTATAGAATACACAATTTTTCCAAGTATCATGGAGGACTCCCTTGTGGGTCCAAGGCACAAGGACAACTCCCTTGAAGGTTGTGGAGAAAAGAATTTCCCCAAAGAGCTGAGGAAACTCCCTCGTAAGTAGAATCAACAACAAATTCCCTTATGAGTCATGAAGGAGAAGAAGAGAATTTTCGCTAAATGACTACACACCAAGAAAGCTCCCCCATGGGCCACTAACACGCTCCTCAGTGAGTTATTCTCCCTAGTGGATCTTACACCAAGGACTTCCTCGTGAGTTAGAACTACCAAGGCCACTTGAGCACATATCCCACAAGAATTGAATATGCAGGCACAGGTCTGGGCACAACGCATAGTTTCATTGGGGAGTACACCTCGACCGAGTAGACCGAGGTGGAGAGAGAGAGTTGCCACCTAGTTTTATGGTCTAGGAACCATGTATATAGCGCCCTTACGTGGAAGGACTGATCTTACTACCAGAGTATGGGTTCTGAGTTTAGGTATGATTTTTGGGAAGGTGTTAGGCACCCAAAACCGCCCGACCCCTGGGTCAGCTTCCACTCATTGTGTCTTATGTCTTAATCTCATTAAAGGAACATTTAATGTTGTATTCTATGCTCACACACACGCTAGCATACATCTAAGCATACAACATGGCATTTCATCCCAAACCCTAAAATACATCTATCATGCTTCTCTTACCATCATAGACCCTAACACATTCCAGTCAAGACATTTCATCTCATATGGCATCATATCTTGGTCAAGGCATAACATAGATATGGCAGCAAACAAACAGATATACATCACATCCAAGAAAGAGACATAGGCATGTTAAGATCAAACGAACATGTTATCATATCAAAATCATATGCATGTTAAAGAAAGAAAATGTAAATAAATGAAAAAGAAAGTTTAGAAATAATACCTCAAAATCAAAAGCTCTTTTGCTTGATTTTGACCATTCCCTTCATTCAAATATAATCACAATCAAATAGAAAAGTGATTAGTAATCTTGAACTTGATAGATCAAGACCAGAAAAGGTCACAATCAAATGAAAATTGACTTGAGGATATTTTATGAAAATCTCCCTCTTTAATTCACTATTTCTAGTGAATTTTAGGTTTTCCCTTAGGATTTTCTATGTGTTTTGAAAAGGTACTATGTATGGCATTTTATATTGAGAAAATAAGGGTTTGGAACAACTCCCAGACGATGTGAGATTTGTTCCAAATCTCAACATTAGTGTAGAAAAACTTTTCTTTCATAGTTTCTGGAACCCGAGCTGTGTACGCAAGCTCGTGCCTACGTACACATGCACAAGACCTACAATTTGTAATCTAATCGAGCCCCAAACCAACCTTGGGCTTTAAAATTTTAGCATTGCTGGGGAACAGGGGCCCGAGTTGTAAGGGGTACAAAATGTGGTGTCTACAGCAGGCCCTATACAAGTTAGAAAGAAGAATACAGAACTTGTGCACATATCTCGAGGGAATTGAAGAGATAGAGACAAAGACAAAAGTAACCCAGAGGCAAGAGCCTCACTAGAATAGAAGAGATAGAGATGGAGACAGAAGACAAGTATTACCTAGAGGCACAAGCCATCCGGAGAAATTTAAGGCAAAAGCCCTAGATGGACCCCACAAATATATATCCTTTTAAGCTCATAATAGCACCTTGTTTGTTTGGTTAATGGTTGAGGCTGTTAGCCTTCTTTTTTTTTTTTTTTTAGTGATTCTAAGACAGTGAGCCACTTTCCTTTTGCTTGCAATTGGCAAAACAGGTTCTGGGATAACGAACCTGTCTTTGCTCATTTCTTGAGTAACAAAGGTGGGACTTCGGACATACGAATCCCATACAACTCTGCGAAGTTGCACCCCACCCCATGTATGCGTGTTGTTTGTCATGTATATGGGTTGGGCCCAAGCCATATGTCGAAACAAAATGTTTTGTCACTTATTCTTTTGATTCCATTGGCGGAGCTCACAAATCAAATGAGGGGCATCTATAGACACCGTATTTTGAACCCTTTATGACTCGGGCCCTGTTTCCTAATGATGTTGGAGTTCTAAAGCCCAAGGTTGGTTTAGGGCCCAAACAGATTGAAATTGACTTAAGGAAAGTGTTTTATGAAAATATAACTCTTTATGAATCTAAATAAGGTATTTTTGGAAAAAAAAGGCCACGAAAACCCTAAGGCATGCGTACGCATATATGCTTATGCGCACGCATGCTCAAGCTCTATGTGCGCATGCTTCATGCATATGTATGCATACACGAGCATGCGTACACATGCCAAGGTCCTAGAAACTATGGAAGGCAAGTTTTCAGCATTTAAAACTTGATTTGGATTAAATTCCACATTGTCTGGGAGCCATTTTGATCCTCTGTTTTCTGACTATAAAAAGCCATACATGGTACCTTTTCAAGACACGGAAAATCTGAAGGGAAAACATAAGATTCACTAGAAATAGTGAATCAAAAAGGGAGTTTTCACAAAACACTCTAGAGTCAATATTTTTCTGATTGAGACCTTTTCTGGTCTTGATCTTTGAGTTTCAAGGTTTAACTAACTTATTTTAGTTTGGTTGTGAATAGATTGACTAAGAGGAATGGTTAAAATCAAGCCAAGGAGCCTTTGTTTTGGAGGTATAGGTTCTTGCTTTTCTTGCCTCCCTTTCTTTGTTTAAATATTTTTTTCTCTTGTTTCTTTTGTTTTATATATGTTTAATATGTTTTTTTAGCTTAGCTTTGCTTTGTTTTGTTGTTTTAAGCATGCTAGGTTGCTAGATTTAGTTTATGTGCTGCTGTGTTCTTGTTTTCTGGATTGGGGTTTAGGGCATGTATGCGTACGCATGCTTACCACATGTGCATGCATACTCGAAGTAGGCGTACACATACAACTAGGCCCCGTACATAGGCCCTATGTATGTGCATGCATACTTATTCCTAAAAACCCTACTCTGTTTCTTTGTTTTATTTGTTTAATATGTCTTTGTTCTATCCTAGTTTTCTATATGTATTTGTCTCTGCCTCCATGTTTTTTTTTTTTGTTTGTTCTTTACATGCTAGATTAGGGTTTATCTTCAATCTTGTTAATGTGCCATGAACAAGCATACAATATGATCATGCATTGATGCATAGGTGCTGTGGTGCAGTAAAAGGTAAGCCATGCGTTCATATGAACATGCATTTGTTTGGAATATGCTTTTGTTAATAAGTATGAATATGCTTGCTTGGATGCCATATTTTTTATGTTTAAAGTGCAATCACATGTTTATTTGATGCTGCCATGTTCCTGCCTTTGATGCTGCCATGTTCCTGCCTTGGATGCAATCACATGCTTATTTATCTCTAAGACTTTTAATTGCCTTATTGAGTTCAAGTTAGAATTAGGGAATGGGTGAGAGAAAAGAGAGAGTGAATTAGGTTTAGGCAAAAAAAAAAAGGGGGGGAAAGAAAAGAGATATTTTAGGTATTTTGCATTTAATATGAATTACACAAAAGGAAAAAAATCAAATAGAAAATATTCACTGTTAATACAGGAAAAATAGATAAGGAAGGAAAATAAACACGGTATTAATGGAAAATAAAACAAAAAAGGTAAGAAATATGGTTGAGGCCCAGATGGGCAGATGCCATATGAAAGGTGCGTACGCAATACTGGTGTACGCACCTAAGCTTCAAGACAAATTATCAAAAAACAACCAAAAGATGAACCCTAACTGTCCAAAGAGTGCGTATGCATCTCAGGAAGTGCTTGTGCATCTTGAAGCAGGTTAGGGTTCGAACATGCTTTCAATCGAAACAGCAAAGAAATGAATTAGATTACAAATACAAAATATGTTATGGAACAAAAGAAATCATGTTAAAAGACTGAAAATAACAAGAAAGAGAAAATGAGCAAGAATCAAGGAGGAGAGTGTGGATCATGGGAAAGATCCACATTTCCTCCTCGTAGCACTTACAATGATATTATTTTTACGGCCTCTCAATTGAAATCGACTATTGCAGCTATGTGTAAGGAAGGATGACTTGAATGACTTGATTAGGGTTGATTGGATGACCCTAAGTGATGTGTTTGCAAGCTTGAACCAACTAAAAGTTTTGAATCAAAGTGAGTAAGAGACTATTTTCTCACCAAATGATGGTTGAAAATCAATCTAATGCTCACTACTTTCTGCCCTTCTAGCCTAAACTCTTAGTTTGAATATTCTAAAGGGATTTCAATAAAGTTTGTTAGGGTCATATTTTTATGTAGTTGGCATATCCTTTAACAAAACGCACTTTAAAGTATGCTGACAAACTTTACAAGTGGTATTATTGAAGACATGAAGATTGCATAAAGAAACAAGTAAGAAAGATGAAAATAGTGGACCTTGATACAAGCTCGACACAAGCTCGATTTATCGAGCTTCGTAAATCCAAAAATTCAAGATCTTCTTTTTAGCCCATGATGACTTGGATTACTAGGGTTTCATTCACTAAACTTTTAGGGGATATAAAAGGATTATTTTATAGTCATCATCAAATACAGACTCAATTAGAGAATCTATATACTTATTGTAAAGCTATTGTGTTCTTATGTGCCTTAGGATTTTGTGACCAAATGCTTCTTTCTCTACAAGTGTATTGAAGAACTTTGCATCCAACAACAAGTTTCAAGTTACTGAGAGTTAGTAATGTATTGGGATCTACAAAGGAAAGATGTCTCTACAAAATCAAGACCACTTGGGAATTGACATAAGGATTCCACTATAAGTAAATACTTTAAGATAGGCCAGATTTGGGATAAGATTCCTTGTACTTATAATCTCTTAATTTTGATTTGTGATTATCAGGAGTGGTGACTTGAAAATCACCCGGTAGGGTTTTTGCCTTGTGAGATGTTTTCCCCATTTGTCAACAAATCACTATGTCAAATTTACTTTCCAATGCACCCTAAATTATTTGGTGATTTGTTCGTGCCTACACAATATTCGCATGCAATATAATTAATCAACTTGGGTAATTGGTTAATTAACTCGGTTCAATTTATAACCCAATAGAGTTTCTATAGGGTAAAAGTTTCTGACCCATTTGGATGATGAAAATGGGTGTATTTATAAGGGAAATGGGATTCTAGGGTTTGATGGGACGTTTTGGTAGCTAGTTAATCAAACTAGTTACCTTTGGAAACAAAGTGATTTGAGGCTTTTTGTTCAAATAGTGCGTACGCCATAGGTTGGGTACGCACTCACTCTTTGTCAGCCTCGACCAAATTAGGTCAAAATGAGCTTTTTGGGCTTTGGGTTTCTCTTTTGATTCGTAGTTGGGCTTGGACTTGGACTATATTGGGATACTTTTAGAGTTGGGTTGAATTTTTATTTTAATAGAAGAAAATATTAAAATTTCATGTATTTGTGTGTGTTAAGAAATAAATAAATTATTAAAAAAATAAATTTGCATATGAATAGTAATTGCATATATTTGTACGGTTAAAATATTCACATCAGTTCATGTAAAATATTTCATCTATTTTAGCATAAGAATTTACTTTTTCTATTTTACATACCCGCTTTTCAATACACCTAACATAGTTTATTTATTTTACACTACATTACATTAAAATATTAATTTTCTTGATTTTTTTTTTAATTGTTTATCTTTCTTTACGCACAATAATTACCATCCACTCTCTTCCTTTAACCTTAGAATACATAAAGAAGAATAAAGAGTTATATGCAAAGTGAATAGTATTAGTGTAAATTTACATAGTTACCGTAACAAATTTACAAATTTACACATTTTTTGCTTGATTGATGTGGATGATTTTGGATTTTTTTTTTTTGAAATAGAGTTTCAGTCTATGGCGTCCGCTCTTTATCATTAGACCAAGGCACTAATCGATTTTAGGTGTAAGTGGCAATTAAACCCCAGATCTCTTATTCAACCATCAGAGATTTACTAGTTAAACGAACTAAATTAATACAAGTGCTCTTACTATAACTACAAGGATTTTCACAATAATTTATAAGTTGATATAGATACTTTTTGTGGTTGGTTACATAAAATTAAATGCTCTTAACGACGATCTTAAAAGAAAATTTCTAGTAGTGCCCTTACATTATATTTGCTTTTAATTTTCTTTATTTACTTATTACCGTACCTTGTTAGCAGTAAGGGTGGCAAAACTAGATACAAACCGTGAATCTGACGCGACATGACACGAAATTAGCAAGTTATGGGTTGAGATTTAATGGGTTCGTGTCATATTTAGGTTGATACAACTGATCCGTTTAATAAACGGGTTGTGTTAGTATTCAGCACGTATAACCCGTTTGACCTGTTTAATTAAATGACATTTTACCAATATACTTTTCAAACTCTAGGCATATAAGCTTATTAGTTATTGTGGTTTATTTTCTTTGACATATTGTGATTAATTATTTGTGATATTGTGATATACTTTAATTTTGAATGATTATTTGTGAAGGAGTTACTCGTTAATTCTGAATTTTAGATTAAAAATATTTATTTGTTTGTTTTTTCATAAATTTTTTTCATTTTGCTAAAATCTGATAAACAAATCGACATAACTGACACGTTTAATAAATAAATTATGTTAGATTTCAAAAATTCTACCCGTTCAATAAACATGTTAGGTTAACGTTGATCTATATAATCAAATACTCAGAAATTAATATAACATAAACCTGACACACAAACACAAATTACCAATTGCCACAGCTGTTTAGCTGTACGCCTGTACCCAATTGTAGACACTACACGTAAATTTGAATGGTTAGTAAATTTACGAGCACACAACTAACAAGGTACAATAATGAGTCTGTCAATAGCACACAACTAACAAGGTACAAAAAATAATAGTTTGTCAGAGTCAGACAACAAACACGATAGAAGGACAACACAAATACAATAATAAATCTGTCAGACACAACTAACAAGGTACAAATACAATAATGAGTCTGTCAATGAGTAAGGGAAAATATTATTATTTCATCTTTCCAGCTGCCAGCAAGCATCTTTCCAGCTGGCCTTTTTAGCACCATCAACCCAACATTAAAAAGGTAGTTGTTCTGGGTTCACTCTCCAGCTGAAGCAGTCATTAAAGACGGGGGCTTCTCAGTCAATCTTTCCTCTCCTGCACTACTTTTCCTCTCGATCGAATCTTGTTGGTTGTAAGGTTTAAATAACCGTTTTTGTTGTTAAGAGTTTTTTATAAAAGTTTAGAATATTTTATACTAATTAATGTAAAGAAAACAAAAAAAAAAAGAGAAGGAAAGGGCGATTCTAATTTTTTCAAACCTCAAAAAATGAAAATGTTATTTACTTTCTAGTTTAGAGTGGAGTGTTATTCTCTAAAATCTCAAGGGATGAGAGTGTAATTATTCAAAATATTATATTCATATTTTACAAAATAACATATCACCAATTAGACATTGCAAAACGGGCAAGTCAGGTCAGATTTGGATTAGGTCAATCGGGTTGCAAGTCGCGTCGAGTTGACCCGTATTTTTCACATAAATTTTTTTTTTTATAAATAAAACAACTTGTATTTGCAATTTAGAAAGTCATGCAACAAATTACTTGATGTAAAATGTATTACTTTGAATTCACCACTTATATCAAGAATGAACTCAATTGAACTTATTAATACTTATTCAATAATTTTAAAATTATATAAATCCTAACATTGCTAATTAAAACAAAATAACACAAAGATAAGTAAAACAAATACACACAAGTTTTATTTCTACACAATATTAACATCCCAAAATATAAAACAAAATTACAAATGACTTATTAGATAACTCATTTGACAAAGAATACAAATGACTTATTGGATAACTCATTTGACAAAAAAATAAAAATATATAAGAAATTTACTATCTTGAAAATTAATTTTATAATCTGTTATCAATTGTGATTGACACTCTATTTCAATTTAAGAATATACATTAAAGTTTGATTGTTTACTTATTTATACATGATTTTTTTTATGAATATCATATCATTGTTAAGCAACACACACTCTAGGAAATATCATAATTTATTTTTTCTTAAATCATTTATTATGGACATAAATTGTTAAAAAAATAGGTCTAAGCATTTATAAGTTATGCTAATTTGATATTTTGGCTTCACTATTTTTAAACTTATGAATTTTTCTCACAAATGTCTAAAATTTTAAATCTATGTTTTTGACTCTACTATAACCAGATTATCTTGACATGTATTTTGCTATTTTTGATATATAAAAATCTTTACTCATTACAGAATGCTCAACCATTCATCTTTCAATTTATTTGCATGCAGTTATGTAAATGTCTCAATTGTTTCCTTAAAGCTCACAACAAACAATTAAACCAATATAGTCTTAATTTTCTTTATTTTTTTAACCAAAAAAAAAGTTTTAAAAAAATAATTTGAGTCACGGGTCGGGCCAGGTTGACCCGCAAAAAATATGAGTCAAGTCTATGGTTAACCCGTTTTTGCTTTGGGTCAAAAAAATCGAGTTTAGGTCAGGTCGGGTAAGAAAATTCTGACTCATTTTACCATATCTATCACCAATCACTAAAAAATAAATGGTAATTCAAATGTGTTTATTATGTTATTGAGGTGTCACCCATTAAAATTTTGTTACCTTAGTTTGCAAGTGTTTTTGAAGTAAAATTTTAAACACTATTTGTAGAACAAACACCTATGTGGGCACGGTCACTCCGGGCCGAGAGATGTGGAAGATAGAGTACTAGTTGGGCCGTAACAACTATTTGAACAAAGCCGAAGCCAACATTTTAACTCCAATTAGGTCATAGAAAGATGGTGGGAAAGTGATTGGGCTGCTTTCGGCCTAACAACAGAATACATTTTCACACTTTCGAAGTCGGCTTCACTTGCAACTTGTATGATTATGAAACTCTAGCCCCGATTTAATCACTCAATGATTAAAATGCAAATTGTACTATCTAATTGAATTTCAATCCTTTAACTTTACTTTCATTCAGTTAAGTTTTTTTAATTTCAAATTTATTTAATTAAGACATTTTGTCCAATTTAATTAATTTTTTTTTATTAAGTATGCAATTAACTAATAAAAAAAAGATTTTTTGAAAATAAATTATCACATAAAAAATCTATAAGTTTTTTTAATTAATTATATATATATATTTTTTTTCATGTGAAAAAAAAAATTTAATTGCAATTTTTAAAACAAAATTGGACGGAAGGACTAAATTGAATAAATTTAAAACTTAGAAGACTCAATTCAATGAAAGTAAAATTAGAGAACAAAAATGAATTTCAATCAAACTTAGAGGGTGCAATTTACATTTTAACCTTTTAATCATTACTGAATAATTAAATCACAACAATTTTTTTCATTTTTCTTTTGCAACATTTTTTTTTTTTTTGTAAAAATTAGGAGCATCAACCCACAATGTGTCTACAATCAAGATTTATCACTTTATATAATCGTTGATACAACGTCACCCTCATGTTAGAGGGATGTTGTATGCAATTGTTACACATAATTCTACCTCTCTACATTTCGAGGGAGAGTGCATATGGAACCAAACCAACCCAACCAATAAGCTTATTAGTTATTGTGATTTATTTTCTTTGACATATTGCGATTAATTCTTTGTGATATTGTGATATACTTTAATTTTGATTGATTATTTGTGATTGAGTTACTCGTTAATTCTGAATTTTAGATTAAAAATATTTATTTGTTTATTTTTTCATAATTTTTTTTCATTTTGCTCAAATCTGATAAACAAATCAACATGACTGACACTTTTAATAAATAAATTATGTTAGATTTCAAAAATTCTACCCGTTTAATAAACATGTTAAATTAACATTGATCTATATAATCAAATACTCAGAAATTAACATAACATAAACCTGACACACAAACACAAATTACCAATTGCCACAGCTGTTTAGCTGTACGCCTGTACCCAATTGTAGACACTACACGTAAATTTGAATGGTTAGTAAATTTACGCGGACACAACTAACAAGGTACAATAATGAGTCTGTCAATAGCACACAACTAACAATGTACAAAAAATAATAGTTTGTCAGAGTCAGACAACAAACACGATAGAAGGACAACACAAATACAATAATAGATCTGTCAGACACAACTAACAAGGTACAAATACAATAATGAGTCTGTCAATGAGTAAGGGAAAATATTATTATTTCATATTTCCAGCTGCCAGCAGGCATCTTTCCAGCTGGCTTTTTTAGCACCATCAACCCAACATTAAAAAGGAAGTTGTTCTGGGTTCACTCTCCAGCTGAAGCAGCATTAAAGACGGGGGCTTCTCTGTCAATCTTTCCTCTCCTGCACTACTTTTCCTCTCGATCGAATCTTGTTGGTTGTAAGGTTTAAATAACCGTTTTTGTTGTTAAGAGTTTTTTAAAAAAGTTTAGAATATTTTATACTAATTAATATAAAGAAAACAAAAAAAAAAAAAAAAGAGAAGGAAAGGGCGATTCTAATTTTTTCAAACCTCAAAAAATGAAAATGTTATTTGCTTTCTAGTTTAGAGGGGAGTGTTATTCTCTAAAATCTCAAGGGATGAAAGTGTAATTATTCAAAATTTTATTAGACAAATTTTACAAAATAATATATCACCAATTAGACATTGTAAAACGGGCAAGTCAGGTCAGGTTTGGATTATGTCAATCGGGTTGCGAGTCCAGTCGAGTTGACCCGTATTTTTCACATAAATTTTTTTTATAAAGAAAACAACTTGTTTTTGCCATTTAAAAAGTCATGCAACAAATTACTTGATGTAAAATATATTACTTTGAATTCACCACTTATATCAAGAATGAACTCAATTGAACTTATTAATACTTATTCAATAATTTTAAAATTATACAAATCCCAACATTGCTAATTAAATCAAAATAACACAAAGATAAGTAAAACAAATACACACGAGTTTTATTTCTACACAATATCAACATCCCAAAATATAAAACAAAATTACAAATGACTTATTAGATAACTCATTGGCATCGTCTGTGGGGAGAACTTGTGCATCAATGAGTGTAACGGTTAAACATGGTGGGATCAGATCCGCACCAAGTAGGTCCACACCCAACAGAGTCCGCAGGTTCTCAACGGCAGAACGATTTTCTTAACCTTGAACGGGAAAGAGATCGGGAGAAATATCAAGAGGGTAGTGTGCGCACTACCCATACAAGCAAAAGCCATTCTCGAGTGGGAAGTCACGTGTCTCAAAGGCAAGACAGTAACAAAGCCATGCAGCGAGAGATTGATGACTAAAAAAAGAAGCAACGTCATGCGCAATGGAAGCGGTCCCCTTCCCGTTCTAATATGTCCTCTAATGATGAAGGGGACAACAATTATAGGCAAAGATCAAGAACTCCGCCAAGTGAAACATTTTCTTATGAAGAAGAGCACCACCATAAACGTAGACATAAAAGCCCGTCTCGTAAGGGCCTAGGAAATGACGCCATGAGCAAGGCTTTGAATCGGATCTCTAAGTCACCCTTCACACGCAAGGTAGAAGGGGCTAAACTCCTTTGGCGATTCCATCAACCTACGTTCACTATTTACGATGGTCGAACGGACCCTATAGAACAAGTGAGCCAATTTAATCAGAGGATGGTCGTCCATTCCAAAAACGAGGCTTTGGTGTGTAAAGTCTTCTCGTCCAACTTGGGACCGGTGGCGCTGAGATGGTTTGATGGCCTGAGGCCAAATTCTATAAGCTCCTTTAAGTAGCTTACTCAAGCATTTGGCTCTCGCTTCATCACGTGTAGTAGGGTTCCTCGGCCTTTAGACTCTCTACTGTCTTTGTCCATGCGAGAAAGGGAGACCTTGAAAACATACTCGGACAGGTACTAGAAGATGTACAATGAAATAGAGGGTAACTTTGATGATGTCGCCATCTGTACTTTCAAGAGCGGCCTTCTAACCAAGCATGGTTTAAGGAAATCCCTAACAAGAAAACCTGTCACTAGTCTGCGCCAACTCATGGACCGAATTGACAAGTAGAAAAGGGTTGAGGAAGACCAGCAACTGGGTAAAGGTAAAGCAAGGATTATCCTGCGGGAGAGAAGGGACTTCAGGTCGGACCGATTTAATAATAACCGACCAAGGGGAGACTTTGCAAGGCAGTTCAGATCTGCCAATGCGTAGGCAGTTAATGCTATGTTCTGAGAGCCAGTACATCAGGTCCTAGAGAAGATCAAGAACAAGTCATTTTTCAAATGGCCAAATAAGATGGCAGGAGACCCCATGAGGCACAACCAGAATCTATATTGCCAATACCACCAAGAATCGGGGCACACCACCGAGGACTGCAAGAACTTATGGAATTATTTATACCAGCTGGTCTGAGAAGGGAAATTAAAGCACCTCTTGCATCATTCTAGTAGTCAACAGGGACAGGCGAATTCGGAGCCTCGGAGGGACACTTCCTTAAGACCTCCTATAGGCACGATAAATGTCATCCTTGCTACTCTGGGAAGGACCGGTTCTTGTCCTTCCAGAGTTATTTCTGTGGCTCGGCTATCCACCAAAAACGACTAGTTGGGGTCAAAATAAGCCAGGAAAGAAGCCCCACTAGTGCTGGGATTCTCGGATGAAGATAAGAACAGAACCATCCAACCCCATGACGATGCTCTGGTGGTCACACTCAGGATAGGGGGGATATGATGTGAAGAGAGTACTGGTAGATTAGGGCAGCGCTGTGGAGATAATGTACCCCGACTTGTACAAGGGGCTAAATTTAAAACCCGAGAACCTAACGGCATACGATTCCCCTCTAGTAAGTTTCGAGGGAAAGACTGTTACTCCAAGAGGTTAGATCAAGAAGCCCATACAAACCAGCTCGGACATGGTGAAAGTGGATTTCATTGTGGTGGACGCTTATTCACCCTACATAGCTATTGTGGCTAAACATTGGCTTCATGCCTTAGGAGCTGTCTCTTCTACCCTGCACCAAAAGGTGAAGTATCTGTCAGAGGGCCAGGTCTAAGAGACTGTGGGGAATCAATCCATGGCCAGACAGTGCGTGGTGGCTGCCATCCTACACCGACCCAATGTTGAGTCCTCGACCTCTGCTAAAAGGGGCTTATAGCAATCAAAAACTCCGGCATTGTCCGGTAATGGATCAACTGAGGAAGCAAAATGCGAGGATCTAGAAAAGCTAGCTGTTGGCAATGATCCGGAGAAGTTCTTTCAAGTCGGCTCCGAGCTACCTCCCCAAGAGAGAGAAGAGCTAATTGGGTTTCTCAGAGAAAATGTGGATGTATTTGCGTGGGACACTTACGAGGCCCCTGGGTTAATCCAAACTTCATCTGCCACCATCTAAATGTTAACCCATCTATTACTCCCAAAAAGCAACCACCTCGGCGCCCGTCCAAGGAGCACGCTAACGCTGTTAAGGACGGGGTGATAAAGCTTAAGAGAGCAGGGGCTATTAAGGAGGTTTTTTACCCTGAATGGTTGGCCAATACCGTGGTGGTAAAGAAGAAGAATAGAAAGTGGTGAGTGTGTGTAGATTTCACGGATCTGAATAAAGCCTACCCAAAAGATCCTTTCCCTATGCCTCGGATGGATAGATTGGTAGATGCAACCATGGGCCATCCTTAGATAAGCTTTTTAGATGCCTTTCAAGGATATCATTAAATACTACTAGCCCTAGATGACCAGGAAAAGACAGCTTTTGTCACTCCTATTGGAAACTACCATTATAAGATGATGCATTTTGGTTTGAAAAATGTAGGGTCTACCTACCAGAGGATGATGACCAGAATGTTCGAGCCTCAGTTGGGTAAGAGCATTGAAGTCTATATAGATGACATGGTGGTAAAGATTAAAGTGATGTCCGAGCACATGAAAGACCTCGGAGATATCTTTGAAATTCTGAGGAAACACAAGTTGCACCTCAACACTTCCAAGTGTTCATTTGGGGTAGGATCAGGCAAATTCTTAGGTTATATGGTAACCCACAGAAGGATTGAGGTCAGTCCCAATTAAATCAGAGCTGTCAACAGTCTACAACCGCCTTGGAATCCCAAAGAGGTCCAAAAGTTACCAGAATGATTGCTGCCTTAAACCATTTTATTTCTCGGTCGGTAGATAGGTGCAGACCCTTCTTCCTCTTAATGAATAAATGGAAAGGATTTGAGTGGACTCAGGAGTGTGCTTTGGCCATTCAAAAACTTAAAGAATATCTGTCTCAGCCACCGATCATGTCCAGTCCTGAAGTCGATGAAGTCTTGTTCGCTTATATCGTTGTGGCCCCTCATGCAGTAAGCCCAGTACTAATACGAGTGGACAGGGGCATACGACGGCCAGTTTATTACGTGAGCAAATCATTGCATGAAACCGAGGTCCATTATTTACCACTAGAGAAGGCCATCTTAGGGGTGGTTCTAGCTACACAAAAGCTTCCCCATTACTTCCAGACACACATAGTTATCGTTCTAACCCAGCTTCCACTTAGATCCATACTTCGGAGTGCTGATTATATAAGGAGAATTTCGAAGTGGGGTACGATTCTGGGGGGCTTTTAACATCAAGTACATGCCTCGTACCTCCGTCAAGGGCCAAGTACTCACAGATTTAGTGGCTGAATTCCCTGAACCCTCATTAGAAGAAGTAGCAGAGACACAAGACATGGATGAAAAATCAGTTGGCACAATCTCTCTGCAAGGACCTGTATGCTGGAAAGCATATGTTAATGGTGCAGTGAACCAAAGGGGCTCCAGAGTAGGGCTAGTTCTGGTTTCTCTTGAAAGGATTACCATCGAAAAGTCACTAAGACTGGGCTTCTCGGCCACAAATAATGAGGCTGAAAATAAGGCCCTACTGTAGGGGATGTCCATGGTCCAAAAACTAGGCGGAAAAACAATGAATATGTTCTCGGACTTAAGACTAGTCGTTGGCCAGGTGAATGGGGAATTAGAAGCAAGAGACGAAAGAATGCAAGGATATCTAAGCCAAGTTAGGCACCTATAGTCACATTTCAATTCTTTTAGCTTACTGCATGTCCTTAGAAGTGGAAACACACATGCCAACTCCTTGGCCACACTTGCCACCTCCTCGGCTCAGAGTTTACCCTGGGTCATCCTTGTAGAAGACTTGTGCAAACCCACAGTGATGAAGAAAGAAGTGGTTCGTATCCACCAAGTTAGAGTTGGGCCTAGCTGAATGGACCCTCTAGTACTGTTTTTGAAAGATGAAATCTTGCCCGAGGAAAAGTCCGAGGCTGACAAGATATGAAGAAAAGCTTCTCGATTCTGGCTATCTGAGGACCAGAACAGTATAAACGCTCCTTTTCTAGACCATACTTGCTCTGCATACATCCTGAGGCGTTAGAATTAATCCTGGAGGAGTTACATGAAGGGATTTGTGGAAGCCACACAGAAGGCAGGTCTTTATCTCATAGGGCCATCACCCAAGGCTATTGGTGGCCAAACATGCAGAAAGAAGCACATGAATATGTGAAGAAGTGTGACTAATGTCAAAAATTTGCACCAAACATACACCAACCAGAAGGGGTCCTCAATCTGCTGTCCAGCCCTTGGCCATTTACTTAATGGGGCTTGGATATTATCAAGCCCTTTCCCAAGGCAGCAGGGAACAAGAGGTATCTGTTGGTCGGCACTGACTATTTTACTAAATGGGTTGAAGTTGAACCTTTAGCGAAGATCAGAGATATGGACGCTAAGAAGTTAATCTGGAAAAACATTGTTACCCAGTTTGGGGTCCCTCACTCTCTCATCTCGAAAAATGGTCTTCAATTTGATAGTAAATTCTTCAGGAAAAACTGCTGTGAATTGGGAATTACGAATAGATATTTTACCCTAGCTTATCCCTAGGGGAATGCACAAGCCAAGACTGTTAACAAGGTCATAGTGAACAGACTCAAGAAGAGGTTGGATGATGCAAAGGGAAGATGGGTGGAAGAACTACCAAATGTCCTGTGGATATATCGAACCACCCCTTGTAAATCAATAGGGGAGACCCCCTTCTCGATGACTTACGGAGCCGAGACTATTATTCCTTTAGAAACAAGCTTTCCAATGCTAAAGACCAGCTCATTCAATCCGAGCAGTAACAATGAGTTGCTAGAAGAGAGCTTAGATCTTATTGAAGAAAAAAGAGAAAGCGCAATGGTCCAATTGGCATACTACCAACACAAACTCAAGCAAGATTACGATGCCAAAGTAAAGATGAGGCCACTAGTGTCTGGCGACCTGATATTGAGGAAGTTCTGGGCACCGCAAAAAACCCAGCATGGGAAAAGTTAGGACCCAATTGGGAAGGACCATATTGCATCACCTCCGTGGCTGGTATAGGGGCATATTTCCTAGAAGACTTAGATGAGCATGTAATACCACGCCCTTGGAATGTAAAAAACCTGAAAAGGTATTGTTATTAATGAAAATTTCATTTATCAATAAGTTCTATTATTGTGTAAAGGCATCATGCTTCCTGTTAGTCAATCTATTCAAGTATTAAACAGAACCTAAGTCCTACCTGGCTTCTTGGACCACAGGCTTAGGGGAAATTAATCACTTTTGACATCTATTTAAGTATTAAATAGAACCTAAGTCCGGCCTATCTCCTCAGACCACAAGTTTAGGGGAAATTAATCACTTTTGACATCTATTCAAGTATTAAACAGAACCTAAATCCTGTCTGACTCTTCGGACCATAAGTTTAGGGGAAATTAATCACTTTTGACATCTATTCAAGTATTAAATAGAACCTAAGTCCTGCCTGGCTCCTCGGACCACAACCTTAGGGGAAATTAATCACTTTTGACATCTATTCAAGTATTAAACAGAACCTATGTCCTGCATGGTTTCTCAGATCACAAGCTTTAATCACTTTTGACATCTATTCAATTATTAAACAGAACCTAAGTCCTGCATGGCTCCTTAGACCATAGGCTTTAGGGAAATTAATTACTTTTGACATCTATTCAAGTATTAAACAGATCCTAAGTTATGCATGGTCTCTCAAACCATATACTTTTGTGAAATTAACACTCAAGGACGCCCTTATAAATGTTAAATAGAACTTAAGTTACAAGGTATGTTACTTATTTCCTCCAGATTCAACATTCACTATATAAGAGTTAATTCATATTACAAGTGTAAAATAACTCTATCTTGCTGATACTTAGTTAGATTTCTTGAAATGTCAATAATGAATTACTGTTGGAAATGGAGCAACAACAGTTCAAGCTTGTTTGCAATAACAATAAAAATGAAAGCATAAAAGCAAAGACCCAAGGAATAGAAGAAAATTTTCATTCATTAATTCATGGGAAAATATATTACAAGCAATGGCAGAAGTCACAGGAAAGGAAAACAAAAAAAACAAAAAAAAAAAAAAAAAAAAAAAAAACTACAAAAGAAAATCCTATATCTAAGATCCTAAGCCTTGTCTTTGAGAGGGTCTTTCTTGGGATCAGTAGCCTTGGAATGGACACCGTCAACTTTAGACTTAGACTCCGCGTCCTTGGCCTAGGAGACCACATCCTTGATTGTGAGGGAGTACTCGGAGAGCTTATCCTTTATTGGTGGCTGAGCTTCCTTACCCACTCCTGCCTCCTCAGGAACTTCGACATCAGGAAAAGAAGCCTGGGTAGAAAGGAGCTACTCGGGAGGAGGGTCCGACTTAGGGATTTCTCGAATATCCTCTGGGAAGAAGATATTCTCAGCCCTCCTCAGCTCGGAGTCTACAAGGACTCCTGCATGGTCCATTGCCACTCCCTAAGACTTGATGCAGTAGTCCCTGCATACTACAGTAACCTCCTCTGATAGACGGGCCTCCGTATCCTGCACCCCACGCTCATAGGATGCCTTCACCACAGCTTCAGCTGCTTCCCTGGCCACCCAGGCTGCCTCCCTGGCTTTCTGTAGCTCCGCCTTGAGATCCAAGACAGTTTGCTTTTCGGTGGACAGGTTTATCTCTGTTATGTGCAGCTTCTGGCGCATATCCTCGGCCTGCCTTTCCGTGGTCTTCAGACCCACCTCGGCATTATCGCAAGCTTGGATAGCCTCTTTAAGCTTCTTTGACAAGCCCGCCTTTTCTTGCTTAAGGGCTACGATAGCCTTCTCAACTTCAAGGCGGGACTGGACCTCAGCATTCACATCATCTCAGGTGTTCCTGACCCACTCCTTGGCCACATAAATTTGCTAGGTAACCTGCATAAAGGTAGCAAAAGGGTTATAAAAATATATACAATATGTGAATGAACATAGGGCTTAAATGTAAACAAAAAAGGGTGTTGTTTGACTCACCATCGCAAGGTCCTTCTTCAATGACATGAAGAGGTCCAGTTGCCTAGTACGCTTGAGCCCATCCATGTCTCGGGGGAGGAGGAGTGGTTGCTGTAAGGCCTTAGTGAGGTATATGGCCTGTCCCCTCTAAGACTCCCAAATTGTGGCGTCCCAAGTAATGGGAGCACCATCCATCTCAAGCCTAGGGGACCAGGTGTGCTGCCCTCATCGCACCTCAGCCTCATCCTAGCTATCCACGAACTTGGCTCTCTTGTCCTTGGGTCTTTGCCCTTCCTCTGTTGTTTGGCCCCCTTTTGAGGACCGACCTCGCCTTCCTCCAAGTCCTCAACTGGCCTTTTCTTCCTCAAATTTGGGTTGGCCTGCAATCCGAGGTCAGTGGGAGGTGGGGGAAGAGAAGGGAGGCTGAGAGGAACTTGTGTCTTGGGGACATCTTTGAAGGTTTGCCCCTTATTCCTATTGGCCATCAGGCCCTTTAAGCTGATCCTTTGCTTCAGGTCTATGCTTCTTCTTCGACTTCAAGGCTGGTATCAATCTAGGCAACTATCAACCTCGGAGAATGTGTTGCAGAAAGTCGGTCAAGATCAGCTTCAGAGTCCGAGAGCTCTATTGGCCTTGTCGGCACTTCACCTTCCTCGTCAAAGCGGAATTGGTCAATCTCAGCTTCGAGGGATGAGTGTGTAGAAGCTATCTCCTCCCTTGGAGCGGCTACCTTTTGAAGGACATGTTGAGTGGGCAATTGAGTGGGCAACTGAACAGGCAGAAGGTCTCTCCGAGCTAAAAACCCCAGCTTGGAGACATCAATCTGAGCCAATCTAGGACTTACAGCCCTTATTGCTTGGTCTACGTCTAGGAAGATGCGAGATAGCAGCTCGTAGTCCAAAATTAGATGAGTGGCCCGCAGCTATCCGTCTTCACTCACAAAAATCTCCGACCTTAGGAGGTAGTTAAGAGCTTGAACATTGGTCAGACTGATCTTCAGAGTGATGTGGTTTTTATCTGCAAAAACATCCAAGAATGAAATCATGGTCAGGCCGATGAAAATTATCACCAAAAGAAGATAAAGTGTCAAAAGTGAAAAGGAATAAAGCTAAAAGGCTAAATCCCCTGCCAAAGGGACTGATCCTAGAGGTACCTCACCTGGATCTCCTACTCGATTTGGGCAGTGAAGACCATCGTTCCACTCCCCTGAGACAATCAGATAGTCATCCTTCATGCCCTTATTAGACTTGGGGAGATAGGATATCAGCCTGACGACCTCGGACCAGGACTTGAGGTAGTATCCCGTGCCGACGAGCTTATGGTACTCGTACATGTGAACCACATCATGCCACGTAAGCCCTAAGCCCATCTGCTCGTTGAGAGCATCTATGCAGCCCAAGACCCTAAATAGGTTAGGGGCGCACTGGTGGGGGGTCAATCTATGGTTACTCAAATAGTCCCTGGTTATCCTACCCATGGGAAGCGTCATTCCTCCCTCTATGAAAGCAATCATGGGAATGACGACTTGACCCACCTCTCTGTTAGTAAGTATTCGGTCCGGGGGACAATATTCTAAAACCACCCCCTATGGGATATGGTATTTAGCCTTAAAACCCTCCATACTGGCCGGTGAATCTACTAAGTGCTTGAACCTACCCATCTAAATAAACAGAAATGACACGGAGAAAGGCTTCTAAAAGAGAAAGGCCGAGGAGGATGGCCGAGAAGAAAAAGAAGAATATAAAGAAATAAAGACTTACGGGAACACGTATGCTAATCTCTGAAACTTTTAAAAGGATTTTCGAAGACTTTTTACAAGAAATAGCTATAAAGACTCAGGAGTTTAGAATGTTTTGTGAGACGGGGCACTGGAATTCTCTGGAGCACTTGAAGATTTTTGAAGAAAGAGGAAAATGGGTTCCCTCAAGGCTTTATATAGAGGGAGAAAATAATTGGGAATACTCCTGCTCAAAATTCTAGGAAAAATGTCAACCATTGGATTGGCGCCTCACCGTTGGATGCAGGGGACATAAAGCCACCTGGAGTAATTAATAACGCCTCGTGGGCTACGAAGCGTCAATGATAATTATGAGGCGCGTAAAACCGCACTCTCGCACGTGTGAATCAAAAAATCAGTTAATCTTATCTCTTGAAAATCAAAACCTTACTTTTTCTCCTCGGATGAGAGGGAAAAACTGGAATTTTGAGGGGCTATTGTAGGGGTGAGGGCCCAAGATCATATATTGGGCCTTGGGCTTTGTCCAAGGACATTGATAGGTCCGAGGAGGAATAAATAGTTATTAGGAGTTTCCAATTAAAGTCTCATAAGTAGGGAATGAATGGAGGATGATCTGAGGAGGAACCCCTCCTTGGATACGATGAATGTAGCCCAAGTGTGCACTCCAGCAATTAGAGTGACCCTCCAAGAGACTCCCGTGATAGGAACGTGCCTCATGAACTTACGAGAAAGAAGAAAACTCAAAAATATCTACGGAAAAGCTGCTAACACCGCATTAAACGCATTGTAGCTACTTTTCTGGCTGCATTTATGTGGACAAGACCTCTGAACAGTGCTATCTTGGCTACCACAACTCACAGAAGGCTAAAGGGGGTGTTTAATGGGATGGGTACTCAAGTAGGGACTCAAATGATCAACAAGTGTAAGGTTAAGATGACCCAAAGGGAGCTATATAATGTGAGAAACCCTCCATGAGAAGGGGATCGGAAAAGAGAGACAATACTGTAGCAATCTAACTTGTTCTTGTACTCAATTGTGATCCATTTATATAAAGGTGCCCTCCTCGGACCAGGAAGTCATTCAACTTTATTTTCTCTGTTCCTGTTTGATCATCTTTCCAATCCATATTAGTCATTGTTAAAATCATTAGAGCCTAGTTTTTCGACCCACTCTCTACAAATTTATTGTGTTGGGCTCATTAGGCCAATATCCCATACATTTTGGGCTTGGGCTGTAGATCGTGACCCTACAATATATATGAAATCATAGTTTCCAGCAAAAATATATTTTATTCAAGCATGTATATAAAAATTATATACTCAGTATTAAAATATATTTATAATAATCATTTACTCGAAATTAGTAATACAATAGAAATAAAAATCCTAACAATTATAAACAATTTTCAACTAGTTAAAAATACAATAATATAAGCAAAATAAAACCCAATTAGGATAAGGTTACTTACCTCCAAAAGCCATACCAAAAGGAACTTCTCCCTAACACTTCTTCTAAAATCCTTAGATATCACCTAAAACAATTTTACAGGTAACATTTACTCAATAATCAAATAATTTAAGAATGACTTATAATGGTATCCAGCCAAAAGAGCGACTACTAATAATATCCAATAATTTCTTTTTACTATCTCAAAGTAAAAATCCTTGTATATATCCTCTACTGCCTCTAATAAAACCTAGGAAACGCTAGACCATGTTCCATGATCACTTGCTGACTTCCCCAAACGCCTCAATTACCAAACCAATTAAACAAATATAATAATAATAATAATAAAGGAATGGTGCTGACGTTGCTTTGTCAAGGTGATAATTTCATTTATCATATATACATATATAATTTTTTTTTTTCCTGCCACTACCGCTGACCCTAGTTCTCTTTTGGCATGAGGAGAAAACTAAGAAAATCACCATATCAAACCAGAATCAAGCTCTTGACATGCTTTTACGGAAAAATACTATTTGACATATATATATATTTTACCTCTGTAATTTATCACACTACCGGCCTACACCATAACTTTTTGCTATTAACCAAAACTCAATTCGGTAAACCTGTGCAGCACTTACAGTTAACGCCACACCGGCATAGGGAAAAATAGATCTAATTCCTTCTTCGTTTACATCATCATATTCATTGGATTTTTTAAATAGTCTCACTATTGGCCAAAATGCTCATATAAAAAAAATACTTTAATTCTAAATAAAACTTAGATTTAACAAGAAAGAGATTTTTAGGCTCTTACCTTAATTGTGCAGTCAAACCTTTTCTACTTGAGTAATTTGGGTAGTCTCCTCTCTCAAAACTTAATAAGCTTATATATAGCTAGGGTTTCAACTTTATTTTCTAAAAACTCCGTTGTAATTATAAATTATAAAATTGGCCCCACAAAAAATTGACTTAAATACCCCTCCTTTAATTTTTTTTTTTTTCCCGGTTATTACAAAATCAAAATGTGTTGAGAACAATTTTATCCTGTAGAGATGTGAAGCTGATGAGAGAGTGCATCATCGTCATCTTAATTAGTTTTTGTCCCCACTGCTGCTCAGTTTTCACAACGAAGGTGTCAATTACATCCTCTAGACAGTTAAGACAGCTTGGAAGTTCACTCAATGAAGATTCAATGATATCATTGTAAGAAAAAATTTAGAGTTGCAGCGGAAAATAAAATAAATATAAATATACTTTCAGCTATAGTTGTTTAAGTTTTTAGAGAAAAAGAAGTATCACTAGCTATATGATAATGTATCTATAAAAGGTGTCTTCTAGTCTATGACATTTTCCTCACTCGTTTCCTTTTGATGGAGACAAGCTATATATATATAGGCTAGACTAGGGACCCTTTTAAATTAAGATTTGTTATATAATCCTCTTTCCATCAAGAAGTTTAAAACTTGTAACTTCAAGGTGTTTATTAACCATAGGGGTTGTACCAATTGAGAGTTACTTAGAAATTGTTATTCACTGTAATGTTTTTCACAAATAAAATTCTTAAAACATGAGTTTTCATTTATCACTTAAATGTGGGCCACATAAAGTTTTCTTAAAATCTTACATTCTCCCATTTGGCCCACTTGACATTTAAATTACTTGATAAATGATATTAACTTTAATATGGCCAAAATATTACCCATGTCAACTAGTTGTGAAATTCTCCCACTCAAATAAAGAATCCAATACATGAATCATGACAGTAATACCCTCAAATATAATGAGAACTTCCTTTCATGTATTATAATGTATGGTAATCCTTCATGAGTACTTTATGAGCCATTAATTCTTCATGAATGGACTACCTATTAGCCATTTGAGTTCTCCTTTATACATCCCAACAGATATATCCTACTTATATATATCCACAGATATATCTAACTTAACACTTTCACTTTAAATGCACAAAATGAAAATCATATATTTTCTTATCCAAAAAAACCAAATATGTGTCCAAAACATAGAATAATTAGAGAAAAATTAAACACCAAATGAGCTAACAAGTTCCATATGTCCAAAAGACTTTAATTTGTATTGATTCGCCGAAAACTCTTTAGTTATGAAATTAACATATATTAGCTCAATAATTTTAACTTAGTGGACACAGTCAGTATCTTAAAATTCTCTCTAAAACTGAGTTAATTTATGTCGATATGTTTATTTCGGCTTTCACAATCATTATCCTTAAAGAAGAAGATTATAGCCAAGTTATCTTTAAAAAATCTTTAAAGGTCTCATTTATAAAATCAATAACCTTAAGACTTATCCATAATGCTTGTCTTATAGCTTCATAGCATATAAGATATCTTACATGACAAAATCAAATCACTACTTCCAAGTAGTATGTCATTCATATTTAAGCGTAAAAACAATGTGCCCAGTAAAATTACATGGTACAATAAAGTTGGTGAACCTTTATATACCATTAGTGGGATGCCTATATGCCTAACTTTTGCAACATAAAACATTTTTTGGGAGCCAAACCTAATGGATCTTGTAAACTAATATTAATAGCTTTCACAAAACCATTAATCTTATAGGAATAAATTCCCAAGTTCTTACTCTTGAGCAATTAGATCACTCCCACCCTTGTACTTAGTTTCTCATTTGACATATTTTATTCAATGAGATGGATGCTTTATACACATGAGTACCAAAACATAGATCCATGGACTCCAAAAAAATAAACTTTGATGCTATGAAACTTAAACTTTAATTTTAAATTAACCAATGTCAATTTAGTAGTAAATTCTAACCTTCCTATGTGCAAAGATGCATCATACATAAATTTACTATAAAACTTTTTTCATAAAACTAGTAAGTATAAACACTGAGAATCAAAATTTCCATACCTATGGGCCTAGGAAAAATCTCATCTTAATGCTACATTCACTATCTTATTCCAATTATATCATAAAAATAATAACCTCCCTATGGGGCCAAGTCATTATCTTCATGAATTAATTGCCACTTAGATGACTTTATTCCTAATGACGTCTTGTAAAAATTTCTTGATGTGATTATCATCATGGCTTAAGATGCTATGGTCACTCCTAAGTCATTTTGATATTCACCACTTCAAATAGAATCATAAAGATCAACCAATCCTAATATTGATCATGACAGTATGCACTAAAAAATGACATTAAGTAATATTTCAATACATGATAAGTGCAAAGAAACCTAAAATGCACTTAAATAAATTATTCACTTGAATGATCCAAATCTCATATGAAACAATAAACTTTATGGAATAATTTCAAACTTACATACTGATGTAGAACAGACAGCACATGCCTTCCTGGAGCAGCAGGGGCATAGGAAGTCACAACGCAAGATCAAAGGGGGGTGCCAGTAGGGGCTATCGGGGTAACAGTGTCGAAATTGCATGAAATTTGGCAGCTTGAAGGGAAACGACGTTTTGATCTAGATTCATGATAGCCATGACTGTCGCCAAAATTTAGGCGAATTCCTTCACTAAGGCCCCGAAAACAGTGTTTTTGCTATTTATAATAATATTTATTTTTTCTTAATAACTTTTAGTTTAAAAGTCAGAATAAGGTCCCGTCTATTTTGGGACGACCCTTAAGATCAGTAGTTTATGATTCTGCATTTAACTCAATTTTGCTATTTTTGGTAAAATTCAGTATTTTTGTGACCTAATCGTGTAATTAGTGGGAATTAGGGTTTTTAGACTTTTTCTCAGTATTTATATATTTTGTAGCCGCCAGTGGTAAAATAGACTATTATCAATAAACACAGACGTTTTGTCCAATTTTCTTCTGGTGGATTCCAGTTCTATTCTCCTTGTAGATTCAGGGAAACCCCTCGTGAATTCGAGGTTTACTACTAGGAACTAACAGTTTAGTTTCTATTCCATCAAGAGAGCATCGTGTGTACTTTCTTTAGGCTTCCGCGACATCAGTTGGTATTAGAGCCTTGACTTACCCTGGTTTGATGGCTAACCGGCGAGACGGTGACCACCACAACAATGACGGCGGTGAAGACATCAACAACCTAGTCCTCACTAGGGCTGAGTTCCTTGATTTTCGTGATGAAAATCAACAATTTCGTGATTCAACCCAGCAGACTCTGGACCAGATTCAAGAAGCGCTTACCACCTTACTTAACCAAAACCCTAATCACGATGACGAAAAGCGACGCAATAACCGAGCGCGTGGCCCTCCCTATCGTGGTCCAAACCGAAACAAGCAGCAAGACTACAATGAAGAAGACAGTGAAGACGAGGAGTATGCAGAGAGAGTCCTTGGAAATCATCGTGTTCCCGCGAGGGATAATGGCCGAGATTATCAGGAGCAGAGGGACTATCGAATGAAAGTAGGGTTACCATCCTTTAATAGTAATGTCTCCATTGAAGAGTATCTAGATTAGGTCAGTGAGGTGGAAAAGTTTTTCGATTATATGGGTACAGCAGATGACAAACAGGTGTGTTTAGTGGCCTACAAATTGAAAGGAGGAGCATCTGCCTGGTGGGATCGTGTTCAGTTAAACCGTACCCGTGAACGAAAGCTTCCAGTACGATCATGGAGGAGAATGAAAAGATTAATGGCAGATCGGTTCTTACCACCAGATTACCAGCAGGAGTTGTTCAGACAATACCAGGATTGCAGGCAGGGTACTCGAACAGTTAATGAGTACATAGAGGAGTTTGACAGGTTGGCGAATCGCAATGATTTGGAGAAAACTGAAGATCAACGGATATCTAGATTTGTACACAGGTTGCGAGTTTCCATCCAAGATCAGGTATCCTTACAAACCCTATATACTTTGAATGAGGCTATAACCCTATCCAAGAAAATAGAATATCAGCATCTCAGGGTAGGTTCGAAGTTTTCCAACTGCAGTTCGGAGTCCTCTAGTTCCACTGCCAACAAAGGTAAACAACCCATGTTTACACCACGATCACAACCCGTGGTTAGGGAGAATAGTGGTGTCAACCAATCCACAGTGGCAGTAGCAAGTTCCACAGCCCAACCGATAGCGAACGCCAACCCCTATGCTAGGCCAACTGGGAATAAGTGTTACAGGTGCGGAGAACCAGGACATCAATCTAGTACTTGCCCTAAGCGAGCCACAGTGAATCTGGTGGTGGTAGAAGAGGGCAAGGTAAAAGGTGAACAGGAGGGTGAAGAGGTGTATAGTAATGTTGATCCGTATGCCTATGATCCCAATGAGGTCCAAGAGGACGAGGAAGGCGTGCCATTAGGGTGGTCTTTGGTGATTCAGAGGTTGTTGCTCACACCAAGGGTGGAATATGGTGATCAGCGGAATGAGATCTTCCGAGCACGATGCACCATCAGTAAGAGGGTCTGTGATTTAATCAGTGACAATGTAGAGAACATTGCATCTAAGAGTTTGGTTACCAAGCTGGGACTGAAAACAGAAAAGCATCCCTCTCTGTACAAGATAGGTTGGATCAAGAAAGGTACAGAAACTCTTGTTACTCAACAATGCCGTATTACTTTTTCTATGGGTAAATGTTATGTAGATGAAATAGTTTGTGATGTTGTTGAAATGGATGCATGTCATTTAATACTGGGTAAACCTTGGCAATATGATGTAGGTGCTACTCATAGGTGTAAGGATAATGTGTATGTGTTTTTTAAGAATGGCAGAAAAATTGTCCTTGGTCCTATTAAGGAAGGCAATATACCCAAAGCTTTTAAAGTGGAGGGGAAACCAGCACTCCTCATAGTGAACAATGAAGATGAGTTTGACAAGGAGTGTAAGGAGTTGAAACAGATATATGCTATAGTGGTGACGGATGGTGAGCCAAAGAAGGTTGTTGAAATACCTGAGGTAATTCAACCATTAATCAAGGAGTTTGTAGTGCTTTTTCCAGAAGAGCTGCCTGTAGGTTTACCACCAATGCGCGACATCCAGCATTGCATTTATTTAGCTCCTGGAGCTAGTCTACCAAATCTACCACATTACAAGATGAATCCTCAAGAAGGTCAGATTCTACAAGGGCAGGTGGATGAGCTTCTGAGCAAGGGGCAGATCAGGGAGAGTATAAGTGCATGTGCAGTACCGACATTGTTAACACCAAAGAAGGATGGGAGTTGGCATATGTGTGTGGATAGTCAAGCCATCAACAAAATCATAGTTAGGTATCGATTTCCTATTCCTCGACTAGATGACATGTTTGATATGCTAAGTGGGTCCAAGTGTTACACCAAGCTGGATCTCAAGAGTGGGTATCACCAGATTCGGATCCGACCTGGAGATGAGTGGAAGACAGCTTTTAAGATAAAGGAGGGGTTGTATGAGTGGATGGTAATGCCTTTCGGATTGTTCAATGCTCCCAGCACTTTCATGAGACTTATGAATCAGGTATTGAAACCATTTATTGGAAAGTTTATGGTAGTTTATTTTAACGATATCCTGATTTACAGTAAGACAGAAGCAGCCCACTATAATCATGTACGAGAAGTATTAGCAGTGTTGCAGGCCAATGAGTTGTATATCAACTTGAAGAAGTGCAGTTTCTTGACTGATAAGTTACTGTTCTTAGGGTATGTAGTCAGTGTGGATGGGATTCATGTTGATGAGGACAAGGTCCGTGCAGTTAGAGAATGGCCAACCCCAAAGACAGTGAGTGATGTGTGAAGCTTCCATGGGATAGCAACCTTCTATCGGAGGTTTGTTCGAGATTTCAGTAGCATAGTAGCCCCTATCACTGAATGTCTGAAGAAGGGGAAGTTCTTATGGGGAAAGGAGGTAGAACAAAGCTTTGCCTTGATCAAGGAAAAGTTAAGCACAGCCCCGATTTTGGCATTGCCCAACTTCAATAAGGTGTTTCAGGTGGAGTGTGATGCATCTATGGTTGGGATAGGTGCTGTTCTTTCACAAGACAACAGACCAGGAGCATTCTTCAGTGAGAAAGTTTATGAAGCTCGAAGTAAATGGTCGGCCTATGAGTTGGAGTTCTTTGTTGTAGTACGGACTCTTAAGCATTGGGAGCACTACCTGATTCAGAGGGAGTTTGTATTATATACGGATCATCAAGCATTGAAGCACTTCAATAGTCAAGTTAGCATTAACAGGATGCGTGCTCGGTGGGTAGCTTATATACAGCGCTTCCATTTCACATTGAAGCACAAGTCTGGTGTCACTAATAAGGTGGCTGATGCACTCAGCAGGTGAGCATCTTTGTTGACCACCCTACATACTGAAGTTGTAGGGTTTGATTGCCTCAATGAGCTATATGAGAATAATGAGGATTTTGGTGATATTTGGGGTAAGTGTCAACAAACTCATACTGCTATTAATAGTATGTACATCCAGGATGGTTTCCTCTTTCGGGGTAACCAATTATGCATCCCTAAAAGTTCATTGAGGGAGCAGATTATTAGGGAGCTGCATGGTGGAGGTTTGGGTGGACATATGGGCAGAGATAAGACTATAGCACTGGTGGAAGAGAGGTATTATTGGCCACAACTCAAGAGGGATGTCGGCAATCATGTGAGGAAGTGTCCAATTTGCCAAACTGCTAAGGGCCAATCTCAGAATACTGGTTTATAAATGCCTTTACCAGTTCCATAAGCACCGTAGAAGGATCTGTCTATGGACTTTATACTGGGTCTTCCTCGAACCCAGCGAGGTATGGATTCTGTATTTGTTGTGGTTGATAGGTACTCAAAGATGTCCCATTTCATAGCATGCAAGAAGATTTCAGATGCTACTCAAGTGGCCAATCTATTCCTTAAGGAAGTTGTGCGCTTGCATGGAGTGCCAAAGTCCATCACCTCTGATCGGGATACCAAGTTCATTAGTCATTTCTGGTGGACTTTGTGGAAGCGTTTTAACACTTCCTTGAATTACAGCAACACTAGTCATCCTCAGACTGATGGCCAGACAGAAGTAGTTAATCGCACTTTGGGGAATCTGATCCGGTGTATCTCAGGTAAGAAGCCCAAGCAGTGGGATCTTGCATTGTCCCAAGCAGAGTTTACGTACAATAGCTCAGTCAATAGAAGCACTGGTAAGTCTCCATTTGCCATTGTCTACTACGTGCCCCCAAAACACGCTTTGGACTTGGTACCTTTGCCTGGGCTTCCAGGAGTGAGTCCAGTAGCAGAGAATATGGCTGAACTTATTCAGGCCATGCAAGAGGAGGTGAGGCAGAAACTTGAAGTTACAAATGCCAAGTACAAGGAAGTTGCTGATAAGAAGAGGCGTGAGAAGATATTTAATGTTGGGGATTTAGTGCTGGTCTATCTTAGAAAGGAGAGATTTCCTGTTGGTACCTACAACAAATTGAAGGTCAAGAAGTATGGGCCATTTCAGATTACTAAGGAGATTAACAACAATGCTTATATGGTTACTCTTCCTCCAGACATGAGCATTTCTTCTACCTTCAATGTTGCTGACTTGTATGATTATCATCCTCCTGATGAACCAAATAGCGGGAACTCAAGGTCGAGTTCTTTTCAAGTGGGGGGGACTGATGTAGAACAAACAGCACATGCCTTCCTGGAGCAGCAGAGGCGTAGGAAATCACAACGCAATATCAAAAGGGGGTGCCAGTAGGGGCTATCGGGGTAACAGTGTCGGAATTGCATGAAATTTGGCAGGTTGAAGGGAAACGGAATTTTGATCCAAATTCATGAGTTATGATCGTTGCCAAAATTTAGACGAATTCCTTCACTAAGGCCCCGAAAATAGTGTTTTTGCTATTTATAGTAATATTTATTTTTCCTTAATAACTTTTAGTTTAAAAGTCAGAATAAGGTCCCATCTGTTTTGGGACGACCCTTAAGGTTAGTAGTTTATGATTCTGTATTTAACTTAATTTTGCCATTTTTGGTAAAATTCCGTATTTTTGTGACCTAATCGCATAATTAGTGCGAATTAGGGTTTTTAGACGTTTTTCTCAATATTTATATATTTTGTAGCTGTCAATGGCAAAATAGACTATTATCAATAAACACAGACGTTTTGTCCAATTTTCTTATGGTGGATTGCAGATCTATTCTCCTTGTGGATTCAAGGAAACCCCTCATGGATTTGAGGTTTACTACTAGGAACTAACAATTTAGTTTCTGTTCCATCAAGAGAGCATTGTGTGTGCTTTCTTTAGGCTTCCGCGACATCACATAAGACATTTATCCCCATAATTTATTGTAAAAACATTATGGTCTCCAAAACATAAGGATCATTTGTGTTATCATGCCAAATATATTGACAAACAAAAAATGGTCTTTAAAGCAATTCATAATTGAAATTTGTACAAATATCAAGATGAGACATGTTTGTCATATGAGCCACTATACTGTCACAAATTATTTGCCAAATAATTAAGATTTTTTTATCCAAGAAACAAACATAAATACTTGGATGAGCACTTGATGAATATCAAGATCAAAATCAAATTTATGAACACTTTAAGTACTTTGGCATGTATTTTAGTTGAATTACCCACTAATCCACGTTAGCATATTGTAAAATATTATATGTGGACTATTTAAGATTAGAGAAAACAAAGTCCTTGAGTCACACATGTAATGAAAAAAACAAATAAATACAACATAACAATTTAGTTTCTGTTCCATCAAGAGAGCATTGTGTGTGCTTTCTTTAGGCTTCCGCGACATCACATAAGACATTTATCCCCATAATTTATTGTAAAAACATTATGGTCTCCAAAACATAAGGATCATTTGTGTTATCATGCCAAATATATTGACAAACAAAAAATGGTCTTTAAAGCAATTCATAATTGAAATTTGTACAAATATCAAGATGAGACATGTTTGTCATATGAGCCACTATACTGTCACAAATTATTTGCCAAATAATTAAGATTTTTTTATCCAAGAAACAAACATAAATACTTGGATGAGCACTTGATGAATATCAAGATCAAAATCAAATTTATGAACACTTTAAGTACTTTGGCATGTATTTTAGTTGAATTACCCACTAATCCACGTTAGCATATTGTAAAATATTATATGTGGACTATTTAAGATTAGAGAAAACAAAGTCCTTGAGTCACACATGTAATGAAAAAAACAAATAAATACAACATATCTTCCTTTGAACCTACCTAGTTTTATATAGACAATAATCCTGTGGATTTCAAATTGATACTTCCAATCTCAAAAATCAATGGTAATTTGTTACAAAAATACAAATAAAGATGCAAAACAAAACTTGTTCTCTAGGATTTAGAGCACACGTGCTCTATATTTGCATTCAGAACTGCTTAAATTTTATTCCAAAATTAAATTAGTGCATACAAACTTTTAGCGTACATATATACGACAATTGGAAATAATAGAAATTTCTCTAACTAAAATCACTAAACAATATAGCATGAAGGATGGCTCTGATACCAAATGTAAGAAAAAAAATAGAGTGCAGTAGAAACAAAACAAATAAAAACATACTTTAAGCTATAGTTGTTGAAGTGTTTAGAGAAAAAAAAGACTCACTAGCTATATGATAGTCTATTTATAAAAGGTGTCTTCTAATCTGTAGTCTTTTCCTCACACATTTCCTTTTGATGGAGACAGGCTATATATATATATATATATATATATGCTAGGCTAAGGACCCTTTTAAATTAAGATTTGTTCTATAACTATCCTTCCATCAAGGAGTTTAAAACTTGTAACTTCAAGAGGCATATATTAACCAAAGGGGTTATACCAATTAAGAGTTACTTAAAAATTGTTATTCACCATAATATTTTTCACAAACAAAATCCTTTAGACATGAGTTTTCATTTATCACTTAAACATGGGCCACATAAAGTTTTCTTAAAATGTTACAATCAGATATAACCTTTACTTTTTTAGCATCTCTTATCAAAATCGATTCCAGGACCTCGATGCTCATTGAGCTAGACTTCATTTGCTAGTAGTTTGCTGTTAGGTAATTCAGATGAAATAAGCAGATTTTGTAGTTTCCCCAACAAAATTGGAAGATCCACTTCAATAGCCATGGAATCTCAAGCTCTTACTCTTCCTTCCTCTTCTGAAAAAAAATAACACAAGTAGAACTTTCCTTTTAATAATGAGATTGAAAAAAATAATAACAATAATAATAACAAATGAACAAAAGTGGAATACTCTCTTGGACGAGCACTTGCACTTCTAAGTAAATTCTCTGTGTCGATTTCTCTCCTCTCTTGTTTCTTAAATCTTTACACAAACAGATTATTTCACGACAGTTTTCACGTCATATGATGTGATTAGAGTGCACAATTTTTAGTAAGTGCAGCAAATTAACTGTTAGCAGAAGAAGTAGACAATGTATTTCAAGAATGTAATTCAGTTTCACTGAGAGTGAAATCTAAGCAGAAATGCATCTTATAAGTCTTCATATGCAACAGTACACAACAAAGCCGCCTTTGTTAAATACTAGTAATAGTTAAGACTAATAACACAGGATGCTTCCTTTATGTTTGGTTCACTTCTGCATATTTTAAATTAGACAAAACTACAAATTCCATGCCTTTATCAAAGTTTGGTTCATTTCAGTATTTTAGGTTTTTTTTTGGTAGAAAGGAAAATTCATAAAACACTAAACAGCCAACAACGAAACAGGACACAGCCTGTTGACATACACTCCATTGGCATCAGCCTCCAGAAAGGGAAATAAGTCCACAGGCCGACTGATGAAAACAGTAAAATCAATCTCAAGCAAAGTGCCAAGTCTAGCTAAGAAGTCAGCACACCTGTTGGCCTCTCTATAGATATGTCTAAACCTCACCTGTGGAATCCGGTTAGCAATGTGCCTGCATTCATCCATAATAGGAGATACACAAGAACTTCACTAGCTCCAATCCCTCTAGCTGCTCCAATTTACAGCAACTTCTAATTTCTAATTCTCGAAGATGAGGCATGGTTCCTTCCTCTACAATCCACTTTTCCAATTTCTCCTGCATCCATGGTTTCAATACACGAAGTTCGAGAAATCTGTTAGGAAGGCATGTTATTCGTTCCCCTGTAAAGGAATCACCCAAAAGCCTGAGGATATTTAAGTGATGTAGCTGCCCCAGAACTAGCAGAGGGTCTTGCTCTAGTTTTGACGCTGACAGGGTGAGGATTTTGAGATTTGGAGGAAGTTCATGCTCTTGAATTGCTCTTGGTAACTGTCCCAGCAGATACAAGTCAGACAGCTTTTGATGAGCTCTCATGGCCCCCAACATGAGAGCTTCTGGTCGACGAAATTCATCATTTGATCTTAACCTTAGGGACTGAAGATTGGTCAAATATGAAATCCACTCAACAATTGCCTCAACTGAAATTGAATTGAATGTCAACCCCAATTTACTGATGGCAGTCAATTTGTTCAAGCAATTATACACAAGACTTTTACTGCCAATATACAGCCCCACATGCCCACATGGTTCAAAGGTTAGAGACCCATTGCTAGGCCTTTGAAGGGACACGTCAAAATGAATCTTGTTCAGGTGGAGATGTTGAAGGTTCTTTGCTTTCCAAATGGAACTTGGCAAAGTGATTATATTTAGTGTGCTTCACATCCAAGGTCTCTAGGTATGGCAGATTACCAATCGACTTTGGAAGGGAATCAAAGAAAGTCCATCTCAAGCATAGGTACTTCCAAGTGCAAAAACTTTTAGTATCTCAGGTAGCATAGGTTTGTATACACCTTCCAGATCAAGAACTCGGAGCAATCCAAAACCTCTTTTAGTGACAATTGTGTTAAGAAACATACCCATCTCCTGAGCAGGCAAATCTCCTTTACAGGTGTTAAAAGATATATAAAAACGTAGATATTGTATGTAAGAATCAAAGGAAGGGTAGCTCTTGATACCTACATATTCTGCTAGTCGCCGAACATTGAACTTGGGAGGTTCTGTGGACGTATAATCTGTGGTGTTGTGGGCATGGAAAAGTCATGAACCCACTGCTTTTGGAAAGAAGTCTCATAGAATAATAGAATACCTGTCATATGACAAGTTTTTGGGCTTCCATCTGATCTCAGTCTTGTCACTTCAATCAGGCCTCTGTTGATTAGCTCTTTGAAGTATTTCTCTGCAAGATCTTCTGAGGCCATATTTTGCTCAGGCAAGGGTGTCACCAATCCCTCTGCAAGCCACAAATGGAGCAACCTCCTAACAGGAATCTGAAACGCTCTAGGGAAAAGTCCCAAATAAAGAAAACAGGGCTTTAATTGGGGAGGTAGGTCTTCATAGCTAGAAACCAATATATTTTCTTCAAGAAATGCATGCTCAATCACGCTGGACCATTCGGTTAAATTCCTGGCTGACAATAATCCTGCCAATGTGACAATTGCCTGAGGTGAACCATCACATTTTCTCAGAATTTTCGCCTTGAGACTGATTAATACTGAATCATTTAAGCTATCTTCTGGAATGTGTGCCTTGTTGAAGAAAAATTTCCTGCTCTCCTTGTTGGTTAAGCTTCGTAGCTGTAGAGGAATACTCTCCCCCTCTGGCAACAATTGCTACATCTTTGTCATGAGTGGTAATAAATACCCGTGTCCTCACGCCTGTGCATTGCAAGAGAATTTGAAGCTCGTCAAAATCGTTGTGTGTCCGGACATCATCTATGACTATCAAACATGACTTCTTTAAAATTCTTTTAAGCATGTTTTCCCAAGTCTTGGACTGGAAAAAGCTTATGCTCCCTCTCCCCAACAATGTGAGTCAAGATGTTTACCAAGAAACATCTTCAGGATATCCCAACCAGACGGAAATCAAAACATTGCTTAATAAATGATCTGTTATAGACCCTTTTTGTCGTTGCCTTGCTGGACCCGGCTTTACCAGTTACTGCAATGACATCATGACGAACAAGGTATCAGAGCAGTACTCGAGATAGAAACTCCTGTTCTAGTCCCTCAAGACCAACAAAATATTCAAAATCATCTGATATACGAAAGATTTTGGACCTTCTCCTTTCCGACCCGGTGGTGGTTGCCAATTCAATGGTTGCCAATTCGATGGTTGCCAATTTGGTGGTCGCTTATTTAAAGGATGCCTTCCGGTATCTATGTAAAACGACTTTCGATATTCATCACCCAAGTCTTCTTCGAAATTTTCAAATCTCTGCACTTTGGCAGCAGCTCTCTTCAATTTGCCTTCCTCAAGGCTGAGAACAGTTTTGTCCTGCAGAGATGTGAAACTGATGAGAGGGCGCATCATCGTCATCTTAATTAGTTTCCGTCCCCACTGCAGCTCAGTTTTCACAAGGAAGGTGTCAATTACATCCTCCATACGGTTAAGACAGCTTGGAAGCTCACTCAGCGAAGATTCAATGATATCGGATCGAACCTTTAGTTTTTTAGCTTCTCTTATCCACAAAGAAATCGATTCCAGTTCCTCGATGCTCATTGAGACTATATACTAGTAGTTTGCAGTCAGGTAATTCACCCGCAATAAGCAGATTTTGTAGTTTCCCCAACAAAATTGGAAGATCCACTTCAACAGCCGTGGAATCTCAAGCTCTTACTCTTCTTTCCGCTTCTGAAACAAATAACACAAGAACTTTCCTATTAATTAATGAGTTTGAAAGAAAAAAAAATTACTAAAGCACAAAAGTGAAATACTCACTTGGACAAGCAATTGCTGTTCTTAATTTCTTCTTTCACCTTTACCGCTCAATCACGTAAATTCCCTGAATTGATTTCTCTCCTCTTGTTTCTTAAATCTTTACATAAACAGATTATTTTACTGACAGTTTTCACGTCATGTTACATGATCAGAGTGCGCAATTTTTACTTTTTTAGTAAGTGCAGCAAATTAACTGTAGCAGAAGAATTAGACAATATATTTCAAGAATGTATTTCAGTTTCATTGAGAATACAATCTATCTAGAAATGCATCTTAAGTCTTCATCTGCAACAGTACACAACAAAGCCGCCTTTGTAAAATACTAAATAGTTATTCTCGATAGCTGCTAAGACTAATAACAGAGGATGCTTCCTTTCAAGTGTGCACTCTTTCATCCACTTTTTATGTTTGGTTCATTTTCAACGTTAGCCACTAAAAAAAATAAAATAAAAACGTACTAAAATTTTCTTACACTGTCCCATCTTACATAGTTGTGCCTACTTTTGACTTCATATCTCTTATTCAACCATTCAACTATCATAAACTTTACTAGTTGAGCTAACTGTAACTCACAAAGTTCCATAATTTATTTAAACCATTATAATTGATTCCCTCCATGAAATAAATATTGGTATGGTTAGTCTTAATTCATTGAGTTATTTGTTAAATCCGATTATCAAATTATTACATGTGTGGATTCCACATGCTATGAGTATGGGGTCCACGATGGTTTGGGCTCACCTAGGCACTATCACATGGAATGGGATAGACCAAACTCTATACATGGTTTGGTTTGAGACTTATCCGTTTGGTATTTCATAATTTTTAGTAGCTTATTTGTTAAATGTGAAAAAAAAAAAATGAAAGTTATTATTATTATTTTCTTTTTGATAATTTTATAGTTTAGACTTTGGAGTGAGTTATTTGAATCATAGATGTTTCAATTGGAAAGACTAAGAGATGTCACTTTTGCAATTTTGGCTTTGGCAAAAAGTAAAGAGTTTTTCTTTTCGCCTTTTGTCTTACTAAAAATAATAATAAATAAAATAAAAGGAGGAAGAAGAAGCTAATTTTGAAGGTTTTTTATTATTACTTTTAAGTGAGAAAAAAGGCCAAAAAAAAAAAAAAAAAAAAACTCTTTGCTTTTCACCAAACGCACAAAAGTAGGGGTGTGCATGGGTCGGGTTGGGTCGGGTTGAGGGAATTTTCTGACCCAACCCACCATAGTGGGTCAAAAAAAATTCAACCCAACCCAACCCATCACATAAACCCAACCCAACCCAACCCAACCCACATGGGTCGGGTTGGGTCGGGTTGAACCCATGGGTTTGACAAATTTATTATTATTATTATTAAATTGAGTAGAAAAAAATATAAATATTAATATATTAAAAAAACTCAAAGATTAGTATCAATGTAATTCCTTAAAGGCGAATAACACTAATGACTAAACAACAATAGTAATTTATTAGGGTTTGTGTGACCTAATTAGCTTTTATATAAGATAGGAAGAACTGGTTATTTT
This sequence comes from Quercus tomentella, assembly GCA_028535165.1. Taxonomy (NCBI): domain Eukaryota; kingdom Viridiplantae; phylum Streptophyta; class Magnoliopsida; order Fagales; family Fagaceae; genus Quercus; species Quercus tomentella. Next base: position 81,808,619 of record JAPQVY010000068.1, read on the forward strand.
AAAAAATTTATTAATTATATAATATTTTATATATATATATATATATATATATATATATTAAATTAGTATTAGTAGGAGGAACAGAGGAAGTGCTGCTCTACAGCTAGTTTTTTTTTAAAATTATTATATATATATATATATATATATATATATATATGTATATAAAAGTGCCTTGGTTTTAAAAAAAAAATTATTAAATATATAATATAGTTTAAATATATATTAAATATGGGTGGGTCGGTGGGTCGGGTCGGGTTTGGCGGGTTTGTAATTTTATGACCCAAACCCAACCCGACCCGCTATAAAAAAAAATTTTGTAACCCAACCCAACCCACCAAGCCTGAAAAACCGACCCAACCCGGCGGGTCGGGTTGGGTTGGGTCGGGTTTGGCGGGTCGGTGGGTTTTCTGCACACCCCTACACAAAAGTTCCTTTATTAGGGAGTGGAGCGCTTTTCAATCCTCCTCAGGGGCAAAAAAAATTATTTATACATTTTTTTATAAATAAAAAATTGAACACTCTTACCTTAATTTTTTTTTTTTTTTTTTTTTTTTTTTAGTTTAGCTTGAATTTGATCCTCGTAACAATATCTTGGTCTTTTTAAACAGCAAAAAAGTCCAATAACAAAAGTATAAACTTGTCAATCTTAAAACTCATAAAAAGTCCATTTAAATCTTAACAAATTTGACTATGACAAATTTGAAATAAGGAAACCATATAGATCGTGAAAGCTCGGATTTGTGTGAAAACACAAGAGTTTTATTAGACTCTCAATTAAAAAATTACGGCTAAATTGCTTTTATTCTAACTTATCTAAGTGTGGAACAAAAGCAAATGAAGCGTAATAAAACGATAACTACTTTAGTGCATAAACATGAATAACAAACAATAAAAGTAAAGCACAAGAGTAAGAGAAAAGATATGCAAACACAAGATAACACCAAGATGTGTTATCGAATAAGAAACCGAAGAATTTGGCGAAAAACCTCTCCGCCGCTCTCCAAACGATAAATCGATCCACTAGAGAATAAAGTTGGAGTACATGAATAACAAGACCCTCTAAGTCTAATCTACCCAATATACTTGAGCCCTCCAAACTCCTACTACCAATGAACTTCTTGGAGTCATGTCTTCTTTAACTTTCTAGATCCCGTAATACACCTGATTGCATCCACCAAGCCTCACCGACTTCTTTTGGCAAATCCCCAAAACTTCCCAAGCTCCAAAACACTCTCTACACTCTGAAAAAGGTGTGGGTTGTGTTTGGGTACAAATATCCTCTCAAGGTATGGCAATGGGAGAAGGAATGAAAAGAAGCTAGAATAATTTCTCACTAAAGATGAGTAGCTCTCTCTCTAAAAAGATGGATGTGTGTTATTGAAAACTTATCTAGGGTTTTTCTCTCTGAATGGCCTCTTATACTTTTGTAGGTAACGAGAGTATATATAGTATGGGTGAAGGGTAAGAAAGTCACTCTTAAAATCCTTCAGGCAGAATGTTTCGCGAGTACCTCGTGAGAAAGCCTTACCCACGAGACACTCATGAAACTAACAGCCTGGCACAACTCTTCAGCTTCCAATCATGTGCTTCTCACGTGGCTCTTTCGCGGGTAGGCTTCTACCGAGACACTTGCGAAATCCACTTGTTCATCCAACACATGCTCGATTCTTCACCAACTTAATACTAAACCCAATACAATAAAATCCCACAAAATACAAGGAACAAAATTAAAGCAACTATAACACTTTTTGTCATGAAATAAAGCCAATAAAAATATAGTTGCAAATCACAACTTTACAATCTCCCCTTTTAGCTATTTCGTGACAAAACACCCTATAACAGACTCTAGACTTAAACGTGAGTTTAGAACAATGGCAAAACTCACTCACACCTAAATCTAAAACCTGTGATGAACTTGGAACATATATACCTGTAACCTGAAACACTTGCACAAAACGCATTAGACCCTCAAGGTAAAGCAAGTAATAAAATGACAAGTATAATGTAACAAATAAAATGCGATCAAGTAAATATGATGTGAAACATATGAGCAACTTGATCAAACACATAACAATCATATGGAAATGACTACAATGATCATATAACAAAGCAAATGATCATCTGAACATGTAATCAAAAAGGCACAATGGCATAAGAATGTATACATGTCCAACACATAAGCATGATGCGATGAGAGTAACAAAGCATAGATACTAAACATAACTCAAGGCACCATAAAGCAATGATAAAACAAGCATAAATTAAAACAAGACAAAACAAAGTTCTCTCATAAAAGAAATGTCTTCTCTTCCTTAGTATATGCATCTTCCCTATGACTTTCTCCCCCTACGAATGTGCATGAGGTAAAATTTCTCCCTCTAAGAATGTGCACATGAGTCATATAGAAATGACAATACTCACCGGTATACTCTCCTCCTTTTTGTCACAATGATTTGAGAAAAATAGTTGTCAATAACAACTTTACAGATCAGAAGATGAATCTTGGGTTCATCTCCTACCAAAGATTCATCTTTTTAGTGATGCCTCTAGAACAGTGTTGTTAAAAGTGCTGAGCGCACTTAAGCGCAAAGGCCTCCTGGAGCCTAGGTGCGAAGCGCAAAGCGCAAGCACGCGCCTAATCGATGTGAAGCGCACATTTAAAAAAAAATTAATAAATTAAAAAAAAATTATTAATGATTAATACAACAATCAAGTGATCAATTAATCATATAAATTACAATAAAACATTTTATATAATTTATATAACATTTATATAATTCTATTGTGCTTTACAAAATATATGCAACCATTATATTTGATGGCCATGATTACAAAACAAGGTTGAATCAAAATAGAAGTATAGAACCAGGAAGGCAAAGGCTAAAATGTACTAGAATGTTAAGTAATGTTATCTTTGTGAGTGTTTGATTTAGTGTTTGTGTTTGTTTGTGTGGTTGTGGTTAAAAGTTGAAAAATATCTAAAGAGATAGGCTTAGGTGTATGGTAGCACATCACACTATTAGTTTTTATATATTAAATCAATGGCTTATATCAAACATATTTAGATTTAATGGCTAAAAATCAAATCAGGATTTTTTTTAAAAAAAATTTACAAAAAGCTCAAAAAAACGCACTTTGCGCTTAATAAAAAAGCTCAAAAAAATGCGCTTTAAGTTCGCTTTTGTGAGGGCGCTTCGCTTTAGAGGAAAAAAGCCCCAAGGGCTCTGCACTTTGCGCTTAAGCACGCTTTAAGCGCGCTTTTAACAACACTGCTCTAGAAGAAAAATTTTGGAGCCACTGCGGATCTCCTAAACAATTTTATTTTTAATTTTATGTAGTTGTTAGAAGGTGATCTGCAAAGCCAATGTTGTGGTCTAAACAATATTTTGTTTTTCAACCTTTTTTATATGCTTGAAATCTTCGTCTATACCTTCCCAAATTTATAACTCAACCATCATGTTCTCGAAAATTTTATTTTCAAATTCTAATTATTACAAATTGCTAAAATCATGAGGATTTTCAAATTCTAATTATTACAAAGTAGAATCTCTAAAGACAAACCAGACATAGGATCAATCCACAAATCTGCAACATATAGACGAAGAGCAACATTCTAGCTAGCACAAAAGGCATATGGAAACAAACTAGCACAACCAACAAAAGCAACTTTTAAGTTTTTACTCTGTAGCAACATTCTTGTACTACCGGCCATGTTATTTCAAAACTAGCTTGGCTCTTGCGTGACCCTCTGATATTTGGAACAGCTCAGTTAAACCAAAATGTGCCATTAGAAGCCACACATGTGTGAGAAGTTCTCCACCCCGTCTCAGCTGTTGAGCATGATAATTCCCTCTGCAATGGCAGGCTGCATAAGCAAGCATCTCCACCCAAACGCTGCTAATTATCTCCCATTTCTGATTCTTATTGGATATAGCTTGCAACTCGGAGGCAAGCCTACATGCATCAAATAACACGGATTTGCTTCTGTCCCCTTTTACTTTAGCTGGTGGAATTTGAGTGTTCACATGAAGCAGTATCTCACAAATATGTAGTTTATCTAAGAAGCAACCCCTACCCTGTGAGCAGGTGTTCCGAAACCCATCATTGTTAGATTTGACACTACCTGCCATGGACTGGTGTTCTTCAAAAAAATTTATGACCTCAGCACAAGTATCTCGAAACCTTATCATACCAATCCCCATTGGCAACATGAATGGACACATGACTAGGAGATATAGCATATATTGTGATATCAGCCGGCTCCAATAACAAATTAAAGTACAGGTGAGCGGGATACTATAATCCAAGTTGAAGCAAAGATCTGTAGCAATGTGCCAGATAAGAACGCTTTGTTCAAACTCTCCCTGAACACTCCAAATTAGTTTATTATGACCATACTTTTTAAGTGCTTCACCTCCTCTAACAGAACACAAGATTCTGATATTATTTGCATCATTTGACATTTCTTTGAGATGGTTGTACATAAAATTTTTCAATCCCATAGGGACATCCTCAAAGGTCGTGTACTGATACTTTTCTAAGACTTTATCAATGCAAAGGAGCTTCTGAATTCTACAAAAGATTGTGTTCTTCTCTTTGAGGGTAAAGCTCAATAGATTGAATTGTGCCATGGAATTGGACCACCTAGGTTTTTTAGTGAATTGTAATAAAGTAATGACTTGTTGGCTGAAATTGGTTGTACCTTTACTCAACCAAAGATCAGTCCAGTCCGAGGAGAGCAGTAGGAGAAATGCATATATCTCTAACAATATAGCAACATACAGCAACAGGAAAGTCAAGGCTACGTCAATTTTAGAGTACTTATGCTTATCAGTGATTGAGAAGAGTGCCAACACAATACAAGTGAACGAGAAACTGATTAAGCGGAGAGCCCAGCCTTGGGGCGAATGTATTATTGTGGCCTTGGTAAAGAGCACATCGTACATGAATCCAAGTTCAATCTCTATCACTTTGAAAGCTTTGTCAAAAGAAGTTTTCTTGAACAAAGATTGACTGTTGTCCCTATCATCAAAGCCGAGGATAAGATCAACAAAAAGGCATCTGAAAGTTTTGAATAAGTCATAAGCAGTAACCAACTCAGTTGCATCACGAATGGGGTTATTCTCATCAGAAGAAGGGAGATTCACCACTTGAGCCTCAATCACCTCATTGGCTATTACATGGAATCCCTCAATCTGCTTTGAGGTATATTCCCGCATGAATTTGGGATAATTGGGACCAGGATCAGGAGGAGTGAGCACGCATCCTCTGAATTGCTCATTGCTTGCTGACCTGAGGACCCATGTCCTTTCCCCATATTTGATCATTCCTACACAAAACATAGGAATGGACAGAATGGATAGTTCAGAACTTTTCCATGCTATAAGGAAAATGTAAACTGCCACCCCTGTTTGAACACCTAATCCAACCAAGTGTCTTAACCAAAGCTCATTATCTTCCATGGAATAAGCTGTAATGTTATCAGGGCCTCCCAAATGTAACAGAAGAAATGGTGCCCAAAATGCAGTAAGCTGAATGCCATCAATTAGAGATCCATCTTTCCCAATACTTTTAGTAGTGTCCCCAAGGTTGTTTGAAATTACACCAAGGGCAACAGTTGCTACCCAGTCAGCCATCAAATAGACACACCACAAGACAACTCTTATCCAAGTTCTACGTGTACACTTTCTGCGGTTGCCAAAAACGATGAGTACTATCTGCAACATGAGGCTTAGTAAAACCAGAACTCGCAGTTCCCAATCTTTCCACAGATTCCTCAACCTTGGAGTGAACAGTTCCATGACTCCCCTTGCATTTATGTAGATCAAGCTGCTAACAACTGCTAATGCATATTCTTTAGGTCAACATTTGATATTTTTAACATGACGAAGAAAAAGTTATTGAACGCGCTAGTCACTTTGGCTAAATGAAACTAACAAAAGATAACTGAGAAAATGAATTTCTTACAAACTACGATTTCTTTTGGACTTGCCATTGAAAACAGGCTAACCACTTATAAAGTTGTTTGCATACTGCAGATATGTGTAGAATGTAGAGCCCATTTTTAAAATGGCTACCTAATTATGCTTGATTAGCAGGCAAATTGGAGTTTCTGTGGATCAAAATATTGGAAGAGAATTTCATGTTATGCGTTGATCATGGGTTTAAATAGCTAAGAGCCTTGAAGCTCTCCCATGGAGGAGAAACTGGGTTTGAATTTCCTTCCCCCACTTGTTGTAAGCATAAAGAGAAGGTTTAAATATTTGTACAGTTGTGGCCTTATCATGCAACTATATATTCAAAATAACTAAAAGCTTTGAAGTCAAAGCTAACACAATAACAAAGGAAAAAATAGATGGCTAGAAAGGTGGGATTTGAAAGAAAAACTCAAGGCTAGCAGACATCAGTTAACGGCTTGAAATATGAGATTCGATGGCTGTTATTCACAGTTAAACTCAGGGCTCGATGGGCTTTCTTCACAAAGAACTCATAATGCTAAAGCAAGCACTTATAAAGTAGATATCAAAAGCAGAATTCTTGTGTCATGATCAAACACATTTTATATTAATTTAATTGGCCTATAGAAACATATAACTTGGTCCACTATCATCAAAACATTCCAATCAAAACTTTATATAGTAATTTGTATATCCACACAATGCTTCTTTAAACAAAAATAAATAAATAAATAAAAAATAAAAAACCCCTTACATGTAGCTCCAACGGCAAGCCCAGAACCGAAAGAACAAAAGCTTGAACACATGTTAACCAAAGAACAACTGGAAACAGTAACAATGGAAATTAAAACAAGATTTCCTAGGAATTGAAAATGACAGTGAGGAATATTCCAGGCAGAACCAAGTCTCTTAGTTTGCAATAGACTTAAACAAAACTTTCTCATCCTTGAGTTGAGCTGGTTAATATGTTTTTTATATATATATATATATATATATATATATATATATATACATATATTATTTGCAGCTTGTGTTTCTAGTTTTTCATCTCTACAGATTTTGCAATCCTTTTCTATTTTTAATAAAATCTCAACAATCCATGATACAAGGAGAGAGAAATAGAGAAACAACTAATGAGTTGCAAAAGAATGCAAGTTCATGTACATACTTGCAGGCATCATTGGCGTGGATGTTTTTCTTCTTTGGCTCTGTTAAACCGTACCAACGAGCTTCATTATCTTCTTGTCTGATTTTAAATACGAATGTCTTGGGGAGTTTTAGAAGAGGAATGAGTAAAGAGTAATTCCTGTGCCACACCAAAAGGCCCAATGTTAGCCAACAACACTTCAGATGAGCGAGTTGCGGTCAAAGTCAAAGTTGTTGATTTTGGGGTGGCACCAAAATTTTTCGAGAGTAAAACAGGACGGGTGGTTCGCCGTACGGTGAAGGATCATGACATCACAGGAGTGAATAGAACGAATGACTTGTAAAGCAACCTCCACAATAATGTCGTCTCATCGTATCATCATATTAGGTTCGGGTGCAATTGTTAGGGTATTACACCACTCAGTCCAACCGGCTTAACAACAAGTTTGGGGGATTTAGACAAAATTGTAAGTGGGGTCTTTTTTTTTTTTTTTTTTAATATTTAAATATTATTTAAATAATATTTATTAAATTTTTTTATATTTAAAATCTATTTTTCTTATATTTTGATATGTAAAATTATTAATTAAATTTTTGTATTTAATTTCCTTTAACAAAATTACATTAATTAAGATTTAAGTATGTCTTGAACAAAAACACAAACCCAGATTCAAATACACAATATTAAATTCCAAAAATCACAAATTTAGAAACATAAACACAAACCCAAGCAAGTTGAACCCAGCAAACCCACCTTAAGCATGTCCGAAATCCACAACAACAACGAACCTAATCAACCAACCAACCCTGCAATCTGATAACAATTTTAAAATCATTGTACCTACACTCAAAACATTACATTTATATATACCTCTTCATCGTCACTACAAACTTGAGATAAATACCCCAGCTCTCGAGTACCTTTATTTTAGAGATTATATTATTGAAGACCTTTTGTTGGGAAATCTTTCTAACTTAGTTGAACCCAGCAAACCCACCTCAAGCAAACCTAGATCCAGTGGCCATGCTCCCTGTCGACGAGCTCTTCTTCGACTAAAAGCTAGTTCCACTACAGCTCTCGTCGGTCAAACCTCAACGACGCCACCATTTCTGAGATCAGGTCACCAGAGTCTCCAAAAACCCACTGGAGACCCAAGATCTCCAGCACCGACCCGTACCTCTTCGCTCCCAAAGCTCCGAGATGTTCTAGCCGTTGGAAAGACCTCCACGTCGCTGAGCACCGCATCGACTTCTTCGTCTCCTCTGCCACTCGCCATTTCATAAATACAAAAAAAAAAAAAAAAAAAAAAAAATTTACTCTTGCCGATCGATCACACAAACCTCCATTTATCAAGCCCTAGAATTCAAAGAGAAGAGAATGAAATATGGGTTTATGGGTTTCTCATTGAATAGGGCTTACTGGGTTTTTGAGATTTGATTTTGATGAGGGTTTGATCACTTTGATGGATTTTTGGGGTTTGATTTTGGTCTATGGGTTCCTTTTTTCTTTTTTTTTTTCTTTTTTTGTAATGAATTTATGGGTTTCTCATTGAATGGGGTTTAATGGATTTCTGGAATTTGATTTTGATGAGGGTTGAATTCGTGTGAAGAATTTGAGCGGGTTGGAGAAATTTCGCAATCTGTAGAGTTTGGCAGAAGTTTTGGTGGATGTTTGGCAGAGATTTTGTGGCTGTGGCGATGGTTTTTATGCAATATATGTGGTTTTTGGTTTTCAATTTTGAGATCTTAGTACTAGGTTGGTGTTCTTAAGATCTTAATTTATGGGAATTTTGATTTTTATTTCTGTTTTGATTTTTTTTATTTAGTTAAAATTAATAAATTAATTTTTAAAATTTAGTGCTAGAGTGACATTTTTTAATGCCAAATAATATTTTTTATTATTATTTTAATGGCTACGTCAGCTTTTAGTGTGCCAATAATGCATTCGTTTGTCACGTGTGCATTTTTCGTCTCTAGTATAACGGCAGAGACAAAAACGAAACGCGTTTTTCAGGATAGGGATTAAAAGCGGTGGAAATAAAAGTTAGGGACCAAAGTGAAATCGCGTGAAAATGTAGGGTGAAAATGTGGTTTTCGCCTAAAAAATATAACTTAAAATATTTAAATTGAATAAAAAGCAAACACTTTAATCTTAAATATGGGAAACACAGAGACAGAGAGAGGGGTAACCTCTGTTATGCAGGGCCGACTGAACAAAGAATAACTAAGCTTATAGAAAAATATCAAGAATCAAGATGAAGAAATGAAATGTAAGAATATAGACAGAGAGGCAAAGAGATAAAGAGATGAGAGTTTTTTTTTTTTTTTAGAAATTTATAATCTCTATTTTAGCATATTTCAAGACAATTACGTTGTGTTTTTAATGAATTTGTCTTGTATTAATTTTGATTTTAGCATATTTCAATAATAAGTTAATGAATTTGTCTCCTAAAATTTAATTTTGTTAGTTAAAGTTTGACTATTTTTCTTTTTTCGTTTTTTAATCTTCTGCATTTTAGGATATAATGGAACCTTTTAATGCATTTTATTGACGAATAAAAGGACTGATTTTTTTTTTTTTTGTGTAATTAAAATATATAGATATATATATATATATTTTTTTTTTTTTTTAACAAGTGGGGTCCTTTTTTATTTGGGGGACTTAGGCGATTGCACCTATTGTTCAGCCGACCCTAACACACACACACACACACACACACATATGAGTTGAGTTCAAGTTACACTTAGTGTAACTCTGAGCAATGTTACTGTAAGGGAACAATTTGGAGCCCAGGCCCAAGTGTATGGAGTCCTGATCTAATAAGCCTAATACAATGAATTTGTAGAGTATGGGTCAAAGAACTAGGTCTTAATGAGTTGGGCAACGGCTAATGTTGAGTTAAGAGGTAATCAAGCACAAATAGAATACATCGGTGTCAATAGATTTTTAGTCCGAGGAGGCCAAAGTTTAACGTATACTGATCACAATTGAATATTAAGATAGTTTAATATGCTACAGTGTTTTCTCTCTCTTTTTTCCACCCCCCATTCATGGGGTTCTTCCACATTATATAGCTCATTTCTGATCATCTAGACTTTACACTTGTTGATCATCTGGATCCTCACTTGAGTAACCATCCCATCAGACACCCTTTTCAGCCTTTTGTGAGTTGTGGCAACCATGGCAGCATTGTTCAAATGTTCTCTCCACATTAATGCGGCCAGAAAAGTAGCTGCAGTGCACTTAATGTGGTGGTAGTAGCTTTTCCTTAGATATTTCGAGTTTCCTTCCCTCTCACAGGTTCATGGGTCGCATTTCAATTGCTAGAGTACACACTTGGTCTGCATTTGTCATGTCCAAGGAGGAGTTCCTCCTAGGACCTCCTTCCCTTCATCCCCCACTAATGAGACTTTTAATGGGAGTCATTTAATAGTTATCTTCTCCTCCTTGAACTTGTTGGTGTCCTCGAACAAGGCCCAAGGCCCAATACCTTATCTTGGGCCCTAGTTCTTACAATAGCCCCTCAAAATTCTGATTTTTCCCTCCCATCCAAAGAGAAAAAGCGGGGTTTTGATTTTTAAGAGATAAGGCCAACTGATTTTTGATTCACACGTGTGGGAGTGATTACTTCTGACACTTCGTGGTTTACGAGGCGCTATTAATTACTCCAGGCGGCTTTGTGTCCCCCACATCCAACGACGAAGCGCAGATCCAATGGCTGACGTTTCTCCTAGTATTTTGAGCGGGAGTACCCCTTTCCATCTTCTCTTTCTATATAAAGCCTTGAAGGAACCCCCTGTGCCTTTCTTTTTTACGAATCTTCAAGAACTTCAGAGAACTCCAGCGCCCAGTCTTCATAAAACGCACCAAAATCTTGAGTTTCCGTAGTCATTTCCTGTAAGAAGTTTCCCTTTGAAAAAATCTCTGAAAGTTTTAGAGATTGTTGTACAAGTACCCGTAAGTTCTCATTTCTTTATATTACCATTTTTCCTCTTGGCCCTTCTCCTCGGCCTCTCATTTCATCTAGATGGGTAGATTTAAGCGTTTAGTAGACACACCAGCTGGTATGGAGGGCTTTAGAACTAGGTATCGTATCCCATAGGGGGTGGTTTTAGAATATTGCCCCCCAAACCGAGTACTGACTGATAGGGATATGGGTCAAGTTGTCATTCCCATGATCGCTTTCATAGAAGGAGGAATGACACTTCCCATGCGTAGGATAACCTGAGACTACTTGATTAACCATAAGTTGACCCCCTACCAATGCGCCCCTAACCTATTTAGGGTCTTGGGCTGCGTAGATGTCCTGAACGAGCAGATGGGCTTGGGGCTCATGTGGCACGATGTGGTTCATATGTACGATTGCCACAAGCTTGCCAGTGCAGGTTACTATCTTAAATCCCAGTCCGAGGACGTTAGGCTAATATCTTGTCTCCCCAAGTCCAATAAAGATATGAAGGATGACTACCTGATTACCTCAGGGGAATGGAGCGACAGTCTTCATTGTCCAACTCGGGTAGGAGATCCAGGTGTGGTACCTTTAGGATTAGTCCCCTTGGAAGGGGACTTAACCTTTTAGCTTTATTCCTTTTGCTTGGCACTTCATCTTCTTTTGGTAGAAAATATCCTTTTAGCGATCTGACAATAATTCTCTTCTCGGCTGTTTTACAAATAAAGCTCATGTTGCTCCGTGGCTCAGCCATACCAACATTCAGGCCCTTAATTACCTTCTGAGGTCGGAGATCTTTGTAAGCGAGGACGGACAACTGCGAGCCACTCATCTGATCTTGGGTTACGAGCCTCTATCCCGCATCTCTCAGGATATTGGCCAATCAATAAGAGCCGGGAGTTCAAGGTTAGCTCGGATCGATGTTTCTAAACAAGGGTTTTTGGCTCGAAGGGATCTTCCGCCGGTTATCTTGCCAATTCCACAAAACCTTCCACCAGCTGCACAGCCACCTCCACAAGACCATCCCGAAGCCGTAACATTTTTTGAAGAGAAGATTGACTCATCTCGCCTTTCACTAGAAGAGGAGATAGACGAGTTCTATTTTGAAGAAAACAATCCAAAGGCTCCTTCGATTAACCTCTCGGACTCCGAGGGTGAGTCAAACAGAAACTCCGGCATTTGCGCCCCTCCCCTTATGATCACCTGCCCAGACAACTCCTCTGACGAAGAGGAAAATAATATGGCTTTGAACAAAGGCAATAAAAGCCAAAGGGAGCTCATGGCTGCCAGGGGCAAAGGGTCAACCTCGAAGGCACCCACTAAGTCTCAAGCTCCCTCCAACCTTTCTCCTGATCCTCCACAGGTCCCCGCCGACCTCAGCCTAAAGGCTAACCCTAACTTGAAAAAGAAAAGGCCAGCTGAGTCACTCGAGGAAGGCGAGGTGGGTCCTCGGCATGGCACAAAACATCAAAAGGTGATCCAGGAACCTCGGGACAAGATGGCCCCGTCCGTGGACAGTCGCGAGGAGCAGGATAGAGCTGAAGTGCGCGTGGCACAACGTACTTGAAGCCCTCGGCTCGAGGTGGATGGGGCACCAATTCCGTGGAATGCCTCTATCCAAGAATACCAGAGGGGCCGAGCAGGATACATTGCTGAAGCCCTGGAGTAGCCCATGCTCCTTCCTAGAGACATGGACGCTTACAAGCGTTTCTCGCCAAATGAACTCTTCCTGTCCCTGAAAAGGGATCTTGCGATGGTAAGGCAACTTATCCCTTTACACACAGAAATACTGAATCATATTTTGTTCTAACTCATGTTGTTTTGTGGTCTTTGGGCAGATTACTCAGCAAGTTTTTGTGGCCGAGGAGTGGTATCGCGATACTTGCAAGCAGGCTGATGTTGAAGCCCTCTCTCACGCCGAGATAGAGAAAACACTAGGGGCTATCAAGCAGGAGGAATAGAGCTAACTGAGAAGCTGAAGAAGGCACAATCAGCTCGTCTGAGCACCGAGGCTAGCTTGAAAACCGCGGAGAAGCAAGCTGAGGATCAACACCAGAAGTTGCACGTGACTGAGATCAACCTAGCCACTGAGAAACAGGCTGCCTTAGATCTCAAAGTCGCATTGCAAAAGGCCAAGGAGGAAACCCAACTGGCAAAGGAAGCAATCGAGGCTGAGAAGAGAGCTGCCTACCAACTTGGCGTGAAGGAGACTCAAGTAAGGCTTGCTGAGGAGCTATCAGAGGTATGCAGGGACTATTGTAGCATTACATGGGATAAGGCCCTCAACGTTGCGGGTGTCTCTGCGGAATCTGTTTGGAGGCTGCCTGAAAGCATCTTCTACCCCCAGAGATTCGGGAGGTCCCTACCAATGCCTTAGAATTTTCCGAGCAACCTATGGCTATCCCAAATGCTATCCCGTTAGCTGAAACTACAAAGGGGTCTAGCCAAGCTGTGGACCAAGGCCAAGGAGCCGAGGAGGAGAAAGGCAAAGGCAAAGGCAAAAGGAAAAAACTCTCTGCCAAATCGAAGGATGCCACCAAGGAGAAGGCTACAGACACCGAGGATCATGGAGTTGACCCCCAAGCCAAGGATGTTCTGCCTTCTCAACCAAGCCAAAATGAAGACCCTCCTGTTGAAGCTTAGTCCCTAGGGTTTTTATCGTGATATTATTTGTAGTAGAAGTGTATTTTTGTTTTTGTTTTAAAGACATCATGTCCGAGCGTAGTGTACTATCTTTGTTACTTAATGAGAATGCTCTTCATTTCATCATTTGTCCTTTTGCCTGATGTTATTTGAATTTTATTGCATAGCTTTGAATTAATGTAACTATGCCTTCAATTAGAGTAAAATTGTGAAGTGAATCTTAGGTAATGAATACTGACATGCGTAGAATTATTTCATGCGGAAAAGAATAAAAAGAGGCAGACAGTCTGAATATTCCTGTTTAAAAATCTACATATATGCATTTTAAGATTACGGAATGCACAATTTCATCCCCATACGTGGTTCAAAGGACCTAACCCATTTTAAGATCCGTTTGACCCATTTAGCACCTGAATAGATGTCATAAGTTATTAATTTCCCCTAAGTCTGTGGTCCGAGGAGCCATGCAGGACTTAGGTTCTATTTAACACTTGAATAGATGCCATAAGTTATTAATTTCCCTTAAGCCTGTGGTCTGAGGAGCCATGCAAGACTTAGGTTTTGTTTAATACTTGAATAGATGCCATAAGTTATTAATTTCTCTTAAGCCTGTGGTCCGAGGATCCATGCAGGATTTAGGTTATGTTTAACACTTCAATAAATGCCATAAGTTATTAATTTCCCCTAAGCCTATGGTCCAAGGAGCCATGCAGGACTTAGGTTCTGTTTAACACTTGAATAGATGCCATAAGTTATTAATTTCCCCTAAACCTATGATCCGAGGAGCCATGCAAGACTTAGGTTCTATTTAACACTTGAATAGATGCCATAAGTTATTAATTTCCCCTAAGCCTATGGTCTGAGGAGCCATGCAGGACTTAGGTTCTGTTTAACACTTGAATAGATGCCATAAGTTATTAATTTCCCCTAAGCCTGTGGTCCAAGGAGCCATGCAGGACTTAGATTCTGTTTAACAATTGAATAGATGCCATGAGTTATTAATTTCCCCTAAGCCTGTGGTCTGAGGAGCCATGCAAGATTTAGGTTCTGTTTAATACTTCAATAGATGCCATGAGTTATTAATTACCCCTAAACCTGTGGTCCGAGGAGCCATGCAGGACTTAGGTTCTGTTTAAAACTTCAATAGATGCCATAAGTTATTAATTTCCTCTAAGCCTGTGGTCAGAAAAGCCATGCAGGACTTAGGTTCTGTTTAACACTTGAATAGATGCCATGAGTTATTAATTTCCCCTAAGCCTGTGGTCCGAGGAGCCATGCAAGACTTAGGTTCTGTTTAATACTTGAATAGTAGTGAACCGTATGACGCGCAATTACAATAAATCATAGTGTAAGCAAAACTGCTTTTATTAATAATAATACCTTCTTAGGTTATTTACATTCCATGGGCAGGGTATAGCTTACTCATCTAAGTCTTCCAAATGATATGCACCTATTTATGCTACTGAAGTGATACGATATGGACTTTCCCAATTGGGTCCCAGCTTTCCCCAGGACGGGTTCTTGGCATTACCCAAAACTTTCCTCAGCACCAGGTCTCCTGGTGCTAGTGGCCGTAGTTTTACATTGGCATCATACCCCTGCTTGAGTTTCTGGTGGTAATAGGCTAGTTGAATCATTGTCTTTTCTCTTTTTTCTTCAATTAAATCCAAACTCCTTCCTAGAAGTTCGTCGCTGTTACTTGGAGTGAAGGTGCCCGTTCTTAGCGTTGGGAAGCTAGTCTCTATGGGAAGGACAGCCTTGGCCCCATAAGTCATGGAAAAGGGAGTCTCTCCTGTTGACCGTCGTGGTGTAGTCCGATACGTCCACAGGATGTGTGGCAACTCTTCCACCCATCTTCCCTTCGCATCATCTAATCTCTTTTTCAACCCATTGACTATGACCTTATTAACAGCCTCAGCCTGCCCATTCCCTTGGGGGTAGGCCGGAGTGGAATACCGGTTCATAATTCCCAGGTCGCAACAGTATCTCCTAAAGGCCTTGCAATCAAATTAAAGGCCATTATCCGAGATGAGGGCATAAGGGACTCCAAATCGAGTAACGATGTTCTTCCAGATAAATTTCTTTGCATCCACGTCCCTGATGTTGGCCAAAGGCTTCGCTTCAACCCATTTGGTGAAATAGTCTGTGCCGACCAACAGATATCTCTTATTTCCTACCGCTTTAGGGAAAGGGCTTACAATATCCAGGCCTTACTGAGCGAACAACCAAGGACTGGAGAGGGGATTGAGGACCCTTCCCCCCCCCCCCCCCGGTTGGTGGATATTTGGAGCAAACCTCTAGCATTGATCACACTTCTTGGCGTATTCTTGGGCTTCTTTCTACATACCCGGCCACCAATATCCTTGAGTGATGGCTCTGTGTGCCAGTGATCGCCTTCCTGTGTGACTCTCGCAAATTCCCTCATGCAACTCTTCAAGTAGGAGCTCTAACGCTTCGGGGTGTATACATAGCAGATACGGCCTAGAATAGGAGCACTTGTACAACTTGTAGTCCTCGGATAGCCAGAACCAAGGAGCTTTTCTTCGTATTTTCTCGGCTTCTGATTTCTCTTCTGGTAGTGCATCATCTTTAAGAAAGCTCACTATGGGATCCATCCAACTCGGACTCACTCTGACTTGATGGATTTGAACCATGTCCTTCTTGACTACATTTACCCTGTACAAGTCCTCGACAAGGATGATTCGAGGTAAACCCTGCTCCGAGGATGTGGCAAGAGTGGCCAATGAATCTGCATGCGTGTTTCCATTCCTAGAGACGTGTGTCAAGTTGAAGAATTCAAAATCCGATTGCAAGCACCTGACCTGACTTAGGTACTCCTGCATTCTCACATCTCTGGCTTCTAGCTCGCCATTCACTTAACCCACAACCAATTTGGAGTCCGAGAACACTTCCATCACTTTCCCTCCCATTTTCTGCACCATGGCCATTCCTTGCAATAAAGCCTCATATTCGGTTTCGTTGTTTGTGGCCGAGAACCCTAGTCTCAATGATTTTTCTATGGTAATCTTCTTAGGGGATATTAGAACTAGCCCCACCCCAGACCTCCTTTGGTTTATTGCGCCATCAACGTACACTTTCCAATGTGAGGCTCCTTATGCAGAGATTGTGTCAACCGATTTTCCATCCATGTTTTCCTCCTTTGCTACTATTTCTATTGAGGGCTCGACAAATTCAGCTATTAGATCAGCAAGGACCTAGCCCTTGATGGAGGTCCGAGGCATGTATTTCATACCGAAAGCCCCTAAAACTATGCTCCACATGGCAATTCTTCCCATATAATTGGCACTACGGAGTACCGACTTGAGTGGATGTTGAGTTAGAACAACGACCATATGCGCTTGGAAGTAATGAGGGAGTTTTCACGTGGCATGCACTACTGCTAAAATTGCCTTCTTCAATGGTAAATAACGCACCTCGGCCTCATGTAATGATTTACTCACATAGTAAACTGGCCGTTGTATGCCACCATCAATTCGTATCAATACCAAGCTTACAGCATAAGGGGCCACCACAATGTAGGCAAACAAAACCTCGTCGGTCTCAAGACTGGACATGATGGGTGGCCGTGATAGGTATTCTTTAAGTTGCTGGAAGGCTAAGGCATAGTCCTCGGACCACTCAAATCATTTCCATTTGTTCATCAAAAGGTAAAAGGGTCAGCACCTATCTGCAAATCGGGAAATAAACCAATTCAAGGCTGCGATCATTCTAGTAAGTTTCTGGACCTCTTTTGGGTTCCGAGGAGGTTGCAAATTGTGAATGGCTTTGATCTGATCTGGACTCACCTCAATTCCCCTGTGAGTCACCATATAGCCCAAGAATTTGCCAGATCCGACACCAAATGAGCACTTAGAGGCGTTGAGACGCAGTTTGTGTTTCCTTAAGATGTCAAAAATGACTCTGAGGTCTTCCACATGCTCGGACACCACTTTATTCTTTACTACCATGTCGTTTATATAGACTTCAATACTCTTTCCCAACTGTGGCTCAAACATTCTAGTCATCATCCTCTGGTAGGTAGACCCTACGTTCTTCAAATCAAAGGGCATCACTTTGTAGTGGTAATTTCCAATAGGAGTCACGAATGCCGTTTTTTCCTAATCACCCAGGGCTAGTGGTATTTGAGGATAGCCCTAAAAGGCATCCAAGAAGCTCATTCGAGGATGGCCTACAGTTGCATCTACTAACTGGTCTATCTGAGGCATTGGGAACAGGTCTTTTGGGCACTCCTTGTTCAAGTCTGTGAAATCTACGCAAACTCACCACTTCCCACTCTTCTTCTTTACCACTACAGTATTGGCCAACCACTTGGGGTAGAAGACCTCTTTGATAGCCCTTGCCTTTTTGAGCTTCGTTACTTCATCCCTAACAGCGTTAGCATGCTCTTTTGACTGGCATCGGGGTGGTTTCTTTTTGGAAATGACGGATGGGTTAACGTTTAGGTGGTGGCAGATGAAGCTCGGATCAATCCCTGGAGCCTCATAGGCATCCCACGAAAACACGTCCACGTTTTCTCTAAGAAACCCAATCAGTTCTTCTTTCTCTTGGGGAGGTAGTTTTGAGCCGACTTGAAAGAACTTCTCTGGATCAGCATCAACAGTCACCTTTTCTAGATTTTCGCATTTTACCTCCTCACCTGGCTCATTACCAAGCAATGCTAGTGTGGCTGATTGCTATAAGTCCTTTCTAGTAGAGGCTAAGGGCTTAGCATTGGGTTGGTGTGAAATGGTAGCCACCATGCACTATCTGGCCATGGTCTGATTTCCCACAATCTCTTCAACCTGGCCTTCCGACGGGTATTTTACCTTCTGGTGAAGTGTAGAAGAGACAGCCCCTAGGGCATGAAGCCAAGGTCGCGCCACAATAACTGTGTAAGGTGAATAGGCATCGACCACAATGAAATCTACCTCCACCACGTCCGAACCGATTTATATGGACAGTCTGATCTAGCCCCTTGGAGTAACGATCTTTCCCTCGAAACTTACTAAAGGGGAATCGTACGTCATTAGGTCTTCGGGTTTTAAATTCAGCCCCCTTTACAGGTCGGGGTACATTACTTCCACAGCACTACCCTGATCTACCAGCACTCTCTTTAATCAAAACCCCCAATCCTGAGTATAACTACCAGAGCATCGTCGTGGGGTTGGATAGTTCCAATCTTATCTTCATTGGAGAATCCTAGCACAGGCGAGGCCCCTTTCTTGGCTTTTTTGGACTCCCAATCGTTGTCCTCGGTGGAGAGCCAAGCCACGGACATTATTCTAGAAGGATAAGAACCGGTCCTTCCCAGAGCAGCAAGGATGACATTTATCGTGCCCATGGGAGGTCTTAAAAATATGTCTCTTTGGGGTTCTTGGTTTGCCTGGCCTGGATGACCACTGGAAGGATGCAAAAGGTGCCTCAGTTTCCCTTCTCGGACCAACTGATCTAAGTGGTTCCAAAGGTTCCTACAGTCTTCTGTAGTATGTCCGTGGTCTTGGTGGTACTGACAATACAGACTCTGGTTGCGCTTTGTGGAGTCTCCAGCCATCTTATTCGACCACTTGAAGAATGGCTCATTCTTGACTTTCTCTAAAACTTGGTGTACCGGTTCTCTGAATACGACGTTAACCATCTGCGCGTTGGTTGATCCTGAGTACCTTACAAAATCTCTCCTCAGATGGTTATTGTTGTATCGTTTCGACTTGAAATCATTCCTCTTTTGAGGGATGATCTTCTCCTTTCCTTTCCCTTGTAGTTGGTTTTCTTCCACTCTTTTGTATTTGTCAATCCGATCCATAAGTTGACGAACGTTGGTGACAAGCTTACCAGTCAAGGATTTCCTCAAGCCATGCTTGGTTGGGAGACTGCTTTTGAAAGTGCTTATGGTGACGTCATCAAAGTTGCCCTTCATCTCGTTGTACATTTCCCAATATTTGTCCGAGTATGCCTTTAGAGTTTCTCTCTCACGCATGGATAATGAAAACAACAAACTCAGAGGTTGAGGAACCCTGCTGTTCGTAATGAAACGAGAGCCAAAGGCTTGGGTGAGCTACTTGTAGGAATCTATAGAGTCCGTTTTTAAGCCATTAAACCACCTCATCGCTACGGGTCCTAGGCTGGACAGGAAAACCTTGCACATCAAAACTTCGTTCTGGAAGTGAATGGCCATTCTTTGATTAAACTGGCTCACATGCTCTACGGGGTCCGTTCAACCATTATAAATGGTAAACGTAGGCTGATGGAACCGCCGAGGTAACCTAGGCCCTTCTATCTTGTGCGTGAAGGATGATTTAGAGATCTAATCCAGAGCCTTATTCATGGCATCATTACCCAGGCCCTTACCGGATGGGCCCTTGTGCTTCCGTCTATGATGGTGCTCGTCTTCATAAGAGAAGGTTTCACTTGGGGGAGTTCTTGATCTCCGCCTATAATTGTCGTCCTCTTCATCATTAAAGGATATGTCGGAGCTGGAAGGGGACCGTCTTCGCTGTGCATGGCGCAGTCTCCTCTTCAAGTTATCTATCTCCTGCTGCATGGCTTGGTAGTTATTTTGTCTCTAGGATACGTGACTGCCCACTTGGGAGGGGCTTTTGCTCATCTGGGTGACATGCACACTCTCCTCTAGATTCCTTTCATTCTCCTAGTTTTGTTCAAGTTTAGGGCTAGTAAAGTTACCCTGTCGCTGGGACCCTATGGGTTCTGTCCGTTGGGGACCTGCTTGGCGTGGGTTTTCCCGGTGTGGACCTGATCCTTCCACGTCCAACTGTTGCACTCACTAACACACAAGTTCTTCCCACAGATGGCGCCAATTGTAAAGGCACGATTTGGAACCCAAGCCCAAGTGTATGGAGTCCTGGTCTAATAAGCCCAATACAATGAATTTCTAGAGTATGGGTCAAAGAACTAGGTCTTAATAAGTTGGACAACGGCTAATGTTGAGTTAAGAGGCAATCAAGCACAAATAGAAGACATCGATGTCAATGGATTTTTAATCCGAGAAGGCCAAAGTTTAACGTATATTGATCACAATTGAATATTAAGATAGTTGAGTATGCTACAGTGTTCTCTCTCTCTCTCTTTTCCACCCTCCACTCATGGGGGTTCTTCCACATTATATAGCTCATTTCTGATCATCTAGACCTTACACTTGTTGATCATCTGGATCTCCACTTGAGTACCCATCCCATCAGACACCCCTTTCAGCCTTTTGTGAGTTGTGGCAACCAAGGCAGCACTATTTAGAGGTCCTCTCCACATTAATGCGGCCAGAAAAGTAACTGCAATGCACTTAATGTGATGGTAGCAGTTTTTCCTTAGATATTTCGAGTTTCCTTCCCTCTCACATGTTCATAGGGTGCATTTCAATTACTAGAGTACACACTTGGTTTGCATTTGTCGTGTCCGAAGAGGAGTTCCTCCTAGGACCTCTTTCCCTTTATCCCCCACTGATGAGACTTTTAATGGGAGTCATTTAATAATTATCTTCTCCTCCTTGGACTTGTTGGTGTCCTCGAACAAGACCCAAGGCCCAATACATTATTTTGGGCCCTAGTCCCTATAGTTACACCACTCAATAATTTGTTATTAAATTCATATTTCGAAATTCTTACCGTTGGATTACATGTTCTCTATATTCTTAACACGCATATTAATTTTCATGCTAATCAGATGTTATTTACCATTTCATCCATAAACTCATTTTTTATGCATTATTTTAAATTACAAAATTGATGACATGACTATTGATATTCGATCGCCTTGTAATTTTGCAAGCATGGAGAATATATGAAGATAATGTAATCCAACAGTAGATTTGTCAAAATTGGCATCCTATTAAAAAGTATTGAGTAGTGTAACATTATTTAGAGTTACATCAAGTGTAACTTGAACCCAACCCTACTCTTATTCTTTATTTATCTCTTCTTTATTATTGTTCTTGTTCTTTTCTTTTTTAAAATGCAATATGAGACTTTCTTTTGTTTTAATTAAAAAAAAAAAAGTACTTTTGTTTTATGTGGTGGTGAGCCCTGACACCCATCACGTGAACTAAACATTTTAAAATTCTAAGAACTATTTTTTTTTCTTTAGAACTCAAGTTTCAAAAAAATACATTGGATTAGCCGGAGTAAACTCTATTCCCCAAAGAATAAAGGACGTATGGGCTTTCGGGATATCAATACGTTCAACTTGGCCATGTTAGTTAAACAAAGCACTGAGACTAATCCATGGCACACATTCTTTGTTCTACCGCATGTATAAGGCTTGCTATTTCCCCATTTGCTCCTTTATGGAGGCTGACTTAGGCAGCAACCCATCCTTTGTATGGCGTAGCCTCCTCCAAGCTAGGGAGCTTATTTGGGAGGGATCAACATGGAAGATTGGTGATGGTGAAACTGTTGGAATAGACAACCACAAATGGCTATCAAACCCACCTAGTTTTAAGCTTGATGCAATTTGAAGCTTGAAAGTTAGTGCTCTCTTTAATCTTGATACTAGGTAATGGAATCGTGATCTCATCCAATCTCTCTTCCGCAATTCCACAAGGATGATATTCTGCGGATTAAACTCAGTCCCACGAGGTCTCAAGATAAGCTTAATTGGATGGAGACCAAGAGTAGAACTTTCTCAGTGAAAACAGCCTACCAAGTTGCTCTCCGACTTTATCAACCTGTAACGAGGGAGCACTCTCCAGCTAGTCAGGATAAGCATTTGTGGAACAAGTTCTGGGCTTTGAATACTCTCTTGAAGATTCAAAACTTCATATGAAGGGTGATGATGCACAAAAATCGTCAGTAAGTTGTTGGCTTCAAATCGCACTAATGGGTACTTGTGGAACAAGAACACAAGGACCAAACTAAAGGTACTGGTGTGGTATCGGCCAAAAACTCTCCAAAGATCAAATTAGTGAATGAGAAATCTCCAAGAAATTTATAGTGAGAGAGTAAGGGATTTTCTATGTACTTGGGAGAAGAATGGGTTTGGTGCTTATATAGTGGCGAATAGTGAACCAAGATCCCTTAAGAGTGGGGATTTTTCCTTGTGGGGAAGATCTAATATTAGGGTTTCCGAGATTGTAGGGTGTCTTTCCATATAAGGGTGATATGGATCAATAGTAGGTGTGATACGCAAGATGTTTCCTTATATGAGTATTCGTGAGGACCAAGCAAGGCCATGTAGGACCCGTCGGCTTTCTCTTTTGTTGATCTATGGTCGTCCATTGCTCAAGGGTCTCTTGTCGGTTAATGCGCCTATCAGTTCGTGAGGAAGCTATGCCCGTCGGTTCTTGGGTGGGGGGGGGGGATACACTCGTTGCTTGAAGGGTTTGTCGGTTTTTATGGAGCTGACGGCCCTATAGGGGTCGTCAACTTCCATAGACATTCTTAATTTCTTTGCCAAAAATGCCCCAATCAACTGCCCCCTACTCCGTGGTTCCGTCGGCTTTAACTGACAAGCCGCGGACTAATATAGGTATTTATGATCATTAATTAGATGTTTTATTGGAGTGTGTGTCATTAAATGGCGTAGGTAGCCCTTGGTTAATATGAGAGGTGACACGTGGCACTTGCTGGTTGGCCTCATTTCCAATCATAAGCATCGCTTCGTATACCACGCCCCTTCGCTTTATAAATAGTTCTTCCTCCTTTAGTTATTTCTTTTACTTTGTTTTCATCCTTTGAGAGCTTTGAGACCAAAGCACTTACATCGAACTGTCATTTATAAGCACCCTTTCTTCGCGTCATCTTCGAGGAATTCGTTGCTTCAAGGCGCCGCCCACTTTTCTTGTAAGTCTCCTTCCCTTATCTTCTTTTCCATTTATTTTCTTAGTTGGTCGTCATTTATATAAAAACCCGTCAAATAGGTTCTTAGAATACCTCCGTCACTTGTAGGTAAATAGATGTTAAGTGATAGAGAAGTGACGAGTGAACAGTCGTCGTCACTCCATGAGGGTGTGGGCTACGATGAGGTATATTTGTCAGAGCATGAGCCCAAGGAGAGTTTATCTTGGTCTCCAGAAAAGGAATCATCCGCTTATTCTCTTGCCGAGGGGGAAAACAAAGAGTATGAAGAGGATGAGGAAGGAGAATGTGACAAGGAAGAGGAAGGAGAAGATGAAGAGGAAGAAGAAAAGAGTGACGAAGGGAGTCAAAAGGAGAGTGACGGGTTAGTAGGCCAAGTAGACAGTAGCGGCAATAGGCCCTTCATTCTACCTAAGTTATGGATGGTGAACAACTTTTACTCGACCATGTCTTAGAAGGTCTTCAACACCCTCTATGACCATCACCAAATTCCTGATAATATTCCCCTCCGTCTGCCAGGGAAGTTTAAGAAGTGTTATTCGAGGAAGACGGTGGACGTCGGCATGTATGATGTCATGTTTTCTGCTGGGCTGAGACTACCGTTAACGAAGCTGCACAGTTAACTTGCCAACTACCTTAGCCTGTCCATCAGCCAAATTGCCCCAAATGCATGTAGGATCTTCATAGGTGCTGAGGTGATATGGAGTTAATTAAGTGGGGGGAACCGTCAGCTTACGCTTGACGAGTTTTTTTTACTGTTACAAGCCCCAGCAGATTTCTTCATCAAAGGGCATCTACCACTTCCTCGCTAGGAAGTCGTCACTAAGATTAGTGTCTGACATGCCAGATTCCAACAGAAATTGAAAAAATAGGTATTTCTTTGTTAAGGGGATGGAATGGGTGTGTAGGCCTGAGGAGTGGGATAGCATGCCTGATGAGTTTGACAATACTTGGGGAATTGTCAAAGAGTTTGGTGAGTCATCGGTGTCCTTTTCTTGTAGCCTCATCAGTTTTAGTCATATATTTAACACTTTGCTCTTTTTTGTTTTTCAGCTTAAGTCCGTCCAAAGGTAACTGATGAGTAGAACTTCCTTAGGAAGGTTTGGGCGATCCCCCTGGAATAGAGGAAGTGGAAGGACATGGTCACCCTTGACACCCTCCACGCATTCTGTGGTGGTCTAGAGCCGACGCCCACCACCTGACAGTTGCACTCCTCTTCTCGCTGTCATAAGTTCCTCTGTCCGTCTATATTTTGGCATGTTCCTTTTATTCTATCTATCCTTCATCTGATTCATCCAGTCACTTTTTCCAAATATGGATGTAGGCAAGCAAAGAGTGCTAGTGAGGAAATCAGCTGCCACACGCAAGCAACAAGGGAAGGCATTAGTGTTAGTCCCCAAGGTGGCCATTAAGACGACCACCAAAAGAATAAATGATGCTAAAGACAACCGTCCAACCAAGAAGGGGACGGGCCCATCTGTTGGGGATCAACAGCAAAAGTCTCCTTCTCCCCTTCCACCCCTTCGTCATTGAGCTAGGAAGGCTTTGATGACAGGGAAGGGTCCAGTCATCCCTGGCCCCATCCAGAGGTTGGTCACCCACAAAGATTACACTATCGAGATGGTTAATTCAATCATTAAGAAGACGGACTTAGACCCCTGTGATGAGCTCTCCTTAGAGGACTTGGGGGCTTCTAGTCTTTATGACCTGTCAAGGGTATGTATCCGTCACTTTTAGTATTCTGTAATTCTTGTGTTCTCATTTTAACCGTCATTTTTATTTTAGGCAATAGTGTGGATGAGGACCCTCCAGGATAGATGTGTAGCAAATGAGGGGGTGATTCGACAATTTCGCAAGCGACAAGAGATAGAAAACAAAGAAAGGGATTAGTACAAGGAGGCTGTCTATACTCTCAACACGAAGCTGACGGATAAACTTGCCTTACTTAAGGAGGAGACCCGTTGTCGTGAGGAGGTAAAGAAGACTAACACCAACCTGACGACAAAGTTGGTTGCCTTTCGTGAGTAGATGGACAAGGCCAAAGCTGACGCTATGGTAGTGTTTCAGGTCTCACATCCCTTCTTTGACGAGTGCGGTGTCTTTTATGGAGATGGGTTCGACAATTGCTTGAAACAGGTTGCAACCGTTTACCCAGATTTGGACTTGTCCCAGATTGCCATAGATGACACCGTCTTGCCGACTTTTAGGGGGAATGACGCTGTTAATGATGAGACTGATGACTCTGTCCACATCATTTAGCAGGAGGTGAAGGACCCTGATGCTGAGGTTTTCGTTCACAACGATGCTCCCGAAGGCCCAGCGGGTGGTCCTGTCTGATGTGGATGGCTCGACAACTGTGGATGACCCCGTCTTTAATGCTCCCCCATCCTGATTTCTTCCGCCTTTTTTGAGTTGTATTTAATTCTTCTTTTCTTTTTTTGTAAGCGTATTTGTAAGACAGTGGTAAATGCCCCTTCTTTTGGGCTTTATGTAAAACTTTTACCCCGTTGGGTTTATATCTATTGCTCTTTATTCACTATTTATCCTTGTAATTTTATTTCTACTGCAATTGTGGACATGCTCCCATTGTGTTTATGCTTTTGCTAACCGTCGATATTTTACTTCATCGTTTGTCCAGTAATAATATTTATGCGTTTTACCTAGTGGCTCTCTTGAGACTCAGTATCCTTAGTCCTCCGTCCATCCCATAAATAAGACTTATTATAATTCTTGAGACTAGGCACCCGTCGGTATTCTTGGTGGCTCTCTTGAGACTCGGTATCCTTAGTCCTCCGTCCATCCCATAAATAAGACTTATTATAATTCTTGAGACTAGGCACCCGTCGGTATTCTTGGTTGTTCGTCTACCTCAAAGGTAGGACTTTGTACAATTCTTGAGACCAGGTAACCGTTGGTATCCTTGGTCGTCCGTCCACACCATAGGTAGAACTAGGTATAATTCTTGAGACCAAGTACCCATCAGTATCCTTGGTCGTCTGTCCACCTCGTGAGTAGGATTTGGTATAATTCTTAAAACCAGGTACCCGTCGATATCCTTGGTCGTTCGTCCACCTCATAGGTAGGACTCGGTATAGTTTTGTGGGAGATTCACTGAAGGGTAAAGTAAGACGATGTTTCTGATAATTCCTCTAAGTCTTATAAATAAATAAAAAAGCTTATAAAGAACTTAATATCCTTAAAATTCCACATATTCAACTTTAACATTAAAAAAAAAAAAAAAAGCAATAAAATAAGTTGCATTCGTCTACTACTCTACTGATAGTATTTCCTCAAGTGTTCGGTGTTCCAGGGGTGATGAAGCCTTTGTCTATCGAGAGTCTCTAGATAATAGGTCCCCTTTCTATGGTAGTCAACAATCTTGTAAGGTCCTTCCCAGTTGGGGCCCAATTTGCCTTGTGCAGGGTCTCTAGTAGTTGTCATTACTTTCCTCAGCACCAAATCCCCGACCTGAAAAATGAAAAGGCCTTACTTTGGTGTTGTAGTGCTTTGCCATCAGATCTTGATAATGAGCGATTTGATGTTCTGTCGTTGCTCTGACTTTATCCAGGAGATCCAACTCTAGGCACATCTCTTCTTCATTCCTCTTTTCATTATGATGGGATATCTGATAGCTAGTTAGTCCAACTTCTGTCGGGATGACGGCTTTACTCCCAAATGTGAGGCGGAAAGGTGTCTCTCCTGTAGCTGTGCGAGCCGTTGTCCAGTATGCCCATAAGACACCGAGTAGTTCATCCGGCCATATACCCTTCGCCCCCTTGAGCCTAGTTTTGATCATATTGAGCAAGGATTGGTTTGTAACCTCAACTTGTCTGTTGGCCTAAGGGTTGGCGGGGGAGGAGTAGTAGTTCTTGATGCCTAACTGTTGGCAGAAATCTCTGAACGCATCATTGTCAAATTGCTTTCCATTGTCAGAAACGAAGACCCTAGGGACCTTGAAGCGGTAAATGATACTTTTCCAAATAAAGTTTTAGACATTTTTCTCCGTAATAGTGGCCAATGGTTTTGCCTTGACCCATTTGGTGAAATAGTTGATCCCTACGACAAGGAACTTGAGCTGCCACATCACCATGGGGAAAGGTCCTACTATGTCTAACCCCCACTAGGCGAACAGTCAAGGGGCACTCATCGGTGTAAGCTCCTCCGATGGCTATTGTACGATGTTGCTGAAACGCTAGCACTTGTCACACGTCTTCACGTAGGATTGGGTGTCCTTCTGCATAGTGGGCCAATAGTATCCTACTCATATCAAGTTGTGGACCAACGAGCGTGCCCCCAAGTGGATTCCACATACTCCTTCTTGGACTTCTCTCATGACATATTCTGCTTTTGCAGGGGCTAGGCACCTCAGATATGGACTGGAGAAGCCCCTCTTGTAAAGGACATCCCTGATTAGTACAAAGCATAACGACTGTACCTTTAGCCTTCGGGAAGCATTGCAATCTTCTAGAAGTGAAACATCCTTAAGATAGGATACGATTGGCATTGTCTAGTTGGTTCCTATAGGGATTACCTGCACCTCTACTTTGTCAATGGCAGGAGAATATTGGTCAAAGGATAGTACCTAATTAATGGCAATCATACACTCTACAGATGCAGCTTTGGCCAAATGGTATGCTTGCTCATTTTCTTCCTTTGGGACTTGCACAAACTTGGCCGAGAGCCCCTCGTTCATCTTTCCTTTGACCATGCTTAAGTATTCCCTCATCTGTTCCCCTTTGGCCTCGTAGTCACCATTGATGTGCCCGACGACAACCTGTGAATCGCAGTGTATGACTACTGACATGGCCTCGGCTGCCTTAGCCAATTCGAGGCCCAAGAGGACCGCTTCGTACTTTGCCTCATTGTTAGTTGTTGGAAATTGAAGGCAAATTGCACATTCTATTGTATCTCCTTCTAGCAATTGTAGCAGGACCCCTGCTCCTCTGACCTATTGGTTAGACAAACCATCGATCCATATCATCCATGTCACCGGCCTTTCTTAATCATCTTCTTTCACTGTGACTTCAGCAATGAAATCAACCAAGGCTTGTGCCTTAATCGCAATTCCGGGTTGATACTAAACGTCGAATTCGCTCAGTTCTATCGCCTGTAGAACTAATCACCCTACTGCCTTTAGGTTGTTCATTGCTTTCTGTAGCAGTTTTTCTGTTTGGACTACAATGGTGTGCGTTTGGAAGTATAGCCTGAGCTTTTGGCAGCTATGACCAGTGCGAAGGGCAGTTTCTCCATTGGGGGATATCCTTATTCAGCTCCCCAGAGCGCTAGGCTTGTGTAGTAGATGGGTAATTGTATACAGTCTTCCTACCGAGTAAGAGCTGAGCTAACGGCCGTTGGTGACACGACCAAATATAAAGAGAGTTCTTCATTGAGTTTGGATGGACTGAGCAATGGTGGGGACGCAAGGTACGACTTCAACTCCTCAAAAGCCTTTTGACACTCATCGGTCCGTTTAAAAGCCTTCTTTAGTGTCTTGAAGAAGGGCAAACACTTGTTCGTTACCTTAGAGACAAACTTGTTAAGGGCTGCCACCCTACTATTTAGGCTTTGCACCTCCTTGATGTTCTTTGGAGGTGTCATCTCCAATATGGCTTAAACCTTGTCGAGGTTGGCTTCCACACTACGCTATGATACCATAAAGCCCAGGAACTTTCCCAATACTACACCAAACACATATTTATTAGGGTTGAACTTCATGTCGTAGAGATGAAGGTTTTTGAATGTTTCTTAGATGTTGTCTAGGTGGCCA
Organism: Quercus tomentella; assembly: GCA_028535165.1. Lineage (NCBI taxonomy): Eukaryota > Viridiplantae > Streptophyta > Magnoliopsida > Fagales > Fagaceae > Quercus > Quercus tomentella. The sequence goes on from JAPQVY010000068.1 coordinate 81,837,882, forward strand.
ATTTCCCTCGCGCTCTTTACAAGCATGACGTCTACATACACTTCAACATTCTACCCAATCTACTGGGTGAACATTTTGTTTACAAGCCTTTTGTATGTCGCCCCTGCATTCTTTAGTCCGAATGGCATGACTTTGTAACAAAAAAGTTTATGGCTCATAACAAATGAGGTCTTCTCTTAGTTCGCTTCAATCAATCTGATCTAATTGTACCAAGAGAAGGCATCTATAGAACTTAACAGTTGGTGACCGGTTGTAGAGTCTACGAGGATGTTGATGCGTGAGAGCGGATAACTATCTTTGGGGCATGCTTTATTCAGGTCGGTGAAATCCACACACATTCTCTACTTGCCATTAGCTTTTTTGACCACGACCACATTAGCCAACCATTTAGGGTAGTAAACTTCCCTAATCTGCTTTCAATAGCTTGCGTACCTCTTCAGCTATGGCTTTGTCTCTTTCTTGGGTGAAGACTCTCTTCTTCTGCCGGATCAGAAGGAAGGACGAGCATACATTGAGTTTGTGGACTGTGATATCTAGACTGATCCCTGGCATGTTCTCGTGGCTCTAGGCGAAGACATCTTGATTGTTCTTTAGGAAGAGGGCAAGCTCCTTGCAGACTAAAGAGTCAACCTACGTACCGATATGAGTGATTCAGCCTGGGACGTTATCATCTAAGGAGATCTCTTCAAGGTCTTCCGTTGGCTCTACCGCGACCCTTCTTTCTTCAATGTTTAAAGCCTATAAGTGATCATCCATTTTTAGCATGGCAATGTAGCATTCACGAACGGCCATCTGGTCTCCTCGTGCTTCTCCTATCCCATACTCCATTGGAAATTTTACCAGCAGGTGGTATGTAGATGTGGCTACTTTCCATACAATAAGCGTAGGTCAACCAATAATGGCGTTGTAGGTAGAGAAGCAATCGACAACCAGAAAATTGACCTCCTTAGTGAGCTACTGAGGGTACATCCCAATGGTTACTAGTAAGGTGATGGTTCCCATGGGGAAGACCTTGGTGCCACCAAATCCTACTAACGGTGTGTCTGAGGGTAGGAAATGCTCTTTATTGACCTTCATCTGCTGGAATGCAAGGTAGTAGAGGATATCTGCTGAGCTCCTGTTGTCTACTAGCACCCGTCGGGTATTGAAGTCTGCAATTGACAAGCTAATAACCAGGGCGTTGTCATGAGGGTGGTGTAGTCATCTAGCATCCTCTTCGGTGAAGCTGATGGCAGGGTTGTCCACCTTGATTTCTTTAGGTGGCCGTCTGGAAATCTGGACGCTCTGCACCATTTGTAAGTACGTCTTCCTTACCTTCTTAGAGGATCCCGCCATCGTGTTCCCTCCTACGATCACCCTTATTTCTCCGAGTGAGGCTTTGGGTCTTTCTTTAGTTCATCGGTTGGGTTCAAGGTCCCTTGGCAGGTTTTCTCTGCCCCTAACGAATCGCTATAATTTCCCCTGCTTGATAAGGGCTTCGATCCCCTGCTTGAGGTCATAGCATTCGGAAGTGTCATGCCCATGGTCTCGGTGGAAGCAACAGTACTTATCCCGGGGCCTTTTGTTTGGATCGCCCTTCAGCTTAATCTAACCGGGTATTCAAAGGAGTAAAGTTCATCGTCCTTCCCAGCTGAGGCCTTGGTCTCCTGTCATCCCTTCATTCGCTCATTCTAGTAGACTTCCTTCCTTTGTCTGGACGAGAGTCGTCTTGCCTTTCTCTTTTCTTCAGTTTGTCCCTCCGGGCGATCATCGCGTCTTTAGCATTCATGTATTTCGTAGCCTTGTACAATGTCTTGGCCATCATCTTTGGGTCATTTTTGTAGATAGAAAACAGAAACTCTCTAGGCTGCAACCCGTTGGTGAACGTAGTGACGAGGACTTTTTCGTCAACTTCATCAATTAAGAAGGCCTCTTTGTTGAAACTGGTAACATACGACCTTAAGTTCTCATGTTCCCGCTACTTAATGTTCAGTATAGTTGCTGAAGATCTTCTGTATCTTTACCCCCCAATGAAGTGGGTGACAAGGTGTCTACTCAATTCTTTGAATGTGGAGACAGTGTTTGGGGTAAGCTCGCTAAAGCATACCATCGCCGGTCCCTTGAGTGTAGTAGGGAAGGCCCTGCACATAATTTCATCTGGAACTTTTTGTAGGTGCATGAGGGTTTTGAACGACTATAAATGGTCAAGCAAGTCTCTTGATCCGTCATACGTTTCCATCTATGGCATCCGAAACTTTGCAAGGAGGGAGAAGGAAGTCTCCCGGGTATTGAATGAGGCGTCCGTCCACTTGACCAACTCATCCAAATTGGTGGATACCCATCCTCTCATGGCATTCATTATCACATCCATCTTCCCCTTCATTATCTGCATGTCTTGGGCCATGCACATCGCACTGATTTCCATTTCGGAGGGGCGGCTAGTATCCTTTAGCCCGTCCCGCCTACTGGGGACGTTGCTTTCTTCTTGGTCTTCCCTTTCTTGTCGGTCTCCCATTGGTAGGTGATTCCCATTCTGCTCGTCGATATCCTGTTCGTCACATTGGTCTTCTGGGCATCGCTCGTTCCTTTGGTTCAGCTGTTGCTCCAACTCCTAGTTGCACTGGGTAAGTTGCTCTACTGCTGTAGTTAGGGTTTGCACCTGAACTTCCAAGGCGTTAGAGGGATTCCCTGTTTCTTGGTTGATGGTAGCCATTGAACGCGTCTAGACCATGCAACTCTTTGTCTTAGAAGCGATGATATGGCTAATCACTATTCCCCACAGATGGCACCAACTGATGATGCACAAAAATCGTCAATGAGTTGTTGGCTCCAAATCGCATTGATGGGTACCTATGGAATAAGAACACAAGGACCAAATCGAAGGTACCGGTGTGGTACCGACCAAAAACCCTCCAAAGATCAAATCAGTGAATGAGAAATCTCTAAGAACTCTATAGAGAGAGAGAGCTAAGAATTTTCTGCGTACCTGAGAGAAGAAGGGGTCTAATGCTTATATAGTGGCGAATAGTGAACCAAGATCCCTTAAGAGTGGGGAATTTTCCTTGTAGGGAAGATCTCATATTAGGGTTTCTGAGATTGTAAGGTATCTTTCCATATGAGGGAGATATGGATCAATATTAGGCTTTTGTGTGTGATACGCAAGATGTTTCCTTATATGAGTATTTGTGAGGACCAAGCAAGGCCACGTAGGACCCGTCAACTTTCTCTTCCGTCAGTCTATGGTTGTTTGTTGCTCAAGGGCCTCCCGTCAATTAGTGAGCCCGTCAATTTGCGAGGGAGCTATGCTTGTCGATTTTTTTGTTGGGGGGGGGGGGGGGGGAATACACCCGTCGCTTAAAGGGTTTGTCAGTTTTTATGGAGCTAATAGCCCTATGGAGGTCATTAGCTTTCTTTGCCAAAAATGCCCCTATTATAGGGCATGCTCAGACATACTCCCTACCAGGGTCAACCTTCTCCGCCGAAAAGTGCAAATAGATCCAAAGTGCACCTTCTGTGGAGAGCATGATAAGACCACTAGCCACATTATTTGGGTATGCCCCTTTGCTCGCAATACATGGGCCTTAGTCCGGGGTAAAATCCAGAAAAGCAACTCTGTAGCACTGTGTTTCTACCTCCTATCTTGGCAAATGATGGACAGACTTCCAAAGAAAGAACTGGAGACTTAGGCTATGACTGCTTGGTTCTTGTGGAGAATGCTCGAAACAAAATCCATTTTGAGTAAGTCCAAACTCACCCATGGTGATTCTCAAAGGGGTGACTTCCCTTCTTAAGGAATATCAATGGCTTATGGCTGCTCTTCCTTCTCGATGAGCACCTCTGGTTGTGCTTATTCCTGCCTGTGGGCTTTACAGGATATACTTTTTCTTTGTAGTTTTATTTTTTTCTCTATTCCCCAATAGGTAGCTAGCCACTGCATTGGCTTTTTCCTTCTACATACTTTTCTGTAGGGATGTCTTGTACTTTTTTATTCTATTAATAAACTTCTATCGTCTTTTGTCAAAAAAAGAAAAAATAGTGGGAAACTTATTGTTAATTTTTCTATATACATGTGATCTGCCAATGCCATCTATCAAATCTACATTATTATTATTTTAATTAAATGAGACAGATTTAACATCATCATCTATGTAGATTGCATATTATTTTAATTAAATGAGACATAGATTTAACATATTAAATGAGACATAGATTTAAAATTTTAAATAATTTAAAGAAATTATATGAATTTTTTTCTATTGAACATATAAATATCTATATCTATTAATTTATATATATATATATATATATATATATATATATATATATATATATATATATATATATATATATATATATCAAATTAGCAGTAATTTCAAAATGGTACACTAGTATTAACTGGTACCAAAATATTTCATTTCCCTGACTAAACCAAAATGGCCTCCGGTACGGTACTGACTCCCTTGTATAATACACATACATGCAGACAAGTGCACAATACACAACTTTATAGGGACCACTTAGTTGAACCACAACCATTGCACTCAGTAAATTTTCCAATTAAAAATGTGCATTATTTTACACCATTCAATACATACGGCTCATCATCACCAAGAGGCTAACCCACCAAAATTAAACATTAACAAAATAATAGCTAGACAAAACACAACTAATTATATCATAATCCATTATAGCTATCTGTAAGGCAGACTGCTCCCCCTTTTTCAATCTATAAATAAAGATTGACGTTTATATATATATAAATATATATATATATTAAAAAAAAAAAAAACTATGAAAATCCTTTAAAAAAATTGGTCCCAATCAACAGTATCAAAGTGCTACAAAAACCCCAAAAAAAATCAAAGAGAAACAAACTTCACCATAAACACACACAATACCAGTAGCAAAGCAAATGAGTTTAAAAACACATTCATCACCCAAAAAATTTAACTGAAACCCAACAAACCCAATCAACAAAACCCCTAATCATTCTGTGCATCTAGCAACAAAAATCCTAACAACCTAACCAACAAAATCTCCAGAAAATCCAATTATAAAAACCCCAACAATGGCAAGAAAAATTCAAAAAGAGAGAGAAAGAGAGCTAGAGAGAAGAGAAAGAGAACCTACTGTCAGCATGGCTGTGGCTGTCGCTACCGCTTTGGAGATGACCTGGAGCCTTCGACAAACTGACTCACGGTCTGGGTTGCAGAACCGAGGAGCTGGGTTAGTGGTTAGGGGAGGTCTAGCTGTGTGGGGTTTGCCGAGTTCAAGAGAAGCATTCATGGGTTGTGTTTTGGATTTTAGAGTTTGGTCTTCACAGTGTCATTTAAGCTAGATGTTAGTGTTTTAACTTTAGGCTGAAATGACATTGTTTTGATTTGTGCCAACTCTTTTCTTGATCATAGTTGAAATGACGTAGTTTTGATGCTAATTTGGCAAAAATAAAACATATCAGCATAATGATGTGTTACTTAATAACAGAAACTAACCATGGGAGGTGAATTGCTAACGGAACCAAACTTCAGGGTGTAAAATCAAAATTTTGAAACTTTGACGTGTAAAATCCAAACACCCCCAAACTTCATGGGTGTAATTTGCAATTTATCCTAAAGAAAATTGGATGTTTTGAAAAGATGAAGATGTAATAAAATAGTAAATTTCATAAACATACCCTGAGGTTTGAGTTAGTGCTAATTAAATCCATAACATTTAAAAATTAACCATATCAATCCATAAACCCAAATGGCTTTTAACGCCTTTTTTTTTCTCTCTCTCTCTCTAAACTCTCTTCTCCTTCTCCTTTCTCTCTCTTCTTTCTCCTCTTCCTCTAACTCGCTCGTCTCTGTTCTCTGAATCTTTATTTTCTCTCTCTTCTCCTCTCTCTCTCTCTTCCTTTGACCATCTTAGTCTATAACCTTTGACTCTCTCTCTCATTTCTATTTTCTCTCTCTTCGTCTTGGTGGTGGAGCTGTAGTGGTGGGTTAGTTGATTTCTCCTATCTCTTTGTCTTTGTTGTAGTGCCATGGTTTACGGGTTTTGTTTAGGATCGGTGCTAGAGGATTTTGGTTTTTGTTGTGGATTGATTTTGGTTTGAATTGACATTAGAGGATTTGAGTTTTTTGTGGGTGTGTTGGAATTTTGTGGGTTTTGGTTTAGATCACTGGTTCTAGTGTTAGAGAAACAGAAGAGAGAGACTTAGGGAGAAAGAGAAGAGAGAGACTCAAGGAAAGGGATGAGAGAGAAGAGAGTGTGTAGACTAAAATATGTAACACTGTTACAAGCTATTTGGGGTTAGGGATTGGGATGGTCAGTTTTTAACTGTTTTGGACTTGATTGTGACATTATGCCAAACCTCAAAGTATGTTTGTAAAATTTACCCTAATAAAAAATAGATAAATAAATATATTTTTATGACATTAAGTATAAAATGACAAGTGTTTTGAGAAATAGGTACATGTTTGAAAAATATAAGTTTTACAAGTGGGATTTTATTCTATTACAAAGAGAAAATTATGGCTAAGCAAATATAATAAATGGTTCTTATAATCTTACAAAATTTTCACATTTTTTTATATATTCATTTTCATATGTTAAGATGTGGACAATTTTTTAGTCAATTCCTCTATAGATATACACTCTAGCACAAACTTTGAAACTACTTCATATTTATTATAGTTCTTTCAAAAAAGAAATAAACTTGCATATTTATTAACAAGTGATAGATTATCTTGTTAGAGCATCTCCAACAAACTCTCTAAACCCAAAATTTGGAAAGTAAACCCACAAAAAGTTGCTCCAACAGTCTTTCTAAATCACTGTTCATTAGCAAAAAATTGTTTGCTAAAGAACAGTAGCTCTCTTGGTCTGATGACCTACTATTTATTTGCAAAAGAATTAATGGGAATAAAAAATTCAACCCACCCATTAAAATATTCAATTTTTACTCAACAATCACAACGGCTACAACTCAACCATTCTATATCTTTTCTCTCTCAAACGTATCTAAACTTAATCACAATCAAAATACAAACTCAAAATCACAATCTTAAAACTAACAAATCAAAACAAAAAATGAAAAAAAAAAGAAAAAAAAAAGAAAAAAAAAAGAAAAGAAAAAGCGAATCTGACCCATCTGAGCCACTGTGGGGAGGAGGACGAGTGGTGGTGGATAGGACGAGTTATCCACCGGCGAACTCTATTTAAGAGAGAGAGAGAGAGAGAGAGAGAAAGAAAGAAAGAGAGAGCTCTGGCATTCTCTCTAGTTTGGACAAAGTGGTAGGAGAAAAAAGAGGAAATAAGGGGGGGGAAAAAAAAAAAGAGAAAGAAAGAGAGAGAGCTCTGGTATGTTTTGGAGGGGGATATTTGCATCTCGCATAAGTTTCAGAGACTTTTTTGTTAGTAAGCACGGTTTTGAAACTGTTTAGGAAACTAGCATCTCGAGCTTGTGAAGCTCAAGTTCGGTGACAAACTCTAGCCTCGAAAACTCAAGTTCTAGTGCTGAGGTGGAACAATTTATCCACATGGAACTCGAGTTTCTTAGACTCGAGTACTATAGAAGTATTTGTAGAATGAAGATGAAGAAGAAGAAGAACCATAATTGAAGGAAGAAGTATTAGATTCGAAGGATGAACATAGATTTGAAGAAGCAAAAAAGGAAGACGAAGAACAGAAGAAGAATCTGCTTCTAGAAGATGATCTAGCTGGAGAAGAGGAAGAACAGGGGAAGAAGAAGAAGAACAGAGCACGATTTAACTGGAGAAGAGGAAGAAGAAGAAGAAGAACAAACATTGAGAAAGAAAATGGTGGAACTTAAGTCTTAAAAACTTGAGTTCAACGTGGATTTTTTTTCCACATCAGATGCCACCATTTGCAACTCGTGTCTTAAAAACTTGAGTTCTATCTTGGAGCTCGAGTTTTACACACTCGAGATGTTAGTTTGCTGAATGGTTTTGCAAACTAGACAACTAACTAAAATATTACAAAAATGTCCTAATGCAAAAAAAAAAAAAAAAAAAAAAAAAAAAAAAAAAATCTGTTTTGGAGTTTGGACGAGGTGGTGGGGGAAAAAAGAGGAAAGGAGGAAAAAAAACAAAAGAGTAAGAGTATGTGTGTGGAGGAGAAAAAAGAGGGGGGGGGGGGGGAAGAAAGAAAAGAAGAAATAATACAGATGAAATAAAATAAAATAAAGAATAATAATTAAAATTAAAAAATGCTACCACAATATTTTCATAATAAATTCTAAGTGGTAAGTTGTTATTGGCTATTATTAGTAAGGAAAAAAAATAATTTAAGTGGTGATTGGTGAGTTCAAATTAGAACAATAATAACTTATCACATACTGTGAAAGTGTTGTAAAAAATATTTTGAATGTAGCATCTTTAGTTAAAAAAAATTTTAAAATGATTTCTAGTTAAAATTAGATGACTTACAGCTTACTATATCGTTACTACAAGTGCTGCATGGGATTTGTTAAAGAAATATCATTAGGAAAAATTTAAAAATATTACCATTGGAAGATTTTAAAAATATGGCTGCTGGGTATTTGAAAAAATATAGTCATTAGAAATAAATGAAGATTGAAAAAATAAACAAAGAAAGATAAAAAAAAATTAAAAAAAAAATATTTAAATGAGATAGATAAAATATAATGTATTTAAAAAAATAAATAGATAAAAAGTAAAAAGAACTGTTTTAACGACCGGAGATGCTCGTGTGGTCACGTTTTGTTCTTTTACTCTCTTTAACGGATTAACCTTCTACGTTCCCTCCGTCCAATAATCACACAGCGGAAAACGTTTAACTTTTTTTATGAACGTGTAACTTTACCAAAAAGATAGTAGAAGATAAGGAAGAAAGAGAAATGAACCGATTAAAAAACAGAGGGGGTAATTGAGCAAGAGAGGGAAGACACAGATTGATGAGGGAACTAGAGAGAATGATCATTTTGGGTTGAAGAGGATTGAAGTCCCTGCCTGTTCATCACACGACTTCTTCAGTCTTCACCACAAACAAACAACCTCAGCCAGACAGTCACCGTCCTTTCCAGTTAAACCCACTATTGCTTTGCATATGGATATATGGCTGCTTCTTGCTCTCCCTCGACCTTTCAGCCTGTGAATAGGTAAGGTCGCATTCTTTTTTAAGGAAAGGTTTATATCTTTTTATTTTGGATGCAAATTTTGAAAATCTAATATTTTGATTTCATGTTATTTATGTTTTTAATCATTATACATCACTATACATAATTACTGTATAACATTGTGCATATACGGATGCATTTAAAAGTAATCACAATTATATATATATAAAAGAATCTAATTAGATCTAAACTCTTCTACGTTTGAATTCAATAATTTATTTGTCACAAAAATTAAAAAATTGGATGGAATACATGCACAAAATTCAACTCCAATTAAAATTCAATTTAGAATTTAATTAAATTTAAACTTTTTAATTTTTGCACCTTATAATTCACTTGATACACAAATTTAAAAATTACATGAAACACGTGGCGTAAAATTAGACTCCAGTTTAGAATTTAATTGAATTTTCTCTTAGTTTTGGCTATTAATATATATATATATATATATATAATATATGACTTATAAATTTGAATTGTTTTTAGTTATACAAAAAAAGGCTCATAAATATAAAATCATTCAAAAATTATATTTTTAATGGCTTAATTATATTGGACTCTTCGTTTTTACACTAAATTAACTTATTTGACACAAATTTTTTTTTTTAAAAAAAACTTATATTAAATGGGACACATGACACAAAATTAAACTCTAATTGAAATCTAATTTTTATATGGAATTAACTCACTTGACACAAAAATTTAAGAACTTAGATTAGATGGGACACATGGCGTAAAAGTAGACTCTAATTTAATTCCAATTTGAAATCTAATTGGATTTTCTCTTAGTTTTACCTATTATTATGTATATAGATTTTAGACCACAAAAATTAAAAATTAAAAATTTGATTAATAACATAGCTATTGATCTTTTATTTTCTTGATATTTTGCAAGTACGAAGGATATAGTAAAAACATACCATCTAACCTTTAGATTTTCAAAATTAACATCCAATAAAAATGTATAAAAGGAGTTTGAAGGAGAAACTTTTTAAATTTTTATTTTTTATTTTTTATAGTTCAATAGCTGAGGATGTGTAATAGAACGTAGATGTTTCGTGAGATAGATACATGATGAGATGCCAGTTGAGTAACAAGAATCTTGGCATTTAGGGGAATGAAGTTACATGTTTCTTGGTTTTCACTTGAGTTAAAACCTTATTCTTCTCGAAATTGGAAAGTTGAAAATAATTAAATGTTATTGATTAGTTTATGATTCTTTTTAGGGCGAAATCTATGTTTATGGTAGTTCACAATTCCCCTTCTCTTTGAATTCAATGAATTTTCTCCTATGTGTTTTGGAAATGAGCAAATATCCTCAATCTGTTACTTTCCAAATTAGATCCAACGTAACTTTTTGAAAATGTTATTAGTCATACACTACAAGGAAGAGACAAAGTTGAGGATTGCATTGTTGTATTCTTGGATTGCATTTGTATTATTGTGTTTCTATTTGATTTATTTGAAATAGTAATGGATTGGGGGTATTTGCTCATTTTCCAAACATAGAGGGGGAAAATTATTTTCTCCTTCCTTTTATCATAATTTTTTTTTGGGTAATTAAGCTTTTATTCATTGAAACAAACACAAATTACAAAGGGACATTCCAAAATAAACCAGCACAGGGAAACCTCCCTGCTACAGCAACCAAAATACAAAACTAATTACAAAGCAAGCCAAAACAAATGGCAAAGCAAAATTCACTAACAAATAAACAATACGTCTAGAAGGCATCCAAACCAACACCTTCAGCACAGTAGCACATAGACAACACAATAGCACTCTGGCAAAACACAACAGCAAAGGATTTCTAGGATCAAATTAAATGCTACTTGGATCAATCCCCCAATTACAACAAATGGTAGCATTCAAAACTGACTTCTTGAACTTGGTCTTAAACCCCAAACTAGCTTTGACATCCTTAATGATGTTTCTCTTTAGCTGCTCTTCAGTCCAAATTCTTTCTTCATGAACTATGGCATTCCTTTGCAGCTAAATGTGGTAGACCATTGCCCACCAAGCAAGTTTGCAAGCTATTACTCTCAGCCCCTTCCCTTTTAAGTCTTTAGCCCCCTAACCCATCAAGTCGTCCCACACAAACTAAGCATTTGAAACTAGACACAACATCATGTCATCCCAAATTCTTCTAGTGAAAGAACATTCAAAGAAGAGATGATCTCTACTTTCAAGGAAATTTCTACAAAAAAACACATAAGCTATCACCCGAGTACGCCCACTTGCCCATTCTATTTCGTGTGGACAGCTTGTTGATTACAGCTAACCAACCAATAAATGAATGCTTTGGGATAGTTAAATGGAACCAAAGCAGCTTCCACCACTCAGCTTCACTAGGTTTATCTCTAATCTCAACATATGTTACAGCACAAGAAAATTTCCCAGATTTAGTAACTTGGCAAAGGGCTTTATCCTCATCTTTAAGCTCAACAAGGAATAGTTGACTCTAAATAGTTACAAGAGCATCATATCTAGCAGGCCTCCAATTCCATGTCTTATCTTTCAGCACATAATCCACTTTGGCTTCAGGATTACTTTCAACATCATAAATGACACGGAAGCCATATCTTTGAACCAAAAACCCAGTAGGATGCCAAAGGTGATATCGTTTCCCCATCCCCCACCTCAAACCTAATAAACTTTCTTGCTTCATCCCTCAATTTAAGAATTTCTCTCCAACCCCAAGTACTTTCTTGTGGGATTTTTACAGTCCAAAAACACTTGCCTTTGAGAAGATTTGCATGAATCCAAGCCACCCAAAGAGATCCAGCATTAATAAACAAGTTCCAAATGTGTTTCATTATAGCAACTCTATTCCAACTTGCAACTCTTTGCAATCCCAACCTCCCTCTCTTTTAGGTACACAAACTCTTGCCCATGCTACTTTAGTTTTCCCTTTGCTAGTTCCCTGCCCTTGCCACAAGAAATGATTGAATTCTGCTCCAGATTCTTGATGACCTTTTTAGGGAGGATAAAGTTACTTGACCAAAATTGTTGTATACTATATAGAACAGATTGTAGGAGTTGTAACCTGCCTGCAAAAGATAGTTTCCTTGATGACCATGATTTGATTCTGCCTTGAATTTTATCGGTAAGTGGTTGACAGTCCTTCAACCTTAATCTACCAGAGATAAGAGGTAATCCCAAGTATCTAACTGGAAGAGTAGCCTCCATAAACTGCAACACATCCAGAATTTTCCCTTTTTACACCTTGAGGCTCAGCTGAGAAGAAGACTTCACTCTTGCTTGGGTTTATATCCAAACCAAAGGCTACTTTAAATTCTTCAAGACCCTCTTTTACTAGTTTTATTGTGGGAAGATCAGCAGCAGTAAATATGAGGAGGTCATTAACAAAACTCAAGTGGGTAATGTTCAAGGCTTTGCAGTAGGGATGGAACTTAAACTGAGTAGGTTCTTGAATCTTCCTTTGCACGATCCTTGTGAAAGCTTACATGGCAATAACAAAGAGATAGGGAGAAATAGGATCACCTTGCCTGAGCCCTTTACCTCCTTTGAAGTAGTTAACCATGCTTCCATTTAAAGATATAGAAAAGCTTGGATTGGTGATGCACTCCCTTATCCACATTACAAACTTCACTGGACAACCAGCAGCTATCAAGCACATAATAATAAAATTCCAATTCACATAGTCATAAGCTTTTCTCAGGTCTACTTTAATAGCACATCTACCTAGACCAGAATTTTTTTGATAGCCTTTAACTAATTTATGGGCAAGTAGCCTCTGGATTAATAGCCCAACACTTGAAAGCCACATATTACAATTAACAACGCTGTTTTCTTTGCTAACACATGTAGTACAACATTGTCAATTCTGTTGGTTCATTTTCATGCGAGTATTTGGAGTGAAGGTTTTGGATTTAGTTTTTAGTTTCAATGTTTAAATAAAGTAATAAAAAAATATTTTAATTTTTATTTATGAAATAGTTGGATTTCAGGGTTAGCAATTCGTGGAGTATGTTATTTTTAGTTTTTTTTTTTTTTTTTTTTTTTTTTGATAGGTAATAAAACTCGAGTTCTTGATCACAATGGTGAATATTCTGATGAAGAAAAAATTCAACAGGTTCAAAAACTTAATCTAATAGAGTGTAAGAAATCAGAAATGGAAATACAATTCGTAAAACCCCAAACACGCGCCCACTAAAACAAAGTACTGAAGAGAAGAGCTTTTAAAAGATCTAAAGTTCTCTCCTTGTCTTCAAAGATGCGTGTATTACGTTTCATCCAAACCAGCCACATTAAACATGCAGGGACCATATTCCATATGGTTGACAAATGCTTTCCAAACTAGTTTCTCCAAGCAAAGTGGAGAGAACTAACTATCTTCAGCATTACCTAGTGTGTCCCAAATACCTCGAAAATTGCACTCCATAATGCATGAGAAAACTTACAATGGAGAAGATGATCTAACGTTTGCTATTAGATTTTATATAAAGTAATTTATATTAGTAATTGTTTTTTTGAATCCCTTAATTTTTAAAATTTCAGATTTAAAAACATCCTTAATTTCTCTAATTTTTATTTTAATTGGTATTGTCCTTGTATATCATATAAAGTGTAGATTTTAAATCAACATTATCATAACGAATTCAGAAACTTAAGTGCTAAAATAAGAAACTTTTTGTTTTGTTTTTTTGCCTTTTCTTTTGATAAATTTATAAATTTAATAGAAAGCTTTGTTGAATGCTTCTGCAGACGAAGAACGAGAATGCATTTTCCCAAAATCCATGAAAATACTCTATTTCCTGGAAATCCACGGTATTCCTCTTTTTTTCTTTTCATTCTTCGTAAATTAATGAGCTAATTTCAGTGGTACTCTTCTGTTAAAGTAGTACTGTTATTTGCTCTCCTTTCTAAGGACTGCGCTATTGGATCTTTGCTTGAGAGGTGAAGAAGAAATTAAGAAGAGTAATGGAGAAAATAAATGAATCCATGAAATCCATGGTCATCGAAATGAGTATTCTGCTTTTGTCACATAAACTACGAACTCTGCTCAGGTATAAAGGAATTTTCTACCCAAGAACAAAAGCATCTCTCAAAGAGGCCATTGATCAACTAGGTTCGATACTCAGAAGGATAAGAGATATAGAGCAATGCCAGATTGGCTCAAAGTTTACTGTTTTGTGTCAGGAACTGGATATGGGGAGCCTTAACAATTTAGAGAACATCATCGATACCTTCATTGTGAAAACGGAGCTGCAGCAACAGGGTTGCTTGGTTAAGATCATGTCCCCTATCATCCTTTTGACATCCCAGCAGGACCAAACTCATTTAACCAAAATGATGAAAAAAATAACTGCTCATGCCAAAGAAAGCCTCCCTATAGAAGATCATCCGGTATCCACATGCACCACCAGTTCACATCCTCTGTTGACACAATCAAGAAATTTAGATGATCTCATGCCAGATGAGTTAGACTTTGTTGGTCTTGAGGATAAAGTAGATGAATTGTTAAAGCAACTATTCCAAGAAAAATGCCAAGAGTCAGATAATGTCATCACAGTAATTGGTATGGCAGGCTCTGGCAAGACAGCTCTGACAAAAACAGTTTATAATACAAAATATGTTGTTCGTGCTTTTGATCATCGAGCCTGGGTTAATGTTTCTGAGGATTTTGAAGCTAGAGATTTTTTAGTAAACATCTTGACACAGCTTGGCTGGCAGGTTGAAGATTTACCAGATTATGAGCTGCAATTGGGGCTAAAAAGTTTCTCAATGGAGAGCCGTTGTCTGATAGTTGTAGATGATGTCCGGACACACCACGATTTGGAAAAACTTTCCATTGTCTTGAAATTCATAGGCGGCCGGAGTAGGTTAATTCTTACTACTCGCAGTCAAGATTTAGCACATGTTACTAATCGGTGGAGAAATCCTATCAGGCTACGAAGATTGACCGATGAGGAGATTTGGACATTGTTCTTGAAGAAGCTACCAATAGCAGAAGATAACTTGAACAATTCGGTATTAATCAATCTCCAGAAGAATATCTTGAGCGTATGTGATGGTTTACCTCAGGCAATTCTCATATTGGGAGGACTATTGTCAACTAGACATTTAAGCAATTGGCCCAGTGTGATTGAGCAGATTGAGCAGATTGACCTTGCAGATCAAGAGAATATCTTGATTTTGAGTTATCAAGACCTCCCTTTTCGGATGAAATTTTGTTTTATTTATTTTGGGCTCTTCCCCAGAGCATTTGAGATCCCTGTAAGAAGGTTATTTCATCTTTGGCTTGCAGAGGGATTGGTTATTCCCTTGCCTGATGAGCATGTAGCCCCTGAAGATCTTGCGGAGGATTACTTCAAACAGTTAATAAGTAGAAACCTAATTGAAGTAGCAGAAGTGAGATTAGATGGAAGCCCAAAAACATGTCGTATGCCAGCTATCATATGGGATGTGTTCTATCCAGTAGCTGTGGATTTAGGAATTTTTTTTACCCACAACAACACATTTAAAGGGAATCATATATCCAATATTCGACGACTAGCAGAGTATGCAGGCATCAAGAACTATCCTTCTTCAGATCCTTGCATACAACATCTACGTTCTTATGTATCTTTTAACACCCGGAAACGAGATTTGCCTACCCAAGAGATAGGTATGTTTCTTAAGAATGTTGTCACTAAGAGAGGCTTTGGATTGCTTATAGTGCTTGACCTTGAAAAAGTCTACAAACCTATGATACCTGAAACAGTAGGAAAGTTGTTGCACCTAAAGTACCTGGGCTTCAGATGGACTTTCTTGGATTCACTTCCAATGTTTGTTGGTAATCTTCCATACCTAGAGACTTTAGATGTGAAGCACACTAATATAATTGATTTGCCAAGTTCTATTTGGAACGCAAAGAACCTTCGACATCTCTACCTAAACGAGATTCATTTTGATTTGTCCATTAAAAGGTTAGATGGTGGGTCTCTAACCAACCTTCAGACCTTGTCAGGGCTACTTATTTGCAATGCAAAATTTGTGTCTAATTGTTTGAACAAGTTAAATTGCCTCAGGAAACTGAAATTGACATATAATTTAAAGTCAGTAGAGGCAGTAGCTGTCTGGATTTCACAATTAAGGGATCTTCGGTCCCTAAAGTTAAGATCAATGAATGAATTTGGTCAACCTTTATCTCTTGAGTTGAAGACCATGGCAGATCACAAGAAGCTAACTGACTTGTATTTGCTAGGACAGTTACCAAGATTTATTGAGAAACATCAATTTCCTCCAAATCTCAAAATTCTCACTTTGTCAGCATCGCGTCTAGGGGAGGACCCAATGCCAATCCTTGGGCAGTTGTGTCACCTAAAGATCCTCAGACTTCTTGGCTATTCCTACTTAGGAAAACAAATGACTTGTCTTCCTAAAGGATTTCCTGAACTTCGTGTTCTGAAATTGTGGATGCTGGATAATATGGAGGAGTGGATTGTAAAGAAAGGAGCCATGCCTCGTCTTAGAGAATTAGAGATCAGACAGTGTGTTGGATTGAATCTGCCAAAGGAATTACAGTTTATGACCTCCTTGAAAGAAGTAATTTTAACGAATATGCCGGAGCAATTTGTAGCTAAAGTTAAAAGGGTCATGGTTTATGCCATTGTCAAAGAGATCACGTGGCCAGTTGTTCCTTTAAGGTGAGATTTCTCTATTATTTTAACAAAATATAAATATTGTTCTTTTTTATTTTTGTCTAAATATGAAATTTAAATAATTATGTTAGTTATTATTAGGAATTTATTATTATTGTATTTGTATAAGAAATTTATCTATTTTACCATTTAAAGAAATTATGATTGACAAAATTCTAATAAAAAGTTTAAATACAATTTAAAGTTTAAATTTATCTATTTGTGTGAGAACTCCTTTCCCTTTCCCTTGTGTGTGTTTGTTTCTCAAAAAAAAAAAAAAGGGTAATTGTCCCACATTGCTTAAGAGAATGTGTTGTGTGTAGTATAACTTGTCCTACCCTCCTTTAAAAGTTACCATGGCTTTTGAGTGGAGTTGTGGTATGCCTTTGTGTTAGAACCCCTTTCCCTCTCCCTTGTGTGTGTGTTTGTTTCTCAAAAAAAAAAAAATATAGAATAGAATTTAAAATCAATAAAAAAATAAATTAGAGTAATGATGTGTAAAATTGCAAGCCTTGAAAGCATATGTGGCACAATATTATGAGGTGAACTAAAAGTCAAATGTGTTTGATTTTATACAATTATAGATTATAGAATATCAGCCACTTGTGTTGACAGCAGACAACTTAAGGAAAAGGGTACAATTGTTGCGGAGTGGTACTTCATGTGTAAAGCACTAAAGCTAATGGAGAAGTTGTGAAGCACTTATTCCTATATTGCTTTGTGGCATTGAACGGTTGAACCCATGGGCACTGATATTTTGCTTTTTTGGGATTTATTTGGCTATGCCTTCTACAGTTTGGGAAGTGTTTGTGGCTTGGAAGGAATGCTAATTTGGTGGAGTTTTTGGGATGATATGTCAAGCTGTTACATTGTGTCTTATGTGGTGCATTTGGCAGCTTGGTGCTTTGAGGGAGATGAACTCAGTGTGGTTAAATTGAAATATATTGTTGTGAAAATAAACTATTTACGCAAGATTAAAGTAGAGAGCACACTGGGAATTTATATGGTTGAACCCTATGCCCGTATGTGGTGACAGAAAAAGTTACACTATAAAATAAGGAGATTACAATAGCAGTACTCTCACAAGATCCAAACCCCAAATACACCCACAGTTCTCTCACAAAGAATAAAGAACACCTATTGTTTTACAAAGAATAAAGAACATTCTATTGTATTTGCTACTGTTGAGGCTGCCTCTCTTCCTCACCCTTTAATCTTACATAAAGGGTTTATTTTCACAACAAACCCCAAATTCACCTTGGTATTTACAAAGAATAAAGAACACCCTATTTATTTACTAGTGTTGCGGCTGCCTCTCTATCTCACCCTTTAATCTTGCATAAAGGGTTTATTTTCACAACAAACCCCAAATACACCTTGGTTCTCTCTCACAAAGAATAAAGAACACCCTATTGTATTTGCTAGTAGTGCGGCTGCCTCTCTTTCTCATCCTTTAATTCTCATAGTGGCACATCACATAACAATCCTAGTGTTAAAGTCGGCACTGTAGGGTTTGTTGTGCACGAAACCAAAATGAAGTAGGACTTGATGTCCTTGGTGTCCATAGCTAAAACAATCCTAGTATAGGATTCAACATATCTCTTTCTGAAGAATATGTATGAGTGGATTTAAACAAATTCCTTGTTTTCTGCAGATGGGTTTCTTCATTTTTTGGAATCCCTGAGTTCTCATAAATGCTCTTTTTCATTTTTCCTTCTTGTTCTTTTTGTTTTGGAGCTGCCTCTTGTATACAGCACGGGCAATCATTCTGGTTTTCAATGAAATTATTTACTTATCAAATATATATATATATATATATATATATATATATATATATTGTGACATCTATATGCTATCTATTTATAATCTATAGAGGAATTTTGACTTTTAGATGACCTCTTGAAATATTGTCACCTCAAAACAAGAAATTCCACCTTAGCACAATTTTATTTATTTTTGTATCATTTTTTGGGTAAAGCTACAACTACTACAAATTTTACTATATAAGTTTTATAAATTGATGTAACACTAATTACATTCATTGTCATGTTGGTTTGTAAGACTTTTGTAGTAAAATTGATATTTTTCCTAAATTTTTCTACTTATTTTGAGCCTCATGAATCACACCACAATGTTTTCACCCTTTTTGTTGAAGTCAAAATAACAAAAAAGTTTGAACCAGGGAGAGGATAGAGAGAATCGGAGGTAGTGTGTCAAGCAGGTCAAGCATGGGAAACAGTAATGATGACAACAGCATCATCTCAGAGGTAGTACAATTGTGAAGAAAGTTCAAACTCTCTGGATGGTTTATTTGCAGCATTGGGTTGACAAGTCCTACCTCCATCTGATTTGCTCTGGTAAGGTCCTATCTTGATTAGTACGACCAAAGTGTGGACAACTTCCATGGTGGAAGTCCAAACTTTATGGATAGGTGATTTGAGGTGAATTTTCTGGAGTTTTGATTTGATTTGTTGTATTAAAGTTTGATTATTTCTAAATTTGATAAAAGAAATTTGGTTCAATTCATGGAGCTAAATTTCAGTTTGGATTGTATATTTGTAATATATATATATATATATATTGCATCTTAATGTTGTTTTTGTCATTTAATAGATTGTCTAGAATGTGTTTACTTGTGGATGCCATTGAGACTCAGACTACAAAAGAACAAAACAAGCCTTCTCTATCTTTTCATAATCTGTCTCTCGAAATTTGCTTATGATTTTAATGTGGAAATAACTGTATAGTTTCATGCATATCAATTGTTTAATATAAATCTTGAGTGTTTTGTTGCTATTCTAGAATTTGATTTGGTAATTTTGCAGGTCTAGTAAGTGATATTTAGTTCTTGTAGCCCTTACATGGTTTGGCTACAAAAGGATTTCGTTATCTGCATTGTCTATTGTTAGTACTTGGATGTTTTTTTTCCTTCTCGGGGTTTGTATCAACTTATATTATATCTAGTGTGTGTTTGGGGTTTATACGGACATTTTATTATTATTATTATTATTATTATTATCTAGTGTGTTTGTTATTTGTGTCAACAATAGGAAAGAGGGGATCCGTCAAAAATACCTGAATTTAAGAGATGTTAGAAATCCAGCTGATAAACCAGTGGATTTGAAGTGCTGCACATTTTGTAAACAATGTGTAGGTCAAGACTGTTTATGCATGTGTGAATCACGTGGTTCATTAAAATCTCTTAGAAGCCAGCATATGTTGATTCCTAATTGGATGTTTGCTTCAGTTTATGCATGTGTGAATCACGTGGTTCATTAAAATCTCTTAGAAGCCAGCATATGTTGATTCCTAATTGGATGTTTGCTTCAGTAATGGTATTAGTTTTGGAAACTTCTTAGGTACTCCAAGAGTATGGATAAATGGTGCTCCTTCCTTCCATATTCATGGTAAACTTTACCATAAATTTAATAAGTAGACTTTACCATGAATGTGAGAGGAGGGAGTGCTATTCTTTGTGTTTTTGGAGTACTTAAGAATTATTTGCTAGTTTTTGTGCTAGTACTTCCGTTAGTACTGTAATGATTAGATAAGTTATTTTAGTTAGTTTTTCTTTTCTGTTAATTACTTCTCATTTCTCATGCTCTGCTTTTTGGGGAATATAAACACGCTCTTTTGTAATCAATTCATCATGTAATCAATAAATTTTTCTTAGCATTTTCTTGCGAATAGCAGTTTTAACGAAGTGCTGCTCAATGCTCATCACTGGGGGTGCAGTTTCTCAGTGTAGTAGTTACATCTACATGAGAATCTCTGACCACCACAACCAAACAAAAGTAAGAACTCCCTTGCGCTGAACACAATCAAGTTAACCTTCTACGCATTAAAAGTTGGGCTGTCCATTTTTCTTGCTCCAATACAAGTGGTGAGGCTGTAGGAGTATGTACAACCCAAAAGATGTCAATGAATTCAAAAGCACAATGCAAAATTTCCGTAGGTAATCTGTGTTTTCCTTCAAAAATAACTTCATTTCGGTGCTTCCACAAATGCCATGCCAACCTTAAAAAAAAAAAAAAAAAAAAAAAACCACCTGCATTTATTCATCCCATAACTAACATCTCTCTCAGTTAAGCTCCAAAGCTTGGGGATGTATAAGTAACATCTCTCTCAATAAAGGTAATTTTTTAGCACCATTTTAAAAGCGATTTGAGCACTTTTGAGTTGTGATTACTTCCAAACTATCAAAATAACTTCAATTATCTTTTGCAAACATGTCAAACTCATCATTTCCTGTTCCTAAGATTGACTAGTTGGTGGATGCCACATGTAGACACCTGAGAATTAGCTTCTTGGACGCCTTCTATGGATACCACCAGATTGCTCTGGCTTAGGAAGACTAAGAGAAGACGTCTTTCATCTCCTCAAAGGGAAACTACCATTATACAGTTATGCCCTTTGAGTTGAAGAATGCTAGGGCGACCTATCAACGAATGGTCACTCGGATGTTTAGAGAACAGATTGGTAAGACCATGGAAGTATATATTGATGATATGGTAGTGAAGAGTGAGAAGCCTGAGGAGCATGTTTTGAACCTAGCTGAGGAATTCGAGATATTGAGGCACCACAAGCTACGCCTTAACGCTACTAAATGCACATTCGGAGTGGGGTTAGGGAAGTTTCTCGGTTATATGATAACATGCCGAAGAATTGAGGTCAACCCGAACCAAATCAAGGCAATTCAACAACTCAGCCTCCCGAGTAACCCGAAGGAGGTGTAGAAGCTCACAGGGATGATTGCAGCCTTGAATCGATTTATATCCAAATCAACTGACAGGTGCAAATCGTTCTTCCAGTTGCTCAGAAAGTGGAAAGGGTTCGTGTGGACCAAGGAATGTAACGACACCTTCCAGAACTTAAAACTCTACCTAGCTTGCCCCCCTATCCTATCCAACTCGGAGCCCGATGAAGATTTGTACACGTACTAGCAATATCTGAGCATGCAATAAGTGCAATGTTGATTATGGTTCAACACAAAGTCCAAAGGCCAGTATATTATGTATGTAAAACCCTAGTCAATTTAGAGACCTGGTATTAGCCCTTGGAAAAGATGGCACTGGCCCTGGTACATGCTACAAGGAAGCTACTGCATTACTTCCATGCTCATATAGTGTATGTTCTAACCAAGTATCCCCTGCAAGCTCTATTAAGAAGGTCATATTTTACGGGGAGAATAGCTAAGTGGGGGATGAGGCTGGGATCTTTTGATATCAGGTACAAACAAAGAAGCTCTACCAAGGGACAGGTATTAGTGGATTTTATAGTGAAGTTCACTCCACTTGTTGATGATGCACATAGGGTCTGCCAAGTCTCGGTCTGGCCTTGGAAAATATATGTGAATGGGGCAGCCAATGCTCAGGGTGCAAAAATTGGCATAGTGTTGGAATCACCAAAAGGTATAAAAATTGAACATTCCCTTAGATTAGGCTTCCGTGTCTCAAATAATGAAGCTGAATACAAAGCACTAGTTGCAGGACTCTGGGCACCGGTGAAGGTGGAAGCTACATATGTAGAAATTTTCTCAAATTCACGATTGGTGGTTAATTAGGTTTTGGGGAGTTTTGAGGCAAGGGATCTGGGAATGGAGGATTACTTAAAACTAGTCTGTTCATTGTTAGCACATATAGGATCAGTAAGACTAGTCAAAATTCCTAGGGGGGAGAACAGCCGTGCAGACTCTCTAGCCACCTTAGCCTTATCCGTGATGGACTCTATACCACGGATTATCTCGGTGGAGCTATTAGAATCGCCGAGCATAGACCATCGAGAATGCTAACAAATTGCTGCAATAACAATCTCCCCGAGTTGGATGGTGTGGGCACAATGCGAGGTTTTTGGGGAGTACGTCTTGGTCGGTGGACCGGGGCGAAGAAAATGAGTTGCCACCTAGTTTTATGGTCTAGGAACCATAAATATAGCGCCCTTATATGGAAGGACTGATCTTACAACTAGAGTATGGGTTCGGAGTTTAGGGACGATTTTGGAAATGTGTCAGGCACCCAAAACCACCTGACCTGTGGGTCAACTTCCACTCATTTTGTCTTACGTTTTAATCTCATTAAAAGAATGTTCAACATTGTACTCTATACTCACACACACACTAACATGCATCTAACAATCAACATGGTATTAATCATCCCAAAAACCTTAACCATACATCTATCATGGCATCTCATATTATCACAAGCCCTAAAATACTTTAATCATACATATCATATTATCTCATCTAAGGTAGCAAACAAATCATGGCAGCAACATAGGCATGGCAACAAGGTATTAATCATCAAATATATCCAAAATATCTAGACATGAGATCAAGCATCAAACAAACATATTCATCATCAAAATGCATGTTCAAGTGAATGCATGACTTACCTCACTTACCTCACTGCATCACAGCACCCATGGCATCAATGCATAGTCATGTTATATGCATGTTCATGGTAAAACAAAGAAAACATAAGAGAAAAGCCTAATCTAATCATGTTAAGGACAAACAAGCAAATAAACAGAGGAGCAGAGACATAAAAACATAAGAAAGGATCGAAACAGAGGCATCTGATGTAAAATAAAAAATAGAAAAGAAAACAGAAAACTCAGATTAGGGTTTCTGGGCATGAGTATGCGTGTGCATAAATAGGCCTATGTATGCAGGCCATTTGTATGTGTATGCATACTACGAGTTTGTGTGTGCATACAGAATCATGCGTACGTAGACACGTTTGATGAACCCTAACCCAGAAACTCAGAAACACATAAAATAGAGCAGGACTTAAAATGACGAATCTAGCAACCTAGCATGCATGCACACGCAGACACGTCTGATGAACCCTAACCCAGAAACTCAGAAACACATAAAATAGAGCAGGACTTAAAACAACGAATTTAGCAACCTAGCATGCTTTAAAACATAAAAACTACATAAACCTATACTAAACAAACATATTAACACATAAACAGAGTAAGAAAACAGACTAAAACATCATATAAAGAAGAAATGAAAAGGAAAAGTTTAGAACTCAATACCTCAAACAAGAAGCTTTCCAAGCTTGATTTTGAACGTTCCCCTCAAACAATCTATTCACAATCAAATCCAAAAGTGATTAGTAATCTTAAACTTAAAAGATCAAGATCAGAAAAGGTCCCAATTAAAAGAAAATTGACTTGAGGATGTTTTGTGAAAAACTCCTTCTTTGATTCACTATTTTTGGTAAACCTTAGGTTTTCCCTTAAATTTTTCCAGTGTGTCTTGAAAAGGTACTATGTGTGGCTTTTTATATTGAGAAAATGGGGGTTCGGAATGGCTCCCAAACGATATGGGATTCATTCCAAACCTCAGTATTAATGCAGAAAAAATTTCCTTTCATAGTTTCTGGAACCCTAGCTACGTGCACAGGTCCGCGCCTATGTACGCATGCATTAGACCCGCGTACGTAGATCCTTGCTTTCATACGCAGGCCGAGGGTTTCCTTGGAGTTTATTTTCTAAAAATAGATTTATTTGCTCATAAAGAGTTATATTTTTCATTTTAACATTTCTCAAGTCAATTTGTAATTTGATTGGGCCCTAACCAACCTTGGGCTTTAGAATTTCAACATCATTGGGGAATGGGGGCCCGAGTCATAAGGGGTATAAAATGTGGTGTCTACAAATGGACCCCATTATATCGTTCATCTCGGACAGAACCTTTCCCGATGAATAGAAGGAAGCCGAGAAGATAAGAAGAAAGTCTGCTAGGTTTTGGCTATCGACTTAGAGGAAGCTGTATCAAAGGTCTTTCAACGGGCCTTATTTAGCATGTGTACACCTAGAAGCCATGGATGGGATTCCTGCAGAATTACACGAGGGAATATGTGGAAGCCATACGAGAGGTCAATCCTTGGCTCATCGAGTAATGACTCAGGGGTATTGGTGGCCGAACATGCAGAGGAATGTTGTCGAGTACATCAAGAAGTGTAATTAGTGTTAAAGGCATGCCCCTAACATTCATCAACCGGAAGGGACCCTCAATCCAATCTCCAGCCCTTAGCCCTTTGCATAGTGGGGGTTGGATATTGTGGGCCCCTTTCCCAAGGCCACGGGGAATAGGAGGTATGTGTTAATGGCGACCGACTATTTCACTAAGTGGGTGGAGGCAGAGGCTTTGGCGAACATCCGTGATGTCGATGCGAAGAAATTTGTGTGGAAGAATATCGTGACTATGTTCGGGGTACCAAAAGCTTTGATATCGGAAAACGGGCTGCAGTTCGACAACAAAGCCTTCAGAAAATATTATGGCGATCTCAAGATTAAGAACAAATATTTGATGCCTACCTACCCCCAAAATAACGAGTAGGCCGAAGCCACCAACAAAACTATCCTGAATAGGTTGAAGAAAAGACTTGAGAACGCCAAAGGAAAATAGGCTGAAGAACTGCCTAATGTATTGTGCGCCTACTAAACTACTCCAAGAAGGTCGACGGGCGAAATCCCTTTTTTCCATGACTTACGAGACTGAAGCAATGTTGCCAATAGAAATTAAACTTTCGAGCATGAGGACAATGGCTTTTTGTGTGGATGAAAATAACAAACTGTTGACCGAGCATTTGGACTTCTTGGAAAAGGATAGAGAAATAGTGCCCATTCATTTGGCCGACTACCAGCAGAAGCTATCTAGAAGGTATAATAGAACGTACATCCAAGGGAGTTTGTTGTCGAGGACCTCATTTTGAGAAAGGCATTGGGGAGTATGAAGGAGTCGAGTTTGGGGAAGTTAGCTCTGAATTGGAAGGGTCCTTACCATGTGACCGCTGTAACGGGAGTAGAGGCATACTATTTGGAAGATTTGGAGGAAAGGCCACTCCCCCAACCATGGAATTTAAGCAACCTAAAAAGGTATTTCCATTGAAGTGTAATGAGCTTTACCCCGAATGTAAATTTCTAAAAAAACAAATGTTTATGATCGTTTGTGTACAAGTTTGTTCTTAATCATGTTAAAGTGAGACAAATTTGGTTTCAAGAGCAACCAAAAACAAAATAGGGGGATCTAAGGATAGAAGCCTAGCCTTGTCCTGACTCCGATCACTGACTAGGTGGAAACCTATCTAGGGATAGAAGCTTAGCCTCGGCCTGACTCCAGTCACTGACTAGGTGGAAACCATTACAAGGACCGAAGCCTAGCCTTGGCCTGACCCCGATCACCAACTAGGTGTAAACCTATCCAAGGATGGAAGCTTAGCCTCGGCTTGACTCTTGTCATCGACTAAGTGGAAACCTATTTAAGAACGTAAACCTAGTCCCGACCTGACTTTAGTCACCAGCTAGGTGTAAACTTAACTAGAGGGTTGAAACCTCTCCTCGAAAAGGGAAATCTTGTATGCAATTTAAATTCAACCGTGTTCACAATCGGGCCAACCTTTTTTTTTTTTTTTTGGTCAATCATGGAAATTGCATAAAACTAGGAATTAATCAGTTTGTTACATCGCAAGTTAGCTTTATCAGAAGCTATATTGCTTTCCACCACAGGCTGTGGGTTCAAAAATACAACAAAAGAGGATAAACTACTTGCACCTAGTTTGGCCAACGCATTAGTGCATTGATTGGCCTCCCGGAAGACATGAGTTATCTACTTGTTGGGTATCTCTCTCACCAGGTTCCTGCAATCAGTCAACAATGGTTCCATTAACAGATTGGTAGTAGTATTGTTCATGAGTAAGACTAAGCTTAATGCATCCAATTCAATGATGAGGTTATTCAACCCCATTTCCTTGGCCAAGAGCAAACCATCTCTAAGTGCCCACAGCTCTGCCAAGCATCTGTTGGTACATCCAAGAGGCCTAGCATAACCTTTCAACCACTGCCCTTCATGATTCCTAATCACATTGCCCCCCTACTCTTCCAGGATTTCCAAGGGTTGACCCGTCTGAATTAAGCTTTGCCCAACTTACTGGTGGCTTCTCCCAACCCACAGCAACTATTTTTTTGGCTTTAGGCAGCTTAGTATTCATACTAATGGAGTAGAACTCTATACTTTCTTTGATGCTTCTCTTGAAGCTTGACCGATCCACCTTGCTTGTTCTAAAAACAAAATTATATCTGTGTAGCCATAGTTGCCACACTCCCACAGGAAATAAAACCTTCCAGGGAATGCCCATAAATTTGGATTTGATGTCTGCCTTGCAATTGGCTTTGAGCCATTCTCCAAGGGGTAAATTGAAGGTATCCCTCATGCAAATCGAGTATTGAAGTTGCTGCCAAAATTCATGAGCAATCACATAGCCCCTTAAAAGGTGATCAATAGATTCATTGCTTTGGTGACATAAGCTACACATGGGGTCAAGATTTAAACCCCTTGAACCCAAAACTTCCCCGGTAGGCACACTATTATGCAGATAGAGCCATAGAAAAAATTGAATCTTACATTCAGGACAAGTTAACATACACAAAGAAAATAATAATAATAATAATAATAATAATAATAATAATAATAACAATAACAACTAATTAAAGTAAAACGGGTAAAGAAAAGTACGTACTGTACAGTACTTAAAGAAAAATATATTATTGTAAAAGTACAAGTCTCGGAGCAAATACAAGTTTCTCCCTTACAACAGAGGGGGGCAACTAGCTAAATGTAATACTTGTAGAAATATGATAAAAAAAAAAAAAAAAAAATTGTCTAAGGGTGGAGGTCTTGTTCGGTAGCCGAGGGGGTGACGGGAGTTTCATTAGTGACCGGAGCAGCAAGGCCAAGAGTCGCCCCTGCAGCTTCTGCACCCTTAGGGGCAATTGGAATGTTTACGTATTCCAGCTCAATCACTTTAGTGTGTGATTCAATTTGTTCAACCAACTCCCGCATACTCGGGCTATCCTCTTCTTTTGTGACAAGGTGCTCTGCATGTACCTCCATGGGAGGGTCCTCGGGCAAGGGAACCTAATTTGGGTCCTTAAAGGGAGAAGTTAAGGGTAGATTAATGGCCTGGATGGCCGCCATCTACCCGTCCATGAGGCCCTTCCATTGAGCTTCAAAGATCACTACCCGACCAGAGCATTCGCCGTCATTAAATCTGACATCGTAGTATTTTTGCTCAACTTGCTCTAAGTTGACCCTCGCTGCCTTGAGTTCTCTATCCCTGGTAGAGATCACGCTTAAGGCTTAGGCTAGATTCGTGTCTGACTCCTCTACCTTCCCATCCAGGACACCAACCTTATGGTTGGCAGTGTCCTTATCCTTCTCGATAGTGATGGCCCTTCTTTTCATCTCAGCAACCTCCTTGGCCTTCTCCTGGAGGGAAGATTCGGCCACCTGCTTCAAGGGTTTCTCCCTTTCAACTTCTTTTATCACGCCCTTCAACCAACCTTTGAGGACAAATGCCATTTGTACGGCCTGAAACAAAATGCTTGACATTAGTTAAATGCCAAGAGAGAACACTTGGTATAAATTGGCGTGCGAAAGGATCATGAAGAGGGGGAAGTACTTACTATGATGGCATGCCGCTTAAGATTTAGGGCAACATCCTTGTCCTTGCACCCTTCCCAAAAGCACATGTCATCGAGCAAGAGCAAGGCCTGACCGAGACTATCGGTGAGCTGGCCAACCTCTCCCCTCCTACAGGCCCGCCAGTGAGAATCAATTGGAATTGGATGATAGGCTAGCCAAAAGAATAAGGGGTTAGAAAAGGAGGCCCACAAGACCTCCGTTGCAACATGGTGCTCTTTTGTCCTCAGAATGGGGAGGGTTGTGGGTAGAGATGGAGGATTTACCATAGGAGTAACAAGAAGAAACTATTTAGAGGATTGGGGTTCGGTTCAGCTCCCTGATTATCAGCCATCCTCAGCCTCTTGCAGGTGCCAGAAGGTGTAGACATGCGAGCTCAAAGAGGAGGTGCTTGGCCCTCTACAGCAAGTGCATCGGGGAAGTAGTGCCCTATTTCGACGTTGCATCGATGTACCATTTCTTTGGTCGCCTCTTCGTCCTCGAGATCACTCACGGGAATATGTTAGGACCTCCCATGAAAAACTTAATCACTCGGACTGTCATTGATTGGCTCTAAGGAACCTTCCCTTGGTCGGCGAGGTCTGCTCTCCTGAGCTTCATTCACAGAGATGTTCAAAAGGAATCTCAAAAGACGGACATCAATGTAGATCAAGAAAGGGTGCGTGGCGAGGAAGGCAGCCCCCCGGGTCTTAAAAGCTGGGGCACGATGGAACGCAACCCAATATTTGATGGGAGGCTCGGAGCTGTCCGTCGTAGTGCACAAATATCTCCGAGCACAAGATGAAGTTCAGATCCTAAACGTTGACAAGACCTAAGCTCGATCTAATATGTTGGGAGTTTGCATCAGAAATTAGGAATTAGTTCAGAAGAGCTACAAAAAGATAAACAAGGAGTTAATACACGTGTTGGACGTTATGAGTTCTCAAGGTACCGACCTAGTCTTGGTGGGATAGGTATAGACCATACAGCTAATTAAGTCGGCTGACACTACTGACTACCCTATAAAAGTTAGGCAGACACTGGTTGGGACTAAGTTTATAAAAGTTTAAATTTTAAGTAAAAAGGAATCTAAAGGGAACCTAACCCCACCCTCAAGCATAGCCATCAATGGTAGAAAATTAACCCTGATTGCCTGTAATTCTCTATATCACCCTCTAGACAATATTTGAACTGCACATCCTCGGGGATACCAAATCTAACCTTAAAGGCCTTTATAGCGTCAACAGAGTTTACCAAATGAGTAAACCCCATCACCAAACTAAGAAAAGAAGGGGGGCGGGGGATGGGGAGGGAATGTTTAGCCTAGCAGAAAGTGAAATAGGGGGGCAAAGGACTTACTAGGATTGAGATATTCTCTGTAAAGGGTCTATTCTCGGGAGGATGAAAGCTTGGAGCTCGAGAAGGAGAAACAAAAGGGGGCAAAGTAAAGAGATTGTAACGAAGAAAAGCTCTAGAGAGGAGCCAAGTGGTATTTATAGGATGAGGGGTAATTAATGCTACAGTGGGAAACTCGATAATCGCTATTAACTGCCAACTATTCCACACACACCTCAGTAACTGAAAGGTCTTGTAATCTTGACAATTGGCGCTTCTTGTAGCCAGCTGTCAAATCCGAAGCATTTAATGCTTGATGCTTGGTGCCCTCGAAAAACCAATGGTCATTCCAAGCATATTCCTCCACGTATCGAGACAATGGATCCTAATCTCATCTTCAACATTTGAAAATGGGATCGCCAGGGGGGGGGGGGGGGGGGGGCTATTGTATGGTCATGAACAAAAGCCCAACTCAAAACCATGATCTGTCTCCTAAGATTGACCCAACCCACCTCAATACTATACCAAGTATTACCGAGCGTTACCGAGCATGACCCTGAAATAAACATTGGGAATATTGCCGAGCAATTCCACAAACAAGATAGTGCCTTGGGGCAATCTGCCTGCCGAACATGTCCTGACATCTGAAACAAGTTCCAAGGACGTCATCTTAAAAGTATGTTGTGGGTCCCACCTAGTCAGGAATATAGAACGTAAACGGACCCACTTGTTTGGGGCGAGTCGCCTTTCATGATGGCGAACCCACTAAAGAAAGGCTATAAAAAGAGAAGGAGGGATAAGAGAATTGGGGTTGGAAAAATTAAGGGGAGTGAGACATGAGTAGTGAGGAAAGAAATATTAGGAGTTGAGAAATCTAGGCAGGGAGCTCGGCTATTCAGTCACCTTCTCGACTGGACCAGAACTGGTAGATTTTACTGCCCAGATAACTCATTAACTCCATTAGCAGCTTGAAAATTCACTTCTTCGACATCCCACTGTGGGATAAGCCCAACTCAAAACACAAGTGAATTGGGGGTCTCAACTCAAAGTCCTCATACAGACAGGCTGAGCCACCACAGATAGCAAATAATAGGATAGCAAAATCAAGCACAAAGAGTTAAAATGAAAATGCCCAAAACAAAAACAATCCAAACGTTAAGGATTAAACGAAAGTAAAATATTATTTCATTTAGTGTATTTATTATTTTATCCATAAAGTCATATTATATTATATATATTTTTGGAAATATAGTTAATTATTGAAAGTAAAATAAATTTAGTTATTTTTATGTCTCAACTTCTTAGATATTGGTGAAAATACAGTTTTGATAGTTGTTAATTTAGTTCATATTACTTTCAACTTGCAATCAATTTGGTCCTTATTGTTAACTTACCAACAAAAATTGACTTTATATTGAAAATAATAGGAACCGATTTAAATGCTACTAAAATATAGAGACTAAATTAATAATAACCAAAAAAAAAAAAAAAATAGAAGGATCAAATATTTTCTTCTTAAATATTTTGTAAGAATTCATACAAGGTGAGGGATTAAGGGGCATTCGGATGGTTGGTTAGAAGATTTGAATGATGTGAGGTCACAAGTTTTATCAATTGCGCTACAAGATGTTATAGTACAACAAACAAATTCACAACTTTTGTCACAACTGTCTAGCGTAGAAGACTATAATTGATTGTTTATCACTTTCACATGGACTCACTACTCAAAATCAGCCACGTGGAAGAGTACCACAAATAAATTCACAACTTATGTCACAAACAGTCTTGCGTGGTAGACTATGATTAGCTACTTATCACTTTCACATGGACCCACCACTCACAATCAGCCATGTGGAAAAGCTATGACAAAAGCTATGAATTTTTTTGTGCTACTAGATTTTTGGGTATGGGTAGTATTTATTACACACACCTTAATGCAAAAACTTTTATATACAAGAATTGAAATTGTGACTTGAAATAACGATTTCAAAGTTGGAATCATGACTTCACGATTTTTAATTTCCTTTTACGATTGTGTGTAAAAGTGTATGCATTAAGGTGTTTACAGCAACATTTATTCTTTAGGGCACACTTTTTATCCAAAAGTGGTTGCTAAAACTAAAAAAAATATATATGGAAAATTACAAATTTGATCCTTATCCTTTACACCATACCTCAATTTGGTCCCTAACCTTTCAATTGTGTCAATTTAGTCATTGACATTATCCTTTAGACTAAAATTGCTAATGCGGCAAATGACCTGAATATAATTTATTGTTTTGCCACATCAACGTACACCTATACAGCCATGACATATTACCCAAAAAAAAAAAAAAAAAACAACAACAACAACAACTTAATCATGTCTATTTGACAATGAGTGCTAACTCTTCAAATCATCACTTAACACCCTAAACTCCAAACAACAATCCATAACCGCTTCACTCATCAGAGAACCAAATGTTTCAGACGTTGATGATGATGATGAGGTTCGATAGTTCCAGTCAAGTATTCACTCTCTTCCTCTTGCAATCTCTTTCTCAATTGAAATGAGTTTAGATTTCCTTTTACGTTTAGGCGATGAGGTCTGGTAGTTCTAGTCAAGTATTCACTCTCTTCCCCTTGCAATCTCTCTCTTAGTTGAAATGAGTTTAGATTTCCTTTTACGTTTAGGCGATGAGGTCTGGTAGTTCTAGTCAAGTATTCACTCTCTTCCTCTTGCAATCTCTCTCTTAGTTGAAATGAGTTTAGATATCCTTTTACATTTAAGGATATGATGAAGCCAAAATTGGCATATAACACCCATTTTCAAACATATTTGTGAGTTAGCATCGTTTCCAAACTAATTAGCAAACTAACATCTCGAGTTTCTTAGAATCGATTTCACTGCAGCAAATTGAGTCTCAAAAACTTGAGTTTCATGCGAACTCAACTCTTTAAAACTCGAGTTCCCTAAAGAAAACAAAGATCAAAACAGAAACCACAACACCCAGAGAGTTCAAAAACAGAATCACGAAGCAACAAACCCAGTGAGATCAAAACAGTAACATGAAGCAATAAACCCAAGCTTCAAGCAGCGGATCGGACTGAACCCAGGCGGTAATCTGGATCGAGATAAGGTGGTGGTGCGTTTGTTGGGTTTGGTTATGTAGGTTCTAATTAGCACATTTGTTGGGTTTAGGTTTAGTGTTGTTGGTGAAGACTTGTGAAGGATTTGAAGGTGAGACTTAGAAGGATGCTATATAGACCTGTGAGAAGTTGAAGGTGAAAGTGAGACCTGAAGCTGTGAGCATGAGGAGCGAAAGGTGTCTGTGAATTTTGTTTTTTTTTTTTTTTTGGTTTTGTTTTGAGGAACTCGAGTCTTTAATACTCGAGTTCCACTTGGAACTCAAATTTCCAAGACTTGAGTTGCTATAGTGAACTCGAGTCTAACAAACTCGAAATGTTAGTTTGCTAATTAGTTTGGAAACGATACTAACTAACGAATATGTTTGAAAATGGGTGTTATATGCCAATTTTCCCCATATGATGATCTAAAGAGTTGGTGATTTCCCCCGCCCCCCCCCCCCCCATACACTCACTTGAGAAACATACGTGATGAATTTTTTATTTATTTATTTTTTTATCATTTCATTTGACAAGTTAACTTTTTTCATCCTAGAGATAACTACAGTGACTACATTGACATGACATTGAAAATGTTAAAAATCAAATTGACACAATTGAAAGGTTAAAGACTAAATTGAAATATGATGTAAAGGATTTAATATCAATTTTGTAATTTACCCATATAAATATATATATATATATATATATATATATATATATATATATATATATATATATATATATATATATATAAAAGAAAAGAGGTAAAAATCCAAAATTGACCTTCTAAGTTTCACTTTTTATCATTTCAATCCTCTAAGTTTTAGTTTTGTCATTTCAATCCTCTAAATTTCAAAATTTTCAATTTTGTCATTCGTTATCCTTCTGTTAAGTGTTGCCATTTACTAAACCAAAACAACATTTTTTTGAAGGAATTTAAAAAAAAATTAATTTAATTTTACTAAAAAATGTTAATTAAAAAAAAAAAAGGAAACTAAGGATGTGTTAATGGCAATTCAACAGACTACTTAATCTCCTAATTCTGTGCATCCAAACCACCAATATTTGCATACGATTCCAAGGGAGCTTTCTCAACTTTCATCACAGACACCATAGGATCAACCTCATCTTGCAACAACCCCACAACAAAAAGCACCTTGTTATGCTTCAATACCGCACAACCAAGCTTTAGCTGATCCTTATCCACAAAAGACAAAATCCCCACATAGTATTCTGGTCCCACCAATGACGAAACAATTGCGTGACTGTCATCTAGGAGTTCTTCCGAATTTCCAACACTCATGTCATAGGTGAGCCTCTGAGATCATCGGCTTTAGATCTGTCTTCCTCGACATTTTCCTCCTGGGGTTTGAGTCTTTTTTGGTTGTTCACAAACTCTTCCTCCATTAACAGATAGTCTTTGACATGCTCGAGCTTTAAGAGTTGGAGATGGCACTTTGTGTGTGGAGTAATGCCTAGGACTTGAGAAGTGGCATTTGGGCCTTTCTGTTTGCACTGTTTACGGCCCACTCGAGCTAGTGGCGCCATAGGCTCGAATTTCTTCTTCATCTTGTCAGATCCAACTATGGGCACAAGGGAGAGTCGCCACCTAGTTTTTGCAATGATCTAAGAACCATATATATAGTGTTCTCTCGAGGAAGGACCTTTTGATTTTACTACCAGAGATATGGGTTCAGAGTTTAGGTATGCTCTTGGGAAGGTGTTAGGCACCCAAGATTGCCCAACCCTAAGGTTGGCCTCCTATCATTGTGTCTTATGTCTTAACCTCATTAAAAACATGTTCAACACTTATATCTATACTCACATACACACTAGCACACATCTAAGCATACAATTATGGAGTTGTTCATCCCAAAACACATACTTATCTACCCTTAAACAAAAGAGATCCTAACCCCCCCACCCCCCACACACACACATATATATGTGTGTACCCTAGCATATGAAACCCTATCATACCATTCATCTCAAACAAGCAGCAACAAATCATGGCAGCAAAGCATAAGCATTAACATGGCAGCAAACAAATCATATCATGACACCTTACTTACCTTGCAGCACTCAACACCTATGGTATCAATGCATGGACATGTGAATGAATGGCATGGCATTAAAACCAAGAAACAAAAATATAAACCCTAATCTAAACATGTTAAGGACAAACAAGCATGTGAACAAAGCGAATAGGAACTTATAAAGTATAAAACATGTGAAAAGAAACCCGAAACAGAAACATATTATGAAGCAAAGAATGAAGCAGAAGAATTAGGGTTTCTAGGCAATGGCCTACGTACGCAAACAGAGGCCTGCGTACGTAAGCCAAATCCCACGTATGTAGAATTTGATCTGCGTACGCATGCTCATGGCACACGCATGCAGGGTCGTTCAAAACTCTAATCTAGAAACAAACTAAGCAGAAAATAGAGCACGAAATAAAACTCTAATTCTAACAACCAAACATGTTCACAAACATAAAGAGAGCATAAAACTAAACTATGCAAACATATATAAGCACAAACAAAGCAAAGAAACAAGATTAAAATTGTAAAAGAAAGGCTAAAAAGAAAAAGAAAGGTTGAAGCTTGATACCTCAAAAAGGAGTTCCCAAGCTTTGATTTTGACCGTTCTCCTCAGTCAAATCTATCACAAGTCAATAAAAATGTGATTAGCAACTTTAAACTAAAAGGATTGGGGCTAGAAAAGGTCCCAATTAGATAAACATGACTTAACGGTGTTTTGTGAAAAATTCCCTTTTGATTCACTATTTTCTAGTGAATTTTAGGTTTTCCCTTAGGATTTTCTCTGTCTTTTGAAAATGTACAATGTAAGGCTTTTATATAGTGGAAAAAATGGGGTTTAGAAGGGCTCCCAGCTGATGTGGGATTCATTCCAAACCTTAGCCATTATTGCAAAAAACTTGCCTTTTTATGCTTCTAAAACCCTAGCTGCATACGCAGGAGCATGCCTGCATACGCATGCTTTGGCCCATGTACGCAGGCCATTGCCCACGTACGTGGGGCGAGGGCCTCTTTGGTCATTTATTGCAAAAATAGATTTTTGCTCATTTAAAAAGTTATATTTTCCATTGTAACACTCCTCAAGTCAATTTGATATTTGATTGAGCTTTAAACTAGCCTTGAGCCTTAGAGTTCAAGCATCATTGGGGAATAGGGGCCCAAGTCGTAAGGGGTACACAATGCAGTGTCTACACCGGCGGTTTTTCAATCACCCGGTAAGCCTTGCCAATTAAGACCACCTAGAGTTCCTTGACCCATTAGGTTGATTTGATCATCTTAGAGATAGAAAAGCTAGATAGTGTTGTTGTATGTCATTCCTTTAATATATATATATATATATATATATATATATATATATATATATATATATATATATATATATATATATATATATATATATATATATATATTTGTAATTATTGCTTTCCAGTAAAATTAAATTAAGAAATTAAAAGAAATCCAAAACAGTGACGTTTTGTTTGAGCAAAATTGACAAAATTTGATACTTAAAGAATTGAAATGACAAAACTGAAACTTTTGAGCCTATTTAATAACTTTGTTTAAACAACAATTTTTGTTGTTTAAAACTACAACACGTATTTCCACAATACTTTTTCACCTATACGTATTTCCATAACACTTAAACAATGTTACTAAAAATCTCTTACCAAACAGCCCTAGAGGACTGAAATAACAAAAAGTAAAACTTAATGGGAGTTTTGGATTTTAGCGAATAAAAAAGAAAAAGAAAAAGAAAAAGAAATAGCAGCAGCTGACAAGCCACCTATATCTCAATTTATTATCCTCTTTCAGTGTACTGTCTTCTTTTATCTCAAACAATTTTGTTAGTTAGCAACGTTTCCAAACTATTTAGGAAACTAACATCTCAAAGCTGAAAGGCTCGATTTTGCTCTTTGACCTTGAGCCACAAAGCCTCGAGTTTCATGATTTTTTCACATGGAAATCGAGTTCCATAATGAAATTGACAAAGAAGAATAACACAACAAAGAAGGCAGAGATCAAAGAACAAAAAATAAGCAGATGCAGATCAACAAAGAAAAAGAGAAGGCAAATAAAAAACAACAAACCCAAACCCCTAACAGAAACAACGAACCCAGAGAGATCAAAAACAAAGAACCCACACCCTCGGCTCCGCCCACGAACCCAAATTTCCCTAACCACCCTTCGGCTCGGACTGAACTTAGGCAGCGAAAGCTCCAAGTGGCAGTGGCAAGGGCTTCAGGCGAAGGATTTGTTGCAAAGCTTTTCCTTTTCCTCTAGCGTTTGGGGTTTAAATGTGCAGAGCAGGAACTCAAGTGTTTCATATTCGAGTTCCACGGATAGAAATCGTGCTTGTAGGACTCAAGTTTAAAGAGCAAAATCAAGTCTCTTAGAGGGTGTTTGGTACACCCACTAAAACACACATTTTCAGTTTTTAAACACACATTACATACATTTCTATACACTTTTTCACCTATACATATTTTCACACATGTTTTTAAATACAAGTACCAAACACCTCCTTAGACTCGGAATATTAGACGCTATTTGGATGCAAAAATTTCATCACTCAATTTCCGTCACTCAATTTCCATTACTCATAACTCATCACTCATAACTCATAACTCATCACTCATCACTCATCACTCATCACTTAATTTTTCACACCCATTTGGCACCATCACTCACTTTCCATCACTCAATATTTTTCACACTATTTGTGGGCCCCATTCCTATCATTCGGTGCAGCTTTTTTTTTTTTTTTTTGGTACCCAAACTCATCGAACCCAGTAGAAGAAGAAAGAACTGAACCTAGAAAAACCCAACCAAAAAAAGAACCCAGTGAAAGAACAAAAAAAGAGAGAAAGAACTGAACCCAAAAACCCGATGAAGAACAAAAAAACCTAGCCAAAAAAAGAACCTAGCGAAAGAACAAAAAAAAAAAAAAAAAAAAAAAAAAAAAACCCAGAAACTAAACCCAGTGAAAGAAGAAGAAAAAAAAAAAAAACCCAAAAACCGCATGCAATGAAGGAAGAAGAAGAAGCCACCTAGTGTGAAAGGAAAAAGAAAAAAAGAAAATGAAGAACTGAACCCAAAAACCCGATGAAGAACAAAAAAACCTAGCCAAAAAAAGAACCTAGCGAAAGAACAAAAAAAAAAAAAAAAAAAAAAAAACCCCAGAAATTAAACCTAGTGAAAGGAGAAGAAAAAAAAAAAAAACCCAAAAACCGCATGCAATGAAGGAAGAAGAAGAAGCCACCTAGTGTGAAAGGAAAAAGAAAAAAAGAACATGAAGAAATGCACGCATCGAACCCAGTGAAGGAAAAAAAAAAAGGTCAAAAGTTGCGGCTGTGACTGACAGTGGGTCCCTCCATATAGTGTTATTTACGGAAATGCCATTGAGTTATGAGTTATGAGTTATGGAAACTGAAAATAACTAAAATGTGTTTTCAGTTTCCATAACTCATAACTCAAAAATCAGAGAATTGAGTGATGGAAACATAGTTATCGTGCAGCTAATCGGATATTAAGCTATGAGTCTCACTATTTTTGAGTTATGAGTTATAGAAACAGATAATTGAGTTATGGAAACAAGCTATCCAAACAATCCCTTAGTTTTCTAAATAGTTTAGAAACATTGTTTACATTGTATTGTTTGAAACTTCGTGTTATTTTCCAAACTTAGTGGGAGTTTTGAATTTTAGCCAAAAAAAAAAAAAAAAAAAAAAAAAACAAAAAGAAAAAACAAAAGAAATGAATGAAATAGCAGCAGCCGAGAAGCCGCCTAATATCTCAATTTATTATCCTCTTTCAGTGTACTGTCTTCTTTTGTCTCAAATTTCAGTATCTAAAAGTTTCATCTGGAAAAATGGCTGAGGCTTTAGTTTCCGATCTCTTGAAGCAGTTGGCTTCAATAGACCAAGGGATAAGGCTGGTGGTCGGTGTTGAGGAAGAAGTCGGAAGGCTTGAACGCTATCTCCAAACCATCCAGCCGATGCTAAATGCTGCCGAGAAACAACAAGTGAATTGGTTAGATGATCTCAAAGACGCATGCTACCAGATCGACGACGTTTTGGACGAGTGGAACACTGCAATGATCAAATCAGAAATTGAGAAAGAAGAAGAAAAAGCTGCATCAGAAATTGAATCAGAGATTGAGAATGAAGAACAAAAAGCTGCATCAGAAATTGAGAAAGAAGAACAAAAAGCTGCATCAGAAATTGAGAAAGAAGAACAAACATCTGCATCAGAAACTGAGAATGAAGAACAAAATGCTGCATCAGACATTGAGAATGGAGAACAAAAAGCTGCACCAGAAATTGAGAAAGAAGAACAAAAATCTGCATCAGAAATTGAGAATGAAGAACAAAATGCTGCATCAGAAATTGAGAAAGAAGAACAAAAATCTGCACCAGAAATTGAGAATGAAGAACAAAAAGCTGCATCAGAAATCGAGAAAGAAGAACAAAAAGCTGCCAATAGGCCTGTAGCTCAACTGGTTGTATGCCCCTATGATTATTTTTTTGGGCACATCGAGAGTTTAGATCCTGATTTCTCGAAAGAAGAACAAAAAGCTGCCAATAGGCCTGTAGCTCAACGGGTTGAAAGCTTCCGGGATTATTTTCCCCCAAGCATCGAGAGTTTAGATCCTGAACTATCGAAAGAAGAAAAAAAGGCTGAAAAAACTCCTGTTCTGAAGGATAAGGTTCGCTCCTTCATCCCCTCCCCTTCATGCCATTACTTTTTTGATTGATAATTGTGAATGTATCCGATGAATAAAATTGTGCAGGAACTGCCTTTATATAGGCAAGCATATGAATGTGTACAATAAGTAAAGTACAAGTTTGGGTTTTAGGCTTACAGATACCATGGAATTTGAAACCTGTGTACACTCCCCTGTTTAGCATCACACTATAGTTTTCTCTTATCTTTAAAATATCAGTAAATCAACTATGCCCAAGTAAATAAATCATTCTTATGCAACTAATCATAATTTTTTTTTTTTTTTTTTTTTTTGGGTCTAGATATGATTTTATACCGGTAAATCATTGTAAAAATCCATCCTCCTTTGCATGATATGATGTTGTATTATAAGCTCATCATAAGTCCATCATATCACCAATAGTTCTTTACATGTGATGTATATTTTTATTTCTCATCTTGATCTATCAATAAGACTGTAAAAATGAGCAAAGAAGAAAGAGATTGCACGGCCCAGTGCTTATAATTTTTCATCATGTAATGTGTATTGTATATTTTTCTTTTTAAATATTCTAGTATTTTGAGCTTTGGATTCGGACCTTGCCAATTTGTATTTATTGAAACTTCTCATCTCCTTTTTGATGTTTTTATAGGTTCATGAAATTTCACTATGCCTTGACATTGCTCACAAGATAAAAGAACTGACTCAAAAAATACATAGCATTTTCATGATGCTTAACCTTGAACATGAACCAAGTTCAAGTTATGGAGGTGATGAAGAAGTTGAGCTACCACAAACTACCTCCTTTTTTGATATGTCTGATATATGTGGTCGTGATAAGGATATGGATAATCTAGTGAGCAACCTATTGGACGAGGGTAGTCAAGAACAAGAAAAAAGACACCCCCATGTTATCTCCTTGGTAGGCATGGGGGGTATTGGAAAAACAACTCTTGCCCAACGAGCCTTCAATGATGATAAGGTGATGGTCCATTTTGAAAGAAGATCATGGGTTTGTGTTTCTGAACCTTTTGATGAGATTAGAGTTGCGAAGGCAATTATTAGAGATGTTGAAGGTGATTCCCCCAATATTTCTGATTTTTCTAGACTAATTAAAATAATTGGTAATTCGATACGGGGAGAGAAGTTTTTTCTTGTCTTAGATGATGTGTGGGTTGAAGACTACACACAGTGGGAGCCATTTAGAAATGCACTTAAAAATTGTGCCCAAGGTAGTAGAATTTTGGTCACCACACGTAAACTGGAAGTTGCGAAGATGATGGAGAGTGCTTGCACAATCACTCTGAATGAATTGTCCAATGAAGATTGCTGGCTGGTGTTTAGTAAAGTAGCCTTTTCTGAGAATGATTCACAATGTCAACCACTAGAAGACATTGGCCAAGAATTAGCAAAGAAGTGCAAAGGCTTGCCACTTATTGCCAAAGTTCTAGGGAGTCTCATGCGCTTCAAGAAAAGTAGGGAACAATGGAAGAATGTTGTGGATAGTAATTTATGGGAATTTGAAGACGTTGGAGGTTGTCAGTTTGTTCCATTGTTATTGAGTTATAATGATTTGCCCTCAGCAATGAAACGATGTTTCTCATATTGTTCTATATTTCCAAAAGATAAGGTAATACTTGTAAAAGAATTGATCCAAATGTGGATGGCACACAATTTTCTTAGTGCTAAGGGATCCATGGACATGGAAATATTAGGACAACAATACTTTGAAAACTTAGCCATGCGCTCTCTTTTCCAAGATTTTGAGAGAGATACGGATGACAATAGGATTATATGTTGCAAAATGCATGATATAGTGCATGACTTTGTGCAATGGCTAATGAAAAATGAATGCTCTGCAATTTTAGTGGATGTTAAAGAGTCCGGGACAGCCTCTTTCTTTGAAAGTGTTCGTCATTTGTCATTAAAGTTTGTTTGTAAAAAAGAATTTCCTGCTTTTGTCTACAATGTAAAAGGTCTACGTACTCTCTTAACTTCGAACATCAGGCTTGTTAACATTAGTACTGTCCTAACTGATTTATTCCAACATTTGACATGTCTACGGGCATTAAATTTGAGGTCTAGTTCCATTGAGAAACTTCCAGATGAGATTGAAAAATTAATACATTTAAGGTTCCTTGACTTATCTTCTAATTATAGAATTGAAGAATTGCCTGAAACAATGTGTAATCTATGTAATTTACAAAGTTTGGATGTTAGTGAGTGTTATGTACTAGAGAAACTACCTCAAGGGATGGCTAAACTTATTAATTTAAGACATCTTATTCTCAATGGAACTAGTTTTCTGAAATTGTTTCCAGAAGGGATTGGGAGGTTGAAATCTCTTAGAACATTAACTAAGTTCATTGTAGGTGGTAATGATGGAAGTGAAGGATGTAAACTTCGAGAATTGAAAGATATGAACCACCTTGAAGGGGCTCTTGAGATAAAAGCTTTGGGAAATGTGGTAGATGTTCATGAGGCTAAGAATGCGCAGCTCGAGAAGAAGATACACCTTCAATGTTTATGTCTAGATTTTGACGGGGGAGGCAAAAATAATAGAAACATAGAGAATGGTGTACTAGTTATTGATGCCTTAAAGCCACATCCGGCCTTGCAACATTTAGAAATTGTTGGCACCATAGTGTTTCCCAAATGGTTGATGTCCTTGACCATATTGAAAAAGCTTAAGCTCTCAAGTTTTGGAAAGTCAGAGCCTTTGCCACCTTTGGGGAAGCTGCCGTTCCTTGAATCATTAGAGATGTTGGATGCAGATAGTGTAAAAAAGGTGGGTGTTGAATTTTTAGGAATAGAACCCAATATCAAGAAAATAAGATCATCACTTATCTTATTTCCAAAATTGAATTCTCTCACATTTTGTGGTTTGAAAGAGTTGGAAAATTGGGTTGGGTATGAAGGGAAAATAATAAAAAAAGTTAGTGTTTCAATAATGCCATGTCTTCAGGTTTTGACAATTCTTGATTGCCCAAAGCTCAAGGCATTGCTGTATGAACAGAAAATAGAAGACTGGAAACTAGGAAAAGGAGCTCATGTTTCAATAATGCCATGTCTTCAGATTTTGACAATTCTTGATTGCCCAAAGCTCGAGGCATTGCCATATTTCATTGAGAGTATTTCATTACACAAACTGAGATTCGATTCCTCTGAAATTTCATATTGGATGACATTCTCAAACTCAAACTGGACCAAATTGAAAGTGCTTGAGCTCAAACTAGGCAAATACTTGAGACATTTGCCATCTTTTGGCAAGTTGCCGGTCCTGGAATCGCTCTCTCTGTGGAATGCAGATGGAGTGGAAAATGTGGGAATTGAATTTTTGGGAGTAGAATCTGCCGACAATAAAGAACTGGAAAAAACGCTTGTTTTATTTTCTAATTTGAGAATTCTCGAGTTTTGGTCTTTTGGAAATTGGGAAGAATGGGATGAGAATATAGAAATAGAAGACTGGAGAAAATGTGTTTCCATAATGCCACGTCTTCATTCCTTGATATTTTACAATTGCCCCAAACTAAAGTCATTGCCGCACTTCCTTCGTGGCACTCCGTTGAAGAATTTGAGGATAAGTGGGTGTCCAATTCTCAGGAAAAGTTGCCAAAGCAGGATAGGAGACAACTGGAACAAGATTTCTCATGTCCCAAAAATCAAGATTAATGATTGAGCATGTGAAAGAAGTTAGTTGATGAAGAAAAAGTTAACTTTTGGTTCCACTGGGTATTGCAAGTCTCATTCACTTATAGGTAATTTCTTCTTTGATGTGGCCTAAACATTTGTTATATATCTTATTGTTTAGCAAATCTTCCTGCAAAAATCAATAATAATGTTAGTTGATAAGTTTATCAGATATAGCCCAAATTGCAAAGATTTTGGCACTGACCATTCAATCTGGTATGCCCACAATTTGCAATTTATTTTGTATGGGGAATTATATAGAGGGGTAAAAGCACCGTATAAAATGTTGACAAAACATTACATAGAGAATTCTCATTATGTATAAATCCTTGTTCTTTTATGCCTTTTTCTCTGTCTAAACTTACAGTTTCCTACATCTCTTATTATTTTACACTTTAAAATAATGCAAAATGCTGCACAATTTGCAGAATATTGTGCCAAATTCCACTAATATGACATGGATATAAATTTCTCCAACAACCAATGTCCAGTTGTATTTTAAGTTATATCATACTGTTTTTATTTATCAACAAGTGTGTGTATATATTCTGTAATAAGATGGTTTCCTTTATTGATTTCTCCTTCCATACTTTATATGATGCTAACTATTTAGTTCTTTGTTGGCCTCATTTAAACTTGACTTCAAGTTCTAGCATCTAAGGAAGCATGATGCAGGAGGCAATGTGAAGACTGATTTATTATATTTTATTTGATTTTATGTATCAAGGGCAGTTTTGTAATTTTATAATATTCTGGAATGGGCTGTGCTATTAGTCCATTAGATCTTCTTTTGGGTTGTATTTAAGTTTGGTGATTTAGTTGGGCTTAGTAGTAAAAGCCCTTAGAGTCCAAGTCCAAGTCTTATTAGGGTTTTAAGAAATCCTAGTTCAACTAGGATTAGGTATTAGTCTTCTATTTAAAGAGTAGTAGTACTTTCTATTGAGTTGATTAATAATGAATGTTTTCAGAATTTAAGAGCTAT
The DNA here is from genome assembly GCA_028535165.1 of Quercus tomentella. Taxonomy (NCBI): domain Eukaryota; kingdom Viridiplantae; phylum Streptophyta; class Magnoliopsida; order Fagales; family Fagaceae; genus Quercus; species Quercus tomentella. Next base: position 81,881,975 of record JAPQVY010000068.1, read on the forward strand.
GAAGCTTTCTTTTATGGTTTGTGTGATGCAACCTTCTCCACCCTAGGTGTGATGCTTAGGAAGTCTAGGTGTGATTCCTAGAATTTATTTATTTTCTCTCTTTAATTTTACTGTTCACAACACAGGAACAGCCACCCAAACCTTGGTTGTTTTTCCTTTGTTTCATCCCAAACCCTACTAATCCTTGTCCCTTCGGAAACCCTATTATCCCTCTTATTTTCTAGCCTATTCCCCACCAAACCCTCAAAACAGAGGTAATACCAGATCTGCCCCAACAGTTCTAAATCAGATTTTTGTTGTTCACCCTTGTCCTACCTCAAAGCATCTTTTGGGTTGGAGCATTATCATACAGATGTAGATTTGAGAAAGGCCCACAGAAAAACTCCATTGTTTTATAGTAGCTGCAATGCAGGCATATTGTATCAGGGTGTGTTTCTTGACTGATCCATATCATGTTGTGAAAGATGAAAGTTGAGCTGGGTGCTTGTCAAATTTTCAAGTTATGTAATCTTCCATCTTATGTTTTAGGGTTTGAATAGTACTTGTTAACTATCAAGTTTTCATGTTATAGGTTTTAGAGCTCAAATACAGAGGCTTGAAGATTTCTGAGCCATAGAAGTGTGGCAAGAGTGGCATATTACCAGCAGGAGTAAAGCGGATGAGATGTTAAATGCCTACTCTTGTTACCATTGGTTGTTTCCCAAATTTTGGATCAACATTTTATAGGAGGAAGATACGAGTTCATCATCACTACATGAGGGAAAGAAGAAATCCAATAACTTGTCTGTTTGATTCCTAAATTGAGATCTGTTTGAACCGGTATTTAAAGGACGTTATAAGCCATCTATTAGAAGGATCTTTAGAGAGAGAAATTGTAATACCCCGCATACCTTTATTTGAGGTTATTACATTTTTCTTTTATATATAATTTATGGGCCATAAGTACTTTTTGTTAGTAACTGCAGCCCACTACCCCACTAAGCTCACATCTCTGATGCATTAATTACAGGGTAGAGCAAGAATCAGGGTTTTCATAGGAAGAGTTTTATCACTAAGGAGGTTAGGAGGTGTATTTTTCCCTTGGAGATTAGAACAAATACAATTGAAGAGGCAAACAATTGTTCTTGGTATGATTTTCCATTTGTTATAAACAAAGAATTAAAGGGTTAGAATCTTATCTTGGGAACGTTAGTGATATTTAGATTTTTCAAAAGGGATATTTTCCTAGAATTGTTGTTTACACTATTACGTTAGTGCCTACAGATTGCATTCAAGAACAAATCATGGAATTACAAATCTTAATTCATGAATATGGCTTTAACGTTTTTCATTGTAGAACAAATCATGGATTCAAGTGCTGTAAGTAATTATGCATAATATGCACAAGTTTTGTCCATTAGGTTCTTAGAAGTCACAGATTTTTAAAAGTTATGTTTTTAAAGCTTACGTTTTCTAAAGTTTATCAAAAGCATTTTTACATCATAGAAAGAGAAACTTTGACTTTTAATTAATCTTTTAAAGAAAAACTTCGAATTTCAAATAACGTTTGAACGTTTGCATGTTATTTAAAAGATGATTTCAAAACTAAATTCTTTTTAGAAAAGAAATGAGTTTCAACATAAGTTTTCTAAAAAGATTCTTGTTTTTAAATTGTTTAAAACCAAGTGATTTTAAAGTCATATTCCTATCGTTCCAAATGGTATTTAAAACATTTCTTTTAGCAAATTGATTTTTCACACTTACTCAAGAATTGTAAAAGTATTTATATAAACTCTTTAGTTCCTATTTGTTCCCTAAGAGAGTCAAGCATCCTTTGATTTATGTTTTAATTCGATATTGTGATCTTCAATATGCCTCTATATTTGGAATAATTGTTAATATTAAGTAAATTATTCTATTTGGTATAAACTTTGCTTTTGTGACATGTGACTCAAAATAAGTGTTTTTAAAATTGATCATATTCTCATAGGGTTGTATGTAAGAATATGTGTTGATCCCTCACCAGTAGGGGTTAAATGTTGGTATCTGCTCACAAGATTGTATGTGAGAATATGTGATATGTGTATATGTGACACTGTGCTCTGATCAATTATTTATATGTGTTTTCAAATGATTTTAAGATTTGATTACATATGTATTAAGCGGCTCATTATAAGTTTTGGAAAACTATATTTGATATCATTGAGTGATTTGTGAAATCAAAATACTTGTGCTTTGCTTGACTCTATTCTGTTGTGAATTGTGTATAATTGCTTGCTAGATGTGTGGCTCACCCCATCAATTACAATTTTTAGATTAAAGTTTAGTTGAAAAACAAAACTTTTGGATCACTTCGTAAGGTGCAAGGTAGGGCGTGAGAGTTTTTTTTAGGCTACTTCAATAATGCTTGAAGCCTTATAGAATTTTTAGTTATTTTTATTTCGCTTAAGATTTTACATTATTTGGAGATTATTTATAAATTGTGGATTTTAAATATTGTAAGAGGTTTATTAAGAGCATTGTTAATTTGGAGTTTTATTTAATTTTGGAATTAATTATATTTATTGAGTTATGTAAGATTAGCAAGTTAGTCATACATCTAAATTCATGTTCTATGGATTTGGGTAGTGACAGAAACACTCCGTTTGTGTGGCTATGGTTTTTGTAACCAAGTTCTCTCAAATTCACCATACCAAAGAGTTTCAAAGTAAATCTGAAGTTCATTTTGGTGAAGAAGCTGAATTCATAGCAATCACCACAGACTTGTTGCTGTGAAGAAAACCTTCAAGAATTTCTTGGAGTCAATCGAAGGTTCTTGTTGTGATTACAGGTGCGTCATCTGTCAAAGCATTCATATATTGAAGTGTTTAGAGGTTCTGATGCAGTAGAAAGTTTCTACTATAAGTTAATCTATTGGGATTGTAGAGTCTAGGAAAAAAGTTTTTGTACTAGATATTAAACTTCTCTTTACTATAATGGATTATCTTTTGGGAAGGTTTCCCCCTAAGTTTTTATACTGTGAAACTAGTTTGTTTCATTGATTTTCCTGGATCATCATATTTTGTATTATTTACTATTCCAATGTATATGATATTGATGTTTGAGTATTTAACCAAGGAATTTTCATAATAGATCTAATTAACAACTTGGTTTTAGAACTTATTAATTCTATCAACTAGGGTCTAAATTTCCCAACACATTAGAACCTTATTACCCTCAATTCTGATTTGCCTACAAGTAACTTTGTATTCTTCTTTTCTTTTAGTGGTATTGTTGCATTTTCTTTGTAGTCTATGTTTGATAACTGTTATTTCCATCCTTTTAAACAAGGCTGTTTTGATCTTATTCAATTAAGATATCATCATGCATTGGGCCTAATTCAATCTGAACATCATGCCAAAGACTTTACGTGCAAAGCTTCATTATCACTTTGAAGATGCATCAAAACAAGCTTAACATCACATGGTCCTCCGTTTTGGAATCTTGCTCATTTATGCTATTGATTCTTTTTCTTTTCGATGTAATTCTCATTTCTTGTAATTCTTTATGGCTATTTCATGTTTTCTCTACAAAATTTGCAAAAGAAATCAAGAAATGACAAAAGATGTGACCAAAATATTTGCTTGCTAGACACCAAAATGACAATCATTACCCTAGAACCTGCACTACAGTGCACATTTAGTACAACAAAATAATCTTACCTGCAGATCTTGACAAATGCTCTTGTGCTAATAGTTTAATCCTATCATTCCTTCATCTTGTTTATTATGCAGTGTAAAAATAAAACGATGTTCTGGATGGGAAAGCAAATCTTGTTCAAGATGGAACGGTCATGCAAGAGTTTGACATTTTATTTTGTGGAACCATAATCATTGGGGCTTAGTGGCACCCCCACAGTTGTAAAAGCATTCAAGACCATGGTACATACTAAATATATCTTGTTTGTTATTAAAACTTAATGATTTAATTTTACATTGTATCTACCTTGGCAAACTGCCCCAATGTAATTATATGTTCAATAATTATTTATTACTTCTAAAAAGTTGTTCAATAATTATTTATTTGTGCATCTCAATCTGTTACTTGCTTAAAGTGGATGGAACTTGGAGGGGGACTTCTGTGATTTATGAGGAATGAAATTTGATTTGGCACTAACATCGATTTGCTATTTTGCAGGGATAAAATTAATTTCTTGTGAGATCCCTTATAGTGTGGTTTGAGCTATGCAATAGAGTGTAAATAAGTTGCCACAAAGGTGATATTTTATACATTTGAAACTCGTGTAGAAGAGTACTCTCCTCTGCAAGAAAGTAGGTGGTGTGCGCTCAAAGTTTCTGTGACTGGACTCCCTCAAAATGCTGATTATGGAAGTCTTTTCCTCCCTATGCTTTGCATTACTTGTGGGCTGTGAGTCACTGCTACCCCATTGCCTGATACTAATTTAATTTGAATATAATCTCAAGTTGGTTTTCACTCCTGATATGAAGTTACAGAAAATGTCCTTTAGTTTTTACACTAACATAGATGAGGCCTATAAGCTATGAGTTTTTACTTGAGTTCAGCATATATTGGGAAAAGGATTGTATAGGTTCTTTTGTGAGACTAAAATTTGCAAGCTGTTGTAACATCCATCTTCATGGCTAGATAATTGAAGGTAATAAAGAATATATGGGAAAGTTTAAGACATTTATCACTGTCTTCTTGTAATCTATTTTAAACCATACTTCATACTATAATAGCACTTTTGGTTTTCTTTTGTGGTCCAAATGCTCATACCTCTTGCAGGGTTCCTGCATAGTTCACTTTTGTATTTACACTAGTCGCAGACCCATGCGATGCGTGGAAATATATAATTATTTTGAATTGTGGAATAATGTCTAATTTATTCTCCAAATTTTATTGCAGATAATTTGTTCTTCTTAAAAATTAAATAGTTTCTCAAAGTAATTTCTATGTCTATTTTTACAAATATATAATTTTATCATTTTTGGCTTTTGGTTTTTGGTTTTTTATTGATATAATTATTTTTTGAAGTGATCCATATTGTTCTAACTATTGTTATTATGCATTATATTTTCCTAATTTCTTTTGGTACAACAAAAATTTTTAAGTTTTAAATTTATGATTCAAATTTCTCATTTTTTTAAGAAGATTATTATAATAATAATCAAAACTTAGCATATAATTACAATTGATATTACTCAAATAATTGACATTACTCTCAACTTTGGACAGAAATGGTCCAAACTTGACCAAAATGGACCGAACAGGAGTGAATGGACTGAATTGGACCAAAGTGGACCGATTTAGACCGAAATAGACCAAAGTGGACTGAATGCTGAACCGTAATTAGTAAACATAACTCAAAAAATTAATAATAAAATGATATAAAACCATATTATTGCATACATTAATATTTATATACATTTTTTTGAAAAATGATGGAAAGAAATTATGACACGGCCGTTGTTAATGTGGCTCAACAAAAGCGTAGTAACAATAAATGTTATGCTTTTGTTTTTAGATATTATATAGATGGACATCATATCTCATTTCTATAGGTAACTATTTATTCTCATTCTTCTTTTCTCAGGAGTTGCTGGTCTCTTTAGCTTTTTCATATTATCATTGATAAGAGTTTTTCCGTTTTATCTAATCAGTAAACAATCATATAACCATAGTTTTCCAATAAAGAACCATAGGTTTCTGTTCTTAATTCAAGTTGGTTAAATTGCAGAAACTAGTAGTGTCAATCCACAATCGCCTACATTTAGATCGGGAGAGTGAAAATGACCAGTACAACCAACGAAAGCAACTTAAAACTCTGCAGTAACGTTCTTTTACTACCCCGTGTTATTTCACGACTAGCTTGGCTCTTGCATGACCCTGTGATATTTGGAATTGCTCAGTTATACCAAAATGTGCCATAAGAAGCCACACGTGTGAAAAGTTCTCCACCTTGGCTTAGCTGCTTAGCATGATAATTCCCTCTGCAATGGCAGGCTGCATAGGCAAGCATCTCCGGCCAATTCCTGGTAATTATCTCCCATTTCCGATCTTTATGTTCTATAGATTGCAACTCAGATGCAAGCCTACATGCATCAAATAACACAGATTTGCTTCTGTCCCCTTTCACTTTAGCCGGCAAAACTTGAGTGTTCACTTTAGGAAATATTTCACATGCTTGGTATTTATCAAATGCAGGTTCTCCTGATAGGAAGCAATTCACACCCAATAAGCATGTGTTCCTAAATCTATGACTGTAATCTACACCATCTGCCATGGACTCGTGATCTTCAAAAAATCGTGTGACCTCAGCACAAGTATCTTGAAACCTTGTCATCCCATTCCCCATTGGCAACATGGAACAAATGACTAGGAGATAAAGCATATATTGCGATGGCCACTTGCTGAACTTACCATTTGATGTAACCGTTTCTTGGTCTTTCCAATCTGAGTAGTGGCAGAGATCTGTAGCAATGTGCTAGATAAGAATGCTTTTGTCAAACTCTACCTTAACACTCCAATCCAGTCCACAAATACCATACTCTTCAAGTATTGCACCTCTGCACTAACACAAGGATCTGATAACATTTTCATCATTTGAATTTTTTTTGAGACAATCAAATTTCTCTTTGAGATGGTTGAATATCAATTTTTTAAAATCCACAGTGACTATCTCACAGGGTTGTGTACCAATTCTTTTCTAGCATATTATCAATGTGAAGAAGCTTCTGGATTCCATAACAGAACGTCTGCTTATCTTTGAGGGAAAAGCTCAATAGATTGAATTGTGACATGGAATTTGACCACCTAGGTTGTTTAGCTCGTTGTATAAAAGTAATGGCTTGGCCAATGCAAGTGGTTGCATGTTTAGTCAACCAAAGACCAGTCTAGATGGAGGAAAGCAGTAAGAGAAGTGAGTATACCTCTAACAGTATAGCAACAGTCAACAATAGGAAAGTTAAGACCAGATCAATAGTTGAGTATTTATGGTTATCAATGACTAGGACTGAAAAGACTAACAACATAATACTAGTGAAAGGCAAACTGAATATGCGAAGAATGCAGCCATGGGATGAATGTATTACAGTCGCTTTGGTCTAGAGTACATCATACATAAAGCCAAGTTCCATCTCTGTCACCTTATATCTGAAAAAACTTCTTTGAGAAAAAAAATTGGCTGTGTTCTCTATCATCAAAGCCAAGGATAAGGTTAATAAAAAGGCACTTGAAAAGTTGGAATAAGTCATAGATAGTAACCAATTCAGTTGCATCTGGAATGGACTCATTGATTCATCTCCTGAGCCTCAATAACCTCATCTACAGTCACTTGGTATCCCTCAGACTGCTTTAAAGTAGATTCCAGCGATTTGTAATAATTGGGACCAGGTTCAGGAGGTGGGAGCAAGAATTCTCTAAGGTGCTCATTGCTTGCCGACCTGAGGACCCATGTCCTCTTCCTGTACTTGATAATTCTGGGAAAAACATCAGAATCGATAGAATGAAGAGTTGAGAACCTGTCCGAGCTATAATCCAAATGTAAATTACCGCCCCTGTTTGAACACCTAATGCAAGCATCTTTACCAAGGCTCATTCCAAGGAATAAGCTGTAATGGTGCCCAAAATGTAGTTATCTCAAGCAGAGATTTATCTTTGCCATCATTTACATCTCAAGGTTTTTTGAAATGTCACCTAAGGCAACCTAGAGCAGTATTTTTTTTAAAAAAAAAAAAGTAATTTAACTCAATTTTGGGTTAACTTTTTTTCTAAACAGCTTCCTTTTGTTGAGAAATTTGAAATTGACATGGAACTAAATTTAAAGTACATGTAGCACCTACTGTTATCATTTCAGGAGTATTTGATTGCCTTTATAAGTAGTGCCTTAAATGGCTTCTGTTTATCTGTTATATTGCATTTTTCTTAGGTATTGTATAGTGGTAAAACCTTGGTGTTGGACCTTTCGAGTATATTTCTTGTGTGTGTTTTTCTTTAAGTAGAAATCAAAATATCATAACTTTGGAATAATTATTATTTGACAAAATATGAGCTATTTATTGTTGTGTAAATTTAGCTGTGCTTTCTGTCATGCGCATACCAGTATTTAAAGATGTAACATGTGCAGGAAAAGGCACTCATCTACAGGCATATCACCCCTTTGAGAAGGTTCAGCCTCAAAGTTCAGTGAATTTAGGCTACTGTACGATGGACAGAGTATCCATAGCCCAACTAATGCTGCCCTTCTTCTTGAAAATATTAAACAAGAGGCTGAGAGCATTGTTGCTGATCACTCGGAACACCTGCAAGGACACAATCTGCCTCTAAATGGAGATCGTCCATTGATGGTCATGGAATGACAGATATGGATATTGGTACTGATTCAGTTCGCTATTTGCTAAAAGCTTGTAAGCTTGAGGATGACTCATTCGCTGATGTTGGAGATACAACTTTTGCTCTATTTGCATCTCTTCTTGATTCTGCAATTCAAGGTGCTTGAAGTAACCTTTTAGCGTGATTGTGCATTACTCAAAATTATTCCAACATCACCTTTCTTTTAAATGATGCCTTCATAGTTCATGGCAATAATTTGTTTTCGAATTTGTCTATTTTATTTCGCTGGTGGCCTGGTTGGGGCAGGGATGAAGTGGTTTTCCATTCAGAAAAGTGTTCTCAACTTGAAATTCTGTTACTTGGGGGGTGGGGTTATATATATATATATATATATATATATATTGCCACTGATCTCGAACTTCATCTCATTGTTATTGATTTTGTTGATTTCTTACAATAATGCTAGATGCAGCATATTAACCTTTCACGTCCATACTTCTATAGTGAATTTTCTTTGCAGGTTTGATGCCTATTAGGTTTGTCCTCTACTATTGATTATATTTATAAATAGATAGATATGTTTTCAGTATGCAAATGCACATAGATTCATGCATAGTGTTAATTTCATCAACCTGTTTTCCATTATTTAATAGATTGATAGATGCAATGACCCCATAGTGGGTCTAAATTTTTACTTTGCACCATGCTTAACTTCATTTTTAATATTATCGCTTCAATTCATTGTTTCTTCATCTGTACAAGGATATAGTATAGAAGCAAATTTTATTAGTGAGAGATATTGATCCAATACAACAATAGACGATTTTACATATAAAATGTAGCATCACAGTTGTCAAGGGGGGAAATGAAAAAGAAGAAGATTCCATTTTCATCCAATACAACAAGAAATATACACAAAATGTAAAAGAAAAGGAAGAAGATTCCAGTTTCAGTGAAATCTTGTGACTGATGCTTGTAGAGAAAGAAATAGGGTAAACAGTGAGCTCAGTGTTGTGTATTGGATTTTCTGTCCCTAATTCTCTTCCCCATCATTTCCCCCCTTTGCCTTTTATTAAATATTCCCCAAAATTTTCGAACCCCACCCATTCCCCTGCCCCCTCTCTATACCCCTCTGTGCCAAAGAAACCCTAAGGTTTGAGCATCTAAAATTGAATTTCCATGCAAGTATAATACTCTAATGTGTAATCTTCACAAAGTGAAAGGGGATTATCATACTTCTTGGCTTAACTACCCCGTATTGCAGAGGCAAAATAATAGAGGAGAAGCCACTATTTTATATTCCATTAATGATTGGGATGACCTTTAAACTTAGTACGTAATCGATGCTTATCAATATATTAGTTAAAAAAATATGGTTGTGTGTGATTGTAACTTGATCTGGATATTGAACCAAGCAGGGTTGCCACTGATCCCTACAACTGGTCTTGCCTCCAGGGGTTGAGTGTTTTAGCTTATGCTGTGGATTCTTGTCTTACGGAATTATTGTTGATCTCTTTAACTATTATGTGTAACTCTGTCTCGAAACAAAGGGTGATACTATAAAAAGATACTTGTTGGTCTAATTTGTGCTTGGCTTGGAGTCTTGGACTGCCATTCAAATTGTAGCAGCTGTGCAATTTAAAATATTCACATTCTTTGTTCTTTCTGGTATAATATAGGTAATATTTGTTTCTTTGGTGGCTGTTTGACTTCTTTTATGTGCATTCCTCAATGGATATGGGTCAAATGTACAGCATCCGGTAGTAGAGGACAAATTGATGAGGCAGAAGGCTCAACTCTTGCTTGACGAGGACAAAATATTCACTAAGAAGCCTCCGCCCAAACTTATTTAGTTACATGGCACACATTTAGAAATCAAGTTTGCTAAACTTCCAAGCATTATGGCAAAAAAAGTGCTACATAAACAAATAAGTTTCAAGATAAGTCAAACTCGAGCTTGGAACTCAAGCTTACCACATAACTAAGTTTGGACGAAGGCTTTTCGGTAAAACAGAATATGTGAAAAAAAAAAAAAAAAAAAAAAACCTTGCTTGAATCTAAGGGGGTCTGTGTAGGTCCTTTCTAAAAAAAACGGAGGTATAAATCAAGGATTGATCGTGTGGAACAGAAGTGATAGGTTATTTCCTCAGACAGGTTTTTTTCTAAGCCAGTTGCAAAGAACACAACATTAACAAGCTACAACCTCAGCCTGCAGAGTCAACATAGACCCGCAAACACTCACAACACAATCGTTTATTATATTGCAGAAAGTAGTTGCGTCAATCCACAATAGCCTAAATTTAAAGGATGATAGTAAAGATACCTATTAAAAAAATAGAGGGTAATAGTGAAAATGGAAAGAAACCAGCACAACCAACAAAAGCAACTTTATTGTACTACCTATTGTTATTTCACAACTGGCTTAGGCTCTTGCATGACCCCATGATGCTCCACCTCTTGCATGACCCCGTGATATTTGGAACAGCTCGGCTAAACAAAAATGTGCCATAAGAAGCCACACGTGTGAGAAGTTCTCCACCCCAGCCCAGCTGCTGAGCATGATATTTCCCTCTGCAATGGCAGGCTGCATAGGCAAGCATCTCCACCCAAAAACTGGTAATCATCTCCCATTTCCTATCTTTGTCTTCCATACCTTGGCAACCATGCATCAAATAACACGGATTTGCTTATATCCCCTTTCACTGCAGTCGGCAGAGCTTGAGTGTTCACTTTAGGAAGTATTTAACTTGCTTGTGATTTATTGAATGTGCTGTAAACCACAATGTCTGCCATTGACTCGGGATCTTCAAAAAATTGTGTGGCCTCAGCAGAAGTATCTCTAAACCTTATCATCCCAATCCCCATCGGCAACATGGAAGGACAAATGACTAGGTGATAAAGCATATATTGCGATAGCCACTTGCTGAACACACGATTTGACGTAATGGTTTCATTGTCTATCCAATAGCAGACATTTGTAGCATTGTTATTAATACCGTTTCGGATCCCGTTTCGGTTTGTTCAGTGGAATGGAATATTTTGATACCGGCCGATTTCGGCGGACCATTTCAGGGTATTTCGGGGTTCTTAAAAAATAATTTATATATATTCTTGTAGAACATAAAATTGTCAGTTCTAATAAATAAATAACTAAATATCAAATAATACAAATCATTTAGTCTTAACTCCTAAGTTTTAAATATCAATAACTTGAAATATAACATCAATTTAACATCACACAATAAGAAAATTACAAGACAATAACTAAATATCAAATAATACAAGATTTACTCCTCCTCCTCATCATCATCCATGAGAGAAGGATCAAATTCATCATCAAAAGAACTCCCAAATATAACCTTTTTTTTCTTTTTCTTTTTTTAAATGACAAGCCAAATCCAGTACAGGCCGAAATTTGCATCTCGGCCGGAATTGGCCGGAATGACTAGAATATACATAAACGGCCCGAAATTTGACCCGAGGTGGAACGTGGGGTATTCTGGTACTAGTTTGCATGCCGGTACGAAAAATTTTGGCCATTCCGGCCGGAACGAAACGGAATCAATAACAATGATCTGTAGCAATGTGCCAGATAAGAATGCTTTGGTCGAATTCTACCCAATTCCATTCCGGTTTAGGAAGATTGTACTTTTTAAGTACTTCACCCTCTCTCTAGGAACACAAGGTTCTGATTTCCTTTTTATCATTTGATTTTTCTTGGAGATGTTTAAATTTCTCTTTGAGAAGGTGGAATATCAATTCTTTCAAATCCAGAGGGACTGTCTCACAAGTCATGTACTGTCGTGTATTCATTCATTTCTAGTACTTTATCGATGCAAAGGAGTTTCTGGATCCCATAAAAGATGTTCTGCTTATTTTTGATGGAAAAGCTTAACAGATTAAATTGTGACATGGAATTTGACAACCTAGGTTGTTTAGGTAGTTGAATAAAAGTAATGGCTCGGCTGATGGAATTGGGCATGTTTAGTCAACCAAAAACTTGAGGAGAACAGTAAGAAATGCATTTAACCATAAGTCAACATTTGAGAACTTATGCTTATCAATGATTGCCGATGTAATACTAGTGGAAGAGAAACTGAATATGCAGAGAACCAACCCAAGTTCCATCTCTCACTTTAAAAGTTATATCTGAACAAATTTCTTTGAACAAAGATTGGCGATAAGGTCAACTAAATAGCACTTGAAAATTTGGAGTAAGTTGTAGGCAGTAACTAATTTAGTTGCATTCGGAATGGAGTCATTCTCGATAAGAGGATGATTCATCACCTATCCTCAATCACCTTATTTACTGTTTCTAGGAATCCCTCAAACTGTTTCAAGTATATTCCTGCATGATTTGGAATAATGGGACCGGAGCAGGAGGGATCATGGATTCTATAAATTGCTTATTGATTGCCGACCTGAGGAACCATGTCCTCTCCCCGTACTTGATAATTCATGGGAAAAATACCAGAATCAATAGAATGAAGAGTTGAGAACCTGTCCTAGCTATAAACCAAATGTAAATTACCACATTTTTATATCTATACTACTAAAACATGATTCCTTATTTGGACTATACTTTTTAACTGTCCCAAATTGCCCTCACACATAACAATTAAAAACTTAACAAATTGTAATTGATGGGGATAAATAAGTCATATTTACTAATTTTCAAAATCCTTAATTTTAGATTAACTTCTCTCCCACTACACACAAATTCAAATTGAACGTTCATCCTTTAGTTGAATACTTACTTGGGTTTCTTATCTTTCTTTTTTTCTTTTTGAATCTCAAACTTATCGAAATCTATTTTTGTTTGTATGGCTTTTGCGGCTTTGTGATAGTGGTTTCTTGGGGTTTTTGGTTTAATTCTGTTTTGAAACGAATTGGATTTAATTTATACGCTGGCAATTGGATATTTTTATGTGAGGTCTCTCATAATATGTTTTTTTTTTTCTCTCGTTGTATTTATGTATGTTTTAAGTTGTGGTTATTATGAATTTTTTTTTGAACGGCTTGTTATTAGGAAGTTTCTTCCCCCCTTTTCCCTTCTTTTACAGGTATCTCTTATCTCTCACTATTAAGCAGATGTTTTTGCATTAGAATGGAGTTGGATTTAATTTTAAATTCTTAAGATAGTAAGGAAGAGTGTCTTTTGACGATAGTCTATGTTTGCGTGTGAATTGTGGTTTGTGGGGATGCAAATGATTTGATTTTATTGTAATGATTGGGTGGGTTAGGGAAGAGATAGATGTAGGATTTTTTTAGAAAATAACTATAAAATTCATACAATATAATTAGTTAGGAAACGTTTCAAACTAATTTGGTTTCTAACAATTCGAGTTCAGAGGGGTCGATTTTTGGGTTATAAAATCGAGTATATTTTACTCGAGTTTCCTATTTGCCAGCAGTTGAGGTGGGTCCACGTAGGCCAGAAATCGAGTTCATTGGACTCGTTTTGTAAGACTAGAAAACGAGTTCATTGAACTCGGTTTCTAGGCCATGAAAACGAGTTCATTGAACTCAATTTTCATACATATAAATTGAGTTCAATGAACTCAGTTTGCAAGAACAGAAACCGAGTTCATTGAACTCGATTTGATTTAAAGGACAACTTTGCCCAAACTCTCTATTCTCTCTCGTCTCTCTCACTCTCAAACCTCTGACCGAATATGCCCTACCCAAATCTCTGAATCCATAAGAATAGTACCAAAATTCCACTGAAGGTCCCCTAAAAATGCTACAAAAAAGCACATAAAAATCACTCTTTCAAAACCCATTAATCCGCTTATAAACCCCATTAAAATCTCCAGAAAAACCTAACAAAAATCCCCAAAAACCAGAAAAAATCCCAACCAAACACAACACAGAAAATCAATACAAAACCACCCAAGACCCCACTGTAAACATCAGAATAGAAACCAGAAAAAAAAAAAATAAATAAACACCACGAGATTGGGGTCGTCATCCCTTGAAGAACACTAACGGTGTTTGGGCTGTTGTTGGCAAGATCCAGATCGAAGCACCATCACCACCACGTGGGTTCCGATCTGAGAGGGACGAGAGTCCATTAAATAGTACTGATGGCGTCAAACGACTCAAACCTACAGTGGGAATCGAGAAGTCCTTTGCTGGGTGGTGTTTTCGGTGACCAAAACTCATGCGTTTTCTATACATGGAAACCGAGTTCGTTGAACTCGGTTTCTATGCTTGGATACCGAGTTCAATGAACTCGATTTCCTACTTTGTCCAGCTCAACTTTCTGGGTAAATCAAGTCCATTGGACTCGAATTGTTAGATATGAAATAAGTTTGAAACGTTACCTAACTAATGATATTGTTTGAATTTTATAGTTATTTTCTAAAAAAAATCCGATAGATGTATATCTATTTTATTTTGTGGCTCTAGAATTTATTTTGGTACAACGGTAGAAGAATTACAATATTAAAAGCTAGGGGTTTCTGGCCTTTAATATCCAAGGTTTTTTTTTTTTTTTAATTTTTTTATCGAAACAGAGGTTTCAAAGTTACAACATATTTCAATTTTTGTATTAATGTTTCTAGAGATTTCAAGTCCAATTAAATTTGTGTTGATGATGCCGAAAATCGTCAGTAAGTCACATAGTCCTCACGTGCTCAAGACAACACCTGCACAACATAGAACAAGAAGACCTTAGGAGAGTACCGGTGCAGTACCGGCCAAAGACCCTTCAAAGGTGAGGCACAAGATATTTCCTTTTAAAGCTTCTTGAGGACTACTTAAACCATGGGGATACCATGTGGCCTTACCACCGTCCACTCTGTATTCGTTGGCTTTTTGATCCGTCTGCCTTGTCGGGTCCGTCCTCTTGTGTACATGCCCCCCATCTTCTTCCCTCATCCTAGCCATGAGCCAAAGGTACCGTCGCTCGTGGCTAGTTCAGTGGAATGAGTTCGTCTACCTCCATTTTACCCTCTTCATGTGTCAAGTACTTATTACTTTCTTTTAAAATTATTAAAGTACACAAGAGAGTGGAAGTGGAAACTCAAGAAAGTGAAAACTCTTGCATTAGTGAAGTTCTACTTTAATTTTTGGGCAAAATTTAGATTTAATATTTAGGTGTTGTTTCTTAGGTTTTCCTCTTAAGATTCAATCATGTGGCTTTTTTCTCATGGGATGGAAGCGTATTTATAGTTAAGTACAATCATATAGCTAAATCTTAAGAGGTGAACCTAAGGAATAACACCAAAATATTATACCTAATCTTACCTAAGTACTATACCTAAGTTTTGCCCTTAATTTTTGTACCAATTATTTCAATAAATTTCAAAATTACAACAAATTTCAATTTTTGGATCAATTGTTATAGATTTTATAGTGTTACGGTATATTTTCAATTTTTGTATAGAATGTTTTAAGAGACTTCAAGTCCATTTGATTTTGTTTCAACTTTCAAGTATCATTTTAAAAAAAAAAAAAATTGTTTAAAATTCATTAAAAATAGTTCAAGTTCATTAAAGAATAAATTTTGTTGAAAATCTTAGAAGTGTTTCAAAATGTATATTATGTTTAATATATATATATATATATATATATATATATATATATAGGGTTGGATTCAAGTTACACCTAGTGTAACTCTAAGTAATGGTACACCACTCAATATTTTTTAACTGGATGCAAATATTGACAAATCCACCGTTAGATTACATTATCTTCATATATTCTCCACGCTTGCAAAATTTAAATGTGATCAAAGATTAATAGCCATGTCATCAATCAATTGTTAAAATTTAAGTTTTTGTAGTTTAAAATAATGCATAAAATATGAGTTTATGGATCAAATGGTAAATAACATTTGATTGATATGAATATTGGCATGCATGTTAAGAACATATAGAACATGTAATTCAACGGTTGGATTTTCAAAATATTAATTCAATAACAAGTTATTGGGTGGTGTAACATTGCTTAGAGTTACACCAAGTGTAACTTGAATCCAACCTCTCTCTCTCTCTCTCTCTCTCTCTCTCTCTCTCTATATATATATATATATATATATATATCAGATTTGCATAATTGAATTACTTTTATTTGACAATAAATGTAACAAAGTCAGTAAAAAGTCAACAGAATTAAGAAGTTTTTTTTTAAAATCTTTTCCTTTAGTTAAATTGGTTTTTCTGAAAAAGACAAATAGAGAATTAAACACTAAATAAAAATTTAGTCAAAATTATCTATCATTTTCCTCTATCATGTCCAATAAAAAAATAAAAAAAACTTCCAAGTTCTTAGCACACATCACTTCCAAAATTTTAGACTAACTACAATTTTTTTTTTCTTTTTTGGTTTCATGTTCTAACTACAAAATATTAAATATACAAACTTATTATTTAGCTATACATGATATAGAAAGTAAAGAATTAAAAAAAAAATGGAGCATGAAGGATTTGTTGTCCAATTTAATGTGTTGCCAAATTTGCCTCGCTAAATAGTTAAACAATTTTTAAAAACATAAAATAAGGAGGACAAAAAAGTAAATAACTGGGTTACATCCGGTTCGAAAAATTCAGACACCACCACCAAAAAGGCAAAGATAATTACTTAATTGAGTTAATTCAAAGTTCAAACAGAAATTGATCTCCCTTATCAAACTAGGTTTATCAGCTTAAAAAAAGTATAAATATTAATATATATATATATATATATATTTATATATTTAACAAGCCTTATCACCTTGGAACTTATTTTTAGTGTCATAATTTTTTTTAAAAAACTCACATAAGGTACAGTTGCATGTTGCATGCACACATATTTATTATGAATTTCATCACTCATAAAAAAAACATCAAAGCATAGAAAATACTCCTTTTAGCTTAACGGATAGTTCAACTCTTCCATTCTCAACTATTGAATTATCAAAAATAAAATTATTAATAAATTATCTATATAATTTTTTATGTGAAATATTGGGGGATATTAAAACCTAGTGGATATGTTTTAACACTGTAAAAAAGATTTGGCTTGCCAAGATATGCAGAGAGCTAGTCTTGGGATGAATGTATACAAAAAGCCAAGTTCCATCTTTATCACTTTAAAAGCTTTATCTGAACAAATTTCTTTGAACAAATATTGGCCATGTTCCCTATCATCATAGCCAAGGAAAAGGTCAACAAAAAAGCACTTGAAAATTTGAAAGTTATAGGTAGTAATCAATTCAATTGTATTAGGAATGGAGTCATTCTCGATAAGAGGAAGATTCACCACCTGGGCCTCAATCACCTCATTTATTGTCGCATGGAATCCTTCAATTTGAAGCTTTAAAGTATATTCCCGCATGAATTTGGAATAATTGGGACGGGGATCAAGAGTGAGCATTGAGTTGCTTATTGCTTACCGACTTGAGTACCTATTTCCTCTCTCATACTTGATAATTCCTTTAAAATTCCTTTAAAAAACATCAGAATCGATATAATGGAAAGTTAGAGAACCTGTCAAGGTTATAATCCAAATATTAAGTATCACCCCTGTTTAAATACCTAATCCAAGCAAGTGTCTTAACCAAAGTTTATTATCTTCCAAGCAATAAGCTGAAATGGTATCAAGGTCACCAAATGCAACAAAAGCAATGATGGCCAAAATACAGTTAACTCAAAGAGAGTTTTATCTTTGACATCATTGACATCCCCAAGGTTTTTTGAAATGACACCTAAGACAATAGTTGCTACTGAGTCAGCCATCAAATAGGCATATCACAAGACAATTACAATCCTTATTCTACTCATAAACTTTCTCTATTTGCCGAAAGAGATGAGTACTATTTGTAGTATGAGGCTTAGTAAAACCAGAAATCGCACCTCCTAGTCTTGCCACAGATTCCCAAAACTTAGGGGAAAAGTTCCATGAGTTTCCTTCTACTACCACAGATTCCCAAAACTTAGAGGGAAAAGCTCCATGAGTTTCCTTCCTTTTATGTAGATCAAGCTGCCAACAACTTCACAAATTCCCAAAATTTAGAGGGAAAAGCTCCATGAGTCTCCTTCCCTTTATGAAGATCAAGCTACCAACAATTGAATATCTATATGCTTTAAGACAAAATTCAATATATTTTAAGTTTTAAGAAGCACATTTAAGAATAAGTTGTTGATCACCTTTTGGCTAAAGAAAACTAACCATACTGAAAGTGTTTAGGTGAGTTCTAATTATTAATGCATCCAAAAATTAGCTTAGGATTAGAACTAAATATTCTATTCATGTGGCTTGCCATTGAATGTGGACCATCCACTTGAGAAAACAAATTCAATGAGAATTTAACCATTGTTTACATGCTGCAGATATGAAAAAGAATTTAGAGACTATTTATTCTTCAAATGGTCTTTCACTAAAAGAATATAGAAAAGAATTGTGCAATTTTGTTTGATTATGTTAAGAGCAGCAGTAAGGTCTTAACTTAAGACCTTACTACTAAGAATATTAAACTAGAGCGTGTGATTATGCAACAGATAGCATATGTTCAGTAGTAGACTAATACACCAGTGTTGAATGTGCAAGAGAGTGGAAGTGGAAACTGAAGAAAGTGAAATCTCTTGCATTGATGAAGTTCTACTTTAATTTTTTTACCAAGTATTTCAATAAATTTCAAATTTTGGATCAATTTTTTAAATATATTTTACAGTGTTACAATATATTTCAATTTTTGTATCAAATGTTTTAAGAGACTCAAGTCCATTTTAGATTTGAGTGATGGAAATTGAACTTTTCTCTGTTCCCATCTCTCTAACCTAGTTTAGAGCGGCGCTACTGTAGAACCTATTATCTTCCTTTAGGAGTGATATTTTTCCCCTCTATTGATACTGTCAATAGTAGGGCTAGTGGTCTCTGTCCTTCTTGGGGTGGGAAAACAGTAATCCTTTTCTTTCTCTCTTTCTACAATATTGATTGACTTTCTACAATGGATAAAGTACTGAACAATTGGAAATGCTTTTCTCTCTTGGAAGAAGAAAATAGCAAGGTTACTCTGGATGATGACAACCCTACAACTAAAGAGGTGATACTTGCAGGTAAGTTTATGACGCGAAGGGCGCTTAGCGTTGAGGCTGTTGGTAGAACTCTTAAACCGTTGTGGAAAACCCGGAACGGTTTCGAGATCCGAGATGTAGGAAACCATGTTTTGCTCTTTGTGTTTGATGATGAAAACTAGGCCGAAAGGGTTTTAGCAACCAAACCGTGGACTTATGATAAACATCTTATAATCCTTTCTCGTTATGATGGGTCCTGCCCTATTCGGAGTGTAAGATTTCATACTGTCAATTTCTGGGTTCAGGTCCATGGCCTCCCAGTGAACAGATTGAATGAAAGGACAGCCTATGGGATTGGTAAAAGCATTGGGGAAGTATCAAGCGCTTCACAAACTGGAGAGTTAATTGGTGGTAATTTCTAAAGAGTTAGAGTAGGCATTGACGTTACAAGACCACTCAGCAGAGGACGTAAGGTTATGCTAGGCGACGGCAGAGAGGTTTGGGTAAATTTTAAGTATGAGAAGATGCCAAACTTTTGCTACTGGTGCGGGTTGGTGTTGCACGATGCAAAGGAATGTAGTGGATGGTTATCCAGCAAGGGCTTGTTGTCTTTGGATCAACAAGAATATGGTTCATGGCTCAGGGCTGACCCATTTTCAGTGGGAAAGAAGTCCTTTGTGTTTGTCCCAGGCACAGGAGGTGATTTTGGCGGGGAAGAGGCCCCTGTGAGGTCCGAACGTGAATCAAGGGTGAGACCATAAGGGACGGCACCGCCATGAGAAGCCACCACAAACCTGGTTGATCTTGGAGGTTAATCAAAATACAGAAATCCCAGGTAATAAGGAATCTGTTACGCAAACTCCCCATGCAGGTAAATCTCGGGATTGCCCTGATTCTTTGCCTATTATGATGCCTGTTAACACGCACACAGATTTGGTAAACTTTGAAGCTCAAATCCAGGATATTGATATGGAAATTAATAAATATGATTCTCCTTGAAAAGTGTAATTTTTACATGATTTTTATTATTCTCTTATTTATTAAAATGGTTAGTTTTCCTTTATTTCGTTTGATTTGATTTGATTTTTAATTATATTTATCTTTTTATTTGTGCTTTGAAGGAATGAGAAGATTTCAGATTAATCTACAAGGGCTTTATATGCAAAGTGGGGCTAGGCCAATTGAATCAAGTCAACTTACATCCAGCCAGGCATGAATTCAAGAGAAGACCAACCCAATTAAATTTAAGTCCAACTGGAGCAAGGAATCAAAGGAAATTTGCACCAAATCCAAGTCCAATTAGGATTAGGATTCCAGCCTGCACATCAGTAGTATTTTCAGCATAACTTTGGGCTTAGATGTCCAATCGAGATGATTCAAGTTGGGCTGGAAAGTTAATTTAAAGGGCTACAACTTTGTAGTCTACCAAAAGTCCAAATTATGACGTTAAATGGGCCAAAATCGTCAGTTAAGTGAAGCCTAAAAATCTAGGATTTTCTCCAAACGGGAATAGGATTCCTTGACCTATTTAAAGGCTCTTTAGTGGAGAAACCTAAGAGGAAAATGGTGTGCTGCATTGAAGTATTTTTTTTTTTTTTGGGAGTCTTTCTGAAGAGGAGGATCTGAGGACAAAGGCGAGAGCTTCATGTTAATCAACCAATTTAGATGAAAGACATAAGTTTATTTGTTTTCTTTTCAATTTGATTATGAACTAAATTTTATTTTCTAAAGCGTTGATGTAGTCTAGCAATGAACACACAATTTATAATCTGAGTTATTTTATTTTTAATATTTCCATGATTGAGTGTTTAATTCTTATTCTTAATGCTTAATATTTCTTTTTACGAATTATTGATTGATCAATTGAATGACAATGAGACCGAGAGGTGATTTGTTATTTTAGTTCTAGAATTAAACACCATTAGTTGAGCGAAAGTAGAGATGCTTTACCGCAATTAGTGTGATTTTTCAGAAAATTCAAAGTACGTAATGAGTCTCCAATTAATTAAATTCACATAGAGATATGGAATTGTTATTTGAAGATATTTTTGATATTATTCGAGAGAAGATATTGAATACTTAAGGAATTTTTAATCATCAATGGGAGATTATTAGAATTTAATAATTAGGAAGAGTAAATTGTGTGGGATTTGTTAGGTGAAATCAACTGCTCTAGATCCATTCTTATTATATTTTTACACTGTTAGATTTTTACGCTTTGTTAATTCTTTTTATTCGTAGATTTATTTTTATTAAATAGTTTAATTTAATTCAGATAGTAGAACATTCCATTTATTTTCGATTTTCCAAATAGTAATTAATTTAGTGAATTTTGGTATTCAATAACATAGTTAATCCCTGTGGGTTCGACATTCGTTTTCTAAAAACACTTTACTACTTGTTACGATTCTGTGCGCTTACAGATTATTTTTCGCGAACACTCCTACTCCCTGTATAGCTAACCCAGGTATTATTGATGAGTTGTCTCCTGGCTTGTCTACTCATTCTGTTCAGGCACATTCGAGTGACAAGACTACTCCTTCAAACCATAATGCTGCACATGACTCCACTATTGAGACATGTGACCTTGAGGGGAACCAATTATGCTTGAGAACTTGGAAACATTTGGCACGTCTGAAGCAAATTGAAGAGCAAAGCATGCATGCACCAACTTTAGGCAAACGTCCTTCAATAATGGATGGGGATGATGAAGCAACACAATCCCAAAAGAAGCTACAGATTTCTCATGGAGATCACACTTTATTGGCGGAGGCTGCTGAGCAACCCTACCAGTCCCAATGAGTTGTCTAGTATGGAGTTGTCGTGGGCTTGGGAACCCATGCACAGTGAGAGAGCTTGGAGATTTAATCCGGGCAAAAGATTCCTCTGTCGTGTTTTTAGTCGAGACATGGGCAGATGAAGCAAGACTAAAAGAAATCAAAAGAGACTTAAGTTTTGAGAATTTGCACTTTGTGGGAAGAATAAATAGAGTTGGAGGTTTGGCTATTTTTTGGAAGAACAATGTTGATTTACATGTTGAAACATCATCTAAAAACCATATTAATGCTGTTGTAGATAGAGGTAAAGAAGGAGCTTGGAGAATTACTGGGTTTTATGGTGAGCCCGTTACACACAAAAGAATGGAGTCTTGGAATTTGCTTCGAGAGCTCAATTCTCGAATGACACTTCCTTGGCTTTGTTTGGGTGATTTTAATGAAATAACGAGACAATCAGAGAAATTGGGAGGTAGTATTAGAAGTCATTCACAAATGCAACTTTTTAGAGATGCCATTGAAGAGTGTGGTTTTATGGACCTCGGCTTTACCGGTTCTCAATTTACTTGGAAGAAACACTTTAATGATGGCCATTCGGTATGGGCGCGATTAGATCGTGGTTTGGCTAACAGTGAATGGTTACTCAGATTTGCTGGGACCACCGTCCACCACTTGCAATCCTTTTCTTCAGACCATTGTCCACTCTGGATAGTGCCGAGCAACTTGATCTTACCGAGTGTATCCAAACCTTTCCGGTTCGAAGAAATGTGGCTTACAGAAAGAGGGTGTACTGATACTATTCAAGTTGTTTGGGCAATGAATGACTCAGCTAATCCAAGTACTAAAGTAATCAAAAAGATTGAAAGATGTGGTATTGAGCTAAAGAAGTGGAGTATGAGAAGTTTTGGTAGTGTACGAAAAGAGCTAGATCAAAAGAAGAAGGAAATTGTGTAGGCCGAAAAGGAAGCTATGAGATTTGGACTTAATTTTCGGGTAAAGGAATTGATGCTTGAGCTTAACAAACTCAGGGACAAGGAATCTCGGATGTGGCTGCAACGGTCTAAAGTACAATGGGCAAAACATGGGGATAGGAATTCAAAATATTTCCATGCAAGAGCCACACAAAGGTTTAGAAAAAATTCAATCTCCTCTCTCAAAAAAGGTGATGGCACGTGGTGTGGGGACCAAACTGAAGTGGCAGAAACAATTGTAGCCTATTTCCAAGACTTGTTTAAGTCAGCCAACCCCATAAATCTAGAGAGCACTACTCAGTTTATTTATCCAATTATAAGTGATGAGATGAACGCAAGCTTAGTGGCTGATTTTGAAGCTTTGGAAGTACAAGAAGCGATCAAGCAAATGGCCCCTCTAAAAGCCCCAGGTTCGGATGGTATGCCCCCTGTCTTTTATTAAAACTATTGGGAATTATTAGGTGAGGATGTCACATCTTTTGTGCTTTATTTTCTCAACTTTGCATCTTTGCCTGCTAACCTTAATCATACTTTTATTACTCTCATTCCTAAGGTTAAAAATCTGGAATTTGTTTCTGAATTTTGGCCTATTAGCCTTTGTAATGTATTGTATAAAATATTTTCAAAGGTTTTAGCAAATAGACTTAAAAAAATCCTACCAAAAATTATCACTGAAAACCAAAGTGCTTTTACAAAGAGTCGGCTAATTTCAGATCATATTTTGGTGGCTTTTGAGTCATTACATAGTATGCAGAGACACACATGGAAAGATGACTATATGGCCATAAAGCTTGATATGAGTAAAGCTTATAATAGAGTGGAGTGGGTCTATTTGGAAGCGGTGATGAGGAGAATGGGGTTTGATGAAAAATGGATTAGATTGATTATGATCTGTATAACCATTGTATCCTACTCAATCCTGGTCAATGGTGAGCCTACAAGTATGATTGTCCCAACCCGAGGTATCAGACAGGGTGACCCTCTATCTCCTTTTTTATTCTTGCTGTGTACTAAGGGGCTGAATGGTCTGATTACCCAAGCAGCCAACCGTGGTGATATTAAGGGATTTTCTTTGTCCAGAAATAATCCGAGACTAACACATCTTCTTTTTGCAGATGATAGTCTTCTATTTTGCAGGGCCACAGAGCAGGAATGCACTAATATTTTGGAGATCCTGGATGTGTACGGGAGTTGTTCTGGACAACAAATTAACCAGAATAAAACCACTATTTTCTTTAGCAAGCTTACTTCAGAAGAAATAAGACAGCATCTCAAACAAGCCTTGGGGGTGCCAGAGATCAAGCAGTATGAGAAATATCTAGAATTACCATCTTTTGTGAGGAGAAAAAAGAAAGCCGGTTTCAATTTTATTAAGGAGAGGGTTTGGAGGAAGTTGTAAGGGTGGAAGGAAAAATTACTTTCACAGGCTAGGAGAGAGGTCCTGATTAAAGCAGTAGTGCAAGCAATACCCACCTACACTATGAGTTGCTTCAAACTTCCCATTGGCCTATGCAATGAGCTGGAGACCCTTATCAGGAAATTTTGGTGGGGTCAATGCGGAGATAGGCGGAAGATTCATTGGGTGAAATGGGAGACTCTTACCCAAACTAAGTCTGTAGGTGGGATGGGTTTTAAAGATTTAGCTCTCTTTAATGATGCTTTACTAGCCAAACAAGCTTGGTAGCTTCTACACAACAAAGATTCACCTTTGCACAGAGTTTTCAAGAGCAAATTTTTCCCAAATTGCTCATTTATGGAAGCCCCAGAGTCTCCAAGTGAATCATATGCTTGGCATAGTATTCTCAAAGGGAGGGAAGTATTGGTGAGAGGGGCTAGATGGCAAGTGGGTGATGGAGAGTCCATCAAGGTTTGGGATGACCCTTGGCTGCCTAGCTTAGAGCACCCAAGGATTTTGTCCCCCGTCATTGATGGTTTGCAGGAAGCAACAGTGGATTGTCTTATCAATCCTACAACTCGGAGCTGGGATAAAGATGTACTTCTTGGCTACTTTGTCCCTATGGAAACTGACTTGATTTTAAAAATCCCACTTAGCCCAACCACTGTAAAGGATAAGCTCATTTGGCCACACGTCCCTAATGGAGTTTATACTGTGAGATTCGGCTATAGATTCCTTGTCAAAAAAAAGTTTGATCCATCATCATCTCCATTTTCCCAAAATGAAGCCACAAGTATTTGGGGTCTTATATGGAGGCTCTCGGTACCAAACAAAGTGAAAAATTTTCTTTGGAGGGCCTGTAGGGAAGTTATACCAGTGAAGACGAATTTGGTTCGCAGAAGAGTCATTGAGGAAGATGTTTGTAGCCATTGTAACTTGAAGGTCGAGGACAGTTTCCATGCTCTGTGGGACTTCTCTGCACTCTCGGCCATTTGGGAAACTGACATAATGTGGCTGTTTTACAGGTCTAAGACGTCCTCTAATTTCTATGAGCTTACAAGATTCGTGTTGGAGTCCGATAGGCGACCTGAGCTGTTTGCGTTGATCACATGGACAATTTGGTTTCACCGTAATCAGCTTCGAACCAGCAACAATGCTTTCCTTCTATCCCAAGTCATACCATTAGCCACGCAGATGCTACAGGAGTTCAGTAATGTGCAACCAGCAACTCCAGTGTAGATGGTCTCCCTTCACAGGTCTCAGCCCAAGTGGGAACCCCCTCCTCCGTCGCACTTGAAGATAAATTTTGATGGTGCGGTGTTCAGAGAAACAGAGGAAGCTGGGCTGGGAGTGGTTGTTCGTGATTCTCATGGAAAGGTGCTCGCATCCTTGGCAGAAAAGATCAAGCTTCCATCCTCATCAGACGAAGTGGAAGTGCTGGCGGCTGTTCGCGCTATCACCTTTGCTTTGGACCTCAACCTACCCTCTTTTATTGTCGAGGGAGACTCAAAGGTGGTTATTTCGGCCTTAAGAAAGGAAGAGGAATCTTTTTCTTCTTTTGGTCATCTGATTTCTTCTATTAAGCATTCTTTAGCTTTTTGTAATTGTTTTTCCTTTTCTCATACCCGAAGGTCGGGTAACTCTCTTGCTCATTCATTAGCAAAACATGCAAGAACTATTGTTGGTTTTTCTATGTGGATGGAGGATGTCCCACCACAAGTTGTTGATGTACTTTTAGCCGATTGTGGCTGATTTTAGTTTTATAAAGTTGATGTTGGATTCTCCAAAAAAAAAAAAAAAGTCCATTTTAGATTTTGTTTCAAGTATCATTAATATATATATATATATATTAGATTTGCATAATTATATTACTTTTATTTGACAATAAATGTAAAAAAGTTAGTAAAAAGTCAACTGAATTAAGAAGTTTTTAAACTAGCCCTATCTTTTATTTAAATCGGCTATTCTAAAAAGACAAACATAGAATTAAACACTAAACAAAAATTTAGTCAAATTTATCTATCATCTTCCTCTATTACAAGAAAATATATAGTCCTCGTTTAGCAAAAAAAGAAAAAGAAAATATACAGTCCTCAGCGAGGATATTATAATTTCTCCTCTATTACGTACAATCTCTCAACCTTTAAAAACTATGTACAATTATAAATCATATATTATATAATAAAAGTTTGGCTTAGACATCGTGGTTGCGTCAAGGGGCTTCACCAAATTACAGATTTTTTTTTTATAGATTTTTAGATTTAATATATATATATATATATATATATATAATTTGATTACAATCCAAATTCTTCATCTAATCCATTTAACAAACAAGTTCAAGTTTAAGTAAGACTCTTATTCTATTTGTTCTTATCAACTTATTTGGATAAAGTAACAATAAGTATTGTATCAATTTTTTTTATAAAGTAACAGTTTTACTTTTAGTCTAATTTAAACATTAATTGCTTTTTTGTGTGTGGATAAAATATCAAATGATGGCTAATATGTATTAACATTAATGTAAACATAATTAAAAAAATCTAATTTAGGTCAAAACCAAAAAAAAAAAAAAAAAATAAGGATAAAGTAACCCAAAAAAAACTAATATATATATATTTTAAAATAATGACAAATTTTGCAAAAAAATAAATGACAAATTCAAATCCACGTAAGTTTGAAGAAAAGCATACAAATTTTGTTTCATGATATTGACAAAAAATAATGTAGGGACCAAGTTTGGACCCCAAGCCCGAACTGTATGGAATCCTGGTCCAAAAGGCCCAATACAATGAATTTTGTAGAGTATGGGTCAAAGAACTAGGTTTAGATGAGTTGAGCAACGACTTGCATGGGGTTAAGAAACAATCAGACAAGAATAAAAGCTATTATGATCAAAGGACCTTTCGTCCGAGGAGACTAGAATTTTACTTATAAATACAGGTCACCACATTAAAGTTCTTTTACATGCTATAGTATTCTCTTCTTCTTTTTCGCTGCCCCTTCTTCATGGGGGCTTTTCTACATTATATAGGCTCTTTCTGATCATCTGAACCTTACACTTGTTGATCACCTGGACCCCCACTTGAGCACCCATCCCATCAGACACCCCTTTCAGTCCTTTGTGAGTTGCGGCAGCCAAGGCAACACTGTTCAGGGGTCTTCTCCACATTAATGCGGCCAGAAAAGTAGCTGCAGTACATTTAATGTGGTGGTGGCAGCTTTTCCTTAGATATTTTGAGTTTTCTTCTCTTTCACGTGTTCAGGGGGCGTACTTCAACTGTTTGAATATACATTTGGTCTGGGTTTGCCGTGTTCGAGGAGAAGTTCCTCCTTGGGCTTTCTTCTCTTTGTCTCCCAATGATGATGCTTGTAAAGTAGATTACCTAAGTCATGTTTCTCTCCTCGGACTTGTTAGTGTCCTCGAACAAGGCCCAAGGCCCAACACATTATTTTGGGCCATAGTCCCCACAATAGCCCCTCAAAACTCCGATTTTTCTCTTCATCCGAGGAGAAAAGTGGGGTTTTGAATTAATTTTTAGTTCACATGTGCGAGAGTGGTTGCTTCTGACGCGTTGTAGATTACGAGGTGCTATTAATTGCTCCAGGCAGCTTTGTATTCCCCACATCCTACGGCGAAGTGTAGATCCAACAACTGGTATTCCTCCTAGAATTTTGAGCGGGAGCAACCTTTCCCCTCCTCTCCTACTATATAAAGCCTTGAAGAAACTCTTTTTGCCTTTCTTTTTTACGGACATCCAAGAACTTCAGAGAATTTCAGCGCCCAGTCTTCATAAAATGTACCAGACCTTTGAGTTTCCGTAGTCATTCTTGTGAGAAGTTTTTCCTTAAGAAGATCTCTGAAAGCTTCAGAGATTATTGTACGGATACCCGTAAGTTCTCATTCCTTTACCTTACCCCATTTTCATCTCGGCATTCCTCTTCGGCCCTTCAGTTCATCTAGATGGGTAAATTCAAGCGTTTAGTAGATACACCAGCCGCCATGGAGGCTTTTAGAGTTAGGTACCGCATTCCGCAGGGGATGGTTTTGGAGTATTGTCCCCTGGACCGAGTACTGACCGATAGAGATGTGGGTGAAGTCGTCATTCCCATGATTGCTTTCATAGAGGGAGGAATGACGCTTCCCATGCGTAGGATTGCCCGGGATTATTTGCTTAACCATAGGTTGACACCTTATCAGTGCGCCCCTAACCTATTTAGGGTCTTGGGCAACATAGATGCCCTGAACCAGCAGATGGGCTTAGGTCTCACATGGCACGACGTGGTTCACATGTACGAGTGCCACCATCTTTCCAAAGCGGGGTACTACCATAAATCTCGGTCCGAGGTAGTTAGGCTAATCTCCTGTCTTCCTAAGTCCAATAAGGGTATGAAGGATGACTACCTAATTGCCTCAGAAGAATGGAGCAACGGTCTTCATTGTCCAACGCGGGCAGGAGATCCAAATGCGGTACCTCTAGGATCAATCCCTTGGGAAAGGGATTTAACCCTTTAGTTTTATTCCTTTCACTTGGAAATTCAAACTTTTTTCTTTTTTAGAAAATATCTTTTTAGCGATCTGACTATAATTCCCTTCTCGACTATTTTACAGATAGAGCCCACGTTGCTCCTCGGCTCAACCATACAAACATTCAAGCCCTTAACTACCTCCTAAGGTCAGAGATCTTTGTTTACAAGGACGGACAATTGCATGCCGCCCACTTGATCTTGGGTTACAAGCCCTTGTCCCACGCTTTTTTGGACGTTGGCCAATCAATAAGAGCTGGTAGTACGAGGTTATCTCGGATTGACGTGTCGAAGCCGGGATTCTTGGCTCGAAGGGACTTTCCGCCGGTTACCTTGCCCATTCCTCAGAATCCTCAACCAGTTACACAGCTACCTCCACAAGACAATCCCGTAGCTGCAGCATTTGTTGAAGAGGAGACTAAGTCATCTCGTCTTTCACTAGAGGAGGAGATAAACGAGTTCTATTTTGAGGAGGATAACCCAAAAGCTCCCTTAATTGAACTCTCGGACGCCGAGAGCGAGCCGAATAGAAACTCTGTAATTTGCGTTCCTTCTCTTGTTATTACCTACCCAGACGATTCCTCCGACAAAGAGGTGGACAACATGGCCTCAAAAAAAGGCAATAAAAGTTTGCGGGAGCTTATGGCTACTCGGGGTAAAGGGCAAACCTTGAAGGCGTCCACTAAGTCTCAGACTCCTTCCAACCTTCCTCCTGCTCCTCCACAGGTCCCTGTCGACCTCGGCCTAAAAGTCAATCCCAACTTGAAGAAGAAAAGGCCGGTCGAGTCCCTTAAGGAAGGCGAGGTGGGTCCTCACCAGGGCACGAAACAATAAAAAGTGACCTGAGAGCCTCGGGACAAAAGGGCTCTATCGGTGGAGAGCCGAGATAAGCTGGAAAGGGCTGAAGTGCGCGTGCCACCCCGTACTTGGAGCCCTCGACTCGAGGTGGATGGAGCACCAATTCCTACAATGCCTTAGTTTGGGAGTACTAGAAGGGCCGAGCAGGGTACATCGCTGAAGCCTTGGAGCAGCCCATGCTCCTTCCTAGGGACATGGACGCTTACAGGCGCTTTTCATAGAATGAACTCTTCTTGTCCCTGAAGAGGGACCTTGCGATGGTAAGGGAACTTATCCTCTTACAAGCATGATTATTGAGTCATACTATATTCTAACTCATGTATTTTTGTGATTTTTGGGCAGATTACTCAGCAGGTCTTTGTGGCCAATGAGTGGTGTCGTAATGCTCTTAAGATGGCCGACACTGAAGCCATCTCTCATGCCGAGGTAGAGAAAACACTAGGGGCCCTCAAGCAGGAGCAGCATGAACTGGTTGAGAAGTTTAAGGAGGTAGAGTCAGGCCATAAGAGCGCTGAGGCTGGCCTAAAAAATGTTGAGAAACAAGCTGAGGACCAACGCTAGCTGCTGCACGTGACTGAGATCAACCTTGCCACCAAGAAGCAGGCCATTCTAGATCTCAAAGTCGCTCTGCAGAAAGATAAGGAAGAGGTCCAGCTAGCCAAGGAAGTAGCTGAGGCTGAAAAGAGGGCTGCTTATCAGCTTGGAGTAGAGGAGACGAAAGTAAGGCTTACCGAGGAACTATCAGAAGTATGCAGGGATTACTGCAGCATTACATGGGATAAGGCTCTCAATGCTGCGGGTGTCCCTGCAGATTCTACTTAGAGACTGCCCGAAAACGTCTTCTATCCTCCAGAGATCCGGGAGGTCCTTGCTGATGCCCTTGAAGCTTCTGAGCTGCCTGCAGCTATCCCTAATGCCATCCCAATAGCCCAAAATTACTAAGAGCTCTAGCCAGGTCATCGTCCAAAGTGAGGATGCCGAGGGGGAGAAGGGCAAAGGGAAAAAACCCTCCTCCAAATCCAAGGATCCCTCTAAGGAGACAGTTACTAAGGCTAAGGGTCATGGGGTTGACCCAAAAGCCAAGGATGTTCCTCCTTCTCAACCGGAGCAAAAAGAAGATCCCCCTGTTGAGGCTTAGCACCTAGGGTTTTTCTCTTTCTTCTTTTTGTATCATTTTGAAGAGGAGTTGTATTATATTTTTGTTTTCAAAGACTTCTCATCTGATAGTATTGTATCATTTCCGTTTCTTAATATAAATGCTCTTTCTCTTATTCTTTGTTCTTCTGCTTGATGTTGATTGGATTTTACTGCATTGTTCCGAGTCAATGTGACTGTGCCTTTAGTTGAAGTTTACAACAACATTTTGCCAATATAACCAAGTGTTAAGAGTAGGACTGTGCAATGAATTTTAGGCAGTGAAGGCTGCCGTGTAGGACTTAGGTTCTGTTTAAAACTTGGGTAGATGCCATAAGTTATTAATTTTTCCTAAGCCTGTAGTCCGAGGAGCCATGTAGGACTTAGGTTCTGTTTAAAACTTGGATAGATGCCATAAGTTATTAATTTCCCCTAAGCC
Source organism: Quercus tomentella (assembly GCA_028535165.1). NCBI lineage: Eukaryota > Viridiplantae > Streptophyta > Magnoliopsida > Fagales > Fagaceae > Quercus > Quercus tomentella. Next base: position 81,913,384 of record JAPQVY010000068.1, read on the forward strand.
TATGGTCCGAGGAGCCATGCAGGACTTAGGTTCTGTTTAAAACTTGGATAGATACCATAAGTTATTAATTTCCCCTAAGCCTGTGGTCCGAGGAGCCATGCAGGACTTAGGTTCTATTTAAAACTTGAATAGTAATGAGCTGGAAGACGTGTAGTTATCATGAAATATAGTGTAGGCAAAACCGTTTTTATTAATAATAATACCTTCTTAGGTTACTTACATTCCATGGGCGGGGTACAACTCTCTCATCTAAGTCTTCCAAATAATATGCACATATTCCTGCTACTAAAGTGATGCGATAAGAGCCTTCCCAGTTGGGTCCCAACTTTCCCCAAGATGGGTTCTTGGTGCTACAAAATTTTTCTCAACACTAGGTCTCTTGGCCCTATTGGCCATAGTTTTACATTGGCATCATACCCATGCTTGAGCTTCTGGTGGTAATAGGCCAATTGGATCATTGCCTTTTCTCTTTCTCCTCGATTAAATTTAAACTTCTTTCTAGCAGTTCGTTGTTGTTGCTTGGGGTAAAGGTGCCTACTTTCAATGTTGGAAAGCTAGTTTCTAAAGGGAGTACAGCCTCGACCCCGTAAGTCATAGAAAAAGGAGTTTCTCCCGTTGACCGTCGTGGCGTAGTTCGATAGGTCCATAGGACGTGTGGCAGTTCTTCCACCCATCTTCCCTTTGCATCAACCAATCTCTTCTTTATCCCATTAACTATGACCTTATTTACAGCCTCGGCTTGCCCGTTTCCTTAAGGATAGGCTGGAGTGGAATATCGATTCGTAATTCCTAGGTCATAGAAGTATTTCCTAAAGGTCTTACTATCAAATTGAAGGCCATTGTCTGAGATGAGGGTATGAGGAATTCCAAAGCATGTAATGATGTTCCTTTAGATGAATTTCTTTGCATCCACGTCCTTGATGTTGGCCAGGGGCTCAGCTTCGACCCATTTGGTGAAGTAGTCTGTGTCGACCATCAAGTATCACTTGTTTCCTGCTGCTTTTGCTGCTTTTGGGAGAGGGCCCACAATATCCAAACCCCATTGAGCGAATGGCCAAGGACTAGAGAGGGGATTAAGGACCCCTCTCGGTTGGTGGATATTTGGGGCAAACCTCTGACATTGGTCGCACTTCTTGACATATTCTTAGGCCTCTTTCTGCATGCCTAGCTACCAGCACCCTAGAGTGAGGGCTCTGTGTGCCAGCAATCTTCCTCCTGTGTGACTCCCGAAAATTCCCTTATGCAATTCTTCGAGTAACAGTTCTGATACTTCCAGGTGCACACATAATAGATATGGCTCAGAATAGGAGCGCTTGTACAGCTTATGATCCTCTGATAGCCAGAACTGAGGAGCTTTTCTTCATATTTTCTCGGCTTCCTATTTCTTTTCGGGCAGTGCATCATCCTTGAGAAAACTCACTATGGGATCCATCTAGCTCGGACTCACTCTGACTTGATGGATTCACATCTGCCTTGTACAAATCCTCGACGAGGATGATTCGAGGTAAACCCTGCTCCGAGGACATGGCAAGAATGGCTAATGAATCCGCATGTGTGTTCCCGCTTCTAGAGACATGCGTCAAGTTGAAGAATTCAAAGTTCGATTGCAAGCGCTTGACCTGACCAAGGTACTCCTGCATTCTTACATCTCTGGCTTCTAACTCGCCCGTCACCTGGCCTACAACCAGCCTGGAATCCGAGAACACTTCTAATGCCTTTTCTCCCATTTTCTGCACCATGGTCATTCCTTGCAATAGAGCTTCATACTCGGCTTTGTTTTTCATAGCCAAGAATCCTAGTCTCAATGACTTTTCTGTGGTAATCTTCTCAAGGGATATTAGAACCAGCCCTACCCCGAATCCCTTTTGGTTTGCCGCGCCATTAATATACACTTTCCATCGTGAGGCTCCTTGTGCAGAGATTGTGCCAACTGATTTTCCATCCATGTTTTCCTCCCACGCTACCGCTTCTATTGGGGGTTCAGCAAACTCGGCTATTAAATCAGCGAGAACTTGGCCCTTGACGGAGGTCTGAGGCATGTATTTAATATAGAAAGCCCCTAGGAGCGTGCTCCACATGGCAATTCATCCTGTGTAATCGGCGCTCCAAAGTACTAACTTGAGGGGAAGTTGAGTTAGAACAACGACTGTGTGTGCCTGGAAGTAATGGGGGAGTTTCCGTGTAGCATGCACTACCGCCAGAATTGCCTTCTCCAATGGTAAGTAACGCACCTCGGCCTCATGTAATGATTTACTCACATAGTAAACTGGCCGTTGTACACCGTCATCAATCCGTATTAATACCAAGCTCACAGCGTGAGGGGCCACTACTATGTAGGCGAACAGAACTTCGTCAGCCTCAGGGCTAGACATGATGGGTGGCCATGATAGGTACTCTTTAAGTTGCTAGAAGGCTAAGGCACAGTCCTCGAACCACTCAAATCCTTTCCACTCAAATCCTTTCCACTTGTCCATCAGAAGGTAGAACGGACGGCACTGGTCTGCCGATCAGGAAATAAATCGATTCAATGCCGCGATCATTTCAATGAGCTTCCGAACTTCTTTTGGGTTCCGAGGAGCTTGTAAGTTATGAATTGCTTTGATTTGATCTGGGCTCACCTCAATTCCCCTGTGAGTTACCATATAGCCTAAAAATTTTCCGAACTCGACACCGAATGAGCATTTAGAGGCATTGAGACGCAGTTTGTGTTTTCTTGAAATGCTAAAGATGACTTCGAGATCTCTCAAATGCTCGGATACCACTTTACTCTTTACTACCATGTTATCTATGTAGACTTCAATACTCTTGCCTAGTTGCGGTTCAAACATTCTAGTCATCATTCTTTGGTAGGTAGGCCCTGCATTTTTTAAACCAAAAGGCATCACTTTGTAGTGGTAGTTTTGGTAGGAGTCATGAACACTATTTTTTCTTAATCTCCTGGGGCTAGTGGTATTTGATGATAACCCTGGAAGGCATCCAAGAAGCTCATTCGAGGGTGACCTACAATTGCGTCTACCAACCGGTCTATCCGAAACATTGGGAACGGGTCTTTTGGGCATGCCTTGTTCAAGTCTGTGAAATCTATGCAGACTCGCCACTTCCCACTCTTCTTTTTTACCACCACTGTATTTGCCAACCACTCGGGGTAAAAGACTTCTTTGATAGCCCCTGCCTTTTTTAGTTTTGTTACTTCGTCCTTAACAGCGTCAGCATGCTCTTTTGACGGGCGTCGGGGTGGTTGTTTTTTGGGAATAGAGGATGGGTTAACGTTTAGGTAGTGGAAACTGAGATTCGGATCAACCCCTGGGGCATCGTAGGCGTCCCATGCAAACACGTCAACATTTTCTCTTAGAAACCCAATCAATTCCTCTTTCTCTTGGAGGGGTAGTTTCGAGCCGACTTGAAAGAATTTCTCTGGGTCGTCGTCAACAGTAACCCTTTCTAGACTTTCGCATTTTACCTTCTCGGCTGGCTCATCAACGGATATTGCCGAGGCGACTGATTGCTATAAGTCCTTTCTTATAGAGGCTGAGGATTCTGCATTAGATAGGCATGAAATGGCAACCACCATGCATTGTCTAGCCATGGCTTGATTTCCTACAATCTCCTCTATTCGGCCCTCTGACAGGTATTTTACCTTCTGGTGAAATGTAGAAGAAACAGCTTCTAGGGCGTGGAGCCAAGGTCTGGCCACTATGGTTATGTACGGCGAGTAGGCGTTGACCACAATGAAATCCACCTCCACCACATCTGAATCGGTTAGTATGGGCAGTCTAATCTGTCCCTTTGGTGTAACAGTCTTCCCTTCGAAACTTACCAAAGGGGAGTCGTATGCTATTACGTCCTTGGGCTTTAGGTTCAGCCCCTTGTACAAATCAGGGTACATTACTTCCACAGCATTGCCCTGGTCTACTAGTATTCTCTTCATGTCAAACCCCCCAATCCTAAGTGTAACTACCAAAGCATCGTCATAGGGTTAGATGGTTCCAATCTTATCCTCGTCCGAGAATCCCAGCACAGGTGAGGCTCCCTTCCTAGACCTTTTGGATTCCCGATCATTGTCCTCGTTGGAGAGCCAAGCCACAGACATCACCCTGGGGGGAAAAGAGCCGGTTCTTTCCGGAGCGGCAAGGATGACATTTATCGTACCCATGGGAAGTCTTAAAGATATGTCTCTCCGGGGTTCTTGGTTTGCCTGACCCAGATGACTGCTGGAAGGATGTAAAAGGTGCCACAATTTCCTTTCTCGGACCGACTGATCCAAGTGGTTCCGTAGGTTCCTACAGTCTTCGGTGGTATGTCCGTGGTTTTGGTGGTACTAACAATACAGACTCTGATTGTGTTTTAAGGAGTCTCCGGCCATTTTGTTCGGCCACTTGAAGAATGGCTCATTCTTGACTTTCTCCAAAACCTGTTGTACCAGCTCTCTGAATACGGTGTTAACCGTTTGCGTGTTGCTTGATCCAGATTGCTCCGCAAAATCTCTTCTCAGATGGTTATTGTTGTATCATTCCGACCTGAAATTATTCCTCTTGTAAGGGACGATCTTCTCCTTTCCTTTCCTTTCCCTTGTAGTTGGTCCTCTTCCACCCTTTTGTATCTGTCAATCCGGTCCATAAGTTGACGAACGCTGGTAACAAGTTTACCAGTTAGCCATTCCTCTTGTGAGGGACGATCTTCTCCTTTCCTTTCCCTTGTAGTTGGTCCTCTTACACTCTTTTGTATTTGTCAATCCGGTCCATAAGTTGAGGAACGCTGGTAACAAGTTTATCAGTTAGGGATTTCCTTAAACAATGATCGGTGGGGAGACTACTTTTAAACGTGCTGATGGCGACGTCGTCGTAGTTACCATCCATCTTGTTATACATTTCCCAATATCTGTCCGAGTATGCTTTTAAAGTTTCCCCTTCTCGCGTAGACAATGACAACAATGAACTCAGAGGCTGGGGAACCCTGCTGTTCGTAACGAAACGAGAGCCAAAGGCTTGGGTGAGCTACTTGTAGGAATCTATGGAGTTCGTTTTCAAGTTGTTGAACCACCTCATTGCCGCGGGTCCTAAACTGGACGAGAAAACTTTGCACATCAAAGCCTCGTTTCGAGAATGGATGGCCATTCTTTGGTTAAACTGGCTCACATGCTCCACAGGGTCCGTTCAGCCATTGTAAATGGCGAACGTAAGTTGGTGGAAACGCCTAGGTAGTCTAGCCCCTTCTATCTTGTGCGTGAAGGGCGACTTAGAGATCTGATCCAGAGCTTTATGCATGGCATCGTTACCCAGGCCTTTATCAGTTGGGCTCTTATGTCTCCACCCATGACACTGCTCTTTTTCATAAGAGAAGGTTCCGCCTGGGGGAGTTCTTGATCTCCGCCTGTAACTGACGTCCTCCTCCTCGTTAGAGGATATATCAGAACTGGAAAGGAACTGCCTTTATTGTGCATGGCGTAATCTCCTTTTCAAGTCGTCGATCTCTCGCTGCATGGCCTGACGGTTGTTTTGTCTTTGGGATATGCAACTACCTACTTGGGAATGGCTTTGGCTCGTATGGGTAGTATGCACACTCTCCTCTCGATTCCTTTCATTGCCCCGATTTTGCTCAGGGTCAGGAGGATTACTTTGCCACTGAGGCCCAAAGGGTTCTGTCCGCTGAGGATCGGTTTGGCGTGGGTTTTCTTGGTGTGGACCTGACCCTGCCATGTTTAACCGTCGCACTCACTAACACATGAGTTCTTCCCACAGATGACGCCAATTGTAGGGACAAAGTTTGGAGCCCAAGCCCGAATTGTATGGAATCCTGGTCCAAAAGGCCTAATACAGTGAATTTTGTAGAGTATGGGTCAAAGAACTAGGTTTAGATGAGTTGAGCAACGGCTTGCATGGGGTTAAGAAACAATCAGACAAGAATAAAAGCTATTATGATCAAAGGACCTTCCATCCGAGGAGACTAAAATTTTACTTATAAATACAGATCACCACATTAGGGTTCTTTTACATGCTACAGTATTTTCTTCTTCTTTTTCGCTGCCCCTTCTTTATGGGGGCTTTTCTACATTATATAGGCTCTTCCTGATCATCTGGACCTTACATTTGTTGATCACCTAGACCCCCACTTGGGCATCCATTCCATCAAACACCCCTTTCAGTCCTTTGTGAGTTGCGGCAACCAAGACAACACTGTTCAGGGGTCTTCTCCATATTAATGCGGCTAGAAAAGTGCATTTAATGTGGTGGTGGTAGATTTTCCTTAGATATTTTGAGTTTTCTTCTCTTTCACATGTTCAGGAGGCGTACTTCAACTGTTTGAATATACACTTGGTCTGGGTCAATCGTGTCCGAGGAGAAGTTCCTCCTCGGGCTTTCTTCTCTTTGTCTCCCAATGATGAGGCTTGTAAAGTAGATTACCTAAGTTATGTTTCTCTCTTCGGACTTGTTAGTGTCCTCGGATAAGGCTCAAGGCCCAACACATTATTTTGGGCCAGAGTCCCCACAAATAATATACAAAAAAAAAAGAAGAATAAATCATCTTATGCATTTCAAAAACAAACATATCTATTACACTCTTTTAATAAGTTATTATATATATATATGCATTTCATAATACCTTAGTTTCACACAATATGAATTTATTATATAACTTAAAAGTAAAATATTTAATTATTTTTATTATCTATTCTATTATCTAATTTTAAGTAAATTTATAATAAGAAAACTATTTACATATAAATTTTGATTAAGCCGTGCATCGCACGGGCATAATGCTAATAATAATAAAAAGTTAAGTTTTTAACACACATCACTTCCAAAAATTTTAGACTAACTTCAAAAAATTTTATTTGATGTTCTAACTACAAAATTTTAAATGATACAAACTTATCATTTAGCTATACATGATATAGGGAGTAAAGATGTGTTGCCAAATTTGCTTTTGCTAAATAGTTACACAAGTTTTAAAAACATAAAATAAGGAGGACAAACAAGTAAATTACTAGGTCACATCCAATTCAAAAAATTAATACACCACCAAAGACAATCACTCAATTAAGTCAATTCAAATTTCAAACAAAAATTGATCTCCCTTATCAAAATGAGTTTATCACCTTAAAAAATTATTAATATTAATATATATTTAATTAGCATCATCACCTCGGCTCTTTTTTTGGGTTAGTGTCATAAGTTTTTTTTGTTTTTTTTATTTTAATAACTCACACATAAAGGGATAGTTGCATGTTTAATGCACACATACATTTATTATGAGTTTCATCGCTCATTAAAAAAAAAAATTAATAAATAAAAAAAACTTTGGATACCCCTTGATCAAAGCTTTATAAAATACCGACGGATGCAAGTCCCTCCACTCTCAACTATTGAATTATCAAAAATAAAATATTAATCAATTATATATATAAATTTCCAATATGAAATATTTGAGGAAATTAAAACTTAATGGATATATTTTAACACCGAGATTTGCCCAGCCAAGAAATAGGTATTTCTTACCATAAATAAAAGAGGCTCATATTGTTGCATTTATAGTATTTGGACTTCAGAGTTGAGATGTACTTTCTTAGATTCACTTCCAATGTTGGTTGGTAATCTGCCATACTTGGAGACTTGAGATATGAAGTAAACTCGTATAACCCGTCTGCCAAGTTCTATTTAGAAGGCAAAGAAACTTTAGACATCTCTACCTGAACGAGATTTATTTAGATATGTCCATTGAACCGCCAAATAGTGGGCCTTTAACGAACGTTTAAACCTTGAAGGGGTTTTTTATAGTTTGTAATAGTAATGTGGAGACTTGCTTGGGCAAGTTGATTGGTCTTAGAAAACTGGTGTTGGCATGTAATTCAACCTTTGCAGGAGCTGACTGGATTTCAAAATTGACCAATCTTCAGTCCCTAAGTGTGAGATCAAGTGATCCATTCGGTCAACATTCAACTCTTGATTTGAGGGACATGTCAACGAACCACAAGCTATAAGACTTGCATTTGCTTGGATGGTTACAATTGAAGATTTTCTTAATGGATTGTAAAGCTCAATCTTAGTGTTTAAAGAGTAATCTTGACTAAGACTAATATCTGTCTGTGTGGAGAGAAAATATTCAGAGAAAGACGTAACAGAAAAGAGAGAGGAAGAGAGAGAGAGAGAGAGAGAGAGAGAGAGAGAGAGAAGAGAATGAGAAAAATGGATTTTCTTGCTTTATTAATAATCTGAGAGTACAACCATATATATAATGTAATCTGCCTAAGGTATAGAGTAACAGAATTGATCCTGATCATACGGATCAACTCCGTGAATTTAGGAAAGCTAACTAACTTCAAACCGACACAGGTTTCGCGCCATTATATTTGAAGGGCTGGTTCATTCTTTAAACGACACCGTTCTAGCTCCTGAAGCTTAAATAACAAACACATACAAAACGGTGCGTTGCTCTTATATTACATAAGTGAAACGGTGCGTTGCATCTGGATGTAAACCAACGGTCATCCCCAAATTCAATCGTCTTCAACCTTGCGCCTATTGATGCAATCAATCCAGAACTGAATACAAATCAGCCATTTGTAATTTCCTTTAGCTTCTCTGAAGTGGAATTACCACGATCACTAACATCCCCCCTCAAACTTTTGGGGGAGGTGTCCAACAGAAGTTTGCGCCGTTGAAGAAGAAAAGATGGAGACGGCAATGGTTTGGTAAAAATGTCAGCAAGGTTGTCCTTGCTAGAGACAAAACGCACACACAAGTCACGACGCAACACCTTCTCACGAACATAGTGGTAGTCCACTTCGATGTGTTTTGTGCGTGAGTGGAACACAGAGTTTGCAGAGAGAGCAATGGCGGAAGCATTATCACACCAAAGGACAGGAACATGAGAGAGAAAAATTCTCAATTCTTTGAAGAGAATACGTAGCCAAGACATTTTTGCAGCAGTAGTGGCCAAGGCACGATACTCTGCCTCCGTGGAAGAACGAGCAACAGTGGTCTGTTTCTTGGATGACCAAGAAATGGGAGAAGAACCAAGAAACACCAGGAGGCCTGTGGTAGAACGACGATCAAAAGGATCGCCAGCCCAATCTGCATCTGAGAAGGCTGTGAGAGTTAAAGGACCAGGGGAGAAGGAGATGCCATGATAAAGAGTGCCACGAAGGTATCTGAGAACCCTCTTAGCAGCTTCAAGATGAATAGTTGTAGGATTGCACATGAATTGGCATAGTTGGTGCACACTGAAAGCAAGGTCTGGGCGTGTGAAAGTCAGATACTGGAGAGCTCCAACTAGGCTTCTATACTCAGTGGGGTCAGAAAAGGCAACACCATCATGAGGAAGTAATCGTGTAGAAGGACAGCAAGGGGTCTTTGTGGGTTTTGAATTTTCCATGTGAAAACGATGGAGTATATCTGAAGCATACTTAGTCTGTGTAAGATGAAGACTAGCCGGAGTTCTAGAAATCTGGACACCCAAAAAATAGTTTAAATCCCCAAGATCCTTAAGCTCAAATACAGCACTGAGAGCAGCAACAAGAGAAGCAACATGTTTGGAATTGTTCCCTGTGAGAATTATATCATCTACATAAAGAAGGAGGTAGATTATAGAACTCTTGGATTGAAAGATGAACAAGGAACTGTCAGCAAAGGAAGCTTGAAATCCCAGATGAATCAAGTGAAAAGTGAACCTCTCAAACCAAGCCCTTGGTGCTTGTTTGAGACCATAAAGAGATTTGTGCAACTTGCAGACATGTGTAGGATGAGCTGCATCAATGTATCCTGGAGGTTGCTACATGTAGACATCTTCCTTGAGATGGCCATGGAGGAAAGCATTTGAGACATCCAGCTGTTTTAATGGCCAATTACAACTGACAGCAATGGCAAGAACAAGTCTCACAGTAGCTGGTTTGACCACTGGACTGAAGGTTTCTGAGAAATCAATACCAGCTTGTTGATGAAAGCCTTTTGCAACTAGTCTTGCCTTATAGCGAGCAATAGTACCATCACTATGAAGTTTGATCTTAAACACCCACTTACAACCCACTAGATTAGCATGTGGAGGAGCAGGGACCAAGGACCAGGTCTGTTGCCTCTGTAAGGCTTGAAATTCTGCATCCATAGCTTCACACCAAACTGGATGCTTGGAGGCAATTCTGTAAGAGGGTGGCTCAGTATGTGTGTAATCCAACACGGCCTTATAACAAAGCTTAGGATTAGGCTTAACAATGCCACTTTTGAACCTTGTTTGCATTGGATGTGGGACAGAAACAGTGGGAGCAGTGGATACAAATGGGATAGAGGATGGAACAGGTGAAGGGACAGGGATAGACACATCTGTATCAGTGGAGGAAGGAATGGAGGTGAAGGTATTGTGTAGGATAGAGTCAGAATTTGGGGTGACTATAGGAGCAGATGATTGGGAAAGAAGAACCTCAGCTGTATTAGGACTAAGGCGAGCATGTGGTGGGGGAGTGGTAAGGGGATTATATGGACCTAATAAGGAAGGTTGATTAGAGGCATGGAGATAGAGAAGATTGGATAACCAGAGAGAATTGGAAATAGTAGAAACTGGGGAATCAGATTGACAAATGGGAGGTGTAGGTTTAGAGGAAGGAAACTTGGCTTCATTAAACAGAACATGCCTAGAGGTATATATGTGATGAGAGGAAGGATCAAGACACAAATATCCTTTAGAACTGGTGGAGTAACCAAGGAAAATACACTCCTTGGTTCTGTGATCAAGCTTATGACTAGAATAAGGTCTAAGATGAGGGTAGCAAGCACAACCAAATACCTTGAGTTGTGATAGGTTTGGGGAAGTAGAATACAACTTAGACCAGGGAGACACAAAATGAAGAACAGAAGTGGGAAGCAAGTTTATCAAGAAAGTGGCAGTAAGAAGAGCATAGGACCAAAAGGAAGTGGACATAGAAGCTTGAGATAGAAGAGTGATTGTGGTTTCAATGAGGTGCCTATGTTTCCTTTCAACAAGGCCATTCTGTTGAGGTGTGTATGGACAAGAGAGCTGATGGATGATGCCATGTTGGGACAGAAAAGACTTAAACTCAGGAGAAGTATATTCTCCACCTCCATCAGACCTGAGGGTTCTTATTTTGGTAGAGAATTGAGTTTCAACAAAGGCCTTGAATAGCATAAACTTGGAAAACACTTCAGATTTGTATTTAAGAGATATAACCAGGTGAACCTTGTAAAATGATTAACAAAAATCACATAATATCGAAAACCATTGACAGATGTGACAAGGGTAGGACCCCATACATCAGAATGCACAAGTTCAAAAGGAAATGAGGCAACAAAATGAGACTTAGGAAAAGGTAAATTGTGCATTTTGCCATACAAACAATGAGTACAAGTTTGAACCAGATTTGTACACTTATTTATGACAGACCTATCATTAGGAAACACATATTTGAGAACTTGATCATGTGGATGACCAAGTCTTATGTGCCACAGTGACTTATTGAAAGCAACAGACTTAGACACATTGTGTCAAACTTTGGAACCTTGATTACAGAGATTGGAAGACAAATGAAGTTGTGAAGCTCTATGAGGATAGATGGGGTAAACTCCATCTTCACTCTTGCCTTGGTATAGGACCTTCCCCGTGGCCAAAGCCTGAATGGACAGAATGTTTTTATCAAAATAACACCAGCAATTGTTATCTTGACAGATTTTATGGACAGAAGCAAGATTTGAGGAAATAGAAGGAACTCTAAGGACATTATGTAAGTGAAGATTGGAGTAACATGAAGGAATTTGAGAATTACCTATGTGAGTAATTGGTAGGTTCTGCCCATTTCCCACTGTGAGATGATCCTGACCTCCATATGGCTGAGGAAAACTGAGTTGGTTAAGGTTAGCAGTCACATGATCAGTTGCAGCACTGTCTGCAAGCCATGGCTGCTCTTGTGCAAGGCAAGCATTGGATGCTGTGGCCATAGCAGCAAGTTTGGTTGGGGGATGCTTGCCTTGATAGGCATAGTCCATCCTGTGGTAACAGTCTAGAGCTGTATGACCAAGCCTGTTACAGATTTGGCACATAGGCCTGTCTGATCTTGGAGCAGAAGAGCTTGAACTTGACTGATGAGATTGGAAGGGAGTGAAGTGATTATAATGAGGTGATTGATTACCTGCATTTCTTCCTCCTCTTCCACCTCTATTGTTATAACTTCCTCTGCCTCTCCCTCTATTATTGTGATTGAAATTACTACTTGAATGATTGAAATTACCACCTGACTGATTGAAATTACCACCAAGCCTTGGAGTAGCAGTAGCAGCTAGTGCAAACATTGAATCCTTAGTATCTAACCCTTCATTTAGAGATTCTTCTTCTCCATTGAGCATAGTTGACAATTCATCAAAGCTTAATGGTGTGCTTCTGGTCCTTATTGCTGACCGGAAAGCATTGTATTCCCTTGGTAAACCCTTGAGTGTTATATGAAGCAACTCCTCATTATCCAAAATTACTCCAACTGCCAGTAGCTTATCCCTCACCACTTTGATTTTCCTCAGGTAAGCATCCACAGAATTAGCACCTTTCTTAAGGTTATGAAGCTCTCCCTTTAGGTTCATCACATGAGACCTAGATATTGAAGAGAAACTATTTTCCAGAACCTTCCAAACTTCCAATGCAGAAGTACATCCAACAATGAGAGACAAAATTGATGGTGAGAGAGTGGAGCTGATGAAAGTTAGTAAGGCCTTCTCTTTAGACCTCCAGATTGTATATTCTGGATTCACAACTGCAGTGTAAGCTCCACTAAGATCCTTAAGAAACTTCTCTGGAGCCAATTGTGGCTCTTCAAGCACTTCATATAGAGAATAAGTTTCTAGAATCATTGTAATTTGATGTTTCCACACGATATAGTTGGTATTATCCAACTTGACTGTCATCATATTTGACATATTCGAGAGAAGGAGAAGTGGTTGATTCATCACATTTATTGAAGAACCAGCAAATGTTGATGAGCTTGCACCTGTGGAAGAAGACGATGCAGCTGTTGAATTTGTGGCTGCCATTGTTGAGTTCTGTACAGGAATCTCAGGCTCTGATACCATGAAGATTTTCTTAATGGATTGTAAAGCTCAATCTTAGTGTTTAAAGAGTAATCTTGACTAAGACTAATATTTGTCTGTGTGGAGAGAAAATATTCAGAGAAAGACGTAACAAAAAAGAGAGAGGAAGAGAGAGAGAGAGAGAGAGAGAGAAAAGAGAATGAGAAAAATGGATTTTCTTGCTTTATTAATAATCTGAGAGTACAACCATATATATAATGTAATCTGCCTAAGGTATAGAGTAACAAAATTGATCCTGATCATACGGATCAACTCTGTGAATTTAGGAAAGCTAACTAACTTCAAACCGACACAGGTTTCGCGCCATTATATTTGAAGGGCTGGTTCATTCTTTAAACGACACCGTTCTAGCTCCTGAAGCTTAAATAACAAACACATACAAAACGGTGCGTTGCTCTTATATTACATAAGTGAAACGGTGCGTTGCATCTGGATGTAAACCAACGGTCATCCCCAAATTCAATCGTCTTCAACCTTGCGCCTATTGATGCAATCAATCCAGAACTGAATACAAATCAGCCATTTGTAATTTCCTTTAGCTTCTCTGAAGTGGAATTACCACGATCACTAACAACAATTACCAAGACGATGATGATCAATTTCCTCCCAAGACTCGAAATTTTCAATTTATCAGTATCGCAACTAGAGTTGCTTGGATGGTTACAGTTACCAAGATGATGCTGATCAATTTCTCCCAAGCCTCGAAATTCTCAATTTATCAGTATCGTGACTAAAGGATGGCCCAATGCCAGCCTAAACATCTCCAGACTTCTCTATGATTCCTACAGGGGAAGGAAAATGACGTGCTGTCATAATGGATTCCCTTTGGCTTCGTGTCTTGAAAATGTGGTGGAGAATTTGGAGGACTGGTTTGTGGATGAAGGAGCCATGCCTCAACTTGGAGAATTAGAGATCAGATGCTGCCTTAGATTGCGCAAACCAATGACATTATAAGGGATCAAAAACTTGAAGCAAGTAACTTTGATGAATATGCCATGACTACCACCTGTTAGATCTTTCATGCTGGTATTTGATCATTTCTTGGTGAGGTTTCTGTATTATTATTATTTTTTATTTTTTATTTTTTATTTTGTGGCATTTTAAATGTTTTGGAAGTACGTAGTTGTAACTTGTAAGTACCATCCATAAAGCTTGAAGTATATACTACTTCATTTACATGCTATGGTTGTAGGGAAAAAATGCGCAAAGGCAAGAATCCAGATGACTTTGTAGCCTAGAATGCTACTTGGTGATCTAAATGAAGTGGGCATTGGAGTTGTTCGAAATTCTCAGGGGGAAGTGTTGGCAACTTTATCAAAGAGGATTCTAAGATATCCATTAACGCTTATAGTTGTTATCTTTCTGATTTTCAAGCCAATGAATTAATTGCTGTAACAACCTTCCTCTCCAAAAAAAAAAAAAAAATCGTCAGTTCGTGGCTCATGAAGCAAATGAGTTTTTAATGTAGTTAGTTAGAGTGAGTTATGTAAAGATAGTGATGTGGGTAATCTTCCTTGTTACAAATTTTTTTTTTTTTTAATGAAAAAAATGAGTAAGGGGCGACCAACGTGGCAATTCTACTTGGTCGTTACCATAGTAGTACCCTACTTGTTGGGACCAGGACCCTGTTGGGGTGCAAGGGGGGCATTGTGAGTCATATCTTCCCAACCCCATGAGTGCTTCCAGATTTGGAATCGAACATTTCCATGTTACAATTTTTATAAAGCTTTCTTATGTGCAATAGTATAATCTATATCTAAATATATAAAATAAAAGTCTGTGTTTTTTTTTTTTGAGATTGTCATCTAAATTTTTGGAAACCTACATTTTTCCATGTTATCCTTGTAATTTATATTTTGGGTAAATTCTATTCACACCCCTGAGGCTTGGGCTAATACCAATTGGATCTAAAAATTTTCAAAAATAACCAATTTGGTCCCTAAAGCCAATTTAGCCCTTAAAATAGTTGAGAAAAAATAACTAATTTTTTAGGGACTAAGTTAAAAAGTCTTGGACATGATTAACATTAGCCCAAACCTCAGGATATATTAGTGGAATTTACCCTTATATTTTTGTCAAAACAATTGTTTTTTTTTTTTTAAGTATACAATAAAATTAAAAAACCAAAAAGAAAAAAGAAAAAACTTTAAACACATGCATAAAATTAGTTTATTTATATATAAATATAATATATCATTTAAAATCGATTGGGATTCACCTATAGGGTAAAATAAGAATTTAAACAACATGATGTGTCTTCTTAAAAAATTAAAAAAGGTGATGAGGTTTGAGTTAATACAAGGTGGAATCAAGTCTTTTCTTTAAAAAAGAAAAATACAATTTGCTCTCTAAATACAAAGTCTTTTTACATTGTTTGAAAAATCCCATGCGCTTCCGGCCTCTTTCTCCATCTCTAAAGTCTATTTATCTATCATTAACTACCCGATTATTTTTATAATTGTCACAATGCAATCTTTGTAAGACCACTCAAACTCTTCCTTGTGCAAATAAATGTAATACAGTCACTATTTGACCCCAAGAAAGCAAAAGACTTGTAAAAGTAGAGAATTTTGGAATGGTATTTAAGTGTTGTTTGTTTGTGCTTAAAGAGTAAACTCGATATTTTTGAAAACTTTTAGTAATATCTAACATTTACCCAAACCTCACCTCAAGCAGCTTAAAATTTAAAATGTTTTTGTAGTGAAATTATTAATTACCTGTTTTTGGTGGAATATGGATCCATAAAAATAAATAAATAAATAAATAAAAAAATTACCTTCACAAATTTCAAAAGCACTAGCGTTGGTTGCACGTGCAAGGCACGTGCTACCCTAGTAGTGAGAAAATTAATATAAATTTTGTGTGTGAAATCGTGAATTTTTGCTCACCTAATTTGATTATATTAAAAAAGAAGTTTAAGAATACAACAAAATATCACAATATCTTCATTTTTAGGATCCGAATAGATATTTTTTTATTTTATTTGAGAGAAATGCTACATTCATAACATTTTTAGAACAAATTCTAAATGACAAATTATTATTGGTTTTAAACTAATAACATTATTATTGTTATTCTCAAAACATTTATTTTCAGTTGTGGTTGGTCACAGTCTCATATTTTATTATTTTATTTCAATTTGTAAGAAATTGATACTTCAATATTTGTAAAAATATTGTGATATTTGTTGTGTTGGTATAACAATATATATGCCAGCTTACATAAATATTTAAAAGAAAAAAAAAACAAACCGATTGCAGGAAAAAAAAAAAATTAGGCACGGTAGAAATTAATGTTAAAAAGTTGTGGACTTAGCATTTTTTTATTTGATCTATAAGAAACTGAAATTTCAACAATTGTGAAAATATTGTGATAATAATAAGTGTTGTAACATTTTCTTAAAACGTTTATTTTCAATTGTGGTTAGTAATAGTCTCATATTTTATTATTTTATTTCGACTTGTAAGAAATTGGCACGTCAATAATTGTGAAAATATTGTGAAATTTGTTGTGTCAGTATAACAATATATATGCCAGTTTACAGAAATATTTCAAAGAAAAAAAAAACATAGACCGATTATTGGAAAAAAAAAAAAAAAAAAAAAAAACTTTAGGCACTGTAGCTACAGTGCCAGTTGAATAAACCAAAAGCACTGTAGCTCCAATGCTATCCATCAATAATAACTTACCTATGATTTGTTGTGAAATTAATGTTAAAATGTTGTGGATTTAGCATTTTTTTTATTTGATATATAAGAAACTGAGATTTTAACAATTGTGAAAATATTGTGATAACAATAAGTGTTGTGACATTTTTTTTAAAACATTTATTTTCAGTTGTGGTTGGCTACAGCCTTATATTTTATTATTTTATTTCAACTGGTAAGAAATTGACACGTCAATAATTGTGAAATTTGTTGTGTCAGTATAACAATATAAATGTCAGCTTACATCAATATTTAAAAGAAAAAAAAAACACAAACCGATTACTGGAGAAAAAAGAAAAAAAAAAAAAGACTAACTAAACCAAAACACTGTTGTAGCTACAGCGTTGCACAGTGCAAAACTGGGTGTACAATGGCAAGACGCTGAGCGCGCATTCACACTTTTATTATAAACATTTATTTTTAGTTGCGGTTGATCACAGTCTCATATTTTATTATTTTATTTCGATTTGTAAGAAATTGACACATCAATAATTGTGAAAATATTGTAAAATTTGTTGTGTCAGTATAATAATATATATATCAGCTTACATAAATATAAATATTTAAAAGAAATAAAAAAAACACAAGCAAATTACTTAAAAAAAAAAATTAGGCACTGTAGCTACCGTGCTTGGTACTGTAGCTACAGTACAAAAATAATGTACTAACAAGTGTCACAACATTTTCACAAAACATTTATTTTCAGTTGTGGTTGGTTACAGTTTCATATTTTATTATTTTAGACTTATAAGAAATTGACACCTCAATAATCGTGAAAATATTGTGAAATTTGTTGTGTCAGTATAATAATATATTAAAAAAAAAATACAAACGGAAGACTACAAAAAAATGCAACTGCTGTAGCTATAGTGCCAAGCAGCACTGTAGATGCTGTGCAAAACTTAAACAAAAGGGTTGGAAAAAAAAAAAAAGAAAAAAAAAAAAGCAAACTGCCTCACCAAAGCACTGTTGCCGCTACAGTGCTTGCACAGTGCAAACACTCTGAGTGAACAGTACCGAAGCACTGTAGCCGCATTGGCGCTTTTATAATATAAGACTCCCAGTAGTGAGAAAATTAATATAAATTTTGTGTGTGAAATCCTGAATTTTGGCTCATCTAATTTGATTATATTAAAAAAGAAGTTTAAGAATACAACAAAATATCACAATATTTTCACAATATCTTCATTTTTAGGATCCGAATAGATATCTTTTTATTTTATTTGAGAAAAATGCTACATTCATAACATTTTTAGAACAAATTCTAAATGACAAATTATTATTGGTTTTAAACTAATAACATTGTTATTGTTATTCTCAAAACATTTATTTTCAGTTGCGGTTGGTCACAGTCTCATATTTTATTATTTTATTTCAATTTGTAAGAAATTGATACTTCAATATTTGTAAAAATATTGTGATATTTGTTGTGTTCGTATAACAATATATATGCCAGCTTACATAAATATTTAAAAGAAAAAAAAAAAACCGATTGCTGGGAAAAAAAAAACTTTAGACACGGTAGAAATTAATGTTAAAATGTTGTGGACTTAGCATTTTTTTATTTGATCTATAAGAAACTAAGATTTCAACAATTGTGAAAATATTGTGATAATAATAAGTGTTGTAACATTTTCTTAAAATGTTTATTTTCAATTGTGGTTAATCATAGTCTAATATTTTATTATTTTATTTCGACTTGTAAGAAATTGACATGTCAATAATTGTGAAAATATTGTGAAATTTGTTGTGTCAGTATAACAATATATATGCCAGCTTACATAAATATTTCAAAGAAAAAAAAAACACAGACCGATTATTAAAAAAAAAAAAAAAAAAAAACCTTTGGGCACTGTATCTACAGTGCCAGTTGAATAAACCAAAAGTACTGTAGCTCAAATGCTATCCATCAATAATAGCTTACCTATGATTTGTTGTGAAATTAATGTTAAAATGTTGTGGATTTAGCATTTTTTTATTTGATATTTAAGAAACTGAGATTTTAACAATTGTGAAAATATTGTGATAACAATAAGTATTATGACATTTTTTTTTAAACATTTATTTTTAGTTGTGGTTGGCTACAGCCTTATATTTTATTATTTTATTTCGACTTGTAAGAAATTGACATGTCAATAATTGTGAAAATATTGTGAAATTTGTTGTGTCAGTATAACAATATAAATGTCAGCTTACATCAATATTTAAAAGAAAAAAAAACACAAATCGATTACTGGAAAAAAAAAAAAAAAAAAAAAAAAAAAAAAGACTAACTAAACCAAAGCACTGTTGTAGCTAAAGCGCTGCACAGTGCAAAAACACTGGATGTACAGTGCCAAGACGCTGTACGCGCATTCACGCTTTTATTATAAACATTTATTTTTAGTTGTAGTTGATCACAGTCTCATATTTTATTATTTTATTTCGATTCGTAAGAAATTGACACGTCAATAATTGTGAAAATATTATAAAATTTGTTGTGTCAATATAACAATATATATATATATATATATATATATATATATATATATATATATATATATATATATATCAGCTTACATAAATATTTAAAAGAAAAAAAAACACAAACAAATTAATTAAAAAAAATTAGGCACTGTAGCTACAGTGCCACTTGGTACTGTAGCTACAGAGCAAAAATATTGTACTAACAAGTGTCACAAAATTTTCATAAAACATTTATTTTCAGTTATGGTTGGTAACAATTTCATATTTTATTATTTTATTTTGACTTATAAGAAATTGACACCTAAATAATCGTGAAAATATTGTGAAATTTGTTGTGTCAGTATAACAATATATTAAAAAAAATACAAACGGAAGACTAAAAAAAAGCAACTACTGTAGCTACAGTGCCAAGCGGCACTGTAGCTGTTATGCAAAACTTAAACAAAAGGGTTGAAAAAAAAAAAAAAAAAAAAGTGCTTCACCAAAGCACTGTTGTCGCTACAGTGCTTGCATAGTACAAACACTCTGAGTGCACAGTACCAAAGCACTGTAGCGGCATTGGCGCTTTTATAATATAAGATTTGTTGTGTCAGTATAACAATATATATACCAGCTTATATAAATATTTAAAAGGAAAAAAAAAAAACACAAACAAATTACTTAAAAAAAAATTAGGCACTGTAGCTACAGTGCCACTTGGAACTGTAGCTACAGTGTAAAAATACTGTACTAACAAGTGTCACAACATTTTCACAAAATATTTATTTTCAGTTGTGGTTGGTCACAGTTTCATATTTTATTATTTTATTTTGACTTATAAGAAATTGACGCCTCAATAATCGTGAAAATATTGTGAAATTTGTTATGTCAGTATAACAATATATTAAAACAAAAATTACAAACGGAAGACTAAAAAAAGCTACTACTGTAGCTACAGTGCCAAGCGGCACTGTAGCTGTTGTGCAGAACTTAAACAAAAGGGTTGAAAAAAAAAAAAAAAGAAAAAAAAAAAAAAGCAAAGTGCCTCACCAAAGTACTGTTGCCGCTACAGTGCTTGCACAGTGCAAACACTCTGAGTGCACAGTACCAAAGCACTGTAGCGGCATTCGCGCTTTTATAATATAACTAGCGTTGGCTGCACGTGCAAGGCACGTGCTACCCAGTAGTGAGAAAATTAATATAAATTTTGTGTGTGAAATCATGAATTTTGGCTCACCTAATTTGATTATATTAAAAAATAAGTTTAAGAATACAACAAAATATCACAATATTTTCACAATATCTTCACTTTTAGGATCCGAATAGATTTTTTTTATTTTATTTGAGAGAAATGCTACATTCATGACATTTTTAGAACAAATTCTAAATGAAAAATTATTATTGGTTTTAAACTAATAACATTGTTATTGTTATTCTCAAAACATTTATTTTCAGTTGTGGTTGGTCACAGTCTCATATTTTATTATTTTATTTCAATTTGTAAGAAATTGATACTTCAATATTTGTAAAAATATTGTGATATTTGTTCTGTTGGTATAACAATATATATGTCAGCTTACATAAATATTTAAAAAAAAAAAAAAACCGATTGCTGGGAAAAAAAAAACTTTAGGCACGGTAGAAATTAATGTTAAAATGTTGTGGACTTAGCATTTTTTTATTTGATCTATAAGAAATTGAGATTTCAACAATTATGAAAATATTGTGATAATAATAAGTGTTGTAACATTTTCTTAAAACGTTTGTTTTCAATTGTGGTTAGTCATAGTCTAATATTTTATTATTTTATTTCGACTTGTAAGAAATTGACATGTCAATAATTGTGAAAATATTGTGAAATTTGTTGTGTCAGTATAACAATATATATGCCAGTTTACATAAATATTTCAAAGAAAAAAAAAACACAGACTGATTATTGGAAAAAAAAAAAGTGCCAGTTGAATAAACCAAAAGTACTGTAGCTCCAATGCTATCCATCAATAATAGTTTACCTATGATTTGTTGTGAAATTAATGTTAAAATGTTGTGGATTTAGCATTTTTTTATTTGATATATAAGAAACTGAGATTTTAACAATTGTAAAAATATTGTGATAACAATAAGTGTTGTGACATTTTTTTTCAAACATTTATTTTCAGTTGTAGTTGGCTACAACCTTATATTTTATTATTTTATTTCAACTTGTAAGAAATTGACACGTCAATAATTGTAAAAATATTGTGAAATTTGTTGTGTCAGTATAACAATATAAATGTCAGCTTACATCAATATTTAAAAGAAAAAAAAAACACAAACCGATTACTGAAAAAAAAAAAAAAAGACTAACTAAACCAAAGCACTGTTGTAGCTAAAGCGCTGCACAGTGCAAAAACACTGGATGTACAGTGCCAAGACGCTGTACGCGCATTCACGCTTTTATTATAAACATTTAATTTTAGTTGTGGTTGATCACAGTCTCATATTTTATTATTTTATTTCGATTTGTAAGAAATTGACACGTTAATAATTGTGAAAATATTATAAAATTTGTTGTGTTAGTATAACAATATATATATCAGCTTACATAAATATTTAAAAGAAAAAAAAACACAAACAAATTACTTAAAAAAAAATTAGGCACTGTAGCTTGGTACCGTAGCTACAGAGCAAAAATACTGTACTAACAAGTGTCACAATATTTTCACAAAACATTTATTTTCAGTTGTGGTTGGTCACAGTTTCATATTTTATTATTTTATTTTGACTTATAAGAAATTGACATCTCAATAATCGTGAAAATATTGTGAAATTTGTTGTGTCAGTATAACAATATATTAAAAAAAAATACAAACGGAAGACTAAAAAAGGCAACTACTGTTTCCCAAAAAAAAAAAAAAAAAGGCAACTACTGTAGCTACAGTGCCAAGCGGCACTGTAGCTGCTGTGCAAAACTTAAACAAAAGGGTTGAAAAAAAAAATATACAAACGGAAGACTACCAAAAAAAAGCAACTACTGTAGCTACAGTGCCAAGCGGCACTGTAGCTGCTCTGCAAAACTTAAACAAAAGGGTAAAAAAAAAAAAAAAAAAGCAAAGTGCCTCACCAAAGTACTGTTTTCGCTACTGTGTTTGTACAGTATAAACACTCTAAGTATACAGTACTGAAGTACTGTGGCGGCATTCGCGCTTTTATAATATAAGAAAACGGTGAGCTTTGACCAACCGCCACTCGCTTTTCACCTTTATTACAGTGGACAGTAGTTCTTCTCTTGGCTCTTTCAGTACCTATTGCCTAAAACCAGGGTTTTTACCTTTGTTTTTAGTATTAGCTTTTCTAGGGTTTAAGCCTTGCTGAGCTCCAAGTCCCAAAGCTTCCGACCAAAAACGACGACGTATCGGAAGCAGAAATGGACGTCGATATGGACATGGACACTTCTCCTAGCCACATGAACCCTAAAGACCTCACTGTCACAGAGCAATTTCGCCGTTACGGGTACACTTCACATTATCATATATGAATCCCTCCATTTTTCTTTGTTCTGAAAATATTTTTAGGGTTTGAAAGAGTTTAGCAAATGCTTCTGGTATATATGAAGTTTTGCATTATATATATACTTCAAAGTAGAATAGGTGAAAGAGAATCATTCTAATGAAGTCCATGATTTTCCTCTTAATTTACTTTTTGAGTTGTTGAAAATTTAATTTTCATGCTTATTTGCGTCGATTGTTTCAATTCCTGAATGTCCCCATTGATGCCAATTGACTTGGTACATGATATGCTATGTAGAAGATGAATGTGGCCAATTCCCAATTCCCAATTCCATGGGAGTTTGAACACTAATCTATTTAGATTTAATTGTAGTTTTTAAAAGTTGAGTTACACACACACGCGAGCCCATATGTTTTTTTTTTTTTTTTGGGTTATATGAGTGGAATGACATTTCATGTTAAGTAATTAGACCATGTTTTGGGTTGAGAGCCTCGTAGCTCAACTAGCACCTCTTAGTATTTCCAATGGAGACATCCCTGGTTCAAAATCTCCCTCCTCCATTATAAGTATTGAATTGAAATAAAAATGTAATTTAGACTATATTTTTGGTTCACTTTTTTTAAACAGCTTACTTTTTTTGAGAACATTTAAATCGACTTGGAACTAATTTTAAGGTAGATGTTTGTGATAGGATTTGAATTCAAGTACATGTAGCACCTACTATTGCTCATTTTGTGAGTATTTGATTGTATTTATAAGTAATGCCTTAATGTTCTTCTGTTTATATGTTAAACTGTATTCTGAATTGGTATTGTAGAGTGGTAAAATCTTGTTATTGGACGTTTCAAGTATATTTATTGGAAATTCAAACCTCATACTTATTTCACTTTGGAATTATTATTGTGTGAAATTAGCTGTGCTTTCTGTTATGTGTATACCATTGTATAAAGATGTAATGTGTACAGGAAAAGGCATTCAGCTACAAGCATATCGCCCCTCCAAGAACGTTCAGCCTCAAAGTTCAGTGAATCCAGGCTATTGTATGATGGACAGAGTATCCATAGCCCAACTAATGCGGCCCTTTTTCTTGAAAATATTAAACAAGAGGCTGAGAGCATTGTTGCTGATCACTCAGAAGGAACACCTGCAAGGACACAATCTGCTTCTAAATGGAGATCATCCATTGATGGTCATGGAATGACAGATATGGATACTGGTACTGATTCAGTTCGCTATTCGCTAAAAGCTTGTAAGCACGAGGATGACTCATTTGCTGATGTTGGAGATACAACTTTTGCTCTATTTGCATCTCTACTTGATTCTGCTATTTAAGGTGCTTGAATTAACCTTTTTGTACTATTTTGCAATGCTCAAAATTATTCCAACATCACCTTTCTTTTAAATGATGCCTTCATAGTTCATTGAAATAATTTGTTATTGAATTTTTCTATTTTATTTGGCTGGTGACCTAGTCGTGGTAGGGATGAAATGGTTGTTCATTCAGAAAAGTGTTCTTGGCTTGAAATTCTGTTACTCAGGGAATATATATATATATATATATATTGTAACTGATTTCAAACTCCATCTCATTGTTATTGCTTTTGTCGAAATCTTGCAATAGTGCTAGACGTAGCATATTAACATTTTTCACATCCTTACTTCTATAGTTAATTTTCTTTGCAGGTTTGATGCCTATTCCTGATCTGATACAAAGTTTTGAGAGATCTTGCCGAAATGTTTCAGAGTCAATGAGGTTTGTCCTTTACTATTGATAATATTTATAAATAGATAGATATGTTTTTCAGTATGCAAATGCACATAGATTCACACATGGCGTTATTTCATTTACCTGTTTTCCATTATTTAATAGTGATAAATGCAATGACGCTGTAGTGGGTCTAAGTTGTTACTTTGCACCAGGCTTAACTTCATTTTTAATATTAACTCTGTGATTCATTTCTTCCTCATTTGTTCAAGGATATGGTATAGAAGCAAATTTTTTTTATTAGTGAGAGATATTGATCCAATCAGAATGTAACATCACAGGTGTCAAAAGGGGGGAAAAGAAAAAGAAGAAGATTCCATTTTCATCCAATACAACAAAAAATATACATATAAAATGTAACATCACAGGTGGTAAAAGGGGGGAAAGAAAAGGAAGAAGATTCCAGTTTCAGTGAAATCTCATGACTGAAGCTTGTAGAGAAAGAAATAGGTTGAACAGTGAGCTTGGGAGCTTGGTGTTGTGTATTGGATTTTCCGTTCCTAACCCCCCCCCCCTTCCCTTTTCTAAATATTCCCCAAAATTTTCTAGCCCCACCCATTCCCTGTCCCCTCTCTACACCCCCTCCATACCAATTTTAAATATTCCCCAAAATTTTCTAACCGCACCCATTCCCTGTCCCCTCTCTATACCTCCCCCCCCCCCCCCCCCCCCCCACAATACCAAACAAACCCTAAGGTTTGAGCATCCAAAATTGAATTTCCACGCAAATGAAATACTCTAATGTGTAATCTTCACAAAGTGAAAGAGGATTATCTTTCTTCTTGGCTAAACTACCCCAGATTGGAGAAGCAAATTAATAGAGGAGAAGCCATTATTTTATATCCCGTCAATGATTGGGATGACCTTTATACTTAGTACGTAATAGATGCTTATCGATATATTATTTAAAAAAAATATGTTTCTGTGTGATTGCAACTTGATCTGGATATTGAACCAAGCAGGGTTGCCATCGATCTCTACAACTGGTCTTGCTTCCTGGGGTTTAGTGTTTTAGCTTATGCTGTGGATGCCTGTGTTATGGAATTATTGTTGATCTCTGAAACTATTATGTGTAACAAAGTGTGATACTATAAAAAGATACTTGTTGGTCTAATTTGTGCTTGGCTTGGAGTCTTGGACTCTGCCATTCGAATTGTAGCAGCTGTGCAATTCAAAATCATTCATATTCTTTGTTCTTTCTGGTAGAATATAGGTAATATTTGTTTCTTTGGTGGCTGTTTGACTTCTTTTATGTGCATTTCCTCTATAGATATGGGTCCAATGTACAGCATCGGGTAGTAGAGGACAAATTGATGAGGCAGAAGGCTCGACTCCTGCTTGACGAGGCTGCTTCCTGGTCTCTTTTGTGGTACCTCTTTGGGAAAGGAAATAAATCTTTAATCTCTTCTACTTTTGATGCTTTGTGGATTCAGTTTGTTAGGATCTTTTTATAAACTGCTGGTAATGATGCATGGTTTTTAATTCTGTTCCAGATTAGCTACTGGAACTGAAGTGCACCATTTCGGGATTATTCCTGAGACTCTTCTACTTTTCATGCTATTATTATTGGTATTGTTAAGCTAATTGTGAGAGAAATACATGCAAAGATTAACTAGTTTCGAAGTAATTTATTCAAGTTACATTAATATCCTTGTGAAGTGCTATATAAAATACAAATTAAGTGAAGAGTTATAATAAAGGGAAAAGGAAAGCAATTGTGGTATTCCTGTATATAAACATTGTGGTTAGACTATATTTATAACTATGAACTTCCCAAAAGCTTCCTCAATAAAAAATAGTTTCAACTCAATTTCCAAAGGTCAACAACCCTCACACGTGAACTGTTGTTTAAAGTCTTTATCGTCTTTTTCTCTTCCCCTCTCTCTCTCTCTCTCTCTCTCAACTCTTCTTTTCACAGAAGCTTGTTTCACTGCTCTTGTTATTCAGGTAGCGTTTTGCCCCAAATTTCTTCAATTTTTGTATTTTGGTTTACGATTTCTCTCTGGTCATCAATTTCTTTTACTGTTAGAAGTAAATAGTAGATCGTGGCGGTGGGAAGAGCAATCAAGCCCAAGTTTTGATTTCAGACCAGAACATGAATCTCACTTAGAATGCCAAAATCCCGCCGGGAACGCCGGTTCAGGTTGGAATAGTCCAGAATTGAGGACGAGACAGAATTTTTGTTTGGGGGGGCGGGGGGGGGGGGGGGTTCCTTTTGCACAGGTCCAAGCACCAGAATGGAACAGAATTCAAAACCTTGGAATGATGTGTATCGTAAATATAACCTCCTGAGACTATTCCATTTGAATGATTAGCATCATTTTGGCAGTCCCCCACCTCTCTTAGTGTGTAACTTCTAGCATATATCTCTTTGAAAATTTCTTCCTCACTTTTGAAAATTAGGATATTATGGAATTGTGTTTGCTTCTTAAAAAGAGGTATATTAAATTATGTATTTTATTAATTTATTTTGAATCAGACATTTATTTTTGTGTACTTTTTGGATTCCAAACTTACCTTATAAATAACTTATGCAGTAAACATTTCAAAAGAGAGTGGTGCAACCCGAGTACATGAGGTTACACATGAATTCTTAAACAAGCAACCGTCTATAGTTTGGGCTTTTATTTTTTGATAAGTAACCCTCTATGGTTTAGTAATCCACGATAAAAATGGAAGAGATGAATTCTATGTACTCTATCGATGCCATGTATAAGCTCTGTGCGGCTATGTCGAGAGCTTGCATATTGCTGTGTGTATGTATGTGTGTGTACTGTGTAGCCTAACTTAAAAATAAAAAAAAACGAAGGGTGTGTGTAGCCTCACTTGGTTTCCTCACTGAAACAAAGAATAGGAAAGAGATCAAACATTTGTTAATGCTTTACACTGTGTGATTCGTTATTTAAAAAAATCATTTACATTTAAAAAAATTCTTTAAATGTTGCCATTAAATTCTGTATTCTTTGTTTCTAAAATTACAGACTGCTGAACCAGAATCTCTTCTGACCAATTGACGCATGCTATGTCATGGTGGCAGTTGCTCCTTAATGTACTTGATGCCTTAACCGTGATGCACATAGAAATATTGCTCTGTGGTCTTTCATTTATACTGCTGCAATTTTGTTACATCAAAATTGTTCCTCCTAATCTTATACAACATGCCTTCTTGTTGCCTTTTGCATTTAGGTTTTGATGACAAGGCCATTATTTATGGTGTAATTATTTTGTTGTACTATTTTTTGGTTGTTGCCAATCTTATCCCACTAAGCTTTGGGTTTTCTTCTCTGACCACTTGATGCGTGCTACTTCATGGTGGCAGTTGTTCCTTAATATGCTTGGTGCCTTAACCATGATGCAAACACAAAAATATTGCTTTGTGTTTAATAATAACACGTGAATATCACAACAAGGGAGGATAGAGCAATATGATTACGAATAACAAGATCACGGCAAAAAGTTTAGCAGTATAATAATGAGTTAGCCATTGATCCACCGAAAAGAATAAAGGATTTATCAGCCAAAGAAATGGACTTAACTCTTCAGTAGACACGAGTCTAAAAAGGGAATCGGTCTCCAATGTGGGTAACCTTAGGGGGGACTCCTGCCTGTAGAGATTACACATTTTGGAAAAAGGACCTAGAAGGCTTAAACTTGAATTCTTAGCTTATCAGCAAGTGGGTCTATTGAGAGTGAGAGAAATGGGTAGCCTATTGATGCATGCTACTATTCCTTGGACTCATGTTTCTTCTTTTCTTTGGGATTTCTATATCTTTCCTTTCTTTTTTTTATTTCTTTGTTTTCTTTGCTTTCTTTTCTTTCTACCTCTCTTTTTTGTTTGTTGTTGTTCCCTTTCCTCATTGTTCACGCTTACGGCCTTTTATACTGCCTGTCGTAACAAGATTTACCATTTTTACCCCTTAACAACTTTTGGCTCATTGTGGGTGTCCTTCCAAGACTGCCCACTGACCTGCCAGCTATCCAGCCACTGCCATAACAATGTGAAGGCTGCACCACGCCTCATTCCCAGACAAAAATGGTTTTGGTTTTGTTTCTTACCTCTCTTAATACTCTTATCTGGATAAAGGTTAAACATTTCCCTTACCTACCTCTATGGCATGTATCTAGTAATTCCAGTTCATATTTACTTCTTTTGGGTGAAATGTCATACCAACAGAACATTTCTCCCCAAAAGAGTTTGAGTGGGAACACCAAAATAGGCTCCCCCTTCTCCCCACCGCCAAACCACACTCTCTCATACCTCTAACCTGTGGCCCACTCCCCTATATTGGCTGGGTATAGGTAGGTGATGTTTGAGCCTTGTGTGCATGCTACACTTTCGTCTGAATCCATTACTTTTCTGGCCTTCACACATTTTCCATTGCCTCCAGGTTTGTCTGGTTTTGTTGTACATTCTGGTATCTGTTTAACTCTTGCGACATAAAAGACACATGGGCCTTTGGGCTTTCGTTCTTTGCATTCCATCTCTGCTTTGGACTGGGTATTGTTTGGGTGCAGACTCTCTCCCTCCTACCTAGCCCATGTCCCCTTCTTTCTCGTGTCTGTGGGCTGGCTAGTGCTTTTGCCATGCCACTACACTGCTCCTGTTATGATACCACTTATCCTTTTACTTTGTTGTTACCTTTGGGCTTACGGGCTGAAGCTCCTGCTATGATACTACTTATTTTTTTACTTTGTTGTTACCTCTAGGCTTACGACCTAAAGCTACAAGCAGTCCATTTCTTACATTCTTTCTTCTTTTGGGCTTCATTGGTTAGCATTCTTGCTTAGCCAGCCTATTCCATCCCTTGGGTTTCCCTCGGCCCATTTCATTCATTGGACTTCCTTGGCCCATTGCATTCCTCAGGCATCCTCAACCCATTTCATTCCTTGAGCTTCCTCGTCCCATTTTCTTCTTCCTTACCTCTTTCATTCTCATGGGTTTTTGCTAAATCCTTTGGGCTTTCCCAACCCGATTACCACATCCTTACCTCTTATTACCTTTTGGGCTTATAGACCTGTATGCCAACCCTACGAATTTACTAATTCATTTTTTAGGCTTCCCCGACCCATTTATTTCTTCTTTACCTCTTACTATTCCCATGAGTTTACTACATTCATTCCTTGGGCTTCCTTGGCCCATTTGCTTCTTCCTAACCACTTATTATTTTTGTGGGCCTATTGACTATTATTCCTACCATTCTAACTTGCTAGTCTTTACATTACAATTTCCTCCTCCTCCCCATCTTCTTTATATTGTTGGGCTTCTTTTGCCATTGGGCCCTTTTGTCAAAAGTGGGCATCAACACGGGTTTATTTAATTTTTGTTGAGAATCTTGATGCAAATATGTAGTTGATGCTAATAGCACCAAACGATCCATTAGATTTATCAACAAAAGGTACAATTCTAAGTGCCCATCGGGTTTAATTTAATTTTTGTTGTTAAACTTGATGCAAATATGTTGTTGAAAGCTTAATTTAATTCTTAAGTTGCAAATGATGATTATTTATTATTGTTGAAAAACAAATTTTCAAGTTATTTGGGGGATGAATTCAATTCAAGCTTGGATGTTTATAATTGAGAACTAATCTTTCATATTACTGAATAAACATCATTTGTCATTTAAGTAAATTTAACTTTAATTTGGATGTATATAACTCAATGTTATGCTGGAAACTTTGACTACTGTTTTAATTAATGGATAACATTAAAATGAAACCCAAGAAGACAAAAATAGTAAAAGATAAGTTTCTCTCAAATTCTTCGTGCAAAGTGCAAATGACAATGGAGAGAACCTTGTAGACGGTGTTGTCGTAGTTAGCGCAACGACTGACTTTACAAAAGTTCAACATGCATGACCACCTTTTTGTTACACGTTAACAACAACGTTTTATGTTGGTAGGCAGAAATTTTTGGAAATTGTTATTGCTTGAATCTGAAAAGGCTGAAATATCTTTGTCATCGTCTAAGTTTGTAATTTCGTTAATGGACTTGATGGCTCGCTTTTGTGCTTTCCCCTTAAGATGTTTTCTAGCCTTTTGGATTGCGTGAAAACGATCTAGCCTCTACTGCATTTGATTGTTCTCACTTTCAAGGCATGCAAGTACATTTGTTGTTTCCTCTCTAGGTAACTCTGTTGAACGTGCTTTTGGAACTCTTAACTCGTGCCACCTACAATACACCTCCAAGTCACACTGCTTCTCGCACAACCTTGCATAATTGAGTTACTTTTATTTGACAATAAATGTAACAAAGTCAACAAAACTAAGAAGTTTTTAAAATAGCCATATCCTTTAGTTAAATTGGTTTTTTTGAAAAAGACAAATAGAGAATTAAACACTAAAAAAAAAAAAAAAATTAGTCAAAATTATCAATCATTTTCCTCTATCATGTTCAATTTTTTTTTTTTTTTTTTTTTAGTCCAAGTTTTTAGCACACACCACTTCCAAAATTTTAGACAAACTACAATTTTTTTTTTTGGTTTCATGTTCTAACTACAAAATTTTAAATGATACAAATTTATCATTTAGCTATACATGATACAAAGAGAGTAAACAATTAAAAAAAAAATGGGAGCGTGAAGGATTTGTTGTCCAATTTAATGTGTTGCCAAATTTGCCCTTGCTAAATAGTTACACAAGTTTTAAAAACATAAAATAAGGAGGACAAACAAGTAAATTATTGGGTTATATCCGGTTCAAAAAATTCAGACACCACCACCAAAAAGGCAAAGACAATTACTCAATTGAGTCAATTCAAAGTTCAAACAAAAATTGATTTCCCTTATCAAAATGGGTTTATCAGCTTAAAAAAAGAATTAATATTAATACATATTTAACAAGCCTTATCACCTCGGTTTTTTTTTTTTTTTTTTTTTTTTTGGGTTGGTGTC
The DNA here is from genome assembly GCA_028535165.1 of Quercus tomentella. Taxonomy (NCBI): domain Eukaryota; kingdom Viridiplantae; phylum Streptophyta; class Magnoliopsida; order Fagales; family Fagaceae; genus Quercus; species Quercus tomentella. The sequence goes on from JAPQVY010000068.1 coordinate 81,944,756, forward strand.
ATAAGTTTTTTGTTTTTAATAACTCACACATAAAGTATAGTTGCATGTTACATGCACACATATATTTATTATGAATTTCATTACTCATAAAAAACATCAAAGCATATAAAATACCCCTTTTAGCTTAATGGATACCATCTAGGGTTCAAGTCCTCCATCCTCAACTACTAAATTATAAAAATAAAAATATTAAGCAATTATCTATATAATTTTTCATGTGAAATATTGGAGGAAATTAAAACCTAATGGAGAGAGGTTTCAGATTGAGTACTTATGCTTATCAATGAATACTAGTGAAAGAGAAACTGAATATGCGGAGACACCAACCTTGGGATGAATGTATTTATGGTTGCTAGAGCATATTATACAAGAAGCCAAGTTTCATCTCTATCACTTTAAAGGCTTTATTTGAACAAATTTCTTTGAACAAAGATTGGTTGTGGTCCCTATCATCATAGCCAAGGATAAGATCAACAAAAAAGCACTTGAAAATTTAAAATTATAGGTAGTAACCAATTCAGTTGCATCTGGAATGGAGTCATTCTTGATAAGAAGAAGATTATCACCTGTGCCTCAATCACCTCATTTATTGTCTCGTGGAATCCCTCAAACTTCTTTAAAGTATATTCTTGCATGAATTTGGAATAATTGGGTCTGGATTAGGAGTGAGCATGGATTCTCCAAGTTGCTTATTACTTACCAACCTGAGTGCCCATATCCTCTCCTTGTACTTGATAATTCCTGTAAAAAACATCAGAATGGAGAGTTAGAGAACCTGTCAGGGCTATAATCCAAATATAAAGTACCACCCATGTTTGAACACCTAATCCAAGCAAGTGTCTTAACCAAAACTTATTATCTTCCAAGGAATAAGTTGTAATGGTATCAGGGCCACCCAAATGCAATAGAAGCAATGGTGCCCAAAATGCAATTATCTCAAAGAGAGATTTATCTTTGACATCATTGATATCCTCAAAGTTTTTATGAAATGATACCTAAGACAATAGTTGCTACAGAATTAGTCATCAAATAGGCACAAAGACAATTCTGATCCTTCTTGCACTCGTAAACTTTCTCTATTTGCCAAAAGTGATGAGTACTATTTGTAATATGAAGCTTAGTAAAACCAGAAATCCTACCTCCCAGTCCTGCCATAGATTCCCAAAGCTTTGAGGGAAAAGCTCCATTAGTTTCCTTCCCTTCATGTAGATCAAGATGCCAACAACTTCACAGATTCCCAAAGCTTAGAGGAAAAAGCTTCATGAGTCTCCTTCCCTTTATGAAGATCAAGCTAGCAACAACTGAATATCCATATGCTTAAAGACGACATTCAATATATTTTAAGCTTTAAGAAGCACATTGATAGATAAGTTATTGAACACCTTTTGGCTAAAGAAAACTAATCATATTGAAATTGCTAGCCTGAAATCAAAGTAAGGTTTTGTTTGGGTGAGTTCTACCTATTAATGCATTCAAAAATTAGTTTAAGGATTAGAACTAAATAGTCTATTCATGTGGCTTGCCATTGAATGCGGACCATCCACTTGAGAAAACAGCCTCAATGAGAATTTAACCATTGTTTACAGATTGTAGATATGAAATAGAATTTAAAGCCTATTTATTTTTCAAATGGTCTTTCACTAAAAGAATATAGAAAAGGATCCTACAATTGTGTTGGATTATGTTAAAAGTAGCAATAAGGTCTTAAGTTAAGACCTTACTGCTAAGAGTAGTGAACTGGAGTGTGTGTGATTGTGCAATAGATAGCACGTGCTCAATAGCAGACCAGTATACTAGTGTTGAATGTGCAAGAGAGTGGAAATGGAAACTGAAGAAAGTGAAATCTCTTGCATCAATGTAGTTCTACTTTAATTTTTGTACCAAGTATTTCAATAAATTTCAAAGTTACAACAAATTTCAAATTTTGGATCAATTTTTTAATAGATTTTACAATGTTATGTTATATTTCAATTTTTGTATCAAATGTTTTAAGAGACTCAAGTTTGTTTTAGATTTTGTTTCAAGTATCGTTTAAAAAAAAAAACTATTTTAAAATATATATATACACACACTAGACTTGCATAATTGGATTACTTTTATTTGACAATAAACTTAGTAAAGTTAGTAAAAAGTCAACTGAATTAAGAATTTTTTAAAATAGCCTTATTTTTTATTATTTAAATCCACTTTTCTGAAAAAGACAAATAGAGAATTGAACACTAAACAAAAATTAGGTCAAATTTATCTATCATCTTCCTCTATTACATACAATCTCTCAACCTTTAAAAACTATGTCCAATTATAAATAATAATAAAAAGTTCAAGTTCATAGCACACATCACTTCCAAAATTTTAGACTAACTACAAATTCTTATTTTTTATTTATGTTCTAACTACAAAATTTTAAATGATACAAACTTATCATTTAGCTATACATGATAATGGGAGTAAAGATGTGCTGCCAAATTTGCTCTTGCTAAATAGTTACACAAGTTTTTAAAACATAAAATAAGGAGGACAAACAAGTAAATTACTGGGTCATGTCTAGTTCAAAAAATTCATACACCACCACCAAAGACAATCACTCAATTCAGTCAATTCAAAGTTCAAACAAAAATTGATCTCCCTTATCAAAATGAGTTTATCACCTTAAAAAAATTATTAATATTAATATATATTTAACTAGCCTCATCACCTTGGCTCTTTTTTGGGGTTAGTGTCATAAGTTTTTTTTTTTTTTTTTTTTTTTTTTTTTTTTTTTTTTTGAGATAGGACACATAAAAGTTTAGTTGCATGTTTCCTGCACACATACAATTATTATGAGTTTCATCGCTCATTAAAAAAAAAAAATTAAAAAAAAATAAAACAAAATAAACTTTGGATACCCCTTATTAAAGCATATAAAATACCCCTGGATTTAAGTCCCTCCACTCTCAACTACTGAATTATCAAAAATAAAATATTAATCAATTATCTATATAATTTCCAATGTTAATAAAAAAGGCTCATATTATTGCATCTATAGTACCTGGACTCGAGAGTTGAGATGTACTTTCTTAGATCCACTTCCAATGTTGGTTGGTAATCTGCTATTTGGAGACTTGAGATGTGAAGTGGACTTACTATAACCACTTTGCCAAGTTCAATTTAGAAAGCAAAGAAGTTTAGACATCTCTACCTGAACAAGATTTATTTAGATATGTTCATTGAACAGCTAAATAGGGACCCTTTAACCAACATTCAAACCTTGAAGGGGTTTTTTATATGTTATAAGAGTAATGTGGAGATTTGCTTGGATAATTTGATTGGCCTTGGAAAACTGGTTTTGACATGTAATTCAACCTTGGCAGGAGCAATAGCTGACTAGATTTCAAAATTGACCGATCTTCAGTGCCTAAGTTTGAGATCAAGTGAACTTGTATTTGCTTGGATGAATATGTCATCTAATTTTGATGAATATGTCATCTTATTTTGTGGCCAGTTTAAACAGAGTCCTGACTACTACAACTGTTAGATCTTTCATGCTAGTATTTGATCCTTTCCTGGTGAGATTTCTGTATTATAATTTTTGTTTTGTTTTGTTTTGTATTTTGCGGCATTTTAAATATTTTGGAAGTACGTAGTTGTAACTTGTAAATACCATCCATAAAGCTTGAAGTATTTACTATTTCGTTTACATGCTATGATTGTAGGGAGAAAATGCGCAAAGGCAAGAATCTAGATGAATTTGTAGCCTGGAATGCTACTTGGTGATATAAATGAAGTGGGCATTGAAGTTGTTCGAAATTCTAAGGGGAGGTGTTGGCAGCTTTATTAGAGAGGATTTCCTTGCCATCTTCTGTGGTTATTTTGGAAACTCTTGCAGCTAGAAGAGCAAAATAGCTGGTTCGTGAGATTGGTCTTCATAACCCTATTTTTTAGGGTGATTCTGAGATATCCATTAACGCTTATAATTGTTATCTTTCTAATTTTGAAGTCAATGAATAAATTGCTATAGCAACCTTCCTCTCCAAAAAAAAAAAAAAAAATCGTCAGTTCTTGGCTCATGAAGCAAATGAGTTTTTAATATAGTTGTTACAGTCCGTTTAGATTGGGGGAGAGGAATAGAGTAAAATATAGTAGATTTGTCCAAAATTAACTTATTTTTAGCCAACTCTATTCTACTCCCCTCCACTTCTCCTCTCTCCTCCCCCCCCCCCCTCAATCCAAATGTGCTCTTAGTTATGTAAAGATAGTGACGTGGGCAATCTTCCATCATACAGTTTTTATAAAACTTTCTAATAAACAATAGTATAATCTATATCTAAGTATATAAAATAAAAGTTTGAGTTTTTTTTTTTTTTTTTTTTTTTTTTAAATTTTATAATTTTGAGACTGTCATCTAAATTTTTAAAAGCCTATGTTTTTCCATGTTATCATTGTAATTTATATTTTGGGTAAATTTCATTCACACCCTTGAGATTTAGGCTAATACCAATTAGATCCAAGATTTATTAAAACTAACCAATTTAGTCCCTAAAGCCAATTTAGCCCTTAAAATAGTTGAGAAGAAATAACTAATTGTTTACGGGTTAAGTTAAAAAGTCTTGAACATGATTGACATTAGGCCAAATCTCAGGGTATATTAGTAGAATTTACCCTTATATTTTTGCTAAAGGGTTGCTTTTTTGGTTAAAAAAAAAAATTATAAAATAGAATTAAAAAACCAATAAGGAAAAAAAAAAAAACTTTAAGCACATGCATGAGGTTAGTTTATATAAAAATATATTATATCATTTAAAATCGATTGGGATTCATATGTAGAATAAAATAAGAATTTAAACAACATGAAGTGTCTTCTTAAAAAAAAAAAGTGATGAGGTTTGGGTTAATACAAGGTAGACTCAAGTCTTTTTAAAAAATGAAAAAAGAAAAATACAATTTGCTCCCTAAATACAAATTCTCTCTACAATGTTTGAAAAATCCCATGCACTTTTGGCCTCTTTCTTCATCTTTGACGTCTATTTATCTATCATTAACTACCCAATTATTTTTATAATTGTCACAATAAAATCATCGTAAGACCACTCAAACTCTCTTTTGTGCATAAAATTGTAATATAGTCACTCTTTGACCCATACACTTAACATTATCTATTTGAAGAAAGCAGAAGACTTGAAAAAATAGAGAATTTTTTAATGGTGTTTAAGTTTCGTTTGTGCTTAGAGAGTAAATTTGATATTTTTTGAAAAGTTACAGTAGAATCTAGCATTTATCCAAACAGTAGCTTAAAATTTAAAATGTTTATATATATATTGGTCCGCTTAAATTGAACTTATTGTTGCTGAAACTGAAAACTGAAAACACTGTAGTAAAATAATTTTTAAATGTGTAAATAATACCGTGAGACTTATTTTTAATATTTTTAATATGTAAACAGTATATATACAGTATATAAACAGTATATATACTGTTTATAACAGTATATATACTGTTCATAACAGTATATTTTGTCTCCCAAATTCAACAAATGCGGGCCAAAAAAAAAAAAAAAAACAAAAGAAAACGCAACACTAAAACATGGACGCAGGATTCTTTTGAATCCAAACGCCCTCTATAGTGAAATTACTAATTAAATTTCAAAAGCAAAACGGTACGCTTAGACCCAACCCCACACTCACTTTTTACCTTTATTACAGTGGACAGTGGTTCTTCTCTTGACTCTTTCAGTACCTGTTGGCTAAAACCAGGGTTTTTACCTTTGTTTATAGTTCTAGCTTTCTAGGGTTTAAGCCTTTGCTGAGCTCCAAGTCCAAAAGCTTCCGACCAAAAACGACGACTTATAGGAAGCAGAAATGGACGTCGATATGGATATGGACACTTCTCCTAGCAACATGAACCCTAAAGACCTCACTATCAGAGAGCAATTTCGCCGTTACGGGTACACTTCGCATTATCATATATCAATACCTCCATTTTTCTTTGTTCTGAAAATATATTTAGGGTTTGAAAGAGTTTAACAAATGCTTCTGAGATATATGAAATTTTGCATTATATATATACACTTCAAAGTAGAATAGGTGAAAGAGAAGCATTCTAATGAAGTCCATGATTTTCCTCTTAATTTACTTGTTGAGTTGTTGAAATTTAATTTTCATGCTTATTTGCGTCGATTGTTGCGATTCTTGAATGTTCCCATTGATGCCAATTGACTTGGTACATGATATGCTATGTAGACGATGAATGTGGCCAATTCCCAATTCCATGGTAGTTTGAACACTTACCTATAGACATACATTTGTAGTTTTTAAAAGTTAAGTTACACACACGCGGCCATGTGTTTTTTTTTTTAGTGTATGAGTGGAATGCCATTTCATGTTAAGTAATTAGACTATGTTTTGGGCTTAAGAGCCTCGTAGCTCAACAGTTGAGCTACCTCTTGATATTTCCAACGGAGACGTCCTGGGTTCAAATTCCCCCTCCTCCATTATAAGTATTGAATTGAAAAAAAAATGTAATTTAGGCTATATTTTTGGTTCACTTTTTTTAAAAAGCTTCCTTTTGTTGAGAACATTTAAATCAACTTGGAACTAATTTTAAGGTAGATGTTTGTGATAAGATTTGAAGTCAAGTACATGTAGCACCTACTATTGCTCATTTTGTGAGTATTTGATTGCCTTTATAAGTAATGCCTTAATGGGCTTCTGTTTATATGTTATACTGTATTTTGAATTGGTATTGTATAGTGGTAAAATCCTGGTATTGGACATTTCAAGTATATTTATTGGAAATCCAAATCTCATACTTATTTAACTTCAGAATTATTATTGTGTGAAATTAGCTGTGCTTTCTGTTATGTGTATACCATCGTATAAAGGTGTAATGTGTACAGGAAAAGGCACTCAGCTACAAGCATATCGCCCCTTCGAGAACGTTCAGCCTCAAAGTTCAGTGAATCCAGGCTATTGTATGATGGACAGAGTATCCATAGCCCAACTAATGCGGCCCTTTTTCTTGAAAATATTAAACAAGAGGCTGAGAGCATTGTTGCTGATCACTCAGAAGGAACACCTGCAAGGACACAATCTGCTTCTAAATGGAGATCGTCCATTGATGGTCATGGAATGACAGATATGGATACCGGTACTGATTCAGTTCGCTATTCGCTAAAAGCTTGTAAGCATGAGGATGACTCATTCGCTGATGTTGGAGATACAACTTTTGCTCTATTTGCATCTCTACTTGATTCTGCTATTCAAGGTGCTTGAATTAACCTTTTTGTACTATTTTGCAATACTCAAATTTATTCCAACATCACCTTTCTTTTAAATGATGCCTTCAGTTCATTGAAATAATTTGTTATTGAATTTTTCTATTTTATTTGGCTGGTGACCTGGTTGTGGCAGGGATGAAATGGTTGTTCATTCAGAAAAGTGTTCTCAGCTTGAAATTTTGTTACTTGGGGAATATATATATTGTCACTGATCTCAAACTCCATCTCATTGTTATTGCTTTTGTTGAAATCTTGCAATAGTGCTAGATGTAGCATATTAACATTTTTCATGTCCTTACTTCTATAGTTCATTTTCTTTGCAGGTTTGATGCCTATTCCTGATCTGATACTAAGATTTGAGAGATCTTGCCGAAATGTTTCAGAGTCAATGAGGTTTGTCCTCTACTATTGATAATATTTATAAATAGATAGATATGTTTTTCAGTATGCAAATGCACATAGATTCACACATGGCGTTATTTCATTTACCTGTTTTCCATTATTTAATAGTGATAGTCTGATAGATGCAATGACGCTGTAGTGGGTCTAAGTTTTTACTTTGCACCAGGCTTAACTTCATTTTTAATATTAACTTTGTGATTCATTCTTTCTTCATTTGTTCAAGGATATGGTATAGAATCAAATTTTTTATTAGTGAGAGATATTTTTCCAATCAGAATGTAACATCACAGGTGTCAGAAGGGGGGAAAAGAAAAAGAAGAAGATTCCATTTTCATTCAATACAACAAAAAATATACATATAAAATGTAATGTCACAGGTGGTAAAAGGGGAAAAGAAAAGGAAGAAGATTCCAGTTTGAGTGAAATCTCATGACTGAAGCTTGTAGAGAAAGAAATAGGGTAACAGTGAGCTTGAGAGCTTGGTGTTTTGTATTGGATTTTCTGTCCCTAACTCCCCCCCCCCCCCGTCCCTTTCCCTTTTCTAAATATTCCCCAAAATTTTCTCACCCCACCCATTCCCTGTCCCCTCTCTACACCCCCTCCATACCAATTTTAAATATTCCCCAAAATTTTCTAACTACACCCATTCCCTGTCCCCTCTCTATACCCCCTCCATACCAAACAAACCCTAAGGTTTGAGCATCCAAAATTGAATTTCCACACAAATGAAATACTCTAATGTGTAATCTTCATAAAGTGAAAGAGGATTATCTTTCTTCTTGGCTAAACTACTCCAAATTGGAGAAGCAAATTAATAGAGGAGAAGCCATTATTTTATATCCTGTCAATGATTGGGATGACCTTTATGCTTAGTACGTAATAGATGCTTATCAATATTTTCGTTAAAAAAATATGGTTCTGTGTGATGCAACTTGATCTGGATATTGAACCAAGCAGGGTTGCCGTCGATCCCTACAACCGGTCTTGCTTCCTGGGGTTGAGTGTTTTAGCTTATGCTGTGGATGCCTGTGTTATGGAATTATTGTTGATCTCTGTAACTATTATGTGTAACAAAGGGTGATACTATAAAAAGATACTTGTTGGTCTAATTTGTGCTTGGCTTGGAGTCTTTGACTTTGCCATTCGAATTGTAGCAACTGTGCAATTCAAAATCATTCATATTCTTTGTTCTTTCTGGTAGAATATAGGTAATATTTGTTTCTTTGGTGGCTGTTTGACTTCTTTTATGTGCATTTCCTCTACAGATATGGGTCCAATGTACAGCATCGGGTAGTAGAGGACAAATTGATGAGGCAGAAGGCTCGACTCCTGCTTGACGAGGCTGCTTCCTGGTCTCTTTTGTGGTACCTCTTTGGGAAAGGAAATAAATCTTTAACCTCTTCTCTTTTTGATGCTTTGTGGATTCAGTTTGTTAGGATCTTTTTATGAACTGCTGGTAATAATGCATGGTTTTGAATTCTGTTCCGGATTAGCTACTGGAACTGAAGTGCACCATTTCGGGATTATTCCTGAGACTCTTCTACTTTTGATGCTATTATTATTGGTATTGTTAAGCTAATTGTGCGAGAAATACATGCAAAGATTAACTAGTTTCAAAGTAATTTATTCAAGTTAAATTAATATCCTAGTGAAGTGCTATATAAAATACAAATTAAGTGAAGAGTTATACTAAAGGGAAAAGAAAAGCAATTGTGGTATTCCTGTATACAAACAAGATGGTTAGACTATATTTATAACTATGAACTTCCTGGAAGCTTCCTCAATAAAAAAAAGTTTCAACTCAATTTCCAAAGGTCAACAACCCTCACACGTGAACTGTTGTTTTAAGTCTTTATCATCTTTTTCTCTTTCCCTCTCTCTCAAGTCTTCTTTTCACAGAAGCTTGTTTCGCTGCTCTTGTTATTCAGGTAGCGTTTTGCCCCAAATTTCATCAATTTTTGTATTTTGGTTTACGATTTCTCTTTGGTCATCAATTTCTTTTACTGGTAGAAGTAAACAGTAGATCACGGCAGTGGGACGGAACACCGGTTCAGGTTGGAATAGTCCAGAATTGAGGACGAGACAGAATAGGGGGGGTCCTTTTGCACAGGTCCAAGCACCAGAATGGAACAGAATTCAAACTTTTAATGATGTGTATCATTTAGGCAGCCCCCCACCTCTCTTAGTGTGTAACTTCTAGTATCTATCTCTTTGAAAATTTCTTCCTCATGATGTATTGTTCCTAGAGATCAACTTTGAATTTTTTTTTTTTTTTTGGAAAATTAGGATATTATGGAATTGTGTTTGCTTCTTAAAAAGAGGTATATTAAATTATGTATTTTATTTATTTATTTTGATATCAGACATTTATTTTTGTGTAATTTTTGGATTCCAAACTTACTTTATAAATAACTTATGCAGTAAACATTTCAAAAGAGAGGGTGCAACCTGAGTACATGAGGTTACACATGAAGGCTTAAACAAGCAACCCTCTATAGTTTGGGCTTTTTTTTTTTTTTTTTTTTGATAAGTAACTCTCTATGGTTTAGTAATCCAAGCTAAAAATGGAAGAGATGAATTCTATGTACTCTATAGATGCCATGTATAAGCTCTGTGCGGCTATCTCTAGAGCTTTCATATTGCTCTGTGTATGTATGTGTGTGTGGTGTGTAGCCTAACTTATAAAAAAATGAAGGGTGTGTGTAGCCTCGCTTGGTTTCCTCACTGAAACAAAGAATAGGAAAGAGATCAAACATTTGTTAATGCTTTAAACTGTGTGATTCGTTAATTAATAAAATCATTTACTTTTAAAAAAATTCTTTAAATGTTGCCATTAAATTCTGTATTCTTTGTTTCTAAAATTACAGACTGCTCAACCAGAATCTCTTCTGACCAATTGATGCATGCTATGTCATGGTGGCAGTTGCTCCTTAATATACTTGATGCCTTAACTGTGATGCAAATATAGAAATATTGCCCTGTGGTCTTTTATACTGCTACAATTTTGTTACATCAAAATTGTTCCTCCTAATCTTATACAACATGCCTTCTCGTTGCCTTTTGCATTTAGGTTTTGATGACAAGGCCATTATTTATGGTGTAGTTATTTTGTTGTACTATTTTTTTGGTTGTTGCAAATCTTATCCCACTGAGCTTTGGGTTTTCTTCTCTGACCACTTGATGCATGCTACTTAATGGTGGCAGTTGTTCCTTAATATGCTTGGTGCCTTAACCATGATGCAAACACAGAAATATTGCTTTGTGGTCTTTTATACTGCTGCATTTTGTTAAAATCAAAATTGTTCTCCTTAACTTACACAACATGCCTTCTTGTTGCCTTTTGCATTTAGGTTTTGATGACAAGGCCATTTATGGTGTTATTGTTTTGTTGTACTTCTGTTTTGCCACTGAGCTATGGGTTTTCTGTGTGACGATTTTTGTTTCTTCTTGCAGTGTCGGAAGAACTCCCAAAAGAGCTAATCCTGGTGATGTATTTTTCTAGCATGTGCTGCTTCATAGGAAAATAATATTTTAAATTTGCAAAGAAATGTCTTTTATTTGATGTTTTAAAAGATGAGTTTATTCTCATTTAAATTGATTGACTTATTACAGTACCCCCAAACATCGCATTTGGAGGCATGCCAATTTGTTGCAGAAGATCATACAGCACAATTATGTCTCCGAGTTGTTCAATGGCTTGAAGATTTGGCTTCCAAAGCACTTGACTTAGAAAGCAAGGTGATCAGTTTTATATCACTTCATGCTTAGAATGTTCAAGTGTGTTATTGTTAATTTTTCCGTTAGTGGTCTTGCCTGTTTATTCATAGGCCCTTTGGTAGACAGTATTAATTGTCTTTCTTGTTGGCTGAATAATTTATCCTCCTCTCTTTTTACAAGCACTCTGCTGTTATTCTTAATGTTATTATTATCTTTTCCCCCCATTTTCTTCTTCTGGCCTGCAGCTGTTGCATATCAAGATATTGCTATATTGCATGCTGCATCTCTTGTATATCACCATTACTCAAAGAATTTTAAGTTAAGAGTATAGATCACAGGACAAAATCCATTGGTTCCCTATCATGTTTCTAGCTTTACTGATTTTATTAGCCCTCTTCTCCGTACATCTAGTGTTCCTTGAATTGGGGTAGACCTTTGAGCATGTTAAACATCTTAATTAAATCTTAAAGAAAATTTTACTGAAATTTAAGTTCATATGTTGGGGAACAGAGGAGCCTTAAGAAGAGAATTTAGATTCAGAAATGGAGGATTTTCTGTTCTTCTCCCCCTTAACATGGTATCATGGGATAATGGTCTGTTTTTGGTATCTTTCTTGGGTATAGAGGCTATGGTTCTGTACATATATATATAAAAGGAGAGTATGCTTTTGTTTTCTTAATAAAATTTCCATTATTAAAAAGAAAAGGAAAAAAGAAAAGAGTGTGTGTATCAAGCTTAATAGTTGTGGCATTGAATGACCTATATAAAAAAAACAGTTGCAGCTTTGAATTTTTTAAGAGTACATTGTTTCTGTTTAACATGGCAATTAATCAATATTTGCAGGTGCAAGGATCTCATGTTGGTACCTATCTCCCCAGCTCTGGAGTTTGGCATCATACTCAACGGTATCTTAAGAAAGGAGCCTCCAATACAAACACCGTTCATCACTTGGATTTTGATGCTCCAACACGCGAACATGCTCATCAGCTACCTGATGATAAAGTACTCTTTATGTGATTGTCTTTTGAATTTCTATAAAGCCAATTTACACTCTACACCACCATCTTTCTCCACTAGTTGCTTACATTTAATTTTTAACTTGCTGTGCAATTGTTGAATTCCAATAGAAATATGTTTTAATGATACTGTAGAACCTGCATTAAAATTTACACAATAGCCCATATATAGGTGTGATGCTATTGTAGGGCTCATGATAATGCTGAATTCCTGGTGTCAACTCCTCAGTAACATCAAAAATAGTCATTGTTAATAGATGTAGTTTTCATGAATTTGGAACTCGTAGAAAGTATTCACATGAGTCTGAGTGTATATGTATTTCCTTAAACACATCAATAACATTTTTAGCTCAACAGAAACAAGACGAATCTCTTTTAGAAGATGTCTGGACCCTTTTAAGGGCTGGAAGACTGGAAGAGGCATGTGATCTTTGCCGGTCTGCTGGACAGGTAAGCAATGTTCTGGATTTATTAGGTTATGGTTTATGTTTGTTGGTGCTGTTCTGATACATGCTAACATTTTGGAAGCCATGGAGAGCTGCAACATTATGCCCATTTGGAGGGTTGGACCTATTTCCTTCTGTTGAAGCCTTGGTGAAGAATGGAAAGAACAGAATTTTGCAAGCTATTGAACTGGAAAGTGGCCTAGGTCACCAATGGCGTCTCTGGAAATGGGCTTCCTATTGTGCATCAGAGGTAGGGTTGAGAGGGCCCCCATCAGATAAATTTCTTGCGTTTTAACACCAAGTCCATACTTGTTTAATTCTGGTCTCTGCTCTATTTCTCTTCATATGGTTATATTTATGGCTCTAGTTTCTCTCAGAGGCAACATTTCCTGGCTTCTTTCTTGATGGTTTGAAATGGAACTACATACATTTTTCTGGGAAAGCTGTTCAAAACACATTCTATCTTTTTTGTTTTTATGTTGAGACCCATGTCCTTAAATAGATTTTACAGGTGATCCATGCCCTTAAATAGATTCTATAGGTTCTTAGCTTATTAAGTTTAGCACTTGTATGTTCTATTCTGTTCATGTATTGTGTGGATCAGCAATTAATGCACATGGTGTATACAACTTTTATAAGCTAATGGATCTTTGCTTATCTACCTTTATTTTCTGAAGAAAATTGCTGAGCAAGATGGTGGGAAATATGAAGCAGCTGTATATGCATCCCAATGTAGCAACTTAATTCGCATGCTTCCTATCTGCACAGACTGGGAGGTATTTTCTTCCCCCTAATTATATCTCAAGATCTTCTTTTAAATGCATTTATGTTTATGCATTTTTAATAGGTTTTCTTCTTATGGTTAAGTGTGTGCAACCACACGCATGCTTGTGTTTAATAACAGTCAGCAGCTTGTTCATGTTTTCTGTTCATTGTTCCAAATTTTCTGCATTGATACATGATGTGTGTATGGCCCTATTTCCTCAAATATGTGGCATAATTCAGACGCTATAGGAAGCAATTCAAATGGATAAGACTTCAGGAGTGTCAAGCTTATTTATGTAATTTTGAATAGTGGATACAAAATAGTATTATTCCTTTCTTAAATTAACATTCTCCATTACATCATACCATTTTAGTTTTTGTTGTATGAAATAATTTAGATCTATGATTTGATGTGATTTGCTACTTCAGATTATTTGATGGAAGAACTAAGAAAGCAGATTTTGCAAAATGCTACTGCCTAAGTACTTGCAGTATAACTTTAACACTGAATTTCTTTATTGTTGCAACATGCATTTCATGACATGCATTGAAATGTGTTCATGTACGAGAATGGATGGTTACTGTTAAATTATGATTCATATAGAATAGTGGGTTGTCATGGCTCTAGGAGAGACAATTGTTCAGCTGTTAGCCTGTAATAGTTGCCCAAATCTGTTTGTTTAAAAGAATTACAGACATGCGATTTTCAATGTGGTCTGCCTTTGCTAAATTTTTTATGATACAAATTTCACCAATTTAAGAATCTTAAGTGCTTTCTTAACATTGTGAGACATTTGTTTTAAGTTTTGACATTTGTTATGTATCTTGTTGCTTTGGTTTTAAGGTTGTTGGCATGCATTAATTTTAAAGTTTCTGATCATTGATATTTACTTTCTGCTCTTTTCTTATTTGACTACTTTCGATCCTGGTTGCTGTTGAAATTTGTTACTCATTGTAATTTGCAGTCAGCATGCTGGGCAATGGCAAAGTCATGTCTAGATGTTCAAGTGGATTTAGAACTAGCTCGTCTACCACCTGGGAGAATGGATCAAATTAGCAGTTTTGGAGATGTAATTGATGGAAGTTCTGGACATAGTGATGGCACCGTTCAGCCTTCAGGTGGGCCAGAAAATTGGCCAGTTCAAGTTCTGAACCAGCAGCCACGACAACTTCCAGCTCTTCTTCAAAAACTCCATTCAATGTATTTGCAGTTTTCATTCAAATATTATAGTCCTTTCTCTGTGGTGTAGTTTAGTATGTTGAATCTTTTTTCTTTTTTTTTCTTTATAATATCTTCTTGATTAGGGAAACAGTACATGAAAGTGTTGCTCGTGCTTGCAAGGAGCAGCAACGCCAAATTGAGGTATTTCTGAAAAAAAGAGTGTTAGTTTATTTAGCTATTGGATTTCCATCTGGACAAGATAGTTTTACAACTGAAAAGTGTCTAGCTCAATTTATTTTAAGTGACCTGCAGCTGGGTACACTTGGACAACTGTTTATTAGATTGTAGCACAGAGATATATAGGGATGTACTGCCTGCTAAAGTTATTTCCTCATCAATTTTCCCTAAGTTCAACTGAAGTAGCTCTCAAATTAAACCTCCCCCCAAAGGAAAAATAATAATAATAATAATAGTGATAGTAATAGTAATAGTAATAGTAATAGTAATAAGAAGAAGAAGAAGAAGAAGAAGAAGAAGAAGGAAAGAAAAGAAAGCAAAACAAAAGATTTACAGTTGACATCTTCATCAGGACTTGAGTGAATAGAAGAAATGCCAATGGAAGAGTTGAAGGTTTCTTCTCAAGCACTTGTTACAGCCTAATTTGGATGTGATCTGTCTAGCAGATCTTTAGTTCTTATTATTGCCCTATATAGTATTATAGTTTGCTGGCAATTTGTGTAAGATATATCCAAGAGAATTCTTTTATGTGGTTAGAATATGTGTCTTTCTTCACCTCTTTGCATATTGAAGATGACACTTAACATAACAGGGCCTTAATTGCAAGTTGCAGCTACACAGGGTTGGCTGTAATAAGGAAAATGAAAAATTGGCTAAAATCTACCTTTTCTTTCAATTTTTCTGAAAGTAACTATGCACGGCTCATTTTACATGGAAGCAAGCATTGGTCTTTCCCTTCCCTGCCTTGGGGCTCTGAATTTCAATTTTATTCTAGATGTTTGCATATTAGGTAGGCCCTTTCTAATGTTATTTTACTTATTCAAAGGAAGAGACAAATTTTCTTTCCACAGGGTTTTTTTTTTTTTTTTTTTTTTTTTTTTCAGTTTGATTTAAATTTATTAGCTGTGTTCTTTAACCAAACAATGCTTCACAGATGATTCTAATGTTAGGGGATATACCGCGCCTGCTGGACCTTATATGGTCATGGATAGCACCTTCAGAAGATGATCAAGATGTCTTTAGGTAATTCCATGTCATTGGCCTTCATATGTTTGCTAGATTTGTGTCGAGATGAATTTGGGAATGTTCCATTAGTTGTGCCTTTGACCTCTTTTAACATGAACTTCCAAATTTTCTTGACTACTTGTATGGCTACTTACTGATAATGGTATGGTCTGGTTTCATTAATATCCATTGGAAAGTCATATCAAATTATAACAAAAATAAGGTGAAGTGTTTGAAAGCAATTGATGTTCGTCATTTTATTATGTTAAAATTGATCTTTTTTGGTGATTTCCGTCACCTGAGATGGTCCTCCGAGTTAATTTCTGTATTGAGTCATTAATGGACCATATTTATGGTGGGTGTGTGTGTGTGTGTGTTGGGGTGGGGGAGGGGGGGGGGGGGAACAAATATTGTGCTAATAAATATTTGTGGATCTGCCTGTTTAGAATAATTTGGTTGACCAATGAGTATTGTGGTTTCTGTCAGGCCCCATGGAGATCCTCAAATGATTCGATTTGGTGCACATATAGTGCTTGTACTTAGATATTTACTTGCTGATGAAATGAAGGATACTTTCAGAGAGAAAATAATGAGTGTTGGTGATCTCATTCTACACATGTAAGTAGTTTAAAGTTATGGTTCCTAATAAATTTTGTTATGTTGACATTTATATAACTAATGATTAATATGTTTTAGTGAATTTCATAAGTATTATGCCATTGTAATCTAGCTCAAGTTGACTGTCCTCCCCTTGTAAAAGTAAGGTAGAGAATGGGTTGTGGGTTCAAGTCCTATTGGGTGCGTACCTTACTGATAATGAAAGCATAATGATGTAGGCCTGTAACTAGGGAGCAGATAACCACTAAATAGTTTTCTTTTTTGGGTGTGTACTGTGCAGCAAGACAATATTAGCTTACATAGTATGACATTTGCAAAGTACTCACTACTCAATTATGAAATCAGCCCAACTTCCCTTCCCCCGTCCCCCATCACCCCCCCCCCCCCCCCCCCCTTTTTTTTGATAAATAATAAGTTTCATTGATATAAAAAAAGGGACACCCTAGTACACAAGAAGTGTACAGGGGTCAACAAATCAAGTAAAAAAATTACAAGAATAAATAAAATCAAGAATAGAAGAGAATGATTGGTTTCGCAAAGTAGACAACCAATCCAATAAAGTTCTAAAGAAAAATAACTTGACGTCTGGCATGGATCTCTCATTATCTTCAAAACACCTATTGTTTCTTTCCCTCCAAAGACACCACATTAAAAAATGGGGAACAATTATCCATATATGACCATTTCGAAGACGACCAAACCGGCCTTGCTAGCAAGCAAGGAGCCCCACAACTGACTTTGGCATAACCCAACTTACTCCATATACCCAAAACCATAGACCACAAATCCATAGCAACCAGACAATGAAGGAAAAGATGGTCAACCGATTAACTATTACACTTGCACATATAACACCAATCCAATATCCAAACCTTTCTTTTTTGTAAATTGTCAATCGTCAAACATTTCCCCAAAGCAATAGTCCAGACAAAGAAAGCCACTTGAGAAGGGATCTTCTGCTTCCAAATGCTTTTCCAAGGGAAACAAAAATCATTAGAGCCCACTAGAAGAATGTAATAGTCATTAACCATAAACCCCTTATTTTTATCTGGTTTCCAGCTCATTTTATCCTCTTCAAACCCCCTTATAGAAGAGCCATATATGGTATCCATGAAGTTTTGACATAGCCTCCAATTCCCGATCATGAACACCCCTAAAGAAACTTACATTTCAATAAAGGAACCCATTTGTGAACTTCATATGCTCAGCCACACTTGCCTCCTTATCTTGGTAAATTCTAAACAATTCAACATAGCTAACAGCAAGAGATGTCTCCCCACACCATCGGTCTTGCCAAAACTTCACCCTCAACCCATCACCAATATCATACAGAATATAACTTCCCTTCCCACCTTTTGTTGGCAAAAAAATCAAGTTGACCATTTAATCATTCTGGGGTTGCAGCTTCTAGGCTTAGTTCTTTTTCATTGGCTGTACATCTCTCAGCTTTTCTTGTTCTTTGATCAGAGTGTTGTATCCTAAACAGTGAAGGATGAATGGTTATTACTTATTATGTTTACAGCGATGCACAATTTTGCTCTATTGTTCATTGATACAATTGGCTAATATGGTTTAAGGTATGCGATGTTTCTGTTTTCAAAGCAACATGAGGAGTTAGTGGGTATATATGCTTCTCAGCTTGCACGTCACCGTTGTGTTGACCTGTTTGTGCACATGATGGAACTAAGGCTGAACAGCAGGTAAAACAACTTCTTATTCAGGTTATGTTTCTCATGTCTTTGTTCTACTACTCAGTTTATTGGTTTTTAAGTATATGATCATGGCATGGGGATTTGAATTTGCAGATGCATTATATCTTTGTGATGAGATATTCTAGATTCAAGGATATTATTTTGAATTGTGTCATATGTTTGTTTCTAAAGGGTGGGGATGTGCAGTTTTAGTTTCCTCTTCAAGTCACTACTTGTGTGTTCCTAGGGAATCTTCACAACCCTACATTAACGGTTAAGCATAAGATTAGAGATATCAAATGCTGCTGATGCCTGTCAAGAATGTATTCTATCTGGATTCTTTTTTCCCCGTGGGGCTGGGTGATAGTGGAATAGCTAGTCTCTCTTATTCCTGTGAACAATTTCTTTGGAATTGCAACTGTTGTTCACTATGTACTCCTTTTCTTTACTTCTCAAAATAAGATTTTTTTTCCTTCTGATTTTTAGATATGAAAACAATAGATTTAAAACACATTAATGTCAACAAACCTTAAGGGAAGATTTCATACTGTCTATTCATCTCAATTTTGGAGGAAATAAGCTATATGTATAAAATGAATGAATCAAGATTGTCTTCCATAGATAATGTTCCGACATGACTCCTTTGAGTCTTTGACAGTTGGGCATAATGCAGTCTATGAGCTGTTAGTTTTATATATGTGTGTGTGTGTGTGTGTGTGTGTGTGTGTGTGTGTGTGTGTGTGTGTGATTGTGTGTATTTTTGCGATAAGAAATCTTTATTGATATGGAAAACAAAAATAACAGCAGCGGTCAGTACACAGGAACTGTACTAGTAGTGCAGCAAAATTAAAGAAAATTACAGCAATCAATAATATATTTTCTTCCCATAGACTGTTATGTCTGCAGAAATTTAGTGCCCATTTATCTGTATAATTATAAACTAAGAAATAATTCCTGTGATTGCCATTCTGTATAATCACAAGCTGTGAGAGGAAATGCATGTGGAAAGCTGGTTTAGTTTTATGTCACTTTCAATTCATATGTTTTTATTTTTTGTGAAAAATATTGTTCTCTTCCATAGAAAATAAAGAATTATGGCGAGTACAAATTAATAAGAAGATTTGGTGTTAACCGGTTTTCTCTACTAAAGACCTTAGCTGACTGGATTGCAAATTGCCAACCAGTGTAAGGGCAGTGGGTCTGGATGCCAGTTCTTTTTTATTTTCTCTTTTCTTTTTTGGGAGAAAAAGAGAGAGAGAAGGGGGGGGGGGGGGGGGGGGGGGGGAGGGTTTAAAGAGTTGATTTGGTTTATTCGTGGCTAAATCATAAATTTGTAGCTAATACAAACTAACCAACACCCTTGCCGTGTGAGAGGAGGGAGGGATCATCTCCAGGTGTCACTGTGCACAATCCTTTAGAGCATCTCCAACAGATTAGGCAAATTTTTGTATTGTTTGAAGAATGAACAGTGACTTTTACCTTTTAGCTACCCACTTTTTCAAATACACTTTCCAACAGATTCTTTATCTCATTCAAATATAATTTTTTCATCCATTATTTATTCTTTTTTTAACAACTACATATCTTCCAACATTTTTTTTATTTAATACCTTATTATTATAATAGAAAAAAAATATTTGAAGAATGAATAGTAGCCCATCAGACTTGATGAGCTACTGTTCATGAGCCAAAAAAAATTTCAGGTATAGAGAGTCTGTTGGAGACCTATTTTGTGGGTTTACTCTCTACAATAGAGAGGATTTTGTGTTTAGAGAGCCTATTGGAGATGCTCTTACTAATGTTGTTCTTGTTGAATATGCGAATGATTGAGTGGTCTAAGAACGAATGACTGTTTCCTCTGTTCAGTTAGTATTGAAATTGCACTTAAATAAATTTACTTGGCAATAACTGTTATATATTTTTTAAGAGATCATATATGGTGCATATCAAAGTACAACAGATATTAATGAATTAACTGAAGATATTGCTGCACAAATAAAAGATATCCATTTTGCAATGACTAGGATTATCATCTTATTACCATGTCTATAGTTGCAATCTTAATTTTTTGCTGTTTATATTTTTTTTGGTGTTGATGTGTTATATTATGGTTTTTGGCCTGCCAACAGTGTTCATGTCAAATATAAGATCTTCCTTTCTGCTATGGAGTACTTACCATTTTCTTCCGGGGATGATTCAAAAGGAAGTTTTGAGGAAGTTATTGAGAGGTATGTGTATCTATTCTTCAATATTTTCTTCTATATCTCAGGCAGAAAGAATGGAAATTAATCAAATTATGTTATTTTCATATAAAGTTTGTCGGCTTTGTGATTATCTGTTTTAAGCACAGGATTTTGTCAAGATCCCGGGAGCTTAAAGTTGGTAAATACGATAAGTTATCAGATGTACTAGAGCAGCACCGGCTTCAGAGTCTTCAAAAAGCTATGGTTATCCAATGGCTTTGCTTTACACCCCCCTCGACAATCACTGATGTTAAGGATGTTAGCACAAAACTTCTTCTGCGAGCACTGATACATAGGTAAATTTTTACGAATATAGCTGTACTGTTTTATAATTTTCTCTTTTTTCTGATGAGTGAAAGGGTAAGGCCCCAGTACACATGTAACAAACAACAAATAATAGCTATAAGATAGGATTCCATAGATAATCAACATTTGTTCTGCACACAGCTGAGTCCTCATGAACCATGTACTTTTCTTTTCTTATTCTAGAAGACAGGTTTTCCTTTCTATTCTTCATCTAGTTCTTGCTGGTTTGACATTATAGCTTTATAATTTAACTCTTCTTATGATGTCTAATTTTTCACATCCAAATTTCACAAGTCTCTCTCTCATGCATGATTGTTAAATTTTATTGCCACTTTTGTTGTTGTCTGTGTTGTTCGTTCTTCTGAAATCTAACCTTTGCTTTTTCTACAGTAATATATTATTTAGGGAGTTTGCTCTGATTTCTATGTGGAGAGTGCCAGCAATGCCCATAGGTGCACACAAATTACTTGGTTTTCTTGCTGAACCTTTGAAGCAGCTTTCAGAACATCAAGATAACTTTGAGGCTTTTAATGTTTCTGATAATCTAAGAGAGTTCCAAGACTGGGTATGCCTCATTCTTGCATACCTATTTGGTTACTTTTTCCAACTTGCTTTTGTGTTATTTCCAGCTTGATATTTATACTTCCCATATTAATATATATTTTCATTAAATAGAGTGAGTATTACTCCTGTGATGCGACATATCGCAATTGGCTCAAAATTGAGTTGGAGAATGCAGAGGTTTCTTCCATTGAACTCTCATTGGAAGAAAAACAAAGAGCCATTTCAGCAGCCAAAGAGACACTGGATTCTTCTCTATTACTGCTACTAAGTAAGTTGCGTTGACTATCATTTTACATATGCAAAAAGCAGAGACTGACCATGTTGGGATTATCTAGTATGTTTCTTATGGTATAATTTTCATTGAGAATGGTGGATTTAGGCTCGTCATATTACTCTGGATTATAATTGACTCATCTACTTTCTCTAGGAAAAGAGAATCCTTGGTTGGCTGCATCTGAAGATCCTATTTATACGTCAGAGGAACCTTTATTTCTAGAATTGCATGCCACAGCGATGCTCTGCCTTCCCTCTGGTGAATGTATGTCTCCAGATGCTACAGTGTGCACTACTTTAACGAGTGCCCTTTACTCTTCAGTGACTGAGGATGTTGTGCTAAATAGGCAGCTAATGGTATGCTTATTGAGCCTTAGTTTTCTGATTATTATTTTTTTAATAATTAAGGCCGTATTGGTACAAGCATGCTTCCTTCAGTCTCCATGCAGAGGCTTATTTTGCCAAATGAATCGACTACTAAGATTATCTTTTCTTTTCCTTCAGTCTTCATGTAGAGGTCTGTGTTAATAATACAAAGTTGAAAGATAGAGTGTTAATAGGTCTGTGTTAATAGTCAGGGGTGAATGCCCTGGATTACCCAGCAACTGGTTTTGGTGGGTGGGGTTAGTTGCCCATAGGTTTTACTGGCCAAAGGCAAGTCCAAAGGGCTCTTATTTAGAAAGGTTCCCTGCATTATCAAAAAGAAAATGACTGAGGAAAAAGATCAGCCTTGAATGTGAAGTCCATTCTGGCTTTAGATATTAAATTAATTAAGATATAAGAATAACTTAATTTTGATTTCTTTTTATTTCTTATTGAATCAATTACTTTACCAAGTTAAACCTTTAAAAGATGGCAAGGGGGTGTACCAATGACCAAAATGAACACTGGAGCCCTAGTATAGGCTTAATTGTGGTCCAAGTTGTTCTTAATCTCATTCTGCCCTTCGAAAGATGTTAAATCTGGAGTAATGCTGAATTACTCACCAATTATACTCTTAAGGATTGCAGTAGTCGTGGTTCATTGAAAAAAAAAAAAATGCGAGCCTTATCTTGTCTTATATCACAAATGAAATTTAGTAACTTGATTAATGCTACACTTCACCTGATATTTACAGAAATTAAACCCAAGAATCTGGTCCTGGACCCAGTATATCTCAACTTAGAATTTGTAGTCCATATAAACTTACATGTCACAAAATCCATATTGGACTTCGGAAATTAGTTTTTCATGCATCAAAATCCTTATTTAATTCCCCTCTTTGACATATTTGCCTTTTGTTATATTCTGAAATTTTTGGACAGGTGAATGTGTCTGTATCAGCAAGGGACAATTACTGCATTGAGGTTGTACTTCGCTGCTTGGCAGTTGCAGGTGATGGAATTGGGCCACATGAGCTGAATGATGGTGGTATACTTTGTACTATTATGGCTGCTGGCTTCAAAGGTAAGTGACATAATCATAGCTACAGTTTTAGTAAAGCACATACACGGGTTGCAGTTTGGTTGGATTGCATTGTAATGATGAAACATAGTATTTGAATAATCTTGTGTGGTTTTGTTGCCAATTCTCAAATTTCATGTGTGCAAATTAAGAGAATGTTGGTATATAATCGCACATTAAAATTTAAGAAATTCTAATCTGGGATGTTTGAAGGGGATAACTTTTATAGTTTCATCCTTAACTTCACCTTTTCAATTACTGAATCAGGCGTAAGACTCAGTTCTCCAAAGTGGCATTAATTGATGCAGTACTGATTGAATTGATTATTACTTAATGCAGGTGAGCTTCTTCGATTTCAAGCAGGGGTTACAATGGAGATCTCCCATTTAGACGCTTGGTATTCAAGCAAAGATGGTTCTATAGAAGGCCCTGCTACATACATTGTGCGTGGTCTTTGTTGTAGGTGCTGTCTTCCTGAAGTCATTCTTCGGTGCATGCAGGTAAGCCTCTCCCACAGAATAATTTCTTACTGTCTGTCGTTTAAATTATTTAATCTTAATACAATGGATTCCTTGCACTATCTTTGTTCATGTAGGCTTCTGTTTCAAATTCCCATGTATTAGCAACTTTTAGTGGTGATTTTTGTCTCATTTGCAGGTCTCAGTTTCACTTATGGAGTCTGGCAATCCACCTGAAAGCCATGATGAATTGATTGAACTGGTTGCTTGCCCTGAAACTGGGTTTCTTCATTTGTTTAGCCAGCAACAATTGCAGGTAAGCTAATAAATAGTTTTGTGTACTTGTGCACAGAAAAATTGTTTGCCGCATGCTTGAACCTTTAATCATGATGAGCATTGTCTGTGGGTCACTTACTAGTTATTAAACCTTTTCTCCCACTAACTCTTGGAATAGATTGTTCCCTCTAAGGGAGCATAACACTTGGAGGGGGTTTTTCTTTTTCTTTTTTTTCCTAATCAGCAAGTGCATATTTGTCTTCAAGGCAGATTTAAAAATAAAAAATAAATAAATAAAAACTTAATAAAGATATAGGATCTAACTTTACTACTAAAATGGCATGGACTAGCAATTCCATTTGCAAATAATAAGTTTGCCACTTTCATGTCATCTAAGTTATATAAGTTTACAGTTCTCAAGAGTATTTAATTCTGCGAACTTCTAACTAGTGGTCTACTTCTATTGGGGAGCTCCCTCTTTCTTCTTTTTTTGGCTTCAGAAATTTTATGCATACTTAGGTGTAATTTTTTTTAGGGGATTCTCTTGTATATCCTGCGTATTTGAGTTTCTTTTCTTAATCTAATTATTGTACTCATCCAAACATAGTATCCACAAAATGTTATTTTATTGAACTGTTATTTTATCTATGACTATTAGGGACTGCTAAGCTTCCTCATTTTACCTTTTTTTTCCCCCTTGTCCATGTCAAATTGATTCGGCTGACATTATTTGATTATTTTACCATGTTCAGGAATTTTTATTGTTTGAGAGGGAGTACTCAATATTTAAAATGGAGCTTCAGGAAGAACTTTCTTGTTGATCATTGCTATGAATGTAAAAATCAAGGTCTTAGTACAGGGCTTGATAGGATTGTAAAATTGATGAGTTAATGCCTTTCTCCAGTAATGAAAGGATTAATTTTGTTGTAAAACGTGTTCAATTCTGTCAATATCAAGGCGAGCTTCATTATGGGTATCGTGCCCCTGCATGTTTATTGTGTTTGGCCTTTTTCATTATTTCAGCCCTAGAATATGTACAAGATATGCCTATTTTAGCAAGGTAGTGGAAGACAGTTCAGTTATATAAAGCAAAAACAAGAATAATTTTCTGTATACATCTTGAAGAGAACTGCAGTCTTCAGTGTTGAATGTGTTGCATTGGTGCAACTGGAAATAGTTACTCTCAGTTGCAGGATGCAGCAAGCAAAGTACAAGAAATTTTTGGTGCCTAGATGAATTAATTTTTGGCATAGAACAAAAATTTGTGTTGCATTTGCGAATCGGATGGTATTTTGATTCCTTATCAAAGTTAAGGATGCTATTTGATAGATGAAAAAGGCATATCTTGTACATATTCTAGGGATGATAGATTATACGGAGAGAGTTGCATGTGTGTCAAGTGTGTTTTTTTTTTTTCGTTGTTGGGTTTAAAATTAGTCTATATGATGGTAGATTTTTTATTTTTTTTATCATTTTTTAAATCAGATTTTTTTTTGGGGGGGGGTCCATAATATCAGTTTGAAATCACCATAAGATTTTTGTCTTATCCTATCCTAGTCTCATCCCGCATAATGAGGAGAATTTTCTTGCCTCATCCCCGCTCCTTGGGGCTCTACGAATCCTCACTCCCATTGTAAAACTCTACTTTTTGTTAATTTGCCCGCAACTATTACAATTTTTTTTAATAAAACCTGTTTCATTAATAAAAATATATTTGAAATTACAAATAAATTTATCGCATCAAATCAAACTAATCTTTAGCAAAAATTTAATAATTTTATTAAAGTGTTTAGCAAAACTATATCACCAAAAAAAAAAAAAAAAATCTCATAATACAAAATCAATGATTTAATAGTATATAAATTTGTTTATAATAAAGACAAAAAAAAAAATGTTAAAATTTGTATCTTATTTCCAACCTTGATAAAGAAAAAAAGAGGCAAAAAGTCTTGTTGGGTAGAATAAAATAAGATGATGATATGTTTGTTTTAATAGAAGGGTTTTAGGGTATAAAAAATTTACAATTTAATCCTTATTAATGCGGGGCAAGGCAGGTTGGGTCTAAAAAGTCTAAATCCATCCCGATCTTGCCCCGTGGTGTAGAATTAAAATCTCGCCCCATTCCCCCCTCCCCCCCCCCCCCACCCCAACACATCGCCTTTGCAGGGCAAAGAAAACCCACATGGGGCGAAGCAGGAAGGGACGGGTATAGGACAGGGCAAAATTGTCATCTTTAGCTGTGTTAGCCATATTGGCAAATTTTGTAAAATAAACTTATTTTAACAATGATAATTTAAATTAACACAATTTATAAAAACAAATCCCAAATAACTTCAAAAAGTTAATAACTATTAAAATAATATTAGTTATCAAATTAACCCATCACTTGCCACCTCTTTGTGCTTTTTTGTTTGGATAAAATACTATTTTGATCCTTAAACTTTATTAAAAGTTTGTTTTGCATTCTTAAACTTTAAAAAATTTGCTTTTCACTCTTAAACTACGGAAGATTTTATTTTTAGTTTCTAAACTAAGGAAAATATTTTACCTTTTGTTCTTAAATTCTACTCCTTTTTTTTTTTTTTTTTTTTTTTCTTTTGTTCTTAAACTATTGAAATTTTTTTTTTTTCATCCCTTTTTTTTTTCTATAAACTAATAAAAATACTCTTCTTCAAAGTTTAGGGATGAAGAAGTCATTTTTTAAAGTTTAGGGATTAAAAAAAAATTATTTAAGTTAAAGACCAAAATAATATTTTACCTTTTTTGTTTTCTAAGTTATTTAAACTAATCAGTAATTGGAAAGTTTAAGATAATATTATTATTTCGTTTCTTTAACTATTAATAGGCATTTAATAGGTATTTATTTATTGTGCAAGATTTAGGTACAATACTTAGGTGTTGTTCCTTAGATTCCCCTTTTAAAATTCTGCTATGTGGATTTTTTCTCATAGAATAGAAGTGTATTTTTTAGTTAAGTAGCCAGATGACTGAATCTTAAGAGGGGAACCTAAAGAATAACACATAAAGTACTGTACTTAAGTTTTGTTCTTATTTATTTTGATGGAATTTTATAGGTATTTATTACGATGATGCTTGTATTTAAAATTATATATTCTATCATTTAAAGAAAAGTATAATATGGCAAGAATTTAATGGAGTATTTAAGTTCAATTAATATGTGAGTATTAAAATAACTAGTGCATAATTTGTACATATGCATTGTACACTAAAAAACAATCACAATTACACATATATTTGGGTTCAAATTATACCTAGTGTTATTCTCAAAAAAAAAAAAAAAAAAAAAAAAATTACTTAGTGTAAGAGTTACACATTTTTAAGTCATAAATGAGTTTTACTCTTTCTCTCTCTCTCTCTTATTTTTTTTTTTTTAGTTTTTTTTTTTCATATATATTTGAGTTTACTTTTTTTTTTATTGGTTTTTTTTTATGATTTATTTATATTAGATTCTTCGTCTTTTACACAACATTAACTCACCTAGAACAAAAAAAGAAAAAAAAGAAAAAAAAAAAGACATGTGATGCAAAATTAGACAACAATTGGAATTCAATTTAGAATCTAAATGGATTTTCTCTTTGCTTTGGCTTTAATTATATATATAAATATATAGATGATGTGTAAAACTATGAGGTCTTAAAATTTATGTGGCAAAAGATTTCAAAGTTAACTAAAAATTAAACTGCTTCATTTTTATAATTTGTAGATAAATTATAAATAAGGAGTGGAGTGGACAAAAAGTCCAATTAGATATTATTAAAAAAATCAATAAAAAAAATATCGGAGGAGTTTATGTATTTTTTTTTTTTTTTTCTATTCATTCTTATGTTGTTGAAGAGAAAATGGTATATCGAACTAACCTTAGGTATTATCCTACCATAGTATGTGTTTGAAAGAATTCAAACATAAATTTAAACAAATAAATTAATCATTATTCTTATTTATACTATTACAAAACCAAAATGTTTCCAAAAGATAAACAATTCAGTAACCAAGAATCTTGTAATTCAACTAGCATTTCTTGGTGTTTTTAACAAAGATGTTCAAGATTTGAATTCCTCCATAATTATCAAATAATAATTTAAAAAAAAAAAAACCAATACAATTCATTATGCCATAAAAACATATATAAAGTGCAAGAATACTATGAGTCTAGATAAGTGGCATCATCAACATTCGTGGAAAACCCACAAAATGATAATTCTAAATGTACACTAATTTTTTTTCTGTCGAAATTGGGTTAGAGGGATCTCTTCCAATTTATTACCACAATATGAATGTTTAAATTGGTAAGTATTAAACAATTTGACATGTCTAGAAAAATTCTTCTCCCATGACAAGTCGTCCTCTCCAATAATACATAAGTTATATTACACTAACCTCCTACTAGTATTACATGTCATAACCAACAATGGGTTATACGACAGTTAGTGCATTAACTTAGTTAGTATAGTCTGTGAAGTTTGTTAAGGTGGTTAGTTACCGTTAATCCGTTATAACTATAGTCTTACTCTGTTTTGCATATAAACAACAGAGCCTCTCGTATATCATATCATTCTTGAATAACATTACTTCAATCTTGATTTTTTCTCAAAATTTTCTCTATTAGTCAACTAATCATGGGATTCTTCATAAACGACATTAGTATTTTGCTTAGAAGAAATTGTTAATTCATTTAAACAAATCTCATATTCGATGTGTCGTCTCACTTTTCTAAAATTATATATGAATATTCATCTGAATTCACTCATTCTAAAATTTACATGTTTACTTTTTTTAGTATTGCTTGTAAAATATATGTGATTTACATTATATCATAACTTTCCCATTTACAAAAAAAAAAAAAAAAAAAAAAGAAAGAAAGATAAAAAGAGAAAATAAAAAATTCTAATAATATGATTTGATTGGTCCTAGCAACCTTTAGATGCATTTTTTTGACAATAAAAAAAAAAAATAGTTTACCAAAATTTATATAATTTTTCTAGATTTCTTAAGGTGATAAATTCTACTATGAGATAAGTATTGTTTATTAAATTTTTTTTTTCTTCTAGATTTGTTAAGGTAACAAATCATTAATAAAAACCTCTTGAAAGAGTGAAAGTCAAACACCAAACAAAACAGAGCTATAAAAGAACACCTACACATTTTCACATCTCCTCGCGTATTTCTCTGTCTCTGTCTCTCCCTCGCTCGCTCTCTCTCTCTCTCTCTGTACTTTTTTTTTTTTTTACTCTTTCTTGTTTTCTGCTAATAACAACAAAAACAAAAAACCCTTTTTTTTTTTTTTCCTTTCTTTCTGGGTTTTTGGTTTTGCCCGACAACCTGGTTTTGTTTATTTTTATTTGAATTACCTCTCTTTCTCTCTTAATTTTCTCTCACTTTCTTATGATCCAAGCACCATTCTAAGACCCGCAGAATTCTTAGA
Source organism: Quercus tomentella (assembly GCA_028535165.1). Lineage (NCBI taxonomy): Eukaryota > Viridiplantae > Streptophyta > Magnoliopsida > Fagales > Fagaceae > Quercus > Quercus tomentella. Next base: position 81,974,073 of record JAPQVY010000068.1, read on the forward strand.
TGGGTGTTTCATTCAAGGTCTCGAAAACTGGCGCGAGGTACCGCCCCAAACCTCCGGCCAACGACGGCGCTGTTGTCGCCGACGACGAGCCGGAGAGCAACTCCAAGGAGAGCTCGAGAAAGCAACAGGTAACCAAAAAAAAAAAAAAACAAAAAAGTTATGTGAAGTGAATTGAATTGAATTGAATTCATTTAATTGGTTGCTCTTGATTGGTTCCCGGGAAAACGTGAGGGAAATTGGAGAAGTGGGAATTGGGAATTCTGGGTATTGGATTTCAGCTGGGTTTTGTGTGAAAAAGCTGAGATTTTTGGTTTTGATGTGTGTACTTGTATGTGTATATAGAATTAGTTGTTTTAAGCTCAGCCGAGTGTTCATTTTTTATATATTAATGGGGATGGTGGAGACTGAGATTTGGGATATGAATTTGTTGTCTTTTGATTGCTGTCATTTTCTTGGGTGAACAATTGAAGTTTGTGTAATTAATTGGGAGTCTGTTTTGATACTGAGAAAATAAAAAGTGTTAGTGATCTCAATTTTGCAGTTTTTAGATCTTTTGGATTTTTCCTGGAAGTAAAGGCTTCGAATTTCAGCTGAGCTTAGCGCAACTAATTGGGTTTCTTTTTAGTGCTAATTTCCTTAATTGAAGTGAGATTTTCACCTTTTTTTGGGGAATTCAAAGCAGATGATGTAAAGACATGAAATTTAAGGCTTTTTATTTCTTTCATCAGGTTTCTCAGGAAGCACTAAATCAAGATATATTTTCAGTAAATGGGTAATTTATTTAAATAGGATTTTTCCCAGATGCTAAACCTAGTGGTTTGGTGTTTTTTTTTGTACTGTAAATGGGTAATTTTTTTAAATAGGATTTTGCCCAGATGCTAGATTTGGTGGTTTGGTGTTTTTTTTTTTTTTTTTTTTTGTACTGTAACTGACAATAGATGGAAAATTCACTCGTATTTTTTGGTAGGGGAGGGATTGCTATAAAGGCAGAAGCTCCAAACTGATAATCACCTTTCGTAATCTTTTTTGTTTTTAAAATATTGTTGATGACCTACCAAGGTGTTTTAGCAGATGCCATGTTAAATTAACTGTTGGAAGCTTGTGCAGCCAAGAGCTTTGTGGCCTGATCTCCCCAATGAGGAGAACTTGAATTTGAATTCCCCCTTCCTTACTTATTGTAAGCAAAATATATATATAAAGTTGGAACCTTGTGAAAATTGTAGTTTCTTCATCTTGGCAGTGTGATGTTCCTTTTATGCTACATTTTGTTGCTGAAAAATATCTTTAAAAAAAAGAAAAAAAGAAGAAGACATACTTTCCATTTTTTTCGAGCTTGAAAACCCAAAATTTTGAATGGAGCCTACTTGGTTAATACAACCATTCAGCTCTTTCGATTTAAGGTTTCCTTCTTCAGAAATGAGATGCAGAGGAAATTTAAAATTCAAAATCTAAAGTTTCCCTTTTTTCTTCCAGCAATTGAAATAGATAATTTGATATATTGTATTATTCAGAGAGCATGATTATACTCCCCATATTGCAATCAGCAAGGCTTTTGTTTTTTACTTGATTGCAAGCTCTTGAATCAGTAGAATGAGAAGCCGAATTACATTGAAATGAATTACATTGATATTTAATTATTTATACTTTATTTTCTGTCATGATAGTTTGGATTTTCTTTTGATATAGGGTGATCTTCTTGGAGGAGGTGAAGATGTTGTTGGGGTGTCTGCATCATTTATGTTTCGTGAAGGACATCCTCCAACAGCAGGTTAGATATAGTTGTTTTTGTTAGCCATATGCGAGTTATGTTTGGATCCTGACTGTGTTGGTTTTCCCTTGTTTTGATAGAGGATGAAGTTTCCTTCACATTGAACCTCTTCCCAGATGGATATTCTATTGGAAAACCCTTAGAGGTTTGTTGAAATGAACATTAACTGGATGATACCAATTGAAGAAAGTAAACTGAATGCAGAAAGAGACTCCTTTTACAATCTCATACATAGCATTCTAAGTATGTATAATTTATGATTTTTCAGAATGAGACTGCGCATCAGGCTACACTTCAAGATACTCCAAAGTTGTTACATCCATATGATAGGGCGTCTGAAAATCTCTTCTCGGTAAATGTCTAGTTTTTTCCCTGCTTTTCCTTCAATTTTGTTCAGAGATGATTATCTTGATTGTTGTTTGTAAAGGGACTGATGTGCTTTTGAATGGAACATCTTCTGTCCATGACTTCTTTGGTAGACAGTTGTTTTGCATGAATATTAGGAATGTGGCATTTTCCCTTTTGTTGGTCTTATTAATGTAAGGAGGTTGATTCTTAGTGTTTAATGATCTAGATAACCCTGATGGATTTGCATGTGCAGACCATTTGTCACACATGGTGTATTTCGGGAAAAAAAAAAGGGGTTTCCAAGAATTGCTTCATATAATTTTTTTTTTCATTGAACTTGTAAAATGTTGCAGTATCTTTGCATTGCTCACTATTTTTTACCCTCTGCATCATCACTCTCTAGATTTCCCTATGTCTCTGTTTGCTATACATATCTCTTACTCTAATTAGTTTCTTTCTAATTGTGAATGCATTTAAAGGCCATTGAATCTGGCCTGTTGCCTGGAGATATTCTAGATGATATACACTGCAAGTTTGTTGACGGGACACTTGTGTGTGAGGTGAGTCATTTAACTACTGAAATTTACTTTTATCACACCTGCATCATAAACTTTTTGGCTTGTCAAAATAAATGATAATTAAATAGAAAACTTAAACGAATTGTATGAATACTAATCTCCATGTGTGCATGTAAAAGTAAACATGCATGTCAATGTGTATGAACCAAGAAATTGTTGAAGCTAGCTAAGTTTATTTTTGATAATATTTATACATTATTCTTAACAACAGTTGAGCATGGCAGTATTAGTAGTGAATCCTGTTGTTTTTAGGTGGTCCATTCATGTACTTCCCATACTATTTGACCAGCAGTGATGTTTCTCATTGCTGTTACTGTAAAATTCCTTTCAGCACTACCTGACCGCACTACTCTGCTTGCACTGTTTTAACTATCATTATTTTGGTCACTTCGAGTTTGCCTATCATGAGAAGACTACTGCCTCCGTTTTAATTCCAGCCTAGTGTTTTACCGACAAATCTCTTTGGTATGCCTCATAGAGAAAAAGAGGATCGAACTTGGATACATTTTTAAAGATTCTATCTTTATAAATGATGTCTATGATTAGGTTTAACTTTGTAAAAGTTTCAATCTGGGGTAGAGAAGCCAGGCAACTGTTTATATACATCTGATGTCTACTGTTGTCGCTATTTGAAGTTTGTTCTATTAACATTTCTTAGAATTCAGGTTATGATTGGTACCATTAATATTTAGGATTTTTAAAATTGCCATTGCTGAATTTTTCGCAGGTTCGGGATTATCGGAAATGTGCTGTTGACCAAGGGTCTGGTGATCCATCAACTAATGGATCCCCTGTTGTTAATAAAGTACGCCTTAAGATGTCATTGGAGAATGTAATAAAGGACATTCCATTGATATCTGATAATTCTTGGACTTATGGCGATCTGATGGTAACTATAATCAATTCCTCTGAACCGTGGCCATTAAATTTCTATCATATAATTGGGGTATTGGAATCACATATTTATGTTCACATGACTGCAGGAGGTAGAGTCCCGTATATTGAAAGCCTTGCAACCACGGCTTCTTTTAGATCCTACTCCTAAGTTGGATAGGCTTTGTAATAACCCAGTTCCCACAAAGGTAGTGCCTTTTCAGATCGAGTTCTTGTTCCCTGGTTGGAGATGATTGGTTGTGTCTTTAACTATTTAGAACTTCATTTGCAGCTCGATTTGGCTCTGTCCAGTGTCCGGAGAAAGAGAATGAGGCAGATGGCTGAAGCTACTCTCTCACCTTGTAATAAGACAAATGGGAAGAAAGTTTGTGTAGATAGAGTACCAGAAAGCTCTAACGGCAGGGTGGGAGATTCAGGAATCATTTCAGGCAATGCAATGCCTCAGCATATACATGAGAATCTAGCTGCACAAAATCTTAACCCAACAAACATGGTAGCCCTAAGACCCAGGAGCTTTGTACCAGATGCCTCTGTTCCAGCCCTACCTCTGGCTTCTCATCAACAGAGGTATCAGATGGGGATTGGGACCCCCAGAGGTATGCAGGATCCTGGTTCAGGGCCTGTTATCAATTCATCAGGGGCTTCCCCTGCTGGGCAGGACATGATGTCATATGCCGACAATGTGAATTCAAGTGTCTCTGTTCTTGGAAAGAGGGAGAATCAAGATGTGCAAATGTCACCCTTGCCCAACTTTAACAAAAAAGGAAGGCCTACACCAGTGGGTCTTGATGGAATGCAGCAGCAGCAAATAGGGCCACATATAGATGGCCTCACTGGTTCTGATATAAACTGGAAGAATTCATTGTTACAGCCACAAGTAATGGCAAGAGGAATGTATGCAAATATGCCTATTCAAAAGTTTACACATCAGGTGTTTGAAGGGGCTCTGAATCAGGATGCTGGAACAATGCCATTTGCTGCAGGACAGAGGGGCATGCGACATGCTGCTAAGGAAGAACCATTCGAGATTGATAAATTTGATGGGTCAGAGTTCAACCGCAATAAAAATGATATGCTGATGGTGGAAACAGAAACAAGCCATCTGGAATCACAGCAATCACAGCAGCGATTACAGTATGCATTGATGAGATCTAATATCCCTCAAACGGCTTGGAATAGTCTAGGTCCGCATGTAGAGAAAGATGCAAGAAAGGAGGACCAGCTCCAGAAAAGGAAATCAGTGCAAAGTCCTCGGATTTCTGCTGGAGCTTTGGCTCAATCTCCATTATCATCAAAATCAGGGGAGTTTTCTAGTGGTTCACTTGGACCATATTTTGGGGCAGTTTCGACAACTGTTGCACTTGGAGCAACACAAAAGGAGAAGTCAACAAACACCTCAGCTCCTACTGTTGGTGGGAACCCATCTATGACTTCCAGTGCTAATGATTCCATACAACGGCAACACCAGGCTCAAGTTGCCGCGAAGCGGAGATCAAATTCCCTCCCCAAGACCCCAGCAATGAGTGGAGTTGCATCCCCAGCTAGTGTTAGTAATATGAGTGTTCCATTAAATGCAAACAGTCCTTCAGTTGGAACACCACCTTTGGCTGATCAGACCATGCTGGAAAGGTTCTCAAAGATAGAAATGGTGACAATGAGGTATTCTGTTCATCAACCTGTAATCACCTAAAATTTTATGTGCTGCTTTGTTTTGTTTGTGTATTTGTTTTTCTATTCGTTGCTCCAACCTATCAGTTGAACATATTAATGCTTTTTATTTTGTTTTTCTTTTGATTTGACCCTAAAATAGCACATTAAGGATTACATAAAAAGGATTTTTGGATCAGGTCTCTCTAATACCCTCTGCCCTGGGGACTTTTTACGTTGCTGAGATATTTGAGAGAAAAATTGTTCACTGCTTGCTTCCTCGTCTCTTTTTATTTTTTAATTAAAATTTTTTGGATTGCACCCTGCATGTTTTATTATGTGGAAGTTTCAGGATGTATAAACTTTTGACATCCTATTGTTTTTTCACATACATTTAGTAAGTGGTAGTTTTTTTAAGTTCATTCTGCCAATGATGTCTAGCTCACATCGCACTTCCTCCTCACATAAGAATGGGTGGATGGTGAGGTCCTGGGTTTAGAGCCCACTGGTTGTGAAACTTACAGAGCAAAAAAAAAAAAAACCTCTATCCTGTTCTTATGCTTGTTCTATGGATTACTGTTTCAGGCATCAACTCAATCGCAAAAAGAGTAAGGTCGATGATCAACACCCCATCAGGAAGCCAAATGCATATCCCACTCAACGTTTGGCAGAGTTTCTCTCTGATATTTCCACTAATGAGGATTCCAAAGATGATGCAGATGCAAGGTCATTGTCTAAGTCACTAGTAGGTGGCAGCATGAATATCTGCAAAATAAGAATAATAAAAATTCTGGAGCCAGGTTTGTTGTACTATTGGTTGCAAGTTATTTAATCTTTACTTACGTCTTGATGTTTTTCACCTTATCCTCACGTTCCATTTTGCTTCTGCAGATAATACTGCTTCACATAGGGTAAGAGCTAGGATGATCATGTCAGAGAAGCCATGTGGTACTGTAGCAATGTATTATGGAGAAATAGAAGATGGTGATTATTTGGCTGTAGAGGATCACCTTCCTACATTGCCCAATACAGTGAGTTCTGCACAATTTCTATTTTTGCTGTCTAAGAAGGATCTGCCTATTGAATTGGTCATGGTGGCCATTTTCAGTTAGGGTCATCAACACAAATGATTCTTCAATATTTGGTCCTTTTTTTTAATCATGTTAAAAAGTCATCTCCTCAGTTAAACTATGGAATATTTCAATGTGTTTCCTACTAATTATATTTTTTTCTATTCTGCTTTTTGTATTTACCCTTTTGAATACCTTTAACTTTCCCCTAGTCTTCTTTGATACCCTTCTGGTGGTCCTCCAAATCAGCCTACCATTACTTCTCCTGCGAACTTTCTTCCATTACAGTTCTGACTGAATTTTTCTTTTTTAGCCATTGATCAATGCATTTTCATCTCCACCACACTTGTTGTGATATCGAAGTTGTCCTTTAATTGACTATGTTCTGTCTTCTAAAGCATTTTTGCAGTGATGATGTTATCCAATCCTTATGGAAATTCATTGATATGTTGCATCAGTTATTTAGAAAAGTTTATCTTGTATGGTTATATTCCCAGCATCCATTAGCTAGTGATAGGAGATGGCTTATTGATTGATTGGGCAGTCAATGGCTTGATATGGATTGATAGGCTAAAAAATTTTTCAACAGTGTTAGTTTTATGTTTTCCTGATATTTAGACTCTCTTTTATTTTCCCCTTATCCCCTTGCAAGTATGTGTCTTCTGTCGTTCTGATTTAGATATCTAATTCTTGTGACAGCATTTGGCCGATTTGCTTGCAACGCAGCTTTGTTCACTGGTATGTTATAAGATATGGTGTTGAAGCTCAGAAAAAAAAATTACAAATTACTGTGTTTTGTTTTCCTCTTCTTTTTATCTAATGTGCATAATGGTATCTGCTCATGCAGATGATACGTGAAGGATATCATGTGGATGATCAAATCCGAACAAAACCAATCCGAATGAATCTTGCCTCAGGCAGCCAATCAAATGCTGCTGGAGTCCTGCACAATTCAGTAGCTGAGATGCAGCAATACCCAGAAGCAGTTTCTGGTCAACCATCAAATGAAGTTGCAAAGCCAACTAACAGTGGTAATGCCTCTCTAAACTCATCCCAGAATCCTTTAGCAAATGCAAGGATGCTGCCTCCAGGAAACCCCCAGGCCTTACAGATGTCTCAAGGACTCTTGTCTGGGGTTTCAATGCCCCAGAGGTCACAACAGCTGGACCCACAATCATCACTTCATCGTCATCATCATCATCAGCAGCAGCAACAGCAGCAGCAACAACAACTACAGCAACAGCAACAGCAACAGCAACAACAACAACAGCTGCAACAACAACAACAACAACAACTGCAACAACAACAACAACAACAACAACAACAACAACAACAGCAGCAGCAGCAACAACAACAACAACAACAACAACTACAACTACAACAGCAGCAGCAGCAACAACAACAACAGCAGCAGCAGCAGCAACAACACCAACAAAGCCAACATCCTATGATTCAACCACAGCATCCCCAGTTCCAGAGGTCACCTATGATGCTTGGACAAACTACACTTTCACACTTCGGGCAGAATCCCAGCATACAGTTGAGCAAGGCTTCCCAACTTCAGGCATTACAGCAGCAGCAGCAGCAGCAGCAACAGCAACAGCAGCAACAACAACAGCAGCCACAAATGCAAAGGAAAATGATGATGGGACTTGGAACAGCTGTGGGTGTGGGAAACATGGGCAATAACATGGTTGGTCTTGGGGGCCTTGGCAATGGCATGGGCATGGGAGCTGCTAGGGGAATAGGAACTGGAATGTCGGCACCAATGGCACCTATTTCTGGTATAGGGAATGTTGGCCAGAAACCAATGAATCTTAGCCAGACTTCAAATATTAGCAGCGCAATTAGCCAGCAACTTCGATCTGGATTGACTCCACAACATGCTGCTCTTGTAAGAATGGCACGTGCAAACATGTTAGGTCCTCAGTCAAGCCTAGCTGGGATTTCAGCAGCCAGACAGATACATCCAGTCTCTTCTAGTCTTTCAATGCTTGGTCAGCCTTTAAACCGGGCTACCATCAGCCCAATGCAACGGCCAGCTATGGGGCATATGGGTCCGCCGAAGTTGATGGCGGGGATGGCAGGGATGGGTATGTACATGAACCAACAGCAACAACAACAGCAGCAACCACAATTGCAGCAGCAACAGTTACAACAGCAACAGCAGCAGCAGCAGCAGTTCCAGCAGCAGCAATTGCAGCAACAGCAATTGCAACAGCAGCAGCAACAGCAATTTCAGCAGCAGTTGCAGCAACAACAGCTACAGCAGCAGCAAGAAACCACCTCACCACTGCAGGCTGTGGTCTCACCTTCGCAGGTGGGCTCACCATCGACCATGGTAATACCACAATTGAACCAACAAATGCAACAACAGCAAGCTAGTCCTCAGCAAATGAGTCAACGAACACCAATGAGCCCTCAACTGAGCTCTGGGGCAATCCATGCCTTGAGTGCTGGTAATCCAGATGCCTGTCCAGCTAGTCCACAGTTGAGCTCTCAGACCCTCGGTTCAGTTAGTAGTATTGCCCACTCTCCTATGGACCTACAAGGTGTGAATAAGGGCAATTCTGTGAGTAATGCATAGCGAAGCACAAAAGTCTCAGGGTTTGCTTCAAGTGTTGGTTCAAAGCCTTTGTTGGGAAGGTCGTTTTTAGTTCTTGATTTTAGTCAGAAAAACTAGTACCTAGAAAGTAATAAATCTGATTTCAAAATGCCCTGTGCTTTACAAAGTGTATAAACTAGCTTGTAGGCGTTGCAGTGCAAGGGGTTCATTTTTGTGAATGTTATATTATGTGACATTTGAAATATTTATAGTATAAGTTTATATTAAAAAGAAGTCACGAATTAGAATGACAAAACTTGATTATTTAGATGTTTTTGTTGTGAGTATACATTGTAAGGAAAGACGTGATTCTTACAGAGATGAAGGAACACCTGGGCATATGGCCTTGGATAGGGTCTTAATCTTAAAGCTTAGTTGAGTCGAATTGATGGTATTGTAACCTGTTATTTTAGTGATTGATGCCGTTTTAATTGCAACTCACTCACATTGTCAATTGGGCTATCTCATATTTAAAGCATCTTAATGAATCAGAACATAATCAACACCTAGAATTAATGCCAGTTTCTTTTTATTTATTTTATTTTTGGTTGGATTTTAAGTTGTTATATTGTTGGAGTACAAGTTGTTATAACTTATGGTATAACGCTGTGTATAATATTTTACTGACAAATTAAGATAAATTAAAATAGATTGCATGTCATTCTAAAAAGAAAAGAAAAGAAAAGAAAAAGATTGCATGATGCAAGCCTGTAAGCCTGAGTAAAATGTACAAACGGTAGACAAAAAGAACCCAAAAACCATCCAAAAGGTTAGAATTACAAGTTTCAAAGAAAAAAAAAACTTGCATCTTTTCTCCATCATGTGTATCAGCTTTAAATTAAATTGAACAATTTAGACAAGTAAATATACAAAAATTCTAAGGATTTATTCCCAACGACACTGTTTCTTGATCCACAGGCATAACAAGTACCATTCAAGTGTTGAACCCAAAAGGGGTGGACTTTGGTTTGGTTAATCATATGGATTTATAGCCTATTAGTCAATGATCATGATCATCAAAAATCTTTCAATTGAAAAATAAGGACCTAAGCAAAAGTGGGCATGATGAAGAATGAAAATGGTATAATATGAGGCTTGATTATTTTGAAACTTTATATTATATTGTCATAACCCTGATATGGATTACTAAAATCTGGCACTAGTTGCAACGGCATGGAGTAACTTCAATTTCAATCATGTCATTGCTAATTGGTAGAAGCTACAACTTTTAGTATCCCAATTGAAGATTACTTGAATAATGGTAAGGAAAAATACAAACTTTAAAATTGAGGAATGTGATTAGTGATTACTTGGATTCATATGGCGGTAAGAGCAAAGTTGTTAAATAAAATAATTTATTTTTATTTTTATTTTTTTCCCATGTGGGTCTAATTAGTTATGTTTTGACAAAAGTACAATTTACACCTATTAATATGGTGAATTATCATTTTAGTCTATTAAATTTTAAATTTGCCATTTTAGTCCATTAATTTTGACAAACATTGTCATTTTTAGTTCTTTGTTCATTGCTATTTAACAAAATATTGTTAATTCTCTTAAAGGATATCATTTCACGTATGTAACATATCAAAATGATTTAAAACGGCGCTATTTTCAGAGTTTTAACAAATTTTTTTTCAAATTTTAATAAATGGAAAGACTAAAATGAAAAGAATTACCAAAGCTAATAGACAATGACAAAATTTAAACTGAATGAACAAAAATGACAACACCAAACTTATAGAGAGTAAATTGTATTTTTACCTTGTATTTTCCATCACTAGTGAGTTAATCAGTTTACATTGAGATTTTGTTTAACTTGTCTAATTTTTTTTTTTTTTAAATATTAAAATATTGAGGGAAAACGATGAATAAGTAGTACTTGTACTGCTAATAATGTAAATTGTGATAGTATATTCTTAACAATGTTACTTACAATCTATATATAATATATAATATTGATTTAATTGAATTTTTTATAAACATTACTTTATAATCTCATTTTTCAATCTTAAATTTGTTTCCATTTACTGGGGTCGATCATGGAGTCGTTATTAAGATTCAGCTCAGGTGCAATTAGCTTTGCTGGGACTCGGAGTGGGGTTGTGCATTTTGTTGGTGGGATTGCTGGGATTTGGGGCTGTTTCATAGAAGGCCCAAGGGTGGACCGTTTTGGTGCGTTTGGGAAGCCCATACAAATAAGAGGCTAAAAGTATATGACTTACATCAATTGAGCCTATGGACTCTAAGATCAAAGCCTACAAGTCCCAAAGATTTAACCATTGCGTTTTTTTTTTTTTTTTTTGGTTTGTCGTGAGTTCTGATAAATGGTACCTTTAAGGGTATTTGTTAATTGATTATTTTGAAAAAGTATTAATATTACTTTCATGAAAAAAAGTTAGTTACTTTTTTTCTTTTCCAATAAAATTCTTTTAAAAATAATTTCTAAATAAATGTCCTTACGACATCGGTTAATTCTTCCCTAAGAAAAATGCATTAGAGAATAAATTGTAATTTTAGCCTGTTAATACTTTCTAAAGGAGTGAGGTTGGTTGTATTATTTTTAGATATAATTTATTCTTTTATTTGATGGTTAAATCAAAGTATGTATAGTTTATTTTCAAAAAGTAATTTTCAGAAAAAATTTTTCATAATAAATGTCTAATATTTAAGTTACTTTTCAAATAGGGAATTATAGGAATCAATCAAAACAAGCCTAACAACTTTCTTACATGTAATTAAACTTCTAAATTTATGATTTTTGGTTGAAGACATGATTTTGTCCTTAGTTTAGCTTAGCAGCCCTTAGGATTTTCCTTACCTTTTTTTTTTTTTTTTTTGGAGGAAAAGGATTTTCCTTACTTTATTAGGAAGTAGAAAATAAAATTAATTAGATATAAGTGACCAATCATACCTTAAAAAACAAATGATCGGTAAAGACTCTTTAAAAATAACAGAATGATAAAGGTCACACATACAATTCACAAAATCTCAAACATTTCAAAAGCGTCATACTTGGGGTCAAAATACGGTTATCGACATTGTGCATTCAAATTTCATTGAGATTATTATATAACACAAACGTTTACTAGGGCCAAACATATATTTGAGCTTGAGTTCAAGGGTTGGGATTCAGTTTTCACCACCACCCTTTGTCACCTCCACCCTTTCCATCACCACCTTCACCATTGTTGCTGCCTCCATCCTTGCCATTGTTGCCGCCTCCATCCTTGCCACCACCGCCCAGGCTGCCTCCTCCATGTTTTCCATCCTTTGTGTCACTGTCATCTACCTGGTTTGATCCTTTTTCATGCAGCGTCCATTTCCACAAGAAAAAATGAGTTTGTTGTAATTTTTCTATTTATACAAGTTGGAAAAAAAATACAAAAGGCTTTCGCCACACCATAATTCTTAATGTAAAAAACGATATATACAATGGAAAGTGTGTAGCATAGTTATTTAAAATAATAAAAAAATAAAAACAGTGAAGTATGTAATGCAACATCTAGCGGAAATAAAATCCAGTTTTTCTATAAAGAATGAATCCAGCTATAACACTAAAATACAAAGCTCTGAAGGCTTTATTTGGTTGAAATGATAGAAAATGCTGTGAGAATAGAAAAAAAATTTATTTTTCTATTTTGTGTGTTTGGTTGGGAGATGGAAAATGGAGTAATAATGAAAAATAATGTAAATTTACCTTTTTTTTTTGGTTTAAAAAATAAAAAATTAGAGAATGAAAAATGTAATTTGTGTGAATTTACTAAAAAGGTATTGGAATAAAATGAAAATGAAAGTTGGTGGCTACAGCTTGTCGTAGGAGAAATAAAGAGAGATAATAGTAGAGGGAAAAACTATCCACTTTCACTTAAGTTTTCTTCCCAGTTTGAAGAGAAAAGAATTTGGTGGATTTAGATGGAAAACACTTGAGCCCCATCATTTTGCCTTATGTTTTCCATTATTAGCAACAAAAAAGAAGAAGGCGAAAACTGATTTTCTTAACCTAGATTTCCATACGAGGTTTTCCACTCTCTTGTTTTCACCTAAACCTACAAATGTATGTGAAAAATATATCTCATACATTAGTTATATAAAATTAATAAAAAGAGAGATTAAGGTTGTGTTTGGCATTGGCTTAAAAAGTCAAATTTTTTTACTATTTAGCTTATTTTTGCTACTATTCAACTTATTTTGATACTATCTATTGCTTTCATTGTAATTTTTGGTATTATTTATGGGTCTCACTGTACTATTTCAATTACTTTTTAGCTTTATTTATAGTACTTTCAACAATTTTTTTTTTTTTAGTTTTAGCTAAATAAACTATTCTCAAACGGACTCCGTTTGGAAAGTGATGAAAAATTTCAGCTTATTTGATTTTGTAGCTTCTTTTTGATACTATTTATGAGCTCATTACACTTTTTAGTATTATTCATAGGTCTCATTGTACTATTCAACTAGCTTTGACTTTTTAAAAAAAAATATTTTCAGCAAAAAGGATTTTAAATTTAATTAAATAAACTATTTTTAAACGGATCCTAAAAGTGAAATGAGAGAATGCGGTAGAAGGGTCCTATAAAAGTCAAAAAGAAATTTATAAAAGAAATGTGGGATGGATGCCCTTACTAACCTTCTTTGGCCATGGCTTCAATTTTTAAGCCACGAGACTTGCCATCATCACGGCAACATAAAAAAGCACATTCCATCAACTGGGTCATTGGCGCAACAGTCAAGATCGCAGTTGGGCAAGTGGAACTTTGCATCATCTACTTGGTTTATTTTTGCGATCACCTCCACTATAGAAAATACCGAGTACTGTAAGTATGATCTATAAGAGTATCACAAGTAGATTCTCTCAATTTTTGTATTATTTGGAGAATGAACAATAACTTTTACTTTTTATCTGTCTACTTTTTCAAATACACTTTCCAACAGATTTTCTATCTCATTTAAATATTATTTTTTCATTCATTCTTTATTATTTTTTTATCATTATTTATTCTTTCTATATTCATTCCCAACAATTATATTTTTCAATGAAAAGTGGTATTTTCACAATATTTTTCACAATCCTTTCATAAGAATCACATCAAAATTTTATGTGGAAAGTTGTTACTAATTTTAATTTGAACCCACTGGTGAAATTATTTTTTTACTCATCCATATTAGCTAATTACTTAAAATTTATTGTGAAAATATTGTGAAAATATTGTGGTAATATTTCTAAATGGTCATTTCTTATTCTTTTCCTTTCTTTCATCCATAAGTTCGTTTGTTTTTGTTTTTGTTTTTTCTCCACCACACATGTATACCCATATATCTTCATCCTCTCCTTTTTTATCTCTACTTTCCACTTGATTCTAGAACCTCCCTCTCTCTTTCTCCTCTTCTTCATCTCATTTCACTCACACAGTCGGCAGAGAGATTGGCCTTCGTCTATCATCTTTTTTTTTTTTTTTTGTTTTGATTTTAGATTTTTTATTCTAATTAAATTTGTATTTTTCCCTGTTCTTGATATGTTGTTTCTATTTTGATTTTAGATTATGTTTGTGTTTTGATTGTGTTACCATTTGAGAGAGAGACAGATGAACAAATAAGAGAGGAGGAAAAAGAAAGAATATTTTTTTTTTTTATTCAGCTGGGTATTTTTTTAAGATAAAATAATGGTTTGGAGTTGCTACAGTGTTCTCTAGATTAAGAGAACTACTGTAGCAACTTCAAAAAAAATTTGGAAAAGTTTTGTGTTTAGACCGACTGTTGGAGTGTGAATAGTAAGCTTTTTTGGAGAAAAAGTAGAAATAGAGCATCTATTGGGGATGCTCTTACCCTGTGTATAAATCATACATACTTGGTCTATTGCAATTCTCATAGCATAGGAAATGAGCCCATTTGAAATTTTTATACTATTTAATGCAAGTAATTATAGCAGCATGATGAAATTCATTTTAAAATTTCAAGAAACTAAATCATTTAAAAATAAATAAATTCACTTCATATGTCAAATTATTCCCTAAATTTTAATTTTGTCAATTGAGTTCCTCATTTTTGTAAAAATGAATGCGTAAATTAATTTGTTAACAGACAATGTTGTTTAAACATTTTTTTTAATTAAAAAATTAACTGAAAAACCTTCATGAAATTGTCATTTAATAGATCTTATTATATGATGAATACAAAAAAATTACATCACCCTCCTTTGAGATTCAGGAAAATAATACTTCCCTAAATGTTTGTACAAATGACATCTTCCTCTGGAGGTTTGTATAAATAGAACAATAGTACTTCCCTTAAAGTATGTATGCATAATTAGAATCTCATTTAAAAAATTTAATATTTCATTAGTAAAAATTTAATTGTTGCTTTTATTCAAAGTATGTATATATTAATTAAAATCTCTTTTAAAAAAAATTTAACATTTCATTAGTAAAAACTTAATTGTTGCTTTTATTGAAACTTCAATTGGGACTCGTAAAACTTTTGAGGGTTGTGTAATGATAAACCTCAAACAAGGACGGCTTGATGCATTTGGGGGGCCTAAGGCGAAAATTGATTATCTTGTTTCATATATAAATTTAATATTAGTTAACATGAACTACGTAGAATTTTTTTTTTTTTTAAAGTTTATAAATACAAAAAAATTTGAAAAACTTTTTACATTTGTTGATGTGGCAAATTGATAGTAGTAAGTAAAAGACTGATGTCAGTGGTGAATCTAGTTGAAAACTAGTAAAAGTTTGCTAACTTAACTATTGTGAAAAATGTTGTGAATTGGTTTTTTTTCTTTTCTTTTCTTTTTTAGAAGTGCTACATTTAGAATATTTTTCATGACAAATCTTAGGTGTTAAGTTGCTTCTTGTTTTCTAGTTGAACCTATCACTAAAATTATTTTTTTACTGTCAATAACAACTGTGTGGACTCGATTTGCAACAACCCCAAACGAGTATTGGGTTCGTACGTAAATGGCCTAAACAATGTAATTTGTAAAGCGTGGGTATGTAAGGGCTAGATTAACTCTTCAAGAGAAAAACGATTCACCTCACGATTATAGATGGATTCAAACTGAGGTCCGTATGAGTCTCTTTTTGAGCAAGTGATGTTCTAAGTTTCCTTTCTCTTTTGGTCTGTCTTCTCTGTATTCTTTTTTTGTATCTTTTTTTTTTTTTTTGTCCTCCTCCCCCTCCTCGCAAGTTATTCTTTCATGTTATATACTGTCCCCTTCGTTCCATCTTCACCGCACACGTGTAGGTTGGGTTCGGGGGATTTCTTTCTGTCCCATCTAGCGCCTCCTGGAACCTCTTATTGGTAGCTGTAAGGCTGCTTCATCACTGTTCAGATATCACCTCCACATTAATGCGGTCAGAGAGTTGGTTGAAAGGCAATTAATGCGGAGACAGCTGTAGTTATAGATATTTGTTTGCCTTTTCTTTCTTACCCTTAGTCTCTTATCCCATCTTCAGTGGTGACATAATTCCGAGGTTCGATTGTAACAAGACGGCGTCCTAATCGTCCTCGGACGCATACTGCCGAGGATTATGGTATCCTCGGACGAATACGGAACTCTACTTTCGTGATATTGACTATCCCCCTCTGTGGTTACCCTTACGACCTGACCTGGGTCTTCTCGGACGAATTTGCATCCTCGGATGGGCCACAGGCCCAATTATCTTGACCTTAATAGGTTTGTTGATTGACTGGCCCCCACAACAACCTTTAACAATCTGCTATTAAGATTTTTTGTAAAAATGTTGTGAACATAACATTTCTTTCTCTTTTTTATTTGTTTTTCATTTGATAAGAAAATATTATTTTATTTATTGGTTAATATTTTGACTTAACTAATACTATTGGTTAAAATTTAGGGGCTCTTTTTTCAATTGGAGGCCTTAGGCGGCCGCATCAATGGCTTATACCATTGAGCCGGCCCTGACCTCAAAGGAGGGTTATGTGATTTTTTAAAAAATTATTTACATAGCTTCATATATATGCTAATAAATTTGGATGAAAGACCCAAATTGACTTCTTTTAACAAAGTGAAGACTTAATTGAAAAAAAAAAAAAAAACTAAATTTTAAAGACTCATTTAACAACTGAAGTAAAAATTGGTCTAAATTGAATTTTAACTAAACAATAAATGAAGGAAAAAGAAACCTCTCTAATATTTGTTACAAAGATGAAGTGAAGTAGTAATTTTATGAGGTGAAAATATACTAACGTTTGTTCTCATTGTTGGGTATCTTTGCCACTACCACAGTTGAACAGATGAGAAGAACAGCTGCAAAGAGAAAAATTAAGAATATAGAAGTTTTGGAATTCATTTATTTTGAGTTAAAATGCTTCTCACAAATCTTACTAGCTACAAAGATTTGAGAAAGGATTTGCTTTTCCATGACCACTATTTATTTAGTTGGAAGAATAGTAGAAGTAAAAAGATAAAATGTGGATAAAAGTTTGTAACAAAAAATTGGTAAAAAATTTCACACTCAGCTGGTAAAAACATGATTGTGGGGGCCAGTCAATCAACAAACCTATTAAGGTCAAGATAATTGGGTCTGTGGCCCATCCGAGGATGCACATTCGTCCAAGGAGGCCCAGGTCTAGTCGTAAGGGTAACCACAGAGGGGGGTAGTCAATATCACGAAAGTAGAGTTTCGTATTCGTCCGAGGACACCATAATCCTTGGCAGTATGCGTCCGAGGACGATCAGGACGCCGTCTTGTTACAATCGAACCTCGGAACTATGTCACCACAGAAGATGGGATAAGAGACTAAGGGTAAGAAAGAAAAGGCAAACAAATATCTATAACTACAGCTGCTTCTGCATTAATTGCCTTTCAACCAACACTCTGGCCGCATTAATGTGGAGGTGATACCTGAATAGTGATGAAGCAACCTTACAGCTACCCATAGGAGGTTCCAGGAGGCGATAGATGGGACAGAAAGAAATCCCCCAAACCCAATTTACACGTGTGCGGTGAAGATGGAACGAAGGGGACAGTATATAACATGAAAGAATAACTTGCGAGAGGGGGAGGAGGATAAAAAAAAAAAAAAAAAAAGAGATACAAAAAAAGAATACAGAGAAGACAGACCAAAAGAGAAAGGAAACTTAGAACATCACTTGCTCAAAAAGAGACTCATACGGACCTCAATTTGAATCCATCTATAATTGTGAGGTGAATCGTTTTTCTCTTGAAGAGTTAATCTAGCCCTTACATACCCACGCTTTACAAATTACATTGTTTGGGTCATTTACGTACGAACCCAATACTTATTTGGGGTTGTTGCAAATCGAGTCCACACAATGATATTAGTAGAAGATTTAAATAAGAGCCCATAAAAACTTGTCAACTTATTGTTTTGAAAATTTTGTTCGTGTACACAGGCATTGCTCTAAAATGTGTAAGATAATGTTAGTGGCCAATGACAATTGTAGGGGATATGCCTAGCATGCATGGTTGAAGCGTGGCAGCAGTGTTTTGTTAGGGTTCAGACGTGCCGTTACATGCAGAATAAAAGGTTTGAGCTTATCCATTTTCTTTTGGGATTGCTGGGCTTTGGGGCTGTTTCATTGAAGGCCCAATGGTGGACCAGTTTGATGCGTTTAGGAAGGCCATAGAAATGGGAGGCCACAATATAACCCTTTTTGGAGTACTGGAGACATTTTTGTTGTAGTTTAAATAGATTGGGTTGAATCTATAGGCCCCATTCAATTGGTTCAATAGTTTGTGTAAAAATTTATGTATATATTTTTAGTGAAAAAGCAAACCTATTTATTTTCTATTTTGACATGACCAATTTTCAAAACATTAATATCAGTTTCTTTATTCTAAATTCTATTTCATTAAAATATCATTTTTTTTTAAATTTTTTTCTATCTCTTTATACACTACAATCATTCACTTTCTTCATTTATTCTCAAGAAATGCAGAACCACACTGGTTGTATATATTTGTACAAATATGGTAGCAATATGTATTTTGCACAATTGAAGTATAAAGCTGATGCGGGTGATTTTTGGGGTTTGTTAGGAAAAATTTAGCTCTTATGCCATTTTACGATAGTTGATGCAAGTGCTCTAACATTACGAATACAAATTCTTTATCCTATTTTTTGTGTTCCACCACAACCTATCATATATTCAATTAACTTTCTTATAAAATAACCAAAGTTAAAAAAAAAAAAAAAAAAAAAACACTTGATATAAAGAAACATGCTATAATTGGTGAAATATAAAGCAAAATACAAAAAATAATACTACAGAGCATATGTTTTCTAATATTGCCCACTAAGGTAATTAGGCTGGAGTCTCTACTACACAAGCTCTGAACCATTTTTAGTTGACGATTACTAGTGGGCCTTTGGGATGCATTAGATATTTGGAATGGGTTGCTAGGTGGGTTTGTTGCAATCACAACGGGAACTCCGTTGTTGAGCCATGGTCTACCATTGTGTGTGGTTTATTTATTTTAATTGCATAGGTCTTGATTGGGATCATTATCTTAGCCCTAAAACTGAAATTTGATGACAAATTGAGACCACACAATATTATAAATGAACTAAGCCGTTTATAAACATTTTGAGCTTGTTTCAATAAAAAAACTCGTTCATATTTATTTGTTTATAAATAAACCATACTTGAGCCTCAATTTTAGGTTTGTTTAGTAAATAAATAGAGCCCAAGATAAAAATATTGTTCATGAATAGGCTCGTAAATGATAAGGCTTGATAAAAAACAAATCAAGCTTAGGTTAGCTTATGTGCTTTGTAATAAGTTAGACATGGGCTTGAACAATTAATCCATATCTTACTAAGCCTTAAATTAATTGAGTGTTGGGACTACTCATCTAAACCATATAGGTTAGACAATATACTTAGTATGGGCTTGATAATGTACTTGTATTGGATCTCAATCTCAAGAGCTTGATATTGAGTTTAAGCTTGATATTGAGCTTGAGCTTGGTTTGACTAATGAATCCAGTCAAGCCAAGTTGAGTTCAAGCTCAAACATTGTTTGTAAGCCTGGTTTAAGCTCAGGCCAAGATTGATTGTTTTTTATTTGTTGTTGAGCCGAGCCTGAACATTCAATACTTAGCAAAGTTCGACTAATTTACAGCCCTATTGATAGTTGCATGGTGGCTATGTACGGTTAGTGTTGGACCATGAGCTATGCCATTCCATGTCAAAACCAATTGGTGATGAGTAAGACACACTCAAATTTTTTATGGTATTCAATATCACACCACGCGAACCTATTTTTAGAGTGGTTGTAGGGAGTCAAATTGTGGTCCCCCCCCCCTCCCCAAACAATCCCTTCCTCACAGTGATACTCTCGTGACTCGAACCCATGACCTTGACTCTGATACCATTTGTTGGACCGTGAGTTATGCCATTCCATCTCAAAACCAATTGGTGATGAGTAAGATACACTCAAATCTTTTACAGCATTTGACATCACACCATGCGGACTTGCTTTTAGAGTGGTTGTAGGAAATCAAATTGTGGTCCCCCAGTAATTAGTTTAGGTCATTTAGGCCATAAGTTTGAAAATGTAAAAAAAAAAAAATACTACAAATTTTATTATATAAGTTTTACAAATTCACATATGATTAGTTGATTTTGAAATGTATAATAATATGTACATGAAAGGCTTCTTCCACCTCTTCCAAACTTGGCTCCTTCTTAAACAGCCTTAAAAGCTCTATGCCTTAAGTGAATTCAGCATTGACTCTGTCAAATTCTCACACCACCACACTACCAATCCACCATGATTAGCCATTACCACTTACAAGAATTTAAGGGGAAAAAAAAGTCCACCCCACCCCCCATTTTAAAATGTATTTTTCAATCAATAACTTCGAGACACATACCCTTAAGTCCAGGCTTATGGAATAATTTCTCCAGGTACCAGCTTGAGCTTGCATTTTTTTTTTTTTTTAATTCTATATAATTTTACAAAAATCTACCAATAGGAAAATAGAAAATAACGATCCTTAAACTCACAATTAAGAGTAGGATAATGCAATGGGGTTGTGCTCTGAACCTTTATCTCTAACATGGACAAAAGGTTCCACATATATAACAACCACACTTATTTATGAAACATAAATAGATAAGGCAGAAGATAGTATTCAGGGTACCATTTCACTATCTACATGCCAACTTGATCATTTAAGAAATCTCAACATATTCCACACCTATTCATGGTTGATAATCTGAAACATTTTTCTTTAGTCTTAATGCTTCAATATTTTACTAGAGCATTGAATGAAATTTTTCATGCTGTGTCCTCACATGGCTTCTAGTAATATCTTTCACACTAGGACAGCCAGATAGTGCCATGGTGAGCTCAAGCTCATCCTTCAGCATTTGGATGACTTTTCTCACCCCATATTCCCCTTTTGCTGCCAACCCATAGATAGCAGGCCTTCCAATCTGCAATAATATATATAGATTACAATAGGGTTCAGAAAGCTATTACTATGAATCATAAAATTCTCAGAGGTTCTTATATATCAACATCCACTTAGAGATAGAGAGAATAAAAAATTGAGTGTTGATTGCAAGTGTGAGTGTTGAGGCTTAAAACTGCCTAGGCATGTCACTCCCACAACTACATACACTACTCTCAAAATGTTTCAATGATCTAGGAATTTATCTTGAGCAACTTACAAGTTTTTTATTTTTACATGCAAGTTAGACACAAATTAGTTGAGGTGCCACTCAAATCAAACAATAAGTTGAAAAAAAAAAGGCAATCTAGCAGCCGAGTATGATAAAGCTACATGGCATCAGTTGGTTTCACAGAAATCTATTGACACTTGAAACTCACATAACAGCAATTACACAAGTGCATGACTGAGAATTACTACTTGTTCGCTTTAAATAGCAACTACACGACTGACATTTCATGTGAATAAATAGTGTAAGAGAAGATTCATAAGTTAGTTTGGGGTGGAGAGCTTACAAGGACGGCTTGTGCACCAAGGGATAATGCCTTGGAGACATCTGTTCCTCGCCAACAGCATGAACCACCTGCAACCACAAGGTACCTAAGTATTCACAATTGCTGTCGTCCTTAGCATGCCAAAGAGCATACTAGTCCGCTCAAGTCCAAACAGAAAATTCCTCAGCAGGAATGAATGAGCATGTACATTTCCTGTATTAAAATGATAAAAATTCCTACAAATTGTTATGTAAAGGATGCCTAGCTACCACATTACCACCTACAAAGTTTCCCTAACCCTTAATACTTTTAACTTCTATACAACAAAATGGCACAGAGATGCAATGTATCTACAGGTAAAACCTAGTATCTATGTTTACACCTACGCTTTTAATGAGTAAAAAAGTCTTATACTAAGCAGTAGAGATAAAGCAAGCTTTACCTCTTCCAGAACAGTAGTCGTGGCAGGAGTATAATCAAGCTGGCGAGCTCCATGATTTGAGACAACAATCCCAGCAACACCTACTTCTACAGCCTTTTATTGCTGCCAATAGTAGTATTATCAAATGTTAAGGATATCTGAATGTTGAACAGAAAGTAAAGCAATACCATGACATTCAAGGATCTGAGTAAATTATCAAGACTATGTAAAGACACAGAACTTAAAGGGATTTACATTCAAATGTTTGGCAGAGTCGATAGATGAGGTAATAATCAGAAATAAAGATCACATAATCAGGATGATTGACAGGGATCCTCTACTAGAAAGTTTGAAGGTCAAAAGGATGACTAACTGACATTTGCAAAAATGATGAGATGCAAATACCATAAAATGAAGTCCCTACCATCTTCATGAGTGAGTACCCCCTTGATCAGAATTGGCAACTTTGTTATAGATCTTAACCATCCTATGTCCTGCGTATGTTGTAATGCACTAGTTATACTCATAAGAATGTAAGAAACCATGGTCCTTGAGCACCCCTTCAGCAAGAAAAATTAGAGAGTGAAAAAATATAGGCACTTCCAATGATATCTTGAAGCCATAACCTCAGCATAAAGTTATAAAAGCACCAACGAAACTACGTAATGCTAAAATCAGTTCTATTATTATAAATAACTAGTTTTGAAAATTTCCGTTCTTGGAAATCAACTTCTTTCCTAGTTCCCAAAATTTTATCAACAACATATTACAAGGTAATCAGAATAATTAACTGGTTTATACCCTCCAACACAAAGAATCAGCAAAGGTCCTTTTGGCAAAAGCTTCTAATTTTGAACCATCATCCTGCAGAAAATTTGAATCATTAACTGGAAAAAAAAAATTAGTTAAATATTGAACTTCAGTTAACATGCATCCATTCATGTAAAATTCCATGCATCTGGCACACTTAAATGTGAAAATTGGGAGCTGAAAAATTCCATTCACATTGTCAACTTTGGTTGATGAGAGGCCTTCAAAATTCTTTATCTGCAGTAAAATCATTCTGCAGAACTTATTGCAGTCATATTTCAAATCAGATTTAAGATAAAGCTTATTGTGTTAGTATGAAAGGAAAATAAATACCATTAAATGAAGAAATTTATACCCAACTGTGAAGAAAATGAAATGATTAGTGTTGGAAAAAAAAGAAAAAAGAAATCTACATGTTCTTTATGTCTGCTTCCCTTCGACCAAGCCTGGGAACATCAACTGTCAGGACAATGGCCTTCAGGCCTTGTATCCATTTCTTTCAGCTCTCTGAACTAGCTGAGCTGATACATCTCGGCTCTTGTATACCTATTCCCAGACGAATATGTGTGAGTTGCTAACAATTTGATCACCAAAACAAAGACAAAACAGCAACCAAAAGGATAAATTTATTGAATGAACTTTTAAACGCCAGAGAAGGATTAATACATATAATTGAAAAAACCGAACGGCATTGCAGCTGGAAGCAACCTCCTCCATAGTGCAGGAAGACATGGAGGACAAAACCTGCAATGAAAAATAACTTACAATTCATGCACCTCAGCAAGATAATTGGCTCTATATTTGTTAAATCAATACCATTATAGTATTAGACGCAGCTGCAGCTCTGGCTGTGGCAATCTCTCCTGGAATAATCACAATGAGTAAGTAAATTAGAATCCAAACAAATGTCATCTGAGAGTTAGAACCCTTCCAAGGAGATTTGGACCTTCTGGATGTGCCAACTTAGTAGCTGTGTTTGTATCATTGACAGTATACGACCTGTAGTTTAGTATTATTTTCTTTCATTAGTGTTCACACGTGAGTAAGATGGTTAGTTTACACGTGAGAGTAGTTGTTCGTTTGTTATTCTAGTTTGTTAGCTTAGCTCAGCACTCTGTTTTTCGTTCCTAGCTGAACTTGATGCTGTATATAAAGGCACAAGCTAAATTGATTCAATAAATTCAGTTTTTCCCAATTCTTTCTTTTCTCATAATACAGTAGTTGAAAAGTCTATTCTGCTTACATCTACAAGCATTCTAGGCCGGAATCAGAGAAGCAATAGAAATTGATCAGGAAATCATTGTAACCAGTTTGCAACAAAAATCACCAACAGAATTAGCAGCAGCATACGTAATTCTACGAAATGCTTCCACATTCTCTTCTAATGTGTATTGATCCTCAGCTCCTCCAGTATAATAGTCATAATGCATTTTCGGAAGAGCTTGCCTTGCCAACTCTTGAAACTCGTTCACGTTAACAGGTTCACCCTCCATTACCCTGGAAACATGAGAATTAACGATGTATTACTACTTTCCAGTGATCTAGTACTAGATGCAGTCTCAAGTGACTACTCCATTTAAAGACATTGATTATGATAGTTTCCATAATAGCAATAATTTCCTAAAATAGGTGATGCTCCTTGTTTTGTGACAAAAAAGTTTTGCTTGACCCTGTTTATATTATAATATATCCGCAGAAGCGCAGACCAGCTTGAGGCAAAGTTTGGTTTCCTAGCAACTCTAAATTTCTTGCCCAAAATAATGCTACATTGATGAACCATTGACAAATTATATATTGACCATTCCTCACCACTAAATTTTAAACAAGTCAATTTCTAGATCAGTGACCAATTAAGCAAAATAATATTATAAATATCTACATAAGCACATTCATAGAGGTTGGTAAGATATCCCAAAAACATTAAAATCCTTTTTTCTTCTCTATGTTGAGTTCATGGTCTACAAAGTAGTGAAGAGCTAAAAGATTCATCATGGCACTTACATAACTAGCATCAAACCAGCTAAATGCCTAAAAGTGCATCAAAGCCATTAAAACCAATAAAAAGTATGATGACCCATGAAGTAACATTCTTTTTTTTTTTTTTTGGTAAAGATGAAGTAACATTCATTGCAACTCAAACGATGATCAAGGATTTTTTTTTTTTTTTTTTTTTGGGGCTAATGAGAATGGATCCAGAGCTCTTCAAGCACCAGATTATTTCCCCATATGTGTGTAATCTCTAGTCCAACTCACTAGAGAAATTCCTTGGAGGGTGACTCCAAGATACTAGCTAAAGGTCTTGAATCCAAGACCTCATAAATCTCATGAGGTCTTAGAGATCACTAGGCTAACCCTTGGGTTTATGGTCAAGGAAGTTGATAATGATCAAAGTTAAGCAGCACATACCTATAAGAAACGTGAAACTCTTAAAGAGTTAATACAATCTTAACAGCCAATGAAAGTTTCAGGCAATGATATTGACTAATGCTTTTTTTTTATGGGAACATTGACTAATGTTAATGTAGGAGAAATGTGTATGGTTGTACCTAGTAAACTGTTTAAATCTAGTTCAAAATAATGTGTGGCTACTGTTAATTTAAATATAAATCCATATCGAGTTAAATATGTCGGTGGGCTAGCGTGGTTTCTATTTTTTGATACCAGATAAGACAGCTTGTATTAAAGTACAAGAGTAATAAGCTCCAACTCAGCTTTTTTTTAAAAACTAAAATACCACATCAGATATTAACAAAGAAAATTATAATAACAAAAAAAAGCCCATGATTGAATTAATCCTAAACAAACGTATCAGACACCATCTAAAAGAAAACCAAGAGTTCTAAAACTCTGGCCTCAAACCTCTCTGCCTCACGACGGAACTTCGCTGCAGCTCGCCTCAAACTTCTCTGCTTCTCTGCCTCGCGACCCCAAATCAGAATTCTGGAATAACTCACGGCGCTGCTTCTCCTCTGCCTCGCGACGGAACGACGGCTCTTCGGTCTCTAACCCCAAATCCTTGCACAACTCGCCATAATTTCTCCACACTAACGCCGCCGCCACAGAACTCGCCGGAACCATGGCTGAGAACGGTGTTGCAATGCCAGTGCCACCATGAGCATGCATGGTGTCTCCATGTCATGCGCAGAGAGAGGTTTTAGAAGTTAAAAAGCTGACATTATTAAAGTACATAAAATATTTGTAAAAGCTGAGTACCACGACAACCGTTTGTAAAATATTTGTAGAATAGTGTTTGTCTGTGCCTTATTCGGCCGGTATATTTTCAAAACAAGAGCTTTGTGGTGGCCTATACATTTTCATTCACGTAGCAGGATAAAAAGCATTTCTTTCTTTATTTGTTTCTTTTTGTTTGTGCCCATTTTTAACGTGGGTTAGTAAATAAAGCCCCAAGCCCACTAGAGAAAAGCTCCATGAAAAGCAAGGAAGAAAGGACCTAAAGGATTTGCTACTAGATCCACATCCTAGCCAAGCTAGCTAAGTAACCAAAGAAAAAGGGTTTGCTGCAGAACAACCCAAAGAATTGAAATAAGCCCAGGAAGCCCAGATTATTTATATAAGAGAATTGGAGGCTCTGAGCACTCCGTGAAAAAAGAGGGAGGGAGAACAAAGAGAGCTGCAGAACACGAAGGTAAGTAAAACCATTCCGTAATTTCAGACATCGAGCAGTGTGAAGAAAATGATGGGTCCTACTCCTTCGCATCCCAGACGTGGAAAGAGAGGAGGACTTACAGCTGATTGAAGCTCGGGAGTTGTGGCTTAGCGGAGGGGAGGGAGTCTTTGGTTTTTGGTATTCCGCCGTGGTCCCAGAATTGTCAAAGAGGGAGGAAGAGAGTCAGCAGGAAAAGGGGTGGGAAAGTCCCAGAATTTGTGTATAAATAAGAATAGAACAAAGAAAACAACAACAACAACAAAGAAAGTCATAGGCATCAGTACTTCCTCTCTCCCAAAAAAGACACTCCTCTTTTGAGCTTCACAGCCAATTTGACTCCTGTTCCAAACTCCAAAGCTTTGAGCTAATCTTAAGCAATAAGGTTATGGGAGTTGGAGCTAAGACCTTTTTGGCCTTTGTCATGCTGAAGAAAGCATTATGTTTATATTTGTGCTAACCCATTTTACGAAGTATTTATATATATAAATATATATATATATATATATATATGTATTTGTATATTTATGAGTATGTATGCTAACATGTTGTGAACTAACATTTGCTTGATGAGAACTTTCTTTGGGCTTCAGTGTCTTTTTGTGTAGACTTGCTATAGTAAAGAAGCAGAAAGTGGAGAACCTCAATGGAAAGCAGAGTACTGTTCCTTTTGCAGAAAGTGGAGAAAGCCTCAGTAGAAAATAGAGTAACATTCCCTTTGCAGAAAGCAGCGAAAAGTTCACTTTTAACAGCATAATAATGTTCCTTCTGCAGAAAGTGGAGAACAGCCCCTTATGCGGTAGTAGAAGAGGAGAATAAGCTTATTTTGCAGCAGAGCTTTGTGGGACCCTAAAGCCTATGCCACGAAGATGTCAGACCTGACTTCCTTAGAAAAAGCCTAGACTAAAAGATGTCTAATAGATGCAAGACACATGGCTAGGTGTAAAACGTGAAAAAAACGACCCTCAACAATTTTTAATTGACACCAGATGAGAGTTGAAGATAGAATCCCAGACTCAAAAGTTGCAAGATCTCCTCCATGAAACCCCTTGTTTCATCATTCTCTCTTTCCGGAGCAGTCACTATTATTGATCCATGCTATGGATTGTTTCTATATTTTACATTTATTCGTAAAGACTAAAGACTGCAAAAGGAAACAAAGAACCTTGGGCCATCTTACTTATCACAACAATACTAATTCAAGGCTTTCCAAGTTAAAGATATGTGGTGGAAGTAGTTGCTGACTTTGGCAATAATTCTCCACTTTCAATCAGTTTTTTTTGTTGTTGTTGTTGTTGTTGATAATTTGATAGTTTTAAACGGGTTACAGGTACTTGAGGTTTCTTTTTTCTAATACCTGCTCTTTTTTTTGGCAACACCCATGCATCAATGAGCCCATCTCTCTTCTCATCAAGCTTGGCTCCATCACATTAATCAGCCTTAAAATCTCCAAGCCAGAAGTGAATTCAGCATTGCCACTGTGAAATTCTCTCACTACCATGCTACCAATCTACCATGATTTGTCTTTACCACTTATAAGAATTTAAGGAAAAAAAAATGTCCCCCATTTCAAAATGTATTTTTCAATCAATAACTTTGAGATGCATATCCTTCTACCCGGGTTTAGGGAATAATTTCTCAGGGTATGAGCTTGAGCTTGCATTTTTTTGTTCTATTCTGTAGAACTTACAAAGATCTACCGATAGAAAAGTAGAAAATATCAATCCTTAAACTCCTAGTACAATATAAGAGTAGGAGAATACAATGGGTTCTGAACCCATATCTTTAACATGGACTTCAAGGTTCTACATATAGAACCACATTTATTTATACAACAGACATGCATATGGCAGAAGATAATAGTCAAGGTCCCATTCCACTATCTACATGCCAACTTGATCATTGAGGAAATTTCAACATATTCCACACCTATTCACGGTGACTTCTTGTTAACAATGTAATTACAAGTGTATGAGGTATTATTGATGATCTGAATCATTTTTCTTTAGGACATTGTCCTAATGCTACAAATATTTTATTAGAGCATTGAATGGATTTTTTCATGCTCTGTCCTCACATGGCTTCTAGTAATATCTTTCACACTAGGACAGCCAGACAGTGCCATGGTGAGCTCAAGCTCATCCTTCAGCATATGGATGACTTTTCTCACCCCATATTCCCCCTTTGCTGCCAACCCATAGACAACAGGCCTTCCAATCTGCAATAATAAATATATAGATTACAATAGAGTTTAGAGAGCTTTGACCAAGAATCATAAAATTTTAAGAGGTTTTTAAATATCAGCATATTGACTTTGGGATGGAGAGAGAAGCAAAAATTGAGTGTTGAGGATTAACACTGCCAAGGCGTGTCACTCCTACAATTATATCCAGCACTCTCAAAGTGTTTCAATGATCTTGGAATTTATCTTGAGCAACTTAAAAGTTTTTTATTTGCACATGCAAGTTAGACGGAAATTAGACAATAAGTTGTAAAAAAAAAAAATGGCAATCTAGAAGCAGAGTACGATAGAGCTGCTTCCCAAAAAGGCATCAGTTGGATTCACTGACATTCATTGACAGTTGAAACTCACATAAAAGGAATTACACAAGCGCATGAACAAAAAATACTACTTGTTCTCTTTATATAGCAACCACATGGCGGACATTGCATGTGAAGAAATGGTGTAAGAGAAGATTCATAAGTTAGTTACATGAATTAAATAGTTTGGGGTAGAGAGCTTACAAGGACGGCTTGTGCACCAAGGGCTAATGCCTTGAAGACATCTGTTCCTCGCCGCACTCCTCCATCAAGGAACACAGGAACTTTCCCTCCAACAGCATGAACCACCTGCAACCACAAGATGCCTAAATATCCACAATTGCTGATTGAACTTTGGCATGCCAAAGAGCATGGTGTAACTCTAAACAAAACTTCACTAAACCCTAATACTTTTAACTTCTATATTAAAGAAGGAGCACAGAGATGCAAAATGTAGAATCTGTGTTTACGCCTACACACCCAATGAGAATAATATTCTTATGCTAAGCAGTAGAGATAAAACCTCACCTCTTCCAGAACAGTAATAGTAGCAGGAGTGTAATCAAGCTGGCGAGCCCCATGATTAGAGACAACAATCCCAGCAACACCTACTTCTGTCGCCTTTATTGCTGCCCATGACAGTGCATCAAATGTTTAGGATATTTGAATGTTGAACATAAAGTAAAGCAACCATCACATTTAAGGATCTGAGTAAATTATCAAGGGAGTGAAAAGATGCAGAATTTAAAGTGATTTACATAAAAATGTTTGACAGAGCAGATAGAGGAGGTAATTGTGAGAAAAAATCACACAATCAGGATGATTAACAGGCCTCCTATACTTGAAATTCCAAAGATAAAAAGGATGATTAACTGAAATTTTCATTGAAAGTTTAAAGTTTCAAAGGCAGAGAATGTTCTTCCTGTTACTAAGGGAAGGAAAAAATAGGGAAGATGCAAAATAGAGATGTGAAAATCAGTAATAAAGCTTGACCTTACCATCTTCATGAGTAATAATAGTGATAGTATTAGTATAATAATGGTAAGATGCAAATATCATAAGATAGAGATCCTACCATCTTCCCGAGTGAGTATTCCCTTGATTAGAATTGGCAAGTTTGTTATAGATCTTAACCATCCTATGTCCTGTGTATGTTGTGACACTTTAGTTAAACTCACAAGAATGTAAGAAACCATGGCCCTTGCACACACCCTCAGCAAGCAAAAATAAAAAGTGAAACCATATAAGCACTTCCAATGGTATCTTATGTCTCAACCTTTACATTATAAAAGCACCAAACACAGAACACTAAAATCAGTGTTATAATGAGTAAAACAACTAGTTTTGAAAATTTATGCAGAAGGGGAAAAAAAACTATTTTCCAAGTAAAATCTTCCAAACATTTTTGTAACAGCACATTAAGAGGTAAGCAGAATAGGTTACTCGTTTATACCCTCCAACACAAAGAAGCATCAAGGGCCCCTACACGCTGCAGAAAATTTGATTCAGTGAGTAACAATAAAAGCTTTAGTTTTAAAATTTTAAAAATAAGATTAAAACTTCGGTTAACATGCATACATGTGTCCATTTTTTTAAATTCAATGCATCTGGCACATTTCAATGTGGCAACTGGGAGTTACACTATTTCACTCACATTGTTCACTTCAGTTGATACAAGGCCTTCAATATTCTTTAACGGCGGTAGAATCATTCTGCAGAACTTATTACAGTCATATTTCAAATAAGATTTGAGATCAAGCCTATTCTGTTAGCATGAAAGGAACATAAATACCATTACATGGAGAACTTTATACCCAACTGTGAAGGGAATATAATGATTAGTGTTGGAAAAAAAAAGGAGATAATATCTACTTGTTCTTTATGTCTGCCTCCCTTCGACCAAGCATGGGAGCATCAACTGTCAGCACAATAGCCTTGTATCCATTTCTTTCAGCACTCTGAACTAGCTGAGTTGCTACATCTCGGTTCTTATATACCTATTCCCGGACGAATATCAGATTACAGTGTGACTTGCTAACAACAGGATCACCAATACAAAGACAAAGAAAGCAACCAAAAGAAAGTGTTGCTGCTAAAGAAATATACATTTCATTAATGAAATTATAAGAGCTAAAGAAGGATTGAATACATATAATTGAAAAAACCGAATGGCATTGCAGCTGGAAGCAACCTCCTCGATAGTGCAGGAAGACATGGAGGACAAAACCTGCAATGAAAAATAACTTACAATTCACGAAACTTAGTAATAAAAATAGCTCCATATTTAAAAATCAATACCATTATAGTATTAGACGCAGCTGCTGCTCTGGCTGTGGCGGTCTCTCCTAGAATAATCACAACGAGCAAGTAAATAAGAATCCAAATAAATTTCAACTGAGACTGAGAACTCTTCCAAGAAGATTTGGACCTTCTGGATGTGCCAACTTATGCATAGCAGATGGAGCTACCATGATTGGCGCTGAGATTTTGTAACCCAGTACAGTAGTTGACAAATTTATTCTGCTTACATCTACAAGAATTCTAGGCCGGAACCTGAGAAGCAGTGGAAAATGATCAGGAAATTATTGTAGCCAGTTTACAGCAAAAATCACCGACTTAGCAGCAGCATACGTTATTCTGCGAAATGCTTCCACATTCTCTTTTAGGGTGTATTGATCCTCGGCTCCCCCAGAATAGTAGTCATAATACATTTTTGGAAGAGCTTGCCTAGCCAATTCTTGAAACTCGTTAACATTAACGGGTTCACCCTCCATTATCCTGGATACGTGAGCATTAATAGATGGATTACTTTCCAGTGATTTAATACTAGATGCATTCTGAAGAGACTACACTATATAAAGACATTGATTATGATAGTATCAACAATGGCAAGAATTTCTTAAAATTCGTGATACTCCTGTTTAAGGCCTTAAAATTTTTGCTTGCCCTTGCTTATATTATGATATAGCCACAGGCCAGCTTGAGGCAAAGTTGGGTTCCCAAGCAAATCTAAGTTTCTTGCACAAAGTAGTATGACTTTGATGAATCATAATCAAAGCCATTCACATACTATGTACTGGCTATTGGCCATTCCTCACCAGTCACCACCATTTTAAGCAAGTCAATCTACAATATTGAAAATATTCACATATAAATATTCATATGGATTAGTAAGATATCCAAGAAAACTTTTTTTTTTTCTTCTTTTCTGTGTTTATTTCATGGTCTACAAAGTACTGTAGAGCATAAAGATTGAACATGGTACTTACATAAGCAGAATCAAAACCATTTAAATGCCTGAAATCACTTCAAAGCAATCAATACCAATAAAAAGCATGATGATCCATTAAAGTATTAATATTAATTACTAATCAAAAGATGGTCAAGCAGACCATGATCAAAATATAAGCAGCACTTACCTACAAGAGCTGAGATTGAAAGTCCCCAGAGTTATTACAATCTGAGCAGCCACTGAAGGAAAAGTGTATTGAGTTGGACTACCTACTCAAAAGAGTTAAAATCTCAATTGAGTTAAATATGTCAGTGGGCCAGACTCTAGAGAGCTACTAGGAGTGGTGTAATTTGCACAAATGGGCAAGGTTATAATTGTCATTGTGATGAACAAAGTCGTGTTAAAACCAGACTCTGAAATTAGGCAGCCTCAGCTGGATTTAACCCAAGTTCTGTTCATCCCATATTTGAGTATTGAATAATAATCTCAATGATAATTTCTAAATTATTTATGTTATTATGTAGAATTAAATAGTAGCTTATTTAAATATATTGATTTTTAAACGGGTGTCCTAAAGTTAATGAGTTTTTAATCTATATATATTATTGCAATTTTAATGTGGTTTCCTTCCCTTTGTAAATTTGGATTCTTTTTTTTTTAAAGGTTTTTGTGTAGGCACTGATTTGTGAGCCTTTGATTTACAGATAAATTCAAAATTTGATAGGAAGTTTTAGATAATAATTTTTTTTTGGGTTCCATTAGGGATTTCAAGTGTATTTGAAAGTTTAGGGAAAACTAAGAAGTAGGTATGATTTTTTTATGATTCATTTATGGTGGGTTTGTGCATTAACATTAGATTTTGGGAATTTCTCAGCAAATTTAAAATTTTTCATTGAGAATGAATTTGGGCCTAATTTAGAGGTGGCTTGGTGTTCTTGAGCGTAAATTTGGAAATGAACTGTGAGTATGTGAATATAAGGTCGTACCTTGGAGATTTTTCATGATTTGCTTGAGTATTGGTTGTGGGATTGACATTGAACTTGGACTTGGTCCTAGCCATTTGGTATATAATTTTGAAAGACAATTTCAAGCTTTGTGAATTAGAGGGGTTGATGTAGTACAAAGATGCGAAGACAATAGAGTGTGCAACTGAATGGGTTATCTTAATTGATTCCCTTACTCCCTGCAGAAATATACTCCTAAGGTTGGCCACAGCCATCACTTGCAATGTTGAGGCTGAATTACTTGAAATAGAGATCATGTCTATTGATGAAATAGAGAAGCAGAAACAAAGCAAAAAAAAAGCACTATTATAACAGTTAGCCTTTTCTGTTGTTCACCGCCACTGTTGTATAAGCATATAATTCTCCTTGAAGCCAACATTTTATGGCTTTTCATGCTTAGCAATTCTTCTTTTGATGTAAATAGTGAAGATCAAAATCTTATTGCTTCTAATAGGAGGCATCAATATGTTTCTAATTTGTATATTCCATTATTCTAAATATTCTTTAGGTACTGGAAATATTGCTTCCGTCTATTACAGCACCTCTAGATTAACCAAGTTCTATTTCTTGGTTATATATGCTAAGTGTTTGACAAAAAGCCTCTAAGAGCAATTGGTTTTACTTGACATTTTTGCACTTATGTTAGTTTACAAGCCTGAACAGGTGTTGGGACTATAGTATAGATGAACTGTCATAAACTATTTGATAATGACCCACTAAGTTCTGTATTTATGTTTATTTACTTTTATTTATCACAATAATCATAAATATCTTAGACATTGTACCTGAGGTGTGCATTTTTGCATTATGCAAACTGGGGATATGCTGTCTTAGTTTTGAATAGTGGAAATATAATTATTTGGACTATCTAATGTGTTCATTCCCACACCTTTTGATTTATGTTTGGATTGTGCATTCTTGGTTTTATGCTACGTTTTAATTTTA
The DNA here is from genome assembly GCA_028535165.1 of Quercus tomentella. Classification (NCBI taxonomy): domain Eukaryota; kingdom Viridiplantae; phylum Streptophyta; class Magnoliopsida; order Fagales; family Fagaceae; genus Quercus; species Quercus tomentella. Next base: position 82,008,543 of record JAPQVY010000068.1, read on the forward strand.
GAAATTTTCTTGAAATTAATAATTTTTAAGATTTTTTTTTTTCCAATTTGTGGGTTATTAGTTTATAAATTGATATAAATCATGTCAGATGTCAAAACTCATGTACAAATTAGTCCTCAAATCTCAGTTGGTTACATCCTAAACATAATTCCTCATTATTCAAGTTGGCTTGGGCTGCCTATATATATATATATATATATATATATACCATAAAGGGGGAAGGGGACGCACTGCTGATGGGAAGAGATGGAAGCACAGTAATATTGTAATGAAGATAATGTTAGTAACTTGAAAATAAATAACTTGAATGTAAGAACAATAATAAGGCGGTAGAACCAGCCAAGCAGTATATAAAATAATTCAAAGTAAATGAAAACAATAGTTCAAAGTAAATGAAAGCAATTTAGAACCGTCCGGTATGGCGGTAATCCGTCCAAGGTGGCGGTAGCAAGTAGAATAATGAACATAAAACTGAAAATACTTGTTATTGAAAGTAGAATAAACACTTACAGTAGTAGTGAATACAAGATCTCAACAGTTATAGGTTAACAATTACAAAGCTTGAACTAGTCCTAGTTACAAGGTTTGTAGGATTACAAAGTTTGTAGTGAACAAGGATGAACAAGGTAATAGTAGTGGAAGTAGGGTGAGTTCTCTCTCTAAGAAGGCTAGTTCTAAGGGAAGAGAAATCTGAACTAAACTTGACTTGAAAAAACCTTGAAATTTAAGGGACAACCCCCCTTAAATAGGCAAAATTTCGGAGTGAACAGTGTCATGAACAGTAAAAGTGAACAGTGTCAGTGAACAGTAATCTGTGAACAGTAATCCGTGAACAGTAATCTGTGAACAGTAAAAGTGAATAGTGTTTTTTTCACTTTTTGAATTAAAAACTTCTGAACTTTTTGTCTTTTACTTGGTCCAACATTGTCAGGAGAAGCATGACAAAAGGGCAAAAGGAATATCATGCAAGCCACCATGTACGTAGATTCTCATTTCTTTTTTTTTTAAAAGACTTCAATGTGACATTTTTTGTTGGCTTTATTGAAGCCTTTGTCAGACACATCTCCTCATAACATCTCATCTCTTCATATATCATCATGGCTTGTGGCTTTTCAGACGCATTTTGAATATTGTAATAATCTTGGCCGTTGTGCAGGCTAGACAAATAGGGGAATCAAAATCTTCCGCAGAATCCGGAGTATTATGAATTAGTTCCGGATTTTCCGCAACATATTTGTGAAGGACAATAAAATATTTTGGCTTTTGTGCAAGCCAGACAAATAAAGTAGCACCAGTCTTGTAACATTAGTGACCTCATCAATAAGTAGAGGGAGCATCGGATGGATAACCATCAAAAGGACCTTGTGGAGAATCACATTCATGCTCATGGTAAATAGCATACTGGTTACAGAATCCACAATATAAAATTGGCTCAAACGTTGGAGTTTTCCCCGGGATGAGAAGACTCCTTGGATTACAATGATCAGCAGTTCGCAAATGAGCAATGGCATCAGAATATGGTCTGGGACCAAAGGCAGAAATCCTATCTGTGCTTCCCATGAAATGATAATTTTTCCATAAATTCTGAGCAACATTAATAATCTAGTTATTCAAATAATTTCTCCAACATTCTGCAAGACCAAAAGGATTATCAAAAGATAATTGAGAATTTCCTTCAAACCATGGTCCTTGGTGAGTGTGACCATTAATGAGAATGAGATGCTTTGAAGGCTGGACGTTCATCCAGTTATCTCTTTCCCATTGTGGCAACGTACTCCAACACCTGATGGAAGCAAAAGGACTGTTAAATTCTTTAATAGCATCCTGAATAATTTGTGGGAGTTGGCTGGCTTGATAATGGCTTGTTAATTTTATAGATATGATAAAACCATATTCAAACATTTGTGAAAGCCAGTTAGGGTCCCTGTCATCATCATCATCTGAATCATTAGCAACAATTGCACCATCATCATAATTTATCAAGAGGCCAGGAAATGGGTGTTTCTTTTCATATACTCTGAGAGTACTCCCAAAGTGTTCTTCCCAATCAAGCTGAATAAAGACATTATCACCTTCATCCAATTCATCAGGATCAGGAATAGTGGCTGTGACAAGCTTCTTAAAACATTTGAACCATAGGTCAAAAGACCTAAACATAGCCTTGCTTCTCAGAATACGAGATTTTATATTTGATGGCAAGTTGGCAAAAGCACTTCTTATCATAGATTGGGTCTTAAGACTCAATCTAGCATAGTCAGTGCCCATTATAGTCATTTTATCCTTTGAATGGATATCCTCTTTGCCAAAGCGTTGACTAATGTAAGAATCAATTGGAATATTTGGATGGTCAGCAAGATGGCTTCTAAAAGCCTCATTTTCTGAAATAAGAATATTTCCTAGAATAAGGTTTGAAATAAGGTCATTTTCCGGAGTAAGGATTTTTTCTGAAATAAGGTTAGCATAGCTTATAGGATTTTTTCTGAAATAAGGTTAGCATAGCTTATATAAGCTTCATTATGAGCAGTAAGATTAACAAGGTGGATTTCGAGAGCTTGGAGGGTTGTTTCAAACAGGGAACGATTGTTTCTGGTAAAAGCAGCATAGAGATTATCAAGAATATATTTTATGGAATCTGGTAATTCACTATAGACTCCATTATGAAATTGTAAGGATCTAGATAAGACTTCCTGTAAAGCAATTATCATATCACCACTGGAATATGTCATTTCAGCTAGGACATATCCTTGAAGGGATGTTGATCTGCTGGGTTTTATCCCAGAAGATGCGCCTTCATGCATTGCAAAAGGTCCAACTGGGATTCTTTTGTTTTGAGAATAGTCCTGTGTAGGAGCTTTTCCCTTGTTTTTCTTTTCCATAATAATCCACTTACTAGTGGTATAAATATGAATATTATTATTATTATCCCACTTATTAGTGGTATTTATCCACGCATCATTGTCCGATTCCTGCAAAGAATCATTGATAATGTTAGGATAATGGATAGTATTTAACATTTTGGTACTATGAAAATTACCTTTAAAATCATCAGTGAAATATTGGTAAGAACTCATCACTAGTTCTTGAATAAGTTCGTTCATGGGAGAATCTTTCTTATAAGACAGGTTATCAATATCAATTTCAAATTTTGAAGCAAATTTGAATTTTACTTTCTGTCCAAATGGATCAGTAGTAATTCCATCATGTTCAACAAGAAAGGGATACAAAGCATTAATAAATGGCAGACCAAGAATCACTTTATCAGTCATATTTTTGACAAGAACAGAAGGAATCTTGAAACAAACATTATCATGGCATACATGAGCATTACTCAATTCATACTTAATTTTCATTTGAGAACCATTAGCAGAAACCAATCTTTCAGTAGATTTTTCAAAATATTTTGAAGGAATTAATCCTTCTTGGATACAGTTCATGTCTGCACCAGAGTCAATCATAGCAATAACAGTGAAATGATAATCAGGAGAAACAACAATTTTAACTTTTGTAAACCATTTTGGAGGAAGTATTTTATTAACAAAAGCAAGTTGAGGATCAATGAAAGTATTAGGAATACCTTTATCAGAAAGAAGAGCCTGTTGACTAGATTCATCTCCATCGTTGTGCTCATTTTGTTTATCTTGTTCATTATCGGATTTATTAAGATCTTTATCAATTTTTAACATTATCAATTCTTGTTTGAGATTATTGTTATCACTTTTCATGCTTTTAAATTCATGTTTTAATTCATTCATCTCTTGTTTAACAATATTAATTTCATGTTGGAGATCATTAACAGTTAGTTCTTTAGATTTCTTTTTATTAAATCTTTCCAAAGTTTCTTCAAAGCTTATAGTAGATTTTGGTTTTTTACCAGTTTCTTCTCTTATCAAATTTTTCTTAAACCTATCCAAATATTCTTTTTGCAGTTCAGGGTTTTGAATTTGATTTATTAGTTGAATTATTAGTTTTTCATCTTCTTCACTTTTGGTGAGAGCATTAATAATTTTTATAACATTGCAACAAGAATCTCTACAACCAATTTTAATATTAGGAGAATCAGAAGAATCATCAGCAAATTGATAGCAAGAATCAGATGAAGAAGAAAAATCATCTTCCAAAGAATCAGACGAATTGTTTGATTCAAGGATTCTGAATAATTCTTCTTGCTCCTTATCATCAATATTTTGTAGGGAATTACACCGAAATCCCAACCTGTGGAAAACAAAACAAATAGAGAAAACACACGCCAAAGAAAAAAACAATCACACGTACAAGACAATATTTACGTGGTTCGGCAATTTGCCTACGTCCACGGAGTTGCAGGGATTTCACTATTATCAGGGAAAATACAATAGTGCACAAGAACACTCTCAAGAAACCCAAATCCCAATTACACCCTAGCACTCTCTCATAGAAAAAATAAGAATAGAAGCTGGCTGCCTCTCTTTTCTCTATTTTCTCTCATACGGCTGCTCACTAGGTTAATTGGAATTTCTCTCTAATCTCACGGCTACTAACCATCTTAAACATAATATATATATTTATATATATGTAAAAGTCGGTTGGAGCATTCCCTTTACAACTAGGATTCTATTAACTTATGTTGACTTGGGCTTGGCAATTCAAGTCACACACGGCCCATTTCAACAAATCTCCACATTGGCTTGAATTGATCAAGCTACACGAGCAAACTCCTCCATCAGCTCCACCTTAGCCCTTAAGGGCTCACAAGCTGCAAACATCAACCACAATCCTCCATAACACAGTCCCTCATCCCTGCAACTCATCCTCTTGTCCTCAAGCTAGAAGACCAATTGAAGCTGCGCATAGCTTCAACTTCTCAATAGTGACACCCTTAGTCAACATGTCTGCCGGGTTCTTAGATCCACAAATCTTCTCAAGCATTACCAGCTTATCTTCAACAAGGTAACGGATAAAGTGGTATTTTGTCTGTATGTGCTTCGACTTTGAATGAAAAGCCGAGTTTTTGGCAAGAAAGATTGCACTCTGACTGTCACTGTGTAGAATGCCCATCTCCTGCTTCTTACCCAATTCATCTAAGAAACCATGTAGCCAAATCATCTCCTTTCCAGCTTCAGTTGCTGCAACATACTCAGCTTCTGTAGTAGACAAAGTAACAATCTTCTGTAGATTTGAAGCCCATGATATAGCTGTACCACCCAGAGTGAAAACAAACCCTGTAGTACTCTTTCTACTATCAATATCACCAGCAAAATCAGCATCTACATAACCCTGCAGTTTCAAACTTGCACCTGTGAAGTAAAGACATGTATCTGATGAACCCTTTAGATATCTCAGAATCCACTTGACTGCCTCCCAATGCTGCTTTCCAGGCCTACTCATGAATCTGCTCACAACTCCCACTGCATGTGCAATGTCTGGCCTTGTACACACCATAGCATACATCAAGCTGCCAATAGCTGAGGCATAGGGCACCTTGCTCATGTGGTCCCTTTCTTCTTCTGTCTTCGGTGATTGTTCTTTGCTTAGTTTGAAATGACTACCCAAGGGTGTGCTCACTGGTTTAGCTTCATTCATGTTGAACCTGCTGAGAACTTTCTTCACATACTCTGACTGTGAAAGCTTCAATGTACCATTAGCCTTGTCTCTAATGATTCTCATACCAAGGATTTGCTTTGCAGCTCCTAAATCCTTCATTGCAAACTGTTTGGACAATTGCTTCTTTAGATTATTAATCTCCTCAATGCTAAACCCTGCAATAAGCATATCATCCACATACAACAGTAATATGATGTAAGAATTGTCAAAAAACTTAACATAGTAACAGTGATCAGCTTCACATCTCTTGAACCCAATTCTGTGCATAAAACTGTCAAATTTCTTGTACCACTGTCTAGGAGCTTGTTTTAGGCCATACAAGCTCTTTCTCAGTTTGCAGACTAAATTCTCTTGTCCTTGAGTAATGAGCCCTTCTGGCTGAATCATGTAAATGTCTTCCTCCAAGTCACCATGAAGGAATGCTGTCTTCACATCTAACTGCTCAAGATGTAAGTTTTCTGTAGCCACCATTCCCAGTACTAGTCTGATTGTTGACATCTTCACAACTGGAGAAAATATCTCTGTGTAGTTAATGCCTTCTTTCTGCTGGAACCCTTTAACAACTAATCTAGCCTTGTAACGTTTGCTACCATCATGCTCATTCTTTATTCTGTATACCCACTTGTTGTGCAAAGCCTTCTTTCCTATTGGCAATTCAGTCAGTTCCCATGTCTGATTCCCCAACAAGGAATCCATCTCATCCTTCATGGCTAACTCCCACTTGCTTGAATTCTCATCTTGCAAGACTTCATTATAACACTCTAGCTCACCACCATCAGTCAACAGGAGATAATTTAGAGTGGGTGAATAACGCTGTGGAGGTCTAATGTTTCTGGAAGATCTGCGGACTTCAGCTACAGGTGTACTCAGATCTACTTGTGAATTTACATTCTCCTTATCTTCTTCACCCCTTTTCTGGACAGTACCTTCAGTCAATTCATCTAAGTTGACAAACTCAGATTTCTTTTGATCTATCCCTGTAACATCTGACACTACAGTTGACTTATCCTTGTACATAACCTGTTCATTAAATATCACATTTCTACTTCTGATGATTTTCCTGTTTTGTTCATCCCAAAACCTATAGCCAAATTTCTCATCACCATAGCCAATGAAAAAACATATTTTAGACTTTGCATCAAGTTTACTACGAGCATCAGAATCAATATGAACATAAGAAACACAACCAAAAACTTTTAAGTGTGAAAACTTTACCTCTTTACCGCTCCAAACCTCCTCAGGAAGTCTGAACTCCATAGGAACTGATGGTCCTCGGTTTATCAGGCAAGCTGCAGTGCTAACAGCATCAGCCCAAAAAGTTTTTTGGTAGTCCAGCATGCAACCTCATACTCCTAGCACGCTCATTGAGAGTTCTGTTCATGCGCTCAGCCACACCATTCTGCTGTGGTGTCCCAAAAATGGTCTTCTCCATCCTAATTCCCTGTGCAGCACAATACTCACTGAACCCTCCATCTATGTACTCTCCTCCATTATCTGACCTCAAACATTTTACTTTCAAACCTGTTTCTGTCTCAACCATGGCCTTCCACTTCTTAAAGGTTTCAAATACATCTGATTTATTTTTCAGAAAATAAACCCATACCTTTCTACTTGAGTCATCAATGAAAGTGATGTAGTACCTTGAACCTCCAAGGGATGCAACCGGAGAAGGCCCCCACAAATCAGTGTGTACTAACTCCAATTTTCCAGCCTTCGGTGTCCTGCCAGTTTTCAAGAAGCTCACTTTTTTCTGCTTTCCTAAGATGCAACTTTCACACATGTCAAAATCAATGGACTTCAATTCTGGTAGTTTTCCTTTTGACAGCAGCATCTTCATCCTTTTCTCACTCATGTGACCAAGTCTGCGGTGCCATAGGCTTGTATCAGTACTTGCATCAGCAACTGCAATTGTGTCTCTTGGACTTGAGGTCATGTACAGAGTACCAGTTTTCTTTCCACGAGCCAATACCCTAGCTCCCTTTGTAACCTTCCAAGTATTACCAATAAATAGTATTGCATGCCTTTCATCATCAAGTTGTCCAACAGAAATCAGATTCCTCCTTAGGTCAGGAATATGTCGAACCTTCTCCAGTAACCAAACAGACCCATTGGGCAACAATATCCGAACATCTCCCATACCCACAACATCCAAGGCTGAACCATCAGCCAAATACACCTTACCAAAATCACCTGCAACATAATTCTGTATGATTTCTCGGTGTGAAGTGGTATGAAACGAAGCTCCTGAATCCAAAACCCAATCATCAAGTGGACTGTCTACTGCAAGAAGTAATGCATCTTGTACCTCTTCTGTTACAGCATTAGCAGAATCATCTTCATTCTTCTTCTTAGGACTTTTGCATTGATTCCTAAAGTGACCTGTTTTCCCACAATTCTAGCATTGTACTTGTTGGCCTGATCTAGATTTACTTCTGTTCCGATGAGAATTTCTGGATTTTGATCTGCCCCGATTTGGATTTCTGTTATTACCTCTGCCTCTTGTCTCAAGGTTTAGGGCAGAACCAGATCCTGAGGTTTCACCTACATCTCTTTTGCGAATCACCTCAGCCAGAATTAAATCTCGTATATCATTGTACTTGAGTTTTTCCTTTCCTGTAGAATTACTTACTGCCATCCTTATTGCCTCCCAACTGTTTGGCAAAGAAGCCAAAACGATCAGTGCACGGATCTCATCATCAAAATCAATTTCTACAGACGACAATTGATTTGTGATAGTGTTAAATTCGTTCAGATGTTGTGCTACTGATGCATTCTCTGCCATCTTCAGATTAAACAGTTTCTTCATCAAGTGCACCTTATTGTTTGCTGACGGCTTTTCATACATACCAGACAAAGCCTTCATCAGATCTGCTGTGGTCTTCTCCTTTACAACATTGTGTGCAACAGACCTAGACAAAGTTAACCTAATAACTCCTAAAACCTGTCTGTCAAGAAGCGCCCATTCCTCAGCCTTCATAGCCTTAGGTTTTTCCCCTAGAAGCGGCAGATGCAACTTCCTCCCATAAAGGTAATCCTCGATTTGCATCCTCCAAAATCCAAAGTCTGTGCCATCGAACTTTTCTATTCCAGACGCCTTTCCTGCTTCCTCTGCCATTGCTCTCACTTAAACCTAACCCTAGGCTCTGATACCAGTTGTAGGGAATTACATCGAAATCCCAACCTGTGAGAAACAAAACAAATAGAGAAAACACACGCCAAAGAAAAAAACAATCACACGCACAAGACAATATTTACGTGGTTCGGCAATTTGCCTACGTCCACGGAGTTGTAGGGATTTCACTATTATCAGGGAAAATACAATAGTGCACAAGAACACTCTCAAGAAACCCAAATCCCAATTACACCCTAGCACTCTCTCATAGAAAAAATAAGAATAGAAGCTGGCTGCCTCTCTTTTCTCTATTTTCTCTCATGCGGCTGCTCACTAGGTTAATTGGAATTTCTCTCTAATCTCACGGCTACTAACCATCTTAAACATAATATATATATTTATATATATGTAAAAGTCGGCTGGAGCATTCCCTTTACAACTAGGATTCTATTAACTTATGTTGACTTGGGCTTGGCAATTCAAGTCACATTTGTTTTTTAACTTACCAGGTTTTTCTTTACAGTCTTTACTGAAATGTCCAGATTTACCATAGTTAAAACATTTACCTTTACCTGATCTCTGTTTAACATATTTTTTAGAAACATTTTTCTTCTTAGCATAAAAATCATTAGGTTTAACAAAGTTATTTCTGTATTTTTTATATTTTTTAAGGCTTTTATCATGTTTTTTACCTTTTTGCCTAGAAGGAGCAATAGGAGGCAAACCATATTGTTCACAGAAATTTCCAATTTCATATTTAGCTTTTCTTTTATTCTTTAATTGGTGTTTTAGCAATTTTTCATCATTACACATATTGATACCAAGTTTTTTAATAGTACTGAAAATATCACCATAGGTTAAATTATCATAATCAATAGAATCATTTTTACCCATTAATTCTTGTTTTACCTTATGAGCAAAGATAGGAGGCAGACCGTCAATAAACTTTTCTTTCCAATAAGGCTTATGACAATCTTTCCGGAGCATCACTCTAGAAGTAAAAACATCTTGATACCATCTGTAATCAGACATAGTTGGACAACTCAAATTATTCAAATAATCAGAAACACGAGATGAAATATTGGATGGAGTACCAACAAAATATTTGAGAATAGTATAGATCAGGGTATTAACACCATCAGGAATACCACGACCAATACTTTCATCAAAAATAGGCAAACCTTCATCATTCTTTTTAATAGCATGTCTAATAGACTCTCTGGATTCTTCAGTGATATATGAATCCCACCATTCACGAAGAGTACCAGAAAAACCAGTAACAAGCAAATTAACAATTTCAGGTTGATCAAGATCATGGTTATTTTGATAAGCAATACCAACCATAGACATGTGACTCATTTTATTAATGATTTCCTGTTTAGACAAACCATCAATATTCCATTCATAAAGTTTATCAGCAAAGACAGAAAACTGTGTTTGAAAAGATCTCTCTTCAAACTGCATATCAGGAGGAGTGGGTTTTGAATACCAGTTTTTTTGTAAAAGACATGGGTTTGGAGTTTCCAACAAATCTTTTAATTTCTGGGAAATCATCATCAAAGATTCTTTTTGCAGAATCAGAAGAAACAGTATCAGAATCTGTATTTTCTTCAGAAACAATTTCTTTTTTGGAAATAGTTCGAGCAGCTGAAGTACTTGTAGAAGTACCCTCAGTTTTAACTTTTAAATCAGAAAGCATTTTTTCAACAATTTCAAGAGTCTTGGACTGAGAAGTTCTAAACATAACTCTTTCTCTTTGACTGGGTAAATCAATCAAAGGTTTCTCAGTTTTAACAGAAACAGATTTTTCAGAAACAGGTTTTTCAACAATTTTTTCTTCAATACGGTCAAGCTGTTGACCAATAATATGCAAAGATTGATTAGCAAAATTGTTTTGTTCAATAAGACTAACAATAGGAGTTTGATCATCAGCAATTTTGAAAGGAGAGGCCTTCACTTCCTCTTTTGTCATCTTTCTTGGTAGTTATCAAAATTGAGTCAAGAGGAGGATGACTAGACCTAATAATGGTTTTATCAATTTTAACAAAATATGATTTCTTTATCACATTTAAATGTTGGTTTGAAACCTCATCTTTTGAAACATAATGGTTTTCAAGAAAATCAAAAAACAAAATATGTTTTTTCAATTGATTCATCTTTTCCAACCATTTTCTTTTAACACGGTCTTTTTCAGACTGAGCAAAATTATTTTGGAAATATTTTCTTTTGGTTCTGTTTTGTGCAAGCATAAATTCATCATACAAAGAAACCAAATCAACTTCAAAGTGTTCATCCAAAATAGTCAAAACTCGTAATTGATTTTGGTAAACAGGAGGATTTTCAATTGGGGGAGAATCAAAGTCAGATGGAGTAACAAAAACAGAGTCTTCTTCATCTTCATTAGCAGTTCTACTAAATGGAGAGGAAGTTTCAGGTTTAGTAGAATAGTAAATAGTGCTAATTTGAGATTTATCACTTGAAATACCTTTTAGCTTTAAATCAGAGGATTTTTCCAAATTCTTTTTCAAAAAATCATTGATCTCTTGATCTCTTTTTGAAATATTTTCAGATCCAGCAAAGGAATGTCTTCCTTCATTGATCCTCAAAGGTGGATTGTTTTGAAAACTTATTTTAACAATACCATCAAGATATTGTTGAATATAGGTGAGATCAAGTTCATCAAAAACAGGTTTAGCAGGAGGGGTTTCTTGTTCCAACAACCAATCATTAGGAAGTTTAACATCTTGCCATTGAATCATTTTTGGAACTTGAATTTTAGCATCAGGAGTTGAACATTGAATTAACATGGTTTTACCTGAAGGTTCTCTAGGAATCTTAGCACAAGTATTCATTTGAGTACCCATTAGTCTATAATAAATGCGATAAATCAAAGCAAAAGGCTTACTACCTTCTTCCATGTGATAACCGGATGAAGCAATATTCAATGTCAAAGCTTTAACAATATTAGTATCATCCAAAGCAAGAGTAAGATCAGGATAACAGTTGAAATAAACAGGACCATCATACATAGAAGCAGTAATCATACCAAGAATGCTATCTTTAAAAATCTTAAATCTAGCATCTCTTAAACACATGAGAACAGAAGCATTAATACCCTTTCGGGTAAGTGGTTTAATAGCAACTTGAACCATACCAATATGCAAATAATCGAATTTTTTAGCAGCAAGGAAGTCATTAATATTCCTTTTAGTGAACAAACAGCATTTTTCATGAACTTTTGAAATAGAGAAAATTTGTTCAACAGTTTTGGCTTTGTAAGCAGAATGAAAAGTACTTTCAACAAAACTAGTTTTATGAACAGTTTTAGTATCAACTTTAGGAATATTCCAATTACGAAAATTAGGGATCAACTCATTATCATCAATAGTGTGATCTTCTTCATTTACAATATCAGGAGGACAACTAGTCCTGGAGCTGATAGAGGAGTTGGATCTCCATAACCTATCCATACTATCCTAGGTTCAACACTCAGTTATCATGTTTTTCTCACAATCGTTGCATTTTATAACACATACCCTAACCAACCTTATACCTCTCATGCCCTACACGCCCTCTCTTGGCCCAAACGGGCCTTACAGTTAGGTCCTAGGAATTCACTTTACAACTAGGGTGGCACCAATGACGGTAAGAAGGGAACACAACAACGGAATATCAAGCGTTCGGGTAGACACGGACAAGAAACAAAGACACAACAACACTACCACCGGCCAGAAAAGAGTGGCTCTGATACCGTAAAGGGGGAAGGGGACGCATTGCTGATGGGAAGAGACGGAAGCACAGTAATATTGTAATGAAGATAATGTTAGTAACTTGAAAATAAATAACTTGAACGTAAGAACAATAATAAGGCGGTAGAACCAGCCAAGTATATATGAAAATAACTCAAAGTAAATGAAAACAATAGTTCAAAGTAAATAAAAGCAATTTAGAACCGTTCGTTATGGCGGTAATCCTGTTAAAAGAAAATGGTTGGAAAAGATGAATCAATTGAAAAAACATATTTTGTTTTTTGATTTTCTTGAAAACCACTATGTTTTAAAAGATGAGGTTTCAAAACAACATTTAAATGTGATAAAGAAATCAAATTTTGTTAAAATAGATAAAACTATTATTAGATCTAGTCATCCTCCTCTTGACTCAATATTGATAACTACTAAGAAAGATGAAGTGACAAAAGAGGAAGTGAAGGCCTCTCCTTTCAAAATTGCTGATGATAAAACTCCCATTGTTAGTCTTATTGAACAAAACAATTTTACTAATCAATCTTTGCATATTATTGGTCAACAGCTTGACCATATTGAAGAAAAAATTGTTGAAAAACCTGTTTTTGAAAAATCTGTTTCTGTTAAAACTGAGAAACCTTTGATTGATTTACCTAGTCAAAGAGAAAAAGTTATGTTTAAAACTTCTCAGTCCAAGACTCTTGAAATTGTTGAAAAAATGCTTTCTGATTTAAAAGTTAAAACTGAAAGTACTTCTATAAGTACTTCAGCTGCTCGAACTATTTCCAAAAAAGAAATTGTTTCTGAAGAAAATACAGATTCTGATACTGTTTCTTCTATTTCTGCAAAAAGAATCTTTGATGATGATTTCCCAGAAATTAAAAGATTTGTTGGAAATTCCAAACCCATGTCCTTTACAAAAAATTGGTATTCAAAACCCACTCCTCCTGATATGCAGTTTGAAGAGAGATCTTTTCAAACACAGTTTTCTATCTCTGCTGATAAGCTTTATGAATGGAATATTGATGGTTTTTCTGAACAGGAAATCATTAATAAAATGAGTCACATGTCTATGGTTGGTATTGCTTATCAAAATAACCATGATCTTGATCAACCTGAAATTGTTAATTTGCTTGTTACTGGTTTTTCTGGTACTCTTCGTGGATGGTGGGATTCGTATATCACTGAAGAATCCAGAGAGTCTATTAAACATGCTGTTAAAAAGAATGATGAAGGTTTGCCTATTTTTGATGAAAGTATTGGTTGTGGTATTCCGGATGGTGTCAATACCTTGATCTATACTATTCTCAAACATTTTGTTGGTACTCCATCCAATATTTCATCTCGTGTTTCTGATTATTTGAATAATTTGAGTTGTCCAACTATGTCTGATTACAGATGGTATCAAAATGTTTTTACTTCCAGAGTGATGCTCTAGAAAGATTGTCATAAGCCTTATTGGAAAGAAAAGTTTATTGACGGTCTGCCTTCTATCTTTGCTCATAAGGTAAAACAAGAATTAATGGGTAAAAATGATTCTATTGATTATGATAATTTGACCTATGGTGATATTTTTAGTACTATTAAAAAACTTGGTATCAATTTGTGTAATGATAAAAAATTGCTAAAACACCAATTAAAGAATAAAAGAAAAGCTAAATATGAAATGAGAAATTTCTGTGAACAATATAGTTTGCCTACTATTGCTCCTTCTAGGCAAAAAAGTAAAAAACATGATAAAAGCCAAAAAAAATATAAAAAATATAGAAATAACTTTGTTAAACCTAATGATTTTTATGCTAAGAAGAAAAATGTTTCTAAAAAATATGTTAAACAAAGATCAGGTAAAGGTAAATGTTTTAATTGTGGTAAATCTGGACACTTCAGTAAAAACTGTAAAGAAAAACCTGGTAATTTAGAAAACAAATTTAACATGCTAAATATTGATGATTCTTCTAATATTAAAATTGGTAGTAATGGTTCTTGTTGCAATGTTATTAAAACTAATGTTCTCACCAAGAGTAAAGAGGATAAAACTTTGGAAAAATTCAATAAAAAGAAATCTAAAGAACTAACTGTTAACGATTTACAACATGAAATTAATATTGTTAAACAAGAGATAAGCGAATTAAAACATGATTTTAAAGATATTAACAGTGATAACAATAATCTTAAACAAGGACGTGAGCATAAAGATGGAGATGAATCCAGTCAACAAGCTCTTCTTTCTGATAAAGGTATTCCTGATGCTTTCACTAATTCTCAACTTGCTCTTGTTAATAAAATAATTCCTCCAAAATGGTTTACAAAAGTTAAAATTGTTGTTTCTCCTGATTATTATTTCACTATCATTGTTATGATTGATTCTGGTGCGGATATGAATTGTATCCAAGAAGGATTGATTCCTTCAAAATATTTTGAAACAGACCATTTCTTTTAATAGTATCTAGAAACAAATACAAATGTTTCTAGTGTTCGTCAATAGAGTTAGAGTAGACAAGAACATCATCAATATAAATAATGGTGAAATGGTTGAAGGAATTAAAAATATCATTCATGATATTTTGGAACTCACTTGGGGCATTTTTAAGGCCAAATGGCATAGCATTCCACTCATAGTGTCCAAAAGGAGTGGTAAAAGCTGTTTTGTACCTATCATTTTCACTAATCTGGATTTGCCAGAACCTAGATTTCATGTCAAACTTGGAGAACACAACAGCTTCACTTAGCCTATGGACCAGGTCATTCTTATTGGGAATAGGATATCGAATCCATTCTAATACCTTATTCAGGGGTTTGTAGTTAATGACTAATCTTGGGGTTCCTCTCTGAATCTCAGCATTTTTTTGGACATAAAAAGCCGAACAAGACCAGGCGGACTTGCTATTCCTAATTAATTTTTTCTGCAACAAATCATGGATTTCTTTTTTGCAAAATTCAACAGTTTCAACATTCATTTGAATAGGACGAGCTTTACTGGGAATATTTTTCTCATCAAAATCTTTAACATATGGCAAGTCAACAATATGTTTCTTCCTATGCCAGAAAGCATTAGGAACATCAGAGCAAACGTCATCGATCAACATTTTTTGAAAACTATCAATTTTGGATTGCAACAACTTATCAGAAATATGGTCAGCAATTTTCTTGTATCTAACCTCTTATTGAAGGAATTTAAGATGTTTAATTTTAGCATGAATCATGTTTGAAGCAGCATTAGTGTCAACTTCAAATTTTGAAGCAAATTTGAATTTTACTTTCTACCCAAAAGGGTCAGTAGTAATTTCATCATGTTCAACAAGAAAATGATACAAAGCATTTATAAAAGGCAAACCAAGAATCACGTTATCAGTCATGTTTTTAACAAGAACAGAAGGAATCTTGAAACAGAAAAATGCAAGATTATTTAGTGGCAAAGTATATTAGAGGAGGCTATGCTATATCTGTTCAATTGTAAAGTGTTTAGTTTGTCATGGGTGTAATTTATTGGGTGGATTCAAGTTGTAGTAATTTTAATACTATTTTATCCAAAAGTTGCTCTGTTCCCAAGTTTCTGTTTTCTTTGTACATTAAGTCATGTTTTTCTCTTTATGATGTTAGGCATAAAGAAAATGCAAGTTAAATTCTACTGCAAGTCTCTAATATGTCAATAGACCTTCACATCGCTATGCTTTCTGTTGTTGACTTCACTAACATAACAAAGCTATTTGGAAGTAATCTTTAAGTTATGATATGATGAGTGGAATCATATTTTACATTCAAAGATGTTTTTTGCCACTCTTCACACGCATCATTTAATCAACTTGAACTAAAATTCTTGCTTGCTTAATGTTGATTTTTATTGACTACAACCAGAAAATAAAGGACAACATGGTCCAGCCTAGAAGGTTGCCATTGTAGCTCTTTCTAAAAAAAAAAAAAAAAAACACATTTTCTCTTTTAATTCCCCCCCCCCCCCCCCTAAAATCTGAAATATCTATGATAAGAGAAGTTAGACAATTTATGTGATTGATGATAGTATTAATAACTATGTATGATATATGGTACCTCCAATGCATAACGGATGAATATTAAAACTTCATTTTCATGGGAGTATTGGTACATTTGCAATTCAGTATTGTTGTTGACAGTACAATATCACTTTTCTTCTAATGCATGCATAAGTTTAGTTTCCATGTATAATATATTTTAGATTGTGTTTAGCAAGGAATGATGAAAAATTAGCTGTTTGCAAGGATTGTGGAGCTAATGTTTGCATTAATTATAAGATGGAGGATTTTGTTAAAAGGGTGAAGGAAGAAACTGGTGGAAAGTGTATTTTTTTTCTAATATTAAAACCTCACTTTTCTTCAACTATGGATTAGTGAAACTAAAGAATATGATTATTATTTTGTTAAGTGGACATTTTCAGAGGGAGGTCTTTTTTACTGTTTGTTATTGTCAAGGAAGTTAATAAGTTATTTTCTTTTTCAAGGCATATAAGCTACACTTTTGGGAGTATCTGGGGTACCATGGAAAAGAAAGAACATTGCTAAGGGCCTAAAAACAACTTTTTGTTGTTGTTTGGGGCCATGTTTAACTTTACCTTGAGGTGAAAAATGAGACTACATCATACAAAAGTACAATCTCTTTGTAGAATGTACAACAATATAGAGATACGATCGTATACAGTTATGGAGATTTCCATCCATGAGAAGTGGAAGCATAAAAGCATAAACAAATTATTTTCGTATTTATTTGTATGTGAGTTTTTGTTGTTATATCATTGCAATTTTAATGTGGAATTGTTATATGAACCTATGAGATAACCCTCAAATTACTATTAACCTTGATTTATTTGTTCATATATACTCTAGAGATAACATGTATAATATTATATCATGTTAATATGAAATTAATTGACATTTTTTAATTTATTAGTACTTAATAAAGAAAATAAATATGTATAATAATTAAAATAAAATTGCCAAACTTTCCTGTGCATAGTACGGGTTAGCGACTAGTTATTATATATATAAAGAGAGATGCTACGTCTACAACATTTTTACAACAAATCACAGGTGGTTAGTTGTTATTAGTTCAAATTTGAAACTAACACTAAGATTATTTTTTTGCCCTAACAATAACAACCAGTAACAATCTGTCACTTAGGATTTGTTGTAAAAATGTTGTAGACATATCATTTCTCATATATAAAACCGAAGTCTCTACTGACACCATAATTTTTCACATCAGCACAACACAATATTTTAAAAAATAAATACAAATTAAAGCACCATTTTTCTCTCCAAAATAAAACCTGATACTTATCTCTTCTTCTTTTGAATAAAACCTGATACTTTATCTTAAAAAATAAACAAAACCCGATAGACACAAACACAAACTCAGCACGCAGGTTGTCTTTCTCTAAGATCTCTCAACGCCGATCAACTCTATTTTTCTTCCATCTTCTTCTTCTTCTTCTTCACCCAGCCCCATCACAATTTTCCACCTCTTTTTATTTATTTTTTTTTCTTTCAAATTCTTTGTTGATTTTCCTAACAGCAACAACGACCAACGGACCTAAACCTTCAATCTCTCTGGCCTTACTTTCACACCCAAACACAACAGTGGCGTGAACACTCTTATTAGCTACGTAAGTAGCTCAGTTTTGCTAAACCTTCGATTTTTTAATTGTGGGTTTTGTTCTGTGTAGGCCTTTGTTTGTTTCTTGGGAAAGTTTTATTCAGTTTTAGTTTTATTTTTCATCACAGGTTTTTTTTTTGTGTTCTGCTATCTTCGATTTTTAGATCCTTTCAGTTGCTGCCGTGTAACGACCTAAGGAAAAAGCGCTAGCCACATTTGCGCTATACCTCAAAAGGACTAGTCATAATTGAGCTCCTTGTAGTTGTTAATAAAGCCCAGATCTACCTAGTAAATACTCGATGTGGGACTCATCACACACCCACACATATCATACAATCAATCAAATTGGGGTATCACAATCTCCCCCACTAAATCCCTATCGTCCTCGTTAGGGCCCACTTTGTGGGGTAGAGCCATGCCCTAGTCAGAAGTGTGGGCCCCACACGTGAGGACGCGTGTGCTAGTAATGGGGGTGGATTGTAGTGACCCAAAAAGGCGGGTCTTACATTCCATGGAATCCCACATCGCCTAGGGAAGCACATAGGAATGTGTTTATAAGGAATGACCTCCCTCTAATGTGTAGAGGCATTTTCCCCAGTGCAACCTGGGGAAGAACAAAACCATGAGGGTATGGGCCCTAAAGTGGACAGTATCTACACAGTTGGGGGCGGGGCCGTTACATGCCGTTTCTGAAAAACCAAAGGCAGTGTATTTAACACAAGGTGAGTTTTTTATTCTCTTATTAGAGAAAGCTTGGTGAGATTTTTTATTTTTATTTTTATTTCTTAAACCTAAATTGTTCATAGCTAAACCTGCGAATTTCATAAGATTTGTTTTATTAGTTGCATTCTATTCGTTGTGGTGGTTTCATCATCAAAGAATTGGTTAGGACTTATTAGATCCTATAAGCTAAAAGCAGACCTGCTTTACAGGGCATTCCATCAGCTATGTCAAAGGCTGTTTTATGGTCTCATGTTAGCACATTCACATTAGTGTCGGGAAGCAATAACAGCTCATTCACTATCTGCAAGAAATAACGTGTCACAATTGCTGCATTTTAACTGACTTAATGTTTTTGCGAATTGGGATTGGACTTTCTTCGAAAGCACTCTCTTTCCATTGCTATTATATTATCCAGAGACGAAACTAGTAAGGGGCAGAGGGGGGCCATTGCCCCCCCCCCCCCCTCCCTAATTTTTTATTTATTTATTTTTAAATAGTAATGGTATACACATTTAATGAATAGTTTAACAATTGAGCCCAAAATAATTATTTTTGGCCCCCCTGCTCCCAATAAGTTACAAATTGGCCCATGAAAATGATAAAACCTAACTGGCAAACAACTATACTACAACATCTTCATAAGATTTTTTTTTTTTTTAGTTGCATTCTATTCGTTGTGGTGGTTTCATCATCAAAGAATTGGTTAGGACTTATTGGATCCTATAACCTAAAAGCAGACCTGCTTTACAGGGCATTCCATCAGCTATGTCAAAGGCTGTTTTATGGTCTCATGTTAGCGCATTCACATTAGTTTCGGGAAGCAATAACAGCTCATTCACTATCTGCAAGAAATAACGTGTCACAATTGCTGCATTTTAACTGACTTAATGTTTTTGCAAATTGGGATTGGACTTTCTTCGAAAGCACTCTCTTTCCATTGCTATTATATTATCCAGAGACGAAACTAGTAAGGGGCAGAGGGGGACCATTGCCCCCCCCCTCCCCCCTAATATTTTTTTAAAATTTTTTTTTATTTTTAACTAGTAATAGTATACACATTTAATGAATAGTTTAACGATTGAGCCCAAAATAATTATTTTTGGCCCCCCTGCTCCCAATAAGTTACAAATTGGCCCATGAAAATGATAAAACCCAACTGGCAAACAACTATACTACAACATCTGTGTTACTGTGTTGGCTGTTTCTTACTCTTTCTTCTTAGATCCAAGCTATTTTTTTAATAAGTGTTAAGATTGACTATTTGAATTTTTGTGAAAAAGATATGACTATTTTTGTTGAAAAGAAAAAAAAAATTGCGCAAAGAAAAAGAAGAAGAAAGATAGATGAATACAAATTACAAACCAAGTTAATGTACTTGTAGTGAGTGAGAGTGGGGTGCGTGGGTGGCCATTAATCAATGTGTAGGGTGGGATGGCAGGTGTCTTTGGCTATTAATTTTTAACTAAAATATTTAATTTTTTTTTTTTTTAACTTAGTTGGTTGTTTATTAGTAAATTAGTTTAATTTTATGTGGGGTATTATAGAATTGAATAGTTGTGTTAATAAATTGGTGCTAATGTGTAGTGTACAATCATTAGTATTACAATTTTTATTATATAAATTTTATAAATTCATGTATCATTAATCAAAAGAAATTAGGATTGAAAGGGAGATTGTTGCAAAGTTTAGTACAAAATCAACTATAGATGATTTTTGTTATTTTAAAGAATGTTGAATTCTATTTTTAAATTATTAATTTAAAATGTATTAATAAACAATTATTTTGTTTCTCATCTCTTTTGTTGATATTTTCTTAACATTAAATATATGCTAATTTGTATTTTAAAGAATTTTTTTTATTGAGGTTTTGGGCCCCCCTAAATTTTGATCCTAGTTTCGTCCCTGATATTATCATTTGGGATTCCAAATAACATATGCACCAAGTGTTTGATAAAATGTGTGTAAGTAGCCTCTCTTGGTGTTGGTCTATGTGGGTAACTTTTTTACTCTTTTTCTTTTATGTTTTTAGGTTGTAGTTGAATTGCAGTGGTAAATTCAAATTTGGATAGCTTAGTTATATATATAGTTTAGTTATTATTCTTGTAGGTGCTCAAGAATTTTTGCCTTTAACTAGTGGTACTCTATCACCATTGGTCATCCCTTATATGGCATGAAGAGGAAAGATATCTTTCCAATGTGGGACAACAAGAATTCATGCCAAGGCAAGGCAAGGCAATCAAGCCAAAGCCAAAGCCAAAAATTCTTGAGCACCTACAATTCTCAATTTTATTTCCATCATCTACAAGGGTCTTTTGTTTGAATTTGTTTGTATTTGTTGTTGATTCATGCCCTATATGTAAATCAAAATAAAATAATCTTTTCGGTTGATTTTTTTTTTCCCTATATTATGCCAAAATCACCTTCTCAAATTTTTTTGCTTTGTTATTTTGTTGTGGATGTAACTAACAAATATTTTTGTTACATGCATGCAAATTGTTTGATAAAATACATAAGTGTATTGTTCTTTTTCCACAATTTGATTTTGTACAATGTCCTTTTTTCATGGGCGGCTCCACATTAAGCCTAGGGGGTTCAAATGAACCCCCTAAACTAGCCCAAAAAATATATATTATAATGTAATTTTTTTTTTACCTCTTAAATAAAAATTTGAACACCTTAGCTCTAAAATTTTGTTAAACACAATTGAAATAAGTTTGAATATGATGCTCTTACCAATATCTTGCCTTTTTAAACACACAAAAAAGTCCAATAACAAACTAATTTGATCTTTTTTTTTCTCTTTTCTTTTTTTTTGCAAAAAAAGTCCAACAGCGAAAGTATAAATTTATTAATCTTAATTCTTAAACCTTATAAAAAGCTCATAGATCTTTAAAAATTTGAAATCAATCAATCAAATGGGAGATTAGTGGATGAATAATTGTTTGGTTTTGTACATTAAAAAAAATGTAACTGATAGAATTGATAATGAAGATATAATGCAACGATTTCAAAATATAAAATCTCATAGAAGGTAATTGTAAAACTTCTTGTATTTGGGTTTTTTTTTTTTTTTTGTAATGCCAATATATTCAAGTTCGTTTTTGTTTTAGATTTTATATAATTTATGTTTCTCATTGAACCCCCTAAAAAATAATCCTAGAGCCGCCACTACCTTTTTTCAGGTTTAATAAGTGGGCATATACACTCAATGTTTACTCAAACTTGCCTATGCCTTGCATAAAAAAGGTATAATACTCCCTTTTTTAATATATATTTTTTCTTTTTCTGCACTGTCTCTACAAGACTATGGTTTCTCCCAATGACTACTCTATTTTATGAAATTCGAATAAAAAACAGAAAAACAAATTACATAATCATAGACAATAATTAAAGAAATGAAGTTGTTGAATAGCATATTGAACTCAAGCTCTCACTTGAAGGATGATATGATATTCTTTTTCTTTTAATTTGATAGTAGTTTGCCCTTTCATCATATCTTGAATCTCTAGGATGATATATCTCTTTCCAATTTACAATAGAGTATAATATGCAAGGTTTAGAGAATGTATAACAACTCCTTTGTTGTAGCTTATGAATTTATAGGAGAAAAATGGCTTTTGATTGGCCATGAACCGGAGGAATTATACCACTCATCAGTGGCATGGAATCTTTGAGGTTTGTTTTTACTTTGTCATATTTATTCCGTTGATTCTTTTTGTAACAAAAAGGAATATCATATCAAGCCAGCTTTAGCTTACGATTTATATATATAACAATATAACCTTAGTGCATAAAGCTCAAGGCCCTAAAGGTATGAAGTTAGAGGTTGGTTTTAACTTTGTACTTGGGTTGAACAAAGCACCCTAATTTCTCATATTGGTGTAATGTTTTAAGAGATCTAAACTTTTTACAGGGATTTGAACTTCTATATATACTCCTGTATTATATAACATTCTTCAAACAAACAAAAAAAGAAAACACAATATATCTTTAGATTTTAGTTTTAGTAGTTTTCCTGTGCATTGCACGGGTTAGCGACTAGTATTCTATTATTTTTCTTCTGAAAATATATTCTCTTTCATTATTTTATTTTTTTATTTAAGTAAAAGGACAGTGCACTACAAGTCACAACTATTCTAAAGTCCCTCAATATTTTTTTTTTTTTTATGGAATAAAGTCCCTCAATATTGATTTGCAATCATGAAAGATGTTGCATGCTCCCTAGTTAGTGGTTGAAAAACATATGATCTGAGCAAAACAACAAACCTATTGGTCAGAAAGGTTCTTGACGAGGCCTCCCTTACTTGCCAATCCTGAATTGCCTGGTGCAAAATCCTTGGTCTTTGAACCGTGAGTGGGTTTTCAATTCTTCAACCAAGACTAATTTTTATATTTCTTAATGAACATCAAAGCTATAAGAATTAAGAAGCAGCAATAAGTACCAGTCAGACCCAATTGGTGTTAACTATTGAATTGAGAACAGTGGGGTCCAATTGGGAAATTTGTTTTTAGTGCAAGAAAACCCTATACTTTTTTTTTAGGAGTTTTTGTTTGGTATTAAAGAGAGTTTTTATTTTTTTTATTTTTTAATTCGATAATTTAAGAAGGGAGATGTGAATTATGTACATTTCTCTTGGCATAAGAGAGTCTATCTTAAAGTGGATAAATGATGGGGTGTCACCAAAGTATCTGATCTATCACATTTGGCTATGAGGTATTAAAAGGAATTTTAGACGGTTCTAAAAAAAATTCCTACTATCTTGCGTTCTTAAATCATAACTCATAAGGATTTATTAAATAAATAGTCAAGTAAATGGATGGCCATTGGCCTAGATCAATGATCACTATTCACATGTTTTATCTAAGCATTGGTTTTGTCTTTAACTTTCTCTCAAAGAAGCATCACTATTTAAAGTTTAAGCTAGTAAATATTTTTAAAAATCTTTTGATTAATCCTGAACATAATTTATTTAAGTTTTTTCTTACCTTAAAGTCTCAATACTACAAATAATTGTGTCCTTTGTGAAGTATTGAACTTTCCTTTATCATTAAATCAAACCAAGACGGCCTAGCAAGAGGAGGCAAAGACTACTCTTTGTTAATACTCAAGATCAATATGAGGACTAAGGTGAGTTTATACTCATGAATAGCCTCCTTGATTTTTGGTAATGGTAGGGCTAAGAAGCAAGAGCCCCCAAGTTCTTTGCTTTATCTTTGGTCTCTCTTTGTTTGTTTGGTTTTTTTTTTTTTTTGGCATTTTCACTTTGTATACCTAATGAAAAGTGGGGAGAGAGGAACGACGGTTGGATATGGTGGAGATTGGTGTATGTCTACAATAATCTGGAGTTGAATTTTATATCATTTTTATTTAAAATAAAAATTTTAATTTTTAACATAGGGTTAATTTATAAATATGAAAATTTCTAGGAATTATTAAAAAAAAAAAAATTGAAATCTTAGGAGGTTAGTTTGCAACTCACCTAAACATCATTGGGTGTTTTTATATTTTGGCCCTCTTTTTAATTATGTTTAAATATAACTGATTCTCAAATATAATACTACCTAATGAGTTTTATAATGAACTAATTGCAGGCCCACGCGATGTGTGGGAATAGATAATGTTATGTTCTAAAAGTTAAAAACAATTGACAAACCAGGAGCACAAAGTTGTTTAGGTATAAATCATAGAGTCTATAAGATTTATTAGACAGTGCTCAAGGTACTACAAGTTAGAATACAAGAAAAAGAAAGTTGCAGGTTCAGGAATTCGAAACATGACAGGTTCGACCGATCAAGAGAACAAGTTTGACCGATCGAAAGACGGGTTCCGCAAACTCTAATTAAAGTCCAACAGCCCATCAAGTCCATTAAGTGATTAGGGTTTCAGATCTATTTCACACGTATTTAAAGGAAATCTTAAGGCACGTTTTGTAATGACTTTGGAGGTGCTCTTTTGAGATCTAAAAGGTACTGTGCCTTCTCCTTTCAAAGCCACTACCAAAAATCATTCTCATACCATTAGAATCGGTAGATTTAAAGTTGCTGCATACAAGATCATACATAACTGATGATTTAAACTTTCAAGGGTGGTCTTGGAGTCACAAATTGGAGAGTTTGTGTTGCTAAAACTTTGAGTGGGATCTCAAAGTCAAAAACATGGGAGTTTGTGTTCAGCAAATTCAAGATAGAAGAGTTTGTCGAGTCTGAGCTGCACGTGGTCATGTGAGTAAGTTCTATAAGAGGTAGCTTTAGACTTAGGGTTTAAATCTATTGTCAACTTTCATTCTATCATAGTGGATTTGTTTACCTGGAGGACAGCTAAGTTAAGTCATTCCCAAGTTTTTTTTTTTTTTTTTTTAATTTTTAATTTTTATTTTGAAATAGTTGGTTTTATTGGTTTTCCTAGGTCATCACATTACTATCTTCTTTAATTTTCCACACTAAGTAATATGTTTGCATGTGTTTAACCCAGATCTCATAATTAACCTAAGTAACTACTTAGCTAATTCATATACTAATATGATTTAAAAGGGGTCTAAACAGATCAAACATGTAATTATTTTATAATTGTGGTGTAATGTATAATTTGTTCTCTAAAATTTGCTGAAGATAATTTATTTTTCCTAAAAATTAAAAAATTTCTAAAATTATTTTTCATCTTTCTATCTCTACCAATATATCATTCTATTATCTTTAGTGTAGTTTTTTTTTATTGATATTATTCTTTTATGAGATGGTCTATATCCTTTGAAATTATGTTATAGTGTGCTATGATTTTCCAATTATTTTTTCTACAACTAATATTGTGTTTTGATAGAAATTCAAATTCTCACTTCCAAAATAGTTAAGTATTAACTCAAACAAAAATCAAACCAAAGTTATAAGAGGGAGAGAGACTAATTGTGTTGCAAAACTAACAAATACAACACCAAAATGTATTAACCTAAAATAGAGTTATTAAAAAAAAAAAAACACATGTTTCATCAACCTAAAGTAGAGGCAAGAAATAATAAAAAATCAAGAGAGAGAGAGAGAGAGAGAGTATCCATTTTTTCAAGAGAATGTTAAAAGATATAGTATCAAACGCCAAATTATCACAGTCATGCTTTGTAATAGAATACTATATTTGTTTATATGATTATTAAAAAAAAAAAAAAACTATATTCGTATATACTATTTTTATAATGCAAAATAATAACATTTATGAAATCAAATAAAAGAAAAAAATATAACAATTTAAAAACACAAAGGAGATCAGGGGTTCTAGTGGTTTGTTCAAGGATGGCTAGTGGCTTTGGCTGTAGGTTTGCAATGGGTTCTAGTGGTAGTGGTGATAGTTTGATTTGGGTTTGGGTTGGGTTGATTTGGTGTGGCTTGTTCCTATGGTCTAGGACTCTAGGTAGTTTATTTGTTTTGGGTTTTGATCTAGTGGTGGTTGGTTATTTTGATTTGTGTTTGTGGTGGTGGATTGGGATTGTGGTGGTGGTTTAATGTGGTTTGATATGGCGGGGTTGCTTTAGAGGAAAATAGAGAGATGGATAGAAGGAGTCAGAGAGGAGGAGAGAGAGAAATGAATAATAAAATAAATAGTGTTTTTGTATGTGAAAAATAAGAATTGGGATGTAGTGTAAATTGTAAAATGAGTTGGTAAAGTAAATAAAATAGTTTTTTTAGATGGTAAAATGAGTATATATTTAGACACTCGGGTGTGAATGCTCTAATTAAGAGAGCTCAAAATATTAGAGTTATACTAATATATTACAAGTTTTATTGCATAGGTTTTATAAATTGATATGTTCACAAATTATAAGAAGTAATTTAATACTCATTTATTCCTTTTTGAAGTGACACCTTATTGTCCCATCAGTTTGTAAGTTTTTGCATTAAAATTTGAAATAATTTAACATTTTCTCCAAAAAAAAAAATTTATGAATTAATAGAAATTTCGGATTTGTGTGAAAAACACAAAGAGCTTGTTTAGACCCCCAATAAAAAAAAAGGCTAGATTGCTTTTACTCTAACTTAAACTAAGTGCTAAATAAGAGTAATTGAGCGCAAACAACCGATAAAACTACCCTAAGCCATATTCATCTAATATCAACAATAAAAGATAAGCTTAAAGAGTAGGGAAGAGAGATGCAAATACAAGATAATACCGAGATGTGTTATTGAAGAGAAAACCGAAGAACTTGGTGAAAAATCTCTCCGCGACCCTTCAAGTCGAAATCGATCCACTAGAGAATAAAGTTGGAGTACACAAATAACAAAAGACCCTCCAAGCCTAGTCTACCCAATGTACTTGAGCCTTCCAAGCTCTTACTATCAACTGGCTTCTTAGAACCTTGTCTTCTCTAGCTTTCCCGGATCCCGTAATTCAGCCCGATTGCATTTGCCAATGAATGTCTTCCTTCCAATGCTTCTTAGCAGCACCAAAACCTCACTTAACACTCAGATTAGGTGTGGTAAGTGTTTGGGTTATCAACCTCTCAAGGATTTAGAGATGGAGAGGTAGGAGTAGAGGAATACTACAAGGAAATGTGTAGATGATTGTAGGTATGACAATCTTTAACTCTCAAATGTGTTTTCTAGGGTTTTCTTTCTGAAAAGCACTCATTACAATTTGTGAGTAATGAGGGTATATATAATGTGGGTAAAGACTTGGTAAAACAAAACGTGACATTTTGCCAAACAGATTGTTGGGGGGGCCACAATTTGACTCCTTACAACCACTCTAAAAACAGGCCCATGTGGCGTCGTGTCGAATGCCATAAAAGATTTGAGTGTGTCTTCCTTATTACCAATTAGTTTTGAAGTAGAATGGCTTAGCTCATGGTCCGACAAATGGTATTAAAGCCAAGGTCATGGGTTCAAGTCACGGGAGTGTCATTGTGAGAGAGGGATTGTTGAGGGGATCACAATTTGACTCCCAACAACCACTCTAAAAATAAGCCCGTGTGGCATGATATCGAATGCCATAAAAGATTTAAGTGTCTTCCTCATTACCAATTGGTTTTGAGGTGGAATGGCATAGCTCATGGTTCGACAAGAATGTTTCGTGAGTATTTCACGAGAAGGCCTTACTCGTGAGGCATTCGCGAAATCCTCCAGGCTGACATGACTTTTCGCCTTCCAGTCATGTGCTGTACAAGTGGCTTTTTTGTGGGATAGCTTTTCGCGAGGCACTTGCGAAATCCACTTGTTCATCATTTTAAGCTTGAGTCTTCATACTTTCTCACACTCAACCCTTACAATTAAAAACCCACATAAATACATGGAAGTAAGATTGAATAAATTACAATCAAATTTGGCACGGAATTAAAGCCAACACAAAATAGTTGAATTACAACTTTACAAAATCCAACCCAATCACCATTATATGTGTTAGGTTCTAAAGTCTTAGGATTTTATGTATTTAGAACTCTAATTTGTATTGTTGGCAAACCATGATCAAAACAATGTTTTAGAAGTGTTTTTAGTCTAGCTCAAAATTGTGATTTTATGTAAAGTTGGAATCGAGTTAAAGCAGGAAGCATTGTGCCTTTCGGCCTGGCTCGATCGATCGAAGCTCAGGCAGAATGTTTTTCTGCAGATTCGTCAAACTCAGCCCTAAGTGTTTTAAAACGTTTTTAGGGTTTCTTATTTGTCCTAAGTATAAAAGGCAAACCCTAGCCACGTTTTAGTGTTGCTCATAATTGCGGTTTGTGTAAATTTTTTGTGAGATCTAGAGGAGCTTTCCATTACACAAACTTAGGGTTTTCAAGGAGAAGATTTATCTACGTCTTGATGATCAATTCAGTTGCTGCCATTGAAGCTTAAAGAAAACACAAGCGGGTGTGCTTGTATCTGGTGGTGAATCCAAGAAAGAAGGAGTCCGTGGATTCGGAGTTTGCACGTGGTCGTGTCAGTAAGTTCTACTGGTTGGTAGCAATAAGAAGTCGAGTGTGGGGGCTTGTAAGTCTTATTGTATGAACTTCGATTCTTTCAAGATAGTGGATTCAAGTTTACCTTGAGGATAGCTAGGTCAAATCCTCCCCAGGTTTTTACCGGTTTGGTTTCCTGGGTGATCATATCTTGTTTTATTTATTTTCCGCTGCTTTGCATAATTTGATCTTTATTATTGTGATAACCTAAACTTGTTTAATTGGACTAAGTAACAACTTGGCTAATTACCTAGGTTTAATCAATTGTTTAAAGGGTCTAAAAACTATCAATATGGATGAAAAATGATAAAGTTACTACAAATTTTATAACAAAAAACTTACAAATTGATATGACAAGATTATGATTGATGCCACTTAATCAATATAATAAATGAATGTTTGAATATTTGTTATTGGTGACAATAATAAGTTTACAAAACGTATGATGTGGAATAAAATGACTTGTCTATGGGGTTGCCAACGTTTGTCAGACTGTCCATACTAGAAGAACGTCACCTACTTCCACTATAAGACCACAACGAACTGTCCAAGGTGTTCTAGTTGTCCATCTATAGTACTCGTCCACAAGAATTGCCATTCAACACTTAGGGACCGTTTGGTTGAAGGAGTGGAAAAGTGGGAGGATAGAAAATGGTGGGAGGATTGAAAGTAGGAGGATACAAAATATTTTATTTTTTCTCTTTTTTGTTTTGTTGGGAGTGGAAAAGTGGAAGGATAGAAAAAAAATTGAATTTGAACAAATTTACTCATATACCATTTTTAAAGAATGATGCTTAATTAAAACAAAAAAGTAACAAATAACCACACCAAAAAAAAAAAAAAAAAGCAGTCACCCAAATTTATTAAAAAATAAAAATAATGTCTCAAAGAAAAAAAGGAAGGGTAACAGTAATGCCCAGTGAAAAAAGAAAAAGAAAGAGGCATGCCAGGCCCTAGGCAACAACCCAGAAAAAAAAAAAAAAAAAGGGTAACGGTATTGCCCAGTGAAAAAAAGAAAAGAAAAGGGCAACATATGGCCCAGTGGAGAAGAAAAAAAAAATAAAGGCAACTTGAAGGATGTGCACATGGGCATTTTTGTAAATTAAGAAAAAATTCATCCCTACTCAGTTTTCTCTCTATTTTGGGGGGGAAATATTTTGGTGGGCCCAGGGAGAAAACATTTGGGACCCACCATTTATTTTCCTTCCTCTTTACCCAACCTAACACACTCCAAAAATGTTTTCCTTCCCATTTTCTCTTTAAAGTTTTCCATCCACCCTGTTTCACCTCCAAACAAACACACTCTTAGATAAATTTAATCACATGTATGTCACAAATAGAATTTATCTCGCAATTCCACTACTTTAGAAAGTGGGAGCAAATTTCCCGTAATTCTCTCCCACTACCTCCACTCAGCCAATATGTCTCCCATGAGGAGAGTGGCATAAAACAAGGAGACCCACTCAAGGTCTCCTATATAAAGGCCAGAACTTGCTCAATTTTAAGGTACAAGTGAAAAATCTTAACTCTGATACCTTTAGAGTTCTTGGAGATCTTTAGAGAATTTCTGACTTAACCATCAGAGGGTCCATGGCCTGCACTATATCGGTGCACTCCGATAGTATCTTTCTTCCATCTTTTCAAGTCTTCCTTTGCATCTTGGTTTGAACAATTAGCCCACTAATATCTTGCAACATCAACTTATATGGTAAAATTTGTAGTATCACTAGCACACTTGGGATGAATTAGTTATATTAAAAAGTAAGAATTAATAATATTGTAAGAAATAAAAAAAAATAGGGCAAAGTTTGGCTACAAATTTGGTTGTAGCCTAAGGCTACAACTCCCTCAATATCTTTTTATTACACGTGAATTTTAACAATTTTACCATTTGATTATATTTTCTTCTTATATTTTTTATGCTTATAAAATTTTTAGAAAATAAAAAAGGTGAAAACCACATTTTCATCCCTACATTTTCACGCGATTCCAACTTTGGTCCCTATCTTTTATCACCACTTTTAGTCCTTAAAATAAAAAAAAGCGATCTCGTTTTTGTCCCAACCGTTAGTGCCCTAACGGCAAAGTCCTAGGTGACATATGGAACACCCTACTAGCTGATGTGGCGCTGATGTGGCGATTAAAATATTATTAAAAAATTTTATTTGGCATTTTTATATGCCACATCAGCATTTTAATTTTTTTTAAAAGCCATTTTAGAAAATTTAAACCAAAAAAGAAAATAAATTAAAAAAACAAAACTTATTTATTTATTTTTTATTTATACTTTCATTATTTTTTCGAAAAGAATTGAAGTTGTTTTTTATGTTCTTCCTAAATCTATGAAATAAACCAATCTCCAGCAAACCTCAAATCCAAATCCAGCAACCAAATCTACTCCATCAAATCTAGAAAAACAAGAAATAAATCCATAAAACCAAACCAAACCATAAATAAATCGAAGAAATAAACTCATAAACCCAGTAACCAATTCAATCTCTAGCAAACCTATAAACCCAGAATTTTTCTTCAGAAACATGAAACAAAAAAACCCATAAAAAAAAACAACTCCACGATCTCTCCAAAAAAACAAAAACACAAACAAACCCAAAACAAGAGCAAGAATACCCAAATCTGAACCAACTTAGTCACACAAGTCTCAAACAAACCCAGAAACCCACTCATGCAAGTTTCAAACAAACCTAGATACCCACTCATGGGCAATGGATTCTCTTCTTGATGCATGCCACGGCCACCATTGGCGTTGTTCCCATTTTCCATCCAAACACCATCCTCCACCGAAACCTCCAACAAATCAAACCCATAAACCCAGAAAAATCATCAAACCCACATAAAAAAACAAACCTAGAAATTTAAAACAAACCAACACTCACATGGAAAAACAAACCCAAGTCAGAGAGATCGTGACCAACACCAACCGATTTGTGACCTATATGCCCTGATCAAACGACAGAGCTCCGTGCGTGGTGACGTTGATCCTGAGGTGACAAGATCGAACCTTTAGTGACCGGAGCAGTGGAGCGAAGAAGGACACTGAGAGAGAGTTGGAGAAATCGATTCAGCACGATGAATTAGAGAGAGTGAGATCGCGAGGATAGAGGTTTAGAGAAAAACCATAGCTGGTGGTGGCTCATGGTAGCTGTGGAATAGCTCAGAGAGAGAGAGAGGAAAAGAGAATTTGATTTAATCTGAGATTTGGGAAGCTCCAGCTTATTTTTGTGTTTGGTTAAGAAAAAATAAAATGCACAAAAATATGAGAATTGAGAAATTAAATTTCTAGTTTAAATGAAATTTGCATTTTTAGTTTAAATTAAAATTAAGAAATTAAAGGTTTTTTTTTAATTATATATTTTTTTGAAACTTTTTTTTTTATTAATTAGATTTAAGTTTCATTTTTTAATTTATTTTCTTTTTTGGTTTAAATTTTCTGACATGACTTTAAAAAAAAAAAATTTAAAATGCTAACTTTGCATATAAAAATGCCAAATAATATTTTTTAATAATATTTTAATCGCCACATCAGTGTCACATCAGGTTTATGTTAGTTACTAGGGTGTTCCGTCT
Source organism: Quercus tomentella (assembly GCA_028535165.1). Classification (NCBI taxonomy): domain Eukaryota; kingdom Viridiplantae; phylum Streptophyta; class Magnoliopsida; order Fagales; family Fagaceae; genus Quercus; species Quercus tomentella. The sequence continues at coordinate 82,040,831 of JAPQVY010000068.1, forward strand.
GCCACCTAGGACTTTGCCGTTAGGGCACTAACGGAAAGGACAAAAATGAGATCGCTTTTTTGATTTTAGGGACTAAAAGCAGTGAAAATAAAAGATAAGGACCAAAGTGGGAATCGCATGAAAATATAAGGATGAAAATGTGGTTTTCGCCAATAAAAAATTAGTGGCCATGTCATTAATCAAATGTTTAAATTTCAAGTAGTCTAAAATTATGCGTAACAAATAGGGACGAACCCAAGATTTCACGCTAGAGGGAGCTAGAATATAAGAAAAAAAAACTTCAAATAGGCATCTATATAGTATTAACAAATTATAAATACACAAATTAAATCGTTCTTTCTTAATACATTAAAATACAATCATCTACCAACAAAAGCAATAATGATGATGATGATGATTTTTTTTTTTATATAAAATACTAGGCTAGCTAGGATTTTTTTTTTTTTTTTTTTTTGAAACTAGAGCATTCATAGTAGTGGTGCTAAAAAATTTTACTTTTAGTACTTCAAAAAGCTAATTTATCTATTTTACCACCTCATTTTACAATATACTCAACATCAAATGTTCTTATGTTTTAGTTTTTTACTACTTCATTTAAAATAATATAAACAACTCATTAAAATAATAAAGGAAAATAGAGAATTTGAGTTTTTTAATTAAAGGTAGAGAGATAATCTTAATAAAATATTGTATTTTATTTTTAACAACTTGCTACAGTCAATTGGTATTTATACCAGTTTACAGTGGTTGCAAAAAAATACCTTTAACTTCTCAAATAACACATAGTTTTTTGGTTCTTTAGTGATAAAATATTTTTTTTGCTAAAATGCAATCAACATTGTGAATGTTTTTATTGTCTTTGTTAAGTTTTTGGGTTGGATAGTTGCTAATTGGAGGGGGGCCTAAAGTTTTGAAATGGGCAACTACAAATTAAAAATGATATATATAATTTGTAAAAAAAAGAAAATTTGGACCCAGGGAGGGTCCTGGCTCCCCTTGGGTCCCTACCTTGGTCCGTCCCTGATAACAAATAAGTTTATGAATTGAATATTAAATAACATCAGATTGACATGAAATTTGATATCTGTGTTAATAGCACAAAGAACATGCAATTTAATGACTAGATTTTAAAAATATGTAATCATGTTAGTTTTGTTAGTGTAAGTTGTAGTTTATAACCAAACTTTGTCTTAAAAAAAAAACTGTCTCAAACTGTCTTGGGTTGGTCTGAACTATCACCGATCAACCTGGCTATATTTATTATTATTATTATTATTATTATTATTATTATTATTATATTTCTTTCTCTAATTCTAATTCATGATTCGGCGTTGTGTCAGTGTTAGGGCTCGAGCAGAAAAAAAAAAAAAAACTCTCTATCTCTCTTGGCCAGGTATATTTTCAATCTCTCTTTCTCACTCTCTTTTCATCTTCAAAGCATTAATTGATTATTCGAAAGAAACCCTTTTGTCTTAGGATTTAATTGATTTACGTTATGTTTAATATTAAGAAGGAAGGAAGGATCATGGCAGATCTAGACTGTTCTAGGGTTGACTACGACAATGTACTTTTTCCTGAGCTCAATGAATACTTAGCAGCATCACCCAACGTTCACAAAGGAAAATCCATCATCACATACAAACACAGAGAAGATGAAGAAGGAAAATCCATTAATGTCACATACAAACACAAGGAAGAAGAAGAAGAACCTAGAACTACAAACATAGATGTACGTGTATGTGTATGTGCATATGTTTATTTACGCTTATGTTATTGGGCTAATATATCTCTAACGTGTGTGTATATATATAAATTACAAATTACTGTGTTTTGTTTTCCTCTTTCTTTTTTCTAATGTGCGTAATGTTATCTGCTCCTGCAGATGATACATGAAGGATGTCATGTGGATGATCAAATCCGAACAAAACCATCCCAAATGAATCTTGCCTAAGGCAGCCAATCAAATGCTGCTGGAGTCCTACGCAATACCCAGAAGCAGTTTCTGGTCAACCATCGAATGAAGTTGCAAAGCCAACTAACAGTGGTAATGCCTCTCTAAACTCATCCCAGAATCCATTAGCAAATGCAAGGATGCTGCCTCCAGGAAACTCCCTGGCCTTACAAATGTCTCAAGGACTCTTGTCTGGGGTTTCAATTCCCTAGAGGTCACAACAGCTGGACCCACAATCATTACTTCATCTTCTTCATCAGTGGCAACAACTACAACAACATCTACAACTACAACAACAACTGCTACAACTACTACAACCTGGACCAACTACACTTTCACACTTCAGGCAGAATTCCAACATGCAGTTGGGCAATCCCATGGTGAGCGAGGCTTCCCCTCTCCAACTTCAGGCATTACAACAGCAGCAGCAACAACAGCAGCAGCCACAAATGCAAAGGAAAATGATGATGGGACTTGGAACAGCTGAGGGTGTGGGAAACATGGGCAATGACATGGTTGGTCTTGGGGACCTTGGCAATGCCACGAGCATGGGAGCTGCTGGGAGAATAGGAACTGGAATGTTGGCACCAATGACACCTATTTCTCGTATAGGAAATGTTGGCCAGAACCCAATGAATCTTAGCCAGGCTTCAAATATTACCACCGCAATAAGCCAGCAACTTCAATCTGGATCGAGTCCACAACAAGCTGCTCCCGTGGCAAGAATGGCACAGAATCAAGCAAACATGTTAGGGGGCCCTCAGTCAAGCCTAGCTAGGATTTCAGGAACCAGACAGAAACATCCAGACTCTTCTGGTCTTTCAATGCTTGGTCAGACTTTAAACAAGACTAGCATGAGCATAATGCAACAGGCAACCAAGTTGATGACGGGGATGGCAGGGATGGGTATTTACATGAACCAACAGCAGCCACCACAATTACAGCAGCAACAGTTACAACAGCAACAGCAGCAACAACAGCTACAGCAGCAGCAAGAAACCACCTCACCACTACAGGCTGTGGTCTCACCTTCGCAGGTGGGCTCACCATCGACTATGGTAATACCACAACTGAACCAACAAATGCAACAACAGCAAGCTAGTCCTCAGCAAATGGGTCAACGAACACCAATGAGACCTCCACTGAGCTCTCTAATCCATGCCAGGAGTGCTGGTAATCCAGATCAGGGTTGGCCCAATATAAGTTAAGGTCTAACGCAAAAATTTTAAAGGGATCTTTTACATCTAAATATCATTTAAATAATATTTAGTTGAGCTCTCAGAACCTCGGTTCAATTAGTAGTATTGCCCACTCTCCTATGGACCTACAAGGTGTGAATAAGGGCAATTCTGTAAGTAATGCATAGTGAAGCAAAAAAGTCTCATAGTTTGCTTCAAGTGCTGGTTTAAAGCCTTTTGTTGCGAGTATATATACATTGTAAGGAAAGACGTGATTCTTAAAGAGATGAAGGAACACCTGGGCATATGGCCTTGGATAGGTCATAGGGTCTTAATCTTAAAGCTTAGGTGTTTTTTTTTTTTTTTGAAAAAGAATCTTAAAGCTTAGTTGAGTCGAATTGATGGTATTATAACCTGTTATTTAAGTGATTGATGCCATTTTAATAGCGACTCACTCACATTGTCAATTGGGCTATCTCATATTTAAAGCATCTTAATGAATCAGAACATAATCAACACTTAGAATTAATGCCAGTTTCTATTTTAATAATAAAAAAAAATCCAGTTTATTTTTATTTATTTTATTTTTGGTTGGATTTCAAGTGTTTTGTTTTGTTTGTTTTATTTTATTTTATTTTTTATTTTTTTTGTGAGAAGGACAAGTTGTTATAACTTATAGTATAACGCTGTGTATAATATTTTACTGACAAATTAAGATAAATTAAAATGGATTGCATGTCATTCTAAATAAAAAAAAAAAAAAGATTGCATGACGCAAGCTTGTAATTTTAGCCTGCTAATGCTTTTTAAAGAAGCGAGGTGTAATTTATTCTTCTATTTGATGGTCAAATTAAAGCATGTATAGTTTATTTTCAAACAAATTTTTTCATAATAAATGTCAATTATTCAAGTTACTTTTCAAATAGGGAATTATAGGAATGAATCAAAACAAGCCTAACATATTTCTTACATGTAATTAAGCTTCTAAATATTCATGATTTTTGGTTGAAGACATGATTTTGTCCTTAGTTTAGCTTAGCAGCCCTTAGGATTTTCCTTACTTTATTAAAGGATGCACTCACACACACACACACAATTCACAAAATCTCAAACATTTCAAAAGCGTCATACTTGAGGTCAAAATTCGGCTGTCGACATTGTGCATTCAAATTTTATTAAGATTATTTTATTACATACACGTTTAGTAGGGCCAAACATATATTTGAGCTTGAGTTCAAGGGTTGGGATTCAGTTTCCACCGTACCACCACCTTTGTCACCTCCACCCTTTCCACCACCACCTTCACCATTGTTGCTGCCTCCAGCCTTGCCATTGTTGCCGCCTCCATCCTCGCCACCACCGCCCAGGCTGCCTCCTTCATGTCTGCCATCCTTTGTGTCGCTGTCATCTACCTGATTTGATCCTTTTGCATGCAGCGTCCATTTCCACAAGAAAAAAAATGAGTTTGTTGTAATTTTTCTATTTATACAAGTTGGAAAAAAAAAAAAAATACAAAAGGCTTTCGCCATACCATAATTCTTAATGTAAAAAACAATATATACCATAATTCTTAGGATGATAGAAAATGTTGTGAGCATAATTTTTTTTTAGTTTTTTTATCATGTGTGTTTGGTTGGGAGATGGAAAAATTAAGTAATGAAAAATAAATGAAAATTTCCCCCTTTTTTTTTGGTTGAAAAGAAAAATTAGAGAATGAAAAATGTAATTTGTGTGAATTTACTAAAAAGGTGTTGGAATAAGATGAAAATGAAAGTTGGTGGCTGTCGGTAGGAGAAATAAAGATAGATAATAGTGAGGCGAAAAACTATATACTTGCACTCAAGTTTTCTCCCCTGTTTAAAGAGAAAATAATCTGGTGGACTCAAGTGAAAAACTCCTGAGCCCCACCATTTTACCATAGTTTTCCAGTATTAATCAAAAAGGGAAAACTAATATTTTTAACCTAGATTTCTAACTAAGGTTTTCCTTACTCTTGTTTTCACCTCAACCTACAAATGTTGGTCTCAAGCATGAGAGAGAGAGAGAGAGAGAGAGAGAGAGAGAGAGAGAGAGAGAGAGAGAGAGAGAGAGAGAGAGAGAGAGAGAGAGAGAGAGAGAGAGAGAGAGAGAGAGAGAGAGAGAGAGAGAGAGAGAGAGAGAGAGAGAGAGAGAGAGAGAGAGAGATCATATATTAGTTATATAAAATTAATAAAAAGAGAGGTTGAAAGTGAAATGAGAGAAGCCAATAGAAGAGTCCTAAAAGACAAAAATAATAGAAAAGAATTCATTAACAAAAAATTAAATTCACTTCAATTTGCAAATTAGTGATCCCTAAATTTTTATTTTTATCAATTGAGTCCATCATTTTGTAAAAATGAATCCATTTGATCCTTTTGTATAAATTTGCTAACAATGTCGTATAAACATTCTCTTTTATTAAAAAATTAACTGAAAAACTTCATGAAATATGTCATTTAATAGATTTTATTGTTTGATAAATGCAATTAAAAAAAATGTTAAATTACATCACTCTCTCTTGAAATTCATTTAAATAGTACTTCCTTTGAAGTATGTATGTATTAATTAGAATCTCTTTTAAAAATTTTAATATTTCATTAGTAAAATCTTATAACTGTTGCTTTTATTTAGACTTCAATGGAGATTGTCATTTCATGAAATTTTTGAGGGTTGTGTAACAATAAACCTCAAAGGAGAGTTGTGTAATTTATCAAAAAAATTATTTACACAGCTTCATATGCTAATAAATTTGGATGAAAGACCCAAATTGACTTCTTTCTAACAAATATTAGAGAGGTTTCTTTTTCCTTCCTTTATCGTGTAGTTAAAATTCAATTTAGACCAATTTTTACTTCAATTGTTAAATGAGTCTTTAAAATTTAGTTTTTTTCCAATTAAGGTGAAAATATACTAACATTTGTTCTCATTGTTGGTTATCTTTTCCACCACCACAGTTGAACAGATGAGAAGAACAGCCGCAAAGAGAAAACCTAAGAATATTTATTATGAGTTAAAATGCTTCTCACAAATCTTACTACAGAGATTTGAGAAAGGATTTGCCTTTCCATGACCACTATTTATTTAGCTGGAAGAATAGTAGAAGTAAAAAGATAAAATGTGGAGAAAGTTTGTAACAAAAAAATTGATAAAAAATTTCACACCCAACTGGTAAAAATGTGATATTAGTAAAAGATTTAAATAAAAACCAATAAAAATTTGACAACTTATTGTTTTGAAAATTTTTTGTGAATATAGCATTGCTCTAAAATGTGTAAGACAATGTCAGTGGCCAATGACCATTGTAGGGGATATGCCTAGCATGCATGGTTGAAGCGTGGCAGCAGTGTTTTGTTAGGAGGTTCAGACGTGCCGTTACATGTAGAATAAAAGGTTCGAGCCTATCTATTTTCTTTTGGGATCGCTGGGCTTTGGGGCTGTTTCATTGAAGGCCCAAGGGTGGATCAGTTTGATGCGTTCAGGAAGCCAATAGAAATGAGAGGCCACAATGCAGTCCTTGTAGTACTAGAGACATCTTTTAGTAATTTTAGTCAAGGAAGTCAATACTGTACCTGAGACTGTTCCAGTTTGATCAGCGGTATGATATATTTCGAATACCGATCAATACCAGTGTACCATTTCGGGTTTACCACTATTTTTTATTATTTTATACAATATACAAAGTTATATTTCTAATAACTCAATATATCACTTTGACAAGTTTTTATATTTTTTGGTGGAGTTAGAGTATTAGCAGTAGCTAGGCCTGTCCACAAGGTCGGTCCGGGTCGGGTTTGTACCTAACCCGAAACTAACCCAACCAGATTGGGACTCCTAAACTTGGACCCACCGCCGACTCGCCGACTGCAGCGGTTTGGGTGGTCGGATGTCAGCAGTTCGCTGGTCGGGTATCAGTCTGTTTCGATTTTGCAGAAATCATCGTTGGATTTTATTTATGCTCAAAATCGTCGCTGGATTTTGCAGAAATTGTTGCCGGATTTCGCCGAAATCTCTATGTTTTGTTGGATCTAACCAGATCTCAAAAAGATCTTGGCAGATCTCAACGAGATTAGGCCGAATCTTGAAGAGATCTCAAAGAGATCCGACGAGATCTCGAAGAGATCCGACGAGATCTCAGTGTAAAATTGGTGGAGAATAGATAGTAACCATTTTCCGATGTGTTTCCCAGTCGGGTCGGTTGAAAATCGGTTTTTCATGCTCAAACCCATCAACGGACCCGCTAGTCTCGGGTTTTATGGGTGAAGACCTGCCGCCGATCGTCCCTGGTATCGGGTTTGCCGGTTTTCGAGCCGGGTTGGTCGGGTTCTAGGTCTACTTGGACACTCATAGCAACCAGCGATGCTAAATAGCTATATAGCTATTTTAGTTTTACCAAAACTCAAAAATGCATGTTACAATAGTGGAGTCATAGCTGAAATTTAAAAAAAAAATTATTTCAAAAATTATAATAAGTTACTAAAACAAATATTAATATTTTTTTTTACTCATATCTCTTCTACCTTGTCAATATCTTTTTTTTAGCCCTTTTTTATTCTCCTTAACTCACTACTCTCTCTCCTTTAATAATTATTATATCAAAAGCTCATAAATATTTAAAGACTAATTGATAGAATTATTAGATTGAAATACTTTTCGGACAAAAAAAAGAAAAAAAAGAAAAAGAAAATTTGAACCTTTAAAAAAATTGAAATGATTTACGTTAACCAATAATTTTTTTTATTTGAAATGTGTAGAGTTTCCAAGTCAACTATTGGAAGTCCTAACTCATTAGGATTTTTTTTTTTCATTCTTTTTTTTCACCTCCACATATCTTGCTTAGAGTTGTAGCCCATTAGTCTTTCATTATAAGGTTTGTTTGTTTGTTTTCTCTTTTTTTTTTTTTTTTTTAATTAATTTATTTTTTTTAACCTCCACACATTTTGCTTTGAAGTCTTGTCACTTGCTTCTTGATTGACTACTTAGTTTCTACTTTCAAGTGAGTGTACCAAAACTAAAAAGAGAGACAGACACACGTTGAGAAATAAATGAAGAAGATGAAGGGGTTGTAGAAACAGAGGCTGGCGAAACAAAGGAAAAGAAGAAGAAATGCATAGCAGAGACAAATACGAAGAAGAGGAGGAAAAACCAAGGTAAGAGTGAGGAGGTGGATCTTGAAATTTTGGGGGTTTTCTGAGTTTTTTTGTTTCGCTCGGTATCTATTTTTCGGCCAAAACTCAATATTTATCCCGGTATGCCCGAAACGGTTCCAGTACAGCCGGTATTTAAACCGAAATGAAAGAAGAGCATTTTTGTACCGGCCTAAGCACCAGTACGGCAAATTCCGGCAGTACCGACCAGTACGGTACGAAATTAACTTCCTTGATTTAAATATCTTGGGTTCAATCTATAGGCCCCATTTAATAGGTTCAATAGCATGTGAAAAAAAAAAAAAAAAAATATATATATATATATATATATATATATATATATATATATATATATATATATATATATATATATAAGCGAAAAAGAAAAAGAAAAAAAAAACCCTACTTTTTCCATTTTGACTTGACCAATTTTCAAAACATTAACATCATATTATCTATTCTAAATTATACTTTATTAAAATATCAAATTTTCTTGATTTTTTAAATTGTTTCTATCTCTTCACACATTATAACCATTATTCACTCTCTTCATTTATTTTTAGGAAATGCAAAGAAAGAATAAAAAACTAAAAAGCATAACCATGGTTTTAAAAACTGGACCAGACCGGCTGGTTTAATTAGTTCAACCAGAAACTGGACCTTAATCCGGTCCGGTTATTAGTTAAAACTGGAAATGAAAAAAATCGCACAAACAGTATAAACTGCCGGTTCAACCGGCATAACCGAAAACAAGTGTGGTTAAACCGGTTTTAGCATTTCTTTCATAAATACTTCAGCTGTTGTGTTTTTTAACCAAAAATAAAATAAAATAAAAAATAAAAGAGAGTTTTTTTTTTTTTTTTTTTTTTTTTTTTTTTTTTTTTTTTTTTTTTTCAGATTTAAGAAGAGAGATTTTGACTCAAATTTAAGAAGAGATATTTTGAATTTGAAAATGCTCTCTCAAGTATGAAGTGGTGAAGCCTAAGACACCCATAGTGACCCAAAAAATCAGATTTACTTTACTTGCCTTTTGCTCAAAAGAAAAAAAAAAAAATAATAAAATAATCAGATTTAGAGGAAGAACCAAAGAAGCCCAAAGCAGATCTGTCATTTGTAATGATCTGTCTGCTTCAGCCTTCAGTTGAGGCTTGTTTTTGCTGCTTTTGAGTCTTGCCTCTTGCACATGAACATATTCACGAGAGAGAGAGAGAGAGAGAGTATTGAAGAAAAAGATATAAAAAGCAAAAAGTGAGATGGGATGGGATATGTACAGAATTATAAAAAGCAAAAGGTGAGATGAATGGATTTCAAAATGTGTGGTAGTTAGGATGTTAACGTGTAGAATGTGCGGGGAAAAAAAAATATCAAGTGGACAATGATATTGTTACCCATTGGTGTACTTAATAGAATGTGTGGAGAAAAAAAAATATCAAGTGGGCAATGATATTGCTACCCATTGGTACACTTATTTTTTGTTATTTGAAAGGTTAAAAATAATTAAAATATTATATATTGGGCTTGTGGGTGCTTGTATATGTTTTTTTTTTTGGTTGAATTGTGGTAAGCTAAAGTTTAATGTTTTACTATTATTTAATTTTTTTAGTTAAAATGACGAGTTTTATAAAATTATTTATTTATTTATTTTTATAATTATTAATTAAATTATTTATGACATCACCGGTTCGACCATTGGTTGGACTCTGGTCTGATCAGAAAACCGGTAATCAGTTCTTTTTCCGGTTCTTTTACCGTACCGGTTTTTAAAACCATGTGTACAACTACAATGGTTGTGTATATTTGCACAAATACTATAGCAAAAATGTATTTTGCACAATGGAAGCATAAGCATTAGGTGGGTGATTTTTGGGGTTTGTTAGGCAAAATTTGGCTCTCATGCCATTTTACCATAGTTGATGCAAGTGTTCTAACACTACGAATACAAATTCCCTATCTTATTTTTTTTGTGTTCCACTAATCACAACTTATCATGTATTCATTCGACTTTTCTTATAAAATAACCAAAATTTAAAATGAAAAAAAAAATCAGTGAATCATAAAAGTGAAATACTAAAAAAAAAAAAAAAAAAAAAAAAAAATAGTACGCAACATATGTATTTCTAAGACTGCCCACTAGGGTAATTGGGCTGCATTCACTACTACATAAGCTAAAAACCCTTTTCAGCCGACAATTACTAGTGGGCCGTTGGGATGCATTAGATGTTTGAAATGGGCTTTTAGGTGGGTTTGTTGCAATCACAACAGGCTATTCTGTTGTTGAGCCATGGGCTGCCACTGTGAGTGGTTTTTTTTTTTTTTTGACAAAGTTTAGTTATTCAAAATTGGTTATAGTTTTAGACTACAACTTTACTTGATATTTTTTTTATTTGAGGTGAATTTTGACAAATCCATAATTGGATTACATCTTCTTATATCCTCCACGCTTACAAATTTTCTAAAAAATTAAAAATCAACAGTGTACGGCACCTAACACCCAAGTTCATATTGGGCCTTGGACCATGAATCAATGATATGGGCCAAAGGTCCAACCTTCACATCAACAAGAGCCCCGACCCAAACCCACGAATAGCTACCAATGTGAACTGAGTGTTGTTCGGACACTTAAAAGGCAGATTGCGTACGCCCCGCTCACAGGATGCTCGGGAAACCATTTTCGGGCACTATGCACATGCTCGGTGACATTGTCCGATCACATTGCCGTTTAAGTGCCAGGCAAAACCTTAGGAAACTCCACTGCCGAACACATTAACTGAAGTGGGAACCATTTCTAAAGCCACTCATGCCTAAAAATCCACTTAAGTTCATTGACATTGGACCCTTCTTTGCACTAAGGGAGGAGATAATGATGATCACCCTATTAACAAAGGCTATAAATAGGGGAAATGAATGGATAGTTAGGGGATGCAAGTCTGAGGAAAGAAAATAGTAAGTGAGATAGAGAGGAGATAAAATGGAGAAAGAGAGAAAAGTGACTCCATTGGGTCCCTTAGCCTAGGACAACCCAAAGTAGGATACCCAGACCTACCAGATAAATAAATTGTGAACCCAAATAGTGGTTTGGCCCAGCAAGCCCATCTTTGGAGCCTACAAATAGTTATGTCATCAATAAATTTTTTAAATTGTAAGTTTTTGTAGTTTAAAATTATGCATAAAATATAAGCTTATAGATCATATAGTAAATAATATTCGATTGACACAAAATTTGACATATGTATTAAGAGTGTAAAGAAAATGCAATCAATAGTTAGATTTTTAAAATATGTAGTAGTGTTTATTTTATTGAGTAAGGTTAGCTACAGCTAATTTTGTAGCTAAACTTTGTCCTTTCTATAAAAAAAAATAATTATTTATTTATTTTTTAACTGCATAGATCTTGATTGGGATCATTATTTTGGCCTTAAAACTGAAATTTGATGACAAATTTGAGACAACACAATACTATAAATGAACTAAGGCGTTTATAAACATTTCGAGCTTGGTTCGATAAAAAGCTCATTCATGTTTGTTTGTTTATAAACAAACCAAGCTTGAACTTTAATTTTAGTCTTGCTTAGTAAATGAGCAGAGCCAAAACAAAAAATATTGTTCATGAATAGACTTGTGAATGATTAGGCTCGATAAAAACAAACTAAGCTTAGGTTGGTTTATGTGCTTTGTAATAAGTTTGACATGGGCCTGAATAATTAATCCATATCTTACTAAGCCTTAAATTAATTGAGTGTTGGGACTACTCATCTAAGCCAAGTAGGCCTGACAACATACTTAGTATGAGCTTGATAATGTACTTGTATTGGATTTCGATCTCAAGAGCTTGATATTGAGTTTGAATTTAAGCTTAATATTAAGCTTGAGCTCAACTTGACTAATGAATCAAGCCAAGCCAAGCTGATCTCAAGCTCAAACACTGTTTATAGGCTTGGTTCAAGCTCAAGTCAAGCTTGATTATTTTTTATTTGTTATCGAGCCGAGCTTGAACATTTAATACTCGACAAAGTTTGACTTGACCCTACTGACAATTGCATGGTGGTTGTGTAGGGTTAGTTTAGGTCACATAGGCCATTAAGTTTTAAAATGTAAGAAAGACTACAAATTTTATTATATAAGTTTTACAAATATGATTAGCGGATTTTAAAATGTACAATAATATGTACGTGAAAAGCTTCTTCCACCTCTTCCAAACTTGGCTCCTTCACAAACAGCCTTAAAAGCTCTATGCCTAAAGTGAATTCAGCATTGACACAGTCAAATTCTTACACCACCACACTACCAATCCACCATGATTGACCGTTACCACTTACAAGAATTTAATGAAAAAAAAAATGTTCCCTTATTTTAAAATTTATTTTTCAATTAACTTAAAGACACATACCGTTATGCCCAGGCTTATGGAATAAGTTCTCCAGGTATGAGCTTGAGGAGGTTGCAATTTTTTATTATTTAAAATTCTATAAAACTTTACAAAAATCTACCAATAGGAAAATAGAAAATATAATGATTCTTAAACTCACAATTAAGAGTAGGATAATAAAATGGGGTTGTGCTCTGAACCTTTATCTCTAACATGGACCAAAAGGTTCCACATATATAACAACCTCACTTATTTATAAAACAGAAATAGATATGGCAAAAGATAGTATTCATGGTACCATTTCACTATCTACATGCCAACTTGATCATTGAAGAAATCTCAACATATTCCACACCTATTCATGGTCGATAATCTGAATCATTTTTCTTTAGGACATTGTCTTAATGCTTCAATATTTTATTAGAGCATTGTCAGGGGCGGAAAAGTCTTCCTTTCGACAAATGAGATTTGTATTGGGTTAGGGGCCTAAACCGAAACTCAACGATGGGCTTGAAGCATGGCCCAAAGGCTGTCGGTGAAGATTTAAAGAATTCATCTTGTTTTATGCCTTGGGCCTAGGTTGGGACTAACAAGGATTATGAGATGGCCCAAAAATATTTCCTACAGCAGACACGTCAACACAACAGAAAAGCATACTACAATAGAGAAATAGCCCAGTAGTAAAATATCCCAGTAGTAAAATATTCCAGCGATAAACTATTCCAGCGGTAAAGTATTCCAGTGATAAAGTATTCCTGTGGTAAAATGAGACAGTACCAAATAAACCTCCAGCCGTTAACTATTTCACAGATTAAGGAGAGTGTCTACATCTCCAAAATCATCATCTATAGGTTCCAATGAGAAAAAGTCCTCTAATACAACAACATGAGGGAAAAACTCTATAATAATAAGTACATCATAACCTTCAATAGTAAATGAATAAACAAACACTGTGGGTTCCATTATAACAAGCAATGGAGAAAACTTAGTGTGAGATGAAGGGAGAGAGAGAGATTCTAGCTAGCACAACAAGATCATTATGATACTAGGGTATGCTCATGGGTATAGTATATATAGTGAGTAGTGAAGGTCATTATGAATAGTGAGAGAGAGAGTGTGTTTAGTAAAGCTACTAGGGCTTTCTGCTGGGGATGGATAAGAGCTTATAAGTAGAGGTGTGAGGGGTATTTGTGAGCTAGAGGCTGAAGAGCTTAGTTTCTAAGTTTGAAACTAAGAACTTAAAGGCTCAGAACCTCACTAAGAGCTTAAAGAAAATTAGAGGGAGAGGAAAATAGAGAAGTTGGGAAATTATTGTATGCTCTCGGAGTACCATAAATGCGTACTCCCTCCTCTCACATGAATGGTGGGTCCTACTAATTAAATTCATGGTGGGACCCACCATTCATGTGAGAGGAGGGAGTACGGATTTATGGTACTCCGAGAGTACCTAATAATTTTCCAGAGAAGTTTATGAGAGGGTTCTTCTCTATTGGTGTGTGTTGGAGTGTTGGTGGAGAGCTTCTATTTATAGTTGAGTTTTAGGGGGTGATTAGCAAATAATCTCTGCCAAATCAACCTTAATCTTCAGAAAATCCTTAGAGAATCGTTCATAGGATTTGGCCAAGAGTGGTAAGTTCAGCTTTAGAATGTCCTTTGCTATTTTAGGTAATAGCAGCTGGAGCTCTGACTTAGTATTAAATGCTAATTGTCCTCAGCTAATGGGATTAGAGCATGTATTAGCCTAATGATCTTGGTTATCTGCTACTAGAATCAAAGCTCCCTAGGGCAAATTGTGTTACCCTAAGCCAGGTGTCAATCTTGGAGCCCTTTACTTGGAACTTTGCTGGAGATCCCTTTAGTGCCTTCCAAACCACATTTCCCTAAGTTTTCCCATTTGGATTCATGTGCTTGGTCCATGAACCAGAAAGTACACGTTTTTGGCATAATAGTGAATTGTTTTCAAGCTATTCCAGAAGCTTTCATGGCTGCCCCCTATTCCTTGACTGTTTGTGTTGGAGAAGAGGGAGAGAATGGTTGGCATCAGCTCCTCAATCTTGTGTCTAGTCATCCTAGCCTTATGTCACATTAGTAATTATGAAAATCAACTTGCCTAGGAAGGTGTAGGCTTAGTTGGACACATGTCCTCTTCTGCCCCGATATGACAAGCTGAAAATGATGTGATGGGCCCCAGTTGTCAATTCAACTGTGCTGAAACTTGGCTGGTGGTTAGTCTAAATATTTCTGTTGGTCAAGGGGACTTTGGTTGCTGGGATTAGCACAAGGGCTTGGTTGTCTCAGTTGGGCCTTGTTCCTGAACTCTCTTGGGCTTGTTCATCCCTACAAAATAAATAGTTTTGCCATGGGTGACATACATGGGCTTTCATAGTTAGAGTTTTTTATGGAAAAATAAGTATAGTTCCTTAGTTTTTGTAGAAGAAGTAGTAATGTATCATAAGTAGTTTTATGCTTCCCATAAGTTAGGGGTTTTAGGGTGTGTTTGGATTGGATACCGTTTATTTTGCTGAAACTGAAAAATTATTACTAAAAGTACTGTACATAAAGGTAAAAGTTAATTGAAATAGTACAGTAAGGCCCATGAATAGTGCCAAAAAGTGTAGTGGAGCCCATGAATAGTAGCAAAAATAAGCTGAATAGTGAAATAATTTTCATTTTTCATCCCTATCCAAACGCACACTTAATATATGAAAATATTTTTTTGCCAAGGAATAGTTTTGGGCTTTGAGCATAATATAATTGTTTTTGCCAAATGATATTTGGGCTTTAATAGAATAATTGTTTGCCCAATAGTCTTGGATTTTTGTAAAAGATGCCAAAATAATATTAGGCTTTTATTAATAGGTGCCAAAATAGTACTTGGGCTTTTGGTAAATAGTTGCCAAAAGAGTATTGGGCTTTTTATAAATAGGTGCCAAAATATTATTTGGGCTTTATGAATAGGTGCCAAAATGTTATTTGGACTTTATAAATAGGTGCCAAAATATTATTTGGGCTTTATGAATAGGTGCCAAAATATTATTTGGGTTTTTTGAGATTTTGTAAAAATATTGTCGTGTAGTAACGGACTTAGTAAGAGTGTCGTGTAGCAACGGGCTTTAGGGTGTCGTGTAGCAACAGGCTTTAGAGGTGCCGTGTTGCAACGGGCTTTAGGGAGCCGTGTAGTAACGGGCTTTAAAGGTGTCATGTAGCAACAAGCTCTTAAAGTGCCGTGCAGCAACAGGCTTTAGGGTGCCGTGTAGCAACGGGTTTAAGGTGTTGTGTAGTAACATGCTTTTAGAGGGTTTTGTTGGGCTTTTTGGATTTTGCCCATATGATGAATGAGTTTGGGCTTTTTTTGTGGAGATAGTATAATTTTGTGGCCTAATTTTGGCAATGGTATGATGTGAAAACCCAAGTTGAATAATATGTGGGATATAATGGGTAATATTCGTGAGATGGCCCAAAGTAATTAATGAGGCTTATATGGGAAATATTTGCGGGAAGTATGTAGGGAATATTTATGTGGGCTCAAAATAGTTTTTGGATTTGTATGGGTATTTTAGTGAGTGGGTTAGTGAGACTAGGGCCCGAAAATTTGTACCTCCACAAGCATTGAATGGAATTTTTCATGCTCTGTCCTCACATGGCTTCTAGTAATATCTTTCACACTAGGACAGCCAGATAGTGCCATGGTGAGCTCAAGCTCATCCTTCAGCATTTGGATGACTTTTCTCACCCCATATTCCCCATTTGTTGCCAACCCATAGATAGCAGGCCTTCCAATCTGCAACAATATATATAGATTACAATAGGGTTTAGAAAGCTATGACGATGAATCATAAAATTCTCAGAGGTTCTTATATATTAGCATCTACTTTGAGAAATCTGAGAGAGAAGCAAAAATTCAGTGTTGATTGCAAGTGTGTGTTGAGGCTTAAAACTGCCTAGGCATGTCACTCCCACTACTATATCCACCACTCTCAAAATGTTTCGAAGATCTATGTATATATCTTGAGCAACTTACAAGTTTTATATACTCACATGCAATTAGACGAAAATTAGTTGAGGTGCCACTCAAATCAAACAATAAGTTGAAAAATAAATGGCAATCTAGTTTCTGAGTAGGATAGAGCTGCATGGCATCAGTTGGCTTCACAGACATCAACTGACATTTGAAACTCACATAACAGCAATTACACAAGTACATGATTGAAAAATACTACTTGTTCACTTTAAATAGAAAATACATGGTTGACATTTCATGTGAAGAAATAATGTAAGAGAAGATTCATAAGTTAGTTTGGGGTGGAGAGCTTACAAGGACGGTTTGTGCACCAAGGGCTAATGCCTTGAAGACATCTGTTCCTCGCCGCACTCCTCCATTAAGGAACACAGGACAGCCTGTGTTAAAGTACAGTGCCTTATTTGGCCTGTATATTTTCAAGACAAGAGCTTTGTGGTGGCTTGTACATTTTCATTCACGTAGCATGATTGCTTATAATTAGTGGCAACTGGCAATGCAATCATGATGGAAAAAGCATTTCTTTCTTTATTTGTTTCTTTTCGTTAGTGTCCATTTTTAACATGCGTCAGCAAATAAAGCCCCAAGCCCACTGGGGAAAGGACCTAAAGGACTTGCTATTAGATCCACATCCTAACCAGGCTAGCTAAGTAACCAAAGAAAAAGGGCTTGCTGCAGAACAACCCAAAAAATTGAAATAAGCCTAGGAAGCCCAAATTATTTATATAGGAGAGAATTGGAGGCTCTGAGCACTCTTGTGAAAAAAAGAAGGGAGAACAAATAGAGTCGCAGAACACAAAGGTAAGTAAAACCATTCCGTAATTTCGGACATTGAGCAGTGTGAAGAAAATGATGAGTCCTACTCCTTCGCATCCCAGGACTGGAAAGAGAGTATTTGGTTTTTGGTATTCGGCCGTGGTCCCTTCAGAACAAAGAAAACAACAACAACAAAGAAAGTCATAGGCATTAGTAGAGAAAAATAGCAGCAAAGTAGTTTTGAAATGGTAGAAAAAACCCCTTAGCAAAATAGTTTTGCATGCACCACTAAAGTACTTCCTCTCTCCCAAAAAAGACACTCCTCTTTTGAGCTTCACAGCCAATCTGACTCCTGTTCCAAACTCCAAAGCTTTGAGCTAATCTTAAGCAATAAGGTTATGGGAGTTGGAGCTAAGACCTTTTTGGCCTTTGTCATTCTGAAGAAAGCATTATGTTTATATTTGTGTTAACCCATTTTACGAAGTATATATATAAATATATATGTATTTGTATATTTATGAGTATGTAAGCTAACATGTTGCGAACTAACATTTGCTGGATGAGAACTTTCTTTAGGCTTTAGTCTCTTTTTGTGTAGACTGGCAATAGTAAAGAAGCAGAAAGAGGAGAGCCTCAATGGAAAGCAGAGTACTGTTCCTTTTGCAGAAAGTGGAGAAAGCCTCAGTAGAAAATAGAGTAACATTCCCTTTGCAGAAAGCAGTGAAAAGTTCACTTTAACAGCATAATAATGTTCCTTCTGCAGAAAGTGGAGAACAGCCCCTTATGCGGTAGTAGAAGAGGAGAATAAGCTCATTATGCAGCAGAGCTTCTTGGACCAGATTTAATGCTAGTGCACATACTGGCAATGGAAAAATGGGACCCTAAAGCCTATGCCACGAAGATGTCAGACCTGACTTCCTTAGAAAAAGCCTAGACTAAAAGATGTCTAATAGATGCAAGACTCATGGCTAGGTGTAAAACGTGAAAAAAACGACCCTCAACAATTTTTAATTGACACCAGATGAGAGTTGAAGATAGAATCCCAGACTCAAAAGTTGCAAGATCTTCTCCATGAAACCCCTTGTTTCATCATTCTCTCTTTCCGGAGCAGTCACTATTATTGATCCATGCTATGGATTGTTTCTATATTTTACATTTATTGGTAATGACTAAAAGACTGCAAAAGGAAACAAAGAACCGTGGGCCATCTTACTTATCACAACAATACTAATTCAAGGCTTTCCAAGTTAAAGATATGTGGTGGAAGTAGTTGCTGACTTTGGCATTAATTCTCCACTTTCAATCAGTTTTTGTTGTTGTTGATGACAATGTTAAGAAAAACCACCACACATCTAGTGGTGAGAGTCTTGCATATATATATAGTCATTTACAGATTGTATAACGTAATTACACATAAATGTTGATTACAAAATAAGTGGAAAGAATTAGCTAAACAAGCTCCTATGATTGAGGGTCAGAGGTTGCACATATGGAAAGCCTTAGGTTATGGCAAAGGATCCTCAACACCCCCCCGCAAGCTAAGCGTCGGATTGGAACAGACGTGGAGCTTGGATCGAAAAAATTGAAAGAGAGGCCTAGGCACACTTTTGGTGAAGATATCGGCAACCTGTAAGTGAGAGGGCACGTACTGTGTGCGAAGTTTGCCAGCGACAACGAGTTCGCGAAGGAAGTGGTAGTCTAACTCAACATGCTTGGCCCGCTTGTGAGAAACAGGATTGGAGCTCAAAAAAATGGCACTTTTGTTGTCGCATAATAGAAGAGGCCACCGTGGAAGAGAAACTTTGAGGTCACGAAGGAGATGCATGAGCCAAAGAAGTTCGGCGGCAGTGAGAGCAAGGGCACGATACTCAGATTCACAGCTTGAACGAGAAACGGTAGATTGCTTCTTGGCACTCCAAGAAACCAGATTGTTGCCAAGGTAAATGGAATAACCAGAGGTAGAGCGACGAGTGTCAGGACATCCTGCCCAGTCAGCATCAGAGTAGGCAACTAAAGTTCCAGGAGCAGCGGATGGACGGAAAGTGAGGCCAAATTGCAGTGTACCCTTGACATAGCGAAGAATGCGCTTTACAGCAAGAAAGTGGTCATTAGTTGGAGAGTGTAGAAATTGACTGACAGAGTTGACGGCATGAGCAATATCTGGACGCGTGATGGTCAAATATTGAAGAGCACCTACAAGAGATCGGTAAAGAGTGGGATCCGAAAACAGAGGACCATCAGAAGACAGGTGCTGAGAAACAACCATAGGGGTGTGAACAGGCTTGCTGTCAAGTAATTGAGCGCGAGTGAGAATGTCACGCGCATATTTCAGTTGACTGATAAAAAGACCATCAGTGGTTGATGTAGCTTCGAGACCAAGGAAGTAACTGAGAGAACCCAAATCCTTAGTAGCAAACTCAGAATGAAGCTTACAAGTAAAGCGGTCAAGAAGAGAGGAGTTGTTTCCAGTAATAATGATGTCGTCAACATAAAGAAGCAAATAAATAATGTCAGACTGCCTGTGAAAGACAAAGAGTGATGTGTCTGCACGACTGCAATAAAAACCAAGGTGAATGAGGAAAGAGCTGAACCGCTGAAACCAAGCACGAGGTGCTTGTTTGAGGCCATAAAGAGCTTTCTTCAACATACAAACATGATTAGGGAAGCGAGGATCAATGTACCCAGGAGGCTGTTCCATATAGACTTGTTCAGTAAGATGACCATTGAGGAATGCATTCTTAACATCAAGTTGGCGGAGAGGCCAGTGGTTGGTCACAGCAAGAGAAAGGACAACACGAACAGTGGTAGCCTTGATGACAGGGCTAAAAGTGTCAGTGTAGTCAAGACCAGGTACCTGTGTGTAGCCCTTAGCAACAAGGCGGGCTTTGAGACGCTCGATAGATCCATCGGGCAAATACTTGGTCCGAAACACCCATTTGGAACCCACAATGTTGGTGTTGGTAGGCCGAGGAACCAAAATCCAGGTACGATTATTTTGCAAGGCTTGAATTTCTTCATCCATGGCAGCAAGCCAAGCAGGATTCTTAGCAGCAGATTTGAACCCTTTTGGCTCAGTGGATGCCAGGAGAGCAGAGAGAAGACCAGAGGATCCCAAGACAGCAAGATTCGCCGGGTGACGAGTTTTGAAAATACCAGCCTTGGCTCGTGTGAGCATATGATGAGAACCTGTTGGAATGGCAGCAACAGGAGCAGCAGAGGGTAGCTCAACGGGCACAAGAGAAGCTGGACTAGGATCCGAGTGTTGCAAAGAAGGACCTGCAATAGAATCACCAGCCTGCAAAGACTCATCCACTGGATCAGTACAAAGAACACACGGGCTAGATCCGGATTGAGCAATGTGCGGGGAATGGGGCGCAGGGGAGGATGGGGGCATGTTTGTATGGGGAAGACTTGGTTCCAGAAAATTTGAAAATTGGAGAGAGGATATGGGTTGAGCCTGGGAGGTTTCTAAGGAGGGAAAATAATTCTCATCAAATTGAGCATGTCGGGTGATATATAGCCTAGAGGTAGTGGGATCAAGACAACGGAACCCTTTATAAGAGGAGCTGTATCCTATAAAAATGCAAGGAATACTACGGGGGGAAAATTTAGTAGGCATATAATCACGTAAACAGGGATAAACACGACAACCAAAGGGATGAAAATTTTCATAATTTGGAGGGGAACCATATAGAAGCTCAAAAGGGGACTTACCTCCGAGAAGTGGCGTGGGCAAGCGGTTGATGATGTAAGCTGCAGTACTAAAGGCGTCAACCCAAAAGCGAGGAGAAGTGTGGGAATGGAAAAGCAGGGCCAAACCGGTCTCAGTTACATGACGGTGCTTTCTTTCAGCACGACCGTTTTGGGCGGGAGTATATGGACAAGATAGTTGATGATGAATGCCAGAGGTACTAAGGTGAGCTTTAAAGTAGTTGCTAGTAAATTCTGCACCACCGTCACTTTGAAAAATTTTGATACGAGTAGAATATTGATTTTCCACAAAATTTTGAAATTGAATGAAGGTATCATAGAAGTCAGATTTTAATTTCAAGGGATAAAGCCAAGTGAAGCGAGAAAAATCATCAATAAACAAAACATAGTAGACAAAACCCAAATTTGATTTTACGGGTGAGGGACCCCATATATCACAATGAATAAGATCTAACACATTAGACGACTTATGTTCATTATGAGAATAAGGCAAACGATGACTTTTTGCAAGTTGGCATGTATCACATAACTTAGGAGATGGCAATAAAGAGGTAAGATGAAGCTGTCCTTTTTTATTTAATAAAGAAATAACAGAATGATTTACATGTCCTAGGCGTGCATGCCATAAATCATATGAAGCATGAAGAGATTTATTTTTAAGGACAGAAATAAAAGCAGAATTGCCGCGCTCTAGCACATATAAGCCTCCATCACGTTTACCGGTTGCCACCACCTTTCCCGTTTGGCGATTCTGAACAGTGAGAAAATTATTAGTAAACGTAACGGATAAAGGAAAATCATTCGTCAATTTACTAATGGACAAAAGGTTTTTAGTGAGGTGGGGAACAACCAAAACGTCTAACAAGTGAAGATCTGGGGAAGGGGAGAGTTTACCAGTGTGGGTAATAGGTAGGGACGCACCATTCCCTACAATCACACAATCCTTACCCGTGTAGGTGGTGGAATGATCCAAAGTTGAGTGGGCTGGAGTCATGTGGGACGAAGCCCCTGTGTCCAAGAACCAGTCGGATGCTTCATTGCCAGACACAGAGCATGAAGAGGTGAAAGCTTCTGCAAGTTGCGCCGTGGGTTCATGCCGATCATAGCGCTGCCTGCACCGATCTGCATAGTGTCCTTCCAAGCGGCAAATCTGGCAGCGTGGTGGACGGCGACCTTGGGTGAGGTTGGCACGGCCCTGTCCGTGACTGGGAGAGTTGCTGCTGGAGCCATTTCCGTGGCCTCGTTTATGGCGAGAAAAACCACCGCCGCGATGAGAAGAGGTTTGATTAGCGGTGAACGCTGCAGCTGTGGGCGCCGGAGTCTCTAGAGATTTTTGAAAAAGTTCAAAACTCTCAGCTTTAGACACAAGGTCGGAAAAACAGGGGAGGGGGGTTTGTGCCATTTGGGCAGTAGAGAAACTGGAGAAATCGGGACCGAGACCACGAAGAAACCAGTGGACTTTGTCAGTTCCGTCAACTGGGCGACCGATTGCGTGAAGCTGATCACACAGAGCCTTGAAAGCACGGGCATAGACAGTGACTGGACGGGTGCCGCGCTTCATCAATTGGAGGTCATCTTTGAGGCGGATTTCACGGGCCTTGGAGCGGTGGCTGAAGGTGTTTTCCAAGGCAGTCCATACCTCACGGGATGTGGAGAGGCCAACGGCTTCAGCCATTGCTTCCTCTGTAAGGGAGGAGAGGAGGAGGCTAAGGAGGCGTTGGTCGGCTGCTTTCCACGCCAGGTGTTTGTTGCTTGGCGTCTGAGAGGTGGGGGAGTCGAATAGAGGTGGCGGCGCAAGGGTGCCATCCACATGACCCAGTAAGCCTTGACTCTCAAGGAGGGGAAGAAGTTGACTTTTCCATAAAAGATAGTTGGAGGAGGAGAGCTTGATGGTAACCATGTGAATCATGGTGTTGAAGGGAAGAAGGGTGGAAGAGGGATCGGAAGAGGAATCAGAGGCCATAGAGGATCGTGGGATGCTAATCCAGGTAAGGCTCTGATACCATGACAATGTTAAGAAAAACCACCACACATCTAGTGGTGAGAGTCTTGCATATATATATAGTCATTTACAGATTGTATAACGTAATTACACATAAATGTTGATTACAAAATAAGTGGAAAGAATTAGCTAAACAAGCTCCTATGATTGAGGGTCAGAGGTTGCACATATGGAAAGCCTTAGGTTATGGCAAAGGATCCTCAACAGTTGATAATTTGATAGTTATAAACAGGTACGTGAGGTTTCTTTTTTCTAATACCTGCTCTATTTTTTGGCAACACCCATGCATCAATGAGCCCATCTCTCTTCTCATCAAGCTTGGCTCCATCACATTAATCAGCCTTAAAAGCTCCAAGCCAGAAGTGAATTCAGCATTGCCACTCTGAAATTCTCTCACTACCAAGCTACCAATCTACCATGATTTGTCTTTGCCACTAATAAGAATTTAAGGAAAAAAATGTCCCCCATTTCAAAATGTATTTTTCAATCAATAACTTTGAGACGCATATCCTTCTACCCGGGTTTATGGAATAATTTCTCAGGGTATGAGCTTGAGCTTGCATTTTTTTGTTTTATTCTGTAGAACTTACAAAGATCTACCGATAGAAAAGTAGAAAATATCTGTAGTGACCCAATGGGTTCTGAACCCATATCTTTAACATATAGAACCACATTTATTTATACAATAGACATACATATGGCAGACGATAGTAGTCATGGTCCCATTCCACTGTCTACATGCCAACTTGATCATTGAGGAAATTTCAACATATTCCACACCTATTCACAGTGACTTATTGTTAACAATGTAATTACAAATGTATAAGGTATTATTAATGATCTGAATCATTTTTCTTTAGGACATCGTCCTAATGCTACAAATATTTTATTAGAGCATTGAATGGATTTTTTCATTCTCTGTCCTCACATGGCTTCTAGTAATATCTTTCACATTAGGACAGCCAGATAGTGCCATGGTGAGCTCAAGCTCATCCTTCAGCATTTGGATGACTTTTCTCACCCCATATTCCCCCTTTGCTGCCAGCCCATAGACTACAGGCCTTCCAATCTGCAATAATAAATATATAGATTACAATAGAGTTTAGAGGGCTTTGACCAAGAATCATAAAATTTTCAGAGGTTTTTAAATGTCAGCACTGACTTTGGGATGGAGAGAGAAGCAAAAATTGAGTGTTGAGGATTAAAACTACCAAGGTGTGTCACTCCCAAAGCTATATCCAACTTAAAATTTTTTTATTTGCACATGAAAGTTAGACGGAAATTAGACAATAAGTTGAGAAAAAATGGCAATCTAGAAGCAGAGTACGATAGAGCTGCTTCCCAAAAAGGCATCAGTTGGATTCACTGACATTCATTGACAGTTGAAACTCACATAAAAGCAATTACACAAGCGCATGAACAAAAAATGCTACTTGTTCTCTTTATATGGCAACCACATGGCAGACATTGCATGTGAAGAAATGGTGTAAGAGAAGATTCATAAATTAGTTACATGAATTAAATAGTTTGGGGTGGAGAGCTTACAAGGACGGCTTGTGCACCAAGGGCTAATGCCTTGAAGACATCTGTTCCTCGCCGCACTCCTCCATCAAGGAACACAGGAAATTTCCCTCCAACAGCATGAACCACCTGTAACCACAAGATGCCTAAATATCCACAATTGATGATTGAACTTTGGCATACCAAAGAGCATAGTGTAACTCTACACAAATCCAGACAGAAAAGTCCTGTGCAGGAATGCATGGCCATGTATGTGTCTTGTATTAAATTGCTAAAATTTCATACAAATTTGAATGTTAAGGATGTCTAGCTACGGCATTACCTCATACAAAACTTCCCTAAACCCTAATACTTTTAACATCTATATTAAAGGAGGAGCACAGAGATGCAAAATGTAGAATGTGTTTACACCTACACACCCAATGAGAATAATATTCTTATGCTAAGCAGTAGAGATAAAACCTCACCTCTTCCAGAACAGTAATAGTAGCAGGAGTGTAATCAAGCTGGCGAGCCCCATGATTAGAGACAACAATCCCAGCAACACCTACTTCTGTCGCCTTTATTGCTGTCCATGACAGTACATCAAATGTTTAGGATATTTGAATGTTGAACAGAAAGTAAAGCAACCATGACATTCAAGGATCTGAGTAAATTATCAAGAGCGTCAAAAGATGCAGAATTTAAAGTGATTTACATAAAAATGTTTGACAGAGCAGATAGAGGAGGTAATTGTGAGAAAAAAATCACCCAATCAGGATGATTAACAGGCCTCCTATACTGGATGGTTAAATGAAATTTTCAAAGGCAGAGAATGTTCTTCCTGTTACTAAGGGAAGGAAAAAATAGGGAACATGCAAAATAGAGATGTGAATATCAGTAATAAAGCTTGTCCTTACCATCTTCATGAGTAATAATAGTGATAGTATAATAATGATATATTATAAGATGGAGATCCTACCATCTTCACGAGTGAGTACTCCCTTGATTAGAATTGGCAAGTTTGTAATAGATCTTAACCATCCTATGTCCTGCGTATGTTTTGATGCATTAGTTAAAGTCGTAAGAATGTAAGAAACCATGGCCCTTGCACACACCCTCAGTAAGCAAAAATAAAAAAAGTGAAACAATATAGGCACTTCCAATGGTATCTTACGCCTCAACCTTTACATTATAAAAGCACCAACTAAAATACATTATAAAATATTTCAAACATTTTTGCAACAGCACATTAAAAGGTAGGCAGAATAGGTTACTCGTTTATACCCTCCAACACAAAGAAGCATCAAGGATCCCTTTGGCAAAACCTTCTAAAACTGAACCTTCATCCTGCAGAAAATTTGATTCAGTGAGTAACAATAAAAGCTTTAGTTTTAAAATTTTAAAAATAAGATTAAAACTTCAGTTAACATGCATACATGTGTCCATCTTTTTAAATTCAATGTATCTGGAACATTTCAATGTGGCAATTGGGAGTTACACAATTTCACTCACATTGTCCACTTCAGTTCATACAAGGCCTTCAATATTCTTTAATGGTGGTACAATCATTCTGCAGAACTTATTACAGTCATATTTCAAATAAGATTTAAGATCAAGCCTATTCTGTTAGCATGAAAGGAACATAAATACCATTTCATGGAGAACTTTATACCCAACTGTGAAGGGAATATAATGATTAGTGTTGGAAAAAAAAAAGGAGATAATATGTACTTGTTCTTTATGTCTGCCTCCCTTCGACCAAGCATGGGAGCATCAACTGTCAGCACAATAGCCTTATATCCATTTCTTTCAGCTCTCTGAACTAGCTGAGCTGCTACATCTCGGTTCTTATATACCTATTCCCAGACAAATATCAGATTACAGTGTGACTTGCTAACAATAGGATCACCAATACAAAGACAAAGAAAGAAACCAAAAGAAAGTGTTGCTGTAAAGAAATATACATTTCATTAATGAAATTATAAGATCTAAAGAAGGATTGAATACAGATAATTGAAAAAACCGAATGGCATTGCAGCTGGAAGCAACCTCCTCGATAGTGCAGGAAGACATGCAGGACAAAACCTGCAATGAAAAATAACTTACAATTCATGAAACTTAGCAAGAAAATTAGCTCCATATTTAAAAATCAATACCATTATAGTATTAGACGCAGCTGCTGCTCTGGCTGTGGCGATCTCTCCTAGAATAATCATAATGAGCAAGTAAATAAGAATCCAAACAAATTTCAACTGAGACTGAGAACTCTTCCAAGAAGATTTGGACCTTCTGGATGTGCCAACTTATGCATTCCAGTTGGAGCTACCATGATTGGTGCTGAGATTTTGTAACCTAGTACATTAGTTGACAAATTTATTCTGCTTACATCTACAAGAATTCTAGGCCGGAACCTGAGAAGCAGTGGAAAGCGATCAGGAAATTATTGTAGCCAGTTTACAGCAAAAATCACCAACTGAATTAGCAGCAGCATACGTTATTCTGCGAAATGCTTCCACATTCTCTTTTAGGGTGTATTGATCCTCAGCTCCCCCAGAAAAGAAGTCATAATACATTTTTGGAAGAGCTTGCCTAGCCAATTCTTGAAACTCGTTAACATTAACGGGTTCACCCTCCATTATCCTGGATACATGAGCATTAATAGATGGATTACTTTCCAGTGATTTAATACTAGATGCATTCTGAAGAGACTACACCGTATAAAGACATTGATTATGATAGTATCAACAATGGCAAGAATTTCTTAAAATACGTGATACTCCTGTTTAAGGCCTTAAAAATTTTGCTTGGCCTTGCTTATATTATGATATAGCCACAGGCCAGCTTGAGACAAAGTTGGGTTCCCAAGCAACTCTAAATTTCTTGCACAAAGTAGTATGACTTTGATGAATCATAATCAAAGCCATTCACATACTATGTACTGCCTATTGGCCATTCCTCACCAGTCACCACCATTTTAAGCAAGTCAATCTACAATATTGAAAATATTCACATGTACATATTCATATGGATTGGTAAGATATCCCAGAAAACATTTATTTTTCCTTTTATTTATTTTATTTTATTTTTTTCTTCTTTTCTATGTTTATTTCCTGGTCTACTAAGTACTGCAGAACATAAAGATTCAACATGGTACTTACATAAGCAGAATCAATACACAGTTAAATGCCTGAAATCACTTCAAAGGAATCAATACCAATAAAAAGCATGATGACCCATTGAAGTATTAACATTAATTACTATCAAAAGATGGTCAAGCAGACCATGATCAAAATATTAGCAGCACTTACAATCTGAGCAGCCACTGAAGGAAGAGTGTATTGAGTTGGACTTCCTACTCGAAAGAGTTAAAATCTCAATTGAGTTAAATATGTCAGTGGGCCAGACTCTAGAGACTAGGAGTGGTGTAATTTGCACAAATGGGCAAGGTTATAATTGTCATTGTGATGAACATAGTCGTGTTGAAACCAGACTCTGAAATTAGGCCACCTCAGCTGGATTCAACCCAAATTCTGTTCATCCCTTATTTGAGTATTGAATAATAATCTCAATGATAATTTCTAAATTATTTATGTTATCATGTAGAATTAAATAGTAGCTTATTTAAATATATTGATTTTTAAACGAGTGTCTTAAAGTTAATGAGTTTTTAATCTCTCTCTCTCTCTCTCTCTCTATATATATATATATATATAACTGCTGACACCATAATTTTTCACATCAGCATGACACATTATTTAAAAAATAAAAAATAAACTTAAAAGCACCATTTTCGGGGAATCTAGGTAACTAATTTAGTTTTCACAACTATCTAGTTAGTAGTTAAGGTTTCAAAACTATATTTTTTACTAGTATCTTGAATCTAAAAGACTCGATTTAGGGTCTATAAATCGAGTTTTTGGGACTCGATTTTCATGGATTGATCACATCTGTCTACCTGGAAATCGAGTATCTAAGACTCAATTTCTAACCCTAAAAAATTTTAAAAAATTTTAAGTCTCATGTACAAGCCGAAATACCTAAAAACAAATTTAAGAAATCTCAAACACATCAATCCCAATCCTAAAGACTCAGATTAGAGGGAGAGAAAGAGCTCAGAGGGAGAAAAAGACTCAGATCAGAGGGAGAGAAAGAGCAGGCCGCGCGCAGCCTAGGTCGCGCACGATGGTCTGAAGCCAATCTGAAGCCACCCACTCTGATCTCGATCTTCTCTCTTTTTTTTTCTTTTTTTTTTTTTTTTTTTTTCTCTTCTCTGATGTTCTAGTGGTTTCTCTTTGATTTGTTCTTATTTATAAGGGTTATAAATCGAGTCTTAAAGACTCGATTTCCATGTAGTCGCCACGTGAAAAAATATGCCACATCGGAAGTAATTAGAACATAGAAATCGAGTCTTTGATGCTCGATAATAGACTCGAGATGCTAGTAAATAATATAGTTTGGGAACCAGAACTACTAAATTAATGGTTGGGAAATTATGGTTAATTACCCATTTCGTCCCCATTTTTCTCTCCAAAATAAAACCTGATACTTGTCT
The DNA here is from genome assembly GCA_028535165.1 of Quercus tomentella. Classification (NCBI taxonomy): domain Eukaryota; kingdom Viridiplantae; phylum Streptophyta; class Magnoliopsida; order Fagales; family Fagaceae; genus Quercus; species Quercus tomentella. The sequence goes on from JAPQVY010000068.1 coordinate 82,070,030, forward strand.
CTTCTTCTTTTGAATAAAACCTGATCATTTCACTATCTACATGCCAACTTGATCATTGAAGAAATCTCAACATATTCCACACCTATTCATGGTCGATAATCTGAATCAATTTTCTTTAGGACATTGTCTTAATGCTCCAATATTTTATTAGTGCATTGTCAAGGGTGAAAAAGTCTTCCTTTCGATAAATGAGATTTGTGTTGGGTTAGGGGCCTAAACTGAAACTCGACGATGGGCTTGAAGCATGGCCCAAAGGCTGTCGGTGAAGATTTAAAGAATTCACCTTGTTTTATGCCTTAAGCCTAGGTTGGGACTGATAAGGATTATGAGATCGCCCAAAAATATTTCCTACAACAGACACGTCAACACAACAGAAAAGCATATTGCAATAGAGAAATAGCCCAGTAGTAAAATATCCCAGTAGTAAAATATTCCAGCGATAAACTATTCCAGCGGTAAAGTATTCCAGCGATAAAGTATTCCAGCGGTAAAATGAGACAGTACCAAATAAACCTCCAGCCGTTAACTATTTCACAGATTAAGGAGAGTGTCTACATCTCCAAAATCATCATCCATAGGTTCCAATGAGAAAAAGTCCTCTAATACAACAATATGAGGGAAAAACTTTATAATAACAATTACATCATAACGTTCAATAGTAAATGAATAAACAAACACTGTGGGTTCCATTATAACAAGCAATGGAGAAAACTTGGAGTGAGATGAAGGGAGAGAGAGAAATTCTAGCTAGCGCAACAAGATCATTATGATACTAGGGTATGCTCATGGGTATAGTATATGTAGTGAGTAGTGAAGGTCATTATGAATAGTGAGAGAGAGAGTGTGTTTAGTAAAGCTGCTGGGGCTTTATGCTAGGGATGGATAAGAGCTTATAAGTAGAGGTGTGAGGGATATTTGTGAGCTAGAGGCTAAAGAGCTTAGTTTCTAAGTTTGAAACTAAGAACTTAGAGGCTCAAAACCTCACTAAGAGCTTAAAGAAAATTAGAGGGAGAGGAAAATAGAGAAGTTGAGAAATTATTGTATACTCCCGGGGTACCATAAATGCGTACTCCCTCTTCTCATATGAATGGTGGGTCTCACTAATTAAATTCATGGTGGGACCCACCATTCTTGTGAGAGGAGAGAGTACGAATTTATGATACTCCGAGAGTACCTAATAATTTTTCAGAGAAGTTTATGAGAGGGTTCTTCTCTATTGGTGTGTGTTGGAGTGTTGGTGGAGAGCTTCTATTTATAGTTGAGTTTTAGGGGGTGATTAGCAAATAATCTCTGCCAAATCAACCTCAATCTTTAGAAAATCCTTGGAGAATCGTTCATAGGATTTGGCCAAGAGTGGTAAGTTCAGCTTTAGAATGTCCTTTGCTATTTTGGGTAATAGTAGCTGGAGCTCCGGCTTAGTATTAAATGCTAATTGTCCTCAACTAATGGGATTAGAGCATGTATTAGGCTAATGATCTTGGTTATCTGCTGCTAGAATCAAAGCTCCCTAGGGAAAATTGTGTTACCCTAAGCCAGGTGTCAATCTTGGAGCCCTTTGCTGGGAACTCTGCTAGAGATCCCTTTAGTGCCCTCCAAACCACATTTTCCTAAGTTTTCCCACTTGGATTCATGTGCTTGGTCCATGAACCAGAAAGTACACATTTTTGGCATAATAGTGAATTGTTTTCAAGCTATTCCAGAAGCTTTCATGGCTGCCCCCTATTCCTTGACTGTTTGTGTTGGAGAAGAGGGAGAGAATGGCTGGCATCAGCTCCTCAGTCTTGTGTCTAGTCATCCCAGCCTTATGTCACATCAGTAATTATGAAAATCAACTTGCCTAGGAAGGTGTAGGCTTAGTTGGACACATGTCCTCTTCTACCCCGATATGACATGCTGAAAATGATGTGATGGGCCCCAGTTGTCAATTCAGCTGTGCTGAAACTTGGCTGGTGGTTAGTCTAACTATTTCTGTTGGTCAAGGGGACTTTGGTTGTTAGGATTAGCACAAGGGTTTGGCTGTCTCAATTGGGCCTTGTTGCTGAACTCTCTCGGGCTTGTTCATCCCTACAAAATAAATAGTTTTGCCATGGGTGACATACATGGGCTTTCATAATTAGAGTTTTTTATGGAAAAATAAGTATAGTTCCATAGTTTTTGTAGAAGAAGTAGTAATGTATCATAAGTAGTTTTATGCTTCGCATAAGTTAGGGGCTTTAGGGTGTGTTTGGATTGGATACCGCTTATTTTGCTGAAACTGAAAAATTATTACTGAAAGTATTGTACATAAAGGTAAAAGTTAATTGAAATAGTACAGTGGGGCCCATGATTAGTGCCAAAAAGTGTAGTGGAGCCCACGAATAGTAGCAAAAATAAGCTGAATAGTGAAATAATTTTCATTTTTCATCCCTATCCAAACACACACTTAATATATGAAAATATTTTTTTGCCAAGGAATAGTTTTGGGCTTTGAGCATAATGTAATTGTTTTTGCCAAATGATATTTGGGCTTTAATAGAATAATTATTTGCCCAATAGTCTTGGATTTTTGTAAAAGATGCCAAAATAATATTGGGCTTTTATAAATAGGTGCCGAAATAGTACTTGGGCTTTTGGTAAATAGTTGCCAAAAGAGTATTGGGCTTTTTTATAAATAGGTGCCAAAATATTACTTGGGCTTTATAAATAGGTGCCAAAATATTATTTAGGCTTTATGAATAGGTGCCAAAATGTTATTTGGACTTTATAAATAGGTGCCAAAATATTATTTGGGCTTTATGAATAGGTGCCAAAATATTATTTGTGCTTTTTGAGATTTTGTAAAAATATTGCCGTGTAGCAACGAACTTAGTAAGAGTGTCGTGTAGCAACGGGCTTTAGGGTGTCATATAGCAACATGCTTTAGAGGTGCCGTGTAGTAACAGGTTTTAAAGGTGTCATGTAGCAACAGGCTCTTAGAGTGCCGTGCAGCAACGGGCTTTAGAGTGCTGTGTAGCAACGGGCTTTTAGAGGGTTTTGTTGGGCTTTTTGGATTTTGCCCATAGGGTGAATGAGTTTGGGCTTTTTTTATGGAGATCTATGTATATATCTTGAGCAACTTACACATTTTTTATACTCACATGCAATTAGATGGAAATTAGTTGAGGTGCCACTCAAATCAAACAATAAGTTGAAAAATAAATGGCAATCTAGTTTCTGAGTAGGATAGAGCTGCATGGCATTAGTTGGCTTCACAGACATCTACTCAGTGGCGGCTATAGGATTATTTTTTAGGGGGTTCAATGAGAAACATAAATTATATAAAATCTAAAACAAAAACAAACTTGAATATATTGGCATTACAAAAAAAAAAACCCAAATACAAGAAGTTTTACAATTACCTTCTATGAGATTTTATATTTTGAAATCGTTGCATTATATCTTCATTATAAATTCTATCAGTTACATTTTTTTTAATGTACACATCCAAACAATTATTCATCCACTAATCTCCCATTTGATTGATTGATTTCAAATTTTTTAAGATCTATGAGCTTTTTATAAGGTTTAAGAATTAAGATTAACAAATTTATACTTTCGCTGTTGGGCTTTTTTTGCAAAAAGATAAAAGAAGAAAGAAAAAAAAAAAAGATCAAATTAGTTTGTTATTGGACTTTTTTGTGTGTTTAAAAAGGCAAGATATTGGTAAGAGCATCATATTCAAACTTATTTCAATTGTGTTTAACAAAATTTTAGAGCTAAGGTGTTCAACTTTTTATTTAAGAGGTAAAAAAAAAAAAATTACATTATAATATATATTTTTTGGGCTAGTTCAGGGGGTTCATTTGAACCCCCTAGGCTTAATGTGGAGCCGCCCATGCATCTACTGACATTTGAAACTCACATAACAGCAATTACACAAGTACATGATTGAAAAATACTACTTGCTCACTTTAAATAGAAAATACATGGTTGACATTTCATGTGAAGAAATAATGTAAGAGAAGATTCATAAGTTAGTTTAGGGTGGAGAGCTTACAAGGACGGCTTGTGCACCAAGGGCTAATGCCTTGAAGACATCTGTTCCTCGCCGCACTCCTCCATTAAGGAACACAGGACAGCCTGTGTTAAAGTACAGCGCCTTATTTGGCCTGTATATTTTCAAAACAAGAGCTTTGTGGTGGCTTGTACATTTTCATTCACGTAGCATGATTGCTTATAATTAGTGGCAACTGGCAATGCAATCATGATGGAAAAAGCATTTCTTTCTTTATTTGTTTCTTTTTGTTAGTGCCCATTTTTAACATGCGTCAGCAAATAAAGCCCCAAGCCCACTGGGGAAAAGCCCATGAAAAGCAAGGAAGAAAGGACCTAAAGGACTTGCTATTAGATCCACATCCTAACCAGGCTAGCTAAGTAACCAAAGAAAAAGGGTTTGCTGCAGAACAACCCAAAAAATTGAAATAAGCCTAGGAAGCCCAAATTATTTATATAGGAGAATTGGAGGCTCTGAGCACTCTTGTGAAAAAAAGAAGGGAGAACAAATAGAGTCGCAGAACACAAAGGTAAGTAAAACCATTCCGTAATTTCGGACATTGAGCAGTGTGAAGAAAATGATGAGTCCTACTCCTTCGCATCCCAGGACTGGAAAGAGAGTATTTGGTTTTTGGTATTCGGCCGTGGTCCCTTCAGAACAAAGAAAACAACAACAACAACAAAGAAAGTCATAGGCATTAGTAGAGAAAAATAGCAGCAAAGTAGTTTTGAAATGGTAGAAAAAACCCCTTAGCAAAATAGTTTTGCATGCACCACTAAAGTACTTCCTCTCTCCCAAAAAAGACACTCCTCTTTTGAGCTTCACAGCCAATCTGACTCCTGTTCCAAACTCCAAAGCTTTGAGCTAATCTTAAGCAATAAGGTTATGGGAGTTGGAGCTAAGACCTTTTTGGCCTTTGTCATTCTGAAGAAAGCATTATGTTTATATTTGTGCTAACCCATTTTACGAAGTATATATATATATATATATGTATTTGTATATTTATGAGTATGTATGCTAACATGTTGCGAACTAACATTTGCTGGATGAGAACTTTCTTTAGGCTTTAGTGTCTTTTTGTGTAGACTGGCAATAGTAAAGAAGCAGAAAGTGGAGAGCCTCAATGGAAAGCAGAGTACTGTTCCTTTTGCAGAAAGTGGAGAAAGCCTCAGTAGAAAATAGAGTAACATTCCCTTTGCAGAAAGCAGTGAAAAGTTCACTTTAACAGCACAATAATGTTCCTTCTGCCGAAAGTGGAGAACAGCCCCTTATGCGGTAGTAGAAGAGGAGAATAAGCTCATTTTGCAGCAGAGCTTCTTGGACCAGATTTAATGCTTGTGCACATACTAGCAATGGAAAAATGGGACCCTAAAGCCTATGCCACGAAGATGTCAGACCTGACTTCCTTAGAAAAAGCCTAGACTAAAAGATGTCTAATAGATGCAAGACACATGGCTAGGCGTAAAACGTGAAAAAAAGGACCCTCAACATTTATTAATTGACACCAGATGAGAGTTGAAGATAGAATCCCAGACTCAAAAGTTGCAAGATCTCCTCCATGAAACCCCTTGTTTCATCATTCTCTCTTTCCGGAGCAGTCACTATTATTGATCCATGCTATGGATTGTTTCTATATTTTACATTTATTGGTAAAGACTAAAGACTGCAAAAGGAAACAAAGAACCGTGGGCCATCTTACTTATCACAACAATACTAATTCAAGGCTTTCCAAGTTAAAGATATGTGGTGGAAGTAGTTGCTGACTTTGGCAATAATTCTCCACTTTCAATCAGTTTTTGTTGTTGTTGTTGATAATTTGATAGTTATAAACAGATACTTGAGGTTTCTTTTTTCTAATGCCTGCTCTATTTTTTGGCGACACCCATGCATCAATGAGCCCATCTCTCTTCTCATCAAGCTTGGCTCCATCACATTAAACAGCATTAAAAGCTCCAAGCCAGAAGTGAATTCAGCATTGCCACTCTGAAATTCTCTCACTACCATGCTACCAATCTACCATGATTTGTCTTTGCCACTTATAAGAATTTAAGGAAAAAAATGTCCCCCATTTCAAAATGTATTTTTCAATCAATAACTTTGAGACTCATATCCTTCTACCCGGGTTTATGGAAAAATTTCTCAGGGTATGAGCTTGAGCTTGCATTTTTTTGTTTTATTCTGTAGAACTTACAAAGATCTACCGATAGAAAAGTAGAAAATATCGTTCCTTAAACTCCTAGTACAATTTAAGAGTAGGAGAATACAATGGGTTCTGAACCCATATCTTTAACATGGACTTCAAGGTTCCACATATAGAACCACATTTATTTATACAAAAGACATACATATGGCAGAAGATAGTAGTAACGGTCCCATTCCACTATCTACATGCCAACTTGATCATTGAGGAAATTTCAACATATTCCACACCTATTCACGGTGACTTATTATTAACAATGTAATTACAAATGTATAAGGTATTATTGATGATCTGAATCATTTTTCATTAGGACATTGTCCTAATGCTACAAATATTTTATTAGAGCATTGAATGGATTTTTTCATGCTCTGTCCTCACATGGCTTCTAGTAATATCTTTCACACTAGGACAGCCAGACAGTGCCATGGTGAGCTCAAGCTCATCCTTCAGCATATGCATGACTTTTCTCACCCCATATTCCCCCTTTGCTGCCAACCCATAGACAACAGGCCTTCCAATCTGCAATAATAAATATATAGATTACAATAGAGTTTAGAGAGCTTTGACCAAGAATCATAATATTTTAAGAGGTTTTTAAATATCAGCATTGACTTTGGGATGGAGAGAGAAGCAAAAATTGAGTGTTGAGGATTAACACTGCCAAGGCGTGTCACTCCTACAATTATATCCAGCACTCTCAAAGTGTTTCAATGATCTAGGTATTTATCTTGAGCAACTTAAAAGTTTTTTATTTGCACATGCAAGTTAGATGGAAATTAGACAATAAGTTGAAAAAAAAGATGGCAATCTAGAAGCAGAGTACGATAGAGCTACTTCCCAAAAAGGCATCAGTTGGATTCACTGACATTCATTGACAGTTGAAACTCATGTAAAAACAATTACACAAGCGCATGACCAAAAAATACTACTTGTTCTCTTTATATAGCAACCACATGGCGGACATTGCATGTGAAGAAATGGTGTAAGAGAAGATTCATAAGTTAGTTACATGAATTCAATAGTTTGGGGTGGAGAGCTTACAAGGACGGCTTGTGCACCAAGGGCTAATGCCTTGAAGACATCTGTTCCTCGCCGCACTCCTCCATCAAGGAACACAGGAACTTTCCCTCCAACAGCATGAACCACCTGTAACCACAAGATGCCTAAATATCCACAATTGATGATTGAACTTTGGCATGCCAAAGAGCATAGTGTAACTCTACACAAATCCAGACAGAAAAGTCCTGTGCAGGAATGCATGGCCATGTATGTGTCTTGTATTAAATTGCTAAAATTTCATACAAATTTGAATGTTAAGGATGTCTAGCTACGACATTACCTCGTACAGAAGTACAAAACTTCACTAAACCCTAATACTATTAACATCTATATTAAAGAAGGAGCACAGAGATGCAAAATGTAGAATCTGTGTTTACGCCTACACACCCAATGAGAATAATATTCTCATGCTAAGCCGTAGAGATAAAACCTCACCTCTTCCAGAACAGTAATAGTAGCAGGAGTGTAATCAAGCTGGCGAGCCCCATGATTAGAGACAACAATCCCAGCAACACCTACTTCTGTCGCCTTTATTGCTGCCCATGACAGTACATCAAATGTTTAGGATATTTGAATGTTGAACAGAAAGTAAAGCAACCATCACATTTAAGGATCTGAGTAAATTATCAAGAGCGTGAAAAGATGCAGAATTTAAAGTGATTTACATAAAAATGTTTGACAGAGCAGATAGAGGAGGTAATTGTGAGTAAAAAAATACACAATTGGGATGATTAACAGGCCTCCTATACTTGAAATTCCAAAGATAAAAAGGATGATTAACTGAAATTTTCATTGAAAGTTTAAAGTTTCAAAGGCAGAGAACGTTCTTCCTGTTACTAAGGGAAGGAAAAAAATAGGTAAGATGCAAAATAGAGATGTGAAAATCAGTAATAAAGCTTGACTTTACCATCTTCATGAGTAATAATAGTGACAGTATAATAATGATGAGATGCAAATATCATAAGATAGAGATCCTACCATCTTCCCGAGTGAGTACTCCCTTGATTAGAATTGGCAAGTTTGTTATAGATCTTAACCATCCTATGTCCTGTGTATGTTGTGACACTTTAGTTAAACTCATAAGAATGTAAGAAACCATGGCCCTTGCACACACCCTCAGCAAGCAAAAATAAAAAGTGAAACCATATAGGCACTTCCAATGGTATCTTAGGTCTCAACCTTTACATTATAAAAGCACCAACTAAAACACATAACGCTAAAATCAGTGTTATAATGAGTAAAACAACTAGTTTTGAAAATTTATGCAGAAGGGGAAAAAAATCTATTTTCCAAGTAAAATCTTCCAGACATTTTTGTAACAGCACATTAAGAGGTAAGCAGAATAGGTTACTCGTTTATACCCTCCAACACAAAGAAGCATCAAGGGCCCCTCTGGCAAAACCTTCTAAAATTGAACCTTCATCCTGCAGAAAATTTGATTCAGCGAGTAACAATAAAAGCTTTAGTTTTAAAATTTTAAAAATAAGATTAAAACTTCAGTTAACATGCATACATGCGTCCATTTTTTTAAATTCAATGCATCTGGCACATTTCAATGTGGCAACTGGGAGTTACACTATTTCACTCACATTGTCCACTTCAGTTGATACAAGGCCTTCAATATTCTTTAACGGTGGTACAATCATTCTGCAGAACTTATTACAGTCATATTTCAAATAAGATTTAAGATCAAGCCTATTCTGTTAGCATGAAAGGAACATAAATACCATTGCATGGAGAACTTTATACCCAACTGTGAAGGGAAAATAATGATTAGTGTTGGAAAAAAAAAAGGAGATAATATCTACTTGTTCTTTATGTCTGCCTCCCTTCGACCAAGCATTGGAGCATCAACTGTCAGCACAATAGCCTTGTATCCATTTCTTTCAGCTCTCTTAACTAGCTGAGCTGCTACATCTCGGTTCTTATATACCTATTCCCAGACGAATATCAGATTACAGTGTGACTTGCTAACAACAGGATCACCAATACAAAGACAAAGAATGCAACCAAAAGAAAGTGTTGCTGCTAAAGAAATATACATTTCATTAATGAAATTATAAGAGCTAAAGAAGGATTGAATACATATAATTGAAAAAACTGAATGGCATTGCAGCTGGAAGCAACCTCCTCGATAGTGCAGGAAGACATGGAGGACAAAACCTGCAATGAAAAATAACTTACAATTCACAAAACTTAGCAAGAAAAATAGCTCCATATTTAAAAAGCAATACCATTATAGTATTAGACGCAGCTGCTGCTCTGGCTGTGGCAATCTCTCCTAGAATAATCACAACGAGCAAGTAAAAAAGAATCCAAATAAATTTCAACTGAGACTGAGAACTCTTCCAAGAAGATTTGGACCTTCTGGATGTGCCAACTTATGCATAGCAGATGGAGCTACCATGATTGGCGCTGAGATTTTGTAACCCAGTACAGTAGTTGACAAATTTATTCTGCTTACATCTACAAGAATTCTAGGCCGGAACCTGAGAAGCAGTGGAAAATGATCAGGAAATTATTGTAGCCAGTTTACAGCAAAAATCACCAACTGACTTAGCAGCAGCATACGTTATTCTGCGAAATGCTTCCACATTCTCTTTTAGGGTGTATTGATCCTCGGCTCCCCCAGAATAGTAGTCAAAATACATTTTTGGAAGAGCTTGCCTAGCCAATTCTTGAAACTCGTTAACATTAACGGGTTCACCCTCCATTATCCTGGATATGTGAGCATTAATAGATGGATTACTTTCCAGTGATTTAATACTAGATGCATTCTGAAGAGACTACACCATATAAAGACATTGATTATGATAGTATCAACAATGGCAAGAATTTCTTAAAATTCTTGATACTCCTGTTTAAGGCCTTAAAAATTTTGCTTGGCCTTGCTTATATTATGATATAGCCACAGGCCAGCTTGAGGCAAAGTCGGGTTCCCAAGCAAATCTAAATTTCTTGCACAAAGTAGTATGACTTTGATGAATCATAATCAAAGCCATTCACATACTATGTACTGGCTATTGGCCATTCCTCACCAGTCACCACCATTTTAAGCAAGTCAATCTACAATATTGAAAATATTCACATATACATATTCATATGGATTGGTAAGATATCCCAGAAAACTTTTTTTTTTTGTTTTTTTTTTTTTTTCTTCTTCTTTTCTGTGTTTATTTCCTGGTCTACTAAGTACTGCAGAACATAAAGATTCAACATGGTACTTACATAAGCAGAATCAAAACCAGTTAAATGCCTGAAATCACTTCAAAGCAATCAATACCAATAAAAAGCATGATGACCCATTAAAGTATTAACATTCATTACTACTCAAAAGATGGTCAAGTAGATCATGATCAAAATATAAGCAGCACATACCTACAAGAGCTGAGATTGAAAGTCCCTAGAGCTTTTACAATCTGAGCAGCCACTGAAGGAAAAGCGTATTGAGTTTGACTTCCTACTCAAAAGAGTTAAAATCTCAATTGAGTTAAATTTGTCAGTGGGCCAGACTCTAGAGAGCTACTAGGAGTGGTGTAATTTGCACAAATGGGCAAGGTTATAATTGTCATTGTGATGAACAAAGCCGTGTTAAAACCAGACTCTGAAATTAGGCCACCTCGGCCAAGTTCTGTTCACCCCATATTTGAGTATTGAATAATAATCTCAATGATAATTTCTAAATTATTTATTTTATTATGTAGAATTAAATAATAGCTTATTTAAATATATTGATTTTTAAACGAATGTCGAGTGTCCTAAAGTTAATGAGGATTTAATATTCTATTATTTTGCTTTTGAAAATATAGTCTTTGAAAATATATTATCTTTGATTTTTTTTTTAGGGAAAAATAGGTAACTAACATTAATTTCCCAACTATCTAGTTAATAGGTTCAGTTTTGAAACTATTTTTGTTTCTAGCATCTCGACCCTCAAAGAGTCGATTTTGGGCAATAACTCGAGCACCAAACACTCGATTTCTATGCTCTAATTTCTTCCGACGTGGCTTAGTTTTACACGTGGCTAGACAGAAATCGAGTCTTAGAGACTCGATTTCTAACTCAAGAAAATTTTAAAAAACTTGGAGTCTCGTAGATTACCCAAAATACCAAAAAAACAAATTTAAGAATCAACCCCAAAGACTCAGATCAGAGCTTAGAGGCAAATCAGAGGGAGAGAAAGAGCTGGGTCGCGCGAGCCCAGGCAGCGCCATCCCAAAGGCTCAGATCAGAACTTAGAGGCAGAGAAAGAGCTGGGTCTCGCGAGCCCAGGCCGCGCGCTGCCTGGGTCTCGCGAGCCCAGGCCGCGCGCTGCCTGGGTCGCGCGAGCCCAGGCCGCGCGCTGCCTGGGTCGCGCGAGCCCAGGCCGCGCGCTGCCTGGGTCGCGCGAGCCCAGGCCGCGCGCTGCCTGGGTCGCGCGAGCCCAGGCGAGACCCAGGCCGCGAGCCCAGGCGAGACCCAGGCGCCGCGCTGCCTGGGTCTCGCCTGGGCTCGCGAGACCCAGGCGCCGCTCTGCCTGGGCTCGCGCGACCCAGGCGCCGCTCTGCCTGGGCTCGCGCGACCCACTCCGCTCTGCCTGGGCTCGCGCGACCCACTCCGCTCTGGGTTTTTTTTTTTTTTTTTTCGCTGCTTTCTTCCCTGATACCCAGGCGCCGCGCTGCCTGGGTCTCGCCTGGGCTCGCGAGACCCAGGCGCCGCTCTGCCTGGGCTCGCGCGACCCAGGCGCCGCTCTGGGTTTTTTTTTTTTTTTTTTCGCTGCTTTCTTCCCTGATGTTCTGGTTTCTCATTGATTTGGTTCTATATATAACCCTTAGAAATCGAGTCTCTAAGACTCGATTTCTGTCTAGCCACGTGGAAGCCTAAGCCACGTCGGAAGAAATTAGAGCATAGAAATCGAGCGTCTGATGCTCGAGTTATTGCCCAAAATCGACTCTTTCAGAGTCGAGATGCTAGAAACAAAAATAGTTTCAAAACTGAACCTATTAACTAGATAGTTGGAAAATTAATGCTAGTTACCTATTTTTCCCTTTTTTTTAATTTTTATATAAGTAAGAGGACAGTGCACTACAAGTCAAAACTATTCTAAAGTCCCTCAATAACAAGCCATCTGGAATCACAGCAATCACAGCAGCGATTACAGTATGCATTGATGAGATCTAATATCCCTCAAACGGCTTGGAATAGTCTAGGTCCGCATGTAGAGAAAGATGCAAGAAAGGAGGACCAGCTCCAGAAAAGGAAATCGGTGCAAAGTCCTCGGATTTCTGTTGGAGCTTTGGCTCAATCTCCATTATCATCAAAATCAGGGGAGTTTTCTAGTGGTTCACTTGGAGCAACACAAAAGGAGAAGTCAGCAAACAGCTCAGCTCCTACTGTTGGTGGGAACCCCTCTATGACTTCCAGTGCTAATGATTCCATACAACGGCAACACCAGGCTCAAGTTGCCGCGAAGCGGAGATCAAATTCCCTCCCCAAGACCCCAGCAATGAGTGGAGTTGCATCCCCAGCTAGTGTTAGTAATATGAGTGTCCCATTAAATGCAAACAGTCCTTCAGTTGGAACACCACCTTTGGCTGATCAGACCATGCTGGAAAGGTCATTGTCTAAGTCACTAGCAGGTGGCAGCATGAATATCTGCAAAATAAGAATAATAAAAATTCTGGAGCCAGGTTTGTTGTACTATTGGTTGCAAGTTATTTAATCTTACTTATGTCTTGATGTTTTTCACCTTATTCTCATGTTCCATTTTGCTTCTGCAGATAATACTGCTTCACATAGGGTAAGAACTAGGATGATCATGTCAGAGAAGCCATGTGGTACTGTAGCAATGCATTATGGAGAAATAGAAGATGGTGATTATTTGGCTGTGGAGGATTACCTTCCTACATTGCCGAATACAGTGAGTTCTGCACAATTTCTATTTTTGCTGTCTAAGAAGGATCTGCCTATTGAATTGGTCATGGTGGCCATTTTCAGTTAGGGTCATCAACACAAATGATTCTTCAGTATTTGGTCCTTTTTTTTAATCATGTTAAAAAGTCATCTCCTCAGTTAGACTCTGGAATATTTCAATGTGTTTCCTACTAATTATATTTTTTTCTATTCTGCTTTTTGTATTTTCCCTTTTGAATACCTTTAACTTTCCCCTAGTCCTCTTTGATACCCTTTTGGTGGTCCTCCAAATCAGCCTACCAATACTTCTCCTGCGAATTTTCTTCCATTACAGTTCTGACTGAATCTTTTCTTTTTATGCCATTGATCAATGCATTTTCATCTCCACCACACTTGTTGTGATATCGAAGTTGTCCTTTAATTGCCTATGTTCTGTCTTCTAAAGCACTTTTGCAGTGATGATGTTATCCAATCCTTATGGAAATTCATTGATATGTTGCATCATTTATTTAGAAAAGTCTATCTTGTCTGGTTATATTCCCAGCATCCATTAGCTAGTGATAGGAGATGGCTTATTGATTGATTGGGCAGTCAATGGCTTGATATGGATTGATAGGCTAAGAAGTTTTTCAACAGTGTTAGTTTTATGTTTTCCTGATATTTAGACTCTCTTTTATTTTCCCCCTTATCCCCTTGCAAGTATGTGTCTTCTGTCGTTCTGATTTAGATATCTAATTCTTGTGACAGCATTTGGCCGATTTGCTTGCAACGCAGCTTTCTTCACTGGTATGTTATAAGATATGGTGTTGAAGCTCAGAAAAAAAATTTACAAATTACTGTGTTTTGTTTTCCTCTTCTTTTTATCTAATGTGCATAATGGTATCTGCTCATGCAGATGATACGTGAAGGATATCATGTGGATGATCAAATCCGAACAAAACCAATCCGAATGAATCTTGCCTCAGGCAGCCAATCAAATGCTGCTGGAGTCCTGCGCAATTCAGTAGCTGAGATGCAGAAATACCCAGAAGCAGTTTCTGGTCAACCATCAAATGAAGTTGCAAAGCCAACTAGCAGTGGTAATGCCTCTCTAAACTCATCCCAGAATCCTTTAGCAAATGCAAGGATGCTGCCTCCAGGAAACCCCCAGGCCTTACAGATGTCTCAAGGACTCTTGTCTGGGGTTTCAATGCCCCAGAGGTCACAGCAGCTGGACCCACAATCATCACTTCATCGTCATCATCATCAGCAGCAGCAACAGAAGCAGCAGCAACAACAACTACAGCAACAGCAACAGCAACAGCAACAACAACAACAACTGCAACAACAACAACAACAACAACAACAACAGCAACAACAACAACAACAACTACAACTACAACAGCAGCAGCAGCAACAACAACAGCAGCAGCAACAACAGCAACAACAACAACAACAACAAAGCCAACATCCTATGATTCCACAGCAGCATCCCCAGTTCCAGAGGTCACCTATGATGCTTGGACAAACTACACTTTCACACTTCCGGCAGAATCCCAGCATACAGTTGAGCAACAGCAGGGCTTCCCAACTTCAGGCGTTACAGCAGCAACAGCAACAGCAGCAACAACAACAGCAGCCACAAATGCAAAGGAAAATGATGATGGGACTTGGAACAGCTGTGGGTGTGGGAAACATGGGCAATAACATGGTTGGTCTTGGGGGCCTGGGCAATGCCATGGGCATGGGAGCTGCTAGGGGAATAGGAACTGGAATGTCGGCACCAATGGCACCTATTTCTGGTATAGGGAATGTTGGCCAGAAACCAATGAATCTTAGCCAGGCTTCAAATATTACCAGCGCAATAAGCCAGCAACTTCGATCTGGATTGAATCCACAACATGCTGCTCTCGTGGCAAGAATGGCACAGAATCGAGCAAACATGTTAGGGGGTCCTCAGTCAAGCCTAGCTGGGATTTCAGCAGCCAGACAGATACATCCAGGCTCTTCTAGTCTTTCAATGATTGGTCAGACTTTAAACCGGACTACCATCAACCCAATGCAACGGGCAGCCATGGGGCATATGGGTCCACCAAAGTTGATGGCGGGGATGGCAGGGATGGGTATGTACATGAACCAACAGCAACAACAACAGCAGCAACCACAATTACAGCAGCAACAACAGCTACAGCAGCAGCAAGAAACCACCTCACCACTACAGGCTGTTGTCTCACCTTCGCAGGTGGGCTCACCATCGACCATGGTAATACCACAACTGAACCAACAAATGCAACAACAGCAAGCTAGTCCTCAGCAAATGAGTCAACGAACACCAATGAGCCCTCAACTGAGCTCTGGGGCAATCCATGCCTTGAGTGCTGGTAATCCAGATGCCTGTCCAGCTAGTCCACAGTTGAGCTCTCAGACCCTCGGTTCAGTTAGTAGTATTGCCCACTCTCCTATGGACCTACAAGGTGTGAATAAGGGCAATTCTGTAAGTAATGCATAGTGAAGCACAAAAGTCTCAGGGTTTGCTTCAAGTGCTGGTTCAAAGCCTTTGTTGGGAAGGTCATTTTTAGTTCTTGATTTTAGTCAGAAAAACCAGTACCTAGAAAGTAATAAATCTGATTTCAAAATGCCCTGTGCTTTACAAAGTGTATAAACTAGCTTGTAGGCGTTGCAGTGCAAGGGGTTCATTTTTGTGAATGTTATATTATGTGACATTTGAAATATTTATAGTATAAGTTTATATTAAAAATAAGTCATGAATTAGAATGACAAAACTTGATTATTTAGATGTTTTTGTTGCGAGTATACATTGTAAGGAAAGACATGATTTTTACAGAGATGAAGGAACACCTGGGCATATGGCCTTGGATAGGGTCATAATCTTAAAGCTTAGTTGAGTCGAATTGATGGTATTGTAACCTGTTATTTTAGTGATTGATGCCATTTTAATTGCGACTCACTCACATTGTCAATTGGGCTATCTCATATTTAAAGCATCTTAATGAATCAGAACATAATCAACACCTAGAATTAATGCCAGTTTCTTTTTATTCATTTTATTTTTGGTTGGATTTTAAGTTGTTATATTGTTGGAGTACAAGTTGTTATAACTTATAGTATAACGCTGTGTATAATACTTTACTGACAAATTAAGATAGATTGCATGTCATTCTAAAAAATAAAAAAAAATAAAAAAAAAAAGTTTGCATGATGCAAGCTTGTAAGCCTGAGTAAAATGTACAAACAGTAGACAAAAAGAACCCAAAAACCATCCAAAAGGTTAGAATTACAAGTTTCAAAGAAAAGAAAAACATGCATCTTTTCTCCATAATGTGTATCAGCTTTGAATTAAATTGAACAATTTAGACATGTAAAAATACAAACATTCTAAGGATTTATTCCCAACGACACTGTTTCTTGATCCACAGGCATAACAAGTACCATTCAAGCGTTGAACCCAAAAGGGGTGGACTTTGGTTTGATTAATCATATGGATTTATAGCCTATAAGTCAATGATCTTGGTCATGAACAATCTTTCAATAAAAAAAAATAAGGACCTAAGCAAAAGTGGGCATGATGAAGAATGAAAATTGTATAATATGAAAGCTTGATTATTTTGGAACTTAATATTATATTGTCATAACCCTAATATGGATTACTAAAATCTGGCATTAGTTAAATTGCGTGGAGTCACTTCAATTTCAATCATGTCATCCCAACCCAGGTACTTGCTAATTGGTTCAAGCTACAACTTTTAGTATCCCAAATGAAGATTACTTGAATAATGGTAAGGAGAAATACAAACTTCAAAATTGAGGAATGTGATTAGTGATTACTTGGAATCACGGTGGTAAGAGCAAAGATTTTAAATAAAATAAATTTTTTATTTTTATTTTTTTTCCCATGTGGGTCTAATTAGTTATTGTTAGGTTTTGAGTTTGTAATGTTGGCAAACCATGACAAAACATGACAAAAACTAAGTCTCATTAGTTTAGAATGGTCTACATTGAAGCCCAAGACAAAAAACTCAAGTTTGGGATAAAAACAAATGAGTTACAAGCTGGTTGGTTCGATTGATCGAAAGACAAATTCGATTGATCCAAAATTTCAGAAAACGTAAAAAGGCCATAACTTATCCATTTGAAACCCAAATCGCCAGCTGCTTTTTCCAGTATTTAAAGGATATTATAAGCTAACCCTAGGTGGAGTTTTGAGAGTTTTTTAGAGAAATTAGAGTGCATCTTGTGCCTTTTTTGTAGATCTAGGGTTTTATACCCAAAAACTCTCTTATGTCTTCTACCGGTGTTATTCCTTGAAGAATCTCAAGATCCGGTATTGTAGAAGTTGCTGCCTTCTCTTGTCATCAAAGGTGTTGATGATTTAAACCTTCAAAAGTGGTCTTGGAGTCACAAACAAGAGAGTTTGTGTTGCTAAACCTTTGAGTGGGATCTCAAAGTCACAAACGGGGGTGTTTGTGTTTTGCAAAGGCCAAAGAAAGAAGGAGTCCGTGGATTCGGAGCTTGCACGTGGTCGTATCAGTAAGTTCTACTAGTGGGTAGCAATAAGAAGTCGAGCGTGGGGGCTTGTAAGTCTTATTGTATGAACTTCGATTCTTTCTAGTGGATTTGTTTTTTACCTTGAGGATAGCTAGGTTAAATCCTCCCCAGGTTTTTTACCGGTTTGGTTTTCCATAGTTTTCAGAACCGAACCGGACCGGGAGGTCGGACCGTGAAAACCGAGAACCGGGATGAAAACCAGTTTTTTAAGCCTAGAGAACTGGATTTTTTGTTAATTCCGTGAACCGTTAAAACCGGGGTTGGACCGCATGAACCGGTGAGAACCGTGCGGTCCAACCCCTAGCAATTTTTTTTTTTTTTACAATTTTATTCTACTTAATTAAATTATCCATCTCTTACAAGGAATAAAAAAAATTATAATTAAAATCCTTCAAAGATATTCAAATTTACTTCAAAAATTAATCATAAATTTTAATGTTTTCATGGTTATTATTTTATTTTATTAACTTTCTTATTTAATTATTAAATATATGCTTGAAAATCATTAAATTTCCCTCACATATATAGATATATTGTCAATTTTGTTAGTTTTATAAATTTAATATCTATATTTAGGCTTTAATTAATTATTAAATTAATTATGACGTCATCACGGTTCGACCCCGGTTCGACCTCGGTTCGACCTCAAAAACCTTGAACCTCTCCCTTTTACGGTTCAATGAACGGTCCGGGTCTGAAAACCTTGTGGTTTTCCTGAGTTATTATATCGTTGTGTTATTTATTTTTCCGCTGCTTTGCATGATATGATATATTTGTATTAACCTAGATTTGCTAATTTGACTAAGTAATCACTTGGCTAATTACCTAGGTTAATCTGTTTGTGGTTTTAAGGGGTCTAAAAAACCAACAGTTATATTTTGACAAAAATACAATTTACACCTATAAATTTGGTGAATTATTGTTTTAGTCTATTAAGTTTAAATTTTGCCATACTAGTCTATTAATTTTGACAAACATTGTCATTTTTAGTTCTTCTGTTCATTGCCATTTAACAAAATGTTGTTAGTTCTCTTAAAGGGTATCATTTCACGTTTGTAACATTTAAAAATGATTTAAAACGGCGCTGTTTTTAGAGTTTTAACAATTTTTTTTCCTTCAAATTTTAATAAATGGAAAGACTAAAATGAAAAGAATTATCAAAATTAACAGACTAAAATGACAAAATTAAAACTTAGTGAACTAAAATGACAACACCAAACTTATAGATAGTAAATTGTATTTTTACCTTGTATTTTCCATCACTAGTGAGTTAATCAGTTTACATTGAGATTTTGTTTAACTTGTCTAATTTCTTTTAAAAAAAATTAAAATATTGAGGGAAAACGATGTATAAGTAGTACTTGTACTGCTAATAATGTAAATTGTGATAGTATATTCTTAACAATGTTACTTACAATCTATATATAATATATAAAATTGGTTTAATTACATTTTTTTATTATTATAATCATTACTTTATAATCTCATTTTTCAATCTTAAATTTGTTTCCATATACTGTGGTCGATCATGGAGTTGTTATTAAGATCCAGCTCAGGTGCAATTGACTTTGCTGGGACTGGAGTGGGGTTGCGCATTTCGTTGGTGGGATTGCGGGCTTTGGGGCTTTTTCATAGAAGGCCCAAGGGTGGACCGTTTGGTGCGTTTGGGAAGCCCATACAAATAAGAGGCTACAAGTATATGACTTACATCAATTGAGCCTATGGACTCTAAGATCAAAGCCTACAAGTCTAGGGATGGCCATGGGGCGGGGCGGAGTATAGGGTTTCCGTCCCTGTCTCACATGGTTTTATCTTACCTCATCCCTGCCCTACCCACATGATGAGGAAAATTTTCTCACCCAATCCCCATTCCTTGGGGCCCCGCGAAGTCCTGCTCCACCCCGTAAAACTCTATTTTTGTTAATTTGCCTTACAACCAATACAAATTTTTTTTAATCAAAACCTATTTCATTAATAAAAATATACTTGAAATTACAACTAAATTTATCCCATCAAATCAAATCAATTTTTAGAAAAAAAAAAATTGAATAATATATCCAAGTGTTTAACCCAAAAAAAAAAAAAAAACTCATAGTATAACACAACAAAATAAAGGCGAAAACCACATTAGGCAAAATAGAATAAGCTGATATTGATATATTTGTTTAAATAGTAGGGTTTTAGGTATGAAAAATTTACAATTATAACCTCTTAGCAACATGGGGCAGGATGGGGACGGGGAGGGACGGGACGGGGTGGGTCTAAAAAGTCTAACCCCGTCCGGTGGTGCGGGGCTAAAATCTTGCCCCATTTCTGCCCCACCACCTTTGCGGGGCGAGGAAAACCCACATGGGGCAAAGCGGGGAAGGGCGGGTTAAGCGGGGCGGGGCAAAATTGCCATCCCTAAAGCAATGAGGCGGCGTGGGGCCGAAGGATGGGGTCTTTGCCCTGCATGGCTTTATCTAGCCCCATCTCTCTACCCCGCATGATGGGGAAAACTTTCTGTAACGCCCCAAAATCATAAGCATTAAAAGTCTATCTAATCTGAATAATCCATAAAAATATATTAAATAAAAGAAACTAGCAACCTTAAATCTCATCACAAGAGTCAGAGCTCTAATTCACCAAATACAAAACATCCTCAAAATAATTCTCCAATACATTGTTTAATGCCATAAATTAATAATAAAAATCCTCAGTTCCACAAAAATAATTTGTAACTTCTGTCTCCCAAGAATCTCTACTCCAATAATCCACCTAATGTATCTGTAATGGGAAATAAAGGGGGGTGAGATAACTCAATAAGTGGAATTCACTAACATTGGGGTGTGGGAACAAACCTTTCAAATAAATAATTCTTTCAACAGATTCACAACTTATAATTCACCAATGTTTTGTCATCAACTATTTCATGTAAAAGAAAATAATATCTTTATATTGTGAGCAATCATAATATATATATTGATACCATCACATAAACAATTCCCTAGGTTTTTCTCGTGGTCAACATTTACGCCCCGTTGACAGGGTTGTGCTGTCCCCTTTTTGGGACTGGAACCTCCTTTCATCCCATTTCTCAAGGATGGCTCCTTTGGAACCTAAAGGTACACTCCCTTGCTAAGGAGCTTCCTTTTGGATCCTCAATAGTATGCTCCCTTGCTAAGGAGCTATCAAATGTGCACTGTCCCCTTTTTTGGGACCGTCCCTTGCTAAGGACTAGCTGCAGCATGATTGTCCCTTGCTAAGGACTAAATATCATACCGAGCTTCTAATCACGACTTGCCATAGGTTTTCAAAACATATTCAATATGCTCACAAAATAATCCATTCATACTTCTCAAAATATAAAGACATATTCACACATACAAGTTTAAATAAAATTAGGTTGTCCCACAAGTTTTTCATAAAACGAATAGCCAATGTGTACATCAAACATTTGTAAAATATTCATTTATATATAGAATATCAACATATTCTTTCATATAAAATAGTTTAATAATTAACACTGTTTTGGGAAAACCCCCAAAATTAGTAAACACCACTTACCTCTTAGTTGCAAAAATAAAGGAAATCAACCTCCCTTGAATCACAACATTCAGTAGAATTAGAACCTAGCAATACCAAAAATAGGTTCATCAATACACAATTTCCCACTTCAAAATTTATTTTCACACTTAAACGGTTTTATCCTAAACAATATTAATATATCCAAAATCCTCCATTTATTCACTTAACTATCAAATTTACTATTGAAAGCCACGTATTGTCCTAATTTGTTGCTTAGCATTCCCTCTTGATGCCACTGGATGTCCATTGACTCTAACCACTATATATATAACTATATATTTTCAACTTAACATTGAAGGCCATGTGAGATTGCTTTAATCCATCAATCTTGTGCTAGAATGTTCTCTTGATGCCGCTAGGCATCTACTGACCTTAATATTACATATATATATTAAACCAAAGTAAGAGCTACGTAATCAATCAGCTTGGACCATGCTTAGTAGGGAATAGCATGGCAATACATGAGGTAGCATGGCAAACGGTCAGAATTTATTTAGTATTCTTAGTTTTTCAGCCTCAATGTTGGACTTAGAACTACTAGATCACTGCAGCTATATAAACAATTGCTATTATAATATTGAAATCATCACTCCAAGGACCCAAAATCTATTACATGTTGAACTAGTGTGAATGCAAAATAACCGGTCAACAATTGTGGCTTAGTGTGAATGCAATAACATAAGCATTCTTTTCACTTTAACATGGTGACCAAGTCCACACCTATTACTCTATTTGGCTCAATTTCAAGTCTGTATCTCTGCCTGACATATTGACCAATTCTTTACCTAATATAATACAATTATAGGAAACCCTTTTCTATTAGTATAATGATAGTCTAGGTTCCAATCAATTGCAAGCTATTGACCACACAAACTTTTTAAATCTTGAGCATGAGAAAAATCATACCTGAAGACTCCCACCAACGCCACAGTGGAGAAAAGCAGAATTCAATTGTCGGCTGAAGCAAAAAGAAATCCCATCAGAAAAACACGTGTGACCTAAGAGGAAAAAGGCTAGGGTTTTAAAGGCCCATATATGTACTAATGTCACCTCACTTGGGCTTCATATTCCATAGAATTTATCTTCTTTTTAATACCTTAGGCCCAAATTTATTTAATCCATTTTAATTATAGGCCTCCATTAAAAATTTACATATAATAATTTAATTGGTATCAAATTATGGGGTGTTACACTTTCTCACCCCATCCTCACCCCTTGGGGCCCCACGAAACCCCACCCCATCCCGTAAAACTCTATTTTTGTTAATTTGCCTTACAACTAGTATAATTTTTTTTTAATCAAAACCTCTTTCATTAATAAAAATATATTTGAAATTACAACTAAATTTATCTCATTGTTGATTCCCATTTTGGAAGTCCAAGTGGAAAGGAGAAGCCCAGCAACACGGATAGAAAAGAGTTGGCAAATAGATAGAAAACCCATTAAGCCCAAGAGGCAAGAATAATGGATCACAGGCCCGTGAGATAAACAAATGAGCCTTGAGGAGGTAAATGGGCTTAAAGAAGCCCGGAAAGAAAGAAAAAGCAAACCATGGCAGTTATGATGTGGAAAAGTGAGAATGGGCCACGGTAGGTCCAAAATAATGAAAGTAAATAAAGTAAGGGGTTAATGGCAAGCCTATGAACCCCAAGGATGAGGGATAATGTAATTGGGCCAGAGAAGCCCAAAGAATTCAGTAAAAGCCTATGGGAATGCAAAGTTAAGAAAATGGCCGATGAAGCTCAAGGAAAGCAAACGGGCTCGGGACGCATAAGGGAAAACAAATGAGACACAGGAGCCCGTCAGTGATGTAATAAAAGAACCAATGGTAGTATTGGGCCATTGGGAGAAGAATAAGCGGCAGGCCCAAAGAGGTCCAGCAGGATTGAGGCAAACAATTTTGTAGCAGGAATGATAGAGTGGTATGACAGGAGATGGTAGCAGGAAAAAGGATGGATTGAAGAAAAGCAAAGCCCACTGTCAAGCAAGGCCTAGTCCCTAAGTAGGGCAAGCCATAAAGGAAAGGGGAACTAGAAAATAGTAAAAAACGGATGGCAGACTGTGCAGGCCAACCACGGCAAACGCATGAGTAGTAGACAGATTTTGGACATACATGGAAGAGAGGCACGCGCAAGGCCTAGACCTCACCAGCCTGTACCCAGCCAATACAGGATACAGTGAGGACATGGGTCAAATGTAAGAGGGCATGGTTTGGCGGTGAGGAAAGGGGAAAGACCTATTTTAAGGTTCCTACTCGGGCTCTTTTAGGGAAAGTGTCCTGCTGAGATGACATACCACCCAAAAGAACCAAAACTGAGCTGGAAGCACTAGGTGCATGCCATGAGGAATAGGGAGAGAGAAGGTACTCAGACCATAGCAGGAAAGGGTGCCACGGTAGACAAATAAACAAAATAGTTTTCTTTTGTCTGGCGATGGGGAGTGGCACACAGACGGACTAGTGGTGGTCGGCAAGTACACCCAGACCAGACAAAGGTTGTTGAAAGCCAAAATAGTAAAATCCGATCACGACAAGCATTATAAAGGGGCCCTTGCCGTGTATAGGAAGGACAACACAAGCACTACAATATTAGGAATTTGAAAACTAGGAAATAGAAAACAAGTATTAAGAAAAAGAAGCAGTAAGAAAAAAGATAAGAAAGGGGAATTTGAATTTTAGAAGATAATGAAAGAAAAAGATAGAGAGTTAGAGTGGCAGGCATGCACCAATAGGTTGAGTCCCTCTCTCTCTCTCTCTCTCAAAGTCCTGCTCTATGCCGGAAACAAAGTTTTCTCTTGTGCACCAACCATTCAGGTCCGCTTCCCTTAAAGTGATTAATTTCCACCACAAGATCTCCCTAGGAGATTATTCACTTTGAAAAAAGGCGTTCTTCCCTCCTTGGTTTTGGTCCTGAGGATCAGATTTAATCTAATTTCTTTCCTCTTTCAATCAACCCATATACTACCCACTTGTTTCCCTTACTTTTCTTATAAAATAATTGTTGTTAAACTGTGATTATCTTTTCCTAAGTAGGGATTATCTGTTTACCTTAATAAAAATGTTAATGTACTTTATTTTATCTTATTATTATCATATCTGCCTGTCACAATTTATCTGAAACAGTTCTGCCCACCATAAGTGTGCTCCTAGCAGATGAGACATAATTTGCGCACAAGCCGGACCAAATTGAGTTGCAGTTGGACTAGTCTCAACTTCCTTACTCAAAATATTTGGGCTCAGTACCGCAGGAGGCAGCCTAGTCCAATTTAACCAAAAAAGGCCCGCTACACCCATCAAATCGAATCAATTTTTAGAAAAAAAATTTAATAATATATCCAAGTGTTTAACAAGAAAATCACCCCCAAAAAAAAACAAAAAACTAATAGTATAACACAACAAAATATAGGCGAGAACTACATTAGGTAGAATAAAATAAGCTAATATTAATATATTTGTTTAAATAGTAGGGTTTTAGGGTACGAAAAATTTACAATTATAATCCCTTAGCAATACGGGGCTGGGTGGGGATGGAGAGGGGCAGGACGGGGTGGGTATAAAAAGTCTAAACTCATCCCTGCCCCACTCAATGGTGCAGGGCTAAAATCTTGTCCCATCCCCGCCCCACCACCTTTGTGGGACGGGGAAAACCCCCGCGCGGGGCGAAGCGGGGAGGGGCAAGTTAAGTGGGGTGGGGCAAAATTACTGTCCCTACTTCAGACGTGCCGTTATATGTAGAATAAAAGGTTGGAATTTTCTTTTGGATTGCTGGGCTTTGGGGCGGTTACATTGAAGGCCCAATGGTGGACCAGTTTGATGCATTTAGGAAGCCCATATAAATGGGAGGCCACAATATAACCCTAGTTGTAGTACTAGAGACATTTTTGTTGTAGTTTAAATAGCTTGGGTTGAATCTATAGGCCCCATTCAATTGGTTCAATAGCTTGTGCAAAAAATTTATGTATATATTTTTAGAGAAAAAGAAAACCTATTTATTTTCTATTTTGACTTGACCAATTTTCAAAACATTAACATCAGTTTATTTATTCTAAATTCTATTTCATTAAAAAATCAATTTTTTTTTAAAAAAATTTCTATCTCTTCATACACTACAACTATCATTCACTTTCTTCATTTATTCTCGAGAAACACAAAGAAAGAATAAAAGATTGAAATGCACATCTACAGTGGTTGTATATATTTGCACAAATATGGTAGTAAAATGAATTTTGCACAATGGAAGTATAAAGCTGATGCGGGTGATTTTTGGGGTTTGTTAGGCAAAATTTAGCTCTTATGCCATTTTACCATAGTTGATGCGAGTGCTCTAAGCCTCTAACATTACGAATACAAATTCCTTATCCTATTTTTTGTGTTCCACCACAACTTGTCATATATTCAATTAACTTTCTTATAAAATAACCAAAGTTTAAAATGAAAAAAAAAAAAAAAAAAAAAAAAAAAAAAAAAAAAAAAAACAAAACAAACAAAACAAAACAAAAACAAAAACAAAAAAGCCACTTGATATAAAGAAACATGCTATAATTGGTGAAACATAAAGTAAAATACAAAAAATAATACTACCGAGCATATGTTTTTCTAATACTGCCCACTAAGGTAATTAGGCTGGAGTCTCTACTACACAAGCTATGAACCCTTTTCAGTCGACGATTACTAGTGGGCCTTTGGGATGCATTAGATGTTTGGACTGGGCTGCTAGGTGGGTTTGTTGCAATTACAACAGGTACTCCGTTGTTGAGCCATGGATTGCCATTGTGTGTGGTTTATTTATTTTAAATGCATAGGTCTTGATTGGGATCATTATCTTAGCTTTAAAACTGAAATTTGATGACAAATTTGAGACCACACAATATTATAAATGAACTAAACTGTTCATAAATATTTTGAGCTTGGCTTGATAAAAAACTCGTTCATGTTTGTTTGTTTATAAATAAACCAAACTTGAGCCTTAATTTTAGGTTTGTTTAGTAAATAAGCAGAGTCCAAGCAAAAAATATTGTTCATGAATAGGCTCGTGAACGAACTCGATATAAAGAAACATGCTATAATTGGTGAAAAATAAAGTAATATACAAAAAATAATACTACCGAGCATATGTTTTTCTAATACCGCCCACTTATGTTTTTCTAATACTGCCTACTAAGGTAGGCTGGAGTCTCTACTACACAAGCTATGAACCCTTTTCAACCGACGATTACTAGTGGGCCTTTAGGATGCATTAGATGTTTGGACTAGGCTGCTAGGTGGGTTTGTTGCAATTACAACGAGTACTCCGTTGTTGAGCCATGGGCTGCCATTGTGTGTGGTTTATTTATTTTAATTGCATAGGTCTTGATTGGGATCATTATCTTAGCCCTAAAACTGAAATTTGATGACAAATTTGAGACCACAGAATATTATAAATGAACTAAGCTGTTCATAAATATTTCGAGCTTGGCTCTATAAAAAGTTCATTCATATTTGTTTGTTTATAAATAAACCAAACTTGAGCCTTAATTTTAAGTTTGTTTAGTAAATAAGCAGAGTCCAAGCAAAAAATATTGTTCATGAATAGGCTTGTGAATGATAAGGCTCGATAAAAAACAAATCAAGCTTAGGTTGGCTTATGTGCTTTGTAATAAGTTCGACATGGGCTTGAACAATTAATCCATATCTTACTAAGCCTTAAATTAATTGAGTGTTGGGACTACTCATCTAAACCAAATAGGCTAGACAATATACTTAATATGGGCTTGATAATGTACTTGTATTGGATCTCAATCTCAAGAGCTTGATATTGAGTTTAAGCTTGATATTGAGCTCGAGTTTGGCTTGACTAATGAATTAAGTCAAGCAAAGTTGAGTTCAAGCTCAAACATTGTTTGTGGGCTTGGTTTAAGCTCAGGCCAAGCTTGATTGTTTATTATTTGTTGTCGAGTTGTGCTTGAACATTCAACACTCGGCAAAGTTCGACTCATTTACAGCTCTACTGATAGTTGCATGGTGGTTGTGTACGGTTAGTGTCGGACCATGATCTATGTCATTCCACCTCAAAACCAAATGGTGGTGAGTAAGGCACACTCAAATCTTTTATGGCATTCGACATTACGCCATGCGGACCTGTTTTTAGAGTGATTGTAGGGAGTCAAATTGTGGTCCCCCCAACAATCCCTCCCTCAATATGACACTCCCATGACTCGAACCCATGACCTTGGCTCTGATATCATTTGTTGAACCGTGAGCTATGTTGTTCTATCTCAAAACCAATTGGTGATGAATAAGACACACTCAAATCTTTTATGGCATTCGACGTCACGCCACGCAAACCTATTTTTAGAGTGGTTGTAGGGAGTCAAATTGTGGTCCCCCAACAGTTAGTTTAGGTCATTTAGGCCATAAGTTAGAAAAAATGTAAAAAAAATACTACAAATTTTATTATATAAGTTTTACAAATTCACATATGATTAGTGGATTTTAAAATGTATAATAATATGTACATGAAAAGCTTCTTCCACCTCTAATCCACCATGATTACCCATTACCACTTACAAGAATTTAAGAGGAAAAAAAAAAAGTCCCCCCCAGCCCGCCACCCCCCCCCCCCCCCCCAAATTTAAAATGTATTTTTCAATCAATAACTTCGAGACGCATACCCTTATGCCCAAGCTTATGGAATAATTTCTCCAGGTACCAGCTTGAGCTTGCAATTTTTATTTTATTTTATTTTATTTTTATATTCTATATAACTTTACAAAAATCTGCCAATAGGAAACTAGAAAATAACGATCCTTAAACTAACAATTAAGAGTAGGATAATACAATGGGGTTGTGCTCTAAACCCTTATCTCTAACATGGACCAAAAGGTTCCACATATATAACAACCACACTTATTTATAAAACAGAAATAGATATGGCAGAAGATATTATTCATGGTACCATTTCACTATCTACATGCCAACTTGATCATTTAAGAAATCTCAACATATTCCACACCTATTCATGCAGTGGCGGCTTCAGGAATTTTATTCAGGGTGTTACTTAGGAAGCATAAATTACACCATCTTATTTCTTGTTAGCCTTTAGGTAATTAGGTTTTATTCAATGTTATTAATTCTATTCCATTCCGGCCGTAATGGCCGGAAAATACCGTGCCAGTAAACAAACCGGAACAGTAACTCACCCTATTTCACTTTGGAAAAAATTTCAAGTCATTCTGATTTACTTTGGGTGTTTCGGTAAATACTGGCTGAAATTCATGATTCGGCTGGTATGAAGTTTGTGCTTAAAAAAAAAAAAATTGTTCTTAAAACCAAAACAAATTTGCATTCTATAAACCAAAAAACCTCAAAAGGAAAAAAAAAAAAAAATGAAAAGAAAAGAAATGAACAAAGGTACCTGTACAGCTAAAAAAAAAAATCTTATTAAGAAATTTGAGACTCAACTTGAGAAGAGGCATTACCACACTGGTACTGGTAGAAGACATAGAAGTTGCGAATAAGGAGGAAGGCAAAACGTAGATATAAAAGTGTAGATGAAGATGTGATAAAATTTAAAAGTATGAAGTGTAAAAATCGAGAAGATAGAAGACATGTGTGGTTAAGAATAAACAAGAAAAAAAAATTAAAAATGAAAAGTAAGTAATATATGTCTGATGATGAAAAATAATATTGTAATAAAAAATAATAAAAGGTTGAAAATTGTGTTATATTAGGTAGTGTGCTTAGTTGAAGAAATCAAGCCATCGCGTAGCCTATAGTAGTTTTATTATAATTTTTTTTTTTTGAGTTTTTCCTTTTTGCTTGAAAGACCCCAATAAATTGTTAAGTTGCTCAAATTATAGACCAAAATTTAATTTTATTGGTACAAAAAAAATTTAGGGTGGTTCCAAAATTTTTTTTAAAGGTAAATAAATATAAAATTTTAAATTATTATTACTATAAGGTGGCGCCGCCACTGTATTCATGGTTGATAATCTGAAACATTTTTCTTTAGTCTTAATGCTTCAATATTTTATTAGAGCATTGAATGGAATTTTTCATGCTGTGTCATCACATGGCTTCTAGTAATATCTGGACAGCCAGATAGTGCCATGGTGAGCTCAAGCTCATCCTTCAGCATTTGGATGACTTTTCTCACCCCATATTCCCCCTTTGCTGCCAACTGATAGATAGCAGGCCTTCCAATCTGCAATAATATATATAGACTACAATAGAGTTTAGAAAGCTATGCCTATGAATCATAAAATTCTCAGAGGTTCTTATATATCAGCATCCACTTTGAGATAGAGAGAAGAAAAAATTGAGTGTTGATTGCAAGTCTGAGTGTTTGAGGCTTAAAACTGCCTAGGCATGTCACTCCCACAACTATCTCCACTACTATCAAAATGTTTCAATGATCTAGGAATTTATCTTGAGCAACTTACAAGTTTTTTATTTTCACATGCAAGTTAGACAGAAATTAGTTGAGGTGCCACTCAAATCAAACAATAAGTCGAGAAAAAGGCAATCTAGCAGCCTAGTATGATAGAGCTGCATGGCATCAGTTGGTTTCACAGACATCTATTGACACTTGAAACTCACATAACAGCAATTACACAAGTGCATGACTGAAAATTACTACTTGTTTGCTTTAAATAGCAACTACACGACTGGCATTTCATGTGAATAAATAGTGTAAGAGAAGATTCATAAGTTAGTTTGGGGTGGAGAGCTTACAAGGACGGCTTGTGCACCAAGGGCTAATGCCTTGAAGACATCTATTCCTCGCCGCACTCGTCCATCAAGGAACACAGGAACTTTCCCTCCAACAGCATGAACCACCTGCAACCACAAGGTACCTAAGTATTCACAATTGCTGTCGTCCTTAGCATGCCAAAGAGCATACTAGTCCACTCAAGTCCAAACAGAAAATTCCTCAGCAGGAATGAATGAGCATGTACATTTCCTGTATTAAAATGATAAAAATTCCTACAGATTGTTATGTTAAGGATGCCTAGCTACCGCATTACCACCTACAAAGTTTCCCTAACCTCTAATACTTTTAACTTCTATACAATAAAATGGCACAGAGATGCAATGTATCTACAGGTAAAACCTAGTATCTGTGTTTACACCTACGTGTTTAATGAGTAAAAAAGTCTTATACTAAGCAGTAGATATAAAGCTTTACCTCTTCCAGAACAGTAATAGTGGCAGGAGTGTAATCAAGCTGGCAAGCTCCATGATTTGAGACAACAATCCCAGCAACACCTACTTCTACAGCCTTTATTGCTGCCAACAGTAGTATTATCAAATGTTAAGTATATCTAAATGTTGAACAGAAAGTAGAGCAATACCACGACATTCAAGGATCTGAGTAAATTATCAAGAGTATGTAAAGACACAGAATTTAAAGGGCTTTACATTAAAATGTTTGGCAGAGTGGACAGAGGAGGTAATAATCAGAAATGAAGATCACATAATCAGGATGATTGACAGGGATCCTCTACTAGAAAGTTTGAAGGTCAAAAGGATGACTAACTGACATTTGCAAAAATGATGAGACGCAAATACCATAAAATGGAGGCACTACCGTCTTCACGAGTGAGTACCCCCTTGATCAGAATTGCTAACTTTTTTATAGATCTTAACCATCCTATGTCCTGCGTATGTTGTAATGCACTAGTTAAACTCATAAGAATGTAAGAAACCATGGCCGTTGCGCAACCCCTCATCGAGAAAAGGCACTTCAAATGGTATCTTGAAGCCACAACCTTAACATAAAGTTATAAAAGCACCAACTAAAATACGTAATGCTAAAATCAGTTCTATTATTATTATTATAAATAACTAGTTTTGAAAATTTCCGTTCTAGGAAATCAACCTTTCCCATTTCCCAAAATTTTATCCACAGCATATTACAAGGTAATCAAAATAATTAACTGGTTTATACCCTCCAACACAAAGAATCATCAAAGGTACTTTTGGCAAAAGCTTCTAATTTTGAACCATCATCCTGTAGAAAAGTTGATTAATTGAGTATCTGGAATTTTTTTTTTTTTAATTAAATATTGAACTTCAGTTAACATGCATCCATTCATGTAAATTCCATGCATCTGGCACACTTAAATGTGAAAATCAGGAGTTGAACAATTCCATTCACATTGTCAACTTTAGTTGATGAGAGGCCTTCAAAATTCTTTATCTGCAGTAAAATCATTCTGCAGAACTTATTGCAGTCATATTTCAAATCAGATTTAAGATAAAGCTTATTGTGTTAGTATAAAAGGAAAATAAATACCATTACATGAAGAGATTTATACCCAACTGTGAAGAAAATAAAATGATTAGTGTTGGAAAAAAAAGAAAAAGAATATCTACTTGCTCTTTATGTCTGCTTCCCTTCGACCAAGCCTGGGAACATCAACTGTCAGGACAATAGCCTTGTATCCATTTCTTTCAGCTCTCTGAACTAGCTGAGCTAATAAATCTCGGCTCTTGTATGCCTATTCCCAGACGAATATCAGATTAGAGTGTGAGTTGCTAACAATTTGATCACCAAAACAAAGACAAAACAGCAACCAAAAGGATAAATTTATTGAATGAACTTTTAAATGCCAAAGAAGGATGAATACATATAATTGAAAAAACCGAACAGCATT
The DNA here is from genome assembly GCA_028535165.1 of Quercus tomentella. Lineage (NCBI taxonomy): Eukaryota > Viridiplantae > Streptophyta > Magnoliopsida > Fagales > Fagaceae > Quercus > Quercus tomentella. The sequence goes on from JAPQVY010000068.1 coordinate 82,101,940, forward strand.
GCAGCTGGAAGCAACCTCCTCCATAGTGCAGGAAGACATGGAGGACAAAGCCTGCAATGAAAAATAACTTACAATTCATGCACCTCAGCAAGATAATTGGCTCCATATTTGTTAAATCAATACCATTATAGTATTAGACGCAGCTACTGCTCTGGCTGTGGCAATCTCTCCTGGAATAATCACAATGAGTAAGTAAATCAGAATCCAAACAAATGTCAACTGAGAGTGAGAACCCTTCCAAGAAGATTTGGACCTTCTGGATGTGCCAACTTGTGCAGACCAGATGGAGCGATCGTAATTGGCGCTGAGATGCTGTAACCCAATACAGTAGTTGAAAAGTCTATTCTGCTTACATCCACAAGCATTCTAGGCCGGAATCTGAGAGGCAATAGAAATTGATCAGGAAATCATTGTAACCAGTTTGCAACAAAAATCACCAACGAATTAGCCGCAGCATACGTAATTCTACAAAATGCTTCCACATTCTCTTTTAATGTGTATTGATCCTCAGCTCGTCCAGTATAATAGTCATAATGCATTTTCGAAAGAGCTTGCCTCGCCAACTCTTGAAACTCGTTCACATTAACAGATTCACCCTCCATTACCCTGGAAACATGAGAATTAACGATGTATTACTACTTTCTAGTGATCTAGTACTAGATGCAGTCTCAAGTGACTACTCCATTTAAAGACATTGATTATGATAGTTTCCATAATAACAATAATTTCCTAAAATAGGTGATGCTCCTTGTTTTGTGACAAAAAAGGTTTTGCATGACCTTGTTTATATTATAATATATCCGCAGAAGCGCAGACCAGCTTGAGGCAAAGTTTGGTTTCCTAGCAACTCTAAATTTCTTGCCCAAAATAATCCTACATTGATGAACCATGATCAAAGCCATTGACAAATTATATATTGGCCATTCCTCACCACTAAATTTTAAACAAGTCAATTTCTAGATCAGTGACCAATTAAGCAAAATAATATTCTAAATATATACATAGGGACATTCATATGGGTTGGTAAGATATCCCAAAAATATTAAAATCCCTTCTTCTTCTCTATGTTGAGTTCATGGTCTACAAAGTAGTGAAGAGCTAAAAGATTCATCATGGCACTTATATAACTAGCATCAAACTAGCTAAATGCCTAAAAGTGCATCAAAGCCATTAAGACCAATAAAAAGCATGATGACCCATGAAGTAACATTCATTGCAACTCAAACGATGATCAAGGAATTTTTTTTTTTGGGCTAACGAGGATGTATCCAGAGCTCTTCAAGCACCTGATTATTTTCCCAAATGTGTGTAATCTCTAGTCTAACTCACAATGTAATTACAAAGAAATTCCTTAGAGGCCGACTCCAAGGTACTAGTTAAAGGTTTTAAATCCAAGACCTCATAAATATCATGAGGTCTTAGAGATCACTAGGCCAACCCTTGGGTTTATGGTCAAAGAAGTTGATAATGATCAAAGTTAAGCAGCACATACCTACAAGAAACGTGAAACTCTTAAAGAGTTAAAACAATCTTAACAGCCAATGAGGATTTCAGGCAATGATATTGACTAATGTTTTTTTTGATACAATGATATTGACTATTTGTTAAGGTAGGAGAAATGTGTATAGTTGTACCTCGTAAACTGTTTAAATCTAGTTCAAAATAATGTGTGGCTACTTTTAATTTAAATATAAATCTAAATCGAGTTAAATATGTTGGTGGGCTAGTGTGCGTTCTATTTTTTTGATACCAGACAAGACAGCTTGTATTAAAAAGTACAGTGCCTTATTTGGCCTGTATGGCTGTATATTTTCAAAACAAAGAGCTTTGTGGTGGCCTGTACATTTTCATTCACGTAGCATGATTGCTTATAATTAGTGGCAACTGGCAATGCAATCATGATGGAAAAAGCATTTCTTTCTTTATTTGTTTCTTTTTGTTGGCAAAAATGGCCCATTACCATCAATTTTGGAAATAATTTGCCCAAAAACACTGTTTCCGAACTATATAGGGAAGAGACCACTTTTCCGGGTACTCGAGCTTGGTGAGGTCGAGTACCATGTTTTTTTAATCCACCCTGGCATGCTGACATGTGAGGTACACAGCCCTAAGAACACACTATTATCTCTCACTTCTCACTCTCACCTATCCAGAACACACTCTCACTCTCACTTACACCTAAACATACAAACCCCAAACCCTCACACCATCGGCGGCAGAAAACCCGTCGGCGGCGACCTCTCAGCTCTCTCACTGTCTTAAGAGACTGAAACGACGTCGTTGTGATCTGTTTCGCGTATCGATGATGGTCGGGGGAGTGGAATCGTGGTCTCCGTCGCCGTCGCCACCTGAGGGAAGAGGGGAAGGGAAAGCGGTGGTTGTTGGAGGAGCGATGGTAATGGACTTTCCGTTGGATGACAGTGGTGCGACGGCGTTTTCGTCCTCCTCTTCTTCTTCGCCCTTTCTCCACCCAAATTGCCTCGCAGGCTTCGCCGGAGACTCTCGGAGTCTAAGTCCCCGCAGAACTGTACTGTCGAAGATATCGAAGCGAAGCTCCGCCACGCCGATCTTCGCCGCCAGGTCTCTCTCTCTCTCTCTCTCTCTCTCTCTTTTTGGTGTGGTTCTTGGTTTGTGAAATTACTTGGAACTTATCAATCTGAATTTCATTTACAGAAAATCTTTTGAAGACTTATCAATCTGAATTTCATTTACAGAAAATCTTCAGAGATCACCAAACGGTGTGATCGTTTCATAAAAGTTGGTATAGTCTGTAATTTTCTCAGGAGCCAGATCAAAATTTTGATTTTTTTTTATCTTGGTAACCAAACATGGTAATAGGATTTGGATATAAGCTTCCTGAATCTCAAAGAATCATGGGTTATGTTATTTATTTATAAATAAATTTTTTTTGGGAGGTTAAAAGTTAAAAGCTTTGTATTGAAGGTTTTTTTTTTTTTTGGGGGGGGGGGGGGGGGGGCGGTTGTTAGGTAAAGGTGGGTGCTTCTTCTGTTTGAATTTTTTCTGTTTTGCACTTTCTGGTCTTTCCTTTTCACGTCTGGTGGGCGTCTCTTTGTTCCATTTTCAAAATATTTTGCTTTTTAACATTCTTTCCTTAAAAAAAAAAAATGATTACTTGTTGAATTGAATTTAAATTATCCCTTACTTTTTCAATAAGAAATTTAGTTTTGTACCCATTTTTTAAAATAGTTTTTTGTAGTCATGAATCCTACATTGGTTTTTTTTAATTGCTCTTAGTCCCTCTGAATAGTGAATCTTACATGAGCTTTATTCTGTCATGTTGTTTTGGGTGCAGCAATGCGATGGGAAATTGTCAAACAAGGCTCGAGCAAAGCCCAGAAACCCATCACGGTCCTCATCTAATGAGGAAGATCTTGGTTAGCGCCTTGAAGCGAAGCTCCAAGCTGCTGAGCAGAAGAGGTAATATTTTTGTATTGCATAACTTATTTTTCAGCCTTTTGAAAATGGGGTTGTTTGAGAAAGCTTCACCTAGGAAAAAATTGAAGTTCAAAAAAGCTGTGCTCTGAAAAAGTGCAGTTAGAAAATGCATGTTTGCATTACCAAACATGCATTTTGAGATCTTTGACTTTGACCAAAATGTCAAAATTTTCAAAATGGACCTATCCTACTCAGTTTTTCGATTAGAAAAATTAATTGTGGTAGCGTACCTGTGCATTAGGCTTAATGTTAATATCTCGTTGACATGGATTCTGGGGACTTATTTCGTTAAGAAAATAATATAGTCTAGATTTTCCTTGTGACCTATAGTATTCGGTGCTGGATGGCTATAAAAAGCTCAAGTTTTTTTCACAACAAGAACTCAAGCAAACCCTCACTCTTCTACCCCAAACCTTGTGATTTTCTAACCTTTCTTTTATTTTTTTTTTCTTGTGTTACCCAATTAGTAATCCATTATGGGCAGCAAGTTGGTGTCGAGTTCAGTACAACAAAGTGAGCTGAGCGTGTTAACCATGTCCAACCTCGACATCATGAACCACATTTACGCAACCCATGTTCATGGTGACGAAAAGTTTGATGTTGAGTCTCTTTTCGTTCTCGTCGAAAACATCCTTAAGCGTGCCACCCTAATTGTTGACCATGTTGCACTGGTACACTACCATAATTCTTTATTAGAATAAGATGCTCTCTCTCTCTCTCTCTTGTTTATTTTCTTTTTCCTAAAACGGAATTTTAACTTGGACTGAAGCATTCCATAGTTTGGAATACACTATAGTGAGGTAGGGTAGCCATTACTTTTACCAAAGAAATTGAAAAACCACTTCAGCCTTAACGAAGTAAAGAACATGCACACAAGGTTGCTTTACATTTTTGTTTCTTTAAAATGAGGGCTATGTAATGCAAGTCCATGTTTGGGGACTTGTCTGGGGAGGAGGATGCCAGCAGGTAGGATTCATCCTTATGTTTCTGCGTCTTGATTCATTTACAAATACATTATATTCTCATTCCTATTATATGATGACATTACCCGGTTCATCAGCCTCCAGTTTGAATATGGCATCTTGAAAATACATTTGGTTTTCATGTTTGACAGTGATGATATATCTTTGGATGGACTAGAGCAAGAACTGGAAGAATGCAAAAATGACGATGTAAGTAATTCCATATCATTTCCTTTGAAAATTCATTCCTTTAGATATATATTTTTTATCAACGGTCCTTTAAGCTGCAATTCTTTATTTATTTTATTTCTTTTGCTTTTTCCTTGTACATTTTAATCGTGTTTTATTATGTAAATTGTTTTCAGTTGCTTACCGGAAGAATGCTTTCATGTTTATTTTTAGAGTTTTATATATTTATGACCCCCGTCTCTTTAATAATGTAGGTAGTTGCAAACATACTATTTGAAGGTACAAAATTAAGGGAGTATACAAAGGGGGTTGAGAACAATTTACGGAAAGTTGAATTGGACTTGATTCAGGTTTGTGCTTACTTAACGAAATCCTTTTTTGCCAATCAATAGTTTTATAATTCATAGAGACATGATTTATTTTTGTAAACTTTCTTACTAGGCTTTGCTTTATTTTAACCGGAAAATTGTCTCACGTAGCTCATAGTTCTATGAAGTTCACAACATAAAAGTGTTTGATGCTTTGTTGCCTGAAATCCTATAATTATCCATATAAAAAAAAAAAATAGTGTAAAGAGGCTTCTCTTCTATGTCAGGAAGTCTTCTTTGTAATGCTTGGTTCTCCACTTCTACATCATATTATATTGTGCAAAACTTTTTCTTCTTCTTTGATTCGTAAGTTTACATGCAATTAGTGAGTTTTGGAACCCAAAACCTTACCCTCCGCCCTTTCTTATTGAGGAGGAGGTGACGTGTTAGCTAGAGCCCATTAGCCATATTGTGCAAAAACTTTGTGGAGCATTGCTTCCTTTTGGAAAGCTTATTGTTATGAGATCATTTAGTTGGTGATTTGGGTGTCGACTCACCATCACTGTTTTTCATAATGAATTATGGAAAGTTGGTTTTAGTGTCTCATGAGACACTTTTTGCTGAATGTTTTGTTAGTGTAGTTATCCAAGTTAAAACTAGTGGTGATTAACAAATAGACCATGCAGTTATTGGATTGTGATTTATTTGTGTGAAGTTTTGAGAAGCTTTGGTATCAGATCTGGAAGTTTATATTACCGTATCTGCCCTATATTCTAGTACTTTCATATTGCCCAAGTTTCATGCTACTATCATTGTTTCCTTGTGCCAACTTTCTTTGACTGGTTAGATTTTGGACCAAATATATCTTTTTCTGTCCCACCCTTTGTCAATTAACTGCATGGCTCTGTTATCATTTTTATCCTTGTACTCCAGACACATTCTCATTCTCTTAGAGTTGGCAAAGTAAGCCCTACCTCATCTAGTTAAGCTTGCTTGTCTAGGTAGCCTGCATTTAAGGTTATAATAATTAGGTGTAGCACTTGGAGCTAATGGGCCATGAAGGAGGACAGCTTTAGTGACATACACTTTGGGGGCCTTTGGTTCGCCGTGATGTTCAATTACGGCATAATATTACGTTATTGTAATATTACATTAATGTAATCTCAATACAAGAATACAACATTACATTGTTTAGGAATGGATGAGATTAAGATGATATGATATATTTTGTAATTTTAAATTATAGTAATGTTAGAAAAAATAAAATAAACCAAAAATTTTAATGTCACATCATCGTAATATGCATCACATCAATGGTACATCATAGCGAACTAAACGCCCTTTCGTGATGAGCTCTGGTTTATGGTTATTTTTTGGTCATTATTATTAATTAGGTATTTACAATTCTTTAAAATGGTTGTTCTAATTGTGTTGGACATTTTAATTTGTTCTCCTTAGGTTTTGAGTTTGACCAATTTAAAATAGTTCAATTTGTTACTGTTAGCTTGTGTGCCATTATGGGTTTTACAACTGGCCCAAACTTGCCCTAAAATTGTTAGTTTCCAACTTTAGTTACCTTAAGTGTCGCTTTGGCCATGGCATGTGCATGATCATATCTCCTAAGTGAATAGTTGGAGAAGCATCAGATGTTGCAGGTTGTCTCAATTTATGTGTATGGGGAAGGTGTGCTTGAGAGCATGTGTATGCACATCAACTAAGAATAAGACTTTTTTGACTTGTTAGATTGCTCATCCTTTTTGTTGTATTGCTCTTCTGTGGCACTATATTAGATTATAGAAACAAGATTTATTTGGTAAGAATTTAAATAGAAAATGTGTGTTTGGTTTATTTTGATTTTTGATTTTTTTTTTCATTCATTGGTAAAGATTTGTGTCGCAGAGATACCTTCAGAATCCTTTTTGAGTACTCTTTTATTATATATTTTACAAAGATTAAATGTTTTTTATTGCATTAAAACTTCTTCTTCAACGTTGCAGGATTACATAAAAGAAAGCGATAATTTAGTGTCGCTTCATGATCAAATTCGTGAATGTGATAGAATCTTGTCACAGATGGAAACTCTCCTCAGTGGATTTCAAGTATGTTGTCCCTTACTTTGCAATAAGCAATTATTTACTTGCTTGCAGCTTCATTGAGACTGTTTCTCATTTGTTTTATACTGATAAAATATATTTTGATGGATATACACAATTGATCACCCTCTAATAAAACATATTGGCTGAAAATGTAGTTGCATATATCTTTGTCACTTTGCAATGATCATAATTTTTTTAAAAAAAAATTCTTGTATATGTTGACAAAATTATATACATTGTTTTTGCTCAGGGACAAGATTATATGCATTCTTGATTTTAGTAGCGGTTCCTGGATATAAATCACTACCTCACATAAATACCATAAGTTATACATGTTTTCCATTAGTCTATGGTAGTAAAATTTCCCTTTTTCCCAATGCTGGGTACTTTTTGCAAGTACGCTATTTATAAGCTGAAAAAGATTGTAGGAATTAGCTTTATATCACTGCTGCTTTAAGGATGTCATAACTAGTGCAGTCATTTTTTCCCTCTCCTATACATCCATTTGTCAAAATTGATAGTGTTTTTAATTCAACTGTTATATGTAAATAAGGAGAATATGAATCACAAACTTTAGATGCATTTAATGGTATAAAGGCTCTATTTGTTTAACTTTCTTTTTACATTGATTCTTGCAGAATTATTTGTTGTTGTGTTGTTTTTTTTTTTTATCCTCTTCTTTCAGTAAAACCCCAGGGTTTGAATTTCAATGAAGGTTTTCTCCTTACCTCTTTTTGTAAAACCCCAGGGTTTGAATTTCAATGAAGGTTTTCTCCTTACCTCTTTTTGTCCCAGGTTGAAATTGGTTCCATAAGTTCAGACATAAAAGTCCTCCAAGAGAAGTCTATGGATATGGGCCTGAAGCTTAAGAATCGTAAGGTATCATTGTTTGTATGAGTAGCTCCGCTTCATTGTTTGTTTGGAGTTTAAATTTTGAGAACCACAGAAACATGCTTGTATATCTATTAGATGTTAATGACCACTAGTTAGTAAAACAAAAACATAAGAAAAATTGTATTTGTTTGAAGTTCCTCTTGGGGGTTATATGTGCTTTTTCAATGATATTTTGTGGCAACAATTTCTCAGCAGGGGATAAAGCTAGCTGAGTAATGATTCTTCAATTGGTGATTTGTGATATGACCTAGTTGGATTGCATTCCTTGTCTTTTTCAATGACAAGTTTCTTTCTCTTTTAGATTTATGCAGTTTTTGTAATTGATTGTCTACACCAGTATATCTCCTGTATACTTGGGTGACTCTTTTTTCTGATTTATATAATCTTATTACTTATCAAAAAAGAAAGGGTACCATTTTTGAATTATTATTGAGCTGTTTGTTTTTGTGCTGTGATAACATTTTACTTCTTTTTGGAGTTAAAAGAACACAACCGAAAAAAGTGTGAAAATGTGGGGAAAAACTTTTTCGAACTTTTTCTATCTGAACAATTTTCCTGGAAGTGGGCCATTTGAGTAATGCCAAAGTGACATCTCTAAATTATTGTTCTATAAACCTTTCCGTTTTTCTTATGATTGTTCTATGTTCTATAAACATTCGGCAGAATCAAAATTGGCAAAGTTTGTCGAAGACATTATAGTCCCTCCAAGGATGGTTGACATAGTCGTTGACGGAGAGGTATTTATAATTTGGCTAGAGCCTACGTTTTTACTGTTACTGTCATAATTGCTATTATTACATGTTTCTCGTAGCTTTCAAACTTGCTCACAGATGGTCTTGGCTTACAAACTTGCTCATTGATGTCCTCATCCAAAAAGTTGTTTTTGTTTACCCTTCGTTTACATGTCCGTTACTTAAAAAGAAGGAGAAGAGTTTCAGTGATTTACCCATCCAATGAGATTATCAGGACTTTGGTTATTCTTTAATGTTTGGGATTTGAATTATGAGAAAAGCATTGATACATTAATCTGAGAGAGGTCTATTTGTGCTTCATTTATTTTGGTTTACAGTTGCCTTAATTAAGAAGGCTCCTTTTTTAATATTTTGCTACAAGCTTTACCCTTTTGCCTTGATACCAATCACATCAAGCCTTGGATGGCAGAATGGGATTTACATATGCTCTTTTATGCTTGATTTATATCATTGTTATGTCCTTGTAAGGCTTGCTAGGTTGGTTTGAGGGAGAACTTAATGTGTGGAAAAATGTGTTTACTTGAAATGATTAACTGTTGCTCATGTTCTCTCTCGCCCCTCCCTTATTGTATTAGTGATTCAATCATTGCATGATGGGTTACTTATCGAAAAAAAAAAAAAAAATCATTGCATGATGGGGTTATTGTGGATTGATTGTGGAAAGATCTGGTCATCTGCTTCATTTGCTGCCCATCTTTTTTTTATTAAATTGCAACTTAGAGTAGCACTTTCTAGATGTTTTATGCTTATATACATGATTTAGGCTCTTCTGATATTCACATTATAGGTTAAAGTTGATTTGTTAATATGCAGGACATATCTATAACACAATTGAGCTACAACATACGTCCTTGAATGTGCATGGTGTACAGTCCATGTTGCTTCCTGGTTAACATAGTGATTTGGGAGATTTTTGTGTTCCGTTTCTTTTATTACTGTTAACATACTTGCAGTGGAATTTGTCCAGATCAATGATGAATACATGAGAACTCTTGAGATTCTGAGTAAGAAGCTGAAGTTTGTAGAAGTGGATCCTATGGTCAAAGCTTCAAAAGCTCTGAAAGACGTTCAACCTGAGCTTGAAAAAGTTAGGCAGAACAATCTGCAAAGGTTATTGACTAGAATTACTGCATGCTTTGGTTGATGATGATTATTCAATTTCTTGTGTTATTGTATGTTTTAAACCTACCAAAATATTAATGTGAGAGGCCCTCTACAATGTCATGCATATCATATACACTAATCTGCCCATGTACATATTTGTATACAATATTGTTTGTATGGACTGTTTAATTATCAATTAGTAATAGCAGTCCTTATTGTGCACAAGAAGAATCCCAAGCTTGTGACTTGATGAGTTAACACTCTTGTGACCATTTCAATCATATATGTTAGAAAGGATTACAATTTGACATCTGTAACTTGAATAGAGTTGGTTATTAGTACTTAGGTTTGATACTTGAACATAATTTTGTTGACTGAATATTAGTTTTGGTCAACATTTTAATCTATATTTACTGATAATCAGATGTTATTAGTTTGCTAAGGTCAAAGATTTCCTCAAGGCAAGGGTAGGGATAAAAGGTTTTTTTCAACAATTCTCGTCTTAGTTAGCTTCAACAGAAGGTAGCCAATCCAAATTATGGTCATCTGAAGGGAAATCTGTTAAAACAATAAAATTGGTTTCATTTGCAGGTACTACTCCATATCTTGTACAACTAATGGGATTATTCTTCGTTCCAGAGTCTCCTAGATGGCTGGTGGGTCCAAATATCTTGATGGGAATGTAATTTATATGTTGTTTTAATTTTGTGACTAAAAAGAAGACGATTTAGAAGTATTAGTGAAGAAGAGAAAGATCAATTTTTATGACATGTAACAATATTCTTTCATTATTTCATGACTATATATATGTGTCTGAATTGGACTTTATTGTAGATGTGGGATTTATATTATTGGACTTTATTGTAGATGTGGGATTTATATTATGGGTGGAAAGCTTACAAGTATATCACTATGTTGGTATTGGCTAGCACGTGCAGCCCAAAGTAGTTCTGGAAAAAAAAAGGACTGGGTACCAATGTTGACAATTTTGCAAATTGGCAGGTTTGGTACCCGAGCTTGCTGGACTCGGGTACCAATTTGCAAAATCGTCATCATTGGTTACCCAATCGTATTTTGAAAATTGGCAGGTTGGTACCCGAGCTTGGTGGACTCGGGTACTTCACAAGGTACCCGAGTTCACCAAGCTCGGGTACCAACCTGCCAATTTTCAAAATTGTCAACATTGTGTACAGTCCTATTTTGTTCATTTGCAGGTTGGTACCCGAGCTTGCTAAACTCGGGTACTTCACAAGGTACCCGAGTCCAGGAAGCTCGGGTACCAACCTGCCAATTTTCAAAAAGGCCTGGGTACCACGTTGACAATTTTGAAAATTGCCAGGTTGGTACCCGAGCTTCCTGGACTCGGGTACTTCACAAGGTACCCGAGTTCATCAAGGTCGGGTACCAACCTGCCTCTTTCCAGAACTTACTTGGGACAACTGAAAAAAACTAGGCAGATTAGTACCCGAGTTCGCCAACCTCGGGTACCAATCTGCGTACTCCGGAATTACCTAATTTCAGAACAGAAAAAAAATGGCTGTTAGATTAGTACTCGAGTCCACCAAGCTTAGTGGGTAATTCTCTTTTTTTTTTGAATTGGCGAGAATTAATTAGAATGGTTTCGTATCTTCTTTCAGTTTTTCTTTTTGCGTCTTTCAGTATTTCAGTATTTATCCGTCATGGATTTAGTTTAAAGTTGTAAATCATGAATCAGACCAATAGGAAAGCATTGAAAAGCTTTAGCTGCCCTGATTATCATCAAGAATGTGACCGAAATTATTATCATCATCAAAGCCTGATTCAAGAAGCGATAAAAATGGAGAAAAATATCAAATAGAAATCTACCATTGATCAGTCTTGAAGAGCAATCATATTATTTCTTGTATCAAACTTGAGATCCTGGCTTAGTTTGACATTACGCAACATGTACAGCAACATAAAATCATGTCTTTGGTAGTACTAAAAAGGATATAAATCTAAGCATCCATAAAAGCATTTCAAGCCTTTCAAGATGAGAGTAGTATGATAACAAAAAGGAGATCAAAGGCAAGGCCCACTAATAATGATAGCCATGCCATAAAAGGAAACTATAACAATATTAGTAGTTAGATGAGCAGTTGGCAACACTTCCAACTCTTGGCATGCCGACATTTTCCCTCTTCGACTCTTCATCCACGGTGAAAGTTACACCACACACCTGACCAGAAATTTCCACCCTTGGCACAGGCTTCACCTCATTAAGGGGGTGTTCATAACTCTTCAAGCCTCCAGACGATGTGAAGAAGCATCCTTTGGAAAACAACAGAAACAGATAAATCAGCAACCTAGTAGTCATGCTCATGATGTAATATCAAACAAATAGACTATGGTATTAGTATCTGGAAGTTCATTCTAATAATTACACAAAATCAAAACAAGTCCTACTTTTTTGAACTTTGTTTAACAATGTGGTAGATAAATGACAGCACTTGATAAATGGGAAAATGAGTTGATTAGAATACCATCAATTGTTGAAATATTTTGCAAAAATAGGGACTTCAGCATGCTGAATTTGAATACTTATTACTTCATTCACATCATATCCTATTTTTTGTTTCAATCCAATGGATGATACGATTGAAAAACACTTGTAAGAAATGGGCATTAGCATTTTACACATAATGATCCAACACATTCAAAATCAACACTAGAAATAATGCAGTCATCAACACCAAGCATAAGAAGAGAAAGTCTTAGTCCCAAAACTTTGGAATTGGAATGAACCACATGTACACAAGCAACGATGATATTTTAACGATATATGTCATAGTTGGTCCTTCAAATTTTTTCCAATCTTTCTTAAGTTATAAAAATACATAATTGAATGGCATATAGCGTGCATTTTGTTTCAAGTTGCATTTAGAAGAATGCCACAGTTTAAAATTAGCGTACCTAGTCTGCGACACCACCATTTGTTGGTACCTCATTCCGCTTAGGGCATGTTCTTCGATTATGCCCCTCTTGGTCACACAACCCGCATTGCACCTTCCTCCCCCCCTCCTTCCACGGTGTGGTTCTCGGCCATCTCCCATCCTCGTCCATCTCATTCCTGATTCGTGTTGAGACAGGGCGGCCTTTCTCTTGAATCAATCGGGGGTTAGGGAGGACCCTTCGAGTTTCTTCAGGATCCGGCCATGATAATCTATCTTTCAACGCAGGGAAAACGGGAGCATAGCTCCGAAACAGTGCATCCACGCTATAGCATGGGTCAATGTATTGCTCTGCATCATGTCGATACCTAATACAAACTGCAATGACATGTGAGCATGGTATCTTGTACAACTTCCATTTTTGACATGTGCAACTTCTTTGCAACAAATTAACTCCATGTGTGTGATCCCCATGTCCAGCACTCTCTGGATTATGCGGTGTATCTACTTGATATGATTGTTGTTGCGCGCTCAATCTTGTCACCCTATGACGCTCCGCCTTCGCCTTATTTCTCATGAAGATATCCAAGGCATATTTAGTCCATTTTTGTCCCGAATTTGACTGTGCTATGCTCTTATTGCGACGATCATCGAAGTAAGAATTCAATTTGAACCATGTGTATTTCACCATTGCCGTAATGGGCAAGCTACGAGCACCCTTTAGAACACCATTGAAGCACTCAGAGACGTTTGTCGTCATTGCCCCATAACGATAACCCTTGTCAAAACTTAGAGCCCATTTCTCTTTGGGCACATCCTTTAGATATTGGTGCGCATCCCGGTTGACATTCTCAATTAACTCGAAGGTGGCATTGAACTTTCGCCCTTGGGTAGCACTTGCTGCCCTCCATACTAGATTCTTTAAAGTTTCATTGTTCCATCTAGTGTTGACGTTACTACATAGATGACGAAGGCAGTAACGATGTTCTGTCATGGGAGGCCGCAGGGAAAAGTCTCGATTATTGTCTCTAAAAATAGCTTGTATCCCAGGGTGTCTGTCAGATATGACACACAGGTGTCTCCGGTCAGTAACATACGTTCTTATACAAGCCAAGAACCAACCCCAAGTCTCTGTGCTCTCGCTCTCGACAACGGCGAAGGCTACTGGATAAATTTTATTATTAGCATCTGTCGCCATTGCAATCATCAATTTCCCTTTATATTTTCCATAGAGGTGGGTTGCATCAATGCTAATCACAGGCCTACACTTCTTGAACCCAACAATACATGGACGAAACGCCCAAAATACGGACTTGAATGTACAGGTTCCCTGTTCATAATTATCGTCCACTATTAACTTATACTCTGTACCCGGACTTGCGTCCTTCAGTCCTGCCAAAAAACGCGGCAACTCCGCATAAGACTCCTTAAAATCCCCGTATATAGATGCAACGGCCTTTTGCTTGGCATCCCATACCTTGTATGTGAACCATAATGATTACGTTAGAAATGAATACAAGTTAAATAAAGAAACTTGAAGACAACAAATCAAGACTTGTAAGACTATATTATTTCTTCGCTCCGCATTCCTTTTTTTCTTTTCTTTTTTCAATTTCAATTTTCATAATATAAAGTATTCATGGGTTTTGGGAAAAAAAATATCATGATTATACTTCCCAAAAGACTGATGTCTCTATGTTGTATTGAAAATATAATGCAAGTTAAAGAATAGAATACCTTGTAATGAGATATTTCGTGTTTTAACTCTGCCAAAGCAACGTGGCGTAAGTTCTTTATCTTATACGCAGGGTTTTCTCGTATATAGCGCTCAAGTACATATGATAAGAACACCGAATCAATCATCCGACCATCATGAGCATTCTGAATTTTGTCGCACGTGTGGGGGCCCTTGCATTTTGCGATCTTCCAGATATTGTCTCCCTTGCAACATATCGCACGGACTGACCATGGACAGGAATCATCCTCGCAACTCACCATAAGCCTCTCTGAGTCTGAATGCTCAGTTTTGAAGCTAAAATTATCTCGCACTGCGTACCAAGTCAACGCACGTCGCACCGCCAATTTAGTTGTGAATACCATCCCTTTAATTGGCTGCTCCCCAGGCGTCCATGGTAATACTTCCGCTTGCATAACCGGTGATGGATCAAACATATTATCCCAAGTGTTTTGGGTGAACCATTCCGGCGTAGGATCGGGACCGGGGCATGTCTCTCTATTTTCTTCTACAACCACATCTTCGATATGATCAACATCCTCATGTTCACCCATGGTATCTAGGAGCTCCTCGAAGTCATCCCTAGTAACATCGATATGGGTTGCATCATAACCAAGTCCGTGATCATTACGGTTATTGTCGGATGTGCCCCTATGGAGCTCATCATCAGGTAAATGCTCTCCTTCATGCACTTGCTGGGGCCCTTCCTCCTCCTCAATCGAGTTCCCATGGGCAAATGTCTGCCACGGTTCATTGCCATACCCATCTCCTGTGTTCTCTACACACCCTTGATAAGATCTTTCTGGTATTGACTCGATGTGCTCATCTACTCTTCCATCCAAAACAGTATGTTCTGAACCCTCTCCAGCCTCTACTGTGGCGGGCTCAACAGTGACATAGAGATCCGAAGCAATGAATCCTCGAGCCACCATTTGTGCAACCATTTCCCACATCATCTTCACTTCGGTGCCACCCGATAATTGTAGTGAATTGTAGAAAACCTGTGTGTCTACAACACGTTGAGGTGCTCGATACACGATGGAAATCTTATGCCTAGAGTGGTCTAACCCCATCGCCTTCAATATTCTTCGTTGCAAGTTCGTAAGCCCTATCCCACGTTTCACCTTAACGTATTTTTGCTTTTGGTTCGAGCCTTGGTATGACAACCCATGTAACTCATGATAATACATCTCCCCGTCGTAGTACACATAGAAAAAGTGAAAATCCATCACCGACCTGTTATTAACAATATAAAAGTTGTCATCATCTATAACCACTTAAATAAAGATGACGTATGATAAAAACAATTTATATTCAAACTCAACCTCCTAAACTTTCTGTATAGAGATATAAATAATTTTCAATCGTTTTAACCACATATCTATAATTTATAATATATTTAATTACAATACTTGGCTGCCAGCAAATTGTAAACAAAAACTGTGTTTTATTTAATATTTAGATAACTTGTAAATTATAGAATAAACAATTTACAATGACATAGTATTCTTTTACATCTAAATAAATAAAATACATAGAAAAATAAAATATAAAATTTAAGATTCAAAGCATAGGCAAATATAATGACAGTGATACAAATTGTTTTACATCTAAATAACTAAATACATAGAAACATAAAATATAAAATGAATTCCCCAAAGCATAGGCAAATATAAGTTTTAATGATACGAATTTCTTTCTTCTTCTTGAGTTTTTTGTTATTTAGATATAGTTTATGTTAATTGTGGCTCCCCCCAAATGAATTTTGATATTGTATAGACGTTCATTTTCTTTACCAATATCACTATTCACATCACTTGCCTTTCTTGCTTATCTCATAAATGAATGTGAACAATACAGTTATGTATAGATTTTTTTACAATTTTAAATTCTGAATTTTTGTTATAAACTAAGTTTTTTAAATATTTAGAAGGATAGAGAAGTAAATGCTGAATGGGCCATATTGTGAGAAGCAATCAGACAGCAAGATATATACACAACTTTACAAGTATTTGCTATATTTTTAATATTTTTAGATTTCACAAAATTAAATAAAAAACTTATACATGATTTCTTTTTTCTTAATTTATTTGAAGGAAAAGGAATCAAAGTACATGTCTAAACTATATGTATTATTCTTCTAAAGCATATAATAATTTATGGATTTACTATCTCTCTTTCAACTATTAGTAATTATGAAATGGTTTTTTTTTTTCTTTCTTTTCAGGTAAAAAAAAAAAAAAATGCTTCTATTTGCAATTGTTTCTTTACAATATTTTGTTACAATATAGTTCTGCTCCATTTGTTTAGATAACTTGTAAGTTTTATATATATATATATATATATATATATATATATATATATATATATATATCAGCAGTTGTACATGGACGCAGGGTGTTGCAAAAAACTGAACTCATGAACTGTGGTCATGCAAAAATAATGTCATACGAACCACACATGCACACACAATCAGACAAAACATTTAACTTACCTCTATGTATACAATAGGCAGGACCCAAAGGTTAAATGGTTTGCCTTCAATGGAAAAAACTGACACCCTTCATCTGCAGATGGTGACCCAACAATTGTAAATAGCTTCAGAAATATTTCACATGGCAACAACTGACTCTTCACACGGACTTGTGATGTTAGTGCAAGAGTCATTATGGTCATAAAGTGTACAAGTAAGCTGGTGAGGGAGAGTCAGAAGGTACCATTTGCCTTAACTTAGTGGTTGGCGTCAGACAAGTGGGCAGGGAAAAAAAAAGGTGAATTTCACTTAAATTTGGAAGATCAAATGCTCATTTATAGCTATTTTTTATTATCTTTTTTTTTTTTTTTTTCATTTTTGTTTGAAGATTAGAATAAGTGTTTGTAGATTGTAGAGTAATGTTACAACCATAATTAACAATTTGTACAAAATGTTGATGTGGCCAACTTGTTATTAGTTTTTATTTAGGCGTACCATTAATATGCATTTTTTCATAATAGCTTAATCACTCACCACAACAGCAGTTTGTAAAAAAATTTGATTGACAGTTTGTATCTCTAGCATTATTCTTTATATTATATGTCTATGAGAGTATATGTAATATTGATTGTGTGCATTATTTTTTGTTATAATGTTATTTGTGTAAATAATAATGTGTGTGGAAGTTTGTGTGTACAATATAAAAATAATACTTATGTGGCTAATGAAAAAGTGACATGACATTTGTAATTTTACTACAAACACTTTATAAAAACTGTGGGAACTTACATGTCCTGATATAATTGGATTTTATTTATTCTCATGACAAAAATAAAGAAAAAAAAAAACGTTGGCTTCATTGTACATTAATTTTTCGTCAATCAAAAAAAAAAAATAATAATAATAATTAACGCCAACCAAGTTTGCGTTACTTGGTGGCGGTCTTTGTGAAGTACCCGAGCCCACCATGCTCGGGTACTAGCAGACTTCCTACAGTAAAAAAAAAAAAAAAAAGGCCATAGCAGAGTACCCGAGTTTGGTGGACTCGGGTACTTTGCAAAGTACCCAGGAGTGGCCCAGCGTACCTCTGCCAATTTCAAAAACTACAGGCCCACCACACCCGTACATTGGGTGAATTTTTTTAAAAAAATTTTGCTTCTTTGGGTTGATGAGACTTTGAGAATTATTTAGCCAATGAAAACATACCACGTACTTATTTAGCTTATTTCAGAAATGTTATCTTCTTCTTTGGATTTTCTCTCTCTCCGCTCCCTCTGTAACTCTCTCTTTTCGCGTCTTTTTTTTTTTTTTTTTTTTGACCTTTTCCATTGCTCTTCCCCGCACTGATCCATGCATCAACACAGTGGCAATGGGCATTAAATCTGAAAGTAAAAAGAGAGCCAGAAAACAAGCATAACAACCTCAAAAAGTAAAAGAAAAAAAGAAAAAGAAAAACTTAAAGGTGTGGAAATTCCTTGGGTTGCAAATGGGCATATTAACACTAACAAGAAGCTCAAGTCCCGCAGAGAAGTCATTGATTGGCTCAACTCTGTCGTTTCAGGTACATATATATTTAATTGGGGAAAAAAATTATCTCTGTTCTGTTCAATTTGTTTTCTGGGGTGAAGGGTTTTTGGGTTTGATAGATCTGAAGGTTTTTCTGATTTGTTAAATTTTTTTTTCTTCTTGTAGAATCAGAATAGAGGGATGAATAGCAACTGGGTTAAGAAACTGGTTTGCAAAGATCCAATTAGTAGACACGGCTTTTTCATCCGTAGCAATTTCTTTCTTATTTTTTTTTTCGGTAGAACTTCATGGTTCTGTTTTGGCTTTTGTTCTCTTTGTTCTATTTCCTTAATCTATACAAAAACAGATCTGAAATTTCACGTGAGGTGTGGAAATTTTATTGAGCGGAAAAATGACAGACTTTTTGCGGTTTTTGGTTCTGTTCTCTTTTTCTTTTTTGGTTGATTTTTCAATTCAGAGGCTCTCATGGGAAAAAATGCTGGAGATAATATCAACTTTTTACGGTTTTCTTGGTCCTTTTTCTCTTGCTCTTTCTTGTTGATTTCTTTTATCGATTCAGAGGCTTTTCGCTAATCTAGGGGAAAAAAAATTAAGATCCGTAAAGGTGTGGAAATTCCTTGTGTTTTTGCGTGTTTGAACATAGACTATCAAATTTCCTTGTGTCATGCAGATTGGTACCCGAGTCCAAGAAACTCGGGTACCAATCTGCCTAAGTTCATGATCTTCTTGAGAGTACTAGGCCAACGTTAAGTTTAAATTAGGCAGATTGGTACCCGAGTTACATGGGCTCGGGTACCAATCTGCGTAATTTCGAAATTACCCTGGCTTAAATACCTGGTGAGTCTGAAATTAGGCAGATTGGTACCCGAGCTTCCTGGGCTCGGGTACCAATCTGCCTATATTCAAAAAAAACGCATACTACCTTGGATTTTTTTTGGTTTAATTTTTTCCCCACGCAGATTGGTACTCGAGGTCACTTAAATCGGGTACTAATCTGGCATTTTCTTAAAAAAAAAGGGACTGAAAACATTCATTAAGAACCTATGCAACAACACAAAGGAAAGCAAGAACTAAAGTCACAGCAAAATTTGCCACAACATGAGAACACAGGTGCTTTGCACCTTCTACTGAGAATTGTCTTCCATCAGTATATAGAGTGCACAGACAAATGAAAAAGGAAAAAAACCACCACACCCTCAAGAACAATGGAAAAAAGTTCA
The DNA here is from genome assembly GCA_028535165.1 of Quercus tomentella. Taxonomy (NCBI): domain Eukaryota; kingdom Viridiplantae; phylum Streptophyta; class Magnoliopsida; order Fagales; family Fagaceae; genus Quercus; species Quercus tomentella. The sequence goes on from JAPQVY010000068.1 coordinate 82,121,565, forward strand.
TCTCATTTTTTTTTCATAATAGCTCAGTGCTAAGCAAGATTACATAATACTCACCAAATAATACATCGGCTAAGTTATTATTTTCCATGTACTCATAGACTAACAATAATTGCTCCCCTTCAATACAACATCGATAAAGAAGAAGAAAGAAATAAATTAAGAAAGAAAAGGAAAAAAGAAAACCATTTTGTTCTATTTCTTTTACGTCTCTATAATCTTGTCAGCCTCAATTGTTCCTTCATTTACAAACTTGGGCTAGGGGTGTATTATTCTTCTTTACAATAACTCACACTTTGGAATATACGTAAAAGATTGAGAAATCTTAGATACTTCAAAAATTCGTGGAACAAGCTACCTGAATTGGGGAGACTGAAAAAGTACAAGAAATTGCTTGTTTATGGTCATGAGTTCATTAAAACCATCTTTTTACATTTTTGCTAGCCCTGAGCTTCATCACAAGTTCCTCACGCTGAGCTTCTACCTCAGCGTATCTGAGGCTCATGTGGAGGTATCGCTGGCGAATGTCTATTAACTCTGCCTCTAGTGATGATTTTGTGCGTCCGTTACTTTCTTTTGCCACTATGTCATCTTCTGCTATTGATTTTTTAGGAGTGTGCATGGTTGTTTCGGCTTTTAGACAACCTGCAGCAAAGATGCAGAAAATTCTGTTGAGAATGAAAAGTAGAACTAAAAAAATTAAGTAGAGTTTTGCATGCTTAAGGCATATGCTAGTTTCCTGTAATAAAAAAAATTACAGTTCTTTTATTTGCTATTTATTGTTGAGTAATAAGATTAAAAATCAGACTCCTAGACTATGATGATTGTGGTTAAGAAGTTTGTTTTTGATCACTATTTCAGAAAAAGTCAAGGAATCAACATTAAAAGCTTTGATCAATGTACATTATTTGTGTAAGTGTGGTAGGCTGAAGTCAGTAAGAATCATTTTTTTGTAGTTTTGTAATCCATATATAGACCAAAAAGATACTATCAGTTTTGGGAATCTCGTCTTCTCATATTCTCATTCTGCAAAATTAATTAGAATTAATGAGAAGAATCTAATTGCATCCAAGGAACTAAAAATGGAAAGCCCTTTCTTTTTCCATCTTTGCTTGTTTTTAAATGAAGATTTCCTTCACAAAGCACGAGAAGCATATACGGATGATACCATACCAAGCAATAAAATATGCACATTTATGTGTTTTGAAGGTATAAGATCCTTATTTTATAGATACCTGTCAAGCTCAGCTTTATATTTTAAATTTGCTTCCATAGCCTTGGCAAGTTCATGCTCAAGCAACTGAATCTTTGAAGCAGGATCGACTCCAACAGCAAGAGGACTTTCATCAAGAATCTCATTGCCACTACCATCCTTTAAGAATTAAACAACAGAGTAATATGTTGTGAAAAAAAGTTTAAGATGAGATCATCCATACTAAAGGATTCCTTTGCAATTCAATATTCTCATGCAGATATAACAAGAGATATATGCATGATCAAAGAGATGAGAAAATGTTCTTTTGGTGACAATCAGCAGATTTTCCACCATCCGTTTAGCCCTATCTAAATAAGTTGAGTCTAATGTACAATAGCTATGGGGCAATATTTGAATAAACCAAATATTCGGATACCCTACCTCTCTTTGATATTGGTTGCTACAAAGCTTCTGATGATCTTTTGCAAGTTCTTGTACTTGAGCATTCTTCAAGGATTGCTTATTTTTATTATCACGTTGCTGACTAGTGTTTTTCACCACTTCATTCTTCTAAACCAATGTACAAGTAAAAAGGCTATTTAGTTAGTGTTGACACTGAATTTTACCATGCAATTGCAGAACAAATGAAACTGACCTTTGAGGGCTTCATATCTTCATGGACAGGAGTAACTTTAGCATGGGTTTTAGACAAACTAGGAACCTTCATAGTGCTGGACTCCCTTTGGTTCTGCTTCCCGTCCTTCATCAGCTTTAATTCTTCTTCAAGGGCTTGAACCTTTGTTACACACTGATCTTTAAAATAGTTTCCTCATTTCAAATCCTATCTTTCTGTGTATTTCCACCTATTCATTTTAATATTCTCATTTTAGCATGAATATGTTACTTCTTCCCAGTCTAACTTTCAATACCACAACGCATACTGAGTCTAATAGCAGTCTAATAAAAATTTTCCTTCAACTTCATAAGTATTCTATGATCACACAATACTCTTTATGTGCTTCTCCGCTATGATAGGAATGATAATATACCTATGTTATATAATGGCCTTCGTTAGCTTCATATGAAGTTATGACAAAGTGGACCAAATCTAAAAACTTTGAAGAAGGTTTAAAATTAGAACAGGATGTTGCTTTCATAATAAAGACATAAAATATCTCTCCCAAAAGGGGGAAAAAGAATCAGATAGGTATAAGAAGAAGGTCCTAATTTTTTTTCTAATGATGTGTAACGTGGCAAAGTCTAAACAAACACCAAGAAACAAATAGCATACAATTGTACAACTCACTTGTAAAATTGTCCCATGATTGCACTTTTTCAATCTTAGTGAAACTGGAACAGGAGCAGGTGAACTCATATAGCCTGTCATATTGACTGTAGCCTCTCCAAGGATGCCAGATCTAGCTGAACCCTACAGTAAGAAAGTCATCCAAAATTATTTAGATAACCAGAATGTTTAAACAGATGGAGCTGATGACTACAAGTCTATAACACACACATTCTAATAGATAAACTGAAATAAAAAAGAAGTACAAGAAGCACAATCAAAATTTATTTAGAGGCTGGAAAATTGGCAAAGAGAGAATGTCATGAATCATATCTCATTTAGCAGGAAAGAAAAAAGGAAGATGAAAAAAGGTTAATGACCAAAAGAAAGAGTATGTGGTAGAAACAACAATACCATGGAGACAACAAGCTTGAAGAAACAATCCTGTAGCTCCTTTGAAGAGTCATCCTGAAAAAAACATATAGTTTCTGAAATAGAATCCGTCCACTGACAACTTCCATTATGTACAAGTGCTTTGCTTGACTTCGCAATTGTTTTCCCAGTTTCAATAGAGATAATAGATACAACCAACTTGTCCCAGCCTTTTGGTACCTTTTACCAAAAAAAAAAAATTAGTAGTATGTAAGTACTGAACAAAAAATCCTTCCAAAACTTGTAACTGCTCAACTGAACCTGAAAATTCCCCCCCGTCTAATTTGATATGGCAGTAGCTGACCTTTACAATAAAGGGTTCCTCATAATTTTCAAAGGTGAAAAATTTGATAAATATATAAATACACAGTAAAAATTCCAGCCCTTGGCAGGTGAGATTTGAAAGGTTTGGGTCGCCAAATCCACTCTACATTGGACCTAAATCTAAACAATGTTAATAATTCCACTTCGTAGACCCTTTCTAGAGGCTGAACACACAATTAATAATAAAATTCACAGTTATAATTGCATCTACATTCGCTACGCCCAACTTCAACAAAAAGTTTCCTTGTATTGCATTTCTAAACATCCCACATTCATCTCTACAATTAGCAAATACCCATTAATAGAAACATCCCATAACAACTGATTGTTGCCACAATGCTTACTAAAGCATGCACAATGCTTATCAACCACTACCATGAAATCATCTATATAAGAATGCCTATAACATTCCAGTCTATATCTTGTAATCCATGTGGATTGCATAATAGTGGCTCATCATATAAAATATATACAAGAAGATCCTATACATGACAAAAAGATCCTATACCATTACAAACCCAAAGTAGCACAAATTCTGCCCTTGAATCATTCTCGTTTTCTTCTCCTCACCGGTTCCTTCACTGGTCTCACCTTGCCTGAAAAGAACACAACACAAGCAAATATTAATATGCAAATGATTTAACTATAAAGCGATGTATATGTAATCGGTATCGAATCAAACTATAGTACCATGTCCAATCCCACAGTCAGGAGGATGTGTCCGTGTGCGTTGCGGCCTTCGTGGCCGATCCTCGATGTGCGAAGGCTCTGCTGGGGGGGTGGGTATCTGTGTCTGGATAAACTCGGTATGCACAAACTCAGGGGGGACAGCAACAGGGGTGGGTCGCCCAGGAGTGGGCATGAACCTCATCTCATCTCTATCATCTAAAACTGCGGGGGCAGGGCTGGCAGTCAGTGGGGGAGACGTACGGGTGGTGGGCAACAGAGATGTACTAGGGGGTGTGGGTGGGTAAGTACCATCGCTCCTCATGGATGGGGACCCAAATGTGTCTCTATGGGCAAACGTATAGGATGGACCCGCATCATCGTGTGCCATGGAGCCTACGTCATAAGCAGTGTCGTCCCACATCTCATCTGTTGTCTGACTTGCTTCCTCCATGGTGTGGTCATGCACGGGTGTGTGGCGCCGAGTAGATGTGGGCACGGGTGTGTGATGCCGACTAGATGTGGGCACGGGTGTGTGACGCCGACTAGATGTGGGCACGGGTGTGTGACGCGAACCAGATGTAGGACGCTGAGCAGATGTGGGACGTCGACTAGATGTGGGCACGGGTGTGTGACGCTGACCAGATGTGGGAGGCCGACTAGATGTATGACGCTGGCTAGATTGACATCCTCCACGCCCTTGACGTCCACTTGCTTGCCGACCACGTCGTACAGCTGGTTCACTTGTGTTGCCCACGTCACGTGCATGGTCCAAGGATAACCGACTGATCTCTTCAACAGCTTGCAAGGCATTAATACAGTCGGTGTAGATCTCAGACCCTGGTTCGCACTTCGTTATAATGTGCAACTGTGATTCAACCTGTCAGAAATATACAAGAGTAATGTTAGTAGGTTTAACTAAACTATGCGAAGCAAAGTACATTTATAACGAAACAGTCTTTGTAAATTTACCAAAGTGTCCCAGTACGAAGTCTCTTTTGTAATATGGCGAATAGTGCGGGGACGAAACCAAACCAAATACTCGTCATTGTAGTTCATCTCCCCGTGAAAGGCCGGTGCATCGGCAATTCTGGCGTGCGCAGCCCATTTAGCAATATGCGGGGCATGTATTTGGGCCCAATCTTTTTCGTGCTTGCCCTGGAGGGTGATCTTGTGCAGTTCAATTGAAGTATCAACATCTTCTGGTATGCCTTGCTTCATCCCAAACTGTCGGAGAACACGTTCGGGATGATGGCCTTCAACCACCCAAAAATGTATCAGCGGCACAATAGACCTCCATATACGTTGGCCTGCCGTACAATATGCGGGTAGAGAACGCAAATAATTTCTGTACGGCTCCCAAACAATCTGCAATGATTCAACAGATGCAAACAACCATATTAACAATATAATTAGAAAAAATGTGTAACGAATGTAAACAATACATGTAACTCTGAAATTAAGAATGTTTTTTTTTTTTTTTTTGATAAGTAAGAAAGATATATAATTAAGAATGTTTATTCACTCCAAAGTGAATTGTAAGTACAAAAACTACATGCCAAAGCGGTTCCCACTTGTAAGACACGATACCTGATTTGGCCGCAGTGAAGTAAGCGACACACGATAGGCACGTAGGATGTGCATCGAATGTTCAGTTGTTATCTTAGCCCCTTTCCATCTAGCAAACAACACATACATAACCTTCATATTAGTTACTTACATAATTCCCATGCGAACAAAGTTAATGAGGAAAAGGAAAATTAGTACATATGCTAAGATGCTACATACCTGACAGCAAGTGGACCTGGAGGCAGTGCCTGGTGTGGATGCCTCATCACAGGACATATGTGGGGAAACCTCGCCCACGCCCACAACTGCACCAATAGTAGTGCACCCCCAATCTACTTGGCTGTCTTCTCTGATGCCTTACAGAGGTGTCTATAGAGCCAACTTAGTGCTGCACTACCCCAACTATACTTCTTTCCGTTGCTGATTGGATCGAAATATTGCAAATACCTAACTGAGATCCGTTCTCCAGACTTATCCATAAATAGCGTACCACCTAACAACTCCAATATGTAAAAACGAGCATACTTCTGCACAAGCGCCTCAGGGGCGTCAACCGGGAGAGGGTCGCGAAACTGATCCTCAAGCCATTTGGCTTTTATGCTCGCCCCTTCCATCACTCCAGTGTTCTTTCTGTTGTTTCTAAGTTCTCTATTTGGCGGTATACACCCTAGCAATCTTCTGCAGACGTCACGTCAACTGCCCGTCGAGGGTATAGATTCCACCAACGGCAAGCCATCTATAGGTACCCCCATTATAACCTCCATATCTTGTAGTGTGATGGTCATCTCACCGTGGGGCAAGTGAAATGAGTGCGTCTCCGGCCGCCATCTCTCCACCAACGCTGTGATCAATGCATGGTCAATGTCCATATGTGGGACCCGAAGCAGCCCATCTAACCCCGCATCAGTGATATAAGCGAGAATTCGTGGATCTAACCCATCTACCCCTCCTTCAAGCAGACCTTTGTCTCGGTGACGACAAGTCAATACACCTGGCACTTCCTGCAAATAGAGCAGCATAATATTAATAATAATTACAGTACCACATAATAAGTACGCTTCAAAGTTAAATTCCGCCCATCTTTCGACTACATATATTGAACAAGTGCATACCTCGCCTTCCAAATGAGCATCCAAAAGCAAACTTGAACGATGCTTATCCTGCCTCGTGCACAAAGTCTGTATAGCTCCATGTGGGTCCATATCTGGCATTTGGAAACAACATCAAGACAGTCTTATTTATTTATTTTTAATTATAAACAAATTTGTCTGAAAATGGCAACATTATTCATCTAATACAGTCTTTCACTGATTTAATAAATTATTTTAGAAAAGTTAGTTATCAAAGCATGTGTTTCGACAATTGATTCATTTAACAAATTAACATTTCTTTTGATAAATTAACATAGTATTAAAGCATGTGTTTCTACAATTGAAACTTATCTCTACACTACTAAAATAAATTATAAATAACATAAAAACGTGTTAAAATAATAATTAAATTCACTATTTTTTAACATGAGACAGAACTTTTTATCATGCAATGTGTGCATGTGCGTGAGTGTGTGAAAAGATTTGTGTAGCTCATGGGTCCGGGATACAATTATAATTTTCCGAGTAACATTGGAAAGATATACATTTGGACCACAATACCAAGTTCCCGTTCACATTGGCAATCAGTATTCTCAAAACCATATCAGTTTCCTTAAAGAATAAGAGATTGCAGTCATTAATAAATTTTAATTGATTTAATTAGTACAAAATCTTGAAATAAATTTTGATGCTGTCACTTTTCGCCATTTGGGTTATTTACATACCAATCACACCCAAAAAATGCCAAAAATGTAAGCACATCATGGGTAGTTCAATTTTCTTCTCAAATATAGAGTTTTAATGGCTTATTGACTTGAATAAAATGAATTACAAAAAAAAATTGAGTACGCGATTGTGTGGTGCAATAACATTCTTCACAATACAAATTGCATAAATTCTCTTTTTAATAAATCTAAAATATTCAAATAAACTTGCATATTCACATTTGCATTAACCTAGTATGCTGAAAAAATTATTGGAGACAAAAGCCACTGCCATTCTTGAACAGAAAGAAGCAGCAGAAAGAATGAAAGAAAACAAAATCAAACAGAAAATGAAGAAACAATAAAATTCCAGCAATTATGAAATAATAGCACCACAAGTATGGACTGAGGTGTGAGCCTTGTCTTCCTTAACTATATTTAGCAGAAAGAATAACATCTTCCATGATATGCGTATTGAACAATGTTGGAAAGATCAATACATGGGGAGGGAAACTACAAAGTACAAATCATGGAGTATCATACAAGAGCAAAACGATCACAAATGTTGCTTCTTATTTTTATAAGTGCAAATTCAACCAACAAGTTACAAGCTTTCCTCTTCACATGGTTAACTTGCTGCTTTAGACTTGAAAAGAATGAGACTTGAGAGTATTAACTCTAAAGTTTTAAGGATTATTAGAAGTTCACCATTGTATAAAGAAGAGAATAACAGATTTCCATATGTTAGTTTGAAAAAGAAAGAAAAACCTATGAGATTCTTCCAACTTGAAATTTGAGCTCTAGTTGTATATATTGTCTGGCTGTGAGTCTATGACATCAAATGGTGGACTAAGATCTCAACAGAAGGGGAACAAAAACAAAGACAAAAACAAACTAAGTACATGCATGTATGACTTCAATACTATGTTAATTGTTTGAGTATCTATTTCTAATTTAAGAACAAAACTATACCTTAAGGTAATCCTAAAAGGTAGAGTCACAAAAAGAGAGAGATTAAAATAAAAAATAAAATCATATGTTAAAAGATGATATGTTGAAGTGACAAAATTTGGTAATATCACCTCAAGCAGAACTTTTAATTTGATGTTAGGGGATGACCAGAGCAATACACCAATTTATGCCAGTAATCCTTGTACTAAATGACATTTTCTTTTCCTTTAAGCAGAGGATGGTGGATAAATTAAGAAGAGTTATGAATGTACCTAATGTGAGAGGAAAAAAGAAAAAAGAAAAGAAAAAGGAAAGCAATGCCCTATGCCTAGTAATCAGGAAAAGGGAGGACAAAGTAGGGGAATGCATGAGATACATAGTTATGAAACTCACTTGAGGAATAGTAAGTGAAAAGTTATATACTTCAAAAGTTTTTTGATGAAGTTATACCAAAACAGTTTGAGTTAGTTCAATAACCTAGAGGATAAAGGCCTAGAGAATAATTTGAGGTACATAATTTTGGAACTCACTTAGAGAATAATAAGTGAATAGTTATTTGGTTGAAAAAGGTTTTAGACAAATAAAGTTATACAAAAAAGATTTGAGTTAGGTTAATAGGCTAATGGGTTGATGACATGGGAAGACTTGGTCTCACTTTGTAAATCACCTAGGTAAATCATTATAGTGAAAAAGTAGACCATTTGCTTCTTCATTGCAAAGTTGCTCCTAAGTTAAGGGCTCTCATTTTTTTTCCCCTATGTACAGAGAACAATGGTGACTGGTGATGCCAAAGAGAGTGATAGATGATTTATTTGGTTTTTATAGCTGGTCTAGCAAACATAGAAGCTCTCTTACTTATAATGGCACCACCTTTGTTTAATGTGGACCATATGGAGGGAGAAGGAAGTGAATGTTTAATGAAAAGGAGTCAACAGTTCTAGAGATAAAATCTGGCTTCTTAAGATCATTGTTCGAGTGGTCCCGATCATAGGAAATAATGAGTAAATTTCTATTCTTAGATTTCATTGATTCACTCTCTATTCATAGGCAATGATTAGTGTTATCATTTTTTATGAGTATCTTCTACACACATCCAGTGTGCGTAGAGTATCTCCCCTTTCACAACTATTGCAGGTGGAAAATGGGGTTGAGGAGGAGGTCATGTAGATGGTCCAAGTGAAGATGCAAAGTTTTCAAACGATTTTGATCTGGTTTATATTGGAAGTAGCTGCTCTCTTTTGGTTATAGACAAAGGAAACCAGGCAATTCGAGAAATCCAACTTAATGATGACGACTGTTCTTACGACTATGATGGTAGTTTCCACCTAGGTATAACGAAAAAAATCAACACTTCCCTATGTCATTTTTATTTCAAGATCACAAAGGTGTGTAAGATGTGTTTTGATATTGCAGGGATAGCAGTGCTTGTTGCAGCTGCATTTTTTGGCTACATGCTAGCGTTGCTGCAGCAAAGGGTGCGAGCAATGTTTTCTTCCAAAGATGTAAGTTATCCTAGGATATGTGTTTTCAATCACTAGTTACTCCCTAAAGAATTAAAAAAAAAAGGGTCGTACCTAGTGCACAACAAAGTCAGCCTTACTATAATGGATGGGATGGTGATAATCGTCAAGTTCAACAACAGCAGCAACATATTCAGCAACAGCCACAACAACAACAGCAGCATCATTACAGGCACTTCTCATCTAGCCCTCAAATTTACTATGAGAAGAGCTGCGAAACAAATGAAATAGTCTTCGGAGCAGTTCAAGAACAGGATGGACGTCGTGAATTTTATTAGAGGGCACTACAATATGGAGTTCCTAGCTATAATCACTACAATATTCGGCCTCGATTGAATTACATGGGTTATTCTTAAGCCTATTGATCATCCTACAACTACATTTTATTAGAGGGCAACAAAAGAAGCTTGTAAACTTTTAGTATGTGAGATATGAAGATGGGATGGTTAAAAGCGGATGTCAAAGGCAGGCATGACTGTTTCAGGGTTATCGTTTTTTTTTTCTCATAGGTAACGTCTTCCAAAATTTCCTTAGTAAAAGAAGTACATATATGTAATATATACATCTGTTGGATGTGTATTTTATTTTAACTAGAAATTAAGAGGACCAAATCAAAGCTAGTCTTTTAGCCTCTTTGAAATATCTTTTAGCTTCTTGAAAATTGTCTGATGACAGCATAAGACCTGTTAAGCACTAAGATTGTGCGGAATTTACTAAAGCATCTTGCCATCTTCTACATGCAAGGCTGAAGGTATAAGTAAAATGTTAGCATTTATTTGCTCCTATATGTGTATGTAAGAACAGTGTGTGTCCATAACCATTCAAATAGCATTTGATAGAACTTAAATGCATTCATTGTAGTTAAATGTTTATATCAACTAACCATGAACTGTTAACTATGATTTTTCATAGTTGTAAAGTTTAATTAGAAAATAAAAATTAGAAAATGTTTATAGCACTTACTGCACTGCAATTCTCATCTCCCCTAAACTCATTTTACCTAATAATTAGAAAATAAAAAACCCAAAAGACAAGCACAACCAGACCAACATTTTAGTAATCACCGACAAATATATATTAACTAACTAACCAAATTGATCAAAACCCAGAATCAAATTAATTTCGGATCAAAACCCAGAATCAAACTATGCATAAAAATAACAAATTTACAAACAAAAATACCCACAAGCTGAACATGCAAGCTGAGCGAGACATACCTTGTGAGAGGGAGACCGAGAGCGAGACGGAGACGGAGAATGAAGCAGATCGCGAGATTGAGAGGGAGAATGAGAGTATTTGCGAGATTGAGAGGGAGAATGAGAGTATTTGCGAGATTGAGAGGCAGAATGAGAGTATTTGTGTGGAAATAGCTTTAGATTGAGAGGGAGATAGCGAGATTGAGAGAGGGAGATAGCGAGATTGAGAGGTTTGGTTTGTGGGTATGTTTTGCTCTGGGTAACAGATGGTAGCTCTGGGAACATATGGTTTAACTGTGGGGAAATAGGGAGACAACGTGGGTGAACAGTACTCGAGCCTCCTGAGCTCGGGTACCAAGTTTATTTTTAAAATTTTTCTGTTCCAACGTGGCACCGGTGAACAGTACTCGAGCCTCCTAAGCTCGGGTACCAAGTTTATTTTTAAAATTTTTCTGTTCCAACGTCAGGTGCCACGTTGGAACAGAAAAATGGGGTACTCGAGCTTGGAGAGCTCGAGTACTACCAAAAGTGGTATTTACCTATTTATTTCCCAAACAGTGTTTCGGGCCTAAATATTTCAAAAATAAATGCTAATGGGCCAAAATCGCCCTTTTTGTTGGTGCCCATTTTTAACATGGGTCAGCGAATAAAGCCCCAAAGCCCACTAGAGAAAAGCTTATGAAAAATAAGGAAGAAAGGGCCTAAAGGACTTGCTATTAGATCCACATCCTAACCAAGGTAACCAAAGAAAAAGGGTTTGCTGCACAACAACCCAAAGAATTCAAATAAGCCTAGGAAGCCCAAATTATTTATACAGGAGAATTGGAGGCTCTGAGCACTCTGAAAAAAAGAAGGGAGAACAAATAGAGACGCAGAACGCAAAGGTAAGTAAAACCATTCCGTAATTTCGGACATTGAGCAGTGTGAAGAAAATGATGAGTCCTACTCCTTCGCATCCCAGGACTGGAAAGAGAGTATTTGGTTTTTGGTATTCGGCCGTGGTCCCTTCAGAACAAAGAAAACAACAACAACAAAGAAAGTCATAGGCATTAGTAGAGAAAAATAGCAGCAAAGTAGTTTTGAAATAGTAGAAAAAACCCCTTAGCAAAATAGTTTTGCATGCAGCACTAAAGTACTACCTCTCTCCCAGAAAAGGCACTCCTCTTTTGAGCTTCACAGCCAATCTGACTCCTGTTCCAAACTCCAAAGCTTTGAGCTAATCTTAAGCAATAATGTTATGGGAGTTGGAGCTAAGACCTTTTTGGCCTTTGTCATTCTGAAGAAAGCATTATGTTTATATTTGTGCTAACCCATTTTACGAAGTATATATATATATAAATATATATTTATATGTATTTGTATATTTATGAGTATGTATGCTAACATGTTGTGAACTAACATTTGCTTGATGAGAACTTTCTTTGGGCTTTAGTGTCTTTTTGTGTAGACTTACAATAATAAAGAAGCAGAAAGTGGAGACCCTCAATGGAAAGCAGAGTACTGTTCCTTTTGCAGAAAGTGGAGAAAGCCTCAGTAGAAAATAGAGTAACATTCCCTTTGCAGAAAGCAGTGAAAAGTTCACTTTAACAGCATAATAATGTTCCTTCTGCAGAAAGTGGAGAACAGCCCCTTATGCGGTAGTAGAAGAGGAGAATAAGCTCATTTTGCAGCAGAGCTTCTTGGACCAGATTTAATGCTTGTGCACATACTGGCAATGGGAAAATGGGACCCTAAAGCCTATGCCCCGAAGATGTCAGACCCGACTTCTTTAGAAAAAGCCTAGACTAAAAGATGTCTAATAGATGCAAGACACATGGCTAGGTGTAAAACGTGAAAAAAATGACCCTCAACACTTTTTAATTGACACCAGATGAGAGTTGAAGATAGAATCCCCTCATGAAACCCCTTGTTTCATCATTCTCTCTTTCCGGAGCAGTCACTATTATTGATCCATGCTATGGATTGTTTCTATATTTTACATTTATTGGTAAAGACTAAAGACTGCAAAAGGAAACAAAGAACCTTGGGCCATCTTACTTATCACAACAATACTAATTCAAGGCTTTCCAAGTTAAAGATATGTGGTGGAAGTAGTTGCTGACTTTGGCAATAATTCTCCACTTTCAATCAGTTTTTGTTGTTGTTGTTGATAATTTGATAGTTATAAACAGATACTTGAGGTTTCTTTTTTCTAATGCCTGCTCTATTTTTTGGCGACACCCATGCATCAATGAGCCCATCTCTCTTCTCATCAAGCTTGGCTCCATCACATTAAACAGCATTAAAAGCTCCAAGCCAGAAGTGAATTCAGCATTGCCACTGTGAAATTCTCTCACTACCATGCTACCAATCTACCATGATTTGTCTTTACCACTTATAAGAATTTAAGGAAAAAAAAAAGTCCCCCATTTCAAAATGTATTTTTCAATCAATAACTTTGAGACTCATATCCTTCTACCCGGGTTTATGGAAAAATTTCTCAGGGTATGAGCTTGAGCTTGCATTTTTTTGTTTTATTCTGTAGAACTTACAAAGATCTACCGATAGAAAAGTAGAAAATATCGTTCCTTAAACTCCTAGTACAATTTAAGAGTAGGAGAATACAATGGGTTCTGAACCCATATCTTTAACATGGACTTCAAGGTTCCACATATAGAACCACATTTATTTATACAAAAGACATACATATGGCAGAAGATAGTAGTAATGGTCCCATTCCACTATCTACATGCCAACTTGATCATTGAGGAAATTTCAACATATTCCACACCTATTCACGGTGACTTATTATTAACAATGTAATTACAAATGTATAAGGTATTATTGATGATCTGAATCATTTTTCATTAGGACATTGTCCTAATGCTACAAATATTTTATTAGAGCATTGAATGGATTTTTTCATGCTCTGTCCTCACATGGCTTCTAGTAATATCTTTCACACTAGGACAGCCAGACAGTGCCATGGTGAGCTCAAGCTCATCCTTCAGCATATGCATGACTTTTCTCACCCCATATTCCCCCTTTGCTGCCAACCCATAGACAACAGGCCTTCCAATCTGCAATAATAAATATATAGATTACAATAGAGTTTAGAGAGCTTTGACCAAGAATCATAATATTTTAAGAGGTTTTTAAATATCAGCATTGACTTTGGGATGGAGAGAGAAGCAAAAATTGAGTGTTGAGGATTAACACTGCCAAGGCGTGTCACTCCTACAATTATATCCAGCACTCTCAAAGTGTTTCAATGATCTAGGTATTTATCTTGAGCAACTTAAAAGTTTTTTATTTGCACATGCAAGTTAGATGGAAATTAGACAATAAGTTGAAAAAAAAGATGGCAATCTAGAAGCAGAGTACGATAGAGCTACTTCCCAAAAAGGCATCAGTTGGATTCACTGACATTCATTGACAGTTGAAACTCATGTAAAAACAATTACACAAGCGCATGACCAAAAAATACTACTTGTTCTCTTTATATAGCAACCACATGGCGGACATTGCATGTGAAGAAATGGTGTAAGAGAAGATTCATAAGTTAGTTACATGAATTCAATAGTTTGGGGTGGAGAGCTTACAAGGACGGCTTGTGCACCAAGGGCTAATGCCTTGAAGACATCTGTTCCTCGCCGCACTCCTCCATCAAGGAACACAGGAACTTTCCCTCCAACAGCATGAACCACCTGTAACCACAAGATGCCTAAATATCCACAATTGATGATTGAACTTTGGCATGCCAAAGAGCATAGTGTAACTCTACACAAATCCAGACAGAAAAGTCCTGTGCAGGGATGCATGGCCATGTATGTGTCTTGTATTAAATTGCTAAAATTTCATACAAATTTGAATGTTAAGGATGTCTAGCTATGACATTACCTCGTACAGAAGTACAAAACTTCACTAAACCCTAATACTATTAACATCTATATTAAAGAAGGAGCACAGAGATGCAAAATGTAGAATCTGTGTTTACGCCGACACACCCAATGAGAATAATATTCTTATGCTAAGCCGTAGAGATAAAACCTCACCTCTTCCAGAACAGTAATAGTAGCAGGAGTGTAATCAAGCTGGCGAGCCCCATGATTAGAGACAACAATCCCAGCAACACCTACTTCTGTCGCCTTTATTGCTGCCCATGACAGTACATCAAATGTTTAGGATATTTGAATGTTGAACAGAAAGTAAAGCAACCATCACATTTAAGGATCTGAGTAAATTATCAAGAGCGTGAAAAGATGCAGAATTTAAAGTGATTTACATAAAAATGTTTGACAGAGCAGATAGAGGAGGTAATTGTGAGTAAAAAAATACACAATTGGGATGATTAACAGGCCTCCTATACTTGAAATTCCAAAGATAAAAAGGATGATTAACTGAAATTTTCATTGAAAGTTTAAAGTTTCAAAGGCAGAGAACGTTCTTCCTGTTACTAAGGGAAGGAAAAAAATAGGTAAGATGCAAAATAGAGATGTGAATATCAGTAATAAAGCTTGACTTTACCATCTTCATGAGTAATAATAGTGACAGTATAATAATGATGAGATGCAAATATCATAAGATAGAGATCCTACCATCTTCCCGAGTGAGTACTCCCTTGATTAGAATTGGCAAGTTTGTTATAGATCTTAACCATCCTATGTCCTGTTGTGATGCTATAGTTAAACTCATAAGAATGTAAGAAACCATGGCCCTTGCACACACCCTCGGCAAGCAAAATAAAAAGTGAAACCATATAGGCACTTCCAAAGGTATCTTATGCCTCAACCTTTACATTATAAAAGCACCAACTAAAACACATAACGCTAAAATAAGTGTTATAATGAGTAAAACAACTAGTTTTGAAAATTTATGCAGAAGGGGAAAAGAAACTATTTTCCAAGTAAAATCTTTCAAACATTTTTGCAACAGCACATTAAAAGGTAAGCAGAATAGGTTACTTGTTTATACCCTCCAACACAAAGAAGCATCAAGGGCCCCTTTGGCAAAACCTTCTAAAATTGAACCTTCATCCTGCAGAAAATTTGATTCAGTGAGTAACAATAAAAGCTTTAGTTTTAAAATTTTAAAAATAAGATTAAAACTTCAGTTAACATGCATACATGTGTCCATTTTTTTAAATTCAATGCATCTGGCACATTTCAATGTGGCAATTGGGAGTTACACAATTTCACTCACATTGTCCACTTCAGTTGATACAATGCCCTCAATATTCTTTAACGGCGGTAACGGTGGTACAATCATCCTGCAGAACTTATTACAGTCATATTTCAAATAAGATATAAGATCAAGCCTATTCTGTTAGCATGAAATGAACATAAATACCATTTCATGGAGAACTTTATACCCAACTGTGAAGGGAATAAAATGATTAGTGTTGGAAAAAAAAAAGGAGATAATATCTACTTGTTCTTTATGTCTGCCTCCCTTCGACCAAGCATGGGAGCATCAACTGTCAGCACAATAGCCTTGTATCCATTTCTTTGAGCTCTCTGAACTAGCTGAGCTGCGACATCTCGGTTCTTATGTACCTATTCCCAGACGAATATCAGATTACGGTGTGACTTGCTAACAACAGGATCACCAATACAAAGACAAAGAAAGCAACCAAAAGAAAGTGTTGCTGCTAAAGAAATATACATTTCATTAATGAAATTATAAGAGCTAAAGAAGGATTGAATACATATAATTGAAAAAACCGAATGGCATTGCAGCTGGAAGCAACCTCCTCTATAGTGCAGGAAGACACGGAGGACAGAACCTGCAATGAAAAATAACTTACAATTCATGAAACTTAGCAAGAAAATTAGCTCCTTATTTAAAAATTAATACCATTATAGTATTAGATGCAGCTGCTGCTCTGGCTGTGGCGATCTCCCCTAGAATAATCACAATGAGCAAGTAAATAAGAATCCAAACAAATTTCAACTGAGACTGAGAACTCTTCCAAGAAGATTTGGACCTTCTGGATGTGCCAACTTATGCATTCCAGTTGGAGCTACCATGATTGGTGCTGAGATTTTGTAACCTAGTACAGTAGTTGACAAATTTATTCTGCTTACATCTACAAGAATTCTAGGCCGGAACCTGAGAAGCAGTGGAAAGTGATCAGGAAATTATTGTAGCCAGTTTACAGCAAAAATCACCAACTGAATTAGCAGCAGCATACGTTATTCTGCGAAATGCTTCCACATTCTCTTTTAGGGTGTATTGATCCTCAGCTCCCCCAGAAAAGAAGTCATAATACATTTTTGGAAGAGCTTGCCTAGCCAATTCTTGAAACTCGTTAACATTAACGGGTTCACCCTCCATTATCCTGGATACATGAGCATTAATAGATGGATTACTTTCCAGTGATTTAATACTAGATGCATTCTGAATAGACTACACCGTATAAAGACATTGATTCTGATAGTATCAACAATGGCAAGAATTTCTTAAAATACGTGATACTCCTGTTTAAGGCCTTAAAAATTTTGCTTGGCCTTGCTTATATTATGATATAGCCACAGGCCAGCTTGAGACAAAGTTGGGTTCCCAAGCAACTCTAAATTTCTCGCACAAAGTAGTATGACTTTGATGAATCATAATCAAAGCCATTCACATACTATGTACTGGCTATTGGCCATTCCTCACCAGTCACCACCATTTTAAGCAAGTCAATCTACAATATTGAAAATATTCACATATACATATTCATATGGATTAGTAAGATATCCCAGAAAACAATTTTTTTTTCTTTTTTTTTTTTTCTTCTTTTCTGTGTTTATTTCATGGTCTACAAAGTACTGCAGAGCATAAAGATTCAACATGGTACTTACATAAACAGAATCAAAACCAGTTAAATGCCTGAAATCACTTCAAAGCAATCAATACCAATAAAAAGCAGCACATACCTACTCAAAAGATGGTCAAGTAGATCATGATCAAAATATAAGCAGCACATACCTACAAGAGCTGAGATTGAAAGTCCCTAGAGTTTTTACAATCTGAGCAGCCACTGAAGGAAAAGCGTATTAAGTTTGACTTCCTATCAAAAGAGTTAAAATCTCAATTGAGTTAAATATGTCAGTGGGCCAGACTCTAGAGAGCTACTAGGAGTGGTGTAATTTGCACAAATGGGCAAGGTTATAATTGTCATTGTCATGAACAAAGTCGTGTTAAAACCAGACTCTGAAATTAGGCCACCTCGGCCAAGTTCTGTTCATCCCATATTTGAGTATTGAATAATAATCTCAATGATAATTTCTAAATTATTTATGTTATTATGTAGAATTAAATAATAGCTTATTTAAATATATTGATTTTTAAACGAATATCGAGTGTCCTAAAGTTAATGAGGATTTAATATTCTATTATTTTCCTTTTGAAAATATAGTCTTTGAAAATATATTATCTTTGATTTTTTTTTTTTTTTTTATTTAAGTAAAAGGACAGTGCACTACAATTCACAACTATTCTAAAGTCCCTCAATAATTTTTTTTTTTTTTTTTGATGGAATAAAGTCCCTCAATATTATTTTGCAATCATGAAAGATGTTGCATACTCCGTAGTTGGTGGCTAGTTTAAGACCATCCAATAAAGTTCAAAGTTCCATGGCCATGCTGGTTGTCAAACATATGGTCTGAGCAAAACAACAAACCTATTGGTCAGTAAGGTTCTTGATGAGGCCTCCCTTACTTGCCAATCCTGAATCGCCTGGTGCAAAATCCTTGGTTTTAATGGTTGACTGGTTGAGTTTGAACTTTGAACCATGAGTGGGTTTTCAATTTGATCTCAATTTATCTACCAAGACTAATTTTTATTTCTTAAAGAACATCAAAGCTATAAAAAAATTAAGAACCAGCAATAATTACTAGCCAGACCCAATTGGTTAACTATTAAATTGAGAACAGTGGGGTCCAGTTGGGAAATTTGTTTTAGTGCATGAAAACCCTCTACTTTTAAATATATATATATATACATATATATACTATATATTTATGAGTTTTTGTTTGGTATTAAAGAGAGTTTTTATTTTTTATTTTTTTAATTCGATAATCGAAGAAGGGAGATTTGAATTACATACATTTCCCTTGAAAAGCTTCAAGAGTCAAGACTCTTGGCATGAGCGAGTCTTTCTCAAAGTAGGCAAATGATGGGGTGTCACCAAAGTATCCGATCAATCCGGTAACGAGGAATTAAAAGGACTTTTAGAAGATTCTGAAAATATTCCTACTATCTTGTGTTCTTAAATCATAACTTATAAGTGCTTTATTAAATAAATAGTCAAGTAAATGGATGGCCATTGGCCTAGATCAATAATCACTATTCACATGTTTTATATAAGCATTGGTTTTGTTTTTAACTTTCCCTCGAAGAAGCGTCACTATTTAAACTAGTAAATATTTTTTTAAGTCTTTTGATTAACCTTGTACATAATTTATTTAAGTTTTTCTTACCCTTTTTATTTTTATTTTTTATTTTTTACAAGATAAAATTCTACTCTAGCCTAATTTTAAAGTCTCAATACTATAAATAATTGTGTCCTTTGTGAAGTTCCTTTCTGAATACTTGAACTCCGACCCTTAAAGTCTCAATACTACAAATAATTGTGTCCTTTGTGAAGTATTGAACTTTCCTTTACCATGAAATCAAACCAAGCCGGCCTAGCAAGAGGAGGCAAAGACTACTCTTTGTTAATACTCAAGACTCAATATGAGGACTAATGTTAGTTTATACTCCTGAATGGTCTGCTTGATTTTCGATAATGGAAGTGCTAAGAAGCAAGAGCTGCCAAGTTCTCTGCTTCATCTTTGGTCTCACTCTCTGTTTTGTTGTGTTTTCACTTTGTATACCTAATGAAATATTGGGAGAAAGGAACGATGGCGGATTTGGTGGGGATTGGTGTATGTCTACACTAATCTGGAGATGAATTTTATATAATTTTAATTTAAAATGAAAATGAAAATTTTTAACATAGGGTCAATTTATAAATATGAAAATCTCAAGGAGTTATTAAAAAAAATAATTGAAATCCTAGGAGGTTAGTTTGCAACTCACCTAAACATCATAGGGTGTTTTTATATTTTGGCCCACTGTTTAATTATGATTATATAACCGATTCTCAAATATAATAGTAATACTACTGTAGGGACTGGATTTGAGCACTTCTGTGGACTCAGGCCCAACTAGCCCAATACAATAAATTTATAGAGAATGGGTTTAAGAACTAGGCCTTAGTAAGGGTTACAACAACTACGCATGGTTATGAGTGGATTGAATAATAAGGACGTTGACGGGAGTATGAAATTTTGTCCGCAACCCTCGTCCGAGGAGCTTGTTGTTCTGATTAATTCTTCAGTGCTTGGTTACAAAGGTTCCAGAGATCATACAAATTGCTATAGTCTTCTCTCTTTTTTCTTTTCCCCCCTTGATGTGGAGGATCTCTTACATTATATAGCCCCTTTCAGTTGATCTGGGCCCTTCATTTGTTGATCATGCAGGTCACTACTTGAGTGTTTGTCTCATCAGCCACCTTCACAAACCTTCTGTGAGTTGCAGCAACTAAGGAGGCACTATTCAGGGGTCATTTCCTCATTAATACGGCCAGAACGTTAGTTGTGGGTATTTAATGCGGAGGTGACAGTTTCTCCTTGAATTGCTCACCCACCATGCTCTTAAGGCTGACCCACTGTACTTGTCCTTTCTCTTGGGATGCTCTGGGAGGCTGCCTTCGATGGCGTGCCATTCTTCCCTTCTAGGATCTAGGTTGGCCAAGGACAAGACTGTCCTCGACGATGATTTTGGGCCATTTGGGCTTTCTTCATTCGTTCTCGACCATTTCTTCCTCTTCGGCGTGGGCCTTGGGCTTAGTATAAAGTGGGCCGGGGTTGTCAAATTCTTTGACCCCACAATAGTCCCTCAAAATCCTGCTGTCCGGCTCCTCGGACGAAGAGGAGGATTTTGGTGTCCTCGAGCCTTTATCATGGCTTGTCAAGTCTTGTCCTCCGTCAGTGCCGAAGTCTTTTCACTTGTTTAAGGCATGTTCCAAGCGCCTTGGTATATGAAGCGCATCTTTATTAAATTCTGGCAGCTCTGTGCTCCCCACGTTCAACGGTGCGATGGTAATCTAACGGTGGGGGTTTCCTTAACTTTATGGGCAAGAAAACTCGCACAGTTATTTTTAATGAGAGGTATAAATACCCATTTAAACCGATTCGCCTCTTTACTTTTACACTCAAGAGTTCTTGCACACATATCCTGAATTCGGTCAAATCTTCAGCCACTCACGTCTCCTTTCAGCATAAAAAGCCTGTCCGAGGAGCTTTTCCTCATTTCTGTAAGTTTTCTTCTCTCTCTAACTCACGTTTTCTCTTTTCTAAATTTCTTTTCCTCTTACTCCTCTCCTGAAGAGGCAGCTGAGCCCCTACCCGAAAGAACTTCTCCGGGTCACCACCAATAACCACTTCCTCTAGATCTTCGCATTTCGCCTCCTCGGTAGTTGTTTCAAAACGCGACACCAGGGCCTTTGATTGCTATAAGTTCTTTTCAATAGAGGCTGAGGACTCCGCATCGAGCCGATGTGAAATGGCTGCCACGATACGCTGCCTTGCTGTGGATTGGCAACCACGAATTTCAAGAGCCTGGTCCCTTGATGGGAATTTCACTTTCTGGTGCAAGGAAGAGGCAACAGCCCCCAGGGTATGGAGCCAAGGCCTACCGACGATGGCGGTATATGGAGAGTAGGTGTCCACCATAATGAAGTTCACCTCCACTATCTCTGAGCTAGTCTAGATGGGTAGCCTAATCATGCCTTTTGGAATAACAAGCTTCCCGTCAAAGCTCATCAAAGGAGAGCTATAGGGCATCAAATCTTCCGGTTTCAACCTCAGCCCCTTGTAGAGGTTGAGATACATAACCTCGGCAGTACTACCACCATCCACCATCACTCTTTTCACATCGTAGTCCCCTATTCTGAGAGTGATCAACAGCGCATCGTCATGGGGCTGGATGGTTCCGATATTGTCCTCTTCTGAAAACTTAAGATTGGGTGAAAATTCACTCTGGCCCTCTTCAGCTTTGGCTGGGATTCCTCAGTAGGCAGCTGAGCCACCGATAACACTCGTGAAAGGCGCGTGCCTGTTCTTCCTGGTGCGGCCAAGATTACATTGATCGTCCCTACAGGTGGCCTTAAGGCAGTATCTCTCTGGAGTTTTTAATGGGTCTGGCCTTGATGACCACTGGAATGATGCAGAAGGTGTTTTAGCTTTCCTTCTCGGGCTAGCTGGTCCAGATAGTTCCAGAGGTTCCTGCAGTTCTCCGGGGTATATCCGTGGTCCTGGTGGTATTGGCAATAGAAGTTCTGATTGCATCTCGTGGACTCTCCCGCCATCTTATTCGGCCACTTAAAGTATGGCTCGTTCTTAATTTTCTCCAACACCCGATGTATTGGTTCTCGAAATACTGCATTAACAGTCTGTGTGTTGGTTGCTCCGGATTGCCCTACGAAATCTTTCCTCGGGTGGTTGCTGTTGTATCGGTCCGACCTGAAATCCCTCATCTCTTGAGGGATAACCTTCTCTTTTCCCTTACCCTACAGCTAGTCTTCCTCTACTCGTTTGTATTTGTCGATCCGATCCATTAGCTGGCGCACACTGGTGACAGGTTTGCTAGTCAAAGACTTCCTCAAGCAGTGCTCGGCTGGGAGACTATTTTTGAAGGTGCTGATGGCGACTTCATCAAAATTGTCTTCCATTTCATTATACATCTCCTAATATCTATTCGAGTTGGCTTTCAGAGTTTCTCCATCATGCATAGATAACGACAATAAAGCACTCAAAGGCCAAGGAGCTCTGCTATTCATAACAAAACGGGAGCCAAAGGCTTAGGTTAGCTGCTTATATGAATCTATGAAATTCGTCTTTAAGCCATTGATTCACCTCATCGCCACTAGTCCCAAACTAGATGGGAAAACCTTGCACATCAGCGCCTCGTTTTTAGAATGGACAGCCATCCTTTGGTTAAACTGGCTCACATGCTCCACGGGGTCTGTTTCGCCGTTATAAAGGGTGAAGGTTGGCTGCTGGAGTCGTCGAGGAAGTGTAGCCCCTTCTATGTGGCATGTGAAAGGTGATTTGGAGAGTTGATTCAGTGCCCTGCTCATGGCATCGTTTCTCGAGCCCCTGAGAGATGGGCTTTTACGTTTATGCCTCCGGTAGTGCTCTTCTTCGTGGGAGAAGGTCTCACTTGGAGGAGGTCTCGATCTTTACCTATAATCATCATCACTTTCATCATCAGAGGGCATGTCAGGACCAGAATGAGATCGCCTTCATTGTGCATGGTGCAGCTTTCTCCTTAAGTCGTCTATCTCCCGCTGCATGGCCTGCTTATCATCCTGTCTCTGGGATACGTGGCTCCTAACTCCTTCCGGTTGCATGGCCCAATTGTTATTTTGTCTCTAGAGCACGTAACTGCCCACACGAAAGTGACTTCTGCTTGTTTGAATGGTGTGCGCACTTCCCTCTCAGAACCTTCCATTCTCTTCGTTTCGGTCACGCTCAAGGTTGGGAAAGTTACCCTGTTGTTGGGACCTAGCCGGTTCGAGCAGATGGGAGTCTGCTTGATGAGGGTCTGATCCTACCATGCTTGATTGTTACCCTTACTAACACACAAGTTCTTCCTACGGACGACGCCAATTGTAGGGATTGGGTTTGAGCACTTCTGCTATTAGATGAGTGGACTCAAGCCCAACTAGCCAATACAATAAATTTATAGAGAATGAGTTTAAGAACTAGGCCTTAATGAGGGTTACAAAAACTACGCATGGTTATGAGTGGATTGAATAATAAGGACGTTGATGGGAGTATGAAATTTTTTCCGCAGCCCTCGTTTGAGGAGCTTGTTGTTCTGATTAATTCTTCAGTGCTTGGTTACAAAGATTCCAGAGATCATACAAATTGCTATAGTCTTCTCTCTTTTTTCTTCTCCCCCCCTGATGTGGAGGATCTCTTACATTATATAGCCCCTTTCAATTGATCCGGGCCATCAATTTGTTGATCATGCAGGTCACTACTCGAGTGTTTGTCCCATCAGCCACCTTCCCAAACCTTCTATGAGTTGCAGCAACCAAGGAGGCACTGTTCAAGGGTCATTTCCTCATTAATGCGGCCAGAACGTTAGCTGTGGGCATTTAATGCAGAGGTGACAATTTCTCCTTGAATTGCTCCTCCATCATGCTCTCAAGGCTAACCCACTGTACTTGTCCTTTCTCTTGGGATGCTTTGGGAGGCTGCCTTCGATGGCGTGCCGTTCTTCCCTTCTAAGATCTAGGTTAGCCGAGGACAGGACTGTCCTCGGCGATGATTTTGGGCCATTTGGACTTTCTTCATTCGTCCTTGGCCATTTCTTCCTCCTCGGTGTGGGCCTTGGACTTAGTATAAAGTGGGTCGGGGTTGTTAAATTCTTTGACCCCACAACTACCTAACGACTTTTATAATGAACTATAAAAATCATTTAAATTGTTTTTTATGAAGTTATAATATATTTGCGCATTAAATGGGAAATTCCCTAGTCAACCAAATAGCTACATAATTATATAGATTTAGAAGCTTTTGGAACAATCGACTACTTCAACAAAACATCTCTCAAAATCAAAATCCCAAATACGTCTAAAGAGTTCCCTTTGACATAAGCACATAACAAGAAAAAAACTTGTTGGTTGCCGTAACTCGGAGTTCTCACCTAACATAAAAGAGCTTTTTTTTTTTTGAGAAATAATTACAACATGCTGCTAATCCCGCAACTCGAACCCTTTCCCCCCTAGACCCCCAAGCACTTTGTACATGGGGAGATGCCAATTCAGCTACAAGGCCTTTGGCAACATAAAAGAGCTAAAAGGTTGAGATAAGATGAAATTGGAGGGACTTCAATTTTTTTTTTTTTTTTTTTTTTTTTTTAAGTGGAGTTGTAGTGTGCCTTTGTGTTGGGACTTCAATTAAATAATTAATATACATATAAGAATACCATCTGTATCTATATCTATATATATCTAAAAATTGAAAAGTAGAGTTTAATATTGCTGTGCTCCTGTTAAGTCACATCAATGCTACATTATCAACCTATTTTTAATATTTTCTCTCTCTTTTTTAAATTATTTTTCTCCATTATTTTGCCATTTTACAAATACACATTCTCCAACATTTACTTACTTTTACATTTTTATCTCCCGACTACTCTATACCTTAACCTTCTCCATCCCTTCATATTCCTTTTATTCTGACTCTTCTTCTTCCAATTTTTTTTACTATAAAAATTTATTATTTTCTACTCCATTCAATCCATATTTTGCTCACACAAAAAGGTGAATACTCTCTCTCTCTCTCTCTCTCTCTCTCTCTCTCTCTATATATATATATATATATATATATTCTTTCTTTTGGTGGATGTTTAATTCTTTAGATTGATGAATTTTTATATTTAAATTTACTTTAGGTTGATATGATTTGTTTATATTTTAATTTTTTATCTTTTTAATATTATTTTCTTTGTTTGTTACATGTTATCCTATAAAATTACAGAATGATTTAATGTTATTTTATTATATAACATGACTTGGATAATTTGGTGTTTACAATTATACATTTTCTTTTGAATATTCTTCTACTCATTTTCTTTTATATAATTTTGTTATTTGTCTCACATTCTCTTCTAAAAAAGGTGATTGTTCTCTCTCTCTCTCTCTCTCTCTCTCTCTCTCTCTTATTAATTCTTTCTTGCAACTCTATTTTAGATTGATGATTTTTTTTTGTGTCTCTACTTTTGGATGATTCACTTTGGTGTTGTGTTTTTTGAGTTATTTATCACATGTACTCTCTATCCCTCTTATAATTTTGGTTTGAGTTAATTTTTAGATATTTTAGAAGTGAGATGAATATGTATTTGAATGTTTCTATAAATTATTTGAGTAATATCAATTATAAATTTGTGATAAGGTTTGGTTATATGATAATTTTCTTGAGAGAATGAGAAATTCAAATAATTAATTTTGGAACTTAAAAATTTTAGTTATAGGAAGAAAAAAAAACTATAACACACTATACAAAAGTTTGAATAATATAGATAACTTGAAAAAAGAATACTATTTCTATCTTTTATCTCAAAAAATAATAATAATAATAATAATGGAACAATATCAATCAAATGAACCTAAGTTTTTTTTTTTTTTTTTTTTTTTTTTTTTTTTTTTTTTAAACTCAAAATAATAGAATGATATATTTGTAGAGATTGAGAGATGAAAAATAATTTTAGAAGTAATATCTCCAGTATGTTTTATAAAATAAATCATACATTATACCACGTTACAAAATAGTTATATATTCACACGCATTGCGTGGGTCTGCGACTAGTTTAACCTAAAAGTTTAAGCTTATGAGTCTGAGCTCAACTATGTTATACTAATCACTTATTCTTCATATTATTATTCAAAGTAGGATTTCACTCACACATTTATATATCCCAACAATCTCTCCCTTGGTTGAGAGTCATTGCCTCTCTGTGGCCTTCAAGATCTCTCTATGGGCTACGAACTAGTCCTACGAATTAACAACTCATTATGTTATATCAATCACTCATTTTTGAAATTATTATTCAGTATGAGACTTCACTTATATGTGTATATCCAACATCTTACCATTTGAGTTTTGAACAATTAAGAACAAATTACAACTTACCCACTTGTGGTTTGACTAAAATTTAAATTGCCTATAAATACAACTTGGGTATCTCATAGCTTCCATGTCATTCGTTTTTCTTTTCTTTTCTTTTTTAAAATATAATTTTTCCTACAATTTTAAAATGGTTTTTACAATTTTCAGCCCTATAAATACAACTCACTACTTATTTATTTACTTCCACTATCACCCTATAATAAATCCAGCCCACTACTTATTTATTTACTTCCACTATCACCCTATAATAAATTTGTATAATTAATCTAGCCCACCTCTTATTTATTTAGTTCCACTATCAAGCCCAACCCAAAACATTTTTAGTTCAGTTTTAGGGTTTTGTGTAAGCCTTTTCAGCTTAAAAGGAAAAAAAAAAAAAAAAAAAAAAAAAAAAAAAAAAAAAAAAAAAAAAAAAACGAACAAACAAACGTTGAAGCCTTTCAAGCTTTAGGTTTTTTTTTTTTTTTTTTTTTTCAATTTTCTTATAATTGTTTTTAACATTTAATTTTTTAATACTTACACTTCTCCAACATTTCTCTCTCCCTTACCATTTTATCTCCCCACTACTTCTTCAATCTTTCTCCCTCCCTTACCTTTTCATCTCCCCACTATCCTCTACATTAATATCATTCTTCCTCTTTCCTTTCATCTTCCTTTATTTTTGTCTCTTCTTATTCACACCCTCTTACTATAAATTTGTCACTATCTCTTCTATTCTATGCATAGTTTTCCCTCACAAAAAAAAAAAAAAAAAAGTTTCCCTCTCTCTCTCTCTCTCTCTCTCTCTCTCTCTGTGAATTTTTTGGTGGATTTTTTTATTTATTTTTTTTGCATCTCTACTTTAGGTTGATAATTTTTTATATTCTTTAAAACTCTACTTTGGGTTAATGCGATTTAGTTTTTTTTTTTAAATTGTGATTAATATTTAGTTTTGTTTTTTAAATTTTTGTTGTTGTTGTTTTTTTTTTAATTTTTTATTCTCTTTGATCGTTAAATGTTATCCTATTGCATTCTAAAGAATTATATATAGCATATAAAAATATAATATTATTCTATTACATAACATGATTTGGATAATTTGGTATTTATTCTGTTACATGGCATGATTTTTTATAGTGCTCAATTTAGATGTTAAACTATGAAACTTTACTAATTTTTGTTTATTTTCTAATCCTTTGTGGTGGACAAAGTACTCTTAATAGTTGTATTAGAAGTACTCTATAATACCATTTATTTAAAGAAAAGCAAAGGCTAGCCAAACGAAAATAATCGGTAGGTGACAAATTTTAACTTTTGCAATTTTATTTTTATTATTATTATTTTATAACAATGCATGTATAGAAATTTAATTCTTAGATTTTGCTAATAATTATTTATTTGATAATATGTTTTGGGCGGC
This sequence comes from Quercus tomentella, assembly GCA_028535165.1. Lineage (NCBI taxonomy): Eukaryota > Viridiplantae > Streptophyta > Magnoliopsida > Fagales > Fagaceae > Quercus > Quercus tomentella. The sequence continues at coordinate 82,149,604 of JAPQVY010000068.1, forward strand.
CGAAATTATAATTTCTACAAAGAAAATAACCTTAATAAATTATCAAAAACAAAATTTTATCCTAATATTGGTTCAATTAATCATTGTTAAGTTTTATTATTTTTTTTTAGTTTACGTTTTTTTTTGTGTTTTGGATTGTTCCTATATTACATTTATGATTGTTCCTATAATAAATAAAAATATAATTACGAAATACATTACTCATTATTAGATTAGTTTAAATTGCAAAATTTTTTTTAATAAAACCACCATAAAAATAATTATCACACGTAACGTGCGGGTTCACGGCTAGTTTTACCTAAAAGTTTAAGCTTATGAGTCTGAGCTCAATTATGTTATACTAATCACTCATTCTTGATATTATTATTCAAAGTAGGATTTCACTCACACATTTATATATACCAACAATCTCTCCCTTGGTTGAGAGTCATTGCCTCTCTGTGGCCTTCAAGATCTCTCTATGGGCTACGAACTAGTCCTACAAATTAACAACTCATTATGTTATATCAATCACTCATTTTTGAAATTATTATTCAATATAAGACTTCACTTATATGTGTATATCCAACATCTTACCATTTGAGTTTTGAACAATTAAGCACAAATTACAACTTACCCACTTGTGGTTTGACCAAAATTTAAGTTGCCTACTTGTGGTTTGAAATTTGACACTTTACCTACTTGAGGTTAGCTCAGTTAGAATTTTGTAACCCACTCTATTAAAAATAGGGCTAAATATGTAATTTTACTCCACTTTTATGTCTCTCTCTTCCCAAAACAAAGAACACATAAAAAAACAAGACAAAACAAGATTATAAAAAAAAAAAAAATTGAGGGTTTTGTAAAAATTAATATTTGGAACCTATATTCAAAAATCCTAACAACAATTACAAAAATGTAACAAATCAAACAAAAAAACTAACAATAAATCTGAGCACTTAGCAATAAAAATGGGGTATTGGTCTCTCTCTTAACTCGCATAGATGTTGAACAAGAAGAACATATACCCAGAAAAATAAAACCCAATTCAACTCCACAAATCTCATATTGCTCTTCTCTCTCTTGCTTGGAGTGATTGCCATGGACGACTGAAGTGAATTTGAAGATAAAGAAAGCTTACTGACCTCACTATGGAATTGAATCCATGCTTGAAGTATGTAAATTACCTCTTTTTGCCATGGATTAAGGTGTTTTTAATAGAGCGCAATGTAGCGAATGGTGGTGATAAGTAAGTCATAGGGATTTTATTATGAAAAGTTCACCTAATTGATCCCTTGCATCCTGTTGAAATTGCTTGCTCCTTAAATTAGTACTGTTGCCTTAGCCATTTTTTAGAATTTATTTTCGCCTGGAACACTAACTTAAATTGTTGTCTTCCATATGTAGGATGCCCTTTAACCAAGAGATTTGAACGTTGACTTTTTTTCTTTGTTATTGAACCCTTCTCTTTCTTTTTGCTTCATGGGTTTTTTTTTTTTTTTTCTTTGTTTGAGTTCTGGTCGTGGGTTGATCTGAATTAAGGTTCTTTGTTTGAGGTTCATTAGCAACTTTTGACTAAAGCATGACTTTATCTCCCCTTTGTTTTGGTGAGTTTTGTGTGCATTTATTTGTTTATTTTTTTAATTTGGAGTGGAAGGCTTGGCAATGGATGAATAGTGGTTGCAGAAAGATTCATCTCCAACATAAAGAAAGAAGTTATTTTGGCTGAAGTTTTGATAAATGGGATGCAAAGGACAGGAGATTATGATGGTTTTTAGTTTTTACAAAACTCTCCCTTTTTTATCTTGTTTTGTCTTGTGTGTTTTTTGTTTTAGGAAGAGGGAGACATAAAAGTGGAGCAAAATTACATATTTAACCCTATTTTTGACAGAGGTAAGTTACGGAATTCTAACTGAGCTAACCTTAAGTGGGTAAAGTGTCAAATTTCAAATCATAGATAGACAACTTAAATTTAGGTCAAACCATAGGTGGGCAAATTATAATTTTCCCAAAAATTAAAGACACTAGAAATACATTAACACTTAATGACATTAACCTCACCTTATTAAAGCAACCTACAAGAGGTCCTTACACCAAAATGATGATAATTCATGCTGTTTGAGGTGCTAAAAAAGCTTTGTCCTATATTTTATTTTGTTGCCATACTCAACTACTTTCATGAAAGCCATGAAAGGAGTGTAAACTGCTTGCTCATGCAGCATCCAAAGTCAACCCAGAACCGTTGAGCTTTTGCTTGGTTATTTGATCAAGTTTCATTGCTATTTCAAGTGTGAGATGATTCTTCCAATCTCCAATTTTATCTTTCTTAAAAAATATGTTGTTTCTAACCACCATCTCTTTTAGTTGAATTTTCGGGATCCCACTTTTATTCACCTCCAAACTTGACATGTTCTCAAAACTACATAGGTCTATTATTTTTTGCACTGCACCTTTATGTTCTTCCTTAAGGGAGAAAGGCTATCCCATGAACTGAGCCATTTTCTTCACCCAATGTACAGTATCATTCATCAAATCTTCATACTTCAAAAATAATATCCTTTCGGGTGATTCCAAACTAGCTCTCCAATACCCCAGTACAAGGTCCCAATATGGTCCAGAAGAAGATAATCCTTGTCAAAAGTACATAAATGCATCCCCCAAATGAAGATCTTCCATGGCCTTAGTAACTGACTTTTGAGAATGGTGCCATAGAGATACAAATACATCCTTTGAATCCCTGCATATGTCAACAATTTTACAACTAGAATTTATAATGGATTTTGGTAAGGAAGTGTAGGAAATGTGTGTAGCAGAAAGTGGAACATTGAGATCCAAAGTTTATGAGTTTGAAAGAAATTGGAACTCCATATGTAGGGTACCAAATCATGTGAAAACTTGGTGAGTAAAGGGTTTGTAGACTCATCAGAATGGGATCGTTTCATAATGGAAAAACTCAGAGCCTTCAACCAAGTTGTGCCAGATTTCAGAGCACTACTCAAGATCACGCTGTTGGGTTGAGGTTTGAAGTGGTCTTGATATTCCTTCTAAGGTATAGGGATCGTACCAAAAACCTTCATACTGGTAGAGATCTAGCGGCCAACAACCCTTTCTTCTTGGGATGGTTGACATGATCTCTTTGTATATGTTGTGGCTTTTTGGTTCAGACATATTCTCTTCTTTCTCATTGCTCTTTTGACCTTGGTTCATTTTGGAAGATGAGGACTCCATTACTAGAAAGCAAAAGTAGCTTCGAATATATTGGAAATGTATAGCCTTTTTTTTTTTTTTGAGAATATTGGAATTGTATAGCTGAATGGGAAAGAATCCCGGTCCGTATGGATACAGTTTATTTTGCCGAAAATTGAAAACTAAAAACACTGTAATAAAATAATTTTTAAATGTGTAAATAGTACCGTGAGACCTATTTTTAATTTTTTTTTTGATTAAAATGGTTATGGATCCCATGAACAGTACTTTGTTCCCTAAAGTTGAAACACGTGCAGCAAAAAATAAAACGTCATGCAGGTTCATTCTAATCCAAACACATACTATACATAAATACTAAAATAGCAAGTTGAATACATCATTTTTCATTTCAAACCTCCCATAATTGAGCTGGTAATGAACACTATAAAATAAGTATATCTGGTCCCTTCACTTGTCTTTTCCCTCACATGGGGTAGTAGTTTTAATTATTATATGGAATCTGAAAAACGTGGAAGTGGATTACCACTAAATAAAGAAATGCCTGGCTGGAGAGGTGGTACATGCGGTTTCGTTGCATGTGTCCTCCCCTCACATGGGGTGAACCCCACAATACATGCAACGAAATAGCGTGTATTTTCTCCTGGCTGGAATGATTACAAATATAAAATGGTACGATATTAACAGGAAAAGGGTCCATGTCCTATCAAAAAAAGAAAAAAAAAGAAAAGGGTCCATGAGACTAGGATCGTTTGGAAGTGTATTTGTTTTTCAGTATTTAAATAATAATAACATATTTGACACGTATTTTTATAACACTCAAACATTTATTTTCACAATATTAAAAACTGAACATCAATACTAAAAATCTCCAATCAAATGGGCTCTAGGTTTCTTATTCATGTTAAATATTAGCATCGCGATGTGTTATACCATGTTGTGTATACTAGAATGGATGCGGAAGAGGAAGTATAGAATAGGAACATCGAGAACACGAGGGTTACGTGGTTCAGCCTTGACGGCTTACATCCACGGAGGAATCCCTTAAGGGCTACATCTTTATTATGTATAAGAGTGTAGTACAATAACCTGTGTTACAATGAACCCTAACATGAGTATATATAGGCGACTAAACCCTAGACTACTAGTACAAGCAGGAATGGGCTTGGGCCTATTACATTGGACTAATATGTCTAATATATATCTCTAACACCCTCCCTCAAACTCAAGGCGGAAGCTCGATGAAGGCTTGAGGTTGGATAAGCATTAGAAGATCACTTAGAGATGCCTTGAAGAATGTCTTTGAAGAAACCACAATCAAGAATGTGCCAATTGACCAATTTCAGAGTTTCAAATGAAGAAACGGGGTCCAAAATTGGAATCTACGCAAAAAATGAGCAAGATAAGCCCTTTTGGAAATTTTGACTTTTGGTCAAAGGTCAACGCAAAAAGTCAAAGTCAATTGGTCCAGGATCAAAGTCAACAGTCAAAGTGCTCACGGATCAGATCCGGGTGGTTCGGGTCGGGTCGGTCTGGGTCAACGGTCAGCTAGGTGACGTGGTGCTGACGAGACGACACTGCTGACGTGGCTGATGACGTGTCGCTGACGTGGACTAGGGCGATGTGCTGACGTGGCTGATGACGTGTCGCTGACGTGGACTAGGGCTGATGTGGAGGTGCTTGCATGGCTGCTGACGTGCAGTGATGACGTCATCCGGTGACGTCAGATGACATCAACAGTAGTTTTCCGGCGCTGGCAGGAGCGTGCGATGTTCATCGGCGTGTGGAGGAGAAGCCAGAAACCCAGGTGGCGCGTGGAGGTGCGTGCAACGGCGGTTGAAAGCCATATTTCTTCCGTAGGCAGATCGGTGGTCGACATGGCCGATTGGATGGTGCGTGTGGCCAAAGGATGAGCTACTCATGAGGAAATCGTGGCGGTGCGTGGGAAGAATCCTGAAACGCAGGTGGCGCGTGTGAGAGTTCCAGGAGCCATTGTTCGCGCGTGGTGGCGCGTGCGGCTGCCGTTGGAGGTTGGGTTCCTAGGTTTGGTAGATCGGTGGATGAGGAGGCCGTCATGGCGGCGCGTGTACCAAGAACACGATCTGGAAGTCAAGAATCTGAGGCGGTGCGTGAGGACTTCCAGAGCTGTTAACGGCGCGTGGAGGCGCGTGGAAGGGCTTCGAGTGACCGGATTTCTGGGTTTTCCTCACGGGAGGCCGAGGAGCACGTCTGTGGTGTCGGTTTCGATAGGCGAAGGCTTGATGTGCATAGATCTGAAAAGTTAAGTCACGGCTTTGCTTGAGTTTGTGGATCCTGGACACAGCACTGTGCTACGGTGGCTGCGAGATGCCGTGGATTCTAGATCCAGCAGAGAAACATGTGTGACTTCAGATGGTGGTATGCACGTGAGAATCTTCTTTGCTGTGTAGAGATGTTTGTTTGATGCCAAGAACGAAGTTTGGCTCTGATACCATGTTAAATATTAGCATCGCGATGTGTTATACCATGTTGTGTATGCTAGAATGGATGCGGAAGAGGAAGCATAGAATAGGAACATCGAGAACACGAGGGTTACGTGGTTCAGCCTTGACGGCTTACATCCACGGAGGAATCCCTTAAGGGCTACATCTTTATTATGTATAAGAGTGTAATACAATAACCTGTGTTACAATAAACCCTAACATGAGTATATATAGGCGACTAAATCCTAGACTACTAGTACAAGCAGGAATGGGCTTAGGCCTATTACATTGGGCTAATATGTCTAATATATATCTCTAACAATTCATTTCAGCCAAACAGTTTTTTACAATATGAGGGAAAAGGCAAGAGAAGGGAACAAAAGAAAATCTCGGGGCTTGATTCTTGTAGCTATGGTATAATATATTAATATTAGCGGGGAATCAAAAAAATGAGTCTAGTTTCTTTATTCATTCCAGCCAAGCATATCTTCTTCAGTGGTTATATCCACTTCCACGTCTTTCTGATTCGTTGAATAATTGAAACTCATCAGAAATGCACATTACAATTTAGAAAGTTGAGTATATTATATTTCACAAGGATGCTATTTTGCCAAATTACACAATTTTAGCAAAGTTTTAGCAAAAAAGCACCTGGAGAAAGTTATTTAATTATGTAGCATATTTTTTGAAATTGACAAACTCAAGTTCTAACTCAAACTCAGGTTTGGCAAATTCAAATTCCAATCAATATGAGCTCCACTATTTTGCGTCACAAAACATGCTATATAACTAAATAACTTTATTATATATAGTTCTTTTTTCCTAAAATTGCTAAAATTATTTGCTATTTGGCAAATTTGACCAACCAAGGTTTTTGTTGTGTGGCTGTTAAAGGAAGCCAAGCTTATTTGAATGTCTCTCTCTTCTTCTTCTTCTCTTTTTTCTTCCTTATTTAAAATTTTTTTAATTATTATTTTTTGGTAAGACATGCAAATAAGCCCTTACAAATTAAGAAAATTTTTTATGATCTTTTATTTTGAGTGAAGAGATGTAGTAAGATCATATTATATTCTTACGATTTTTTTATTATTATTTAAGTATCCCAAAAAGGGATTAAAAAAATAATATATTACTTTTTTATAGATTTTTTTTTAAAGCGATTGAATATTTAAATTCAAGCACTATTCCAGATTCTATTAATTCTACTTTTATTGCACTTATCCCCAAAATAAAAGACCCTAAGAAAGTTTCAGATTTTAGACCTATAAGCCTTTGTAATGTGGTCTACAAACTCATTGCAAAAGTGTTGGTTAACCGTTTGAAGCTGATTTTGCCATATGTAGTATCTGATTCACAGAGTGCTTTTCTTTCGGGAAGGCTGATTACTGATAATGTGTTGGTTGCATTCGAGACACTCTATTTCTTGAAGCGGAAGACCCAAGGGAAAGATGGGTATATGGCTCTAAAGCTTGATATGAGCAAAGCTTATGACAGAGTGGAGTGGGACTTCTTGGAAAGGCAATGTTGCATTTAGGGTTTGCTGGAAGTTTTGTTGCTACTATCATGTCATGCATCAAGTCTGTATCATATTCGGTTTTGCTTAATGGGGTGTCAGGTAGAACTATCAAGCCTAATAGGGGGCTGAGGCAAGGTGATCCGTTGTCTCCATATTTATTTTTGCTATGTGCCATGGGACTTCAAGGCTTGCTCTACAAAGCTGAATCTGAGGGTGTTATCAGGGGAGTGTCAATTTGCAGAAATGGGCCACGTGTGTCTCATCTATTTTTTGCTGATGATAGTGTTCTCTTTTGTCGTGCTAAAAAGTCTGAGTGTCAGGTAATCCTTGATCTTTTGTCAGTTTATGAGAGGGGTTCTGGCCAAAAAATAAACAGAGATAAGACAAATATCTTCTTCAGTTCTAACACTCATCATGATGTCCAAGTCAGAATACAACATCTGTTGGGTGTTCCAGCTATCAGGCAATATGAGAGATATTTGGGGTTACCTACATTTGTGGGGAGAGCAAAGAGACAAGGGTTTGCCTACATTAAGGAGATAATTTGGAAGAAAATACAAGGTTGGAAGGAGAAACTCCTATCTCAAGCAAGCAGAGAGGTGCTTATTAAGTCCGTCATCCAAGCCATTCCAACCTATTCTATGAGTTGTTTCAAGCTTCCTAAGGGATTAATTCAGGAGATTGAGGTCATGATCCGCAAATTTTGGTGGGGATGGTGATAATAAGAAGGTGCATTGGGTAAAGTGGGAGAAACTTTGTCAAGCTAAAGATTGTGGAGGCATGGGGTTTAAGGAGATTGAGAAGTTCAATGATGCTTTGTTGGCCAAGCAAGTTTGGCGTATGTTGAAAAATCCGGAATCACTTTGCCATAGAGTTTTTAAAGCTCGGTTTTTGCCGGATTGTTCCATTCTTGAAGCTAATCCCTTGGTTAATGGGTCGTACGCATGGAAGAGTATTTTAAGTGCAAGGGATGTGGTGCGGAAAGGCATGGTTTGGCGGATAGGTGATGGTAAAATAGTGAGTTTAAAGGAGGATAAATGGCTCCCGGATCAAGTATACCATCCGGTTAGTTCCCCTCTCCCCTCTATTCCCCTTGATGCAAAGGTTAGTATTTTGATTGATGAGGAGAATGGAACTTGGAAGGAGGCTGAAATTATGCAAAATTTTCTGCCTCATGAAGCGAAGAAAATCATAAGCATTCCTCTTAGTACCAGACTGCCTCATGATAGCCCCATATGGTCCAAAACACCTTCGGGTATTTTCTTAACTCGAAGCGCTTACAAGCTTTTGGTTAATGAAGCTGCAACCAACAGCCCGAGTAGAATCTACACCCCTAGAGACATCTTTGGAGAGGTGTTTGGATGCTACGAACCCCAAATAAGGTGAAACACTTCACTTGGCGAGCATGTAACAACTCACTTCCAACAATGGACAACTTGTTTCATCGACAGATAACTCCCTCTACCTGTTGCAACACATGCCAGACCCAAACTGAGGACATTCTGCATGTTGTGTGGGGCTACCCAGAGGTGGCGCAATTGTGGAGCACTATCAACTGGATGTAACACACAATCCCTCACTCACCGGGGGATTTTTCTAACCTTTTCTCAAGTTTTTTGCAGGTCTGGGATGATTATAGGGTGGAGATCTTTGCTATCTCAGCTTGGTGCTCTGGAATCAGCGAAATTCAATTCATTTTCGGTGCCCAGCTCGACCACTGAACCAGATCTTCTCCGAAGCTGCCAGACTCCTGCGAGACTTCCTTGAGGCTCACGATGATGTACCAGTCATAGTTCGAAATCCAGTCCAGTCTAAATGGTCTGCCCCAACATTGCCTTGGTACAAAGCCAACTTCGACGAAGCTCTGTTCAAAAGCACTAACTTAGCTGGTTTGGGCGTGATCATCAGAGACACCAATGGCACTGTCATAGGAGCGCTTTCAGCTCGAGTACCACTTCCTCAGTCTGTGGCAATGGTTGAAGCTTTAGCTTGTAGCCGCGCTGTACAATTTGCTATTGATATCGGGTTACACGAAGTGATATTTGAAGGTGACGCAGGAGTAGTTATCAATGCCATTTCAAAAGGATCGGCTAACCAATCTTTGTATGGTCACATAGTTGATGATGTTCTTGGCCAAGCTTCTCTTTTACATTTCTCTGTTTTTTGTTATGTCCCTCGTTCATGTAATTCAGTAGCTAATGCATTAGCTAAACGTGCTAAAGTAGGGCCTGATTTACAAGTTTGGTTAAAGGATTGTCCTGAAGACATTGCCCCTCTGGTTTTAGGTGATGTCTCTTGATGTTTAATTTCTGTTTCAATAAATCCCAGCCCACACTTGGGATCTAGTTTCTCAACAACAACAACAACCAAAAAAAAAAAAAAAACAGTTTTAGTAACGTCCATTTTAAAGGCGTCAAAGAAAAATTATTAATATGAAGTTTAGATATGTAATGAAAACCTCTTCATCATAACTAAAATAGTTTTTTTTATTTTTTTTTAAATCTGAATTTCGAAACATCATACCTTTTAGTAATTGGTTTGAGGCTTATTCTTCTTCTTCTTTTTTCAAAATTTTAAAAAATTTGCAAGGCGACAAGTAGAAGAAATTACATTTTTAAATATGTAATGTATGTGAATGCATCCAAACGATTAAAGGCTAAGCTTTGTGCTTCATTGTCCATTTTGAAGGTCCTAGCAAGTTTTGTATTTGATTTTCCATTTAAGACAATTTTCTTCTCCTTTTTTGTACTTCACTTTTCTTCTTCGATCCATTTAGCCCTCTATTCAGTCCAATTCGGTCCATTCAATCTATTTCAGTCCACTTTGATCGATTATTTACAAAATATCTCACCTTATATAATAATTAAATATAAAATATATTTTATTTCCTTGAAAAAAACTTAAAAATTTTAAAACACTTTCAAATAAAAAATACAAATAGCTATATTCAGAAAATCTAATATATTGTATTAACTATACTTTGTTAAAAAATAATCACATTATTTTAAGAAAGGTTTGAGACTAACGCTTATAAGTCTTGTCCAATATTTTCATTTTTTTCGCTTAACAAAAAAAAAAAAAAAAAATCGTCAATTTTTCTTAAGCATCATGTGAGTATGCAATTAGTAAATCATAATACAACACATACTTTACCAATAGCAAAGTGAAACCTTTTAAAGTATTATTTATTATTTTTATTATCATTTTTATATAAAAATGGTAAATATTTATTCACACTCTTTTTTCACATATCCATACACACAATATCCACAATTGCATGTGCAATGTACACATTTTAAAAGATGAAAAGGTGATGACTTTACTTCAAATGTGAAAATGGGATGTGTACGGAAAATGTGAAATAAGCTGTGTGAGACAATCTCTACCCAAAAAATACAAAAATAAAAATGAAAAAAAATGCCGGCTGGCTGAGTTTTTATTTTTTTGGGAGAAGTACATGCGACCGAATTAATTTTACTTTTAGGATATAAAATAAGGTTGGTCCTACTGATTAAAAGATGATGTAATGAATTGGTGCTACATTCAGTAAGCAACGCAGCAAGTTTAATTGACGTAATAGTGTCATATATGATTAAATTAATGATCTGAATCATTTTTTGTTCAGGATATTGTCCTAATGCTTCAACATGTTATTAGAGCATTGCATGGAGTCTTTCACGCTCAGTCCTCACATGTCGTCTAGTAATGTCCTTCACACTAGGACAGCCAGATAGTGCCATGGTGAGCTCTAGTTCATCCTTCAGCATTTGGATGACTTGTCTCACCCCATATTCACCCTTTGCTGCCAGCCCAAATATAACAGGTCTTCCAATCTGCAATAGCATATATAGATTACAATAGAATTAAGATTAAGAATAAAACTAAAAGATTAAAAAAAAAAAAAAAAATTCAGGGGTTTTTTGATTGGAAAACACTGGTTGTGACTATGATTAACAATTTCCAGATTTTAATGCACCCCAAATATCCTATTCCTGATTTATCCTTTGTAATATATTTGTTACGAGTATGTGTGAGTGTCAGTGTTGAGTCCCACATCAAGAAAAAGTAAAAAAAAAAAAAAAAAAGATGATATACATAATTGGGTCCAAATCCATTGGCTTTAGATTTACAGGTTGGAATGGCGTTCCAACATGTGTATTAAGAGGCACTTAGTAGACTCCCTAGTTGTCACTCCCACAACAATATCCAACAGTACTCAAGTATTTCAACGATCCGAATATTCAACTTCAGCAAGGTTTTGTTTATTTATTTTCTCACATGCTAGTTAGACACAAATTGGTTAAGGTCCCACTAAAGCATTAAGCTGAGAAAAAAGGATGGCAATCTAGCAGCATAGTATGATAGAGCTGTATCTCCAAAAGGCATCAGTTGGCTGCACAGACTTCTATTGACACTTGAGACTCACACAACAACAATTACACTGGTGCATGACTGTAAAATATACATCGTCTATTGTGACATCAATTACATGCTCAACATTGCATATGAACAAAGAGAGTCTAAGAGGAGATTTCTATAAATTACATTAATTAAAGAGATTGGGGTGGAGAGCTTACAAGGACGGCTTGTGCACCAAGGGCTAATGCCTTGAAGATATCTGTTCCTCGCCGTACTCCTCCATCAAAGAAGACAGGAACTCTTCCTCCGACAGCATGAACCACCTGCAACCGCAAGGTACATAAGTATCCTTAAACATGTACGCTAAGCTTGTTGTTTGAACTTGCAATGCCAAAGAGCATACTAGTAAACTATACACAGATCCAAACAGAAAATTCAGGATTTCAAGAGATGCGCATTTCCTGTATTAAAATGTGAAAGTTCAAAAACGTGTAAAAAACACCTTTGAACGTTTAGACCCCCAACTTACAACTTAACCAATTCAAGCAATATGTCAAACAACAAATGTGCGGAAACTTAACATATGCTATAATATGAAATTGGTTAAAAACTATCTAAGCCATAACAAAATAAAATCCACAGCAGATAATAAAAAGGCAAAGATAGAGAGGAAGGAAGATGCAAACACAAAGACAACACGCGATGTGTTATCGAAGAGGAAACCGAAGCCCTCGGCGTAAAACCTCTCCGCCGCCCTCCAAGCGGTCAATAATCCACTAGAAAATGTAGTTGGGATACAAGGACAGCAATAGACCCTCCAAGCCTAATCTACCCAGTGCACCTAAGCCCTCCAAGCTTCTTGCTCCAACGAGGTTGCGCCGAACCTTTTTCTTTTCTAGCTTCCCGGATTCCGCTACTAGACCATAGCATCAACCAATGAAGATTGGTTCCTTCCTAACTGCTTCCCAGAAATCCAAACAACTGTCTCACAATGATGATGATGGTGAGAACCAGGTCTGGTATAATGCCTCTCAAGGATTTGACAATGGAGAGGAAGAGAGTTGGGGAATTTGGAGAGACTCTAAGGTATAGATTGTGGGTGAATCAATCTTGTTTTTCTTTAGGGTTTCTCTCTCAAAATTCTCTCTGGAAGCTCTCTCTCAATCGTGGGTAAAAGGGGTATTTATACTAGAGTGGGAGAGGAATGTGAAACGTCAGGTTTTACAAAACAGGGGTGGCTCGCGGCTTGACCTCGCGGCTTGACCAAGTCGCGAGATCCAGTCGCGAGATAACCATATGGCCAGTTGTCCTGTTTTGTCCTGTAGTGCTCCAGCTGGCATGACTGTTCACCTTCCAGCATGCTTGGCACGTGTGCTGCGTCTGGCGGCTTGCAGCCGCGAGTCACCCGCGAGTCCCAGCCGCGAGTCTCTGTTTTCTTGCACACTCTTGAGCAAACTTCACTCTATCTCACTCACTACCCTTACATCAAACCCACCTAAATACAGGGTTACTAAATGCTGAATTACAAGCAAATTTGGCACGGAATAAAGCCAATTAGGTGGTTGAATAAATTCAATCTTACAATCTCCCCCTTTGGCTATTCCGTGACAAAACCCTAAAACAGACTCTAGACTTAACATGTGAGTTGGGAACAGTTGAACAAAACTCACTCACACCTAACTCTAGAAACTGTGAGGCACTTGAATCATATGAACATAATACTCCTGAAACACAACAATACACCATGATCATTGTAAGCAGAAAATTATAAAATGCATATAAAACAGGCAATATGTGATCAAGCAAAGATGGAGTTAAGAAACAAGCCATGGCTTGATCAACCAAGTGAACACCACAAGGTAGTGATCACAGTGCTCATTCACACTTGGAATGAACACAAGGACATACAAGTTAACAAGCACAAGGCAAGACACTTGTATGTTCAACACTCAACCAATGCATAACACACAAGGTATATGCATCTAGGAACAATCCTACAAGGGCACAAGAGTGACAGTACAAATATCAAAATGCAGAACATTTAGATCAGAGTACTGATTTCAATCATAGCATAAAGGCTGCAATTAGCAAGGTACAAACCATAAAGCCTACAAACTATGCATAAAACATAAACCCTAAAAGCTTACAGAAGCACATGGGTACAGATAACAAAACATCCTGAATAACATCATCAAAATATGTTAAAGTTTAAACCAAAAGTATAGATAAGAGCTAGAAACAACTATACACCAAAACACAGTGTATCAAACCCATAAAAGACTAAGAGTACTCAAAACATAAACATATATAAACAAAGTCTTTGAAATTGACAACTCCCCCTCAACACATTACTCCCCCTTAAGATCTGCTTTTCTGCTTCTCAATCAACAATGTCATCTCCCCCTTTTTGACAGGAATGGCCAAAGGGTCACTGTGCAGGCTGAGTGGTGAAGCTGTCAAGTTTTGCAGACAAAACATCAATCTGGTCCTGCATGGCTCTCATCCTCTCAGAGTGCTCAGTCTGGATTTCTCTGATCCCATCAAGTCTTTCCAGAATGATTTGGAAAGCATCTGGAGGAGTATCTGAAGCAGTTGATGCTCTGGGTCTTTTGCCACTTCTCCTGGGTGTTGAGGTTGATGCATGCCCTGCTGCCTCTGCTTCAGTATCCATTGGAACACCTTCTCCTTCATCACCTTCATCTTCTTCTCCTGGAAGCCTAACACTTATTCTTTTGCAAGTAAGCTTGTTAATTGCAGAAGGTGTGGACATGGGACTGATGTCTTGAGGGATTGGAACACCCTTACTTCTAAAAATCCTCATCAGCAAGCTGGGAAAGATCAATTTTGGCCTAGAGGTTGTTCTTGTCTCATCCACAATAGTGTCATATATGTGGGAACTTATGTCTATGAAATTCTTTTCTTTGAGGTCCATCAGAAAGATTGCTCTAGCACAATTGATTGTAGTCAACTTCTTAATGGGATAGAGGTTAAACATCATGATGATTGTTAGGCACCTCATGTCTACTGGAAAGGCAGTGGTATTCAAACATTTCCCTTCTCTCTGCCCACCTATCTTTTGTTGAACTTTTTCAATAGAAACACTCCTATCCTTGTAGTTGATAAATTCCTCATCTTCTAATCCTTCAAGACCTAATGCATCATCTATGACATGTGCATCCAAAATGAATTCCTTGCCTCTAACCCAGCAACTTAACTCATTCTCCCTTATCACAGCATTTGAGTAAAATTCCCTAATCAGGGGTTCACACACTACAGGGAAATCACACAGAAGCTTTTCCCATCCTCTTCCTTCAAAACAGCCGGGGATAAAGGTTTGTCTTAAGTCCTCCAAATCTACAAATCTTTCTTGAATAATTCCTGCTTTCAAGAAGTTATCCTTGTATCTCTCAAAGTGATGAACTGACCTAAACAGTTTAGGATCCATTTTCAATCTTTTGTCAGCCTTCTTTGCAGGAGTTTTCTTCTTAGGAGGAGAAGGAGCCATCTGTGAACAAGCAGAAGAGGCCACAACAGCATAGAGGAATATATGTGCAGAGCAAGTCAGTACCATGTAGTTTAACAAAGAGATCTCAGACAAACAAATTAACTTTGAACACTTAAATCATAAGCTACTTAGAAAAATCACATGGATAAACAAGCCTAAGATAGGAAATATACAAAATCATCAGATATAGATATCATCCTAGAGGCAGATAATGGGAAATGATAAGGCTCATAACCAGCATTGTTAAACTAACAGATGCACCCAACAGATTAACACAACAGAACATGCACAACATCAAACGGAGCATTTTGGGAACAACACACAGCTCAATATCAGATAAAATAAAAGACACACTTAGCTAAGCACAGGATGAAGACAACTAGGAACAAAACAAACTTTAGCAAGATCATGAGCAAGCTAAGCATGAACACAGAATAATAGTCGAAACACAAACCCATTTCTAAATTACAGACATAAGAAAAAAATCAAGGGGAAAAACACAAAATTAAGTAGAAATGAGTTCGAAATTGAAAACCCATACCTGTGACATGAAGAATTTGAGCAGAAAATGTGCAACAATGGAGATTGAAAATGGGAGCACGGAGTGTTTGGGAAGGAGATGTTTTAGAGAGAAAATGAACAGTTACTAAAGTTCGAGGGAAAACTGAAAAAGATTTAAAAACTGCTCCTTTTTCTGCCAAACACGCGATTTTCGCGACTTGATTAAGTCGCCACACAGTCGCCAGATCAAGCCGCCAAAGCACTTAAGGATAAAAATTTGAAAAATTTTTCTAAGTGTTTTTCGCGACTGGAAGGTATACCCGCGAAAGAGTCGCGAGATGAGCCGCGAAAATCTCTGAATAACCTCGCGACTGGACCTTTCACTCGCGAACAAGTCGCCAAAAATGACCAGCGAAGATGCGACTGAGGCTCGCGACTTGAAATACCCGCGACTGAGCCGCCAAAACAGGGCAAAACTGGAGTTTTGAAATTTTCAGATTTTTCAACCAAAATACTTTCCAAAAACACCTAAAACACTCAAAAAATCTTTTTGTGCTTGATTTAACAAAGATTGAGCATGTGAAAACACATTTTATCAAGTACAATCACACAAATGAATATGGCATTTATTGAACATAAACTTGTGTGTTGTGTGTGGATATCAACAATGAGATAGTCCTTAGTCTAATGTGAAGCTTCAATGATCAATTCAACCAAGACATACATAATTAGCACTAGATTATGTGACCCATCTCAATTATAGAAGAATGTATATATGACCTCCCACAAAAACTTGATAAAATAACTTGGAGCTTTACATTTGACTCCACAATTAATCAACATTTGATCTTTTTGATCTTTTGAGGCAATCACCTCTCATTGTGAGAGTGATAGTTGACATTTCCTTTTGATGAACAAGCCTTTGGCTTTTTGAATAAAACATTTCTCTTTAATTTTTTGGTCGCTTTCCCTTTTTCCTAGTCGAATACTAGTATGTGCGACAGGCTTTTGCAGCTCAATATCTCTTTTCATTTGGAGATTTACATTTGGTGAGCTCTTTTTAGCAAAAACAAAAATAAAGAGTGGGAAGATATATAGACACAAGTCTATGCAAGTCTCAAGATCAACAAAACCATTCACTAATCATTCATGACAAGTTTGAAGATCTATTTACAACAATCACAAAGATTTCAAAATTTCTCCCACATAGATATGAGTGCATGAAGACAAGCAATGCTCGAAAATGCACAAAGCCATTAGCACAAAGGTACACGGCAAAACAAGTTTTGAGACAAAAACTCAACAAAGTCAATCAAGCTTTTTGATTTTCTAATTTTTTATGTGATTTTTGGATTTTTGACACACGAAGCAAAAAGATTGATAAGACAAAAGAAATATACACAAGAAAACAAGCAAACAACCAATAGCAAAAACAGCAAGAAAAACAAACAAACATTGTCACAAAGCATAGGAAGTATTAATGCATGGACATGTTCTAATGCTTATGCATGAGTACCCTTTTTCACCCACACGTCACTTGCGTTTGGGGTGATTTCCTTATAGGTTTGGGTACGGGAGTTAGGGCTTTCAAACCTTCGTGAGAAGCTTTCCAAGCAGTTGGTGAATGCACCAATCATCTTCATCACGTTCATCATTCCGGGATCACCATTCTGATCTCTAGATTGATCACCTGCCCAAACTCTTCTATCATTTCTAGGTCCTCCTGACCTTTGAGGAGTTGCACTGTTCGTTGCTCTCAGCTTTTGGCAATTTGGTCGAGTATGCCCTTGAAGTCCGCAATAATGACACACATAAGTCACTCTAGGACCTCTTTGTGGTCGTTGACGTGACTTGGCACGAGATTCGGATCTGCCCACAGATTGACTACGGGAATTCAGCATCCGTTGGTTCACCACATTCTTCTTCTCCTCCATTTTGAGTTTCTCATCAGTAAGGTCAGCTACAACTGGATCTTTAGCCTTAACAAACTTCACTTCTTTAGTGACATTTCCAGATGAGCTACTTCCTCCGGTATATCCCAATCCGGATTTGTCTGAAAAGCACTTTTGAGATGAGATAACATCATCAAGCTTCTTGGTGGTGACCCTCTCTACTTTAGCATTTGCTTGCACAACCTCATTCTCAAGAAATCTTACTTTTGTGTAAGCTTCGGACAACTCACCATTCAAAGTTTCTATCTCGCATTTGGCCTCTCTATATCGGATTAGGAGACTTTTGTAGTCCTCCTCTGCCTTCTTCATTTTTCTCACAGCAGCCTTGGCCACCCTTGTGTACTCACCCGACTTTTCCAAGAGTGAGTTATAATTCTCTTGAAGATTTGCTGTGCTTTCATCTTGTTCAGCATCTGATTCTTCAACAATTCCTAGTGATTCATCATCACTATGTTCTCCAAGGTCTTGTACAAGCAGATTCAACTCCTCTGAAGACTCAACGTGAGCAATGGTCATAAAAGCTGAATAGTTCCCCTCTCCATCACAGCTCTCTTCAGATTCTGAGTCAGACGAATCAGAGTCACTCAATGTCGTGGCATACACTTTACCTTTCGATTTCAAATAATTCGGACATTCCTTCTTAAAGTGTCCATGCCCGTTACATTCGAAGCAAGTGACACCTTGTGTAGGTTGGGATTCTTTACCATCTCTCTTTTTGAATTCCCTTTTCTCCCTTCCAGAACTTTGGAATTTTCCTTTATCACCAAATTTTCCATTATTCTTAAACTTCAAGAACTTTCGGAAATTTTTTACAAGGTATGCAACATCTTTATCAACCACATCGTCTTCCGATGAGTCATGGACTTCTACCTTCTCATTAATGATCTTAAGAGCAAGGGATTTACTCTTCCGTTGATTGGGCAGCGACATTTCATAAGTCTGAAGAGAACCGACCAGCTCTTGGACTTTGATGTCATCTAGGTCCTTGCTCTCTTCAATCGCTGTCACTTTAGCACGAAAACTTTCCGGCAATGATCGAAGGATCTTCCTTACGATTTTAGAATCCTCCGTTTTCTCCCCCAAGTTGAACTTACTGACAACCACCTCATTTAGCTTCCCATAGAAAGAGTCAAAAGACTCATCCTCACTCATCTTGAGCTCCTCAAACCGGGTGGTCAGCATTTGTAACTTGGTGTCCTTCACTTTCTTCGTGCCTTCATAGGTAGTTTCCAATATCTCCCATGCATCTTTGGCAACGGTGATGTGAGAAATCCTGTGAAATTCATCTGAAGACACACCACAGAAAATAGCATTTAAAGCTTTACTGTTAGCATTAGATGCAGCGAGTGCTGCCTTATCCCATGTGGATTTGGCTGCCTCAGGTCTAGTCCAACCACTCTCAACTGCATCCCAAACAGATTCATCAATGGAGCATAGAAATGCTCTCATGCGAACCTTCCAAAAGGCATAATTACTACCATCAAAATATGGAGGTGCATTTAGGGATTGAGACCTATCCATTTCAAAAGGGAGTCAAGGATCACACAATGGTAATGAAACCAATAACAGTGTACCCGCTCTGATACCAATTGAAAGTTCAAAAACGTGTAAAAAACACCTTTGAACGTTTAGACCCCCAACTTACAACTTAACCAATTCAAGCAATATGTCAAACAACAAATGTGCGGAAACTTAACATATGCTATAATATGAAATTGGTTAAAAACTATCTAAGCCATAACAAAATAAAATCCACAGCAGATAATAAAAAGGCAAAGATAGAGAGGAAGGAAGATGCAAACACAAAGACAACACGCGATGTGTTATCGAAGAGGAAACCGAAGCCCTCGGCGTAAAACCTCTCCGCCGCCCTCCAAGCGGTCAATAATCCACTAGAAAATGTAGTTGGGATACAAGGACAGCAATAGACCCTCCAAGCCTAATCTACCCAGTGCACCTAAGCCCTCCAAGCTTCTTGCTCCAACGAGGTTGCGCCGAACCTTTTTCTTTTCTAGCTTCCCGGATTCCGCTACTAGACCATAGCATCAACCAATGAAGATTGGTTCCTTCCTAACTGCTTCCCAGAAATCCAAACAACTGTCTCACAATGATGATGATGGTGAGAACCAGGTCTGGTATAATGCCTCTCAAGGATTTGACAATGGAGAGGAAGAGAGTTGGGGAATTTGGAGAGACTCTAAGGTATAGATTATGGGTGAATCAATCTTGTTTTTCTTTAGGGTTTCTCTCTCAAAATTCTCTCTGGAAGCTCTCTCTCAATCGTGGGTAAAAGGGGTATTTATACTAGAGTGGGAGAGGAATGTGAAACGTCAGGTTTTACAAAACAGGGGTGGCTCGCGGCTTGACCTCGCGGCTTGACCAAGTCGCGAGATCCAGTCGCGAGATAACCGTATGGCCAGTTGTCCTGTTTTGTCCTGTAGTGCTCCAGCTGGCATGACTGTTCACCTTCCAGCATGCTTGGCACGTGTGCTGCGTCTGGCGGCTTGCAGCCGCGAGTCACCCGCGAGTCCCAGCCGCGAGTCTCTGTTTTCTTGCACACTCTTGAGCAAACTTCACTCTATCTCACTCACTACCCTTACATCAAACCCACCTAAATACAGGGTTACTAAATGCTGAATTACAAGCAAATTTGGCACGGAATAAAGCCAATTAGGTGGTTGAATAAATTCAATCTTACAAAATGCATACAATTCCTACAAATTGTTATGTTGTTGAGGATGTCTCGCTTCCATATTATCACCTAAAAAATTTCACTAATTAACAGAGACACACCTCTTCCAGAACATTAATAGTTGCATCTGTATAATCAAGTTGGCGAGCTCCATGATTGGAGACCATAATTCCTGCAACACCTACTTCTGCAGCCTTTATTGCTGCAAATAGAATCACATCAAGTGTTAAGGAGACTTGAGATGTAGAACAGCAGGAAAAAGAATGCTATGAATTTCTGGGATCTGAGCATCAAGACACCTAATGTAGTAGAATTTACATAAACTAAAATAAAAATGTTTAGCAGAGATGATAGAGAAGGTAATAATAGGAAAGAGAAGATTACTTAGGATGATCAACAAGGCTCCTATACTATAATTTCCAAAGGTAAAAAAAAGGATTTAAGGAATTTATTTTTTATGAGTGGAATTTTTTTCAATTAAAAAAATAAAATCTTATAATGGTTACATTTAGAAATTTAATGGGTTAAAATATTAATTATAAATGACTGAATTTTTCATTGGATGGTTAAAGTTTTAAAAGGCCGATAAGGTTCTTCCTGTTACTAAAGGGAAGGAGAAAATCGGGAAGAAAAAGTAAAGAGATGGAAACATCCAAAGTAAAGGTTTGTCTTACCATCTTCACCAGTAAGTACTCCCTTGATGAGAATTGGCATGTTTGTAATTGATTTTAACCATTCTATGTCCTGCAGATGTTGTAATTCACTAATTAAACCATGGTTCTAGAGTGCTGCCCAGCCTACACTAAAATTAAAGAGTACAAAATATGACCATTACAGTAGTATCTTTAGATACTCATCTAGTGAAATGCAACTAATTTGCATATATCTCATTGACTTAAGTCATGTCAATGAGACTTTAAAATCTCTCTTTCCCTAATCTATGCTTGGTCCCTGGTAACTAAACCATGAGACTTTGCCAGTTCGTCAGACTAAAGTCCTGACATATTTGAAAAAGCATATCAAAAGGTAATCTACTTCGTTGCTGGTTTATACCTTCCAACAAAGGGAAGCATCCATTGTCTCCTTGGCATAAGCTTCTAAGTTTGAGCCATTATCCTGCAGAAGTTTAGTTTCTGAACAGTTATAAGAATTTTAGTCCCAAGTCTGAATAACCAATTGCACTGCCACAGAACACACATACAGGCAGTATGCAACGAAGACTTGAGGTTGGTAAATGATCAGAAAATTTTATTAAACAAAACATACAGTTATGATTTAACAATATGACACAGTCCTTGGCGGAAATTTGTTATATATTGTGACGTCTACTCCATTGTAATCTTAAGGGTTACAATACACAGAAGTACATCATAGATGCATTTCTCTATTACATTCTCAAATCTAAAGATAGTTTGGGCAAAGGAAGAAACTGTGCCATATCCCACATTCTGATAATTGGTGATTAGTAGTGAACTGTAAATCTCAGATTACATGTAGTGATAAAAACAACAATAGAATTCCTCCAACCCAACCCCCCGCCCCCCCACCCCCCCAAAAAAAAAAAAAAAAAAAAAAATGATGAAAGATTTATAAGAAAAATGATAAAAACAACAATAGAATTAAATTGGAAGAAAAAAAAAAAAAAAAAAATTGTTCACGTTGTGAAATGAAGGAAACATATTGAGCATGCATTTTTAGATATACACATTGTGTACCTTGTATTTCGAAATAATTCATATTGATAGACACAGATAGTGTTACATAAAGCACTTCACACTGATCGCTTGATTTTTGGCTTATAAAAGGATGCATGATATGGTACAGTTAGAGCAATGTATTTTTCTTAAAGAAAATATTAGACAACTTGGTAAATAGAATAACCTCATCATTCTAAGCTGGCATATTTAGATTCAAAAGTATGGAAAACTATTCCACTCACAGAATCAGCTTCAATTGATAAGAGACCCTCAAGATTCTTCAGTCGAGGTGCAACCATTCTGCAGGAGTTATTACAGTTATGCATTAAATGAGATGCATTTGACATAACTCATTGCATTAATATGAGAGAGCAATAAATAAGATATCTTTGGTATTAGAGTTCAAATGTCAATCCGGTCCCCTTTTATAAAAGCAGCTATGCCAAACTTTGAAGGCAATTATATTATAGAAGGAAAAAGAAAGAGATGATATTTCACTTGTTCTTTATGTCTGCCTCCCTTCGACCAAGTCTGGGGGTATCAACAGTCAAAACAAGAGCCTTGTATCCATTTCTCTCGGCTCTCTGCACCAACACAGCTGCTATATCTCGCTTCTTGTATACCTACTCACAAAGGATTACCAAATTCAGTGTGTGTTTCTACCTAATAAGATAACATATGAGGAATGTATAACAACAAAAAATTGAAATAATAAGATATCAAGAATAATTCAGTACATATAATTGAAAGAACCGAACAGCATTGCAGCCAGAAGCAACCTCCTCTACAGTGCAAGACGAAGTAAAGGATAGAACCTACATTAAAATATAATTCAGTGTGCCAGCACCCTGTGTAAGTATGAGCTCAAATCATTGTTTCAATACCATTATGGTTTTACATGCAGCGGCTGCTCGGGCAGTGGCAACCTCTCCTGCAACAAACAGCAAGTAACATAAGCTTTTGATAGGGGGAAAGGAAGTCTCAGCTGAGGACTCTTCCTAAAAGATTTAGACCTTCAGGGTGTGCCAACTTATGCAAGGCAGTTGGAGCAATCAGAATTGGTGCTGAGATTTTGTACCCCAATACAGTAGTTGACATATCTATTCTGCTTACATCCACAAGAATTCTAGGCCGAATCCTGAGAAAGCCACAAAAACTGAATAGATAATAAAATGCCATACCCAGTTTGCTCTATTAAGATTAGAAGGATTAGTATGTTACATGATTCTATGAAATGCTTCCACATTCTCTTTTAATGTGTACTGATCCTCAGCTCCACCAGCATAAAAATCATAGTACATTTTTGGAAGGGCTTCCCTAGCCAATTGTTGGAACTCATTCACATTTACTGGTTCACCTACCATTTTATCCTGGAAACATGGACATTTTTTCAATTTTTCAATAATCTGTTCCTAGAATAAATCTGAACAAAAGATCAGAAGCACAAACTATGATTGACATATTAGAAGGCTAAGGCATGTTTGGACCTAATTGCAAAGATTTCCTAAAGGTGACACTTGGAACCATGGCATTTACCTAGAAGGTCACGAGGTTTGATGTTTTGTTTTAAGAACCATGCTTATATCATGGACTAAAACAATCCACAAGAAAGTATCTGAATACAATAAAAGGCATCATGTTCTTGATCCAAATCCTCTTGTAACAGTTCATTGTACAGTAAAGCTATACTTAAATTAGATTTAAATACATGCACATCTAATACTTTTGGGTCCTTCTAAACGCTCCAAACCTCTAATCTCTTACCCTTTTTCCCAAAACAGCTTTTGAAATTTCAGTCCATCATTATAAATGGATATATCACCAAAACCAATAGTATTTTAATATAATACATGAAACACAACTGGGAGACAAACTCAATTTTCAAGGGATGTCCAAATATGCTTCTAGTGTACATAATAAGTAATAACACACAGCCACTGGAAGTTACTAAGTGTTCTTCTTAAAAATCAAATTTGCAAGCACACCATCCACTTGGGAAATCTTATTGAAATTTTAGCAGCTCACAGTCACACCCAATATGTAAACCAATCAATATGTAAGCCAATCAATAGTTTGCTTTGACCCAATAAACATGATGTGATGAGCCAGTTAGATGCTAGTGTAACTTTACAAGACAATAAACTTGGCCTTAGTTAAGCTTACCAATGAGAGCTGAAAACCTTTGAAGATTACACAAACTGGATAGCCAGGGCACCTTCTAAGCATGAAGATTGACTAGAAGGTTAGTTAAGTCAATATGTATAGGCCAGAAACATGTGAAGCAGGATGTCAGTATATTGTATGTTAATTAGAGTGCCATCTTTGGGTGCTTTTGTTTGTCCATATTGACAAAGTCAATTATAATTGTCATTTTGTAGCATGATTGATTGAACAGGAAAGTGAGATGACAATGGCAAGGCAATAAAAAAAAAAAATTTTAAATCCAAATAGAGGAAAAGTAGAGGACAAATGACAAGTGCAGTAGTATTAGAATGAGTTGTAATAGCGATACAAACAAAATTTCACAACATTTTTAAATTTGCCAATCATTTCAGACGTGGGCTATTAGAAAAGATAAAAATTTATCAATTTATATCAACCGATCAATATCAATCATCAATATATATATATAAAAGCAAAGACCTCATGCGAGAGTGCATAAGGTCCTGTCAAGTGACACTCTAATTTTGCATTTAATCTTTTTGTACCTCTTACATTAAGTTTTTTTACTGTTACCAAAAAGTTCACATTAACTTATTTTACTGTTATCTCATTAATTGCCTAAGCTTTCACAACACCTTTCACTATTCTTCATGTCTTTTAGCATACCCATTGTTTTAATATTTTTATTATAAAAAAAAAAAAAAAAATGTAAGGGCTAATAGTAATAACTAATGAGATAAGACTCTAGAGAGAGATAGAGAGATACAAAAATGTTATAGATTATTAAATAAAATGCACTATTTCACTATATATTACCAAAATAAAAAGACCTGAAACTAACAAAACATTTGAAAGAGAGAGAAAGAGAAATCTAAGAGGTCACCACCTCCGTTATACTGACCTCTCACCACTATCAAGACATCAAAACCCCTACAGGTAATTTTTTCCCTTTTTAAATTAGGAGCTTAAATATGATTTAGGTTTAGGTAATTTGGTTAGTTAGTTTTTATTTTGAGTATATTAGTAGAGAGAATATTTAATGCATAATGTAAACTCATATTCTATCATGATTTAATTTTAAATCATCTATAAGACACATGCATACACACTTACCCACACCATGTTTTAATGTCGTACTATCAATGAGTGGAAGACAATTAGAGAGATGGACATACTTTTATTTCATAGTATGAAATATGTGAACACAATACAAATTAGTCAATTTTTGTGGTCCTGTTACTCTTTTGCATTTATTTTTGGTTTCATGGTTAAAAAAATAAAAAAAAATAAATAAAAAAAATAAAAAAAAATAAATAAAAAATCTTACCTTAAGAAGACTACAAATATTCAGTGAAGTTACTAAACTAATTTTTAATATCTTAAAATATAAATGTTTCTTCACTCTAATTTAGTTTACTTTTTCTTTATAATATATGTACAACATTATCCAAAACCGTTTTACATAAAATATTGTAAAATTATCCGTGCATTGCACGGCAACTTCCTAGTATATTTAAAAGCTGAAGCGTAGCATTTATTGTTGCTACGTTCTTGTTAAGTCCACCTCATTTGCCACGTCATTGACCATACCATTAGTCTTTTTTCATATTTACTTTTACCTCTAATTTATTTTTACAATATTAAATATAAAATAATATTGCTTTTCAAATTTATTTTAGGCTGTTTTAATTTACATATTCATCTACTTTAATTTTGATGTTGTAAGTGCAAGTTTTGGATCTTAAGTCCAAAAGATGAAAAGATTAAGGCCCAAAGAGCCCATCACAATGAATTGGTAGAGAGTGGGCTTGAAACTAGACTTCAATGAGTTGGACAACAATTACAATAGGTTAAAGATGACAAGAAAACAAAGATAAATAAGTTTTGTGCAAAGAAAATCTTCCTCGGCAAAGTCCGAGGAGAGTAGTTCTTGTATATATTTCTCTTAGACTTGATTACAATTACAGTTCTTGTTGCTATAGTGTTTTTTCTATAGATTCTCATATGATCCCTTTGTAATGGGGTCTTTCTTCTGTATATTACCCTATTTTGCTTCATCTCAGCCTTCCACGTGTAGATCTAGTCGCTGGCTTTGATCATTGTCCCATCAGCACCTTCCTAAAGTTTTTGGGAATAGCTGTAAGGTTGAATATTACTGTTCAGGTATCACCTCCACATTAATGCGGTCAGAGAGTTAGCTGCAGAACATTTAATGCGATGGTAGCAACTTTCCCCTAAATATTTCTCAGATTCCTTTTGTCCTGTTCCCTCTTAACGTTGATCCTTACCAGTACAACTGTCCAGAGTGTTACTCTTGGTGACAGGTCAAGCCTTCTGACCTCTACTTTGCTTAGCTGAGGAGGCATTTCTCCTCGGACTACCTTCCCAAACCTTCATGACCAGAATCTCTTCATAACCTATTGATTTGCACGTCTTCACCAATATCTAACCGTCCTCAAATTGCTAGATGTCCTCGGACAAGGCCCATGGCCCAATATACACCCCTGGGCCTTTCATCCCTACAGATGTTATAACTAAATAATAAATCAATGGAACAAAATAATATTGACTTTACAAATTCATTTTAGGCGGTTTTAACTTTACATATTCATCTATTTTAATTTTGATGTTATACACCACTGTCAGCTTCTTTAAGACCTGCTCCATTCTCCACATGTATTTATATATATATCTAAAAGCTGAAGTATAGCATTTATTGTTGCTATGTTCCTGTTAAGCCCATCTCATCTACCACGTCATTGACCATACCATTAGTCTTTTTTCATATTTATTTTTACATCTAATTTATTTTTACAATATTAAATATAAAATAATATTTCTTTACAAATTCATTTTAGGCATTTTTAATTTTACATATTCATCTACTTTAATTTTGATATTATAACTAAATAATAAATCAATGGAATAAAATAATATTGACTTTACAAATTCATTTTAGGCGGTTTTAACTTTACATATTCATCTATTCTAATTTTAATGTTATACACCACTGTCAATTTTTTTAATATCACCCTTCTCCTTGTATATGTGTGTTAAAATACTTAATATTCTAAAAAAATAAAAAAAATAAATAACAAACAATCGATTAATCCCACATTGGAAAATGAGTGTGAGTTAAAGTAGTTTAAAGCATGTGCTGTGTATTAAAGAGTTAAGCCATTTTGGATATATATCATTGTCAGTTTCTTTAAAACCTTCTCCCCTTTGTGTGTGTCTGTATTAAAATACTTAGTATTTTCAACAGCAAAAAAACTAAATAATAAATCATTGGAAAATCAAAACAAAAATGTTGTTAAAATACTTAGTATTCTCAAAAAATAATAATAAATCAATGGAAAACCAAAACAAAAATGTTGTCTATATATATTCCCTTAGGCGATTTTAACTTGAAATATTATTTTGCCCATTTTTCTTCCTTTATTTTGACTCTTCTTATTTCCAACCTTTTACTATAAATTTGCCACTCCTTCCCATTCTTTTGTGTATTTTTCCCATAAAGTTATTCCTCTCTCTCTCTCTCTCTCTCAAATTTTTTTTTTTTCATTTTTTTGATGAAATTTTTTATTTTTCTTGCATCTCTACCTTAAATTGATGAATATTATTGACTAATTCATACGTGTTCCTTGATGCAAGTATTTTTTTTTTTATCATTTTTTTAACAACACTAAATACTTTAAATAAATGGTGTTTGTTGTTAATCTTATTTGGGGAATATCATATTATAATATGTCAAATTTTGTGTTGTTTTCGGGTTTTAATTTATTTGAACCAAAAAAAAAAAAAATTCTGGACAAGCTAATGAAGAAAAGTTAGTGCAGTTGAAGACAAGGGTCTTTGTGCAGTTCACTTTAATTAACTGTTTGTAAATATTTTGTTTAACAAATTAGTAGTGAATTATTATGTCTTTGTTATGTAATGTTCTTAGATACTTGAGTAATTGCTTTAAGCGTTTATGAATATTTTATATTGTTCTTCATCTTTCTTATCTTATTATGTATTCTTTGAGACTTTTAGGAAAACATAGTCAATTTTGTGCTTAAAATTATTTATTTATCTATTCATGTTTCACATGTTGGATTAGATATAACATTAGATTATGACAACATTAACATAATACTTCTTCTTTTTCAAAAACAATTCTCTACTTTTTTTCCCCTTTGGAATTGTACCCTTGGTTTTTTTAAAAGGAAAAATAGTTACAATCTTTATTTTTTCCCTTTCTTTTCTTATTTTATTTTGAATTGTAGTTTTATTGAGTTTTATTATAAAAAAAAATTAGATATTTTTCTTGGTGTTTTTGATTGTATGACAGAAAAAAAGAAAAAAAAAGAGAGGTTTGAAAAAGTTTTTTAAAACTAAAAGAATAATTTCCAAATTATATATACTTGTTAATGATATACAACATATTATAAATAAATTGTATTAAAAAATTGATATTTTCACTAACTTACCTTTGAATTCTTGAGAAAAAATGTATTGTTTTGATTTTGGTACAACATATATTATATACATTATATTTTGTGATTGTTACTATAATAAATGAAAATATGATTATGAATTAAAATACTATTTATTAAATTAGTACAAATTGAAAAGAAAAAAAATTAATGAGACCATCCTAAAAATATTATCACAAGCAACGCGCGGGATCTGCGATTAGCGTACACTAATTTAGGAGTAGGCTTTATCAAAAAAAAAAAAAGGAGCAGGCAATACTCTGGATTCTTTAATTAAATTCAAATACAATGTTGTATTAAATTTAATTGGCCTTGAAAAAGAAAATGTTATTTGTACTTCACTGATCTCCACGTGTTTAACTTTAATTCGAGAATCTAATATACTACACTTAGGATATTGTACCTAATTTCTACCTTTAAAAAATTTAAACCTATGAGTTTCACTCCATGATAATTGCGTTTATTATCAGGTTAAGATATTAATTGGTTTTTAGTGTAGACCAAGTTTGAACCCAAGATCTCTTATTCGATCGCAAGAAAATTTACCAGTTGAGCTAAATTTCAGTCCATTCAATCCATTTCAGTTCACTTTGGTCCATTATTTACAAAATATCTCACCTTATATAATAATTGAACATATAATGTATTATATTTCCTGGAAAAAAAAAAAAAAAAAAAAACTTAAAAATTTTAAATCATTTTCAAAATAACAAATGTAGATAGCTAAATTTAGAAAATCTAATTGTATTAACTATAATTTGTTAGAAAATAATCAAATCATTTTAAGAAGGGTTTTGGAACTAACACTTACAAGTCCCGTTCACTATTTTCATTTTTTCACTTAGTCAATTTTTTTTTTTTTTTTTTTTGTGCATCATGCGAGTATGCAACTTGTAAATCATAATACGACACATACTTTACTGATAGTAAAGTGAAACCTTTTAAAGTATTATTCATTATTTTTATTATCATTTTTATATAAAAATGGTAAATATTTATTCATAGTCCCTTTTCACATATCCATACACATAATATTTACAATTGCATTCACGATGTACCCATTTTAAAACACTGATTAAATTAATGATCTGAATCATTTTTGTCCAGGATATTGTCCTAATGCTTCAATATGTTATTAGAGCATTGCATGGAGTCTTTCACGCTCAGTCCTCACATGGCGTCTAGTAATGTCCTTCACACTAGGACAGCCAGATAGTGCCATGGTGATCTCTAGTTCATCCTTCAGCATTTGGATGACTTGTCTCACCCCATATTCACCCTTTGCTGCCAGCCCAAATATAACAGGTCTTCCAATCTGCAATAGCATATATATTACAATTGACTTAAGATTAAGAATCAAAATAAAAGATTTAAAAAGAAAATCCCGGGTTTTTGATTGGAAAACACTGGTTGTGGTTATAATTAACAATTTCCAGATTTTAATGCACCACAAATACCCTATTCTAGATTTATCCTTCTTAATATATTTGTTACGAATATGTGTGAGTGTTGAGTCCCACATCAAGAAAAAGTAAAGAAAATGAAAAGATGATATCATAATGGTTCCAAATCCATTGGCTTTAGATTTACGGGTTGGAATGGCATTCCAACATGTGTATTAAGAGGCTCTTAGTAGAGTCCCTAGTTGTCACTCCCACAACAATATCCAATAGTACTCTCAAAGTATTTCAAGGATCTGGATATTCAACTTCAGCAAGGTTTTATTTTTATTTTTTTTTTCACATGCTAGTTAGACACAAATTGGTTAAGGTCCCACTCAAGCATTATGCTGAGAAAGAAGGATGGCAATCTAAGAGCACAGTATGATAGAATCTCCAAAAGACATCAGTTGTTTGCAGAGACTTCTATTGACACTTGAGACTCACACAACAACAACAATTACACTGGTGCATGACTGTAAAATATACATGGTCTATGTGACATCAATTACAAGCTCAACATTGCATGTGAACAAAAAGAGTCTAAGAGGAAATTTTTATAAATTAAATTAATTAAAGGGTTTTTTTTTTAAGGGGGGGGAGAGAGCTTACAAGGACGGCTTGTGCGCCAAGGGCTAATGCCTTGAAGATATCTGTTCCTCGCCGTACTCCTCCATCAAGGAAGACAGGAACTCTTCCTCTGACAGCATGAACCACCTGCAACCGAAAGGTACATAAGTATCCTCAAACATGTACGCTAAGCTTGTTGATTGAACTCACAATGCCAAAGAGCATACTGGGAACTATACACAGATCCAAACAGAAAATTCAGGATTTCATGAGATGCACATTTCCTGAATTAAAATGCTTAAAATTCCTACAAATTGTTATGTTGTTGAGGATGTCTTGCTACCATATTACCGCCAAAAACATTTCACTAATTAATAGAGACACACCTCTTCCAGAACATTAATAGTTGCATCCGTATAATCAAGTTGGCGAGCTCCATGATTGGAGACCATAATCCCAGCAACACCTACTTCTGCAGCCTTTATTGCTGCAAATAGTAGCACATCAAGTGTTAAGGAGACTTGAGATGTTGAACAGCAGGAAAAAAAAATGTAGAATTTCTGGGATCTGAGTTAACTATCAAGAGCACCTAATGTAGTAGAATTTACATGGACTAAAATAAAAAAATTTAACAGAGATGATAGAGAAGGTAATAATAGGAAAGAGAAGATTACTTAGGATGATCAACAAGTCTCCTATTCTATAATTTCCAAAGGTAAAAAAAGGATTTAAGGAGTTTCCTTTATGAGTAGAATTTTTTCAATTAAAAAAATAAAATCTTATAATGGTTACATTTAGAAATTTAATGGGTTAAAATACTAATTATAAATGACTGAATTTTTCATTGGAGGGTTAAAGTTTTAAAAGGCAGATAAGGTTCTTCCTGTTACTAAAGGGAAGGAGAAAATCAGGAAGACAAAGTAAAGAGATGGAAACATCCAAAGTAAAGCTTTATCTTACCATCATCTCCAGTAAGCACTCCCTTGATGAGAATTGGCAAGTTTGTAATTGATTTTAACCATTCTATGTCCTGCAGATATTGTAATTTACTAATTAAACCGTGGTTCTAGAGTGCTGCCTGGCCTACACTAAAATTAAAGAGTACAAAATATGACCATTACAGTAGTATCTTTTAGATACTCATCTAGTGAAATGCAACTAATTTGCATATATCTCATTGACTTATGTCATGTCTTTTCTCCCCACCCTTTAAATCTCTCTTTCCCTAATCTGTGCTAGGTCCCTGGTAAGTAAACCATGAGACTTTGCCAGTTAGTCAGACTTAAGTCCTGACATATTTGAACAAGCATATCAAAAGGTAATCTACTTAGTTGCTGGTTTATACCTTCCAACAAAGGGAAGCATCCATTGTCTTGTTGGCATAAGCTTCTAAGTTTGAGCCATTATCCTGCAGAAGTTTAGTTTCTGAATAGTTAAAACAATTTTAGTCCAATTCTAAATAACCAATTGCACTGCCACAGTACGCACATACAGGCAGTATGTAATGAAGACCTGAAGCCGGTAAATGATCAGAAACTTTTGTTAAACAA
Source organism: Quercus tomentella (assembly GCA_028535165.1). Taxonomy (NCBI): domain Eukaryota; kingdom Viridiplantae; phylum Streptophyta; class Magnoliopsida; order Fagales; family Fagaceae; genus Quercus; species Quercus tomentella. The sequence continues at coordinate 82,181,671 of JAPQVY010000068.1, forward strand.
AACTAACGGTTAAGATTTAACAATATGACACTGTCCTTGGCGTAAATTTGTTAAATTTTGTGACGTCTACTCCATTGTAATCTTAAGGTTTACAATAACAGAAGTACACGATAGATGCATTTCTCTATTACATTCTCAAATCTAAAGATAATTTGTGCAGAGGCAGAAACTGTGCCATATCCCACATTCTGGTAATTGGTGATAAGTAGTGAACTGTAAATCACAGATTACATGTAGTGATAAAAATAACAATAGAATTCTAAGGAAGAAATAAAGAGATGAAAGATTTATAGAAAAATGATAAAAACAACAATTGAATTAAAATGAAAAAAAAAAACTATTTGTTCACGTTGTGAAATGAAGGAAACATATTAAGTGTGTATGTTTGAGACATACACATTGTATACCTTGTATTTCGAAATAATCCATATTGATAGACAGAGACAGTGTTACATAAATCACTTCACACTTCAAACTTGTTTTTTGAATGACAATGTTCAGATTAATGGAGGGTTTTTTGGCTTATAAAAGGATGCATGATATGGTACAGTTAAAGCAATGTATTTTTCTCAAAGAAAATATTAGAAAACTTGGTAAATAGAATAACCTCATCATTCTAAGCTGGCATATTTAGATTCAAAAGTATGGAAAACTATTCTACTCACAGAATCAGCTTCAATTGATAAGAGACCCTCAAGATTCTTCAGTCGAGGTGCAACCATTCTGCAGGAGTTATTACAGTTGTTGTTTAATGAGATGCATTTGACATAACTCATTGCATCAATATGAGAGACAAATAAATAAGATGTCTTTGGTATTAGAGTTCAATATCCCCTTTTATGCTAGAATTTCTGGGATCTTTGGCATCTATGCCAAACTATGAAGGCAATTAAATTATAGAAGGAAAAAGAAAGAGATAACATTTTACTTGTTTTTTATGTCTGCCTCCCTTCGACCAAATCTGGGAGAGTCAACAGTCACAACAAGAGCCTTGTATCCATTTCTCTCAGCTCTCTGCACCAACACGGCTGCTATTTCTCGCTGCTTGTATACCTACTCACAAATAATTACCAAATTTCAGTGTGTTTTTCTACCTAATAAGATAACATTTAAGGAAAGTTTAACAACATAAAATTGAAATAATATGAGATCAAGAATAATTCAGTACATATAATTGAAAGAACCGAACAGCTTTGCAGCTGGAAGCAACCTCCTCCACAGTGCAAGACGAAGTGAAGGATAGAACCTACAGTAAAATATATTTCAGCAAGCCAGCACCCTGTGTAAGTATGAACTCAAATTATTGTTTCAATACCATTATGGTTTTACATGCAGCGGCTGCTCTGGCTGTGGTAACCTCTCCTGCAACAAAACAGCAAGTAACATAAGCATTTGATAGGGAGAAAGGAAGTCTCAGCTGAGGACTTTTCCTTAAAGATTTAGACCTTCAGGGTGTGCCAACTTATGCAAGGCAGTTGGAGCAATCAGAATTGGTGCTGAGATTTTGTACCCCAATACAGTAGTTGACATATCTATTCTGCTTACATCCATAAGAATTCTAGGCCGAATCCTGAGAAAGCCGCAAAAACTGAATAGATAATAAAATGCCATACCCAGTTTGCTCTATTAAGATTAGAAGGTTTAGTATGTTACATGATTCTATGAAATGCTTCCACATTCTCTTTTAATGTGTACTGGTCCTCAGCTCCACCAGCATAAAAATCATAGTACATTTTTGGAAGGGCTTCCCTAGCCAATTCTTGGAACTCATTCACATTTACTGGCTCACCTACCATTTTATCCTGGAAACATGGAAATATTTTCAATTTTTCAATAATCTGTTCCTAGAATAAATCTAAACAAAGATCAGAAGCACCAACTATGATAGACATATTAGAAGACTAAGGCATGTTTGGACCTAATTGCAGAGATTTTCTAAAGGTGACACTTGGAACCATGGCGTTTACTTAGAAGGTTATGAGGTTTGATGTATTGTTTTAAAGAACCATGCTTATATCCTGAGACTAAAACAATCCACAAGAAAGTATCAGAATACAATAGAAGGCATCCTCTTGTAACAGTTTATTGTAAATCTATACTTAAATTAGATTTAAATACATGCACATCTGATATTTTTGGGTCCTTCTAAACCCTCCAAACCTCTAATCTCACACCCTATTGCCCAAAACAGCTTTTGAAATTTCAGTCCATCATTATAAATGGATATATCACCAAAACCGATAGTTTTCTATACATGAAACACAACTGGGGAAAAATTGCAATTTTCAAGGGATGTCCAAATATGCTTCTAGTGTGCATAATAAGTAATAACACACAGCCACTGGAAGTTACTAAGTGTTCATCTTAAAAATCAAATTTGCAAGCACACCATTCACTTGGGAAATCTGATTGAAATTTTAGCAGCTCACACCCAATATGTAAACCAATCAATATGTAAGCCAATCAATAGTTTGCTTTGACCCAATAAGCATGATTTGATGAGCCAGTTAGACACTAGTGTAACTTTACAAGACAATAAAATCTGGCCTTAGTTAAGCTTACCAATGAGAGATGAAAACCTTTGAAGATTACACAAACTGGATAGCCAGAGCACCTTCTAAGCAAGAAGGTTGACTAGAAGGTTAGTTGAATCAATATGTAGAGGCCATAAACATGTGAAGCTGGATATCAATATATTGTATGTTAATTAAAGTGCCATCTTTGGGTGCTTTTGTTTGTCATTTTGTAGCATGATTGATTGAACAAGAAAGAGAGATGACAATGGCAAGGCAATAAAAAAATATATATAATCCAAATAGAGGAAAAGTAAAGGACAAATGACTAGTGCAGTAGTAATAGTATGAGTTGTTACAGGATACAAACAAAATTTCACAACCTTTTTAAATTAGCCAATCACTTCCAACATAGGCCATTAGAAAAAGGAAAAACTTATGTACGCTAATTTAAGCGTACTACACTAGATTCTCTAATTAAATTCAAATATATAGTTCTATTAAATTTAATTGACCTTGAGAAAGAAAACATTGTCTATGCTTCAGTGGTCTCCACGTGTTTAAATTTAACTAGCCGTAGACCCACGTGATGTGTGTGAATATATAAACATTATGTAATGAGGTGTAATATAAAAAAAGTAATAATTACTTCAAGTATTGTCTATTTTTTAAACAAATTTCTACAAGTATTTTTTGTCTTTTTATCTTTTCAAATATATCATTCAATTTTTTTTTATTAATATTTTTTTAAGGTGAACCATATTCTTCTTACTTTTGTTATAGTGTGTTATATTTGCCTAATATACAACTAAAATTTATAAGTTTCAAATTTATTATTTAGATTTCTCATCTCTTAAGGAATAAGGATATTATTATAATAATCAAAATTCATCCAAAAAGTTTCTCAAAAAAAAAAAAAAATTCATCCAAAATTACAATATTATTTTAACCAAAATTAAAATGAAACCAAAGAAATAAAAGATATATTTTATAATTTTTTTTTACTCAAACAATTGGTAGGCATATTTCAAATTCAAAGCCATGTAGATTGTGTTTTTATATAAACTCAAATTTCTATTTCCAAAAAAAAATAAAAAATAAGTATTAATCCAAACCAAAATTCAACCAAAGCTATAAGAGGGAAAATACTTTGTGATCAGAAATTAAAAATACACAATACCAAAACGCATATTTGTAAAATTTAAAAAAAAAAAAAAAAACCATCCACCTTAATTAGAGTTATAAGAAAGAACAAAAAATCCACCAAAAGAAAGTAGAGAGACAGAATACTCACAGTTTTTGTGTTGGAAGATATGGATTGAATGGGAGAAATGATATCAAATTTATACAAAATAAAATGGAGATAAAAAAAAAAATCAAATTTTTAGATAGAGAAAATGATAAAAGAAGTGTAATGGTAAAGTAGAGAGTAGTGAGGATATAAAGAGGCAAAGGTGGAGGGGAAAGGTTGGAGGAGTCTAATAGTAGATGTGGACTAATAATTATAAAAATAAACGTGGAATAAGTTGTGGTCCTAGAATAACTCTAAATATTTGGTCATCAAATTTGTTCAAGTTCCTTATTTGGAGATAGATTAGTAGTTGGCAGTCCCATCTTTCTATCTTCTTAGTCAACTATAGAGGGAGCATTTGCCGATGATGCTATCCTTTAAGCCCAAAGGGATGTGTACTATTTTTATTTTTATTTTTTGGGTGTGATTTCTCAACTCTCTTAATCTTGTTCTATGGCAATTTATTCATACCATTTTTACTTTATTGTTTCTTTTTCTTATTTATGCTAGTTGTACCATAACTCTCGCATGACATGTTTTATCTAATTGCAGCCTAGATACTCAATGATGCTAAAAGTGGTAATTGCTAGGGAAATTGGTTAATCAGATTATTTGTTCTTCCAACTCTCCCTTAATAACAACATAAGATAATTATAAAAATAGACGTGGAATAAGTTGTGGTCCGAAAATAACTCTAAATATTTGGTCATCAAATTTGTTCAAGTTCCTTATTTGGAGATAGATTAGTAGTTGGCAATCCCATCTTTCTATCTTCTTAGTCAACTATAGAGGGAGCATTTGCCGATGATGCTATCCTTTAAGCCCAAAGGGATGTGTACAAATTTTTTTTTAAAATTTTTTGGGTGTGATTTCTCAACTCTCTTAATTTTGTTCTATGGCAATTTATTCATACCATTTTTACTTAATTGTTTCTTTTTCTTATTTATGCTAGTTGTACCATAACTCTCACATGACATGTTATATCTAATTGCAGCCCGGACACTCAATGATGCTAAAAGTGGTAATTGCTAAGGAAATTGGTTAATTAGATTATTTGTTCTTCCAACTCTCCCTTGATAACAACATAAGATAATTATAAAAATAGACGTGGAATAAGTTGTGGTCCTAAAATAACTCTAAATATCTGGTCATCAAATTTGTTCAAGATCCTTATTTAGAGATAGATTAGTAGTTGGCAATCCCATCTTTCTATCTTCTTAGTCAACTATAGAGGGAGCATTTGCCGATGATGCTATCCTTTAAGCCCAAAGGGATGTGTACAAATTTTTTTTATTTTTTGGGTGTGATTTCTCAACTCTCTTAATCTTGTTCTATGGCAATTTACTCATACCATTTTTACTTAATTGTTTCTTTTTCTTATTTATGCTAGTTGTACCATAACTCTCGCATGACATGTTATATCTAATTGCAGCCTGGACACTCAATGATGCTAAAAGTGGTCATTGCTAAGGAAATTGGTTAATTAGATTATTTGTTCTTCCAACTCTCCCTTGATATTCTCTTGCTTAATGGTTTTGTCACTTGTGTTTCATAAACAAGTTCAAAAGTTCTCGATAGTGGCAAGAATATTTGATATTTTTTCTCACCTGTCATCTAATGCAAATTGCAAAAGCCACTTATTGTCTAGAGAAAAGCCGATGTAGATCATAGATGATTGATAGGATCTTACACATAGCTTCTGATCTTAAATACTCCCAGCAGTTTTTGATAATTTGCTTGGGTTGTTTGTTTCCATGGTGCTATGGAAACCTTGCTCAACCCTTAATCTATATGTAGTTATCTACCATGGGGTTAAGGTTTCAAAGGTGGCCTGAGTATAGCACCAAAAACCCAAAAAAAAAAAAAAAAAAAATCATGTTTAGAATTATCTTAACATTTTAAAAAAAAAATGGAAATCACATCCTAAACGCAAAGTTGCAATCCTAAACAAAGTTTTATTGATTTAAATCCAAATTAAATTATCCAATGCAACCTTCATTTAATAGGTCTCATTGAAATCCTATAATACATATTTATAAACAATGTTGAGCTACAGCACAAAGCATATTCCATGGACCACATTAAGACAAGCCCAAACCAAACTCTGAAAGTGATAGCTTCAATTCATATTTCTTGGCATCTCTTTAGTTCAACAAAGTATGCTCTCTATGGCTAAAATTGGGAACTTTGTTCCCTTTTCACAATCTTCCGTTGTCCCTTATTAAACTTTCTTAAGACAAACTTATAGCAATAAATTAGACAAACAATTTTCCACCACTGTAGGGACTAATAAAAGTGCTACGAGCTTTTTACAATAACTCAATCAAACTATAGGCTGGAATTTTCTGAATTCCAGCCACCGCCATTGCTTTCCTGAAATCAGTGGCATGATCCCATCTCTCCACCCCAGCATTAATGTTTGATAACACCATGTATCGCCCACTATGCCATGGCTGCAATTCAAGTAGCCTTTGCCCCACTACAGTTCCCAGCTCAATGGCTCCATGGATCTTAGAAGCACCAAAAAGAGCCCCCAACACAGAACCATCAGGCTCAAAAGGCATACTTCTTATAAAATCTGTTGCTTCCTTAAGTAAGCCTGCTCTGCCCAAGAGATCAACTACACATCCATAGTGTTCCATTATAGCTACAATCCCAAACTCACGCAGCATTGATTGAAACAACTTTAATCCCAACTCCACAAATTTGCCACGAGCACAAGCTGTCAGGACAGCAACAAATGTGACCTCATTAGGATGCTGGCCTTTCATTTTCATCTTCTCAAACATATCCAAAGCCTCCATCTCCCTCCCATTGGAAGCAAGAGTAGTTATCATCGCATTCCAAGTGCAAACCTCTTTAACCAACATTTGGTCGAAAACATTTACAGCATTTCTCAAACAACCTGTCTTACCATAAAGATCTATCAGTGCCGTCCCTGTAAATACAGTCAATTCAATCTCATTCCTAATAACATATCCATGAATTTGCTTTCCAGAAGAAAGAGCTCCTCCTCCGTTTAAATTAGCACATGAAGAGAGTACACTAACATATGTAGCTTCATTAGGCCTTACCGAACATGCCATCACATCTCCATGCATTATCATCTTTTGAAAAAACTTAATTGCCTCACTAAAGCACCCATTCCTCTCAAACCCATTAATAATACTCGTCCAAGATACCACATCTCTCTTAGGCATGCATTTAAAGAGCAAAAAAGCAGACCCCATATCCCCATTCTTGCCAAACGCATCAAGCATCACATTGTACGCAACAATGCATGGTTGCGAAATTTCCTCAAACACTTTACGGGCATCAAACAGTTCACCAAGTTGTGCATAGAATCTTACAAATGACGTTTGAATAAACGGGTCATGCAGAACACCGCGCTTGATGACTTGGGTATGAAGGGGTTGGCCCAAAGATGGTGAGGAAAAGGTTGCGGCTTTGATGAGGGAAGGGAAGGTGTGGCTGTTGGGAGGGGCTCGATGGGCTAGCATGTGGGTGAAGAGGACAAGGGTGTTGTGAGCTTGTCCAAGATCTACATAAGCTCTTATCAAAGCGTTGTAGAGGAGGGTGCTCATCCATTTTGAATTTGGCGCGGTTGTGTTTGTGCTATAGGGGAGATGACCTTTGGTAATTAGAAGGGAATGGATTTGTTTGATTTGGTTTCGGTGTTTGAGCAAACGCTGGAGGAGTTGGAGTAGACACTCAGGTGAATGCTGCATAACAACCAAGTTAGGGGTCTCCAACACTTCAACTGGGAGTAAAAACTTGGATAAACCCTCTTCTTCTATGGTGAAGTTCCCACATTTTACACCCAGCTGGAGGTGGTTTACCCATCACAGGCTGCAACTCTTTCAACACCTTGATAAACCTGTCCAAAATGCAACCAGAGTCAATTTCCCAAGCTGATAAAACCTCTCCTTCCTGATAAACAATTATCTATTTTTTTTTTTAATTCAGGAGTCTTAGGATGGTTGATATCATACTAGAGTAACTAGACACCAAACCATGACACTGTCAATATAGGCCGAACTGGGCCTCAGTTCAATCAGTCCAAGTGAGCTAGAAAAACAGGTGAGCTTTCGAGTGGAAGAAAACTGTTTTGTACTCAAAAGTGGTGATTCTTCAAGCATAAAACTTTCGGAAAAAACAAAAAAAACGCACTTCATCATTACATACAAAATCCTCTTTCTAATGCATACCAAATGAAATAGTGGATTCTAAACCACTTCAAACTTTCAATGAATTTTCCTGCTCAAATAATATCAAGTTCTGTTAAATCAGCAAATTTGTAAAAGAGAATCATTATTCACAAGTTTAAATTGGCAGAAAGATTTTAACTTTCTACGACACTGCTTTCTAGAAAAATGTTATTTTAACTGATTAAAATGTTACTCTATCTATTTTAACACCAGTCTAAAACTTCCTTTTTTTCGTATCCTCTGCGCTTGTTCTATCTCTCTCTCTGTCTGAAACTCACCACAGCCGGAAAATTTTATAATTAAAAATTAAAATAAAAAACTAAAACAATCATCCCTATTATTATTTTTTTTATTACTTTATCATCCCTGTTAATGTAGCTTTTTTTAAAAATTTCAGACAGTTTTTTTTTTTTTTTTTTTTTCATATTCCTGCAAAAACTTTCTAAATATGCAAAAAATATAAGATTGATATTCGAACCAGTAACTAATTTCAGCAGGGGCTGAAAGCTGAAGAGTTGAATTCACCAGCAGCAGCCGCCACAAATTTCAGCGGGGGTTTGGGTCTCGACCTCCTCTATTTTCTCTTTAAGTCTTGGGTTTATCTTGGGCTTAATTGCCATGTGTTAGTTCCTGGTTTCACAGGGAGGTATTTTATCCTGCTTTCAAGCTAGGCCCATAAAACTTCGGGCCCAGAAATTGAGTCACTAAAAATGACTCTTGAATCAGACCAACAAAAGAGATTATTCATTGTAGAAGGGAATAAAAAGTAAATATTCATTTTAGTTAAATTTCATACCTGGAAAAGAATTATTATATCGCATATTTTTTGTTGCATCAAAATGCAATGGAAGGAGGACTACTTGTTTCACCATATGTTCCTTAGTGTTTAAGACAGGGTAGTATCTCATTTATAAACTCTTATTTGACATACATTTAAATGTCTAAAGTTTGGAATAAAAATGAAACTGTTATGTGGCGTTTGGTACGGGATAATGTTTTAGGATTCCCAGGAATGTTTAAAGATTCCCATGTTTGGTTGCAAATCACACTAGGGAATCAGATGCCAGAGGAATTTGAATTCCCTTTTAAACCCCTCTCAATAGGAATGTGAATTCCCTTTAAAACAGATGGGAATCCAGATTCCCAAACTTAAAGGAAATTATATTTTTTATAAATTGACAATTTTAACTCCTTTTCATTATCATTTAAGCAATTAAGATAAAATATAAAACAAATCATCAATATCTTTTCTCTTGTCTTTATCTTTTCCCCCCAAAATAATATAAATAGGATAGACAACTATGTTGTTATATTCTTTAACAAAGTTTTATTTAGGTTTCATGTATGGAAAAAAAAAAAAGTTGTTAGGTTGTTTTGTTATGGATTAAACTCTTTTAAAAATTATTATTAAGAATAAAAACATTTAAGAATTTAAATAGTTATTTTTGTATTGTACTTGTCATTTTGAAATGTTAGACTATAATTTTAATGAATTTGTCATAATTAATAGTTTATATTTGGTTTTTCATTATTTATTTAGAGGAAGATTTTTTTTAAAGGACTTGGTAGTTCACATTCAAATCTAAGGATAGAATGAGAAAAATAAATAATTCATTTAAGATTTTTGGGAATAAACCAAACATTATCATCTCACATTTTTAATGAAACCAAACATAGGAATAGCTACATTTCTAGGAATGTGATTCCTAAGAATGTGATTCCTAAGAATTTGATTCCTAGAAATCTGAATGCCAAGAGTAATGTGGATTCCCTCATACCAAACGCCACATTAGGGTTCCGTCAAAGTACCCTAATAATTTCATTTTTAATCTAAACTTTAGAGGGTCAAAATCTAAATTGAAAAAATTTGTAACACTAATAAGACTAATTTGTTATTGAGTCAAATCACAAGGGGGCATTTTGTTTGTCCCAAAGCATACAAAATCTTTTCAACATTTTCATTGAAACGTAGTAATTGAAAGTGTGTAGACTAAATTGTCACTAGTTCAAATTATAATTTTAAGCGCCCCCCCCCACAATTTTTTTTTCTCAAAAAAATGCATTGAACAAAACTTGGCAAAAGAGTTTCCAGGGACCCATGTACCACCACTGAACATACCACCAGTGAACACACTCTATGTAAACTTTCACCAAACTCCATCAAGATTGGAACCACTGTTGTTTGAATTTAAAATGTGTTGGGACGCCACATTCCAAAATTTCTCTGCTCATCTTCCTAAATTTCTCTGGTCGCAAGGCCACCTATCTTCCCTCCTCTGGCCATATTCTCTTCTTCGTTCATGCAAAAATTTGCAGCTATCTCCAAAATGGCACCTCCCTTGAGCATAGTATCTGCATAGCTGTTGTTGCATATGGCCTTGCCTCCGTGGCAGACTCGGTGGTGGAAAGTGGTTCATGCTTGTCAATGGTGGTGGACTCCTTGGTGGAAAGTGGTTCATGCTTTTAAATGGCTGTCTATTATAAGTCCTATCTGATAACCCTCTTGTCCCATAAGTATTTGGATATTTGTCACTATGAGCTTGATAGTTGTTGCTTTGAATGTAAGCTTGATGGCCGCTGTACATTCTTTCTATATTACTTGCATGCATTGACTCAACAAAGCTCTGAGAAGGTTGCTGATGGTGATAGTCACTTTTTGTTGTATTAGTTTGCTGCTGTGGTTGAGTTGCTGCTTTTCTTGGTTCAGAGAATAAAGCTACTTGAGTTTGCTCAGTTGGCCTTCCTAAATGAGTGAATGATCCCAACTGCTGAGGCCTCATGTCTAGTTTCCCTGGATCAAGGAATGCAACAAACTGCTGCTGAGAATTTGCTGGTTTTCCTGAATTAACAGATGGATCCAACTTAATAGGTCCAAATCCTGATTTTTCTGAATTATAATTTTGGCCCGACTGTGAAGGTTGAAATGTTGGTTTCCTTGAATTGACCAATAAATCTGACTGTGGTGGTTGGATTGCAGATTTTGCAGTTGAGATTGAATTGAATTGAGATTGGTTTCTATTTGTCTCCTTTTTTGAGATCCTGAAGTACAGACAGACAATATAAGCATATACTAATGCAAGTACAACCAAAATGATTCTGTAACCTCTATCATATTCATATACGATACCAATAAAAGATAACAGTGTTCCAGTATGTAAGCAGAAGTGAGTACCGCATTTTCTTATTTTCCTTCTCTTGGATCCGTGATTCTCTATCAGACCTTGCAACAAACCCCCTGGAGTGCTTTTCCATCAAAACTTTCTGCCTCTTCCCTTCATCTTCCCATCTCTAAAAAGTTGAAAACAATGTGACTGGTTTAATACTAAGCAACTAACAGAGGACTGAGAATAAGAAAATTTGTTTATATCTTACAAACCTGTCTCAAAGTCTTTAGTCGGTAAAGGTTTCGACCCTTAATTAGGAGGGGATGAAGTGGTGGGAGTGGTTTCTCCCCCTTGCTCCAGAGTATTTCAATCTGTTTAGAATAGCAAGAAAACTGCATGTTAACTATTGCAATTAAGTGTAGAAACATGCATGTTCACCCCGTTACTGAGTTTTATCTAAGGGCAAGTCCTAGATCTAGTTCCTTGGGTTCTCAATTGAATTTTAAATACACCATTGTATTGACCAACGGATTAAAAATAGTGTCATCTTTTTCAAGGACAGTTAAATTTAAACATGTGGTTCATTGCCATTGGTCAATGCAACCACATACTTAAATTTAGTTGAGGAACCTTAGGCGCATCACCTAAGGAAATGTACATAAGTTTACCCTTCATCTAATGGAATGAGGTTAATCCACCAAATAAATCTATTTAAAATTTACCAAAATACAAGCACAGAATAATAATTTCCATCAAACCTTCAAACAAAGTTTATGGCTGCCTTTTGGACACTAACAAGTAATGCATGCAATGTATACATCCTTTCAGTATTATTCTATAAGGATCATAGATTTTTGACTTACAGTAAAGGTATGCTGTTGCTTGGCAGCACCATAGCTTTCTTTCACAATGCGACCTGCAACAATCCTTTTGCCACAAGGAGGACCACTGGCACTTCGGGATGCTATATTGAACCTGAGATTTCCACATTAGAAGTGGAAAAGGTATTGAATTCAAACATCAGAAAATACTAATAGAATAATGTGTGTGTTAGTAAATCATATTAGTAAGCATCACGCCCAAGTTTATCAACCATAGCCCATCTTGACTGAACATCATAATGAGAGTAAGTACAAAGCATTGAGAAGTGAGCAATCAATTGGACAACAATAATTACTTGAATATGCGTTATGTGTGCACGTTACAATGCTGTGCAAATGGTTACATCAAGCACTACTTCTAAATCTTTTGCCATTGTAAAATAAGAAGGAAAGGTGTATCATTCACTAAAATATAAAACATTAAAAAAAAAAAAAAAAAAAAAAAAAAAAAAAAAAAATCTTACATTTCATAAACATTTTGCTCAAACATAACAACATCACCAGTGCATGCATCACCTGCAAAAACCCCATTTATATTTCAGATTATAAACATGAAAGAGAAGAAATTTATTTGAACAACGCCAATCAATGACCATGAACTTCTACACTCTAGGCTTGATAAAAAAATTTGAGACAAGAAATATAAGAAATAAAGGAGATCATAGTAAGAAGCTGATCTGTATGATTCAATGAGTAATGAAATGTGCACCATCTAAGTAGTATACTAAATATTTAATGGGATACAAATTATCCTAAAGTATCCTATCTTTGCTGTACAAGCCCACAAACCCTGAATTAGTAACTCCATCTGCTTCAATTTCATATGCGCAAATATATAAGAAAGAACAGTATCATAAAAAGGTGATATGTGCACCCTTCAAACACATAAAAAGGTGAACTAGAAATTCAATGTGGTAATAGTAACAAATACAAATTTTTTACATGTGTTATATTGAAACCAATCAAGTTTGCCATTTCTCAGGGAGTCAAATGTTTGTGTGGATAGTCTAGCTAGCCCCTCATGGTAGCTTTTACCAACAAATATTCCACCCAGGAGTAAGGATTGCTTGGCCCTAGATTGTGACATGTGTATTCTTCTGTTTTTCTTTTGCTTGGAGTCATAGCACCAAAACCAATAAACAAACAAATAACCATCCATGGACCATGAATATTTAAATTAATATGTGCACCTTTACAATTCAACACAAAGCTAGAGGCAGGGTATTTGTTCTCCCCTCCACCATTTAAAATCCTGAAAACAAACATTAAAGATTATGAGAAACCACACAGTTCTTCAAAATCATTGCCAGTTCTAAAGAATTTGAGCTTACTCTAGATGCTCCTTAAGGCGCTGAATGAGTGTATCCTTGTTGCCTGTCAATCTCAGTCCATTCTTCCTCAGATAAACCTTACACTGGTCCACTTTCAGTTTCTCTAGCCGGCCAGCTGCCACCAAAACAAAAAAATAAATTAAATTAAAATTTTCATACATCAAAAAAAGGAAAATACTGCAAGTAATCATCATGTTGTGCATTTCTGCGATTTGGCCTGTCTAAAATTGACTTTCCCTTGTTCTTGTTCATCTCAACAATATTGTGAAAGCTAGATATTTCAGCAACAAACTCTACTGTGCTATAATAACCTAATATATAACAACCTCTCTAGCTAGCCTTCTGCCACAACATAATTACAGAAGAATCAATTCCATGTATAAACCAATAATAACATTCAAAGTTCAAACTAGTGATTATCCTCTTATATATTTCTATGATAGCTTCATCAAATTTAAACTTTTTTCTTGTTTCTTTTTTCCCTCAACATTGCTGTATATTCAAAGTATTATGCATATACATGAAACTATCCAATACATACATAGAAGCACACGCACACATTAACATTTCCCCCAATTCTATCAAATATTTATAATTCAAGAATCCATTAGCTGTATTCAATTTCCCAAATACCAAGGCTAAGTTTAATTTGACCCAAAAAAAGAACTTTCTTGAACATTAAAAAAATCAAATTAATGGATTAAACCTTCAATGATCTTTTGCACTTCCTCATAGCTTTTCTTATCTTTCTCATCAAGTTCTGGCACTACCACTTCCACCTCATTTGAATCCCCTTCACAATCCATATCATCATCTTCAACAATCCTGCATACACATCAAAAACCCCATTAAAACAAAGACCTAAACACTTAAACCCAGATCAGAAATGCTAAATCAGAATTTAACCCCCCAAAAAAACCCATTAACAAAGTAAAAGGCGAGATACAAACCGAGCCTTTGATTTTTTATTTTTTTTTATTGAGAGGTTAGAGAACTTGGCACTGGTTTTTTCAAGAATAGTGTAACTTGGGTCTTTATCCGAGTCATCAGAATCTTGATCTGAGTGAGACCCTTCACTTTCACTGTATTCTTCCTCCTCTTCTGCAAATGGGTATTCTTTGGAGTGCTCAGAGATCGCCATTGATGGGTTTGTTTCTTGGTCTGTGTTTGAGCTTTGACGCTTAAGCAGAGCTTATATGAAAGGCAATTTTTGTTTTTTCAGAAAAAGAAAGAGAAATATATATTAGGAAACTCAAAAATTAGAGATGATATTAACGTCGTAAATTGACAAAAAACGGTCGGGAACATTTTGAAATTTGAGAATATTCATGTGGACATGTAGAGGCCCATTATCTTATGAGGTCCAAATGTTCATGAATGTTTTTTTTTTTAATGTTTGTGATGGGCTTTAAAAGTAACAGTATATTAACCACCAAGTGTGGCCCAGTGGCTTGTTCACCATTGGGTAAGGCTATGGGGTTCGACTGGATTTGCTCCCCAATACGAGTCCCAGCAACTACAACACCTTCTAGTCAACGGCAAGCTCTCACCGCGAGTAGGGATTAGTTGAGGTGCGCGTAAGTTAGCCCGCACACTTGGTAGAAAACCAAAAAAAAAAGTAGTAACAGTGTGTTTGATACTTTTAAGCCCATTCATAATGTCCTTTTTTGTAAGCATATTCATGTAATCTTTTATATTTAAGATTGGGTCTAAAAAATATGAGAAAAAGAGAAGCTTAAAGAATTTTTTTTTTTTTTTAATTGTTAATTACTACATATGAGAAGGCATAAAGATGAGTTATAAATGTAGAGTATAAAAATAATCAGTAAGTTTAGGGGAAAAGAAATTTTCATTAACCTTTTTCATAATTAATCCAAAATTTTCATAATCATTAAGACATATACATGTTATAACTGGTGCATAGTAAATTGATATTAATTGTGGATCTTTGTGTAAAAGTAACATCGTTTCAATCACAACTTGTCACCTTAATAAATTATAAAAATGTTATGAAAATAGTCGTGTTCTTTTTTTTTTTTTTCTTTTTTTTTCAAGGGAGTTGTATTCCTAACTTTACTAAAAAAGAGTTTGTATGTTTCATGTTCAACAAGACAAGAGGATGGTTTATGCTTTATTTTATGGTTCTTATTTTTGAGGAGAGGAGGATAGTTTATGGTTTCTACTTTCTACTTTGGTTGTGTAGGACATAATTGGCTTCTATACAAAGTTGTCAAGTCTGATCTAAGTTAATTTAGAGGAATTTTTCAAGAATAAAAGTAGTAGATTTGAGCCTAGGATCCCACCTGTGGATTACTATAGCCATGAGAGGGTTTTCTTTTTTTTTTAACTCCATGAGAGGGGTTATTTTTCAGTCAAAGAAAAACTTGGACATATTTAGTTAAACATAGAGAAAAACAACTATGAGACTATGAGTTGGCTTTTTAGTTAAACTAAGCACATATGTTTAGTTAAATGTGTGATAATGCGTATACAACTTGCCACCTTTAAATTTGGCGAGTCTAGTTTTTTTTTTTTTTTTTTTGTTTTGAGAAACAAATACATACAAGAAAGAAGGAATGTAGTTCTAGTAAACCATAGACTATGAGTTTAGTTATTAGAAACAAGAATGAGTTGGAGTTTTTATAATTGGATAAAATTAATTAAACGTACTTATACAGTGAAGCTCTGGTTGGCTGGTCGAACACTTCAAGGAAATTGGACATAGTGCCAAAAGGGGAATTTCTTCTCTGCGGCACAAAAGTATGCTATAAAAGTATTTGGATAACCAGGTATTTTTATTTTTTTATATATTTATTATTTTGTCGGAACAATAATTTTCATAAATTTGTTATCAATTATTGACATGTTTAATTGTAATTAGAGTAACATCACTTTTATATAATAATAATAAAAAAGCATATCATCTTTTAAATATTAATCATAACATGTCACCTTAACAGTTACTAAAAATTAAAAATTTTGCATTCCTAAATCTATATATATAATAATAAGTGAAGCTATGAAAAACTTAAATCAGAATTCCAAATTAGAGTTCTAATTTTGCGCCATATGTCCTAAATTATTTATTTTTAAAGAGTTTTATTTCTTAATTTTAGAATCAAATATGGGACAATATTATAAATATTCATTCAAGTGAGTTATTAAGTAAAAAAATCAAAAAGTCTAGAATAAATGAATCGTAAAAAAAAAAAAAAAAAAAAAAAGTGCTTCACAATAATTTAAAAAAAAATGGACAATTTATATTTTATACCTAATAATATCCTTACAAAAAAATTTTAAGAGTTAATAAAATATAAAAATGACTATCAATAGTATTTAAATTATATATATAAGAATTATATTATGCATCTTATTACATGTCTTTAAGTATTTCCATGTATATGCAGGGGGTTACAAGCTAATTTATTATACACAGCTGTTGATAATGAGACATAATTAACAGCAGCAGGAAAGCTAATCCCATAAGGAATCAGATTCCACACAATAGAAGCATATATCTTAAGCTTCTTTTACAAAACAATTAACAAACCCTTATAAATGGATCAATGGAATAAGACACCGTATATAATAATTATTTTTTCCTCAACAATCCTTATATAATAAGTCTAAAATTAATTTGAACATAGTTTACAAATCCATTGAAACCATTGCTCCATTGTTCTTGACAAACTCCACATGTTTCCATTTAGTATGCAGTTTCTCACTTGGTGATGCATTTCTTCTAAATCAAAGTGTCAAGCACACATGTGAGTCTCTCTCTCTCTCTCATAATCTAACATTTGAATATGCTTTTCCATTTTCCTTCTTTTAAATAAGTTGGTTGAATTCTCATAATGTATTAGGACCAGATATCTCTATTATGTGATTTTTTGTTTTGTGTGGTCTTGCTCATGGGTGGACCAAGGCCCTTGGTTATGGCTTTTCCTTTGTTAAAGGGAAGTGCTATATGCTAATGGTGTGAAAAGGAAATTGTGGGATTGGCTATAGCTTTTCCCTTGTTAAGGTAATTGGGCATTCCATCCCTTGCTTAACAGTCACACCACCATAATGTGGGACAAAATTGGCCTTTGCTCCTTTCTATCAAACAATCTAGCATTTTGTCCACTTTCCCAAACTAATTAAGGAAATACCCCTCTTTTGAAATTCGATTTTCTCAAAATCGAGTTAAGTCCTATAGTGGCATTTTAAGGAGCCTATAGTGGCGTTTTGGAACTCGAACTCCATGAACTCGAGTTATAGGTAAAAAGAAAAAAAAAAACTTGCATGGAACTCGAGTTCATGGAGCTCGAGTTCCAAAACGCCACTATAGGTTCTTAAAACGTCACTATAGGCTCCCTAAAACGCTACTATAAGGCTCGAGAATTTTTTTTTTTTTTTTTAACTCGATTTTGAGAAAATCAAGTTTCAAAAGAGAGGCATTTCACTAATTAGTTTGGGAAAATGGGCAAAATGCTAGATTGTTTGATAGAAAGGGGCAAAGGCTAATTTTGTCCCCATAATGCATAATGATTTTCAATTAGCTTTTACAATTTTGTTACTTTTTTCTTTCTAGAAATGAACTCTCTCTTGACATGGCAAAACAGGTCAGAATTTTCTGACCCGAACCAAAAAATACCCGACCCGAAGCAAAAACGGGTTGACCCATGATCCGACCCGTGTTTTTGCGAGTCAACCCGACCCGACCTGCGACCCAACCCGAACACGAACCATTTTTTAAAAACTTTTTTTTTTTTGGATAAAAAAAATAAAATTAAGACAATATTGGTTTAATTTTTTATTGTGAGCTTTAAGGAAACAATTGATACATTTACATAACTGTATGCAAATTAATTGAAAGATAAATGGTTGAGTATTCTGTAATGAGTAAAGATTTTTAGATATCAAATAGCAAAGTACATGTTAAGATAATTTGATTACAGTAGAGTTAAAATCAGATTTAAAATTGTAGACATGTGTGAGAAACATTCACAAGTGTGAAAATAGTGAAGCCAAAGTATCAAATTAGTATAAATTATGAATGCTTAGACCTATTTTTTAACAATTTATGTTCAAAGTAAACGGCTTTTTAAAATAAATTATGATATTTTCTAGAGTGTGTGTTGCTTAACAATGATATGATATTCATAAAAGAGACCATGTATAAATAAGTAAGCAATCAAACTTTACTGTATATCTCAAATTAAAATAAAGTGCCAACCACAATTGATAATAGATTATAAAATTAATTTTCAATATTGTAAATTTCTTATATGTTTTTATTCTTTATCAAATAAGTTATCCAATAAGTCATTTGTAATTTTGTTTTATATTTTGGAATGTTGATATTGTATAGAAATAAAACTTGTGTATTTGCTTTACTTATCTTTGTGTTATTTTGTTTTAGATAGAAATGTTAGGATTTGTATAATTTTAAAATTATTGAATAAGTATTTGTAGGGATAGGGTTTGAGCACTATTCCTAAGGGATAAGTGAATCCAAGCCCAACGAGCCCAATACAATAAATTTGTAGAGAGTGGATGGAAGAACTAGGTTTTAATGAGTGTAACAACAGTTGAAGATGATTTAAAGAATGAATAAGTAAAACAAATATGGACTTGAGCAAGCAATTCAATCCTCGACACTAGTCCGAGGAGTTTCAACTTATTGCTTCTTGAGTGACAATGACAATGGATACAAAGTTAGTTCAGATTGCTACAGTGTTTTCTCTGGTAAAATCTCCGATCCCTTTTTTCAGAGCTCCTTCTTCCGTATATACCACTTTCCTCTTTCATCTCCACTATACACATGCAGGTCAGATCTGCTGTTGTTGGTCTTTGTCACATCAACCTCCTCCCAAAGCTCTTAGGTAATAGCTGTAAGTCTGAAAAAGCCACTGCTCAGGTATCATTTTCACATTAATGCGGCCAGAGTGTTAGTTGCGGAGCATTTAATGTGGAGGCAGCAGCTTTTCTTGGAATTGCTCTACCGCCATGCTCTAATGTGCTTACTTGCTATACTTATCTTTTTCTTTGGAGTGCTTTGGAAGATTGTCTTTGTCGGTAAATCACTTTTCTTCCTCCTCGGCTAGCCAAAGCCGAGGATAGAGTTGTCCTCGGCACGGTTTCCTGGATTGCCATGACCACCACTATCTTCTTCATATGCGATTGTGGGCCTCGGCATGGGCCTCAGGCCCAGTACAAAAGGTGGATGTATATCACTGGACTCTATGACCCCACAGTATTAATAAGTTTAATTGAGTTAATTCTTGATATAAGTGGTGAATTCAAAATAATACATTTTACATCAAGTAATTTGTTGCATAACGTTCCAAATGGCAAATACATGTTGTTTTCTTTATAAAAATAAAAAATAAAATAAAAAATTCATGTGAAAAATATGGGTCAACCCGACCCAACCTACAACCCGATTGACCCGAACTCATTTTTAACCCGCTTAAAATGACCCATTTTTTACCGGTGACCCGTTTGACCTGCAATCCAATTGACCCGATCTAAACCCGACCCGACCCGCCCGTTTTGCCATTTACCAATAATATGTTTCTTCTCTCTCTCGAAAAGTTATACCATTTACCAATAATATGTTTATTCTCTCTCACAATTAGTGGGTCCCACTCTTTAATGGGACCCACCAATTATGAGGGAGAAAATATATACCCAGTGCAAGTTATATTTTTCCCTCTCCCTCTCCCTCTCTCCATTTTATTTGAATTTGAAAAAGTTGATTTTCAAAAAAAAAAAAAGTTGATTTCATATTTAAACTTGTGGCTACAATGGTTTTATTTTTTATTTTTTTATAGGGCCACAACTTGTGGCTACAATGTTGTCTCTGCAATAAGTTGAACATTTCAGGGATAAGTGAATATTATTGCCATAGCCATTAATGCCAATTGTCAAAAGTATATGACATTATGACTCAATTTAATGTAACTTTTATTTTTAATCTTTTGATAAGCATAGTTAACAATAACAAGTGCTGCCATTTATAAAGGAGAAGGTCCTGCATGGACAATTCCGCCAACAAAGCCACAAGTTTTAAGCAACTGTAGGTGTCTAGTCCCACGTATTTATAACAAAGAATGTCCAAAAACATATTACAGAATTTATCACACAATTTTTTAAAAATAACGTAATCATGAATATAATTGATAGGTTTCAAAAAAAAATTAATACAGGCCTAATTTATAAAAAAAATACAATTAAGTCTAAAATCCATATAACACTACTCTTCTACTACTATTGATTAGGAATGGCAATGGGTCGGGTTCGGGTCGGATTTTTGCATACCCAGACCCGACCCGCGGGCCAAGTCCCGCAACCCGGCCCGATTATTAATCGGGTTTTTTTTCCGGGGCCCAAACCCGCCCCGTGGGCCCCGTTTAGCCGCTTGGGCCCAAATCTGGCCTAACCAAATTTTTTTTTAAGCCCATTAAGATAATTTGCCAAATTCAAGCCCATTCAAGCCATATATGGCAGCCAATTCAAGCCCATTCAAGCCATTCAAGCCCATTAAGATTTTTTTGTATTAAGATTTTTGGCATTTGGGCCACGTTATATGGCAGCCAAATCAATCCAAATCATATGCAGCCAAATCAATCCAAATCATAGGTTAATCATAAATCAATAGATCACTTGTTAATTATACATCTATAAATCAATAAATCATAACTAAAATCACCAGCTAAACATAAAAATAAAATAAAGCCAACAAGTCCAAGAACTAAGTATCACAAGTCCAACAAGTTCAAGAAATTAAAAAGTTACAAAACAAATCCCACAAGTCTAAGAAATTAAAAAGGCTAAGAAATTACAAAATGTCTTATCCTCCACAAACCAACAAATTAAAAAGGCTAAGAAATTACAAAAGGCTAAAAAGGCTTAGAATAATTACAAACCAACAAATTAATCCAACAAGTCTAAGAAATTAAAAAGGCTACTAAATTAATACAAAATTTCTAATCATCCACAATTGTGACAAAACTCCCATCCTCTTCATTAGGCTCCCCATCATCAAGAATTGATTGAAGTGTACAATCTCCAGACATAGTTGAAGAACCTACAACAACAATGAATTAAAAAATTGAATAAACTTCATCAAATTGTTACTAGCAAATATAAAAATACAATTTTGATTTTATAAATAGAAATTAGACAATTACTAACCATTGATTTCACTCCATAACCAATTATGAGCACACATCATTGCCTCTATAGTCTTGGGATGTAGCCTACTATAGTGTGGACTTAAAAGTCTCCCACTAGTGCTAAAGGCAAATTCTGAAGCAACAGTTGTGACAGGAATAGCTAAAATATCTCTTGCAATCCTTTGTAAAGTAGGATACTTGAAACCATTACTTTTCCACCATCCCAAAATATCAAAATCTTCACTCCTCTTCAACACTTCCTCATCAATGAAATGATCAAATTCCATTCTAGCACTCCCATGTTTCTTTGAACTACTTGAACTATTGTTCACAAACAAATCAAAAGATGACATTGCCCCACTCAACCTAAACTTCATTTGTGCCATAGGGCTTGAAGTACTTGTAGGAACATGAGAACTTCCTTCATTATCTACAGGGGACTCATCTATATCTCCATACTCATCAAGCAAATCATAACAAAGATTCTTAATTTTTTCAATCTCCAAATCAGAATTATCACCACAAATGTTAGGATAATAAAATTCTAATAACTTCATCTTATATCTTGGATCTAAGATAGCAGCAATAGCCATAACAACACTAACATTAGCCCAATAAGAATTAAATTTAGCAAGCATGCTTTCTGCCATGTTGACACCCTATTTTGCAACCCACATTTAACCTTACATGGAGGGTAAAAAAGTAATTTCAGCTTGGAAATATGCATCTTAATTCTGGTCATTAGATCTTTAATCTCATTTCACCAAAATGATCTTGATATTGTAACGATCAAATCGACTGGTCATGAGACCATCAGATTGAAAGTTATCATCAAATCAAGTTTTAATGGCAGAATTGCACTATCACAAATTGAGTCCGACTATATGTGATTATGAACAACTGATTTCAATTGGTTATAAGTATAATCAATTTGAGATCGATGATGTGTCATAATTTGATTGGTTAGGACTACATTTTATGGTAGGGTTGCACACACCTAATTAACTAGATAGTTAAACATTAATTATTCAATGAGTAATTTGTGTAAGTATCTTTTAATTAGAGTAAATCTGGAACCAATTAAGTCTGAAATGGGAGTGATTGGAGTCATTTAATGTTAATTAGGAGCTAATTTGGGACCTATTAATGTTGATTGTGCTGAAACCATTTTCTAACAAATGACCTCTGCTCACCATTTCATCGATATCTCTCAGAATATTTTGAATCTGTGAATGAGGTTAATTTTCCCAGAAACTAGACATTCGGAGCTTCAATTTGAGCATAAAAATGAGACAATTCTAATCGGAATTGAATCAGATATGATTTTTCGAAGTTGACTCTACGGGCTGTTACAGCAGCTACGGGAAAACCGAACTTTACTTGCTCCTCACTCTCATCAATCTCCACATTTAATGCATCAGATTTTCCCCAAGGCTAAAATGAGGTCTAGGTTCATGATTTTTTGTCAACCCTCATTAAATGGTCTTCCATTCATATTTCCTCCACCACTACTATATAAACTCTCCCTCTCCTTCATTCTAGGAGACACACAAAAACCCCATCTCTTCTCCTCTCTTGAGTTCTAGGAAGTTGAGTAGTCTTATCATATCTTAGTCTTCTTGAGACTCAAGGTATTGAGTGAGACTCACTCTCCCTCTCCTAACTCTTCTTTTCGTCCACCTTTAAGACCTCCCTCAAGAGTCTCCTATTCTACCATATGGATCTTGCATGAAGGTATAATCAATTTCCCTAATTGTTTTTTTGTGCTGCCATGATGAGAGTTTAAGATTAAAGTATGATAATAATCATTTAAATTCTTTTGAATATGTTTGAATATTCTTATATGTTCTTTACATGTTCTTGGTTGTTCATCACATGTTCATGCATGACACTAGTTTTGATCTTAAATCCACATAAAAAACATGAAAAATATGTTTGTTTAATAATTCTTTTAAATTCTTGAATCTAGGATATCACCATCCACACACATTCACTAGAATTTATCTTTCAAACCAAATGTAATGCTTAGTAAATTGAATTAGGGTTTATCACATGCACACACATTAAATTCAACATGCAAATTGATTAATAACATATTGGATGATGTGATATGAATGTTGGCCACTATAGTTTAGAAGACCGGTTTCACCGGGCAAGGTGGGTGCCTAACACCTTCCCACCTTCTAACATAGCCTCCGAACTTAAATCAAGGGTTAGTAAATCAAATGCTTATCTATGTAATTTTTTATTTTTAGATTGTAACTAGGAAACAAAGCCATGTACTTTATCTTAGATTGTATCTTGGACCAAAACCATGTAATTTTCCTATGATCAATGTAAATTCAATTACAAATTAATAAAATGAGGAATTTTTTAATTTTGGTTTTCTTATTTATTCCAATAATTAAATAAGTGACGACTCCATTGTAAAACCCTTAATCTAAAGGGGAATATATAACTAGTCGAACCTCCATTTTGAGAGGTAATAACACGACTCCACCTATTCACATGGGTTTGGCCCAACATCCTATAAAACGGGCCAAGGGCGCGGTCTCTCACATGCCATCGTACTTATCATCTCATTTGAAGACAAACTCCATTCATTCAATGCAATTTTCAACTCACACACCAAAGTAAAATACATATTAGTTGTGGGGTACTTACGACCAGAGAAAAACTCAGTCGCACTATGAAACAACTCTAACCTCCCACAAATGTCTTTAGCTAACTCCCAATCATAATCATATGGTAAACAAATATAAGATGTTTCACGTTTAGCCAAACGTGAGAAAGCATCTTTATAAATCAATGCAATAGAAAGCATTAAGTAAGTTGAATTCCAACAAGTTTTACAATCTAAGACTAACTCTTTGGTGCATTGAACATGCAATTGACGTGCATTTTCTTCAAATTTCTGCCTCCTTTTTGGTGATCCAGTCCAATAAATCACACTATCACAAATCCTTTCAATACCATCACCAATAAGAGACAAAACATCTTGAACAATCAAATTCAAAATATGTGCAACGCACCTCATATGCAACATAGACCCACCCAACATAAGAGAACTAGTATCAAGCTTATTCAAGAGAAGTCTTATCATGGCATCATTAGTATTACAATTATCAACAGTTATTGTGGACAACTTCCTATCAATGTTCCACTCTAAAAAACAATCAACAAGGAGTTCAGTAAGGACATCTTTCAAGTGTGGAGAAGGAACATAAACAAACCTAGAAAAATAATATGAATAATTATAACATAACTCAATAAACATTCTAAATGTAAAGTCTTTAACATTCAATTTATAGATAAAAAAATTACCTTAAAACCCGACTTTGCAACGTCCAAGTATGATCAATAAAATGAGCGGTAATGATCATAAACCCTCTCTTTTTGTTGCTTGAAGTCCACATATCAGTTGTAATTGCCATCCTACTTCCATTCTTGTCCGTCATCTTCAAAGCTTTCTCCCTCTCATTATCATAGATTTTAAGAATGTCACTCTTCAAAGTATTTCTTGTGACAATTTTAAACATAGGTTGAAGATCAGTCACAAATTCTTTAAACCCAATATGGTCAACCATTGAAAGGAGATATTCATGTAGGATGACCATACGAGCAAGCTTATTCCTCACTCTAACTTGATCAAATTGGTAAGTATTCAAACTCATAGTTCCATCCACCTTATTTTGTTGTTTAATTAAGACTTGTTGTCGCATATCCCTTATATCTTTAAACTTCATCCGTGGACATCTTGCTAAATGATTACGCAAATGAGTTGTATCTTGGCTAGACTCACCCAAGTAAAGTTTGTTACAATAATGGCATTGGACTTTAACAATGATGGCATTGACCTTATTTTGTTACAATAGTGTTGATTAGATAGCGTATGTTCAATTGATTGAAATCACATTTTATTTTTTATTTTTTATTTTTTAAAACCTCACTTGTAATAGATATAATCTTTCAAAACAATTTATTTTGAAAAAGCTAAAATATGAAGCTATTCACGGATCCATTTTGAACCATGAGATCAAGACCTTTACTATTGTCAGTTGTCACTAGTGAATTTGGCATCACATAGTTTTTAGTAGCTTATTTGTTAAAGGTAAGACAAATTAAGATTAAAAAAATAGTTTTTTTTTTTTTTTTTATAAAAAAAATTCTAGTATTTGTTGCTTATTTAATAAATGTGAGATTAAAAGTATAAAATTAGAAGTTATTCTTTATTTTCAAACTGTTTAAAACATCACTTTTCTAGTTGTAACTATACTTGAGCCAACTTTCACCCAAAAAAAAAAAAAAAATTGGAGCATGAAATGCAATTAATTTTGTAACAAGAAATTTCATCCAAATACACTCTTACATTCTCTGTATGGGAGCATGGTTTTGCTTGCAATTGTTGTATCATCTTTTACCAAATAAATAAGTAAACAACATTGTTTTTTAAAAATAAGCTAATTTATTTCTTTTTTGTTTCATCTTTCAACAAATAGAAAGGTCAATTGCAACCCAATTAATAAGGTATGCACTTTTGTTTTCTATATAATTATAAGATGAGTGTTAATAAATCTTTGGTAAACTACGTATTTGGTCTTTATCCTTTATATCATATTTTTATTTAGTTTATAACTTTTCAATTGTGTCAATTTGGTTCAAAAACTTTCTGTGTCATGTTAGTTTAGTCACTGTTGTTATCTCTTGAAAGAAAATTGCTGACATTGCTAACTGCCAAACTAATTTTTTATTTTGGCCATTTGCCACGTCAACAATTTTCATTTAAGAAATAACAACAGAGACTAAATAGACACAACACTGAATGGTTAGAGATCAAATTCACACAATTGAAAAGTTATGAACCAAATTGAAATATGGTGTAAAGAATAGGAACCAAATACATAATTTACTTAAAAAAAAAA
This sequence comes from Quercus tomentella, assembly GCA_028535165.1. Lineage (NCBI taxonomy): Eukaryota > Viridiplantae > Streptophyta > Magnoliopsida > Fagales > Fagaceae > Quercus > Quercus tomentella. Next base: position 82,208,083 of record JAPQVY010000068.1, read on the forward strand.
AAAAAAACTTAGAGCATCCACATCAGATGTGGCAAAAAAAATGTCATTTTGCCACACCAAAGGCCTACTTTATTATTTTATCACATCATTTTACAACATCTCATTTATCAGATGTTTTATCATTCAATTCTATATATTAAAATAATATTTACTACACATTAAAATAATATATTATCTCCTCCCCCATTATTATCAACAACAGCAACAACATCAACGGCACAACCACCTGCCACCAATATCCATTGCCGCAACAACACCTCTACTGCAAACCAACCACCACAATTACTCACCAATATCAGATCAACCCAAATTGCAGAAAAAAAAAATCCACAACCAGAGAGAGGCAGACAGAGAGGAGAGGGAAGAGGGTGAGATCGACGGTGGCCTCGGGGTGAGATCACCTGCCAAACCCAAACCTATCACCAGCTAAACCCACTTTCAAGCTCACACTGCCAAGCACCACCTTCAACCACCAAATCCACCAACCATTGGCCACTGTTAAAACCCATCTACCACCATCGATGAACCTAAGAGAGAGATTCACCACCATGGCAAACCCAACAAACCCATCTACCACCATCGATCACCACCATGGCAAACCCAACAAACCCATCTACCACCATTGATGAATCCGACACCGCGACTGCCGCCGTTGATTTCAACGAAGTCGAGGCTGCCTTTCCTCCTCTCTTGGCCGCCGCCGCCACCTTCTTCTACATTGCCTTCTTCTTGCTCGCGTCCGATTGTGAGAAGAGGAAGAACACGAGTTGGGAACTTGGGAGAGAGAGACAGATTCTGAGAAGAGAGAGAAAAAAATCAAATAAAAAAATGAGAGGAGAGAGAAAAGTCGAATAAAATAGTATTTTTCGGTTTGGCATTTGTGTCCGTACCGTTGCAAATTTGCAACGGTACGGACACAAATGGTAAAAATTTGGCACATATAGAACATTTGATGGGAGGTGTTTTTTGTGTTTGGTGTGCCAAATGTGCCAAATATTTGGCATTTGGCACATTTGCTGTGGGTGCTCTTATAGCAAATTTCTTTTTGATAATAACTCAATAATTAATATATATATATATATATATATATATATATATATATATATATATATATATATATATATCTTTAAGAAAGGGGCGCCACCAAACTGTACCTATAAAAGATATAGTGGTTGGCTAAATTCTATTGATACTCAAGCTATTAAAGACAGCCATCCTATTTTCACCAAATTTTACAAAAGAAATGTTAACGTTGCAATCTATTTTACAAATTGTTAATGTGAAGAGTGATTATAGGCAAGTAAAAAAATAATGTCAGAAGTAAGCATATAAGAGGATTAGTAAGAAATTGTCATATCAACAATTTATAAAAATACTGTAAAATAGTTTGTAATTGTAGCATTACTCATCTTACAACTACATAAGTAGTAATACTTCAATAAATGTGTTGTACCTATAATAATAATCTCATCAAAACTCCGGTAGTATACGTGGTATTGCCCTCATTATCACATGGTGTGAGGTTGATGAGTTCACCAAAAACTCTTTTTTTTTTTTTTAACAATATAAAAATCATAATTAGGTAAAAGGTTATTAAAATATAATAAATTACTATCAATTTGATTACAAAAGGCTTACAAATTAATTTGATGATCACATCTAATTATTTTATATTCTATACTTAAAATTTGATGCATGAGTTAATTTTATTTACTAAAATTAATAATATTCTTATCATCACTCAAACTTAATTAGATGTTTACACTACCTCCCAAATTTTCTTGAACAACTTGCTTTTTGATGAGTAAATATATATTTTTTAAATAAATAAATTGTTAAGGGAGGAGGGCCACCAAACTTTACCATAGAGAGACTGGCTAAACCAATAATTAAAGTTACTTAAAACAGCCAAACTATTCCTACCGAATCTCACAGTAGATTTTTTTGATAATCAAATCTCACAGTAGATTAAGACTTCGCTTTGCAATTAGGTGTATAGACTGACTATCTTCCAAATTATACTTTTTGGATTAATAGGAATTGGCTAATGCCTATGACTAATCAAGCAGCCAACCTGTCATCTAGTGATCTAGTTAGACTAGATTTTGGCAGTCTATCTGGTTAGGCACGACTCATTAGTATGAAGTTACTGATTTTGAAAATAAACTATTCTTGTTTGGTAATTTTTTTTTAAAAAAAAAACAAATAATCTATATAGTATATATAAAATGAAAACTGTAAGGACCAAATTTGGCTTCTTAGCCCAACACGTAGATGGACTTAGGCCCATAAAGCCCAAAACAATGAATTTGTAGAGAATGGGTTAGAAAACTGGGCTTGAGTTGATCGAACAACAAGTTCGATAGGTTTGATGACAAAAAGATGAAAATAGACAACAATAATATGAAGAAAAAACGTCCTCGGCGAAGTTCGAGGACCCTGGTTCTTATGTATAGCTCCTAGGTAACGTTACAAGTTTGATTGCAGATTGATATAGTGTATCTTTCCTGAATTTTCCGATCCCCCTATCTTACTGCCTCCTTCCTCTTTTATACTGTCTTTCCTTTTCATACCCACCCTCCACGTGCTTGCCAGACGGTCGGTGTGGATACTTGTCCCATCAATACTCCTAATATGTCCTCATGTAGTAGCTGTAAGGCTGAAATATACTGTTCAAGTATCACTTCTACATTAATGCGGCTAGGGAGTTAGTTGCAGTGCACTTAATGCGGAGGTAGCAGCTTTCTCCCTAGATATTTTGGGGCTCCTCCTTATCTAATATCTCCGCAATGCTTGTCCGCTCCAACTTACTTTCCAGGGTTGTCACCCTTGCTGTCAAACCATCTTCCAGGACCTCGGCTTAGTCTGGCCGAGGACGTTTTCATCCTCAGCACACTCTCTGGAGCTATTACGACCAAATCTTACCTTTCTATTTTTCAATAGTCTTATTTGACGAAGGCCCTCTCCTCCTCGGGCGGGTCCTTGACCTCGGCTTGGGCCACAAGCCCAACATACGGGTAGAAAATGAACCTCAAGGACCAAGGACCCTACAAAAACCTTTGGTTTTTTTTTTTTAATTTATATCTTCTAATGTTGACATATAATATTTTGAAAGCTCAAGCTCTCACACTCACATACACGCGCGCGCACGCGCACACACACACACACACACACACACACACACACACACATATATATATATATATATAATTTGGTTTTTTGAGTTCTAAATAATGCTAAAATCTATTAATTTTTTTTTTTTTGGGGGAAAAAATCTATTAATTTAAACTCATTAGTACTCACAATATTTTTGGACAAAGCAACCCAACGCTCAACCAATTCATATTAAATTTAATTTAATTTAGTCTTCAATAAACAAAATCTAAGTAAAGCCTTAAAAAAATAAAACTCTAAGTAAATTAGACAAGTTTTTTTTTATTATAAATTCTTTAAACTTGAGCTTTTATTTATGAATACTTATTATTTGAACATTTATCTTATATACATAGTTTTTGTGGGGCCTAAGAATCTGACATGCCCGGCCCACTTTACACTTGGGCCCAAGGCCCTAGCCGAGGAGGGATTTTGCCGAGGACGTACAATTAAAATCCTAGTGGCCTAGAGGTATTGCCGAGGACGATTATGTCCTCGGCACTCTGAAACGCGGAAGGAAAGGAAGGGACGCCGACAAAGGCAGCCCCCCTTGAGCGCCCCCGGAAGGAAGGACGAGTACAATGGGACACGCACGGAGGTACAGTGTATGAGCGGATTCAATGAGAAGCTGTCACCTCCATATTGAATGCGCCCAACTAACATTCTAGCCGCATTAATGAGGAAAGGACCCCTGAACAGTGCGGCGTTGGTTGCCGCAACTAACAGAAAGTTGGGGAAGGTGGCCGATGGGACAAGTACTCGAGTAATGATTTGCATAATCAACAGATGGAGGGTCAAGATCAACTGAGAGGGGCTATATAATGTAAGAAATCCTCCACGAAAGGGAAAAAGGGAGCCAAGAATAATACGTATTGTCTCCAGGACCATTGTAACCTAGCTTTAAAGAAATAATAAGAACACTAAGCTTCTCGAACGAAAAGCCCGAGGACAAAGTTTTCAGCTTTGACTTGCATGTCCGTAATTCAATCTATTCGTGACCGTGTCCAATCGTTGCAATCCCCACTAAAACCTAGTTCTTGAACCTACTCTCTACAAATTTATTGTATTGGACTAGTTGGGCTCGAATCCGCTTCTCTCCCGAAAGAAGTGTGTGAACCCAGTCCCTACAGTTTTTATTGAACAATCTTGTGCATTGCACGGATTATTCGAACATTTATCTTATATTCATAAAAAAAAAGTGCATTGCACGGATTAACAACTAGTGTGTGTGCTCAGGTTAACAATTAACTATATACTATATGATAAAAGTAGAGTCCTAAATATTATAGATGTTATGGTTATGCCAAATGGTTATAATCTATTTACACCGATAGGCTATCATTTATTAAATACTTTAGTAAATTACATAATTATCCTACGTTTTAAAACTTTTGCATGATTAATTTCACATTAAACCCCAAATGTTAAAAAGCTTTTAATTAAGCTAGAACTCTTTAAATTGTTTCAATTGACGCCTTCAATGAGTCGCTATCAACTAAAAGTAATGGAAATTCACACTGTGGGGAAAATATATCAAAACGCACACAAAAAAATTTCTTATTATGTGAAATTAAGAGATCTCTAGGGTACAATATTTATGGGAATTATGAAATTATATAATAATGAGAAATTAGTTATTGTTATCAAAATATTACAAACAAAATAATATTATATAAGCTAATGTTCCAATAATCTCATATCATATTCTATAAAATAAAAATTGTATTGTGGACATTATGATTGTGTCAAGTTGATGCATTATTTTTTTTCTTATTTTCCTCTCTCATTTTGTCTTATTATGACATGTGATGCTTCATCAATATATTAAAATAATTAACATAATTACCCTAAGTAAAACTATATTACCATTGTTTAAAAAAAGTTTAAACACACCATTGCAATTAAAATTCTACTACACGTAAAACAATTCTAAAGGACTTCAAAGTATTATACTCAAAAAATATTCCATATTTGTGCCAACAAGACTTCGTTATGCGAAGTATCTCGAGTTCGAGTCATCCTTCCCCCACTAGCAACATGTTGATGCTCCTTATAATTTCATCATTAATGAAGTCTTAGCCCGAGAGTAGTTAGACGCTACTATAAAAACATCAAGGTAAAGAAGCCACAAGAACCTACAAAACCGAAGAGTAGCGCCTGAACTCCTACATTCATCAGTCAACCAAACAGAGTGTTGCATCTCCTCGAATCAATTAAAGCCTTGATCACCCGTGAGCAGTCTTCCTCTAATTCTACACTGAACAAGCTTAGTTCCTTAGCAAACAAAAGCACACGACGTGCTGCCAAGCGCTCTGCCAACTCCACGGACTGAACCAGAGGTAATTTCTGGCTTAATGCAGCGATAATTTGACCCATGTGATCACGAAACACCACTCCAATACCAGCACAACCCGAAGATGTTCAACTTTCTAAACTTTTTTTTTTAAATTTTTTTATATAACCATTTGAATAGCCACACTAGAATTGAAGTAAAACTTGTTTTACCCAAACTCAAGTGTTAACTAACTGCATATGTCTTTTGTACCTACATATGCACTCATTGACAGTCTCCACTCTCTGCCTCACACAGCACTCAATTGGTGCGTCTCTTTCGCCAGGACGACTCAGATTCCCCCACAAACTAAAACGTTTTCAAACTGCTTCACTTCCATGTCATCTTCATCTTCATCTTCTTTGTCTCTCAAATTATTCAGAGCCTCTACTATGTATTTCTTTCTTCTCTAAGGACCAACGACAATCCACCTCTACTAATCAATGGAAATGGCTTCTCTTCCCTGTTTCCATTCCATTTCTTGCTGAATTACTCGAAGTTTTCAAATTTCCCATCTGGGTTTTTGTGCTTGAATTGTATTTGTTTGGACTTTACTCAATTGGGTTACACATGGCTTCTTCAAAGATAGCTTCTTTTCTTGTAGCCATGTTGCTCTGCTTGACTGCTTCCATTCCATCATGCTGAATCTTATCTGGGTCTAATTCTATTTTGGACTCTTAGATTGTAGTTTCTCTCTAAACTTTCAGGATTATCAGAGTTTTCATCAGGGTCTTCTTGGTTCTTTTTGTTTGTAAGAGTGTGTGAATTCTTGGTGCCTTCAATGGTGGCTTCTGATTTAGCCTCTCCTCTCCGTACGTGGCTTGTGTCTGCCTGCATGTCTGTTTCCTTTGAGAAAGACCACACTCAAAGGAGACTGAGTCAATGGACCAAGAGAAAGAAGTTTGTATCTAAATGCATTAATCGTGGTGGTGCTTATTTTGTGAGTAATAAGCTTACAAACGGTTCTGGAATTCAAACCCTGATAAGTTCCTGTCTCACTTTCGAGCCTTGCAATGAGTTTAACAATTTGAAAGGGCAGTTCACATTATTAGCATCTCCGACTGCCTGGACTAGAAATCAAAGGAGCATGAATCGTCCTGCTGCACACTCTGGTAATTGAATGTGTGTCTATGTTAATCAAAAGTGATATAATTTTTGATTTGGTGGCTTCTGGTTTCTATGCATGTTATGTAGTTTGAACTTGAGAGATGCCTGTAGCTTTGAATGATGGGATTATTATTATTATTATTATTATTATTATTATTATTATTATTATCATTATTATTATTTTGATAAGTAGCTTTGGATGATGGGATTATTATTATTATTATTTTATTTTTTGATATGTAGCTTTGGATGATGGGTTATTCTTATTTCTGCTAAGCTTTACCAACTTGAACAATTTAGTTAGATTTTTGCAGCAGCCTATATTTGTCTAAAATACTTCATTGATGTTTTGTGAGGAAAGGATCCATTCATTTCACGGTTCAAATTAAATATTACAAATCCAAAGATATATTTGTACCACATCATTTAAAATTTAACCGTGAAATGAACTCTTTCCATTCCACTTGAAATGGAGAAGATTCAATTCCGTTTTGTGATGCGTATTGCAATATGTATGTGGGGTAGCATACTTGTGTTTGTGCAAAATTGTCTGTGTATGTGAGGAGATGTGTCTCTGGAGTTCTTGGAATGTTTTTAATCTTTCCCCTCTCTGTATTGTTTGTGGAACCTTGGAGGGACAGGAAAGCTAACATTTATGGATTTATTGTTTTGGTTGTGTAGATACCCAAATGTGAGGCTTTATATCTAACACAAATGCAAGCTCAGAATTTTACGTAATTCATTGATTTTAAGGTTCATGATAATACTATAGGATATTTTAATTGACTGGATAATGGAAGGAAAGTCTTTAAGCTCCTCACTTTTGTTTTGTGCACATGACACAATGAACTAACCTGGATTCGTAATGTTGCTACATTCAACTTGCTGGGTTATGGTAAAAAGTTTTGAATGTTTCTAATATATGCTGTTGATGGTAGGTGCTGTTAGTAATGTTTACCAAACTTCAAGCTTAGAGACTATTTTATTACGGTTTCAGGCAAAACTGTGGTTGTGAGACCTGCAGATGGGGTCACAACAAAGAAGAAACAGCTTACAAAGCAGCGACGTGTTGTCGTGACAGGGATGGGTGTGGTAACCCCAATTGGTGACGATACAGATGTCTTCTACAATAATCTCCTTGAAGGTGTTAGTGGCATAAGTGAGATAGAGGCTTTTGACTGTGCTCAGTTTCCAACGGTAGATCTTTGTTGGCTCAGTTCCATGGTAGTAAATGGTTGCCTCTAGATGTTGACTCCAGTTATCTTTCTAACAGAAAATTGCTGGAGAAATCAAGTCTTTCTCAACAGATGGATGGGTCTCACCCAAGCTTTCCAAGAGGGCAGACAAATTCACACTTTACTTGCTTACTGCTGGCAAGAAAGCATTGGCAGATGCTGGGATTACAGAAGAGGTCATTGGAAAGTTAGACAAACGTAGATGTGGTGTTATAATTGGCTCTGCACTAGGAGGAATGGCAGTAAGGATAAGCTTAGATTATTTTTCACAGGAAATTGACTTAGTCTAAGTAGTTGCTTCAAGATTTCAAATTTATCCAAAACCCATAATTTTTTTATCAGTCTTTAATTCTTCTGCTTGTATTTTTATGAGATATTTTAATCAGATATTTCAGGATGCAATAGAAGCATTGAGGGTTTCGTACAAGAAAATGAATCCGTTCTGTATACCTTTTACAACAACCAATATTGGTTCTGCTTTACTAGCAATGGATTTGGTAAGTTTGATGCCAATGTTGATAGAAATTTAGGACAAGTCAACATCATATGTTGCTGCTGCAACCTTCTAGCTATTTCTAAGTTTGCAAATTGCAGGGATGGATGGGCCCAAACTACTCAATTTCTTCAGCTTGTGCAACAAGTAACTTTTGTATACTGAATGCAGCACACCATATTATCACCGGTGAAAGTGTAAGTGCATGCTTTAGTCTCATTAAATGGATTTTGCAATAAGATCCTACATTGTTTTGGGAGCTTGTTTGAGAGAATAACACAAATGAATTTTAGTGTTTCCAAAGTAACTCTCATCAAGAAGCACTATTTTGATTTGAACGTTTAGGAGTAACAGTGGTCTTGATCATTTTTCTTCGTTCTTTTGAATAAGTTTATCTTATTCTGAAATGAAATTAGGCCAAATTCTGTTATCTGATTTGTGAAAATTTCCAGGACGTTATGCTTTGTGGTGGATCTGATGCAGCAGTTCTTCCAATAGGTACAATACATACCTTTCTCATTCTGGATTTGATTTGAATATTATGTTCTCTACATTGTGAATTACTACCTCAGGTTTGGGAGGTTTCATGGCATGCGGATCTCTTTCTCAAAGGAATGGTGAACCTACCAAAGCTTCACGCCCCTGGGATATTGTATTGCATCCAACTTCTATCTTCTTCATGGTTACAATTATGCTTTTCATATTACAAAATCAGTTTCATGAGCTCTGGTTCCGAATGTGAATTAGACAGCTCATTGTTGATAGATTTTGTTCATTATAGCAGTATATAATATACTTATCAGAAAATAGGTAGGTATTATACATAATATGTTGAATTGGAAACAGTAACTGTAATATATCATTTAAAGATATATAAGTTATTTGCTTATCATAATGTCTGCGAACAGGCGTTATTGGGAAGACTAAAAGTCCAATATTTTCTTAACCTTCTCTTTTGAGAAAAGGGAAGACCAAAAGAGCGATTTTAGAAAAATAAAAATAAAAAAGTAAAAAGAAAATATCCCATCTAATTGTTGAATTGGTTTGAACTATTATGTGTCACATTACCATTAACTCCAATTTAGAATTCTAGATTTCACCCATATCTTCACCTACTTGTAAGTCATGACTTGAGATATAATTTTGCATATGAACAGAATAGGGATGGGTTTGTTATTGGAGATGGAGCTGGGGTATTGCTCTTAGAAGGCCTAGAACATGCTAAGGTATATCCGTAAAATTAATTTCTCTAGTTTCCCCAAACGCTCTTGATATTTATATGTTGAGTTTAGTAGCTTAAACTCTTTTATTTTTCCTTTTTGGGTTACTTGTCTTATTTCTTATATGACAGAAAAGAGGTGCAAAAATATATGCAGAGTTTCTAGGTGGAAGCTACACTTGTGATGCCTATCACTTGACTGAGCATCATCCTAATGGTAGGTAGTCAGGTCATTCGGATTTCTTTGATAATGCTGGTACTTGTGTATTAGCCTCATGTTTTCCTTTTGACAATTTCTATATATTTTCCCTCTCTTGTAGTTTTTTGCTGTCAAATAAGCTATCCATCAAAATTAAAAACAGCTATTCTTCTATGAGACACAGCAAGCAATATGTATTTTGGCACCTTATATTTGCAGAGTGCATTTTATCCAAATGAAGTTCTGAACTTATTTTTGCCCAAAATCAGGTAGTGGCCTTGCTCTTTGTATAGAGAAGGCCTTAGCCCAATCTGGGATAGCTAAAGAAGATGTAAATTATGTAAATGCATATGGTAGTTCAACGCCAAGAGGTGATCTGAAAGAATACCGGACCCTTATCCGTTGTTTTGGCAAGAATCCAGAGGTATATTGAAGGCAAATTTATCTAGTTCTTACTATCAAATTTACAATATGACATTACTTACTTTGAGTTCTAATTTTTGCAGTTAAGAGTGAACTCTACAAAATCCATGACTGGTCACCTACTAGGTGCCTCAGGTGCTGTGGAAGCTGTTGCAACAGTTAAGGTAATTAGTTTCTGCTTTGTTTCTTGCACATTATTGAAAAACACTCATGAGATTTGAAAAGATAGAGGCCAATCCAAATCTTTAAGATGGCTTTGGCCTTACAGTCATTAACTGTAGTCTATAACAGAGGGCCTATATGGCTTGAGGTGATTACACCGATTAGAGGGTTGTATTGAAGAGGAAGTTCCATGTTTCTCCCCTTTTTTGTTCTTCTTTTTTTAGTTATTTATTTATTTATTTTTGCTCAGATTATTGATGAGATATTGATCTCACTGTATTGTTATTTTCTCCTTCCAAAAAAGAGAATTTTTTTTTTGAAACATTTAGGGCATATCTGGTAAGAGTATTTAAATCTGATTTTTTGTTTTGCAATTCATAAAATGGTGGGTCCCACACTTGAATCTATTGTTTAATTGATTTTCTCTAAATACAGTTTTTAGAAAATTGTATACTTTTTTCCTTGTTCAGAACAGAATTTGAAAAGGAGATGTTTTCTAGATACAGAAAATGTTTTTAATGGTATAGTTGTAAACAAATTGAAAACAGTGGACCCCACATATTTTTCCAAACTCTTCTATCTCTTAAATTAAGGAGCTTATCTTTGTCACAAAAAGAATTCTCACACTTCAAATTTGAAAATTATCATCATAAAAAAATAAAAAAAATAAATATGTACATGAGCTTTATTCCCTTATCATTATCCATGAAAAAGAAAAAGTAATTTACAGATTCTACATGTTACTTTTTGTAAAAAATTTTATAAAAAAATATCAAAAATAGAAATGGTCACCTAAACAATTTTTCTTTTTCTTTTTTTTAGTATTTTGAAATTTTTTCTTAAAAGTGGGAGCCAAACACTTATAATATAAAAATTATTATCTGAAAACTAGTTTCAATTTTATTTTTTTTGAAAATTGTTTTCAAACTATTTTGAAAACAAAAACAAAATGCCTCCTACCAAATGTACCCTTCGCTTTTGAAACTTATAGTTTAGGGGTGTAACAAATTAAAACTTATAATATCTACAATAACAAATTAAACCTTATGGTTTTGAAAGGAAAAAAAAAAACTAAACCATATAGTTTCATATAGTTTCAAAAGTAACAAATTAAACCATAGGATTGCAAAAAATAATTAATTAAACTTCAGCCCATACAAGTGAAGTGACATTGTATTGGAGGTTTAATATTGGTTGAGGGTTTAGTTAGTGACTTTTTCAAAACTTAGGGTTTAATTTGTCACTTTTTACTATTAAAAAATGCCACTTTTTGAAAATTTACGGTTTACTTTGTTACACCCCTAAATTATAGGGTTTAAAATGTAATTTCCCAAAAACATTTCCTCCTTGATAGACATTGATGCACTAATTCATAATATGATTGGATTCCTTTCTATTCATCATTATTGTCCCTAAAGTGAGATTTAACTCTCAAATGTAGGCAATACAAACAGGATGGGTGCATCCAAACATCAATCTTGAAAATCCTGATGAAGGCATGGTATGCTTCTATAATATGGTTTCTTATCAAATCTAATCAGCAAATAGTCTATCATTTTAGCAATGGATTTCTAATCATTTTATCAATCCACCAACACCATTTAAGATTACATTACGCTTGAAAGGATACTAGGGAGGTATTTGCTTTCAGAAGCTTGAATTTGTGTTAACTTGGTTTTATGTTATATGAATTTGAATAAGGACATGAATGTGCTTGTCGGCATCAAGAAGGAACCTTTGGACATAAAGGTAGCACTATCTAACTCATTTGGCTTTGGGGGACACAATTCATCCATCTTGTTTGCACCTTACAAGTGCATTTGATGTGTCAACTCAACCTGAAACTATTCGAGGGTTCAACAAAATTAGAGTTGTTGCAGCTTGTATTGATATTTTTCAATTTGGTAGTAAATCCATTCTATGATTGTACATATTCTAATCAAATCTAGTGGATTTAAATTGGATGACCATCTAATTAAGATGCAACTACTTTGATTGCATTGATTACTAGTTATTGATTAGTGATAATGTTTCTACTAGTTCTTTTCATACAAATGGAGGGTGGGGTAATCACATCTTTTGATGGGGAAAAAGAGTCATTTTGTAGTGCTTCAAATGCTTCAAATTCTATGATTGTACAAATGATAGTCAAACAACAATTATGGTACAGTATGGACAACTAAATCAAAAGCGAGGAACCTATTGTATGTAATGGGTGCACTAGATACTTATTTGCACCAACAAGGAAATACAAGCAATACACATCTCTTGATCTATGCAATTATTGCCAGGGAAATCTCATAAGCACTCCTCTCAACCCCATATCTATTGCATTCAGCACATGCATTTCTCTTATAAGACTTTTATCAGAGCTTACTACTGATATCACTTTATTATACACCAATCATAGTAAGTCATGTCAACAACAGTGAAAATGTTGTCCCTCAAATTTATTTATGTTAATATTCATATTGTGTTGTTCATAAAATAAGTAAACTTTAAGCAGGTACAATTATTGCATATAGACATAAAGACAGATATGCATGCACATATTTATATCGTGTCGTACTTGCAATAGTAGACAAGATGACTTAGAGATGATATGCTTATTTTTAATTTATCTTTTTTATAAGAAAAAAATTATTTTGTGTGCGACCAAAATCCTTTGCTTAGTGGTTAACTATGCTAAATAAGATAAGGGTTACAACAGCTTAGTGGTTAACTATGCTAAATAAGATAAGGGTTACAATTAATTTATATTATGGGCTAATATTGATCCACAATGGGAAATTTGGATAAGAACACATCAATGACTACGTAAAAGATGCATGGAAATGAACCCTTCTTTTATTTTAATCTTATGGATCGTGTTAAAAAAGGTTTTTTTATCTCCTTCTTTTTCGTATTTTGTCCTTGTCTACCTAGATAACTTCCGGCCTTATCGGGTTTTTTTTTTCCCTATTATTCATTATGAATGAAGACTTCTAGGGTTTCTTCTTACTATTGAGGCGTCCACTTAGATAATTTCCTGTCTTATCGGGCTCTTTGTTCCTTGTTGTTCATCATGAATGGAGACTTCTAGAGCTTCTTTTTATTGTTCAAACTTGTCATTTTGCATTAAATGCGGTGATGCTAGGCAGGTGACCTTCATTAATACAAAGGTGGAATCATCAGGAAGCTTCAGAAAGATTCCTTGGAGAAGTTTGCCTTCTCTAGGATTCTACCTTTGTAGCTCAGACAGGCTTCAAACATGTCTTCGATATTTGGACCTGGGATTCTATCTCGGTAGCTTGGATAGTCTTTGGACCTGATCAATAGTCCGAGGCTTGATATGCATGGGAAGGCCCATTATCAAGATGGGTCAGTCAACGTTGGGTTTGTTTCCACTATTTTGGGCTAATGTTAAATGGGCCCAATATCCATCTTACCACACTTAATATCCATCCCACTACATTTTGCATTAAAAACAACATAATTTCTTTATAGAAATTGTATTTAGATTTTAAACAAAAAGTGAGTGGTGCAAAAAAATTCATATTTTGATCAACCGTAAGAGAGGCGCAGTTATAAACTTTATACTTTGGAGAGGAGTAGAGAGTGGGACCAGTTATACACTTTAAACAAACAAAAATGTCAAGTTGCGAGGCTCATTGATGACTCAATCTAAAGATAATCAAAAGAGAGTTCACTTTGGAAGGAGTAGGATGCTTGGCATGTAAGGTACCACCATATCAATTACTTCCCGTGTGACAGTTACTTTCCAATCACATTGCCCTCACAATGGAACCAAAATAAATAAATAAGAAATCTAAAAATAAAAACACTAACACTATGTTTGGTTTGAGAGGAAGAGGAAGATAAGGAAGAGAAATTAAGTATTTTCTGCTATTTGGATAGCATGATAAAAAAGAATAGCAATATGGCTTTAACCAACTAGAATTTCTAGCCGAATGATTTGTACTTCATATGTAAAAACCCAATAGTAGTACTCTGTGTGGAATGGAGAAAAAGAGCGTGGAAGTGTATTAAAATAAAATTTTTTGCTTTAGCTTTTTTGCTACAATGCACAACTATAGATGGCTATGCACTGTAGTAAAAAGCTAAAAACTTTTAGCTATGACACCACCATTGCAGCATGCTTTTTAAGTATTAGTAGTGCTAAAATAGCAATATGGCTTTTTAGCACCGCCAATACTAATGCTCTAAGATCATGTTAACCTTTCTAACTCATGTTTCTTTTGATTTTGAATTCAATTCTAGCTGAATGATTTGTACTTCATATGTAGGGACCCAACGGTAGTACTCTCGGTAGTACTCTTTAACCAACTAGAATTTCTATAAAATACTATATCAATGGAGGTCATGACTTAAAAGAAGCATCTCTTATAACAAACGTATCAAGTCACCAATGTAATATGCCAAATTGCCAATGAGTGAATGTCATGTGTTGGTACTACCATCCTTCCACATGGTATTTATTCACTGGCTCGTTAAATGGATGATTTGATATGCATATCACCATAGAAAAGTAAAATATGTGTGCTTTTGCTTTTATGTTTTCATAGAGTAAAGAAAGTAACAAAAATTTATGGGTAGAAAAGTAATTTTAAAGCCCTTAAAAGTCAACAACTACAGCTAATGTATTTTTTAATGGGCATTTCTCTCCATTTCCACCCAATTTGGGTGGAAACAAAATGCATGCCCGAGTGATATGTTTTCCATTAAACATATCACACTATGTGACAAGTTGTGATTGGTGGGGAGATTTCTTCATATGAATCCACCACCACCTCTCCACCAATCACAACTCGTCACATGGGCGAGTTATAACACAAGTTGTGGCACCATCATAATTCTTTTGAAGAAGGAGTTTCACGTGGAGAGAGTGGTTGTCAAAGGCTCAAATACGATTTCAGTAGACTTCACAATCACTGATCGTACACGTATATAATTTACATGAACCAGCAGAACTCCAATGTCCAAACCAACAATTGTCCTTTTTCAAAACCGGACGTGAATGCTCCATATAATTTTGGGGCCATGCCCCCAAATATTTTGAAAAACCTTCTAACAATACCCTCTTTTTAATTTTTTTTTTTTTTTAAAAAAAAAATCCCCCCCCCCCCCCCCAACCTCCTACACATCAGCCAAAATTGCCCTCCAAATTCCCAATTTTTACTTACAAACAAAAGGTATTTTTGTAAATAAAAAAGTGTGTAATAGCATTATAAAATAGACAACTCTCAAGAAAGTTCATTTTTTGCCAAAGTCCATCCTCCACTTGATATATGCCCTTCTACTGTTTTATGACACTTTGTAGTTCTATTGCATTTTTTATTTTTTAATAGAAATTGTTACATACTCTATTATACACACATTATTACGTACTTATTTTTTTAATTGAAATTGTGTTCTTGAACTTACTATTTTAATTCAAAAAATGTGTGTATAGTATACGTATAATAGATTGTGTGTGACAAATACTACGTTTTTTTTCCTTCTTCTTTCTCAATTCTCGTATCATTTCTTCTCTTTCACAGTGCATTCTATGTTGCAAAATTCTTCTTATTTCTTTTTCTTCTTCTTTTTCAGTGCTATTTCAGTTTAATTTCTATTTATTTATCTTATGATTTTTGAATTTATTTTTTTATATAGTTCTCTAATCTAGTTGAAATTAAATTCTATTTATTTTATGGTTTCTTATAGTGATTTTATTATATTTAATTTCTATGGATATCATTTCTTGTAATCGTAAATATAGTCTAGTTTTTGTTATATACTGATATTTAATTTCTATGAATGTAATGGACTTATGATTTTTCATAAGAATTAGACAAACACCGGATAAAAAATGACCTTAAGATGCTCAATTGAGTGTTTAGCTTGTTAGTAGTTTTAAGTGTTGATAAAAATTACACTGATAAAAAATTTGAATAACAATAATCTTGCAGTATTATAAATGCGTTATGACTTACTTTGGATTTAAGATTTTGTTTTTAACTAATGCATGAAGACATGTATGTATATATGTATGTCATGGTTTGAGTTTTTCTATTGCATTACAAATCAATATGATAGTTTTACCTCAACTCCTACAAACAAAAATTCCTAGCTACGCTCTTAAGTATATGCACTCATTGTCATTGCAATCTCCACTTTGCTATGTATGCTCTAATAGCTATGATGAACGGGTACAAATATTAGTATGGGCCCAATACAGGTACGGGTATAAGGAAACAACATTTAAAAAAAAAAAAATTAGGGTACCATACGTCAGGGATACGTACATTCATAATTTATTATATATATTTTATTTATATTTTATATATATTGTTAAGCATATATCAATTTAACAGCAATAATGAATAATAAAGTGAATTCATAGGCTATTAAATGATGTTTAGAATACAAACCAAGATTCAAAAGAGTAAATAACAAATAACTAAATAAGCGTTCAATATTAAAACCAATATATAAATAAAAATTCTTACAACTTTGGACTATCTCTCACTATCGGAGATTAGGTTAGAACAATATCTAAGTCATATCATGGATATATCCAAGATGTATTGATATTTTTTTTTTAATGATTAGGTAAATATTTTAGAGGTATCTATACTAGTACGATAGTTATCAAATACCGAATATTGGTGCATTCTAAATCAATAGTAAGAGCACTAGCAATAGTAGTGCTAAATAACTATATTGCTATTTTTAGCACCACTAATACTTAAAATACATGCTACAGCAATAGTGCTATAGCAAAAAATAATAATAATATTTTATTAAACTCTCTCTTCTATCGTTAAAAAAATATTTTATCTTTTCTTTCTTTTTCTCTCTCTCTCTGGCTTCTCTTCTTTCTTCCTTTTTCCTTCTCATTTTTTTTCTCACTCCCTCATCACCGAGACCCATCTCGCCCAGTCCTCCATGCTGCCAACCCACCTCCCCACGCTGTTGTCTTCTGCCTCTATATTTGAACTCTTTGTCTCTTTGAAACTCTTCTACTATGGCGGACCCTGATCTCTCCTCCCTTCCCAGCCCTCTGATCCCCCTCATCTAATCCTCACCATCCACAACTCCCTCTCTCACAACAACAACAGCAACAACAACAAAGAGAGTTCTATAAATCACATTCATCAAAACTCTCACCACAACAATGACAACGGCAATGGCAACGAAAACGAAAATAGTATTATTGTTAGTAGCAAAGAAAACCCATATGAGTTTCTGGGGTCTAAGGGTCTGGAGTTATGTAGGTCATCCACAGTTGACCCATCTTCAAGATGGGTCGGATCGAAGGGCTGTACGAATGGTTGAAGTTGGTGGTTTGTTTGCCTATTGCGGCGGTTAGGCTCGTCCTCTTTGGGGTTTGCTTGTTGATTGGTTTTGTGGCCACCAAAGTAGCTCTTCATGGTTGGAAAGATAAGCAAAGTCCCATGCCCGTTTGGAGGTCTAGAATCATGTGGATCACCAGAATTTCAGCCAAATGTATTCTCTTCTCTTTTGGGTATGTCATTTTTTGTTTTTTTTAGCTCTTTTTTGTTGTTTGGTTGATGAGAAACTGAAGGGAAATACAAGAAAGTTATTGTTTTTTTGTGGTGATTTGTGTGGTGGTTTTTGGCTAATTTGGATTTTTGGTAACGGTAGTGGGTGGTTGTTGTTGGCTTGCTAGTTGTTGTTGGGTGGTTGTGGGTGGTTGTTCTTGGTTGGCAGTGGTTGTGGATTGTGCCATTTATCGGTTTATGGTGTTTTTTTGTAGTGGGATGTATTATTTTACTGTAGTAAATATATTATTTTATTGTGATGTTTATATTATTTTATTGTGTTGAAAGTTATAATAGATTTACTGTTGCTGGATGTTTTGTAAAATGAGTAGGTAAAATAGATAAAATAGTTTTTTGTGGTGTCAAATAGTTTAAAAAAATAGATTCACTGTTGTGGATGCTCTAATCGACACTTTTTGCTATCTAGGGCACTCTACCTCACACAGCACTTTGGTATGTCTCTTTCGGACCCCCCCCCCCCCAAAACAAAGTACATTTAGCATTGGTTTGGATAGCGTTTGCGTTTTCCCACGGTTGGCGTTTTGCTTTTTGTGTGTGGGTCCCATGCACTGTTCACAGGACCTACACGAGACCCGCAAGTACTTATTTTAGCAAATTTTTCTTTAAAACTAGGTCTCACGGCACTATTCTCACATTTAAAAATTATTTTACTACAATATTTTCATTTTTTAGCAATAAGCAGTATCCAAACAAACCCTTAAAGCATTGTCATTTGTCAAATTGCTTCAACTTCCGTCTCCAGCTTCTTTGTATCTTTCAAATTATTCATAGGGTGCGTCTACGTTTTGGCGTTTTCAGCACTGGGGCCGATGCTATCAGTGGGTCCCATGCACTGTTCATAGGACCCACAATTTGTCTAATTCAACGAATTTTTCTTCAAAATTAGGTCTCACGGTACTATTCACACATTTAAAAATTATTTTGCTACAGTGTTTTCAGTTTTCAGTAATAAGCGGTATCCAAATAGACACATAGCCTCATTTCTCTTCTTCTCCAAGTACTAACAAAAACCCACTCTACTATTCGGCCAAAAAAAAAAAAAAAAAAACCCCACCTCTACTATTCAGCAAAAAAAAAAACCCACCTGAATTTGTCTAAGTGTTCAAGTTTCCATTTGAATAATGACAGATTACTCACGTGGGCTGTCAGGCCTTTTGGGATGAGATATCACTCATTTTAGAATGTTGTTCAAATGAATTAGTTCTTGTGCCACAACTCGCTACATGGTGATGGAGAGGTGTCCTCGTATAAAACCACTATCACTCTTCACCATATAGATGAATTGTGACACAAATTATGCCACAAGTTATGGCACCAGATTTATTCATTCAAATGTCTCTTCAGCTCGTGGGAAATGACAATGTACGTAAAGTGGACATTAGTCTTTTTAATGGAGGAGTATCACATGGAGAAAGTGGTTGTCCAAGACTTAAAAACAATTTCAGCAGACTTGACTGATCGTACAAATGTGTGTAATTTACATGAACTGCAAAGCAACTCTTGTACTTTTTCAGAACCGGACTTGAATGCTCCGTATAATTTTTGGTGACACTCTCCATTCTGGAAAAATATATTATGGATATATGAGTTATTGGTGAGTCCCACTCAATTGTGATAAAGTCTTTCGGCCAATGGATCCACTCAACTGTGAGAGAGGACTTATATACTCTTAAAGGGTATACCTTCTCTTCCTTGATAGACATTGATGCACTAATTCATAATATGATTGGATTCCTTTCTATTCATCATTATTGTCCCTAAAGTGAGATTTAACTCTCAAATGTAGGCAATACAAACAGGATGGGTGCATCCAAACATCAATCTTGAAAATCCTGATGAAGGCATGGTATGCTTCTATAATATGGTTTCTTATCAATCTAATCAGCAAATAGTCTATCATTTTAACAAATTATTTCTAAGCATTTTATCAATCCACCAACACCATTTAAGATAACATTACGCTTGAAAGGATACTAGGAAGGCATTTGCTTTTAGAAGCTTGAATTTGTTTTAACTTGGTTTTATGCTATATGAATTTGAGTAAGGACATGAATGTGCTTGTCGGCATCAAGAAGGAACCTTTGGACATAAAGGTAGCACTATCTAACTCATTTGGCTTTGGGGGACACAATTCATCCATCTTGTTTGCACCTTACAAGTGCATCTGATGTGTCAACTCAACCTGAAACTATTAGAGGGTTGAACAAAATTAGAGTTGTTGTAGCTTGTATTGATATTTTTCGATTTGGTAGTAAATCCATTCTATGATTGTACATATTCTAATCAAATCTAGTGGACTTAAATTGGATGACCATCTAATTGAGATGCAACTACTGTGATTGCATTGATTACTAGTTATTGATTAGTGATAATATTTCTATTACTTCTTTTCATACAAATAGGGGGTGGGGTATTCACATCTTTTGATGGGGGAAAAAGAGTCATTTTGTAGTGCTTCAATTTCTATGATTGTACAAATAATAGTCAAACAACAATTATGGTACAGTATGGACAACTAAATCAAAAGCTAGTGAGGAACCTTTTGTATGTAATGGGTGCGCTAGATACTTATCTACACCAACAAGGAAATACAAGCAATACACATCTCGTGATCTATGCAATTATTGCCAGGGCAATCTCATAAGCACTCCTCTCAACCCCATATCTTATGCATTCGGCACATGCATTTCTCTTATAAGACTTTCATCAGAGCTTACTACTAATATTACTTTTATTATACCCCAATCATAGCAAGTCATGTTAACAGCTGTGAAAATGTTGTCCCTCAGATTTATTTTTGTTAATATTCATATTGTGTCATTCATAAAATAGATAAACTTTAAGCAAGTACAGGTATTGCATATGGACATAAGACAGATATACATGCACATATTTATATCATGTCTTACTCGTAATAGTAGACAAGATGACTTAGAGATGATATGCTTATTTTTAATTTATCTTTTTTATTAAAAAAAAAAACTATTATTTTGTGCAATGGCGGAGCCACTTGATGACCCCCCCCCCCCCAAATTTTTGAAAAAAATATTTTTTTTTTTGAAAATATCCTAAAAATTTTGTAAATTTTTAAATAACCTTATCATTTTGGCCCCTCATACTTGATAATATACATATATATTTAAGAAAGTCTAAAAATAAACTTAATTTTCATTTAAATAAAATACAGTCTATAAATACATATGTCAACAAATTACAATAATTAAACATTCATCATCTTTAAAATGAACACATAAGTATTTTAACAATTATCTCAACAAATAAAAGGGAAAAAATTGAGTTATGAAGTATTGTATATTACTATCTTACATTTCACACACACACACACAAAAATTTATATATGGCCCCCCCAAAAATAAATTCCAAGCTCCGCCACTGATTTTGTGTGCGACCAAAATCCTCTTCTTAGTGGTTAACTATGCTAAATAAGATAAGGGTTACAATTAATTTTATTATGGGTTAATATTGATCCACAATGGGAAATTTGCATAAGAACACATCAATGACTACATAAAAGATGCATAGAAATCACTCCTTTAATTTCAATCTTATGGATCATGTTAAAAAAGGTTTTTTTTCAAGAACTTGGATCCCCTTTTTTCTCTATTTTCTCTCCCCTTTCTAGTTTATTCTTACTCTCTGGTATATTATGTGTTGTTTCTCTCTTCTCTTCTTTCTTCTTTATATATGATTTATCTCCTTCTTTTTCATATTTTTTCCCTGTCCTCTTGGATAACTTCCGACCTTATCAAGCTCTTTTTTCCTTGTTATTCATCATGAATGAAGACTTCTATGGTTTCTTCTTACTATTCAGGCATCCACCTAGATAATTCTTGTTTTATCAAGCTCTTTGTTCCTTGTTCATCATGAATGGAGACTTCTGGAGCTTATTTTAACTATTCTAGTTTGTCCTTTTACATTAAATGCGATGGTGCCAGGTAGGTGATCTTCATTAATGCAGAGGTTACTATAGAATCATCAGGAAGCTTCAGAAAGATTCCTTGAAGAAGTTTTCCTTCTCTGGGATTCTACCTTAGTAGCTTGGATAGGCTTCAAACATGACCTCAATTTTTGGACTTGGGATTTTGCCTTGATAGCTCGGATAGTCTTTGAACCTATGGACTGTGACCTCGGTATTTGGACCTGGGATTCTACCTTGATAGCTTGGATAGTCTTCAGACCTGATCAATAGCCTGAGGCTTGATATGCATGGGAGGGCTCATTGTCAAAATGGGTCAATCAACATTGGGTTTGTTTCCATTGTTTGGGCTAATGTTAAACGGGCCCAACAGCCATCTTAATACACGTAATATCCATCCCACTACATTTTGCATTAAAAACAACATAATTTCTTTCATAGAAATTGTATTTAGATTTTAAACAAAAAGTAAGTGGTGCAAAAAAGTTCATATATTTTGATCAACCAAAAGAGAGGCGCAGTTATAAACTTTGGAGAGGAGTAGAGAGTGGGACCAATTATACACTTTAAACAGACAAAAATGTCAAGTTGCGAAGCTCATTGATGACTCGGTCTAAAGATAACCAAAAAAGAGTTCACTTTAGAGGGAGTGGAATGCTTGGCATGTAAGGTACCACCGTATTAGTAACTTCCCGTGTGACCATTCCTTTCCAATCACATTGCCCTCCCAAAGGAACCCAAAAAAAAATAAGAATCCTAAGGATAAAAACGTTAACACTATGTTTGGTTTGAGAGGAAGAGAAAGATAAGGAAGAGTGTAGTGGGCCTTTTTGGTTAAATCGGGCTGGGCTGCCTCCTGCGGTACTGGGCCCAAATATTCTGAGTAAGGGAGTTGAGACCGGTCCAACTGCAACTCAATTTGGTCCGGCTTGGGCGCAAACTATACCTCGTTTGCCAGGAGCATGCTTACGGCGGGCAGAACTATTTCTGATGAGTCGTGGCAGGCAGATATGATAATAATAAGATAAAAGAAAATACTTTGACTTCTTTATTAAAGTAAACAGATAATCCCTACTTAAGAAAATATAATTACAGTTTAACAACAATTATTTTTATAAGGAAAGTAAGGGAAACAAGTGGGTAATATATGGGTTAATTAAAAGAGGAAAGAAATCAGATTAAATCTGATCCGCAGGACCAAAACCAGAGAGGGAAGAACGCCTCTTCTCAAAGTGAATAATCTCCCAGGGAGATCCTATCGTGGAAATTAATCACTTTGAGGGAAGCAGACCTGAATGGTTGGTGCACAAGAGAACTCTTTGTTCCTGGCAAAGAGCTGGACTTTGAGAGGGAGAAAGGGAATCAACCTATTAGTGCATGCTTGTCGTTCTAACTCTCTATTTTTTTCTTTCCTTCTCTTCTAATATTCCCCTTTCTTATCTTTTTTTCTTTCTACTTCTTTTTCTTAATACTTGTTTTCTATTTCCTAGTTTTCGAATTCCTAATACCGTGGTGCTTGTGTCATCCCCCTCCTGTACACGACAAGGGCCTTTTTATAGTGTCTGCTGTGACTAGATCTTACTATTTTAGCCCTTAACCACATTTGTCTGGTCTAGGTGTACTTGCCGACCACCACTGGTTCGTCTGTGTGCCACTCCCCATCGCCAGACAAAAGAAAACTATTTTGTTTGTTTGTTTGCCATGACACCCTTTCTTGCTATGATATGGGTGTCTTCTCTCTCCCTATCCCTCATAGCATACACCTAGTGGTTCCAACTCAGTTTTGCTTCTTTTGGGTGGTATGTCATCCCAGCAAGACACTTCCCCCAAAAGAGCCCGAGCAGGAATCTCAAAATAGGTTTTTCCCCTCTCCCCACCGCCAAACCATGTCCTCTTACCTTTGACCCATGACCTCACCGTGTCTTGTATTGGCTAGGTACAAGCTGGTGAGGTCTGGGCCTTGCGCGTGCCTCCCTTCCATGTATGTCCAAAATCTGCCTGCTACTCACGCGTTTGCCGTGGTTGGCCTGCATAGTCTGCCGTCCGTTTTTGACTATTTTCTAGTTCCCCTTTCCTTTATGGCTTGCCCCACTTAGGGGCTGGGCCTTGCTTGACGGTGGGCTTTGCCTTTCTTTTGCCCACCATTTTTCCTGCTACCATCCCCTACCATACCACTCTATCATTCCTGTTGTGAAGTTATTTGCCTCAATCCTGCTGGGCCTCTTTGCGCCTGCCGTTTATTCTTCTCCCAATGGCCCAGTACAGCCATTGGTTCTTTTATTACATCACTGGTGGGCTCCTGTGTCCCATTTGTTTTCTCTTGGGCATCCCTGGCCCATTTGCTTTCCTTGGGCTTCCTCGGCCCTTTTCTTAACTTTGCATTTCCATGGGCTTTTACTGAGTTCTTTGGGCTTCCCCGGCCCAATTACATTATCCCTCATCCTTGGGGTTCATGGCTTGCCATCAACCCCTTACTTTCTTTGCTTTCATTACTTTGGGCTTGTCGTGGCCTATTCTCACTTTTCCACATCATATACTGCCCATGGTTTGCTTTGTCTCCCTTTTCTAGCTCTTTTAAGCGCATTTACCCCCTCAAGGCCCATTTGTTTATCTCATGAGCCTGTGATCCATTATTCCTGCCGCTTGGGCTTAATGGGTTTTCTATCCATTTGCCAACTCTTTTTTGTCCGTGTTGTTGGGCTTCTCCTTTCTACTTGGGCTTCCAAAATGGCCATCAATAAAGAGAAATTAAGTTTTTTCCGCTATTTGAATAGCATGATAGAAAAGAAAATGGGTTAAATTTGATGGAAAATATATCACTCGGGCAGGCATTTTGTTTCCACCCAAATTGGGTGGAAATTGAGAGAAATGCCCATTAAAAAATACATTAGCTGCAGTCTCTAAAAAAAAAATATATATATATATATATATATATATATACACTACAATTGTTGACTTTTAAGGGCTTTAAAATTACTTTTCTACCCATAAATTTTTGTTACTTTATTTACTTTATGAAAACATAAAGGCAAAAGCACACATATTTTACTTTTCTATCCTGATATGCATATCAAATCATCCATATAACGAGCCAATGAATAAATACCATGTGGAAGGATGGTAGAACCAACACATTACATTCACTCCTATTACAAAGTTTAGGCCTTTTTTTTCGTAGTGGTACTCTGGTTATATAATATATTATAAGTCTGTTTAAAAAACTCTATATACTACTTCTGTGTTTGTGTATTTTAACAAGTATTATTGTTTTAAAAAAAAAAAATATGGTTGTTTATCCCACATTGGCTGTGTATGTTAGAGTTTCAATCCTTATAACCCTATGTTACTACTACAAAGGTTAGACCATTTTGTAGTGGTACTCTAGCAATTTGGTATACTACATGGGTGACTTGGTACGTTTGTTATAAGAAATGCTTCTTTTAAGTCATGACATCGTGGGTTCCAGTTAGCACAACTGATAAAGTCTCTGATGGTTGAATAAAAGATCTGAGGTTTAATCCCCGCCTACACCAAAAATTGATTGGTGTCTTGGTCTGATAATAAAGAAACATTAGTTAGAAAGGTTAACATGATCTTATTACGAGAAAATATTCAAAAGTATTAGAAGCAATAAACATATATCCAGATTTCTCATATTTTCAAACAATCAATTTTGGCTCTTTATCCTATCAAAAAAAAAAAAGGCTCCATATATTTGGTCTTAAAGGTTACAGGTCTCTCTTCCACAATCTTACATGCAGATCTATCTCTAGAGAGGTACCTACCTATTGGACTAGTTTCCTTATCCCAAGCCAAAAAAGAACTAGAGTTCATATTGAAACATAATTTAAGTATATATGGGGATTGTTGAGTCTAAGACTATTAATGCACAACTGTTTTCAGAATGGTCACCAGATCTTTGTTTTAACCCAAAAGAGGAGGAAGACCACTCCAAACACAATGGCCACGGGAACCCACTTCCAAATCAAAGCCTAAAATTGAGATTTATAAGCAGATAAGTAATTTTTCAAAATACAGATACATGAGAAACAAAAATGAGATACATGAGAGAAACAATGCAATCTAGAAAAGCACATGGCAGCCTGAATGAGGCTAACAAAGCAAATGTCATGCATCTTTTCAATATAACACACATAAATACAATAAAGAAATTTTCTGTTATAAATGTTAACATGTATAGTGTTGTGGGCTTTAGGCCCAACCAGATTACTTGTATAGCACACATTCTTGTACTACACTCTTACTTGTGTTGCACTCATATGCCTCCTATATAAAAACACTCATGTATATTCTTTCATTTGAGAAATACAATACTATTGCATTCAGTATTTCTAACATGGTATCAGAGCCACTGCTCTGACCTTTTCTTAGCAGTCTTGTATTTATTGGTGTTACTCCATTCTCAACATCGCTTCCACTATCACAACAGTTGTCGCAGCCTCTTACCATTGAACCTCCAACGTCTTCCAGCCGTTGTCTTTGGGTTCCGAACCTGCAGCCGCTGTAGTTGAGGAGTCCTACACCGTACAAACCACTGCACGTGTCATTACCGCCGTGAATATTGCTCCGATTACGTTTCTATAGGTATCATTGAGATCGCCTTACGCCGATCTACACGTTGGTGGAAGCCTCGAAGCCATCGGAGATAGCACGCGCCACCCAAATATTCTAGGCTCAAGCTCACGTGTTCCACGCGCCGACAGTCTTCTTCCACGCACCTCCACATGCTACCACGCACCGACTGTATTATTCACGCGCTTCCACGCGTCGAATGTATTCTTCACGCGCCTCCACGCGCCAAATTTGCACCTACTGACGTCAGCCCTAGGTGACGTTATCACTGCCACGTCACCTACTGACATCATCGTCCTTCATCTGCTGACGTCACCCGCCACGTCAGCTGACGTCATCGTTGACAGGCTGTTGACTTTCGTTGACTGACTTTGACCGTTGACTTTGACTAAGGGTTAACTTTGACTATTGACTTTTTTGCCAAAGTTGACTTTTGCAATCTAGGTGCTCTTTACCTAGTTTTTCACGTAGATTTCATTTTTGCATATTTTTCTTCTAAATGAAGAATAAGGACAAGTCTTCTTCCTTTTGCAACAATCGTCGCCGACAATCCAGCAAACGTTTTGGCCACAGTATTGAGACTTGCTATCATCGCAACAAATCAGCTATTTCAATTTCTACTGCTATTGTTGCTAACACTGAGAGTGACCAACCAATGGCTCCCGTCTCTGCACAGTCTTGGTCTTCTAGATCCACTTTCACCATTTCCAGAGCTGACCTATAAACATCATCGCTTATATCATTCGTATGGTTGGTAATGCATCTTATTCCTCTTCTCTCTCAACTTTATCTGGTATGTCTCCTACCTCTTGGCTTATGGATTCTGCTTATTGAAATCACATGACACCTTACTCATCTTTATTTTCTGAACTTAAACCTGCACCACACCCTCTTAATATTCGCACAGCAAATGGTTCCACAATGTCTGGTCATAATATAGGTTCCGTTTCGACCTCCGACCTCTCGATTCCTGGGGTCTTTAATGTTCCTGACCTTTCTTACAATTTATTCTCTGTGGGACAATTAGCTGAGTTGGGTTATCGCATTATCTTTGATTATTCTGAGTGTATTGTGCAGGATCCAAGGACGGGACAGGAGCTTAGGACCGGTCCCAGAGTTAGGCGTATGTTTCCCGTGGACAACCTTCGTCTTCCACTTATTGCTCCTGTTTCTTTTTCTGCAGCTATTGCAGTTTCTTCTGTTCCTTCCCTTGCACTTTGGCATGCTCGACTTGGTCACGCATCTTCCTCTCGGGTACAACAATTGGCTTCTAGAGGTTTGTTAGGTTTAGTGTCTACAGAAAATTTTAATTGTGTCTCATGTCAGTTAGGAAAACAACCAGTTTTGCCTTTCAATACTGATATCTTTGACCTTATTCATTCTGATGTTTGGGGGCCTTCCTCTATCTCTAGTATTGGTGGGTCTCAATATTTTGTTGTCTTTGTTGATGATTACTCTCGCTATAGTTGGATTTTTAATATGAAATATCGTTCTGAATTATTGCAAGTATATTCTAATTTTGCAAAAATGGTTGAAACTCAGTTTTCCAAACGCATCAAAATTTTTCGATCTGATAATGCTCTTGAGTACACTCAATATGCTTTCCAAGCTATTTTGCATTCCTATGGCACTGTTCATCAACTAACTTGTCCAGGTACCTCTCAGCAAAATGGCAGAGCCAAACGAAAACTTCGTCATATTCTTGACACTGTTCGTGCTCTCTAGGGGTGTGTGCGGTTTGGTAAGGGCGGTTTTTTTCCAAATTTATTACCAAACCGATAGAGATCGGTTTTTTCATAATTGGAACCGATGCACACCGCCTAGGGTCAGTTTTCCAACCTATAGCGGTGCGGTTTTGTCGGTTTTGTCGGTTTGAAATATTAAAAAAAAAACTATTTTTTTAATAATAAAAAAATTGGGCTTTCAAGCCCAATATCAATATATCAACCTGAGTCAACACACCGAAAAGTATGGACATTAACTATATTGAGTATATCAATATATCAACCTGAGTCAAAATTGGGCTTTCAAGCCTAACTAAATACATTAACTATACTGAGTCAACACACCAAAAAGTAAAAACTATATTAAATAAATAAATAACTAACTAAAAACTAACTAAATAAAAACTCAATAAATAAATAAACTCACAGTCACACACACGGCAGAACTCACACTCACACAATCACACGCATAAACAACTAAATAAATTAACTGAGTCAACGGTACACACTCACACACCTTTGTCTCCAATCTGCAATCTCCATCTCTAACTTTAACTCTCTAAGTCTCCAACTCACTTCCCTACTGAACATTGAACAACAACAAGTCAACAACTCACACAGTCACAGTCACACTCACACGTACAACTACAAACAGTCAACATCTCTCCCACTCCATTTCCATTAAAACCAAAAGAAAGGGGCTGATGGCTTACCGTGGTTTGCCGCAGGGAGCTGCTGCTGCTGCTGCGAGGTGCGACTCAGGCCAGCGAGAACGCGAGCGAGAGGCTAGAGGCGAGCCGACTGGGGCGAGAGCGAGAGAGAGAATTAAGGGTCCCAGATGTGAACATAATGAATTTATAGTGAGGTAAGTGTCTGTGTCTGAAAACCTACATAAAACGGTGCTGTTTTCTTTTCTTTTTTTTTAATAACCCAATACGACAACATTTTACTAAAAAAATTTAAAATAGATACACACCTAATCGACGCCGTACCCCTGATCTGAACTGAAAATATTTCTCTCTGTTTGTATCCGTTCGGTTCAGCTCTACTCGATGCGTGCTTTGCGTCTCCAATGTCCTCACCGCACCGACATCGGCTCCGTCGATCGGTGCCAATGGCGGTGCGGGAGGATCGGTGCCGGTCGGTGTTGTCGGCTCCGATGATAGTTTGCACACCCTTAGTGCTCTCCTTCTCTCTGCCAAAGTCCCTGCTCCTTTTTGGGGTGAAGCTGCTCTTCATGCTGTTCATGCTATTAATCGCATTCAAGTCCTGTTATCCAAAATCAAACTCCATATGAACGCCTTTTTGGGTCACCTTCAGACTATCACCACCTTCGCTCCTTCGGTTCTGCTTGTTTCGTTCTTCTTCAACCACATGAGCATAACAAACTTGAGCCTCGGTCAAGGCTTTGTTGTTTTCTTGGCTATGGTGAAACTCAAAAGGGGTATTGGTGTTATGATCCTATCTCTCATCGTCTTCGTGTCTCCCACAATGTTGTCTTTTGGGAACATCGCCTCTTTTTTGAGCTCTCTCACTTCCATGCCTCCTTATCTTCCTTCTCTGTCTCAGATCTTTTTCCAGATGAGGCACATATTCCTTCTGTAGCTGATCCTAATCCTCATGTAGTTGCTCTTAATTCTCTTGTAGACTTCTCTGTCCAACCACCAGATATCATTGATCCCTTTCCTAGTTCACCCTTTAATGAACAGGTGGAAGATGAATAGGTCGAAGACGAGCTACCTAACCCCAACCTTGAGCTTGGGTCCCCTGCCCCTGCTCCTGTTCCACCTGAAGATCTTGCACAAGACATTCCACCTCGTCACTTAACTCGGGTAAGATCCATTCCTGCACATTTACTTGACTATCATTGTTACACTGCCCTTGCTACACTACACGAGCCTCACACCTATCGTGAGGCTTCCACTGACCCTTTATGGCAGATTGCAATGAAAGAGGAACTTGATGCATTATCTAAAAACCATACTTGGGATTTGGTGACACTCCCTCCTAAGAAATCTGTGATTGGTTGTAAGTGGATTTACAAGATTAAGACTCGCTCTGATGGATCCATTAAGCACTACAAAGCTCGTCTCGTTGCAAAAGGTTTTACACAGGAGTATAGGATAGATTATGAAGAGACCTTTGCTCCAGTTGTTCGTATCTCATCTGTTCGTGCCCTTTTAGCTGTTGCTGCTGCCAATAAATGGGACCTTTTTCAGATAGATGTCAAAAATTCATTCCTTAATGGAGATTTAAGTGAAGAAGTTTATATGCAACCTCCTCCTGGTCTCTCTGTTGACTCCAACAAGGTTTGTCACCTTCGACGTGTGTGTCTCAGGACGCCACCGCTCGACCAAGGCCGTGATCAAGGCGTGGTCGACCTCCATATCAGGAACCTTGAATAAACCAGTCAAACCTGCTGCATCTATGTATTGAATGGTACGTGGGTCTAGCCCACCTTGTGGCAATACACATTTACGGCGTCGAACCTTGTCTCGGGCTGGACTCACTGATAGCAAGACTGTTGACACTCCAGTTGAGTTTAATCCCTCTCTTTACAGACACTTGGTTGGTAGTTTAGTTTATCTCACTGTCACTCATCTAGACATTTCCTATGCTGTTCACCAGGTGAGCCAGTATCTGTCTGCTCCACGATCGACTCACTATACTGTTGTTCTGCGCATTCTTCGATACCTAATGGGCACTCTCTTCCATGGTCTTTTCTACTCTGCTCAGTCTCCTCTTATTCTCCGTGCATTTTCTAATGCTGATTGGGCAGGAGATCCCACTAATCGCAGGTCCACCACTAGTTATTGCTTTCTTCTTGGTTCTTCTCTGATTTCTTGGCGAAGTAAGAAACAAACTCATGTGGCCCACTCCAGTACTGAAGCAGACTATCATGCCTTTGCTGATACCACATCTGAGCTCCTTTGGCTACGATGGCTTCTCAAAGACTTAGGTGTGTCGACATCCTCTGCTACTCCTCTTTATTGTGACAACTAGAATGCCATTCATATTGCTCACAATGATGTCTTCCATGAACGGACTAAACACATCGAGATCGATTGTTATTTTATCCATTATCATCTTATCCATAGTACTTTTAAGCTGATCTCAGTCTCCTCTAAAGATCAACTTGCAGATATCTTCACCAAGTCACATCCTAAAGGACGCCTTCGTACTTTGGTTGACAACCTCAAGTTGGTCTCATATCCACCTTAAGTTTGAGGGGGGCTGTTAACATGTATAGTGTTATGGGCTTTAGGCCCAACCAGATTACTTGTATAGCACACATTCTTGTACTGTACTCATATGCCTCCTATATAAAGGCACTCATGTATATTCTTTCATTTGAGAAATACAATACTATTGCATTTAGTATTTCTAACAATAAAGATAACTGTAAGCGTACTCAAAGGAAAATTACTCACGCCAAGCTCATAGCAATAGCAATAGTACAAGCCTGTAAATATGAATCTTTGCTAGGAAGGGTCTCGTGTAGGTCTCATTTCATAAGACTTGCAGTAGCCTTGTATTTATATTCAATTCTAAACAAGACATCACGACTCAATAAGCTGGAGCCTGGAGGCATGCACTAGTAATTTATTTTACATATAGCTAACAATAACATTTTATTAGATACAGATTTATTTTTTTCTCAATTGACAACTCTTAATGTTTCCTATGAAAACGTCTATAATTCAAATCCATCCCCATTATAACTATTTAATTATTAATAATATAAAAGCAATTAATATTTACACGTAAAACAATTCTAAGGGGGTTTTTAGTACTATACTCAAAACCTTGAAAGAATTCATATCTTATGTAAACCATATGGTAGTAAAACTCATTTGAATAGCCACACGAGTATTGAAGTAAAACTTGTATCGCCTAAATTCACCTCCAAATCTAGTATGAGAATTCACATAGGGAGATACAAAATGCATTTTAGATAACAATGTAGTAAAAAATTATCAAAAACACTCTCACTTCCTGCTATACATCATTGTTCAATCTTTTACATATTATATAGTGTGATCTAAATATACACGATTACTGTATCATTGTGTATAAATTTTATATTCCTCTTTTAATTAAGTACTCTCTTTCTTGAAGAATAGAATATAAGGTGTATTGTAAAGCTTGTAATGAAAAATAAATAAATCAAATTTCTTTTTTTGGAATAGAATGAAATTTTTTTAAAGAAAAATTATTAATTTACATCCCACTATTTATATAAGATATACATTATAAATTAAATATTTACATTATAAACTAACCAAATATATTGATAGTTAGCAGCATAAAAAATGATTGGATTTGTGAATGAGAAATACAAGTTTCCTATATTCATAGGAATTAATGGGATAATGACAATGCAGACATTAGTCTTTTTAGAATGTGGTTGAAATGCCCTTTTTAGCTCGTGGGAAATGACATTGTAGACATTAGCCTTTTTAAAGAGAGTTATGTTGGTGCCATAGCTTATGGCACAATTTGTGGCACAACTCACCAATCACAACTCGTCACATGGGCGAGTTGTGGCACCGGCATAATTTTTTTAACGAAGGAGTTTCACATGGAGAGAGTGGTTGTCAAAGGCTCAAATACGATTTTAGCAGGCTTCGCAGTCATTGATCGTACACGTGTATAATTTACATGAACCGGCCACACTCCAAAGTCCAACAATTGTCCTTTTTCAAAACCGGAGTTGAATGCTCCACATAATTTTGGGGCCATGCCCCAAATATTTTGAAAAACCTTCTAACAATACCCTCTTTTTAAAAATTATAAAAAAAAAAAAAAAAAAAAAATTACCCCCCCCTCAACCTCCAACACATCAGCCAAAATTGCCCTCCAAATTCCCAATTTTTACTAAAAAACAAAAAGTATTTTTGTAAATAAAAAGGTGTGTGATAGCATTATAAAATAGACAACTCTCAAGAAAGTTCATTTTTTGCCAAAGCCCATCCTCCCACTTGATATATGTCCCTCTACTTTTTTACGACACTTTATAGTTCTACTGCATTTTTTATTTTTTAATAGAAATTGTTACACACTCTGTTATACACACATTATTATGTACTTATTTTTTCAAGTGAAATTGTGTTCTTGAACTTACTATTTTAATTCACAAAATGTGTGTATAGTATACGTATAATAGATTGTGTGTGACAAATACTACATTTTTTTTTTTTCGTTCTTCTTTCTCAATTCTCGTATCATTTCTTCTTTTTCACAATGCATTCTATGTTGCAAAATTCTTCTTATTTCTTTTTCTTCTTCTTTTTTAGTGCTATTTTAGTTTAATTTTTATTTATTTATCTTATGATTTATGAATTTATGAATTTATTTTTTATATAGTTGTCTAATCTAGTTGAAATTAAATTCTATTTATTTTATGGTTTCTTATAGTGATTTTATTTTATTTTATTATTTCTGTGGATATTATTTCTTGTAATTGTAAATATAGTCTAGTTTTGTTATGGACAAAATTTAGGTACAGTATCTTAGGTGCTGTTCCTTAAGTTCTCCTCTCAAAATTCTGCCATGTGGATATTTAACTAAAAAATACACTTTCATCACAGGAGAAAAAATCCACAAGACAAAATCTTAAAAAGGGAACCTATGGAATAGCACCTAAGTACTATACCTAAGTTTTGCCCTTTTGTTATATACTGATATTAATTTCTATGAATGTAATGGACTTATGATTTTTCATAAGAATTATAGAAACACCGAATAAAAAATGACCTTAAGATGCTCAATCGAGTGTTTAGCTTGTTAGTATTTTTAAGTGTTGATAAAAATTACACTGATAAGAAATTTGGATAACAATAATCTTGCAGTATTATAAATGCGTTATGACTTACTTTGGATTTAAGATTTTTTTTTTTTAACTAATGCATAAACACATGTATGCATATATGTATGTTATGGTTTGAGTTTTTCTCTTGCATTACAAATCAATATGATAGTTTTACCTCGCCCCTGCAAACAAAAATTCATAGCTACGCTCCTTAGTATATGCACTCATTGTCATTGACAATCTCCACTTTGCTAGGTATGCTCTAATAGCTATGATGCATGGGTACAGATATTGGTATGGGTACAATACAGGTACGGGTATAGGGAAAAAATATTTAAAAAAAAAAATTAGAGCACCATACGTAGGGGATACGTATATTCATAATTTATTAAATATATTTTATTTATATTTTATATATATTGTTAAGCATTTATCTTTATATTGTTAAGCATATATCAATTTAACAGCAATAATGAATAATAAAGTGAATTCATAGCTATTAAATGATGTTTAGAATACAAACCAAGATCCAAAAGACTATATAAAAGATAGCTAAGCGTTCAATATTGAAACCAATATATAAAACATATAAATAAAAACATATAAGTCATATCACGGATATATCCTAGATGTATTGATAAATATATTTTTTAATGATTGGATATATATTTTAGAAATATCTAGTATGATACTAGTATGATAGTTATCAAATAGAATATCCGCGCATTCTAGATTAATAGTACTCGACACTTTTTGCTATCTGGGACACTCTACCTCACACAGCACTTTGGTACGTTTCTTTCGTCCCTTCCCCAACACCCCCAACTCCCCCCCCCCCCCCCCCCCCCCCCCAAAAAAAAAAAAGTACATTTAAAGCGTTGTCATTTGTCATTTAAAGCGTTGGCATTTGTCCTCAAATTATTCAAAGCTTCTATCTACTGTGCATTTCTCTTCTTCTCCAAGGTACTAGCAAAAACCCACCTCTACTAATCAATAAAAATGACTGTTCTTCTCTGTTCCCATTGCATTTCTTGCTTGAATTTGTCGGATTGGGATTCGGTGCAAATGCAATTCTACCATGCAATTCACCCAAGTCCTTCACAGTTTTTTTTACTATTTTTTTACTTTTCTTTATTTTTTATATTTTTTTTATTTTAACCATTTTAAATAGAGAAATGATACGTCTACAACATTTCTACAATATTTTTACAACAAATCATAAGTGGCAAGTTGTTACTAGTTGTTATTGTTGGGGCAAAAAAGTAATCTTAGCGTTAGTTTGAAATTTGAACCAATAACAACTAACCACTTGTAATTTATTGTAAAAATATTATAAAAATATTATAAATGTAGCATCTCTATTTTAAATATCAACCATCCATACTAATTGCATCATGAATTGCACCTAATTTCTATCCGAATTTGTCCAAGTTTTCAAGTTTCCGTATGAGTAATGACAGATTACTCACGTGAGCTGTCAGGCCTTTGGGGGATAATAACATTGCAGACATTACTCATTTTAGAATGCTGTTCAAATGTCTTTTCAGCTTGTAGGAAATGACAAAGTACGTAGAGTGTAGACATTAGTCATTTTAATGGAGGAGTATCACGTGGACAGAGTGGTTGTCAAAGACTCAAAAACAATTTCAACAGACTTAAATGATCGTACAAATGTGTATAATTTACACGAACTGCAGACCAACTATTGTCCTTCTTCAGAAGCGGACTTAATGCTCCATATAATTTTTGTACTAGCATGTGTAGTGGATGCAAAATCTTATATAATAAAAAAAAAAAATATCATTTGTACATATTTTATTTCAAAAATACTCCATATCAATACTTTTAAAAATATGTAAAGATGTGTATATTTATATACTTGCTACAATAACCATATAAATATACACAGTTACCGTGCTCTTCTATTTATTATTTTAATAATTTATTCTCTCTCATTGTCTCTAGGTCATACGCATCTCACCTCACTCTCCCTTTCTTCATTTGATCAAATCATCCTCCATTGCCACCGATCATCTTTTACTTGCCGTCGATAAATCATCAAGCCACACCAATCGCTGATCGTCAAACCACGCCGATCAAATCATCAAACGAAGGCCTCTCCAATCATCAAACCACACCAATCAAATCATCAAATTGTCAGTGGGTTTCAGGTTGGGTGGGTGATGATTTGGCCTGATTAGGTTTCGGGTTGGGTGAGTGATGAATGGGTTTGAGATTGAATAGATTTGAGATTGATTGGGTTTCGGATTGAGTGGGTTGGTTTTTTTTGATGATGCTGGTTGGGTGGTGATGATGGTGGCTGGGTATGGAAGGATCGTTGGTAGTGATGGTTTTGTGAGAGAGAGGGGCGGTGAGGGAGAGAATAATAAAAAATTGTAAAAGAATGAATATTTTATTGAATAAATGTGTAAAATAGATAAACTGATGTATATATTTTGTAAAAGTGAGTATGTATAATAGAAAAAAGTAGCTTTTTTCATATAAAAAATACCATAAATTTGCATCGACCGATGTGGATGCTCTAATAGTCATTGAAACTCTTCATTCTGGAAAAATATATTATGGATAAATGAGTTGTTGGTAGGTCCCACTCAATTGTGAGAAAGTCTCTCAGCCGACCGATCCCACTCAACTCTGAGAGAGGACTTATATACTCTTAAAGAGTACACCTTCTCATCTACTAATAATAATTGACACTCTCTGCCATCCAGGGCACTCTGCCTCACACAGAACTCTGTTACGTCTCTTTCGACTCTGTTTTCCCCGCAAAGTACATTTAAAGCGTTGTCATTTGTCAAACTGCCTCACTTTCCGTCTTCAGCTTCTTTGTATCGCTCAAATGACATATTCATAGCCTCTATCTACTGTGCATTTCTCTTCTTCTCCAAGTAATGACAAAAACCCACCTCTACTAATCAATAGAAATGACTGTTCTTGCCTGCTTCCATTCCATTTCTTGCTGAATTTGTCAAAGTTTTCAAGTTTCCCATCTGGGTTTTGGACTTACTCAATTGGGTATTACATGGTTGTTTCAAAGTTAGCTTCTTCGTAGCATTGTTGCTCTTCTTCCATTCCATCACTTGCTGAAATCTTTATCTGGGTGTATTCTATTTTGGTCTCTTAGATTGTAGTTTCTTATTAAACTTCCAGTATTCTCAGTCTTCATCAGGGTCTTCTTGCTTCTTTTTGTTTGTGAGAATTAGTGTGAATTCTTGGTACCTCCAATGGCGGCTTCTGCTGCAGCCCCTCCTCTCTGTACATGGCTTGTGTCTGCCTGCATGACCGTTTCTTATAAGAAAGACCACACTCCAAAGAGACTGAGTCAATGGACAAAGAGAAAGAAGTTTGTTTCAAAATGCATTAGTCGTGGTGGTGGTGATGCTGATTTTGTGAGTAATTTGCTTACAAACGGTTCTGGAATTCAAAGTTCTTGTCTCGCATTCGAGAAGTGCAAGGAGTATAACCATTCAGAAGGGTTGTTTGCACTTTTAGGATCTCAGACGGCCTGGACTAGAAAGCAAAGGAGCATAAATCGTCCTGCTGCAATCTCTGGTAATTGAACGTGCATGTACCTTAGACGTGGCAAAACAGAGGTTCAGGTTAGGCTGGAGTCAAAAGTCATGTCATGTTAGGCAAGTTAAAAATGGTCGGGTCAATGGGGTGCAGGTTAGGTCACGTGTACCCATAATTTTTCACATGAACTTTTTATATATATATAATATATATATATATATATATATATATACACACATCACGAGCGTTTTTCCCGTGCAAATGAGATTTTTTTTTTTGGGTCTACTGTCGTAACTTTCCTTATTTTAAGAGTGTGTGATGATGATTCTCAAAAAAAAAAAAAAAAAAAAGTGTGTGATGAGGTCTTTTTTTTTTTTTTTTTTTGGTCAATGTTATAATTTTCCTTTTTATAAAAAAAATTTAATTTTTTTTGAAACATGAATTAATAGGAAAATGTCATATTTTGTAGACATTTTAAGTGAAGTTGAAGATATATTTTTACGGGGTTGTCCTCAAGTTTTTTCTCTATTAAACCTCATTTTTATGGGTATTTCTGAACTACATAAAAGTACGGTCCAAAAAAGACATCATCTTGTAAATAATATAGATATATATTAGTTAGTTGTAGTGGCAGTAGCAGAGCTAGAAAAATTTTTAATAATGTTAGAGATACAAATTTTTTTACCAAAATTTTTACAAATTGTTGATACGATGAGTGATTATTGGTAAATGAAAAAGTGATATTAATGGTAGGTCTAAATGAAAATCAGTAAGAAATTTGCCACATCAATAATTCGTAAAAATGTTGTAAAATAATTTGTAGCGTAGAATTATTCAAATTTTTTTAGGGGGACCAAGTTTTTTTACAAATTATTAATGCAATTATTGGTAAATAAAAAAGTGATGTTAATAGTAAATTTAGATGAAAATCAGTAAGAAGTTGGTCATATCAATAATTTGTAAAAATGTTGCAAAAGGCAGTGACATTACTCAAAATTTTTTTAGGGGGACCAAGTTTTATATATATATATATACTTATTTATTTATTTATTGCTTATACATGAAATGTTAGTAATTTTGATTTTTAAAAAAATGATATTTTCTTATATAAACAAAAATATTTTTATCAAATAATCGTTTACATCTTTGCAAAACAAAACAAAAAAACAAAAAAGTAAGTCTTGACTTGTCTAAAAATATACAAGTCAATTTAATAAAAATTATATATAATTAAATTATATATGGTATACATTAAATACTCTAATTTAATGTGATCTATATGACATATAAGAGTAAGTTTAGGGAATAAAAAATGAGTCCAAATCTTCTGTCCTACTTTTCCTGCTCCACTCTATACTCCACCAATAAAAGTTTGCTAGTGTTAACATAATTAATTAAATACTATCATTAATTAATAATGGTAACATTAATAAGTCAATAATGATAGTATTTAATTAATGATGTTAACACGTGGCAAACTTTTATTAGTGGAGTATAGAGTGGAGCAGGAAAAGTGGGACAGAAGATTTGGATTAATAAAAAATACATTAGTCAATTATATAAATGCACATTTTTTAGTAAGAGAAGTGATATGTCCATAACATTTTTATAACACTCTCACAACAAATCATAAATAGAAAGTTTTTATTGGTTCTAATTTAAATTTATAACTTAAATTACTTTTTTACCCATCCGTAACAATTAATAACAATCTGTCACTTAGAATTTGTTGTGAAAGTGTTATGAAAATATTGTGAACATAGCATTTCTCTATTAGTAATAATCTAAGGGGGACCATTATTGAAATTTATGTCTAAAAATATTTTTTTTTACCAAAAAAAAAGAGGGATGGAGGATTTTTTTAAATTCAAGGGGTTCATGCCCCCATAGACCCCCTCCCTCTGCCCCTAGTTAGTTGTTAAGTCATGCAACTAATTATTTATAAAATATATTATTTTGAATTCACCACTCATATCAAGAAGGAGTTCAACTCAACAAATTGAAGCTTGTTTAATAATTATAAAATTATACAAAATCCAACATTGCTAAATAAAACAAAATATCACAAACACAAAATAGTCTATTCTACCATTTGAAATCTAATTAAAACAAACACACAAGTTTTACTTTTACACAATATCAACATTCCAAAGCATAAAACAAAATTACAAATATCGGCCCTATAGAATAGCTAATTTGATAAAGAATAAAAATATATATGAAATTTACAATTTTGAAAACTAATTTTATAATCTAATATCTTGAAAAATAATCTAATATTTGTGTATAATTTAGATGCATTGTGGTTGACACTATGTTTCAATTTACGAATATACATCAAAGTTTGATTGTTTAGTTACTTATACATGGAATCTTTTATGACTATCATGTCATTGTTAAACAATACACACTCCAATCCATGAAATATCACTTTTTATTATGAAAATCCATTTATTTTGGCTATGAACTATTAAAAAATAGGTCTAAACATCCATAATTTCTAGTGTGCATTGTAAAGTCTATAACAAACAAATAAACCAACCATGTCTTAATTTATTTATTCTTTTTACCAAAAAAAAATAATTTTTAAAAAATAGGTCTTGTCAAGGGTTAGCTTGGTCGAGTTAGGTTGACCTGCAAAAAAAATGTCAGGTTATAAGTCAACCTGTTTTTACTTTGGGTTAAAAAAAAAATGGAACTCAGGTTGGGTATTTTCCTTAGGGTTCAAGTCGGGTCTACGAATTTTGCCATGTCTACCCATGTTAATCATAAGTGATATAATGTTTTTGATAGAATTATCATTAAATGATTAAATTTACTATTTGCTAACAGCTTAAACAACCGTTAATTTAACATGATATCAAAGTATAAGGTTTTGAGTTTAGTCTTTGTCTTCACTTTACCCTACTTGTGTTTGTGGGCACTGGTTTGTGTATGTGTGGAGATGTGCCTCTAGAATTCTTGGTAAGTTTTTAAATTTCTACCTTCCACTATCTGGTATTAACCTTGGAGGGATAAGGAAAGCTAACATTTATGGGTTTATTGTTTTGGTTGTGTAGATACTCAAATGTGATGCTTTGTATCTAAAAAAAATGCAAAGTTCTGCAATATTGCTGCAAAGTTCTGCAATTTAGAGTGTGAATTTGGAATTCTTGATCAGTTTGTAAATTTTAAAGCTCAGCCCACATCTAAGCTACTAGGGTTTCGTGCCACTTATTATACATTATAAAAGAGACCATATAGGTTGAAATAAACAAGATAGAAAAGTGCTTCCTATTTTGTATCTAGGGTTTCTATATCTAGAATTCTCTCATATCTTCTATCTTTAGTTAAGTTTACTACGAATTGAGTTATTCAACATGTATACTTTTATTATTTGATTTGGATTGATAAGGTCAAGTCGCTAGGATTTTTTTTATTATGAAACTAGTTTGATTCATTAGTTTTCTTAGGCGATCATATCTTTTGTTATATTTATATTTTGTTGTACATGATATTGAAGATTGTTGAATTAGTCTAAGCTTTCTAATAGATCTAATAATCAAACTCAGCCTGTTTTTGATTGTTCTAAACCCAATTATCAAACCTCAAGATGAGAGATGAGAGATTTTTTTTATAACAGTTTCAGGCGAAAATGTTGTTGTGAGACCTGCAGATGGGGTGACAACAGAGAAGAAACAGCTTACAAAGCAGCCGCGGGTTGTCGTGACAGGGGTGGGTGTGGTAACCCCAATTGGTGATGATGCAGATGTCTTCTACAATAATCTCCTTGAAGGTGTCAGTGGCATAAGTGAGATAGAGGCTTTTGACTGTGCTCAGTTTCCAACGGTAGATCTTTGTTGGCTCAGTTCCATTATAGTAATTGGTTTCCTCTAGATGCTGAATCCAATTATCTTTCTAACAGAAAATTGCTGGTGAAATCAAGTCTTTCTCTCCAGATGGATGGGTCACACCAAAGATTTCTAAGAGGGCAGACAAATTCACACTTTACTTGCTTACTGCTGGCAAGAAAGCATTGGTAGATGCTGGGATTACTGAAGAGGTCCTTGGAAAATTAGACAAACGTAGATGTGGGGTTATTGTTGGCTCTGCACTAGGAGGAATGGGGGTAAGCATAAGCTCAGATTATTTGTGACACAAAATTGACTGTAGTCTTAGTAGTTGCTTTAAGATTTCAAATTTATTTCAAACCCATAATTATTTTTTATCAGTTATTTCTTCTACTACATGTATTTTTAAGTGAAATTTTAATCAGATTTTTCAGGATGGAATAGAAGCATTAAGGGTTTCGTACAAGAAAATAAATCCTTTCTGTATACCTTTTGCGACAACCAATATTGGTTCTGCTTTACTAGCGATGGATTTGGTAAGTTTGATGCCAATGTTTGTAGAAATTTTGGCAGTTGGGACAAGTCAACATCATATGTTGCTGCTGCAACCTTCTAGCTGTTTCTAAGTTAGCAAATTGCAGGGATGGATGGGCCCAAACTACACAATTTCTTCAGCTTGTGCAACAAGTAACTTTTGTATACTAAATGCAGCACACCATATTATCACCGGTGAAAGTGTAAGTGCATGCTTTAGTCTCATTAAATGGAATTTGTAATAGGATCCCACATTGCTTTGGGAGCTTGTTTGAGAGAATAAAACAGATGAATTTTACTCTCGATTTGTTTTGAAGTAAACTATTTATTAGAAAATGCTTTCTCATTTTCGAGTGTTTGTTTGAATGTAAAATGTGATCAAACTTGTAAAATAATTTTCGTTGACCATAAAATCTCTTATAAAAAGTTGTAAAATATTTTACCTTTAAAAATTTGGTAAAATATTTTACAAAAGCACATGGTAGCTTCCCCTCTCCCCATCTAGTAGCTAGTTCATCGGTCTAATGGGATGGGCCATTGGTGTCGGCGGTTCAGTGATAGCAGCCGCTATTCCAACGACCAGTGTCGGATGTACAGTGGCCGAAGCTACTAGTGACAGCAGTTTGGTCGCTAGAGCTACTGTTCCAAAGGTTCGGTGGCTGGAGACACCGCTCCGACTACGGTCGCCGATGATCTGATCATCGGACATCTGGTTGCAATGGCTGAGCCACCAGTCTTGGTGGTTTGCTTGAAAAATTTTACGTGTTATACCAAACACCTGAAATATTTTACATGTAAAATTTTTTACTTCAAAATAAATGGAGAGTGTTTGGGCAAATAACCCTCATCAACAAACACTATTTTGATGTGAAAGTTTAGTACTAATGGGGTCTTGATTATTTTCTTCATTCTTTTGAATAATTTTATCTTATTCTAAAATGAAATTAGGCCAAATTCTGTTATCTGATTTGTGAAAATTTCCAGGACGTTATGCTTTGTGGTGGATCTGATGCAGCAGTTCTTCCAATAGGTATTAGGTACATGCCTTTCTCATTCAGGATTTGATTTAATATTATGTTCACTACATTGTGAATTGCAACCTCAGGCTTGGGAGGTTTTGTGGCATGCGGAGCTCTTTCAAAAAGGAATGGTGAACCTACCAAAGCTTCACGCCCCTGGGATATTGTATTGCATCCAACTTCTATCTTCTTTATGGTTACAATTCTGCTTTTCATATTACAAAATCAGTTTCATGACCCCTGGTTACAAATGTGAATTAGACAGATTTCTATACTCATCTTAAAATAGGTAGGTATTTTATATAATTAGTCGTCGTGATACATAAGAATATATAATTATTTTGAAATGTGATATAATATATAATTCATTCTCTAAAATTTATTGAAGATAATTTGGTCTCTTTAAAAATTGAACTTTATTTATTTTTGATAAATAAGAAAATTATGTATTGAAAAAGTTACTTTATGCAAAAAGAGTATAAAGAAGACAATCAATACAAAGAAGAAAAAAGAAATTAATTACAAGAGAGAAGCTAGCTAATGAACAAAGGAAGGGAGTTACTTGATGTGAGTCCCCAAGTCGGTGACCAGTCAAATAGAGAACCACTAAAAAAAGCAAGCAATTGATCCCCCAAACTTAAAAATTAAATTGTTTCTAAAAGTATTTTTCATCTCTCTATCTTTACAAATATATCATTCTATTATTTTGGGTGTTTTGTTTTGTTTTAGAGGAACTTGAGTGTGTTTCATTGATATATATATATATATATATATATTTTTTTTAAAGTAGTTTATATTTTTCAAACTTTTCTTATAGTGTATGTTTTCCTTTTTATTTTATTTTTTGTACAACTAAACTTTTTTAAGTTTAAAATTAATTATTCAAATTTCTCATTTTCTTCAGAAGATTATATAATAATCAAACTTCATTACAAATTTACAATTAATATTACTCAAATAATTGATAAACACATTCAAATACTTAGTCATGCAAATTGTATTTTGAATATTTGATATAAACTCAAATTCAAACTTTCAAAATATCTAAGAATTAGCTTAAACCAAAACTATAAGAGAGGGAGAGAGTGCATGTGATAGGGAACTTAAAAAACACATCACCAAAACGGGTCATCCCAAAGTAGAGATACAAAAAACACAAAAATTCATCAATTTAAAGTAGAATTACAAGAAAGAATAAAGAATTGAGAGACAAGGAAGGAATAATCACATTTTTTGGGAGGTAGTGTGAGAGAAATAGAGAAAGAATAAATAATCGAGAGACGGAGGGAATAATTGCATTTTTTGGGAGGCAATGTGAGAGAAATAGCAAATCAATATATATATATATATATATATATATATATAAGTAGAAATTTTATGTGGGAGATCAAGAGGTTTTTCCAAGTGGCACAATCCTTGAGACTTTCTCATTTAGGCTTCCACTCATCAAAGTTTGCATTTATGTCAAACTTTTAGTTCATTGAATGTACTACTGGAGTAA
The DNA here is from genome assembly GCA_028535165.1 of Quercus tomentella. Taxonomy (NCBI): domain Eukaryota; kingdom Viridiplantae; phylum Streptophyta; class Magnoliopsida; order Fagales; family Fagaceae; genus Quercus; species Quercus tomentella. Next base: position 82,252,458 of record JAPQVY010000068.1, read on the forward strand.
ATATATATATTAATTATATATAGATGTGCACTAATTGTGTATGTGTGTGTGTACATATATATATATATATATATATATATATAGACTTTGTTAACAGGTGCCAGCCAGCACTTGTTAATGAACCAGCTGTGGTTCATTTATTATGTATCACAAATCCCACTGCATAGTAAATTGGCGAAGTTTTACTTTTTAGCTGTGATTTATCACAAAATGATTTGACTTTCTCCATCTAAACTGACACACATTTAATATATATTCAGTTTTTTTCACATCCCTAAAAAAACATGAATAGTTTATTTTAAATTTTATAACATTAACAAGTGCTGTACAGCACCCATTAACAGCACCCTATATATATATAGTTATTTATAATAAAAAAATTATATAAGAAAACAAAAAACCTCATGTGGGACACATGCAATTCTACCAGGTGGCACTTTGTTAGAATAGTTTTTCACTTAGCTTTCCCCCTCACATTCTTTATATATTTTGGATTATAATAAAATTCTATTAGTAGGATATTACTATTTTAACTAAGTATTTAACTTGCCACTATTATAATTCAATAACATAAATTTGACATCATAAATTTTCTATGATATTTCTATAAGCCAACTAAACATTAACATCTTCTCCAAAAAAAAAAAATAATAATAATAAAATACAAAACTAAACATTAACATGATATTAAAAAAAATTTATGCTAACTCCAATGCATTGAAGAAACAAATAATATGATTAAACAAACAATCAACTTATGATAAAGAACTATCATCAAGAACGGACATCATAGGTTGAAGCTCTCTCAAAAAAAAAAAAAAAAAAACTTATTACACCACTTAATAGCTACTACTCTATAGTCTAAATTCTTCATCCCCTTAATTTTGTATTACATTATTAATTTAACAAAACCTCTTCATGTTATCGTAACATTACTCCATGTTATTACTTTAAAATATTTTGAATTATTCAATATAATTTTCTCGCATAGCAGCTTACAACATTATCCACACATCGCGCAGGCCCATTACTAGTTTATATAAAAGAAGATGAATCGAAGAGTACTCAAAAGAAAATATATAGTTGTAAATACCAAATTATCTAAGTCATACTACATAATAGAATAACATTATATTATTATATACTATATAATGTCATAGAATAACATTTATCAATTAAAGAAAAGAAAAAAGATTACAAAATTAAACACAACCAAATTGTATCAACCCAAAGTAGAGTTCAACACAAAAATTTATCAACCCAAAATAGAGATGCAATAAAGAATTAAAAATCCACCAAAGTAAGAAAATATATATAGAGAGTGCTCACATTTTTGTGTAGGCAAAATATGGATTGAATGGAAGAGAGAATAGCAAATTATTAGAGTAAATAAAATGGAGAGAAAAATAGTCAAAATAAAAGGAAGATGAAGGGATTGAGGAATTATAATGTTTAGGTATAAAGTAGTGGGGAGATAAAAATGTAAACGTGAAGGGAAAATGTTAAAAGAAGTATAATTGTAAGGTGGAAAACTAATGAGGAGAAAAATAGTAAAAAATTAGAGAGTAAGAGCATTCATATCAGTAGCTTCATAATTTTAGCTAAATTAACCCAAAAAACTCTACAGTTTTTTAGTTTAACTATTCATATTTTTTATACACATATATCAAACTTAATATTCTGTCTTATACTTCATTTAAATATTTTTTCTCTCTCATCTCTCAGTAAATTTACACAAATCACAGGCACCACAACCAACCACCACCGCAGCACAGTCAGACAACAAAACCCAAGATCAACCCAAACTCAACCACCACCATGGCATGACACCACCACCATGGCACCACCATATACAACAAAAACCAAACACAACCACACCAAAAACACCCAAATCAAATAACTAGATTCACCCGGAATAAGTTCTTCTTTGACAAAATCCAGCAACATCCCAAAGCCAAAGTTCTCGTGTGTCTCTAGTGGAATGTGTTCCCTGACCAGGTCGTGTACTTTCGATTATACTTCCCTACATTCAATGTAGTTCTATCTTTTATCTCAAAAGAAAACAACTAGATTATCAAACCCAACAAACCCAATGAATCACATACCCAAAAAGAAAACTTTCACTCTGCTTACACAAACTCAAATGACAAGAACCAAAAATTGACATTTTAAAAGAAGGCGAGCAACCACATCTCAACCCATTAAAAGTCATAACAGAGCATTTATTAATAAATGCTACGCTTCATGTAAGAATATAATAGTTATATAATATCACAATGTTCATCAACTAGCTTTCCTTGGAAAAATATAAGTCCAATATTTTCTTAACCTCTTCTTTAGAGAAAGGGAAGACCAAAAGTTTGATTTTTTTTTTTTTTATAAGGAAATACCCCATCTACTTGCTGAATTGGTTTGAACTATTCTGTGACACATACTTGTAAGTCATGACTTGAGATACAATTTTGCATATGAGCAGAATAGGGATGGGTTTGTTATTGGAGATGGTGCTGGGGTATTGCTCTTAGAAGAGCTAGAACATGCTAAGGTATATCTGTAAAATTAATTTCTCTATTTTCCCTAAATGCTCTTGATATTTATATGTTTAGTTTTAGTAGCTTAAACTCTTTTGTTTTCCTTTTTTTGGGTTATTTGTTCTTATTTCTTATAAATATGACAGAGAAGAGGTGCAAAAATATATGCAGAGTTTCTAGGTGGAAGCTACACTTGTGATGCCTATCACTTCACTGATCCTCATCCTGATGGTAGGTAGTCAGGTTTTTGGGATTACTTTGATAAAGCTGTTACTTGTATATTAGAATAAGAGCTCATCTTTTCCTTTTGACTGTTTCTATGTATCTTCCCTCTCCTCTAGTTTTTTGCTGTCAAATAAGCTATCCATTAAAATTAAAAACAGATATTCTTCTATGAGACACTGCAAGCAATATGTATTTTGGCACCTTATATTTGCAGAGTGCGTTTGATCCAGATGAGGTTCTAAACTTATTTTTGCCCAAAATCAGGTAGTGGCCTTGCTCTTTGCATAGAGAAGGCCTTAGCACAATGTGGGGTAGCTAAAGAAGATGTAAATTATGTAAATGCATATGGTAGTTCAACACCAAAAGGTGATCTGAAAGAATATCGGGCCCTTATCCATTGTTTTGGCGAGAATCCAGAGGTATAATGAAGGCAAATTTCTTTACTTCTTATTATCAAATTTACAATATGACATTACTTAGTTTGAGTTCTAGTTTTTGCAGCTAAGAGTGAACTCTACAAAATCTATGACTGGTCACCTACTAGGTGCCTCTGGTGCTGTGGAAGCTGTTGCAACAGTTAAGGTAATTAGTTTCTCACATTGCTGAAAAACCCTCATATGAAATTTGAAAAGATAGAGGCCCATCCAAACCTTATAGATGGTCTTTGCCTTACAGAGATTAATTGTACTCTATAACAGAAAGCCTATGTGGCTAGTTGCACCAATTAGTGGGTTGTAATCAAGAGGAAGTTCCATGTTTCTTCCCTTTTCATTTTTTTTTTTTTTTTTTTTTTTTTTGCTCAGGTTATTGATGAGTATTGATCTCACTATTTTGCAGTTTAGGGAGTATTAAAAATATAAAATTAAAAAATAAAAAACTTGTAGTTTAGGGGTGTAACAAATTAAACCCCATAGTTTCTAAAGTATACTAAATGTTATGGTTAACAAAAAAACAAATTAAACTATGTAGTTTCAAAAGTAGCAAACTAAACCATAGGGTTTCAAAAAATAATTAATTAAACTTCTGCCCATTTAAGTGGACTGATATTGTATTGGGGGTTTAATATTGGTTGAGAGTTTAATCTATCACTTTGTTTCTATACCCAAAAAAAAATGTCACTTTTTGAAATTTTAGGGTTCACTTCTTACACCCCTAAATTATAGGGTTTAAAACGTAATTTCTCAAAAAAATTCCTCCTTGATAGGCATTGATGCCCCTATACATAATTTGATGGGTTTCCTTTCTATACATCACTATTGTCCCTAAAATGAGATTTAATTCTCAAATGCAGGCAATACAGACAGGATGGGTACATCCAAACATCAATCTTGAAAATCCTGATGAAGGCATGGTATGCTTCTATAATATGGTTTCTTATCAAATCTAATCAGCAAATAGTCTATCTTTTTAAAAATAGATTTCTAAGCATTTTATCAATCCACCAACACCATTTAAGTTTACATAGGGCTTGAAAGGATATACTAGGAAGTAGGAAGGTTCATGCTTTTAGAAGCTTGAATTTGTGTTAACTTGGTTTTGTGCTATTTGAATTTGAACAAGGACATGAATGTGCTTGTCGGCATCAAGAAGGAACCTTTGGACATAAAGGTAGCACTATCTAACTCATTTGGCTTTGGAGGACACAATTCATCCATCTTGTTTGCACCTTACAAGTGCATCTGATGTGTCAACTCAACCTGAAATTATTAGAGGGTTGAACAAAGTTAGAGTTGCTACAGCTTGTATTGATATTTTTGAATTTGGTGGGAAATCCATTCTATGATTGTACAAATGCTAATCAAACCTAGTGGGCTTATTGGATGACTATCAAATGGAGATGCAACTACTTTGATTGCATTGATTACTGAGTTATTGATTAATTAATGATAGTGTTTCTAATAGATTTTTCATACAAGTGGGGGGGTGGGGTATTCAAGTCCAGTTTCTCTCGACAGGGAAAAGAGATATTTTGTAGTGCTACAAATGCTTCAAGTTATATGATTGTACAAATGATAATCACGCAACAAATATGGTTTGGACAACTAAATCAAAAGCTAGTGTGAACGATCCCCCTCATAATTTTTAACTAGTTCACCCATGTCTCAAGCACCCATAAACCTTCCTGCTGTGAGGCACCCATTGTATGAAATGGGTGCACTAGATACTTACCTGCACCAACAAGAAGGAAATACAAGCAATACGCATCTTTTGATCTATGCAATTATTGCCAGACGTAGGGCAATCTAATGAGCACCCCTCTCAACCCTGTACCTTATGCATTCGACATATGCATCTCTTACAAGGTGTGAATCCCACACAGGTGTGAGATCCATATGTAGGTAAGATAATTATTGCTCAATTCCTCATTTTTCCACCCCTCCTTTTTTTGTGTACTTCATGCTCTTTCTGGCATAAACTAATGTCATGTAATTACACACTGCGTCTTGAGGTCAAAAAAGTATCAATCGTGAAATGCATATCAAATCATCCATATAACAAGCCAATGAATAAATACCATGTGGATGGTTGGTAGAACCAACTCTAACAAAGGAGTATAAAATTTAATCACGACATTCACTCATTAACTTATATAACACCTGTGAATTGGTATGTTTGTTATAACAGATGCTTCTTTAAGTCATCACCTCAATCAATATAGGATTTTACAGAAATTCTAGTTGGTTAAAGAGTACTAACATTGGGTCCCTACATATGAAGTACAAATCATTCAGCTAGAATTGAAGTCAAAATCAAAGAAACATGAGTTAGAAAGGTTGACATGATCTTACTCTGAGTATTTCAATGTAAGTAATCAAAAGAAAATATTCAAAAGTAGAAGTAACAAACATATATCAAGATTTCTCATATTTTCAAACAATAAATTTGGCTCCTTATCTGGTCTTAAAGGTAACAGGTCTCTCTTCCACTATCTTACAAGCAGATCTATCTCCAGAGGTACCTATTGGACTAGTTTCCTTAACCTAAGCCAAAAAAGAACTAGAGTTCGTCTTGAAACACAATTTAAGTATATATGGGGATTGGCAATGAAACTGGAGTCTAAGACTATTTTGCCACAAGAAGTGCAGAGGAAATGCGCAACCTGTTTTCAGAATGATCACCAGATCTTTGTTTTAACCCAGAAGAGGAGAAAGACCACTCCAAATACAATGGCAACGGGAGCCCACTTCCGAATCAACGCCTAAAATTGAGATGTATAAGCAGATAAGTAATTTTCAAATTACAGATACATGAGAAACAAAATGCAGACACATAAGAGAAACAATTCAATCTAGAAAAGCAAATGTCATGCATCTTGTCAATATAACACACATAAATACAATAAAGAAATTTTCTGTTATAAAGATAACTGGCAAGCCTACTCAAATGGAAATTACTCGTGCCAAGCTCATAGCACTAGCAATAGCACAAGCCTGTAAATATGAATCTTTACCAGGAAAGGAGTCATGTAGGTCTCATCTCATAATACTTGCAATTACCTTGTATTTATATTCAATTCTAAATAAGATATCACAACCCAATAAGCTGGAGGCACAAGTCATTTATTTTATGTATAAGTAACATTTTATTAAATATAACACACACAAGCAATATCTATAGGATTCCTCAAAAGAATTACAATCTAAATGACAAATAATCAACAGAATCTATGAAAGAAATGGATTGCACACTGCACAAACTAGTGGCAAGCTGGAGGCACAAATAACAGCCCAATACCAGGCACTGCCCATATCTAGTGGGAGTTCTAACAATCAGTGTTGGTAAAAAGCAGGGCACACTTGAGTGCATTGGTCTCCTAGAGCCTAGGTGCAAAGCGCAAGTGCATGCCTAATTGAGAGTGCACATTTTAAAAAAATAATTTAATAAATTCGAAAATAATTATTAATGGGCAATACAACAATCAAGTGATCAAATAATCATATAAATTGAAATAAAACATTTTATATTATTCATATAACATTTATATAAGCCCTCCTTTTGCAATTTTACCACAAATATTGCATGTCAAGTAAATTTTATTTTTTGGATAAGCTAGATATGAATACTTCCATGCGATAGCCTTTCTTGGATCTCGAATAGCCATAATTCCCTATGACTGATAACCTCATAACTTAATGACTATAAGTCTTAAGTGCTATGTTCAACATCAACTACTAAAGTAACTAAACAATTACCACAAGTAAATTATATCATACTTTTTTTCCATGAATGAACTAAGAATGGGCATAGCAGATTTGGTAATTGGTATCAAGTAGATATTCAAAGGGCAAAAAATAAAATAAAAAGAAGATGGGTGAGTTACTTTTTGGGGAGAAAAAACCAAGAAAAAAATAAAAATAGAGCCTAAAGTTACACTAAAAATATGCCAAAACAATGGTTTATATCAATAATGAGAAGATCCAACTATAACAACAATTCAGTTTTGGTTTAAATTTTATTGAAAAATATAAAAAATTTTTTAAAAAAAAAAAAAAGAGCACAAAAAAGCATGCCTAAAGCGCACTTCTTTTAATGTGTCTCGCCTCAGAGGGGAAAATCATTGGAGCCCTGGCGGTTTGCACTTTGCACTTAAAGCGCGCTTTTACCAGCACTGCTAACAAATATCCATTAACATTATCAGCCATGGGTTCTTTACATATATACACACACATGTAAAATATCCATTAAAACTGCTAACATGTATGCATGTATCCCAAGCTGTAGCTAAAAGTTAAAACCAGCACAAAGAGTTGTTAAGAAAGTGATGACGCAAAATTACAAGCTTTGAGGTACCGGAAAGGGAAAAATCACATTAATAAGTTTAAATTTTGGAAAACTGTTTCATGACTCACACAAACATGGCTTCACAAGCATATCTGTGCACCAAACAGATTGCAGTTTCAGTAGTACATTCAAGGATGCTCATAAGGATCAAAGAGTTTAGTTGGATGATTCTCATGTTTATGATGTGCATTAATCTGATCAAACTAACCTGTCGATTTAAGTCTCGTGCCTTATCAGCATATATACGAGATTCTGATGTTAACCGACTTGACATTTCACTGACCTCTGCAAAATTGAAATATGAAAGAGATTATATTACTTGTAATATTCAAGACAAATACTTTAAAAAGGAAAAAAATAAAGGCCCCCATTAGCGTGACTGATAGAGAGAGAAGGGGAAGGGGGGAGGCTTTGGATTTATTACTAGTCTAAGAAATAAAGTTACAAAGTAATTCTTCTGATTTCTTTTTAGCTAAATCTAGATAAACAGAAATATGTGACCTTCACACACAGAAAGGGGCAGAGGGGGGGGATGTGACCTACAAGAGAGTTATGAAACTATAATTTTGTGTTAACACCATATAATTTGATGTCACAAACATAACTTTACATTCAACGAGTGTTTCAATCAAGCGCAAATATGTGACCTCCACACACAGAGCTGTGACCTACAAGAGAGTTATGCAACTATAATTTTGTGTTAACACCATACAATTTGATGTCACAAACATAACTTCACATTCAACAAGTGTTTCAACCAAGCGCAAATATGCCAATAACTGTTTCTTAAGAGACAATAGTAAACACAAAATTTTGATAATAGCTAGCAAACCCACAAAATCCATCTTGCCAGAACTTTAAAGCAAGCCTGGCTTTGTTCTTGACACTCCTCATGCCAGTGTGCGGATTCTGTTACAGCAAAGTGGAGGTACCTTTACAAGTGGATAGTTACCGATTGCACTCTAGCATTATATCAACCATGGTGAATGTATCTATAATAGCTCTTGTTTCAAGACTAAACACAACCACATATCAACAAAGCAACATACATGCTTTTCCAAGCACACACATACAACTACAAGTATCCTAAGACATTGAATGTTCTTTTTGGGGTGCCCTATGTGTGTGCGCGCACACAAAGCAACGCAGACCAGTGAAATAAACCCACCAGGTTGACCAAAGAGAAATTTCTTATTGAATGCAATAATGTAAGATCTTAAGCATTTCATACATTATTTAAAATTTTTGCGAATAGATTATATTGCATAGCTTCAAACAAACATCAGAACAAAATAACATAATTAAATTTAAGTATTTCTGAAAATAAAAAGGAATATCTTACGGTCCAACTTTTCACCAACGCCAAGAACTTCCTGAACATTGCGAGTCATTATTTGGTGGACTTCATAGAGTTCATCATTCAACTTTGCAATATTCCGCTGGGTACGGGTGTCCTGATACAGTTTCTTGGTTTTCTGTATGAATGTGTCTTTTAAACATAAAAAAAAAAAAAAAGCAGGAAAATTAAACTCATCAAAAGAAACACCAACAAGAATGCTGTAAGAATAGGAAGTACACAAAAGAATCATGAAGAAAAAACTAGACATACCAAATTTGATGAAGGCATAAGGTCTGGCAGCAGTTTCAATTTGAGCCCCATTAACACGCTCAAATTCATTCTTGAGGTCTTCAAGGTATTGAAAGGCAAGTTTCTTAGGATAAGCACGGTCACACATTGTCAAGTAACAAACGCGTCCTTCGATAATATAACTAAGAACTTATGTCAAGGTAACATTAAGATTGTTCCACATTCAGACACAATTATTATTTTAACAGAGCATATAGAAAAGAAGATCAGATGTCCAACTTATGTAAAAAGAAAAAAATTGTAACTGAGCCTCTTTTATGCAAAGTAGGGTACTTCAGCATAAAGACATGTTGAAAAAGACAGCATAATTTCTAAACTGAAGCTGCTATCCCCATCAAATCTTGCATCTGTTAAATATGATAGAACAATTTTAACTAGACAACAACGCCTACAAGGAACTCAATATCCCACAATCATCTAAAAGTCTCATAAAATCTCCATAATTTCACATTGTGTTTGAAGCCAACCCCAAATTTAATTGCAATAAATTTTTGACTAGATTGAATCAAGTTGGATTTCACATTGTGTTTGAATACTCTCTAAACTATAAAGAGATTGCATACTCCAGATTGTACTAGAAATAATAATGTAGTTTCTATCTCTCATAAGTAATACTGAGAAAATACATACACACACACATGAAAAATTTCACAAGGATACTGGAAAATATAAGGGCCAGTTTCAATTGACATCCTTGAAGCCTCATTCTGACCTCTTGATAGGTTTTTAAACAAAGCCTTGACTTGCTGTTTGTAGAATTCAGCATCTTTTAAATCACGGCTGTCATCCAGTCCCTCTGCTAGTGGAAGACCATCAGTTACACGGGCAATCAAAGTTAGCTTCACCATCTTCAGCTTAGACCTTTTCAGCTATACAAAAATGACTCAAATATGTTAGCCATTATCCCGGACCCAGGAGAATATGAAGACAGCAATCCTACACAAATAAGAAACTGATATACACATCAACAAATAACTCTGCTTCGTACCATAAACTAAATTCACATAATCTAACAGCTACTATATCTCTCTCATCAATCATCCATGAACACCTACTGCCATTTAAGCTTAACGTGCAGAGTCCATAATCACATCTGTCATGGTAACACCATCTATAGTTCCTCTTAACTCCAATGGATCACAATGAGTTATTAAGCAAGGTCACATCTTGACAACTCACCTCTTCAAATGTTACTCTCAGAATCCATATGACCAAACTCCCATTAAAAAAAAAAGACCCATGATTTGGTTCTTACAATATTGACATATTTCATTGTGCTGGGCTTTAGAGAGGCATTTGTTAAAAACCACAAAGAACAACAACAAAAACCCATTTTTTAAATTCACTAAAAACACATAAGAGATCACCAAAATGACCCAATTCTTCTTCTTCATCACATGCTATGAATTCAATTGCGATAATACAAAATGACAAGCATTCCCCATCTGAATCAAGATCTCCAATGATCTATATCACAAGGCACCAAACCAAGCCATATGAGCCACCAAAATCATATCTTTATTCATTTTTAAAAATACCCATTAAACCAAAATGAACAATTTGTTGAAGAAAAATGCCATTCCCATCTGGAAATTCAGACTAACAAACTTAAATAAATAACAAAGACATAGTTTTTACTGTGTATTTTTTTTTTTTTTATATGTAATGGACATACCTGGTTTATATCATTTGGACTTTGCTTTTGATGTGAAGGATCTGAGGGACGGTGATGACAATGCTCAGAATCTGACCGAGACAATATGGCTATAATAGAGGGGTTTGGTTTTGGAGGACCAAAAAAAAGAGAGAGTGCGGGCTTTAAGGTATTGTACCTTGGAATGCCAATTTGGAAATAACTTTATTATTCTCAAAAGGTACAACTTACACAGCAGTGATATTATATATTGTCTTAGTGTAACCTATCTAATTCTCATCTAACTCTTTTTTTTCTTTTTCTTTTTTTTTCTTTTTTTTTTTTTACGTTTTTTTTAATGTAATTTATTTATTTACGTTTTTGAATTAACAAGTTGGATGAATGAGTCTTTCTCAAAAAAAAAAAAAAAAGTTGGATGAATGAGTGTAACTTGAAAGAATAATTCTGGAAATACAAACTATTTTGAAAAAAAATTTACAAATTATTAATATGGTGAGTTTTTTTTTTAAGAAACAAAAAAAAAAAATGTGGTAAGTGATTAGTGGTAAATAAAAAAGCGATGATAATGGTAGACTTAAATGAAAACCAGTATAACTTACTACATCCTCCCTTAAAAGTTACCATGGCTTTTGAGTGGAGTTGTGATGTGCATTTACGTTAGAACCTCTTTCCCTCTCCCTTATGTGTGTGTGTTTGTTTCTAAAAAAAAAAAGAAAACCAGTAAGAAGTTGTCCACAGTATCAGTTTGTAAAAATGTTGTAAATTAGTTAATATTTATAGCATTACTCAACTTGTAAGTTTGTAATAGAAAAATAATTAAAAGCAGGTAAATTTTATGATTAGAGGTAAAAAAAAAAAAAAACCATATCCACAGTTTTGAATATTAAAAACCACAGTATACCCTTAGCGCAATAGTCACTCCACAAGTATAATTGCTTATGGGGTGTAGGGGACAAAATGCGAGGTTCAACTCTCTAAGAGGGAGATTTACACACATATACACTTAGATTATTCTAGAGTATAATTTCTATCTTGTATAAAAAAAATAAATTAAAAATTAAAAAAATGTATAAAGTATAATTTTTCTTTTGGCCCATTTATAATGGGTTTTCAATTTCTCATCCAGATATTTGGATTTCAAAAAAAACTTTTTTAAGTTTTTAGACTTTTAGTACAATTTTTTTATTTTTTATAGGAAAAGTTTTAGCACAATTAATCACTCATATTGTTGTGGGTTCAAATTACCTCAATTATCAAAGTATTTTATCATCAAATAAGAGATTCAATGTTGAACTTCATTTATAACAAAAACCAATTGATATCTTATCTAATTTAATGATATACATACGAACATTGTATTAAAAACCGATTTCCAATCAAATTCATTACTTTTTGAATACAAGATAGAATTTCTACTTTAACCTAATCTAAGTATATTTGTGTGTGAAGCTCCCTCCTAGAAACTTGAACCACAGCCCTTACCCCTCACACCCCACAAGCACTTATACTTATAGAGTGATTATCGCACCAAGGGTATGCGATGGTATCAAATTCATTACTTAATAGAATGCAATCCTCAAAGAAAACTTTTATATATATATATATATATGCAATACAAACTTGACGGGTTTATAAAGGGCATCCTTTCAAAAAATTTTAAATCAATCACTTTTTATAAATTAAAATAGACGATTCTATTCATAAAATAAATAATAATAATAAAAAGACGATGCAATATATTATTTATAGTCCACAATAATATTCACTTTTGAAACTATAATTTCTCTTTATGGTTAATTTTTATAAATATTTCTAATTTCCAATTTTTATTGATTTTCATTTGTATAAAAAGTTCTACAAATTGGTCTATTTTTGGATGGTGGCTCTTTAAAATGGAATGACTCATCCTATGTAAATACTAAACAAAGCGTCAAATTAATGAATCCTATTCCTCTAAAAACATTTCTCAAAAAAAAAAAAAAATTCCTCTAAAACCAATATAAAAAAATTAATGATTCCTCTAAATTTGTTACAAAAATCCCATCCTTTTGTTTGTGTCCAATGCAAAAAAAATAAAGTGCACAAGAAAAGTCATATTTTAAAACTACATTATATATATATATATATATATATATATATATAAACTACATTTAAAATAGGATAAATTATACCTTTACATCCTAATCTTTCACCATGATTACTCTTGTTAATCCCATAAATTATCAAAACACACAATTGACCCACTAAAATTGTTTCAATGTCCCCCCACTGTCTATTTTTGAATTAAGTATGATAGAATTTAATACTGAAAGACCATTTTACTCCTCTCTTCAAGATAGACATCAAAAGGATAAATTAGTCCTTCATTGCTAAATTCCATCATACTCCATAATTAACAGCAAAACATTTAGTAGAAGGTAAGTGTAATATATTTTTAAAATTAAGGGGTCAACCATATGTTTCAATAGTTCAAATGTTTAAGTGTAATCATAGTCATAGTTCATGGTAGAAAAGTGTAATTTTTCCATCAAAAAAAAAAAAAAAAAAGGGAAGTTGGCTTTATTTATGATATTATAAAGGTGTGAAATTTTACTTTTATAGTTGAAGGGTTTCTAAGAAATGTATTAATTATTAAATATTTTTTTTCCTTTTATGACTATTATTTGAAAATTATATTTTTACCAATAAATTAAATGAAAATATTTTCTTTTCTTTTTTTGAGAAGGAAATTTAATGAAAATCTTATAAACCTAAATTTTCATATTTTTATTTGCCTTACAATTAAGGGAAGATCAAATAACTCTATATATATATATATATAGAGAGAGAGAGAGAGAGAGAGATACAAGATTATCATGCATATTATAAGTGTTAAATTTTATTAAATCAAATATTTAGGCATTATTTTAATGTAACCCCTATGCATATGAATTTTCATCTTATTATGTTAACTAATGTGCTTTCTTTTTCCTTGCAAGTTGCAACAAATAGGGTACGGAAGATTTGAACCTAAAATCTTAACATTAGAAGAACTTGGTAATACCATTGACCATTAAGATTCTTGGCTATATGGATTACAAAGTGCATTTTAGTACGATACTAAAATAACAAGTACACTTGTTTCAAAAAAAATAAATAAATAACAAGTACATTTTCTCTTGTGGTTTGTCATCATTTAAATCTATAAAACTTTTAGCATGGGCTTACGAATGACCTATTAGTTTTTGTTGTTGTTATTGTTGTAGTGATAATTCGATGGTTACAATAGGGAGGGTAGATTTGAATCATAGATGTTTTAGAAATACCAAGAGGTAGCAACGAATTGAATTACAAGTCTCTAAGCATCTCTTAGGTTTTTTTTTTTTTTTTTTTGAGAGAGCTTCAACCTATGGCGTCCACTTCTAATGATAGCTCTTTATCATCAAATCAAGATACTAATCAGTTTTTGGTGTAGGCAGGAATTAAACCCCAAATTTTCTTATTCAACCATCAGAGACTTTACCAATTAAGCTAACTGGAACCCACAACATCTCTTAAGTTAGTTTAATATGATAGAGAAATAAATCAATGACTCTTTTCATTGTGTTAGCAAGATTATTAGCATGGCTTTTGGCACCTCTTGGGTTAGTTTAATATGATGGAGAAATATATCAATGATTTTTTTTTATTGTGTTAGCAAGATTATTAGGATTAGTCTCATATCTGTAAGGATTTTTTTTTTTTGATAGATTCAACAAATACAACGAGGATGTGGGATTTTGAATTCCAGACGACTCCATTGAAAACGCCAAAAAGGTAAGGTATTAGTTAAGTTATAAAAGGTTCTTAACCTCTTATATGTAGGTTATATATTCACTTATGTAATTTTCAATTGTGTTACATTGAGTAAATTTTATTAAGTCACAATGTGTTATATCATCATTGATTATGTTAGACCATATGGTAGCATAAACTTTTAGAGAATCTTTACTATCACCTTTCGCATAGAATTCTATAAAGGATAACATTTGTATTTAACAAAAATAATTTGACACAATTCTGAAAAAGTTTTAACCCTATATTTGAGTAAAGAAAAATAAGGAAGAAAAGTTAAAAAAGAAAAAAAGATACATTACTACTTCATGCTCCACTCCATTTAGTTTGCCACTTTTCCTACTATTTCATTTTGGGTTTTACTAATATATGCCTTTAGATTACATGTTAGTAAACTATTTTAGAAAATTTTTTATGTGAAATAAAAAAATGACAAATAATGATAAAGATACAAACTATTTTACAAAATATTTTACAAACTGCTGATGTGATGAGTGATTATTGGTAAATGGAAAAAGTGATATTAATGGTAGACATAAATGAAAACTAATAAGAGATTAGCTATATCAACATTTTGTAAAAAAACTTGTAAAATAATTTGTGGTTGTAGCATTACTCAAAAATGACTAACCTTTTTGACATTTTTTTTCAATTTTTCATAAAAGGTTTTATAAAATAGATGATTAATGGATGCTCTAAATGTAGGAAATATACATAAAATTCCCAGATACGTGAGATGCAAAAAATAAAAAAAATAAAAAATATGCACCAAAGAAAACAATCACACAAGACAAAGATTTACGTGGTTTGGCAATTTGGTTATGTCCACGAAGTTGTAAGGATTTTACTATTCACAGGGAAAATACAATATTCGGCAGTACAATTTTTTTTTTGGCAAAAACTCCATTTTGGTCCCTAAATTTTAGGGTCATAGTTAATTTGGTCCCTATATTTTAGTAGTAGTCAATTTGGTCCTTGCTATTTTCAACTTGTAATCGATTTGGTCTCTACCGTTAACTCACTAATGGAAAATGTTTATGTGGCAAACAGTGTGCACAGTTGGCACATGTGATGCTGACGTGGAAAATAAAATAATAAAAATACTGTTTAATAAATATTTTTAAATGTCACGTAAGCATTTATTTTGAAAAAAAAAATTAATTTCGCAAATTTTAAAGATGGAAAACAAAATTAGAAATCCCAGATTTTCTTTGATTTTCATGGCAACCAAACACAAAATCACCTTAATTTTTCTATCTTAAATCCTTGAATTCATAAATACATTCCACAACATCTCACCTCTATACAATTGAGAAACATGCGGAATAGAAATAACCAATAGGAAATTGAAATTTTAGAGCACAAAAAATTCAAAAAATTCCCCAAGCAAACTTTCTCAAAAACCAAAAAATAAAAGGAAAAAAAAAAGCCCAAATGAAGAAGACACTCTCATTTCAGGTTGGTGTCTTTGTGTTGAGTACAATCCAATGGCTTTGATGGGAACAAATCCAACCAAACCTCTCACTATGGACAATGAAAAGACATTTTTCAAATGACTGCATTTGAATAGCCAAATAGATCTGAGGTTGCCGAGACAAGCAAGCTGATGTTGTGCATTGCTAAAGGATCTCTAGAAATTGGCCTATGATATATCTCTATTATTAAAATTATGATGGCATATTAAAATTAGAAAAATACAGAGGTAACATTTTAAAATATTTATTACACGATGTTTTTATTATTTTATCTTCCATGTCAGCATCAAATATGCCAACTATGCACACCGTTTGCTATGTAAACATTTGCCGTTGGTGAGTTAACGGCAGAAACCAAATTGATTGCAAGATGAAAATAGCAGGGACCAAATTAACTACTACCAAAATGTTGGAAACAAATTGATTGTGACCTCAAAATGTAGGGACCAAAATGGTGTTTTTGGCTTTTTTTTTTCTCAAAACAATACACAAAAGTCTAATTTTCAAAACAACAGTTTTTCAATCATGTGCACAAAATTTACAATGGGCTAAAAACAGACCCCCAAGGAGGGCTGTCTATGAACGCTCCGACTTGACTCATTAAAAACCGTAACACTTTTTATATCCGATTGTGTCATAATTCAGATCAAATACAGTTAGGCTTCACAAAATTTTTTCTAAAAAAAAAAAGGGCTCCATAAAGCCCAACACTAAAGGCATACATTAACCGGATCCTTTTATTTTATCCCTAAATGTTTGTCTTATTTTATAAATCAATAAATACATTTTCATAACTTTCTTAATAACACCTCATGTCTATCAAAATATTATAAGTTGATGGGTTACTCTACTGTAGAATGCTCCATTATTTGATTTTATTTGAAAAATCAATTCTTAATATTTTATTGAGTTTTGAATTTTTGAAAACTCATAATTTTTCATTTTAAATAATACTATTTAACTTCCATTTAAAAAAAAAAAAAACATAAATAATATTATTTCCTTAGAAATTTAAGCGAGAATAGATTTTTTTTTTTTTGGTTAAAGGAAAGATGCATTAAACTAACTAGCCATAAAAGACGAAGTAGCGGCTGAAAGAAGTACATAGCAGCAACATCTGAACTTAAAATATTACATAATACATTAGTAGGTTGCAAATCTAAAACAACAAAATTCCTAGCAAGGGAGCAGCTAGCTCTAAGATCACTCACAGCAGTGGTGCTAAAAAGTTATACTGGTATATTTTAGCTCCTCACACACAAAAAGCAAGCTCCAGCAGTGGAGCTATACTTATATTTTTTTAGCTGATTTGCTATAGTGCACATCTATAGATAGATGTGCACTGTAGCTGAGAGCAAAAAAAAAAAAAAAAAAATTATTCTGCCGGTGATTAAAATAATACACTTGCTCCTTTTTTTTTCATTCTTTCACACCGTGCCTCTCTCTCTCTCTCTCATTCACTCTCATCTCATCTCTAAAGCTCATCTCTCTCAAGCTCACTCTCTCAACTCTGGTCACCGACCCATGAAGCTCGACTCATCCTCATCCATGACGTCACCGAAGCTCCCTCGTTCATCGCCGCGGATCAGCCTCAGACCCACGCCGCCATCCGCCTCAGACCCACGCCGCCGATCGCCTCAGACCCACGTCGCCAGCCGCAAGCCACTGCTGCCGCCCATCTCTCTATTCTCTTTGCTGTGATTAAGTTTTTTTTTTTAATTTTTTTTTTATGTATTTTCATATGGGTTTGGTGGCTGTGGTGGTGGTGGTTGATTTTGGCTATGGTAGTGGTGGTGGATGATTTTGACAGTGGGTTTGTGGATTTTGGTTGTGGTGGTGGTGGATGATTTTGGCTTTGGCAGTGGGTTTTGTGGATTTTGGCTATGAGTTTTGTGGTTTATGGTTGTGGTTGTGGTTGTGGCAGTGGCAGTGGGTTGTGGTTGTGGTTGTCATGGTTGGTTGTCATGGCTGGTGGTTTGTGGTGACTAGTGGCGATTGGGTTGTGATTGTGGTTGTGGTTTTTTTTTTTTTTTTTTTTTTTTTTTTTTTCTATGTTATGTTGTGGTTGCCAAAGTAGAGTGGTGGTTGTGGCCGGTGGTGGTGGTGGTTGTGGCTGTGGTTGTGGCTGTGGCTGTGGCTGTGGCTGTGGCTGTGGCTGTGGTTGATGGTAGAGGTGGTTGTGGTTGGTGTTGTGGATGTTTTTTCGATAGTGGGATATATTATTTTATTGTAGTGGTTATATTATTTTATTGTGATGTTTATATTATTTTATTGTGTTGAAAGCTAAAATAGATCCATTGCTGCAGCATGTGTGTAGGTAAAATAGATAAAATAACTTTTATTGGTGCTAAATAGCTAAAATTATAGATCCACTGCTGTGGATGCCCTGAAAGGTTGTCAACGCACTTATTTGCCTCCCTAAAGATATGATTGACCTTGAAGCGATGAAACTGCCCTAGGTAACTGCAGTCGTTGAGAAGAGGGGAATACAAGCTGTTAGAGCATTCACAGCAATGGAGCTAAATTTTTAGCAATTTAGCTCCACCAAAAGTTACTTTATCTATTTTACCTACACACATACTGCAGCAGTGGATCTATTTTAGCTTTCAACACAATAAAATAATATATCCATCACAATAAAATAATAATATTTTTACTACAATAAAATAATATATCACCATCACCACCACCACCACCACCACCACACAGCACAAACATCCTCCACCACCACCAGCAGTACACAACAAAGAAGAAAAAAAAAAAAAAAAAAAACCCAAATCCTCAATCCAGACCAAACAAAATCACCAATCGGAGACAAACCCAGCACAAATCGGAGACAAGCCCACGCGTCGATGCTGCCCACACTACATTCCTCGTGACGTCGTCCTCTCAATCCAGTGCCCAGATCCATCATCATCCTCATCAAGGCCGGCTCCCCGGTCGATCAAACCATCGACGCCCTCTCCTCTTTCATGGAGCCAGGCGACTCCATGATCGACGGCGGCAACGAATGGTACCTAAACACCGAGCGTCGTATCGAACAGGCCTCGTCGCGGATATTTTTAGGGTTAAGGATGAGTTTGGTGACGGCGTGGGACGGCGACGGCGTGGGCTGGAACGGCGACGACGTGGGCTGGGAGATGAGAGAGATGAGAGCTTGACAGACGGCGTGGACGGCGACGGCGTCGGCGACGGCCTGGGCTGGGCTGGGACGGCGACGGGACGGCGATGGCGTGGAGAGCTTGATGAGTGAGAGAGATGAGAGCTTGAGAGAACTGAGAATGAGTGAGAGAGATGAGAGCTCTGAGAGAACTGAGATGAGAGCTTTGAGAGAAATGGCACAGAGATTGAATAAAAGAATGAAGAAAAATAGAGTGAGTTTTATTATTTTAATAAAAGTTGGATTAAAATTTTTTTTTTTAGATGTGTGCTACAGTGCACATCTATCTATAGATGTGCACTGTAGCCAATCAGTTAAAAATTTTAGCTTTGCCTCCACTGCTGCAAGCATTTTTTGGTATATTAGTGGAGCTAAAATAGCATTATAGCTTTTTAGCTCCACTGCTGCAAATGCTCTTAGAGGGTATTTTAGCTAAAACGAGGTTAACAATAACTTAGGCATCTAATTCTACAACAAGTTCTGTAATGCCAAGAGGAGAGTAGATTTCTTGTTCGAACTTCACATCCCATATTTATTTAGATTCTTATTCTTAGCCCTCGTTCTAGTGGAGACAAAAAGTTTTAAAACCCTTCACCTTCTTCCTTTCCTTCTCCTTCAAGTTATATTATACCATCCTTTACTTTACTCTCTGTGAATTTTCAAAAACAAAACTTTAGTATCTGTGACTGACTCTATCTCTCTCTCTCTCTCTCTCGCACACACACAGACACACACACAAACACAAAATCTCAGCCAACCCAGAGCAGAGTTTGTGTTCATCATCATCATCAAAGATCATCAAACACTCAAAAAGTTTCAAACTTTCCCTTTCATTGATTCATCCACCTTCATCCTGCGCCCAATAAAAGCAACCCCACCAAAACAAACATGCGTCGTAGAACTGGCCGTGGCAGAGCTAGGAGCACCGGAGCCAAATGGGTTCAAAAGGAGACCGGTGATTCAGTGCATCGTCACAGCCCTGTAATTCTACCACACCCCTTTTCCTCTTTTTTTTTTCTTATTGTAGAATTTTAGCATGGAAAAAATGCAGTCTTTGTAGAATTTGTGATTTCTCATTTTGTTGAAGGTGTTTTGATATATGGGAAATGTACAGTTAGTGGTTAATATTTTGATTATGATGTGAAATGTGACATGTTTTTGTAAAAAGTTGCAAATTTGAGATATGGGGTTTTGTCATTGTTGGATTAGTTTAAGGAATATTGGGAAAGATTTGCAAAAGACCCAAGTTGAATATTTGAATAGAAAAGGATGTTGTGGGTTTAGTAAGTAAGAAAATTTGGTCATGATTGTGTAATGTGTGAAAATTCTGGAATTTATGTAACTATGATTGTGTACTGATTGGATTACACAATTTTTATCTGGCATAATATGAGAATTTCATTACAAATGTCATAAATGATATATGTTATGTGTTACAGCCTTCGCGTTACTGTGTAAGTTTTTAATGTCTATATGTGATAAATCCTACAGAAATTCCAGGTTGTGTGTTATCCAGTTTAAATATATACTCACAGAAATTTGTAATTAAGGAAGATTGAGAAATATTATACTCATTTTATTAACTTTTGGTGAATTTGATAGTTTTGTTTCCATCTTGGACAAAAAATCAATTCCTAAGTTGTCTGGTATTGTTGTCATTTGGGGGTCGGGGTTTCGGGTGTTGGTCATTGTTTGAAGTTGCTGTACTGAGAATATATGCTTGAAGCAAATTGATTATCCTCTTTGTATTTTATTTCCATTATTTATCAATTGATTTTATGAGTGTTTATGGGAGTTGAGTTTGAGTAATTGGTTTTGATTAAACTTGGGGTTTATTTATTTATTGTACGAACTACAGGTCGTATTCTCTTTCCATTATTTATTGCTTGATTTTATGAGAGTTTATGGGATCTGAGTTTGAGAAATTGGTTTTGATTAACCTTGGGCTTGTCTTATTTATTGTATTATACGAACTACAGATTGGAGCAGATAGACTCGCTGAGGGGACTGTTGGTGCTGAGGATGGATCCTCAGGCAAAAGGAATAAGTCGCAGCAAATGTCACATGGTAGTGTTCCAAAGCACTCCGAGTATAAACCCAAAATTGGTAGCAAAAACAGGCAAGAGTGGCATTCACATGGTGGCATTCAAGAGGTACCAATTAAGTTACAAGAGGGTCAAAATCCCTTTTATATATATATATATATATATATATATATATATAGTTTTTTCGATTGCATTGTATTGAGTAAATTATTTATTTTATTTTTTGTTAGAAGCATTGAGTAATTGGTTTTGATTAACCCTGGGCTTGTTTTATTTATTGTATTATACGAACTACAGATTGGAGCAGATAGACTCGCTGAGGAGACTATTGGTGGTGAGGATGGATCCTTCATAGGCAATTGGAATAATTCACAGCAAATGTCACATGGTAGTGTTCCAAAGCACTCCGAGTATAAACCCAAATTTGATAGCAAAAACAAGCAGGAGTGGCATTCACATGGTGGCATTCAAGAGGTACCAATTAAGTTACAAGAGGGTCTTGATCCCTTATATATATATATATATAATTTTTTATTTTATTTTTTGTTAGAGGCATTGAGTAAATTTTGTTAAGTCACAATGTATTTTATCATCATGAATTATGTCTAACCATATGGTAGCATAAACTTTTAGAGAATCCTTACTATCACTTTTCACAGAGAGTTTTGTAAAGGACTACACTCTGCTCTTAACAAAAAAGTACTTTGACGCTATATTGAAAAAGCTTTAACCTTAAATTTTTTTTTATAAAGATGCTTCAACCCTACATTTGAGTAATGAAAAAGTAAGGAAGAAATGTTGAAAAAAAGAAAAAAAAAAAAGGGGGGGGGGGGGGGGGGGGGATACATTACTACTTCCGTATTCCAACTTTTCGTTTACCTAATATTTTATTTTTAAATTATCCTTAAATCTTTTTCCAATTTTAAAAATTAATAAATGCATTTTCATAACTTTCTTAATAACACCTTATAATTTGATGGGTCATTCTACAGTTTCTTCTGTAGAATGCTCCATTATTTGATTTGGTTTATTTGATAAATCAAATTTTAATATTTTATTTGAAGTGTTTTTTTTATTATAAAAATACATATAAATAATATTCCCTTAAAAGCTTAGAATTTTAAGCTAGACAGAAAGGATTAACTTGTTCAAAACATCCCTTATTTTCGCATTAATTTTTTTTTTTTTTTAAGTCCCTTATTTATTAGATTCTTAGCCCCTCGGTCTGGAGAAGACAAAAGGGTTTAAGACCCTTCATCTTCTTCCTTTCCTTTTCCTTCGGCTTCAAGTTATATAACACCATCCTCTACTTTACTCTATGAATTTTCAAAAACAAAACTTTACTCTTTGTGACTGACTCTCTCTCTCTCTCTCACAAACACAAGCACAAAAACTCAGCCAACCCAGAGCAGAGTTTGTGTTCATCATCATCATCAAAGATCATCAATCACTCAAAAAGTCCCGAACTTTCAGTTTCATTGATTCATCCACCTCCATTCTGTGCTCAATAAAAGCAAATAATCACATCCACCAAAACAAACATTCGTCGTGGAACTGGCCATGGCAGCACCGGAGACAATTGGGTTAAAAAAGAGACCGGTGGTTCAGTGCATTGTCAGAGCACTGTAATTGTGCCACACCCTTTTTCCCATTATTTTTTATTCTATGGAAAAGATAGAGTCTTTGTGGAATCTGTGATTTCTCTTTTTGTTGAAGGTGTTATGATATATGGGAAATGTACAGTTATTGGTTTATTTTTTTATTTTTATGTTAAGTGACATATTTATGTAAAAAGTTGCAAATTTAAGATATGGGTTTTTGTTATTGTTGGATTAGTTTAAGGAATATTGTGAAGGATTTGAAAAAGACCCAAGTTGAATATGTAAGACAAGTTGGTTATGATTGTGTAATTATTGTGTAATGTGTCAAAATTTTGGAATTTATGTAATTATGATTGTGTAATGATTGGATTACACAATATTTACATGGCATGATAGGGATAATTTCATTACAAATTTGATATGATCTATGTTATTTGTTACTGCTTTCGTGTGACTGCATAAGTGTGGGGACTGCTGATAGCATAACATGACAGGATGATCTCCCGAACCAAGCAGGTCCTTCCAACAAAGGAGCCAGTTTGGAGGTGAACATGGAATTCAAGTTGAAAATTTCTGTTCAAGTTGAGACTCAGGTCCTCTCTGTATCTGCTAAAAAATATGAGCCTTCTTCAAGCAAGGATCCAAAAAGTTCTGCAGGCTATAAAAATTTAGAGAATTCTGAGCACTCTGCAATGCTTGACTCTTTTGATCTCTACCCAACCAAATCTGAGAAAACTGTTATGCTCAAACCTCCTTTACTAGTACAGAATAGAGAAAGGCGGAATGAAATCAAGTCCTCCTTGGAGGAGCTGAATTGAAAAGTGTTGAGGGCTGGGTTGGTCCTTCTAAAGAGTTACATATCATTCAGTGATCAGGTCAAAATAGTAAAAAAATGCCGAGACCTTGGTCTGGGTCCTGGAGGTTTCTACCAACCAGGTTACCGTGATGGAGCAAAATTGCAATTGAAGATGATGTGCCTCGGTAAAAATTGGGATCCTCAGACAGGTAACTATGGAGATCACCGTCCAGTTGATGAGGCTAAACCACCCACTATACCTGCTGAATTCTATCAGTTGGTCAAAAAATCAATTGAAGATTCCCATTCCCTTATTCAGAAAAATTCCAAATCAAGCAATGTAGAAAGCATACTTACCTGGATGTCACCAAACATTTGTCTTGTAAATTATTACTCTGAAAATGGTCGACTTGGTCTCCATCAGGTGTGCCTTACCCATATAATCTGACTTATCAACTTCTTTGCAATTTCTATTCTTGGAAATTCTTCTTTCCTTGATTATGTTTTATTTTTCATGAATTATTCATCCATAACTTGCACCTCGCTTGTTTCTCTAGATTCCTCGTTAACTATGGCTTTGTGAGGTTTCTATGACAGCTAATGACTTCAATTCCATGCAGGATCGTGATGAAAGCCAAGAAAGTCTTGCTAAAGGTTTACCTGTGGTCTCTTTTTCAATTGGTGACAAGGCAGACTTCTTATACAGTGATCAGAGGGATGTTGACAAGGCAGAGAAGGTTGTGTTGGAATCCGGAGATGTTCTTATATTTGGTGGAAAGTCTAGGCATATTTTTCATGGTGTTACAGCCATTCACCCAAACAGTGCACCAAAGTCCTTGCTTGAAGAAACAAAATTCCAGCCTGGCCAGTTGAATCTTACTTTCAGACAGTATTGAAAACCTTGGTATATATTTGGAACTCCCCTCAAAGTGATTAAGAAAGTTTCTTGAAGCAGAGAGGTACATGATAGTTTTGTTGATGTAATAACCATCTATGTAGATATACGAGATTCTGAATAATCAAACTAACCTGTCGATTTAAGTCTCTTGCCTTATCAGCATATATACGAGATTCTGATGTTAACCGACTTGACATTTCACTGACCTCTGCAAAATTGAAATATGAAAGAGATTATATTACTTGTAATATTCAAGACAAAGACTTCAAAAAGGAAAAAAATAAAGGCACTCATTAGCATGACAGATAGAGAGAGAGAAGGGGAACGGGGGAGGGCCAGGAGGCTTTGGATTTATTACTAGTCTAAGAAATAAGTTACAAAGTAATTCTTCTGATTTCTTTTTAGCAAAATCTATATAAACAGAAATATGTGACCTTCACACACAGAGAGGGGCGAGAGAGGGGGGGGGGGGGGGGGGGGGGTGGGGAATGTGACCTACTAAAGAGTTATGAAACTATTTTTTTGTGTTAACACCATATAATTTGATGTCACAAACATAACTTCACATTCGACAAGTGTTTCAATCAAGCGCAAATATGTGACCTCCACACACACAGCTGTGACCTACAAGGGAGTTATGCAACTATAATTTTGTGTTAACAACATACAGTTTGATGTCACAAACATGACTTCACATTCAACAAGTGTTTCAACCAAGCGCAAATATGCCAACTGTTTCTTTAGAGACAATAGTAAACACAAAATTTTGATAATAGCTAGCAAACCCACAAAATCCATCTTGCCAGAACTTTAAAGCAAGCCTGGCTTTGTTCTTGACACTCCTCATGCCAGTGTGCAGATTCTGGTCCAGCAAAGTGGAGGTACCTTTACGAGTGGATAGGTACCGATTGCACACTAGCTTCTTGTTTCAAGACTAAACACAACCACATATCAACAAAGCAACATACATGCATTTCCAAGCACACACATACAACTACAAGTATCCTAAGACATTGAATGTTCTTTTTGGGGTGCCCTATGTGTGTGTGCACACACAAAGCTGTGCAGACCTGTGAAATAAACCCACCAGGGTGACCAAAGAGAAATTTCTTATTGAATGCAACAATGCAAGATCTTAAGCATTTCATACATTATTTAAAATTTGCGAATAGATTATGTTGCATAGCTTCAAACAAACATCAGAACAAAATAACATAATTAAATTTAAATATTTCTGAAAATAAAAAGGAATATCTTATGGTCCAACTTTTCACCAACACCAAGAACTTCCTGAACATTGCAAGCCATTATTTGGTGGACTTCATAGAGTTCATCATTCAACTTAGCAATATTCCGCTGGGTACGGGTGTCCTGATACAGTTTCTTGGTTTTCTGTATGAATGTGTCTTTTAAACATAAAAAGAAGTAGGAAAATTAAACTCATCAAAAGAAACACCAACAAGAATGCTGTAAGAATAGGAAGGACAAAAAAGAATCATGAAGAAAAAACTAGACATACCAAATTTGATGAAGGTATAAGGTCTGGCAGCAGTTTCAATTTGAGCCCCATTAACACGCTCAAATTCATTCTTGAGGTTTTCAAGGTATTGAAAGGCAAGTTTCTTAGGATAAGCACAGTCACACATTGTCAAGTAACAAACGCATCCTTCGATAATATAACTAAGAACTTACGTCAAGGTAACATTAAGATTGTTCCACATTCAGACACAATTATTATTTTAACAGAGCATATAGAAAAGAAGATCAGATGTCCAACTTATGTAAAAAGAAACAAATTCTAACTGAGTCTCTTTTATGCAAAGTAGGGTACTTCAGCATAAAGACATGTTGAAAAAGACAGCATAATTTCTAAACTGAAGCTGCTATCCCCATCAAATCTTGCATCCGTTAAATATAATAGAACAATTTTAACTAGACGGCAACTCCTACAAGGAACTCAATATCTCACAATCATCTAAAAGCCTCATAAAATCTCCATAATTTCACATTGTGCTTGAAGCCAACCCCAAATTGAATTGCAATAAATTTTTGGCTAGATTGAATCAAGTTGGGTTTCACATTGTGTTTGAATACTCTCTAAACTATAAAGAGATTGCATACTCCAGATTGTACCAGAAATAATACTGTAGTTTCTATCGCTCATAAGTTATACTGGGAAAATACATACACACACACACACACACATGAAAAATCTCACAAGGATACTGGAAAATGTAAGGGCCAGTTTCAATTGACATCCTTGAAGCCTCATTCTGACCTCTTGATAGGTTTTTAAACAAAGCCTTGACTTGCTGTTTGAAGAATTCAGTGTCTTTTAAATCACGGCCATCATCTAGACCCTCTGCTAGTGGAAGACCATCAGTTACAAGGGCAATCAAAGTTAGCTTCACCATCTTCAGCTTAGACCTTTTCAGCTATACAAAAATGACTCAAATATGTTAGCCATTATCCCAAAACCAGGAGATTATGAAGACAACAATCCTACGCAAATAAGAAACTGATATACAAATTAACAAATAACTCATCTCAGTACCATAACAAACCACTAAATTCACATAATCTAACAGCTACTTTATCTCTCTCAGTCATCCATGAACAACTACTGCCATTTAAGCTTAACATGCAGAGTCCATAATCATATCTGTCATGGTAACACCATCTATAGTTCCTCTTAACTCCAATGGATC
Organism: Quercus tomentella; assembly: GCA_028535165.1. NCBI lineage: Eukaryota > Viridiplantae > Streptophyta > Magnoliopsida > Fagales > Fagaceae > Quercus > Quercus tomentella. Next base: position 82,279,794 of record JAPQVY010000068.1, read on the forward strand.
ACAATGAGTTATTAAGCAAGGTCACATCTTGACAACTCACCTCTTCAAATGTTACTCTCAGAATCCAAATGACCAAACTCCCATTAAAAAAAAAAGACCCATGATTTGGTTCTTACAATATTGACATATTTCATTGTGCTGGGCATTAGAGAGGCATTTGTTAAAAACCACAAAGAATAACAACAAAAACCCATTTTTTATATTCACTAAAAACACATAAGAGATCACCAAAATGACCCAATTCTTCTTCTTCATCACATGCTATGAATTCAATTGTGATAATACAAAATAATAAGCATTCCCCATCTGAATCAAGATCTCCAATGATCTATATCACAAGGCACCAAACCAAGCCATATGAGCCACCAAAATCATATCTTTATTCATTTTTAAAAATACCCATTAAACCAAAATGAACAATTTGTTGAAGAAAAATGCCATTCCCATCTGGAAATTCAGACTAACAAACTTAAATAAATAACAAAGACATAGTTTTTACTGTGTATTTTTTTTTTATATGTAATGGACATACCTGGTTTATATCATTTGGACTTTGCTTTTGATGTGAAGGATATGAGGGACGGTGATGACAATGCTCAGAATCTGACCGAGACAATATGGCTATAATAGAGGGGTTTGGTTTTGAAGGACCAAAAAAATGAGAGAGGGCGCGCTTTAAGGTATTGTACCTTGGAAGGCCAATTTGGAAATAATTTTATAATTCTCAAAAGGTACAACTTACACAGCCATGATATATTGTCATAATGTAACCTATCTAATTCTCATCCAACTCTCTTTTTTTCTTTTTCTTTTTTTTTTCTTTTTTATTTACGTTTTTTTAATGTAATTTATTTATTTACGTTTTTGAATTATCAAGCAGGATGAATGAACGTAACTTTTTTTTTTTTTTGGAGAAACGAATGAACGTAACTTGAAAGAGTAATTCTGGAAATACAAGTTATTTTGCAAAAAAATTTACAAATTACTAATATGAGTTTTTTTTTTTTTAAGAAACAAAAAAAAAAATTGTGATAAGTGATTATTGGTAAATAAAAAAACGATGTTAATGGTAAATTTAAATGAAAACCCATAAGAAGTTGTCCACAATATCAGTTTGTAAAAATGTTGTAAAATAGTTAATATTTATAGCATTACTCAACTTGTAAGTATGTAATAGAAAAATAATTAAAAGCAACTAAATTTTATGATTAGAGGTAAAAAATAAAAATAAAAAACCATATACACAATTTTGAATATTAAAAACCACAACGCACTCTTAGCGCGATAATCACTCCACAAGTATAATTGTTTGTGGGGTGTGGGGGACAAAAGCCGAAATTCAAGTTTCCAGGAAGGAAATTCATACACATATACACTTAGATTATTCTAAAGTATAATTTCTATCTTGTATAAAAATATATATATATATATATTAAAATTTGTATAAAGTATAATTTTTCTTTTGGCCCATTTATAATGGGTTTTCAATTTCTCATCCAGATATTTGGATTTCAAAAAAAAAAACTTTTTTAAGTTTTTAGACTTTTAGTACAATTTTTTATTTTTTATAAGAAAAGTTTTAGCACAATTAATCATTCATATTGTTGGTGGTTCAAATTACCTCAATTATAAAAGTATTTTATCATCAAATAAGGGATTCAGTGTTGAACTTCATTTATAACAAAACCAATTGATATCTAATTTAATGATATATGTGAGTATAAACAAGCCGAGCAAGAGTATTGGATTGTGGGCTGCGTTTGAGGATACTTAGGTGCCTGAGGATGGTAGTAGGGTTTATTAAGTTTGGGGATCATTGAGCAGAGGACAAGAAAGTATAACAACAAACTGATGGTAGCTCTTGAGGAGCCGGGTTTCCTTGGGAGAGCATTATGAAAGGTTGGAGCCCAGTCTTCCTTGGCATGCTGTACAAAAGATAATCCTTCCTTTTATGGATAAGCTTCAAGGAAGGTAACCAACAACAAAAGAAGAAATATCTGTTGAGAAAGGCTGCTACCACCACATTAAATGTGTTGCACCTAACTAACTGGCCGCATTTATGTGAAAACGATTCCTCAACAAAGATATCTCAGTTCACAACTACTCACAAAGTTGTTAGGATGTCTCTGATGGGACAAGCATTCAGGAGATCACCCACATAATCAACAAGTGAAAGGCTAGGATCGAAGAGGATAAGACTATATAAGGGAATGGCCTCCATAAAAAATGGGATAGGTAGTCTTTGGGAGAAAGATAGAACACCTTGTATTTAGAAAAAAGCTTGAGTCAATATAAAAACAATTTATCCTCGGACTTGACTGAGGAGTGCTATTCTCGCATTGTGGTGTTTTTCAAACTGGTTTAATCCCTTTCAACTAAGGCCCATAATTAATTGGCTGAAACATTCTTTCTTGTAAGATCCACTCTCTAACAAATATATTGTGTTGGGCTCGCTGGAACACCATCAATTGTTCACAAGTTGGGGGTCTAAACAAACGGGTCTTTACAATATACATACGAACATTATATTAAAAACCGATTTCAATCAAATTCATTACTTAATAGAATGCAATCCTCAAAGAAGATTTTAATATATATGCAATACAAACTTGGCGGATATATAAAGTGCATCCTTTCAAAATTTTTAAATCAATCACTTTTTATAAATTAAAATAGACGATTCTATTCATCAAAAAAAGAAAAAGAAAAGACGATGCTATATATTATTTATAGTCCACAATAATATTCACTTTTGAAACTATAATTTCTCTTTATGGTTAATTTTTATAAATATTTCTAATTTCCAATTTTATTGATTTTCATTTGGATAAAAAGTTCTACAAATTGGTCTAGTTTTGGATGGTGGCTCTTTAAAGTGGAATGACTCATCCTATGTAAATACTAAACAAAGCGTCAAATTAATGAATCCTATTCCTCTAAAAACATTTCTCAAAAATAAAAAAATTCCTCTAAAAACAATATAAAAAAATTAATGATTCCTCTAAATTTGTGACAAAAATCCCATCCGTTTGTTTGTGTCCAATGCAAAAAATAAAGTGCACAAGAAAAGTCATATTTTAAAACTACATTAAATATATATATATATATATATATATATATATTTATATATATAAACTACATTTAAAATAAGATAAATTATACTTTTCTATCCTAATCTTTCACCATGATTACACTTGTTTATCCCATAAATTATTAAAACACACAATTGACCCCCCTAAAATTGTTTCAATGTCCCCCCACTATCTATTTTTGTATTAAGTATGATAGAATTTAATATTGAAAGACCATTTACTTCTCTCTTCAAGATAGACATCAAAATGGTAAATTAGTCATTCATTGCTAAATTCCATCATACTCCGTAATTAACAGCAAAACATTTAGTAGAAGGTAAGTGTAATATATTTTTAAAATTAAGGGATCGACCATATGTTTCAATAATTCAAATGTTTAAGAGTGTAATCATAGTCATGGTTCATGGTAGAAAACTGTAATTTTCCCATTAAAAAAAGAGGAAGTTGGCTTTATTTATGATATTATAAAGGTGTGAAATTTTACTTTTATAGTTGAAGGGTTTTTCAGAAATGTATTAATTATTAAATATTTTTTTCCTTCTATGACTATTATTTGAAAATTATATTTTTACCAATAAATTTAATGAAAATCTTATAAACCTAAATTTTCATATTTTTACTTGACTTACAATTAAAGGGAAGATCAAATATCTCTCTCTCTCTCTCTCTCTCTCTCTCTCTCTCTCTCTCTCTCTCTCTCTCTCTCTATATATATATATATATATATATATATATAGAGAGAGAGAGAGAGAGAGAGAGAGATTATCATGCATATTATAAGTGTTAAATTTTATTAAATCAAATATTTTGGCATTATTTTAATGTAACCCCTATGCATATGAATTTTTTTTTTTGGAGAATCGTATGAATTTTCAATTTTTTTTTTGTTAACTAATGTGCTTTCTTTTTCCCTGCAAGTTGCAACAAATAGGGTATGAAAGATTTGAACCTAAAATCCTAAGAAGAACCTTGGCTATATGGATTACGAAGTGGTACCTTGTCATCATTTAAAACTATAAAACTTTTAGCATGGGCTTACGAATGATCTATTAGTTTTTTGTTGTTGTTATTATTGTAGTGATAATTCGATAGTTACAATAGGCAAAGAGGATTTGAACCATAAATGTTTTAGAAACACCAAGAGGTAGCAACAAATTGAATTCCAAGTCTCTTAGCATCTCTTAGATTTGTTTAATATGATAGTGAAATAAATCAATGACTCTTTTCATTGTGTTAGCAAGATTATTAGCATGGCTTTTGGCATCTCTTGGGTTAGTTTAATATGATGGAGAAATATATTAATGACTTTTTTTATTATTGCATTAGCAAGATTATTAGGACCAGTCCCATATCTTTAAGGATTTTTGTTTGTTTTATTTTTTTGATAGATTCAACAAATACATCAAGAACGTGGGATTTTGAATTCTTGGCAGCTCCATTGAAAACACTAAAAAGGTACTAGTTAAGTTACAAAAGGCTCTTGACCTCTTATATGTAGGTTATATATATTCACTTATGTAGTTTTTTCAATTGCATTACATTGAGTAAATTTTATTAAGTCACAATGTGTTATATCATCATTGATTATGTCAGGCCATATGGTAGCATAAACTTTTAGATAAATCCTTACTATCACTTTTCGCATAGAGTTTTGTAAAGGATAACATTTGTATTTAACAAAAATACTTTGACACAATTCTGAAAAAGCTTTAACCCTATATTTGAGTAAAGAAAAATAAGGAAGAAAAGTAAAAAAAAAAAAAAAAAAAAGGAAAAAAAAAAGAAAGAAGAGAGGATACATTACTACTTCATACTCCATTCCATTTAGTTTGCCACTTTTCCTAGTATTTCATAAAATAGATGATTAATGTATGCTCTAAGTGTAGGAAATATACATGAAATTCCTAGATATGTGAGATCCAAAAAATAGAAGAAAAAAAATGCAACAAAGCAAACAATTACACAAGATAAAGATTTACGTGGTCCGGCAATTTGGCTACGTTCACCGAGTTGTAGGGATTTTACTATTCATAGAGAAAAATACAAGATGCGGTAATACAAATTTTTTTTTTCACTCAAAACAATACACCAAACTCTAAGGCCCGTTTGGTAATGTTGTTTAAGTTTTTTGGAAATACGTGTGGGTGAAAAAATGTTGTGAAAATACGTGTTGTGTTGTTTAAACAACGAAAACTGTTGTTTAAATATCCCTACCATGTGCACAGGATTCACATTTGTTTAATTTCCAAAACAACAGTTTTTCAATCATGTACACAGGATTCACAATGGGCTAAAAATAGACCCCCAAGGAAGCTTGACTATGAGCGCTCCGGCTTGGCCCATTTACAATCGTAACACTTTTTATATTGGATTAGGTCATAATTCAAATCAAATACAACTAGGCTCCACAAAAATTTTTCTAAAAAAAAAAGGCTCCACAAAGCCCAACACTAGGGACATACATACTGGACCTTTTTACTTTATCCCTATATGTTTGTCTAATATTATAAATCAATAAATACATTTTCATAACTTTCTTAATAACACCTCATGCCTATCAAAATATTATAATTTGATGGGTCACTCTACTGTAGAATGCTCCATTATTTGATTTTATTTGAAAAATCAATTCTTAATATTTTATTTGAGTTTTAAATTTTTGAAAACTCATAATTTTTCATTTTAAATAATACTATCTAACTTCTATTTAATAAAAACATAAATAATACTGTTTTCTTAGAAATCCTGTTTGGTAAGAGATTTTTAGTAATGTTGTTTCTCGTTTGGGAGGAGGGAATTGAATGGAATGAAAATGAATGAAAAAAATAATTTTAGAATATTCTTTCCTTCCCTTGTTTGAGAGTTTTAATAGAGGGAATGGAAAGTCCATTCCATTGTTTGAGAGTTTAAGTAGAAGGAAATAAAATGGGTAGGAGGGAACATTTATTCCTCCCTATTCCCTTAAAACCTCAAATTTTCATTCCTTCAAAATTGAGAGAAATGAAAGGGAATAGAATTAAATTTAATAATTTTTTTACTAAAACTCCCAAAATACCCCTATATATTCAACCATTTATTTTAAAATAGAGATTTAATAGTAATATTAACGTATATTGATTCCATTCCATTCCCTCCATGTTACTCTCAAATAAGATTATTTACATGCCATTCATTTTCATTCATTTCCATTCCTTTATTTTAAAACATCTAATCAAAATTACTTAATTCCATTCTATTCTTTTCCATTCCTTTCCTTTACTTAAATACATTATATTCCATTATATTCCCTTATGTTCATTTTATTCCATTCCCTTATGAACTCCCAAACGGAGCCTAAAATAATAGTTTTCAGTATTTAAACAATAGCCATTAAGCTCGACAGGAAGGTTTCGGGCACATTTGATACGTGTATTTAAACAACAGTTTTTAATTTTAAAAAAAATATATATAAGCAAAAAAATATGTAAAAATATGAGTAATATTGTTTAAAAACTGATATCATATGTTTAAAATTACGTACCAGCCCTTGGATTCTTATTCTTAGCCCTTGTTCCCTAGGAGACAAAAAGTTTTAAAGCCCTTCAGCGTCTTCCTTTACTTTCCTTCTCCTTCAAGTTATATTATACCATCCTCTACTTTACTCTGTGAATTTTCAAAAACAAAACTTTACTATCTGTGACTGACTCTATATTTCTTACACACACACAAACACAAAATCTCAGCCAACCCAGAGCAGAGTTTGTGTTCTTCATCATCATCATCAAAGATCATCGAACGCTTAAAAAGTCTCAAACTTTCCCTTTCATTGCTTCATCCACCTTCATTCTGCGCCCAGTAAAAGCAACCCCACCAAAACAAACATGCGTCGTGGAACTGGCCGTGGCAGAGATAGGAGCACCGGAGCCAAATGGGTTCAAAAGGAGACCGGGGATTCAGTGCATCGTCACAGCCCTGTAATTTTACCACACCCCTTTTCCCATTTTTTTCCTTATTGTAGAATTTTAGCATGGAAAAAATGCAGTCTTTGTAGAATTTGTGATTTCTCATTTTGTTGAAGGTGTTTTGATATATGGGAAATGTACAGTTAGTGGTTAATATTTTGATTATGATGTGAAATGTGACATGTTTATGGAAAAAGTTGCAAATTTGAGATATGGGTTTTTGTCATTGTTGGATTAGTTTAAGGAATATTGTGAAAGATTTGCAAAAGACCCAAGTTGAATATTTGAATAGAAAAGGACGGTGTGGGTTTAGTAAGTAAGAAAAATTGGTCATGATTGTGTAATGTGTGAAAATTCTGGAATTTATGTAACTATGATTGTGTACTGATTGGATTACACAATATTTATCTGGCATAATATGAGAATTTCATTACAAATGTCATATATGATATATGTTATGTGTTACAGCTTTCGCATTACTGCGTAAGTTTTTAATGTCTATATGTGATAAATCCTACAGATATTCCAGGTTGTGTGTTATCCAGTTTAAATATATACACACAGAAATTTGTTATTAAGAAATTTTACACTCATTTTATTTACTTATGGTGAATTTGATAGTTCTGTTTCCATCTTGGACAAAAACTCAATTCCTAAGCTGTCTGGTATTGTTGTCATTTTGGGGGTCGGGGTTTCGGGTGTTGGTCATTGTTTGAAGTTGCTGTACTGAGAATATATGCTTGAAGCAAATTGATTATCCTCTTTGTATTCTATTTCCATTATTTATCAATTGATTTTATGAGTGTTTATGGGAGTTGGGTTTGAGTAATTGGTTTTGATTAAACTTGGGGTTTACTTATTTATTGTACGAACTACAGGTCATATTCTCTTTCCATTATTTATTGCTTGATTTTATGAGTGTTTATGGGATTTGAGTTCGAGAAATTGGTTTTGATTAACCTTTGGCTTGTTTTATTTATTGTGTTATACAAACTACAGATTGGAGCAGATAGACTCGCTGAGGAGGCTGTTTGTGGTAAGGATGGATCCTCCATAGGCGAAAGGAATAATTCGCAGCAAATGTCACATGGTAGTGCTCCAAAGCACTCTGACTATAAACCCAAATTTGGTAGCAAAAACAGGCAGGAGTGGCATTCACGTGGTGGCATTCAAGAGGTACCAATTAAGTTACAAGAGGGTCTTGATCCCTTATATATATATGTATGTATGTATGTATGTATGTATGTACATATTCACTTATGTAGTTTTTTTGATTGCGTTGTATTGAGTAAATTTTTTATTTTATTTTTGGGTAGAAGCATTGAGTAAATTTTGTTAAGTCATGTATTATATCATCATTAATTGTGTCTAACCATATGGTAGCATAAACTTTTAGAGAATCCTTACTATCACTTTTTACAGAGTTTTGTAAAGGACTACACTCTGCTTTTAACAAGAAATACTTTGACACTATATTGAAAAAGTTTTAACCCTACATTTTTAAAATTTTTTTATAAAGATGCTTGAACCCTACATTTGAGTAAAGAAAAAATAAGGAAGAAAAGTTGAAAAAAAAAAAAAAAAAAAAAAAAAAGGGCATACATTACTACTTTTATTTTTAAATTATCCTTAAATCTTTTTCCAATTTTAAAAATTAATAAATACATTTTCATAACTTTCTTAATAACACCTTATAATTTGATGGGTCATTCTACAGTTTCTACTGTAGAATGCTCCATTATTTGATTTGGTTTATTTGAAAAATCAAATTTTAATATTTTATTTATAAAAATACGTATAAATAATATCCCCTTAAAATTTTAGAATTTAAGTTGGACAGAAAGGATTAATTTGTTCAAAACATCCCTTATTTTCACATTAATTTTTTTTTTTTTTTTAAATCACTTATTTATTAGATTCTTAGCCCCTCGGTCTGGAGAAGAGAAAAGGGTTTAAAACCCTTCACCTTCTTCCTTTCCTTTTCCTTCTGCTTCAAGTTATATAACCCCATCCTCTACTTTACTCTTTGTGACTGACTCTATCTCTCTCTCACACACACACACAAACTCAGCCAACCCAGAGCAGAGTTTGTGTTAATCATCATCATCATCAAAGATCATCAAATGCTCAAAAAGTCTCAAACTTTCCCTTTCAATAAAAGCAAATAATCACAACCACCAAAACAAACATGCACCATGGAACTGGCCATGGCAGAGCTAAGAGCACTGGAGCCAATTGGGTTAAAAAAGAGACTGGTGGTTCAGTGCATTGTCACAGCCCTGTAATTGTGCCACACCCTTTTTCCCATTATTTTTTATTTTATGGAAAAGATAGAGTCTTTGTAGAATCTGTGATTTCTCTATTTGTTGAAGGTGTTATGATATATGGGAAATGTACGGTTATTGGTTAATTTTATTTATTTATTTATTATGATGTGAAATGTGACATGTTTATGTAAAAAGTTGCAAATTTGAGATATGGGTTTTTGTCATTGTTGGATTAGTTTAAGTAATATTGTGAAAGATTTGAAATAGACCCAAGTTGAATATGTAAGAAAAGTTGGTTATGATTGTCTAATTAATGTGTAATGTGTCAAAATTTTGGAATTTATGTAATTATGATTGTATAATTATTGGATTATACAATATTTACATGGCATGATGGGGATAATTTCATTACAAATGTGATATGATATATGTTATGCGTTACAGCTTTCGCGTGACTGCGTAAGTTTTTAATGTTTATATAAGATAAATACAACAGAAATTCCAGGTTGTGTTATCCAATTTATACATATACACACACAGGAATTTGGTTTTAAGGAAGATTGAGAAATGTTACACTCATTTTATTTACTTATGGTGAATTTGATAGTTTTGTTTCCATAACACCTCAATTTCTCAGCTGTCTGGTATTGTTGTCATTTTGGGGGGCGGGGTTTCGGGTGCTGGTCATTGTTTGAAGTTGCTTGAAATTAAGTACTGAGAATATATGCTTGAAGCAAATTCGTTGTCCTGTTTGTATTCTCTTTCCATTATTCATCAATTGATTTTACGAGTGTTTATGGGATTTGAGTTTGAGTAATTGGTTTGATTAAACTTGGGGTTTGTTTTATTTACTGTACTTTATGAACTACAGATTGCATTCTCTTTCCATTATTTGTCGTTTGATTTTATGAGTGTTTATGGGATTTGAGTTTGAGTAATTGGTTTTGATTAACCTTGAGTTTGTTTTATTTTTTGTATTATACGAACTACAGGTTGGGGCAGACAGACTTGCTAAGGAGACTGTTGGTGGTGAGGATGGATCCTCCATAGGCAAAAGGAATAATTTGCAGCAAATGTCACAGGGTAGTGTTCCAAAGAACTCCGAGTATAAACCCAAACTTGGTAGCAAAACCCAGCAGGAGTGGCATTCACATGGTGGCAAAGATGGTTTTGCTAATATAGTGAGGTCTCAACAAGGAATAAATTCACCAGAGAGTGTAGGCAGTAGATCAAAACAATTCAAGTGCATGGGTACTCCAGATTCAGCCCATAAACAGGATTTTCCTCAATTGTCTGGGCAGTCTGATTCTGAGGACTTGGATGCAGGGAGAATTGAGAGTGGTAAAATCTTAAGTGTGGGGACTGCTGATAGCATAACATTACCGGATGATCTCCCGCACCAAGCAGCTCCTTCCAACGAAAGAGCCAGTTTGGAGGTGGACGTGGAATCCAAGTTGAAAAAAAATTCCGTCCATCAGGTTGAGACTCAGCCCCTCTCTGTATCTGCTAAAATATTTGAGCCTTCTTCAAGCAAGGATCCAAAAAGTTCTGCAGGCCATAAAAATTTAGAGCATTCTGAGCACTCCACAATGCTTGACTCTTTTGATCTCTGCCCAACCAAATCTGAGAAAACTGTAATGCTCAAACCTTCTTTACTTGTACAGAATAGAGAAAGGCGGAATGAAATCAAGTCCTCCTTGGAGGGGCAAAATGGAGATGTGTTGAGGGCTGGGATGGTCCTTCTAAAGAGTTACATATCAGTCAGTGATCAAGTCAAAATAGTAAAAAAATGCCGAGACCTTGGTCTGGGTCCTGGAGGTTTCTACCAACCAGGTTACCGTGATGGAGCAAAACTGCGATTGAAGATGATGTGCCTCGGTAAAAATTGGGACCCTGAGACAGGTAACTATGGAGATCACCGTCCAGTTGATGAGGCCAAACCACCCACTATACCTGCTGAATTCTATGAGTTGGTAAAAAAATCAATTGAAGATTCCCATTCCCTTATTCAGAAAAATTCCAAATCAAGCAATGTGGAAAGCATACTTCCCTGGATGTTACCAAACATTTGTCTTGTAAATTATTACTCTGAAAATGGTCGACTTGGTCTCCATCAGGTGTCTTACTCATATAATCTGACTTATCAATTTCTTTGCCATTTCTATTCTTGGAAATTCTTCCTTCCTTGATTATGTTTTATTTTTCAGGAATTATTCATCCATAACTTGCACCTCACTTGTTTCTCTAGATTCCTCGTTAACTATGGCTTTGTGAGGTTTCTATGACAGCTAATTACTTCGATTCCATGCAGGATCACGATGAAAGCCAAGAAAGTCTTGCTAAAGGTTTACCTGTGGTCTCTTTTTCCATTGGTGACAAGGCAGACTTCTTATATGGTGATCAGAGGGATGTTGACAAGGCAGAGAAGGTTGTGTTGGAATCCGGAGATGTTCTTATATTCGGTGGAAAATCTAGGCATATTTTTCATGGTGTTACAGCCATTCACCCAAACAGTGCACCAAAGTCCTTGCTTGAAGAAACAAAACTCCGGCCTGGCCGGTTGAATCTTACTTTCAGACAGTATTGAAAACCTTGGTATATATTTGGAACTCCCTCAAAGTGATTAAGAAAGTTTCTTGAAGCAGAGAGGTACATGATAGTTTTGTTGATGTAATAACCGTTTATGTAGATATTCTGGGTGGTCATTGTAGGCCCTGCTTAGGCCCTTACCTTTTGATGATGACCCTTCCCTTTCCTCTCCTATCTCCCCCCATCTGCCCACATCCAAAGTCCAAACATATGCAAAAATGACGTGTATCACAGTTTTCCTTGTAATTTATGTTTCAGTTTTCATTTTTACAATTTTCCTTTCTTCCCCCTCCCCCTAAAGCAGCTTTTAGCTCTTTTTATTTATTTTTTTCATTAAACGACCTGTAGAGGTGGCATATTTTGGTTTCAAGTAATACTAATGGTATAAAATTCCATATATAAAATGGTCTATTATTGCAAATATTGGTGGTACTGGTATAAGATTGCGATTGTTGCCAAGAGCCTTTAAGATCAATTGACACTTTCAAATGTTTTCAATAGAGAGATGTTTAGAGTTCAAATTTCCCAAGTTCCCTTTCCCTCATTTGTAAAACTAAAAGAAAAAATGCAATTGTTTTCTCAAAAAAAAAAAAAAAAAAAAAACCTCCCATCTCATTAAGTAATAATTCAACTGTGCGCACGTTGCGCGCGTGCAGTATACCCTACAAAAGCATATAATCTAATCATTTATATTTTAACACATTGGAATCAATTTATTTCCATGGGGCATGCCCATTTGCCTAAAAGAAATACATTCTCTCATGCTAGGAGCAAATAAACCATTTAAATTATTATAATTTTACCTTTGTGTAAGAATGTATGTTCTTGGAAGGCAATTGTACCTTTTAAGGATTCTTGAATCCGACAGTTATTTTGAAGCTACCTGATTCAACAATAGGATCCCTATTGGTAAGGGATGGTGTGAGTACAGTTTGTTTAGATCTCAAATTAGGCCATGGTGGGTGGTCTGCCATACCCTGGGGGGTACTACTTTATGTTTGCATGTGGTTTACCTCATATATTTACCTGAAATTTTTTGTGCTTTGGACGCTTCATTAACAGCTTATTTGGCAGCCAAACTTCAACAGTCACTTCACCAAAGTTTGTTTGGTACTAGCATTTGATTTTTGCTTAATGCGTGACATAAAAATTCTTATTTTATAAGCAAACCACAAGACAACCACTCTCCCACCCAAAAAAAAAAACGCTTGCATTTGCAATTTCATATGTGGGATCCATGTAAGCTCGTCAGCCTTGGACAGCATTAATCATAACCATACAAGTACATTTTGCTATATACAAAAAGTATTTGGAATTCCTTGTATCCCATTATTCAACAATGTTGTTTAATATCTACCAACCATATAAGTGCCAGTTCTAAGTCTAAACAATAAGCTATTTAACCAATGCTTTTGAACTTTCAGCCTCCAGGAAATGGAGACAGGGAGAGGGTGAGCCATGCTGGAGAAGCAGGGCACATGCCAGATATATCAGAATGAAGATCTGAGAATTTTGCATGTGCTCTAGCTCTCCAGCTTGGACCCTCTTTCTTGCAAGTACAGGTTAAATACATTGAGCAGGCCTTGAAATAAAAGAGGTAAGTTGCCTGCAAGTTTGTCTTGAAACTTCTACTTCAAAAGATGCATTTGCTAAGGGTCTAAAAAAGATTGGAGTATCACAATGTTTCATCTTCGTACACAATCATTTGTCCTACATATTCTTGACATATCATTCTATTTATTCTTTAAACTTAGGTAGAGGATCCATTAAGGAAATAACACACACACACACACCATTTACATTAATATGGACCTTTGGTGGCCTTAATTATTTTCATACACAACTAAACTAATAAATAATTTGCAATACAATTACACAAACCTGTTTGGCCAACACTTCAAGAACATTGTTTGGCTCCTATCATCTGTAGTTAGCAATCCACATCACCTTAACCATAAGTTATTTTCAAACATCATAAGACAAACAAAGATTTTAAAACCATCCTTTGTTGATCAATCAACTACGATTCTCCAGAGCTGATGCAGCAGACTCTACATGAGCAAGCAAACAAGAATAAACTTTCTGCTTCAACCGCTCAACTGTCTCTGCTAATCCATCATTTTCTGAGCTCAATTTGCTTGTCAGTTTATCCAACCACTCATTTGCATGCTTAAGCTGTGACAATGTGACAGCAATATGGTTGTCTGGCTCCATTCGCCGTCCTGCACTGTCCTTACCTTTCTTCTCTTGGGTAACTACACGAAACCCAATATCCAATGCTCCCTCCAAAAATTTCAAAAACCAAGATCTTGTTTCATTTAAGAGAACCTCTCTAAGTTCTTTGATCTCTTTTGCACCATCCCCTTTAGCCCATTCTGATTTCTCAGTCCCACTTAACTCAATAGGGGGCTTTGGAGACTTTAACATACTTTTACCATGAATAAGACCAGCCTTTTTGCTAGTTTTGTCTGTGTTTGGAGCAGATTGGTGAGTCAATAACTGAAGTGATTTATTCTTTAATGGATCTGCTACATTTGGTTGTTCAATGAGCTGGTATAGTGTGAAGAACTTGGTGAGATATAGGTGGGGGTTCTCTGGTGAGGAATATGCGCAGAGATCAGCAAACATACTGAAAGAAAAATGCACATGTAAGACTTGGATATAATTATAAACTGGTTCCTTTATGGTGATATTTTTTGAAACGAATGATTTTGTCATGAAATGAACTTACTTGAGGCACTTGACAAGAGTTGCAGCTGTGGATGCCTCCTTTTGAGCTTCTGCTGCAACCAAAGAAGCTAAATTTCTCCTTCTAAGCATTCCCTTATAAAGTTTTAATAAAGGAAAAGAAGAAGAATTACTTAGTGATTGTAAAGAAATTGTGATATTTTGCTTTTTTAAAGGTATTTTTCCCATGTCAATTCTAAATTGATTAATAGACCATCTACTCAGTCAACAAAAACTGATAACAGATAGTCCATTTGGTCAGATAGTAGGCAATGCAAGGCATATTTTGCCATAATTTTAGTGAAATGCAGCAGGATGAATGTATTTCTTCAAATTAAGTACTGCCATATATGCTACCAACAAAGAAGCAGCAAAAGATTTCCATTGAATGGTCAATGTGGCAGATGAAACAGTAACCATATAACTAATTTATGAAATATAGAAGTTGTATAAGAATAAAAAATAATTAATGGAAGTGGAGGAAACAAGGAAAGTTACCTTCCCTGGCTTCGAAAGTTTAGCAGGTAGAGAAGCCCATAAAATTGCCTCAGCTGATTGGTTTTTATCTTTATTGGTTGATAAAAAATTAAAGTTCACGTTTTCCTGTTTACTTGAAGTACGTTTTGCAGGAGTGCTCTTCGAAGGCACTGCAGTCTCCTTGTTGTCAGATACAGCTACGTCTGGCTTTGCTGAAAGTGCATCAGATCGATTTCGGGAAGGAGTCATTGAGCGTGTCTGTAATGATAGTACAAATGATTGTCACTAAATAGGTTTTTTACACACATTTAAGCTTCATTTGACTAACATATCTTCATTGAGCCCATCACATGAACCATGTATCATTTATTTGATTGTCCCATTGACATGAATCATTGTCTGAAATTGCTTTTTTTTTTTTTCCCTTATAGGGGACAATAAATCCTAAATAATTCTGAATGATGCACACCACCATTTTCATTTGATGTATAGAAACTGTTTCTTTACTAATTCCTATAAATAGTTCTTGTTAATTCACTTATTTCACTGTATGTACCTTACATTTTTATTGTATCAGGAGCTTTGCAGAATCTAATTACATTAGGATTTCAGGGTTGTACTGCATAAAAACATTTCATCCTAATTAATGGTGCACATATATTTTTTATATTATTATTATTATTATTATTATATTCTAAAATTTTCCCAATGGCTTTTCAATTGTTACCATACTGATATAATTTCCAACAAATATTGCCTAGACAAAGAAAGCAGGGTAAAAAAAGTCCTAGAACTGTGTATTTTTTCCTTTAAGATTGGAATATATGTCAAACAAGCAAGAATCATACCTGACCTTTCAGCTCTTGCTGCTTTCCTTTCACTAATCCAATCTTCTTACTTGCTCCAACATTCTCATTCTCATTGCTCTTCCCACCTTCATTTGATTCTGCCCCACTTGCCTTAGCATTATTTGGTGTCAAAACACCCTGCATGTACCTGGATGCAACAGCTGCCTTTTCCTCTTTGATTACAATTTTCTGCCTTGAGCTTTCCTCCTTCACTTCCAATAACTCATTCAATTTTGTGCCATTTGTTCCTTCATTGTCAGATTGGACTGGACCCTCTGATGGCTCTAACATTTGCATCAAATCCTTTGGATTCCCCACAAAAGGGTGGCGTCCTGGGACTGGTCTCACTCCAACAAGAATAGGAACTGGTCTTCCAGCTTCCACCCTATCAACATAGAAAAACTGCCCAAGTTGCAACTTGTTGTTCAAGATGAACTCGTTGTCTTCTCTTGATAGTGAGACATATGTTGAATGAGACGAGTCAGAGACTTTTATGAAGAAGCCTTGATTAGGCCACAAGTCAGACCCAGTTAAGGCAGGCACAATGCTAATCACTTGCAGTAAAACGGATCGATATTCTCCACGTACTTTTACATTGGAATTTATACTCTGAAGAAGCTTTAGTAGTACTCCAGGAGTAAGCGATGCCATTCTTTTCCCTTGTCTTCTGAATATCCAAATTTGTAATGTCTACCTGAATGATGCATTGAAGTTCATGGCATTAACTAATCAGAGTTAGATGTTTATTCCATGAAATTTACCTAATACATTACAAATATTAATCCTATGCATTCCTTCTTGTCAAAGACTGCCACGTTTTTCAGTTTGTGTAAGATTTTTCTAGGAAAATTAGATTGACACTTTCTGTCTATAGCTTCCTATTATTAATAAGGTTTCAATCAAGTGTGTGGTAATAGCAATAAAATTGCCTAACAAAATGAAGGTACTGAATTGGACTAATCATTCAAATAAATCAAGTACGAAAGTTTTAAATGTTTTGCACCCTATCAGGCTAGACAATCTGTCACAAAATAAACTGAGGAAAAAAAAAAGAACTACAATGCTTGAAACATCATAAGGCTATATTCATTGACAAACAAGAATTAAACCAAGAAAGTAAGTACTGGATTTTTTTTTTCTTTCCCTAAAATGAGTAAATGGTATAAGTTATTAAGCTGTATGTATCACAATGATGTGCTTTGGAATGGATAAAAATATTGACATGAGCAAGAAAGATGTATAAGTACCTGAGAGAGAGAGAGAGAGAGAGAGAGAGAGAGAGACAGAGCATAAAGAGGCAAGAGAAAATAAAGAGGTCCTTCTCTGAGTGAAAGAACAAAGTTTTGCATAAAGAAGTAAAACAACTGTAGCTTGATGACACAAAGTGAGTCTTATTGTATTGGTCTAAGGCTTAAACAAGAGCCTCTATAGCTTTGCATGTCAGGCACGTAATTATCAACTTTCTCTTGGCTTTCAAGCCAAGAGACAATGTATCCAAAAAAAGCCAAGAGACAATATTTACATGTTTGAATTATGTGGTCCTTTGATTAAAATGACAAATCTGCCCTCCCTTTAATGGAGCATCATGTTGAAGCTTTATTGGTACCGTCAATGGGCATTCTAGTCAGTTGGTTGAGGGTGGTCTTTTCCAGGTTTCATTTCCTTTTACGTTAGAGGAAAGGGAGCCATTGAGAAAGGTAAAGGGATTCCAATGTCTACTTCAGTCATTAATGCAGTATTTAATCATTTTAAATTTTTTGATAAACTTAATCATTTTAATTTGACTAGAGAACTTGCACATATGACACATTAGAAATGGGATAAAAATGTGACCTTTTTTTTGGATAAACATATTGATGTAGATTGTAGAACAATGAGCTCTCATACCAATATGTTAACTCAAGAAAAAAAGCAAAACTTGATACTAATTAACTTTATTAACTATAATATAAGACTTAAAATAACATACAATTGACTTCCTAAACGGAATAAAACAAAATTAAAATTAATATAGTCCTATACCGAGCAGTCTCTCAACTAAGGCTACTGAAAGTGAACTATTACCTAATACTTATCCAGTCTCAGCTTAGATTCATGGATAAAGTAATGAGGAAGCCAAGTCTCTTTTCTTTTGTCCCCTTCTGACACAAGAAAAGATAGGAAAAAAAAAGGAACTCATTAGGACACCTACCCAAGTGTAAGTTTCAACCAATCCAAATCCATTGGCCCAATTACAAATCTAATAAAAATGTAGGACCTGAATCATCTGATGTTACTTGATGTAAGGAGATATAATAGTCAGTTCAAACTCTCCACTTGATGGTTGCACATTAAATATCAGCTATCAATCACAAATCACAATCATTAAAATTACCAAAAAAAAAAAAAAAATTTAATAACAAAATGAAGCTAAAGTTACTCTATTCATGGGAAGCAAACTTTATAACATGAAGATATGAATAAAATACATTTCTCAGGAAAATGCATTGGCTTCAGTTTCTGCACGAACCAAGCTAGCATACACACCATTAACATGGGAAGCCATGAGTGTCTCATGGTTCCCGTACTCCACAACTGCACCATCTCTCACAACAGCAATCATTTCGGCCTCTTTGATCGTGTTGAGGCGGTGGGCCACTATGATTGTGGTGGCTCGCTTAGTAATCTTCCTTAATGCATCTTGGACGTGCTTCTCTGACTCCAAGTCCAGTACACTGCCAGCTTCATCTAGTAGTAGCACCCTTGATCTCTTCAGTATGGCCCTTGCTATTGCAATCCTTTGTTTCTGCCCACCCAATAACTGGACCCCACTTGCACCAACCTAAAATTTTGGGATCGGCTATGAATTCTCAAGAGACTAACCAAGGGTAGGTCACATGTATAGTAGTAAAAAATTAAAAGAAATGGTAAGGTAATTAGAGATTGGTCACTTGCTATGGTGTATCATAAAAGGTCCCTTATAAGTAGGGCTGTCCACGGGTCGATCCGGGTCGGGTTTGTGCCCAACTCGGATCCGATCCACCGGAATCGGGTGACAAAGAAATGCACCTGCCGCCGACCGTCGGAGTAATCGGATCGGACGGATTAGACCATCAACGGGCGGCGGGCGGGTCGGTCGAGGTAGAAAATCCAGAAAACGACGAAACCGGCGTGAAAACGGTGAAAATAAACACATGAAAACGGTGAAAATCCGACCAAAATCTTTGAGGTTTCTCCAGATCCGGCCTAATCTAGGCCATTTTCGGCAAGATCTTGGCTAGATCCGGCGAAATCTCGCCGAGATCTTGACGAAAATGGTCTAGATCTCACCGGATCTACCAAATAGCGCCGGAAATCTTGAGGGTCGGTCGGGTCGGTTTGATCGGATTTTGGAGAAGGAAAACTGACCTCCGACCCGCCAAACTCGGGTTTTGGAGAAACAAACCCGTCGCCGACAGCCAGAGAAGTTGGATTGGTCGGCGGCGGATCGGGTTCGGTCGGTGGCGGCGGGTGGTCAGGTTGGCCAGGTCTCTGGACAGCCCTACTTATAAGTAGGGCCGGCTGAATGGTGGAGCAAAAGATGCAATTGCCTAACGCCCCAAGTAAAAAGAAAGGCCCCCAAATTTTAACCAATAGAGTTATTTATAATCAATAAATAAAATAATATTTTTTTTACCAGATAAAAAACAAATAAAAATGCAACGTTCATAATATTTTTTACAACACTTTTACAACTAATGCTAAGTAGCAAGTTGTTATAGCCTGTTATTGATAGCAAAAAAATAATTTTAGTAATATTTTCAAATAGAAAACAAAAAACAACTTAAAACCTAGGATTTGTTGTAAAAACTATTGTGAATGTTGCACTTCTAAAAAAAAAATAATAATAATAAGAGTTTAGTTAGCAAACTTTTACTAGTTTTCATGTAAGTCTACCACTAACACCACTTTTTTACTTACTACTATTAATCTACCCCATCAACAAGTATGAAAAATTTTGTCAAATTTTTTCTGTCCATAAAATTTCTAATTTTTTTTTTTTTTACGTAGTTCATGTTAATTAGTAGTAATTTTGCATTTAAAACAAGATGATCAATTTTCGCCTTAGGCCCCCAAATGCATCAAGCCACCCCTGCTTATAAGCCATCTAATTAAAATTTCATCTCACCCTTGATCAAACCTTTAAGAGAATGTATTATTTTAGATCTTATGATAATCCCAGTATTTATGCCATACCTGAGTTTCATAGCCTTCAGGTAGGCCACTGATGAACTGGTGAATGTAAGCTTCCTTGGCAGCCTCTTCGATCTCAGCCCATGACGCATTTGGATCCCCAAATGCAATATTTTCTGCTATGGTCCCTGCAAACAATGCAGGCTCTTGACCCACCAAAGCTGTTTGCCTTCTCAACCACTTAACATCAAATTCCCTCAAATCAATACCTCCCATCATTACCTTCCCTTGAATTGGATCATAAAATCTTTGTATCAACCATACTACTGTTGATTTTCCTGATCCACTTCCCCCCACTAAGGCCACCATGCTTCCACCTTTGACCTTTAAGTTGAAATCACTTAACACAACCACCTCTGGCCGAGAAGGGTATGCAAATGTCACCCTTTTGAACTCAATATCCACTGGCTTTGACCTTTCAATCTTTCTGCCTTTATGTTGATCATTACCAATCAATGGCCTACGATTAATGATGTTGAGTATTGCTGGAATTGCTGTTGCAGCCATGGAAGTGTCTGGGGCTAGACCGGCTAATTGTCCAACAGAAAATGAGCTCAAAACAAGAATGAGAAATATCTTATATACCACCCCAAAGTTTGTTGTGTCTTCTTGGACAAGGCGTGCACAATACCAAAGGATTAAGGTATATGCTCCATACATGGCACCTTGAGAGAAGCCAAGTGTTAGGCCTTGAATTTGTGACCTTTTCACTGATTTTTTCTTAGGCTCTGATAAGGCTTGGTCAAATGACTTAATTAACTGTTCTTGAGCTGAAAATGTTGTGACTGCTCTAATGTTTGAAACTGCACCAGATGCAATATTGCTAGCTTTGGCATATGCTTTGTTATCAAGTCTTGGTCCAATATTTATGATCAAACTCAAGTAGCTTGCACCAAGGGTAAAAGG
This sequence comes from Quercus tomentella, assembly GCA_028535165.1. Taxonomy (NCBI): domain Eukaryota; kingdom Viridiplantae; phylum Streptophyta; class Magnoliopsida; order Fagales; family Fagaceae; genus Quercus; species Quercus tomentella. The sequence continues at coordinate 82,300,853 of JAPQVY010000068.1, forward strand.
AGTGAGAGCTGCAGCTACAAGGGTTAGTTTCCATTGAAGGAAAAATGACACACCAAGTCCAACTGCAGCTGAACTCAATCCCATTAATAAGACTGATAGACGATCGCCAAGGACTGAACGAAAACTAGTACAACCAATTGAGAGCCTTGAGACAAGTACCCCAGTGGAGTTTTCTTCAAAATCAAACCAACCAGGTTCTTGCTTTAATATAGATTGGAATAAGAGGTCTCTCACTCTTATTGTGAGATTTGTTCCAGCCCAACCACACAAACCTTGCTGTCCTGTAATGAAGATTATACACCCAAAGCCAAGCCCAACAAGTACCAAACAAAGGTCACCAACTTTTTGTTTCATCTTTGATGGGGGTTCATGAACATAAAACTGAAGGGCTTGGCCAAGAATTAGAGGAAAAATAGATAGAACTGCACCTGCAAGCAATCCCAAGAGAAATCCTAATACTAACATGAAGATGTCTGGTCTTTGTAACTTCCAAACTTCTGAAAGTTTATAATTTTCTGGATTTGTTTCTTGTTTTTCTTCCTTCTCTTCTAGTTCTTCATCTAGCATAGACTTCAGGTAATTCGGCCTTGAAACATCATTGAAGTACTTCGATCCCAATACATCATAAGTTGATTTCTCATTCATAGACAACTCAGAAACTTTTCCAGTATTATTTTTTTAAGTGTGGTTTGAAACTGAATCAGAAGCAAGCTTGGCAAGGCTATAGTAGGCCCCGGCTTTTTCCATAAGCTGACTATGGTTGCCAATTTCTACAGCAGAACCACGGTCAAGAACCACAATGGTATGAGCATTTCTTACTGTTGCTAGCTTGTGAGCAATGTCAACTGTGGTTCTGCCAGAGCAAATCTTGTCAATGGCCTGTTGGACTATGGTCTCAGACTCAGGGTCTAGTGCACTGGTAGGCTCATCCAAGAGAAGGACGCTAGGGTCTTTGATCATGGCACGAGCGAGTGCAATTCGTTGTTTCTGACCTCCTGAGAGCTGGGTTCCCCTGTCTCCAACCTGTCCAAGTAAAGTATATAAACCAAGTTAGACTATGAATGTGTTTTGTAAGTATTTATATATGTATAATGGTCTATGCATATGTTGTTAATCATGTCTGATTGCACCTGAGTATCATAGCCTAGTGGGAGGTCAGTGATGAATCTGTGAGCATTGGCTGCAACGCAAGCCACAATTGCCTCTTTCTTGGTAGCATTCTCCTTCCCCATCATCACATTTTCTATTATTCTTGTGGCAAAAAGAGTTGGCTCCTGACCAAGCATACCTATCTGGTCTCTTAGCCACTTGACTTGCAGTGTCCTTAAATCATGACCATCTAAGGTGATTGTTCCTGCCAAAATATTTGATACTCAACCACATCAGGAATGAAATGTAGTAATACCAACACTTTTGCATAATATGATCATAAGCTTACCTATGATAGGGTCATAGAACCTTTCTATAAGAGCAAAAATAGTGGACTTTCCACCTCCACTTGCACCAACCAATGCAAGAGTCTTATGAGATGGAATCACCAGATGAAGAGAATTGAGAATTTGAGCATTGGGACGAGATGGGTATGCGAAAGTAATGCCTTTGAACTCAATCCTTCCACGAACACTTTGGATTGCCCTCCCTTCAGGGCTGTAGGGATCTATCTCTGGAACTCTGTCTATAATTTCAAACACCCGGCTTGCCGCCACAGTTCCTTGTGCAAATTGAGCATAGTATGATAGCGACAATGCCAAGCCTCTGTGAAAATGTAGACATGTATCTTTTATGTCAAGTACTAAGTACATTGTAGAAGATTTGGTGCCTTTTCAAGAAAATTTCAGAATCATTTTAATGTCAACGCGATGCCTGGAAAAATTTGACAATTTGTTTTTTTGTTAATTGAAAAATGAAAATAGTAGTTAAAACCTATTGGTGTTAGTTCCAAACCCTTCTTAAAATGATGTGATTGTTTTCTAACAAAATATAGTTGATACATTATATTAGATTTTCTAAATTAAGTTATTTATATTTGTTATTTAAAAGTGTTTAAAATTTTGTAATTTTTTTTTTTTCAAGAAAACGTAATGCACTTTACATTCAATTTATTATATAAAGTGACAGATTTTATAAATAATGTAATGTTTGGTTGGGATTTGTTTCTAGTACTCCTTACAAATGATTTATATTCTATACGTCTTGAATGACCTAAAGAGAAAACATATATAAGTAAATTTATCATGAAGAAAAAAAATATACAAGACTTTAATAACATAATAAAAATGTAATTTTATAAAGAACTTACCAAAATTACACTGAGAATATAACACAATGAAGCAGCTCCTTTTTCTACAAAAACCCCTACTTCCAAAATATCACCGAAATGGACTGAATGGAAGTAGACTAAAATGGACCTAAATAAACTGAAGTAGATCGAAATAGACTGAAATGGACCAAATAGGCTGAATTAGACTGAAATAGACCAAAATAGATCTAAGTAAACCTAAATGGACTGAAATTGACCGAAGTAGATCAAAATAGACCGAAGAGAACCTAATCGACCAAAGTGGACCAAATAGGACAAAGTGGACCGAAATGGACAGAATTAAACCCAAATGATCGGGAGTAGACCTAAATGGATCGAAATGGACCGAATGAACTGAAGTGACCTAAACGGATTGAAATGGACCAAATGGACCAAAGTAGACTAAAGTAGACCCAAATAGACTGAAATGGACTGAAGTAGACCGAAATGGACCGAAGAGAACCTAATGGACCAAACTCGTCCAAAGTGGACTAAATAGACCAAAGTGGACTGTATGGACCGAGTGGACTGAATTAGACTGAAATGATCTGAAGTAGACCTAAATGGATCAAAATAGACCGACCTGGACTGAATGAACCAAAGTGGACCAAACGAACTAAAGTGACCTAAATGGACTGAAATGGATTGAACTGGACCAAATTGGACCATGTTGGACTGAAATGCTACACTGATGTTGCTTAAAGGAGCATAGCAACAATAAATATTACGTTTTAGTTTTTAGATATTATATAGATGCAATGTGCAGGATTATGTTATAAAGGGCACACGTAATTGAGAGACTAACTTTCATTTAATGGAATTAGTTTGCACGATTCTTAGTAATTTCTTAAGAAAGTGGGTATCAAGCTTATTACCTTCCCCCAACATTGACACAAAAGAAACAAGCAATGGCAGCACCTCCAGAGATCTCTCCCCTAGCAACCAAGACACCTCCATACCAGAAAGCCAATGCCCATGTTGAATAAGTAACCAAATAGATTACTCAAATTCCTGCACCCTTAGCAAAGCCAAGCTTTGCCCCAAGAGGCATTGATTTTGTCAACAATTCAGCATATCTTGCAGTCAGTTTATCCTCGGCAACAAATGAAAATACAGTTCTGATTGAACTGATGGTTTGCTCTACCACACTACCAGCTTTCCTATAGGAAACCTGAAACAAAATCACCAAAAAAGAATGAGCAAAATGCTAAGACATGACACGAAAAGAAGTTGTTTAGTCCATGTTATTCTCTTTTCTACTTACCTCTTCTTTTGCAGCTAGACCAACATAAATAGCTTTGTAAGCAATACCACAGAACATCATCAATGGGATGACTGAGAAGACTACTAGAGATACTTTCCATGACCTCAAAAATCCAACAGTATATCCACAGATGAAGGTAAATATATGGTGGATGAAGTGTGCCATCTACAGTTAAACACAATCAAAAAAAAAAAAAAAAAGGTGCAAATTTGTTAATGCTATTTGTCTTTATAACATGCTACTCAACTTAGCTGTTCTATAAACATAGACATACTGCTGGCTTAAATCTCCAAAAAAATACTTCATATGAGATTATCTTATAATTATGAAGCAAATAACAAATTATAATGAAAAGGAATGTGAAATATTTTTTTGAAACATTGAGGTTTAACCTTCTCTCCCATCACTTCTTGTATTTGAGCAACATCACTTGAAATTCCATGCATGATATCACTAGTGCTGATTTCTGTGTCAAAAAAGCCAATATCCTGTCGCAGAACTGCTCTTAGATATTCTGTTCTTATTCGTTGAGCAGATCTCTCTCCAACCAGTCTCCAGCAAGTGATCTCTGCAAATTTTGAGATATAGAAAACAGTACACTGTTGTATTACTTTTGAAGATATTCAAGTCTTACAAAAAAGGCTCTAAAAAGTTACAAAGGAAAATGAAATGAAGTATTGTAGGTCTTTATTCTGTAATCTCCCTCTTACCCAGGTATGCTCCAACGACCACAATTGCTGATAATCCAGTCATAAGTAGACATACCTAAGAATTGAAAATTTCAAAGAAAAGATGATTAATTTCCACAGTTGGTCAAAACATATTCTGACTCATTCTTTTGGTTCATTACAACAAAATATTTAAGAATTTTAGAATGTAACCTATTAATTTATCCTTTCAGTTTTGTTAGAATAATAGTTAAATGATTAAATTTACATTTTCCTAACAGCTTAAACTTTTAGAACAATTGAAAATTTATCATGGTATAAGAGCAAGTGGTCTTGAGTTTTAAGCTTTTGGAACAATTAAAAATTCATCAGGTGGAACATTGAGTTGCATAATAAGGCTAATCCTCCATTTTCAATCCTTTATCTTCCATGGTTCGATATCCGTAGACTTCCCTTCTGAGGTTGGAGGGGCAAATGGTACCTGTTATTTCACTCTAAAAATAATGACACTAGGGGGGAAAAGGTTATTTATACAGAAAGTAGTGTACCTTCTCTACATCCTTCATCATCTGGCCTTTTTCTCCATTTGACGATTCTATGGCAATCTTATTCACAAACTCTCCAAAAAGATAAGAATACCAAGGAAGGGATCCCCCATTAATCAGAGCTCCCAAACAACCCAAGATCACAAGAAATATATCCCACTTTGTTGAAGACTTGAACAAGCCAAGCAGCCCAATTGACTTTGTTGGCCCCCCATCACCCTCATCATCATCATCTTCCTCGTATGCCGAAACCTTATCACTGTCATTGTACTGATCATCACCCCCAAAATGATGACTTGGAGTTTGCTGACCCCCATGTGATATCCCATGACCATTGTGCACATAACTATATTGCTCACCATGGTGTCCAATATGTGAAATTTCATGACCACGGTGATCATAACGAGAATGCATATGTGATAGGTCATGACCATGATGATGATAATTATCTTTATGAGACGAGCCATGAAGAAATTCATGTTCTTGAGACTCATATTTAATCATATTAAGCTCATCTTTCGTAGCCATGCATCTTTCGTAGCCAAAGGACCACTAGCAGTTCCACCTCTAATGTCCAATGTTGAAACCCCACGAGACCTAAATTCACCAGAAATGAAACTGTTTCCAAAAAATGGACTCTCGCCATCTCTAGCAACATAACTTTGGAACTCAAGCCTCCCTGCAGAAACAGCCGGCAAAATTTGCCAAACAGTACAATTTCAGAAATATTTCAGCCGGATAGCACGCGTTCAAACTTATTTAGTAAGTTGGACTCTTTTTGGAAGTCGATTTTACCAAACTCGACTTCCTACTAAAAATCTGTTCTGACGTGGATTAAAAAAAAAAGAGAGGAAAAAGCCACGTAGATGCATTGAAAGTCGAGTTTAGTATACTCGACTTTCAGTGGAAGTCAAATATACTAAACTCGACTTCCAGGTGCAGTAAAAAAATTCGCCACCTCCACGTATCTATTATTTCAGCACTGAAAGTCGAGTTTTTGGAACTCGGCTTCCACTGAAAGTCGAGTATAACATACTCGACTTTCAGTAAATTTCCCCACCTACCCCACCTATCTCAATTATTCGAGCACGGTAAAAATTTATTTAAATGGAACTCGAGTCTATCAAACTCGAGTTCCAATAAATTTTACAACCACCCCCGTCTCAGATTATACACTTTGATGATACACTCAACTCTCACTTTCCACTCAAACTCTCACTTCTCACAGCTCTCTCCCATGCCAAAGCTCTCCCTTTCACACACATTGATCATTCTACAAATTAAAAAGCTTTTCTTCTTCTTCAATTTGTAGGTAAATATTCAAACCTTTTTAAATTTTTTTTTTAGACCTAGCTATATACTCACTTTTACATTTGGTAGATATATATATATATATACACATACCACTTTTATATTGTTGATGAGTAATGTATTGTTTGTAATAGTAATTTATTATCATTATTATTATTGTTTTCTGCATTTGTTATTTGTGCTTTGTAATGGGTTGTTAGTTGCAATGTGTAACATGTACAAATTTTTTAATCGGTAACATGTTATTTATTTGTAATGTGTAATGGTTTGTTAGTTGTAATGTTCAAACCATTTTAATTTTTTTTTAGGTTAGACCTGGCTAATATATATACTCATTTTTTCATTTGGTAGATATATATATACACATACCACTTTTATATTGTTGATGAGTAATGTGTTGTTTGTAATAGTAATTTATTATCATTATTATTACTGTTTTTTGCATTTGTTATTTGTGCTTTGTAATGGGTTGTTAGTTGCAATGTGTAACATGTACAAATTTTTTAATCGGTAACATGTTATTTATTTGCAATGTGTTGTAATGTGTAATGGTTTGTTAGTTGTAAGGTGTAACAAATATTAATTTTTTAAGGTTAGCGACCATGTACAAATTTGTTTGAGTTTAAAAATTTGTTTATAATTGTTTGGTGGACTATACAATGTTATCTTTATATTTTCCTTGAGGTAATATTTTGTAGTTCATATCGAATAAATGTGTTATATTTGTCACTAACTTTTAGTAAACTTATTTGACTTATAGGCTTGTAATGAGTTCGATTGATTTATATCTATATTATGGTGGGGAGTCCTGCAGTGATGTGACTTATGGAGTGACATATGAAGGGCCTGGTAAAAAGATAGAGATTATTCAGCTAAAAAAAGGGCGGGAGATCAATTTGAAGAAGTTGAAAAAGAAAATTATGAAAGAGCTGGATTTGGACCGTCGGTTGCATGACATAAAAATTATATATCGTGCTTCTCATGCAGTGTTCAATGACCGTATTGTCTTCACGCCCATTGAAATAAAAGGAGACAAGCATGTTAAGATTATGTTTGACCGGATAAACTCTACGCCCAGTTAAAAGCTGCCGAGTTGTATATAAGTGTGGAGCCTCGTATAGAAGTTGGCGGTGAAGATGTGCAACAAACAACTTTGGAGGGTGGTGGTGGGGAAGAATTCCAATCATTACATACAGATAGTTATCTGACTCTTACCCCGTGCACCACGGTTGGGGGTTATACACCACCATGCCAAGAGACACCAACTCCAATGGAGGTTTGCGGATCTAGTTATCAACAAGAATGTATTCAATCTCTAGGGAGGGAAGACGAAGACGAAGATGATGTTGATCATGGTAGAGATGAGTATGAAGAGATGCTTCAAAGAAACTCCATTTGCGAACAAAATGCTTCAAAGAGTTTTGGGGAGCTATGGTTCCAACAGAAAATGTGATGGAGGAAAAGTATGGCCTGAGGCCTAGCATCATGTAGGTAAAGGAAAGACCACTTTCCATTGAGCTAGTTCGAAAAAAAAAAAAAAAAAAAAAAAAAAAAAAAAAAGAGAAAAAAAAAGAAAAAAAAGAAGAAGTCAGCTACACACAGTTAGTTCATTAATGAAGATTGTGTTTCTAGGCTGCATATAAGATAGGAAAATACACAACTGCAGAAACCTGGGAAACTATTAGGCAAAAGCTACTTCTTGTTGACCAGTGGAACATTGTTTGATTTCCAAAAGCTATTCCAAAGTTTGCTTTTAAAAGCTGCTTCATTGTTAAGAACAGGTTACTAACAAGGGACAAATTAGCCTAATGGGGTTACTCTGGAGATATATTATGTTTGTCGTCAAACTAAGCAATGCATAGAATTTTCTTGAAACAATAATAAGTAAACTCTACTTCTGCACTTCTCTTTAATTATTGCTGCAAATGTAACATGGTCACCAAACTTCATTTTTCAATTTCATTTTCATGTAGTCCTTGCCATAAGGAAACAATTTAAGCAGAAACCAAAAAAGAGACAACCCTATAAAACTCTCAAGAAATTATTTTTCATTATGGAGTATTGAGAGAATGGTAACAGAAACTTGCATATTATCAAATGATAACTAAGAGACAACTAAAAGCATGAGATCACACTGGTAAAGGCATATGGCTCAAGGGTTTTAGGGTCCCAAATATAATTATGCAAAGGCTGGAATCTAATCAGAGGCCACTTCAAGATATGAAAATGCAAGCAAATCTGCTCTGGCCTAAACACGAAAAAGTTAGGAAAAAGAATAGGAAAAAGCCAAAATGATATCATATACTAAACATGACTGATAGTTGGGGCAGGCAAAAATCTCAAAAGGGAATTGCCATCATCCAAAACTAAGTAACTAACGACAAATCTAAGAAACCATGCTAACAGACAATAATATACACTAGTATTTGTTTAAAAGTTTCTCTCCACTCACCCTACTCTTTTGCCTTTTACAGATGGTACCCAAGTGTGAATGAAACAAAAAACAGTTCAAAAATTCATTGGTTTACATTGAGACCGAGCGAATGCCAAAGTTCAAAGACCATTTCCACTAGTATTCAACTAATAAACTAAGCAAAGTGCTAACATTCTCAGAGGGTATGACATTGAAAAATAAGCAAGACCAAACTGAGTAAATATTATTTACATTCAGAAGAAAATGGAAACATATTTCAAATCTAATCCCACTACCAAACAAACATCCAAAAGTTCATAAGCAACTTTAAAATGCACATTAAAAAAAAAAAAGCATACCGTGATTTAACTTTATATAATTTGGCAGTGATCAAGAACTATATGTATATTAATAATATTATTTTCTAAATCATGAACAAAAGTTAGACAAATTTCATATGCACCTTTCTGTAAAGGTTAGCTCTGAAGGTCATAAAATTATTGAGCAATTACCTGCTAGCTTCAGCAACTGGAGCAATGCCTGAAACAAAAACAAATAAAATGATGGAAAGAGAACGAACAAATGAAGAGAAAGAAAAACAAACAAATGAAACCCAAATCTCCAAATCACTAAACCTAAAAAGCAAATCAAAACCCATTTCATTTCAGCCAATAAATAAAGAGAAGGAACGGCGAGGGACACCGAAGAGACAGAGAGAGAATGAACCTGCTGGTTGAGTCGAAGACGGAGAGGGAGACCGGAGAGAGAGAGAAAGTTATCGAAGAGAAGGAACGGCATAGGAGAGAGAGTGAACTCGATTATACTAAACTTGGATTCCCCTTTTTACCCCCATGAAATTTTTTTAACCTAAGCTTGAAGTCGAGTTCACTAGACTCGACTTTCAATAGAAGTCAAGTTCAGTATACTCGACTTCCAGGTGGCCTTTTTCATTATTTTAATCCATGTCAGACTTAAATATTTGCGGTGGGGGGTGTTGATTTTGCCTGGAAGTTGAGTTTGATAAAATCGACTTCCAAAAAGAGTCTAACTAACTAAATAAGTTTGAACGCGTGCTATCCGGCTAAAATATTTCTGAAATTGTACTGTTTGGCAAATTTTGCCAGAAACAGCCCTATAGCCTAAATAATCATGTTATGGACTTCTAAAGTCTCGAAAGCCTTTTGATCGAGAATGGTAATAGTCATTGGCTGAACGACGAAATATACAACTCTCTGAAGGGGGCATGGGAGTCCATGGATTTAAAGCTGCACTTAAGTTGCTACTAGCATGCCAGCTAGTAGGCTCAAACTGCCATGATAGTTCACCTTGCCATGACATGTCATTGTCTGAGGCAAAAGGTGTGGTCAGAGGTCTATTTCGGGTTCTTCTAGGGGTGGGAGTATCGGACTTGTGATGAGAGCTGGAAGAAGTGCCAAAGTGTGAGCTGGTGGGTGTGAGATGGAGGTGGTTTTGGTGGCTTGAGGGAGAGTAGAATTCCATTTCAAAGGAGGAGTCAGCCATTGATGGAGGAGTGTGATGGTGTGGAAATGTGGCATGAGCTTGAAATGGAAGTGGTGAAGAGGAAGGGTGTAGGGAATTTAATAAAAATTCCTAACCTGTGAGAAACAAAACAAATAGAGAAAACACGCGTCAAAGAAAAATAATCACACGCACAAGACAATATTTACGTGGTTCGGCAATTTGCCTACGTCCACGGAGTTGCAGGGATTTCACTATTATCAGGGAAAATACAATAGTGCACAAGAACACTCTCAAGAAACCCAAATCCCAATTACACCCTAGCACTCTCTCACAGAAAAATTAAGAATAGAAGTTAGCTGCCTCTCTTTTCTCTATTTTCTCTCATGCGGCTTGCTCACTAGGTTAATTGGAATTTTTCTTGAATCTCTCACAGCTGTGCTTACTTCTCAAAAAACCTAATATATATATATATATATTACTTTATGTAAAGTCGGCTGGAGCACTTCCTATTACAAATAGGATTTGGTCAATAGTGACCAACTTAGGTGGACGTGGGCTTGTGGCAATTCAAGCCACACACGGCCCACTTCAACAAATCTCCACCTTGGCTTGAATTGATCAAGCTACACAAGCAAACTCCTCCATCAGCTCCACCTTAGCCCTTAAGGGCTCACAAGCTGCAAACATCAGCCACAATCCTCCATAACACAATCCCTCATCCCTGCAACTCATCCTCCTGTCCTCAAGCTAGAAGACCAATTGAAGCTGCGCACAGCTTCAACTTCTCAATAGTGACACCCTTAGTCAACATGTCTGCCGGGTTCTTAGATCCACAAATCTTCTCAAGCATTACCAGCTTATCTTCAACAAGGTAACGGATAAAGTGGTATTTTGTCTGTATGTGCTTCGACTTTGAATGAAAAGCTGAATTTTTGGCAAGAAAGATTGCACTCTGACTGTCACTGTGTAGAATGCCCATCTTCTGCTTCTTACCCAATTCATCTAAGAAACCATGTAGCCAAATCATCTCCTTTCCAGCTTCAGTTGCTGCAACATACTCAGCTTCTGTACTAGACAAAGTAACAATCTTCTGTAGATTTGAAGCCCAAGATATAGCTGTACCACCCAGAGTGAAAACAAACCCTGTAGTACTCTTTCTACTATCAATATCACCAGCAAAATCAGCATCTACATAGCCCTGCAGTTTCAAACTTGCACCTGTGAAGCAAAGACATGTATCTGATGAACCCTTCAGATATCTCAGAATCCACTTGACTGCCTCCCAATGCTGCTTTCCAGGCCTACTCATGAATCTGCTCACAACTCCCACTGCATGTGCAATGTCTGGCCTTGTACACACCATAGCATACATCAAGCTGCCAATAGCTGAGGCATAGGGCACCTTGCTCATATGGTCCCTTTCTTCTTCTGTCTTCGGTGATTGTTCTTTGCTTAATTTGAAATGACTACCCAAGGGTGTGCTCACTGGTTTAGCTTCATTCATGTTGAACCTGCTGAGAACTTTCTTCACATACTCTGACTGTGAAAGCTTCAATGTACCATTAGCTTTGTCTCTAATGATTCTCATACCAAGGATTTGCTTTGCAGCTCTCAAATCCTTCATTGCAAACTGTTTGGACAATTGCTTCTTCAGATTATTAATCTCCTCAATGCTAGACCCTGCAATAAGCATATCATCCACATACAACAGTAATATGATGTAAGAATTGTCAAAAGACTTAACATAGCAACAGTGATCAGCTTCACATCTCTTGAACCCAATTCTATGCATAAAACTGTCAAATTTCTTGTACCACTGTCTAGGAGCTTGTTTTAGGCCATACAAGCTCTTTCTCAGTTTGCAAACTAAATTCTCTTGTCCTTGAGCAATGAACCCTTCTGGCTGAATCATGTAAAGGTCTTCCTCCAAGTCACCATGAAGGAATGCTGTCTTCACATCTAACTGCTCAAGATGTAAGTTTTCTGCAGCCACCATTCCCAGTACCAGTCTGATTGTTGACATCTTCACAACTGGAGAAAATATCTCTGTGTAGTCAATGCCTTCCTTCTGCTGGAACCCTTTAACAACTAATCTGGCCTTGTAACGTTTGCTACCATCATGCTCATTCTTTATTCTGTATACCCACTTGTTGTGTAAAGCCTTCTTTCCTACTGGCAATTCAGTCAGTTCCCATGTCTGATTCCCCAACAAGGAATCCATCTCATCCTTCATGGCTAACTCCCACTTGCTTGAATTTTCATCTTGCAAGGCTTCATCATAACACTCTGGCTCACCACCATCAGTCAACAGGAGATAATTTAAAGTGGGTGAATAACGCTGTGGAGGTCTAATGTTCCTGGAAGATCTGCGAACTTCAGCTACAGGTGTACTCAGATCTACCTGTGAATTTACATTCTCCTTATCTTTTTCACCCCTTTTCTGGACAGTACCTTCAGTCAATTCATCTAAGTTGACAAACTCAGATTTCTTTTGATCTATCTCTGTAACATCTGACACTACAGTTGACCTGTCCTTGTACATAACCTGTTCATTAAATATCACATTTCTACTTCTGATGATTTTCCTGTTTTGTTCATCCCAAAACCTATAGCCAAATTTCTCATCACCATAGCCAATGAAAAAACATATTTTAGACTTTGCATCAAGTTTACTACGAGCATCAGAATCAATATGAACATAAGAAACACAACCAAAAACTTTTAAGTGTGAAAACTTTACCTCTTTACCGCTCCAAACCTCCTCAGGAAGTCTGAACTCCATGGGAACTGAAGGTCCTCGGTTTATCAGGTAAGCTGCAGTGCTAACAGCATCAGCCCAAAAAGTTTTTGGTAGTCCAGCATGCAACCTCATACTCCTAGCACGCTCATTGAGAGTTCTATTCATGCGCTCAGCCACACCATTCTGCTGTGGTGTCCCAGGAATGGTCTTCTCCATCCTAATTCCCTGTGCAGCACAATACTCACTGAACCCTCCATCTATGTACTCTCCTCCATTATCTGACCTCAAACATTTTACTTTCAAACCTGTTTCTGTCTCAACCATGGCCTTCCACTTCTTAAAAGTTTCAAATACATCTGATTTATTTTTCAGAAAATAAACCCATACCTTTCTACTTGAGTCATCAATGAAAGTGATGTAGTACCTTGAACCTCCAAGGGATGCAACCGGAGAAGGCCCCCACAAATCAGTGTGTACTAACTCCAATTTTTCAGCCTTCGGTGTCCTGCCAGTTTTCAAGAAGCTCACCTTTTTCTGCTTTCCTAAGATGCAACTTTCACACATGTCAAAATCAATGGACTTCAATTCTAGTAGTTTTCCTTTTGACAGCAGCATCTTCATCCCTTTCTCACTCATATGACCAAGTCTGCGGTGCCATAGGGTTGTATCAGTACTTGCATCAGCAACTGCAATTGTGTCTCTTGGACTTGAGGTCATGTACAGAGTACCAGTTTTCTTTCCACGAGCCAATACCCTAGCTCCCTTTGTAACCTTCCAAGTACCACCAACAAATAGTATTGCATGTCCTTCATCATCAAGTTGTCCAACAGAAATCAGATTCCTCCTCAGGTCAGGAATATGTCGAATCTTCTCCAGTAACCAAACAGACCCATTGGGCAACAATATTCGAACATCTCCCATACCCACAACATCCAAGGCTGAACCATCAGCCAAATACACCTTACCAAAATCACCTACAACATAATTCTGTATGATTTCTCGGTGTGGAGTGGTATGAAACGAAGCTCCAGAATCCAAAACCCAATCATCAAGTGGACTGTCTACTGCAAGAAGTAATGCATCCTGTACCTCTTCTGTTACAGCATTAGCAGAATCATCTTCATTCTTCTTCTTAGGACTTTTGCATTGATTCCTAAAGTGACCTGTTTTCCCACAATTCCAGCATTGTACTTGTTGGCCTGATCTAGATTTACTTCTGTTCCGATTAGAATTTCTGGATTTTGATCTGCCCCGATTTGAATTTCTGTTATTACCTCTGCCTCTTGTCTCAAGGTTTAGGGCAGAACCAGATCCTGAGGTTTCGCCTGCATCTCTTCGGCGAATCTCCTCAGCCAGAATTAAATCTCGTATATCATTGTACTTGAGTTTTTCCTTTCCTGTAGAATTGCTTACTGCCATTCTCATTGCCTCCCAACTGTTTGGCAAAGAAGCCAAAACGATCAGTGCACGAATCTCATCATCAAAATCAATTTCTACAGATGACAATTGATTTGTGATAGTGTTAAATTCATTCAGATGTTGTGCTACTGATGCATTCTCTGCCATCTTCAGATTGAACAGTTTCTTCATCAAGTGCACTTTATTGTTTGCTGACGGCTTTTCATACATACCAGACAAAGCCTTCATCAAATCTGCTGTGGTCTTCTCCTTTACAACATTGTGTGCAACAGACCTAGACAGAGTTAACCTGATAACTCCTAGTACCTGCCTGTCAAGAAGAGCCCATTCCTCAGCCTTCATAGCCTCAGGTTTTGTCCCTAAAAGAGGCAGATGCAATTTCCTCCCATAGAGATAATCTTCAATCTGCATCCTCCAATATGCGAAGTCTGTGCCATCAAACTTTTCTATTCCAGACGCCTTTCCTGCTTCCTCTGCCATTGCTCCCACTCAAACCTAACCCTAGGCTCTGATACCAGTTGTAGGGAATTTAATAAAAATTCCTAACCTGTGAGAAACAAAACAAATAGAGAAAACACGCGTCAAAGAAAAATAATCACACGCACAAGACAATATTTACGTGGTTCGGCAATTTGCCTACGTCCACGGAGTTGCAGGGATTTCACTATTATCAGGGAAAATACAATAGTGCACAAGAACACTCTCAAGAAACCCAAATCCCAATTACACCCTAGCACTCTCTCACAGAAAAATTAAGAATAGAAGTTAGCTGCCTCTCTTTTCTCTATTTTCTCTCATGCGGCTTGCTCACTAGGTTAATTGGAATTTTTCTTGAATCTCTCACAGCTGTGCTTACTTCTCAAAAAACCTAATATATATATATATATTACTTTATGTAAAGTCGGCTGGAGCACTTCCTATTACAAATAGGATTTGGTCAATAGTGACCAACTTAGGTGGACGTGGGCTTGTGGCAATTCAAGCCACACACGGCCCACTTCAACAAAGGGAAGGAGAGAATATAGAGGAGAAGAATAGAACAAGGACTACATTGTAGTTGGCGTCCAATGTTGGTTTGTTAGCTAGTCACTATACTTTGCCTCTTCCGCCTGTGTTTTAGTTTAGTTAGTCTAAGGTAGATTACCATTAGTTTAATTGGTAAATTCTCTTGTCAAGCGTAGGTTTTAATCTTGCTTAAAATAAGTTAAAATAAGGTGGATTACCATTAGTTTAAAATAAATAAATAAATAAGTTTATTTTGGGGTCTTGATTAAGAGTGTGTTTGGATACCGCTTATTTTGCTGAAAACAATAATAAAAATAAAATTTTGGATTACTGTTCACTCCACCAAACACTGTTCATTTGCCTTAATGCACTGTTCATATCCCATAAACCGTGCAAGAAAAAAAAAAGGCAAAACGCTAAACGTGGACGCTGGACGTGGAATCCAAACAGGTGCTAAATAGTAAAGAACAATTATTATAAAATGGACCCCATAAATTTGAAATCTTATCGAATCTAAAAAAAAAAAAAAAGTGAAAAAAGATTAGTTGTTAAAGGTTCTGTTTAGTATAGTCCAAGTTGCTCTACAGGATCAGAACAATCGAAATATAGGTTCAAGGTTCTCTTTGTTTTGTCTGAGTTGAGGTCTTGTAATTGTAAAGGTACAAGGACTAGCAACATTATGCATAGGAACAGGAGGGTCTATTGTTCTAGTTTGAAAAAATGTCAAAACATTTTGTTGACTCATATCAAATTTTAAAGTTTATAGTGTCTTACTATCCTTTATTCAACCAAAGGGAGATTTTAACCTCTATTTTAAGTTGCAACACTATTTGAATTTACAAATGGCCTTGTGTTGGGTATGTGAGTTAATCCCTAAAGACAGACAACACAACATAGTGCACGGCCAGCTTATAATGCAAGGAGGCCGGCTACTTAAAAATGTTCATAATCATAGTTTCCTTAGACATTGACTTATCATTTTAGGAAATATTAATATATAAAAAATGTGTATCTTTGTAAACTAAGTAATGGTTTATAGTTGTAGATACTAAATCTTAGCAGTATTTTCTCGAATTGTGATGGGTTGTTTTCACTTTTTTATGAAAGCGATTTCTTTGATACAGAAGCTTGTGAATGTTTGCTAATGAAAAATAGCAAATATTCTCTCCCTAGATGGCAGCAAATTATCAATAGTTTATAGTTACAAGGCTTTCCTCATTTGTCATTAAAATGTGATTTAACAAGGGTCCAGACTGGATCCACTGGTGAAGAGACCACAGCATCCAACAATGAATGATAGTCAATTATACATAAAAGATTGACCATGACACTGCCCTTAAAAAGTTCTCAAAAAAAGGATAGATACATTTTTCAAAACAAAATAATAAGTCTTATTCCACAAAGAGGGAACATGGACCATCTCCAATAGGAACTCCCAAAGCTTAGGGAGGAATAAAAGAGATACATTTTACCATCAAATCCAACTAGCATCAAAATGGACAATTACGTTTTCATAGTTTAATATATGAGACTTTTCAAAAAGAAAACAAATGAAAATACAAGATATCTGCACCAGGATAGATATACCTATTACCTATCCACCTGAAAGGTTATGTATGATATAATTTGGGTGGATTTGATTGGATTGAATTGTTTAAATTTGTATTGAGCGGGCGTGTGCTGATTTCCATATCAAATTATTTTCTAGATGAATCTTGAGTTCATAAGTGATTATGAAAAGTCTCAATTGCAACTTTTTTTTTCTTAATAATTTGATAATTGGGGAAAATGGGATTTGACCCTGAATGTTATTACTCTTTTCCAAAAATATGACTTATATTTTTCTTTCATTTTTAAACCTACAATTATTTATTTATTTATTTTATTGAATGACAATTTTATACCTACAAAGGATGTGTGACAAGTTTTGACATAAAAAACTTGTTACTTGTAACATTGGTTTACGACATATGGTTTTATTCTTCCCCAATTACCCATTGAACATATTTGCTCCAAAAAAAAAAAAGAGTAGCCCATTGAACATACCATCAGGTATTATTAGTGATATGCAAGAAGCCTATATAAAAGTACTATGATGCTTCTTCTTTTTTTTTTTTTTTTAGAAGTGCTATATCTAGTATATTTTTACAACAAATTATAGGTGATAAGTTATTGATTATAACTAGTCACAGACTCGCGCGTTGCGCGTGATTATTTTTTATGGTGATCTCATTATTATTATTATTATTTTGTAATTTGAACTAATTTAATGAAAAGTAATGCATTTCATAATCATATTTATCACAAAATAATTTTTTATTATTGTAGAATTGTTTTATTTAAAATTTGAAACCTTAATTCTACCATAGTTGGTTGACTAATTTTTACATCTCTAAATCAATTAAACAAGTTTTGCATGCTACATGTAAACAAACATATCATAAGGGTTGAAATAATGTGTGTAATATTTTTTTTCTATGGAAGTTAAAAAGAATAAAATTCACATTGTCTTAATGTTTTCTAAAAATTAAATTTGGAGATTCTCTTTCAATAACTGTGAAAATTCCAAGCAATAATTCAGAAGGTAATACATGTTCATGCTTTGATTGTGTAATTGTATGATTGATTTGGGTTGTAATTTATAAGTTGAATATGGTGGTGTATATCCAAAAGGGCCTAACTATGTTGTTTAGGATATTGAATATAATGTTGTGTGTGATTTATAGAGTAGTGACGGTTGTAGTAATTAAAAATTGGTTTTTCATTGTCTTTTAAGTTAATAAAAACCTTACATCTACTTTTTTTTCTCAAAAAACCTTTACATATTTTTTTAATGTGAATCTTTACATATACCTTAATAAGTAAACCCTATACATTTCATTTTCTTAGATGCATAAAAAAAAGACATTTATTTCATAATAATAGTGGCTAATTAGTTTTTTCATGTTCTCATTTATAACGTTTCTTACTATTATCATATTTTACTGGTTGTTGATTTTCATAATAGAGGCATTAAATGAGAGTTAAATTCTTCAAACCTTTCATTAGATTTTAAAAGTCATGGTGTGTGAAGAATATAAACATTTAAGGACTTTTTAAAAATATTTTATTATTTTAAATAATGTCAAAAAAAAATATTTTGAAAATTTTCATCTTTATTTCTTATATATTTCTATTATTACTTAAGCACATTTTCCTTTTAGTTTTGATAATAAATATGATTTTCTAGATTAAAGTTTGATTAGTTTCAAGTTTAAATTTTGTATGATTTTATTTAATTGTTGATTATATGATTTAATTAAGTGAATTTAATGATTTATTTATTTGCATTGTAAAGTTTATAATAACATTCGTAGGGTCATCTTTAATTAAATTTTTACTCCTTTAGCCGTCGTTTCTTTGTTTTCCAATTAACGGTTACTAATTAATTTATTTAATTGACGTTTGATTTCTTTTACTAATCTCTTTCTCTCCCTCTTTGTTAACATCCTATTGTTTTCACAAATTTGATGATAATTCTAATGTACTAAATATGCATATTGTAATGTTTATTTTTATTTTTATTTTAGTCCATTTTGCTGCCATGAAGTTAGTACATCCATAACTATTAGTTTATTATTTTATGATATGTTTGGTTTGATATTATTATTATTATTATTATTATTATTATTATAAATTTAGTGTTTCTAAAATAGCATGTGTTTTGTATTCTCTTTTTCTATTAATGCATTGTAACGTTTTATGGGAATACTTTATAAGAAAATTGTTTATTCTTTTGTTTTTTTTTTTTTTTAAAAATTGAGTGTTTCTAAATTGATATTTTTTTTGTATTTCATTTTTCCATTGATGCATTGTAAAATTTCATGGGAAGACTTTATAAGAACAATTTTTATTTATTGAATAAAATATTATATGTTTAATTTTTTTTAAAAATGAGACAAAATATAAATAATTATGATATGGAGGATATTGCTAAATTTAAATGTTGAATAAAATAAGATGAGAATAAAATAATAAAAATGAAATATATAGCAATAAACACCATATTATTTTAGTTATGCTAGGTAATAAAATAATATTATATTTTTATATACTATCTTTATAATGCAATAATATAACATTTAACAACCAATGAGAATAAAAAAAATAACAACATAAAATATAAAACTAAATCGTATCAAGCTCGATTACCTGTCAATTCCAATTTTAGCAAACTAACTGGCTTTTAGTAGTCTAAAATTGATTTCTGCAATTCATTTGGTGGAGCTTTCAATACTGCATCAGTAGGTTTTGATGGTCAACCTGTTACACTAAAATTAAAAAATATATATATGCCAAAAATTGAAGGAAAATATATATATATATATATATATATATATATATAGAGAGAGAGAGAGAGAGAGAGAGAGAGAGAGGCTTTTGTGTGTGGAAAAATAGAAATTATGCATGGAATAAGAGGGAGAATGACAATTTTATAGCATGAGGATAAGAATAAGAAGAGTCAAAAATAAAGGAAAATAAAGGAAGATAAAAAGATAGAATAATATTAATATTGAGAGTAATGGGGATATGAAAAGTTGAAAAGGAATGACAAAGGTTGAAGAAAGTTAAGGTAGAGAGTAGTGGGAATATGAAAAGTTAAAATGGAATTGAAAATTTAATAATAAATGAGAATAATTAAAAATAAGATAAATTAAGTATGATATTTTGATTGTAATATATTAGAGTTTTTAATACACTTTAAATGTTAAAAAATTATATAAAAAAATTGGAAAAAAATTGATAATGAGATGAATTGATAATGAGATGGCTGCTGACGTGGCTTAATGAGAGTGTAGCAACATTAAATGCTACGCTTCAGCTTTTAGTAATATATTGATTTAAACTTACCACTAAAATTACTTTTTTATCCAATAACAACCCATAACAACTTGTCACTTATAATTTGTTATGACAGTGTCGTGAAAATATTATAGATATAGTATTTCTCATATTCATTAGGGAGTCACTAAGAGCTGGGATTAATCCAAGGACCTCAAGGCTTTGTTGATAAAATGAGAATGAGAGATTAAATTCCAAGTAGATAATACCAAGTCCTATGTCTCAGTTATTGCTTTTAAGACCAAATTCTATATGAAAGGCTGAGATTTCAATGAAAGAATTCAGCCTGTTCAAAATGGTACAAAGATGAGTACTGCCATTTATATCCACACTGTCTTTTTGCTCCTTCTTGGGATACAATTTATGAATCAATGTTTAGTAAAGAGGATGATGGTCATTACTCATTAGTCACGCTACACATATGAGGGCATAAACATGTGTACCATTATATTGGAGACGGTTTTCACCATTTGAACCAGAGAATAAGTACATGTCAACCCCAATAAGAGAAAAGGCATATTTATTGACACCTATATTTCAGTTATCATAGTACACACGATCATAAGCCAAAAAGTTCATAATCCACACGCATGCACACACTCAGAGTTTGGTATTGGCTTAAAAACCTAAATTTTTTTATTATTTAGATTCTGTTTGGAAATAATTTATTTAGTTGAAACTAAAAGTTTTTTTTGTTGAAAATACTGTAGAGAAAGATAAAAAGTAGCTGAAATAGTATAGTGGGACCCATGAATAATATACCAAAAAATACAATAAAACTCATAAATAATAGCAAAAATAAGTTGAATAGTAAAAAAAACTGGTTTTTTAAGTCAATGCCAACACAACCTTAGTTTATTTTTACTACTATTTAATTTATTTTTTCTATTATTTATAGATCTTATTATACTTTCTGATACTGTTAATGAGTTCCACTTTACAGTAAAAAGTTTTTAGTTTCAAGTAAATAAATTATTCTCAAACTGACATTCAGGGCCCGTTTGGTACATGTGTTTAAAAACTGAAAATTATTGTTTAAAAACTTTTGTGAAAATACGTGTAAAAAGTGTAAAAGTGTGTGAAAAACTTTTGTTTGTTTTTTTGGGCGGGAAGAGGTAAGGAAACTTTTGTGTGAACCCAGGCATTTTCCACCGAGGCCCACACAAAACTTTTCTCTCCAAAATGCTCTGAGCATCTTCACAGCAACGGTGAACTCCCGGTTCTCTTGTTGATTTTTTGTTTCGTATGACATTCAAAATTTTTATTTTATTTTTTGTCATCAGTCGTTGATCTGCCTTGTCCTCGTTATTTTCCTTTTGTTCCTAATAAGTTAGGCAAAGAACTGAAGTACTTTCGGAAAAAGATGCGTGCCAGTAACTCGTCTAGCGAAGAACAGAAGTTTCAGGTCCGAAAATTACAGATCTCAAACAAAAACAAAGGTTTCATAGAGCTACTGAGGCAACTAACTGTTTGTGACTCTGTATCTGACAAAGATTTTGAGGATCGATTTTGGGAGCTCAGCGCCCTTGGAAGAGATGACCACATTATTTCTTTGGTAGAAGATGAATCTTCTGGGAAAATTATTGCAACTGGGAGCATTTTCATCGAGAAAAAGCATTGAAGATGTTGTGGTTGACTCCAATGCTCGAGGGTTGAAATTAGGCAAGAAAATTATTGCGTTCCTCACAGAGCATGCTCGTTTGATGGGATGTTATAAGGTGATTCTTGACTGCAGATTGGAGAATGGAGCGTTCTATGAGAAATGTGGCTTTAAACAGAAAGAAATTCAGATGGTTAAGTACTTTATTTGATTTGATTTTTGTATCACTTACAAACCATTTTTGGCAGCGGTTGTTCTGCATGTGATGGTAAAAATTAGCTGAAATAGTACTGTGAGATTTATGAATAGTATCAAAAAGTGCAACAGGACTATAAATAGAAGCAAAAATAAGCTGGCATTTTAAGTTGGAGTCAAATGCGCACTAATTGTATTTGGAGAATTTTTTTTTTCAATTGGAATGAGGCAAGCTCTATCTGTGCATTGTGTCTAATTCAGATTACTTAATTAATTGCAGTTGATTTTGTTGCGTCAAGAAGTAAATCCGTTACAGGATATAGTTTTTCTGTTGTTATTAGTATTGAAATGATTGATTATAATGTGAATTTGACTATTTGAGTACATTAGTTTATACCCTTAAAATGATCTTTATATTTGGAGTAAGCAAGTTGTATCCATCAAATTGTCAAGGCTGCTTATCTCTGGTTGCAAAGTGAACACGATGATAAATGTTGAAGATTATTTTGCTTTGCTTCTTTTGCCTTTTATGCAGTGAAGACATAATTTGAAAACTGAAACCATCAATTTTTCGTTAGAATCACTTAGGTAGTTGCACTTTTGAGTTTGTGTGTGAATTTGTTGCTTTCCCATATTGTCTACAATCGTTCTTTTGGAAAATAAAGCAAGTTTGCTTTTTGAAATGGTTTTTGTGGATTTAATGATAATCTGAGGTTTATGTGGCAAAAGGGTGTTATGTTAAGCATTTAGGTGGTTGAACTTCTGATATATATATATATTTTTTTTGGGGCGAATTTGTTGCTTTCCCAGATTGTTTATAATTGTTCTTTGTTTAAATGAAAAATTAGCGAAATTTACAAAAAATAGTGGAATGAGTTGTTCTGCAAGTCTTCTAGAGGTGCTAATATTGTCATATTATGTAGTGCAAGTTTAAGAATCATACATTGCTACTTGTTTTGATTTTAAGTATAGTAGATAAGATTCTCTATGTTTTAGCATTTGAATTTCTTTTTGGGGGTTTGAAAATTTGCATGAGGTATAAGAAGATGCTTCCCTAATGGTTCTCTGGAACTTCACCACCAAAAACAACTTTTGCTTTTTGGTTGCTTTCTTAATCTGAAATTTGAAAATTTTAGGCCTGTTTGGATTGAGGGGGAAGGGAGGGGGAGTAGAATATAAACAAGTCATTAGAGTAGTTCTCTTAACACAACAAATAAATATGATAACTTCACACATTGCATATGCACTGGACACTTCCCTTTTTGTGTAATAGGTTCATCTTCCTAGAATATTAAGTTAATATGATTCAATTCTTTTCCTTTTTTTTTTTGATAATAAAAAAAAAGGGTCTCACGCATGTGATCATTGACCTGGCCCACTTGAATCCACAATGTCTAATTTTTCCTAGAATCTTTAGTTATATTGATCCAGTTCTCTGTTTTACTTTGGCATTTAGGATGGAATCAATTTTCCGACTTTTTTTGCATGAGCAAAGTCTTGTTCAAGTCGAACATCCAGACCCAAAGCTTCTTTTGTCACTTGATTATTATAGGCGTGATCTTGCAACAACCCTTGAAACAGCAAAATGGCTGGTAGTTGTTAATGTTGACCTCCACGTCCTATGTATATGTGTGTGTTTGGTTCGTTACATTTGTTTATCTTATACTGGTTATTATCTCTAATCAGTTGGAAGATTTTGAAAGAGCAGTCAACTTGTCATCAATGACAGACAAATCTCAAATGCGGGAAGATACAATTTCCGGACACAAGCAATTTGTCAAAGCCATCAGGGAACAAATCATTCATGTGGAGAAAAACTTGGAGGATACTTCATTGCGAGATCCCATGAAAAATAATGAGTGGGTTAACTTGAATGAACAAGACAGAGATGGGTTAGCATTGTTTCTTTCTGGGAGAAATCCCAATGAAAACTTCAATCATTATGAAACAGAAGGCAGTAGTATGTTGAAAAGATTTATTGATCCAACCACAGCATCAAGTTCAAAAGACAGTGCGTCTGAGCTCATTGAACAAAGCAGCCGAGAAATTGAAAACCTGAATATTAATGGGGTTTCACATATCAACCACAACCTTGATCCCATGAAGGAGAATAACCTGAGGAGGTGGGCTCTCATTTTTCTACAAAGTTGGGTTTTGAAGCACCAGATTGTCTTCAAGAGACCTCTTGTAATCAGACATGATGAAGATGAGAGTTGGGACCTGGAAGCTAATGAATTCAAACCTAAAAACTTCTTCCATGAGAACAAGTTGTGAGAAATCCAGAGCAGATTGAATGTATTTGGTTTCTTGAATAACTCATGGACAGCATCTGTGAACAGGGTCACCAGGAATTATTCAAAGAGGTTAAAAGATGGAGAAGAGCAAAGGGATTCCCCAACATTCATTGACGTTTCTCATGGTGCACAGGTAATTTTAAGTTTTTAACTAGACCATACTGATGTCACAATGCATATACGCAGTTTATACCACATAAATGGGTAATCAACCTCTGGCAAAGCAGTGAATATAGTGCTGCCAGAAGCACTTCGGTCCCATTTCAATAAATATATGCATAATAGTTTTATTTAGAATAATGATGATATTTTGTGGATGTGTGCTGCACTAAAATTTATGAAAATTATCATAAATTGTTGGAAGTGGAAATTAGGGGTAAAAGTGCGGTTTTTTGTTAATTTTATTTTATTTTTAAATATTTTTCTTTCTTTCTAGCAATTCACTAGTAAGGAGAGATACCACAGAGTCCACAAAGTAGATTCTTTACATTAGGGAATAATAAGGAAGACTGAGTTATCATTTGGCTATAACCTGTGTTTGCACTATGTGACATGACCCCATTTGCACTGACAAATGCTTTCCTAAAATTCACTTGAAAAAGTGTAGGAAAGCACTCGTTAAAAGTGAAAATATGGTGTAGTGAAGTATCTTATCATCATTTTTCCTAAGATACAAAGTCATGCATTACATTTAATTTTGAAATGCTGCTATAGGATGCATATTATGATGCTTATTCTTATCTGATGAGTAATAAAAGTGTATTCACAAGAGGAAAAATGAGTACAGCCCCTGTACATGAGTTATGCAACAGATACACAAATGAAAAAAGAAAGAGGAAAATAAGGCTAATATTGCAATGATCTGTCAGATGAAAGAGAGATCATTATGACAAATTTAAGGAGTCTGTGTCTGCAAGTGTATATGCACGAACACCAAACACCACCCCACCCCCCCCCCCCCCAAAAAAAAAAAAAAAAAACCACCAAAATAGAAGAAGCAATGATCCGTCATCCAACATGTTATTATCAGATATTTTATTGTGTCTTACTTTCTTGCTTGCTGTTTTGGTAAAGGAAAGAATATAATTAAGAAGGTATAACCTTTGTAACTGCCAAGCTTCAACTTTTTATTATTGGATAATTAAGAAGATGCTAGGCAATGGTCCTTGGACCAAATGGTATTTCCTACACCCATAAATATGGAGTGGAGGGCGAATTCATGGAATCCATGTCGTGTGGGTACATGGGCTATATTTACCTAAGAAAAAAGGAAGGGCATAAAATGGAAGATGCTAGGGATTCCAGAACCCCATCAATTTAATGTGTTTTCAAATTCTTTTTAGTATGTAGGTTACACTCTTCTTTGTTTCAGTTGTGCATGAAGATAGAATATCACTTGACCATTTCTGATTTCAGCAGGATTGAATAAGATTTTATATTTTGTGGATGGAAGTGTCAAGCCTTATCAAGATTTACTTTTCTTCATGCTTATTGGTGTGGGTCTTTGACAGGGTCAGCATTTAGCTTCTGGATATAGCAATTCCCAAGGAATATACTCAAGTGTGATAACAAAGGTTATGATCTTGTGCAACTGGCTTGGGGCATGTTGGGCGAGATATCAAAGATCTCCCTTATATGTTCAAGTTAATAAAAAACCAATTCCATTGATATTGATGATCTTATTTGCAGTCATAATTTTAGTTAAGCACTTTTGCACTTAAAATCCATTTTACTTTTCTAATTGTCGCTCATATTAGTTATCAATTTAGTTAAATAACATAAAATTCTCCGTAGGAAAAAAAGGTATTGTTTTTCCATGCTTATCTTCTGCATGAAATGCTTGCTCATGAAATCACCAAGTACCAATGCCTTAGTATTTTATTGCGCTTAAATGCTTCTTTTTGCTTTTAAGACATTTTTTTTGTCTATTCAATAAGCTTATTCATTTCTTTATGCTCTTCTTACTATCATGGTATTTTATGCACCACACCGTTCTATCCCTATACTTCTTAATTGGTTATAGGATATATTTATCATTTTAGGATCACATATTATAGTGTTTTTTTTTTTCAACTATTGTGATGCAAGGAGCACCAAAAATATTTCAGATTTTAATTTTGAAATTGAAATTATTTTTCTTTTTGAATTTGGTTTTTAATGTTGAGTTTTTTTGTGGGATTTAATTAGATATTTCATATGGACGTAATTCTTGAAAGTTGAAACCCTATTAAACTAGTTCTCTTGTAATCATGAAAGACATTAGGATTGGAATAAGAAATTCATGGTATGTGTTTCTCTTTGTATGGTGATGATGCCTAAGGTTTTCAAGCAGATTCTAGGCTTACCTAGCATTTGTTCTATTTATTTTATTTTCCTCTTTATCTCAATATTCCTACCCTTGTTCTACATTATGTTGTGACTTAAATCCTACAAGTATTGAGAATATTCAGAAAATATGAAGATTTTCATTTTCATGACTATGCAGATATATAATTAGATATCGTTTCTTTTTCAGAGTTGATGTTAGATATAAAACTAATCTCTGCTTAAATATGCTCTTTCATGCAGGTATGTTGGTATCTCGAATAGCTTAATGGCTGTATTTTTTGGTGAATTCTACTATCCATGTATAGGGATGTCTTTGCAATGCTTTAGCGATGGTGGGAATTATTGGTTCTGAACTGCTAATTTTCCTACTTCCTGACATCCATTTTTCTTGCCTAGGTGCAAACAGCTAATCTGTTCTCTGTAGACATTTCTGTACCCTTGGGCATCAATTTATACCATTCATTAATCATGTGATCACCATCGTTTCTACTAGCAATGCATAATTGAAAGTATTAGATAGATTTATACAGCACTTGTCTGTAAAAAACTGGTATTGGTTTTGCTAATGGGTGTTGGTGATAGTTGCAGGCCTTGCTTTTAGCACTGCATGTGTTGATCGGTGGTTGATTAGTGAGTGTCCATGCATGTATTGTAATTATTAGGAAAGGTCTATGGAGTTTTCATTTTCACAGTTAATGTTACTACCCTTCCTGAGCACTATCTTGGGGGCCAAAAAGGTTAATATGTTGGGTACAATCTTTGTTGAAAGGAACTCCAGCTCTCACTTCTCATAGATTCATCCACCTGATAGATTTGAAATGACTAATGGCTTCAGCCCCTCCCCAATCAGAGGTTCAATACTGTAAAAGGGATATACGGTGTAAAATAGGTAGGTAATTTATACAGGCTTTCACATGTGACTGGCCGCACAGTCACAAAACAAGTATATAACAAAAACTATCAAATGATAACTTCATTATACTTTATAAGGGCCTTGATAGAAGAGAGCAAAGTGGAGAAAGGAATTTCATCTGCCTCTTTTCTCTTAGATGTACCTAATGGAGGCAATTAATTAGACACGTTCCAAACGATTTTTTTTTGGGTAAGCTCTAAGGGCATATTTAACATCTCAGAGCATTACCATCAGCTATTCTATAAAAAATGTCATTTTGACACACTAAAAACTTACTTTATTATTTTACCACATCATTTTACAATACATCATTTATCACATGTTCTATTCTTTCATTCTAAATATTAAAAAAAATATATCCAACACGTTCAAATAATATATCTACTTAAAACTCAACAATATACCAACACAAAGCCCAGCGGCAGTCACCACCATCCAAGAACCAACAACCACCGCCACAATAACCACCACTACAATCACGGCCACAAACTACAACCACAATCACCGGATCTTCCAACAAATTCCAATTCCAAAAACCACAACAAAAGAGAGAGAGAGAAAAAAAAATCTTCAACAAAACCCAACCATATATAGCATAGCCCGCCACCACCATACCCAAGCACAATCCATAATCACAATCACATGGAATCCACAACTGAAGGACAAAAAAAAAAAAAAAAAAAAAAAAAAAAAAAAAAAAAAAACAAAACAAAAGGAGATCATAATAAGAGATCTCCATAGCTCCACGGTGACGGCTTCATTGGTGAGGTTGAACTCCACGGCGAGGCTGAACTCCATGGCAGCAGCTGATCTCAATGGCCATGGGCGGAGCCATGTTGAAGGGTGGGGGGGCCATGGCCCCCCCAAAATTTTGAAAATTTTTAAAATATATATATAATTATTTTAATTTTTTCAAAATTTAATCTACAAAAATAAGAGTTGGCCCCCCCTAAGTATTTGAATTAGTCCAATGATGCTTTAAAAAAAAATAATTGGTCTAATAGTTATAGAAACAACTTTATTTTTCGCAATTCAATTTTTTATTGTAAAATGTACTTTTATATCTGTCAAATATTTGAAAAAGTTTTGCACCAAACATGTTTGAATTTATCTTTTTCAACCTGTTATGTGGCGATTAACAAGTCATTGACTCATTATAAAATTATTGTCACTAAAACTACACATGAAATGTCTTTTTAGTTGCCACATAATGGGTCATAGAAAAATAGATTCAAATATGTTTGGAGCCTAATTTGTTCCTCCAAGTTTTGGATCATTCTTATTTTTGAAAATTACATTAGTTCAATTGAATAATTTTACTTACATTAGTATAAAATTTGATAATTTTTATAGAAAATGAAACTTTTTAAGAATTTCAAAATGAAAATTGTGAAAATGTATTTTATTAATTTTATGAAAGATAGCCATCAAACATAATTTTGATTGAAAATATTAAGCTCTTTTTTTGTTGGGTGTGTGTATATATATAACTTATCAAATAAAAAAGTGTGTGTATATAATAAAAAAAGCATGTGTATTTATGTGCGTGTATGAGGTTGTCTTGATAAATATATTAGTGTTGCAACTTGGCCCCCTCAAACAAAAATTTCTAGCTCCGCCCCTGTCAATGGCAACGGCCTAGGCAGAGAAAAAAAAAAAGACAGAAAGGGAGAGTGATAGGGAAAAAAAAAAGAGATAGAGAAGGCGAAGGTGCAAAGAGAAAATGATGGAAAAGAAAAAAGAGGGAAAAAAAGAAAGAAAAAGGGAGAGGTGGAGGCTCTGGAGAAAGAAAGAAGAAGAAAAAAAAGGAAAAGAAGTGAACTGAGAAGATGAAGTGAGGCGGAGAAAGAAAGAAGAAAAGAATGAGAGAGAAGAAAGAGTCATAAATGAAGAGAGAGAAATGGAATAAAAAATTATTTTATTTTTTAGTATAGTTGTTCGTACCATTCCAAAGATGGAACAGTACTGTAGTATGTTTCAAAATTTTAACACATTTAACACACTTCATGATGCTCTATTTTTGGTGTTAGGTGTGCCAAATGCCAAATATTTGGCATTTGGCACACCTGATGGTGATGCTCTCACAACCCTTTAAAATTATACTTTAATACAATATTGGTAATGTGACTTGCTAGTTCAAATATGGCCGATGTTCAGAGCTATATTGAAGCTTTGATGATTTAGTGCACTAAAAAGTTTCTTCGCTCACATTGAGAGTCTGTTTGGATATCGCTTATTTTGCTGAAACTAAAAACTTATTACTGAAAGTATTGTAGATAAAGGTAAAAGTTAGTTGAAATAGTACAATGTGGCTCATGAATAGTGTCAAAAAGTGCAGTAGAGTCCATGAATAGTGCTAAAAAGTACAGTAGGGCCTATTAATAATAGCAAAAATAAGCTAAATAGTGAAATAATTTATAATTTTAATCCACATCCAAGCGCACACTGAATGTCATCTATGTGACTCTATCTACATTTCTATATATAAAAAGAGCCAATGGCTCCATCTATAGTCATTTTTGGTTTAGTCAAGTTTTTGGACACTAGCTACAGAAAAACGCTGCGTTTAGTGCTTTCTATAGAAGCTTTAGTTTGGTCAATGGAAAAATGCACCACTTCAATGAGCTAGCATGTATCTTTCAATTTTTTTAATTAGTACACTGGTTACCAGCTTGGTTTAAGACTTTGAGCTACATATTTGTGTTTTTGTTTCTTTTTTTTAGTTCCCTCTTCTTTTTTTTTGGTAGAAAGTTCCTTTTATATATATATATATATATATATATATATATATATATATATCTATATAAAGAGTGAATGCAAAAGGCTACAGTAACTTCGCTACAATATTTTTGGTTTGTTCAATTTGTATTGTTTCATTGGTGGGTCTTTTTTTTTTTTTTTTTTTGTGAATGTGGTAAAGCATCAGTAGCTTTGCTACATTATTTTTGGTTTGTCAATTTTCATTGTTTCACAGTATAATAAAATAGTAACACAAAAAATTGGCACAATATTTTCACAATTGTTAATGTGATAGTTTCTTATAGGTAAAAATAAAATAATAAAATATCATACTAAAACCAACCAAAACTAAAGATAAAGATATTCTGAAAAAAGAAGTGCTACATTTACAACATTTTACAATACTTTCAAAACAAATTATAAGTGGTAAATTATTATTGGTTCTATTTTAAACTTACTAATAAAATTACTTTTTTGTCCACCAATAACAACCTACTACTTGTAATTTGTTATGAAAATATCATGGACATACCTTTTTCTTTTTCTGTTTTTGTGAAAATGTTAAGACATCTTGTTATCGTCACAATATTTTCAAAACTGTTGAGGTGTCAATTATTTACAAGTCAAAATAATAAAATAACAAAATTATAAAGGTATTATGAAAATGTTGTGTCATTTTGTTGTGTTTTTAGAAATTTTTTATTGGTTTAGTCAACTTTGTTGAGCCAAAATTCATTGTTTCATATATAGTTTTCTTGGGTTGACTTTTTGTATTTTTTTTTTTTTATGCACCATTTTAAGTAAAAGCGCATAGTTTTACACACAAAAACAAAAACTTAGGATAAAAATATTTTTCATCCTTTATGTTTGGGTTAGTTTACAACTCCTCCTTAAACTTTAAAATCAAGCAATTTTTCCCTTAATATTTTGAAAAATAGTAAATATGTCATATAGTTATTTTCTCATTTAAACCCTAATGAAAGCTTATGATTCTTAAAATATTTTATTGTGAAATTTCTAAATACTCCCACTAAATTTTAACATTCTAAAAATTTTCTTCATGTATTTTGAGTTTTAAATGGTAGTAATTTTTTAAAAGTTAAAATGATGATATAAATTATTTTATTTGTTATCTAAAGAACATTGATTTTCTAGGTTTAAAATTTCAAAACTTATAATTTATCTAATGGAAAATTCGATGACACATGCCCTTTGTTATCTTCTTCTTCTTCTTTTTTTTTTTTTTTTTTTTTTTTTTTTTCTAAATAAAATTCAATTGCTTATTGTTGGAAGATTATGATATTCGTTATCATTCTTAGAAGTTTTTCGTAAGTGGATATATTGCCTTTAGCAAATAGGTACTAAAAAACTATTATAGTAAAATAGATATTTATATTTTAAATAGCTACCCTAACTTTGTGTGTGATCAAAATTCTTATATGAATGAAATTAACTTTTTATGACATAATTATCAAAATTCTTAAAATTAACATCTCTTTTGATTAATGTAAATTTATATGTACTTTAAAAATCAAATTATTTATATCTTTGTTTTGTAAAATAAATAAAATTTAGAATTGACTTTAATCACTACATTTTTTCCACAGCAAGCACGTGCCTTGCACGTGCTGCTCTAACTAGTAAATATTTTTTAAAAAAAAGAAAGAAAAAGAAAACACTATAGCTACAGTGCCGATTGAACAAACCAAAGTGACACGGTTTGCGCATTGGTGCTTTTTATATATAGAAATTATTAAACGTAGTATGGTGTATTGGACCTAATCTATATATAAAAAGCGCCAATGCGCTATAGCTACAGTGATTTGCTACAGTGCATTGGGTTTGTTCAACCTGCACTATTCATTGGCCTTTTTTTTTCTTCGTCGGTTTTGTTTTTACTTTTTTGTATTTTCTTTTATTTCTTTTAAATATTTATTATTTAAATGTGCATATACAGTTAGATTGTCTTAACAAATTCTTACAATATTTTCACAATTATTTGACAATTTACACTCTTCATTGGCCTCTTTTTCTTTTTTCTTTTTTTTTAATAGTACGCCCAATTTTGCTTGTGCTCTTTTTGTCTTTTCTTTTAAATATTTATATGTGTATATATAGTTACACTGATACAACACATTCTTTCAATATTTTCATAATTATTAATGTGTCAATTTTTTGAAGATCAAAATAAAATAATAAAATAAGAGACTGAGAATTACTACTGTAAGGACCAGTTGTGGCTACCTAGCCCAACGTTAGGGTGAACTTAGGCCCAAAACAATAAATTTTTAGAGAATGGGTTAGAAAACTGAGCTTTAGTTAATCACACAGCGAGTAGGATAGGTTTGATGACTTGAAGATGAAAATAAACAATGGTAATATGAAGAAAATTCATCCTCGACAAAGTCCGAGGACACTGAATCTCGTATATAGTTCTTGAGTTACGTTATAGGTTTGATTATAGGTTGCTACAGTGTTTTCTTTCTTAATTTTTTCCTCTCCCTTCTCACAGTGGGTTTCTTCCATTATATATTTCCCTTTAAGTGATCTTGGCCTTCCACCTGTTGCTCATCCAAGATTCTACTTGAGTATCTATCCCATCGAACACCCCTTCTTGCTTCTCTATGCATTGGGGCGGCCAATATAGCCCTGCTCAGTGGTCTCCTTCACATTAATGCGGCTAGGGAGTTAGCTGCAGTGCATTTAATGCGGAGGACAGCAGTTTCCTTCCCAGATATTTTGGGGCTTATCCTTATCTTATATCTTTGTAGTGCTTGTCTATCTCAAATGAATTTCCAGGATTGTCATCCTCGGCACACTTTCCGGAGCCTTTAGGACCAAACCCCACCTTTCATTCATCAGCGCAACCCCCTCTGACAAAGACATTTCATCCTCGGGTCGATCTTTGTCCTCAGCTTAGGCCACAGGCCCAACATATAAATAAATAATGCACTTCTGGGTCTAAGGACCTTATAACTACCATCTAAAACTCAAAATACATGAAGAAAATTGTTGGGATGTTAAAATTTAGTAGGAGTATTTTAGACATTACATAATAAATATTTTAAGAATCATAAGCTTTCATTATGGTTTAACTGAGAGAATAATAATATGACATATTTGCTATTTTCCAAAATATTAAGGAAAAAACTGCTTGATTTTAAAGTTTGAAGAGTAATGCTATGTCCACAACATTTTCACAATAATTTCATAAAAAATTTTATGTGGCAAGGAATTTTTGATGGATAAAAAAGTGATATCAGTAGTGGGCTTAGTTTAAAACCAATAGCAACTTGTCATTTAGAAATTGTTCTAAAAATGTTATGGATGTAGCATTTCTCTCAAATAAAATAAAAAATATCTATTCGGATCCTTAAATAAAGGTATTGTGAAAATGTTGTTATATTTTGTTGTATTCTTAGACTTCTTTTTTAGTATAGTCAAATTGGGTGAGCCAAAATTCATGGTTTTACACACAATTTTCTTGTGTTGTCTTTTTGTTTGTTTGTTTGTTTGTTTTTTTTTTTTTAATGCACAATTTTAAAACCAGTAATAATTTTTCATCTAAATTTTGTTGTAAAAATGCTGTGAACGTAAAAAATAAAATAATAAAATATCAAATTGAGACCTACCACAGCTGAAAATAAAAAATATTAAGAAAATGTTATGACATTTTGTTGTGTTACTAGGATTCTTTTTTATGTGACATTTTGTTGTGTTTCGAGGCTTCTTTTTTTGTTTAGTCAAATTTGGTGAGCCAAAATTCATTGTTTTAGGCACAATTTTCTTCAATTGGCTTTTTATTTTATTTTTTAAAATGCAAGGTTAAAAGTGGTTAGCGAAATTTAAAACCAGTAACAATTTACCACCTAGAATTTATTATGAAAATGTTGTAGACGTAACATTACTCTAAAATAAAATAATAAAATATCATAGTAGAACTCACCATAGCTAGAGATAAAGGTATTATAAAAATATTATGACATTTTGTTGTGTTCCTAAACTTCTTTTTTGGTTTAGTCAATTTGTTGAACCAAAATTCATTGTTTTATGGGAGAAAATGGGGTTTTGCCCCTTTCAGCAAAAACAAGTAACAAAAAGCCCTTATTCTGAAACTATTTAGTCATATGCCCCTGTTTCGAAACTTGATTTTCTAAAAATCGAGTTTCAATGAAAAACTCGATTTAATGAAAATCGAGTTACTTGCAAAATGTTACATGGAACTCGAGTTCATTGAAACTCGATTTTTAGAAAATCGAGTTTAAAATAGGGACATATGCCTAAATAGTTTTAGAACAGCGGCATTTTGCTATTTGTTTTTGCTGAAAGGGGCAAAACCCCATTTTGGCCTTGTTTTATGCAAAGTTTTTTTAGGTTGAATTTTTTAAAACACATTGTTTCAAGTTTTATATATATAAACACATTTTTTTACACACATACACACACACAAATTGATGAAGTAGCACTTTCCTCCTTTATGTTTGGGGTAGTTTCATTCTCCCCTAAACTAAAGTTAAATAATATTCTCTTTTATATTTTGTAAATGAGCGTATACTCCTATTGTTGCTATATTAGTTAAACCCTAACGAAATTTTATAATTCCTAAAATATTTCATTATGCAATGTCTAAAATACTCCTACTAAATTTTAATGTCCTAAAAAATTTCTTATTTTGAATATTATGTGGTAGACTGATAGTCATGCTTGGAAAGTTAGAATGATGATATATGGTGTTCTATTTGTTACTTAGAGAACACTAATTTATCAGGTTTAAATCTTCTAAATTTATAATTTTATCTAATAGAGACTTTGATGATAGATGTCTTTTGTTATTTTTTTAAATTCTTTTTCTACTTAAAAGAGTGTTCATTAAAAATAAGTAAGATAAATATCGTAATTAGACTCATAAAATAAGATGATAAAGAATGAAGTATGAATAAAAAAATCTTCATTGTAGATGGTTGCAAGAATTTAATTTGATGAAGATCTTCAAAAAAAT
Source organism: Quercus tomentella (assembly GCA_028535165.1). Taxonomy (NCBI): domain Eukaryota; kingdom Viridiplantae; phylum Streptophyta; class Magnoliopsida; order Fagales; family Fagaceae; genus Quercus; species Quercus tomentella. Next base: position 82,335,948 of record JAPQVY010000068.1, read on the forward strand.
TGTAGCATATATCATCATTCATTGCGAAAATTAAAATATTGTAAAAAGATGGTGACATTCATTATCATTCTTTGTAGCATTTTTTGGTGAGTAGATATTACATTTAGTAAATAGGTTCTAAGAAATGGTTATAGTAAATAGATATTCAAATAGCTATTTTAAAGTTAAAAATACATAATACTTCTTCTAAAAAAAAAATTATATTAATTTTCTCATGAAAGGGGCAGACACTAGCCATATTAAAAGAACAGAGTTTCTCTTTGAACTAGTTTGGAGAGAAACTTTTTAAACTTCTCGTATATCTCTCTTTTTGGTGTGAATTTTGAAAATCTAACCGTTGAAATTCATGTTCTTTATATTCTTAGTATGCATATCAAATTTCGTTTAAATTGGATATTATTTACTATTCGATCAATAAACTTATTTTTTATACATAATTTTAGATCATAAAAATTTGAAATTTTAGCATTTGTTTGATGAGATAGCAATTGATCTTTGATCTTCTTAAAATTTTACATGCATGAAGAATATAATAAGAGCACTCACAGCAATTGTGCTATATTGCTAAATTTTAGCTCCTCAAACACCAAAATCATGCTCCAATAGTGGAGCTAAATCTATATTTTTTAGCTCTACAGTGCACATTTATAGATAGATGTGCACTGTTCATGAGAGCTAAACAAAAAAAAAACATTATTTTATTCTGCCGGTGATTAAAATAATAAAAAGTGCCTCTGTCTGTCTCTCTCTCTCAGTCACTCTCTCTTTCTCAGTCACTCCGTGCTCTCCGACCCACGCCTCCGCCAGCCTCAACGTCACCGCCCAAGCTGACCCAAACCCCAAGTCGCCGATCCACGTCTCCGACCCACGCCTCTGCCCAGTCCTCTATCTCAACACTCACCCAACGCCGATCAGACCCACTTCTCTTCTGCCGATCAGACCCACGCCGACACTGTCCTCCCCAAGCTACAAGCCACCGCTGCCGCCCATCTCTCTATTCTCTTTGCTATGATTGAGTTTTTTTTTTTTTTTTTTTAAATGTATTTTCATATGGGTTTGGTGGCTGTGGTGGTAGTGGTTGATTTTGCCTATGGTAGTGGTGGTGGATGATTTTGACAGTGGGTTAGTGGATTTTGGTTGTGGTTGTGGTGGTGGTGGATGATTTTGGCTTTGGCAGTGGGTTTTGTGAATTTTGGCTATGAGTTTTGTGGTTTATGGTTGTGATTGTGGTTGTGGCAGTGGCAGTGGGTTGTGGCTGTGGTTGTCATGGTTGGTTGTCATGGCTGGTGGTTTGTGGTGACTGGAGGTGATGGGGTTGTGATTGTGGTTGTGGTTTTTTTTTTTTTTTATGTAGTGTTGTGGTTGCCAAAGTAGAGTGGTGGTTGTGGCCGGTGGTGGAGGTGGTGGTGGTGGTGGTGGTTGTGGTTGTGGTTGTGGCTGTGGCTGTGGCTGTGGCTGATGGTAGAGGTGGTTGTGGTTGGTGTTGTGGATGTTTTTTGGGTAGTGAGATATATTATTTTATTGTAGAGGATATATTATTTTATTGTGATGTTTATATTATTTTATTGTGTTGAAAGCTAAAATAGATCCACGGCTGCAGTATGTATATAGGTAAAATAGATAAAGTAACTTTTGGTGGAACTAAAATGCTAAATTTTTAGCTCCACTGCTGTGGATGCTCTAAGAACATACAATCTAACGATTAGATTTTTAAAATTCACACTCAATATAAAAATATATGAGAAGTTTGTAGAGTTATCTTCAAACTAGATGATCACGTAGCGAGCTGATAAGGACATATAACCTTCTGTCCGGAGCTGGCGTAAACTAGCTCTTTTACGCCACCAATAATAAAGTGCCGCATCAGCTTTTTAATGAAAAGTCAATACATCGAAATACACACAATCACAGCTCACATAAACCTTCAATCCTCAATCAAACTACACGATAGTCTCAAACAAACTCCAAATCAGATTCCGGAGCTCCAACCCGCCGCTATACACGTCGTCTCTGGAGTTGGCGCTGTCGCACCAAACTCAAGGTTTGTTCTTTTATGATTTGCTATTTCTCCAATTTTTGGATTTCGTGATTTTGATGGGTTTGGGATAATATTTTTGGATATCAATCTGTTCATATCAGTATAGGTTTGGTTGATTTGGCATGGATTTTGCTGTTTTTTTGGTATTTTCATGAGTTTTGATTGGATTCTTAAGTGGTAGGTTCAAACCCTAAAAAAAATCTGATTGTGATTTTTTTTTTCCCAGCTAGTCTGGATTCTTTATGTTAATACTTGCTTACATATCATTCATGTTGGGCTGGTTGTGTTTGGTTTCTGAAATACTGGAGTAATGTAATGTAAAGGGAGCAAGTTAGTTACTAGTGGTAGATTCATTTACTCAGAAACTTCTTCTTCTTTTTTTTAATTTAATTTTACTGCATTTTCTTAGAATTTTAACAGACCACAGTTTGTTGTAGTAGATCTTGGATCCAAATTTCTTTTCTGTTCCTTTGTTTTGTTAATTATTAATTATTTTATTATTTAATTTTGATAAAAATAACAGATCTTTTGATAATCAGCTATATAGATTCATTTTGCTTAAACTATCTATTGTGTTTTCGCTGTTTTCATTTCTCTGGTGGTAGTGGCAATGGTTGTAGATCTTTGAATTTTAATTCTATATGATTACTCACATTTCTTTGGGTCATGTTTGGTGCAGATCTCTGAGACAAGTAGTAATATTTCTTTATTTACTCTCTACTATGTACCAAATCTTTTTGAGGCTTTCTATATGATTATACACATTTTTTTAATTCTTATATGTTTTAAAAATGTGAGATGATGAGATTTCTTATATGGTGCAGGAGCTATTTGTCAACTCAAAGTTATATCAAAACATAAAGATTGCAAATAAGAGAAGAAAGCATAAGAAGTTTATAACTTTGAGTTGACAAATAGCTCCTGCACCATATAAGAAATCTCATCATCTCACATTTTTAAAACATATAAGAATTTAAAAAATGTGTATAATCATATAGAATGCCTCAAAAAGATTTGGTACATAGTAGAGAGTAAACAAAGAAATATTACTACTTGTCTCAGAGATCTGCACCAGACATGACCTAAAGAAATGTGAGTAATCATATAGAATTAAAATTCAAAGATCTACAACCACTGGCCACTACCACCAGAGAAATGAAAATAGCGAAAACACAATAGATAGTTTAAGCAAAATGAATCTATATAGCTAATTATCAAAAGATCTGTTATTTTTAACAAAATTAAATAATAAAATAATTAATAATTAACAAAACAAAGGAACATAAAAGAAATTTGGATCCAAGATCTACTACAGCAAACTGTGGTCCGTTAAAATTCTGAGAAAATGCAGTAAAATTAATTTTTTTTTTTTTTAAAAAGAAGTTTCTGAGTAAATGAATCTACCACTAGTAACTAACTTGCTCCCTTTACATTACATTACTCCAGTATTTCAGAAACCAAACACAGCCAGCCCAACATGAATGATATGTAAGCAAGTATTAACATAAAGAATCCAGACTAGCTGGGAAAAAAAATCACAATCAAATTTTTTTTAGGGTTTGAACCTACCACTTAAGAATCCAATCAAAACTCATGAAAATACCAAAAAATAGCAAAATCCATGCCAAATCAGCCAAACCTATACTAATATGAACAGATTGATATCCAAAAAAATTATCCCAAACCCATCAAAATCACGAAATCCAAAAATTGGAGAAATAGCAAATCATGAAAGAACAAACCTTGAGTTCAATGCGGTGGCGCCAGCTCTAGAGAAGACGTGTGCAGCGGGGGCTGGAGCTCCGGTGCTAAGAGGAGAGTAGGAACTGATTTGGGGTTTGTTTGAGACGATCGTGTTGTTTGATTGAGGATTGAAGGTTTATGTGAGCTATGATTGTGTGTATTACGATGTTTTGGCTTTTAATTAAAAAACTAATGTGGCACTTTATTATTGGTTGTGTAAAAGAGCTGATTTACGCCAGCTCCGGACAGAAGGTATTCTCTTTCTCTAATATAAATAAAGGAGGTGCATGTCCATATATGCACCTAACACACTATCCTATTAGAAACACAGCTTTAGAAGCATTTGGTGCAATTATTTGATAGCTGCATTTTCATATATTTATGCGAGCTGATAAGGACATGTAACCTTTTCTCTAATATAAATAAAGGAGGTGCATGTCCCAATAGGCACCTAACACACTGTCCTATTAGAGACACAGCTTTCGGCGCATTTGGTGCAATTATATGATAGCTGCGTTTTCATATATTTATGCGGCTAGCTAGTACTGTCCTATTATACACGCAGCTTACATGGTCGCCTTTTGATTCTGTTCTTGGGTCCAAGATTTTTGTTGTTACTCTTTTGTAGGAACTTGACCTGTTTCTGATGTAGGCAGTTCCTAATGTTTTTCTTCTTCAATAAAATCCTTCGCTATTGATAAAAAAATTAAAAAAAATAAAATTTCCCTTAGCTAAGCTGAGCATAAGTGCCAAAGAAAGAAAAAGGAAAAATATTCTTTCACACTCACATCCATTTTTTTACACATTCATAATTGATGTGAAAATACTATATTTTAAATATATTCACATTTCCACATATAAAAGTAGATGTAAAAAAAAAAATGAAAAATATTGAATGTGAGAGAAACAAAACTCTTAAAAAAATACATGCCCAACACAATTCTATATTATTAATTAAGGAAAATTTTAAGTTTAGATTTATAATGACAGTACAATGTAAACTTATATTAAAAAAAGGTTAACATTTTGCTCTATAAATTGAGAGATTTTTTATTTTCAGCAGAGGTATATAGATTCGTCCAGTAGCACCACAAACCCATGTTCTGCTCCCTACACAGAGACACCAAAATTGTTCTTAGTTGTTGCAAATTGCAAACCTGAGCCAACTGTCCTATACTGTACATATATACATAGACCCACTTATCCACACCAGTCTCCAACCACATCTCACAATCTGAAACCATGAAAGCCCATGTTGCAGTCCTTCCAAGTCCAGGCATGGGCCACATCATCCCTTTCCTCGAGCTAGCTAAACAACTTGTCGTCCGCCATGGCATCCATGTCAGCCTCCTCAACATCACCACCGAGGCTTCTGCAGCTCAAAACCAACTACTCCACTCACCAACTCTTCCTCCAAACCTCAAAGTTATCGACCTCCCACCTGCTGATATTTCAGCACTGGTCACAGAAGACGCTGGGATTGTCACTCGGCTTTGTATCAACGTACAGGAGAGCCTCAAGCCACTAAAGTCGGTCCTCATCGAGTTGGGCAAGCCACAAGCTCTAATCATTGATTTGTTTTGTACACAAGCTTTTGAAATCTGCAATGAGCTTTCTATTCCTACCTACACGTTGTTCACATGCTCAACTGCTTTCCTTGCTTTCACTTTGTACCTTCCTACACTGGACCGTGAGGTGGAGTGCGAGTACGTTGACCTTCCTGAACCGGTTCAGGTCCCAGGTTGCACACCGATACGAATCGAGAACTTGCTAGACCAGGTCAGGAACCGGAAGATTGATGAATACAAGTGGGTCTTGTTCCACTTTAATCGAACCCCATTGGCAACAGGGATTTTCTTGAACTCATGGGAGGGTTTTGAACCAGCTTCGCTTAAAGCAATAAGAGAGCACCCTTTCTATAAGCAAATAGCCACACCACCAGTTCATCCAGTTGGGCCGCTTATCAAAGAGGACGAGCCGTTGACTGAATTAGGTGCCAAGTGTGTGGCTTGGCTAGACAAACAACCATTGGATTCGGTTCTCTTCGTTTCATTGGGTAGTGGAGGGACTCTAACAAATGCGCAGCTCACTGAGTTGGCATGGGGTTTGGAACTGAGCCAACAAAGGTTCATATTGGTGGTACGTAAGCCAACCGATGGTAGTGCCTCAGGTTCATTTTTCAACGTGGATGGTGATGTTAATGATCCAAAGGCATATTTGCCTGAAGGGTTTATAGAGAGGACCAAAGGGGTGGGGCTGGTGGTCCCATCTTGGGCTCCACAAGTAGCAGTGCTCCGCCACCCATCAACGGGTGCGTTTTTGTCTCACTGTGGGTGGAACTCTACTCTAGAGAGCATCACTTATGGTGTGCGATTGATAGCGTGGCCGCTTTATGCAGAGCAGAAAATGAATGCGGCGATGCTGGTGGAAGAGGTCGGTGTGGCTGTTAAGCCGATGGTGGGAGAGGGAAAAGGTGTGGTGGAAAGGGAGGAAATAGAGAGGATGGTAAGGATGGTAATGGAAGGTGAAGAAGGGAAGGCAATAAGGGGTAGGGCTAAAGAGCTAGAACACAGTGCATCTCAAGGGTTGAACTTTGGTGGATCATCATATGAGTCACTTTTTCGTGTGGTCAAAGAATGGACGACTTCAGATCAAATCTAATTAAAAGTTTGGGACGATTACACACTCCGATCACCTATGCGCTGTTTGAGTTAAATTCTGGTCATGCATGTTTTTGTCTTCACTGTGAAAAATTACATGCGGCATAATAGCCTTTGGATACATATTTGTAATGGTTAGTCACATTTCTCTTTCTTTTATTAAATTTGAGTTTGGTGATGGTTAGTGTGTCCACTTTTGGCATGATCCTTGGTGTGAAGAAGTGCCTCTTCGTGAGGCTTTTCCAATTTTCCTACTCTTTTTAACAGGTTTTAGAATTAGGCCCTTCAATGATGTGAAGGGTTGCAGAGGAATATTTTTATTCTTCTTCTATTTCTGTTGTGTGTGGAAAAGGATTTATGAAGAAGTTTTGAAGGTTCTTTTTCCTTTATTGGAGAGTATGGACCTTGCTTCTTGAATGGCAGTGAGCAAGCAGTGGAGAGATGGCCTTTGTTAGAATGAGTGAAGATTAAAGCAGAAGAAGAACAAGTCTAGTCTATGTATAAAAAGAGCCAATGAGTTAGTACTACAGTGCGCAATGCTACAGTACATTGATTTGTTCAGTTCTTTTTAATTTTTTTTTTAAAAGGTACTTGCTCTACAGTACTTTCGATGTTTCAATTTCCACTGTCATGGCTTCCTGTAAGAGCATTTCCATCAACAATTCTGTTGAGGATTGGATTAATGGTTATGGGTTCTCTAACTAAATTTGAGGCCAACTGGTCCTCCAATGGAAAAGAGAGAATAATAGAGAAGGAAACAGAGAAAAAAGAATGTAAATTGAGTAACAATCTTCTTATTGATCCTTCTTTACAACTCTCTTGCCTTTATACAAAAGCCTAATCCTTGCCTTCCAACCTGTGGCTGGTACTCACAGCTAAACCCCAATTTCCTAACTAACTTCTAACTAACTGACTTGCCACCCTATCATAACCACCCTGCGTCTTGTCCTCACCATCTTGTATACAACAATCTTAATACATTATACAATATCAATATTAAACCTACTGATACAATTGAATTACAATCATACACAATCCTTGCCGTATAACCCCACTTGTTATCTGCACTAACCACAAATATCCCTAACAAGTACCCTCCCCTTAAAGCACCTTGCCCATAAGGTGAGGGAACTGTTGTTGAAGCTGGTACAAGTCTTCCTAGGTGGCATCATCAATACTTTCCCCTTGCCATTGCACCAAGACTTGAGTAATAGTTCTGCTCCTCAAATTATGAGTTCTAGTCTGCAAGACAGCCACTGGTTCAGGACTAAGACTGCTAGCTGCATCCACAGAAGGTAATGAAGGAACAGCAGCTACATGCTTGCCCAACTTCTCCTTAAGGCAGGAAACATGAAATGTAGGATGGATTCTAGAATTTGATGGTAAATCCAACCTGTATGATACCTTGCCAACTCTATGTAAAATCTGAAAAGGTCCATAATATCTAGGTGACATCTTACCCAAATGCTTCTGCTTCAATGATTTCTGCTTATAAGGAATCAATCTGAGGTAGACCCAATCTCCTTCAGCAAATTCCCTTTCAGTCCTGTGCTTATTAGCATTCACTTTCATCCTTTCCTGAGCTACTACCAAATTCTGCCTCAATAAAGCTAGGAGCTGCTATCTAGTTCTCAATTGCACATCCACACTATCAACCTTAGTGGTGCCTGGAATGTAATCCAATAGTTTGGGAGGAGGATAGCCAAATAAAGCTTCAAAAGGAGTCAACTTGGTAGAGGTATGAAAATTGGTATTAAACCAAAATTCAGCCAATGGTAGCCATTCCACCCAAGTCTGAAGTCTATCAGCCAATGTTCTAGGCTCTTGTTAACTACCTCAGTCTATCCATTAGATTGAGGGTGATAAGTTGAAGACATAGTAAGCTGAACCCCTTGCAACCTCATAAACTTTTGCCAAAAATGAGAGGTAAAAACAGGATCCCTATCACTTATAATTGAAGTTGGCATGCCATGCAATTTTAACACATGTTGCAGATAGAGGTTAGCCACCTTGACAGTTGTATAAGGATGAGATAATGGAATAAAATGAACAAACTTGGTAAGCCTGTCCACTACTACTAGAATCACATCTTAGGATTCAGACTTAGGAAGGCTTTCAACAAAGTCCATGCTCACATTAAGCCAAGGTTTGTCAGGTATAGGTAGGGGTTGTAACAACCTAGCAACATGACAAGTTTCATACTTAAGTCTTTGGCATATATCACACTCCCTAACATGCTTCTTCTCCTAAAGATACTATCCTATCTATGTCTCTATCTCCTTTGATTTCAAAAATTTTGTCAGACTTAGTATAAAAAATTAAAGAATTGTCAATTTCTATATCTTCTAAATATCTATCTATTTCTGTATCATCTAAAATTTCTATACATTTTTTAAGTTCTATTTCTCCATCTTCTTCTATTAACAAACTGTCAAAAAATTCTAAATCTTCTTAGGTTCCACCACGCTTCGCTTGTGCAAACTCTAATGAAATGTTGTCTAAAATTTTATTTACGTATGGTATGGTTGGAACTTCTACTACTTGTTTACTAATTATGACTGTTTCCTGACATGTGCAGACTTCCTCGTGAAGAAATAAGGAACTGGTATCCTATGGCAAAATCACAATCGGTCTCATCTAATACTAAAGCTCTGGTTAAGCTATATGTCCTATTTTCATTGTTTTCAAATCTTTGCTAAAGAAATTTAATCTTACTATCATCTGGTAACTGCTTATTTATTATTATGCTTCTACCATTCATCATTTTTGCTTCATAAATTACTTTGCTTTTAACATACTCTGTATCTTTAATAAGCTTCCTATTTATCATGCAATGAGTGCTACCTGTGTCTACTATCCCTACAGTTGTATTACCATATTATTTATTATTATTTCTATGGGTATTCTACACGCTGTTTGTGGATTCATGATATTGCTATCTCTATGTATATCCAGGTAACTTGTATCTATGGGCTGTAAGTAATCTGAATTATATCCTTCTTCTACCAAAAATGTTTTTCCTTCTAAATCTTCGAAATCTTCTTTATAGCTTCCTACTGACCTATCTCCTATCGATCTTCTTTCTAAAGTTTCTCCCCTAACTATTATTCCTAAATCTTCTAATTTTTTATTTAACAGAACATTTTCTAACTTTAATCTGTCTATTTGTAATTCTAGCTTCTCTAATCTTAAACTTACTTCAGTCTCCTTTTTATTGAAATCTCTTTCTATTTTTGTCTGAGGCTTATTACTCTCTGCTAGGCAATTTTTACAGACTTGTATTCCACATTCTATGCATTTATATCTATTTTGTAAACTAGGATAAAATTTACATTCTATGCATTCTATGTTGCTGTCTCCTTTTCCTTGATACCATTTATGCTCACAGCTTGACTCATCTATTAATAAAAAGAAATCTGCTATTTCTATGTTTTCTAAATTATTATCATCTTCTTCGCTTTCTGCTAAACTATATATTGAACTATCATCATTAAACACGCTTTCTACTTCTTCTATATTCTCTAATTCTGAATCACTATAGCTTACTGCTTCCTCGAATAATCCTTCTTCATTTACTTTAGCTTCTATGACTTCTATCTCTTCTAGTTTTTTGGCTTGAACTGGCTCTTTATAGGTTTTAAAACAATCTAACGAAAATGCTTCTTTATCTAAACTATCTCTATACTTTCGCTCATCTATGTACTGCATAACTATATCATCATCAAAATTTGCTTCTTTTCCAAAATTTATGTCACTAAAGTCATACATCATATTTATATAGTCTTCTACATTATCTGCTTTTCTAAGAACTGAATAATCTATTTGTCTAAATGTCTTAGCTTCTACTTTTTCTACTATCTTTGGCTTATTAATTTTAATATCTTCTTTCTTGCTTAACTTACTATCTAAAATGTTTTTCTTAGTTATGCTAGGCTTTCTATATCCTAATGCTATTTCGAAACTATTTTTGAACTCATCTAAATCTATCGACCTTACTCTAAACATCATAGCTGAAATTTGCTCTCTAGGCCTATCACCTTCTTCTTCCATTATGCTATCACTATCTTCTGCTAAAGGTGCTTCTCTATACTGATAATCAGAAAATCTAAGGCTTATGGTATTGTTACCGTTATCAAAAATAATTACTGAGTTCAGAGTTATGATTTCTTTACTCAGAAAAGATTCAAGATTCCAGTTTAAACCTGCTAACATATCTGCTGGGAATTTTACAGCTTCTATCATCTTAATTCCTTTATTAGACAATGCTTCTACAGTCTTTCTTACATCTATTTTACAGCTTACTCTACTTATAGACATAAACTTATATGTTGGCTAATCTTTCTAATTCTATGGCTTGGGCTTTTACTTCTTCTAAAAGCTTTTTAAGATTTGTATTGGTTTCTTCTATTTCTCTTAACCTAAGGTCTATCTGTTCTAACTTATGTTCTGCTTCTAATAAATTTTGCTATTTGCTTGGTTAATTAGCTCAGCTGCTTCCTTTTCTGTCTTTCGGTTCTTCTATAGCTCTTTTAAGACTTTCTATGCTGTCTTTTGACGAAAATCTTTCTAAAAGGTTATATAATTAACTTGAGTATCTTACTGTCTAAGCTTGAGAGATCTAACTTGGGTGCTTTTATTTCACTTATCCTTTCTAAGATATCTGAGTTTTGAGATGCTAAGAAACGTAAAAATTGCTGTCTGTGGGTAGTTCTACTGAGGATGTTTCTTCTACTTTGCTTTGTATATATTCAATTTTATCTTCTATTCTTTTCAAAGTGCAATTACTCCAATTTAAAGTTTCTCCTAAAATTTGGCTTGTGATGGGAAGGTTTGGTCTTATATGGTACCCTATGGTAGACAAACAATCCAAACTTTTGTGCGTATGAACAATAATCTAAACACCACTTTCTGTTTTCTTCTTTCTTTTAGACTCTCAGGGATACTAGGACTCAATAACCTTACTATTTCGTCAATCATAAACTAAATATATAATTTTTTTTTTTTTATAAATATTCTAATACCTATAGGGTGTTGACCTACATGGAAATCCTCAACGACGCCACCAAAGTCCTAACAAGGATACAAACGGGCTCTACGAGGCACTCAGCGGTAGTTATAACACCTTCTAAGTACAGTAAATAAACTAGAGTATGAAATATAAAAGAAGCTTTGAATAAACACAGTACTATATCACATAAAATACTTGAGTACACACTTAGATAAGAAAAAGAGAATGTACCTTACAAGAGTTGAAGAAGATCAAATATTACAAATACTGAGGAAGTTCCTCCACACCACACAAAATATTGGAAAGATAAAAATACTCACAAACACTCAAAATAAACTTATTATATGACTGGTTCACTAGAACTGAAACACTTCTTTTTTATTTTTTATTTTATAAACACACACACATATATAGGGAAAGGGGATGAAAAACTGAAACACTTCTTAAGCAGAATAGAAATGCTCTCTTATTGTTTGAACCATGCTTCAAACAATAACTCTTATCTCCTTATATAGGCATAAGAGCGCTAGCAATAGTGGTGCTAAATAGCTATATAGCTATTTTTAGCACCACTAAAACTCAAAATGTACCCTGCAATAGTAGAGCCAAATAAATATTTTTTGGCTCCACAGCTACAGTGCACAGCTATTTTTGATTGTGCACTGTAGCTAAAAGGTTAAATTTTTTTTTATTTTTTTTATTTTGCGTTCACACTACTTTTTCTCTCTCCGTGTCTCTGTGCAGTGATTTCTATGCATTTCATTTTGCGTTGACACTACTTTTCCTCTCTTCATGTCTCTGTGCAGTGATTTTTATGGCTTTGATGGTGGTTGTGGTTGTGTTTTGATGGTTGAATGAAATATTATTTTATTGTAGTGTTTGTTGATACCCATTTTCGCAACACATTTTCTAAAAGCCCGATTCAACTAAGCCCGACTTCATTGTGGGCTCAATTCATGTATTATGTTTTATTTTATTCTTTTAAGCATGGCCCAAGCCCATGCGACTTATTGGAGAAATTGAGGAAGTGTGGTTTGGAGGGTATGGGTCGGTTCCTTTTGGACCTTTTGCATGAGCCCAACCCATGCGTGCTACCAAGTGGGCAAGGGACACTGGTAGCACCTCAGGCTCATGGAGGAGGTCTTGTACCCAAAATTTTCACCTCAAAAGAACTTTTATGCTCTGGGTGACTGTGTCCCTAATTTTCAGCCTAGCTCCATTTTCCACACCAAAACACAACTGACTCTAAGAAAAAGGCTGAATAGCCTCGCTCACTCAGCCGCCCAAATGCAGACTCCAAGGGCTTGCCATGTCTAGGAAACATCAGCCCATGAATTTAGGTCACTCCATTTCCCAAATTATGTAAAAAGTAAGCCAACTCTCTTACCCAATTAAAGTAAATCTGACCATAACCTCTTTGATTGAGACCTTGGGGTTCAAAGCCTCTTCTATTGACCAAAAACCAGTCACTTAGAGCACTCCAAGTTCAATACAAAAGGCCCCAATCAGATTCAAAATGGACCAACCACGTTCTACCTAGAGACCTGAAACTTCAGAGCGAAAGCCCATTCAACCAGTCAACAATCTCACAATTCCGAATCTTGGGGGTGGAAATATGGGTACAGGGAAACCTTCCCTCTCTTCCTCACGACCTGTCTCAATTTCCTCTTCTGGGTGACTGTGGGTCGAAGTTTCAGACCTGCTGAACCATGTTTTCCCCATAGAGCTGAAACTTAAGAGCAAAAACCCACTGAGTCAGGAAACATTCTCACAATTCTGAACCTTAGGTGTGGAAATATGGATATAGGGGAACCTTCCCTCTCTTCCTCACAACCTCTCTCATTTTCCTCTTCTCGGTGACTGTGGGTCGAAGTTTCAGACCTGTTATGTTTTTACACTTTTTCTACACTTTTGTTATTAGCATTGTTATTCTCTCTTGTCAAAGCACCATTAGCCTTTGTTTTCTATACATCGTGAATTTTGTATTTGATTCTCCACCAATAAACACTTCTAAAGAACCCAAGGGGAGATTTGGGCTGTTTTCGCATTTTCGGCCCTTGTCGCAAAAAGTCCCCAACAGTGTTTATATTATTTTATTGTGTTAAAAGCTAAAATAAAACCACTGTTGTTGGATGTGAGAAGGTAAAATAGATAAAGTGACTTTTTGTGGTGCTAAAAAGCTAAAAATTTAGCTCCACTACTGCGGATGCTCGGAGAAGAGGATCTTTCAAAGGCAAGTTGCACGGGCCGTGTGCTGGATAAAGTTGCAGTTGGTTTCTTGCTTTGAAATAAAGTGACAGCTATAGTGGGTCAAAAAATATTTTCACGTATTTTGAGTTTTAAATGGTAGTAATGCTTAGAAAGTTGAAATGGTAATATAAGGTGTTTTATTTGTTACCTAGAGGACATTGAAATACTAGGTTTAAATCTTCGAAACTTATAATTTATCTAGTAAAAAATTTGATGACACATACCTTTTGTTATCTTTTTTTTTTCTTGCCTAAAATGGGTGTTCATAGAAACTAATTAAGTTAAAGATTACACCTCTACTCATGTAAAATGATAAAAATAAAAAAATAAAAGTATGAATGACAAATTTTTCATTGTGTATGGTTGAAGGTATTTGATGAAGTGTTTCAATTATAGCATATGACATCATTCATTGCAAGAATTTAAATATTGTGACAATGTTTTAGCAAAACTCAATTGCTTATTGTTGAAAAATAATGATATTCGTTATCATTCTTAAAAGTTTTTAATGAGTGAATATTGCATTTAACAAATAAGTATCAAAGTTCTTATACTAATGAGATTAACTTTGTATGACATATATTTTTTATGTATATAATTTCATACTGCTTCAAATAAAAACTTTATCTTAATTTTTTTATTGAAGAGGAAGCACGTGCCACCCACACTAGTCTATATATAAAAAGTGTGAATACGCTAACTACAGTAATTTGGTTTATTCAATCCGTTGCACTGTTTTGTTGCCTCTTACTTCTTTTTTTTCCTTCGGGTAATATCGTCCAGCAGTCCACTCCTTTTTTTCTTCCTTTTTCTTTTATAAATTTTATATAGAGTTATTAGTTAACACAATAAATTGTCACAATATTTTCACAATTGTTAAGGTGTTAATTTCTTATAGGTCAAAATAAAATATTATATAAGATCAACCACAACTAAAAATAAAGATATTATGAAAAAAGAAGTGGTACATCAACAATATTTTTCACAACATTTTCATAACAAAAATGTGAATGCTTAAAGTAGTAGCTACATTTTTTTTGTTCAATTTGCACTGTTTATTGACTTTTTTTTTCTCGGTAATATTGACTAGTCAACTCCTTATATATATATATATATATATATATATATATATATAAAGAGGGAAGGTGCGTGTGGGGTTCTGCAAGTCTTTTTAGGTGAGGTCATTATAGACCTATGGAGAGTGACTTGATTGTATGAAATTGTCACAGTAATTTCCTCAGTGAATGCTTGGAAAAGTAGTAGTGATACGTATAGCCTGGAATTTGGAATTACTAGAACAATTTCTTTTTCGTTCCATGCACGTCGCGTGTGAGAAGGGAAACAAGGAAAATTCGGATTACATAGACTCATAGTCATGCCCACATCATAAGCATCTGTGATTCATACCGTTGGATCACGGAGAGAGAAACGGAGACAGAGAGAGAATGAGACGTCAAACATTTTTGGGTATAGAGATAGGTTTAGAATATAATGAGAGTAATTAATGATATCTTAATAAGAATATTTTTAATAATGAAAGTTTTTTTTAACCGTTGGATCTAAGTAGATCTAACGGTTTAAAAAATGTGTAACTCCAGGTGTAACTTGAACTCATCTCATATATATATATATATATAGATATATATATAGCTATTAGTTAACACAATAAATTGTCTCAATATTTTCACAATTGTTGAAATGTTAATTCCTTATAGGTCAAAATAAAATATCATATTAGAATTAACCACAACTAAAAATAAAAGTATTGTTATATTGACACAACAAATTTCACAATATTTTCACAATTATTAAGGTGTCAATTTCTTATAAGTCGAAATAAAATAATAAAATATAAAACTGTGACTAACCACAACTGAAAATAAATATTTTGTGAAAATGTTGTAACACTTGTTGTGTGAATCAGTGAATGTGTAAAAGCCACTGTAGTAACTACGTTACTTTTTGGTTTACTCAATAGGTACTATTTATCACTTCATTAGTCCTTTGTTTTTGTCTTCTTTTTTTTTTTTTCTTTTTTCCAGTCATTAGTTTGTGCTTTTTAAAAAAAAAAAAATATTATATGAGCTAGCATATATATTATTATACTGACATAACAAATTTTATAATACACAATTATTGAGGTGTCAATTTTTTATAAGTCAAAATAAAATAATAAAATATGAGATTATGATCAACCACAACTGAAAATAAATGTTTTGTGAAAATGTTGTAACACTTGTTGTTATCAAGATATTTTCACAATTGTTGAAAACTCAATTTTTTATAGATCAAATAAAAAATTGCTAAGTCTACAACATTTCACATTAATTTCACAACAAATCATAGGTGGTAAACTACTATTGATGGATAAAAAAGTGATATCAGCTGTGGGTCCATTTTAAAATCAATAACAACTTGCCATTTAGAATTTGTTATGTAAATATTATAGAGATAGCATTTCTATAAAATATATATATAACCGAAATTTACCACGGTTGAAAATAGAAGTATTGTGAAAATATTGTGACATTTTGTTATGTTCCTAGACTTCTCTTTTGGTTTAGTCAAATTTGGTGAGCAAAAATTCACTGTTTCACGCACAATTTTCTTTTGTTGGTTTTTATTTTATTTTATTTTATTTTTTAATGCATAGTTTAAAGTAGTTGTCCCAATTAAAAATCAATAACAATTTACCATCTAGGATTTGTTGTGAAAATATTGTAGATGTAGCATTACTCTAAAATAAAATTATAAAATATCATACTAGGGCCCACCATAGCTAAAATAAAAGTATTGAGAAAATAACATGACATTTATTGTATTCGTGACTTTTTTTTTTTTTTTTAGTCAATCTGTTGAGCCAAAATTCATATTTTTACATACAGTTTTCTTGGGGGTTTTTTTTTTTAACACATTGTTTAAAGTAAAAAAAAAAAAAAATAGTTTACCAACAAAAAAAAAAAAATTATAGAAAAAAAAATACTTTCCCCCTTTATGTTTGTAGTTTCATCTCCCAACTTTAAAGTTGAATAATTTCCTCATTTATATTTTATACACAAGTATATAGTCCCTCCTGTTACTCTCTTAGTTAAATCCTAACAAAATCTTATGATTCCTAGATATTTCATTGTGCAATATCTAAAATGCCTCACTAAATTTTAATGTCCCAAAAATTTTCTTTGTGTATTTTGAGATTTATGTGTTAGACATACTTAAAAAGTAAAAATTGTGATCTATGGTATTCTATTTGTTACCGAGAGAACACTAATTTATTAGAGGTTTAAATATTCTAGATTTATAATTTTATTTAATAGAAACTTCAATGACATTTGTCTTTTGTTATTTTGTTTTTTTATTTCTTTTATTTCTTAAAAAGGTGTTCATTAAAAATTAAGTAAGCGAAGTATCGTAGTTAGGCTCATAAAATAAAATGATAAAAAAGGAAGTATGTATAACAAAATATTCATTGCAAATGGTTGTAAGTATTTAATTTGATGAAGAGTTTCAATTGTAGCATATGTCATCATTTATTGCGAAAATTTAAATATTGTGACAATGTTTTATCAAAACTTAGTGGTTTATTGTTGGGATATGATGACATTTGTTATCATTCTTAGTATAATTTTTTTGGTGAGTAGATACTGTAAGGACACAATTCCTTGGCGGCCCAATAATGATGTTGGGCTCGCATGTGAAAAGATCCCTCACAATATTATTTGTAGAGAATGGGCTTGAAAGGCTAGACGTTGGTCACGGGGCGATGTTCCGGTCTTGATTTTGGAGGAATTCATGTAGAAAGGGGGGATGGGTTTGAACATTTAGGCCTTATGGTGTCGCACCTTATGGGATGGGGCTCCTCGGAGTTGATCCGAGGACCATTGAGGTCTTACCCCGGTTACCCAATGATGGACTTTCTCCATGAAGTCCGGTGTTCTTGGGAGGTTATCCCCATGTAGTCTCTTCCCTCCGTGGGCTGGAGAGAGGGCCAGATTTACTTCCTTTCCTCTTTTATACTTGTCTGCGTTAACTGCCCTTCGTCCACGTGTAGGGTCAATCTTTACAACACTGATATTTGTCCCATCAGTCCAATCCCAGGATTGTTGGGGATGGTTGGTAAGGCTGCAGAGTACGGCTATGTCAGGTGCAGAGTCTTATCCGGAAGGGTAGTAAGGATAACTTCCCCCCAAGATATTTTAGATCTCCTTACAAATTTGTTCCTGTACCAGTTTTACCCCTTTATTCCGATGGGATTTTGGATCTGCCGAGGACTGAACTGTCCTCGGCTGTATTCCAAAAACAGTCTTGTGCTCTGTTATCGGTCTTGGACCATAGCTCTCCTCGGCCTGGGCCTTCGGATTCTCCATGAGCAAATGGGCCTGGCCCATAAATTATTGAGCCCCACAATAGCCCCTCAAAACCTGGCTGTCCAACTTCCCGGTTGGGAAAGGTGGGTTTTGGTAATACCGAGCTTTTATTATGGCTCATTTAATTCGGCCTTTCACTAATGCTGGCGGTTCTCCAACTGCCCAGGAAACGCACCGGTCTGCGAGACAGTTTTTTGATTTTATCCCTGATGCGTGCTTGACGTTTGGTTATCCAAAGCGCGTTTTTAATGACCTCTATTTACGAGACTACTTCAATTCGACAGTTTCCTGATGAGGTGGAGAAGTGGAACCGGCACATCTGTGTTTGCAGATCCCTTTGGAGATCTGACCCTATTAAATGCCCCCCGCTCCACCCTCCGTATAAGAGGGAAGGTAGGAGGTTATTGTTTTTGTAGAGAGTCCCTTTTCATCCTTCTAAGATTTGAACTACTTGGCCTCCCCTAGAGTTTATTTTACCCACTAGTTTATACACTAAATCGTGATACGCTTACCCTAACGAGTGATGAAGGAGTCATACCCCTCCTCAAAGTATCGTGTTCTAATAAAGCTCGAAATGGCTCGGTCAGGGCAAGGGTGGCGGAGACTTAAGATTCATCTCACCTTTCCTTCAGCCAAAATCCGAAGCAGGGATTCATCACGTCCAACTTTCGGCGTGATTGAGTCGAGAATTCCCATCATCGTAACCAACCGCTCTCTTATGAGCTCACCTAGTATGGCCCCAGCGTGTTAGGAGTCAGGACCGAGGCAGGGACTAAGTGTCTCTGCTTCTTCCTCTCTTCGTTCACTGGTGGCCCTCTCCGCCTCCTTCTCTTAGTCTTCCCAGCACCAGATCCATTCTGGTGCTTTCTCTTCTCCCTCTTTTGCTCCTTTTCTTTCTTTTCATTCTTTCCCTCTTCTTCTCCTCCTTCTTTACTCATGTCCTCCATCTTCTTCATTCATCTCCTCCATCTTCTTCATTGATTTCTTCCTTACTATTTCCTTCTCCTTCATCTCTTTCCAAAGAAGGCTCTTATCGTAATATGAGAAGTATTGAGGCAGGGATTGGAGAGATTTTGAAGACGAGTTTAAGAGACGCCTGACTGTTTACAAATCTGTATTGCGGATGTTATCGTTGCTTAGGCAGTTCACATTTTGTATAGGCTTGTTTGAGCCCCTCTTTGTACGTTGTAATAACTTTTCGTATTAATAAAAATCATTGTTACTTTATTTCGTATGTTCTGTCTTTATGCCTTTTTTTTTAATTGCAAACGCTGCTCGGCACAATAATACAGCATTTGAATCAATGATAACTAAAGCCAAAATATTGGTTAATAAAAAGATGTCACCATAACTTTAATAGAATTGTTTGACATAGCAATGCGTACCTGTAAATAGCGATACTTGCCCGAAACAAAGCTGAGATTAGAACTGGATGTTTTCCGTGGTGTAGGAGGTAATTATTCGAAAGCATATCACTCGCAAAAATGAACAGCCCCCGTAGGCTGCCGAGTAGCGGAGCGTCCCGCCATCATCCTAACACTCTTATTGGCCTTAACATTTTATAGTATCTGGGCCGAGGACTTTCCCTATCCGAGCAGTTGGTTTCCCCATAGGCTTGAGTCCGAGGACCATGCAAGGCCTTGGTTCTGTCCAAAACTTGTAATTTTTCATTTTTTGCAGTTGGTTTCCCCATAGGCTTGAGTCCGAGGACCATGCAAGGCCTTGGTTCTGTCCAAAACTGGTAATTTTTTATTTTTTGTACTTGGTTTCCCCATAGGCTTGAGTCCGAGGACCATGCAAGGCCTTGGTTCTGTCCTTGGGCCCCCACGCTGAACGGGCCTGAGCCGCGAATTTACTGGGCCCATAAACTAGGGGGTATTTCCGTAGTCTTAGGTTACGCGGTACTTTTTGGCGTCCCAGTGTTCGAGGTGCGTCTTCACGAGGCTCCTTTAATCTCAGGGTTGCAGACGGCATTGGAAATCGAGCCGGAGACATTTTGTCTGTAGCGTTCCTTGGGACGCTGCGTGAATTAAATGCCACCTCCTTATCTTTTAAATAAATAGGAGAGAAAGTTGCTTTACCTTCACACAAATCCTTCAGTCTCCTCTCCTAGTACATCATGTTTGAAGCGTGGGTTGGGGCAAGGGAACTCTCTCCGCCACAAAGGCGCCGTGTCCTCCTGAGACTCCAGATAGTGAGGTACGGGCAAAGGCGGCATAAATTCAAGAGGATATTCCAGTTCGACAGAGGGGAAAGGGTATTTCTCCCTCTTTTAGTCAAAATCCGAAGCAGGTTCTGTTCACGCCAGGATCTTGGTGCGTCAGAAGAAAGATTCTCCGCCATCAGCGCCTCTGCCCTGTTGCAGACAAATTTTTGGTGAAGGCTCCTCAACTTCCGGCTCCTCAACTTCCGGCTCCCTGCACCTTTCCTTCCGCGGTGCAGGCCCCAAGCTGGGTTCTTTTGCTGCCCGAGTTATGGGCATGCAAAAGCATTGAGGAAGAACAAAGTTCTGAAGGAGTAGCCACCCTCTCATCTGTGCTTCTTCTTCGGCTTCACCTTCATTCCCTTGTATTTTTCTTTTTACTCATGCAGTTAGCTTCAGCATAAGCTTCTCTCAGCTTTTCATTGTACACTGTACTATTTTTTTGTCTTAGTAAAATATGAGTTTGTTTCTTTCTAAATATTTTTCTTTTCTGCCACAACTACTTAGTGCACAGACATTAAATATATGCTCGTCTCTAATAATATTTGGAGCAGAACAATGCCTTAAAATCAATTCCTATTAGTTTAAACTTATCGATGTTATCAAGTATCACAATGGCAATTCTCAATAAATTAAAATCTTGAAACTAACCGGAGTAATGGTTGAGCACTGAGCGATGCATGCAAAATAGATGTCCGAGAACGATGATCTCTGAATAATTCGTCCGAGAGGGTAGCCGAGTGGAGAAGGATTTCGATTGTGTTTTTGGGTGATATATTGCACTATATTACATCAATCCCTTGGGTATCAGGGATCTGAGGGTAGACTGGGAAATCCGTGCAATTTAGGGATTGACCCAGCTGTTAACGGGGAGTCCTCCTCGGATGGATTTTAAGCTTCATGCAATCAGTTTTCCTTTTAAGTAGTTGGTT
Organism: Quercus tomentella; assembly: GCA_028535165.1. Taxonomy (NCBI): domain Eukaryota; kingdom Viridiplantae; phylum Streptophyta; class Magnoliopsida; order Fagales; family Fagaceae; genus Quercus; species Quercus tomentella. The sequence continues at coordinate 82,357,146 of JAPQVY010000068.1, forward strand.
TCCCCATAGGCTTGAGTCCGAGGACCATGCAAGGCCTTGGTTCTGTCCAAAACTCGTGAGATTTCTTTTAAGTAGTTGGTTTCCCTATAGGCTTGAGTCCGAGGACCATGCAAGGCCTTGGTTCTGTCCAAAACTCGTGAGATTTCTTTTAAGTAGTTGGTTTCCCCATAGGCTTGAGTCCGAGGACCATGCAAGGCCTTGGTTCTGTCCAAAACTCGTGAGATTTCTTTTAAGTAGTTGGTTTCCCCATAGGCTTGAGTCCGAGGACCATGCAAGGCCTTGGTTCTGTCCAAAACTCGTGAGATTTCTTTTAAGTAGTTGGTTTCCCCATAGGCTTGAGTCCGAGGACCATGCAAGGCCTTGGTTCTGTCCAAAACTCGTGAGATTTCTTTTAAGTAGTTGGTTTCCCCATAGGCTTGAGTCCGAGGACCATGCAAGGCCTTGGTTCTGTCCAAAACTCGTGAGATTTCTTTTAAGTAGTTGGTTTCCCCATAGGCTTGAGTCCGAGGACCATGCAAGGCCTTGGTTCTGTCCAAAACTTGTGAGATTTCTTTTAAGTAGTTGGTTTCCCCATAGGCTTGAGTCCGAGGACCATGCAAGGCCTTGGTTCTGTTCAAAACTTGTGAGATTTCTTTTAAGTAGTTGGTTTCCCCATAGGCTTGAGTCCGAGGACCATGCAAGGCCTTGGTTCTGTCCAAAACTTGTGAGATTTCTCCCCTTTTTTTTTTTGCTTATTTATTTTTGAACGTAAGCCCCTAGACCAGGGCGGGGAAAGCCGGCTTGAGGCCAGAAGCCCCCAAAGTTGTTCGCGCCGTCGTCACTGCGAAGCGCAGCCCCTAGCAGAAGTTTATGCCAAAGCAACAACTGCATGTCGCCGGAGACGGAGGAAACTCCGCGAACCTCTGCTTGCTAGAGAGTTGACTCCACCGCCGCCTGTGCCAACGCGCAAGCCTTCCCACAGACGGCGCCAATTGTAAGGACACAATTCCTTGGCGGCCCAATAATGATGTTGGGCTCGCATGTGAAAAGATCCCTCACAATATTATTTGTAGAGAATGGGCTTGAAAGGCTAGACGTTGGTCACGGGGCGATGTTCCGGTCTTGATTTTGGAGGAATTCATGTAGAAAGGGGGGATGGGTTTGAACATTTAGGCCTTATGGTGTCGCACCTTATGGGATGGGGCTCCTCGGAGTTGATCCGAGGACCATTGAGGTCTTACCCCGGTTACCCAATGATGGACTTTCTCCATGAAGTCCGGTGTTCTTGGGAGGTTATCCCCATGTAGTCTCTTCCCTCCGTGGGCTGGAGAGAGGGCCAGATTTACTTCCTTTCCTCTTTTATACTTGTCTGCGTTAACTGCCCTTCATCCACGTGTAGGGTCAATCTTTACAACACTGATATTTGTCCCATCAGTCCAATCCCAGGATTGTTGGGGATGGTTGGTAAGGCTGCAGAGTACGGCTATGTCAGGTGCAGAGTCTTATCCGGAAGGGTAGTAAGGATAACTTCCCCCCAAGATATTTTAGATCTCCTTACAAATTTGTTCCTGTACCAGTTTTACCCCTTTATTCCGATGGGATTTTGGATCTGCCGAGGACTGAACTGTCCTCGGCTGTATTCCAAAAACAGTCTTGTGCTCTGTTATCGGTCTTGGACCATAGCTCTCCTCGGCCTGGGCCTTCGGATTCTCCATGAGCAAATGGGCCTGGCCCATAAATTATTGAGCCCCACAGATACTATCTTTAGTAAATAGGTTCTAAGAAATTACAATACAAAATAAATAGAGAGTCATATGTTAAATAACTATTCTAAATTTAAATAAATAATTTGATACTACTTCAAATAAAAATTCTATCTAAAATTTTTTCACTCAAGGGGCAACACATGCCTTGCACGTGCAACCCTTACTAGTATATATAAAAAGGGCGAATGCGCAAATGTACAGTAGCTACAATGCCTTTTTGGTTTGTTCAATTGGCATTGTAGCTACATTTTTTTTTATTTTTTTCAGTCATCCGTTTGTTCTTTTTTTCTTTTCTTTTTTCCTTTTAAATATTTATATGAGTTAGTACATATATTGTTATATTGACACAACAAATTTCACAATATTTTCACGATTATTGAGATGTCAATTTCTTATAAGTCGAAATAAAATAATAAAATATGAGACAGTGACCAACCACAACTGGAAATAAATATTTTGTGAAAATAAAAGGTGCGAATGCGCAAATGAACAGTAGCTACTGATTGGCACTGTAGATACTCTTTTTTTTTTTTTTGGTCATCGGTATCTTTTTCTTTTTTTTTTTTCTTTTAAATATTGATATGAGCTAATATATATATATACACTGACAAATCAAATTTAACAATATTTTCAATTATTGAAATGTCAATTTCTTATAGGTTGAAATAAAATAATAAAATATGAGACTGTAACATACCACAATTGAAAATAAAAGTTTTGTGAAAATTTTGTAACACTTTATCACAATATTTTCACAATTGTTGAGATCTCAATTTCTTATAGATCAAATTAAAAAAAAAAAAATGCTAAGTTCACAATATTTTCACATTAATTTCACAACAAATTATAGGTAAACTACTATTGATGGATAAAAAAGTGATATTAGTCGTGGGTTCATTTTGAAATCAGTAACAACTTACCATCTAGAATTTACCAAGGCTAAAAATAAAGGTATTGTGAAAATATTGTGCCATTTTGTTGTGTTTTAGACTTCTTTTTTGGTATAATCATCTATAAGTGCCTATCATTCCCAACAAAATTCAATGACAAAAGTCTCTGACGTAAATTGATTACAAACATTCACAAAATTTTGACAAATACAACCAAAAATAGCGACTCTTCGTTCAATAGCATATACAACATATTGAATCACACTATGAGATTACTGACAAAATCATGAGGAAGGCCTCATGAGACCAAGAAGATATACATAGTCCATTCTAGATCTTTTATAAATGTTCGTATCATCCCTACCTCAAGCATTTGTATCTTATAATCCTTTACACCCTACCAATTTCAACAATCCAACACATATGCTCTGGACCAACCACTCAATGATTATCTAGGCTTTGAATCACTTCCCTTGCTTCGGAATGATGAGAGCGAGAAAAATGATCTTGGAGCTGTAAGATTAAAAATTTGGGTGTAACACTGTCAGAAAAATGTTCAACAATTCTTTAATGACAATTATTTTGATCAAGAGTCACCTCTGACAGAGAGGTGATAAACAACACAGAATCAGATTAATGCTGATTAACCATACCTTTTAAGGAGCTTCCGGACAGATGATCATCCCTTAGTCTGAAGTTCGCTGGAGGTGCTGGGATAGAGCTGTAGGCTTGGACTGAAAGAAATGAAAGCCATTGATTTGATCAATTTTTTTTTTTAATATTATTGAGTGATCAACTAGAGAAATAAAGTTACATTTCTGTGTCTATCCCAAGCATAAAAAAGAAAAGAAATAAACAAATAAAGGAGAAGATGCAACAAATAACGAAAGCATAATTTAACCCAGTGGAAAACAAGTTACACACTCTAAATAAGTTGCAAGTGGCTATCGTGCAGACCACAAACTCAAAGTTGGCAGCAGTTACATTAGAAAAATGATCATTTAACAGAATGATGGTTGAAACTTAACCCATATAAGCAAGCAGCACCAATGGAACTCCTGAAATCTTTTTATTTAGTGACGAAATTTTATGCTTGCTGTCAACAATTGAACTCCATTTTCTGCAGAAGGGTTTCTAGATTACTGGATTCCATGAGCTTTCATTAGTTTCTGTTTATTCGTTACTTTTGTTCTCTCCTTATTTCTTTCTGCGGTATCACTTGTATACAGTCCGTGTACTTGGGCAGTGCTTTTCTTATTGATTTTTAAATGAATTTATTTACTTCTAAAAATAAAAATAATAAATATGAAAAACTTAAAAATAGGGGAAAGAGTAAGTTACCCTGTTCATTGAACTCGCTCTCATTCAAGCTGTCGTCAGAAGGATGACCGTGTGAGAATCCCATTCTCGACTTCCTCAAGTCTTCTGATGATCTATTGGCAACATCACGCCCATCTTCCGTATCATCATCTCCTTCAGAAGTTGTAGCAGAGATCCAGTCAACCAAACTATCAGCCCCGCGACTTTTCCTTCCAAACTTCAATAGCCGTTTAAACCCTTTTGTGACATCCTTACGAGACTGATTGTGGGATGCATTGGCAACAATAATAGGCTTCTGAGCAGCTCCCCATTTCTTTCTCATTCGAGCTGCATCAGCCTCTGATTGGGTAAGACTATGAGAATTCCAAGATGCAGGGCTCCCAATTGGAGAATCCACAAAAGCATCAATATCAGAGGTCTCATGTGGGTATGAAAATGGATGATGCATGCGTGAATTCCATGAGATCGGGCTTCCATTTGGTGAGTCCTGCAGAGATCCTACATTGTGGAAAGTTGAAGGCACAGTAGCAGGCAATTCAGCAACAGAAGTAGGGTCCACTTGAGAAAGAGATCTCACGGAATCGCCATTTTCAGACCCAGAATTAGCTGACTTGTCATATTCTTGACTTAGTCTTGTTTCTCCATTATCCATGTCAGCACAATCTTCGACTGGCATGGTTTCAAGCTCTTCCTCTTCTTCCTCTTCTTCCTCTTTGGCCATATCCACATCATCTGCCTCAAAGGCTGATTCATATTCTTCGTCATTTTCCAAAGTCTCGGATGCCAATGAAGCTTTCAGCTTAGCTATACTAGCTCCAGCACCAGGACCTATGCCATTACCCTTCCTGAGGAAAGCCTTTGAATCCACATTCTTTGAAATTTTTTCAGATGGGATCTGCTCAGTCTGCTCTTTATCAAATTTTAATGGAGCCAAAACAGAGTTGTCAGAGTTCACAGCGGACAAATCCTTCAACTCTACAGGATTAGAGGCACTTTTTCTTGAGGACTGAGACCGCCGTGGCTTCTCTTCCTTAGCATTTGGTGCCTCTTCACTGATACTCTTGCTGCGGTTAAAGTTTCTCACCTGTGAGCGGGGGGTTGTTTTGCCAACTCCCAAAGAAGGTTTTGTGTTTTCTTTCCTGAAATCTGAGAAGTTGGGAACTGACTGTGCAAGAGGATTTTCTGCTTGCACTCTTCTCCTCCCAGAACTGGAATTGGAGACTTTGGCTGATGACCGTGTAACTGAATTTACTGTGGTGCGAGGAGTGGATATAGACACATTTCTGTTAGGCAAAATCTTCTTTGCTTGAGCACTTCTGGAAGCAACATCTCCCACAGATGGCTCACTGAAAAATCTGTCTTGTCCATAAAATTTATGTTCAGGAAATTCAGAAAGGTCTTCATCGTCTTCACTCTGAAAGGAATCTATTGGGTGCTGTGAAAGCACAATCTTATTATGATTAGTTACAAGAAAGAAAATCAAAAACCAAAATACGGCTTCAGAATTAAGATTGAGTGTACACATCAAATTATACAAGTCATCAGATTTAGCACTTATGTCCTATATGTTAATCCCAAGTCTACTTCAAAGGAGTACTTTAACCTCCAATAAGCACTTATAAGTCTACATGCGCACTCCTTAGGGTTTTGGGATTAAGCTCATAAGCATGAAAAGTTCTATTTAATTTGGTTAAGAGAATAGATGATATTAGGACTTATAGGTGTGGTGCTAAATGACAGGAGAAAAATGCAGAAAATAATGATCCATGGAGGATAGGAGAAAAATATAGGTGAATGTGTCAAAGCTTTTAAGAACCATTGCTTTGCATTCAATTATACAATTTCAAATAAATCCCAAGTGACAGCACAATTAGCTGGGAACAACTCCTCATTAAGCTTGATATCATACTCAAAGGTACATAAATTTGAATGAGGGGACACTTATTTCCTAAGAACATAACTATAATAAGAATACCTGTTCCCTCTTCACACTCGACCGAAAATTGAAAGATCTGAGTTTATCTGCACGTCTACGAGCACTAGAGACATCCCTATCAGCAGAGGCAGAAAACTTGAGCTTCATCTCAGCTTTACTCTGCTCAAGGTTATCCTGCATGGCCTTCATCTTGGCTTCCTTCTCTGCCCTGTTGGAACTCCATTCTTCCCTCAGTTTAGCATCTCTTTTTTGCATGTACTTCTCATAGAATTTTCCTCTGGAATCATCTGTGAAATGAAGCTCAGCAAAGTTCTTCCTCAGACTATCACCATAATCCTGAATATCTACCATCTTCATTGGCGGTGGGGTAGAGGTATTGAACTTTGTCATATTAATAGAAGTCCCAGCTGGTTCAATCACTGAAGGTTTTTCAGATAACTGTGCAGGAGCTACCTCCACTGCTTCTGGTTTTTTATACTGTGAACTTGCTGCCTTTTCCATTTGTTTTTCTGCAGGCTTGTTTCTCCGCGCAGAACCAGACTGATCCCCAGGAACCCGAAGCTTGTGCTCAGCAAAAAGCTTTTCAAGCTCATTAGCCTTCATTTTCAGCTCATCATTGAGCTCCTGATTTCCCTTAGACTGTCTGACTCTCTGAACTTGCTCCAATGGCATTGTTGGCATCGTAGAAATGCTTTCTTGAGCCTCCGAAGCCTTTTTACCAGGATAATCCAACTTGTTGTTTTCATAAGAAAAACCAGCCTCATCCTTCCTACTACCCTGAGGCTTCTTAATCTGCTCGCGACTAGCAGAAACTGGTTTCTGAAACTTTATGTTCTGGGGTCCAGATTCTTCCACTTTCTGAAACTTCATGTTCTGGGTTCCAGATTCTTCCACTTTCAATTGTTGCCTATCTGATGAACCCAATTCTTTCTTTCCCACCTCCTCTAGTTCTCTCGTAAAAGATCTCCACTTGGACTGAGGATCCAATTGATCACCCTCAACTCCTTTGACCAGACCCGAAGGGGCGGCTTCCCGAAGTTTTAGCCCACTACCACCTTCAAACTGTCCTGAAAAAGAGCGGGTATGACTATTATAAACCCTAGAACGTGATTGAGTCACCGGTCCCGAATCCCCAACTCTATTTACAAACCCACCATCAGATGATCCATCCCCTACCTTGCTTCCAAAACCTCCAACTTGATTCTTCCCTCCAACAACCTCAGACCGATCCCTATTTACAAATCCGCCATCAGATGCACCATCTCCTACCTTGCTTGCAAAACCCACAACTTGAGAAACCTCTTGATCACTGAAATCCCTTGATTGATTCAGAGACCCCACTACTTTATGATCCTTCCAATTTGTCCGCCCCTTCACTCCCACATCCTCCTCTTCTTTACCTTGATCCTTCAACCCAACAGAGCTTGCAGTGTCATTCAACAATCCCTTCTTATCCTTATCCTTATGATCCTCAGCTCCACTGCCCAAAAACCCATTACTACTATTCGATTTGGGCAGCGAAACAAACGGAGAATTAACAGAAGACGGTGTACACAAGGGGCTCTCTACATCCTTCTTTTCTCCACTAACATCAATGCTCATATCACTGGCACCACTCCATCTCCTCAACACCGGCAGAGGTGGTGCCGCAGCAGATGACACGTCAGAAGAGAGCCTCCTGAGCTCTGCCGCCTTCCCAACGACAACCGGCTTGCCGCCACCACTACCACTACTGCTACCGCTACCGCCGCCAGTCTCCTTCTGCTTGTTCTCAAAGAGGTTAATACGGTCCTGCACGCTGAGTCGCCTCGCAGGTTGACTCGCTGCGATGGAAGAAAATGGTGGAGAGTCTGATGACTCGGTCACAGGCAAAGAATCTTCTTTCTTGTTATCGTTGTTGCTGTTGTTGTTGTTGTTGTTAATGTTGTTTGCAAGCTGTGCTGTTGTTGCAGTATTGGCGGGTTGGTTGGGTTCGTTTTTCTCGTTTAAGTTTCGTCTCGTGGGGAACTTGGGTTGCTGACACGTGGAGATCTGTGATTCGTTTTGCGTTGTACCAAAACTGTGTTGTTGTTTTTGATGTTGTTGGTCTTGACCGGCTGCTACTGTTGTTGTTGTTGTTGGGTGGTGGGTCCCATTGTTTGGGTCTTCTGCTGAAGTGGGGTCATCGATTGACATGTCAGATCCTGTGGATGATCGGATGGCTGTGTCGTCGACACCTGGCTTCCACGTGTTGATTAAGAGGTCTGGTCTTCTTTGGCACAGTGACATAAATTTGGTGCATGCTTCACTGCACAAAAAAAAAGAAAGAAAATAAATAATTTTATTATATTTTTTTAGAAAAAAAAAAAAGAAGGTACAACTATATATTAAAAGGTGAGAGAAAATTGAAAGCCAGATGGGCTTTGAAAAATGGAAAGGACCCCTATAACTACTGTACCTTCCCAATCAATACTGAATGTGATGGTACTTTTTTATTATTTATTTATTAATTAAATCAAACTTGTGTAAGAAGTCCAACATGGTCCACTAGATAAAAATCATAAAATCTTTGTCATGGGTCCACCACAAAGTAAAAGAACAAATGGTATACAGCATAATTTACCATGTTAAAGACTGTTAAAAATTGATAAATTGAGGAGCTTTGGTAACTTTTGGCACATCATAATAAGAGCTTGACCCCATAAAAATTGGGATTTATTACCCACCCCTTGATGAAAACGACAAGTGGGGAATGGAACAAATGAGCAGGCCAAGGATTGGTCAATTCGAGAATGGGCCCCACTAACCCAAAGAACAAAGTTTTGAAAGGAAACAAGATCTGGGTTCCGCTTGTTTGGGACTTACATGACGCACCTTGTGGTAGATTTTATGATTTACTAATCATGAAATATAACCATAACCCATTACAATAATGACCCCAGATAAAAAATAATAATAATAATAATAATAATAATTTTAAATTTTAAAATTTTTTTACAGTGCTTTCCTATACTCACATCTGACAAATCTTATTCACCAAATGATAGATCACAAGCACTTTTCAGGCCAGCCCATTTTATAATTTTGGCTATACCGTACATTTTTAAGGTTAGGTGCTAAAATTTCATTTTCAAGTAGCTTGGCAATTGCATAAATTTAGGCAAGTGGACCTTGGATGATGTGACCTATCAACATTGATTATTATTATTGGCCTAAAACAGCTTAGCAAGTTCCTCACTCAAGAGCCTAAAGTTGGGGCATTTGAAAACTGCATGGAACCATAATGTTTCAATTTTTACTGCCCACATCACTATTGCTTTTTATAAAAATGAGGCATTATCAAAATCATCAAAATGACAATGGACTATTTTGGAAAAATTAGTGATGGGAGCTACTTTCAGAAACCAAAAACTCAGCCAAAAAAAAAAAAAAAAAAAAAAAAAAAAAAAAAAAAAACAGAACACAAGATGCCATGTTTTTTAAATTTTGAAGGGGGAAGAAAAAGACTCAAGTTAAATGATAAGAGAAACAAAAAGAAGTAACCTTTGCACTTTGGTTTCCAAAATGCCCCAACTGACTCTTCCAACACAAGCTGTTTCAAAAGACATTGCGATTATACCAAGAATTAGTTGACAACATGGCAAATAAGTTAAACTTCCATTAAAAAACAAGGTAGCTCCCTGACTTGACCGCATATGCTACCAATTCAGCAGACAATGTGTCAAAATCCTTTGATAAGATGACAAAATGAGAGGAGCAGGGTCAAGGGAAGAATAGGTGAAGGGTAAAATCTTGGCAATTATGTTCTATTCTATTAGAAAATCTAGTTGTGAGGGCAAAGTTTTGTGAATAAATTACTGACCTGGCATACTTGCTAATGTTTTCTATATAAACCCCCCAATGAAATGATGAAACGTATGGAATGAAAACTTGAAACAACAGTTAATTTTAAGTTATATTAGTTTCCCCCTTATTATATGTCTTCAGTAAAAGGGATGTCCACACCACTTGCAATTGGTGTGATGAAAAAGCATTGTGGCATAAAAGGTTCCCGTCAAGCACGCATTACTTTTGAAGTTTTCCACCTTATGCAGTTTGGGAAGAGATTTTGACCTGAAGGGAGAGAAGTTTTAAACATTTCCTCTTCAATTTTCTTTTCTTTTGTGTTTTCCATCCCAGCAAACCAGAGGAAGATTCTTCCCTGTCACTGCTACCAAATCCCAGGACTAAAGTGCTACAAAAAGATGGATTCACTTGATGCCACATCCACAAGCAAACATGCACAGGCACACACACACACGAATAGGCACGCGCGCACACACACACACTGACAGGAGGAATAGGAGCTTTAGATATATAGTTTACTTGAAGATAGAATTTCTTAGAGAGTTCTTACTTCAAGCGATGAGCACCAAACCGATTTGCAAAATGATGGAGTTCAGACACTGTATCAGGGTTGAAACCAGCAGCTGATGCACGAGCACAAGCTGTGGTCAAGTCCTGCCTAACTGCAACAAGCCGTACATCGATGGCCCTTAGAAGCTCCTTCCTGGATAAGAGTGAAAACAGCAAAACAAAAATAAGAAAAAAAGTAAGCAACTCAGAGAGAGTTGTCAGTTCAACATATCAAGAACATCTGTTATAAAATAATTTGTCATTTTAAATTGTTGATGACCAAGTAATGGCATTTTTTCTAAGAAATTTATGCATTTAACTATGATCATGAACTGTGTACTTCAATCATTGGCCATGATCAACATAACTTTGTCTTTGCCCTTTCTTAACTGTTGACCATGTATGCTAGTTTGTCCACCTGCTCAAAACATCAAATCTTTGACACTCCAGTCGACTTCCATGATATGATGATTCCTAAGTTCGTGAAAATCCCAGACCTACTAATCAAACTAAAAAGTGCTTCAAAACATCATTTCTGCGATGCAGGATCCAAGCTAGCATACATCAGTCACAGCAAAAAGGGAGATCTCATCTTAAATAAATATCAAAAGTATCTTCAATGGCTGATATTTAAAGGGCACGTGCAATTGACTAAGTTAACATTTGCAAAACAAAATGAAACCCAAAGAGTTCAAATGAAACCCAAAATATAGTAAATGTTAAGTAATTTGAAAAACTGATCAAATTTAATTTAAACAAAAACTTGGGGGGAAGAAAAGAAAGTATTACTTTGTTGCATCTGCTGCTCCTGCAGTTCCTATTCCATCTCCACCTGGAGCATATTATCCAATATCAGCATATTAACATCTTGTGCTTTAAAAATAATGTAGCTTTTACTAGATGGTTCCAACACAAAATATTTCAAAAGAATTTTCAGGTGTCTAATAACCTAGGCAGAACATAGCCCATGACATATTCCAAGGAAATAAGACTCCAAAGAACCATACTGAAGCTGGGAAATTGGCGAAGTAAAAGATAACATTAGTAATATTGGCAAACAGCTGATCTTAACACAACAGACAACAAAGAATTCAACAACATACTTGCTTAATTATTAAAAGAAAAACTTAATTCCTAGAGATAAATTTTCAGGATGCATTACCACAACTGTTAAAATATGTTACATAATGATTTTACCAAAAACAATAGCTCAGAATGAGTTTGCATTTCTCCCAATTTCCCCCCAGAAACCATCATGGCCCATGACATCATAGGAAAATTACGTTTTTCTTTTGGGTCTGTATCATGGGGAGGCAAATTCACAGTTGTAGGACACAACATCCCATATCCCCCCACCCCCCCCCCCCCCCCCCCCCCAACCCCCCAAAAAAAAGAAATATGGACAAAAAATAAAACAAAGGACTAAATTTCATGCATGGGTATATTCAATAGTTCAAAATTATTTCCCTAAAGAATCTCCATAATTGCTTCTATAGGCTCAAATGTGATAATGATCTCCAGTACAATAAACAATTCATGACTAGCTCTTAAACAGAAAAGATTTGGAACAAAATCTCTAGCAGATTTCCCTCAGCAGAACACACAACTACAACTCATTTATGTAAAATGCATCACATACTTGATCAAGCAGAAGAAATACCTTGCCGGCAAACAAAATTAGTCACAGTAAAATTCACTAAATCAAAGAGGTCTACTTATTGAGCCAATGAGCCACCACTTGGATCATAAGATACACTTTAGTCTTTAACCCAAAAACCAGGCCTAGCATAATACCCTTAGTACAATGGCAAGTTAATTATGTGAGATTCCATCGGATAAGCCACCAAATCCTAGTTCCTAGATTGTCTTCACTATAAGAACCATTGCACATAGAAAGGTTGCAGTAATATCATCAGTACATCTTCCCCTCAGTGCCCCACTCCCAAGTCCGATCCAGTACTCCATACCTAATGAAAGTGAGCTTGCTAGCAGATCCCAACAGCTCCAAGGAAGAGATCCAAGCTTTAAAAGAACAGGTCATGGGCTTTACCTAGGTCAAAGGTCCTTTTTTTTCTTTTTTCTTTTTTCTTCTCTGATATTTCTCTCATGATGCAACGACTTTTGTCTACAACAAAATGATGAAATAAGTTTCTCCTCTCCACTAACTTCTTCAATACAATCCATAGCAAAACTCTAGTGTCATATTTTTGCAAGGATATGGGGTGTTGATCTTCAAAATTCATGAAGGTACGCTGTTAAAATTTCAATATATGTTGTAGTACTTACTTGTTATTATTGCATGCACACAATCAAGCTCCCTCTTTGCCAAGTAAACTGGCCATAACGTAAACAATGGAATCTTTATTTCTTTAGGCACCAATGCACTACATACAAATGCAAACTTGATGTAGTCTCATTCTAAATGCAACTTGATATACGTGCCCAACCTTGTGTAAGATGAGTATTGATGCAACTATAGTGACTATCCACTATGTATAACTAGAAGAAAATGATCATAATTACATAGATAATGTCAAAATAAATCATGTGACTTAAGTAGATCACCTCCATGAGGAATAAGCTAAATTATCAGATAACAAAGAAAATAAAATTCCAATTGCTAATGACTTTGACATACATTAGCAGGTTATATGACATTATAATTTTTTTTTCTAATAAGGAAGTCATTCTAATTGAATACTTCCGGCTTGACATTCTACACCACAAATGTATAACTTAACATATAACTGCATCAAAAAGAATATGATCTTGACAAGACTCCAAGGCTTTTTGGCACGCATAACTTATTACAGGCTTCACGAAGAGGCACTCAGTGATGACATCTGCATAGATTTGTGCTCCATTTATATAAAATAATCCCCGCTAGCCAGAATTTAGTCCAGTTTGTAGCAGTTTATGCTTCAAAGATTGACAACATAGCGGTGAAATTGATGTTCTGTGCTTTATCCTTTATCACTATGTAAAAATTTTCTCTTAACTAGTAATTTCACACGCACCTAGTGCATAATGAACCCAAAACCTCCCCTCCACCTTGCATTTACAGGGGGACAAGGTGCCATTTAAGCTAGAGCTCATTGGCATATTCCCATTATGTATAATGTCAGTATGTACAAGGTGTTTAATAGGCACCTTAGAAAATTAATTCAAGGAATTCAGCAGTCTCAATGGGATATCTATTGCTATTCTTCTGATCATACCAGCATCACCAACCATTGGCACCTTGGTTTATGCCTATGTTGAGAACCAACGCAACTCAGACTTTGCCACTATTAATGATTAAAACAAAATAACAATAACGGTCAGCCACTGGGCATCTCCACTAACTCTAATGTCCCACTTCTCACTCTCGGCTTAAACTTTCACTGGTACTGTCCACAGCATAATATCACAAAAGAATAATACAACATGAACCTCTAAACAGAGAGAAATAAGTAAAATCTAAGGAAATCCTAGACATCATACTTGCTTCTGTGTATAAAATATATAACGTCTTCCTAGACAGGATTTTGCATGGCAAGTTTTCTTGTAATCAGACCATCCGAGATTAAAAGTAAAATAAACTATCTAAAGTCAAATAGAAAGAAACAAAGCATACCTAATGCCCCAGAATTCTGATCTCCTGCCCTCTGACATAAAATAATTTCCCAAATTCAGTGATAAAAATAATTGTATTTCCAATTATCAGCACATTGGTTGTCTAATTAATTGAATCGTGGTTATTACCTGTGAATATATTCTCTGGGCTGCTTCCAACTGAGACATCTCTGCATCATATGTGTTAACCAGTTCCAAGACCTCTGGTGTACTAACAAACCGAACAAACCTGGAGAACAAGTTCCAATCAAGTCAAAGTGAAAAATCAAAACTGTATTATGTAGAAAGGCAGCAAAATCCAAGTATACTTAAAATTTGTTTCAACTGGCAGTATGTGTTACCTTTCCAGTGTTCCTTTAGTGAACCACGTCTCAGCATTTCTTCTCTTCTCAACTTCAAGCTTAATCGACTGAACTGCAAGTGCAACCTGCTCTTCTGCAACTTTTAAATGGGTCACAAATGGCTTTACTAATCCTGATGCAAGCTTCTCAGTGTTTCCATCACTTGAGACAAACAACTCACAACTGCCCAGAAAGGAAGAAGAATATAACCCCATATCAAAACAATACAAATAGGAAGACAGAATAATAAAATCTAAAACCCAGTAACAGTGATCCTCACCGTGAACGTTTTGGTGACAATTGGAACACAGCATAATCAAGAGGCATGTCAGACTTCATCTTCCCCCTACTATTGCTAAATTAGCTCTTCTCTGAATTATTCATATACCCAGATGTACTTTCAGTAAAATGCAAGCCCAGATCCTCACAACTTTAATTAATCATGTCATAAACCAGCAAAACTTCAATCACAAAACTCCACTACCACAATGTCGACTCTGGAAAAATCAATAAAAATACACAGAAACATAGTTACCATTTATAGAAGTGATGATGCAAATACATAATCTAAATTCATAAACTGCAAATATAGATGAAGTCAATAAAGAGGTGAGAAACTTTAATTATTCAACTCAAATAAGGGAACCATCTATGGTAATCCACATTTCAAATCCAACTGGATTACTTAAAATAAGTTCAAATTAAAAAAGTGGATGACTAGTGGCTAAAACCCACTAAACTTTTTGACCAGATTGCTTACCAAAAATACCCAACAGATCTCAATCCCAAAGAACAACTCCAAAACCAAATGCACCAAAAAAATTCAAGCTCTTGAACTAAAATAGAAACCCAAACTTCACACAAATCAAACAAGTCCCAGATCTGGTTCAACAAATATCCAGACCCAAATGCCAAACCAAACCAAACCCACAAAGACTTCATAGTTTCCACTCATAAATCCAAATTCAAATGCAAAACCAAGTCAGACCCAGATGAAAATACACACATACAATTAGATATACGCATTAATACACACAACCCAGAAACAAAAATAGAATTTTCAAAATACCCATTAGTCTTTTGCAATAATTTAAGTAAATGTGAGAGGGATCAGTGAAACCAAAGAGTACCTGAGATCTTGGACTGTAGAAATCGGATCCTCCTAATTGGGTTCAAATGGTTATCAACATTTTCACTCTCTGAGCTTTATATATTCCACTTTTTTCTTCTTCTTCTTCTTCTTTGAGAATAACTTTGTTTTTTTTTTTTTGTAATTACTTTAATGGGTTTGTTTTTGTTTCTGTTACTATTTTTTTATTCTTTAAGTTCTAAGAAAACCCTAACATTGACAAGATAGTCTTTGCTTTACTCTTCCCTCAAATGTATTACTTTCTTTCTTTCTCTCTCTACACTCTCTGATACAGTAGAGAGAGATAGGGAGAGGAGAGAGAGAGTATGTGTGTGTTTTTTTTTTGTGTGTGCTTTCAGACAAGTTTGTTTGTAATTTGCAAATCCTAAGAAAACTCAAGTAGGATTGAGAGACAATGACTCTTTTAAGTCCTAAACAGTGTGATGTAAAATTTTGAAATTACAGAAATAGTCTTTTGACTGTATGGTGTTGGTCATGTCAATTTACCCAAATGGGCTTGACTTGATATTAGCTTGCTGTCATTTTTCGAATTAAAAAAGAAAGTTAACAGATATAAGGGTATTAATTTAAGAAATATTTTTAGAAATTTTGTATGGAAAAAGAAAAAAAGTAAATGATTCTTTTAACAATTTTTATATTTCTCATGAAAATAGTATCAAAACTTTCGTAAAATAATTCATTTACAAATACCCTAAGTGCCCTTATTAACCGAACCCAATATGGTCATTTAACTAAATTGGACTTATCTCATTCTTAAAATTTTCCATTTACAAATATTGTAAGAATATCCATTAACCGGAATCAATATGGTCATTTCACTAAATTTGACCTATCTCATAGGAAAATGTGTGAACATTTTGATGTCGATAGTCTAATCAATATGGTTGCTTAAATAAGTTCCAAAATGGAGCATGAAGCCAAACAGCTTGTGCAAATGAACATTCTCATAGCAAGTGTTTACATGATTCAGTCGGATTAGAGGTTGAAGCTATGTTGTTTTTGGAAGCATCACCAATGGTTATCAAATCTACTTTCATAGATAAACAAAAAATTTCCCATTTTTTCAGTCGATAAATAACAAAGTTCTTGAACTACCCTTGAGATTCTAGGCCCACGACAATTATATTGTGTAGAGAATGAGCATAATTAGAAAATTTTATTTGTCTTCATAAAAGGTAATGATTTGATTAACTCATATTTTTTCTTCTTCTTTTCTGAAAATTTATTAGTTAATCCAGTTTCATGTTTTATAAGAGAAAGAAATTAAAAGAAGATTCACAATCAATCTAATTATGTTAATGAGAAACTTCCAAAGGCTAATCTGAAAATTCAGGCTAATTTAGAGACATAAATCATTAAATACGACAACAAATCATATCAAAATTTTCTTATAATCAGTGTTAATGTTATATTTAAAAATTGAAAAGGAAAACTACTACTTAGGAATGGAAATGCAAACTCCATGAGAGTTATGAGAGTTAAGAGTTAAGACTTCTATGTTCATGTTATGTCTTTTATATGTGTGTTTTGGCCCTAAAAGGAGAAAGAAAAACTTCTATCATGTTCATAGTTATTCTCTCATGCAAGAAATTCTTATTTACAAATAACAAATTACAATTTATCCTTAATTATTTCAATATTATTTCACTCCTAATATATATGACTCATTAACATGTCAAGGAAGAAAAATAATTTAAAAAAAAAAAATATTATAACTTAAAAGGAGATAAGATGAAAGCAACACATAGATTTTATTTTCATTTTTTAATAATGCCTTTTCCCTTTTTGTTTCTTTTTTGAATAATGCCTGGTGGGAAAGCTTTCAGTGAAGAAAATGGGCATCATTGTCCAAACGTACATGATCTTATAGCCTATAGGTGGAATCATGGGATGGACCACTATTGAATGAGGTGGGCATTTTTGTAATTTAAGCATGGTCAATTTGGTACATTCACTATTAAGTAGAGATTCTAAATTTAACGGTTTCTTTGGGGGAAAAAACTTTTAAAAGTGAGAGCGAAAGAAAGAAAAAGCATATCGTGCAGCCAAAGCAGTGACCCTGGTTTTTCTAAATATTTTTGGATATGTGAAAATTACCATATTACCCTCCTTTAAAAGTCCTCGAAAAAACTATTTTATTGTTCTTCATCTCCACTTATCTTGTGACACTTGTCACCATCATTTGAGTCAGCACAGCTCCATATGGAATAATAAATACTATTAATAATAGAAAATAATTATAATTATAATCATCACCATGATAACAACAAAATCCCTTAATTATTACTATTTTTTAAATGAAAGTCATTTAACACAATTGATGGTAATTTTTTAGGGCTTTACTCAAGGTGAAAAAGACGGTTTTTTTTATTTATTTAAATTTTTTAGAAAGAATTTGAAAATCAAACTTAGGATATTGGCCGTTTACTAAACTAACAAAGCACCCAAAAAAAAAAAAAAAAAAAAAAACCTTATTTCATAGGATATATTTGAGCTCAAGAAATTAAAAATTAATTGATATGACTTGTGAGCCATCACTTTAACTACAATGTAGCTCAAAAAAAAAAAAAAACTACAATGATATTATGATAGTTAAGTATTAGAGAGATTGTGCATGGGAAATTATTAGTTTAAAGGTAGTTTGTCTAGTATCAATTTTAGTTTTAGACCTTCCATTCCAAGTATATGCCGTTACCAACATGGCAGTCTTTTGTCAGTTATGTGGTATCAAGCAACTACCAACCATGTCCACTCACCATTTCCAAATTTATGATAGCTACTTCTATTCTACTTCTAATGTTTGTGGTATCTATTGATATATATATAGATATATATATATATATATATTTTTTTTTTTTTTTTTGGGGTAGAGTTATTGTTAAATGTGACATAAGTTGATAAATTTATCTGATATATGTGATCATGATTTTGTTTGCCCAAAATAAATATGAGCTATTATGTGATGTTGTGAAACCTACTATTATGTTTGACGTAAATACCATCTTATTTGACTTGTCAAAATCTTATGTGAAAAAATATAATGAAAAATGTTATAAAAATTGTGGAGTTGGTGCTCAATATAACTAAAATTATGAAGTGATCAATATGATAAAGTTACTACCATATGAAATAGTGTTATTAGTAGAGAATCACTGGAGATATTATACCCAATTAAGGAAATTCTTGTATTGTAGAATCAATAACTTTAGAGAATTCACCAAATATGCTCCACAAGAGGGATGTGTTGCTTGATGAAGGTTACATCAAATGAAGGTTACAAGAGTATTGTGATTGAAGGAGATGCATGGAATGTAAGTAGAGCCTTTGGGAAATCGTGAAACAACTCCCGATTGGAGTATCAAAACAAGTATGGAGGACATTTTGTATTTAGTTAATTTCTTTAAGTATGTTTTCTTTTCTTTTGTATTAAGAGGGGGCAAAGTTTCTGCCCACCACTTAGCCCATTGAGCTACTTCTTTTAATTGGACGGGGCTAGTCTCCATCTCCAACCTGTCACCTATGTTAGTTTAGGTTATGGATAGAAATGGTTCCAGGCTCTCTCTAGACTGTATTTCTCTTGTTTTGTTTTGAATGAAGTATTTATTTAGTATATAAAAAATTGAGTTTTACCCATCCTGTTTTCATCCCATTATAACCAAATAAATGTCTTCATTAATAAACTACTATAGCATTTACCCAAACCACGACAATTTTCACAAAATAGTTTATAAATATCAAGTTGATAAATTGTTAATGGTAGATTATGAAGTGATATTAATGATAAGTCCAAACGAGAACTAATAAAAACCTACCAAGCCATCTTTGTGAAAAAATGTTATGAAAATCGATGCGTTTATAGCACTACTCTTGTAGAATTTCTCGTCTTTGATACATGATTTATTATTATTATTATTATTGGAGAAGGGAGATTTGAAT
The DNA here is from genome assembly GCA_028535165.1 of Quercus tomentella. NCBI lineage: Eukaryota > Viridiplantae > Streptophyta > Magnoliopsida > Fagales > Fagaceae > Quercus > Quercus tomentella. Next base: position 82,376,453 of record JAPQVY010000068.1, read on the forward strand.
CTAGAATCTTATTGATGGAAGAACTAGACAATGCCAATGTTGAAATATAAGACAATTAACAATTTATTATTTTGATTTGTCTAAGAAAAGTTTTTGATATATTACTTAAGATACAAGAAATAGACTAATAGAGTGCTACTTGTATTGTATACACCTTTCTTCCTTGTCAAAAGATCATAGTCGTATTCACTTTTCAATAATGCACACATTAATTGCTAGGTCACTATTGTTGGTAAAAAAACATACATAATATAAAAGAGTATAGAGTAAATCGCTTTTTACTAAATTATGCTGCTAATATTAGAACTTTTTGGATAATGAAAGATAAGGAGAAATAAAAAATCTTTGTTCCTATGCTCTTTTCTTTATGTTCTTTCTTTTCACCCAAAATTTGGTACCATACACTTTACATGTGTTGCTCCATTTTGATATCAATGTCATGGGAACTAAAAAAAGTTACCATTTTCAATGGTTTAAAAAAAAAATTACCACTAGATTCTAATCAAGTCAACAGAGGTTTGGCCATTGTAACCAAACAGTTAATTTTCATTTTCTGTCACTTATCAATAAAATTTTCCTATGTTGTCCATGCAATGTCAAAATTTACCAATCGATTAGATGGATAATATTTGCATCCTGTCCTTCATGATGGCAATATTATCATGATGTTGCAACAACTTGTTGGTCGGTCTTCCTTCATATGTCCTCTTCAAAATTGCAAAACCTAATTCATTTAATTATTTCGAGGATTCACAAAACCTATTCATCCATGTTTCAAATTAAGCATTTAAAGAACCATGATATTCAGTAGTTTTAGGAATTAAAGAGCACTGCATTCACAAAACCAAGGGAGTCAAGCTACTTTTCAAGTGGAAAACTGAATTGCTAAAGAGTCTTTCTAACTTCCAGGCCATGATTGTAATTAAGAAGCTATGAATGTCTTATTCATGTACTGCACAATCTTCTTTAGAATGTATAAGTGCCAATGCATAATTCTAATTTTTGTGGTCCACAATAGTACATATTTGTAACTGTTTTGCAAAGTTCAATTGGAATGTTTTCCATCACTTCCATTTTTCATTTGGTGTTTTTGATGTCGTGTAGGAGGTGAGATTATTCCTCTGATTTTGTCGAGATTGTTTGCGGCTTTAGCTTCTTTTTATTTTTTTATATATATATATTTTATATATATATATAATTATTTTAAATAATAATAATTTGATAGTTACAATAAAAAAAATGAGATTTGAATCCTGAATGTCTCCCTTGAAAACACAAAAATGTGTCAACCAATTATGTTACAAAACTAGCTCTTAGCAGCTTTAATTAAATCTTCTATCTAGCACACAAACACAAACACAAAAGAGAGAGAGAGAAGAAGAAGAAGTGCCAATGCCATAATCTTCATCTTAGTTGGTGAAAATACCTACTAAATAATACTAAAATAATAATAATTGTGTTGGTAAATTCATTGGTAAGGAATATATAATATAAGTGCCAAAAAGAGGACCCCAAAGAAAGAAAGGGAAAAAAAATATTCTTATTCATAGCAAGAAAAGTAAAATTGAATGTTACTCATATTCTATGTGTACCTACCAAAATAATAAATTGTGTTGGTAAATTCATAGGTAAAAGAAATTAAGGAATATATAATATAGGTACCAAAAAGAGGACCCCGAAATAAAGAAAGGGGGAAAAAAATACTAATTAATAGAAAAAGTACAATTGAATGTTACTCATATTCTATGTGTACCTACCATTCAAGCTCAAATTAAAGCATAAAAGGTCCCAAATCTAACTTTAGATTATCAAACTCACTGATCAGCTACAATACTCTTTTCTTTTAGAGTAGCATTATCTAATCTTTATTTAAACATTATCTATGAAAAGTAATCATATATATTTAGAGAGCCACCAAAAGTGGGCTTCATTAAATGCTATTCCAAGTTACCAATTTGCCTCTTACAGAAAAATAGTATAGGGAAAAAAAAAAAAAAAAACACAAAGTATATTTTTTTCTTTTTTCCTAGAAAAGTAAAATTCTTACAATGATATTGTCCTCCTTTGTGTCTCTTTCTTACCCAGAAAAGTTGAAATGAAAGAGAATACAAGTCTTCATTACTGGCAAAATTTGCTATTCTTTGGTTGGTGGTTTGGATGTAAGACACTTGTGCAGCAACAACAACAACAATCCAATTTTTTTGGGTACGTGTCAGTGACATAGATCTTCTTCATCTACTTTCTTCCTCAAAGGGGTTAACATCTTAAACTTTCAATGTGGCCACCAATGGATGAAAATGTATTCCATCTTTGAGTGACTGGCCAAACATGATTAGCTTGGTTGTTGACAAACTTTGCTTAACCAATCCTTGTTGAACATGTGTCAAAAAAATGAAGATTGAGCAAAACCCTTTATGAATCATTAAGGCACGTGGGACGTGGCTCTATTTGCCCCTTAAAGCCCACCTATTTTACTTATCTAAATTGGTAATTATGATATGATTATTATCATTTGATTGGGATTATAATTGAGAAGAAAATATGAGAAATCCATAACTTTTAGATGGATTTAAGGTTAACCCAAAACTATTATTTAAATAAAAAGAAAAAAGAAAAAAGACTTTCTTTTTATCATGAGAATCAAAAGCAAAATGGAGGAGGATTTTGATACACATGGTTTGTGAGCCCACTATAAAAGATCCACCAACACCTTCACCTGACAATGCTTGTTTTTGTGGCCCCTAGAACCATTGAGTGTAATTTTAACGGTTGGACCATAGAAAATCATTTATATATCTAAGGGTCCTAATTGCATGATGGGTGGACTCCTTTTTGCCTTTCAACAATCAGCCTTATATTTCAATTTTAAGGGGAGCCCACCACTTGAAGAATAGGTGGGGCACTTCACACATGTATGGGATTGACTATAGAGAATGGCTATGCTTGTTTTCATCGTCAGCGTACGAACTCGTAACTCAACTAACACGTTTTGACATTTATAACAATGTTTAGATTGTTTGAAAAATTTATACATAACAAATAAAATTGAAAAAAAATTTGAACTTAAAAAAAAAAAGTGCAGATTTGACACTGCTATATCAAACAGGCACAGTCCAGAATGACTGGATGTCCAAATGATATACTCTTTTGTCTTTGCTGCAGAACATCCAGCAATTAAGGATTGTGGAAGATGTGTTTTTTTCTTCTAGATGGACACTGCTATATAGTCGGTAAGCTGTTGTGAATTGCTGACCAAACAAAGTGTCTTATACACTTTTTTTTTTTGGACACTTTAAGGTCCAAATCCTTCTGGCACTCATTTGCCTGAGGTGGTTGTTTGGTAAAATGCTTAGTCAGACAATTTAGTTTGTCGTTTGTATTATTTCTTGTTTCATCAATCTTCTCTCCCATGTTTCCTCACTGTTCAACCACAGATTAAAAAAAAGTATATATTACCAATACAATTGCATGTTCGATAGTATTATATAGCATGAATAATTGGGTTTAAACATAGCAGAAGTGCCATATAAATACCATGTGAAGTTTGCAGATTCGATTATTAAGAGCAACCACTACATATATGTCAATGCCATGTCAAGTGGGCTCGTTCATTACTGTTATTGAAAGCAACTACTTCATACAAAGAAAGTTATTGGACAGAACTGCGTATAATTCCTCCCTTGAATGCCTTTTCTAATGGCTGTCACTTTTTCTTATTCTGGCTCATCTTAACACTTCTATAGAAAACAAGTGGTTCAGTAACTCCTAGGAAGGAAACTAATGAAATACAATGCTTGAATTGTTCTACCTTGTATCATGGCTGATGTCCAAATAAAAAGTACACATTCTTAGGTGCTGTTCTTTAGTGTTTTCATGGCTTATTGACAAATATAAAACCATATAGCGTACTAGCTTGTTGACAATTCGCTTCCTTGTGTATGGTTACGAGTTCCTAATTCCATGTAGTTAAATTTAATTGAGAAATTTAGAGTACAATACGTCGATACCTAAGTTTTGATTAATAAAAAATTATGTTACCTTATAGCATTCATGATTAATGCAACACGATTGGACGCAGATATGAAGAGTAGATAGTAAGACTAAAAGTAACAATGTGTTTATTCTGCAAAAATATTGTCTTGAAAAGTCAAAATCAGATGAGGTCTCATTTTAGAATCCGATCAAACTGATGTGAAGATAAACAACTGCTTATGTTGCTTCTACAATTCAACCATATTGTCAGATGTTCAGGGAGATTTTATTAGCTTTTGAGCCCTCAGCCCCACTCTCTTTACTAGTATGAAAAATGGAAGCACTGATATCCACTATGGGAGCACATTCAAATTATTCAATGATTCTGACTGAAAGCGAAAGTGTAATTTTAGTTTTGCGTTTTGGGCAACATATATACAGCATTGCCGACCACATATACAGCTAACGAAGTCCAAGATGCTTGTGCTTGCAGTGAAGTTATTTTCACATTTATATAGGGAGTGCCTAATGATCACAACTTCACCTGCAAGATTCATTGATGTCCTGGATCTTCTTTATTCCCTTTCCAGCTGATTAATGATTATCTTACTTTCTAAAATTGGATGCCATTTTTGTGTGGTTTACGGATTAGAAATTATATATGTGTTGGATTTTCCTTGAAATGGCTGGCTCTCTCTGCCCTGAAGATGATCTGGAAATAAAATGAACTTTGCTTAAGTTGAAATTCACATTCTATATGAAGAGATATAACTTTGAAGCAGTTCACAGAATGCTTCTGGAGAAGCTCCTGCACTGGTTTGGAATTTACATGTTCAGTGTGCTAGGTTCATTTAGCAGACTCAGATCTGGGAAAGCTAGGTTCTAGTTTAAACATACAAATTCACCCTCCAATGTGACTTTCTTACCCTGCATCTTTGTTTCTAGATCTCAGCATCTTTCTACATTTTTGCTAAATGACATCTTATGGTTCATTTTATGCTAATGTGAGGGTTTTGCCAGTCATACTGGGCATTGAACTATTGGCTTCCACCTAGCAAATCAATAATTCTCAGTCTGCCCATTAGAATCTTGCCTGAATCATAGTTATGCGGAGAGCAAAGAGTGAACTCTTCTTTCAACCCTGCAGACTAGTTTTAGCAGAGAATTGCTCCTCTTGCCCCTTGGATAGTATCTAAAACTCTAAAGCACTGGAAACAATTAATCCATTCAGAGTTGTCAGTATCAATTTCTTGACAGGTATTGACTTGAACTAATAAGTTTTATGGTATAGCAAACTACATCAATGCGCAGAATTGCTCCATTTTCATATCATCTCAGAAAAAAAGGCCTTTAAGCTCTTCATGAATGCATAGAATTGCCATAGATATCACATGAAGATGTCATTGAAAAGATAATGCATGATATTCCACCAGGTAAAGAGCTTCTCCTGTCAGATAGCTCATTTCTATTTTCTGTACATACAATGTAACAGTAGGATTATGGGAAAGAATCAAGTTCTTCAAGTATATCTTCTACCAATTCCTTTTTTTTTTTTACCACATAAATTCCCAGAACCAAATAAGCTGTTCTGTAACAATCACAGAAGATAAATTACATTCAGAACAGGAAACTACATGAAGCAAAACCCAAATTTCATACCATACCATTTCAAAAAATGGACTCTAAGCAAAGCTCATTGAAAAAGCAGGAGCATGAGATTCAAACTAATAGCTATGTTCAAACTAATAGCTAGCAAACATAGGATATGAGAAACCGTATTATATAGAACATTAAATCAGTAGGTTTAAGCTGCACATTTCTAAGGGTAGAATAATTAACAACTGAAGGCAAAGAAAAATTGACAATTGGCGTCACATTCTACTGTAATTTAAGCATCTAATCAGTCTATTCCACCAAATTAACAAAGTTACAACTCTGATCAAACTAAGACTCAATAAACTTACACTTGCACACACACATAAATACTACCAATTTCCAATACAGATCCTTCTCACCAATGAGTCTATCTTCACTCATCAGAAAAACACATAAAATCCTAAAACCCCAAATCTAAAAACCCTAGTTACTATCATCACTATTATTGTTATTGTTATTACTATGATGATTACTAGCATTCCCAACACCACCACCACCGCCACCGCCACCTCTCTTCCCACCACCACCATGCTTCAACTGCGAAATCTCCAACTGGGTCTTCATAAAAAACTGCATCCTCTGCAACTCCAACTCCTTAGCAAACTTCATCCTCTGCTTCTCCATCTCCACCACCTGCTGCAGCTTCGCGCTCTCAGCTTGCTCATACGCCTCCCCAAACCTCAATATCGCCTGAGTCAATTCCCTCACTGCATTCCCCCATCCCCCTCCTCCTCCTCCTCCTCTTTCCTTCCTCTCCACATTCCCCCCTCCTCTCCCACCCATCACCATCATCCTAGGCCGCTTTCTCTCCGTCCTTGTCATCACCGGGGGCGGTAAACTATCCATTGAATCCCTCTCCTCCGCCTCCAATTCAGAGTCTGAATCCGTCTCCACCCCGCCCCGCTTCTTAAACATTTGAAACCTCTGCCCACCACCACCACTGCCACTCCCACTCCCACTACCACCACTATTTCTCATCACCAATTCCAACTTCTTCTGCTTAGTATTACTATTACTATTACTCAATTGTTTATTAAACATCTGACTATTACTGTACTGACTCGCCGCTGCGGCAGCGGCGGCAGCGGCGGCGGCCGCCGAGGAACGATTACCGACCGGAATTCCCACCGGCACTTTCGGGAGTGTGGCGAGCGGAATTTTGGCCGTGGGACCGATCAAATGATCCAATTTCTCGAAGAAAGGCCACTTGCTCGGTCCGCCGCCGGAGGCGATCCTCGCCTTCTCGAGCTTGTACTTCTTCTTCACCGTATCGATCCGATTCTTGCACTGAATATCGGTTTTCGGAGTCTTCCGATAGTCTTCTCTGCTGCTCACGATATCGGCGACCTCTTTCCAGTGCTTTTGCTTCAAATTCCCTCTGCTCAGTTGAAGGTACCGCTCTCCCCACGCGTCGATCAGCACCGCCGTCGCGCCTTCGCTCCAGCAATCCTCTCTTCCGCCTCCTCCTCCGCCGGATCCTCCGGCGCCGGAACCGGCGGATCGAGGCTGTTGAATCGGGAGAGCTAGGGTTAGCGTGTTGTTGTTGTTGTTGTTGTTGTTGCTGTGGTGGTGGTGGTGGTGAGATTGCTGCGGCGGCAGTGCTTGCGGCGGAGCCGAGGCTACCGTCACCGTTATCCGACCGTTCGTCGGCGGTCGCGGCGGAGACGACGAAGCCGGAGAATCCGAATCCCGCGATCGCTGCGGCGAGTGGATCTCCTCGTCCTCTTCCATCTCTTCCTCCAGCTCCTCCTCCTCCTCCACCTCCACCTCCGCTTGCTTAACGTGCGCCGTCCTGTCCAGCTAAAGTGCGCCGCTGCGCTCCTCACTAACGTTCACCAGATCTCTCTCTCTGCCGTGCTAAAGTGCGCCGGTGAGCGCACGACACGTATGGATATGGAGAGGGAAGGAAGGAAAGGAATATTACGATTGTAACTAACGTGCGCCGGTGAGCGCAGGATAAGGCGATCTGAGAAAAAAAAAAGAGACTCTCTCAGAGAGAGAGAGAGAGAGAGAGAGAGAGAGAGATACTAGGGTTTGTTTGTGTGATGTGTTTGATTGTTTTTTTTTAAGAGTGATCGATCGGCGAATATAATGACTGACTTGACTGACTGACTGACTTTTTATAATTTCAGTGTTTTTTTTTTTTGGTTTGTTTGTTTTATTGACGGGAAAAAAAATTAAAAAGTTAACGGCGTCGGAGGAGGACGGGTGAGGTGGCAAGACGTGATTGGTTGGAGCGAGGAAACTCCGTCACCGGTCGTTGATGATGACGATGATGATAAAAAAAAATCAGAGATGTTAAAGCCGGCTCGGGTTTGGTTTTTGGTTTGGTAGGTACAAGAAAAAGAACCGTGTTGTGTGTTTGTTTGTCTTTATTTGTGGTCGGTCAATTTGACGGAAAAAGCCACTCTGCTTCTTCGAAATTACCGAACCCAATTCCCATTTGGGTTTCCCGGTTTCCGGTGCCTCCTGCTGCTGCATTTTTAAGCTCAATCCTAACATTTGGTGCATTTGGTGTTTACAATAAAAAAATAGGGAAAAGAAAAGGTGTTTTTATGATGTTGATGCTTGCAACCTAAGATGTCGGCCTACAATATTGATAGTTATGTGTACATATATATAGTGGTTTGTTTGTCAAAAAGAAAATTAGAAACTTGAAAAAGTGTCTTTGTATAGTGATTGTATTAAATAATACTATTCATTATTATCATTACTTGAGTTTGAACAGTTTTATTTGGAGTTGGTACTTGAATGGAACTTTTGCAAGGTTTTGAATTGATGTAGATTTTTTGAGCTTGAGCTATCCTTACAAGTCACACAACTAATTTGAATTACCTTTTAATCCCCAAAAAAAAAAAAATCACTAAAAGTACCTGTGGGGGCCTGTCCATCAGCGGGCCCATTACGGTCAGGATCGTTGGGCTTGTGGCCCATCCGAGGATGTACATCCTTCCGAGGAGGCCATGTCAAGTCACAAGGTAATTACCGAAGGGGGGGGGATGGGCAATATCACGAAGGTGGAGTTCTATGTTCGTCCAAGGACGCTATATTCCTCGGCAGTAAGTGTCCGAGGACGAACAAGACGCACCCTTGTTACCACCAGACCCCAAAATTACGTCACCACTGAAGATAAGGATAACAGACTACGGGTCTAAGAGAGAACGAAAACAAATATCTGTAACTATAGCTGCCTCCGCATTAACTACCTCTCAACCAACTCTCTGGCCGCATTAATGTGGAGGTGATACCTGAACAGTAGGGAGGCAGCTTTACAGCTGCCCACAGGAAGTTACAGGAGGCGCGAGATGGGACAGAAAGAAATCCTCCGAACCCAACCTACACGTGTGCGGTGAGGATGGAGTACAAAGGGTGGTATATAAGCTGAAAGAGGAACACGAAGAAAAGGATCGGAAGAAAAAAGAGCAAAAAAGAACGAAAAGAGAAAGGGAGAACGGTATCGAAAAAAGAAAAACCAAAGGATCTTGTAGTGCCGGTTTTGAGTTTGAAAACAAAACGGTTAACCTAGTTCTTTACACCCACGCTCTACAAATCATATTGTGAGGGCCTATTTACGTGCGAACCCAGTATCGTTTTTGGGTCGCTCCAAATCGTGTCCTTACAGTACCTTTTTTATATTTTATATTATAGATCCGATTAATGTATACTCTTAGCATCTATTTTAGAAAATTTTATATGAAAAATTGAAAAAAATTAGTCACTTTTTCATTAAAAATTTTCTAAAATGGTTTGCTAATATAGACAAAACTTAGGTACAATATCTTAAGTGTTGCTCCTTAAGTTCCTCACTTAAGATTGAGCTATGTGGCTACTTAATTAAAAAATACACTTCTATCTCATGAGAAAAATTTTACATGACAGAATCTTAAGAAGGGAATCTAAAAAACAGTATCTAAGTACTGTACCTAAGTCTTGCACTATTAACATATGCTTAGTAAACCCCTATATCATATTGCTAAAAGTTGTATAGCTGAATTAACACCTCCTTATGCACAAAGTATTTGAAATCTAGGAGGAATAGGAAATTTAAATCCTAACTTCTCAATTAGAAACACCAATAATTACATAATTTATTTATAACAATTTTGTGTGTTAATATTACTCGTATAAATTCACAAGCAGTTGTGTTCTAAAAAAAAAAAATCACAAACCAATTTTTCTATATAATTTCAAGGATTATGTTAACGGGCACTGTAGAGCACTCGTTAACAACTTTTTTGAAATTTTTTAACTTTTTTTTTTTGGTATTTTTTTTACAAGTTAGTAATCGTTAACATTTCTCTAATTTCAAAACACACCTATAACATCATTCTCAAATGTCAAATACATGGGGGTGACAAAAGTCATTGGTGGGTGAGTTTCACAAACACTAAGAAAAAGTGAGAAATACACATTTCTTTCAAGCAAGCGTGTTTGAACTTTGAACTGAAGTTGTTTTTATGAGAAGACATCAAATCAAAGCGCGCGTGTTCACAAAGGCAGGCACGCCACCACTTCACGAGTTGTACTTATTTTTTAGGTCGTACACTGACTGTTTGATTGTTTCATTTAAGCTTTTACGGTAACAGTCGGTCTTCGGCGGTAACCCAAAAAGGCTAGTCACCGTCGGGTGACACTATCGAGATCGTAACTGACAGGTGTCGGTGGCAAAGACCGGGAGCGGGACTCACGTTACTTGAAAAACGGGGTGATTGACATACCGTTGCCGGTAATTTACAGCTTCCTTCAATGACTGATGGGTGCCCAATTTATACGGCTGTGTTGTGTACGTATCATATGGATTGCCACCTAACTTTTTTTTTTCCTCATATGACAAGTTTGGATCATACATAACACTCACGGTTCAAGCACATCTAGGGTGTGTAGTGTGTTTGTTTCATGTAAAATATTTTTCAGAAAATACTTATTTATTTTTTGAAAATGCTATTTTCAGGAAAGGAAAATATTTTGAAGTGTTTGGTTGCATTTCAGAAAATATTGTGAAAAATATTTTCTGGTGTTTGGTTGTGTTGTTGAAAATACCATAGAAAACACATTTTCTACTTGTTGCTCACATTTTCTCAGCTGCCAAACAAATATATAATTTCATTCCTCAATCCAGAAACACAAATAAAACCCAGAAAAAAAAAAATTCATAATCCGGTCAAATTGAGAGGAGAAGGAAGAGAGAGAGGACGATCGGTTTTGGGGTCGAGGACGATCGGTTTTGGGGTGCGACGATCGCGATCGAGGATGACGAATCGGTGCTGCGACTGTGATCGCGATCGTCGCGAAGGCGAGATTGCGATCGGGGACAACGAATCTGGGTCGAGGACGATCGGTTTTGGGGTGCGACGAGAACAATCGGTTTTGGGTGGATCGATATTGGGGTGCGACGATCTCGCCGGTGGTGCAATCGACGCGACGAACGAGCTCGGTCTTGGGTTTTCTAGGTTCGTCGGAGTCGATTTCTGGGTTCGTCGGAGTTCGGTCTCTCTCTCTCTCTCTCTCTCTCTCTCTCTCTCTTTGCGCGGGTGCGATCTCCCTCTCACTCAGCTCTCTCTCTGTTTTCCGAAAAATGGGTATTTGAAGGTAAAATAAAAACGGAAATCAATTTACACCCCAACACAGGCCAACTAAAAAGCATTTCCAGAAAATGCATTTTCCATGCGCAACCAAACACCCGTAAATACGGAAAAGCATTTTCGGAATTGATTTTCACCCAAAACAAATGCAGCCTTATTCTCAAATAAATTTATAATTAATACCATTTTTATGGTGCATTATGTATAATAACTTAGCAATTTTCATAAAATTTGTGTCCCTTGACTTAGGGTGCAAATGTTGGGTTTAGTGTTTCTGTGCACTAGACTTATTGAGATGTTGACATGTGACAATTATTTGACATGCATTCAAGTTGTTTCCCTAACTTATTCTTACAAATGTATTGTAGGAAAAGTCAAGATCACAAAATTTTACACAACTTTTTGCTACAACTATAATGTGGCAGAGTGTGACTGATGAAGAAAAAATAGTGGGTTTATGTGACAGTGATGGTTAACCACTCACAATTTACAATATCAGAATTGTGAGAAAAAATTGTGAAATTATTTGTGGTCTTAGAATTACTCTTTATTATATTAGCAATCAACTCTTCCATTTGTTTTGAAATAAAACAAACTACTCCATGTTTTATGGGAAAGATTGAACTTTTCATTAATTTAATTGAGACGTGTAATGTCATTTCTTTCATACAGGTGAAGATCCTTTCCTTTTACACTAGACAAAATAAATTCTAAATTAAAATTTGAGGAATTTTCCAATTGATGCAACAATTTGTACAAATTCATAAAATTCGTGCTGCTACTGTACTTATGGTATGAAGCAATTGAATTCAAGACCATGTTGTGCTGGTGTTTTTGGGTTTGGTAGAATTAGATTAACCTCTGTTTATCATATATATCTATAGAAAGAATTAGATTAACCTCTCAGTTAGGGTCAGACATTGGAGCATTAATTGGTAATATTGGTGATATAAAGGTTAGATAAACATGTGGTTTGCAATGCAGCTAGATGATTCAACTTATAATAAAAGTATGTTATATACTAATTAGCAATTAAATTCTATAGGATATAATAGTTGGTCCAAGCTAAATTACGGTCCATGAATGAGTTAAACTTACAAGAACCAAATCCTTGATGGTGATTGGTGCCTGTTTGCTAATTTTTATTTATTATCTTCTTTTACAATAAATGAACCCTACCCACCTTTTTTTTAATTGGCAAGTTACACATGCTCTTGATAGATCTTGAACCCTTAGGAGCAAGTAACCAGATATTAAGAGACTAAGCCAGTTTGGTTCAACTTGCAAGCCTTAGTTGTCTTTCAAACCTTCCACATTTGTCTTGTGTTTCTCTCTTTTGCGGTCAATTTTTCTTGAAGGATCACACCTATAGTATTTAGTTTATGTAGGCCTTAAGCATGATTTTGAGGTACCAATTTTTTATGTTTTGCACCAAGATCCTTGTAGCTTGGTCATCTTTATGAAGAGAACCAAGATTCAAATCCCCTCTCACCCACTTATTTTAATAGTTGAATTATCATTATATATAAATTTGCCTTGTGTTCATAATCAAATAACTATATGCAAGTCCTGAAATATGGCTAAGCTTTAGATACATCTCATAAACAAAAATCACTGACAAAATCGAGAAAAGAAGTCATTGATAATATTAAGAATTAGGGTTTACTAGCAGCCACATAAGCAATGCTAATCTATATTGATGAAGTGCCAGAAAACCACAAGGCACTTAATTTGCAGATAAATATATAATTCATCAGCAAAATAAAATGCAAGGTCAATATGAACAAATTAGTTTGGTGGCCAGGGCCACATGTAATGTACTAAGATGAGGCATGCTACAAAATTGTGAGAGTTCCATCCAAGACCTGAGTAATCTTGCATCTTCTAATCAGAAAAAATCTAGTTTACCTTTGCTTTATATCCATAGACAGCAAGGTTTCATGTGGCAGGGGGAAGTGCTAGGCGAATTCCATCTAGTTCATGTTCTGCAATTATTTGGCAACCTAGACGAGACCTGAAACAAAGTATCAATATAGAATTTAAACGAGTTTGGACAGTAAGAGAATTTGCAGGCCAGTTTCAACGCAAAGGGATATACTTCTCAGTTAGCCCAAAAGCAAGATCCAACATGTCATTTTCCTCATCAGTAGGATCTTCTAGTTTATTGTAGTACTCCATATCCTAGCCAAGAGTTTTAGGAGTTAGCATCAGACCCTCAGACCATAACTCATTAGCTCATTGGAACTAAATTAACTCAACACAACCAAAAGTACATGGGGAGTAAAAGGAAAGAAAGGAAAAACATTCATTTTAGCCAGGGAAGGAATGTAATCCGGTGACAATCACTGGATAAGAGCTAAATGCCACAAACATCATTTTGTATTATTGGCTCTTATGCAGTGATTATTGCGAAGGCTAAATTTTCTTCTAGAAACAAGCAAGTTCCAAACACACATATACCTGCACAATTACATGACATGTGGAACAGGCACACGATCCTTCACATGCCCCTACAATCACATTAAAGCTCAATAATCTTACAAGAAATGCACTATAGGTATACTTAGGACTTTTCTACTTGAATTTCAAGTGAACAAATTTAAAAAGCCTTGACCCTAATCGCTTAAGGACAATTTCACTAATTGTCTTCATAATTCAATTCAATCAAGTAATTGTTAAGCAGTATGAAACAGTGAATCAATTCATCTCACATAAAACATAATTCGACATTGTGGAAAGAGTTAATAACTTCTGCCTTTAACCCTTATTTTGGTAAGGTTAAAAGAATAGCAATATCAAGAGGAGGCCAAAAAATGGAGACTCAGGTGAGGTGCAAAACATTGAATATCATGCTCAAGTATTACCTTCAATATCTATGTCATGTTCGAGGGCAGCTTCTAACATAGACATTCCAATTGAAACATTAATAACCTTCTCCTCTCCATCCTTCTCAATAAATGTCACACATATTCTGCAGAATTGAACAAATGGGTGTGAGGAAAGAGAAGGAAGAAATAACAGTGAGTTCCAATAATTAGATACAAGAGCAATAGATGGCAGTCCATTTTTTCATATTTTACTAAATTGCACGAGTTTAAGTAGGCATGTTAATCTTCTTGAACATATCAATATGAAAACCCCTAAACCCTTGTCCCTAAAAGCCTCTTTCCATATAAAGAGAAACTTACTTTTTTTTTTCTTCATTCCATTCTTCATGGGCCTTGTCAGCAGCTTTTGCACAAAAAGACTGACTCTTCTGAAATGAAGATAATATTTAGAGCCTAAACAACGTGTTTGGTGCTAGCTAAAACAAGAGATTCCATATATTTCAAGCAGAAAAAATTCAGATACAGTAGTCTGACTGCCAAAGTACTTACATTAGATTGCACCCTCAAAAGGATCATATTGATATGAAGCCAAAGTATATATATATACAAAGCAAATAGGAGGCACATAGAAAAAAGGCTGTCAGCAAAAGCTACTCTATATTACATAACCAATTAATCTACTGTGCAGTCTCAATTCTATCACTTGCAATCGCACACCTTCCACAAAAAAACTTCTTCAATACACAAAACTAGGTCTATATCTTCATGAAGATAGGAGAGGCCAGCTGCAACTATCATTGACTTTAATTTCTTCTTTAGAGAGCCTAGCAAAACATCACTACTCTAGCCAAGACCCTCTTGGCTCAGTTGCACTTCCAGCTCTCCCATCAGGGACAGCTTGGATTTGAAACCTAGGGGAAAGGCCCACTCAACTTGTTTTTGCAATTTCCAAAAAGAAAAAAGAAAGAAAAAAAAACCATCATTAGAGTGAACTACATTTTTACAATTCTTTATCACTATCCACAAGGGTGCCAATTGTGTTTCTGCTACTCTTTCAATCCTTGTTTGCATGTTTAAGGAATCATGGTCTATCTTCAAAATGGTATTACTCAGTTGTGAATTAATCAATTGCTTAGATGCGTATGGAACTTTCTGAATGATATGAAAGCTCATTGTAGTCAAGAATATTGGCATGCTTAGAAGGTATTTTTCTTTTATGAAAAAAAAAATTACAAAATTTTACTTAAAAAGCCTAACCAGAGGTTGCAAATAATGATTGCAAAAGGCATGTGCTTGCGCCATCTTTGATGTGGATGTCAAATGCCCTGCCAATAAAGATATGACATCAAAACATTACCTAGTCAAAGTAATAAACACCAGCACTACTACTTTATGGAAATTATAGTGAATGTACTGGGAACAGAACTTGAGAGAATTGATAGCGTTAAAAAAATACTTGGAAGCACAAGCACCAATGATTTCAAACTTCATTAACAAAGCCTAGATCTTAAATACTTAGATGTAACTTAGTATTGAAACATCATCTATCCTCTACTTATCAATTACAAATTTATGCAGTTATAAAATGTTATAATCACAAGATATAATAAAAGAAGGATGTCAAGCAATCCAAAGAATTCTGATTTTCTTGTCATTACGCAAGATCGTTAGTAGCTCTACATGTATAGACAGAAAATTCCAAAGCCCAAAGGAGATCACATCTCAACTCCCACCAACATAAAACCAAGTGTCCATGCCACTACAAATTATTGACTTACAATCATGTTGATAAAAAAGAATATGCTACTACAAGTTTAAAGATGCATAACAGTAATTATGACAGATTTGTGGCTATATCACAGACAGACTTATCCTAAAGAAATCCACTTTTCTGAAATTAACCTTTTCTTCTTCATCACTGATCATGATTAACAATGCAAGTTTTCAGGTCTCACCAAATCAAATTTTGCAATTTGTCAAGGCAACATGTAACGAAGATTTTTATCTTTTATAAGGTAATGACAGATTCACGGTGTTCTGTTAAATTACGTCTCCTAACACATGGGAGAACTTTGGAAAAGAATCCACTCCCAATAAATTAAGATTCAAGATTAGGGATGGCATTGTACCAAAGGGATCATATATTCTGGCTTCCATTCCACATGTACATGAAATCATCAGTAGGAACACTTTACTTATCAAGTTTAAAAGATCTTAAAGAAGGCAACTACCTTACTACATTTCATTAACACAAATCAACCATTGTTTATTGTTCAGGAAACTAACTTGAAATTACCACCTGAAAAATCCTACAAAGAATGCAGAGGTGGACATCAATCCCAATCAAACAAGCACAAAAACTGTTCCGCTTGTATTTAATTAATATTTGCTTATGTTTATTTATTCATGTTGCGAATGTTGAAAACATTAATACTAGTAAGTGACCAAAGGATCCATGTCCAATAAACCCATGCCTTCCATGGTGTATTAGTGTTAATTTAAAGTATGTACATTTAGGCATCCCATTCCCACCCACTTAGTTCCTACCAGATATGTAAATTCAGTACACGATAATTGAATAAGGTCATTCATGCAAAAGCACCAAATTTCGCTTGTTACCCAACTTGAAAATCAATAAGATTTTAGCAAACTACTACTCATTAGTGCCTTCCACCAAAGCAGCATGATGTGGGTTCGAGTGCCAGAATCAATCTCTCCAAAAAAAAAAGATTTAGGGGTAAAGCTGCCTCCCGATCATATCTCTTAGACCCCGCAGAAGTGAAAGTTTTGGGCGCTAAGTATGAGCGTTTTACTACTCATTAGTGAATTTGATGATCTAATTAAACAACAACAATATTATTGTTAATAATGTCAAGCTAAAGCACAACACACATTACATTACATATCAACTTCAAGGTCGTACCTCTTGTGAGATACTTGATAATCCTAGCTCCAAGCCGAGATATCTTAGAAACAAGCATAACGAAAGACAATTACCTGGAAACCGGACCATAATAAAATACAAAAGTTTTAAGCCATTGCCAAAAAGGAATTAAAAAAAAAATTGATTGAAATATATACAAACAAAGGCGGGGTGGTAGATGAAGAAAAACAAAGCCTGTATGCAAATAGTTAGATACTTTAACTACCCAGAAGCCCCATTTTAGTAGAGTAATCTTTTTGGTAATTATTGTAAACAAAGTGCGATACATTTCCTTCAGCAACATTAACGTGAACACTTGGTATCCTCTAGTGAAAGTGGGAAATACTCAGATATATACAAACAAAGGTGGCCTCTACTCTCTAGTGAAAGTGGGAAAAACTCAATCAAATTCAAAAAACTTTAAAGACCCACTTCAGATCGAAACATATAAATATGGAAAACACAAAACAAAAAGTGAGAAGAAAAGTAAAAGCAAACCAGAGAAGAGGGAACGCCTTGTGAAATGGGTATTGAAACTCTGCCTTTGTTCTTTGTTGGATTTGGCTTTAGGCTGGCTATATATAGGTTTCGAATGAAAAAAAACGACACGTCGTGTTTGGTGGATTTAGTGGAAAAAGAAAATGGAGATGCGGGGTATCGAACCCCGTGCCTCTCGCATGCAAAGCGAGCGCTCTACCGTTTGAGCTACATCCCCATTTGAGAAGAGATGCACTCAAAGATTTATCAATCGTTATTTTTGTGAAGCTTAGTTGGGTTCTCTCATATTTTCCTTTTGAGACTAATTTTTTGACACTTTGTGTTAATTATCGTGAACACAATGTTTATTTGATTTTTAATGAAATTCATTTCTTATAAAAAAAAAAAAAGAGAGATAATTTATTGTCGAAATCTTAGACGGTTTTTTGGTGCCAATGGTTTTCTTCTTGGGGTAATCTAATATATTGAAGCAGAGGTCTCTACCAAGGCAGCGAGGCTTTCCCATTTGTCCAATTTTTTCAAATCTAATCAGGCCATGTGGACTTCCAATTTTATATGGCAAGTCAAAATTCATCCACCTCGAATTTATTGTGTCTATATGTGCCATGTGTCATTAATGATAAATAAATTTAAATTAATTTAATAGAAATTTACTTTTTTATTTTTTAAATTTGATATAATTTTAACTTAATGATATCCACTTTATAATAATTGCTTTTATTATCAGTTCAAAACACCAATAAATTTTTGATGTAAACGAAGTTCGAAGTTCAAACTCAAATCTTTTATTCTACTACAAGAGGGGAAATTATTTTGTACTCCCGGAGTATCATAAATGCGTACTCCCTCCTCTCATATAAATGGTGGGTCCCACTAATTAAATTCATGATGGGACCCACCATTCATGTGAGATGATGGAGTACGCATTTATGGTACTTCGGGAGTACCTAATAATTTTCTCTACAAGAGACTGTACTAGTTAAAGTTAATATGAACCAATAATAAAAATTTACTTATTTTAATTTACAGTGCATTTACATTAATGAGAACAACTTGTTATAAACATGTGTGGATTACACATTGTGTGCAATAAATATTGTCGTACATTAATTATATCAAAAAGCTCCCACATCCCTCCTAATTACACATGCGCTACACATTAAAAATAAAATTTCCCTCTTTAAACATGCACAACAGAAGAATATCCATGGTTTTCAAATCCAGACCGTTCAAAGAACCGATAAAGGGAGAGGTTTAAGGTTTTTAAAGTTGGACCGAGGTTCAACCGAGGTCGAATCATGATGATGTCATAATTAATTTAGTAATTAATTTAAATAAAATAAAGGTATTAAATTTGTAAATATTAGCAAAATCGACTAAAATATCTAAAAAAATGAACCAAACTTTCAATTAAATTTTCATGATATTATAAGGTTAACATAAAATAGTACATTGCAAGGTTAATAGAGTATAATATAACATAAATAAGCATGAATAAATATTGTATAATAATCCTTCAAGTAGAAATTATTTATTAAATATAAATCACTTTTAAAATAAATTCATATATAGTAAATTCCTATGCAAAGATATTATTCTTAAATCACAAGTTAATTTAGCAGTGAAAACAAATTTAGTAATATTTAATACATTGAGATAAAGGTGACATGGAAGTTTGGAAATTATAAATCATGTAAATCTAATATAAATTTAATAGTACTTCATATTAGCTCACAAGGAGCTTACTTGGTCAGGTGGTCACGGTGTCAGCCATAGTGCTTACCTTTATCAAATTTTTTCAAATTAAATACAATCAATTGACCCGGTTGAACTGGCCCACGGTTCGGCCAATTTTTCGGGTTGAACCTTCGTTCACATGGTTCCCTCAGATCTATTAAAAGTTCGATTCTTGCATATAAAAAATCGGTTTCATGACCGGTTCATGTTTAAACCGGTCCATGTTTAAACCGGTCGGACTGGCCGGTCTAGTCCGGGTTTAAAAACCATGAGAATATCCCTTTAAAAAAAGTGCACAAGCGGCTCCAAACACCCCACTTCTTTTCTTTTCTTTTTTATTTTTATCTAATGATTACTATAGGGGCTTAGAGATTTGAATCTTAAATATCTTGGTTAGAGGTACCAAAAATGACAATATATATTTACATTATTTGAAAGGAATGCATTTATATTAATTATATGTAATCTCTCATCATATCATTGACAAAACCAAATTTGAGTTGAAAGTAGGCAATATTTATATATAACACACATAATTATGCACGTCATGTGAATATATGATATTTTAGACAAATTTGAAAAATTGAAAGCTCTTCATTTGAATATTAAATGATATTACTTACTTATCAACAATAATTATGTACATTGTTAATTTCTACTTATTATCATCTAAGAAAGTTGAGTTCTTAAAGTTATGGTTGTGCCAAGTAGCTATCTTTTTGTGACTTCATTCACATAAATGGTTTGTTTATTTAATTGAAACCTAAGTTTTAAGATTTTTTTTTTTTTTTTTTTTTTTTGAGAAAGATGTTTCAAGAATTTAAAAATTCTTCACCAACTAAAATTATATTTAACTCATTAATTGTTAAGATGGCTAATTATTATCTAACTTTCAAGAAAATTAAAATATCCTTCAACTAAAATTCCATTATCAAAATTCAAGATTATATTAACTAGTTTAATCATTTATTATAGTTTATATTTTAATATAACAAAACTTATCTGCTTCTAGGTATGATAGGCCTAGTAGTATGTATCTATACATATACGTTGGGTCGAGGGCCCAATCTGAGGACGTCTAGTAGACCAAGGAAGGGTAAACGCTGTCATGGAAGTCCGCATTAGTGAATAAAAAAGTGGGGTTTGGTCATAAGGGTTCAGGAAGGTGGTCCGAGAAGGAATGACTCCTCGGTTGAGCAAAGTAGAGGTTCGAAGGTGTGATCTGCCATCCAGAGCAACGTTCTAAGAGATTCTATTGATAAGGATACATATCATAAAGGCACAGGACAAAAGGGAACTATGAAATATCTAAGAGAAAGCTGCTACCACCGCATTGAATGCTCTGTAGCTAACCCTCTGGCCGCATTAATGTGGAAATGATACCTGAACAGTAATTTTAAGCCTTACAGCTACTCCTAGAGACTTCAAGAAGGTGCTGATGGGACAAGAGATCAATGCTAGAAACTTGGTCTACACGTGGAGGGTGGAGATGAAAGAAGAAAGACAATATAATAGAGAAAGAATACCCTAAGGAGGGGGGATCGGAGAATTAAGAGAAAAACACTGTAGCAACAAGAATTGAACTTGTAATCAAATTCAAAAGAAATATATACTAGAGCTAATTTCTTCGGATCGTGCCGAGGACGATTTTCTTTGAATAGAACCAATTTGTCTTTGTTTTCTTATTATCTGAATCCATTATAATTGTTATCCAACTCATTAGAGCCTAGTTTTCTAACCCACTCTCTACAAATTCATTGTATTGGGCTCTTTGGGCCTAGACCCTATTACTTTTTGGGCTTAGGAAATAAACCGTGACCTTACAATTGGCACCGTCTGTGGGAAACTTGTGCTTTAGTGAGGTTAGCGTTCAATTATGGTAGGTTCAGGGCCTAACCAGGGAGAGCCTGTTGGTTCCCAACATCAAGACCAGTTCGTCAATCTTGAGTGAAGAAGGGACCGGGAGGTTAGCATGCATACCACACACATCAGTAAGAGCCAATCTCGAAGTGGGAGTTACGTCTCTCATGAAGAGAACACTAGAAACATGCAACTGGAGATTGACCGCTTGCAAAGGAGGTTACGCCACGAGCGACATAGGAGAACTCCCTCAAGTTCTGGCCCTTCTTCTGGTGATGAAAGTGATAATAGCTACCGACCTAGGTCGAGAACTCCTCCCAGTGAATCTTTTTCGTGTGACGGGGATTATCATTATAAGGAAAAGGGTAAGGGTCCATCGTGTAAAGGTGTGGGCGACGATGCTATGAGCAGGGCTCTTAACCAGATTTCCAGGTCATCTTTACACGTAGAATTGAGGAGGGGAGGCTACCTCGGCGGTTTACTCAACCAACGTTCACCATGTACAATGGTCGAACTAACCCTGTGGAACACATGAGTCATTTCAACCAGAGAATGACTGTTCACTCCAAGAATGAAACCTTGATGTGCAAGGTATTCCCCTCCAGCTTGGGACCGGTGGCAATGAGATGATTTGATGGCTTGAAGGAAGGTTCAATCAACTCTTTTCAGGAACTTACTAGAGTTTTTGGAGCTCGTTTTGTCACTTGTAGTAGGGTGCCTCGGCCCTTAGATTCACTGCTGTCCATGGCCATGCGAGAGGGAGAGACTCTGAAAACGTATTCGGACAGGTATTGGGAGATGTTTAATGAAATAGATGAGGATTTTGAGGATATAGCCATAAGGAGGTTTAAGGTCGGCTTGCCTATTAAGCACGACTTGAGAAAATCCTTGACCGAGAAACCTGCTCGAAGTATGCGACAGTTGATTCATTGCTGTCCATGGCCATGCGAGAGGGAGAGACTTTGAAAACGTATTCGGACAGGTATTGGGAGATGTTTAATGAAATAGATGAGGATTTTGAGGATGTAGCCATAAGGACGTTTAAGGTTGGCTTGCCTATTGAGCACGACTTGAGAAAATCCTTGACCGGGAAACCTGCCCGAAGTATGCGGCAGTTGATGGGCCGAATTGATGAATATAAACAAGTAGAGGAGGATCAACAACAAGGAAAAGGGGAGACTAAGGTTATCCCTCAAGATAAGAGGGATTTCAGGTCGGACAGATACAACACTAACCAGCCCCGAAGGGACTTTACTGGGCAATTTGGGTCTACTGCTACTCAGGTGGTTGGCACAGTGTTCTGAGAGTCGGTACATCAAGTCTTAGAAAAGATTAAGAATGAGCCATACTTTAAATGACTAATTAAGATGGGAGGAGACCCCACCAAGTGTAACCAAAGCCTTCACTGCCAATACCACTAAGACCGATAACACACCACAATAGATTGTAGAACTTTATGGAGTCATCTAGAGTAGTTGGTCAGAGATGGAAAGATAAAGCAATTCCTATATCAGCCCAATGGGCAAGGGGGCCAGGTAGGATCAGGAGCTCAGAGAGGTACTTCTTCAAGGCCACCTTTAGGCACAATTAATGTCATCCTTGCTACTCCAGGAAGGACCGGTGCTCATCCTTCCAGGGTGATGTCTGTAGCTCAGCCTTCTGCCGATGACTCCAACCCCGAGCCGAAGAGGGGTAGGATAGAGGTCCGACTAGCATTGAGTTTTTCTGATGAAGACAAAGTTGGAACCTTATAGCCATATGATGATGCCTTAGTGGTTACCATCAGGATATGGGGGTATGACATGAAGAGGGTGATGGTAGATTAGGGCAACAGGGCAGAGATTATGTACCCTGACCTATTTAGGGGGCTGAAGTTGAAGCCCGAGGACCTAACCTGCTATGACTCTCCTCTGATAGGGTTTGATGGGAAGATTTTCTTTCTGAAAGGCTAGATTAGACTGCCTGTTCAGGTCAGGTCCAAAGTCGTGGAGGTGAATTTCATTGTGATAGATGCCAATTCCCCCTACACGGCTATTATGGCTAGACCTTGGCTTCACGCCATGGGGGCCGTGTCTTCCACTCTGCACTTAAAAGTGAAATATCCATCAGAGGGTGGGGTCGAGGAACTAGTTGGGAGCCAGTTTATGGCTAGGCAGTGCTTGGTGGCTGCAATTAGACATCGGGCTAGAGATGAGTCCTCGGCTTCTGCCGGACAGGACTCATAGCAATCAATGATGCCAATACCGTCCATGGATGTGGTGATGGAGGGAGCAAAGTGTGAGGAGTTAGAAAAAGTTATTGTTGGTGATGATAAGGAGAAATTTTTCCAGGTCAGAGCCTAGCTACCTCCTCTGGAGAAAGAAGAGCTAATAGTTTTTTTTAGGGAAAATATCAATGTATTTGCGTGGGATGCTTATGAACCTCCTAGGGTTGATCCAGATTTCATTTGTCATTATCTAAACGTCAATCACTCTGTCACCCCCAAAAAGCAACTACCTCGACGTTCATCTAAAGAGCATTCTGATGTTGTCAAGGACAAGGTGATCAAACTTAAGCGGGCTGGTGCTATTAAAGAGGTGTTTTACCCTGAGTGTTTGGCCAATATTGTGGTGGTGAAGAAGAAGAGTGGGAAGTGGCGAGTATGTGTGGACTTCACAGATTTGAACAAGGCCTGTCCGAAAGACCCTTTCTCCATGCCTCGAATAGACCAATTAGTGGATGCAACTGTAGGCCATCCTCGGATGAGCTTTTTGGATGCATTTCAAGGGTACCATCAAATACCATTGGCTTTGGATGATCAAGAGAAGACAGCCTTTGTTACACCCACTGGGAATTACCACTACAAAGTAATGCCCTTTGGATTGAAAAATGCAGGAACTACTTATCGGAGGATGATGACTAGGATGTTCGAACCACAACTAGGCTAAAATATTGAGGTTTATATAGATGATATGGTGGTGAAAAGTAAGGTGGTGTCCGAGCACGTGGGTGACCTCGGGAATATCTTTGAAATATTAAGAAGGCACAAACTGCGCCTCAATGCTTCCAAATGTTCTTTTGGCGTTGACTCAGGTAAATTTCTAGGCTACATGGTCACTCACTGTGGGATTGAAGTCAACCCTGACCAGATTAAGGTAATTAACAACTTGCAACCTCCTCAAAATTCCAAGGAGGTCCAGAAGTTAACTGGGATGACTGTTGCTTTAAACCGGTTTATCTCTCGGTCAGCAGACAGGTGTAGGTCTTTCTTTCGGTTGTTGCATAAGTGGAAGGGGTTTGAGTGGACTGAGGAGTGTGCCCTGGCCTTCCAACAGTTGAAGGAATACTTTTCTCAGCCACCTATTATGTCTTGGCCCAAGAAAGAGGAGGTCCTGTTTGCTTATGTTGCTGTGGCCTCCCACGCGGTAAGCTTAGTACTGGTACGAGTTGATAATGGAGTGTAGAGACCTGTTTATTATGTGAGAAAGTCATTGCATAAGGCCGAGGTTCGATACCTACCATTGGAGAAGGCTATCTTGGCCGTGGTGCATGCTACACGTAAACTCCCTCACTACTTCCAAGCTCACCCATTTGTTGTTTTAACCTAACTTCCGCTTCAATCGCTGCTTCGGGGGGCTGATTATACAGGAAGGATTGCCAAGTGGGGAACGATGCTGGGGGCTTTTGATATCAAATATATGCCTTGTACTTTGATCAAGGGCCAGGTCGTCGCAGATTTGGTAGCCGAGTTTGCTAAATCCCCATTGGAAGAGGAAGGAGAAAAGCAGTACATGGATGGAAAATCAGTTGGTGTGGTCCCCCTATAAGAGCCTTTATCCTGGAGGGTATTCGTAGATGGTCCAGCAAATCAGAGAGGATCTGGAATGGGGCTAGTTGTGATTTCTCCTGAGAGGATCATTATTGAAAAATCCTTAAGGTTGGGCTTTTCGGCCATGAACAATAAGGTTGAGTATGAGGCTCTATTGGTAGGAATGACTATGGTTCAGAAAATGGGAGGAAAAACAATAGAGGTATTTTCGGATTCGAGATTGGTAGTAGGTCAAGTAAGAGGAGAATTGGAAGCTAGGGATTTGAGAATGCAGGAGTATCTGAATCAGATTCGACCTTTGCAATCAGGGTTTGAGTCTTTCACCCTACAGCAAGTCCCTAGGAGCAGGAATACGCATGCTGATTCTCTTGCCACTCTCGCAACCTCCTCGGCGCAGAGCTTACCTCGGGTTATCCTTATTGAAGACTTATGCAAACCTATTGATGTTAGGACATATGTGTTTCCCTTGTTAAGAACATATGTCATTCTTTTATGTAATTGGTTAATCTTTTGACAAAACGCACTTTACTTGTATTTGGGTAGATCTAGGATGTGTTTAATACTTCAAGAAACATGTTGTTCAAGTCTAGTATTAAAGCCATGAAGATTAGACCAAGAAACAAGTAAAGAAAAGCTGTTCACTAAAGCTGGACAGATAGCTTGACACATGAGGACAGATAGCTCAACAACTGCTCGACACCTCTCGACAGCTAGGCTATCTATCGAGCTCTTCAGTTGAGAGATATCGCAATCTCGACACCTCTCGATAGCTAGGTGGATCAATCGAGAAAGCTCCTGTCTCCTCGATAGCTCCTCGATAGCTTTTCAATAGCTGTATCTATCGAAGTTTAAATCTCGACACCTCCTCGACAACTCCCGATCGATCGAGGTTACGGGAATTCAAATTTTCAGATCTGATTTTCGGCCCATGCTGACATGTATGTGTAAGGTTTCTTTTCTCACAACCCTAGACATATATAAGACTTATTTTAGATGTCGTCACGTAAGAGAATACAAGGAGAACATATGCAAAAGGTGACCGATGCCTTATTCTCTCTGAAAGAAGCTACTGCGTCTTTTGTGCCTTAAGGTTTTGTAACCAAGTGCTTCTTGATCTTCATTATTGATGAAGTGAAGAACTTTGCAGCCAACATATTCTTCTAGTTGGTGATTAAGTTACGTACTGGGATCCGCGCAATTGGTTAGTCACGTATTGGGATTCGTGCATCATCAAAGGGTGGCGTTCATATATTGAGGAGTTCAGAGGTTCTGAAGCGGTAGAAGGTTTCTACAGTGAGTTCATCTACGAGGATTGTAGAGTCTAGGGACAAAAGGTTTTGTACTAGATCTGAAACTTCTCTTTACTATAATGGATTGCTTTTCAGGAAGGTTTCCCCCTAGGTTTTTACTGTGAAACTAGTTTGTTTCATTGGTTTTCCTGGGTCATCATATCTTATCTTATTTATTTTTCCGCTGCATGATTTTGACATGATATTGATGTTAGTTTGTTTTAATAAGTTTTATCATAATAAATCTAATTAACAACTTGGGTTTAAAATTTGTTAATTCTATTAACTGGGGTTTAAATTTCCCAACAATTGAGATAAGAAGGGAGAAGGTCCAGATTCATCAAATTAAGGTGGGACCTAGCTGGATGGATTCTATTGTGCTATTCCTTAAGAATGACATTCTGCGTGAGGGAAAGTCCGAGGCTGACAAAGTGCGGAGAAAGGCTTCTCGGTTTTGGCTGTCTGAGGACCAAAAGTTGTACAAGCGCTTCTTTTCTGGGCCATATTTGCTATGCATACACCCTAAGGCAGTAGAGCTACTCCTAGAAGAGTTACATGAGAGAATTTGTGGAAGCCACACAGGAGGCAGATCCTTGTCTCACATAACCCTCACTTAGGGGTATTGGTGGCTGACCATGCAGAAGGAAGCACAAGAGTACGTAAAGAAGTGTGACCAATGTCAAAGGTTTGCCCCAAATATTCATCAGCTAGGGGTGTCCTCAATCCTCTGTCTAGCCCTTGATCTTTTGCTCAATGGGGTTTGGATATTGTAGGACTTTTCCCTAAGGCAGCAGGGAATAGGAGATGACTGTTGGTCGGTACAGATTACTTCACCAAGTGGATTGAAGCTGAACCATTGGCAAATATTAGGGATGTGGATGCCAAGAGATTTGTTTGGAAAAATATTGTCACTCGGTTTAGGATTCCTCATACCTTCATCTCGGACAATGGTCTTCAGTTTGATAGCAAAACCTTCAGGAGGTACTATTGTGACTTGGGCATTAAGAATAGGTATTCCACCTCGACTTATCCACAGGGGAATGGACAAGCCGAGGTTGTCAATAAGGTCATAGTGAATGGACTTAAGAAGAGGTTAGATGATGCGAAGGGAAAATGGGTGGAAGAGCTGCCACATGTCCTTTGGACATATCGAACTACACCTCGTAGGTCAACAGGCGAGACACCCTTTTCAATAACTTATGGGGTCGAGGTTGTAATTCCTCTGGAGACTGGATTCCCAACACTGAGGACAAGCTCTTTCACTCTGAGCAACAATGATGGGCTGTTAGAGAAGAGTTTAGATTTAATTGAAGAGCGAAGAGAAAATACTATGGATCAGTTGGCGTATTATCAACACAAGCTCAAGCAGGGGTACAACTCAAATGTGAGGTTAAGGCCATTAGCGCCTGGAGATTTGGTATTAAGAAAAGTTTTGGGTACTGCAAAGAACCCAGCATGGGGAAAGTTAGGGCCCAACTGCGAAGGGTCATATCGTATAACCTCGGTGGCTGGAATATGTGCATATTACTTGGAAGATCTAGATGAAAATGTTGTACCACGCCCTTGGAATGTAAATAACTTGTGAAGGTATTATTATTAATGAAAGTCTTTTCTGCCATATTTTTGTTTATGACATTATGCGTTACACTTATTACTTGTTCAAGTAGTAAATAGAACCTTAGTTATGTCTGACTCCTCGGACCACATATTTTGGGTAAATTAATACTTCATATTATTTGGTCAAGTATTAAACAGAACCTTGGTCATGCCTGGATCTTCGGACCACATATCTTAGGTAAATTAATGCTTCATATCATTTGTCTAAGTGTTAAACAGAACCTTGGTCATGCCTGGTTCCTTGGACTGCATACCTTGGGTAAATTAATGATTCATATCATTTTTCTAAGTATTAAATAGAACCTTGGTCATGCCTGGTTCCTCAGACCACATACCTTGAGTAAATTAATGCTTACTATTAATTGTTTAAGTATTAAACAGAACTTTAGTCATGCCTGGATCCTCGGACCACATATTTTGGGTAAATTAATACTTCATATTATTTGTTCAAGTATTAAACAGAATCTTGGTCATGCTTGGATCCTCGGATCACATACCTTGGGTAAATTAATGTTTCATATCATCTGTCTAAGTGTTAAACAGAACATTGGTCATGCCTAGCTTCTAGGACCACATACCTTGGGTAAATTAATACTTCATATCATTTTTCTAAGTGTTAAACAGAACATTGGTCATGCTTGGTTCCTCAGACCACATACCTTGGGTAAATTAATACTTCTCATTATTAGTTTGTGTATTAAACAAAACCTTAGTCATGCCTGGCTCCTTGGATCACATGCTTTGGGTAAATTAATACTTCTTATTGTTGGTTTAAGTGTTAAACAAAACCAGCCATGCTTAATGGCAAAGACCTTCATTGTAGTAACTTAATCAAATGGACATTCTTGAGCATCACTTAAAGCATTTGCAAGTATATCTATGCTCTGTTGGAAAACTGATTATCATCTCCAATTCCTTAGACTTACTAATAAGTGGAGAATTAGGTGGAGTCTGACATGAATGGATGCTCTACTATTGTGTATGTTTTTGAGGTTAAGGTTATACTTTGTTGAGATTGTAGACTTAGTAGGTTTAACCTGTCCTATTGCTGATCATGTGGGGTGTAGTAACTATGCTACTACTTATGCAGATAACTAAATGGAGCTATATCTCATTGTCACGTTGATTAAGTGTTAAATGAAACAGAAACTATGTTAGGATCCATATAAATATCACAAGTATGAAAGAAAATCTCATAATTATCATTAAGCTGAGCCTCAGAAAAAAGGCAAATAGATTACAAAAGGGTAAATTGATTACAAATCTTGGAAACAAAAATAACAGTTCAAAAAAAAGAAAAAAAAAAAAGACAACTTATGGCTTCATTTTTATTACAAGCTTGTCTTTTGGAGTCTTGGCAGGCTAGGTAGAGGCTGCTGTGGAGGATGCTGGACCTATACCCTTGAAGTCCTCCTTGATAGGTATAGGGAGAGTTACAATCTCCATGTTGTGGGAGGCCTCTTTTTCTTTGGAGGGGTCCTTAGGGGCAACTGGAGGCTAGGCGGCATCCTAGGCCACTTCCTTGGTCATATTTGCTTCCTTTTTAGTGACCTCAGGCCGATCTGCCTCATTGGAAGGGCTGTTGACTGAAGGAAGAACCTTGGCTGGGCTTTCTTTGCCAGCATCTGCCTCCTTGGAGGCAATGTTAGCCTTGGAGCTCGAGGAGCCTAGAGCACGGATGGCAGTAGGGTAGTACACACTCTCTGCTCTCCTAAGGATAGAGGACGCCTCAACCCCAGCTTGGTTGAGGGCCTCGTTCCATACTTGGAGGCAGTAGTACCTGCACACCTCCGAGACCTCAGCCATAAGAGCTTCCTCAGTCTCAGCCACTCCCACATTATATCCATCCTGCTCAGCTTGCTCCTTGGCCTTCTCGGCCTCCTCCAGTTTCTTCGTTAGAGCTCTTATTTGGTCTTTGGCTGTTACTTGGGAACTATACTTAACTTTTGACATCGCCATAATTTCTGCTTCTACAAGTAAAGTATCATTCACAAGAAACCCCCTTGATGGATCATTGAGATCCTCTAGAAGCAAAAGATCTAAAAAACCAAAACCCGCGGGATTTGAGGAAGAAAACCAATATTCAGCTGCAAAGAAAAAGAAATTAAACAAATTCAGCAAACAGTGGAACAAAAACAAATGAAAGATACTAGATATTAATACAACCATGGTGAAGAAACCCCAAGTTTGACCATATAGTTTTGGTACGATTTTAAGCATGCTGAAAAAACACACCCTCCACTCCCAACATTGACAAGAAATGATATTTGATTTACCTGTTTGTTCTGAGTGCTTTCCATTTATCTGGTCCCTTATGCGCAGCTTGTATTCTGCAAAAACATTTTGCTCTGATGGATGACAATTGCATAACCACAAGTAGACTGATATCGCTGGATTTTCTACAGTAAACTCTCCTTTGGGATAGACCAATAACTTCCTGGATTCAGTAAAGGGTTGCAAATAACAGCTGCTAAGTTCAGAAAAGCAAGATTTTCATTTTTATAACAAAGTTAGTGCAACTTCTAGTAATGCATATTACCATTTTGAATTTCCAACGGTGAATTCTTGAGAATTATAATATTTTTCATTTAGTGTCGAAAATCGTTCAATCTTCCAAGTAAAAGTTCTGTTATAGGGTTCTTCAATAAAGGAAAGACACTGCCTTTTGACACTACGTTCATGAACAAAAACCTCTGCACCAAATACGCAACAGTTATTGACAAGGTATCCTTGAGAAGCATCATTAAAGGTATCAAGGGGAAGAAATTTGGCAAATCCCCATTCGCAATTTATGTCATTGAATCTTCTTATAGCACCACCACCAGCATCTATTAAAAAAAATCATCAAAAGATAGTAAATAAATAAGGAAAAGGTTTGGCTCATATTTGGAGCTTTGAACTCCAACTACAAATAAGAACATAATATGGGTTCTGTCATGTGTAATGTATACGATCTCTTAGTTGATTGGTTAAGTTACTTCTTAATAAAATAAAATATAATCAGACACATGATAAATTACAATTGACGAAACATAAAGTGACACACAAAAATGCAATTGAAGATTTTAATTGCATCAATTATGAGAGAGCAAACCTTGAACGGTCAAGTACTCATCCCGTATCTGATCAAATACAAACAATTTGAAGCTGGCATTAACCTCCCAACCAAGAGGAAGTTCTTCCGTCTCAGTGATTGCCAAGTAAAGGGAGATGTGACCATTCAAGACATTCTTCTTAATTCCTTTTGGATAGAGAGACAACCTCCTGCAAAAGAAGACAAGTTATATAATCACTTGACTAAACAATTCATAGGGTAGAGAATCAGAGCCCCCACCATTTATACCCGCCAGCTTCAAAAAAATCGGACTTGTACTCTAGCCCAGACTTGGACAATAAAGAGAATGACTCTATTTTAAGTAGGAAATTATCTGGAGTAAAATGTCTTTTGGATCTTGTGATTACTGCAATACAATAGAATATGAATAATTAAGGGGCAATCAATAAAAATGTTGGGTACGTAATAGCGTTCAGGAAAGAATTCAACCAAGAAAAATTCTAAAGAATGATCAATAAAGTCAGAGATCATGTAAATACAACACATTTTCTTTTCATCATCTATCATCCATCATATGTCATATTATGTTTAGCTAAGTACTTTCTTTTTATTTTAAATTTTGAGGAAAAAAAAACTTTTTTTAGATGAGAAAACGATTATTGCAAGGAACATAAATTAAAAAAAAAAAACAAACAAAAAATAAACAGAAAGTATTTCAGAGTCATGAATGGACAATTGCATATATAGACGGCCTATTTCATGTTCCAACTCTTATGATCATATTTCTTTTTTATTCATTTCTTTTCTTATCTTCAAATTACCTGATGGCATCACAGATGTCTAACATAATTACTTGTAGGCTAGAAAATATGAGATATATATATATATATATATATATATATATATATATATATATATATATATATATTTTCAGAACATATAGAGTGACAATAACTTAGGAGAGCGATAGAGAACACACATGATTCATTGCGGGTGGTAGGAAAATCGCCCATGACTGAATAGTTAGGATTCTGGAAGTCCTTTGAGATCAATATATTAGACTAATGTGTGTGAAACATAACAGTACAAAACATTTATTTATAGAGAGAAATTAGAGGGAAATCAAAGGACACGAGTACTTAGCAACCATGCAATGCACTTTAACGTGTCAATTATCATGGCTTTATTTACATAGAAAAATCAAAGGGCATGTACGTGTACTTAGCAACCATGCAATGCACTTAACATATCAATTATCGTGGCTTTTATTTACATAGAAAAATCAAAGGGCATGTGTACTTTGGAACAATGCAATGCACTTTAAACATATCATTGCGTTATTCATGGGGGGATATCAAAGTGCATTAATACTCTGGAGCAATGAATCCACTCTAAACATATCACTGCACTTAAAAGTAAAACACCCGGAACCTGTTATTGAATGCAACTTGGAAGTGAAGGGAGAAAGGGATGATACAAATCCTCAGTCTCACTTTTTATATTCTACTTAATTTAAGGTTTGTCAATCACAACTTGTTATGTATTTGCTTAGCATTCTTTATAAAATTAGTTGCTTTCTCTTGTGAAATATGATTTAATCTTCGTTTAATTTACTTTTATTTTTGAGAAGGTGGTTTAATTTACTACAATCATCATATTATTATAATTTAACAGGAAAATAGTTTGTATAAATGTATAGTATACTTAGAAACATAAGACCACTGCGCACCCTTAGCGTGATGGTTACGCTACAAGTATAAGTGTTTGTGTGGTGTGGAGAGTAAGGACTAGGATTCAAGTCTCTCGAAGAGAGCTTCACACATATATACACTTAGATTATGGTACAATAGAGTTTTTATCTTGTATAAAAAAGAAAAGAAAAAGAAACATGAGGTAAGATTAATGATATATATACAGTTTGCAGTGATTTTGTAAGATGAAATTTAAAATAAAATTGAACATACATAATAAATTAGAACATAAAATTGTGGGTTCCAATTACCCCAACTGGTAAAATCGAGTATTATCTAACAAATATTGTTACTTTTCTAGGAATGGACCTTAAATTATCACATCATTTAGCAAATTTATTTATTTTTCTTTAATATATATGAATATTTTGCAAAAGTAACTTTGATAGATTTTTGTATAAAATTTAAACAATTCTTTGTTTTTTCTTCTTTGATTGCACATTATGATTCCAATTTAAAAAATCCCTAACCTCAATATGAAATATGCAAATAAACAAAAATTTAAATAACATTAGGATTCCAATTATCTTTATTTTCCATGCAGTCGTACTCCCTTTTCTTGAACGATGTACCCTATAACTATTCAAGATACTATTCAATGACGATAATTACATATATATATATATATATATATATATATATATATATATATATATATATATATATATAAACAATAGCAATAGATTGAAACACAAAATACCATACTATCCAGTGGACATTGCAAGACCTTTTTTATTTTTAAATTTTTTTTTATTTTAAATAACCAGTTTTTAAAAATTATTTTGTTACAAAGCTGTTATTGCATCTTATTTAGTTAAGTAAACTCTTTTTGGAACTCGATTTTCTAAAAGTTGAGTTCCAATGTAGAACTTGATTTCACCAAATTCAAGTTCTATGCAAATTTGTGGAACGTAGAACTCAAGTTTTGAGAAATCGAGTTCTATGTTTGCCACATATCATAGAATTGCATAGAACTCAACCTTGGTGAAATTGAGTTCTACTTTGAATTTGATTTTGAGAAAGTTGTTGAGTTCCAACAAGAGTTTACATAACTAAATAAGTTATAATAAATAATTTTTAATAAAACAATCTTCAAAAACCGAATATTTAGGAAAAAAAACACTGATAAAATAACTAATAACTAATAACCAATAAATTAATTTTTAAGAGTTGTGCCTCGTTCCAATCATTTAAAAACCTAAAGGTGTGAGGAGATTAATGCATTTATGGGTGAGTTTGGGTGAGAGACTTTACAAAAATTATTGTATGATTCAAGACTCACATAAAATGGTTGTCATTTGTCAAATGGTTGTTAAGGACCTCTTTTGTAAAAGAAATATCCTAACTGTGCCTATATTTATCAATTTGTGTAATTCTAAGTTGGATTCAATTTATAGTTTTTTGGATAACTAGTGTACTTATCATTCATTAATTAAAAAGCATAGTAAAAAAAATTGTAGGAAATTCTTTATTCTTATAGCATTTTTTTTCATGATTATTCCCACAACAATTTTAAGCGTTGTGCCTCATGATTTGTCTTGTGTGTCTCTCTTTTGTGGTCAATTTTTATTGAATTATCACACCTAGTATTTAGTTTATGTAGGCCTTAAGCATAAATTTTGAGGTGCCAATTTTTTATGCCTTGCACCAAAAGACTTGTAGCCTTGGTCTCCTTTATAAAGAGAACCAAGGTTGGAAGCCCTCTTCTCCACTTATTGTAATAGTTGAATTGTATATAATAATAAAAAAGCTTTGTATTCATAATCTAATAACTAGCAAGTCCTAAAATATAACTAAGTTGTAGATACTTCTCATAAACAAATATCACCGACAAAATCAAGAAAAGAGCAATACTAAGAATTAGGGTTTAGTAGCAGCCACATTAGCAATGCTAATTTATATTGATGAAGTGCCAAAAAACACAAGGCACTGAACTTGCAGATAAATATATAATTAATCAATAAAATAGTAATGCATGGTCAATATGAACCAACTACTTTGGTAGCCAGGACCTGTAATTTACTAAGATGAGGCCTGCTACAAAATTGTGAGAGTTCCATCCAGGACCTTAGCAATCTCTTGCATCTTCTAATCAGAAAAAATCTAGTGCACCTTAATTTGCTTTATATCCATATACAGCAAAGTTTCATGTGGCAGAGGGCAGTGCTAGTTGAATTCCATCAAGTTCACATTCTGCAATCAGTTGGCAACGTAGACAAAACCAGCAACAAAGTATTGATAGAATTTAAACTAGCTTGGACAGCAAGAGAATCTACAGGCCAGTTTCACGGAAGAGGGACAAACTTCTCAGTTAGCCCAAAAGCAAGATCCAACATATCCTTTTCCTCATCAGTAGGATATTCTAGTTTATTGTAATACTCCATATCCTTGCCAAGAGTTTTAGGAATTAGCCTCTGACCCTCAGACCTCATTAACTCCTTGGAAATAAATTAACTCAACACAATCAAAAGTAAATAAGAGGTAAAAAAAAACATCCATTTTAGCCAGGGAATGAATGTCATCGGGCGACATTCACTGGATTAGAGCTAAAAGCAACAAACATCATTTTGCATTAGTTGGTTCTTATGTAGTGAGAATTGCGTAGGCGACATTTTCTTCTTCTAGAAACAAGCAGGTTTCAAACACACATACCTGCACAATTACGTGACACATGGAACAGGCATACGATCCTTCACATGCTCCTACAATCACACTAAAACTCATTAGTCTTACAAGAACTGCACTATAGTTATACTTAGGAATTTTTACTTGAAGTTCAAGTGACCAATTTAAAAAACCTTGACACTAATCGCTGAAGGTAAATTTCACCTATCATCTTCATACTACAATTCAATCCAATAATGGTTAAACAGTATCAATGAATCTCACATAAAAAACATAATTTGACATTGTGAAATGAGTTAATACCTTCTGTCTTTAACCCTTATTTTGACAAGGTTTAAGGAATATCAATATCAAGAGGAGGTCAAAATGGAACCTTAATATCTATGTCATTTTCAAGGGCAGCCTCTAACATATACATTCCAATTGGAACCTTAATATGCTTCTCCTTTACATCCTTTTCAATAAATGCAACGCATATTCTGCAGAATTGAACCTAGGACTGTGAAGAGAGAGCAGGATAATATAACAATGACTTCCAATAATTAGATATGAGATCTGCATAGCATCAGGGATGGCATTTTATTTTCATGTTTACCATATTGCACGAGGTTAAGTAGGCATGTTCATCTCCTTGAACATATCAATATGAAAATCTTTAAGGACAAAGTTTAGTTACAAAATTAGTTTTAGAGGGTGCCGCTACTCCTCCTAACCATTTTTTATTTACCTAAAAAAAAGCATATGGGTGTGGGGGGAAAGATTTCAATCAAGAAGTTCTAAAGAATAATCAGTAAAGTCAAAGAAATTAAAAGAATGAATAATGCAGTCATAGATCCTGTAAATACAACAAATTTTCTTTTCAATATTCATCATCTATCATGTGGCAGCATATTATGTTTAGCTAAATATTTGTTCTTTTCATTGCCTCAGTTTGCATGCACAAGCAATATACACCCACCACAACAAAAAAAGAAAAAGAAAAAAGGCTATATGTTGGTGTTTTTTTTTTTTTTTTTTGCGGTGTTTCTTAAAAACGCCACTATAAACCACCTACTAGGGCAGCTTTGTAAATGCCGCTAGAAACATTAGACTTATAGCCGAGCTTTTCAAAGCGTCGCAACGGACATGATTTATACCGATGCTTCAATCTTTTTTTCATTTTTTTTATTTTATAAAAAGCCTATTACATCGATTCTAAACTGCCGCAATAAGTAGTTTCCATTAAAAACCTATTACGATGATTAGGGCTGTCCACGGGTCGGTCCGGGTCTAGTTTGTGCCCAACCCGGAACCGACCCGCCGGAATCGGGTGGGGAAAAAATGCACCCGCTGTCGACCCGCCTGAGTAATCGGGTCGGGCAGTTCAGATTATGAACGGATGCTGGGCGAGTCGGTCGGAGTCGTAGATCTGAGAAGACGGCGAGAAAACGGTGAAAAAAACACAGATCCAGCGAAGAAACCCATATTTCGGCGATAGTTTTCCAAATTCCGGCGATATTTCCTTTAGATCCGGCGAAAATCTAACTGGATTTGATGAGATTTCGCAAGATCCGGTCAAAATCTCACTGGATCGAAGGGAAATGTCGCCGAAATCTGGGTTTCTTCGCCGGATTCTGGAAAATTCTTGCCGGGATCTGGAAATTTTGGCCGGGATCTGGAAATCTTTCGGTCGGTTCGGGTTTTTCGGGTTTTAGGGGAGGAAAACCGAAACCGATCCGCCGGAATCGGTTTCTGGTGGTGAAGATCCGCCGCCGACCCGCCGGAGTAGTCGGGTCGGCTAGATTCGGGTCGGTTCCGGTTGGTTTTTTGGGTGGGTCGGGTTACCGGATCAATCTGGACAGCCCTAACGATGATTCAAAAGTGCAACTCGAGTTTGTCAAACTCGAGTACTAAAAAAGTGGTAGATTGCTAATTAGTTCTGAAACAGTGCTAAATTGCTACAAATTTTGCAAAATGGTGGTATTTGGCCATTTTCACCTTCAACTTTTGCACGAGTACAAGAAGGCAAATTACTCTCCGATTTTCATTTTTTACTAATATTTTCCACCTACTATTATTTTTAATGCCTACAGCTTTATTTGATTTTATATTCTTAGACTTTGTTTGATTGTACTAGACCTGACATTGCATATCCAGTAGGAGTGCTAAACAGATTTACTAGCAAGTCTAGTAAAGATCATTGGCTAGCTATTGAGCGAGTCATGAGATATTTAATTAGTACAAAAAGCTATGGCTTATTTTATAAAAAGTACCCTGCTATGATTGAAGCTTTTAGTAATGCCGATTTTAATATTTTGTCAGGTGATTCTCTCTCTACCACTGGTTATATTTTTACCTTAGGTAGTGGTGCTATTTGTTGGAAATTTAAAAAGCAAACAATAATTGCTAATTCAACAATGGAAGTTGAATTAATAGTATTAGCTTCAGCTATGAAGAGACAAATTGGCTTAGAGATTTGTTATATGAAATTCCACTTTGGAAAAAGCCAATTCCACCTATATTAATTCATTGTGATAGCACTGCCGCAATTGGTAGAGTTAAAAACCATTACTACAACGGTAAATCTAGACCTATAAGAAGAAAGCACAGTACCGTGAGATCTTATTTGAGTAGTGGCATCATAACTGTGGATTATATTAAATCTAATGATAATCTTGCAGATCCATTTACCAAGGCCTTGGC
Source organism: Quercus tomentella (assembly GCA_028535165.1). NCBI lineage: Eukaryota > Viridiplantae > Streptophyta > Magnoliopsida > Fagales > Fagaceae > Quercus > Quercus tomentella. The sequence continues at coordinate 82,414,336 of JAPQVY010000068.1, forward strand.
AAAAGATAGGGTTTGGAATACATCGAGGGGGATGGGACTAAAGTCCATAGATTCATGAGCCATGTATGAGGATACCCAACCCAAGGATCAGAGATCCTGAGAATTGGGTTCAATGGGAAAAACAAATCATACGATGGTTGTAAGAAATGTACTATTTATTTATTTATTTTAATTATTTATTTTGTAAATAATTTTTTAAATTGTTCATCCCTATGCTGTAAGTGCATTTATCCTGTAATATGGAAAGGTTGAGTAAAAAAATCTTAATGAAATTTGTAGCTCATATAAGTGGGGTGTCAGAATTACAGGAGTACTCTTGACAAAATTTCACCTATATGAGTGTGGGGGTGGGGCTGCTCCCTATGAGATTTGGACTTAATCTCAAATACACTTATGAAACTAGGATCAGCACACGGCCGTAAAGTGCTAGCTATAAAAGCTCATGTCAACACCTAGGTTGTTATGTGTAAGCAGTGACGCTTAATTTCCCTGAAGCAATCCTAGTTTAAGTCGGAGACCACTACGACTCTAGAGTTGAGATCGCTGTTTTACTAAGTGAAGGTTCAATGCAGAGCACACCTTCATGATGCATAATGACCTGTCTTTGCCTAGTAATCTCTCTTTAACTAAAAAAAAATTTAATATTAAAATGAGTGGGGGATTATTGGAGCATTTTAATATCAATTAATTAAAATGAATAAATTTTACAACATAAATGTAAAGATGTGGGAGTGAATATGGAAGATGAGGAGTTAGTGAAAATGTTTAATCCCACATTAAAAAGGAGAGAGACTATTTTATTCTTTTTAATTGTGGTGAATAATGTGTTAATATGAATTGGCTCAGATAGTGGGCTAGATACGTGCGCAAGAGGGAGGTGAAGGGTGGAGGCAAAGGGGGAAATGAATCAGCCTCTTGGATCATCCTACTTGACAGCCCATTCAGGATAATTACCATATCCGTTGGTGAGTAAATGACCCGAATTAAGAGGTTCTTGGCAAGGAAGGGCGTTCTTTCTGATGGAGCTTTGGGCTTAAACACTTTGTGCAGAGATTGTTCTAGCCATACGACACTTGTTAGGCTGTTGTATCTTGGGAGAGACAAGTCAGACAAGTGTTATGTAAACTTTTTGAAATGCATGGTAAATGCCAATGATAAAAACAATTTTATATTCCTATAAATCAGTAAGATAACTTTCTAGGAGTTTAACTGAAAAGAATAGCATTAAATTTTAAATAGATTCATCATAGTACAGAATATTCATCAAAATTTAAGACATGGCAACCAATTTTCCAATAAAATTATCCTACAAAAATATGGCACAACAAATAAAATAGTGCTCAAGTGGGCACATCATTTTTAAAAGTTTTTTATTTTATTTTATTTTATTTTATTTTATTTATTATAGAGTTTTAACCCATGTACATCTGATTTTAACGATTGTGATCTTTATTATCAGATCAAGAATCCTATTGATTTTTGGTGTAAACGGTGATTGAACACCAGATCTCTTGTTTAACTATTAGAGACTTTACCAGTCAAGTTAACTAGAATATTCTATTCTTTCCATATTAATCTAAATCTAATCTAAATCTAGTAGTGTACATATAAATCAGATGGGTACCGACTTTAACAATGCCTGCACGTAAAAAGTTTCTGAAGCTTTAACCTCTTCTAAGTTTGCAATCTCCAAACCTTCTTTCAGATGAAACATTATCCATCATATAGGACTTGCAATTTAGGTAAAACAACAACAAACATAAACATCATGTATTGGTCACTTGAATGGACAGAGTATACCCCCAAACTAGTTTGGAGGAAAATTCCTCCAACCTACTACCCAACAAATCATAAAACCATCCACATGTACTTTAGTCACACTAGCTGTTTAATGAATCTTGGATGGTTTTATGAATTGATATATAATAGTTTAGAGGAGATTTATCCAAACCAATTTGAAGGAAAACGTTGCCCCACTTGAACTATGTAAGGAAACAAGTTTCTTTTTGTTGGAAATATAGATTAAGAACTAAACCTGTAAGAATTTACTGTTGGAACAAGATACTATGGACAAAATGCTTTTGCTCAGCCTCTGCCACCTTTGAAACAGCTCATCTAGAAGATTGGCATAACTCATTATGAAACCATTAAACTCAGAGACAAATCTTGGTACTCACAGGATATAGAAAGCAAGTTTTCACTCATTTCTTCATAAATGATCACATCATTACTCTACATACAAGAAAATATAACAACCACATGGTGATTAACAAAAGATATATCAGGTAGTGCCAATGCTACTCAAAATTTGATGTATCTGCTTCCCTTGGCACTATTGATATTCCAACTTCCAATTCGCTTAATGTAAGGTGATAATAAAGGGTGCAAACAACACTTTCCTGAAGAAATTTTTAGTGAAATTTAGTATGATGAAAAAACCAAAAGGCAAATAGGGAGGAAAAAAAAGGAAGAAAGATACCTTACTGCTGGTGATAGCCCATTTCAAAACCTTAGATTGATCAAGCTTTTCAAGAAAATTTATTCAAACCATCCATGTTAATCTTACGATTCCCAAGTTCAAACTCAAGATTTACTTCAAGTAGATATGAGGTGTTTAATGAACACAACGACATTTGATTGTTCAATAGCTCAATTGAGCGTAAATTTGGAGTATCAATTTGAGAAATCGTCAGATTTACATACTGTATTAAGATTAGCCTCCTAAGCTTCTTACTTGAAACTTCAATACCACCTACACTATATATAGCTATCATTCATGACCAAAACTTTAGGGGCATGGAATTTAGAAATTTGCTTCAAAAACCACTTTCTTTGTCTGATATACCTGTTAATGTTAATTCTTTTAACTTGTTACAAGCGACAAAGTTGAGCACGAATGGTCAATTTTTGCCCCTGACCATGAATTCCCAATTCTTGTAGATTTGGAACATTGATTTCAACATTCTTGATGTCATAACTGATGGAAAAATACATACGCAACGGAAAAATTAACGGACTACTTCATTCGCAATTGATAACATGCACTATGTAAGTTTCAGAATTCAAGAACAAGAGAGTGTACCTTGGTGTGGTGGATGTCAAAACCAAAGATCAGAAGTTTTTGAGAACACTTTTAATCTTCACTCTAATTCTACTTGTACCCAAGAAGTGTAGTCTCTCAATCAGTTTGTTCAGGGAGAATGAAAGAGTGTCTAACACTCACATACAAACCATTTCATTTTTCTTACAAAAATCTGTATGTTTCTTTCCATATAATTGATTATCTGATTGGGCTAACCTTTTGGGCCTTTCCAATTGGGCTTTAATGTGTGGCTTGGAGTAGGACCAAAAGGGAACAAATAGGACACCAGCTCCAATGGGCCTTGGCCTTTTCTGTCAACTCTTGACAAGTCCAAAGTTACCATTAATTATATTTAATACCGCTATAAAAATATAATTGCACTCTAGGCCTTATTAATAAATTATATCCCAAGACTTTATTGTACATGCAACCCCCTCATAAAATATTCGTAGTAATACAAAATCATAAATGTAGACTGCCACTTTGTAGATTACTACATTTTAATAATTGAGTACCCGGTTTAACCCTTTATATTATTCATCATATATTTATGAAATCCAATTCCATAAATATATAATTAGTAATTTCTTACTAAAGTGGTTAGGCCTAACATTCTGAATAACCATACCCATTAAACTTATTTTAAGAGAATATTTTATATCTCCGTTAAGAGACTATGAATTCTATCTTGAAAATATATATTCCATCAACACTAAATGTGGCTACCCAACATACTGAAATTTTGATCGTTTCTTTAGATCTCACTCCTGATATAACAAAGTAACATACACTTCATGATCAGATCTATTATTCTTTCAGGATTAAGAGTTCATGTAAATAGAAGTCATGAGATTTATTATTCATTTGACAGTCGTTAAGAGAATAATAAATCTCACAGCGGTCCAGTTCAATGTGTCTTAACTCTTAAAACATATCAACACATCAACTAGAAGTCTCCACTTCCATGATCAAGACAAATCATCTTAGTTGATATGTTATAGTCTTCGCAGATGAAATGCCCAATTTCATCATCGACCACAAACTAAAATTCTGAATTTACAAAGAACTTGTGACTTATATCTTCTGTGACTAAATCACATAAATCACATATTATGCATCTTATGGACTATATGATAATGTCTGAATATTCATGTTACCATTATTTTAGATAATAATAAAACAACTTTATTAATTACAATATTAAGTCATACATAATATCATACATAGCATCATACAATAGGATTTAAGGGCACCAATCCTAACAATAACACCTGTACACATGAACCACATTGAGCCTTGGATGAATTGGACCTCGTCGAAGATTTTCCAACTTCTTACATCTTTTCAGATACAACTCTTCAATCTTCAGGCAACCAAAGACTAGATTCTGAAACACATGATCATCTATGAGAAGTTTCATCAGACCCAACACCTGCAATTGAGAAAACATAAGAACACTCTTGAGGTCCAAAGTAAAATCCATTAAAGTCAGCTCAGTTAGATTCTTGATATCTTGGAAAGTCCAAGGTAAGCAGCGAGGTTTAAATTGAGATTCGACATGCCTCCATGAATGAATAACCAACCTAAGATTTATTTCTCTCGCATTACCTTAGCTGCCATGCGAAGCCATTGGTCTAAACGAGGGAAACATGATTCATAATCATCATCAGAATATGCAAATGTCAAGTTGAATTCTTGTATGAACTTGTTCCTCTTCATCCTAATCTCCTGGTTTTTCTCAAAACTCAAGATTGGCCATAAGGACAATCTATGTTGCCATTCCTTGGACAACGCACTAGCTAGTATGAGCTGCAACTTTCTCATCGAGCCTACACAAGATCTCATGAATGATGATGTGTTCAGGCAATTGTGAAATCTTATCCACATTTGTTTTATCCATTCCCTCCTTCATGATGCTTGTCTTTATAATAGTGTAATCATTCAATTTCACAGCAGTGAGCGTGTAAGAAATTTAACGAATGAATAACTGCATTAATTTTTGATTGTACAAACTAATCCATATATATACAAGCAAATAAGCTACTAACTGCCTAAACTAATTTCTCAATCTATCCGGACCTTCACCCCAAAAGTCGGTTATGAAAATACACCAATCACCAAGCAACATGCGTCCGTAATTAATTTAAACTAACTACAGCACATCCTAAACTACAAGTAGCATAGCATAACAAAAAGACTAAACTACAGTCATTTATGTAGAAGCTAGTAACAGCTTTCCTTCCAATGCTTTGTTTTTGCAACTTCAATCCAGGTCTCATCTTAGCTTTCTTGCTAGCTTGACATCAACTTCTCAGACTTGCTTCCATCAACCTGAACCTTCTGATAGAGAGAACCACAAATCTAATCAGATTTAGTAACAAAAAACAATAATATCACTACCATGCGTTATAAAAAATAAAGGATTTTCTTTCACATATATTTAAATTCATCACATATGTGTGCTGTGTGTCTATATATATATATATATATATATATAAAATTATGTACTTTCTCTTACTTCCATTCATATAATATAATTTAAAGCATAAATATTTTGGACTTTCCCCTAATTAAATGTTTTTTGATTGGTATGATAGGTTTTGTCTAGCCAAATTTGAACTGGGATCCTTTATTAGATAGTAAAAAAATTTATCAATTGAATTAACTAGAATCCACTATTTTATTTTTTTATTTTTATTTTTTGGTTTGATAAAAACTAGAACCTACTATTGAAAACATAAATTCATTGCATTTGCATACACATATAAATAACTAGTCATAAACCCATGTATTTCTTAGTAATTTTATAATTTAAGCATATCAAAATGATTTTATGTGAGTTCAATGAGGAAATGAATGGCATTGCTAGTGATCAATGTGGAAAACACGCAAAACTATAACCACCCAATAATTGCTTCCTATATAATTATTTTTCAAGTAACTCTTCCTACTTGACAGCAACAATTTCACCACACAACCTTGTAAGCAGGTTGATACTTTTTCATGCACAAAGTGTTTCAAATTTAGGGGGGAAGGGTTCAAGTTGCAAAGTTAGTAGGGTATCAATGCATATTTCAAAGCATCTCAAAAAATAGATAAATAAAAAGTTACAAAAAATTAAGTTTTTTCCAATGATGCAACCTAGTAATAAGAGTTTTAATGCATTGAAATGATTGAATTTCAAAACCCATTAAAAATTATTCCAAATTACACCAATCCAAACACTGAGATTAAAAAAAGTTGGCACTAACCTCAGGTTCTGAATTGCACTATGTTTGATCAGGCACTTTCTGAATGAACAAGATGCTAAGAAAAATCTGTTGCCTCTATGTTTTATAAAGTTTCATTTTTTTTTTTTTTTTAAATTTCCAAAGTTGTCTATCCAGTGACTTTCATAGGCCTTTCACCTAGAGAGAACTGCAATAGAAAAAAGAACAAAAGTCACTTTATTATTCAACATATTTATATTGGTAAGATGCAGGGACGAAGCCATAGATTTGAGTTAAGGGGGGCGGTTTTATTGTTGGCTGTGTGCAGCGGTTTCAACCTTTGACTATGCTACTACTTAGCCGTTGTGATTTTTTTTTTTTTTTTTTTTGGGTGTCGTTAAGAACAAAATTATTTTTGTTTAGAATTTTTAAATGAGAGGGTTGTTTATTTTAAATAAAATTGATTAATTGAGCTTAATTTTTTTTTTAAGTTTTACTACTGGTAAGGGGAGCGGCTTTACTGTTAGCTGTGTGCAGCGCTTTTAACCTTTGACTCTGCTACTACTTAGCCGTTGTGATTTTTTTTTTTTGGTGTCGGTAAGAACAAAATTATTTTTGTTTAGAATTTTTTAAATGATAGGGTTATTTATTTTAAATAAAATTGGTTAATTGAGCTTAATTTTTTTTTTTAAGTTTTACTATTGGTAATTTGTTGTTAAGCTATATTTTTGGGGCTTTTATATTTTGTTTTAGATTTTAGATCTATAAATTTTTTTATAGTCACTAAAATGAGGAAAATACTAGTGCTACAAACTTTTTTATATATTATTGATGTAATAAGTGGTTACTAGTAAGTAAAAAAAATGATGTGATTGGTGGCTCCATGTGCGAACCAATAAGAATTTGCTACCAAAACTGTTTGTAAAAATGTTGTAAAAAAGTTTGTGAGTATAGCATTACTCTTAAAAGAATTAATGATATTGTTTAAGGGAAAAAAATGTAATTTTATAGAACAAAATTGCTAAAATTAGTACACATATATATAATAATAATAATTTAAAAAAAAAAATAATTTAGAGGGGGGCCATTGCCCCCCCAGTCCAAAGCTAGCTACGTCCCTGGTAAGATGATGCGTTAAGGTTTTTTTTTTTTTTTTGATAGGGATGTGTTAAGTTTTTTATTGCTGTGTTGACTACTGATATTAAAGCCTCGGTGGGTGTAAAATGCAACCTGCTATGGTTTAGGGTGGTTATCTGGAATTAATCATTAAGAATATATTATGGTGTACTTTTTTATGATTAAATTTTTAAGGTAACTCTATCGTAGAATTTTTAAAAATTTATTTTGAAAAGAGTTGATTGTATTTAAATTATTATGGTTGTGTAAAATTCAATCCATTTTTGTTTATAAAATGAATGGATAGAATTTAGAACTCCATGATCTCTATAGCTTCACTTGGCTCGCTCATGCTTTGTAAGTGAGGAGTAAGTACATGCACACTAATTCCACAATATATGACATTCTAGTTCAAGGGCAGGTTTGATTACTTGATTCTTATCAGAGAAACAGAGAAAACACAGAGAAGTTTCTGGAAGAGAAATCTATATTTCACTGAATGAATCAATACAAAGAGAAAACATGTATATATATAGTAGAGGACCCTCCAATAATAACAGACTAACTGGCTAACAACTACTACACGTGCTAACAAACTAACAACTACTACACGTGCTGATCATATGCCTATTACTAAATAGCTATATACAAGACTAAGCTACATGCCATTTATACTGCTATACAACAGTAATGTCATCCTGCTCTTTGGTGCTTTTCTTCATTTCTTTAACCTTGCTTCTACCAATCCTTGTGCTATCTTGACACCCACCCTCAAGTGGAAGAGGGGCATGTATAGTGGCCATATTCAACTTGGATACCAGCAATGAGAATTGTTGAGCATTCAAAGCCTTTGTTAACAAATTTGCAATTTGTGAATTCGTTCTAACATGAAGCAACCTGATGTACCCTTCCAACACCTTATCTCTTACAAGATGACAATCTATTTCAATATGCTTTGTTCTTTCATGGAAATCAGGGTTTGCAGTTATGTGAAGGGTTGCCTGATTGTCACAAAACAATAAAGCTGCCTTGGTATGTTTTATTTGAATGTCATTAAGCAAATACAGAAGCCAAATGATCTCACAAACAGCTATTGCCATGGATCTATACTCTGATTCTGCTGAAGACCGAGATATTGTCTGTTGCTTCTTAGACTTCCATGAAATCAAGGAGTCACCAAGGAAAACACAAAACCCAGTCACTGACCTCCTAGTATCAGGGCAGGAGGCCCAATCTGCATCTGCAAAAGCCTTTAAATGCAAATCTGACTTGCTTGAGAAAAACAGACCTTGCCCTGGTGTGCCCTTGAGATATTGTAGGACTTTGTTAGCTGCATGTAAGTGTGGTTCTCTAGGATGTGCCATGAATTGGCTCAATCTGTGTACTGCAAAAGTTATATCAGGCCTAGTTATAGTTAGGTACAATAACCTTCCTATCAATCTTCTGTATGAACTAGGATCTTTCAATTCCTTTCCTTCATACTTGCTAAGTTTGAGATTTTGATCCATTGGTATTCTTGCTGGCTTGCAACCTGTCATACTAGCATCACTCAACACTTCAAGTGTGTATTTCCTTTGGCACAAATTGATGCCATTTGCATTCCTTGCCACCTCAAGACCCAAGAAGAACTTTAGATCTCCTAAGTCCTTTAACTTGAATTTTTGATCTAGTAAAACCCTCCATTCATCCACTGCATGCTTATTATTACTAGCAATTAAGATATCATCTACATACACCAATAGAGCAATAAAAGAAGTCGAATTCTTCTTAGTGAACAAAGCATAATTAGCTTTGGACTGTGTAAAGCCTAAAAGAAGTAAGGCATTGGAAAATTTTGCAAACCATTGTCTTGAAGCTTGCTTAAGTCCATATAAAGACTTAGTAAACTTACATACCAGCCCCCATTTGCTGTGGAAGCCTGGTGGTAAATCCATATAGACCTCCTCCTTTGAATCACCATGGAGGAAGGCATTGTTGACATCAAGTTGACAAAGGTACCAGCCTTGCACAACAGCCACTGCAAGAAGGCATTTGACAGAAACTAGCATTGCAACAGGGGAAAATGTCTCAATATAGTCCAGACCTTCCTTTTGGGTGAGGCACTTAGCCACCAATCTGGTTTATATCTTTCTATAGACCCATTAGACTTATACTTCACCTTATACACCCACTTACAGCCAATGGTTTATTTATGAGATGGAAGAGGAGTAAGAGACCAAGTGTTGTTAGCTTCAAGGGCAAAAATCTCAACTGCCATAGCTTCTCTCCACTTGGGATCCTGAACTGCTTGATGATAGAACTTGGGCTCCATAATGGAGGAAATCACATTACAGAAGTGTGAATGTCTAATAGACAATCTGTGAAAGGACAAATGGGCAGACAAAGGAAAAGCAGTACTAGAGGAATGAGACACCTGGTTACACTGATAAGCCTGCAAATAGGCAGGTTTATGACTAATCCTAGTGGATTTTCGAAGAGGAGGTGCAGAAGTAGGAATGGAAGGAAGTTGAACAACAGGATCAGTGGCAGATGGAGGGGTCTGATCAAGTGGATCAACAGACTGAATAGATGAAATAGGATTGAGGATCTTGATGAGCAACAGATTGAGCAGGGTGAACATCAGAAGATAAAGGAACTGGTAAAGAACCAATCAAAATAGAAGAACTAGGAGCAGATGAGTCTGCACTAGAGGAAGAAGTGTGATGCTCAACAAGAGGTGTGATGTCTGTGGGAGGAATAGGAACATAAATTGGAGAATAAGGAGAATCAAGCCCTGGAGTAGATGGAGTAAACAAAGGAACAGACAAAGAAGGTGGTAATGAAGAAGAAGATGACTGAGAAAAAGGGAAGATAGACTCATGGAAGACCACATCTCGAGAAATAGAAATCTTTCTAGAATGAAGATTAAGAACTTTGTAACCCTTCATATTAAAAGGATAACTTAGAAAAACACAAGGAGTAGCTCTAGACTTAAACTTTAACCTGTGAACAGAAGGGGTAGAAACAAAACATAGACAACCAAAGACTCTTAGATGATTAAAAGAGGGTGGCTTATGAAAAAGGAGTTCAAAAGGGGATTTATTATTTAACAAAGGTGCAGGCAACCTGTTAATGAGATAAGTTGCTGTTAAAAGACAATCATCCCAATAAGCTGAAGGTAGATTAGATTGAAATTTAAGGGATCTAGCTACATTTAAAAGATGTTGATGCTTTCTTTCAACCACAAAATTTTGCTGAGGTGTATAAGCACAACTCTTTTGATGTATAATGCCATGATCACCATAAAAATCAAGCAAAGAAAACTCAGGGGCATTATCTGATCTGATTACCTTAATAACAACGTTAAATTGAGTTAAAATCATGTTATAGAAGGATATTAAGAGATGTTTAACATCAGATTTAGCCTTCATAAGGTAAACCCAAGTAGACCTTGTGGCATCATCAACAATGGTAAGGAAAAATTTAAAACCATCATGTGTGCATACAGAATATGGACCCCATACATCCACATGAATTAAAGAAAATGGCTCAGCACACATATTATTATGAGAAGGAAAAGATAACCTCTTTTGCTTAGCCAATGGGCAAATAGTACACACATCAGTACATTTAGGAGAGAAAGAAGGTAAGACATCCTTTAAAACTGAAAATTTATGAAAAGAAGGGTGTCCTAATCTAAAATGCCACAAGATTGACATATTTTTATTTGAAACAGAAGCTGAAAGGGCTGACTTGAGGTTCTTATTGGTGGAAGCAAGATCTGACAGAGAAGGTGCAGTCCTAGAATTGGATTTCTGTAGCAAATACAGACCATTTTGGACTTCACCCACTCCAATTGTCCTCCAACAAGAAAGGTCTTGAATGAAGCAAAATTGAGACAAGAACACAAGACAAAGAGGCAAACTGTGTGTGAGTTGACTGACAGATAAGAGATTGAATGAGAAAGATGGAACACAAAGTACATGTTCAAGAATGAGAAAATTGGAAAGTTTAACAGTACCGACATGAGTGACATGTGCTGATTCACCATTTGGTAACTCAACAACACAATTAGCAACAGTAGTGTAAGTTTGAAAGAAAGAAATAGAACAGATAATGTGATCACTAGCTCCAGTGTCCATAACCCAAGTACTATTACCAAAAGCAGTCCTATTCACAAGCTTAGCAGAAAATATGGAGTGCTTGAGATTACCTGCCAATGGTGTAGATTGAGATGTTGAAGCTTGATTGAGGGAAACATTGTTAGCCATGGCAATGGGGTTGGTCTGAGCATCAGACCCTCCAATCATAGCAAGCAATTTCTGGCATTGCTCCATGATAAAAGGAAAAGGTGACTATGTGGTAGCAGCAGCTGATTCTTGAACAGAATCAAGAGATAAAACTTGATTTGCCCGTGCCTTGGTCTTGTATCTAGGGGGATATCCATGGATTTTGTAACACTTCACAACAGTATGACCAAGCAATCCACAGTGACTGCAAGTAGGCATCTCCTTTCCTTTCTTGAATGTCTTGGAACCATGAATGATTGCCTTTGCTGCAAGAGCTGCGGATTCAACAAAGGGACCATTGCTGCTACCTTGTCCAATTGACCTTTGCTTTTCATCTAGAATCAACAAGGAGTATACCTTGTCAACTGATGGAATGGGATCCATCAACAGAGTTTGACCTCGGATGTGAGAGAAAGAATCATTGAGACCCATCAGAAGCTGCATGATGGCTTCTTTGTGATGAAGATTAGAAATCTTCTCATTCACATGACATGTACACTTCTCACATGAACAAAGTGGTAATGGCTCATAATTCTGTATTTCATCCCACAAAATTGAAAGACTTGTGAAGTAATCACTCACAGAGAGCTCACCTTGAGAAAAACTAGCAAGATCCTTTTGCAATTGATAGATTCTCAGGCCATTGCCTTGAGAAAACATGGTTTGAAGCTTCTTCCAAACCTCCTTGGCAGTTTTGCGATACACCAAGCTAGTTGCAATTTTAGGGGAAACACAATTGATGATCTAGGAGACCACAATATCATTGCATTTTGCCCAGCTATGAACAAAGAGAGGAATTTTCTCCATTGCTGAAGTCAGAGAAACAGAGCCATCAATCAACCAAAACTTGCTTTTGATTTTGAGAGCTCTTTCCATTGATCGTGCCCATGTGGGGTAATTTTCTCCTCCAATCAGTGGTTGAGAAACGAGAATTGCACCAGGACTTTTAGCGTGATGAAGAAAGAATGGATGAGATTCATCAATGGTGATACTTGCAGATGCTTGATCAGAGGACGCCATGGATGAAAGCTTCGAAGAAGAAAACCCTAGCTTTTGAGAAAATGAAAATCTTGTTGAAAACTCTAAGCGGATTCATCAATGGTGATACTTGCAAATGCTTGATCAGAGGACGCCATGGATGAAAGCTTCGAAGAAGAAAACCCTAGCTTTTGAGAAAATGAAAATCTTGTTGAAAAAATCCAAGCGGAAGTAAAAAAATTGCTCTGATACCATATCAGAGAAACAGAGAAAATCAGAGAAACAGAGAAAACACAGAGAAGTTTCTGGAAGAGAAATCTATATTTCACTGAATGAATCAATACAAAGAGAAAACATGTATATATAGAGCAAATGACCCTCCAATAATAACAGACTAACTGACTAAAAACTACCACACGTGCTAACAGACTAACAACTACTACACGTGTTGATCATATGCCTATTACTAAATAGCTATATACAAGACTAAGCTACATGTCGTTTATACTGCTATACAACAGTAATGTCGTTCTGCTCTTTGGTGTTTTTCTTCATTTCTTTATCCTTGCTTCTACCAATCCTTGTGCTATCTTGACAATTCTTAGATATACTAGTACATGGATCCATATATAGGGGTGTGAATTCAAAAGTTTACTATGAAGGTTTGTATAGATGCCTTATCTACTGTGATAGCCTAGACTTGCTTGAGTGATATCATCTTTATGTTTATTTTAGCAATGATGTTTTTTAGAAAATGAGTCATTTTATAAAAAATATTTTTTATAAAATTATCTCATTTTTCTATATTTAGTAGCAACTTTTAATGAGTTAAAAAAAATCACATAACTTTCCTTATTTAGCTTGCTGTGAGAGAGAGAGAGAGTTGTTTTTCAAAAAAAAAAAAAATAGTGAAAAATAATCTCTAAAAATAAGTTTTTTTTTTTTTTTTATGTTGACTAAAGATAGTTTTTCTTTGACTTATTTTTTCGAATACTATCAAATATTAGAAAACTATATTTAAACAAGCTGTATCGAAGCAAGAGACGAGTACTAAATTTGGGTCTGCCCATGCGAAGTTACAATCAATATTTTCAAGGAAATTCCTTGGTATAGCATGTGATGATTAGACAATGCCACTAATAAGTAATACCCATTTTAGAAAAGAAAAGAAGAGAAGAGAAAAGAAGATTATAGTATTTTTTATTGTTTAATGATGTAAATGCACTTTTAATCCTTATATTTTGCATTTTTTTCATTTTCGTCCGTATATTTTCATTTTACCATTTTTAGTTCTTAAATCAATTAACGCGTTCCATTTTGATTCTTACCGTTACTCATTTAACAGAAATTGCTGATGTGACAAACAAAGTGTACTATTGGCATATTAAATACTGATGTGGCTAATAAAATAATATTAAAAAATACCATATCAGCATAAAATAATAATTAAAAAAAACACATAAAGATCCACGTCAACTTTTGATTTTGAGAATTAATTTATCTATTTTAACAAAATAAAAAACAAAAAAAAACAAAATTAGAACCTAAAATACACATAAATTCAGATCTGGTCTTATCTTAAACATGAACAAAAAAGAACACAAAACCAAAATATTCAATCACATGAACACAAACCCAGAAAAAATAAATTTACCGGCAAAATCATAAATTTCCCATCTCAAATCTGTAACTGGTTGCCTTATCTCATTTCCCTAATCATTCCAGCAACGCTCTCGCTGGACCGATCCCGCCGGTGATGACCCCAACATGAATTCACATCTAATTACATCTTAAACATGAACACAACCCAGAAATTTTAATCTTAAGAATACAAACTCAAAACACAACTGGAATACAAGATCACAAATACAATAACCTCCATAACACAAGAACACACACAAACCTGAAACCTCCAGTAGATCAAATCTATAAATCCAGCAAGGAAACACATAGAACATTTAAACCCAAACACACATGTCCACACACATCAAAGCCTACATATTTACAATTCAAAATTCAAAACACAAACACTTCAACAGTACACACATTCATCCGAATTTACACCCATTTTGAAAGCAATCCGAATTTACACACATTCATCAGCTTCTTGCAACCAATCCTAATCAACAAACCAAACCAAAAAAAAAGCCTCGACCATACCCAAAACAAAAAAGACAAATGAAATTAAAATAAATAGAGAAATAGAAAAGAAAACAAAAGAGGAAGGGAGAGTGATAACGACGGCCACCATTGGTGGTGGTGCTGGTGTGTGCCGCCCTGTTGTTGATGGTTGGGTTCGTGGGTCTCGATCATTTCGAGTTGAGTGAAAGAGAGAGATTGAACCTGCACTCTGCCTCTGTTCCCAGATCTGTGTCCTTGGAGAAGAAAACCAGCACTCCGCCGCTCACAGCCACCACTCAGCAATGACCGAAACCCCAAGCTGATGTTCTCAATGGTTCGAACCCTCAAGGCCAAAACCCAAACGAATTCACAGCAGTGACCCAATCTCACTTTATCTCCTCTGTCAATTCAGATCTCAAACCGCTCTCTTTGAAAATGAGAGAGAGGTACCTTTGACTTTTCATGTTCTGGATTTGGGGAAGAAAGAACAGAAGTTTTCTTCCCAACAAATAATGAAAGCTAATGAAAATTTTTTTTATTTAGTTATTAGATTTTAATGTTTGTTTTTAGTTTAATTTTCTTTTTGTTCAAACATTATGTGAGATGACTTTTTAAAAAAATTAAAATGATGCTCTCAAATTTTTTTTTTAAAATTATGACATGGCATTTTTTCAATGCCAAATAATTTTTTTAATATTATTTTATTGATCACGTCAGTATGTAATGTGTTAACAATGTACTTTGTTTGTCACATCAGTAATTTCTTTTAAATGAGTAATGATAGGAACCAAAATGGAACGAGTTAATTGATTTAGAGACTAAAAGAAGTGAAATGAAAATGTAAAGACGAAAATGAAAAAAATGTAAAATGTAAGGACTAAAAATGTATTTACACATTGTTTAATTATAAATAGAAAGTAATTAAGCGGACGGGACTTTCAATCCGCAATCCATGACATTCACGCCGACTTTTTAATTTCATTGTAGTTTTATTTTCTTTTTGTCCCAAATCCCTCAATAAACTGGTTCACAACTTGGCCCCCTGAGCCTCACTTGTATGGCTTGGCAGCCCAATCCCATAAACTCTATCCCTCTTTGGCCCCTGATGATGCTTCAGATTCCTCTCGGTCCCTCTTCTATTTTGCCTCAATAAAATTATATTTATTTACCAAGAACAAGATAAGAGTAAAATCTCAAGTTCAAGTGAGAGCTAATGGTAATGGCGTCCAATATAGTGTCCATATGAGTAATTCTGCGGTACCCCCCCAAAAATGGGGGGTACGGTACCCACTTGTAGGTAACCTGTTACACCAGGTTACTTTTTTCTCACATTTGACGGTTCCATCCTCACATTGTGCAGTTCCAACATCACATGTGACAGTTCTTTTCTCACATTTGGTGGTTCCCTTACTTTTTTCTCACATTTGACGGTTTCATCCTCACATTGTGCAGTTCCAATATCACATGTGACAATTTTTTTCTCACATTTGGTGGTTCTCTTACTTTTTTCTCACATTTGACGATTTCATCCTCACATTGTGCAGTTCCAACATCACATGTGACAGTTCTTTTCTCACATTTAGTAGTTCCCTTACTTTTTTCTCATATATGACGGTTCTATCCTCACATTGTGCAGTTCCAACATCACATGTGACCGTTTTTTTTCACATTTGGTGGTTCCTTTACTTTTTTTTTTCTCATATTTGACGGTTTCATCCTCACATTGTGCGGTTCCAACATCACATATGACAGTTCTTTTGTCACATTGGGTGGTTCCTTTACTTTTTTCTCACACTTGACGGTTTCATCCTCACATTTTGCAGTTCCAACATCACATGTGATAGTTCTTTTCTCACATTTGGTGGTTCTCTTACTTTTTTCTCACATTTAACAGTTCCATCCTCACATTGTGGAGTTCCAACATCACATATGACAGTTTTTTTCTCACATTTGGTGGTTCCCTGACTTTTTTTTCTCACATTTGACCGTTTCATTCTCACATTGTACGGTTCCAACATCAGATATGGCAGTTCTTTTGTCATATTGAGTGGTTCCCTTATTTTTTTCTCACACTTGACAGTTCCATCCTCACATTGTGCAGTTCCAACATCACATGTGATAGTTCTTTTCTCATATTTGGTGGTTTCCTTACTTTTTTTCTCACATTTGACGATGCAATCCTCACATTGTGCAATTCCAACATCACATGTGACAGTTTTTTCTCACATTAGGTGGTTCCTTTACTTTTTTCTCACACTTCAGGGTTTTATCCTCACATTGTGCAGTTCTAACATCACATGTGACAGTTCTTTTCTCACATTTGGTGGTTCCCTTACTTTTTTCTCACATTTGACGGTTCCATCTTCACATTGTGCAGTTCCAATATCACATGTGACAATTTTTTCTCACATTTGGTGGTTCCCTTACTTTTTTTTTCTCACATTTGACTGTTCCATCCTCATATTGTGCAGTTCCAACATCACATATGACAGTTCTTTTGTCACATTGGGTGGTTCTCTTACTTTTTTCTCACACTTGACGGTTTCATCCTCACATTGTGCAGTTCCAACATCACATGTGATAGTTCTTTTCTCATATTTGGTGGTTCCCTTACTTTTTCCTCATACTTGACGGTTTCGTCCTCACATTGTGGAATTCCTACATCACATGTGACAGTTCTTTTCTCATATTTGGTGGTTCCCTTACTTTTTTCTCATATTTGACGACTCCATTCTCACATTGTGCAGTTCCAACATTACATGTAACAGTTTTTTTTGTCACATTTGGTGGTTCCCTTACTCTTTTTTTTTTTTTACATTTGACGGTTTCATTCTCAGATTGTGTAATTCCAATATCACATGTGACAATTCTTTTGTCACATTGGGTGGTTCCTTTATTGTTTTCTTACACTTGACGGTTCCATCTTTACGTTTTGCAGTTCCAACATCACATGTGACAGTTCTTTTCTCACATTTGGTGGTTCCCTTACTTTTTTCTCACATTTGACGATTCTATCCTCACATTGTACAGTTCCAATATTACATGTGATAGTTTGCTGGTTCCCTTACTTTTTTTCTCACATTTGACTGTTTTATCCTCACATTATTTAGTTTCAACATCACATTTGACAATTTTTTTCTCACATTTGGTGGTTCCCTTACTTTTTTTCCTCACATTTGACAGTTCTATTATCATTTTGTGTAGTTCCAATATCACATTTAACAGTTCTTTTGTCACATATAGTGGTTCCTTTTTTTTTTCCTCAAATTTGATGGTTCCATCGACATATTAAGTAGTACCAACATCACATCTACTCTATTTTCGTCACATGTGACAGTTCTTTTGTCACATTGGGTGGTTCCCTTACTTTTTTCTCACATTTGACGGTTTCATCCGCACATTGTGTAGTTTCAACATCACATGTAACAATTCTTTTCTCACATATGGTGGTTCCCTTATATTTTTCTCACATTTGACGATTCCATCCTCACATTTGACGATTCCATCCTCACATTGTGTAGTTCTAACATCACATGTGACAGTTCTTTTCTCACATTTGGTGGTTTCCTTAGTTTTTTTCTCACATTTGACAGTTTCATCCTCACATTGTGCAGTTTCAACATCTCATGTGACAGTTCTTTTCTCACATTTAGTGATTCCTTTACTTTTTTCTCACATTTGACGGTTCCATCCTCACATTGTGCAGTTCCAACATTACATTGGACTGTACTTTTGTCACATTCGGTAACTCCCTTATTTTTTTTTCTCACATTTGACTGTTCTATTGTTCCATTGGGCAGTACCAACATCACATTTGATCGTAAATTTCTCACATTCGGTGGTACTTGAATTTTTTCCTCACATTTGACAGTTCCATTGTCACATTGGGCATTATTAACATAACATATGACTGTACTTTTATTACATTCGGTGGTTCCCTTTTTTTTTTTCTCACATTTGATGGTTCCATTGTCACATTGGGCAATACCAACATCACATTTGATCATATTTTTGCCAAATTTGGTTGTACTCATATTTTTTTCTCACATTTGATAATACCATCCTTAAATTGTGCAATATCAACATCACATGTGACTGTACTTTAATCACATTCGGTAGTTTCCTTATTTTGTTTCTCACATTTGATAGTTTCATTGTCACATTTGGCAATACCAACATCACGTAAAATATTGAACCCAAATTAGAATTAGTAATAGCTTACCACATAAAATTTATTGTGAAAATGTTGTGGATGTAGCATTACTCTTATATTTATTGAACTCAAATTCTTATGAGTCTTAAGTAAAAGTGTTCAACATTTTTATTAGGGTGGTTAAAATAGATTAATTTAGTAAATAATATAATTTTTTTGAAGTATGTTTATACAATATTTTCAAGTCAGGGTGATCCCAGAACATATTAATTTAAAATAATTATTTATATAAAATTTTTTTTGCATATATAATTTTTTTTTTTTGACAAGTGAGGGTGGTCCTAGGACCACCCTTACATACAAGTAGAGCCGCCAGTGATTTGCAAGACCAAAATGAGAATAAAAATTTTATACAACCACTCTATTTGCTTGATTTGAAACTCGTTGATTTTAAAATTAATGGATTTAAAAAGCCTTGATTTGAAATCCATTGATTTTTAAATTCCTTGTTTGGGTCTTTTTATACAATGACGGATTTGAAATTCTATTGTTTGGATACCTAAATTTGGATTTGGATTTGAATTTAAAAATTAATAAAATATTTTTTCCAATTATTATTTTTCTTAAACCTTCTACATTTTAATTTTAGTAACATTTTTTAATAAATACATGAGCTAATAAAAAAGCCATTGATAATCCAATTGACAAGATGATGACTAAAAATCTGTCATCATAGCCAACTAAATTTTTTTTTGCCAACTATTGCCAACTAAAATGTTCTATATCAACATAAAGAGAGAACCCAAATGCATGAGTTTTTTCTCAACATTTAAAATCTCAAACTAAAAAAATTGTTTCAAAGTTCTTAACAGTTAAAAAGTTTTATTTCAACAAAGACGATAAAATATCCAAAATATATGTTTTTTACACAAAATTCAAAACAAAGAAGCCATTGATAGACCAATTGACAAGATAATGATTAAATATCTTCCATCATAGCCAACTAAAAAAATGTCTCGCCAACTCTTGCCAACTAAAATATTTTAGAGAGAGAAAGAGAGAGAGAGAGTACCCAAAATATATGGTTTTTTTTTTTTAACAACATTCAAAATCTCAAACTAAAAAATTGTTTCAAAGCGGATATTTTCTACTCTTTTTTCTTTGGCAAGGTTTAATTGCATAACTTATTGATACCAAATGTTGACGTGTTGTTGTGCAATAGGAGAATTCATCACTTTTCTCCTTCCTCAATCATAGCTTCAACTGCATTGTCCATATATTTTGCACCAACTCTAGGAGCTCTATTCCTCCCACACAAGATCTCAATGTCCTCCAATTGTCAATAACTTTGTTTTTATTCCTCCCACACAAGAGAATCAACTGCATCTTGCAATTGGTCTACATGTCTGGATTATTCATTCCTAAGTTTTGAACATGGCAACTTCTAACTTGTAGGAATTTCTTATTGCCCCTTTTGCAGCTCAAGTGGTAACTAAAGTATCTTGCATTTACATGGTATAACTATCAACACTTAGAAAAATGAGATGTTCATAAGAGCACACCTCATTGCATAGAGAATTCTGGTAGTTTTCTGCACATCAAAGGGGAATTTATCAAATAAAGCATATAATAAAGACATTATGACTAAAGTGATAAACACAGAAGGAACACAAGAGTTAAAAATAAATTAATATCCTTAAAATTTATAACAAAATATTGATAAGTTTTTGAAAAGGTCCAACTCAAAGATTCATGCCTTTTGACAGCAAGTTTTTTTTCCAACTAATTTGTTTATTTATTTTTTTGATAAGTAATTTTATTGAAAAGTTCAACTAATTTATTATGTAGTTTCTTTTATAGGTAAGTTCTACACGCCTCTAAAGAGCACCAAGTCAAGCACATTTGTGCTACACTATATTTCCAAAGGTCACAGGTTTAGCGTATTGTAACTAAAAGGCTACTATAATGGTTTATAAAAAAATTTTGTGATCCACAGTGGCTTAACAATAGGTTCCTGCTCTTCAAATTAGTGACTTAACCATTGTCCTTCCTAAAGATCAAATATTTACAATATTTTAATAGTTGCAAGTCAGAACTATAACAGCCTAAATCTAAGAGTTAGCCATGGAGTACCAGGGCCATTAAGTTCAAAGAAATTTTTTAACACTTTGCACAATGAAAGTACCATTGAGAACTCCAAGAAATGAAGAAAGGTATCAACTTTTGGAGGTACAATGATATTAATCATGTCAACCAGATATAAGACAAAAATTTCATGTATCAAGCATTTTCATGTTAATAAATAATAAAAAATGAAAAGTAACAACAACAAATGAAGACAAAATTTGATGTATCTTATTTATACCTTTAAACTTGTGAACCAGATCAATACCATCGACAACCCGAATTCGTGAATCTGCAGATGTGATGAGAACTTTTGATGAACTACCTGGAGCAAACTGTTTAGATAAACTGATCAGCAACTAAAAAGTATCAACCAAACTTGTCTCTCAAAGTAGGCATACAAACCATCTTTACAAGTGAAAATCAGTTGAACAAGGAGAGAGTAAAATAGAAAGAAATCGGCAAGTTAATTGTAGTTGAATTTATAATAATCTCATAAAAAGTACAAGATGGTAGAGCCACCAGATTACCTGGAAACCAGAGATTTTCTTGTGATGAGATTTCTTCTTCTTGTTCTGCAGATTGATTTGGCTTTTTTGTTGCAACTTATTCTCTGAAAGTATGAACAGATAAAGAAGTTATTAACAGTTAGTGCACAAAAAACTTGACTAAACCAACCATGCACACACAGAGAGCTTTCTAAACTAGTACTAGATGTATTGTATAAACAGCAATTCCCCTTGTGTGAACCAACTAGTGCAACCTTCAAAAACCAACAAATTTCTTAAGCCAATTGAAGAATTGTATTTTATATAACTTGAACTTTAGTCTTTGATATCAACAATATTCATGATACCAATTTAGTGTAGAAGTCACCTGACTGTATTGGCAAACAGAGCAACTATTACTTCCATTTAATGAGAGGCAAATCTCATGGATATAACCTCAAGAGTTCTTTTGCATTCTGCATAATTGTCCTCATATTCTGAAGTCCTAGATGAAAATTACAATGCAAACATTGTTGTACCCATTAAAATAATATTTATTGCAAAAATGCAAACTATTTAAGTTCTCTACTTTTATAAATTAAAACAACATTTTTTCTTCTTTTTTTAGCTGAATTACTATGTCTGTTAGGAGTTAGGACAGCTTGTTTCTATTTTTTTATGGAAGAAAGATGTTGTAATTCTCTAGAATTATTACTACTTTCATACCAAGGTTCCATAAGTTCTTATTTTGACTATTTATTATCATTTTCAAAGGTTTACATATGGAAACTATGATGATGATGATCATAATAGTCATCATGATAGTTTCCACGTGTAGACCTTTGGACCAATAAAGGCTATTTCTTAAAAACACTAAGAACACGAGTAAATCGTTAACATAAAATACTAGACATGATTTTCTTTCTTTTTCAGAAGAATTAAGACATTATCTTCAGGCTCAAATGCAAAGCTCGGCCAAGCATGGCAAAGCATAGCTATTGCCATGACAAGAAGCCAACCGAATCCAAACACATCAAAAACATTACAATGGCCTTTTAAATAACTAAGGAAAGGAAACATTATGCATAGAGGAAAAAAATATTAAATAAATAAACAAAAGCCCTTTTTGGCATTTTTACAAACATGTATATGCATAAGCACTCTTAAAAAAAAAAAAAAAAACCCAAACTTTAAATGCAAAAAATTCCTCCATCCTGAATCCTATTTACTAACTCAATCACAATTCAACATTATCTTCTCACATCATAAAATCCAAGAAAATCAAAAGAAGAAAGAGAGGAAAAGAACCTTATGGCATGTACATGTCAAATATCAATTACATGGCATAAATTTCTATTATTAATTGAATTGAAAAAACCAAAGAATTTTTTTTCCCCAAATAGATACATGACCTACAAAGAATTAAAGAACCCATATTTTGCCAATCTAGAGGTAGGGATCTAGACTAAGAAATACCAACCTGAGGATGGTTAGAGTCGGAAATTTCTTCTGCTGGATATGGATTTGTTTTCTTGAAGAACAATTTTTTTGCCATGAAAATCACTACTTGATCTCAGGTCCTATGATTTCTCCTCACTCAACAGGGCAAGAAACGACAAAATTGTATTGTAGAGATGAATTACCTGCAACAACCTATCTCTATCTTCAAGCTGCTTCTGATTTGCAGATCGGAAACCTTTGTAAAATTTTGTAGCTTTTTCTATCATACCTAGAATGATAGAAAAACAGGAAGATAATGTGACCATGAATATAAGGGAGTGGAGTGAACGCAAGAGCAAAATCTGAGAAAGGAAGAAGAAAGAATCAGAGAACCAGAGGAACAAGAAGAGAACGCAAGAGAAAGAGAAATGGCTGAGATAGGAACCATCTGAATTTTTTTAGTTTATATACACTGACCTACTTTACCAGTAATAGGTTTCCATTAAAATTAAATGAATGGCCAGGATTGAAACAATGAAAAATTAATGGTTAGGATTAGGGAGGGTACCATACCCCCCAAAACAAATAGGGGGTACAGTAGAATGACCCGTCTCATATTTGTAGTTTGAACCTTATATACTCTCATTTCCATTATTTACCTATTAAAAAAAAGAGTAAAATATATTTTAGTATTTTCCTTAAACTTTTTTTTTCTTCTCTCTATCTCTCTCTCTCCCCTTACAAACCAAGCACTTGATAAGTGAAAAGAAGGGAATTTTAAAAAAGTTTCCTTCTTTTGTTTTCTCTTAGGGTGAACAGATATGATGCAAGTGAAGTGACATTTCTAAGAGTGCTTCAGGAAATGAACTTTGGTTGAAACATGAACATGGGAAGACAAAATTAAGATGCACAATCTATTTATATATTCATTTTTCTCCCACAATTCTTACTATCTCACTCTAATATTACGACTCTTGTTAAGACAAAGAAGTTGGGCAAAGGATTATAGGAGATACATACTGTAGCATTTTAATATTAAATATTTTTTTTACTGTGAAGATAGAAAATATTAAATAATTAAAATGAATAAAATTGGTTTTTTAGGAGAAAAAGATTAGCTATTTAAATATAAAGATGTAAGATTTAATATGAAAGATAAGGAGTTAGTCAAATATTTAATCTCATATTAAAAATGAGAGAAACTCTTTTATTTATAAAAATGGTGATTAATAGACCGAAATGTATTAGAACAAATACACTTTTATTTAAACCCATACATAATTGAGGGCCACATGCATAAAAACATCCACTTTTATTGTTGGCTCAAATATGTCATATACATCCTCCAAGCTAATTGCGGTGTAAATCAGTTTTAGAAGCTATTTTGGCAGTATCAAAACAAAATTGAGAAGCAAATGCAAAACAAAAATATATAGAACACATCAGGGACTGCTTACATATATATATATAACACACTTTTCAGGTTCCATTTGAATTTCATTGAAAGAGGATTCAGAATACAAAATCCATATATACAAAGACAATCAAAATACAACTCCAGAATTGACCATATGTACAAAAAAAAAAATCACAACAACCACACCTTAATCCCAAAAATCTAGGGTAGACACTATATATACAAAAGCCAAGGAAAATAATTACAGAATAACACTCCAATCTCCCTAAAAGTAACCAGAAAAAAAATAAGACTTTTCCTCCCTATGAAACTCCAAAAAGAATTGGGTATTGTGAGACCATTCTTCATGTGAACCACTTTATTTTTATTATGTTTCAGATATATATAACAATAAAACTTTCTTTAAAGGTTCTTTACGTACAAAGTGCGTTGCTGCTGATACTTGAAGCAAAATTGTCACTTCTTCTCTCAACGATCCAAAGCACTAATCACGATCCTGCAACACATGGAGGAAAAACATCAGGAAGATTAAGAAGCTAAGATATTATAGCATTTACATTTTCACAATTTGCTTCTCCAACTAATACTGTATGCAATGTACAAATCTTAAAATATAGCATGTAACTTTTCTTTTTTGACTTGGTCATTGTTTTAGGAAATAAGGCATTGATTTGTCATGAAATTAATGATTCCAAACCAATAAATTAGGTTTGATTGAAAAACCAACAATGAACTACTAATATGTTGGTCTCAAAAAAACAAAAAAAACTACTAATATGCATTTAAAAAATTAATTCCTAAATCCTTAACATTATTGGGTCCACATGAAAGGAAAAGCTAATGCCTGCTCTAAATTCAACAAGCATCTTTAATTATTGACTTTTCCCCATCTTTAATTATATATATATATATATATATATATATATATATATATAAGAGAGAGAATAGAGAATCAATCACAAGCGGTCGGGCTTGAGTCAGCTTGGTGTAATTTCTTAGCTGACGGTTTTTTCTTTGTATTTTTCCTGAAATCCAAGCCTGGTGTCCCCGCTGCACACAAGCCAAAACCCCATATGAACAAAGCCATCCTTGATTTGAAATAAAATAAATAAATGATAAAAAAAAAAAAAAAAAACTTAGTTTGGCTAGTTACTGAGAAAATATAGAAAAAGAGGAAATGAGTATGGTTGTCAAAATCGCGACCCGGATCGTAAAATCACACGATTTTACGATCCCATCTCACCAAAAAGTTTGAAATCGTAGCAGGATCGCAAAAATGGTAGAATCGTATGTAGGGTCATGTAGGATCGCATAGGATCGTAGGATCGTATGGGATCCTACCGATCCTACCATTTGGCTTGATTTATTTATTTATTTTATTTTTTTTTAAGTGGGATTCATTTGGGTAAGATAATCCACCTAACCCAAAAACCCAACGGGTTATCAGAAGCCCAATAATGAATTGAAGTCCCAAATTTACCCCTATGTTAACATAAAATCTCAAAAAAACCTATAGTACGTAAGTTTAATGTTTTCAAAAACAAAACCTAAAATATTTAGATGATGAAATGGGATATGACAATGACAGTGATTAGATTAGAAGAGCCTTAGAAAGAGAATTCTCTTTTGGATTTCATATTTGTAGTTAGCTAGTTTACCTTAGATTGATAATTCTCTTTTGGATTACATATTGTAAATTTGTAGTTAGCTAGTTTTTATATGCTAACTAGCCTAACTTATTTTGGATTTGAAACTTAGAATTTGGAAAACATTTTCCATATGTGTAGATAATATTTTGGTACTTAGTTGCTAATTAAACATGTACTGAACTTTTTAGATACATTATGTCAAAAGTTAAATATATTTTGTTTCGTTAGAATGACATAAGAACGATGTAATGCGTGCAAATTACATTTTATGATGCAATTTTTTTTTTTTAATGGATGGATTCATATTTTAAGTGATTATATAACATACAATGTCACTATCAATAAGTTTTTTGCTTAAAATCTGAAAATAGGTAGGATCTTACGATTCACGATCCGATCCTATGATCCACGATCCTACCTACCTCCCACGATCCTACGTAGGATCCCGATTTTGACAACCTTGGAAATGAGATTTGAAATTTTCACAATAGCCATGTGAACCCAAACACATTCCAAGGAAAGATAAGAGGCTATGAAACGTCCATCTCAACCCTACAAATACATAAGATGCTAATCAATTAAGTTCTTATTTTTTTCATAAAAAAAAAATCAATTTCTTATTTCCTTTTCCCTACTAACTCTAATAACTTTTTTTAAGATGATAAAATCAAAAGAAATCATATATAAGAAGATTGTGTATTTTTTACATTACACATTCCAATCCAACTAACTCCAATATAAAGCTATTCTTTTTCTTCTGTCTTTTCTACTAAAATTTTCTAAACCAAACAGAGAGTCAAAGAAAGCAAAAAACACGATTTACTTGTACCGAGATAAATTCTCAAAAATCCTACTATAAGTTCTCATTTATTTTTCCTATTATTTACTACCAACCAATCAAAATTAATTTTTCTGATAAACCAAAAGATATCATATTAAAAAAAATGCTTGTATTAAATCTATTCTTTTCCTTCTTTTTCTTCTTCTGTTTTTTCCTCACCATTTTTCGTAAAACCAAATTTAAAAACAATTCTACACTTACCCTTGATATCTTTTTTATTTTTTAATCAATACACACAAAATGGATTTTGAACTAACCTACTGTTTAGTGTAGTTAAATAAAACTGTTAGTCTAGTGTATTGATAAATTCGTTGTAAGATACTATTAGTTTTGACAGGGACAAAATGGGCTTCTGCCCTTTTCGGGAAAATTAATTAGCTTTATACTTTCTTTCTCAAACTAAATAGGGAAATGCCCCTCTTTTAAAACTAGATTTATGATAAATCGAGTTACGAAAAAAAAATAATTCTGAAGCCCTATAGTGGCGTTTTAAGGAGCTTATAGTGACGTTTTTTAGACCTATAATGACGTTTTTTAACTCGACTTCAATAAAATCGAGTTATAGGCAATTTTTTTTACCTATAACTCGATTTCATTGATATCGAGTTAAAAAATGTCACTATAAGTCTAAAAAACGTCACTATAGGCTCCTTAAAACGCCAATATAGGGCCTAACTCGATTTATCATAAATCGAGTTTTAAAAGAGGGGCATTTCCCTATTTAGTTTGGGAGAGAGGGTATAAAGCTAATTAATTTGCCCGAAAAGGGCAGAAGCCCATTTTGTTCGCCTTTACAGGGGAAGCATTCTTGCTGTTTGGCTTTTTTCTAAAGATACGAGTGGTCTATTGAGTACTTTATGCTCTAGATAAAAGTTTTTAATTTTCAAATCCAAAAAAGTGTTACATATTAATTGGCTATATTTATTTAATTTACTCCCAATCCTATAGTGAAATATATCCTTATGAAGACTATCACTAGTTATAGCCAGTCATTTGCTACTCATGTCTGGTTATATCGAGAAATTATTAGGTTCATCAGGAGGATTGTTGAATTAGTTTTCTTAACCGTTCTAACCAATAAAATGCTGTTATTTATGCAAATATGACATTATCTAGTGATTTTTTTTTTTTTTAATTCTTGTACTGATTGGGAATTTGACTCACACATTTGCATAGTAACATTATTTTACTGATTGGAAGGATCACTTCAATAGTTCTCTTGATAGACCTAATAATTTCTCAGTTTTATCTGATGAAAGTTAGGTGCTTAAGCCTTAAGGAGGCAAAACTGGTTATAGTTGATACTACATGACTGATTATATCCAATGAATAAGGAGCCCAAAACTGGTTATAGAGCAAATGATACTATGGGTCCGTTTGGGAATAACTTATTTAATTAAAACTGAAAACTTTTTACTGAAAATACTGTAGATAAAACTAAAAAGTAGCTAAAATAGTACAATCAGGCTCATAAATAATACCAAAAAGTACAATAAGACCCATTAACAATAGCAGAAATAAACTAAATAGTTAAAAAAACCTAACTTTTTAAGCTAATATCAAACAGCACACTATGACTAGTTATATTAAATACACGCAAATACAGAGACCAAAACTGGTTATAGTAGGTGATAGTATAGAGAATTCACACGAATACAGGAGAAATTCTGTTACTGTTGGATGCTATTGTGGGGTCCTCCCTCACACACGAATACAGGAGAAAATCTGCTCTCCATGTCATGCTACCCCTCTTCGAATACAGAGCCCGCAACCAACGGTAACAGATTTTCTCACTTTCAACACCGACATAACCGGTTATAACAGGTGATACTATGACTGGTTATTGGTAATATCCGGTTATATGACGTGCGTAAGGAGCCCCTAACTTGTTATATCCGGTGAAAAGGTACGCAGTCGGGTGCTTTGAGGAGCAAAAACATGTCAATAATAATTATAAAACCCACCACAGGCCTGACCTAACATACAGGACTCATAAGCTTAGCAAAGCCAAGCCCTTTCTATATTCTAAACTCTGCTTCTTCTCTCCAATCATCCTCTCTGTCACAATAGCTACATATTCTTTTATTGACAAATGTCGTTGGTTTCAGACGTTAAGCTTGCAGCTGAAATACTCAGCCTGGTGATACTAATCATCACACTTGTTCTTGTACTACTGAAGATTATTACTAAGAACACTAGTGGTGCTAACCAACCGCTTCCTGGAGACAACCATGCTGACAATATCGAAATGATAGCTGTGAACGTCAACCCTGTTTGAGCCTCCAATATACTATCAGCCATGCAGATTTCAAATCATTTGGAGCTTCCAGTATCCATAGGGCTGAAACAGAGTGTGTAATGCTTTGTTTATGTTGGTTTGTTTGAATTGCGTGGTATAAATAGTCTTTGTCATGAAGTTTGCTATTTATATATGTTGTGTGATTTTGTCAGTGTGGATCTCTCATTCTGTTGTGCTTTTTAAGTCTACAGTGAATTATCATGTTTTAGTCCAATACAGTACTTGTTGAAGGATTATGAAAGTTGGGGTGTTGTTGTATGTTTGTGTGTAAAAAAAAAAAAGAAAAAAAAAAGAATAAGGATTATGAAAGTTTGAAACTTTTTTTATTTTTTATTTTTTTATGATTGTTTAGTACATGCTCTATTTTTATTATTCCTCCAAAACATGCCAAAGTTTATGAATAATCGTGTGGATCTAGACCTTTTTTCTTTCAGTTGGGCCGTTTGGGAAGTTGTAACAGGGGAAATTGATTTGGGCCATTAAAACCAGATCTTCAGTTTTGGGCTCACAAAAAGATGTGGATTGGGATGGATTTTTGTAGATGCCCCAAATCAAAATGGATAGGTCACTTTTTTCATCATCTTTTTTGGGGAAATGGTTTTCGGAAATGGTTAGAGTTTCTAAAAACAAAACAGGCATTCCAGTCTACAAAAGAGTTGAAAATAGCATTAGTCTCTTCTAGAATTGCAATGAAAGACCAACATGGTGTTGCAAATGGATTTAAGATAGCTTTTACCACAACTAGTCGCAGGTTTACGCGATGCGTTAGAATAGAGTATATAAGTAATGAGGTGTAAGACATCACAGAATATGAGAGACTTGAGAAAGTTGAGATGGGCTAAGAGAGAGAGAGAGACATCTGATTTGTATGGTTGGGTGTTGTTACAACTTTACAATCATGCATTGTTTGAGAATAATTTGGGGTTTTTTTTTTTTGGGAGAATAATTTGAGAATAATTTGGGGTTAAACCAATGAACTTAACAGGTGGGATTTGGGGAGGGATTACTAATAAGAAACCTGTAGTGTCAAATCTAGCGGATCCTTATATAGTGCAACTTTTCACTATCTTCTTCTTCTTCTTCTTCTTCTTCTTCTTCTTCTTCTTCTTCTTTTTTTTTAATTTATTAAAAAAGTATATCACTTTATCTTCATGGATATATTGGAGGTAGGTGGTGTTCGTGAATGGGTCCACTATTTGGAGTTAATGGGGATGACAGTAAATGGCCGTATGAAGAAGCGGCAGATGGGAGTAAGGGAACACTGAGAGACAATTACGTGCGCCAATTACAACCATTTATTGTGTATTCCCTTTCTCGTAACACAGAGATGAGACTGTCATTCTCTAGGAGAGAGAGAGAGAGACTTGGCTATGTCTGTAAGACAAAAAAAGCAACCCTACCATTACCAAACCCAAACAAAGAGGAGCAATTAATTTTTCTTCTTCTTCTTCTCAGACTGTTTGAGTAGCAGCTTCAAGAATAGTTGTCCTTTGTTTTATTGTATAAGGATATGTTTCTCGTAACACAGAGATGAGACTGTCATTCTGTAGGAGAGAGAGAGAGAGACTTGGCTATGTCTGTAAGACAAAAAAAGCAACCCTACCATTACCAGACCCAAACAAAGAGCAGTTAATTTTTCTTCTTCTTCTTCTCAGACTGTTTGAGCAGCAGCTTCAAGAATAGTTGTCCTTTGTTTTATTGTATAAGGATATGGGTAATGCTAACGAGTACCTATACTCGTTAAAAATTACTAATAACAAACTGCCAAAATCTATGCAATAAAATGGTATGTGTCAATTTGTCTAGAAGAAAACAAATCTTTTTAGAATAAACCCAAAATACCCTTCAGCTTTTTCAGTTTTCTCCATTTAATGTTCCACCCACCCAACCCAAGAAGTCATCCACACGTATACTTGTTAATTTTTCCCTCCATTTCACCTTTTTTTTTTTTTCTTTTACTTTTTCCCTCCAATCCACTATTTTACCTTTTCATCTCCCCCTTTTCTGTAGTCATTTTTTTTTTTTAAATTTTTTATCATCACTCTTCTTTTTACTCACTTCTAAAAACGTAATTAGAAAAAATATTGACACACGCTGGTGGTCATGGTCCATGGATTACAAGCAAATGTGTAGATATTGAATTTAATCCCCAAACTCAATTGAAATCACTAATGTATTAATAAAAATCCTATTATATATACAATTACTGATTATATATATATATTCTTTTTCCTTCCATTTTTCATTAACGTGGCTCTAAATTTTTCATCATTTTTATCTTTCTAGTCTTTTTATTTTATTTTTTTAATAATTAAGAGAATTTTCATTTTGAGAATACAAAAATAGTTAACGTACCACCAATTCACTACTATTAGACCGAAAGTTTCATAAACAACATCCTGTGAGTGGGAGTGATCAAAACAGAGATAAAAATGAACAAAAATTTTAAAATCAAATGGGACAATAAAAGTATCACACCAAAATAACATATCCTTAATAATTAAAAAGCAACATATACTTAACAATTAAACCAACGATCAATCAAAAGCAAAAGTTCAATAAGAAAATTCCATCAAATCTTCTCAAAAACATGTTGTCAAAATGACAACATTAACAAAATATGTGTCATAATTTTTCTTTCACAATCTCAAAAAGCTTTCACCTAACATTTCAAACAAAATACTGGGTTCAATCCAATATCTATTGATGTTGTTTTCTTTTTCTTGTTTTCACAATTTGAGGAAGTACTACTATTCTTCTCCGGAGATGTAGAGATGTTATGGCCAATATGCTTACAAAATCTATAAGACTTCTTTTGCTTTCCCAACTCTCTTCCACATTTCATTCGTTTTTGCTTTGGACGACCTTTTGTCTTCGACATTGGAGGACAAGAAATAAAGCAGTCTTCATCAATCACATCATTAACATCACCATTGATATTGGTTTCCTTGTCTACTAAATCTTCATCATTCAAAACTAACAATTCTTTTCCCTTTTGTGATGCTTCACAATTCCAACGTGATAATAGATACATATGTGGAATTTGGTGGCAATCTTTGTGAAGAAATATCCTAAGTATGTGGCGACAAAGTATACCCCAAAATTCAAAATGATTGCAACTACAATTAGTCATTTCACCATCCCACAAAACTTTGTGTTTTTGACTAGTTTTGTCTTTGTAATATTGCAACACAAATTCACTACCATTTTCTTGAAGCACGGAATATAGTGTAGCACTCCCAAATTCTGCTTGAAATAATTTGAAAGCATAAGGTGT
Organism: Quercus tomentella; assembly: GCA_028535165.1. Classification (NCBI taxonomy): domain Eukaryota; kingdom Viridiplantae; phylum Streptophyta; class Magnoliopsida; order Fagales; family Fagaceae; genus Quercus; species Quercus tomentella. Next base: position 82,446,798 of record JAPQVY010000068.1, read on the forward strand.
CAACACACCATGGGCTTGGTCTTCTAATGGTGAAAGGCTTCTTAAAGAAGAACTCCTACACGTTTCCAACATTGTATCATGTGATTGTATTTGTTCAACATCTTCAATGGCAAGGTCAATCTAAAATTAAAAAAATGACAACAAATTATAAGCATTTAAATGACACACCAAGACTTAAAAAAATAATATAAAAAATACTAACATTGACAAATATAAACATAAATAAAATAAATTATAAGGGTAAATAATGACTTACTTGTTTAACAAATTGGATCAAGCTTATGTGGGAACTAACAAATCGTTTGATAAAGGCATTTATGCTTTCAGATCTTCCCGTTGTTGTCATTCCTCCAAAAAAATATCCACGAAGATAACATGGTACCCAAAAGTGTTTAATTTGGTATAATCCAATCACATGCTTATTCATACACATGTCATATTTTGCAATAACTTGTAGCCATTGGTGCTCAAATTCTTCACATGAGTCCAACTTATATAACTTGTAGAAATCCATGCACCAACTTGAATACTGACTACGAAGAATTGATGTTAACCAACCACTAAATTTAGCGGTAATATGCCATATACAAAAGGCATGTTTTGTGAGTGGCAATTTTTTTGAAATTGCCTCTGTGATCCATGGATCTTGATCAGTCAAAATAGACTTGGGTGGCTTCTTCATCAATGATACAAAAGTCTGTCAATCAAACATAAAATTATTACAATGCAAAAAAAATTCAAATACTATCCAAATTAAAAAATAATTGTGAATCTTTACAAGATTGAAAATTTACCTTCATTAACCATCGAAAAGTACTAGTTATTTCGTTGCGAAGAAGTGCACAACCAAAGAGAATTGTCTTTCCATGATTATTGACACCCAAAAAGACACCAAAAGGCATATCATAAGCATTCACCTTATAAGTAGTCACCTTATAAGTAGTGTAAAAAACAACTACATCACCATATTTTTGGTACCAATCAATACAAGGACAAGGTGCCCAAAAATATATGCTCCAACTTTCTCTCATCGTCTATTTTAAAAGCATATTGAAACTTTGAATTCTCCTCTTTTGCATCTTTGCAATATTGTAAGAGGCTCATGGCATCACTCGTTGCATGCTCCCTTCTCATTTTCTCAAAAAGGTTATGAATATCTTTTTGAAAAAATGGAAGATGTCCATGTTCCACTTTTTTCTCAAGTTCCATAATACGCATTATTTGTCTAATCGAAAGATTAGCTTCTTTCAACAATTGAATGCGGTCTTCATCTTCTTTAGTGATAATTCGATTACTAGGAAGAAACCGCACTTCCGAAGGAGCCAACAATTCATGATTGTGATCTATAATAAACTTAGTGACATGCCATTCTTGTGGAAAAATATCAAATGATTTTCGGAAGGCAATCCTTAGATGAGCTTTGCATCTACATTTTAAAGACTCTCTATTTCTTTGCTCCATAGATGGAACCACAATTTTTAATAGTGGTTTACCTGCTTGATGACAAAAGAAATCCCGCCTTACTATTTCTTTATTTTTTGTGACAAACCGACCTTTCCGAATAGAAAAACCATGTTGTCTTGCATAAGTTGTATAGAAAATAAAAGCCTCTTCTTCACTAAGAAAACATTGACCAACAAAAGGCTCAAAATTATATTCTTCAAGAACTTTCTCTCCACAAATGTCACTATTTTTTTCATTATTTACTTTTAATTTCTTCCCTGAAACCCATACTCCCCCACATTGTCAGATTCCCATGTGTCTCTGGATAAATAAGTTGCTGTAGATGAGAGATATGTCACTCAAACCAACAGAACCAATGGATAACATTTAAGCCTCTCTAATTAAAAAACTAAAGTTGGTTTGATGAATTGAAACACGTTATTGAATTTTTTTTTAGCATCTTTGTTACTTTTGCTGTTGGCAGGTGGGTTCATCAAATTGTACATCCCACTAGATTGTAGCAACAGAGAGATTGAAAGCTTTTAGGATCACGTGGTGATGCCATTCACTTGTATCCATACCAATCACAAAAATCATTTTAACAAATTTTTTTTTTTTTTATAGGAAAATCATTTTAACATTAGGTTCTAGTGGAGCTCAGAAAATTTTTAACATCACATTAGCTTTGGAATTTCAATAGGATATTCTAGTTTATTGTAGTACTCCATATCCTAGCCAAGAGTTTTAGGAGTTAGCCTCCGACCCTCAGACTATACCTCATTAATTACTTGGAAATAAATTAACTCAACACAATCAAAAGTAAATAATGGGTTAATAAAACGTGCATTTTAGCCAGGTAATGAATGCCATCAAGCGACATTCACTGGATTAGAGCTAAAAGCAACAAACATCATTTTGCATTAGTTGGCTCTTATGTAGTGACAATTGCGTAGGCGACATTTTCTTCTTCTAGAAACAAGCAGGTTTCAAATACACATACCTGCACCATTACATGACATGTGGAATAGGCATATGATCCTTCACATGCTCCTACAATCACACTAAAACTCATTAGTCTTACAAGAACTGCACTATATAGAGATACTTAGGAATTTTCTACTTGAAGTTCAAGTGACAAATTTAAAAAGCCTTGACACTAATCGCTGGAGGCAAATTTCACTTATCATCTTCATACTAAAATTCAATGAAGTAATAGTTAAACAGTATGGAACAGTATATCAATGAATCTCACATAAAAAACATAATTTGACATTGTGAAATCAGTTAATACCCTCTATCTTTAACCCTTATTTTGACAAGGTTAAAAGAATATCAATCTCAAGAGGAGGTCAAAATGGACTCAGGTGAGGTGCAAAACATTGAATAGCATGCCCACATATTTCCTTCAATGTCTATGTCATTTTCAAGGGCGTCCTCTAGCATTGACATTCCAATTGGAACCTTAATATGCTTCTCCTTTACATCCTTTTCAATAAATGCGATGCATATATATTCTGCAGAATTGAACAAAGGACTGTGAAGAGAGAGCAGGATAATATAAAACGAGTTCCAATAATTAGAGATCTGGATAGCATCAAGGATGGCAGTTTATTTTCATGTTTACTATATTGCACGAGGTTAAGTAGGCATGTTCATCTCCTTGAACATATCAATATGAAAATTCCTAAAGACAAAGTTTAGTTACAAAATTGGTTTTAGAGAGTGTCGCTACTCCTCTTAACCATTTTTTATTTACCTAAAAAAAAGCATATGGGTGTGGGGGGAAAGGTTTCAATCAAGAAGTTCTAAAGAATAATCAATAAAGTCAAAGAAATTAAAAGAATGAATAATGCAGTCATAGATCATGTAAATACAACAAATTTTCTTTTCAATATTCATCACATGATCTATCATGTGGCAGCATATTATGTTTAGCCAAATAATTTTTCTTTTCCTTGCCTCACTTTGCATGCACAAGCAATATACACCCACTACCACACCAAAAAAAAAGTTTTTTTTTTTTTTTTTTTTTTTTGCGGTGTTTCTTAAAAACGCCACTATAGACCACCTATTAGGCCACCTTTGTAAACACCACTAGAAACATTAGACTTATAGCCGTGCTTTTCAAAGCATCGCAACAGACATGATTTATATCGACGCTTCAATTTTTTTTTTTTTTATTTATAAAAAGCCTATTTCAGTGATTCTAAATTGCCGCAATAAGTAGTTCCCATTAAAAACCTATTACAATGATTTAGAAGTGCCACAATAGGTCCAATCGTCAAAACCGATTTTTTTTTTTTTTTTTAACAAAGACCTATTACAGCGTATTTAAACCACCGCAACAGGGTAGTTGCAAAATAAAAACATATTACAGCAATTCAAAAGTGCCATAATAGGTCCCAACATCAAAACTGAATTTTATTTTTATTTTTTTTTAAAAGAAAGACCTATTACAGTGCCTTTAAACCACCGCAATAGATAATTACAAAATAAAAACCTATAACGGCAGTTCAAATGCGCCGCAATAGGTCCAAAATTAAAACATAATTTAAAAAAACATATTACAGCGGTTTGAGATTGCTGCAATAGGTCTTGAAATTGCCGCAATAGTTCTACCCTATTTACATTTCAGCTAAATTTCTCTCTCTCTCTCTCTCTCTCTCTCTCTCTCTCTCTCTCTCTCTCTCTCTCTCTCTCTCTCTCTACCGATGCTAACCATGCCACTCCTAGCCAATGCCGCCACTCCTACCGAAGCCGACAATGGCAAAAAATGCCAGCTGTCCCTCCTCACGACGACCCACATCTCGTTTGTACCCATTTCATCCACATCTCCTCCATACCTATTTCAACACCACCTACCACCACCATACCAATTCCCCTTCCCTCTATCTCTCCATCTCTCTCTCTTCCTTTCTCACTCTTTCTATATTCAAAGCCCAATCTAAAATCCCACCTCCTCTCCTCCAAAATCTCAAACCCATAGTCATTTCCTCCACACTCTAGGTAACTCTCTCCTTCTCTTGATCTCTATTTTGTGCTCTATGTACATTTGTAGTTAATTTGATGTTTTTAAAAAAAAAAATTGCTTATAGATTGGATTGTTTGTGCTACGCATGTGTATATATATGTTTCACAGTGAGTTCATTTTGATGTTTTTAGTTTTGCTTTTGGTTAAAGTTTTGTGTTTTTGTAGCCCTTGTTCCAATGATTGGAAGAAAATAGTGTAAATGTCTATTTAATTTAATTTAGTTTTTTGTATTGAGAGGCTTTTGTATTGATAACTTCATTGTTTTACGCCTATTGTTGCAACTATTAGACTAGTGTATTGATGCATTCATTGTAAAATAATATTAGCTTTTACAAGGGAAGCATTCTTGCTTGTGGTAAGTTTGGATTTCTTGTAAAGAGGTGGGTGGTCCATTGGGCATAGTAAGTACTTTTTATTTAGTGTCTGTTTGGCTAGCTTATTTTTTTGTCAAGTTATTTTACTATTCAGCTTATTTTTGCTAATATTCATGGGTCCCACTGCACTTTTTGGTACTATTTATAAGTCTCAATATACTATTTCAACTAATATTTACCTTTATTTACAGTACTTTCAGCAAAAAATTTTCAGTTTCAGTAAAATAAATGGATCCTCAATAGACCCTTAATAAACTAGTTTTTTTTTAACTCTACAATGAGATGTTGAATTTCTACTTTATGGTGGGTTGTTGAGTTGGTGCAAGTGGGTGGTTTGCATAGTGATATAAGATGGTTTTATTGGATTTTTTTTTTTTTTTTTGAGGGGGGTTTTATTGGATATTGAGAGTGTTGATTATGTATTGTGTATATTTGGATTTTTATTGTTCATTTTGTTTTCATTATTGATTTGTGAGCTATAGATTTTTCCCTATTGCAGTGCATCAGAGTGGTAATGTATTTTACTTTAATTTAACTTAGTTTCAATTTCTTAAATTTTGTATGTAGTAAATTTAAAATAAAGAAAAATTATCATTGGACAATATGATGACAATCTAAAGTTTAAACATAGCGTGATAGTTGTGACTAAAATGACGTTATTGTGACTATGTTTTGGTTTGGGCCTGTATGCCCAAACCAAAACACGATGCCGTTTCATTAGGGGGGTATTTGTATTGAGTTATTTGCTAACATATTGGTATTCGTTTGTGGGGTAATTTTTTATTGTGTGTGTTGTATGCAGCTGTTTTCCTTTATCAAAAAAATAAAAAATAGAAATAAAAATCAAACGAAGAGAATCTTTTTGGTTTTCTGTTGAAGGAGGTGAATTCATTTATTACTATTTTCATCAAATTTTATTTATTAAGTTCAACTTCCTTCCCAAATTATAAGTTCTAACATATTTGATAAGAATAAAGTTACAATATATGAAATAATATTACGCTAATTAACTTGGAAGATCCATGACTCGTGTAAAAATAAATAAAAACATTGATTGGCCCTTAGAATTGAATATAACGTGTCTCTATGGAAAGTCACATTTTAAAAGAATCTTCCAAATTAATAATGTTTTAGTGTAGTTAAATAAAACTATTAGTTTTTCTCAAAAAAATAAAATAAAATAAAACTATTAGTCTAGTGTATTGATAAATTCGTTGTAAGATACTATTAGCTTTTATAGGGGAAACATTCTTGCTGTTTGGCTTTTTTCCGAAGATACGTGTGGTCCATTGAGCATAGGAAGTACTTTATGCTCTAGATAAAAGTTTTTACTTTTTCAAATCCAAAAAAGTGTTACATATTAATTGAGTTATATGCAGGGGCTATATTTATTTAATTTACTCCCAATCCTATAGTGAAATATATCCTTATGAAGACTATCACCTTTTATAGCCAGTCATTTGCTACTGAGGATTGCTGAAGTGATCTTCTTAATCTTTTTAACTAATAAAACGTTGTTATTTATGCAAATATAACATTATCTAGTATTTTTTTTTAAAATTTTAATTCTTGTATTGATTAAGAATTTGACTCACACATTTACATAGTAATATTATTTCACTGATTAGAAAGATCACTTCAATAGTTTTTTTGATGGACCTAATAATTTCTCCATATATTTGATGAAAGTCGGGTGCTTAAGCCTTAAGGAGGCCAAAACTGGTTATAGGTGATACTATATGACTAATTATATCTAGTGAATAAGGAGCCCAAAATTGGTTGCGTAGCAGGTGATACTACTATATGACTGATTATATCCGGTGAAAAAGGAGCCCAAAACTGGTCACGTTACTTACGTAGTAGGTGATACTTCTATATGACCGATTATATCCAGTGAATAAGGAGCCCAAAACTAGTTACGTTGGTTAGACTGGTTATATCCAGTTAAATTGACACGAATATAGAGCCCATAACTAGTTAGACTGTTTATATCTAGTTAAATTCACACAAATATAGAGTCCATAACTGGTTATAGCAGGTGATTCTATGACCGCGCGTCCGTGCGAGTTAATCTATACTATTATTTAAGGGGTTTTCCTTATTTGGATTCCTCATTTTTTAGTTCAAAAATACCCCTACACCCCTATGTTTAAGTAGAGACAAAACTAATGGACAATTTGGTATTTATACTATAATTTAAGGGGCTTCCCTTATTTGGATTCCTCATTTTTTTAGTTCAAAAATACCCTTACACCCTTATGTTTAAGTAGCGACAAAACTAATTGACAATTTCGTAAAAATGCAACTCTAACTCCCACTAAAACATTGCTTAAAAAATAGGACCACTTTGTTGTTAATTTCCAAATTGTTTTATCTACTCATAAATTAGATTTTCAGAATAAAAATTATATATATAAAATAAAAACACAAAATTTTTCTTTTTTTTTACTAAAAAAAAAGGTCTCATCACACGCGCGTGCGTGATAAGGCTAGTTAGCCGAATGGGTGATGCTGTTGTAGACTTGTAGCCCATAACTAGTTACATATCCTGTTAACGACTTGAAATCGAGTGCATCGAGGAGAAAAAACTGGTCATAGCAGGTCATATGGACGCATAAACATTTCAATAATAATTATAAAACCCACCATAGGCCTGGCCCAACACACGGGTTATAAAAGCTTACAAAACGAAGTCCTTTCCATATTCAAAAGACTTTGCCTATCCGCCACACAATTTCTAGGAAAGCTCTCTCACACGTGGGGTCAGGGGTGTGCTAAATTTGATTGGTTCCGGTTGGAATTGGATGGTCAAATGAATCGTGGGAATATGCCTGTAGAGCATGAGTATGTCATAAATCTTAGTAACTGACTGGTAATATCCGGTTATGTAACGTGGTAAGCGCTCATAACTTGTTATATCCGGTGAAAAGACCGCAGTCGGGTGCTTTGAGGAGCAAGGAAACTGGTATAGAAAAAAAGAAAAAAAAAAAAAACTGGGTTTTAAAAAAATAAAAAACTATGTTTTTATTATATATATAAATTTTATTTTGTCAATCTAATTTATTAGTGGATAAAGTAATTTAAAAATTAATAGGAGAGTGCTTTTTTTAGCAAAAAAAAAAACTCTATGTTTTTATTTTATATATATATATATATAAATGTTATTTTGTGAATCTAATTTATAAATAGATAAAGTAATTTGAAAATTAATAGGAGAATTGTCCTATTTTTTAAGTAATATTTTAGTAAAAGTTAGAGTTACATTTTTACCGTATTATCCTTTAATTTTGTCTTTACTTAATATAGAGGTATAAAGATATTTTTAAACTAAAAAAAATAAAAAATTCAAATAAAAAAATTCCCTTAAATAATAGTAGAGATAAAACCCTGTGCTTATCAAGAAAACGGGTATAGCAGGTCATACGAGCAAATAAAATGATATAGCAGGTCATACGGACTGTGCAGGAGCAAAGAAACTGATATAGCAGGTCATACGGTAAACATTTCATTTCGTACGAGCAAAGAAACTTTTTTTTTTTTTTGAGAAAAAGTGCTAGCAAAGAAACTGGTTATACTGATAGGCTTATAGCAGGTCATACGGACGCATAAACATTTCAATAATAATTATAAAACCCAAATACCCCTTCACTCAGGAGCTAAAGCTTAGCAAAACCAAAAGCTCTTTCTATATTCTTAGCTCTGCTTCCTTCCCCCCAATCATCCTCTCTGTCTCACTCAGTCTTTTCTGGAGAACGGGTGACAATAGGTACATATTCTTTTATTAACAATTTTTCTAATTTTATTTTGTTGCTTTCAATATTTCATCGAATTAATTTCCTCTTGGTCACTGCAGGAACAAATGTCGTTGCTTTCAGACGTTAAGCTTGCAGCTCAGATACTCAGCCTGGTGATCCTAATCATCACACTCGTTCTTGCACTGCTGAAGATTATTACTAAGATTACTGGTGCTGCTAACCAACAGCTTCCTGGAGACAACCATGCTGACAATATCCAAATGATAGCTGTGAACGTCAACCCTGTTTGAGCCTCCAATATACCATCTCCATCTGCCATGCAGATTTCACATCATTTGGAGCTTATCCATAGGGCTGAAACAGAGTGTGTAATGCTTTGTTTATGTTGGTTTGTTTGAATTACGTGGTATAAATAGTCCGTGTCATGAAGTTTGCTATATATATGTTGTGTGATTTTGTCAGTGTGGATCTATCATTCTGTTGTGCTTTTTAAGTCTACAGTGAATTATCGTGTTTTAGTCCCATACAGTACTTGTTGAAGGATTATGAAAATTGGCGTGTTGTTGTATGTTTATGTGTTAAAAAAAAAAAAAGAAAAAGAAAAAAGAAGGATTATGAAAGTTTGAAATTTTTATTTTTATTTTTTTGTGATTGTTTAGTACATGCTCTATTTTTATTATTCCTCCAAAACATGCCAAAGTTTATGAATAATCGTGTGGATCTAGGCCTTTTTTCTTTCAGCTGGGCCGTTTGGGAAGTTGTAACAGGGGAAATTGATTTGGGCCATTAAAACCAGATCTTCGGTTTTGGGCTCACAAAAAGATGTGGATTGGGATGGATTTTTGTAGATGCCCCAAATCAAAATGGATAGGTCACTTTTTTCATCATCTTTTTTGGGGAAATGGTTTTCGGAGATTATGATTGATGCAGATCTAATTGCTCTTTTGTATGGTCTTGAACTGGGTTTCCATTTTTGTTTTCTTTGACAAACCAAATAATAGGAGTTGTCTTTTTGGAATAAGTTTGCCTTATCCATTTAAGCTATTTTTGGTACAAGTAAAACTGCAAAGTACTTTCGAAATGCGAGATTTGGGTTAGTGATTCATAAAATTTTGAAGTGAGAAGCAAGTAAAACCTATAATATAATATAAACTTCCAGTCCAAACCATTTATATGACCCAAATACATGCAGAAAATTAGCCTAAAAAATTAAAATCAATGTTGGATGAGACATTAGAGATTGGGGGTTGAAGACGTCTGGTTTTAATGGGTGTCGGGGACGTTTTTGCGACTAGGGCCGAAAATGTGAGAACGGCCCAAATCTCCCCTTGAGTTTTTTAGAAGTGTTTATTTGTGGAGAATCAAGCCCAAAATTCCAAATGTATAATGAACAAAAGGCTAATGCTGCTTTGACAAGAGAAAATCAAAATGCTAACAATAAAAATGCAAAAAAAAAGCATAGAAACATAACAGGTCTGAAACTTCAACCCACAGTCACATAGAAGAAGAAATTGAGGAAGGTCGTGAGGAAGAGAGGGAAGGTTCCTCTGTACCCATATTCCCACCCCTAAGGTTCAGAATTGTGAGAATGTCTCTTGGCTTAGTGGGTTTTTGCTCTCAAGTTTCAGCTCTATAGGGAAAACGTGGTTTAACAGATCTGAAACTTCGACCCGCAGTCACACAGAAGAGGAAACTGAGGGAGGTTGTGAGGAAAAGAGGGAAGGCTCCCCTATACCCATATTTCCACCCCCAAACTTCAGAATTGTGAGATTGTTGACTGGCTGAATGGGCTTTTGCTCTGAAGTTTCAGGTCTCTAGCTAGAACGTGGCTGCCCCTTTTATGAGCTGAAGAGAGAGTTTTATATAGAGTTTGGGGTGTTGCCCTTGACTGGTTTTTGAGTAGTGGAAGAGGCTTTTATCCCCTATGATGCCAATTTGGTGTTTTGGCTTGGGTTGCTTTTGTTTAGGGAAGAGTTTGGTAAGCTTTTTACATAATTTTGGAAATAAAGGGGGTTTGCTCTAATTGGTTGCCTTTGGTCAGACATTTCAGACCATTGAAAGGCTCACCTAAGTGAGGCCTAGCAGATGGAGTTGGCCAATGGGAGCCAACTATGTTTTAAAGGTAAAAGTGGGTTAGGGCAGAAACTTAGGCCACCGTCACCCAGAGCATAAAAGCTATTTTGTGGCGGAAATTTTGGATACAAGACCTCCTCCATGAGCCTGAGGTACTACCAATGTCCCTTGCCCACTTCCCTTGCCCACTTGGTAGCACGCATGGGCTAGGCTCATGCAAAAGGTCCAAAAGGAACCGACCCATACCCTCCAAACCACACTTCCTCAACTTCCCTCATATTGTCACATGGGCTTGGGTCATGCTTAAAAGAATAAATAAAATATAATACATGAATCGAGTCTATAGGGAAGTCGAGCTTGGTTGAATCGGGCTTGTAGAAAATGTGTCGCGAAAACGGGTATTAACAATGGGTCAACCAACATATTAGCCCAAAATTTTAAACCAACTTGTATATCTGTTTTGGGCCATGTTTTTTGTTGAAAAATGTGCGCATACCCACAAACACAGTAACACCAATTCAAATGCACTATTAAGTTTAACTGTTTAAGTTTCTCACAAAAAAAAAGAAAAAGAAAAAAGTTTTAACTGTTTAAGTCTCCTCAAAAAAGTTTAACTGTTTTAAGTCTCGAAAAACCGATAATTTATAGTAAGAATAGTTTCTTTTCCCCTAGAAGTAATCCAGACGCCATTCCAATCAATTTTTTTTTTTTTGCTGAATAAGAAATATTATTAGCAAAAAAAGAAGAACTGAAAACAAAACAAAAAAAGAAGAGATGGGATTTAGCCAACTTTTCCTTCCACAAACCCAAAAACTATAGAGGGGTGGGGGGAATGAGCTATACCCATTGGGTTAAAGGATGAGCTACAAAGTTAGAGTTTCTAAAAACAAAACAGGCATTCCAGTCTACAAAAGAATTGAAAATAGCACTAGTCTCTTCTAGAATTGCAATGAAAGACCAACATGGTGTTGCAAATGGATTTAAGATAGCTTTTATCACAACTAGTCGCAGGTTCACGCGATGCGTTAGAGTATATAAGTAATGAGGTGTTATATATATATATATATATATATATATATATATAGTACAATAATTTCAAGTTTTTTTTTTTTTTTTTAAAAGATTTCACAAGTTTTTTTTTTTTTTTTTTTTTTTATCTTGATAAATATATCATACTATTATTTTTTGCATGTCTAATTAATATTTTTTTTTTAAGGTGAACCATATCCTTCTAACTTCTGCTGTAGTGTGTTATATTTGCCTAATATACAACCAAACTTTATAAGTTTAAAATTTATTATTCAAAATTTTCAACTCTCTTAACAAATAAGGAGATTATAATAATAATAAAAACTCATCACAAAATTACAATGTTATCTTGACCAAAATTAAAATGAAACCAAGGGAATAAAATATAGACTTTATACTAATTTATTACTCAAACAATTGGTAGGCATATTCAAATTCATAACCATGTAGATTGTGTTTTGATATAAACTCAAATTCCTATTTCCAAAAAAACTAAGTATTAATCCAAATTAAAATTCAACCAAAGTAATAAAAGGAAAAGCCAGACTTTGTGTGGGGAAATTAAAAAAACATAATACCAAAGCACATTTAAAAAAAAAAAAAATCATCCTTAATCAATGTTATAAGAAAGAAAAAAAATCCACCAAAATAAAGTAGAGACAGAGAAAGAGTACTCACAATTTTTTGTGAGAAAATGATTAAATGGAGGAAATGATATCAAAATTTATACAAAATAAAATGGGGAGAAGAAAATGTTGGCACTAACCTCAGGTTCTGAATTGCACTATGTTTGATCAGGCACTTTCTGAATTAACAACATGCTAAGAAAAATCTGTTGCCTCTTTTTTTATAAAGTTAGATTTTTTTTTTTTTTTTTTTTTTTTTTAAATTTCCAATGCTGACATTTGTCTATCCTGTGACTTATAAAGGCCTTTCACCTGGGGAGAACTGCAATAGACAAAAGAACAAAAGCAACTTTATTATTCAACATATTTATATGGGTAAGATGATGTGTTAAGTTTTTATTGGTAATTGTCTAGTTACTGTGCCTTTTTTTAGATTTTTTTTTTTTTTTTTTTGGGGGGGGGGGGGGGGGGGAAATTAAAGGGTCTAATTTCTGTGTTGACTACCAATTTTCAAGCCTCGGAGGGTGTAAAATGCAACCAGCTATGGTTTAGGGTGGTTATCTGGAATTAATCATTAAGAATATATTATGGTACTTTTTATAATTAAGTTGTTCTCCAATTTTTAAGGTAACTATATCGTAGAGTTTTTATAATTTTTAGAAATTTTTTTTGAAAAGAGTTGATCGTATTTAAATTATTAAGGATATGGTAAAATTCAATCCATTTTTGTTTATAAAATGAATGGATAGAATTTAGAACTCCATGATCTCTGTAGCTTCACTTGGCTCGCTCATGCTTTGTAGGTGAGGAGTAAGTACAGGCACACTAATTCCTCAATATATGACATGCATTCTAGTTCAAGGACGGGTTTGATTACTTGATTCTTAGATATAGCAGTACATGGATCCATATTTAGGTGTGTGAATACTAAAGTTTACTATGAAGGTTTTTATAGATGCCTTATCTACTGTGATAGCCTAGCCTTGCTTGAGTGATACTATCTTTTTGTTTGTTTTAGTAATGATATTTTTTAGAAAATGAGTCATTTTTCAAAAAATATCTTCTATAAAACTATCTAATTTTTCTATGTTTGGCAGCAACTTTAAATGAGTTGAAAAATAATTTCATAACTTCACTTATTTAACTTACTATGAGATAGAGTTAATTTTCAAAAACAATTATTGGAAAACAATCTCTAAAAATAAGTCATACTTTTTATGTTGACTAAAGATATATTTCCTTTGACTTATTTTTTTCTAATACTAATAACATTAAAAAACACACGAAAAACTATCTTTATACAAAGTTTTCCATTGAAATAAAGAAATAGTTATCTCAATTCATTTCCTTTTAGTCTAACCTTTCATGAACAAGGCAATTGCAATTCTCAAGTGTTGCACCCTTTAACTGACTGCTAAGTAGCTGGGCACCGATCCATAAGCTGTACCGAAGCAAGAGATGAGTACTAAATTTGGGTCTGCCTATGTGAAGTTACAATCAATATTTTCAAGGAAATTCCTTGGTATAGCATATGTGGTGATTAGACAATGCCACTAATACCCATTTTAGAAAAGAAAAGAGAAGAAGATTATATTATTTTTCATTGCTTGGTTATAAATAGAAAGTAAGCGGATGGAACTTTCAATCCACAATCCGTGACATCCACGCCGACTTTTTCATTTCATTCTAGTTTTATTTTCTTTTTGTCCCAAATCCCTAAATAAACTGGTTCACAACTTGGCCTCCTGAGCCTCACTTTGTATGGCTTGGCAACCCAATCCCATAATCTCTATCCCTCTTTGGGCCCCTAATGATGCTCATAAGCAGATTCCTCTCGGTCCCTCTTCTATTTTGCCTCAATAAAATTATATTTATTTACCAAGAACAAGATAAGAGTAAAATCTCAAGTTCAAGTGAGTGCTTATGGTAATGATGCATCCTTTATAGTGTCTCATATTTGTAGTTTAAACCTTACATACTCCTCATCTCTATTATTTACCTATTAAAAAAAGAGTAAAATATATTTTAGTATTTTCCTTAAACTTTTTATTTCCTCTCTCTCTCTCTCAACGTCCTTGACAAACCAAGCACGTGAAAAGTGAAAAGAAGGGAATTTTAAACAAGTTTCCTTCTTTTGTTTTCTCTTAGTATGCGTTTGGACTTTGGAATATTGGCATTTCACCAACTGCGTTTGTATTTGCATTTTTTTTTTTTTATTTATTATGCACGTGTTTCACCTTTCAGGAGACAATATGCACTGTTCAGTGGGTCCCGTGTACTGTTCACGGGACCTACAAGTACTTTATTAAAAAAAAAATTAAAAATGGGTCCTACGACACTATTCACACATTTAAAAATTATTTTGCTATAGTGTTTTAAGTTTTCAGTAAAATAAGCGGTATCCAAATGAATCCTTAGAGTGAATTAGATATGATGCCAGTGACATTTCTAAGAGTGCTTCAAAAAATGAACTTTGGCTAAAACATGAACATGGGAAGACAAAATTAAGATATATATATATATATATATATATATATATATAATCTATAAATATTTATTTTTCTCCAACAATTCTTACTATCACATTCTAATAGTATGACTCTTATTAAGACAAAGAAGTTGGGCAAAGGATTATAGGAGATACATATTGTAGCATTTTAATATTAATTTTTTTTTTTTTTTTTACTGTGAAGATAGAAAATATTAAATACTTAAAATGAATAAAATTGGTTTTTTTTTAGAAGAAAAAGATTAGCTACTTAAATATAAAAATGTAGGATTTAATATGCAAAATAAGAAGTTAGTCAAATATTTAATCTATTATTGAAAATGAGAGAAACTCTTTTATTTATAAAAATGATGATTAATAGACAGGAACAGATACACTTTTATTTAAACCCATACATAATTGATGGCCACAAGCATAAACACATACACTTTTATTGTTGG
The DNA here is from genome assembly GCA_028535165.1 of Quercus tomentella. Lineage (NCBI taxonomy): Eukaryota > Viridiplantae > Streptophyta > Magnoliopsida > Fagales > Fagaceae > Quercus > Quercus tomentella. Next base: position 82,462,078 of record JAPQVY010000068.1, read on the forward strand.
CTCAAATATGTCATATACTGATATACATCCTCCAAGCTGATTGTGGTGTATATCAGTTTTAGAAGCTATTTTGGCAATATCAAAACAAAATTGAGAAGCAAATGCAAAACAAACTTATGTAGAGCACATCAGGGACTGCTTACATATATATATATATATAACACACTTTTCAGGTTCTATTTGAATTTCATTGAAAGAGGATTCAGAATACATAATCCATATTTACAAAGACAATAATACAACTCCAGGATTGATCATATGTACAAAAACAATCACAACAACCACACCTTAATCCCAAAAATCTAGGGTAGACACTATATATACAAAAGCCAAGGAAAATAATTACAAAATAACACTCCAATCTCCCTAAAGGTAACCAAAAAAAAAAAAAAAAGACTTCTCCTCCCTATGAAACTCCAAAAAGAATTGGGTCCTTGTGAGACCATTCTTCATGTGAACCACTTTATTTTGATTATGCTTCAGATATATATAATAATAAAACTTTCTTGGGGGGAGAGAGAGAGAACAATAAAACTTTCTTTAAAGATTCTTTATGTACAAATTGCGTTGCTGCTGATACTTGAAGCAAAATTGTCACTTCTTCTCTAAACGATCCAAAGCACTAATCACGATCCTGCAACACATGGAGGAAAAATATTAGGAAGATTAAGAAGCTAAGATATTATAGCATTTACATTTTCACAATTTGCTTCTCCAACTAATACTGTATGCAAGGTACAAATCTTAAAATATAGCATGTAACTTTTTCTTTTTTGACTTGGCCATTGTTTTAGAAAATAAGGCATTGATTTGTCATGAAACTAATGATTCCAAACCAATAAATTAGCAGGTTTGATTAAAAACCAACAATGAACTACTAATATGCATTTAAAAAAATTAATTTTTAAATCCCAAACATTATTGGGTGTAATGAAAGGAAAAGCTAATGCCCGCTCTAAATTCAACAAACATCTTTAATTATTGGCTCTTCCCCAACTTGAAGGAATTGTTTGCCTAAAAAGGAAATGAGATTTGAAATTTTCACAATAGCCATGTGAATCCAAACATGATATACACCCAATTATTGTTGTTGAAACTGAAAACAGAAAACACTGTAGTAAAATAATTTTTAAATGTGTGAATAGTACCGTGGGACCTATTTTTAATATTTTTTAATGTATAAACAGTGCTGCTACAATAATAAACAATACATGAACATTGACAAAACACCGTAAAATTTGTCTCATGAACAGTAAATTCTCTCCCTTAAACGCGTGAAACAAGAAAAAAAATAAAAGAGAAAACGTGAGACGCGGGATTAAGCGGATACAGTGAATCCATACTCTCACACTATGACTGGTAATATCCGGTTATATGACGTTAACAAACCGACATGACTGGTTATATAGCAGGTGATACAAACTGGTTATAGCAGTTCATACGGACGCATAAACATTTCAACAATAATTATAAAACCCACCACAGGCTTGACCTAACACACAGGAGTTATAAGCTTAACAGAACCAAGCCCTTTCTATATTCTTAGCTCTGCTTCCTTCCCTCCCTCCAATCATCTTCTCTGTCACAATAGCTACATATTCTTTTTTTATTAACAAATGTCGTTGCTTTCAGACGTTAAGATTGCAGCTCAGATACTCAGCCTGGTGATCCTAATCATCACACTCGTTCTTGCACTACTGAAGATTATAGCTAATAACAATGGTGGTCCTAACCAACCGCTTCCTGGAGACTACCGTGCTGACAATATCCAAATGATAGCTATGAACGTCAACCCTGTCCCTGTTTGAGCCTCCAATATACTGTTACATGCTATGCTGGTTTCACATCATTTGGAGCTTCTAGTATCCATAGAGAGCTGAAACGGAGTGTGCAATGCTCCGTTTTTGTTGGTTTGTTTGAATAAAGTGGTATAAATAGTCTGTGTCATGAAGTTTGCTATATATATGTTGTGTGATTTTGTCAGTGTGGATCTGTCATTCTGTTGTGCTTTTTAAGTCTACAGTGAATTAACATGTTTTAGTCCGATACAGTACTTGTTGAAGGATTATGAAAGTTTGAAACTTTTTATATTTTTTTTTTTTATGATTGTTTAATACATGCTCTGTTTTTATTATTCCTCCCAAACATGCCAAGGTTTATGAATAATCGTGTGGATCTAAACCTTTTTTCTTTCAGCTGGGCCGTTTGGGAAGTTGCAACAGGGGAAATTGATTTGGGCCACCAAAACTAGATCTTTGGTTTTGGGCTCACAAAAAGGTATAAAACTTGCCTTTTGCAACAAATTCATTCCAATTCAAGGTAACCACCAAGTGTTTATATATATATAAAATAAAACGAAAAAAATTTTGATGTAATTTTTTTTGAGGTATACTTAAAGGTAATTTTTGGATAATATGTACGGGTCAATATCCATTATTGAATTTATTAGTATTAAAAAAAGAAAGTAAAAATGCAAAATTGACCCTCTAATTTTCTTTTTTTTTTTTTTTTCATTTCAGTCTTCTAACTTTCAGTTGTGTCAATTCAGTTCTCTAACTTTTAATTTTTTTTCAATTCAAGGCTCTGTTAAAAGTCTGTTACTGTTGGCGTTAAACACACCAAAACGACGCCATTTTAATGTGGTTTTTATTCTTTTTTAATTCGGATAAACCCAGCTATTTGGGCGAAAAATGTTTGATGAGATTCTAGAAATGGAGTCATAAACGATACCTGAAAATTTGAAGTCAATTGGAGCTTCCGATTCTCGTAGTAGTACTACTTGAACCGGTCCTCGAGTCCTAGGGTTTGGTTTATATGATAAGCACTGTATAGAGGAGTCAAATCAAAACCACCACTATGATCGTCGTTTCCAAGTCCATTACTGAGCCCACTCGATTAATTACAAGTCTTTGGATAATTGGGGAGCTCAACTATTCTTTTATTTGAGGAGAAGTTTTACCTATTAGACAAAGTTTATGTCTTCTGAACAAATGGGGGGGTTGGTTATAATTTTTTGAGGGGGCCTAAATATTTTTGCTATATATGCTATTGAGAAAACTTTAAATTTTTTTTGGGGGGGGGGGGGGGGGGGCGGCAAGGAGAAACATGGCTCCGCCCCTGACTCCAGGATTGATCATATGTACAAAAACAATCACAACAACCACACCTTAATCCCAAAAATCTAGGGTAGACATTATATATAAAAAAGCCAAGGAAAATAATTACTGAATAACACTCCAATCTCCCTAAAGGTAACCAGAAAAAAATGAGACTTTTCCTCCCTATGAAACTTCAAAAAGAATTGGGTCCTTGTGAGACCATTCTTCATGTGAACCACTTTATTTTTATTATGCTTCAGATATATACAACAATAAAACTTTCTTTAAAGGTTCTTTATGTACAAAGTGTGTTGCTGCTGATACTTGAAGCAAAATTGTCACTTCTTCTCTCAATGATCCAAAGCACTAATCACGATCCTGCAACACATGGAGGAAAAACATCAGGAATATTAAGAAGCTAAAATATTATAGCATTTACATTTTCACAATTTGCTTCTCCAACTAATACTGTATGCAATGTACAAATCTTAAAATATAGCATGTAACTTTAACTTTTTCTTTTTTGACTTGGCCATTGTTTTAGGAAATAAGGCATTGATTTGTCATGAAACTAACGATTCCAAACCAATAAATTAGTAGGTTTGATTGAAAAACCAACAATGAACTACTAATATGCATTTAAAAAAATTAATTTTTAAATCCCAAGCATTATTGGGTCCACATGAAAGGAAAAGCTAATGCCTGCTCTAAATTCAACAAACATCTTTAATTATTGGCTCTTCCCCAACTTGAAGGAATTGTTTGCCTAACAAGGACAAATAAAGCTAAGATTCCAAAGTCACTAGATCTCTGAACCTCCATCTTGGATCGAATATCTGAACAATTTCTAGTCCAGTAGGAACTATGCTAGAGAGTCAAGTGCATATATATATATATATATATATATGTAAGAGAGAGAATAGAGAACCAATCATAAGCGGTCGGGCTTGAGCCAGTTCGGTGTAATTTCTTAGCTGACGATTTTTTCTTCGTATTTTTCCTGAAATCCAAGCCTGGTGTCCCCGCTGCACATAAGCCAAAACCCCATATGAACAAAGCCATTCTTGATTTGAAATAAAATAAATAAATGATAAATTTAAAAAAAAAAAAAAAAAAACTTAGTTTGGCTAGCTACTGAGAAAATATAGAAAAAAAAAGGATATGAGATTTGAAATTTTCACAATAGCCATGTGAACCCAAACATGATATACAGCCAATTATCATTCATCCATATACCTTATCTTGACTAATCAAGTCAAGGAAAAGATAAGAAGCTATGAATTAACAATCCTAACACGTCTATCTCAACCCCTACAAATACATAAGATTCAATTAAGTTCTTATTTTTTTCATTAAAAAAAAAAAAAAAAAAATCAAGTTCTTATTTCCATTTCCCTACTAACTCTAATAACTTTTTTTTAAGATGATAAAATCAAAAGAAATCATATACAAGAAGATTGTGTATATTTTACATTACACATTCCAATCCAACTAACTCCAATATAAAGCTATTCTTTTTCTTCTGTCTTTTCTACTAAAATTTTCTAAACCAAGCAGAGAGTCAAAGAAAGCAAAAAACATGATCTACTTGTACCGAGATAAACTCTCAAAAATCCTACTATAAGTTCTCATTTATTTTTCCTATTATTTAATACCAACCAATCAAAATTAATTTTTCTGATAAACCAAAAGATATCATATTAAAAAGGGTAAATTCCAAAAACCTACCCTGAGGTTTGGGGTATTACCAAATGCATCCAAAGGTTTTAAAAAATGACCAATTTGGTCCGTAGTCACTAACACCGTTTGGGAACCATTTATTATTATTATTTTTTTTCATTTTCTTCTTCTCTCCCTTCACGCCAGGAATTTTTTTTTTTTTTTTTTTTCTGTCTCTAACCTCCAGCTCTCTCTCTCGTCTCTAAAACTCTCATGGCCAACACAGACCCACACGCTACTATACCTTTGTTCTCAGTGGATCCTTCATCTTCTCATCCTCCATACTGCCGATCCAGGTTTCACACGTCGTCTAGGACCCTTTAGCTTATAGGTCGAAGAATGGGTTGGGGTTTTGAGGGAATGAGAATCGGATAGGGAGTAGATGTTTGTTGGTCTCAGGTTTTAGAGAGAAAAGTGACATGAGGGATGAGAGACCATCTTTGTGGTGGTGTTGGCTGAGGTTCACCGTGGAGGAGCATGGAGGCTCTACTCCGTTTAGATCGGTGAGATCGAAGAGAGAAAAGAGTGATTTTCAGTGAGGAGAGCTGATGGGTGAGGAGGCTTAGACTTAGGCTAATCGGAGATAGAGTCATGGAGGCTCGGCCATGGTTGGTGTTTGGTTTCTGGAGAAAGCTCGAGAACGGAAAGACAGAAAGAAGGGAGAGCTCCGATCTGAGAGATAGAGAGAGAAGAGCACGGTGATAGTAGGGCGACGAGCAGAACCACTACCTGTGGTGGCAGTGATGTTCGAAGATGGAGTTACTCGAGTGGTCGGCCATAAGAGTTGCAGAGATTAGAGAGAGAGAGAGCTGGAGGTTAGAGACAAAAAAAAAATTCCTGGCGTGAAAGGAGAGAAGAAGAAAATTAAAAAAAAATAATAATAATAATAGACGGTTCCCAAACGGTGTTAGTGACTACAGACCAAATTGGTCATTTTTTAAAACCTTTGGATGTATTTGGTAATACCCCAAATCTCAAGGTAGGTTTTTGGAATTTTCCCTATTAAAAAGAAAAAATGCTTGTATTAAACCTATTCTTTTCCTTCTTTTTCTTCTTCTGTTTTTTCCTCACCATTTTTTGCAAAACCAAATTTAAAACAATTCTACACTTACCCTCAATATCTTTTTTATTTTTTAATCAATAGACACAAAATGGATTTTGAACTAACATACAGTTTAGTGTAGTTAAATAAAACTGTTAGTCTAGTGTATTGATAAATTCGTTTTAAGATACTATTAGCTTTTACAAGGGAAGCATTCTTGCTGTTTGGCTTTTTTCTAAAGATACGGGTGGTCTATTGAGTACTTTATGCTCTAGATAAAAGTTCTTAATTTTCAAATCCAAAAAAGTGTTACATATTAATTGGCTATATTTATTTAATTTACTCCCAATCCTATAGTGAAATATATCCTTATGAAGACTATCACTAGTTATAACTAGTCATTTGCTACTCATGTCTGGTTATATCAAGAAATTATTAGATTCATCAGAAGGATTGCTAAAGTGGTTTTCTTAATCGTTATAACAAATAAAATGCTGTTATTTATGCAAATATGACATTATCTAGTGATTTTTTTTTTTTTTTTTAAATTCTTGTGCTGATTGGGAATTTGACTCACACATTTGCATAGTAACATTATTTTACTGGTGAGGAGGATCACTTCAATAGTTCTCTTGGTGGACCTAATAATTTCTCAGTTATATCTGATGAAAGTCAGGTGCTTAAGCCTTAAGGAGGCCAAAATTGGTTATAGTTGATACTATATGACTGATTATATCCAATGAATAAGGATCCCAAAACTGGTTATATAGCAGATGATACTATGGGTCTGTTTTGGAATAACTTATTTAGTTGAAATTGAAATTTTTTACTGAAAGGACTATAGAATCATAGATAAAGTTAAAATGTAGTTGAAATAGTATAGTTGGACACATGAATAGTATAAAAATTAGCTAAATAGAAAAAAAAAAAAAAAAAAAAAAAAAAAAAAAAAGCTTTTTAGGCCAAGGGCAAATGGTTATATCCGGTCAAATACACGTGAATACAGAGCCCAAAACTGGTTATAGCAGGTGGATTGGCTGGCAAAATGGGGCAGTGCAATGGAGGAAGACTTTACTGTTTTTGAATCTCCTTTTACTGATGAACTTGAGACTTTAGTTGCTAGAGCATCAGTATTGAAGAATGCTACTCTATCCTATTTTACCATCCCAAAAAATTACTTTATCAATTATACCATATCATTTTACAATACACCCTACATCCAAAAACTCTATTATTTTACTTTTTTATTAAAATATTATTTTTTAATCTTTCTTTATTATTTCTTTCACATCATCACTTTTTTTCAATCAAGGATTTGATTCCAATGGAAAATGGGTGAATAAAATATATATATTTTTTACCATAGTGCTATAGTACAATTCCGAATTGTACTGTAGCACTGTTGTAAAAAAATTTGCAATAATGAGATATACCATTTTTTGATGCAAAGGTTTTTGAGTTATAAAATGCCAAAAATGCCTTACATATAGCATTAGGATAATAATGGTTTGTACTATGCTAGCCTAGCTGCTGCCGGTATGGCAGTTGTAGCTCTGTAACCCTCCATTTGCTTGTTTGAACGTGAATGCCTTTTAACCAAAAAAAAAAAAAAAAAGGTTGTAGCTGGTGATACTATGACTGGTAATATCCGGTTATATGACGTTAGCAGGTGGTACGGCTATATACGGTTATATGACGTTAGCAGGCCGACATGACTGGTTATAGCAGGTGATACTTTCACTTTCAACTCCGACACAACCAGTTATAGCAGGTGATACAAACTGGTTATAGCAGTTCATACGGACGCATAAACATTTCAACAATAATTATAAAACCCACCACAGGCTTGACCTAACACACAGGAGTTACAAGCTTAACAAAGCCAAGCCCTTTCTATATTCTTAGCTCTGCTTCCTTCCCTCCCTCCAATCATCTTCTCTGTCACAATAGCTACATATTCTTTTTTTTATTAACAAATGTCGTTGCTTTCAGACGTTAAGATTGCAGCTCAGATACTCAGCCTGGTGATCCTAATCATCACACTCGTTCTTGCACTACTGAAGATTATAGCTAATAACAATATTGGTGGTGCTAACCAACCACTTCCTGGAGGCTACCGTGCTGACAATATCCAAATGATAGCTGTGAACGTCAACCCTGTCCCTGTTTGAGCCTCCAATATACTGTTACATGCTATGCAGGTTTCACATCATTTGGAGCTTTCAGTATACATAGAGAGCTGAAACAGTGTGTGCAATGCTCTGTTTATGTTGGTTTGTTTGAATTAAGTGGTATAAATAGTCTGTGTCATGAAGTTTGCTATATATATGTTGTGTGATTTTGTCAGTGTGGATCTGTCATTCTGTTGTGCTTTTTAAGTCTACAGTGAATTAACATGTTTTAGTCCGATACAGTACTTGTTGAAGGATTATGAAAGTTTGAAACTTTTTTTATTTTTTTATGATTGTTTAGTACATGCTCTGTTTTTATTATTCCTCCCAAACATGCCAAGGTTTATGAATAATCGTGTGGATCTGTGGGCCTTTTTTCTTTCAGCTGGGCCGTTTGGGAAGTTGCAACAGGGGATATTGATTTGGGCCACCAAAACCAGATCTTTGGTTTTGGGCTCACAAAAAGACGTGAATTGGGATGGATTTTTGTAGATGCCCCAAATCAACATGGATAGGTCACTTTTTTCATCTCTTTATTGGGAAATGATTCTCAGAGATTATGAGATATATATATATATTGATTTAGATTGATTGATGCAGATATAATTGCTCTTTTGTATGATCTGTTTCCATTTTTGTTTTCCCTGACACACCAAATAATAGGAATTGTCTTTTTGGGATAAGTTTGTCTTGTCCATTTAAGTTATTTTTCCTTTGTCTTATGTGGTACAAGTAAAACCTATAATATAAACTTTCAGTCCAAACTATTTATTTGACCCAAATACATGCAGAAAAGTAGCCCAAAAAATTAACATCAGTGTTGGATGAGACATTAGAGATTGAGGGTTGAAGACATCTACTTTTAATGGGTCAACCAACATATGAGCCCAAAATTTTAATCCAACTTGTACATTTTTTTTGGGCCATGTTTTATGTTGTAAAATGTGCGCATACCCACTAACGCAGTAACACCAATTCAAATGCATTATTAAGTTTAAGTCTCCAAAAACTAGGGGTGTCAATTTGGGTTAGCGTGTCGGATTTGTGTCATGTCGAGGTAGGGGTATTCGACTAAATGACTCAACCTAACCTGACTCATTTAAAAATTGTGTTATGATCCTTCAACCCCAACCTGACCTGTTAAAAACCCCAACTATTTTTATCATCAGTGACCTTAACATCATTTCAAAGTTCCTAACAGATATTTTCACAAACACCTTCTATGCATTTCCAAAATCAATGTTAAAATGAAATAGACATTGAGCTACTGCCAAACCAAAGAATGAAGATGAACTATTGTTATATTTCCACCAGTGGTGGTATATATGGTGAGAATCACCACCAGATTCACCCAAATGATGAAGATGAACTATTGTTATATTTCTACCAGCCAAGAGACCCATACATACAGCAACCTACAAGCATGCCACTTTCCATGTAATCACAATACATTCTGCCATACCCAAAAAAACTCAACCCAAGCAAAATCACCAGACTTTACACGCATCAACAAAACCCAATATCAAACTAATCAAAACTAAAACAAAATGGGAACCATGGGTTTCGGTCATGTCTAAAAAGCAAACAAAAAGAGAAGAAAAAAAAAATAGAAAAGAAAATAAATTAAGGAGAAAGAGAGGGGACCCGACGGCCACCGGCGTTGGTGACACCGCTGAGAAGCACCGTCAGAGATGGTGGTGTTGGGGGCAAGTAGAAGCTTGGCCACGGCTGGACTTGAGAGAACGAGAAAAAAGAGGGACCTTAAGAGAGGAGAAGGTCAAACCGACAAGCACCGTCGGTGGTGGTGGGTGGGCCTCGAAGGCTTCCAGTTGTAGCCATGGTTATGGAGATTCAACTTGGTGGAAGAGAGAAAAGTTTTGAAATTTGGATTTGGTGAATTTGAAGACGATAGAAAGGGGAGAGGTGAAGAAAGATAGCCCAACACCAGGTGAGACATGGATTGATGATGTGGCAATTATTTACAACTGTTGGATTAAATCAAAGGCTGTGATTAGAACTATTGCACCCCGTGCAATACCTAGGGTATTGCACGGGATATGAATCCATTCATTCACTACTCACTAGAAAGACCACACATACTACTTTTTAAAGCAAAGTAAGCAAAAACTACAAGGTCCAATCACTTTCAGTCAAAATCCTGAACTGTTTAAATTCCCCACGTGTCCTCCCATAATCCACTTGGCTTAAAAACCTAGCTGGTACCAAACTCATCCCCCACTTTTTTAATTTTAATTTAATAACTTAATTCATAATTATCAATGTATCTTTCCATTCCCAAATGTTAAAACCGTTTAACTTGTATAACAAATAAATATTCATTTTATTTTAAATTTGTCAAATACCTTTTATATCCAACATATATTTTAAATTTAAAAAGAAAAATGAGTAATTACAAAAACTTACAAGAGATATAATTGGAAATTGAAACTTTACAAACCCTATATCTCTAAACCCTACAAACCCTAAATCTCTAAACCTTCTTATAAATATCTAATTTTTTTATTTATTTCAGCCGTACTACGCACTTTACTATCTTATAGTCTTACGCCCAATTCTCAAACTCAAAGTCTTAAACCAGTTATTGCTCTCTCTCTCTCTCTCTCTCTCTCTCTCTCTCTCTCTCTCTCTCTCTCTCTCTCTCTCTCTCTCTCTCTCTCTCTCTCTCTCTCTCTCTCTCATGTGTTTAGTGAGTTTTAGAATTAAAGAGAATTGTTTTCTTGGTGTTCCAAAATTCTATAGTAATTTTTTCTACATAATGTTTTTGTTCTATATACTTTGAACCCATGTGATGTTATTAATATATAAGATATATTAATTATTGATTAAGGCCACGGGTGTAGTTTTTGTCTTGTGCCGTGTGTTTTTTTTGGTATTTGTATTAGTGTTGGACACCGTCTACATATCTTGCAAGTGGGTTTATTGAGATAGTTTATAAACTAGAATCTATGGATGATAATCATAGTCATAGTCGAGATTAGCCTACTGTTTGCTCCAATTCTTTCAATATTGATACTTAGCATTTGGTAAGTTCCAAGGATATTATATTTTTGTTGAACTATGTTATTTTATTTTTATTAAACTATGCTATTTTGAATTTGGGTTGAAGTGTATGCATTTATTTTGGAGTGTAAAGAACTTATTTCTAGATTAATGTTATATTTTTGTTGAACTATATTATTTTGAATGTGAGTTGAAGACTTGAAGTGTATGCACTGTTTTTGGGATGTAAAAAAAATTATTTTTAGATGGATGTTATATTTAATATTATGTAGGTTGAAATGGGTTGTGTTAAATTCGTGTCAATCTAACACGATTTGTTTATTAAGCAGGTCAAATGGGTTGGGTTAGGTTAACCCGCCTTATTAACAGGTCGGGTTAGAGTTGAAGGATCATGACACGATTATTAAATGAGTCGGGTTAGGATTGAGTCATTTAATCGAATACCCCTACCTCGACACGACATAAACCCGACACGCTAATCCGAATTGACACCCCTAGTTTTTGGAGACTTAAACTTAATAATGCATTTGAATTGGTGTTACTATGTTGTGGGTATGCGCACATTTTTCAACATAAAACATGGCCCCAAAAAAATATACAAGTTGGTTTAAAATTTTGGGCTAATATGTTGGTTGACCCATTAAAAGTAGATGTCTTCTACCCTCAATCTCTAATGTCTCATCCAACATTGATGTTGATTTTTTGGGCTACTTTTCTGCATGTATTTGGGTCAAATAAATGGTTTGGGATGGAAGTTTATATTATAGGTTTTACTTGTACCACATAAGACAAAGAAAAAAATAGCTTAAGGATATGTTTGGATTGGGTTGAAAACTCACGTCTGCGTCTGCGTTTTTCTTTTTTTTTTCTTTTTTTTTTTTTTACGCGTTTGTGAGACTTGCGGCTACTATTCATACACTGTTCAATGAACAGTAGCCACAAAGTTTGACTTTTCTCAATTTTTCAGCCAATCAATGCACATCGTGTACTGTTCACGGACTCACAAATTTCACTTTTCAGCAACTTTTTCATTAAAAATGGGTCCCATGGTACTATTCACACATTTAAAAATTATTTTGCTACAGTATTTTTTAGTTTTCAGTTTCAGTGTTCAGTTTTCAGTTGTATCCAAACGGACCCTAAATGGACAATTAAACTTATCTCAAAAAGACAATTCCTATTATTTGGTGTGTCAGGGAAAACAAAAATGGAAACAGATCATACAAAAGAGCAATTATATCTGCATCAATCAATCTAAATCAAAAAATATAAATATATATATATATATATATATATATATATATATATATATATATATGTGTGTGTGTGTGTGTGCGCGCGCGCGTGTGCGTGAATCATAATCTCTGAGAACCATTTCCCAATAAAGAGATGAAAAAGGTGACCTATCCATGTTGATTTGGGGCATCTACAAAAATCCATCCCAATTCACATCTTTTTGTGAGCCCAAAACCAAAGATCTGGTTTTGGTGGCCCAAATCAATTTCCCCAGTTACAACTTCCCAAACGGCCCAGCTGAAAGGAAAAAGGCCCAGATCCACACGATTATTCATAAACCTTGGTATGTTTGGGAGGAATAATAAAAACAGAGCATGTACTAAACAATCATAAAAAATAAAAAAAAAAAGTTTCAAACTTTCATAATCCTTCAACAAGTACTGTATCGGACTAAAACATAATTCACTGTAGACATAAAAAGCACAACAGAATGATAGATCCACCCTGACAAAATCACACAACATGTATATAGCAAACTTCATGACACAGACTATTTATACCACTTAATTCAAACAAACCAACAAAAACAGAGCATTGCACACTCTGTTTCAGCTCTCTATGTATACTGAAAGCTCCAAATGATGTGAAACCTGCATAGCATGTTACAGTATATTGGAGGCTCAAACAGGGTTGACGTTCACAGCTATCATTTGCATATTGTCAGCATGGTAGCCTCCAGGAAACGGTTGGTTAGCACCACCATTGTTATTAGCTATAATCTTCAGTAGTGCAAGAACAAGTGTGATGATTAGGATCACCAGGCTGAGTATCTGAGCTGCAAGCTTAACGTCTGAAAGCAACGACATTTGTTAATAAAAAAAGAATATGTAGCTATTGTGACAGAGAAGATGATTGGAGGGAGGGAAGGAAGCAGAGCTAAGAATATAGAAAGGACTTGGTTTTGCTGAGCTTATAACTCCTATGAGTTAGGTCAAGCCTGTGGTGGGTTTTATAATTATTGTTGAAATGTTTATGCGTCCGTATGACCCGCTATAACCAGTTTTTTGCTCCTCAAAGCACCCAACTGCGCGTCTTTTCACCGGATATAACAAGTTATGGTCTTCTTACTATATAACCAGTCATGTGGGCCTATGAACGTGAAAATATCACCTGCTATAACCAGTTATGGGCTATAGCCGTATCGCCTTCTAACGTCATATAACCGGATATTACCAGTCATAGAATCAAGGGACGGTCCGTGCTTTTCACTGTCAATGCTGATCATGCATTGTCAAAAGATATTATCAACTTTCTTCCTTCCAACAAATAAAAAAGATACTTTCAACTTTTGCACCAGTACGAGGAGGCAAATTACTCGCCGATTTAACCAAAAAAAATTACTCGCCTATTTTAATTTTTTACTAATATTTTCCACCTACTATTATTTTTAATGCCTACAGCTTTATTTGATTTTATATTCTTAGACTTTGTTTGATTGTACTATATCTAACATTGCATATATGGTAAGAGTGTTAAGCAGATTTATTAGCAAGCTTAGTAAAGATTATTAGCTAGCTATTGAGCGAGTCATGAGATATTTAATTTGTACCAAAATCTATGGCTTATTTTATAAAAGTACCTGCTGTGATTGAAGCTTTTAGTGATTCTGATTAGAATACTTTGTCAGGTGATTCTCCATCTACCATTGGTTATATTTTTACCTTAGGTAGTGGTGCTATTTGTTGGAAATCTAAAAGGCAAACAATAATTGCTAATTCAACAATGGAAGCTGAATTAATAGCATTAGCTTCAGCTAGCAAGAGACAAATTGGCTTAGAAATTTGTCATATGAAATTCCACTTTGGAAAAAACCAATTCCACCTATATTAATTCATTGTGATAGCACTGCCGCAATTGGTAGAGTTAAAAACCATTACTACAACGGTAAATCTAGACCTATAAGAAAAAAGTATAGTACCGTGAGATCTTATTTGAGTAGTGGCATCATAACTATAGATTATATTAAATCTAATGATAATCTTGTAGATTCATTTACTAAGACCTTGGCAAAAGATAGGGTCTGGAATACATCGACGGGGATGGGACTAAAGTCCATAGATTCATGGGCCATTTATGAGGATACCCAACCCAAGGATCAGAGATCTTGAGAATTCGATTCAATGGGAAAAACGAATCATACGATGGTCGTAAGAAATGCACTATTTATTTAATTATTTTAATTATTTATTATGTAAATAATTTTTTAAATTGTTCATCCCTATGATGTAAGTGCATTTATCTTGTAATATGGAAAGGTTGAGTAAAAAACTCTTAATGAAATTTGTAGCTCGTATAAGTGGGGTGTCAGAATTACAGGAGCACCCTTGACAAAATTTCACCTATATGAATGTGGGGATGGGGCCGCTCCTTATGAAATTTGGACTTAATCTCAAATACACTCATGAAACTAGGATCAGCACACGGCCGTAAAGTGCTAGCTATAAAAGCTTATGTCAACACCTGGATTATTATGTGTAAGCAATGACGCTTAATTTCCCTAAAGCAATCCTAGTTCAAGTTGGAGACCATTACAACTCTGGAGTTGAGATCACCGTTTTACTAAGTGAAGGTTCAATGCAGAACACACCTTCATGATGCATAGTGACCAGTCTTTGCCTAGTAATCTCTCTTTAACTAAAAAAAATTTAATATTAAAATGAGTGGGGGATTGTTGGAGCATTTTAATATCAATTAATTAAAATGAATTAATTTTACAACATAAATGTAAAGATGTGGGAGTGTTTATGGAAGATGAGGAGTTAGTGAAAATGTTTAATCTCACATTAAAAATGAGAAAAACTATTTTATTCTTTTTAATTGTGGCGACTAATGGACTAATATGAATTGGCTTAGATATTGGGTTAGATAAGTGCGCAAAGGGGAGGTGAAGGGTGGAGGCAAAGGGGAAATGAATCAGCCTCTTAGATCATCCTACTTGACAGCCCATTCAGGATAATTACTAAATCCGTTGGTGAGTAAATGACCCGAATTAAGAGGTTCTTGGCAAGGAAGGGTGTTCTTTCTGGTGGAGTTTTGGACTTAAACACTTTGTGCTGATGTTGTTTTAGTCATACGATACTTGTTGGGTTGTTATATCTTGGGAGAGACAAGTCAGACAAGTGTTTTGTAAACTTTTTGAAATGCATGGTGAATGCCAATGATAAAAACAATTTTATATTCCTATAAATCAGTAAGATAACTTTCTAGGAGTTTAACTAAAAACAATATTTCACCAAAAAAAAAAAAAAAACTAAAAACAATAGCATTAAATTTTAAATAGATTCATCATAGTACAGAATATTCAACAAAATTTAAGACATACTGGCAACCAATTTTCCAATAAAATTATCCTACAAAAATCTGGCACAACAAATAAAATAGTGCTCAAGTGTGCACATCATTTTTAAAAGTTTTTTATTTTATTTATTTTATTATAGAGTTTTAACCTATGACATCTGATTTTAATGATTGTGATTTTTATTATCAGATAAAAAATGGTTTAGGCGGTGATTGAACACCAAATCTTTTATTCAGCTATTAGAGACTTTACTAGTCAAGTTAATTAAAATATTCTATTCTTTCCATATTAATCTAAATCTAATCTAAATCTAGTAGTGTACATATAAATCAGATGGGTACTGACTTTAACAATGCCTGCACGTAAAAAGTTTCTGAATCATTAACCTCTTCTAATTAAGTTTGCAATCTCCAAACCTTCTTTCAGCAGATGAAACATTATCCATCATATAGGACCTGCAATTTAGGTAAAACAACAACAAACATAAACATCATGTATTGGCCACTTGAACGGACAGAGTATACCTCCAAACCAGTTTGGAGGAAAATTCCTCCAACCTACTACCCAACAATTCATAAAACCATCCACATGTACTTTAGTCACACTAGCTGTTTAATGAATCCTGGATGGTTTTATGAATTGATATATAATAGTTTAGAGGAGATTTATCCAAACCAATTTGAAGGAAAACGTTGCCCCACTTGAACTATGTAAGGAAACAAGTTTCTTTTTGTTGGAAATATAGATTAAGAACTAAACCTGTAAGAATTTGCTGTTGGAACAAGATACTACGGACAAAATGCTTTTGCTCAGCCTCTGCCACCTTTGAAACAACTCATCTAGAAGATTGGCATAACTCATTATGAAACCATTAAACTCAGAGACAAATCTTGGTACTCACAGGATATAGAAAGCAAGTTTTCACTCATTTCTTCATAAATGATCACATCATTACTCTACATACAAGAAAATATAACAACCACATGGTGATTAACAAAAGATATATCAGGTAGTGCCAATGCTACTCAAAATTTGATGTATCTGCTTCCCTTGGCAATATTGATATTCCAACTTCCAATTCGCTTAATGTAAGGTGATAATAAAGGGTGCAAACAACACTTTCCTGAAGAAATTTTTAGTGAAATTTAGTATGATAAAAAAACCAAAAGGCAAATAGGGAGGAAAAAAAGGAAGAAGAAAGATACCTTACTGCTGGTGATAACCCATTTCAAAACCTTAGACTAATCAAGCTTTTCAAGAAAATTTATTCAAACCATCCATGCTAATCTTTCGATTTCCAAGTTCAAACTCAAGATTTACTTCAAGTAGATATGAGGTGTTTAATGAAAACAACGGCATTTGATTGTTCAATAGCTCAATTGAGCGTAAATTTGGAGCATCAATTTGAGAAATCGTCAGATTTACATACTGTATTAAGACTAGCCTCCTAAGCTTCTCACTTGAAACTTCAATACCACCTACACTATATATAGCTATCATTCATGACAAAAACTTCAAGGGCAGGGAATTCAGAAATTTGCTTCAAAAGCCACTTGTCTATATCTGATATATCTGTTAATGTTAATTCTTTTAACTTGTTACAAGCGACAAATTTGAGCACGGATGGCCAATTTTTGCCCCCGACCATGAATTCCCAGTTCTTGTAGATTTGGAACATTGATTTCAACATTCTTGATGTCATAACACCTGTACACATGAACCACATTGAGCCTTGGATGAATTGGACCTCGTCGAAGATTTTCTAACTTCTTACATCTTTTCAGATACAACTCTTCAATCTTCAGGCAACCAAAGACTAGATTCTGAAACACATGATCATCTATGAGAAGTTTCATCAGACCCAACACCCGCAATTGAGAAAACATAAGAACACTCATGAGTTCCAAAGTAAAATCCATTAAAGTCAGCTCAGTTAGATTCTTGATGCCTTGGAAAGTCCAAGGTAAGCTGCGAGGTTTAAATTGAGATTCGGCATGCCTCCATGAATGAATAACCAACCTAAGATTCATTTCTCTCGCATTACCTTAGCTGCCACGCGAAGCCATTGGTCTAAACGAGGGAAACATGATTCATAATCATCATCAGAATATGCAAATGTCAAGTTGAATTCTTGTATGAACTTGTCCACGTTGCCATTCCCTCTTCATCCTAATCTCCTGGTTTTTCTCAAAATTCAAGATTGGCCATGAGGACAATCTACGTTGCCATTCCTTGTACAACACACTAGCTAGTACGAGCTGCAACTTTCTCATCGAGCCTACATAAGATCTCATGATTGTTGATGTGTTCAGGCAATTGTGAAATCTTATCCACATTTGTTTTATCAATTCCCTCCTTCATGATGCTTGTCTTTATAATAGTGTAATCATTCAATTTCACAGCAGAGATAGTGTAAGAAATTTGATGAATGAATAACTGCATTAATTTTTTATTGTACAAACTGATCTATATATATACAAGCAAATAAGCTGCTAACTGCCTAAACTAACTACAGCACATCCTAAACTACAAGTAGCATAGTATAACAAAAAGACTAAACTACAGTCGTTTATATAGAAGCTAGTAACAGCATTCCTTCCAATGCTTTGTTTTTGCAACTTCAATCCAGGTCTCATCTTAGCTTTCTTGCTAGCTTGACATCAACTTCTCAGACTTGCTTCCATCAACCTGAACCTTCTGATAGAGAGAACCACAAATCTAATCAGATTTAGTAACAAAAAACAATAATATCACTACCATGCATTATAAAAAAATAAAGGATTTTCTTTCACATATTTAAATTCATCACATATGTGTGTATGTGTCTGTATATATATAAAGAATTATGCACTTTCTCTTACTTCCATTCATATAATATAATTTAAAACATAAATATTTTGGACTTTCCCCTAATTAAATGTTTTTTGATTGGTATGATAGGTTTTGTCTAGACAAATTTGAACTGGGATCCTTTATTAGATAGTAAAAAAGTTTATCAATTGGATTAACTAGAATCCACTATTTTTTTTTGGGTTGATAAAAACTAGAACCTACTATTGAAAACATAAATTCATTGCATTTGCACACACATATATAAATAACTAGTCATAAACCCTTGTGTTTCTTAGTAATTTTATAATTTAAGCATATCAAAATGATTTTATGTGAGTTCAATGAGGAAATGAATGGCACTGCTAGTGATCAATGTGGAAAACACGCAGAACTATAACCACCCAATAATTGCTTCCTATATAATTATTTTTCAAGTAACCCTTCCTACTTGACAGCAACAATTTCACCACACAGCCTTGTAAGCATGTTAATACTTTTTCATGCATAAAGTGTTTCGAATTTAGGGGAAAAGGGTTCAAGTTGCAAAGTCAGTAGGATATCAATGCATATTTCAAAGCATCTCAATAAATAAATAAATAAAAAGTTACAAAAAATTAAGTTTTTCCAATGATGCAACCCAGTAATAAGAGTTTTAATGCATTGAAATGACTGAATTTCAAAACCCATTAAAAATTATTCCAAATTACACCAATCCAAACACTGAGATTAAAAAAAGTTGGCACTAACCTCAGGTTCTGAATTGCACTATGTTTGATCATGCACTTTCTGAATGAACAAGATGCTAAGAAAAATCTGTTGCCTCTATGTTTTATAAAGTTTCAATTTTTTTTTTTTTTTAATAAATTTCCAAAGTTGTCTATCCAGTGACTTTCATAGGCCTTTCACCTGGAGAGAACTGCAATAGAAAAAAGAACAAAAGTCACTTTATTATTCAACATATTTATATTGGTAAGATGATGTGTTAAGGTTTTTTTATTTTTTATTTTTTTTTAATAGGGATGTGTTAAGTTTTTTATTGCTGTGTTGACTACCGATATTCAAGCCTCGGTGGGTGTAAAATGCAACCTGCTATGGTTTAGGGTGGTTATCTGGAATTAATCATTAAGAATATATTATGTTATACTTTTTATGATTAAGTTGTTCTCCAATTTTTAAGGTAACTCTATCGTAGAATTTTTTTAAATTTTTATAAATTTATTTTGAAAAGAGTTGATCGTATTTAAATTATTAAGGATGTGTAAAATTCAATCCGTTTTTGTTTATAAAATGAATCGATAGAATTTAGAACTCCATGATCTCTGTAGCTTCACTTGGCTCGCTCATGCTTTGTAAGTGAGGAGTAAGTACAGGCACACTAATTCCACAATATATGACATTCTAGTTCAAGGGCGGGTTTGATTACTTGATTCTTAGATATACCAGTACATGGATCCATATGTAGGGGTGTGAATACAAAAGTTTACTATGAAGGTTTGTATAGATGCCTTACCATCTCTATGTTTGTTTTAGCAATGATTTTTTTTAGAAAATGAGTCATTTTATATAAAATATTTTTTATAAAATTATCTCATTTTCCTATATTTGGTAGCAACTTTTAATGAGTTAAAAAAAAAAATCACATAACTTTCCTTATTTAACTTGCTGTGAGAGAGAGAGTTGTTTAAAAAAAAAAAAAAATAGTGAAAAATAATCCCTAAAAATAAGTCCTACTTTTTTATATTGACTAAAAATAATTTTTCTTTGACTTATTTTTTCTAATACTACCAAATATTAGAAAACTATATTTAAACAAACTGTACCGAAGCAAGAGATGAGTTCTAAATTTGGGTCTGCCTATGCGAAGTTACAATCAATATTTTCAAGGAAATTCCTTGGTATAGCATGTGGTGATTAGACAATGCCACTAATAAGTAATACCCATTTTAGAAAAGAAAAGAAAAGAAAAGAAGATTATAGTATTTTTCATTGCTTTATTATAAATAGAAAGTAATTAAGCTGACGGGACTTTCAATCCACAATCCATGACATTCACGCCGACTTTTTAATTTCATTGTAGTTTTATTTTCTTTTTGTCCCAAATCCCTCAATAAACTGGTTCACAACTGGGCCCCCTGAGCCTCACTTGTATGGCTTGGCAGCCCAATCCCATAAACTCTATCCCTCTTCGGCCCCTGATGATGCTTCAGATTCCTCTCGGTCCCCGTCCCTCTTCTATTTTGCCTCAATAAAATTATACTAGTATTTATTTACCAAGAAAAAGATAAGAGTAAAATCTCAAGTTCAAGTGAGAGCTAATGGTAATGGCATCTAATATAGTGTCTCATATTTGTAGTTTGAACCTTATATATTCTTCATTTCCTTTATTTAACTACTAAAAAAAGAGTAAAATATATTTTAGTCTTTTTCTTAAAATTTTTATCTCTCTCTCTCTACAAACCAAGCACTTGAAAAGTGAAAGAAGGGAATTTTAAAAAAGTTTCCTTCTTTTGTTTTCTCTTAGGGTGAACAGATATGATGCAAGTGAAGTGACATTTCTAAGAGTGCTTCAGGAAATGAACTTTGGTTGAAACATGAAAATGGGAAGACAAAATTAAGATACACAATCTATTTATATATTGATTTTTCTCCCACAATTCTTACTATCTCACTCTAATATTACGACTCTTGTTAAGACAAAGAAGTTGGGCAGAGGATTATAGGAGATACATATTGTAGCATTTTAATATTAAGTTTTTTTTTTTTTTTTACTGTGAAGATAGAAAATATTAAATAATTAAAATGAATAAAATTGGTTTTTTAGGAGAAAAAGATTAGCTATTTAAATATAAAGATGTAGGATTTAATATGAAAGATAAGAAGTTAGTCAAATATTTAATTTCATATTAAAAATGAGAAAAACTCTTTTATTTCTAAAAATGGTGATTAATAGACCGAAATGTATTGGAACAAATACACTTTTATTTAAACCCATACATAATTGAGGGCCACATGCATAAACACATCCACTTTATTGTTGGCTCAAATATGTCATATACATCCTCTAAGCTAATTGCGGTGTAAATCAGTTTTAGAAGCTATTTTGGCAATATCAAAACAAAATTGAGAAGCAAATGCAAAACAAAAATATAGAACACATCAGGGACTGCTTACATATATATAACACTCTTTTCAGGTTCCATTTGAATTTCATTGAAAGAGGATTCAGAATACATAATCCATATTTACAAAGACAATCAAAATACAACTCCAGAATTGACCATATGTACAAAAAAAAAAAATCACAACAACCACACCTTAATCCCAAAAATCTAGGGTAGACACTACATATACAAAAGCGAATGAAATTAATTACAGAATAACATTCCAATCTCCCTAAAGGTAACCAGAAAAAAAAATAAGACTTTTCCTCCCTATGAAACTCCAAAAGAATTGGGTCCTTGTGAGACCATTCTTCATGTGAACCACTTTATTTTTATTATGCTTCAGATATATATAACAATAAAACTTTCTTTAAAGATTCTTATGTACAAAGTGCGTTGCTGCTGATACTTGAAGCAAAATTGTCACTTCTTCTCTCAACGATCCAAAGCACTAATCACGATCCTGCAACACATGGAGGAAAACATCAGGAAGAGTAAGAAGCTAAGATATTATAGCATTTACATTTTCACAATTTGCTTCTCCAACTAATACTGTTTGCAATGTACAAATCTTAAAATATAGCATGTAGCTTTTTCTTTTTTGACTTGGTCATTGTTTTAGGAAATAAGGCATTGACTTGTCATGAAATTAATGATTCCAAACCAATAAATTAGGTTTGATTGAAAAACCAACAATGAACTACTAATATGCATTTAAAAAATTAATTCCTAAATCCCAAACATTATTGGGTCCACATGAAAGGAAAAGCTAATGTCTGCTCTAAATTCAACAAACATCTTTAATTATTGGCTCTTCCCCAACTTGAAGGAATTGTTTGCCTAAAAGGACAAATAAAGCTAAGATTCCAAATTCACTGGATCTCTGAACCTCTATCTTGGATTGAAAATCTGAACAATTTCTAGTCCAGTAGGAACCATGCTAGAGAGTCAAGTGCATATATATATATATAGAAGAGAGAGAGAATAGAGAACCAATCATAAGCGGTCGGGCTTGAGTCAGCTCGGTGTAATTTCTTAGCTGACGATTTTTTCTTTGTATTTTTCCTGAAATCCAAGCCTGGTGTCCCCGCTGCACACAAGCCAAAACCCCATATGAACAAAGCCATCCTTGATTTGAAATAAAATAAATAAATGATAAATTAAAAAAAAAAAAAAAACTTAGTTTGGCTATGCTACTGAGAAAATATACAAAAAAGGAAATGAGATTTGAAATTTTCACAATAGCCATGTGAACCCAAACATGATATACACCCAATTATCATTCATCCATATACCTTATCTTGACTAATCAAGTCAAGAAAAAGTTCTTTCTCAAAAAAAAAAAAAAAAAAAAAAAAAAAAAGTCAAGGAAAAGATAAGAGGCTATGAATAATCCTAAAACGTCCATCTCAATCCCTACAAATACATAAGATGCTAATCAATTAAGTTCTTATTTTTTTCATAAAAAAAAATAAATTAAGTTCTTATTTCCTTTCCCCTACTAACTCTAATAACTTTTTTTAAAATGATAAAATCAAAAGAAATCATATTAGAAGAAGATTTTTTTTTTTTTTTTTTTTTTTTTTTTACGTTACACATTCCAATCCAACTAACTCCAATATAAAGCTATTCTTTTTCTTCTGTCTTTTCTACTAAAATTTTCTAAACCAAACAGAGTCAAAGAAAGCAAAAAACACGATCTACTTGTACCGAGATAAATTCTCAAAAATCCTAATATAAGTTCTCATTTATTTTTCCTATTATTCACTACCAACCAATCAAAATTAATTTTTCTGATAAACCAAAAGATATCGTATTAAAAAAAAAAATGCTTGTATTAAACCTATTCTTTTCCTTCTTTTTCTTCTGTTTTTTCCTCACCATTTTTCACAAAACCAAATTAAAAAAAAAAAAAAAAAAATTCTACACTTACCCTTGATATCTTTTTTATTTTTTAATCAATACGCACAAAATGGATTTTGAACTAACCTTATTATCCTAATTAAGTTTTAGATACAGTATTTTTCACAATTGTTGATATATTATGAATAATGTATTGATAAAAACATTGAATTAATAAAATCGTGTCCTTATACCATTACTCTACTATCTTTCATTCAAACAAAACTAAGAATGCTAATGAAACTTACGTGAGTGTGGTGTACCCGGAGTGCTAGACCCGGACGGAGACCCTGGGGCGGAGCCTGAATCAGCTGAAAGGTTCTTCAAATGGGAGCTAGTCCTAAGAATGGTAATGCTCCGAGTTACAGGCACCTGATGATCATCATGAGGTATCACCGTAGGAGGAGATCGTGAGGCCGAAAATGAATCATGCTTGCGCAGTTTTCCGAGGCCCGTTTCTGGTGGTGGACCGGCAAGCGTTTCGTCCCAAAGCTTGTGAAGAAACCCCATGACTTTTTCTTTGTAACAACCGTATGTACCTACGTGTATGATATTCTGGCAATATATATACTTTGTTTACATGAAATGAATAGTTTTTTTTTGGACCCAATACGACTGTTACGAAGAGATGGGTGGGAACGAAACGAAAGAGGGCAGATAATGTGTGTATAGGAACCGAAAGAGTTTAATCTCTCTGTTTGTGAAAGAAGATGTAATGTATTCTAGGGCTTTTATAGAGAAAGTCTTTGTGTGTGAGAGAAAGGGATAAGATGAATGTTTTGATGGCTAGAATTTGAGTTGGTAGCTCCGGCTAATATGGCTTTACTATTAGCCATCCAATTTATTTGGGGTAAGAACTAAGAAGGTATAAACACTAACAACCAGTCAAGACGAGGTGAGGTTAATTTAAGTGTTAAGAACCAATTAAGAATCTTCTCAAAAAAAAAAAAAAAAAAAAAAAAACTAATTAAGAAGGACTTCTTTATTTTGGCAAACCATGTAACAAATTCACTTAAATTGTATGTTCTAAGTTCTAACTACAAACTTTGACCATGTTTTAGTCTTTCGATTGTAACACACGACAGTTTTTATTTATTTATTATATATATATATATTTATATATATATATAGAAAAATGAGACAGATAAAGTGTGTAAAAATATCCTATTTTAGAAATTACTAAAATTATTATTAATTTTATTTAATAAGATTCATAAATTGTTGTAATATTAGTGATAATTCAATAACATAATAAATAAATGTATGATATTTCCTTAATTGGTGATGCATCAACTTGTGAAATCTGTATACTAAAATTTATCAAGTCCCTAATCTTAGGGCGTTTTATTTGGTTAGTTAACTAAACTGGAATCTTCTAAAAGTGGGCAAAGATCCCAATGTATAATCCTTCATTTGATTGAGGAATTCAACTAACTACTGATGGAGAAAGAATCAGCCTTCTTATACTCAATTTTATTTTATAATACTTTTCTATAAATTAGATAATAGAGTTGCAAGATTAGTTATACTACTAGGCCAATTATCCCCAAGTAGAACAAAACCTTCAAATTTTAATCAATAATAATATTAGTATACTAATAAGAGTATTAATTATGTCCTAAATATTAGCTGATAAATTAAAAAAATAAATAAATGAGTAATGCTATGGATATAGCAAAATTAATTTCACAGCATTTTAAAATTAACATGTCAGCTCACACTTGGGCCTACAACAATCCTAATTTAGATCTTTTGCTATAGTAATTAGGAATCTTGTGAAATTGTTGACAGGTTGGTGTGTCCCTAATCCCTAGCATTACTCAAAAGTAATTGTTTATAAAAGACAAAAAAAAGAAAAAAAATTATTAAAAAATGAAAAGAACATTAGCAAAGTGTAGATGGACTATCATCCGCTCATTTCTTTGTTTTTTTTGTTTTTTTTTTTGATAAAATTTTATCTTTGTAGCTTTATACATATACTAGTTGTTAACCCCCCCCCCCCCCCCCCCCAAAAAAAATTGTAAAAAACTATAAAAAAAAGTGCGTCTAATCAAATTATAAGTAAAAAAAATATATATCATGTAATTAAATTTTAATATATGAAGGCACCAATTCAAATGCCGCCTTAGGTCCCAAAATTTCTTGGATTGGTCCTGTCGAACTGATATCAATTTTATTTGAAAATTTCATATGCATTTATAAAATTATAAAATTTGTTCAAATGTAGCAACAAATTTGACAAGTCAGTGCTTATATCATTCAGAAACATTCCTAAACTTAACATTTAATAAGGAAATACTTGAGGATAACCCGATAAAAATATATTTCTAACTCTACTTAAAATATCTACAAAATAAGACACTCTCCTACTAATTTATTTTTTCAAAACAAACTTATTCAATTTTTTTTTAATTATGACACTAGAAAAAATAATAAAAAATAAAAAATCACATCCCATGTACAAATGTGATGAGGCTACTATAAATATATATATTTATATTAAAGTTGAGCTACCATAACTAGCCAAATTTTGGTTAAAATATATTTCCAACTATACTTAAAATATCTACAAAATAAGACACTCTCCTATTCATTCATGTATTAAAAACAAATTTATTCAAAATTTTTTTTTTTAAAATTATGACACTAGACGGAAAAAAAAAAAAAATCACATCCCATGTACAAATGTGATGAGGCTACTCTATATATATAACATATATATATTATATATTAAAGCTGAGCTGCCACAGCCAGCCAAATTTTGCTTAAGCCGAGAAAGAACAAATTTAAAGGCCTAAGTTATCGGAAGCATGTAGGGACTAAGTCAACTAAGTAGACAGATGGATCCTACTGTTTAAATTCTAGCATGTCCTTTTACACGTCAATCGGATAAGGTTAAAGCCAAATCCAGTACAGTTCCACCAAACTGGATGTTGAACTTAAGGTTGTGGCTGGGACCCATTTAACTGGCACGTGATTAGGATGGTGCACCCCATGATTATCGTAATTCTTATCATCTCCGTGGTCTAACACATTGACATTGTTGACGGTACCCTATTGGAGGAACCCAATGTTTCTTGGAATGGATAAAATCTCTTTCAATGTTACTTTTGTTTAGGCATTGGAGTAGCTATTCCAACATGGTTTGGTATGAAATGGCTATTCAATTGCTGATTATGCACCAATTGATGATGATTTTAGGAACTCAAGTGAACCAAAATTTGCGGTAGAAGTTGAATAACTACTACAGGGAAGTTAGGGGCCATTTGGTATATATGTTTAAACACATGTTTTCAGTTTTTAAACATTACACGTATTTTTACACACTTTTTCATGCACACTTATTTCTAAAAAATACAAATAACATTACTAGAACAATGTTACTAAACGGCCCCTTAATGTCTATGCCGATGCTCTTGCGACGATGGCAGTCCAATTATAGCAAGATTTTGTTATTTTAGACACTCCTCTACTAAGAGAGTACCCTTTTGATATATGACCTTAAATAGTTACGCTTTTATATATTCTATGTAATTAGTCTCTAACTTTTTATTTATTTATCTTCTCCAAATTTTTTTTTTCTGTCTATCTATTTCCCTGTTACAAAATTAAAAATTTTAAAAAAAATGATAATTTGGTATAGTTTACTTTTATTAAATTGATTTGGTATAGTTTTCAATTTTTCACAACGGTAGGTACACAACTTTTATTTACAAAAATTATGGTTAATTACCTTTTAATTCTAGAGTTTTAAGTATGTTTTATATATTTAAGACTTTTTCTTCACTTAAATAGTTACACTTTAAAATTTCTAAATACACTTCATTTAAATCTTTTATTTGTTACCACCATTTTTTTATGAATACGGTTAAACATCATATAATTAGCTAATTTAAGCTAATTTTATTTCAAACTTTGAAGTACTACTTTAAACAAAACTTACCCCAACCTCTAAGGTCTAAATAAAACTCTATCAATACTTTGAAATTCCTTTACCCCATTTTGATTAGGATAGTGCGCCCATGATTATCTTATCATCTTCCATGGTCTAACATATGGTTGGGGTAACCACTTTAATGGTTTAATTGCACCTCCTTAGGTGCTAAAAGTGCCTAGAAGTGAGCAAGGTCTTTGGTTTGAGAGCTGGGGTGGGTAGTGGTGGGGCAGATTTAGGAATCTCTAACTAAAAAACAAGAGAGAGAGAGAAGAAAAGAAAATAAAGGAAAATGTTGGCCTAATGGAGTCTTGGAGGGACACATGTATGTTGTTACAATGGATGAAATTTCTTTGAATGTTATTGTTTAGGGATATTGAAATAGCTATGTAATGATGGTTTAGTATAGTTTAGTTTTGTTGGTTTATTATATTTGAAAGTAAATTGTCAAAAGTTTTATAACTAAATTAGTTAGTACCTTCTTACAGGGACGGACCTACACTATGCAAGAGGGGGGCCATTGCCCCCCCCCCCCCCCCCCCCAAATTAAAAAAAAAAAAAAAAACTAGTATAAAAAAATTAAGATTTGCCCTTTTATATATATATATATATATATATATATATATATATATATATATATATATATTTGTCTCTCCTCCTCTAAAATATTTAGATATTGACCTACAAGAAAATAAATAAATAAATAAAATTCATGCCCCTTTAACTACAAAATCAAAATAAATAAATATAGACTAAACAAAAATCGCACACAAAATAAGAAACGCTTATCTTGTATGTTATACTTTGTTGATGTGTTTTATAATATGAAATGTTTAAAAAATACTTATTTTGTAGATAGTATTTTGTTGAATATGAAATAGATGTTAGTTTTTATTTTCATAAATTTTTTTTTGGTTTTAAGCTTTCCCCCTCCCAAGTATGAATCCTGGTTCCGTCCCTGCCTTCTTATATTTTCGATAGAGATATTTAAAATTTAAATTCCATTACCCCCAATTATCAAATAAAAATTAATTTGATAAAAAGTATAGTTATACCTTGTTGTACCAAACTTTAAAGTTTTAAAAAGTTCTACATATCAGAAAAAATTAAATTAAAAAACAAATCACTTTGATGTCCTTTCAAGATTTAATCATAAGACATTGATTTAAATAATAATTTAATGATCCTGTTGAGGATTAGAGGATAAAATGCTGGTTGGAAAAATACAAATGCAATGAACATCAATGGCTTTTAAACATTAGCTCATAGCTACTCTGAATTCCTCTCACCTCTCAAACGGTCAAACTTGTAAAGTGAGCTATCTTAACTCTTAGGGTCCGTTTGGTTGGAAGAATGAAAAAGTGGGAGAATAGAAAATGGAGAGAGGATGGAAAAGTGAGAGGATAGAAAAGATTTTAGTTTCCCTCATTTGTGTTTGGTTGGGAGAGTGGAAAAGTGGAGGGATGAAAAACTTTTTTGTTTGGTTAAAAATAAAGTTTGTTTGAATTTATCATCATGTCCTTATTAAATAAAAGCAAAAACAAAAACAAAAACCAACCAAAATTAATGAGAAAATAAACATATGAGCACTAAAAAAAAAAAAAAAAAGAAGAAGAAGAAAGCTACACGTCCCAAAAAAAAAAAAATCCAAAAAAATAAAGAAGAAGAAATGAAGCCAACATGTCCAGACAAAAGCAAGCAAAGCAAATTTAAAAAAAAAAAAAAAAAATGTTAGTACCAAAAAAAAAAAATAAAAAAAAGCCAACACGTTGTAGACTTGGAGGTGAATTTAAGGGATATTTTTGGAAGCTTATTTCATGAGCTTTCTCTCTAGTAACTCAATTTTCTCTCCATTTTGGAGAGAAAACTTTTTGGTAAGTCCGGAGAGAAAATACCTAGACCCCATCATTTATTTTCTTTCCTCTCCACCCAACCAAACATACTCCAAAAAGTTTTCCTTCCCATTTTTTTTCCAAAGTTTTCCATCCACCCTATTTTACCTTCAAACAAACACACCCTTAAGCTTGCCTTTAGGGACAGACGTGGCCTACGTTTGGTTTCCTCTCTAAATGGTGCTAAGGCTCAAGTGCCCTCGAGCTTTTTTTTTTTTTTTTTTCCTCATTCATGGATGAGTCTCCTCAAGCCAATAGCGCTCTCAAAATCTCTATATCTTCCTTTTAAATTTATTATTATTATTTTTTTTAGACATGATAGATTACAACTTATAGTATTAATTTCATAATAATTACATTTTATTATCTAATCAAAACACCAAATGATTTTTAATATAGACGATGAATTTGCACTTTAAACATTTAGTCAATAATATTTTTCTTTTCTCTATTCGGAGTAAAACAACCTATGTATCAGGATTAAAATAATTTCCTTCAAATTTTTACTTCAAGAACTACTTTTTGAAGAGTCCATTGTAAAATTCACAATAAGTCTATAATTACTATTTGCCAATAAAAAGAAGACATATATCTATCCCCAATAAGCCTGTAATTTTCTTTCTCAAAAAAAAAAAAAAAAGCCTGTAATTTTAATTCTCAATACAACAAAGCCAATCATGCTATAATTAAACCATTTAGTTCCAATAAATCAAGGTCAATAATATGATTGGGAACAGAAATGAGCAAATATTCCATAGTTAATATCAGCAAGTGGGACTTCGTTCTAGTGGTCATTGGCAACAACAACAGGTTGTCTTGCAGTCAAAATGGACCAAATCCTTCTGCATATGCGTATCAACCGTAGGAGTAGAACAACAAGGCTGAAAAGGGACCCAACTACATTACCAATGAGTTCTAGGACCAGCACAATTTGCTGAAATCTGAAACAAAATGGAATTGTTAGAATAACAGTAAAATTGACAGAGCGTCAATAATGGGTTATGGGGAGAAAGAAGTTGAAATACTTTCTCACCCTTCATGTGCCATTGAGATTATTTGGTGAAGATCGTGTATTATCTGTAGGAGTAGAACAACAATGCTGACGAGGGTCCCAACTGCTTCAGAAATGAGTTCTAGAACCAACTCAACTTGCTGAAATCTGAAACAAAAACAGATTGTTAGAAAAAATTTACAGAGCGTCAATAATGGGTTGTGGAGAGGAAGAAGTTGAAACTCTCTCACCCATCATGATTCATGTGCCATTGAGAAGATCTAATCCGTTTTTTCAAAATTATTCTTGATGTGTTCTAAAAAGAGTTATTTACAAACAGATTCCAAAAATCGAAGGTTAAAAAATAATTAAACATATATTATGTAAAATTCGTTATGTAACTAAATAAATTCTGCATCAAAAGAACATTTTTTTTTATTTTTTTATAAGAAAAATATGTAAAATTCGTTTTACTATGTTTTATGTCTTTATGACTAAAAGGTCTCAAATGGTCAAAATGTAATTACCAAATAACCAGCAATCGGATGATTTAGTTGATTAATATATATTAAATTGAATAATGAAACTTTCATAATTTTGATGTGAATGAGAATCATTTATTCCATCCGTAATATTCCATTTTTTACACTGGAATGCATTTTCCTAGACAGGGAAAAAATTCAGTATATCATGTGCATTTTTCCCCATTGATTCTTTTAAAGGTGAAAAAAAAAAAAAAAAAAAGGTGTGGCAGATTGTGATTGTTGGAATAGAAAGTGGACCAATCAGATTTGGACATGATTATATTGATACTGGGGCAACCTCTTCATTCTAACAAAGATTTATTGATCTACACAAGTGTAGTAAGTGGTTAAGAAGAAGTTTGATGCATCTATTCTAACACTTATATAGGTATATGTACACATAATTACACACTAGCTATGATTTTTAAGCAAATAATTTTTTTTTTTGTTTTTATTTTTTTATAAAATAAAAATGAGGGGTATTTGAATCCAGTATTTTTCATGGAAGAGATCAGACATTACCACTAAACTACAAGATCAATGACAAGCAAATTATGATTTAGTACATAGTACAAAGTATTTAGACTGTCAAATGAACCCAAAAAAAGAGGAAGAACTCAAACCACCAAAGCTCCAATGACGGAGGTTTTAGCCATCAATCCCACCTCTAGGTTTCACCTGACCTCAACACGACCAAGAGCTCCTCCGATCATCATATCTCTCTCCGATCTAACAATCTCGTGCTCCTCTGTGACAAATAGCAACCACCACGAGATCCGTGCTCCTCCATGACAAGCAGCAACCATCACATGATGAGAGTGAGGGTGGGTTGGTGAGTGAATGAGAGTAAGGGTGAGGCTGACTGGGTGAGACCATAAGGGGCGGATAAGAGTGAGGGTGAGGTGAAAGAGGCAGCTGAGTTGAGAGAGAAATGAGAGTGAGATATTTTAGGGTTAGGGTTATGATATATATATATATATATTTGTAGGTATTTTTGTAATTTTACCTTTAACTAAACGGATCGGGTTTGAGCTCGGGTTGAGTTTTAACAAAATCGGGACCCATTTCAGGCTTTATTTTAAAAACACAAACCTGACCCTACTATTTATTGAGTCAGGTAAAACCCGACTCATTAGAGTTAGGTCAGATCAGGTACCCACGGGTCGAGTTGTTATTGCCATTCCTATCAAATGCTGTTACTTTATATAAATATCTTTCTCATTTTTTTTGTACCCAACCTAGGCAAATTCACTTCAAGCCCAACAACAATGGGCACGAGACTCTCCATCCAAATAAACTTGTTCCCTTTACCCTTTTCTTTCTTGCTTTCTTTTTTTTTTTTAATTTTTTTTTTATTTTTTAAATATATCTTCCAATGTCATGGGATGTCCCCCTACCCCCCAGGACTTTTTAATTAATAAGAATGTATTCAATCAAACAGAGAATAATAAGAAGTTTACACAATACAGAACAAGCTGAATTTCTGAAAGAACCTCACACCTTTATCCTCTTATAACCTGTAACAATGTCATACACAAATAAATATTTTTATTTGAGGCTTTATATCTATGAGAACAATTTTTGCCTTGCTAGAGAGATCATAATAATAATGCTAATCATTCCAATGGTACACAATAGTAAGGAGTAGCATGGTATCCAATAAAAATGGATGTTGGAAGTTGGAAGAGTAACACAATTGTTAATTAACTCTCATATTTATAAGAAGAAAGAGTAATACTACTATTTAGAGTAAGTAGCACTCCCTTTAAGCTATTCTAATTTAAGCATCTTGACACATGTTACTAATGTTCATGTAATAAAAAGAGTAATGTTGAGGATATAATATTTTTCAACTGGTAATTATTGACGTAACCGGTTATGATTAGAATAATATTATTTTCAATAAACTTTATTACTAATACCACTTTTGTTATACTCCAATACTACTTTTGTTATACAATAAGCCTTATTAAGAGTTGTGAAATAAATCATGAAAAATGTTGTCATTAGATTTATTGTGCGAGTGATGCTAAGGTTACAATGAATTTTATTATATAATATTTACAAATTAATGTGTTATTAATCACAACAACAAAATATATACTTTTTTTTGAAAAAAATATTTTCCTTTACTATGGTTTTTATTTTTATGATCATGTTGGCAATTAATTGATTGGAATAGTGTTTGGATAATTTTTTGGGGGAAAAAAATTATTCGTACTTTTAATTGAGTTAAATGGCCCAAAATTGTATTTACTAGTTGGGTTAAAATGTTGGTCTACCCATTAAATATAGACATCTTCAACTCTCATCCACCAAAGATGTTAATTTTTTGGACCAATTATCTACATGTGTTAGGGTCAACCAAATGGTTTGGAGTATTTGGACTTGGAGCTTATGCTATACTCAAATTTGGTTTTTGAAAAGTACTCTATTGTACTACATAGGAAATAGGACAAGGAAAAGATAGCTCAAATGAACAAGGCAAACTTATTTCAAAAAGACAACCCTTATTTGGTTTGTCAGGGAAACCAAAATATAGAAACTCAGTTCCAAATCATATAAAAGAACAATTAGATATGCATCAATCATAATCTCTTACTGGCAATTAGGAAAACAACTGAGAACCATTTCCCAAAAGAGAGGATGAAAAAGAGTGACTTATCCAGGTTGATTTGGGCTTCTATAAAAATATAGTCAAATCCACATCTTTTTGTTTATGAGCCCAAAATGGAAGATTTGGTCATGGAGGCCCAAAACATTTTCCCAAACCGGCCAGCAGAAAGAAAAAGGCCCAGATCCAAACTATTTTTTTTTTTGGATAAAACCAGATCCACACCATTATTCATAAACTTTAACTAGTATAAGAGGAAAAAGAAAAACAGAGCATGACTTGCACGGAAACAATCAGAAAACCAGTTCAAATTTTCACAACCACAGGAAAATTCAAACTTCCCAAACTGGCCAGCAGAAAGAGAAAGGCCTGGATCCACACTATTATTCATAACCCTCAGCAAGTTTGGAGAAAAAAGAAAAACAGGGCATGACTTGCACGAAAACAATCGCAAAAACAAACGGTTCAAATTTTCCTAAGCCCTCAACAAGTATTGGACTAAAATCACTTTATTCATAGAACATTACAAACCACAATAGATCCACACAATATAGATTCTGCAAAATGAAAAAAGAAAATGCAAACCTCATACCACGGACAATTCGAGCTACGCAATTCAAAAAAACCAATAAAAACAGAGCATGAAGCAAAGCACACTTTGTTTCAACTTATTTATATTGGAAGCTCCAAATTATGTAAAATTAAAACACACATAGTAGGTATCAACATAGAAGTGTTGTTAGCTAAAAACCTGGGAAGAGCGAGTAGGAGTGTGATTATGAGAACGAACAGGCCAAGAACTATTTGAGCAGCAAGTATAACCTCTGGATTAAGCTCGTTCGCTGTAGTAACCAAGAGAAAATTAGTTGTATGAAATGCTGAAACCAACAAAAGTAAAAATTGTTAAAAAGATATATTCATTCTCACCCAGTAGAGGAGGCTGCATAGGCTGCATTTTGGTTCTTAGAGGAGTAGAGGACGCTGGGTTTTGTTTTGGTTTTTAGAGGAGTAGAGGGGTTTTGTTTTGGTTCTTATAGGAGTAGAATTTGCCAAGGGATGAACCAACGTAATTAAAAAGGTAGATAGAAGAGTAGCAGTAATTAAAAGATGTGTATATATTAAGGGAAGTGACTTTTGGCACTGCGCAGAAGAAATTTTGTCTGAAACAAGGTCGCGAAAGATCCGGGCTGGCGGAAATTGGAGTGGCAGATCACTCTGCCACCAACTCGTTCCAAGCCAAGTGGCAGACTAAAAGACAAGGAAACCAACGTGACTCGTAGTCATGAAATACTTTTTCACTTGTAGTCAAGTTATTTTGATTTTATTTTGCTGATAAGGGACGCTCGCATTAGTGGTCGATTAACCGTTAATGTTCGGGAACGACCATATAAATACGTTAACGTGACAAGACTCACAACCATATATTAACCATTTATCCTTATTATTTCTATCCTATGTGGTACTTTGTCATTTAATTATCTCTCAAAATTATTCTTAATTTGTTTTTAAGAGACTTATGTTCAACAGATTCTAAGAATTCACAATGAATTTATATATATATATATATATATATATATATATATATATATATATATAAAAGTATACAACTCAATTAATACTACATTAAAATTATAACTTTTATCATTTTCTCTAAAAAAAAATACGTAAAGTTCGTTTGACTATAGGAATCAAAAGATATCTATAATGCATTATTAATAGTTAGAAGATTTAATTCATCAACAATACAATTTTATGACCCTAACTTCACCTCCACCTATATTGGTCTTGCGCCATACTTGTAGGAAATCTATCAACAAAATACAACAACATATAATTAGACCCATTAAATTTACCCAACACGGTTTTTACTTATTAGAAATTTGAATTTTCTAATGGACAAAGTTTAGTTGCAGTCAATGGTTACAACTTTTACTAGAAATTTTTTAATTAGATGTGAATTTCTACAAATTCATCATTACATTTTCTTCTTATATCCTTCATGCTTGTAAAGTTTCGAGAAGATTAAAGATTAATGACTATGCTATCAATCAAATATTTAAATTTTTAGTTTTTGTAATATAAAATTATGCATAAAAAATAAGCTTATAGATCAAATAATAAATAACATTTAATTAACTCGAAATTTGACATGTGTATTAAGAATACAAAAAAACATGCAATTCAATGATTAAATTTTCCAAATATGTAATCATGTTATTTTTTTTAGTAAGAATTATAGGTAATGACTACAATTATGTTTACAGCCAAATTTTGTCCTTTTCTAAAATAGGATATAGAGCCTCCAATCTTATAACTTTTGGCTTTGTCTTCTCAAAGAGAACTAGGCCATGATTTTGGTGTTTTAGGTGCGACACATAGAAATGAGAGGAGAATTCTTGCAAGTTGTGAGGATGATACATGCCAAATGACTAAATTGCCTATGACACTTGCAACATATGCTTCTTTTCTTTTTCTTTTCTTTTTTTAAGAAACTGCAACATATGCTTAGTGATAAGTGATAACCAAACATTAGTTAGAGAAACATTTAAAAAAAATCTTAAATTTAAAACAGAAAAGGATTTGGGTCGAATTTGACAGGTGTCCCCAACAAACAAGGACGAAGACCATAGAAATACGCGTCTTGTAACAACTAAAAGTATTTGCAAAAATAAGTAAAACTTTATTTTAACGGGATGATTCACTTTAATTCCACGTTAAAACTTTAGTTGCTTATCTTTATAATCTCCTATTTTAATAGACACTTAATTTACATTACAATTGCTTCTTCTTTTTCCTTATAGTTCTATTTAATTTAGCACTTTTCTTTTTGGCTGAAACGAAATCCTTTCATTGAATGAAAATCACATCAATAGTAAAATAATATCCAGAATTAATGAACAACCCAAACTAGAACCAAGTAGAATAAGAAGAGTACAACCTAGCAGGCTAGCACTAACTATATAAGATGGTGAAATCGGCACTCTATTATGTTGTTTTATTATCACATGGGGGGAGATTGTAATGAAAATATTAATAAGTGCTACCAAGATGCAAGGTTATGTAAATTTTATGTCTTACAGGGGTGATGGAAATAATAATAATAATAATAATAATAATAATAATAATATTGATAGCAAATGTTATTAATTTTCTTTTGTGCTAGAATTCAGTTTATGTTGATTTAGAATCTTAGATTTGGTCTAGATGAGAGCGAAACCTAAGTTGAAGCCTAAGTCTAGTATAAATATAAATTTCATTTTCCTTATTTATTTATCTTTTTTAATTTTCTCCATTCCCATTGTGAACAATCACGTTAATACCTGGTCAAAGTCAAATCAAACCTTTCTTTTTCCTTTTTATTTTTATTTTTGACTTTTTAGTTTTTACACGAGTAACTCACTTAGCACAAAAATTAAAATATTATTATATGGGATATGTGGCACAAAATTAGACTCTAATTAAAAATCTAATTGGATTTTCTATTTTTGACTTTTCGGCGTTTGCCCTAATAACTCACTCGGCACAAAAAATTAAGAATTATATGAGACATATGTCTTAAAATTAGACTCCAATTGAAATTTCTCTTAGCTTTGCAAATCTAACTATTATATTACATGTTCTATATGTTCTTAACATACACACAAACTTTCTTGCCAATTGGATGTTATTTATCATTCGATTTATAAACTCATATTTTATGTATTATTTTAAACTATAGAAACTTGAATTTAAGCAATTGTTTAATGATATGATTATTGATCTTTGATCACCTTGAAATTTTGTAAGTATGGATAATATACAAAGATAATGTAATCCAATGGTAAATTTGTCAAAATTCATATCCAATTAAAAAATATTAAGTATAGTAACATTGCTTAAAGTTTGAATTGATGTTAATGGGTTGAAATTTTGGGCTAATGTTGGTCGACCCACAAATATCTCGTACTAGACATATTTTTGTACTCAGTTTGCCAACATATATAAAATTTGAAACTAAACATTTATTCCTAAATATTTAGAACCTAATAGATAAATTATATATATGAATGAATATAACATATTAATTATATATAATAAAAAAATAGTGTTTTAAAATATTCAAAATAAGTGGTTAGATTTATACTTTTTAAAAGAACAAATTTGGTTATTTAGCAAATAAAACGTTCCTAAAACCTTCCTTTCAAATCATTTTTCCCATTCCCAAGCTCCCGCCCAAGTGGTTATTTATTACTTCTTTATAGTTTAGTAAGTTTACAATGCTTCTTTCTTCTCTGTTCTTCAGACTCTCAACTTTCTCTTTGTTTTCGTCTTCTTTCTTCTCAATTCTTCTTTCTTTAGAGGTTAAGGATGATATTTTTGAGATAATTGATTTTGTTTAGACCAAAGAATATTTGGGCTACCAATGTTTACAAAGTATTCTAGATTTTTTGTTCTTTGGTCACAAGGCTGTATAAGATTTTTTGAAGTTTCATCTAAAACTAAAATCTTGTCAAGATCTTTACAATGGTTTAATTTAAGCATATTAAAAGTGAGGGCAATTGTTTAGCTCATGCCCTTGAGTCCTTGACTTAATGATGGTTTAATTTTTATCTTGTCAAAATATTGTGTAGAAGAGCTGTTTCATCTGCAAGTTTAGATGGCTATTCCAAAATGATTTAAGTTAATAAAGTATTCTTAAATTTTTTCTATTAAAAAAAAGAGAGTAGGTAACACCGTAACAAGTTAGAGGATTTGGATTGGAAGCTTATGTTCTAGCCTACACTCACACAGGGGCGGAGCCATGTTGAAGGGCCCCCCAAAATTTTGAAATTTTTTAAAAATAAATATATAATTATTTTAATGTTTTCAAAATTTAGTCTACAAAAATAAGAGTTGGTCCCCCCATGTATTTGAATTAGTCCAATGATGCTTTTAAAAAAAATAATTGGTCTAATAGTTATAGAGACATAACTTTATTTTTCGCAATTCTATTTTTTATTGTAAAATATGCTTTTATATCTGTTAAATATTTGAAAAATTTTGGCACCAAATATGTTTGAATTTATCTTTTTCAACTTGTTATGTGGCGATTAACAAGTCATTGACTCATTAAAAAATTCTTGTCACTAAAACTACACATGAAATGTCTCTTTAGTTGCCACATAATGAGTCAAAGCAAGATAACTTCAAATATGTTTGGAACCTAATTTGTTCCTCCAAGTTTTGGATCATTCATGTTTTTGAAAATTTCATTAGTTCAATTGAATATTTTTACTTACATTAGTATAAAATTTGATTATTTTTATAGAAAATGAAACCTTTTAAGAATTTCACTATGAAAATTGAGAAAATGAATTTTATTAATTTTATGAAAGATAGCCATCAAACATAATTTTGATTGAAAATATTAAGCTTTTTTTTTTTGTTGGGTGTGTGTATATATATAACTTATCAAATAAAAAAGTGTGTATATAATAAAAAAAGCATGTGTATTTATGTGTGTGTATGGGGTTGTCTTGATAAATATATTAGTGTTGCAACTTGGCCCTTCAAACAAAAATTCCTAGATCCGTCCCCGCACTCACACTTCTTTTTTGAGGTAATACACTCACACTTCTTAGTTCATCCTTCTCACTTTTATGAACTTTGTATGTCCACTAAGGCCAATTCTGGCATTTGGAAGTTACTATGTTTTACTGCAGAACAAGCAAAAAACAGCAAACCTCGTAGTACAGTCGGTTTATTTTAGTAATCAAACTAACCAACAAAGGCATGGATTCCATTCCGTTTCAACTTTACTTATGAATGTGATTTTCTCCAAACATGCTCCAAATTACATGGTAAATTGTAGCAGCACTGTTAATTGTAAGCGTGCGAAGCACGAGAACGACTGAATGCGGGTAGCAGTGGGGTCTTAAATTATTTTAGATAAAAAGTTAACGGATAGTAACGACTTTAGTTTCTGTTAAGGAAATATTTTTTATATTTTTATGAGAAAAAGAAATCAATTAATATTTTTTTGACAAATTTTTATTTTTTTTTATAAAAATAATATTAAAATTTTCTTAAAATAGTTAATTAATAAATTTCTTAAGGATACTCATTAACCAGACCCATTAACCAAACCCTTATTTTATTTAATTATTTGCTTACTTTGGTACATTAAAACGTACAATTGGAGAAAAGAAAAATTGATAGATAATTAATACATTGAAAAGTTTTACATTTTTACAGTATTTTTATAATATTTTCATAACAAATCATAAATGATAAGTTGTTGTTAATTCTAACTGAATCCACTACTTTAATTAATTTATTCCTTTTTATATTAAGCTTCATTGATACTCTATTTTTAAGGGAATTCAAAAGATGAGATCATGAGACCAATAATTTATTGTGTATCTATTTTTAAGGGAATTCAAAAGATGAGATCATGAGACCAATAATTTATTGTGTAAGTGGATTTTTTTATATGAAGTGCAAGTGGATCTTATGCATGGCATGAACACCAATTCTTTCTAATTAGTTTGGAAAAACAAAATTGCAACAATCTCACGCGCTCATACGACTTTTCTCTCTTCAAAGGATACATGTTGATGTTATGAGTGCTTTCTCACAAACTCTCTCATAGACTCACTTTATTATTGAGATCCATCGCAACACAAAAATTACATTATGAATGAGTGTGAAAATTTCGGTGATAAAATAGGTGTCATCAGACTTTTTTTTATGTAAAAAATAATTAAAAGAACCATAGCCATAACAGAGATAGAGGCACTTTGTGACACTCCTCCCCTTATTTATTTTATTGAAATATAAATAATTTTAACTTTGACCGTCTTGACTAATAAGTTAAACTAGTCCAAAGAAGGTTTTTTTTTTTTTTTTTTGACATCCAAAAGATAGGTCCAAAGAAGTTTTAAAAAAGATGTGCATGTGTGTAAAACTCCTCAAATGCCAAGGAGTTTCAGAATGTCATAAAACTCTGTTGTACCACATAAACAAGGAATATAATAGCTAGATGGCTCAAATGGACAAGGAAAACATGATCAATAATATCCACACAACAAGCCCTCACGCTGTGAATGATTCTTAAAAAAAAAAAAAAAAAAAAAAAAAAAAAAAAAAAAAAAACAAAAGGAAGGAAGATAAAAATAAGCAGAGTGCAAACCTCATACCACGGACAATTCAAGCTACGTAATTCAAACAAACCAACAAAAAAACAGATCAGTACATTTTGAATAGTACCAAAAAATAAAATAAGACCCATAAATAATAGCAAAAGTAAGGTAAATAGTAAAATAATTTTAATTTTTTATCTCTATCCAAACGGAGGCGTAGTAGATTATTGACTTGGAGGGTCAGACAGGGTTGACGTTCAGAGCTATCATTTGAATATTGTCTTGGCTGCTGCTGTTGGTAACGCCATCACTGCCAGCAAGGTTACTGCCAGGAAGAATTTGGGCATTAGTAGCAGTACTGTTGATAGTTAATAACCTGTGAAGTGTGAGAATGAGTGTGATGATGAGGATGACCAGGCCAAGTATTTGAGCAGCGAGTTTAACGTCTGAAATAAACGACATTTGATCCCTACAGTAACAAGAGAAAATTAATTGTATGAAATACTAGAACCAACAAAGGTAAGTATGTATAATTAGAAAATATTCTGACCCGTTTGGGGGAGTAGAGGTAGAGGACGAATAGGTGGAAGGAAGTTGAGCCATAGAATATGAAGACATTGGGTTCTTTTGTTGATAAACAACTATATTTGGGTTGCGTTCAATGTGCCATAGGAGCTTGGGACATTGGGACTCTTATAGAAAGAGTAGGAATTTGTTATGTTCTTCTTGAGCTTAGAAATAGTAAGCTGTTCATTTGATTGTCTTTGTCTTGATTGTTTCATCTGCATTCATGAGCTTAGAAAATCTGAGTTCATTTGTATGACTCTTATTAGGAAAGACATCTGTTAATAGAAAGAGTAGGAATTTGTTATGCTCTTCTTGTTCATTGTCTTTGTCTTGATTGTGACTAACATTCAATTTTTGCTGAAAGAGTATCTTAAGTATGAATTCCTAGGCTGGATTTGTGTTCGAGATAGGTTAATATTAGAAATTATCACATGTCACAATCATATATTAACCACTGACCCTTACTATCTCTATCCTATGTGGGACTTTAATCATTTGTTTTTTGAGGCGTAGGACTTAAATCATTTCACTAATTAGGTAACTTACTAGTGAATGTGAAGACTATAACATTTATTAAACATGATTGTTCTTTATTATCAAACCATAACCACATACATGTGCGTGTGTCTATATATATATATATATATATATATATATATATATATATATATATTCTTTTGTATGCTCATATATCTATTACATATGCATAATATTTTAAAGGCGAAAACACCATTTTGGCTCCTACATTTTGGTAACAGTCAATTTGGTCTTTACTATTTTTAACTTGCACTCAATTTAATCTATACCGTTAACTCACTAACAGAAAATTGGTTTATACAGTTGGCATGCTTAATATTAAAATATTAAATTAAATTAGATGTTGATGTGTCTAAATTTGAGCCGTTGATATGGCCACGTCAGCACTTAAATGAAAAAAAAAAAAAAACCACATCAGCTTTTAATAATATTTTTTTTGGTATCGATTTTTTTCTTTTCTTTATTTCTTCTTTTAATATTCTTACAATCTTTCTATTCAATACTGCAGTGATGTCTTTTTATATATTTTCATTCAATAGCATGTGCAGCAAATGTTAAAGGTGTTGATGATAGTTTACAGGATGTACTTCGCTTTCTCACATTGTGGTTCAACCAGGGATCTACTGCAGAAGTCCAAATGGCTCTACAGAATTTCGTTTTTATTTTCTGAATATTATTATTTTGATTTCTTGCTAATCAAACAGAATTTCATTCTAATTCTTTTCTTGCAATTTCTAGATAATCAAACACTAATATAGTCCAACAATTTCAAATCAACACAGATCACATTGTTTCTAAATTCTAACCTCCTATTTGGCTTTCAATCACACTGAATGTTATATCAATCAAGAAAGATCAAATAAATTCCATAAATTTTAGCCAAAATCTCTAAATTCAAACTAAAACCCAAACCCAGATTTACTAAATCCATATTCAGTGTTCACCACAACCCAACTGCCTAACACCACAGATCCACCATGGAGCCCGGACCATGGCCACAGATTGACCACAACTCCTCTAATCTGGATTTCCTCGTCTCAAGCCTGACCCGTAAGGATCTAGCCTCGCATCGTCGTCGCATTGCGTATGAACTCGTTTTAGATGTTGTAATCAGTGAGAGTACATTCAGATTACTTTTCGGCGAAGATTAAATGCTGTTGATTGGGGGGGGGGGGGGTGACTTCTTCATCTTGGATCTTGGCCTTCACGTTGTTGATTGTATAAGAGCTTTCCACCTCCAAATGGATGGTATTTGCTGGTTAGGACTTTCACAAAGATCAGCTTTAACAAAAAAGGGATGGATCTTTGTAAGAGAAAGAGTGAGAGATTTTGATCAGAGAATGGTGGAAGAAGATGTAGTTGATTCAGTGGAGATGAAGGGGAGTGGCTCGGTGGATCTGGGTTTAGAACAAAAGCTTAACCACTGAGAAAGATGAAAAAAACAAAAAACAAAACAAAAGATTCATACGTGTTTTTCGAGGTTTTGAGCAGACTAACATTGTTCAGCCTTTCTATGTAGTAAGTTAGACAACG
This sequence comes from Quercus tomentella, assembly GCA_028535165.1. NCBI lineage: Eukaryota > Viridiplantae > Streptophyta > Magnoliopsida > Fagales > Fagaceae > Quercus > Quercus tomentella. The sequence continues at coordinate 82,505,310 of JAPQVY010000068.1, forward strand.
TTTGAAACAATAAAGGAAAATAGCATCTCGAGTTTTAGAAAATCGAGATCCACTTAAAAACTCGACCATTAAAGACTCGCTTTCCATTATTTTCTACTGGGTGAGGTGGACAAAGTTGCCACCTGGATCTCGATCTTAAAGACTTGAGATCCTTGTATTTTTAACCAAATTTATTTAACCAAATTTATTTAATTTATTTTGTGCACGTGAAGTTGTGTATTTCTATTTTGTGGATCTCGAGTCTTAAAGTCTCGAGATCCACAAAATAAAATTACACAACTTCACGTGCACAAAATAAATTAAATAAATTTGGTTAAAAATACAAGGATCTCGAGTCTTTAAGACTCGAGATCCTCAAAATAAATTTACATGATAAAGATACAGGACTTCACGTGCACAAAATAAATTTGGTTAAAAATACAAGTAACTCGAGTCTTATAGACTCGAGTTCCGCTGGGGAAAATTATAAAAACAGAACACTCTTAACACTTAGCCCGTATAACACACTTTCTAACACTCTACACAGCCTTCTCACCCAAAAACAGAGCATCCTCACTAAGTCTCTCAGCCTCACTAACTCTCACTCACCCATAACTCCTACACCACATTGCCTCTCACTCTCACTCATCACACTGCCTCTCTCACTGCTCTTCCCTCTCAACAAATTGATATCTCAGGTAAGGGTTTGCATAATTTGATTGTCATTGTAGTTGGGTATTAGTTGTCTATGGGTGTGGGTTAAAGAGTTTGACTAAATTATTTTGTACATAGTTGACATAACTTAGTTAATTTAACAATATTGTGTGTTATAGAAGTTTGTTTTGTTAGTGTTAATTTTTTGAGTATTTATTTGCCCATTTTGTGTGTTACAAGTTTTTTTGACTTTATTCATCATTATTTTGGGTATGAAATGGGTAGTGATTGAATGGAATGAATGGGTATCATAATCATACTCTTGAAAGTAATTCTTAAAATGTAGTGACCTACAATACATGACTGTATAAGGAATTGATCATTATTAAAATATAAAAAAAAAAAAAAAAAAAAGTATAAGAATTGGTCATTTTGGAAACAATTTGGTATTTGGTAATGACATTTAAGCCTTAAGGATATGGAATACTCTGGTCTTGTTAATTTAATATGTTTTGTTAATGCTACATCATCTTTGTAAAGTCTCCTCTTGTTCTATGTATTCTTTAAATATATATATATTTTCCTTACCTTTTATTTTTCGGGGTTGCTCCACTAGATATGTTTCAAATTTGCTTCTGAAGCCAAACTTAGAACCATGGGTACCACAAGTTACATAATGGCTATAAAACTAGTAATTACCTATGAAAATTCTGGCTTGAATATGTTTAGCCTTAAGATCGCATTACTTTTTTCCCCCCACTTTACGACTATGTGATTTAACTAACTAACTAACATAGTAACTTGACTTGAACAGGTTCACAATGCCTGAAATTGATATAATCCTATACCACAGTGGTCCGCTTAAGAATGTCAATGCGAACAAGGGATTGCCATTTGAAGGGCCGGGTATAAAGACCTATTATACCCAAATTGATCGTAGGTTGAAGACCCTTGACGAATTGAAGAAGATTGTCATTGAAGAGTTGTGTGAGAATTCTGCTATACGCAACATACAAATTACTTATCGTATGCCAAACGAAATCTTGAAGCACCAGATTAATTACAAGTATATGGTGATAGAAACAGACAAACATGTAAAGATCATTTTTGACAAGTTGGAGAGAATAGCTGAAGTAACTAACATTGAGTCGTACATACAGTTGGAGCTGCGTGCAGTTTGGGAAGAGGATATCCAACAAACGACCACAAGCTTACAGGTTAAGGTTCCAGATGCTCAATATGAGTATTCTACACATGTAGAGGATGATTATGTTCATGCAGATGGTGATGTTCATGTTGATGGTGATGATGATGACGATGATGATGATGATGATGATGATGATGATGATGACGACTATGTTGATGAGACTACTGCCATTAACAATGATGATGACGATGATGATGACGACTATGTTGATGAGAATATTGCCATTAACGGTGAAGATTTTGTGGATAGAGATGAGTATGAAGACATGATTGGCAAAGACCTTGGGGACTTTGAGAGGGACATTGATGACGATCAGACATTGGATGGTAGTGAACCTTATGCAGACAATGTTATTAGTGTCCAAAACATTACGAATACAATCCCTGCCTACGCACCTCCTGCATTGTCATTCTCTGCAAATACTTGGGAAAATATGGTTGATCCTTCACATATTGATATGCCATTTGTGTCTACTTGGAGAGAGGGGATGAATTTGCGCAAAGGGTTGACTTTTACCAATAAAGAGGAGGTGAAGCGCGTATTAACAATTTGTGCCCTCAAGGAAAACAAACATTTTACGATCATTAGGTCGACGACGAAAAAACTTTGTGCGAAATGCGTGCATGAGTCATGCAAGTGGTATGTCTGCGCAGTTATGAAGCCCGATCTCCACCAACTATGGATGGTCACTGTGTATGTGGGTCCTCACACGTGTATACCGACTAGGGTGCGAAATGATGGTAGAATGATGAGTTGTAATTTTATTGCATCAGACATCCATAAGAAGTTATGTGAGGATCACACTACCCCAGTTAAGCATCTCAGATCTATGATAGAGATGAAATATAGTGGGCAGAAGCTTTCTTACTACAAGGTATGGGATGCGAAACAAAAGGCGATTGCGAAAATGTTTGGGAATTGGGAAAAGTCTTACCAAAGGTTGCAAAAATTGCTAATGGCATATATTGATCAGGACCCGACTACCCAAGTGTTCTATCGTATCACATCCACTGATGAAGATGACGCCGTATTGTTGCATTATGTGTTTTGGTCTTTCGGTCCATGCATATCAGGATTCAAATATTGCAAGCCGGTTATCAATATTGATGGGACCCATTTATATGGTAAATATCAGGGAAAGTTGTTGGTCGTAATGGCAACTGACGCTAACAACAAGGTATTCCCTCTCGCATTTGTTGTTGTGGATTGTGAGTCAGGGTCCAGTTGGAGGTGGTTTTTACAGTGCCTCCGAGATACGATTGGCCACGTGATACCTAAGGAAGGTATTTGCATAATTTCTGACCGACATCTCGGTATCAAAAACGCCATTACAAACTGGCCTAGAAGGGATGATGGAAGTACACCGGTATTTCATAGATATTGCCTTCGACATGTTGTTAGCAACTTCAACACCCATTTTCAGAACTCAACTCTAAAGTCAACGGCGTTGAAAGCGGGATATGCTAGTCAAGTAGTGAAATTTGATGCCATAATGGAGTCCATTAAGCAGGTGGAAATTGAGGCCACTAGGAATAAGAAGAAGGTGACGGGGAAGGATGGCAAGGAAAAGAATCAAGATTATCTTCCATACACATACCTAATAGGCGAGTTTGTGGATATGTGGAGCCAGTCACATGATGGTGGGAGACGTTTTGGGGCAATGACAACCAATATATCAGAGTGTTTCAATGGTGTACTGAAAGGTGCACGGGGTCTTCCTATTGCCGCATTGGTTGAGTTCACTTGGAACGAACTTGTTCAATATTTCCATGACCGGCGCAAAGAATACCATTTTGAGTTCTCAGAGGGTAAGAAATGGAGTGAATATGCCTTCTCCACGTGGGATGGAAATAAGCATAAATCTGAGAAATACTATCTCAAGCCATTTAGCAATGAAGAGCTGATATTTCAAGTAGTTACCAAACTCAACACGTGTAGCGCAGGAGAGGGAAACCATAGTTATGAAGTTCGGTTATAGGAAAAAACATGCAGTTGTGGGAAATGGCAAAACATAAGGATCCCGTGTTCACATGCAATTAGAGTATGTGACTATTTACATATTAATTCGACCACATATATTCACCCATGTTATGGTTTGAACAATGTCCTTAACACTTATAAGCATGCATTTGTGGTTCCAAAGTCGCAGTCGTTGTGGAGGGATCCCATGGGGCCAAAGTGGTTGCCTAATCCAGCATTGTTGCGGGCTAAAGGTCGACCAGTGAAGTCGAGAATAAGGAATGAGATGGATGGAGTGAGGAATAAGGATCGAGAACCAGGATGGCGGAGGGAGGACGCAGATTTAATAGAGAGTCAACCCAAGCAGACATGTGGACTGTGTCATGTTTCCGAGCATAACCGCAGAAAATGTCCGCAGTCCCGTGGCGCTTCCACAAGCGGTCATGTTCCAGAGTAGGAAGGTAGATGGTAAAAAGTTATGCATCGGTTAAATAATTGTTGCCCATTCCATGTTTACCTAATGTTTACTATATTGTCTCCTAACGTGATTACTCTATGTTTTTCAGGCATGCTTCCATGGATGACGTTTTTGTCATGCGGACCGGCGATCTTAGGAAAAGTGACTACGTTGTATTGGCTATGTGAACTTTTTGGTTTTTGTTGAATGTACTTGTAATTCTTAATCCAATGTACCTTTATGAAGATTGTGATTTGAGTAGTATGGTTAGAACTGCAAATTAAGCATGGTTGGGCATGTTTGGAATGTTGATATTAAGAATGCCTTTTGCTGCGATGTAAGTGCATTTCCATTGTAAAACCATGTTTATGCAGAGACCGTAAAAGTTTTTATAGTTTGGTGCCTATTGAGAGCATGTTTTGATGTAATTTAAGTGCATTTACATTCTCGGCTTCTCTGCCTCTCAATGACTGTTTATAGATTACATTCTCAACAATTTCCCAGTTTCTGCTTTACCTATTCAGCAGTTTTGTACGTCCAGGGGAGTGAAAAAAAAAAAAAATTTCCCCAGTGGAACTCGAGTCTTTGAAACTCGAGTTCCATTGGGGAAATTTTTTCCCCAAATGCTCTTTTAAGACTCGAGTTCCTACTGGGAAACTTTTTTTCCCCAAAAAAACAGAGCATTTGGGAAAAAAAATTTCCCAGTAGGAACTCGAGTCTTTTAAGACTCGAGTTCCTACTGGGAAACTTTTTTTCCCCAAATTCTTTGTTTTTGTAGGCTCTCGGCCTAAACAGAGCATTTGAGGGGAAAAAAAAATTCCCCAGCAGGAACTCGAGTCTTAAAGACTCGAGTTCCTGCTGGGGAATTTTTTTTTCCCAAATGCTCTGTTTTTGTAGGCTCTCGGCCTAAACAGAGCATTTGGGGGGAAAAAAAATTTCCCTAAGACTCGAGTTCCTACTGGGAAATTTTTTTTCCCCCAAATGCTCTGTTTTTGTAGGCTCTCGACCTAAACAAAGCATTTGGGGGGAAAAAATTTCCCACTAGGAAAAGACTCGAGTTCCTACTGGGAAATTTTTTTCCCCAAATGCTCTGTTTAGGCCTATACTCTCGGCCTACACAGAGCATTTGGGGGAAAAAATTTTCCCCAGTAGGAACTCGAGTTTTAAACCCTAGCAAAAACCCTAGCTTGCCTCATCTGCTATAACGTTTCTATTTGAAGGTGGCTTGGTTCTGGGTTCTTGGGTCGGGCAAAGAAACAAGCTTGTATTCTGGGCAAAAACAAGATATAAATTTTTTTTTTCCCAACTCTTGTAATTTATAGAAAAAATATTTCATTGGTCCAAAAAAGGAATCGCAAGTGTGTTTATTGCACCGAACCTACTTAAACTCAACTCATCATAGTATTGGGTCATCCACACAACAATGAGGCTTGCCACTACTCGAATTTATAACTCTCGACCTTACAAGTATGATGAGTCACAAGAACTTTTTACCACTAAGTTAATCTTACAAAGAATTTTGTAATTTTTTTTATTTGCCGCGAATTTCACTTTTTTATAATTTTCTTAGATTTTGCATCAAATGAATGTTTTATAACTCCTAAGTCATTACAAACTTTGTTAATGAACCCTACTTTAAATGGCATTTTTTTTTCTTTTTTTAACATAAAGGGTGAAATTGTGGATTCAAATCAACTGAGTATGTCAATGATATATTAATAAGAGCAAATATCTTAACATGTATTATTAAAAAATCTTTTGGGTGGCAATCGCGACTTCTTGGAGAAAAGTGCAACATTCTTGAAAGTGGTTGGGGGCAAGAGGGGTGTGGCTAGTGACCTAGCCACACCGCTGAAGTTGAGAGGGTTTTCGAGCATTTCATCACCCCAAGAGATGCAGCCGTTGTGGATGCCAACATAGAAGCCACTTATGGTTTGTCAGATCAAAGCTTTGATAGTGGCAGGGCTGGGGTGAAAGTAAGTGACAACGAGGGTTGGGGAGAGCAATGTGGTTAGTATGATGAGGAAGAAAAGGGAGAGCGTGAGAGTGCAGGAGAAAGAAAGAGGTCGAGAAAAAAAAAAATGAAAACACATTAAAGAATTTTTTGTGTTTTGGTATTTGCATAATAAAAATAAAGTGAGCATTTTTAAGTTTGCGTAATTGAAATGACCTGGCCAAACTTTTTATTTTTTTTATCTGCCTACGTATAAGAAAATAATCTTTCACTCTATAGACGAGTTCGGATGATTATGTCCTGCAATACTCTCCACACATAACCCTTAAGAATGTCTATGTGCAAAGGAATGAAAGGATACATACTATCTCATTCACCATCAAAACCAAATTATTAGTTTTTCCTTCTTTCATAATTTCAGGAAACCCACGTTTGATGTTGAAATTGGACTTATATAGTAATGGTTTAACAACTCGAGCAATATATATATATATATATATATATCTCTTCCAATTTACCCTTGATCACTATCTCTTCAAGTAGCATGTGAAGCACAGGAGTCAAGAAGAAAATATAAAGCAATGGCTACTTCCATGCTGTAAATAAAGCTCACACAGATTCGCATAAAAATTGGTAAATAAAGTAAAGAATTAGTGATCATCACATAACTGGGTTAGTAATTTTCCAGGGTAAATATGAAGTGTATTAGAAAGCTTAGTTCCATACACCGATGCATTCATTAACAGAATGGTGCAACAACTAGAGTTTCACCACTTGCATTGCTGCTGACATCATAACCATGACACTACTCATGTGACAAATACAAATTTCCCGTAGCTTGGAACACTTCTGAAACATTTCGCCTTTACACACATTAATTATCAACGAAGCCAAAGTCTTTGACCAAACCTCCTGCTCTTTCCACATCACCAAAAATATATAAGGACTCTTTCTTGTATTAGTAGCATTAGGAATCCTAGTTTGACAAGTAAATTAAAATCCTAATAAGGTAATAGCTAATAAAATACTAACTTGGACTCGAAGAAAATAAAACTTGAGATACTTAGGATCTCAACAAATTCTAGACTCAAACAAATTATTAAATACCCTTAATTCATAGGGATTGTTGAAATTATGATCTTGCCCATAATACATAATTGACCATAACTTGTTAAATAAAAACCCAAATTAAAAAATGTTAGCTTATGACACATATAACTAGTCCTTTAAAATTGTAAGACTTTTACTTCAACTGGACTTCACATGTGGGCCCCATAAAATAAGTCATAAATAGAAGAATTTGCAAAGTAGTAACAAATTAATCTTCTATGGCTGCATCAATTGCTGATGGTAGTTTCCACTCAAATATCCCTATTTGTTCTCCCAAAAGGAAGAAATTACACCATTTTCTTGCTGATCATCTGTAAGGGATATTTACCCACCGTTGATGCTTTGGCTGGTAAATCGGATATACTTTGATTTGTTTTTTTTATGAATCTACCTGCTTACTAATGATTGTAACTTTAATTAGTTTGTATGAAGTTTCTTTAGACTTCATGAATTTGTTTAACTTCATGAATTTGGTAGTGGAGAACCAAGTTATGATATGGTAGTGATTATGTGGTGTCAATACTGCTGATGATGACAATGCATGATGGTGTATATGTGCCATGTCATTTAACAATTGCATTCCACCCATTAAGGATGGTATTTGCTTTTAAATGATGTGGCAATGTGGCAATGTGGCAACATGTAATGTACACCTTTATATTTGTAAAAGACTAAATTTTTACCATTATTATCCTTCTCCATTTGAAACAAATGGAAATGATACTGATAAGCAGGACTCATGCAACAAATTGATACTACTAAGTACTAAATATGTCTAGCGTAAACCATGTTCTTGATCAGTAAAAGTTCCTAACTTTATCTTGTCAGAGAGAGAGAAAGCATTCCCACTAAAGGCTGAGGATTGTATGATACACTAAACCTGTATTATTGATATATATATATATATATCTGTGGCATTGGAAATCTCTAAAGCTGTTGTTTTTGTATTACCTTTGTTTAATTTCTCTAGTTTATGTGACCAAAATAGAAGTAAGAGATTATTAGGTGCAGTGAGTCTCTATTTCTTTCATGAGATGTGCTACCACTAACACTGAGCTACAAAAACCCAAAATTTCAAGAACCCAAAATAGAAAAGAACTCAAATTTACAATACCCATCACACAAATCAAAAAATCGCATAAAGAAAAAAAAAGAAAAAGAGAACCCAGAACCTGAAAAGACAGAGTACGAACGACGGGCTATGAACGGTGCGCTACGAACGGTGGGCTACGAATGGCAGGCTACGAACGGCTTGAGAGTGAGTGAGTGAGTTTGAGAGTGAGAGTGATTGAGTGAGAGAGGGCGGAGTTTGAGTGAGTGAGAGAGGGTGGAGTTTGAGGAGTTTGAGAGTGAGTTTGAGTGAGTGAGGTTGAAAGGGTTCCTGTCACTTTCAAATGTGCCGTTTGAAAGTGCTTCTGATTTTTGTTTTAGTGGTAGCCAGAAATCGAGTCTTATAGACTCTATTTGCCGTGGCTCCACATGGCATTTTTGGCCATGTAAGGAAAAATCAAAACAACGAACTCGAGCTTTAGAAACTCGAGTTCTAATTAGATCTCGAGTTTTAAAAACTCGAGATGCTATTTTTACATATACTTCTGAATCCGGCCAACTAACAAAATTATTGCCATAGTGAGTTTATTTGGCAAGGGTGTTCATAGTTTTTGTGAGGATGTGGGTTTCCAAAAGAAAAAGAAAAAAAAAATAAAGAAAAGGAAAAAAATTGGTACAAAAAAATATATATTATTAAAAGCGGACGTGGTATTTTTTTTTCATTTAAGCGCTGATGGGGCCATATTAACCACTCATATTTAGACACATTAGCATCTAATTTAATATATTTTAATATTAGACATGCCAACTGTATAAACTGTTTGCCACGTAAGCATTTTTTGTCAGTGAGTTAACAATAGGGACTAAATTGAGTACAAGTTGAAAATAGTAGGGACCAAATTGATTGCTGCCAAAATGTAGAGATCAAATTAATTGTAACCCCAAAATGTAGGGACCAAAATGGTGTTTTCGCCTATTTTAAACCCCTTTGTAAGCATCTTAGTGTTATCTCTAAAGGATTCTTCCTGTAATAACTTGGTGTATATGAGACGGAAAGGCTATATATATCAGGGTCCACCAAGGGGGGTTGAGGGGGGGCAGCTGCCCCCTTGGCTCCTCTGAAACTTTCTTAACTATAGGCATATGGGAAAAGTTTGCCCCTCTGATTCATTAACATAGGAAAAAAGCAAAACCACTTTGTAAAAGGAACCAAAAACTGACAGTTTTACCCAAAAAAGCAAAAGAACATGGCACTGTAACAAAGTGAACAAGGAGTTCCTTGACATGTCAAAGTCTGTATTTTTTTTTTTTTATTATTGATTTGGACACAGCAAAGTCAACAAGTCAAAAAAACTTTTAGTTTTGGCTTATCCCACCTTTTCACTTTCTCACTAATATACTTTCACAAACTCATAATACTTTTTCCTTTTATTTTTTATTTAATTTATTTACATGGTAAGAAATAATTTTCACAATATATTAAATTGTGTAAGCAAACTAGTTTATCATCCCTCACACGTCTCTCTTTAAGATCATCTTTTGATGAAAAGAAGGAATGCATTTAAGAATACCAAACCAATTTAGTGACATTGGAAAGAGAAGGGGGATCTCTTTTTCAAAAAAGAAAAAATCATGACAATTACATTAGTTTACAATTGTCTATTTATTTTCTAATAAATATTTATAAATAATTTCAATTTAATTTTGCCCTCCTGAATTAAAATTCTGGCTCCACCACTGATATATATATATATATATATACACACTTGAGAGAATAGAAAGATGATCGAATAAGTTTAGATACCCTCAACTGTAAAAAAAAATTATTAAAAAAAAGTTCATCCTTTGGGAGGTTAATGCTATTTAACGAGTATAGTGATGTCACTTGGTTTGTAACATTGAAGCCTAGAGCAAAAACTCAGTATTCCTTTCCTTATAGCTTCGTGAATATTTGGATCAACCACTCCCTTTTGTAAAATAAACTTGTTGGTTGTTGTGGTGTTGTCGAAATTGCCACCAAAGTCCTATGGGAAAAAAAAGCACTTTCAACTAGATGCCAATTTCCTGGAAATAATTGTTGTCAAACAATTTGTGCCATCCCAATACAATAAATTAAGGCCAGGAATAAAACAATTTGTGTTATCCCAAAACAATATTTTAGGTTCTAAGGAATTAGGAACTAATGTATTAAAACTTCATTTTGTAATGTTGGCAAACTATGATCAAAACGTTTTTAGTCTTGTTTAGACTTGCTCAAAGTGTAATTATATGTAAAGTAGGAATCGAGTGTTCTGCAGGATTTACTGTGTAAATCTACCTGGCTCGATCGATTAAAAGTCGTGCAGATTGTTTTTTTGCAGAATTTTTCAACTCAGCCCAAGCCCGTTTGACGTGTAGGGTTTTATGTTTTGCCCTAAGTATAAAAGGGAAAACCTTAGCCACATTTTAAGGTTGCTCTTTATGCTGTGTATGTGAATCTTTTGTGAGATCTAGAGGTGTTTGCCTTCACACATATTTAGGATTATCAAGAATCAAAACTATGTCAAGAACTTGGTGATCGTTTCAGTTGCAGATTCAAGAGCTTAAAGATATACAAGTAGGAGTACTTGTGATTTTTGGGAATCCAAGAAAGAAGTAGTCCATGGACTCGGAGGTGTCACGTGGTCGTAGTAGTAAGTTTTCTACTCGAGGTAGCAATAGGATGTTAGTGGTCTAAGTCGCTATTGTGTAAACTTCAATTCTTTCATAGTGGATTCGGTTTACCTTGAAAATAGCTAGGTTAAATCCTCCCTAGGTTTTTTACCGGTTTGGTTTTCCTAGGTCATCATATCTTTGTGTTCTTTACTTTCTACACTTTACATTGATATGATATATTTGTGTTAACCTAGATCTGTTTAATTTGACTAAGTAATCATTTGGCTAATTAACTAAGTTAATCTGATTGTGTTTTAAGGGATCTAAAAATGTACAAGTGGTATCAGAGCAGGTAGCTCTCTTGTTGTAGATCCTTTGATCTAAGAGCTGATCCTTGACCCCGGTTGTCATGGAACACGGACACTCTCTTGTTATTCCACCTCACTTTGATGGAAATAACTATGCTTATTGGAAAGTAAGGATGAAAACATTCCTGAAATCTATTGATGAGAGAGTTTGGAACTTCGTTGAATACGGATGGGAGAAGCCCACTACTCCTGTTAGTGAGTGGCAAACTTCTCAGAAAGAAGCAGCAGCTTTTAATAGCAAAGCTATGAACACTATCTTTAATGCTATTTCTATGGGGGAATTTAAGAGAATCTCTAATGTTGAGATTGCTCATACTGCTTGGAATATCCTTCAAACTGTGCATGAAGGTACAAAGACAGTTAAGATCAATAAGTTGCAGCAATTAACAACTAGATTTGAAAGCATTAGGATGTCTGATGATGAATTTTTTGATAAATTCTATGCTAAGCTCAATGATATTGTTAATTCTGCATATAATTTGGGTGAAATCTATGATCAACCTAAAATTGTTAAGAAGATTCTTAGATCTTTGACTGAGGATTTTAGACCCAAAGTGACTGTCATCACTGAAAGCAAGGATGTGGACTCCATCCCTGTTGATGAACTTGTAGGATCTCTTCAGTCTTATGAGTTGGACCTACCTAAGACTAGCAAATCCAAATCAACGGCTCTTAAGTCTGTTGATGATGTTGATGTAAATGGATTTGATGATAAGCTCTCTGCTACAGAGATTGCCTATCTTGCCAAGAACTTTAGAAACTTTCTTAGGAACAACAACAGAAGGACAAGAGGTAAGAACAATGCTAAACCTAGAAACTTTAGGAGGAATGATCCCACTAAGGTGAACAACACTGAAAAACCTAAAGAAAAAGTTGGTTAACCTTCTATCAATTCTATGGGTCAACAATGTTTTGGGTGTTAAGGGTATAGTCATGTAAAATCTGAATGTCCAACATTCTTGAGGTTTAAGGGTAAGGTTATTGCTGTAACCCATAGTGATGATGAAGTCTCTGACAATGAGTCTGGTAGTGATGAGGATGGAAACTTCATTACTTTCACTGCTACTGCTGTAGTTGATGAAAGTGTTGTTATTGAAAAGAACCCTTCTGATGTGGAACTTTCTGAGGATGCAGATTTACAAGAATCCTACAATAAACTTTGCAAAATTGCTGCAAAGGATGCTATGAGTGTTGATCTAGGCTTAAAGAAAATTGCATCTCTTGAACTTGAAAAGAAAAATTTTATTGTGAAACTGTTTGATGCTAATGAATTATTGAATAATGTGAAGACTGAGAACATGCCCTTGCTTGATAAAGTTAAGAATTTGGAACTTGAATTATCTATTGCTAGAGAACAAACTAATAGGTCTGCAAGCTCCAAACTTGATCACATGTTGAGTATTCAAAAGTCTCCCTCTGACAAAACTGGTTTAGGTTTTGTAGAAAGCATCTCTGTGCCTAAACCTTGTTCCACAAACTTTGTTCCTTCTTCTGAGCCCCCTGTGAGTGAGGTTGTTAAACCTGTAGAAGTCACACCTCTTAGGAAGATAGGGTTGATCTTCAAGAGTCTAAACCTAAGGCTCTTAACCCTCCTAAGGGCAAGTTGCATGATAAGCCTGCATGGGTTTGTCATTTCTATGGAAAGTCTGGGCACATTCGTTCAAATTGTTTCAAGTTACAAACTGCCAAGCGAGCAAATAAGTCAAAAGTACCTTTGCCTCAAATCCTATAGTACTTATTGGTGAGTTGGTAAAGGTTTTAAACCTTTATTCCAATCTTGGAGTTACTCAAAATTCTAATGTGAAGAACAACTCCAATGCTAGAGTTGCATCTAAAAAGTTTTGGATGCAAAATGTTCGATCTAATTGAGTCTTTCTGACATGGTCCTTGTGTTTCATCGCTCTACTCTTTGTGACCATTGTTCTTTGTTGTTTTTGTTTTCTTTGCTTTTCTAGGATTTGCATTACATAACATTCATGCATTTCATTCTAGGTTGTTTTTGTTATTTCTTTTCAAAATAAAAATAAATAAAAAATAAAAAAGGAAAAGGGAAAGCAAAATGTGTTTTGCATTATTTCTTGGATTTGAAATCAAGGTTGGCCAATTTATTTTTACATAACATGTGTGTGTACTTTGTTTAGCTTTGATGAGTTTATTTTTTGCACTTTACTAGTTTGAGCTTTGTAGTGCATGTTGTGTGGGAAGATGTTTATAGTTTTTGATCACATGATCTTGATCTTGAAATCACAAGCCTTTGATTGTTGGACTTGAACTTATTGAGAAATGCATAAATAACCATCTCACCACTGTTTATTAGCCAATCATGAACACCTTAGCGCATATCATATGATTCTGTGTTTAAGAAAGTGTAGCACATGCACAAAAAGAACCTAACGAGTAGCCTCGGTTTAAATGCTAAAATTGGTGTATATATTATTGGACTTTAATTAAATCAATCAAATAAAATTGGTGTGTATATTATCCTGGCTATTTTAATAAGTTTCTGATCAAATACAATTGGTGTGTACAATATGAGGCAAATCAAGAAACTTACATGATTGCAAGCTTGTTTTTTAAGAGATGTGGGAGTTATATGATATAACTCTTTAGGTGATAGTCACTTTCAAATTTATGTGATGAAATTTGTAGAAATTGTGGTTGATTACTATTCACATATCACCTCACATGATCTCAAGTTTTTGCTAGTTGCACACACTACACAAGTTACTATTTGCTAAACTTTGTACATGTTATTGTGTGTGATTTTGGTTTGGCCAACCAATTTTGAAAATTCCTTGAGTTTTATGCAAAACATGTTTGCTGTTTGAGAATTTAAGGATTATTGATTGAAAATCTTATTTTTGGGAAATATGGGTTCAATTCATGTGTTTTTTGAAGAGCATTTTATTCATAAAATACTATGTTTTAAAGAGTTTCTGCACAAAATTGCTCTGTTTTTCAAAAAATTGTGTTTTCTAGATTTTCGATCGATCGAATCTGTTTTTCGACCTATCAAAAATGCGATTAAAATTTTGTTTTGAATCTGACCTACTCGATCATTGATGGATCAATCGAAAGTGATTTCCGATCGATCGAATCTAATTTTCAATCAATCGAAAATCGTATAGAGAGTTTTTAAAAAACCTTTGTTTCTCACGTATTCAAACACTATTTCAAAACTTTCAAAAGCTTTTCTCTCTCTATTCGATCAGTCTAAGATTCCAAGCAAGATTTTTATCGTTTTCGCCCAAATTTCTTCAAGAGTTTTTGTCATCTAAGGCCGGTAAGACCTTTATACCCCTCCTTTTTCATTTATTTTCATGATTCATGCATTTTTTCATGCATTTTGGGGATATTTTCGAACCTAAGGGAAATTGGGATTTTTGTTGATTTAAGCCATTTCTTTTAAAATTGATCAATGGGTTTTTGTTGGGGGATGCTATAAACATGATCCTTGTGGTTTAATTTGATCAATTTGATGATTTGGGAAATTTTTAATTATCTAGGGCTTGAAAGTACCCGAATTGGGGGTTTTGTTAAATTGAGCTTTAATTAATGAAATTGGCTTGTTTGATTGATTGATCTGTTACCTAACTAGTGTAATGATCAATTGATCAATTTGTTGAGATTTTTTGAAAGTGGTTTTCAAAATTTGGGGTTTTTGGTATAAACTCTATGCTCAAGGCAATTTTGTGTTTTTAAAGTAAAATTGAACTTATTCTCACTGCATTAGAGCATGCATCATGTGTTGATATTGTTCATGCATCATATAGAATTGTTATTTCTATATTTTTTCTGTGCTAACTTGCAGTTTGCCTTTGGTTTTTCTTTTTCTTTTTTCTATCTCTTCTGTGTTTGGCCTTCTGCTCTTTAGCATCATGTCTAGGAAGACTAGAGCTAATAGGAAATCCTCTTCTTCTTCTTTTGCCCCCACATTCAATAGTGAGAGATTTCTGAGTGAGAAAAACTAAGAAGCATATAAGAAGCTGAATCTTCGTAGGAATGTTTGGGCTGAGCGTAAGGTCATTTTAGATGAGTTGGATGGTGAGATTAGGAGAAACTTTGCCCGTAGGGGTTGGCTTCCTTTGTTGGATGTTGATCATCCTCCTCTGGCTACCTTGATCAGAGAGTTCTACTCGAGCCTCTCGTGAGGAGTTGGATACGGGGTGATGAGTACACCATTACTTCTTCGGTAGTGGCTGATGCTTTTAGGGTGCCGTTGGTTCAACATCCTGTTTATCCGTACGATGAGTCTCCACCCCTAGATGACATTATGTCATTTATTACTGGTACTTCTATCCAGTGGGGTTCTGATCCTCAGATCACCTCTCACGAGTTGACCGAGACTCACTATCTCTTTTTCCGGATTTCTTGCCATTCCATCTGGCCCATCTCTCATTTGCATACCATTCCTATAGAGAGATGTGCATTTTTGTATGCCCTTGTTACTGATGCTCCTATGAGCTTTCCTCATCTTTTCATTCGTTCTTTGATTGAGGTTTATAGGAGTAGTTCTATTGCTCACGCTCTTTTCTTTCTGGTTTTCATTCATCGGATTCTTTTGCATTTAGGGTTAGAGGACTTTCCCGCGTCTGAGCCTATTCATATTATAGCTCCTATAGGTGCCACCTTTCTTAGGAAGAGGGCTGCGCAGATGAGAGTGAACTCTAAACGTCCTAGGGTTGAGCCTTCTGGTGTCGCACCTCCACCTCCCTTTTCTGCAGGTGATACTTCAACTGAGGTGTCTATAGATTCGACTGCTGCTGCTGCTACTATTCCTCCACCATCTACTTCGGATGATTCAAACATTCGTCGTATATTGGAAACTGTCATGACCGTTCGGGCGACTCATGGTTAGATTTTGGTGGACATGCTTGATGAGTTTCGTGCTTTGCGAGCAAATTTGGAGCATATTAGACGGTCGCCTCCACCACCTCCTTTTGATGATGAGTGAGTGCCCTTTGGCAATTCGACACAAAAAGGGGGAGTATATATGTAGAGGAGTTTTTGTTGTTAGGGGGAGATTTTTGTTAGTTTGGAGCTGTGGAGCTATAGATTGTATCTAGGTGCTTCATTTTGTATTTATCATTTTTTGCTCATGATGTATTTTGTTTGGTTTGTCCATGATAGGGGGAGATACATTGATCGTATATGTTTCTTGTTTCACATTGCTTATTGATTTATATTTATGAGGTTATTCATGATATATGTCTTTATTTTGTGTTATGTGAAATCAAGAAGTTATTTTGTTTTACTTGTATTTTCCACACATGTGTTTATGCGTTTGTTAAGTGTTTCAAGAATATACAAGTTGATTCAGTCGTGCTGCTATCTACACTTGCAACTGATAGATAGTAGTTAGGTTGAATTTGTTATGTTGGGCTATGTTTTTGTAATGGGCTGTTTTTATGTAAACTTTGAGCACTTTGTTAAGTTTGTGTTTTGTCATGGATTGCCAAAGGGGGAGTTTGTTAGGTTCTAAGGAATTAGGAACTAATGTATTACAACTTCATTTTGTAATGTTGGTAAACCATGATCAAAACGTTTTTAGTCTTGTTTAGACTTGCTCAAAGTGTAATTATATGTAAAGTAGGAATCGAGTGTTCTGCAAGATTTACTGTGTAAATTTTCCTGGCTCGATCAATCGAAAATTAGGCTCGATTGATCGAAAGTCATGCAGATTGTTTTTCTGCAGAATTTTCCAACTCAGCCTAAGCCCATTTGACGTGTAGGGTTTTATGTTTTGCCCTAGGTATAAAAGGGAAAACCTTAGCCACATTTTAAGGTTGCTCTTTATGCTGTGTATGTGAATCTTTTGTGAGATCTAGAGGTGTTTTTCTTCACACATAGTTAGGGTTATCAAGAATCAAGACTATGTCAAGAACTTGGTGATCGTTTCAGTTGCAGATTCAAGAGCTTAAAGATATACAAGCAGGAGTACTTGTGATTGCTGGGAATCCAAGAAAGAAGTAGTCCATGGATTTGTAGGTGTCACGTGGTCATGGTAGTAAGTTTTCTACTCGAGGTAGCAATAGGATGTTAGTGGTCTAAGTCGCTATTGTGTAAACTTCAATTCTTTCATAGTGGATTCGATTTACCTTGAGGATAGCTAGGTTAAATCCTCCTCAGGTTTTTTACCAGTTTGGTTTTCCTAGGTCATCATATCTTTGTGTTCTTTACTTTCTGCGCTTTACATTGATATGATATATTTGTGTTAACTTAGATCTGTTTAATTTGACTAAATAATCACTTGGCTAATTAACTAGGTTAATCTGGTTGTGTTTTAAGGGGTCTAAAAATGTACACAATAAATTAAGGCCAAGAATAAAACGAGAGGAAAATGTTTATACTCTTTTTTTAGAAAGAGTTTCAACCTACGACGTCTGCTCCTAATAATAGCTTTTTATCATCAGACCAAGACAATAATCAGTTTTTGGGGTAGGTAGGGATTAAATCCCAAATTTTTTATTCATCCATCAGAAACTTTACCAATTGAAAATATTTATACTTTATATTATAGTTACGCATAGGTGATCTTTCAATACCACATATATACATATATATATATATATATATATATATATATATATTTATATTAAAAAGCTTTCCATTTGTTGTTCCTTTCCCTTTAGGGTGGAAATACTAAAATGAGTTTTTAAAAAATAAGACATTCAATCAGCAGTCTCTCCAATAGTAAAGTAAATTTTTTATTTGGAATTATGATATATATAAATATATATATATATATATATAATATTAACGAGGATTCATCATTTTCATATATTTTTCTTCTCTATTTGCTTTTCTTCATTTTCATGAATATCATCGGGTCATCTTCCTAAACTTTAATTAGTATATAAATATTGTTTAGTTTATTCTGAACATGTGCAAAAACTAATATCTACAAAAGAATATATAAATATTCATCTACCATTTTTTTTTTCATTGGATTAACTCCATTTTTTTTGGGCTCAAATTTTTGATGTCCAAATATTAAATTCTTTAATATGTATATAAAATAAAGAAATAAAATCAAAATTTTGGGTCTGTGAATAATTAGGATTCTTTTCCCTACCTTTCATATATATGATTCCTTTCTCGATTAAAAAAAAAAAAAAAAGTAAGAGATTAAATTTGAAAGCTTGGAGGGAGAAGGGATAAGAAGGGAGGGATGGAGGGATAGGACATGAGAGAAATAGATATTAGTGTAAATATACATCTCCTTTGTTTAGATGCCCTTTAAAGACCCTATTTTTTATTTGGTTCTAAAGTGAAAATGAGGGGAGATGATAATTAATAAGAAAATAGCAAATGTGAATTTTTTTTTATTAAATCCTATACTTAAATATATTAATGAGAAAGTGGAAAATACATTAAATTTTATTAAAATAAACCATTTTCTTCTAAAATCCCTAATTGGGGAAATTATAAAATAAAAAAAATAAAAAATAAAAAGAAAAGAAAAGAAGTTGGTTTTGGAGGGGTTAACTCCCTTCAAATCCCCCTCAAAGTATTCCCACTCTCCTTTAAAAAATTATGAATAAAGGAATTGAATTTTCATCCTTATCTCCTCTCTAATTATTCCATTTGGTTTAGTAAATCAATGATATTGAGTCATTGACAATAGAAATGTTGCATCTGAATTTCTTTGTTATGGCTCTTAGCTACAAGTTTCCCTTTGGGTATAATGCAAGCCTCGAACTTACTAGCGTTTCTGCCTCGATAGCGAGGAGTTTACTTCTAGAATAAGTAGGTTGTATGAAGGAGAATAGACCATCATTTCTAAGTCGGCCATAGCTTCCCACCATCAATTTCTTTTTGGTTGTTTATTTTTGGATGACACTAAAAAACGTAAAAAAAAAAAATAAAAAAAAAAAGTATTTTGTTATGGATGTTATTTCAGTGATCAATAGAAATTCCTTTTTCTAACTATTACTCCAAAGAAAAAATATATGGCAATTACTCGATGGGAATTTGACAACTTTTGGTTAATTTTTGTTAAAAAATTTTGGTTCAATTTTTTATTTGAACATCTAGTGGCCGTAAAATTTAAATGTAAAAAATGGAATTATAAAATCAAGACTATTTCAATGACGTGAAGTCCATGACATGGTATAAATTATGTTTACCGTATCAACATTTTCCATCTATCATAATGTCAATAAGTAGCTTTTTGAAATAATTTTGAAAATATAGCAAAAATAAAAGTGGTTGTTTATTTGTTCCTTTTAAATGTTAGTCTCTAGAGACATTCAAAGTAATGGAAGTGGATTCTCCTTAAAAAAAAAAAAAAAAAAGAGGCCCACATTCCTTATCATAAAAATGGTACAAAACAAACCAATATGCTCTGGGTGATCCAAACCAAAAATAAATATTCTAGTTGGATTAAAAAGAATTGCGAGACATGATAAAATTTTGGGCTACTTATCTGGTCTTGCTTTTGGTTAAACCCAATATATTGAATTGGATGCTATATTTATACTTTTATAGGCCACACCTATTATATCCGCTACTCCCAACTCTTTTGAACTTGTATTGTATTGTATTGTACCACATGAAGACAAGTGTAGATGCCGATTGCCAAATCAACAAGGCAAACATGACCAAAAGAACATAGTTGTGTGGTGTGTTTGTATGCTTTATATGGAGGGAGGGAAGATGCCTTTAATGCTCTATTTAGCTAGAGACATCCCACTTGAAACTGGATTTCTACTTGTTATGTTCTACAGAGTTTTCTTAACCAAAAATGGTCGCCCCCTCTTACCATTTATTTTCTTAATCCAAAAAAAAAAAAAAAAAACTACAGTATACAGAGTTTTCTTAACAAAAAATTGCCACACCCTATCCCGCTCTAACCATTTTTTTCTTTATAAAAAAATAATCTACTGACTTTTGAATGTTCTAATAGATTGAATTTTGGCCATGGGTTCCCTACTTTTGTTGACTTCCGTATTTCGCATTTCATACTCTTAGCCTCAGGACCCCATTGTTTCAATGTTGTTTTAAGGCAGATTTTTTAAAACTGGATTTCAACATAATTCCATTTTGATTGTTCTTATAATCAGGCTCAAACACTAATCAGTTTTTGGCATAGGCGAAACTCAAACTCCTAATCTCTTATTCAACGATAATATATCTTATAAGTTCAACTATCTATAACCTATCTATATTGTTTTAGTTTAGTTCAAGTCATGGGAAAATATATCTAGTGTTTCTAACTAAATTTTTCTTTTTCTTTTTTTAAACCTTATTTTCAAGACTCTCATTTTTGTTCCTTTTTTTTTTTTGACAAGAAACCAAGCTTCCTTAGGACTAAACTGGAACAATAAAACCCAGCATCACTCTAGTCACATATAGCAAATGATCAGGTAAAGCTAGATAATTTACAAAACCATTCTAGTATAATAACAGTATATTAACCATTCACTCTTACTTTGTCATATGTGAAACTTTATCTTTTAACTAACTAGATAGCTTACTTATAAATATATAATTTTATATGCACACAAAGTAGAAATTCAAAATTATGTTCACAGAGTATTTTTCTATATTGTTAAACAAAGATTAGGTATGAATATATATATACACACACATACTTTTTTATAGTCATATATCTATTACATACTGTTGAGAGTTTTACACTTCTTGTACCTTAGGCACGTGTCTTAATGTCATTAGAAAACGTTTAGTATAGGCTTTTTCTAAGAAGGAAGTTGGGTCTGATGCTCCCGTGGAACTAGCTCCAAGGTCCCATTTTATTGTTGTCAGTTTGTGCACAAACATTGACTCCAATGTCCAGGGGACCACACTACAAACTAGGCTTATTCTCTATTTCTACCATAGAGGGAACATTTCTCCAGTGTCTGCCGCGGAATTGACTTTTCAATAAGTTAAACTATGATATTAATAAACCAATAAAGGTATACTCATCATTTTCATATTCTTCTTCTCTTTTTACTCTTATTTTTATTTTTTATTTTATGATCTTTCTAAACTCTAATTAGTAATTTAGTATATATAAAAATCGTCTAGTTTACTCAAGTGCAAAAAAAACATATCTAAAAAAAAAATATTAATAATTCTTTTTTCTTTTTATAAATCAAAGCATAATATATAATCATTGTCCGCATAAAAAAAAACAATTATGATCAAAGAAACAATTAATTAATAAATAAAAAGTATATAATCTTTGTAAAAAAATTCTTTTGATGGGGCTACTTAGGCCACTTGTTCTTTCTTTTTCTTTTTTTTTGGAGAGAAAACCCAAAAAATCAACTCCAATAGTCTTTCTAAAATGCAAAATTTTCCTCCCCCCCCTCGAGTTGCTAAGTTGCTTTCTTGGTGTGGAGAGCACAATAGCTTCTTTATACATTTTAAATAAAATAAAATATTCATTCTTATAATTTTTTATTCTCTCTCTCTTCTCTTAAATGGACAATTCTCCCCCTCTTTTCTTCTTCTTCTTCTTCACTGTTTCTCCCTGCCTCACTCTCAATGTCTCTCTCCTTTTCTTGTCCAGCCACCATCTGATTGAAGTCACCATTGCCTGATCAAAGCCACCACAAAAACCAATACAAAACCCAACTACTGATGGGTCTAATAGTGGGTAACATTGGTGGGTTATTTGAGTCTAATGCTGGATAATACAAGCAAAATTTAGAGTGTTTGATTTGGGTGTTGTTGGATGATAAACTATGGATTTGGGATTTGGGTGTTGTTCGATGACAAAATCCGAGTTTCAAGATTTGAGTGTTGTTGAATGCAGAAAAGGTTTTGGTGTTGATGATTTAGGTGCAATTGTGGCTACATTGTAATAGAATGGTAGGCAACACTATTCATTCTCCAAACATTAAAAAAATTTGGTGTAAATGCACTTTTAGTCCCAACATTTTGGCTTTTTTCCATTTTAGTCTCTACATTTTCATTTTACCACTTTTAGTTCCTAAACCAATTAACGCGTGACATTTAAGTCCTGACCGTCACCCAACCAACAAAAAAATCCTACATGGCTGACAAAGTGCATAAGTGGCATGTTAGATGCTGACGTGGCTAATACTTGAATAATAAAAATGCAACGTCAGCATCCATTTCAGCATTTAAATTAATAAAAAATGTCAGGTCAGAACAAATTAAAAATAAACATTAATCTTATTAAAATATTAAAAAAAACAATTAAAAACAAATATTTGAATTGTTAAAAGTTAGTATTAAATTATTAAAATGTCAAAGCTAATAAAATAAAATTATTAAATTAAAAAAGTTATTTTCATTCTTCTCAGTCTCTTCTCTCTCTCTGCCGATTCACATTCTCCCTCTCTTTGATCTTTCTCCCCCAGCCGATTCTTTTTTTTTTTTTTTTTTTTTTTTTTTGATAAACTCTCCTAGCCGATTGAATGCTTTGAAATGGGGTTTTGTGGATTAAATTCTCAAGCTCGACCATGGAGTTTTATGGATCAATGAAGGCGAAGGATCAGTTTGGGGTGGTGGGTTGGTTTGGATTTGTGGATTATGGATTTGTGGGTGTGTTGTGTTGCTGTGAAACCCCAGACCAGTGGTGATGGTGGTTACGAAGGATCGGTGGTTGTGCTAGCTATGTTGTTGTGATGGTCCCCATGGCAAAGCCTCAGGTGCAAAGCCCAGATTAGTCCTCACGGCGAAGCCCAGATTGTTTCTAACGTACATAAAGGAGTAATTAGTTTAGGTTTGTGCAGAATATTTTAAGTCAGTCGAAGATTATACATTTCTCATTAACTTATCATGTTTGATGTGTGAAAAGACCCTTTTTCAAAACTCTTTTCTCAATTCTCAAATCCATGGCCAATTCCCTACCCCACCAAATTCCCACACAAGGTCCAAGATCTTCTACGGTGGGTTTGTATGTTGTAAATTTTTTTTAATAACTACTATTGTTATTTGTTTTAGAATAAAATTGTGTAGCTTAAATCTTTTTTTTTTTCTTTTTTATACCACTTAAGGAAAATTAGAGATAAAAGGAGCATATTAAAGCTCCAAATAGTCAACAAAATACTTAGAGGCCTAATTAACCCAACTTTAGGATCGAGTGGCAAACTAAATGTTGGTATGGATATTCTTCCAGTCTTCCATTGACTTCTATGATATCTTCCAAGAGTATTGGTTCCTTCGGGCTCACATGTTGCTCAATTTATAAAATCTGATGTGACAGTTTTTTCCAGCATTTGAGCTAATGTAAATGTATATTTTACCCCTTTTTAAAGGAATGCAAAAGTATTAATTGGTGTAAAACTTTAGGCCACTTGTTACATTAAGAGTGTGAACAGCTTATTTAGTTGTAATTAAAAATTTTTTACTGAAAATATTATAAATAAAAGTAAAAAATAGTTAGAATAGTTCAGTGAGGCATATAAATAATACTAGAAAGTGTATATACTAATATACACCACGTAATTCAAACAAAGCAACAAAAACAGAGCAATGCACACTCTGTTTCAACTTGTTTATATTGGAAGCTACAAGTTATTTAAAACCTACATAGTAGCCGTAGGTATTGTCTTAGAGGGTCAGACAGGGTTGACGTTCACAGCGATCATTTGGATATTGTCTTGGCTGGTGCTGTTGGTAACGCCATCACTGCCAGCAAGGTTACCGCCAGGAAGAATTTGGGCGTTAGTAGCAGTGTTGTTAGTTAACAACCTGCGAAGTGTGAGAATGAGTGTGATGATGAATATGACCAGGCCATTTTGAGCAGCTACAAATATTCTCACCGGTTTGGGGGAGTAGAGGTAGAGGACGATTGGATGGAAGGAAGTTGAGCCATAGAATTTGAAGACACTGGGGTCTCGTTCAATTGACTCTCTTATAGAAAGGAGATATTGGGTATCCTAGTGACATTCTTTCTTATAGAAAGGAGAGATTGGGTATCCTTGTGATAAAGAAAAAAGTATTGCGTTTGTTTAATTAATTAAATTTTCTTGATTGTGACATTCTTTATGGACTCCTCGCTTTGTGACATTCTTTAAGAACTCCTCGTCGCTCTTTGTGACATTCTTTACGAACTCGTTGCTTTTCTGACCTGAGTTAAGAACTCGTCGCTTTTGTGACGTTCTTCTTGATTGTGACATTCTTTACGAACTCGTTGCTTTTCTGACCTGAGTTAAGAGCTCGAACTCGTTGCTTTTCCGACCTGAGTTGCCAGGTAATTTCTTGAGCGTGAGCGTAAGAACTCTTTAAGAACTCGTTGCTTTTCTGACCTGAGTTGCCAGGTAAGAAAGTTGCATTGAATTAATTAATTCAACTTTCTTGAAACCCTTTGAGTTGATGGACTTGAGTTCGAGATAGGTTAATATTTGAAATTACCACATGTCACAATTATATATTAACAATATAGTTGGTCCTTATTATTTATATCATTTCGTTGACTAGGCAATTTACAAGTGAATGTGAAAGCCAAGGGCGGAACTACCCTTGGACCAGGGGGCAATGGGCCCCCCTAAATTTTTTTTTAAAACAATATTATTATATATATGTGTATTAATTTTAGCAATTTTATTATATAAAATTACATTTTATTTCTCTTTAACAATATCATTGATTCTTTTAAGAGTAATGTTATACTTACAAACTTTTTTATAACATTTTTACAAACCTTTTTGGTAGCAAATTTTTATTGGTTCACATATGGGCACACCATTTACATCATTATTTTACTTACTAGTAACCAATTATTAATAAGTAATTTATAAAAAAAAAAAAAAAAAAAAAACTTGCAGTTCCAGTATTTTCCCCATTTTAGTGACCATAAAAAAATTTATAGATGTAAAATCTAAAACAAAATATTCAAGCCAAAAAAAATTAGCTTAACAACAAAAATTACTAGTAAAACTACAAACAAAATTAAGCTTAATTAACTAAGTTTATCCAAAATAAATAACCCTACCCTTTAAAAAATTCTAAACAAAAATAATTTTGTTCTTAACTACCAAAAAAAAAAAAATCTCAGCAACTAAGTAGCAGAATTAGAGGTTGAAATCACTGCACACAGCCAACAGCAAAACCGTCCCCCCTAACTTAAAGTTCTGGCTCCGTCCCTGGTGAAAACTATAACATTTATTAACGATGATTGTTCTTTCTCATCAAACCATGACTACATGTACATATTTATATATATATTCTTTTGTATGCTCATATATCTATTACATATCATGCAAAATATTTTAAACCTTTTGCCAGTATTTTGATGCCATCTTCAAGAGATTCATTCATGTAATAACTTGATGTGTATAAAATAGAGACACTACATATACCCTAAAGAATAGTTAATTACTTGAAAAAGTCTAAACACCTTTATGTGTTAAAAAAATCATACATAAAAAAAAGTTTGTCTTTTGGGAGGTTTATGTTATTTAACGGGTATAATGATGGTACTTTGTACCAATCATTGAAGCCTGGAGCAAAAAACTCTGTACTCCTTTCCTTATACCACGTGAATATTTGGATCAATCACTCCCTTTTATAAAATAAACCTGGTGGCTGTTGCGGTGTTGTCAAAATTGCCAAAGTCCTATGGGAAAAAAGCAACTTCCAAGGGTTGCCAATTTCCTGGAAATAACTGTTGCCAAAACAATTTGTGCCATCCCAATACAGTAAAGGCCATGAATTAAAAAAGAGAGGAAAATGTATATACTTTATATTACAGATACGCCTAGGTGATCTTTCAATACTTTTCTCTTCTGTTGACTTGTATAGTTGTAGGTAAAGATATAATTTCCAAGTGCTACGAAAAAAATATATATTAAAAAGCTTTCCATTTCTTGTTCCTTACCCTTTAGGTGCGGTTTGGATAGCTGAAACGCAGAGCGTTCTGTGTCTGCATTTTTTTTTTTTTTTTTTTAAGCTGTGATTGTTGACTTTTCTCATGAACAGTACACATAAGTGGGTCACGTGCACTTTTCACAGGATTCACAAACTTCACTTTTTAACAAATTTTTCATTAAAAATGGGTCTCATAGTACTACTTACACATTTAAAAATTATTTTGCTACAGTGTTTTAAGCTGCATTCAAACAGACCAGTGTCTGTTTAGCTAGCTTATTTTTTGTCAACTTATTTTACTATTCAGCTTATTTTTGCTACTATTTATAGGTTCCATTGCACTTTTTGGTATTATTCATGGGTACCACTGCACTATTTCAACTAACATTTACCTTTATCTACTGTACTTTCAGCAAAAAAATTTCAGTTTCAACAAAATAAGCAGATCCCAAACAGACCCTTAGAGTGAAAATACTAAAATGGGTTTTTAGAAAATATGACATTCAATCATTAGTCTCTCCAACAGTTGAGTCATGAATTTTTTGTTTGGATGAACTATGATACTAATAAACCAATATATATATATACACACACACCCACACACATAAGCTTACTAGCTTGATTTCTTATAAAAAAACAACTTTATTGTATTATAAAATTTTATCTTAACGATACACCATTAAAGGGATTAGTTTTGATTTTATCTTTTTACAATGTTAGCAATTTTCCTTTCTCATGGCCCAAAGTTTTATGATACACTTACATGTATTACTAATATTATGTCTGTGAAATTCTCTCCTTTTAACTTAAATTTCGGCATTTATCTTGCAGTTCACAAACACTTGTACTTATATGAAGTGACTATCATGCCACAAATGCACAATGTTTTTTTTACTAAATAATACAAATTTTATTATATTAAACTTACAAATTAATGCATCGCCAATTATAGAGAGGCATAGTTGAAACCCACCAAAAAATATTCATTAATTGTACTATATCAGTTTGTAAATTTTATGTACTAAAACTACATTACCTTTTATCATTTTTTTTTTCTTTTTTTTATTGAGTTGGACAGAAAGTTTATCCCGAAGTTGATAAGGACAAAGGATAGGGCATGAAGTTAGATGATATGAGCAACTATTTGTCTGAGACGTCAGATGTATGTATATCTGCTCTAGTTAGGAAATAAGCCTTGTAATTAGGGTTAATTACTTCTTTTTTTCTTTATTGTCCGGTGTTTGTGAGGTTCATGACTTCATGTACACAAGCATATCCACGTCTTGAAATTTATTTCTTGACTCCCATGAATTGATGTCATTTTGATTAGTTTATTTTCACCCTTATGTGTATATATATGTTTTTAATAAAAATTGCCTTTTAAAGTTTATTTCTTTTATTTTTATATGTCACTTTTTAATTGAAGGAATAATTTTTTATTTAATTTTAATAGTGAATGACCTGTGTATGCACCTCCCTCTCACATTTGTAAGCATGGGTTATGAATTTTTTAAATAAAATTTTCCTTGATACACGTAGCTTGGTCTTGTTTCTTCTTAGAGCATCCACAACAGTGGTGCTAAAAAGCTATTTTTAGCACCACTATATACAAAAAAGGCACTACAATAGTAGTGCTATAGGTAAATATTTTACCAACCTTACTACAGTGCATAGCTATATATGGTTGTGCACTGTAGCTAAAAGCTAAAAAAAATCAATTTTTTATTCTACCTTTGATTAAAATATCATTTTTTCGGTTTTTTTTTTTTTTTTTTTACAAACGTTTTCTTCTACGTTTCTTTCAGACCTCTCTCTCAACTCTTAGAATTCTCAACTCTCTCTCTCTCAACTTTCAGACCTCTCACAACTCTCACCTCTCTCTCTCTCTCTCTCTCTCTCTCTCTCTCTCACCGTCGCCAGGCCACCCATACCCAACTCTCACCGACCCATGCTACCGACACACGCCGTCATAGATCCAGCTCGCCTGCCTAGCTCCGACCCACCCTTTCCGCCGACCTAAGCCCCAAGTCCTAAGCTGACCCATGCCATCATATATCCAACCCATGCCGAGACCATCCTCCTCACCGAAGCCCAGCTCTGTTCATATATCCGACCCACGCAAGTGTGATTGGTGATTTTTTATTTTGTTTGTGATTGGTGATTTTGTTTGGTCTAGGTTGAGGAAAGAGATTGGGAATTTGGGGCTGCTTGGTTGCTTTTTTTTTGTTTTTTTTTATTGGTTTTTTCTTGTTGTGGACTGGTTGTGGTGGTGGTGGTGGTGGTTGTGGGTGTGGTTGTGGTTGATGGTGGAAGTGGTTGTGGTTGGTTACTAAAGTTTGCTGTGGATGTTTTTATTATTATTCTAATGAATTATTTGTATTATTTTAATCAAATAGCTAAAAATATAGAATTCATTGATGTTGGGTGTGAAGAGGTAAAATAAATGAAGTAACTTTTGTAGGTGCCTAACAGCTAAATTTTTAGTTCCACTGCCGTGGATGCTCTTACTAGTTTGGGTGGCACGTGCAAGGCATGTGCTGCCTATTTGAGTAAGAAATTTAAGATAAAACTTCTATTTGAAGAAAAATGAAACCATGTATTCAACTTAGAGTAACTATTTTGATATATGAGTATTTATTTGCCATGATAATTTCTTAGAACCTATTTGCTAAAGATAGTATCCATTCACTAAAAACTTCTAAAAGTGATAATGAATATCATATTTTTTCAGATAATAAACATTTGAGTTTTGCTAAGACATTGTCACAATATATGAATATTCGCAATGAATGATGTCATATACTACAATTGACGGTCTTCATCAAATACTTACAATTATCCACAATAAATATTTTATTATTCATACTTCTTTTTTTATTATCTTACATTTTATGAGTCTAGCCATAACATTTAGCTTACTTAGTTTTTAATGAACACCCTTTTAAGTAAGAAAAGAAATAAATAAATAAAATAAAAAATAAAAAGAAGAAGAAGAAGAGGATAACAAAAGGCATGTGTCATTGAAGTCTCAACTAGATAAAATTTTAAGTCTAGAATATTTAACCTAGGAAAATCAAAGTTCTTTAGGTAACAAATAGAAGACCATATATCACCATTTCAACTCTTCAAGCATGACTACCACATAAAACTCAAAATACACAAAAAAATTTATTGGATATTAAAATTTATACATTCTACAATAGGATATTTTAAGAATCGTAAGATTTCAAAATGGTTCAACTAAGAGGGTAATAGTTAGGAGTATTTCCTTGGTTTTAAAGTTTAGGGAGCAATAAAATTACCTCAAACTTAAAGGGCCCAATTTTTATTTTTTTTAATAACTTTTGGTGTAAAACTGTCTTTTTATATTTTACTTTAAATTTTAAACAGTGTGTAAAAAAAAATCAACCCAAGAAAGTTATGCATGAAAAAGTGAATTTTGGCTTAACAAATTTGATTAAACAAAAAAAAAAAAAAAGGTCTAGGAAAACAACAAAATATCACAATATTTCCACAATAACTTTATTTCCGACTATGGTGGATATCAATCTAATAATTTATTATTTTATTTTAAATTTAAGGAACTTACACTTCAATAGTTGTGAAAATATTGTGATAATAACAAAATGTCATGACATTTTCACAATGCAATACATTTATTTTTAGTTGTGCTATATCTTAGTTTGATATTTTTTTTTTTAATTTTATTTAAGTTTGACCCAAAAGGAATTGACATGTGTCACAACATTTTTACAATATCTTTATATTTACATTGTACTTATAATGTATATTTTTATTGTAGACACCCAAAATTGGCAAATGTTGAACTCATTTGAAAATTTTGTACAATATTTACCCCTTTTTTTTTTTTACAAATATGTATAATATTTGCCACTTTTTGTGTGTCTACATTTTACGATGTAAACTTACATTGCAAAAGTACAAAGTAAACATATAAAAATCATTAAAAAAATATATAACAAAAAACAAAAACAAGCTCAAACTAAATTGGCATACTTGAAGGGAAAAAAGAAGAAGAAGAGAGCTCACCAATTCTCCTTATTTTAAGGTTTTTAGGTAATAATATTAAATACTAATTGTTACATTTACAATATTTCTACAATACTTTTATAACAAATCTTCAGCAATAAGTTATTAATGATTCTAATTTGAACCCACCACTAAAATTACTTTTTCCACACCAATAATACTCAATAATAACTTGCTATTTAAAATTTATTATGAAAATATTGTGGACATAACATGTTTTTAATATTAAAATTTTTTTTTTCTCACCTAAACCCTTTTTGGCTTGTTACCACCAAAAAAAAAAAAAAAAAGTGTTGAATAAACCAAGAATCTTGTAGCTAGAGCCATTGTCTCTCTTTATATAGTTAGTAGATAGAAAGAGAATTCATCATTTTTATATTCTTCTTCTCTGTTTCTTTTTTCATTTTCATGAATATTAGATGATCTTCCTAAATTTTTAATTAGTATATAAAAATTGTTTAGTTTTTATGAATATGTGCAAAAAAGAATATAAGGTAAAATATCATTTCTGTCCCTAAACTTTCACAAAAATTCTTTTGTCCCTAAATTTTCAAAAGTTTATTTTTCATCCCTAAACTTTACAAAACGTAATATTTTTTGTCCTTATGGCTATATTCGCTAGTTTATATCCTATGTGGCTTATTAAAGTGTTGATGTGATATCTAACTTGGACTAAATTAATTTGTTTTTTAAAATTATAAACACATGGCACACAATAATTGGCACACGTGGATTAAAATTTTTTAGTGAGACAAAATTACCCTCACACCCACAACTTGATCCAAACAACCACTCTCAAAATCGCCAAATATGAAATGATGAACCCAGGTACCCAACGCCATCTTCTCAAAAAAAAAAAAAAAAAAAGGTACAGCTAACAGGTACTAAAGCAACACAAAGAGTTTGAGCATTCTTGCTATACACAGATGAGAAGACTTTCGAATAAGAAAAAGAATTGCCTTCTTGGGTTTGCTCAACAAATCTTCACTAGAGTACCCTGAACTGGTAGTGGTGTAGTAAACCTTTATCAGAAACAAGAGAGGGAAGCTGCAATGTTGGCGAGAAAGCAGAAGACTTATTCTATTTTGGATGATGAAATTGATGAAGATAATACTCCCTCCGTCCCACTTTGTTTGTCCTGTTTGAAAAGTCAAAATTTTTAAGGGAACATCATTTATTGTCTTGTCTACTTTTTAAAAATGTATAAATTTTCAAAACTACCCTTAAATAAATTTATCAAAAAATTGAATTAATAAATTAATAGGGGTATAATAGGAACATTAGTAAATTAATGACTTTTATTTTTAGAAACAGGACAATATTTTGGGACATCCTAAAATGGAATAGAGGACAAACAAAATGGGACGGAGGGAGTATTGTTTTTTAGCATAAATCTGTTGATGCTTTTGAGCAAGATGACATTACAACTATGGCGTTGGGGACCTGGGGTTCGTCCTTTCTGATTTGGGGATTTTGGAGACTGTGTTGTTTGGCACAGTCTGTTAAGCCACCAAATGTCACCATGGTCACTAGATATAGGAAAAACTGTTTTAATTACCGGTTGCAATTAGTATTAGTCTAATATAGGGCTGACCCAAGGCCTTGGCCTAAACCCCAACCCCATTACAAAAAAGTCTCATCTCATGCCCTTCATAAAAAAGTTTCATCCCTATTATAAAAGCCTAAAATTTTATGATAATAATTAGAATTTTTTTGTAAAATACTATTTTGGTCTTTGATATTTACCAAATTTTTTTTTTCATCTATAAACTTTAAAATGTTCACTTTTCAACTTTAAACTATTGAAAAATTCATTTTCCATTCCTATATTATTGAAAATATTTTATTTTCTATCCTTAAACTTTACCAAAAGTTTTTTTTTTTTTTTTTTTTTTCATTCTTAAACTATTGAAGAAAGTTCTTTTTTCATCCTTAATTTTGTCTCTAAACTATTTAAAAATTTCTTTACAAAGTTTAAGGAACGAAAAAAAAAAAATTTAGGAATAGAAAACAAACTTTTGGTAGAGTTTAAGAATTAAAATAGTATTTTACCCTAGTTTTTTTAATATTGGTTATGCGCTATTTTTCCTACCTCTAACATGGCCCCAAAATATTTTTTTTTTTTGAGAAACTGACAGATACTATACTTGATCTTAGCCAAAAGGCCGAGAAAGGTATGCGGCCCCAAAATATTTAAACCAATAGAAATCCAACTCAATTAAAACACTAAATTGTTTGGAAAAATGAAATGTAAATACATTAATGATAATTAATTTTCCCACTGTGTGTGTGTGTGTTTTTTTTAAACTTTATAGTGTAAATGATAAAACTTCATACTTTTAAAGAAAGGTCTAAACTAACACAATACTTCTTGTTTCTTGATTGAATTCTCTTTTTGACTTTTTAACATTATATTTTTAATAAAAGTATGGAAAATTTCATACAATATTAAGATAATTGAATGTAAATTGGATATCTTTATTATCCCTATGATATACTTAACTTAAATCTTTATTCATATTTTTGAGATAATTTTGGTTTTATTCATATTTTTGAGATAATTTTGGTTTTTTTGAAAATTTCAACCTAAAGAATGTTTGAATTTAAGAAATCTAACTTTTTGTTTTAGGGAGGAGCTCAAATTTTGGTGTTCTTTTTTGGAGGTCCCCAAGCCTCTACTATGTACCACCCATGAATTAAATCATATAATTGTTTGCATACTTAACTTTGTTTAAGTGCTTACTTTGGGAAGAAAGTGGGTTGAGAATTGAAGTTAACGATAACTTCAATATCTGTAATATTTGGTGGAATATTTAAGATATTAATGAGATTGCAAAGGAAACAAAATGAAAAAGAAGGGACGGATTAATGTTTTCATATTTTTGGTAAATAGTGGTAATGCATTAAATTAAAGAAAAATAAGTTTGTGACAAAATAGCTCAAAATTATTGTCAAGGTCTTGTAACTTTTCTAGTTGTCACCTCTTACTATTTTTGTGATATCAAGTGTTCAAATCCCTCTTCCCCATCTTAACTATTGA
Source organism: Quercus tomentella (assembly GCA_028535165.1). NCBI lineage: Eukaryota > Viridiplantae > Streptophyta > Magnoliopsida > Fagales > Fagaceae > Quercus > Quercus tomentella. The sequence continues at coordinate 82,538,562 of JAPQVY010000068.1, forward strand.
ATTATCAAAAAGAGTCCAGTCTTATTAATGATCAAAAAATTCTCTAACATTGTCATTGGGTTATAAAAATTAAAAAAACAAAAAACAAAAATACATGTTTGAAGTGCTCCAAGTTCAGTAAGAACATCCGTTCATTGATTGCCTCTACAGTAGACATGATCAATCCGCTTGTTTAGGAAAGTATTCAAGAGACTCCTACAGTCAGTAATAGTTCCATTAGAGGATTTTTACTAAGATTATTATTCTTCAAAAGCTGAAAAACCATCTTTGCATCAAATTCCACATTGATGTTAGTGATGCCAAGCTTTGAGGCTAAAGGTCATGTACAAGATCCCAAGGTTCAACCATCCATCACACTTTGTTGTGTGTCCAATCGAAATATAGCAAAACCTTTTAACCAGTTCCCCTCACTACATATCTGGGTAATCCTCCCTCTACACGGGATAGATTTTCGAAGAAAGATACATCTGTGTTGTGTTTAGCTCATTCTTTGGTAGGTTTAATTAGTCCATTAAATATTTAACATGTATAATGATATCACTTGGTTTGTAACCCCACATTAAAGCATAGGGCAAAAAACTCCAACTCCTTTCCTTACACAAGCTTCATGAATTTTTCTTCTCATAATTAAAAACAAATAAATAAAAGCTTCACGAATTTTGGATAAACCACTCTCTTTGGGAACAATTTATTTAGCTTTTTTGTTGAAATTATGCTAAAATATGTTTGTATTTTTGAAAAAATAAAAAATTAAAATTAAAAAAAGTTGTACATAAAAACAAAAAAATAAAAAAACTGTCTTATAAGCTGGGTCAAACACACACTATGGAAAGAAAACACCTAGTAAAGGATGCTAAGTTCTTGAAAATAACTGGTGTCAAACAATTTCTACTATCCCTATCTAGCCAGTTAAGCAAAAGTCTAGGATCACATGATTTTTTTATAACTTCTTTCCACAACTGTGACATGGTAGAGTGTGATTGGTAAAGAAAAAATGATAAGTCTATGTGTAAGTGATAGTTAACTACTCACAATCTGCCACGTTAGAGTTGTGACAAAAAAATTATGGAATAATTTGTGGTCCTAGAACTTTTGAGAATACTAAATATTTTTAATATACATGGAAAAAGGAGAGAAAATTTTTTAAAGAAATTTACAATGGTGTATATCCAAAAAAGCGTTTATAATCCTAGAGGCTAGAACTACTAGCCAGTTGAAGGCCAAGCCAAGGATTCAACAAGATAAGCGTATATTCTCCTTCTTTGTTTGGTTATACAGATTGTGGGCTAGAATATTAAAGCGAAGAAAATGTTCATACTTGATATTACTGTTACGTAGGTGATGATCTTTTATTATTTTTCTCTTTTGTTGACTTGCTGGTAAATTTGTATATAAAGTTTTACGACTTTTGATTAAAAAGCTTTCCATTTCTTGTACCTTTCCTTTATAACGGAACCTGCATCAACTCTTGATCATAATGTTCGATTAGAAAAACCTCGAACCGTTCACTTTTGCGGTCTATTTAACATCAAGAACCGTTCTATGCAAAAAAAAAAAGCAAGGATCCGTACGAACGCGGTCCGCCTGCCCGGTTCTGAGAACCGTGAACGATTCCAGCAGTTCACACGGTTACTTTTTGTTTCATCTGTTCCGGTGAAATTCGGCTAATACACCAATAGGAAGTTATGAGCAGATATAGAAGAAGTGAAAAAAGAAAAAGAAAAATTGAAGGAACAAGGATCTGATAAATTTTTGAGGTACTTTAGCGTCATTGATTCATAATCTTCAAATCTGAAGCAAAAAGAGACTCCATCTTCAGATATGATGCAAAGAGACAGAGATTTAAGGGGAACAAAAATGAGAATGAATAATCAAATATGGCTTCAGCGGCCAAAAGGAAAGAAAGAGAAGTGGTCAAGTGGGGTAGTAGGTGGCGTCGGTGAGATTATTAATGGGTATGCCACATTTTGCATTACTAGTGGTTAGAGTTTTTCTATTTTGTTTTTCTATTTTAAATAAAATCAGTGATTCCTTCCTAGTGTGCCACGTTGTGGCCATGCAATACAAATATCAGCCCTTCTTTGTTTAAACTAAGAGATATGTTACGTGGGTAATATTTTTACAATATTTTCATAACAAAGTACAAGGATTAGTTATTATCAGTTTAAATTTGAATCTAATACTAAAATTACTTTTTTGTCCAACAATAAAAATCTGCCATTGAGAATTTGTTATAAAAATATTGTGTAAATATTATGGACATATCATTTCTCTTAAATTAATGTATTCATAATTTCATAGGTGCCACGTTGTGGTCATGCAACACAAATACTATTTTTTATATATTTTTTAATAATTAAACATGAGCACAAATAGAAATAAATCTAATAAGTGGCCATATATTTGAGAAGAATAGATTTCTATATTTAATTTGACTTTTTAGTTTTTTTTTTTAATTTGAACTAATATTGTATATTTATTTATATTTTAAATAATTATAATATTAATTATGACATCATCATAGTTCGACCCTGATCCGACCTCAAAAACTTTGAATATCTTCCTTTTATAGTTCATTGAACAGTTCGAGTCTAAAAACCATGCTCTTGATGATAGCTTTTTATTATCAGACTAAGACACTAATTGATTTTTGGTACAAGTGGAGATTGAATCTCAAATCTCTTATTCAACTATCAGAGAGTTTACCAGTTGAATTAACTGAAACCTACAGTAAAAATACTAAAATAGGTGTTTAGAAAATAAGACATTCAATCAATCGAACTATGGTATTAATAAACCAATAAAGATATACTCATCATTTCTTCAGTAGAGCATATATAGTTTCCCACCATTTATTTATTCCTGGTTCATTTTCACCATTTACTATAGATATAGGTTATCTTAATTATCAATTTTGGCACTTACTTTTTTTTAACTGTTACTCAAAAAATTTTGGCTTGATCAGAATTTGTCAGGTTTTGGATTATTTTTGTTAAAAATTGTTGGCTCAATTGTATATTTGGTTCTTAACTTTTGAATTTTGTTTCAAAATCATTATTATACTTTAAAATGTTTCAAAAAGATCTTTAACAACATCTTATAGACATGAAATACTAAAATGTTATTATAGAAAAAAGAATTCATTAAATCGAAACTACTTCAATGACGCGTGAAACCCTTGACATGGTATAAATTCTGTTTACTATGTTATTAAGTACTATGATTAGTATCCCATGTGAGATTTGACTTTCTAACAAGCCACAAAGGAGTAATCAGAGCAACTACACCAGTAAGTGTAAAATTTTTGTCTATTTTGCAAAAAAAAAAAAAAACACACTTTTTCTATTTTACACACCTACTTTTACAAAACACCCACATCGGTCTATCTATTCTAAACATTTATTCAATAAAATATTCATCTTTTTATACTATCATCTCTCTCACAAACCCAACACAACCCATCCAACCACCATCATCAAGCAACCAACCTCTATCATCAACCCACTCAACCACCATCATCAAGCAACTAGCCTCCATCATCAACCCACCCAAATACCCATTCAACCCAACCACCACTAATGAAATCCAAATATCCATTCAACCCAGCCACTGTGCAACAAGATCGATGCCTCCCATTGTCTGGCCATGGAAGCTCTGATGCGTCAAAGCCCACAATGGTGCGTCAACATCGTACGAAGCTTATGAAGCTCTGATCAACGCCTTTAACATCACACCCTAGGTGCATCAAAGCCCACGATGCATAACCCCTACTGATCTGTGGGTCGAGCCATGGAAGAGGAAGATTATGAGATGAGAGAAAGAGAGAGTTGAGAGAATTGATGCGGAGAGAGAAAAAATGAGAAAAAGAGAGAGTGAGGTGAGAGTCAGAGGGACCAAAGAGAAGGAGAGAAAAAAAATACTAAAATACTAAATGCAAAGTTACAGTAACTGTGCGTATATGCACAATTACTATAGTATTTTTGTATACATAAACAATTTTGCAAGCACTAATGTAGGTGCTTTTTTTGGTTAAAATGTGTAAAATTAACCACTTTTTGTATTTTACACAATTTCGCAACCTATGATGCGGTTGCTCTTAGCTTAGGTTTATGCAAAATATTTGAAGTCAGTCGAAGATTATACCATTCTCGTTAATTATCATGTTTGAAGTGTGAAAAGACCCTTTTTTTTCAAAACTCTTTTTCTCAATTCTCATATTCATGGCCAATTCCCTACCCCACCAAATTCCCACACAAGGTCCGAGATCTTTGACGATGGGTTTGTATTTTGTAAATTTTTTTAATAAATATTATTGTAATTTGTTTTAGAATAAAATTGTGTTGCTTAAATCTTTTTTTTTTTCTTTCTTTATTTATACCTCATAAGGAAAATTAAAGACAACGGGAGCATACTAAGGCTCCAAATAGTCAACAAAAGAGTAATGCTACTGTCACAAACTATTTTACAATATTTTTACAATATATTAATGTGGCCAACTTCTTATTGGTTTTCATCTTGACCCACTATTAATATCACATTTTCATTTACCAATAATCACTCAGCACATCAGCAGTTTGTAAATTTTTTTGTAAAATAGTTTGTATCTCTAGCATTATTCGTAAACAAAATACATAGAGGCTTGATTAACCCAACTTTAGGATCAAGTCAAAAACTAAGGGGTTGTTTGGATTGGCAATTTCCATAACTCAATTCTCAATTTCCATAACTCATAACTCAAAAATGGTGGGACCCATAGCAAAAAGGTTGTTTGGCAAATGATAACTCTGTTTCCATAACTCTGTTTCCATCACTCAATTCTCTTATTTTTGAGTTATGAGTTATGGAAACTGAAAACACATTTTGGCTGTTTTCAGTTTCCATAACTTATAACTCAATGACAATATTGTAATTAAACACACATAAGGGACTCACAGCCGCAACTTTTGACCACCTTTTGACTTTTTTTTTTCTTTTCCTGGGTTGGCTGTTCCGGTTTTTTTTTTTTTTTCTTTTTTTCTTTTCCTGGGTTGGCTGTTCGGTTCTTTTTTTTTTTCTTTTTTCTTTTTTTTTTCCTTTTCCTGGATTGGCTATTTATTTTTTATTTTTTATTTTTTTTCTCACTAGGTTCAGTGAGTTTAGGTATTGAAAAAAAAATGAAAAAGCTGCACCGGTGACAATTATGGGGCCCACAAATAGTGTGAAAAATATTGAGTGATGGGAAGTGAGTGATGGTACCAAACAAACATGGTATTTTAGAGTGATGAGTTATGAGTGATGAGTAACGAGTGATAGAAATTGAGTAACCAAAAAAATGAATCCAAACAGCCCCTAAATGTTTGCTATGGATATTCCTCCAATCTTCCCTGGACTCATATGATATCTTCCAAGAGTATTGATTCCTTCTAGCTCAACTGTCGCTCAACTTATAAAATCTAATGTGACAAATTTTTTCCTTATGTAAATGTATTTTTTACCCCTTTTTTAAGGAATGTGAAAGTTTTAATTGGTGTAAAACTTTAGGCCACTTGTTACACTAAAAATTGATTAATATTTTAACTTAATAATAAGAGCAATCATCATGGAAAGACTCTATAGATTGAAATTCTAGTGTTTCTTAGAATAAAAATAAAAAGTTTAGGCCCTTCTTAAGATTTCAAAATTAGCGTTGAGTATGGCATGCATGTTATCTCTTTTTAACTAGTTTTGGATTTTTTTTTTTTTTTTTTTTCTTTTTAGAGAATCCAACTAGGTTTGGTTTTTTTTCCCCCTTTTTATGAGAGCTCAGATTGGAAAAACTAAATTGCAACAAATTATAAGTACCCCTTTTGCTTTGATTAAAATATGGTTTAACTCCAACCAGAATAATGGTGGTCCCTGTGCCCCAACGCCTTCTCCCCTCTTGTCCTTTTTGGAAAATATATATTTAGACATTACCTTGCTTAAGCTAAATTAGTGTAAAGAAGGCAAAGCACATGGTGTAAAACTCTGTTGTACCATATTAGATAAGAGAAAGATGGCTCCACTAGAATGATAACTTTATTGTCCTTTGTTAGGGGGAAAAATTGAAATTAATTCCAGATTATATAAAAGATGAATTAGATCTGCATCAGTCATGATTTCTTATTGGAGATTAGGAAAACAACTGAAAACAATTCCCCAAAAAAAATGATGAAAAAAGTAACTCTGCATGTTGATTTGGGGCTTTAAAAACAAATCCATATATATTGTGTGAGCCCAAAACGGAAGATTTAGTTTTGGAGGCCCATATCAATTTCTCCTTATGAAAACTTCCTAAACTGGTCAACAGAAAGAAAAAAGCCCAGATCCAGACTATTATTCATATTTCGTAACTAAAAGTTTCGGAGGTGAAAGAAAAACAGAACATGACTTGTAAGTTGTATTGAAAATCAGAAAACCAAACAGTTCAAATTTTCATAACCCCTCAACAAGTATTGGACTAAAACAGATACTCACACGATACAAAATATGTATAATATATAGCAGACCTCACACCACAGACTATGTACTGATATACACCACGTACTTCAAACAAACCAACAAAAACAGAGCAGTGAACACTCTGTTTGAACTTATTTATATTGGAAACTAAGTCTTCAAAAACCTACATAGATTGTCTTGGAGGGTCAGACAGGGTTGACATTCACAGCGATCATTTGGATGTTGTCTTGGCTGTTGCTGTTGGTAACGCCATAACTGCCAGCAAGGTTACCGCCAGGAAGAATTTGAGCGTTAGTAGCAGTGTTGTTAGTTAACAACCTGCGAAGTGTGAGAATGAGTGTGATGATGAGGATGACCAGGCCAAGTATTTGACCAGCGAGTTTAACGTCTGAAAGAAACGACATTTGATCCATGCAGTAACAAAAGAAATTTAATTGTATGAAATACTCTGCTATATAATTAGAAATGTTTTTGTTAATAAAAAAATAATCTGCTACATATATTCTCACCCGTTTGGGCGAGTAGAGGTAGAGGACGATTGGATGGAAGGAAGCTGAGCCATAGAATTTGAAGACATTGGGGTCTCAATATTGGGGTTCAACTGACCCTCTTATAGAAAGAGAAGACTTTGGGGTCCCAATATGTTATTCACTGTTGGGTTAAATTAATTGGGGTCTCAATTTTCTTGATTGTGACATTCTATGAGAAAACTGGGTACCCAGTTTACTTTATATAATGGGAGCACTTTACATTCCACGAGAAAACACTTTACATTCTATTTATATAACGAGCACTTTACATTCTATTTATATAATGGGAGCACTTTACATTCTATTTAATGATAATGGTGAGAAAACACTTTACGTTCTATTTATATAATGGGAGCACTTTACATTCTATGAGAAAACACTTTAAATTCTCATATTTCTTGGGCGTGAGCCAATTTTAATTAATTCAATTTTCTTGAAACCTTTTGAGTTGATGGATTTGCGTTCGAGATAGGTTAATATTTGAAATTACCACGTGTCACAATCATCTATTAACAATTTAAAAAAAAAAAAAAAACAATTGACCCATACTATTTCTATCTTATGTAGGACTTAATCATTTCATTAACAAGGTAATTTACAAGTGAATGTGAAAACTATAACATTTACTAATAATGATTGTTCTTTTTCATCAAATCATAACTACATATATATATATATATATATATATTCTTTTGTATGCTCATATATCTATTACATATTATGCATAATATTTTAAACCTCTTGCCAGCATTTTGATGCCATCTCCAAGACATTCATTCATGTAATAACTTGGTGTGTATGGAATGAAGAAACTACATATACCCTAAAGAATAATCAAATTCTTGAAGAAGTCTAGATACTTTCGTTTGTAAAAAAAACCATTGTAGAGAGAGAAAATTCCCGACCTATCACAAGCTGACACGTCACATTACCAGCTCCACAAAATACAGTCAATTACAAAGCGCCACATATTGCTGCTAGGTTTTGCTATCACTACTCAGAATCCAACAGAAATTTGCCAAGTGTCATACAAAAAACCAATCACGCATCAGCGCACGTGTAAGCGATGACACAAGCGGACCAATCAGGCTGTGACATGTGTCACCAATCAAACTCCGCCACGTGTCGCTCACCCACCTCTAAACTCCTATAAATAGAAGCCTTCCTAAGGCATTTAAGGAGGGGACATAAAGCCATCTGAAGCATAAGCAGCATTAGAGAAGATTCAGAAGCACTCAGAAGTACAGAAGCTCTGCAAGAATCAAGCCTCAAAGCCTTCAAGAACTTCAACCCCAAAATTGGAGAACATTCGAAGCAGAATCATCCAAACCGTCTGCCTAGATCCTAAAGTTTGCGGGAATCAAGCTCAAAGGTCCGAAAACATCAACAAATCACAAATCGGTGAAGCTTTACGGATTCAAGCCTCCAAAGCCCCGAAGAACTTCCACCACAAACCTTCAAATACAAAGAACATTCGAAGAGGAATCATCCAAATCATATTCCTAAATCTCAAAGTTCACTGGAATCAAGCTCAAAAGCATCTAGAAACCTCAAGAAATCACAAATCAGTGAAGCTCAACGGATTCAAGCCTCTAAAGCCTCGAAGAACTTCCACCACAAACCTTCGAAGACGAAGAACACACGAAGAACACGAAGAACACACGAAGAACGTGAAGAACAAAGGATTTCCAACAAGCTCATAGCCAGAGATTCATTGTAATTCTGTTCCAAAGATCTTCGATCCATTCTTCAGCCAAATTGAAGTACATTGGGTGTTCGAATCAAAATCACATTACTACAAATCCAATCAACAAGTCTTTTAAGGAGATCGAATCAGAAGATAACTCTTTTGTAATTACAGAGAATTGTACCACACAATCATCAATACAAATTCGCATTTGTGAAACTATTTTACTCGTTTGATTTATTTCGAACCGAGAAATTTAGTCGCTTACAACCATATAAAAAAAAGTTTGTCCTTTAGGAAGGTTTATGTTATTTAATGGGTATAATCAATAATGATGGTACTTTGTTTGTACCAAACATTGAAGCCTAGAGCAAAAAACTCAGTACTCCTTCATGAATATTTGGATCAGCCATTTCTTTTTGTAAAATAAACCTGTTGGCTGTTGCGGTGTTGTCAAAATTGCCAAAAGTCCTATGAAAAAAAAGCACCTTCCAAGGGTTGCCAATATCCTGGAAATAACTGTCAAAACAATTTGTGCCATCCGAATACAGTAAAGGCCATGAATAAAAAAGAGAGGAAAATGTATATACTTTACATTATAGATACGCGTAGGTGATCTTTCAATACTTTTCTCTTCTGTTGACTTGTATAGTTGTAGATAAAGATATAATTTCCTAGTACTACGAAAAAAATATATATTAAGAAGCTTTCCATTTCTTGTTTGGAAGAATTTTGATATTAACAAACATATATATATAATTGAAGCCTCTGAAACTCTCACAATTTTCCACGTCAGCATAATATTTTAAATAAAATTATTTTTGTTTAGTTAAAACTTAACAAAGAGTGAAACTCTATCTCTCTAACAAGTCCAACTTAAACTCAAACTCATAATTTTTTTTAAACAAAATTATTTATTTTTAATCCAAACTTAACAAGGAGTGAAACTCTATTTCTCTAACAAGTTCATCTTAAGCTCAAACTCAAACATTGGTAATTTATCTCCAAATTTGTAAGTTTAATCATGAATACTATAAAAGCAGTGCAAAACCCAATATATTTTTTAAAAGTGATTTTCATCTCCATACAACTATTACCCATTCCCATACCCCGGTTACAGGCCACATCACCCTTTGAGATAAGAAGAAATATATATGTTTCAGCAATATATAAGCCAAATCTATCATTTATCCTCAAAAAAAGAAAAAGAAAAAAAGAAGAAGCAATATATAAGCCAATATGCATCAAGTTCTTACTTTCATGGAGAGTAGTACTTAGGAATAAGTAGGTTTTGAGTCAAATATATCATATGCATGGTTTGAGAATTGTTTGTGATGCCTCAAGCTTCGTAGTGTTGTAATATGCACTCAATAATTAAGCTGTGGCTTTTTTTTTTTATAATGAAACCGGAAAACTACATAGTTTGATGTAATGTAATGGATGCAAAATAAATGAGCGATCAAATATGCCTTTGACATTTTAATTTGAATGATATCTGTAACTGTATATGATTTTTTTTCATCGTTTAAAGATTAGACCTATTAAATTTTAAAACTTATTGTTTTATGATTTTGTGTATTTTTTTTTTCTTTTTCTTATATTTCTCTTTTGAATAATCATATATTTTTTAAATTGTTTCAATAAGTTATTCTTTAATTATATATCTTTTTTGGAATTTTGGAAGTTTTAACATCTGAATTTGTGTTATAGTTTTGGCAATATTTGAAATATCTGAATTTTTTATTTATTTTGTTGTTGATTCACCACCAATCTCCTCTTTCACATGTATGTACATTCTTTTCTCTTTCTTTCTCTCTTTGGAACACTAGCCATTCAGGTTTTTCTCTGTCACCCTTTGAGTTTTCAATTTTGGTAGATATATTAGATTCCAATTGCTTCTTAATTTTTCCGCTCCTACCTAGATTTTTTATTTTAGGTTTTTGAATTTTTTGATAACATCTGAAACTTTCTAATAAATTTTTTTAAGCCATTGCACATTCAAGCAATGGTTTTTTCATCAAATTGTAACACAAATTGAAGTCATACAAGAGTAAATCATGCAATGGTGTAGTTTTTTAATCAATTTAAAATTTTATAAAATTAATTTTAGTCTACCTCACAAATAAGTAGGTTCTCGTGCATAGCACGGGTTAGCGACTAATTTTCATATATTCTTCTTCTTTATTTACTTTTCTTCATTTTCATGAATATCATTGGGTGATCTTCTAAACTTTAAGTAGTATATAAATATTGTTTAGTTTACTCTAAATATGTGCAAAAAATAATATCTAAAAAATTTGTATAAAAATTCTTCTAGAAATTTTTTTTTTTTTCATTCGATTAACTCTAGTTTTTTTGGGTCTCATATTTTTGATGCCCAAATATTAAATTCTCTAATATATATATATATATATATATATATAATAAAGAAATAAAATCAAAATTTTGGGTTCGCGAATCCGTTACTGAGCCTTTCTCTCGTATTATTCTAATAAACCAAACAAAATATTTTATCTACCTTTCATATATATGATTCCTTTCTCAATAAAAAAAGTAAGAGATTAAATTTGAAAGTTTGAGAGGGGAGGGGATAAGAGGGGGAGGGACTGAGGGATAAGAAATGAGAGAAATAGATATTAGTGTAAATATCCCTCTCCTTTGTTCAGGTGCCTCCTAAAGACCCTATTTTTTTGTTTGGTTGTAAATTGAAAATGAGGGTAGATTATAAATTTATACTGTAGTTAATAAGAAAATGGCAAATGTGCAATTTTTTAATATTAAATTCTATACTTGAAAATGTTAAAGAGAAAATGGAAAATACATTAAATTTTATTAAAATAAAACATTTTCTTTGAAAATCCCTCCAATTGAGGGAATTAAAAATAAGGCTGGTTTTGGAGGTGTTAAATCCCTTCAAATCCCCCTCAAAAATTCCCTCTCTCCTTAAAAAAATGTTGAATAGGTGAATTCAATTTTGGTCCTCATCTCTTCTCTAATTATTCAATTTGGTTTAGTAAATTAGTGATATTGTATCATTGATCGTAGAAATACAACCTAAATGATGACCTTCAAATCAATGTGAATTCTTCAGTGTGGTGAATTTGAGAGAATTTAGTTACACAACCATAGCCACATAAATGGAAGGTTTTTCCTCTCTCTCTCTCTCTCTCTCTCTCTCTCTCTCTCTCTCTCTCTCTCTCTCTCTCTCTCTCTCTCTCTCTCTCTCTCAAACAATTAATCCTCTCTTGAGATGACTTATAATGTCCATTTTATATCGAACAAGTAGGGCTTGAATTGGGCATGAAACTAACAAGTTATTGAGCTTTTGTGCTATTGATTTCTGTAATCTCAATATATCAAGATGAAGTAAAGGAAATAGATACTTCATTCAAGACTCGATCAATCAAGTGGAATCGAGGCTAGAGTCAAGGTCACTAAAACTTCACTTTTCTTGAGCTATTCTTGAGTTTGTGGCTTCAACTTGGTCTTCAATCACTATTTTAAGACATATCAAAACTCACAATTAGGCACACAATTTAGCACAATTTGACTACACTTAAACATATAGACCTAGCATATATATATATATATATATATATATATTAATAGGCAAAGTTTAGAAAAAGTTCAATTAGAACTTAAAATTTGAATCCAATTTTGAGCTACATGTCTAAATTTATATGGGGACCATACCATAATTATCCACTTAGGTTTATGTCATGTGTCTAGTTAAGTTTTTTAATATTTGTGCCAAGTGAACTATAATTTTTTTAAAAAAAAATTCAATCACATATACTCAATAAAAATCACCACATACAAAAATCATCACACGTTCTATCTTATTAAAAATTAGAAAAAAAAATAATCATAAGTAGTATTAAATTTAGGTAAGAATTTCAATATGTAACTAATTATGTTTACTTTTTTTTAAAAATAATTTAACTAATTATTTATATTTTTATGATAAGAATTGTGTTTAATTTTAAATGTATCTATACGTATGCATTAATGCATGTGTCACATGCTATTTTTTTAATAATTTAACTAATAATTTATATTTTTATAATAAAAATTGTATTTAATTTTAAATGCATCTATGTGTTTACATAGGTTACATGCTAGTATCATTCTAATAATCTAAACAAAAAACTGATGAAAAATTAGGTTTATTTTCCTTTCCTTTCATATGATTCCTTCCTTATCCAATGAAAACTTTGTTCAGATACCCTTCAAGACTCTATCTTTGTTTGGTTGTAAAGTGGAAATGAGATGAGAGGAGAGGATAATATATAAGAAAAAGGAAAATACATTAAATTATATTAAATCCTTTACTTAAAAAACCATTAAAGAAAAAAAATCCTATTCTTAAAATACCCTCAAATTATTCCTCCTTTACTTTAAAAAATTATGAATAAAGGAACTAAAATTTTCACCCTCATCTCCTTCCCTCTCCTTTCCACATCCATACCCTAAACTTTGTTGAGAATTATTCTCATATTAGACAACAGTCCAATAAAAGACTTTCTTTCCATTTTACACTTTGCATAGAAGAAAAATGTCTACTTCATTATGGATGTGATATCTTTTCTTAATAATTCAATTTGGTTTAGTAAAGCAGTGATAGTGACAATAGAAAAACCGCGTCGTAGGCCTATTATATATTCATTTCTGCTAGGTTCTAAAGACTTAGGATTTAATGTATTTAGAACTCTAATATGTATTGTTGGCAAACCATGATCAAAACAAGTTGGTTAGTCGTGTTTAGACTTGCTCAAAGTTGGTTCTTTTATGTAAAGTTGGAATAAGTTGTTGTAGGATTCATTTATGCTTCTCGGCTTGGTTCGATCGATCGAAACTTAGGCTCGATCAATTGAAAATCGAGTCAGAGGCGTTTATCTGCAGAATTCCAACTCAGCCATAGTTTGTTTAAAACATTTAGGGTTTTCTAATTTGCCCTAGGTATAAAAGGCAAACCCTAGCCACGTTTTAGTGTTACTCATATTGCTATTTGTATAAATCTCTTATGAGATCTGTGAGGAGCTTTCCTTTACACAAGCTTAAGATTATCAAGAAGGAGATTCGTTCAAGAGCTTGATGATCATTCAGTTACTGCCATGAGAACTTAAAGAAACACAAGCGAGGGTGCTTGTACTTGCTGGAGAATCCTAGAAAGAAGGAGTCTGTGGATTCGCAGCTTGCACGTGGTCGTGTCAATAAGTTCTACTGGTGGGTAGCAATAAGAAGTTGAGCGCGGGGGTTTGTAAGTCTTATTGTATGAACTTCGATTCTTTCAAGATAGTGGATTCAGGTTTACCTTGAGGATAGCTAAGTTAAATCTTCTCCAGGTTTTTACTGGTTTGGTTTCTTGGGTGATCATATCATTGTGTTATTTATCTTTCCGCTGCTTTGCATAATATGAATGTTTTGATTGTGATAACCTAGATTTGTTAATTTGGACTAAGTAACAACTTGGCTAATTACCTAGGTTAATCCAATTGTGTTTCTAAGGGGTCTAAAAACCATCAAGTGGTATCAGAGCGGGTAGCTCTTTTGTTTTAGATCTTTTGATCTAAGAGCTGATCCTTGACCCCAGTTGTCATGGATAATTTGAAGTGTCTTTTCAATCATGTTTCTGCTCATGCTTTTGTTGATTTTATTGATGCCTGTGAAACTCTTCGTAGGGAATTATTGAAATCTATCAAAATTGCTAAGAAATTCAAGGAAGAGTTAAAATTGGCTAATCTTGAAAAAGAGGAATTGGTTGTTAGATTAGATGAATCTAATAAAAAGAATGAATTTTTGAGAAATCAAATTTCCTCTCAAGATAAGAAGATGAAAAGCTTGGAACAAGAATTAATTGAATCTAAAGCTAAAATTGAAAATTTGACTTGTACCAAGTCTGCTGTTGATAACAGAAGTATTTCTGTTTCTCTTAAGCCTAAAACTGAGAAAGTTTATATCCCTCATTTTAAGGGGAATAATAAAGAAAAGGCTTATTTTGCTAGGTTAGACAAATGTAAAAGTTCTGATGTAGACGCTAAAGTTTCTAAACCTAAGTCTAAACCTATTGTTAGAGAGCATAATAAATCTGTTTTTGTGCCTACCCGTCACCTTTGTGGTGTTGTTGGTCATATTAGACCAAATTGTTCTTTGTTGAGGCAAGAACCAATGCTTGTGACCGGAAACCCCACTAGGAATACTGATGTTCCTAAATTTGTTCCTGTTTGCCATTATTGTGGTGTCCGTGGTCACATTCGTCCTAATTGTCATAAACTAAAATTTAAGCATTCTGTGTTTCAATCTAGGATATGTGATGATATTTCTCCTGCCATAAGTCCATATAAATTGTTTCATATTATTTTGAAAAATTTAAGCTTGTTGGCTTGTGAAAGGAATTTGCAAGATTTCAGTCTTTCTCAGAAGATTGGTGTAATCCCTCAAATACACTCTGCTTCTCATGGATTTTCACCTACAAAGATGAAGACTCGTGCTATATGGGTGAGAAAAAATTCTCTAAGGTGAGTGTTGCTGACTTATCCCTGATTTAATTCTTTCAATTATTTGTGGATGTGTTTTGTTTTTGTTTTTGGTTGTTTTATTTTTCTTGAGGATTACATGAATTATGATATCTCTCTCATGATTTAGAACATGCTTGACATTGTGAAGAAACTTGAATAGTATGTGTTATATAAGTGCTAAACTATTTATAATTTTGTATGAGTATGTACTAGTTTGTACATGTACTTAAGGGTTAATTAAGGAATTGATATTTCTTGTTTATGTACTCTCTATAGCTTAGTTAAGCACTGTCATGCATTGCATTTGCATTGTTCTTTAGCATAATGTGTGCTTTTTGTTTTGGTCATAAATTTTTTTAAACCAAAAAGTTTTTTGTGTTTTGTATTTCACATCTTGGATTTATAATCAAGGATTAACCATATTATCTTTACATAACATGTTTATGTACCTTGTTTAGCTTTGATGAGCTTACTTAGTGCACTTTACTAGTTGAAGCTTTGTAGTGCATGTTGTGTGGGAAAGATGCTTATGGTTTTGATCACTTTGTCTTGATCTTGAAGTCCTATGTCTTTGACTGCCGAATTTGAACCTTTTGAGAAAGACATAAATAACTATCTCACCACTATTTACTAGCCAATTATGAACACCTTAGTGCATATTGTAAGATTTTGTGTTCGAGAAAATGTAGCACATGCACAAAAAAAATATAAGGTGTAGCCTCAGTTTAAATGTTAAAATTGGTGTGTACATTATTGGGCTTTAATAACTTCACAATCAAATAAAAATTGGTGTGTACAATATGAGGCAAATCAAGAATCTTACATGATTGCAAGCTTGTTTTATAGGAGATATGAGAGTTATATGATGTAACTCTTTAGGTGATAGTTTCTCTCAAATTTATGTGATGAATTTTGTAGAAATTATGATTGATTTCTATTTACATATCACCTCATATGTTTTTCAAGCTTTTGCTAGTTGCACACACTACACAAGTTACTCTTTACTAAACTTGGTACATTATATTGTGTGTGATCTTGTTGTGGCCATCCAAGATTAAATGTTCCTTAATTTTGATACAAAACTTGTTTAATGCTTGAGTTTTTTGGGGACAATTGGTTGAAAAACTTGTTTATGAAAATCTGGGTTGAATTCAAGTGTTTTTGAAAAACTTTTCATCTCATACTCATGCATTTTATTCATAATACAATGTGCTTTGAGGAGTGAAGAATTTTCATTTTTAAGCATTTGACCAAATTTTTTTTCATGCATCATTTATGTTTAGAATTCACATGCATTGCATTATTTTTGTATCTATCTTGCAGTTTTGCAGTCATATTTCTCATTGTTTTCACACATAACATGCATACACTTTGCTAAAATGGGTACTCAACTTGATTTAAAAATTGATTGATTAATTTTTGAGTCCTTTGTACATTCTAGTATTTTTATATGTGAATTGTAGAAAATTATTTTCTTAAGAGATATGATGGATAATCAATGTGCAAATATTTTCTCTACTCATGCAATTGTTTATGGGTCACATAGTGTCATGTTTGCATTTATTGAAAGAGAGAATATATTTCTTCATGTGTATCATCAACTTAGTTTTTAAGTTTGGTTTATGTCTTTTTACTTTTCCCTTCCTCCTGAATTTTCCCAAAAACTGTTTTCCCCAAAACTTGTTTTGTTTTTCCTATTTTTATAAGGGGAGAAGCTTGTTTTTAACCTGTGTTGTTCATAGGGGGAGTTCTCTCTATTTTCTATAGAGTTGAATTGTTTTGTATTCCCTTGATTGTTTATTTTCTCTTAACCTTTGTTACTCTTTGTTTGAGTTATCTTTGTCAATTCGTGACAAAAAGGAGGAGATTTAGATGAAATGTGGGAATATATGTGGAAAATACAAGAATGTTCTATTTAGGGGGAGTTAAACATTGCTTTTGATGTATCTAACTTAGGGGGAGAGTTAGTTTGCATATTTGTTAATTTACTGTTTTTGTTTTTCTGTCACACAAACGGTTATGCATTTTGTTTAGTGTTTCAGGAAATATACAAGTTGATTCAATTGAGCTGCTGTCTAAACTTGCAACTGATGGATAGTAGTTAGGATTGAATTTGTGTTTATGAGCATTACTTTTGTAAAGGGCTTTTCTTTGTAAACTTTGAGCTTTTAGTTGTGTTATGTCACGGATTGCCAAAGGGGGAGTTTGTTTGGTTCTAAAGACTTAGGATTTAATGTATTTAGAATTCTAATGTGAATTATTGTCAAACCATGATCAAAACAAGTTGGTTAGTCGTGTTTAGACTTGCTCAAAGTTGGTTCTTTTATGTAAAGTTGGAATAAGCTGTTGTAGGATTCATTTATGCTTCTCGGCCTAGTTCGATTGATCAAAGCTTAGGCTCGATCAATCGAAAATCAGGTCAGAGGCGTTTTTCTGCAGAATTCCAACTCAGTCCTAGTTTATTTAAAATGTTTAGGGTTTTCTAATTTGCCCTAAGTATAAAAGGCAAACTCTAGCCACATTTTAGTGTTGCTTATATTGCTGTTTGTGTAAATCTCTTGTGAGATCTGTGAGGAGTTTTCCTTTACACAAGCTTAGGATTATCAAGAAGGAGATTCGTTCAAGAGCTTGATGATTATTCAGCTGCTGCCATAAGAACTTAAAGAAACACAAGCGGGGGTGCTTGTACTTGCTGGAGAATCCAAGAAAAAAGGAGTCCGTGGATTCGGAACTTGCACGTGGCCGTGTCAATAAGTTCTACTGGTTGGTAGCAATAAGAAGTCGAGCATGGGGGCTTGTAAGTCTTATTGTATGAATTTCGATTCTTTCAAGATAGTGGATTCAGGTTTACCTTAAGGATAGCTAGGTTAAATCCTCCTCAGGTTTTTACCAGTTTGGTTTCTTGGGTGATCATATCATTGTGTTATTTATCTTTCCGTTGCTTTGCATGATACGATTATTTTGATTGTGATAACCTAGATTTGTTAATTTGGACTAAGTAACAACTTGGCTAACTACCTAGGTTAAATCAATTGTGTTTTTAAGGGGTCTAAAAACCGTGAATTTCTTTATTAGGGCATAACTTCCCACCATCTATTTTTTCTAGTTGTTTATTTTTGCTAGACATTAAAAAGTATTTACTATGGATGTTATTTTAATTATCAATTTTGGCACCTACTTTTTTCCAACTATTACTGAAAAAGAAATGGTTTGATTAGAATTTGTTAGCTTTTGGATAATTTTTGTTAAAAAATGTTGGTTCAATTGTATATTTGGTTCCTAACTTTTAATTTGTGTTTCAAAATCATGATTATAATTAAAAATATTTCAAAAAGATCCTTAACAACATTTGATAGATGTAAAATACTAAAATGTTAATGTAGAAACAAGAATTCATTAAATCAAAACTACTTCAATGGTGCGAAGCCCATGACGTGGTAAAAATTATGTTTATCACATCAATATTTTCCATCCATTATAGGTTAATAAGTGAATTTTGGAATAACTTTGAAAAATCTAAAAATAAAAAATAAAAGTTGAAAATTGTTTGGTACTCTTAAATGTTAGTCTCTTGTCTCTAGAGAGTTATTTGAATCGGCAATAATGGGTTTGCCCCCATTCCTCATCAAAATGGCCCAAAAGAAATCAACATGCACCTGGATGAACCAATCCAAAAACAAATATATTAGTTGGGTTAAAAAAAATTGTGAGACCTAATAAATTTTGGGCCACACGATTTCGCAAGAAATAAGATGATAAAAGTGACCAGACCCATGTTATTTTGGGGCTTCTTTATAGATTCGTCCAAATCCACATCTTGATTTTATGAGCCCAAAACGGAAGAATTGGATTTGGAGGCCTAAATCAATTTCCCACAATGAAAACTTCCCAAACCGGCCAGCAGAAAGAAAAAGGCCCAGATCCGCACTATTATTCATAAACCTTAACAGCAAGAGTAAAATTACTTAATTCATAGAGGAAAACAAAATACAGCAGATCCACATAGATTATACAATTCCAAAAAAGAAAAGAAAAAGAAACATAGATTATACAAAAAAGAAAGGTGAAAAACAAAACAAAACAAAACAGATAAGCAAACAAAAGATTAAATATATCTGCATAAGTCAAAATCTCTGATTAGCAATTAGGAAAACAAGAAGATGAAAAAAAAGGGCCTGACCCATCTAGATTTGGGCTTCTAAGCTTCTTTATGGATCGATCCAAATTCACTCAATTTACTTCTCTTCAAAATTCTCTAGAAAGTTCTCTTGCATTCCAGAAATTTCTCCATGATGCTCTTTCCGGATTTCTCTATGAGGTATCTCTAAAGACTTCTATGAAGAAGTAAATCTTAACCACATGTTTATAGAATAGTCTAGAAGCTTAGTAAATAAAGCATTCAAAAAGAAGATGCTAGAAGCTTCAAGTTGGTTTCCTAACCAACATACACCTAGTATAAATAGATGTGGTGGTATGTGAAGTATAGTGTGTGAGACTAGTGAGAGACCAGTGTGTGAGATTAGTGAGATGTGTGAGAGACTTGTGAAGAGTGTGAAGTGAAGAAATAAGTAAGAGCTATTGTGTAGTATTAATACATAGGTGTCTAGAGAGTTGGTGTGTGTGTGTGTGTGTTTCTTATAAAGTGTTGTAATTCAAAGAGTTAAATTTTCAAATAAAAGCTCCTTGTTCTGTCATTTGTTCAATAATCTAGTGTCAGATCTTCCGCTAACTTAACACCTCATACCACAGACAAGTCAAGCTACGTGATTCAAACAAACCAACAAAAACGTGAGCGTGGATCACTACACATTCTTCATATTGGAGCTCAGACAGGGATGACATTCAGAGCTATCATTTGGATATTATCTTGGCTACTGCTAGTAACATTACCTTCAGCAAGCGTTAGGAAAGCACTGCCCATGTGTGTTGTTAGTTGTAAACATGCGAAGTGCAAGAACGAGAGTGATGATGAGACCAATAATTTAGCTTGCAAAGTGGATCAACGTTGAGTATGGCATGACTGTTATATCTTTTTAACTAGGTTTGGATTTTTTTTTTAATTTTTTATTTATTTTTAGAATCCAACTAGGTTTGGATATATATATATATATATATATATATATATTTTTTTTTTTTTTCTTTTCTTTTCTTTTCTTTTTGAGAATCCAACAAGGTTCGGATTGGAGAAACTAAGGAAGTGTTTGGTAGAGTAGTTTGAAATGTGATTTTTGTAGTTTTTTAAAATACATGTGGGTGAAAAATTTTATAAAAATGTATGTAATATTGTTTAAAATGTAAAAATGTGAGTTTCAACTCAAATAACAAACAGGTCCTAAATTGTAACAATCATGATATCTGGACTCTGATTGGAGTGTAAGAAAATAACTTAAAACAATTCCCCAAAAAAGAGGAAAAAAATGACTCTCCATGTTGATTTGGGTCTTTTAAAACAAATCCATATATATTTTGTGAGCCCAAAACGGAAGATTTGGTTTTGGAGACCCAAATCAATTTCTCATTATGAAAACCTCCTAAACTGGTCAACAGAAAGAAAAAAAAAGCCCAGATCCCGACAATTATTCATATTTCATAAACCTCAACAAGTTTTGATGAAGGAAGGAAAAAAAAAAAACATAGCATGACTTGCAAGTTGCACGAAAACAGTCAGAAAACCAAACAGTTCAAATTTTCATAACCCCTCAACAAGGATTGGACTAAAACAGATACTCACATGACACAAAATATATATAAAATATATAGCAAACCTCAGACCTCAGACTATATACTGATATACACCACGTAATTCAAACAAACCAACAAAAGCAGAGCAGTGAACACTCCGTTTCAACTTATTTATATTGGAAGCTTAAGTTATGAAAAGCCTACATAGTAGGTATTGTCTTGGAGCGTCGGACAGGGTTGACATTCACAGCTATCATTTGGATATTGTCTTGGCTGCTGCTGTTTGTAACGCCCAAAATGGACAGGGTTGCACTTACCCTTGATATCTTTTTTATTTTTTAACCAATACACACAAAATGGATTTTGAACTAACCTTATTATCCTAATTAAGTTTAAGAAACAGTATTTTTCACAATTGTTGATATAAATTATTATGAATAATGTATTGATAAAAACATTGAATTAATAAAATTGTGTCCTTATACCATTACTCTATTATCTTTCATTCAAACAAAACTAAGAGTGCTTATGAAACCTACGTGAGTGTGGTGTTCCCGGAGTGCTAGACCCGGACGGAGACCCTGGAGCTGAGCCTGAATCAGCTGAAAGGTTCTTCAAATGGGAGCTAGTCCTAAGAATGGTAATGCTCCGAGTTACAGGCACTTGATGATCATCATGAGGTATCACCATAGGAGGAGATCGTGAGGCCGAAAATGAATCATGCTTGCGCAGTTTTCCGAGGCCGGTTTCTGGTGGTGGACCGGCAAGCGTTTCGTCCCAAAGCTTGTGAAGAAAACCCATGACTTCTTCTTTGTAACAACCGTATGTACCTACGTGTATGGTTTTTTTTTTGGACCCAATGCGACTGTTACGAAGAGATGGGTGGGAACGAAACGAAAGAGGGCAGATAATGTGTGTATAGGAACCGAAAGAGTTTAATCTTTCTGTCTGTGAAAGAAGAAGTAATGTATTCTAGGGCTTTTATAGAGAAAGTCTTTGTGGGTGAGAGAAAAGGATAACATGAATGTTTTGATGGCTAGAATTTGAGTTGGTAGCTCCGGCTAATATGGCTTTACTATTAGCCATCCAATTTTTTTGGGGTAAGAACTAAGAAGGTATAAACACTAACAACCAGTCAAGATGAGGTGAGGTTAATTTACGTGTTAAGAACTAATTAAGAATCTTGTAAAAAAAAAAAAAAAAAAACTAATTAAGGACTTCTTTATTTTGGCAAACCATGTAACAAATTCACTTAAATTGTATGTTCTACTTAAATTGTATGTTCTAAGTTCTAACTACAAACTTTGACCATGTTTTAATATTTCGATTGTAACACATGTGACCATATATATATATATATATATATATATATACTCTCACATTATTGATCAAAAAATGAGTGCGCCTATTCTCTCTAGAGAGGAAGAAGTAGAGTTAGCTCGCAGTAACAAAAAAGTGAAAGACGTAACCCATGCCGACTTCGAGGGCCATCTGAGGGAAGGCCAGAACGCCCTTCCATTGAAACCAGAGATTTCTAGACATCCTTTGTCTTTCAGAGATAAGCTTGTGGGAGAGATACCCGGTGCCTATGTTCAAGCTTTTAACTTCACTGAACTTATGGAGGCAGACGAGGATTCAGATTCTGAAAGGTCTGATCTTCGAGAAGGCCTTGTCGCCGTTCCATTCTTGAAAGAGCTTAAAGCCTGTATTCGGACTCCTTGGAGCAAAAGTCTTATTGTTAAAGTTTACGGTAGAGCTGTTGGGTTTTCGTTCCTCCATGGCCGACTGTTGTCGCTTTGGAAACCAGTGGGTAAGTTGGATTGCGTAGACCTTGGACAGGAGTTTTTCTAGTCCGTTTTTCCGTCAAAGAGGATTGTGAGGCGGTGCTTAGGAATGGTCCATGGTTTATAGGTGAAAACTTTTTGTCTATTAGGCCATGGGAACCAAATTTTAAACCAGCCGAAGCAAATATCTCGTCGGTGGCTGTTTGGGTTAGGTTGAACGAACTACCCATTGAATATTACCACGTCGAAGCTCTTCAACTCATTGGAAGTGCGTTAGGCAAGGTGTTAAGACTTGATACTCATACAGCTAGTGAATCCAGGGGACGGTTTGCTCGTCTATGCATTCAAGTGGACGTTGGTAAACCGCTTACTACAGCGCTTCTCATTGGAGGAAAGGAACAACCTGTGTGCTATGAAGGGATACAAAGGTTATGTTTTGCTTGCGGCAGGATTGGCCATCGTCGTGAAAACTGCCCATATGTTGTTCGGAATGATGATTCTCGGGTAAGAGAGACTGGGGAGATGGAGGATGTGCCGGCGAACAAAGGAGACGATATGCATGTCCCTGACAACGCAGGTAGCACGTCGAGCACGTTCTTAGTGGACAGTGAAAAGGCCGTGATGGTGGACAGTAAAAAGGACGTGTATGGTCCGTGGATTATGGTAACACGTAGAAGGCATGGGAACAAGGCGACAAAAAATTTGGTCCCCACTAATTTGAGCACTCATAGGACGCAAGGGGTAAATAACGTTGGGCCTACTGATGGTGTTCAGAGGGAAGGTAAGAGGAAAGTAGCAATGGAGCATAGCCCATTTGAGGCCTAAATGGCCAATGTGGTTCGGTCAATTTCAAATAGGCCAAATCACACAAGCCAGAGTGCAGGACAATCCCATGTGGAGTCTTATAACCCAGCTGCCAAGTTAAGCCTGTCCATCAGGGGTAAGAAAGGTATTGCAAGGAGCAGGGCTTCTTTAATTGGGACGAATAAAGAGGCTGTGAATCATTCAGTCAAAGGTGTGGCTACAGCTGTGAGGAATTCCTTCTTGAATAAATAGAGTGCTAATGGGTGTGCTCCTTTCAATTTCAAAGCTGATTCTCTTGGACAACCGTCGAGCTCTAGCCCAAATGGCCATCCGAGCCACTTTTGTCAAGAGAAGTACCAGCCTAAAGCTCAAGCGGCCATGGAAGCTCAAGCTTCTTTTGATACGGTGGAGGAAGGAGATAGTGAGTCTTCTCTTATTAAAGCTAACCCAGGAGGGATAGAGAATTTTTCAAGAGACCAAGTTGTGTGTGGAAATAATGTGGGGGTCGTGGAGAGGGCGGGTACAGGCCATGGTGTGGCTAAGCAAATGGATTTTGAAGAAGGCAAAGGAGTGGGTCCTACCTCCCTTTGAGGAAATCTGTTGTTTTGTCCCTCTGTTAGTTATGAATATAATTGTATGGAATTGTAGGGGCGCCTTGAAGCCCAATTTTCAAGACTATGTTCATGATCTTGTTCGTCAACATGATTCTGCTATTTTTGTGGTTACAGAAACCCACATTGGTGGAGATAGAGCTCGGGTTATCACAGATAGGTTACCGTTTGACGGTGCAATTCATACTGAAACTATCGGTCGAGCTGGGGGGTTATGGCTTTTATGGAATTCAGAGAGAGTTGAGGTGTCCTTTCTGGCTAGCTCGGAGCAAGAAATTCACTCTACCGTAAAGGTACGTTCTTCTAACTTTAGTTGGTTGTTCTCTGCTGTGTATGCTAGCCCTAGAAGTGCTGAAAGATGTATTTTGTGGAATAATTTATCTAACGTAGCTGATCTTCATAATATGCCCTGGGTCATTGCGGGTGATTTTAATGAACCTCTTATTGGTGCGGATAAGTTTGGTGGTAGAATGGTTAGCATAAATCGGGCTCTGTTATTTAAGGATTGTCTGGATAAATGCAACATGGTGGATTTAGGGTTTTCTGGTCCGAGGTTTACTTGGTCGAATGGTAGGGAAGTTCAGGATCTCATTCAGGAGAGGATTGACAGATTCTTTGTGAATTCGGACTGGTATCTAAATTTCCCGGAAGCTAGAGTTACGCATCTCACCAAATGCCATTCCGATCATTGCCCTGTGTTATTGGAAACAATGCCTCACAACAGGGTCCAACTTGACCAGCCTTTTAAGTTCCAAAGGTATTGGCTTTCGGATCTTTCATTCCCCCAGATTGTTGCTCAAGCGTGGGGGCAACCCACTCGTCTCCATGAAGCCATTGAGAAATTTGCTGTTAATGCCTCTGACTGGAATAGGAAGCATTTTGGCAATATTTTTGCTAAGAAGAATCGGATTAGAGCTCGGTTGAATGGGATTCAAAGGATTATTGCTACCAGGCCTTCAAGTTACCTTTTAGAGCTTGAAAAGATGCTTATTCAAGAGTTGGAAGTGATTCTTAACCAAGAGCACGAATTGTGGGCGTTGAAATCTCGGGTGAATTGGATGGTGCAAGGGGATCGTAACACGGCGTTTTACCATGTTTCTGCGTTAGTAAGGAGAAATAGAAACAGGATTACTGCCATTAAAAACAGTGTGGGGGAATGGATAAATAGTGAGGTGGAGGTGATGGAGTTTATTCGTAGGGGGTTTTGTGACATTTATGCTTCTTCCCATACCTCATCTAGTTGGCAGATTAGTCAATTCCGTGCAGGGCAGGTTAGCCTAAATGATGAGGAAAGAGATAGTTTGTGGGCTTTGGAAACTAATGAAGAGATTAAGGCTGGGTTATGGTCGATGAAAGCGAATAAAGCTCCTGGCCCGGATGGGCTTCATGCAGGATTTTTCCAATTATTTTGGCCAACAGTGGGAGATTTGGTAATCCGGGAAGTTAAGCAAATTTTCGCCTCAAGGACTATGCCAGAGTATCTAAATCAGACTCACATTGTTCTCATTCCAAAAATTCTAGGGCCTGAAACTCTTGGGAATTATAGGCCAATCAGTCTTTGTAACACAGTTTATAAAATCGTTACTAAGATTATTGTAGCTCGTCTTAGACCTCACTTGGAGAAGCTTGTCTCCCCTCTCCAATCGGATTTTGTGCCTGGTAGGAAAGGGGTAGATAATGCCATTATTGTCCAAGAATTAATCCACTCGATAAGTAGGAAGAAGGGTGCAGTAGGGTACATGGCAATTAAGATTGATCTCGAAAAAGCCTATGATAAGCTAGAGTGGAGTTTTATCCGGGAAAGGCTTATGGAGATAAATTTGCCCACAGAGCTAACTGATCTTATCATGAGTTGTGTGTGCTCAGTTTCTTCATCGGTGCTTTTCAATGGTGGCCGGCTCGATCCTTTCTTTCCTTCAAGAGGAATTAGACAAGGGGACCCCTTGTCTCCTTACCTCTTTATTTTATGCATGGAGTATCTTGGTCATCTTATAGAGGGGAAATGCAACCAGAAGCTTTGGAATCCAGTGAGAACTTCGCAAGGTGGGTTACCTTTCTCCCACCTCATGTTTGCTGATGATGTGGTGCTCTTTGCTAAAGCTGATCTTGGCAATTGTGTGGCCATAAAAGATGCTCTTGATACCTTCTGCAATAGAACTGGCCAAACTATTAGTGAAGCGAAGACTCGGGTTTTCTTCTCTCCAAATGTGGATAGAGATAGTAGGGAGTCGCTTTGCAACGTTTTGGGGTTTGCATCAACCTCAAATCTAGGTAAATATCTCGGGATTCCCATTAAACATCCAGGTTCTCCTTTGGATGTCAATTTCATTCTGGATA
Source organism: Quercus tomentella (assembly GCA_028535165.1). Classification (NCBI taxonomy): domain Eukaryota; kingdom Viridiplantae; phylum Streptophyta; class Magnoliopsida; order Fagales; family Fagaceae; genus Quercus; species Quercus tomentella. The sequence goes on from JAPQVY010000068.1 coordinate 82,564,974, forward strand.
GAGTTAAGCAAAAATTGGTGTGTTGGAAGGCTAATCTGCTATCTCCTACGGGTCGTACTATTCTCATTCAAGCTTCGGCTTCAACAAGCCCCGCCTATGTCATGCAATGTAATCTTCTCCCTAACAAAGTTCTGGAGGGTATTGACCGGGTCAGCCGGAATTTTTTATGGGGGTCGTCTGATTCAGCTAGAAAAATCCACTGGGTGGGGTGGAATAAGGTGACAATCCCAAAGAAAGAAGGTGGTCTTGGTTTGCAAAGTGCAAAAGGCAGAAACATTGCTTTGCTAACTAAATTGAATTGGAGGTTTCATACCGAAAATGAAAGCCTTTGGGCTCGTGTGATTAAGGCAAAATATTGCTCGTCCCGAAGAATTAATTCAAGGAATCCTAGCAGCCTTCCTTGCTCTCCAACCTGGAAAGGGTTAAAAAAAGGCTCAGAATTTTTCCGACAAGGTTCTAGGTGGGTGATTGGCAAAGATAGCAACTTGAGTTTTTGGTTTGATAACTGGACCCAAAAGGGACCTCTTAGACAGCTGATTCAAGGCCCTCTTCCTATGGGGGTGGTCGAGTGGAAAGTAAAGGACATTGCCTCCTTGGAGGGTTGGAGCTGGGATAGTATTCCTTTTGTCATTCCCCAAGACATAAAAATGGAGATTCAAGCGACTCCATATGCGCTCACTGCTAGTAGTAAGGATAGATTAATGTGGAAGGGCTCTCCGAGGGGTGACTTTAATATGAAAAGTGCTTACAATATGGCAGTGGGGGTGGACCAGTTACCAGATTTTAATGGAGGTTGGATTTGGAAGCTTAATGTTCTTCCAAAGATTCAGTTCTTCCTGTGGAAATGTGCCCATAACAGTATTGGAGTCAATGAATGTCTTGTTGGCAGGGGAATGAACATAGACCCGCTATGTCCGCTTTGCCGTAAGGAGCCTGAGTCTATTATTCATGCTCTTCGGAATTGTGAGAAGGTAAGGTCAGTTTGGGACAAATTGGGAGCAGTGGGGTTTGACAGGAATTTCTTCTCATCAAATTTTGAAGATTGGATGGTGCTCAATGCGAAATCAGATACAACTCACAGTAAATATTTTCCTCCGTGGAAAATAACTTTTTGCTCTGCTGTGTGGTTGATTTGGAAGAATAGGAATCAAGCTGTGTTCAAGAGGCGTCCTTTGAATCCAAGGTTAGCAAAGAGTATCTCCGATTATGATTTGGAGTTCTTCTTTTGTGCTGGCCCAACCAATGGTATTCGGAATCAGGTGACAAACTTGGTTAAATGGGTTAGACCGGAATGTGGTTGGATGAAATTAAACACCGACGGGTTGGCGTTGGGAAATCTGGGAATTGCGGGTGGAGGAGGTGTTATTCGGGACTGGGCTGGAAAATGGGTTGCTGGTTTCTCTAGGAAGATTGGTGTAGCGACGAGTTTAGTGGCGGAGCTGTGGGCCATTCGGGATGGATTGATGCTCTGTATCGACCGAAGATTGGCCATGGTTGAGGTGGAGTCAAACGCTAAGGTTGTGGTGGATATGTTAGTTGATTCCCACTACTCAAATATCGCTATTGCCCCTCTGTTAGAGGACTGTAGGTTCCTTCTTTCTCAAATACCTCAAGTTAGGATTAAACACTGTTACCGTGAGGCTAATAGGTGTGCGGATAAGCTTGCTAGGAAAGGTGCTAACTAGTTTTTGAATTGTGTTTTGTATGAAAATCCGCCTGTGGATTTATGTGATTTTGTGGTGGCTAATCTCAATGGGATCAGTGTTGCCAGGCAGTGCCCTGGGAATGTTGTTCTGCCTTAGTCTTTCTTTTAATGTATCCGTTTGACCAAAAAAAAAAAATTTATATATATATATAGAAAAATGAGACAGATAAAGTGTGTAAAAATCTCCTATTTTAGAAATTACTAAAATTATTATTAATTTTATTTAATAAGATTCACAAATTGTTGTAATAGTAGTGACAATTCAATAACATAATAAATAAATGGATGATACTTCCTTAATTGGTGATGCATCAACTTGTGAAATCTATATACTAAAATTAGATGAAGAGAGAGTTTGAATGATTTTATATTTATGATCCTTTTTTTTATAACTAAAAACAATTCAAATTTATAAGTCATCTATATATATATATATATATATATATATATATATATATATATATATATATATATATATGTAAAGCTTATAGAAAATCCAATTAGATTCAACAATTGAAGTTCAATTTTGTGCCATATGTCCTAAATTATTTATTTTTAGAAAGAGTTTTATTTATTAATTTTGGAATCAAATGTGGGACTATGTCATAAATAACCATTCAAGTGAGTTATTGTGTACAAAAACCAAAGAGTTTAGAATTAATGAACATAAAAATATTTCAAAAATGAACAATTTACATTTTCTACCTAATAACATTTTTACAATATTTTTTAAAGAGTTAAAAAAAAATATATATATATATATATAAAAATATATAAGAATGACTATCAATTATATTTAAGTTATATATGTAAGATTATTTTACTATGTATCTTAATATATATTTTTTAAGTATATTCATGCATATACATAGGTGTGGGGCCGGGGAGCTTATGATCTGGCCCACGCTCTATTAGGGCTCAGGGTCCATGCCGAGGACAAATGGGGAAAGGCCGGTGTGTCTAGTGGAACAGCCGAGGATGATCCTGCCCTCGGCACTACAGGACTTCAAGGGGAATAGCAACGTCTCGATGATGGCTATCCCCAAAAAGCCCCCAGAAGGAGATACGAGTAGAATGGGACCCACGTTGGGGGTACGGTGAGAAACTGGTTCAGGATAAATACGTCCTCTCCGCATTAAATGCACCCACCAGCGTCCTGACCGTGTTAATGAGAGAAGACGCCTAGTCAGGGTGACTTCGATCGTCGCAACTAACAGAAAGTAAGATGGGACAGTCGATGGGACGGGTACAGAAGTTAGCACCTGCCTGACCAACAAGTGGAGGGCTAAGATCAACCAAGAAGGGCTATATAATGTGAAGGTTAACGCATCAAAAAAGGGGAGGCTGGGAAAAATGGCCAAAACCAGAGCCTCCCAGCCCACCTCTAGGAGAAAGACTCCCAGAGCGTACACGATTTATTTATGTATGAACACCACGGAATACCACCGACTTGTGATCAAGGCCTAGCCTTTCAAACCCACGCTCTATAAATGATATTGTTTGGGCTTTTTTACGTGCGAACCCAGTATCGTTTTAGGTCGTTCCAAATCGTGTCCTTACAATGGGGTTACAAGCTAGTTCAACTAACTACTGAAGGAGAAAGAATCGGCCTTCTTATACTCAATTTTATTTTATAATACTTTTCTATAAATTAGATAATCGAGTTGTAGGATTAGCTCTATTGCTAGGCCAATTAGGCAATTGCCTAAAGTCTCCAAGTAGAACAAGACCTTCAAATTTTAATCAATAATAATATTAGTATACTAATAAGAGTATTTATTATGCCCTAAATATTAGCTGATAAATTATAAAAATAAACAAATGAGTAATGCTATGGATATAGCAAAATTAATTTCATAGCATTTTAAAATTAAGATGTCAGTTCACACTTGGGCCTACAACAATCCTAATTTATATCTTTTGCTATAGTAATTAGGAATCTTGTGAAATTATTGACAGGTTGGTGTGTCCCTAGTCCTTAGCATTACTCAAAAGTAATTGTTTATAAAGGGCAAAATAAAAAAAATATATATTAAAAAACGAAAAAAAAAAACATTAGCAAAGTGTAGATGGACTACCATCCGCTCATTTCTTTTTCTTTTTTTGGAAAAAAATTTATCTTTGTAGTTTTATACATATACTAGTTGTTAACCCCCCCAAAAAAAAAAAAAAAGTTTTGTAAAAAACTACAAAAAAAAGTGTGACTAATCAAATTATAAGTAAAAATAAAAATAAAAATCATGTAATTAAATTTAAATATATGAAGGCACCAATTCAAATGCTGCCTTAGGTCCCAAAATTGCTTGGACTGGTCCTGTTGAACTAATATCAATTTTATTTGAAAAATTCATATGCATTTATAAAATTATAAAAAGTTTTCAAAGGTAGCAACAAATTTGACAAGTCAATGCTTGTATCATTCAAAAATATTCCTAAACCTAACATTTAATAATGAAAAACTTGAAGATAATCCAGTAAAAATATTTTTTTAACTCTACTTAAAATACCTACAAAATAAGACATTTTTTTACTAATCCATGTTTTCAAAACAAACTTATTCCATTTTTTTTTTTTAAATTATGACATTAGACCAAAAATAAAAAATCACATCCCATGTACAAATGCGATGAGGCTTCTCTCTCTCTCTCTCTCTCTCTCTCTCTCTCTCTCTCTCTCTCTCTCTCTATATATATATATATATATATATATATTAAAGTTGAGCTGCCATAGCCATCCAAATTTTGCTTAAGCCGAGAAAGACCAGACAAATTTAAAGGCCTCAGTTATCGGAAGCAGGTAGGGACTAAGTAGACAGATGGATCCTACTGTTGAAATTACAGCATGTCCTTTCACACGTCAATTGGATAAGGTTAAAGCCAAATCTAGTACAGATCCACCAAACTGGATGTTGAAGTTAAGGTTGTGGTTGGGACCCACTTAACTGGCACGTGATTAGAGCATCTTCAACCGTTACTGTAAAATCATTTTTGAACCACCAAATATTACTGTTCATGTTCTAGCAATTTTTCCAAATGCGGAGGTTCTCCAAATTTTTTTTGAAGTTGCTACAGTACTTCTCTAAATATAGAGAATACTGTAGCACCTTCAAATCAATTTTTTTACTTAAAAAATTATCTCAGCTACTATTATATCAATTCTTTCTCTCTCCTCCGGATTTCTTTTTTTCTCTCATTCTCGCCGTTTCTCACATAATCCAAACAGAAAACACAAAACAAAATCTAATTCTTAAAATAAAGTTGAATTAGAACAAGCAAATATGAAAAAAAGAAAAGAAAAGAACAAGCCGATCTGAGCCTATTTCTCACATAATCCAAACACAAAATACAAAACAAAATCCAATTTTTAAATAAAGTTGAATTAGAACAAGTAAATATGAAAAAAAAAAAAAAGAACAAGCCGATCTGACCCAAGCCAATCAGTGGGGAGGACGACGAGCAGCGGTGGAGATGCTGGAGCGACGGTGGAGATGCATGCGGTGGAGGCCCAAGCTCTCTCTCTCTCTCTCTCTCTCTCTCTCTCTCTCTCTGATGTGAAGCGTTGGAATGTTCTTGAGGTGAAAAAGAAAATAAAAAAGAAGGGGGGGGGGGTTGAGTGTCTTGTGTGGAGGAGAAAAACAAGAAAAAGAAAAAAGAAAAAAAGAAATGAAATGAAAGGAAGAAAAATAATATAAAAAATAAAAAATCCTAATTGAAAAATACTACCACAATATTTTTACAATAAATTTTAAATAATAGATTGTTATTAGTTAATATTGGCAAGTAAAAAAATAATTTCAGTAGTGGATTCAAATTAGAACTAGTAACAACTTTGCACATAAATTTTGTTGTAAAAGTATTGCGTAAAATGTTGTGAACATAACACTTTTCATTAAAAAACATAGTTGTTAAAAAAAGAATAAATGATGACTAAAAAAAGAATAAACAATGAATGAAGAAATAATATTTAAATGAGATAGAGAATCTGTTGGAAGTGCATTTGAAAATGTGGGTAGGTAAAAGCTAAATGTCACTGTTCATTCTCTAAAAAATACAAACATTTGGGGAAGCTGCTGGAGATGCTTTTAGGATGGTTATCGTAATTCTTATCTTTCCCGCGGTCTAACACATTGACATTGTTGACGGCACCCTATTGGAGGAACCCAATGTTTCTTGGAATGGATAAAATCTCTTTCAATGTTACTATTGTTTAGGCATTGGAATAGCTATTCAATCATGGTTGGATTCAAATTCTTTAAAATTTTTAGGGTATTTTACTAAATAAATTTTCTTAAATTCTAACTATATTTTAATGATTTAATAGTTTAGATTTTATCATGTTAACATTTTACTAACAATATTCTTAATTGTTTTGTTTGCAACATTATTTTATTATTTTTAGAATATTGTTAGTGGAATGCTGATATGACAGAACCTAAATCATTAAAGAGTGGTTAGAATTTAAGAAAATTTATTGATAGAGTACCTTAAGAAATCTAGAGGATTTGAAATGGCTATTCAATTGCTGATTATGCACCAATTGATGATGATTTTTGGAACTCAAGTGAACCAAAATTTGCTGTAGAAGTTAGAATAACTACTATAGGTAAGTTAATACCTATGCTAATGCCTTTGCAAAGATGGTTGTCTAATTATAGTAAGATTTTGTTATTTTGGACACTCCTCTCCTAAAGGAGTAGGGTTTTTTTTCGAAAATAACTATAAAAGTCAAACTATTTTATTAGTTAGCCAAGGTTTTGAAACTATTTTGGTATCTAACAAATCGAGTACAGAGTACTCGATTTTGGTTTGAGAAATTGCACTTGTAAGTCAAGTGTGAGACACTCAAGTATGGAACTCAAGTGTGGGACACTCGATTTCCAAGTGGAATTTCACAGAGCAAATTCGAATTCTCTGCACTCGATTTGTTGGATACCAAAATAGTTTCAAAACCTTGACTAACTAATAAAATAGTTTGAGGGATTTGATTATTTTGGAAAAAAAATCAAAGGAGTACCCTTTTGATATATGACCTTTTATATATTATATGTACTAATCCTGCTTCTATGATAGCGTAATTAGTCTCTAACTTTTTATTTATTTATCCTCTCCAGAAAAAAAAAAAAAAAAAAAAAAAAAAAAAAAAAAAAAAGATTGTTTATCTATTTCCTTACAATTTTTTTTTTTTTTTAAAATGATGATTTGGTATAGTTTACTTTTATTAAATTGATTTGGTATAGTTTTCAGTTTTTCACAACAGTAGGTACATAACTTTTATTTTAAAAAATTATGATTAATTACCTTTTAATTCTAGAGTTTTAAGTATGTTTTATATATTTAAGACTTTTTTTCACTTAAATAGTTATACTTTAAAATTTCTAAATACACTTCATTTAAATCTTTTATTTGTTACCACCATTATTTTTTTATGAATATGGTTAAACATCATATAATTAGTTCATTTAAGCATATTTTATCTCAAACTTTGAAGAACTACTTTAAACAAAACTTACCCCAACCTCTAAGGTCTAAATAAAACTCTATCAATACTTTGGAATTCCTTTACCCCATTTTGATTAGGATAGTGCACCCATGATTATCTTATCATCTTCCATGGTCTAACATATGGTTGGGGTAACTACTTTAATGGTTTAATTGCACCTCCTTAGGTGCTAAAAGTGCATAGAAGTGAGCAAGGTCTCTGGTTTGAGAGCTGGGGTGGGTAGTGGTGGGGTAAATTTAGGAATTTCTAACTAAAAAACAAGAGGGAGAGAGAAGAAAAGAAAATAAAGGAAAATGTTGGCCTAATGGAGCCTTGGAGGGACACATGTATGTTGTTACAGTGGATGAAATTTCTTTGAATGTTTTTGTTTAGGGATATTAAAATAGATACGTAAGGATGGTTTGGTATAGTTTAGTTTTGTTGGTTTATTATATTTGAAAGTACTAGTGAGGGTAGCACGTGCAAGGCATGTACTTGCCGTGAAAAAAAAGTATTAATTAAGGTTAGTTATAGATTTTATTTGTATCACAAAATAAAGATATAAATCATTTAATTTTTAAAGTACACAGATTTGCATTAATCAAAAGAGACATTAATTTTAAGAATTTTGATAATTATGTCATAAAAAGTTAATTTCATTCATATAAGAATTTTGATCAACCACAAAGTTAAGATAGTTATTTAACATATAAATATCTATTTTACTATAATAGTATTTTAGTACTTATTTGCTAAAGTCAATATATCCACTCACTAAAAACTTCTAAGAATAATAATGAATATCATCATATTCCAACAATAAACAACTGAGTTTTGTTAAGAAAATTATATTAAAAAAAAGAAGAAGAAGAAGAAGATACCAAAAGGCATGTGTCATCAAATTTTCCATTAGATAAATTATAAGTTTCAAAAATTTAAACCTAGAAAATCAATGTTCTTTAGATAACAAATAAAACATCTTATATCATCATTCCAATTTTCCAAGAATTACTACCATCTAAAACTCAAAATACATGAAGAAAATTTTTGGGATATTAAAATTTAGTGGGAGTATTTTAGACATTACACAATTAAATATTTAAGAATCATAAGTTTTCATTAAGGTTTAACTGAAAGAATAATTATAACATATTTTCTCTTTTCCAAAATATTAAGGAAAAAATTGCTTGATTTTAAAGTTTAGGGAGGAATTATCAACTACCCCAAATATAAAGGATGAAAAATGTTTTTATCCTGCAGTTGTTTTTTTTTTTTTTTTTTTGGGTTGTGTGTGTGTGTATGTGTGTGTGTAAAACTATGTAGTTTTACTTAAAATGGTGTGCCAAAAAAAAAAAAGTTAACCCAAGAAAATTGTATATGAAACAGTAAATTTTGGCTCAACAAAACTAACAAAAAATTTATAAAAACACAATAGGAATGGCATAACATTTTCATAATACCTTAATAATTTTGTTCTATTTTATTTTAACTCATAAAGAATTGACAGCTTAACAGTTTTGAAAATATTGTAACGACAATACGATGTCTTAACATTTTCAAACAAAAAAAAAAAAAAAAAACTTTGTCCATGAAATTTTTACAACAGATCATAAGTAGTAGGTTGTTATTGGTGGACAAAAAATTAGTTTCATTAGTAAGTTTAAATTAGAACTAAAAATAATTTACCACCTATGTTTTGTTATGAAAGTATTGTAAAAAATATTGTGAATATAACACTTCTTTTTTTACAATACATTTATTTTTAGTTGGTTTTAGTATGATATTTTATTATTTTATTTTGACCTGTAAGAGCATTAGCATTGAAGAATGTTAATGCCATATTTAAGGCCTTTTTGGCATTTCATGGCTCAAAAACACTTGCATCAAACAATTGTAAACCCCACTATTGCAAAATTTTTTGCAATAGTGCTACAGTACAATTCTAAACTTGGAATTGTACTGTAGCAGTATTCTAAATATATATATATATATATATATATATATATATATTTTTTTTATTCCACCCCCGATTTCTCTCTCCAACTTCAGTACTTTTCTCTCTCTTCATTCTCTATTTCTCCATCTTTGCTCTCTCCTCTCTACAGACCCAAACACCATCTCTTCTCTTTCTTCCTTCTCTCTTCCTTCTTTGTTGGGTCTGGTGTTTGGGTCTTGGTTGGGTTGTGGGTCCGGTGTATAGGTCGTGGTTGGGTTGTGGGTCCGGTGTTTGAGTCGTGGGTGACAACGTGGGTCAGTGGTGGTTGTGATTTTTGGCTGTGACCGGTGTTTAAAGGGGTTGTGGGTCGTGATTAGGTCCAGTGTTTGGGTCGTTGGTCGTGGTTAGGTCCGGTGCTTGGGTTGTGGTTGGGTTGTGGGTCTAGTGTTTGGGTCGTGGTTAGGTTGTGGGTCCGGTGTTTTGGTCGTGGGTGACAGCGTGGGTCAGTGGTGGTTGTGGTTTTTGGCGTGGGTCATTGTGGTGGTTGGGTTTTTTTTTTTTTGGCTGTGACCGATGCTTAAAGGGGTTGTGGGTCGTGGTTGGTTTGTGGCTGAAGTGGGTTGTTGGTCGTGAATCGGCAAAGCTTCACATGGCCTCTCTCTCATCTCTCATCATGGATCAGCGAGCTGGGTTTGGATTGGTGGGCTGGGATCGGTTGATGGTGGGTTTGAAATGGTGGATCTGTTGATCGGTGGGTGGATCGGTTGGGTTGATCATCGATAGCTTCGATGGTGGCTCTAGTGATGATTTTTTTTTAATGGGTTTGCTCCGATGGGTTTCAAATCGGCAGCGTGGGTTTTTGATTGGTGGCTTGGGTGGTGGCCGTTGTTGGCTCTGGTTTGATGGTTTGTGTGTGTGTGGCTCTGTTGATGGGTCTGTGTGTGTGGTTCTGTGTGATGAATCGGTGCTAGAGGTTGAGGGAGGCTGAGGAGAAAAAAAACTGTTGGAAAGCCTAGGAAAATGGAACTGAAAAAAAGTATCGGTTAGAAAGAAATAATAAAGAAAGATTAAAGAATAATATTTTAATAAAAATAAAGTTTTAAGATGTGGGAGGTATTGTAAAATGGGATGGTATAAGTAATAAAGTGGCTTTTTGAGATGGTAAAATAAAATAGGATAGCATTCTTTGATGCTGATGCTCTAAGGAATTAACACCTTAACAATTGTGAAAATATTGTGTCAATTTGTTGTTTTAATATTTTATTGTAATGTGAAACAGTGTGAATTGGACGAATAAAAAATAATGTAGCAAATCTACTGCAACTTTACACATGCACGGAAAAAAAAAAAAAAAAAGCAATTCATTGAAAATTGAACAAGGCAAAACTACTGTAACAAACCTACAGTAACTTTTTCCATTTACTTTTTTTATATATAGATTACTAAATTTGACTAAACCAACAAAAAAAAAAGGGTCTATGAATAAAACAAAATATTACAACGTGGTATTTCTACCATGGTGGGTCCCAATCTAATATTTTATTATCTTGTTTTGACCTACAAGGAGGCTTCAAAAAAAAAAAAACTATGGCTATAAGGAACTTAAATCTCAATAGTTTTAAAATATTGTAATAACCAAATATATATATATATATATATATATATATATATATATATATATATATCATGACATTTTCATAATACAATACATTTATTTTTAGTTGTTGTAAGGACGCGATTTGTGACGACCTAGAACGATATTGGGTTCGCACGTAAAAAGGCCCAAACAATATCATTTATAGAGCGTGGGTTTGAAAGGCTAGGCCTTGGTCACCGGACGGGGGTTTTCCGTGGTGTTCATACATGATTAAATCGTGTTCGCTCTAGAAGTCTTTCTCCTGGAGGCGGGCTGGGAGGCTCTGGTTTTTGGCCATTTTTCCCAGCCACTCTTCTAGACCGCTTACTTCCCCTTTTATATTGGCTTGTATTCCTCATCCAACGTCCACGTGTAGGTTCGACTTTCCAGGGCTGATACTTGTCCCATCAGCCCATACCCAGAGTGGTTGGGGGTGGTTGAAAAAGTTGAAAAGTATGGCTTTGTCAGGTGCAGAGCTTTGAATGGCAGTAATGACAGCCTTCCCTTTGTCCTTGGTCGTTATACTATCCAGCGTTTCGTTCTCTATTGACATAGATATTTTAGATTTTTTCCCAAACTGTTCCTAGACCGCTTTTGCCCCTCCTTCCAGAGGGACCTCGGATATGTCGAGGACAGAATCATCCTCGGCTGTGTCTCACGATTATTTGGATTTTTATTATCTATCCTCGGCTACACACTTCCTCGGTTAGGGCCTTGGACCCCAATGTAAAAAATGGGCCAGGGCCACAGATTATTGGACTCACAATAGCCCCTCAAAATCTTGTTGTCCGACCTCTTGGTTGGAGAGGAGGGTTTTGGTAATGCCAAGCCTTTACTACAGCTCGTTTAGCTCTGCCCTCCATTAATGTTGATGTCCCTTCATCTATCCCGGAAACGCTCCGGACTTCAGACTATGAGACATTCCTTTGGATTCATTCACGATACGTTCCTGTCGTTTCATTATCCGAAATGCGCCTTTAATGACTTCCCTTTACGAGGCCATTTAATTTTGATGGTTATTGACTGCGTGGGGAAGTGGAGTAGGTATATTCTCGTTTACAGATTTTTTTTTGGAAATTTGGATAGATTGAATGCCTCCCGTTTTGCCCTTCATATAAGAAGAAAAGCAAGAGGTTACTTCTCTTACCCAGAGACCATTTAATCCTTTTTAAAGTCTGAAACCCTTAATCTTCCCCAGAGTTTCCTTTATCCGCCAGTTTACACATTGAATTGTGATACGTTCGAAACAGGAGTGGGAATGAAGGGACCATACCCTTCCCAGAAACGCCATGTTCTTCTGAAACAAAAAATGGCTAGGTCAGGGCAGGGATGGCCGAGACTCCAGATACTTATCATCCTTCCTTCAGCCAAAATCCGAAGCAGGGGCTCGTCGCGTCAAACTTTTGGTGCGACTGAGCCTGGGTCACCCATTATCAGTACCAGCCGCTCTCCTATGAGCATAGCTAATATGGCACCAGCGGGTTAGGAGTCAGGGTTGATGCAGGGACTAAGTCTCCCTGCTTCTTCCTCTCTTCCTTCACTGGTGCCTCCTTTCGCCTCCCCTTCTTCTTCTTTCCCATCACCAGATCCATCCTGGTGCTTTTCCTTCTTCCTCTTCTTCTCCTCTTCCACCAAGGGAGGTCTTCCTCTCAATATGGGTGCTATTGGGACAGAATTTGGAAAGACTTCGGAGCTAAGCTTAAAAAGACTTCTAGTCGTTTGTTTGTTTTGTTGTTGTTGTTTTTTTTATTGTTTTTGCAATTTGTTTTCCGTATAGGCTTTGTTTAAGCCCTTCATTGTACGCTGTAACACCTTTTTATATTAATAAAAGTCAATATTGCTTTATTTTGTATATTCTACCTCTTCTTTCTGAAATGATTATACCGTGAATGGACGTACTACCACATGACTTCCTTTTTTACTTTTATATTCTAAACGATGCTTGGGGCCGAAATCTTTGTTAATAAAAAGACCTTACTTTGTGCTTGTTGAAACTATCTAACACATTAATGCCGATCTAAACAAATGATACTTAGGAAACTATCTAGCATAATAGTGCCGACCTGAAAAAGGGTTCTATGCCCCAAATTGAATGAGGTGATGGTTGAATGCTCGGAGCTATGTAAAAAGTAATCATCCAAGGATATGTAACCCAAAAATGAACAACCCCTGCGAGTCGCTGAATAATAAGGCGTTTCGCCATTTTTCCTAATAACCTTCACAGCCTTAATCTTTTCTGGTATTTGGTCCGAGGACTGAGTGACTTAGAATTTTCTTAAGTAGTTGGTTTCCCCATAGGTTTGAGTCCGAGGACCATGCAATACCTTGGTTCTGTCCAAAACTTGATTTTGATAAGTAGTTGGTTTCCCCATAGGTTTGAGTCCGAGGACCATGCAATACCTTGGTTCTGTCCAAAACTTGATTTTGATAAGTAGTTGGTTTCCCCATAGGTTTGAGTCCGAGGACCATGCAATACCTTGGTTCTGTCCAAAACTTGATTTTGATAAGTAGTTGGTTTCCCCATAAGTTTGAGTCCGAGAACCATGCAATATCTTGGTTCTGTCCAAAACTTGATTTTGATAAGTAGTTGGTTTCCCCATAGGTTTGAGTCCGAGGACCATGCAATACCTTGGTTCTGTCCAAAACTTGATTTTGATAAGTAGTTGGTTTCCCCATAGGTTTGAGTCCGAGGACCATGCAATACTTTGGTTCTGTCCAAAACTTGATTTTGATAAGTAGTTGGGGGGATTAACCCCTCGACTATGGCATGGGACCTTGGTTTTAAGGGGAACTAGCTCATTGGCCAAGCCCCTAGAACCATCTGTGTGGCCGACGCTACGAAGCGCAGCCCCTAGTAAAGGAACGTAGCCCCTAATGGAGCTTTACGCTAGGATACTACAACCGACTGTTAAAAATGACAAGGGGACTGTCTCTACCTACCGTCTATGCCAACACACAAGCCTTTCCCACAGACGGCGCCAATTGTAAGGACGCGATTTGTGACGACCCAGAACGATATTGGGTTCGCACGTAAAAAGGCCCAAACAATATCATTTATAGAGCGTGGGTTTGAAAGGCTAGGCCTTGGTCACCGAACGGGGGTTTTCCGTGGTGTTCATACATGATTAAATCGTGTTCGCTCTAGGAGTCTTTCTCCTGGAGGCGGGTTGGGAGGCTCTGGTTTTTGGCCATTTTTCCCAGCCACTCTTCTAGACCGCTTACTTCCCCTTTTATATTGGCTTGTATTCCTCATCCGACGTCCACGTGTAGGTTCGACTTTCCAGGGCTGATACTTGTCCCATCAGCCCATACCCAGAGTGGTTGGGGGTGGTTGAAAAAGTTGAAAAGTATGACTTTGTCAGGTGCAGAACTTTGAATGGCAGTAATGGCAGCCTTCCCTTTGTCCTAGGTCGTTATACTATCCAGCGTTTCGTTCTCTATTGACATAGATATTTTAGATTTTTTCCCAAACTGTTCCTAGACCGCTTTTGCCCCTCCTTCCAGAGGGACCTCGGATATGCCGAGGACAGAATCATCCTCGGCTGTATCTCACGATTATTTGGACTTTTATTATCTATCCTCGGCTACACACTTCCTCGACTAGGGCCTTGGGCCCCAATGTAAAAAATGGGCCAGGGCCACAGATTATTGAACCCACAGTTGTGTTAGATCTCGATATGATATTTTATTATTTTATTTTGACCAATAAGGAATTGACACATGCGTCACAGCATTTTCACAATATCTTTATGTATACATTGGACTTACAATGTAAATTTATATTTAGACACATAAAAATTGGAAAATTTTGTACGCATTTGCAAAATTTGTACAATATTTACCTTTTTTTGTGCAAATATGTATAATATTTCCCACTTTTTGTGTATTTACAATGTAAACATATAAAAATACTTAAAAAAAATATTTAAAAAAACCAAAAAAAAAAAAGCTCAAACCATTAGGTGTACTTGAAAGAAAAAAAAAGAAGAAAAGTGCAGCTCACTAATTGAATAAACCAAAAGACACTATTCATGAACCTATTAACTCTTTTTATATAGTTAATAGAAATAGAAATTGTCCAAAATTTTGTACCTGAACTAGTTAGTATTTTCTTATTTTCGATAAAGATATTCAAAATTTAAATTCTATCACCCCCAATTATCAAATAAAAATTAATTTGATAAAAAGTATAGTTATAACTAGTTGTACCAAACTTAGAATAAATGCCATATTCATTTGTGTGATTGTACTTGATGAAATGTGTTTTCACATGCTCAATCTTTGTTGATTCAAGCACAAAAAGATTTTTGAGTGTTTTAGGTGTTTTTGGAAAGTATTTTGTTAGAAAAATCTGAAAATTTCAAAAATCCATTTTTGCCCTATTTTGGCAACTCAGTCGCGGGTAAGTCAAGTCGCGGGCCTCAGTCGCGTGTTCGCGGGTCATTTTTGGCGACTTGTTCGCGAGTGGAAGGTCCAGTTGCGAGGGTTACTCAGAGATTTTCGCAGCTCAGCTCGCGACTCTCTCACGGGTAGACCTTCCAGTCGCGAAAAACACTTAGAAAATTTTTTCAAAATTCTGTCTTTGAATGTTTTGGCGGCTTGACCTGGCGACTTGTTGGCGACTCACTTAAGTCGCAAAAAACGCGTGTTTGGCAAAAATAGGGGCAGTTTTTAAATCTTTTTCAGTTTTCCCTCGAACTTTTGTGACTATTCATCTTCTTTCTCAACTGTCTCCTTCCCAAACACTCCATGCACCCATCTTTAAACTCCATTGTTGCTTCCTTTCAGCTCAAAATCTTCAAGTAACAGGTATGGGTTTTCTTTTTTGAACTCTAGTTTACTTGATTTTGTGTTTTTCCCTCTGGATTATTAGCATTTGTTTATGTTTTTGAGATGGGTTTTTGTTTCGGCTGTTTCCCTTTGTCCATGCTTAGCCTGTGGAAACTATTGATTTAATTTGATCTTTATTAAGTTATTGGTTCTATTTCTCATCATGTGCTTAGCTAGGGTTTGTTATTTGTTGGTTTCTCATCGTGTCTAATTTTTTGTTGATGTGTTGATTCAAAATGTTCTTGTTTTGGCTGTGAGTTCTACTATGCTAAATGTGTGCATGTCCATCTATTGTGTGCATCTGTCTTTTGTTCTATTGTGTGCATCTGTGAGTTTTACTATGCTGAATATGAGTCATGTCATACTCATCAACTTGTATGTCTCATTGACATATATTTATCTTTTGGATATTTTCAATCTCTGTTGCTTTTATTCTCCCCTGCATTATACCAGTTGTTCTTGTGTATCCACTTTTAGACTTGTTCATTTGTGTGGTTGATTTAAGTAGCATGAGGTTTAATTGTTTTAAGTTAATCTGTGTGGTTACCTTTTTGTCCTTGTTACTAACAAAGTACTGATTTGTTCTACACATTTGCATTGTACTATGTTGTTGTGGACTCTTCTGATTGTTCACAGATGGCTCCTTCATCCCCAAAGAAGAAAACACCTGCAAAGAAAGCAGATAAAAGAATGAAAATGGACCCTAACCTGTTCAGGTCTATTTCCCACTTTGAGAGATACAAAGACTTCTTCTTAAAGGCAGGAATTATTCAAGAAAGGTTTGTGGATTTGGAGGATTTGAGAGGCACTTTTATTCCCAGCTGTTTTGAAGGGAGAGGATGGGAAAAGCTTCTGAGTGATCTCCCAGTTGTGTGTGAACCCCTGATTAGGGAGTTTTATTCAAATGCTGTGATAAGGGAGGATGATCTAAGCTGCTGGGTTAGAGGTAAAGAGTTCACTTTGGATGCACATGACATTGATGATGTGCTAGGTCTTGAAGGATTAGAAGATCAGGAGTTTGTAAATTACAAAGATAGGATTCTGTCTATTGAAACTGTTCAACAGAGGATTGGTGGACAGAGAGAAGGGAAATATCTGAACACCACAGGTTTTCCAGTGGACATGAGGTGTCTCACTATAATCATGATGTTCAACCTATATCCCATAAGGAAGTTAACTACAATCAACTATGCAAGAGCAATTTTTCTGATGGATCTCAAAGAAAAGACATTAATTGACATCAGTTCCCACATATATGACACTATTGTGGATGAGACTAGAACCACTTCTAGGCCAAAACTGATCTTTCCTAGTCTGCTCATGAGAATTTTTAAAAAGAAGGGTGTTCCAATCCCTCGAGACATCAGTCCCATATCCACACCTTCTGCAATTAACAAACTGACCTTCAAAAGGATAAGTGTTCGGCTTCCAGGTGAAGAAGATGAAGGTGATGAAGGAGAGGGTGTCCCTATGGAGACTGAGGCAGAGGCAGCAAGGCATGCATCAACCCCAACACCCAAGAGGACTGGCAAAAGGACTAGAGCATCAACTTCTTCAGATACACCTCCAGATGCATTTCAAGTCATTCTGGAATGACTTGATGGAATCAGAGGGGTCCAGACCGAGCACTCTAAGAGGATGGCAGCCATGCAGGACCAGATAGACATTCTGTCTGCAAAACTTGACAGCTTCACCACCCAGCATGGACAGTGACCCTTTGGCCATTCCGGTCAAAAAGGGGGAGAATTTTGTTGATGAGAAGCAGAAAAGCAGAAAAGCAGCTCTTAAAGGGGAGTAATATGTTGAGGGGGAGCAGTCAAAATCAGACATTGTCTATCTGTGGTTATATTTTTTGGATATTTAGTATTTTTTTTTATGGGGTTGATTGACTGTGGTTTTGGTGTATATTTGTTTCTAACTCATAATTTGAACTTGGTTTACTCTTTTATATATATTGTTGATGTTATTCAGGATATATTGTCTTTTGTACCCATGTTGCTTTTGTAAGCTTTTAGGGTTGTGTTTTATGCATATTTTGTAGGCTTTATGGTTTGTACCTTACTTAATGCAGCCTTTTATGCTTTGTTTAAATCAGTACTTCTATCTAAATGTCTTGCATTTTGTTTTAAGTACTGTCACCCTTGTGCTCTTGTAGGATTGTTCCTAGATGCATATACTTTAGTATATTATGCATTGGTTGAGTGTTGGGCATACAAGTATCTTGCTTTGTTCTTGTTAACTTGTATGTTCAAGTGTTCATTCCAAGTGTGAATGAGCACTGTGATAACTACCTTGTGGTGATTACTTGGTTGATCAAGCCATGATTTGAAACTTCACTTCATCTTTGCTTGATCACCTTAAGCTTGTTTCATATGTATTTCATGCTTTTCTGCATACAATGATCATGGTGTATTGTTGTGTTTCAGGAGTTTCATGTTCTTATGATTCAAGTGCTTCACAGCATCTAGAGTTAGGTGTGAGTGAGTTTTGCTCAACGGTTCCCAACTCACATGTTAAGTCTAGAGTTTGTTTTAGGGTTTTGTCACGGAATAGCCAAAGGGGGAGATTGTAAGGTTGAATTTAATCAACCATTTTATTAGCTTTATTCCATGCCAAATTTGCTTGTATTTCAATATTTAGTAACCCTATATTTAGGTGGGTTTGTTGTAAGGGTAGTGAGTGAGATAGAGTGTTGATTGCTCATGAGTGTGCAAGAAAACAGAGACTCGCGGCTTGTTCTAGCGGGTGGCTCGCGGCTTCAAGCCGCCAGACGTAGCACAAGTGCCAAGCGTGTCAGAAGGTGAACAGTCATGTTAGCTAGAGTACTACAGGACAAAACAGTACAACTGGCCATACGGTTATCTCGCAACTGGATCTCGCGACTCAGTCAAGTCGCAAGGCCAAGTCGCGAGCCACTCCTGTTTTGTAAATCCTGACGTTTCACATTCTCCTCTCACCCTAGTATAAATGCCCCTTATACCCACAAATGAAAGAGAGCTTCCAGAGAGAATTTTGAGAGAGAAACCCTAAAGAAAAACAAGATTGATTCACCTACAATCTATACATTAGAGTTTCTTCAAATTCCTCAACTCTCTTCCTCTCCATTGTCAAATCCTTGAGAGGCATTTTACCAAAACCTTGTTCTCACCATATTCATCACTGTGAGAGGGCTGTTTGGTGTTCTGGGAAGCAGTTAGGAAGGAACCAATCTACATTGGTTGATGCTACGATCTAGTAGCGGAATCTAGGAAGTTAGAAAAGAAAAAGGTTTGGCGCAACCTCGTTGGAGTAAGAAGCTTGGAGGGCTTAGATGCACTGGGTAGATTAGGCTTGGAGGGTCTATTGTTGTCCATGTATCCCAACTACATTTTCTAGTGGATTGTTTACCGCTTGGAGGGCGGCGAGAGGTTTTACGCCGAGGGCTTCGGTTTTCTCTTCAATAACACATCGCGTGTTGTCTTTGTGTTTGCATCTTCCTTCCCTTTTATCTTTGCCTTTTATTATCTACTGTGGGTTGTGTTTTTAATTTGGCTTAGATAGTTTTTCCAATTCAATATTATAGCTTATGTTCATTTTCCGCACACTAGTTGTTTGACATAAAACTTGAATTGGTTTATTTGTAAATTGGGGGTCTAAACGTTCAAGGGTGTTTTTACACTATTTGAACTTTCAAAATTTTTGCTGCTGATCTGCGATCAAAACTTTGCATCATTAATATCACCACCACACGTTGCAAGTTGATTGAAA
The DNA here is from genome assembly GCA_028535165.1 of Quercus tomentella. Lineage (NCBI taxonomy): Eukaryota > Viridiplantae > Streptophyta > Magnoliopsida > Fagales > Fagaceae > Quercus > Quercus tomentella. Next base: position 82,584,306 of record JAPQVY010000068.1, read on the forward strand.
ATTTTATGCCCTAGGCTAGCATGGGGTGATGGAATTTTTATGCGTTATCAAGGTGCAAGGTGATTGAAAATTTTGTGTCACACTATAATTTGAAAATTTCAACATAGAATCACTTGCACAATTTAATGATTTTTTTTTTCACACAATTATACAAGAGTTAGAAAAAGTACTAGAGTAGAGTAGGTAATAGATTAGAGGATTCATGGCTCATGCTCATCAAAAAAATTATACAAACAAATATTCTTTGCATTTTTCCCATCTCATTCCTCCCCCTCTCAATCAGGCCTCAAGATCAAGAGTCATTGGCACTATAAATCTTGATGACAATTCCTATATAATCTCTATTAATTCAATTTTGTTAAGTAAAGTAGTAATAGTGAAAGAAACAAACCATCACTTTTTTTTTTTTCTAATTTTCTTTTCTATTATCGTATTCTTTTTTTATTTATGAAGCTAACCCATCATGAGGGAATTGCTTCTTCATCCTTTATTTTATTTCTTTCTAGTTTCTAGTGGTTTATTTATGGCTGGCACTAAAATGAGTAAAAAAAATAAAAAATTGTTTTCCTTTATATTGGTTGTTATTTTTATGATCATATTGGCAATTAATTTATTGGAATAGTGTCTGGATTTTTTTTTTTTTTTTTTTTTTTTGGGAACAAAATGATTCACACTTTTAATTGTCGATTTTTGGAGAGTTAAATGGCCCAAAGTAAATTTAATAGTTGGGTTAAAATGTTGGCCAACCCATTAAAATCAGACGTCTTCGATTCTCATCCACATGAAATGTTAATTTTTTGGGCTACTTATCTGCATGTGTTTGAGTCAACCAAATGGTTTAATTGGACTAGAAGCTTATGCTATAGGTTTCATTCGCTTTTCACTTCTAAATTTTATGAACTTTTATTGTATGACCGCTGAGAGCATTAGTATTGGTGGTGCTAAAAAGCTATATTGTTATTTTTAGCACCACAAACTCTAATTATTGCCCAACATTGGTAGAGCTAAAGGCAAACTTTTTTGCCTTCTTACTACAATAAAGAGCCAAGAGTAGCTGTTTATTGTAACAAGAAGGCATAAAAAAAATCATTGTTTATTCTTTTCTCTCTTTTCTCTCATTAAAAATATCTTTTCTCTCTCCAGTCTTCTCTATTTTTTTTTTTTTTTTTTTTTTTTTCACTCTAGCGCCTCCCATATCTCCTTCTCGTGGATGGGATTGAGGTGGTGGGTCAGTGTGGTTCGTGGGTGGGTCACTAGGTTTGGTACAGTGTCTGTGTGGGTGGGTGGGTTTGTGGGTAGATCGGTGTGGGTGGGTCGTTGGGTTCGGTGTTTGCGTGGGTGGGTGTGTTCGTGTGGGTTCGTTGGCATTGGTTTGTGGGGGTGGCTATGGGTGTGTTTGTGGTGGTGGCTCGAGTGGGTTTCGTGGTGGTGGGTGTAGGTGTTGCTTGGTGGGTCAGGTGGGTGTGGACTTGGTTGATTTTTTTTTTCCCTTGTTGTGGGCTGTGGTGGTTGTGGTTGTGGCTGTGTAAATAGATTAGGCTGTTTGGTTGATTTTTTTCTTTTTTCTTTTTTGTTGTGGTGGTGGTTGTAATTGTGGTTGTGGTTGTGGTTGTGATTGTGATTGTGGCTGGTGGTGGAGGTGATTGTGGTTGGAACCTGAAGTTTGTGGTGGATGTTTTTATTATTATTCTAATGAGTTTTTTTGTATTATTTTAATCAAATAGCTACAATTATAGATCCATTGATGTTGGGTGTATTGTAAAATTAAGAGGTAAAATAAATAAAGTGACCTTTGTAGGTGTTAAATAGCCAAATTTTTGCCTCTACCAATGTGGATGCTCTGACACAAATCTAACATTTGTAAAGTACTTGTTATACCACATAGGACAAGGGAAAGATGGCTTAAATGGACAAGACAAATTTACCCCAAAGAAGACAACGGTTTGTCAGGGAAATCAAAAATGGAAACCCAAATCATACAAAAGAGCAATTAGATCTGCATCAATCATAATCTTTGATCCGCAATTAGGAAAACAACTAAGAACCATTTCCCAAAAAAAAGAAAAAAGAAAAATAGAGAACTATCCTTGTTTGATTTGGGGCTTCTATAAAAATCCATCCAATATCCATATCTTTTTGTTTATGAGCCCAAAATGGAATGTTTCATTTTGGCGGCCCAAATCATTTTCCCTAAGCGGCCAGCAGAAAGAAAAAGCCCAGATTGACACAATTATTCATAAACCTCAACAAGTTTTGGAGAAAAACAGAGCGTGACTTGCACGAAAACAATTGCAAAAACAAACAGTTCAAATAATCCTAAGCCCTCAACAAGTATTGGACTAAAATTATTCATAGAACATTCCAAAGCACAAAAGATCCACACACAATATGTATTCTGCGAAATGAAAAAAATAAAAGAAAAGAAGATAAAAATATACGAAGTGCAATCCTCATACCCCGGACAATTCAAGCTACGTAATTCAAAGTTCAAACAAACCAACAAAAACGAAGCATGGAGCACTGCACACTCTGTTTCAACTTTATTCATATATTGGAAGCTCCAAATGAAGTGAAACCTACATATTGGAGGGTCAAACAGGGTCGATGTTTAGAGCTATCATTTGAATATTGTCTTGGCTGCTGCTGTTGGTAACACCATCTGGAAGGACTTGGGTAGCAGTAGCAGTAGCAGTGTTGTTAGTAAACAACCTGCGAAGTGCGAGAATGAGTGTGATGATGAGGTTGACCAGGCCAAGTATTTGAGCAGCAAGTTTAAGCTCTGAATTAAGCAGCGACATTTGTTCCCTGCAGTAACCGAGAGTGATTTTTTTTTTTTTTTTTTTTTTTGAGAAACAAAACTGTGATTTTTATTAAGTTGAAGGGCAAATCTGCCTGATAAATTTCAACACAAAGGGACAGAACATCCTCCAACTAAATAGAAAAACCTGTGACATGTCGTGCATGCTTAGCAAGGTTATGAGCTATACTATTTCCTTCTCTACCCACATGCTGAAATTTGACATGAGTAAGCCGATTAGCCAATTCATTTGCCTCTTTTATGAGAAAGCTGAGTGGAGCAAAGTTTGGCACCTGATCCGTTAAGCCTCTGATGACAGTGCTAGAGTTGCCTTCAAAAATAATCCTATCAAGGCCAATTTCTGCAGCAAGTTCCACTACCCGTGTGGCTGCTAGTGCTTCCATCTCCACCACCGAGCTAGCCAACTGAACATTCTGAGCTAAAGCAGCCATTGCAAGTCCTTGGCTGTCACGGATTATCACTCCAAGACCAGCTCTACCTACGTCAACGAAGATTGCCGCATCAAAGTTAGCTTTATACCAGTCCGGAGGAGGTGGAGTCCATCTTGCATGCTGTCTGGCTGTGGGTGCTGCCATAGTATGCTGTGGTTGTGCAGCCCGATATTCTAGTGATGCCTCATATGCTCGCTGCAATATCTGATTTAGGGGGAAACCTGGTAGAGCTTATCTGACTTTGTTTCTTCGGTACCAAATTGTCCAAATCTGCATAGCAAACAACTCAGCACTACACCCTGACTCAAAAATATGGTTGATCAGATGGGCAAAATCATGGAAGAAGTTTTGGCCTCTAAAGCTCCATTGGGGGTCTTCATTCCACACCTGTGCAAGGGTCGGGCAAGACCATAAAGCATGGATAACATCCTCATCGTGTTGGGCACAGAGAGAGCACTTTGAATCTTCCACCATGCAACAGCGCTTTAGATTATTCAAAGTTGGAATAGCATTTTTGCAAGCCCTCCAAAGAAAGTTTTTGATCTTACATGGCACTGATAAACTCCATATTTTCTTCCAAAGTGGTTTCATCAGCTCAGCTTGGGAAGGGGACTGCGAGTTCACCATATTAGCTTCTGTTTTGAGGAAATAATAACCTGACTTGGTAGTATATTGGTCAGACTGAACATAAGGTCAAAAGAGAGAGTCCTCTGAGGTGGTACGGGTCAGAGGGATTTGTGCAATCTGGTCCGCTTCCATCTAGCTGAAGAGGTTAGGCGGCAACTGAACATTCCATTGACGAGTTAAGTGATTAATAAGAGAACTCACCTTGGCATTTTGTAGTTCAGCCGTGAGGGGACTTTGGAGGCTTGGGCTTTGCAAAGAAGGCAGCCATGTATCCCCCCAAAGCTTAATAGATTCTCCATTGCCCACTCTCCACTTCGCTCCTCGCCTTATAACCTCCCTACCTTTCAAAATACTCCTCCAAGCATACGACCCTCCATAGCCCTCCTTGGCTTCCATAATAGAACAATTTGGAAAGAACTTTAACTTAAACACTTTGTAGAACAAAGAATTTGTGTTGTGCAGCAACCTCCACGTTTGTTTGGCTAAAAGAGCATCATTAAATAAAGATTGTAAGGTTGAATTTAATCAACCATTTTGTTGGCTTTATTCCGTGCCAATTTGCTTGTAATTCAGTATTTAAAAACTCTGTATTTAGGTGGGAATCATGCAAGGGTAGTGTGTGAGAGAGTGTGAAGAAAAGCTTAAGATTGTGCACTCAATAAGGGACTCGTGACTAGATCTTGCGGCTTGTAAGTCGCCAAAAGGATGCACACGAGTGAAGTATGCAGAGGAGCTGAACAGTCACGCCAACTAGAGCACTACAGGACAAAAAGTCCAGTCTGGCCATTCAGTTAGCTCACGGCTTAGACTCGCGACTCAGTCAAGTTGCGAGGCCAAGTTGCCAGTCCACTCTGTTTGGGAAAAACTGACTCTTCACATTCCAAACACACACCAGTATAAATACTTGTTATACCCACGAAATGTAGAGAGCTTCCAGAGATAATTTTGAGAGAAAAACCCTAGAGAAAAACAAGATTGACTCATCCACAATCTTCATCTTTTGATTTTCTAAATTCCTCTACTCTCACCCTCTCCATTGTTACATCATTGAGAGGTATATTAGCCAAAACCTTTTTTCACCATACACATATCTGTGAGGAGGCTGTTTGGTGCTTGGGAAGCAGTTAGGAAGGGATCAATTTATATTGGTTGATGCTATAGGCTATAGCGGAATCTGGTAAGCTAGAAAACACAAATGTTTAGTGTAACCTCGTTGGAGCAAGAAGTTTGGAGGGCCTAGGTACACTGGATAGATTAGGCTTGGAGGGTCTTCTGCTGTTAATGTATCCCAACTTCATTCTCTAGTGGATTATTGACAGCTTGGAGGGCGGTAGAGAGGTTTTACGTTGAGGACTTCGGTTTCCTCTTCGATAACACATCGTTGTGTTGTCTTTGTGTTTGCATCTCTCTTCCCTTAATCTTTTCCATTTAATTTTTGCTATGGTTGTGATTTTATTTGATTTAGATTGTTTTATCAATTCTGTTTTAAGCTTATGTTCATATTCCGCACATACATTATTTGATAATAAGCTTGAATTGGTAATTTGTAATTTGAGGGTCTAAACGTTCAAGGTGTTTTACGCACTATTTGAACATTCAAAGACAATTCCTTGAATCCCATGCCACCTTCGGATTTTGGTTCACACATTTTTTCTCACTTTACCCAATGAATTTTCCTATGATCTCCTCTTTGTCCCCACCAAAAGCCTCGAATAAGTTTTTCAATTTCATTACAAAGGCCTAGTGGAAGCTTGAAACAACACATGGTATATGTTGGGATAGCTTGGACCACTGCCTTATTCAAAACTTCTCGCCCCGCTTATGATAGAAGACTTTCTTCCCATCCTTGAAGCTTCCTCCAAACCCTCTCCTTAATATAATCAAAGCTTGCCCTTTTACTCTTTCCTACAAAAGAAGGCAACCCCAAGTACTTATCATACTGCACAATTTCCGGCACCCCCAAAGCTTCTTTGATTTCAGCCCTCATGTCTAAAGTGGTAGATTTGCTAAAGAAGATTGATGTTTTGCCTCTATTTATTTGCTGCCCAGACATGCTTTCATAGGAGGCAAGAAGATCAAGCCCCTTTTGACATTCATTTATATTAGACCTGTAAAACAATAAGCTATCATCCGCAAAAAGCAGATGCGTTAGTTTTGGACTTCTTCTACTCAATGCAAATCCATGTAAGGAGCCCTCACTTGCTGCCTTCAATATTAAATTATTAAGGCCTTCCGTACACAACAGAAATAGAAAGGGTGATAGAGGTTCGCCTTGGGGAATTCCCCTTGATGGTTTAATTAAACCCTTCGGTTCACCATTCACCAACACCGAGTATGAGACTGTTTTAACACACACCATCATAAGGGCTATCCACCTTTCATTAAACCCCATTTTTCTCATCACATCCTCCAAAAAACACCACTCCACCCTATCATACGCCTTAGTCATGTCTAGTTTCAATGCCATGTAACCAGATTTTTTGGAATTATGATTACTCATGCTATGCAATGTTTCAAAAGCCACAAGAATATTGTCTGAGATCAACCGGTTTTTTGTGAAGGCACTTTGGTGTTTGGTTATGATTGAGGGTAGGATTTTTTTAAACCTATTTGCAAGGACCTAGGAAAAGATTTTATAAAGGATATTACAAAGGCTAATGGGACGGTAATCAATGACAGCCATGGTATTTTTTATTTTTGGTATTAATGTTATGAAAGTATGGTTTAAAGGATGGGGAATTGTGGCTGAATTTAAGTATGACAATATGGTTTTAGTGACATCATTACCTACAAGACTCCAATAATTTTGGTAGAAAAGAGGGGGCATACCGTTGGGGCCAGGAACTTTTAACGGAGCCATCTGTTTCAGTGCAACTTCTACCTCCCACTCCATGAACTCTTATGACAATTGAGCATTCATATCATCAGTAACCACCTTCACCATTGAATTGAGTCCCAAGGTCGGGTTGGAAGATTCAAAAAGTTGTTGATAGAAGGTAGTGAAAGTTTTAGCAATACCCTCGGGTTGATTAATCCATGCACCTAGAGTTTTTGTCACCATCAACCAGCCAAAACGTTTTTGCCCACTGCCTCCACATCAAATTTTCCTTCACCAATAATTCATTAATCTCCTTTTTCAAACCCCTCACTCGGTTATTACTCCTACCATGCATTGCTTGCTGTTCGGGCTGAAGCAAACATTTCCTTTTGTCAATCAATTGTCTCCTAACATGGCCAAAGTTCTTGCGGCTCCATTGTGTTAACTCTGCCCCACATTTTTCTATTTTCCTTATCACTTGTCTTTCGGCTTCACAAGGGAAAGAGCCTCTCCTCACAGCTTCAATCACCCTACCACACCCCCTATCGGACATCCACATTTCTTCAAAACGAAATGGCTTAGAACTTGGTGGGGGGTCTATACCACTAGGAGCAATCCATAATGGGGAGTGATCCGAGGTATTGCATATGAGATGAACAACCTTGGTGCCCGCAAAGTGGTTGAGCCAATCTGTTATGCATAAGGCTCTATCTAATCTCTCCCAAATTGAATGACCGAAATTGTAATGTTTACTCCAAGTAAACCTTGAATCCGTGTACCCTAGATCCACAAAACCACATGCCTCAATTGCCTCATGGAACAATTGCATTTGATTGTGACTTTTTCTACTGTCCCCTAGTTTTTCATCACCTCTCACCAACTCATTAAAATCCCCCGCACACAGCCATGAGCTCTGAAATTTCCTTTTTAAAGTATGTAGCAAATCCCAAGACTTAATCCGCTTTTAAGTGTCTGGTTCACCATAGAACCCTATGAATCGCCATTCGGATTCTTTGTTCTTATTTATGATCGTGTCAATATGGTTCTTATCCGACCCCTCCACTGAAACGTCTACTGATGATCTCCAAAATAGAACTAAACCTCCACCTCTACTTGTTCTTGGCGATACAAACATGTTTTCAAACTGAATTTTCTTTTACACATCTTTTAGCCTTGCTTCATCTGCCTATGTTTTGGCTAAAAATACGACAGAGGGATCTTTTGCCCGCACCATCTCAGCAAGCTCATTCACTGTACATGGGTTTCCAAGCCCACGACAGTTCCAGACTAAGTAACTCATTGTGTTTGGCGGGGCTGAGTATCAACCTCCACCATTGAAAGTGTCACTCTCATCTTTTGAAACCTGCCTGTACTTGCAAGGTAACTCCATAAGAACATCACCACTCCTCTTCCCACAAATTTTCCTCCCCTCTTCTATATGGCCCACAGATTTTGAGTAATTCACACTAGGGATGAACCTTTTGGTTCTCGGTTTGCTACTGGTAGCAGACTTTGAATTGGAGGAGTGAATTTTTTTCCATGTTGCCCTAACTCCAGCTGGCTGTGTTGCATGCTTCTTGGCTGAGGTGGCATGCTGAACATGGGAAGGGAGATCCTCATTAATTGCTGTCTCCTTATTTAGACTTAAATCAGAATAATTGTAGTTAATTCCCGTTACACCCTCATTAATCCCATTGATTGGAATGTCAAAGAGTCCTGACGTTGGCATCTGATTTGGAATAGACTTCATGGCGCCATTACCGTCCTCCATTATGTTAGGATCATTAATAGGATCAGTTATGATTGGGAAAGAATCCCTATTCGGCTCAAACACTGAAACAGTGTGTAACGTCTCAGTTACATTAAAATCCTGCTGCGTCATGCTTTCAATGCCCTCATCACTGCTTTTGCCTGTTGCCAAAGATGACTGAATCATCTCCACCGGACCTCCACTACCCGCCTACCTCTCCGCTGCACCTGGTTGTGAGTTGAAGACCTGTCTACCACTCTGTTCGTGAATACTTCTCTCTCTCCCCCCCCCCCCCCCCCCCCCCGCCCCCTCTCGAGAACCTGTACCTTGTTCCCTCAAATTGGACTTCTTTGTTGATTAATTTGAGGTCAAATCCTCCAGATGATTCGAAAAGAACTGAGAGAAAAAGAATTGAAGAATAGCTACTGCAAAAAGAACACTGAAGTGTTTCCCCACCCCCACAAAGAAAAACTCAACAAACCTTAAAATAACCTTGTTATTTTAAGGAGTACAACAAAAGTATGAAATACTGGAATCAACAAAAGTATATATAATTAGAAATCTGTTAATAAAAAATATTCAGCTATATGAAGACATTGGGGGCTCAGAAAGGAACAGAAGTGAGCTATAATTTTTTTTACGTTCTTACTATGGCTTTGATTTCACAGAGGTCGGAATTTGGTAATAAAGGTATGGCTTGGATTTCACAGAGACAGAGGTCAGAATTTGGTAATAGAGCCTTGGTACCATTAATAGAGAAAGCTTAGTACTATTAATAGAGGCAGGTCTAAGGCAATGACTATCTCACAAGTTATGAGAAATTGGCTTTCAGGATCACTTGGTTGATTTACTTTCCTTGATTGTTGGCATATTTGTTAGTTGAGTTTCAAGTGGTTGCATGAGCCAATGACCATCTCACAAGTTATGAGAAATTGGCTTATCAGGATCACTTTACTTTTCTTGATTGTTGGCAGCATTTTAGATTTGTTAATTTACATGAGGCAATGACTAGAAATTGGCTTTCAGGATCACTTTATTTTTCTTGACTTGATTGTTGGCAGCATTTTAGAAGTTATGAGAAATTGGCTTGACTTTCAGGATCACTTTACTTTTCTTGATTGTTGGTCAGCATTTTAGATTTGTTAATTAAGGATCACATTAATTGAGGTCAGCATTTTAGCATTTTAGATTTTTTTAATTGAGGTAAATTAACGCATTTTAGATTTGATTGTTGGTCAGTATTTTAGATTTGTTAATTTAATTAAGGCCAACATTTTAGCATTTTAGATTTGTTAAAATGCTGAATTGAGGTATGCATTTTAGATAGATTTGTTAATTGAGGTCAGCATTTTAGATTTGTTAATTGAGGTACTTGTCTGAGGCAATGACTATATTCTTGATTGTTGGCATATTTGTCAGTTTTGAAATTGGATTTCAGATCACTTGCTAAATATTCAAAACTACCACATCATTGTATTAATGTTAAAAGACTCAAAACCATATATTATCCGTTCACCTTTATTATTTCTATCCTATGTGGGACTTAATCATTTCATTAACTAGGTAATTCACAAGTGAATGTGAAAACTATAACTTCTTTTTTTTCAACCAATGGCGCCCGCTTTTCATGATTGTACTCTTTATCATCAGATCAAGACACCAATCAATTTTTTGTGTAGATGAGAATTAAATCTTAAATCTCTTAATCAACCATTAGAGACTATATCAGTTGAGCTAACTGGAATCCACAACTATAACTTTTATTCATGATGATTGTTCTTTATTGTCAAACCATAACTACATATAAATATATATATTCTTTTGTATGCTCATATATCTATTACATATCATGCATAATATTTTCAATCAATTCAGTTGTGTACTCTGCTCCTCTAAAGCGATACTTTTGAACCATTTAGCTTGCTTCTAGTTTATCTCCCTCAACAACAAAAGAAAATGCAAATATTTATAATTAATTTATCTCTTAAAATTATTCTCAATGTATTTTTAAGAGACTTATGTACAACAAATTCTATAAATTCACAATAATTAATATATATATATATATATATATATATATATATATATATATATATATATGTATGTATGTATGTATGTATGTATGTGTGTGTCTGTGTGTTTGTGAAACTCAATTAATACTAAAATATTAACTTCAATCATTTTCTCTAAAATAAAATACATAAAGCTGAGATTCTAATTAGCTCAACTGATAAAGACTTTGATAGTTGAATAAGAGATTTAAAGTTCAATCCATGACTACATCAAAATCCGGTTGGTGTCTTGATCTAATGATAAAAAGCACAATGTCTTGATCTAATAATAAAGAGCACAATGTCTTGGTCCAATAATAAAGAGTGCATTCATCAAATGCAGACGCTAGGTAGGTTGAAATTTATTATAATAATAATAATAATTATTATTATTATTATTATTATTATTATAAAGTTTGTTTGACTATAGGAACAGAAGGATGTCTCTAATGCATTATCAACAATTAGAAGATTTAGTTCATCCACTGTTGACTTCACCTCCCCTAAATTGGTCTTGCACCATGCTTAAATGTTACATTGAATTGATCTTTAAACTTTATAATTAATATGTTTGTTGAGGTAATTATAGGTTTACATTGTACTAGCAATGTAATTCTTACATAGTAGACACAAAATTGAATATTTTCCTTTTTATTGATGTAACATTTTTGCTGTAACAGAAATTGTTATTTTACACACTTACACTAGTATTTAATGATCATAAAATTTCTTTATGAGGTGCTACCTAGGCCACTAGTGAGTTCATCTAGCCAATTTTTTTTTTTTAAAAAAAAATTATTTTTGTTCATCTGCTTAGCTCAATTATCCTTTTGGGAGATCAGATTTTTGATACCCAAATATTAAATTCTTGAGAATAAATGTGTTTGTGTAAATTATAAAGAAAAATTCAGAATTTTGAAGCAACAACATGACTCCATCACTCTCTTATCATTCTAATAATCCAAAAAAAAAATAAAGAAAAAATAAAGTTTCTTTTCCCCTACCTTTTCATATGATTCCTTCCATTATCAATCAAAAAAACAAGAGATTAAATTTGAAAGTTTGAAAGGAGAGGAAATGATAAAAATTGATGATATTGTAAATTTTTCTCTCCTTTTGTTCATATGCCCCCAAGACCTTATCTTTGTTTGGTTGTAAGGTGGAAATGAGAGGAGAGGATGATTTCCAAGATAAGGGCAAAAAATATGCAACTTTTTTTTTAAAGAGTGTTTCAACCTATGGCATCTGCTCCTGATGATGCTCTTTATCATTAGACCAAGACACTAATCGATTTTTGGTATCGGCGAAGATTGAACCCCAGATCTCTTATTCATCCATCAGAGATTTTACCAATTGAGCTAACTGAAATCCACATGCAATTTTATTTATCAAAACCTATACTTTAGGTAAATCAATACTTCCTATTACTTGTCTAAGTGTTAAACAGACCCTTGGTCATGTCTGGCTCCTCGGACCACATACCTTGGGTAAATTAATGCTTCGTAGCATTTTTCTAAGTATTAAACAAAACCTTAGTTATGCCTGGCTCCTTGGACCACATACTTTGGGTAAATTAATACTTCCTTTTATTTTTGTAAGTGTTAAATAGAACCTTAGTTATGCCTGGCTCCTCAGACCACATACTTTGGGTAAATTAACACTTCCTGTCATTTTTCTAAGTGTTAAACAGAACATTGGTCATGCCTGGTTCTTCGGACCACATACGTTGGGTAAATTAATACTTCTTATTATCTATTTAAAGATCAAACAGAACCTTGTTCATGACTGTCTCCTCGAACCACATACCTTGGGTAAATTGATATTTTCAATCACTTTTCCTAAGTGTTAAATAGAACCTTAGTCATGCTTAGCTCCTCGGACCACATGCTTTGGGTAAATTAATACTTTCTATTATTCATCTGTGTCAAATAGAACCAGCCGTGCTGAATGGCAAAGACCTTCATGATAGTAACTTGAGCAAATTGACATTCATGAGCATCACTTAAAACATTTGTAAGTATATTAAGTATATCTATTATCTGTTTGAGAATCGATTGTCCCTCTAGTCCTTTAGACTTACTGATAAGTGGGGGATTAAGTGGAGTCAAACCTGTATGGATACTATACCATTGTGTATGTTTTTGAGGTTAAGGTTATACTTTGTTGAGATTGTGGACTTAGTATGTTTAACCTATCCTGTTGTTGATCATGTGAGGTGTGGTAACTATGCTACACTTATGCAGATAACTAAATGGAGTTATATCTCCTTGTCACGTTGGTTAAGTGTTAAATGAAACAGAAACTATGTTTGATCCATAAAAATATCACAAGTATGAAAGAAAAGCTTACAATTATCATTAAGCTAAGCCTCGGAAAAAGGCAAATAGATTACAAAAGGGTGAATGGATTACAGAACTTGGAAACAAAAACAACAATTAAAAAAAAGAGACAACTTATGGCTTCATTTTTATTACAAGTTTTTCTTTTGGGGTCTTGGCAGGCTGGGTAGAGGCTATCGTGAAGGATGCTAGACCTTTACCTTTGAGGTCTTCCTTGGTAGGTATAGGGAGAGTTTCCAACACAATCTCCATGTTATGGAAAGCCTCTTTTTCCTTGGAGGGGTCTTTAAGGGCAACTGGAGGCAGGGTGGCATCATGGGCCACTTCCTTGGTTATGTCTACTGCCTTTTCAGTAACCTCGGGCTGCTCTGCCTCCATTGAAGGCATGTTGGCTATAGGGAGAGCTTTGGTTGGGCTTTCCTTGCGTTCATCTGCCTCCTTAGAGGTAGTGTCAGCCTTGGAACTTGAGAAGCCTGATGCACGGATGACTAGAGGGTAATACACACTCTCTGCCACTCCCATGTTGTATCCGTCCTACTCAGCTTGCTCCTTGGCCTTCTCAGCCTCCTCTAGTTTCTTCGTTAGAGCTCTGATTTGGTCTTTGGCTATGGTGAGCTTAGCCTCAGCTTGACAGAGTTGCTTGCGCTGAGCCTCTGCCTACTTCTCCACCTCGTCCAGAACTGCCTCAGCACTTTTCTTATCTCTTTCAACTTCAGTGAGCTTAGTGGTCAGCTCCTGGGCTTTCCTATCTGCCACTCTAAAAGCCTCCATGGCAACAATGCACCTAGCCTCCTCATCCTTCATCATTTGATGAGAGTTATTCACTATCTCCTTGGCCCTGTGTGTGGATTAGACATCCTTTCAAGGAAGAAGAAATATGAAGTTTAGGGAAAACACATATGAATATGAATATTAAATAAAAAAATGAAATTAAAAAAAAAAAAAAAAAAGGAAATAGGGGAAAGGAAGCAATTAATGAACTTATTAGGGCGAGGTCTCTCTTTAGACTGAGGAAGACCTCGTGCTTCCTCATCAACCTTAGGTCGGCCATGTCTCCGAGTAGCAATAAGGCCTACTCCACGAAATCGGCCACATATCCAGCCCTCCCTTACTGGAAATCTCTGATCGAGGCAACAGGCAAGGCAGCTCCATCTAGTGTTATGGCATGAGTCCAAGCCAGGATCCCAATTTGGGGATCACTTCTCTTCTCCACCAGGGTTTGTGTTACCCTGGCCTATTTGGCTCTGTTCTGGGGCTCAGCCTCCTTGGATAAAGGGCCCTTCCCTCCTTTCACTACTTCATGACCTTTTTGATCCCTTTTCCTCTTTGTGGTCCACAGGGTCAAGTCGGGGAGGTAAAGTGGACCGGGGGGGGGGGGGGGGGGGAGTTTGGCTTGGTTGGCCTTTTCTGGTGCATTGCCCCCCACCTGCGACTCCATCAGGTCCCAAAGGCCTTGTCTGGTCTTGCACTGAAGCCCCATAGCTTATGGGATGAAGGGAACACCTTGTGTTTAGCTAACTTGTGCTGAAGGCAAGTGACTGAAGTCACTAGCGGGAGTCTTTGGGGATTGAGGTCAGTTGAAGACCTCAAAATCATCCTTGAAGTCAAGCACTTCAAGCACTTCTTCTTTTTCTTCTTTGGTGGCTAGCTGTGAAAGGGTCACTTTATCCTCGGCTTTGTACTGAAGGATTGGCTCTACTTTTAGCACACCTTGAGGCCCCGAACCTAGGTTGAGAAAGCTAGGCACAACTACGTTGATTAGTTGTAAGCGAGGGTCCTTCGCCGTTATCACGCACTTTGGCGCTTGGAAGCTAGACAAAAGCGAAGTGTATCCGAGGATCAAATGGGTCGCTCGTTGTTGACTGTCACTATTGACAAACACCTCGGCTTTGAGTATCTTGTCTAGGCTCGGCTGGTTGACAAGATTGAAGTTTGGAATGGTAGTGTGCTTATCTGCAAAACCATTAGGAAAACAAAAAAACATTGTCAACAAAAAATGGCACAAATCAAAGGAAAAAATTCAATTGCAAGCATAAACATAGACAAATGGGTACAAAACATGTCAAGGGAAAAAGATGTGATTTTCAACTAATAAATCTAGACCTAAAACCCCACCTGGATTCCCCTCTCTCGTCAGGCAGGGAAGGCCATTGTGCCACTCCCCTGAAACGATCAAGAAATCTTTGTTCATGCCTTTGTTGGAGTCAGGGAGGCATGAGATAAGCCTAATCTCGGGGTACCTAGTTTTTAGGCAGTATCCCTGCTCTTTTAGGTGGTGAAGGTTATAGACCCAATTGACATCGTGATGGGTAAGGTTTAGGCCCATTTTCTCATTAAGGGCATCTACACTGCCTAAAATCCTAAACATGTTTGGGGCACATTGGGTAGGGGCTAATCTATGAGCCCCAAGGTAATCCCTAGTGACTGTGCCCATGGGGATTCTCATCCCTCCCTCTATAAAGGCAATCATCAGGATAACTACTTCTCCCTCCTGCCTATCAGTGTACCAGTCCCCTTCCTTACAATATCTAATGGAGACTCCTGGCGAGATCCTATATTGAGCTTTAAAGCTCTCTATACTCTCTGCGGAGTCTACCAAGTAAGCAAATCTACCCATTCCTAAGAGAGAATTGAAGGTACTAAGAAGATAAGGAGAAAATAGATGGGCCGAGGAGAGAAAGGCTTTGTGTAAAGAAAAGTAGAAGAGAAGTAAATGAAAATGTTCAAAGAGACTTACGTAAAGAAAGAAACTGTCCTCGGACTGGCTTTTGATATTTATGGGGGCACAAGTGAAGTGAATGAGTGCAAAAGTGGAGTGAATGAAGTGTTCAAGCAATATTTGTATCAGAGAGAGGGACAAGTGAGAAAATGTCCGCCCGAGTTCCAATAAATCCCCAGCCGTTGGATTCACATCGCACCGTAGAACATGGGGAAAATGGAGCCGCATAAATTTAATGAAGGCGTGTCTTGGATGCTAAAGCGTCATGAACGTGTGTTAGGTAGTTAAAAAGGTACCTACGTAAACAGAGATGATGTATGATAAGAGTGGGGTAATTGTGGTGATATCGAAATCCTCCTTTCTACCCGAGGAGCAAAAGAGGAGAATTCTGAGGGGCTATTATAGGGGTGATAGGCCCAGTAGTATATATCTATGTATATGTTGGGCCGGTGGCCCAATCCAAGGATATCTAGTAGTCTGAGGACGGGTAAATGCTATCCTAGGAGTCCGTGTTAGGAAATGAGGAAATGGGGGTTGGTCATAAGAGTTTAGGAAGGTGGTCCGAGGAAGAATGCCTCCTCAGCTGAGCAAAGCAGAGGTCCGAAGGTGCGGATTACCATCTAGAAGCAACGTTCCGGGAGATTCTATTGATAAGGATATACATCATGAAAGCACAAGACAGAGGAAAGCTATGAAATATTTAAGAAAAAGCTGCTACCACCGCATTGAATGCTCTGTAGCTAACTCTATGGCCACATTAATGAGGAACTGATACCTAAATAGTAATTTTCAGTCTTACAACTACTCCCAAAGACTTCAGGAAGGTGCTGATGGGACAAGGATCAACACCAGCAATCTAATCTACATGTGGAGGATGGAGATGAAAGAAGGAAGGTAGTATAAAATAGAAAGAAGGCATTGAGGAAAGGAGATCGGAGAATTAAGAGAAAAACACTATAGCAACAAGAACTGTGCCTGTAATCAAATTCAAGAGATATATGCAAGAATTGATCTCCTCAAATTGTGCTGAGAACAATTTTCTTTAGATAAAATCAGTCTATGTTTACTTTCTTGTCATCTAAATCTATTATAATTGTTACCTAACTCGTTAAAGCCTAGTTTTCCAACTCACTCTCTACAAATTCATTGTATTGGACTCTTTGGGACTAGATCCTTTTACCCTTTGGGCTTAAGGAGCAAAACCTGCCCTCACAATAATAATATAATATGCTGGTATCCTAGAACATTTCCAAAGCTACACTCATTGCTTAAGCAGACTTAGGTTGTCAAAATTAGTTCGACTAAAGGCTGTGTTTACTTAAAGGACAACTTTTTGAAGAATGCAGTCTAAATTTCATAATAAGTTTGGCATTGTATACTATATTTCATTTCTAAAAAATTTTAAATTAGATATATAAAAAACAAAATAGAAGAAGAAAATATTTATTAAAAAAAAATAGAAGAAGAAAATGAACACATAAAAATTAATATAACATAATTTGACTTATATTAATCTTCTTTTTGAACCAATTTTCAAGCCACTGGCTCACATCTTTAACTGGGAATGTTTAAGATGATATGTACACAAGAACCAATCAATAAGTTCTTATTTTTATTAAAATTCATGGGTGTCTCATTTTGAAAATAATCATATAACTGTGTAACATATTTGATCATTTTCCTGAATATAAAAAATTATCCTACCATGTTGATCTTGGGAACAACAAAGTTCTTTCAATTTATAGCAGAAAATATAAATAACCACTAAAATAAGTCTAAACACCAATTAAATAAGGCTTGCATTGCTTCTTTTTTTTTTTTTTTTTTTTTTTTTTTTTTTTTTTTATATAAGAATCAAACACACACACAAGGGAGAGAGAAAATAGATTCTAAATTAGGCTTTAATTGCTAATGGTAAGCAAAAGTGTGTGTGTATATATATATATATAGCCAAAGCTCAGAGTAAATCCAATTAGATTTTAATTGGATTCTTAATTTTACGCCACATATCCCATTTAATTTTTAATTTTGTGCTAAGTAAATTGTTGAGTGTAAAAATCGAAAAGTCCAAATCCAATTACATTCTAAATTGAATTTCAATTGAAGTCCAATTTTCCGCCATGTGTCCATTTATTTTTTTAATTTTTGTGGCAAGTGAATTAATGGGTGAAAAAACCAAAGAGTCTAAATCCAATTAAATTCTAAATTACACACACACATATATATATATATATATATATATATATATATATATATATATTTATTGAGAAACCATTACATATTTTAGAAATGTATGATTTAAAAAAAGTGTAAGCTAATACTATTTGAATCTCTTCTTTAAAAAAAAAAAATAATAATTGCGATTATTTTTAATTGTACTCATGCATATACATAGCGCTACACACTAGTTTAGTATAATTGGTAAGACCAAAACTAATAATCTATGCACCACAACATCTTATTAGTGGGCGCTAGTGAAAAGAGAACACTTTTTTTTTTTTGCTGGAAGCTTGTGAAAGAATATCAAGCTGTTGACGTGTGTTAAATTTCTCGTGAAATTTAATGTGGACTTTGTGTCTTTAGACTTACTTATTAGGTAAGAAAAGGCATAAGGATAATGACCCATTCCATTGCTGTTTAACTTTAGCTTGCTTTGCGGGCTTTGACCCCCAAAGGCTTTGTATTTTTTGTTTTTGTTTCTTTTTTATTTGTTTTTGGTCCCAAAAATTTTGTTATTTTTCTTTTTGCCTTTTTTTTCCCCCT
The DNA here is from genome assembly GCA_028535165.1 of Quercus tomentella. NCBI lineage: Eukaryota > Viridiplantae > Streptophyta > Magnoliopsida > Fagales > Fagaceae > Quercus > Quercus tomentella. The sequence goes on from JAPQVY010000068.1 coordinate 82,602,622, forward strand.
ACCATACAAAGTTCAAATACGAAGAAAAAGCATAATTAAGTTGAGGTCCATCAGCTCTGATAAATAATTCATTGCAACATGTTTAGGAGTATTTTCAGTTCTTCCACCAACCCTTTTGCTACACACAAAGTGACCAATCTTCTTGTAGGAATTGCATAGTCTATAGGGAAAGAGCATGAAGAAAGAAAACTTTTTTCCTAGATTGTTTTACCTTCTATTTTCTGGCTTTCAAACCGTATCTTCTTTCGGATCAATTGCGCAATTTGCGTTTGTTAAAATTTTCAATAAATAATTCAATAATTTTTTTTATTTTTTAAATCGAATCCAAATATACTATGCAGTCAGTGATTATATATTAGTTTTAAAATATTTTTAGAATTTTTTCTAGAAAAAGAAAAAAAACTACTGATTTTTTTGACAATTATTTATGTGAGGGCCGGTTAATCAATAATTATTAAAATCGTGTTAGCTGGGCCTGTGGCCCATCCGAGGACGTAAAACTGTCTGAAGAGGCCCATATCAGGTTATAAGGGTAACCAAATGAAAAGAAGAGTAGATATCATGTGAGGTGTGTTCAGTATTCGTCCGAGGACAAAATCCTTCTCGGCAATATGTGTTCGAGGACGACCTGAACGCCATATTGTTACAAACACACTTCAAAGCTACATTACCACTAAAGGTGGGACATGGGACCAAGGGTAAGAAAGAAAAGGTAAACAAATATCTTGAACAACTGCTGCATCCGCATTAATTGCCTCTCAACTAACTCTCTGACCGCATTAATGTGGAGGTGATACCTGAACAATGATGAAGCAGTCTTACAGTTGCTGGTTAAAGGATCCAGGAAGTGTTGGATGGGACAGGAGGGGATTCCCCAAATCCAACCTACACGTGTGTGGTAAAGATGACACCAACATGGTAGTATATAACGTAGAGGAATGCATTGAGAAAGGGGGATCAGAACTTCAAAACGAGTAGTACTTAGAAGAAAACCTTATGAAATAAAGAGCTGAACTTGTTTCAAGGAGAAATTGATCGTTATATTGGTGTTAATCCATCTATAAACGTTAAGTTTAATCGTTTTTCTTTTGGAGTTAACCTAGTTCTTTGACATCCACGCTCTACAAATTTATTGTTTGGGCCTTTAACGTTGGAACCCAATATGAATTTAGGATCGTTACAAATTGAGTCCTTACAATTGGCGCCGTCTATGGGAAGAGCTTGATCTAAATTAAAAGAAATCCGGTACAGTGTTCATGATGGAGGAAGTAGGTCCACATCACTACGCAGCAGGACCACATCAAGTAGAAGCCAATCCACACCAAGCAGAGTCAAGGGGCACCTAGCATGGTAATTCGCACCGGAGTCCCGAACGGAGAGAAGGTCGTGAGGGGAGTGTGCGCATAACTCATACCACCAAAAGTCACTCTCGTGGGAAGAGTCATGTTTCCCATGCAAAAAATGACAGGAACCTGCAACATGAGATTGACGAGTTGAAAAGAGAGTTGCGCCATGCCCGGCGAGAACGTTCCCCACCTTGCTCCGAACCATCATCCGAGGAGACGGATGGAGCTAGTTATAGGTAGAGATCCAAAACTCCGCCTAGGGAGACTTTCTCCTATGAAGAGGAGCACAACCATCGATATAGGTACAAAAGCCCGCCTAGAAAGGGCTTGGGGAACAACGCTATGAACAAAGCGTTAAGCCAAGTCTCCAAATCACCCTTCATAAGGAATATAGAAGATGCGATCCTTCCTCGGCGATTCCACCAGCCTACATTCACCCTATATGATGACCGGTCAGACCCAGTAGAATGGCTATCTACTCCAAGGATGAGGCCTTGATGTTGTTGACACCCTATTTTGCAACCCGTATTTAACCTCACATGGAGGGTAAAAAGGTAATTTCACATTAGAAATATGCATCTTGATTCTGGTCATTAGATCCGTAATCTCATTTCACCAAAGTGATCTTGATGTTATAACGATTAAATCGACTGGTCAAGAGCCCTAATTGGACCATTAGATTGAAAGTTATCATCAAATCAAGTTTTAATCAAATCAAGTTTTAATGGCTGAGATGCACTATCACAAATTGAATCCGACTATATGTGATTATGAACAATTGATTTCAATTGGTTATAAGTATAATCAATTTGAGATCGATGATGTGTCATAGTTTGATTGGTTAGGACTACATTTTATGGTAGGGTTGTACACACCTAATTAACTAGATAGTTAAACATTAATTAGTCAATGAGTAATTTGTGCAATTATCTTTTAATTAGAGTAAATTTGGAACCAATTAAGTCTGAAATGGGAGTGATTGGAGCCATTTAATGTTAATTGGGAGCTAATTTGGGACCTATTGGTGTTAATTGTGCTGAAACCATTTTTTAACAAATGACCTCTGCTCACCATTTCATCGATATCTCTAAGAATATTTTGAATCAGTGAATGAGATTAATTTTCCCAGAAACTAGACATCCAGGGCTTTAATTTGAGCATAAGAATGAGACAATTCCAATCAGAATTGAGGCAGATATGATTTTTTAAAGTTGGTTCTATAGGCTGTTACAGCAGCTACGAGAAAACCGAATTTTGGCTTGCTTCTCACTCCAACCAATCTTTCCATTTAATGCACCAGATTTTTCCCAAGGCTAAAATGAGGTCTAGGTTCATGATTCTTTGTCAACCCTCATTAAATGGCATTTCATTCATATTTCCTCCACCACTACTATATAAACCCCCCATCTCCTTCATTCCAAGACAAAAAGAAAAAAAAATCCCCCTCTCTTCTCTTCTCTTGAGTTCTAGTGAAGTTGAGTAGTCTTATCATATCTTGATCTTCCTGAGACTCAAGGTATTGAGTGAGACTCACTCTCCCTCTCCTAGCTCTTCTCTTCCTCCACCCTTAGGACATCCATCAAGAATCCCCTCCTCCATTATATGGATCTTGTATAAAGGTATAATCCCTTTCCCTAACTGTTTGTTTATATTGCCATTATGAGAATTTAAGATTAAAGCATGATAATTCTCTTGAATATGTTTGAATGTTCTTAATTGTTCTTATGTGTTCTTCACATGTTTTTAGTTGTTCATCACATGTTCATGCATAAATACTAGTTTTGATCCTAAATCCATATAAAAAATATGAAAAACATGTTTGTTTAATAATTCTTTCAAATCCTTGAATCTTGGATATCACCATCCACACACATTCACTAGAGTTTATTTTTCAATCCAAATGTCATGCTTAATAAATTGAATTAGGGTCATCATATGCACACACTTTAAATTCAACATGCAAATTGATTGATAACATATGTGATGATATGATATGAATGTTGGCCACCATAGTCTAGAAGACTAGTTTCACCAGGCAAGGTGGGTACCTAACACCTTCCCACCTTGTAACGTAGCCTCCGAGCTCAGATCAAGGGTTAGTAGATTAAATGCTTATCTATGTAATTTTCGATTTTTAGATTGTAACTAGGAAACAAAGCCATGTACTTTATCTTAGATTGTATCTAGGACCAAAGCCATGTAATTTTCTTATGATCAATGTAAATTCAATTTCAAATTAATAAAGTGAGGAATTTTTCAATTATGGTTATCTTATTTTTCCAATAATTAAATAAGTGGCGACTCCATTGTAAAACCCTTAATCTAAAAGGGAAAATATAACTAGTCGAACCTCCATTTTGAGAGGCAATAACACGACTCCACCCATTCACGTGAGTTTGGCCCAACATCTTATAAAAACAGGTCGGGGGCGCGGTCTCTCGCAGTGGCGACTCCATTAGGGATATTGAGGGCTAAGTTTCAATTAGATTATGGTGGCCAACCATGTCATTGTTTGTTTATTGCTTTTTTTTTTTTTGTATATAATATGTCTAATATGTCATTATTTTGCATGTCATGCATCATTTGCTTGAATGAAATTTATTTTATTTGTGTGCTAGCCCGGAAGCCCAGTAGTATTAGCTGTAGATTGTGGTCTTCCTGAGACTCACATACCCAACAGTGAACGTACCATCCACCACGACAAGGATCATCATGGTTATGCCATGATGGTTCATAGGGATAAACTGTACCGTTCGGACCAATGTTGCGCTCCTGGCATCACAAGTTGGGAGGTACGACGTCCTAGCTTATGGGGACCTTTAACCTACCTTCTACCTATGTTGTAATGACCCATAGAACCTACCTTTAGGTCGGTCCATGTAAATTGCATTGCATTACACATGTGAATGGACGTTGTTTGAACCATGATGACTCAAGTCCAACACTTGAGCACATCATAATTGTTTGAACCTTGTATGCTATGAATAAACTCAAGCCCAAAGGCCTGTGATTGAACTCTACTTTGAATGGAAACCGAAAATTGTTTCTTGAATCATTCTAAGCCCACCACTTGAGCTCATCAAAGGTGTATACGCATGATCAACATCAAAGGCCAAAAGCTCACAAGATGCATGCCTTCCAAGTGTAAGCCCAAGCCGTTTCAAGCAAATACCAAAAGATCATAATCAAGGTTTGAGCCTTCCAAGTGCAAGCCCAAGCCATTTCACCATAATCAAGGTTTAAGCATACCCAGTCTCAAGCATCCTAAATGGACCAAGAAGAAGCAAGTGGCCCAACTTTGCCTCACTCTACATTTGGTTTGCAACATCATGGTTAAGCTTAAGGTTTGTTTGTTTATTCCATGTTTCTATGTTTCTTTGAATTCTAAAAATCCATGTAGCATTTGATGTACTTTGTTCATGTATATATTTTCAAAAAATTCCCAAAAAAAATCAAGATTCCCAAATCTTTCCAAAAAAAAAAAAAGAAGAAGAAGAAGAAGAAGAAAAAGATTCAAATGAGAAAGTGTTTGGACTAGGGGCATTGGGCCTTTGATTCATTTAAAAAAAAAAAAAAAAATCTTTGAACTAGGACCATTGAACTTCCTAGTGATTTTTTCAAAAAGACCCAATTTTTTTCTTTCAAAAAAGAAAAAGAAAAGGAAGAAGTCTCATTTTCAAAATGGTACATGAGGATCCCTTGGACAAAACATTTTCTAAATCTTGATATTTAAAGGCTTGAGCAATCAACTTGTACCAAGGAATGATTAATTTCATTTGATCAATATAAAGACTTTTGCTACTTGACTTAGAATATAAGAAGAAATGGTCTTAAAAGGCAATCAAAAAGAATCCATCCATCGGAAAATCCCAAGAATCCATGCACTTGATCCAATTTTCAAAAGTCTTTTGTTTCACATCATTAGAGCATTCATACTTTTTCTTTTAAGATGAATTTATTAAAAGAGCTTGAATCACTGTGTCTACAAGCAAGCATTACTCGGGATAGGAGGCCATCTTTGTTTAAACCAAATTATTTCCTATTACCTAGAATGTTCATCATCCATTGCTAGCCCATTTGAGCCTTCAAACATTTAGCCTTTTTTTTAACCCACTAAAATCTAAACTTGGGGTGGGAAAAATTCAAAGTATGCATGCTTAAATCTCATGTTGAGGAGGAGTCGACCTTGTAGCTCTGAAGCTAATTGATAAAGCTCTCCTAGAAGACATGAAAGACAAGTATAGAATTCATTAAGCTAAAGATAAGAGATCATCAAAGTAAAAGGAGTTTTCACTCAATCAAGGAAAGAGAAATGAAATTCCATCAATGTGAGAGAAAATAAAACGTGCATCAATTTTGAAGAACCTAAAATTCATCATGCCAAGTAGAGTAGAAAGTTCATCCAAAAGAAATTTCAGATTCATCAAGCACAGAAAGGTGCAAGTGCATTGAGGCAAGAAAGAAGTCTAGAGAGTGCATCAAAATGACCGAAAATTATTAAGCTGAGAAATACAAGGAGGGCAAAGGTCCCCAAAAGTTCATTCAATCAAGAGATGAAAGACAAAAAAAAAAATGAAAAAGAAACGAAGCCTGCTAGGCTGAAAACCCAAAAGGGTGGTCTAGGCAAAAGCTAGGGCCCAAAAAAAAAAAAAAAAGCCCACTAGGCTGAAAACCCAAAAGGGTGGTCTAGGCAAAAGTTAGGGCCAAAGAAAAGAAGAAGAAGAAAAGAAAAAATTGGAAAATCCTACCAAGTTGGAAACTTGAAGATGCAACCTAAAAAGAGAATAATTTTACAAGATGAAAGTCTAGAGGTATGATTTAGGAGGAATGAGCATAAAAATGATTGTTGATACAAGTGACCAATGAAGACTAGTGAGAAGATAACAAAGAAGAAATGAGAAAACTCCTCTAATACTTGATTTTTGAGTAATGCATACTTGGGGGAAACATCATAGGGAATTTTGAGCCTTTTATATCTTTCATTTCATAACCCCAACCCGGCTTACATTACAACCAATGAGTAAAGACCTCCTTGAAGTCTTGCTAGTTGTAGGCACATCTTAAACTCTAATAATATTTTTCTCTTGAATTAAAAAGGAAAAATGCTTAAAATTGTCAAACCCCATAGGATGATATGTCTGAGGACAAAATTTCTCAAATTCTCAAATCCTCAAAATGACTCAAAAGAACTTCCAAACCTGGAGCACTCTCCTTTTTTGCACCCAATAATGTGATTCATAAATATTATCACATTTCATTTCTTGATTGCCTTTGGAGACTTAATCTGACGATGTTCAAAAGAATGAAGCAAATTTGATTACATGAGTTTAATGATCTTGATCCTTCCTATTCAAAGAGATTTGTTTGATTCTTAAACACTTTGATTTGCCAAAATGGTTGTTCAAAGGATCACCTCTTGTTCATTAAAAAAAAAAAAAATCAAAAAATGGAAATTTGTTTTTTTCAAAAAAAAAGAAAAGTGAAATCTCTTTTCAAAAAAAAAAAAAAAAAATCATTCTTTTTCAAAATCCGGTTCTCTTGAACTACGTCTTAACCTGATCCTCTATGACAGAGGTATGTAGGCAGCCTTATAGAGGCCCGGTCACATTCACCCAAACAACCTTGGAGAACAAAGTCAAAACAATGTGACAAAATTATTTGGGTGCATGTTAAGTTAAGCCTATTTTTTTGCATTAAGCATGCTTAAACTTGGCACATTGGCCTATTTTTATTGTATGCGAATATGTCCTTATCACATGAAAGCATGTTTTCATTTGAGGCATCAATTCATTTTTTGCAAGCATGTCTACACTAATGGCAATGGCCAAAAATGTTTTCATGATAACTAGTTTCTAACAAGCTAGAGAAAGAAAGCATTTTTGTAGGAACCAAGGATGGCGGACCATGATCTTCTTTCATGTTCCCCAATGGTCACAACATCAAATGAATTCAGCTTCAATCTAAACATGGATTATGCCCCAAACTAGGGGCATTGGGTAAGTACTTCCAATTCATTTCAATGAATAAATCCATTGCTAATTGAAATTATCTTTTTGCAGGAATTGAGCAAGGACTTATCCATCAATCCGCATTAACTTCCAACCAAAATTATTCTCATTCAAAGGATAGGTTTTTCAAAAAATTATAATCATAAATAAATTTTCATCACTTTTACTCCATCTTCATCTTCATATTCTTCACTTTTTGATAATGAACAAATCTTCATATTTCAAAAAAAAAAAAAAAAAAAGAAGGAAATTTTCAAAAGGGCCTTGGGACTAGGGGCATTGGGCTCATACCTCATAGGTTTCTTTCAAAAAAAAAAAATCATCAATCAAAATTTTCAATTCCTTGAAAAAATTCGAGATTTCCAAATTTTTCAAAAAAAAAAAAAAGAGAGAGACAAAAGACAAAATTTTCAAAAAAAAAAATTTCAATTCTTTCCAAAAAAAAAAAAAAAAAAAATTCATCAATCAAAATTTTCAATTCCTTCAAAAAATTCAGGATTTCCAAATTTTTCAAAAAAAAAAAAAACATCTTCATTAAATTCTTCTTCAGGAACAGAAAGCTATCATCCTCTTCCATATTCTTTAGTGGTGCAACATCAAGTCAACTGTCCACCCTCAGCATTCATCAAAGCATGGAATATGTCCCAAACTAGAGGCATTCGCCAGGTACGCCAAATTCTTTTCAATGAATAACTCTGTTACTAATTGAAAATATTTATTTTGCAGGTACTAGGGTAAAAGGCCCACGCACATCAACATGAATAATACCTTCCGAAAATCCTAGGTCTTTGAGAACATGAGCTAGGATCCAAAACCTTTGGTCCTTTGAAAACATGAGCCAAAGCCCAAAAATCCTAGGTCTCTGAAAACATGAGCCAGGATCCGAAACTTTTGGTCCTCCGAAAACGTGAGCCAAAGCCCAAAAAACCCTTGGTCCTCTGAAAACATGAGCCAAGATCCAAAAATCCTAGGCCTCTGAAAACATGAGTCAGGATCCAGAACCTTTGGTTCTTTGAAAATATGAGCCAAAGCCCAAAAAACCCTTGGGCCTCTGAAAACATGAGCCAAGATCCAAAAATATTAGGCCTCTAAAAACATGAGCCAGGATCTAAAACCTTCGGTCCTCTGAAAACATGAGCCAAAGCCCAAAAAACTCTTAGTCCTCTGAAAACATGAGCTAAGATCCAAAAATCCTAGGTCTCTGAAAACATGAGCCAGGATCTAGAACCTTTAGTCCTCTGAAAACATGAGCCAAAGCCCAAAAAACCCTTGGTCCTTTGAAAACATGAGCCAAGATCCAAAAATCCTAGGCCTCTGAAAATATGAGCCAGGATCTAAAACCTTTGGTCCTCTGAAAACATGAGCCAAAGCCCAAAAAACCCTTGGTCCTCTGAAAACATGAGCCAAGATCCAAAAATCCTAGGCCTCTGAAAACATGAGCCAGGATCCAGAACCTTTGGTCCTCTGAAAACATGAGCCAAAGCCCAAAAAAACCCTTGGTCCTTTGAAAAACATGAGCCAAGATCCAAAAATCCTAGGCCTCTGAAAACATGAGCTAGGATCCAGAACCTTTGGTCCTCTGAAAACATAAGCCAAAGCCCAAAAAACCCTTAGTCCTCTGAAAACATGAGCCAAGATCCAAAAATCCTAGGCCTCTGAAAACATGAGCCAGGATCCAGAACCTTTGGTCCTCTGAAAACATGAGCCAAAGCCCAAAAAACCCTTGGTCCTCTGAAAACATGAGCCAAGATTCAAAAATCCTAGGTCTCTAAGAACATGAGCCAGGATCCAGAACCTTTGGTCCTCTAAAAATATGAGTTAAAGCCCAAAAAACCCTTGGTCCTCTGAAATACATGAGCCAAGATCCAAAAATCCTAGGTCCTCTGAAAACCTGAGCCAGGATCCAGAACCTTTGGTCATCTGAAAACATGAGCCAAAGCCCAAAAAAACCCTTGGTTTTCTGAAAATCATGAGCCAGGATCCAGAACCTTTGGTTCTCTGAAAACATGAGCCAAAGCCCAAAAAAACCCTTGGTCTTCTAAAAAACATGAGCCAAGATCCAAAAATCCTAGGCCTCTGAAACCATGAGCCAGGATCCAGAACCTTTGGTCCTCTGAAAACATAAGCCAAAGCCCAAAAAACCCTTAGTCCTCTGAAAACATGAGCCAAGATCCAAAAAACCGTTGGTCCTCTGAAATACATGAGCCAAGATCCAAAAATCCTAGGTCCTCTGAAAACGTGAGCCAGGATCCAGAACTTTTGGTCATCTGAAAACATGAGCCAAAGCCCAAAAAAACCTTTGGTTTTCTGAAAATCATGAGCCAGGATCCAGAACCTTTGGTCCTCTGAAAACATGAGCCAAAGCCCAAAAAAACCCTTGGTCTTCTAAAAAACATGAGCCAAGATCCAAAAATCCTAGGCCTCTGAAACCATGAGCCAGGATCCAGAACCTTTTGTCCTCTGAAAACATGAGCCAAAGCCCAAAAAACCCTTGATTCTCTGGAAAACATGAGCCAAGATCCAAAAATCCTAGGCCTCTGAAAACATGAGCCAGGATCCAGAACCTTTGGTCCTCTGAAAACATGAGCCAAGATCCAAAAATCCTAGGCCTTTGAAAACATGAGCCAGGATCCAGAACCTTTGGTCCTCTGAAAACATGAGCCAAAGCCCAAAAACCCTTGGTCCTCTGAAAACATGAGCCAAGATCCAAAAAATCCTAGGTCTCTGAAAACATGAGCCAGGATCCGAAACCTTTGGTCCTCTGAAAACATGAGCCAAAGCCCAAAAAACCTTGGTCCTTTGAAAACGTGAGCCAAGATCCAAAAATCCTAGGCCTCTGAAAGCATGAGCCAGGACCCAAAACCTTTGGTCCTCTGAAAACATGAGTCAAAGCCCAAAAAACCCTTGATCCTCTGAAAACATGAGCCAAGATCCAAAAATCCTAGGTCTCTGAAAACATGAGCCAGGATCTAGAACCTTTGGTCCTCTGAAATCTTGAGCCAAAGCCTGAATCCGTCGTCCTCTAGGTAAGCATATCTTGTACTCATATAGAAAAAAAAAAAAAAAAAAAAAAAATTGCATGCATGAACTACATTTAGACCTGATCCTCCCACTAAGAGGTACGTAGGCAATCTCCCTCGAGATTCGGTCCACATTTTGATCTATAACATGATCGTCTGCATTTTTATTTGCATGCATCATATATTCACCACGGTTAAATACTGATTGCAAAGTTAGGTGTCTCTTTCATACATTGGCATTCGCTTTTCAAGCTCTACCAATGAGGGACATTCTGTTGATACCCTATTTTGCAACCCGTATTTAACCTCACATGTAGGGCAAAAAGGTAATTTCAACTTGAAAATATGCATCTTGATTCTGGTCATTAGATCCGTAATCTCATTTCACCAAAGTGATCTTGATGTTGTAACAATTAAATCGACTGATCATGAGCTCTAATCGGACCATTAGATTGAAAGTTATCATCAAATCAAGTTTTAATGGCTGAGATGCATTATCACAAATTGAGTCCGACTATATGTGATTATGAATAATTGATTTCAATTGGTTATAAGTATAATCAATTTGAGATTGATGATGTGTCATAATTTGATTGGTTAGGACTACATTTTATGGTAGGGTTGCACACACCTAATTAACTAGATAGTTAAACATTAATTATTCAATGAGTAATTTGTGCAATTATCTTTTAATTAGAGTAAATTTGGAACCAATTAAGTCTTAAATGAGAGTGATTGGATCTATTTAATGTTAATTGGGAGCTAATTTGGGACCTATTGGTGTTAATTGTGCTGAAACCATTTTCTAACAAATGACCTCTACTCACCATTTCATCGATATCTCTAAGAATATTTTGAATCAGTGAATGAGATTAATTTTTTAAGAAACTAGACATCCGGGGCTTCAATTTGAGTACAAGAATTAGATAATTCCGATTAGAATTGAGGCAGATATGATTTTTCAAAGTTGGCTCTATAGGCTGTTACAGCAGTTACGGGAAAACCGAATTTTGGCTTGCTCCTCACTCCCACCAATCTTTCCATTTAATGCACCAGATTTCCCCCAAGGCTAAAATGAAATCTAGGTTCATGATTCTTTGTTAACCCTCATTAAATGGCCTTCCATTCATATTTCCTCCACCACTACTATATAAATCCCCCATCTCCTTCATTCCAAGACAAAAAAAAAAAAAAAATCCCCCTCTCTTCTCTTCTCTTGAGTTTTAGTGAAATTGAGTAGTCTTGTCATATCTTGGTCTTTCTGAGACTCAAGGTATTGAGTGAGACTCACTCTTCCTCTTCTAGCTCTTCATTTCCTCCACCCTTAGGACCTCCATCAAGAATCCCCTCCTCCATTATATGGATCTTGCATGAAGGTATAATCTCATTTCCTAACTGTTTGTTTATATTGCCATGGTGAGAATTTAAGATTAAAGCCTGATAATTCTCTTGAATATGTTTGAATGTTCTTAATTGTTCTTATGTGTTCTTCACATGTTCTTAGTTGTTCATCACATGTTCATGCATAAATACTAGTTTTGATCCTAAATCCATATAAAAAATATGAAAAACATGTTTGTTTAATAATTCTTTTAAATCCTTGAATCTAAGATATCACCATCCACACACATTCACTAGAGTTTATTTTTCAATCCAAATGTCATGCTTAATAAATTGAATTAGGGTCATCACATGCACACACTTTAAATTCAACATGCAAATTGATTGATAACATATGTGATGATATGATATGAATGTTGGCCATCATAGTCTAGAAGACTGGTTTCACCGGGCAAGGTGGGTGCCTAACACCTTCCCACCTTGTAACATAGCCTCCGAGCTTAGATCAAGGGTTAGTAGATCAAATGCTTATCTATGTAATTTTTGATTTTTAGATTATAACTAGGAAACAAAGCCATGTACTTTATCTTAGATTGTATCTAGGACCAAAGCCATGTAATTTTCTTATGATCAATGTAAATTCAATTTCAAATTAATAAAATGAGGAATTTTTCAATTACGGTTTTCTTATTTTTCCAATAATTAAATAAGTGGTGACTCCATTGTAAAACCCTTAATCTAAAGGGGAAAATATAACTAGTCGAACCTCCATTTTGAGAGGCAATAATATGACTCCACCCATTCACGTGGGTTTGGCCCAATATCCTATAAAAACGGGCCGGGTGCGCGGTCTCTCATAGATGTCCAAGGTTTTTCCATCAAGTTTGGGTCCGGTGGCGATGAGATGGTTCAACGGTTTGAGAGCCAACTCTATTGAGTCATTCAAAAAGCTTACCCGGGCTTTTGGTGCTCACTTTATCACTTGCGGTAGGGTTCCTCGGCATTTGGGATCCTTGCTGTCTATGACCATGCGAGAGGGCGAGACTCTCAAGGCTTATTCAGATAGATACTGGGAAATGTTTAATGAAATAGAGGGAGAGCATGATGATGTGGCCATAAGTACTTTCAAGGCTGGCCATCCAGCCGAGCAATATTTAAGGAAATCTCTAACTGGTAAACCTGTTACCACTGTACACCAATTGATGGATAGGATTGATATGTGCAGAAGAGTAGAAGAAGACCAACTTTAGGGAAAAGGAAAGGCTAAGGTAATCCCTTAGGAGATGAGAGACTTCAGGTCAGACCGTTACAATAGTAACCGACCTCGGAAAGACTTCGTTGGGCAATCAGGTTCTGCTGACACCCAGGTGGTTATTGCAGTGTTTCGGGAGCCGGTGTAGCAGGTATTAAAGAAGATAAAGAATAAGCCATTTTTTAAGTGGCCAAACAAGATGGCAGGGGAGCCTAAGAGACGCAACCCGAACCTTTATTGCCACTATCATCAGGATTATGGACACATGACGGAGGATTGCAGGAACTTATGGGACCATTTGGAGCAATTGGTCCGAGAGGGGAAATTAAAGCAACTATTGCATCACTCAAGTGGTAGGGTAAGCCTGGCAAGCTCAGAAATGCGTGGGGACGCTTCTTCAAGACTCCCCCTTGGTACGATAAACGTTATTTTTGCTACCCCAGGGAGGACTGGATCTTGTCCTTCTAGGGTACTGTCGGTGTTCCGACCTCCGACCGAGGATCATTGCCAAGCGTCAAAGATAGCCAGGGTGGATGTCCCCCTGATTTTGGGCTTTTCGGATGAGGACAAGGTTGGAACCATACAACCCCATGATGATGCTCTGGTGGTCACGCTGAGAATTGGTGGGTACGATGTTAAAAGGGTGATGATTGATCAAGGTAGTGCTGTAGATATAATGTTCCCAGATTTGTATAAGGGGCTAGGTCTGAAGCTAGAGGACTTAGCAGCCTACAGTTCCCCTATGGTGAGTTTTGAGGGAAGGATGGTTGCTCCAAAAGGATAGATCAGACTACCCGTGCAAACCAGTATGGATGTGGTGGAGGTGGACTTCATTATTGTAGACGTTTTCTCTCCATACATGGCTATTATGGGCAGACCTTGGCTTCATACCCTGGGAGCAGTCTTATCTACTCTACATAAGAAAGTGAAGTACCCATCTGGAGGCCAAGTATTGGAAATAGTAGGAAGCTAGGTTGCAGCCCGGCAGTGCTTGGTAGCAGCTATACAACATCGACCAGAGGCAGAGACCTCGGCTACTGCTGATAATGGATTATAGCAATTAAAATCCCCAGCATTGCCCTTAGATGGACTAGCCGATGAGGTAAAGTGTGAAGATTTGGAGAGGATAATTGTTGCTGATGATTCGGAAAGATTCTTCCAGGTTGGGGCTAAACTGCCTTTGCAAGAGAAGGAGCGATTGCTGGAATTCCTCAGAGCAAATGTAGATGTGTTTGCATGGAGCCCATATGAAGCCCCAGGTGTAGATCCAAATTTCATTTGTCATCGACTCAACGTGAATCCTTCTGTTATTCCCAAAAGACAACCACCTCGACGACCATCAAAAGAATACGCTGAAGCTGTCAGAAGTGAGGTGGCCAAGCTTAAGCAGGTTGAGGCTATCAAAGAAGTTTTTTACCCACAATGGTTAGCCAATATGGTGGTGGTAAAGAAGAAGACGGGAAAGTGGCGAGTGTGCGTGGACTTCACGGACCTTAATAAGGCTTGTCCCAAGGATCCTTTTCCCATGCTGAAGATAGATCAGTTGGTGGATGCAACTGTTGGTCATCCCTGGATGAGTTTTTTTAATGCCTTCCAAGGATATCACCAAATACAGTTAGCATTGGACGATCAAGAGAAGACGGCTTTTGTCACTCCTATTGGAAACTATTATTATAAAGTGATGCCGTTTGGTTTGAAAAATGCAGGATCTACCTATCAACGGATGATGACTAAAATGTTCGAACTGCAACTGGGCAGAAACATTGAAGTCTATATCGACGACATGGTAGTGAAGAGTAAGGTGGTGTCCGAGCATGTGGAAGATCTCACGAACATCTTTGGAATACTAAGAAAGCATAAGCTACGCCTGAATGCTTCAAAGTGTTCCTTTGGTGTAGGCTCCGGGAGGTTCTTGGGATACATGGTGACTCATAGAGGAATTGAAGTGAACCCAGATCAGATTAAGGCCATCAACGATTTACAAGCACCGTAGAATCCAAAAGAGGTGCAGAAACTCACTGAAATGATTGTTGCTTTGAACCGATTTATCTCCAGGTCGGTCCAGAGGTGTCGTCCCTTTTTCCTTATATTGCATAAGTGGAAAGGATTTAGATGGACCAAGGAGTGTGCTGTGGCATTTCAGCAGTTGAAGGAGTACCTGTCCAGGCCGCCTATCATGTCTAGTCCTGAGGTGGATGAGGTTCTGTTTGCTTATCTGGCAGTTGCCCCTCATGCAGTTAGTTTTGTCTTAATACGAGAGGACAGCAGCGTACAAAGACCAGTTTATTACGTAAGTAAGTCCCTTCATGAAGCCGAGGTGAGATACTTATCATTAGAAAAGGCCATCTTGGTGGTGGTCCATGTAACATGCAAACTTCCGCATTACTTTCAAGCCCATACAATGGTTGTCTTGACTCAGTTACCTCTCAAGTCCATACTTAGAAGAGGACAGCGGCGTACAAAGACCAGTTTATTACGTAAGTAAGTCCCTTCATGAAGCCGAGGTGAGATACTTATCATTAGAAAAGGCCATCTTGGTGGTGGTCCATGTAACATGCAAACTTCCGCATTACTTTCAAGCCCATACAATGGTTGTCTTGACTCAGTTACCTCTCAAGTCCATACTTAGAAGTGCAGATTACACTGGGAGAATTGCTAAGTGGGGCACAATCCTAGGTGCTTTCGACATCAAGTATATGCCTTGCACCACTATAAAAGGCCAAGTCCTTACCGATCTGGTAGCTGAGTTCACCGAGTGTCTAGAAGAAGCTAACATGAAGCAAAATGATATGGATGAAAAATTGGTTGGTCTGATATCCACACAAGGCGGTTCCTCCTAGAGGGTATATGTGGACGGAGCAGCAAACCAACGGGGGGCAGGATTGGGGCTAGTTTTGATATCCCCTGAAGAGATCACCATTGAGAAATCCTTAAGGTTGGGATTCTTGGCTACTAACAATGAAGCAGAATACGAAGCTTTATTGATGGGAATGAGTATGATCCAAAAAATGGGTGAAAAGATAGCAGAATTATTCTCAGATTCAAGATTGGTAGTCGGCCAAGTGAAAGGAGAACTGGAAGCCCGAGATCCAAGAATGCAGGGGTATTTGAGTCAAGTTAGGCGTATACAAACGAAATTTGAATCTTTTGTCTTGTTGCATATCCCCCGAGGTGAAAATACCCATGCCAATTTCCTAGCAACCCTTGCCACCTCTTCAACACGAAATTTTCCTCGGGTGATAATCGTCGAAGATTTGTATACACCCACCTCACCAGAAAAGGATGTATGTCAGATTCATCAAGTCAATCAAGTGCCGAGCTGGATGGATCCCATATTGAAATTCCTCGAAAGTGACATCTTGCCCGAAGAGAAAATAGGAGCTGATAAAATACGGAGGAAAGCTCCTCGGTTTTGGTTATCTGAGGACAAAAAGCTATATAAACGGTCCTTTTCTGGGCTATACCTACTTTATATACATCCCGAGATGTCAAAGACACTCCTAGAGGAGCTGCATGAGAGCATTTGTGGAAGTCATACAGGGGGAAGGTCCCTATCACACCGGGCCATTACTCAAGGATATTGATGGCCAAATATGCAGAAGGAAGCGTAGGATTATGTTAGAAAATGCGACCAGTGTTAAAGGTTCGCCCCAAACATCCACCAGCCTGAAGGAATTCTTAACCCTCTGTCCAGCCCTTGGCCTTTTGCTCAATGGGGGCTAGATATTGTTAGTCCTTTTCCTAAAGCCTTAGGAAACAAAAAGTATCTGCTGGTCGGCACAGATTACTTTACTAAATGGGTTGAAGCTGAACCTTTGGCTAACATCAGAGATGTAGATGTTAAGAGGTTTATTTGGAAGAATATTGTTAAGTGATTTAGAACTCCACGCACTCTTGTCTCGGATAATGGCCTTCAATTTGATAGTAAGGCCTTTAGGCAATATTGTTCAGACTTAGGTATAAAAAATAGATATTCCACCCCGGCTTATCCTCAAGGGAATGGGCAAGCTGAAGCTGTTAACAAAGTAATAGTCAATGGACTTAAGAGGAGACTGGATGATGCAAAAGGAAAATGGGTAGAGGAATTGCCATATGTTCTCTGGACCTATCGACCAATGCCTCGACGATCAACAGGGAAGACTCTTTTTTCCATGACCTATGGAGCCGAGGCCGTCATCTCTCTGCAAACTGGATTCCCAATGTTAAGAACTAGTACATTTTCCTCGGACAGTAATGATGGGCTGTTAGGGAAAAGTTTAGACTTGATTGAAGAGCGAAGGGAGAGTGCAATGGTCCAATTGGCTTACTACCAACATAAACTCAGGCAAGACTATGATGCTAATGTAAAGCTGAGACCATTAGCAGTAGGAGATCTGGTGCTGAGGAAAGTTCTGGGAACCACCAAGAATCCAGTTTGGGGAAAATTGGGGCCTAATTGGGAGGGGCCTTATCGAATTGCTTCAGTAGCCGGAATAGGAGCCTATTTTCTGGAAGACCTAGATGAAAAATCTGTACTCCATCCTTGGAATGTAAATAATCTCAAGAGGTATTATTATTAATGAAAGTAATCGAGTTTGGGTTTTCTTTTAATTTTTGCTGATCATGCATCTTGTGTTTCTACATCTAATGGCATCTTGTGAAGTATTAAACAGAAACTAAGTTATGTCAGATCCTCGGACCACAAACTTAGTGGAAATTAATACCCTATGATATTTACTGAAGTATTAAACAGAAACTAAGTTATGTCAAGTCCTCGGACCACAAACTTAGTGAAAATTAATACCCTATGACATCTATTGAAATATTAAACAGAAACTAAGTTATGTTAGGTCCTCGGACCACAAACTTAGTGAAAATTGATGCCCTATAATACCTACTGAAGTATTAAACGAAAGCCTAAGAACATCATCTAATGTACGATTGAATTACTGTAGACCCAACTTTATCCAACTTTTGAATGTTCCCTAAAGTGTCAATTGATTAGAAAGAATACATATGTATCCAAAATGTCTCCCTGAGACCTCATAGTATTAAACGTTTATCACCCATTTTTAATCACCAATTGTTGATGTTTATAAGGTATTTTTTCTCTTGCAAATGAAAGATAGTCAAAATGAATCCATTCGAATTAAAATAACGCAGTGAACAAGTACAGGAATAAGATAAAATGGCAACAACAATAAGCAAATAAACATAAGTATCTTTACAAAAGCCCTAATCAAATTACAAAATAAGTCCTATTTTTTCAACTTGATTTGGAGCTTTGGAGCTTGGCTGGCTGATTTATCTACCTCCGAGGTGGTGACTGCCTCTTTATCCTTAATAGCTCCCACAGCTAGCATGAATATGGAAGCCAAATCCTGTTGAAAGCCCTGAGAGGCCACCTCTGCCTCAGAAGCAGCTGCAGTCTTGTTCAAAGAGGCTTATAGAGGGGCATTATTCTCTTTAGCTGGCTCTGGTTGGCCAGGAGGAGGAAGACTTGGAGGCAAAACCTCCTCATTAGGGTTAATGGTTGAGGGAGTGTCTTCAGCTTGACTGGATGGAGGAGCTGAGGTGCGGATTGCTTCAGGGTAGAACACATTCTCTGGCCTCCTTAACTCAGATGAAGCCTTAACCATAGCTTGGTTAAGGGCTTCATCCCAAGTTTAGGTGCAGTAGATGTGGCACACCATTGGCACCTCTGCCCTTAGTGTCCCCTCCGTCTCAGCCACACCGATTTCATAGCTTTTCTGCTTGGCCTCATTTGTTGCCTGTTCAGCCTCGGCTTTTGCTCTCTCAGCTTCCTCCCTGGACTTTTCAACTTGCTCCCTCAGCTTTTGGGTTTCCTCCAAGTGCTTCTTAAGGACTGCAACTTGCTCCCGGGCAACCTTTAGTTCTGCATTTGCTTCACGCAAGCGCTTTCCCTGGTCCTCGGCTTGCTTTTGGAAGCCTTCCAAGGCCGAGTCAGCGCTCTTACGAGCTTGCTCTTCAACAAGTAATTTCTTCTTTGCAGCAGCCAAGTCCTGCTCGGATTGTGTCAAAGTCTGTACAGCCGACGCCCGTTGCTTCCTTTCGTCGTCTAGCTGACTGTAGTAGAGATTAAGCATCTCATCCAGCTTAAAAGTGTTTCAGATGACCTAAAAGGAAGAAATTAATAATATAGTCAGTAAAAAGTACACATCAGTGAGTAATAATCACAAAGAAAAAAAGAAAAGAGTTAGCACTTTACCATGCCTAAGTATCTTTTATTATTGAGGATGAGTTCATTCTTCCTCGTGTTCTTTATTTCGGCCATATCTCTTGGGAGCAACAAGGCCTCCTCTATAGCCGAGGCTATGTGATACCTAATGCCACCGTTGAAGTCCCTAATAGATGCATCATCTCGTAGGGGCTCCCCGACATGCATAGGTGCTAGCAGCCAGGCTTGAGGCTCAGGAGGTTGAGTGTCAGACCTCTCCTGGCCTCGCTGAGGAAGATGGCTAGTTTTTTGCTGCTTTACAGCTCGCTGGGCATCCTCCTCGCGGGTCAGACGAGACTTGCCAGCATCCACCACATCCTTCCCCTTCAGCTCCCTGCGCCTTTTTAACTCGGTAGCATCAGGTCTGATTGGCTGGGGAGATTGGTGAAGAGCAGGAGGAGGAGACCTGGTGGGAAGAGAAGGAATCTGGGATTGCGTTGATTTTGCCAGCGCATTCTTCCTGGGCTGATTCTCAATCAACTCCATCAAACTTCTTTGGGGTTTCCTTTGTATCCCCATCTCGTCAGGATCTTCCTCGGAACATATAGTTTGATCAAAAATCCCAAAGTCGTCCGAGGAGTCTGAGAGTTCTACAACTTCTTCCTCTTCTTCCTCTTCTTCTTCGTCTTCCTCTTTCTCTTCTACTTCCTCTTCTTTAAGGGCAGGTTGGGATGAAGAGGCTCCTGTTAAGATGGAGGCCATAAAAAGGGGCTCAGTGCGGGATGTGGAATACCTTCTAGAACGATAAACCCCTTATAGGCAACACTAATACGCTGAAGCCGAGGATCACGTGCTCTGATCACGCACTTCGGCGCTTAGAAAGCAAACGACAGGGGGGTGTAGCCGAGGATTAAATGGGCTGTCCGGAGTTGGCTGTCGGCTTCGTTTATGTATATCTCAGCTTTCAATACCCTATCCAAACTTGCTTTGTTGACTAAATTAAGTTTGGGCTTGGTGAAACATCTATCTGCAAAATCATTGAATTGACATAAAGCGTCATTAGGGATAAGAATACTAAGACTCAAAACAAAACAAAACAAAAAAAAAAACAAAAAAAAAAAAGGAAAAACATGTATGAACTGAACATTATGAATCTATGATTGCATCCCCACCTGGTGTTCCTTCCTCAGTGGGGCATGGCAGACCATCATGCCATTCCCCAGAAAAGATAAGGAAATCCTCCTTTAAGTTCTTGTTTGAGGTGGGAAGGCACTGAATTAGCCTCACCTCGGGATATCTCGACTTGAGATAATACCTCTGCCCCTTCAAGTGGTGGAGGTTGTACACCCAATTCACGTCATGATGGGTCAGGTTTAGGTCCATTCTCTCGTTCAAAGCTTCTATACTTCCCAGGACCCTAAACATGTTTAGGGCACACTGAGTGGGGGATAACCTAAAGAACCTAAGGTAGCTCCTAGTAATCTTACCCATTGGATGGTCATCCCGCATTCTATGAAGGCAATCATGGGAATAACCATTTCCCCTGTTTTTCTAGCATCGGCCCATTCCCTTTGAGCTGCGTACCTCATACCCACTGTTGAGGGAATCCTATACTTAGAGCGGAAATTTCTCATACTTTCCTCAGACTCAACTAGACAACGAAACTTACCCTCCTTTTTCCCCATGTTCCTAAAGGACTTAGTAGAGAAATTAATGAGTTTAAGATGAAAGTGGTAAAGGTTTTAAGAAAACTTACAGGTTTGAAAGAGGGTCCTCGGACAGGATTTTAGTATTTGTAGATGCCAGGAAAACGATGAAAAAGGAGAAAGACAGATTCAGTGTATGAGCTCTAGAATTGTGTGATCACTGAAGGTAAGAAAAAGAATTGATTTGAGAATTCCTTTATAGTTGTGCAGAAGTTATGAGCGGGAAAGTTCCCGCTCGCGAAACGAGATAGACCTCCTACCGTTCGATTTACATCTTATTGTTGAATGTGGGAGACAAGGGCGTCGCCAAAATTTAATGCTGTCACGCTCGGGATGCTGAAGCGTCAAGAGCATGCCCAAAACATAAAAAGGTATGGGCTTGTGACATCAAAATCAGTCTTTTCTCCCGAGGAGTCAAAAAGCAAGATTTTGAGAGGCTATTGTGGGGGTTGGTTAATCAATAATTATTAAAACCGTGTTAACTGGGCCTGTGGCCCATCCGAGGACATAAAACTATCTGAGGAGGCCCATATCAGGTTATAAGTGTAACCAAATGAAAAGAAGAGTAGATATCACGTGAGGTGAGTTCAGTATTCGTCCGAGGACAAAATCCTTCTCGGCAATATGTGTCCGAGGACGACCTGAACGCCATATTGTTACAAACACACTTCAGAGCTACATTACCACTAAAGGTGGGACATGGGACCAAGGGTAAGAAAGAAAAGGTAAACAAATACCTTGAATAACTGCTGCCTCCGCATTAATTGCCTCTCAACCAACTCTCTGGCCGCATTAATGTGGAGGTAATACCTGAACAGTGATGAAGCAGCCTTACAGTTGCTGGTTAAAGGATCCAGGAAGTGTTGGATGGGACAGGAGGGGATTCCCCGAATCCAACCTACACGTGTGTGGTAAAGATGACACCAACAGGGTAGTATATAACGTAGAGGAATGCATTTAGAAAGGGGGATTAGAACTTCAAAACAAGTAGTACTTAGAAGAAAACCTTATGAAATAAAGAGCTGAACTTGTTTCAAGGAGAAATTGATCGTTATATTGGTGTTAATCCATCTATAAACGTTAAGTTTAATCGTTTTTCTTTTGGAGTTAACCTAGTTCTTTGACATCCACGCTCTACAAATTTATTGTTTGGGCCTTTAACGTTCGAACCCAATATGAATTTGGAATCGTTACAAATTGAGTCCTTACAATTTATATTTTTTTATGAAGTGGTATCAAAACTTTTTAAAAATAGTCTGTTGATATTGTATTTTCTTTGGCCTTGATTAACGTATCAAAATATGATATAGATCTTAAAAAATAGGTGAAAACCAAGATTTCGAAATCCAAAAGTTGGGAACAGTGTAAAAAAAATCCTATTTACCCTAATTGGACGATGGAACAAACAATCCAAAATCAAACTTGCCATTTCTAGCAAATTTGTCCAACGCTGACTAAACCTTGATCGAGATTGGTCAAAATATTGAGTTTTTTATCCAAACATCTAATCGAGGTAAATTAAACAATCTTAAAGATCATGAAACTTCTTTCGAAACAACAATTCATGAGCCAAAATCGAAGTTAAAACAAATGAGATATCAAGAAAATACCATAATCCTGATTAAATGGCATTTTTTGTGTAATAAACTATACAGATCCAACCACAACTGGTTCAATCCACTTGAACTAGATTAAAGTATGATGAGTCATCTACTTTCCATAAAAAGGGCTTGGTGATATATGCTCTTTCCAGAAAATGCTTAATAAAATGATATTTTGTTTAACTATTATTGATCTGAGTTTTGATATGTTTGATTATAAAAAAAAGAACAAAAAAGACAAAAAAAAAAAAAAAAAAAAAAAAAAAAAAAGATAAGAAAATAAGGATTGAACCTGAACACATAGAAAGAACACAGAACATGAACATATTCTTCTGGAAAAAAAAAATGAAAGTAATAAAATATTTTATTTATTTTATTTTTAAAAAAAAGTTAGTGGAATTTTGTTTTTAATTTTTTTATGTGGCTTTTATTTAGAGAAGTGCTACATCCACAACATCTTCACAATACTTTCACAATAAATCATATGTGGTAAATTGTTATTGATTCTAATTTGAATCTATAATTTAAATTACTTTTTTACTCACTTATAATAACCAATAACAACTTATCACTTAGAATTTGATATGAAAAAGTTGTAGACATAACATTTCTCTTTTATTTATTTATTAAAATGTTGACATGTAATTTTTTTTTTATTGTTAATTAGACATCTTAATATTATTTTAATGACCATGTCAGCATCTAATGTGCCAGTAGTGCACTCCATCTGTCACATAGGCTATTTTCATTAGTAAGATGATGGTAGAGACTAAAATGAGAATGATTTTTCGATTTTAGGGACTGTATTTGGGAAAAAAAAGTGGGGACCATGATAGAAATTGGTCCAAAATGTATGGACCAAAAATATATTTACGTCAAGAATTTTGTTAATAAATGGCCAAAGGGCAGTGATTAAAATATATTTAATACTTTATATTAAATAATATTGAATAATACTACATTCATAATATTTTTACAATATATTATAAATAGTAAGTTATCATTGGTGAATAAAAAAATGATGTCAATGATAAACTTAGATTAGAATCAATAACAATTTTTCATTTAAAATTTATTGTAAAATTATTCTGATAACGTTATTGACGTAGTATTACTCAAAAAAATTTTATACGTTTTTTTAAAAAAAAAAAAAAAAAAACGGGTCAAATGGTACAAATATATCTAAAAAAAAAAGTACACATAATTACAATAAATTTATGTGCATGAGTCAATGAATGACGTCTACTTTATTTATTTATTTATTTTTTAAATATGCACTATAGTTCATATATTTATAGAACTTTTACCCAAGAACCATTATAAAAAGAGCAAACCCAAACAAAAACAGATGGGCCCATGGCGGACAAAGTACAAACAGAAACAAACAACAAAAACAGAAGGGACAAAACTTAGATACAGAAGCTTGGGGTGTTTGGTACATGTTTTCAAATAACAATTTTCAGTTTTTAAATAACATTACACGTATTTTTACACATTTTTTCATTCACACGTATTTCCACACATGTTTTCAAATAACAATTTCAAATAACTATTAAGATTTAGTTATATGACTATTTAACTAAAAAATACGCTTTCATCCCATTGGAAAAAATTCACATAACAAAATCTTATAAAGAGAATCTAAGAAACAACATTTAAGTACTGTAATTTAATTTTGCTCAAACACAAATAATTTGTGATTCTGTGAGCAAGGCCGAGGTGTAAGTCCAACTGGACCAAATCCCAACAAGGAAAGGCCGAATGTACAATTTGTACATTTTACATTCGGCGCTCTTTGTGCCTAGAATGTAGAAACAAATCGTACCTTTTTTTAATTTTATTTTATTGATTTCAGTTCATTGTGCTTCAAGCCTTCAGCTCTTTCTAGCGACAAATGTGACATTTTTTATTTGAATTTAAGAACATATTTTATTGATCGTAGAGCATTTCTAATGGTGTAGTTAAATTTAAAATTCTTTCTACGATAGAGAATGAAACCATAAATTCATGGCTCCAACAGTCTCTTTATATATTTCAAAATTTGTTTTTGCTCATGACAGTAACTCATCAGGTCAAATTAGGAAAATAATTTATCACATTAAAAAATTCTAGAGCTAACTATTATATTAATTTTTTCTCTTTCTTCTTCATTTCTTTTTCTCTTTCTTCTTCATTTATTTTTCCCACACCCTCTCTTGGTTTCTTCTCATAGACCAAAGAAAAGGAGACAAAACACAAAACACAGCTCAACCAACAAAATCAAACATCTTGAATAAAGGAAAGAATTTAGCATTCGGGCTGCATACCGTTGGCAATGGGGACAAGGACAAGCAATGGTGGAGGCAGAGCAGGCAATGGAGGACAAAGACGACTTCTCTCTCACTTGAGCATTTCCTTCTCTCCGCTCTCTTCCTCTCCCTTTCCGTTTGATGAGAAGATAAATTTTTTGTTAGAAGATGAATGGTCTAGTTTTGTTCAAATGAAATGTGTGGCCTTTATTGTTTTTTTTTTTTTCCTTTAATGGGAGAAACGTGTGGTGTGTGGGTGTGCCAACGTGGTCATTAAAATTAGATAGATTTAAAAAGAAAAAGAAAAAGAAAGGAGTAAATATAAGTTAGTAAATAATAATAATAATAATAATGATGTAAAAATTAAGAATTAGGTAACAATTAATGATTTTTTTATGAAAAAATTAATGAATAAATTCATTCCAAATTATATAGATTTGATAAATGAAAACTATGATCACTGAATAATTTGTAAATATTAAAACTATAGTAGTTAGGCCTTAGGAATTTGAAAATATAGTAATTAGGAATGAATAAAGGAAGAATAAAAAATATTAAAAAAAGAATAAAAAATATTAAAGAAATAATGAAGAAATAATATTTTAATGGGATAGAGAAAATATAGAGAATTTGTTGGAAAGTGTATTTTATAAAGTAAGTAGATAAAAGATAAAAATCACTATTCACTCACCAAACAGAACAGAAATTTAAAGAAACTGCTGGAGATGCTCTAAATCTTTGTTTACAATATCAAACAACAAATGTGGTCTTTCTTCAATCCTAACATCAATACTTACAGGAGTATGAGCTTTATGAGCTTGAACCCTTGTAGTTGTATTATGTGTGTATTTGACATTAGTTTATTTAAATTTTTGTAATTAATTTTTTTTATTGAAAGTATATTAAAATATACTTGTATTATGAAAAAGTAGAAAAAAAAAACTTTCTTTTTTTTTTTGGTTTGGTAGATTATTATTTGCGAGTCCCACAATTATGTTTTTGGTAAAGAAAAATAAATACAATTAATTGAATGCAAGTCTCACACTATTAAGTTTCTCAAAACGTCAAGTACTTTTTTGCTTATTGTATGTCCCATTTTTTTAATTAATAGTACTTTCAACAAAAAACTAGATAAATTGTTCCTAAATCAAAACTATAGACTAACTATTGCACCTAAGGCCCCTTTTCGAAAGTGGCCAAAATGTGATTGAGATCTTTCAATAGGTTGTCACAAAAGGATATCATGTCACAGAGCATTTCTTAGGCTTAAACATGCTTAACACACTCAAAGCTCGTTTCATAGTTGAAATATGCCGAATTGAGCATTAACTGAGAAGAATAGGCCATTTACTATTGGGCTCATTTATGAGCTTTACAAAGATTAAGACCCAAAAAAATAAGAAAAAAAAAAGGGGGAAGGAAGAACAGAGACTCGAACCAAAGGACCTTCAACATTTCAAGTAAACTTAGGTGATTTTGAAAGTGTAATTTTGGTATTGAAGTGTTATAAAATTGTTCCTCTTTTTTGGAGTTTCAAAACAGCTTTTGAATCACAAAAATCAGACTTGAAATGAGATTTTGCAGCCTATTTTAGTGAAATTGAGTTGTTTTGGGCCCAAAAGGATTGGCATCTAGTCCAGTGGGCTGGTTCTTTTTCTTTTTCAAATCTAGTTGGCAAGTCAGCCCGTATTCAATAGGTAAAAATCGGGTCAAGGTTGATGACGAACACCAAACGATTTTACAGATTTGTCATCTAAATTGCATTCTAAAAACAACAAGTTGATTAGTTAAATTTTAGGTGCATTACTTAGTCTTAGGAGTTAGGATGTTTTATTCTTTGAAAATTTTTGCAAAATGTTGTGTTTTTGTCTTTCTTCTTCCTTATTTGAGCACCAAGTTTGAGGTCCAAAAGCAACGACATGATTTTTCTTTCCCCTGTAATAAACAACAAAAAGAAATTAATTCCATAAATACTGGAGCCAAAAAAAAAAAAAAAATGGAAATTGTAAATACAAGATGGTTGTAGCTATTATCACCATTCACCACTCACCACTCACCTGTTCGAATTAGCAAGAGGAAGAGAATAGGGAAAGGGAGTGTAGGCTCTTGAGCTTATAGGAGCTAAATGTTACTGTGAGAGGGTAACATTACAGATTTCTGTGACAGGGTTTATAGGAATTTTGGTGTGACGTGTCATGTGTTTACTTTGAGGCGTTCGGCCCATGATTAAGCTTTGATCCTTGTCCTCTCTGCCTTCGTGCACATAAGCTTGAATCCTTTTCGCCTCTGCCTTCGTGCACATTACATTGATCGTACAACTTGACTCATGTCTACCAGCCTGCTTGGCCAAAACTGTATGCATCATGTGGGACCGTATATTGTCGAATATGGGGTTTTATAGGACTTTAATCTAATGCTTTGGCGTTGTGCACATGCTATAAGTAGTAGTGTATTTGATAAAGGCTCAAACATAATTGTCCATTGTAATCGTTTCTGCTTGCAAGTTCGTTCGAGTGTCCATTGAAGTTTCCTATCTAAATCTAAATGTTTCTAAGTTCTATAACTTGTATTCGGAATATCGGCTAATAGTGGTATTTCCAATTTCTTTCTAAAAGAGAAGGTTTAGTCAGTGGTCCATGATTTGAACTCCCAAAAAAAATATAAAAATTGACCCCCTCTTCAAAAGAAGAAAACAAAACAAAACAATTTTTTTTAAGGAACTTAAAAAAGTTTAAACAAGATTGTAATATCTCATAAAAAACAATAAAAAAATTACCAATAGATTATAAAATTTTTATAAAAACTCCACTTAAATTCATCATTTATTGAGGTAACAGATGACAATTATTTAGTGGTCGTAGTACAATTATATTAAATCAATGTGGCTAAAGAAATCTCGTTATCAAGTAAAAAAAATAAAACACCTGATATGAGTAATAAAATGTTGTTTAAGAAGTTTTAGGTTTTGTTGTATGTGTTTGTTATGAATTTTTATAATTTTTTTGAGCACTCATATATTTTTATTTGCTACTAATTTTTTCTTAATCTTTGAGACGAAAAGAATGCAAGTCACGTGAGATATCAATTTGGAAGAAAAAAATATAATTTTTTAAGAACATAATTAGAATGATAGTTTCTTTAAATGATTTTTTATTGGTGTATTGCTTTGTTATGTATGAGTCGAATGATTTTTTATTGGAGTATTGCTTTGGTATAGTTTTAGTTTACTTTTATTAAATTGATTTGGTATAGTTTTCAGTTTTTCACAATGGTAGGTACACAAAAAAATTATAGTTAATTACCTTTTAATTCTAGAGTTTTAAGTATGTTTTATATATTTAAGACTTTTTTTTTCACTTAAATAGTTACGCTTTAATCCCCCTCAAAAAAAAAAAAAAAAAAAAATAGTTACGCTTTAAAATTTCTAAATACACTTCATTTAAATCTTTTATTTGTTACCACCATTTTTTTTTTTATGAATACAGTTAAACATCATATATTAAATTGATTTAAGCAAATTTTATTTCAAGCTTTGAAGTACTACTTTAAACAAAACTTACCCCAACCTCTAAGGTCTAAATAAAACTCTATCAATACTTTGGAATTCCTTTACCCCATTTTGATTAGGATAGTGCACCCATGATTATCTTATCATCTTCCATAGTCTAACATATGGTTGGGGACCTGGGGTAACCACTTTTATGGTTTAATTGCACCTCCTTAGGTGCTAAAAGTGCCTAGAAGTGAGCAAGGTCTCTGGTTTGAGAGCTGGGATGGGTAGTGGTGGGGTAGATTTAGGAATTTCTAACTAAAAAACGAGAGAGAGAGAGAGAGAGAGAGAGAGAGAGAGAGAGAGAGAGAGAGAGAGAGAGGAAAATGTTGGCCTAATGGAGCCTAGGAGGGACAAATGTATGTTGTTACAATGGATGAAATTTCTTTGAATGTTTTTGTTTAGGGATATTGAAATAGCTACATAATGATGGTTTGGTATAGTTTAATTTTGTTGGTTTATTGTATTTGAAAGTAAATTGTCGAAAGTTTTGTGCCTAAATTAGTTAGCACTTTCTTATATTTTCAATAGAGATAGTCAAAATTTAAATTCCATTACCCCCAATTATCAAATAAAAATTAATTTGATAAAAAGTATAGTTATACCTTGTTGTGCCAAACTTAAAAGTTTTAAAAAGTTCTACATATCGGAAAAAAAATTAAATTAAAAAAAAAATCACTTTGATGTCCTTTCAAGATTTAATCATAAGACATTGATTTAAATAATAATTTAATGATCCTGTTGAGGATCAGAGGATAAAATGCTGGTAGGAAAAATACAAATACAATGAACATCAATGGCTTTTAAACGTTAGCTCATAGTTGCTCTGTTTCCTCTCACTTCTCAAACAGTCAAACTTGTAAAGTGAGTTATCTTAACTCTTAAGCTTGCCTTCCTGGACCGACGTGGCCTACGTTTGGTTTCCTCTCTAAATGGTGTTAAGGCTCAAGGGCCCTCAAATTTTTTTTTTTAATCCTTCATTCATAGATGACTCTCCTCAAGCCAATAGTGCTCTCAAAATCTCTATTTCTTCCTCTCTTTTAAAAAAAAAAAAAAAAAAAAGCCATGATAGATTAAAACTAAAATTTATTTCATAATAATTACCTTTTATATTATCTAATCAAAACACCAAATGATTTTTAATATAAAGTACAGATGGTGAATTTGCACTTTAATCATTTAGTCGATAATATATAATATATTTTTTTTATTATATGAAGTAAAAGTCACTAATAAGTTCAAAAAAAAAAAAAAAGATATATATATATATATATATATATATATAAAAATAAAAATAAAAATAAAAAGTTCAATAATAATTTCTCCACTCCTTTCAACTCGCTAACAAAACGTTTAAGTTATGAGAAAACTATACTTATCGGCCTTCTTCATATTAATATACACACACAAACACCAAAAATTAAAGAGATTTTATTTATTTTTTTTTTTTTATCCAAAATTAAAGAGATTACCTCTATATGTAGTTTTGTGGTTTAAATACTCCTGAAAGTTAACAAGTTATTAGAGACACATCCAAAACAATCTTGTTCAAAATGAGAAACTGATAATTCAAGAGCAAGCAGCTTCATCATTCTCTAAATGTCAAACGTTCAAACTCCAAATAAGCAATGCAACAACGCATTAGCAGTGAGGGGAAAATTGATTCATCGTACAATTTTCACCGAAGTTATGTCCCCTTTGTAATGACAAGGAGTAGACCATTTCTTTGAGTGAGTGTTGTACTGCATGTTAGGGTTATAACACCTTAACCCAAAAATTTAGGCCTATGGATTTAAACCCAATCATGTTATATATTAATTCTTATCCAATACGATTAGGATAGTAAGATTTGGTTATGCATTAACTTTGAGGACACAGTTCAAAACTAGAAGTCCAGAACATTTTACAAAAGCTACAATTGCTTAAAGAGAGACTACTTATACGGGTTAAAGTAGATTCATATTAACTCTCACACCCAACATAGATTACCAAGTCCCAAACTGATAAATAGCAAATTGAGGCTCATGTAAAATAGATTTAACCCAAAAATCCAAAAGCTCTAAAATAGAAAAAAGAGTGAGCACAAGAATAAGCAAAGATTTATTTATGCTGAAAATATGAAACTGGCAAGCAAATAAAATGAAGAATACAGATAGGGGAGGAGGGGCACCACAAGGAGGAAATGTTGTTATGCATGTCAGTCAAATTAAGAGTCTTGCAAATATACGTATCAAATCTAGAATGCAAACATACAGCTATAACACTGTAAAACATGAGCAGAGAGTAAATGCAAAATCCCACAAGAATTTAAGGCTAAAGAAAATAATGTTGGACAATCAGAAAGACTTCATTTTTATAGTTCTGAAAAGTTACAAGAGAACCCCATAGAGAGATGCTGTTTTCACAAACTTTTTAGAAACGTTTCTATCCACCATTGATTCCTCACATACAAATTCTACAATTACAATAATTTGATAGTTAAAATGGGAGAGAGGAGATTTGAACCCTAGACATCTCCGTTAAAAATACCAAGAGATACTAGTTAAGCTACATAGCCCTTGGCTACAAATTATACAATTATGATTTGATAGTAAACATATAGATCAAGGCCAATGATATGATTGTGAATAGAAATATGTGAAAACCTAAATCTATAGTAAACTCATCAGTCATCACCATAAGTCCACAACATCAAGCCACACCAAAATGAAATTTCCCACAGCCATTAAACTACACCAAATTAGATGTCCACATCACATATCCATGCAATGGTAACACTTAAAACCAGCTTCTTAAATACTTAACAGTATCATATAGGATAACCAACCATGTTCACTTAGCTCAACAGGATTTACCCAAAATTGGAAAGTGAACATCACAACACTCAAAAACCCACTCATTGCCATTCACTAAACACAATAACATGGCCAGACCACTCATATGTGAATCTATCAATCTTGACCTTTCTTATACTATTTGTTCAGTACCTTATTTTCACATGCTGAAATTATCCAAACTGCAAAGTTAAGAACTTTGTTTACCTTTTCTAAACAACCAAACATATCTTACAGTATAAATGCCTATGTTTTGCTCACAGAAGGAAGATGTGTCTGTGTTTCTAGAACAACCATGTATAAGCATAAAAGCACATCAATTAGTTTCACCAAAACTTTAAAATGGCTCAAGGCATTCAATATTTCCCAAGGTAGAAAAGCTCTGGAACAACAAATTTAACATCCAAAAACAATGCAAAGTCATCTTGACTAGTCTTCAAATGACACAGGAAAAAGAACTTGAGGAACCAAATAGCAATCACCTATTTCCCCACCATAAATAATCAATCGTTGCATATAAAGCTATGGTTCCTTAAACTGCCTATGCATCAGGGTTAAAATAATTTGCTATTGAAAGATATTTTTACTTCAAGGACTACGTTTTGAAAAGTTTGTTGTCAAATTCACAATAAGTCTGTAATTACAATTTGCCCCAAAAAGAGGGACATATATATCTAACCCCAACCTTTCCGGCCCAAATTTAATTCTCTCAATACATCAAAGCCAATCATGCAATGACTAAAAACCAGTGACAGTATTTTTCCTCCTAGAATCAAATAAAGTATATAAGAATGAAATTTTGTAATAGTAAATAAATAAAGAAACCAGAAAATCAAATAGTTTAACTTAGAGGTGAGGAAAATAAAACATTTATTCCACAAAAATGATAATAACCCTCACACCCAACAAAGATTACCAAGATCAAAACCAAATCTATTTGCTGATGCACAAACTAACAAATCACAAAGTAGCAAGGCACAGATTAATTAAGATCAATATAACCCAAGAAGCCTAACAGCTCAAAATCAGAAAATGTACTGAGCTCAAGTATAAACGCAAACCAGTTTTATCCCTAAAATATGAAGCTAACAAACAATTAAAATGCAGATGGCAGATAGAAGAGGGGGCACTATAGTCTATAGGGAGGAAGTTGAGTTATTGGTAAAAAAGCCAAATTAGATTATCTTGCATACATTGGTATCAAATTCTGAAATGCAACTATACAACCATAACAACATTGCAAAACATGGAAATTTAAATTAAAAAAAAAAAAAAAGAGTAAAAAGCAAAATCCACTGGAGATTTAAGGCTAGAAGAAAACCCCAAATAGAAATGCTATTTTCAAAAAAAATTTAGAACATTCCAATCCATCATAATTCTCCACATACAAATTCTACAATTGTAATCTGGCAGTAATTATATAGATCAAAATCAGTAACACTATTGTCAACAGAAATTTGTTAAGATAACATTACTCTATAGTAAACTCATCACGTATGTCCATATCGTGAAGCCACCTCAAAATGAACTTTCCTGCTGCTAAGCCACACCAGTGAAGTAGCACATAAGATACCAGAAATTGGAAAAGTGAGAATATACAAGACTTAAAATCTACGCATTGCTATCCAATTAAGACTATAACGTGAACAGAACCACTCACATGTTCATTCACTGATCTTGACCTTCCTTATACTATTTGTCCTTGTTAAGTTCAGTACCTTATTTTTCACATGCTGAAATGATCCAAACTGCAAAGTTCAGAACTTTGTTTACCTTACTAAACAACATACATGAGTTTAAGGGTTTAGATGCATGTTTTTTATCAAAGGAAGGTGTTTGTGAGTTTCTAGAACAACCATATATAAGCTAATAAGTACAGGCAATGTTGACTAGTCTTCAAATGATACAGGCAAACAAACTTGAGGAACCAAACAAACAGCTTCCCATCGGCTGACAAGTTGCATTTAAAAAATTGTATGGGATACTCTACTTATGTTCTATCAGCAACCAGATACAAAGCCTATAAGGCTACAGTTACTAAAACAACCTATGAATCAGGATTAAAATAATTTCCTTCAAATTTTTACTTCAAGGACTACTTTTTGAAGAGTCCATTGTAAAATTCACAATAAGTCTATAATTACTATTTGCCCAAAAAAAGAAGACATATATCTATCCCCAATAAGTCTGTAATTTTAGTTCTCAATACAACAGAGCCAATCATGCTATAATTAAACCATTTAGTTCCAATAAATCAATAATAAGATTGAAAACAGAAATGAGCAAATATTCCATAGTTAATATCAGCAAGTGGGATTTCATTCTAGTGGTCATTGGCAACAACAACAGGTTGTCTTGCAGTTAAAATGGACCCAATCCTTCTGCATATGCATATCAACTGTAGGAGTAGAACAACAAGGCTGACAAGGGACCCAACTACATTACCAATGAGTTCTAGGACCGGCACAACTTGCTGAAATCTGAAACAAAATGGAATTGTTAGAATAACAGTAAAATTGACAGAGCGTCAATAATGGGTTATGGGGAGAAAGAAGTTGAAATACTTTCTCACCTTTCATGTGCCATTGAGATTATTTGGTGAAGATCGTGTGTAATCTGTAGGAGTAGAACAACAATGCTGACAAGGGTCCCAACTGCTTCAGAAATGAGTTCTAGGACCAACTCAACTTGCTGAAATCTGAAACAAAAACAGATTGTTAGAAAAAATTTACAGAGCGTCAATATTGGGTTGTGGAGAGGAAGAAGTTGAAACTCTCTCACCCATCATGATTCATGTGCCATTGAGAGGATCTAATCCGTTTTTTCAAAATTATTCTTGATGTGTTCTAAAAAGAGTTATTTACAAACAGATTCCAAAAAACAAAGGTTAAAAAATAAATAAACATATATTATGTAAAATTCGTTATGTAACTAAATAAATTCTGCATTAAAAGAATATATATATATATATATTTAAAGAAAAATATGTAAAATTCCTTTTACTATGTTTTATGTCTTAATGACTAAGAGGTCTCAAATGGTCAAAATGTAATTACCAAATACCCAGCAATCGGATGATTTAGTTGATCAATATATATTAAATTGAATAATGAAACTTTCATAATATTGATGTGAATGAGAATATTTTATTCCACCTGTAATATTCCATTTTTTACACTGGTATGCATTTTCCTAGACAGGGAAAAAAAATTAGTATATCATGTGCATTTTTCCCCCATTGATTCTTTTAAAGGTGAAAAAAAAAAGGTGTGGCAGATTGTGATTGTTGGAATAGAAAGTGGACCAGTCAGATTTAGACATGATTATATTGATACTGGGGCAACCTCTTCGTTCTAACAAAGATTTGTTGATCTACACAAGTGTAGTAAGTGGTTAAGAAGAAGTTTGATGCATCTATTCTAACACTTATATAGGTATATGCACACATAATTACACGCTAGCTATGATTTTTAAGCAAATAATTTTTATTTTTATTTTTTTATAAAATAAAAACGAGGGGTATTTGAATCCAATATTTGTCATGGAAGAGATTAGACACTACCACTAAACTACAAGATCAATGACAAGCAAATTATGATTTGGTACACAGTACAGAGTATTTAGACTGTCAAATGAACCAAAAAAAAAAAAAAAAGAAAAGAAAAAAAAAGAAAAAGGAAGAACTCAAACCACCAAAGCTCCAACGGCAGAGGTTTCAGCCATCAATCCCACCTCTAGGTTTCGCCTGACATCAACATGACCAAGAGCTCCTCCGATCATCATATCTCTCTCCGATCTAACAATCTCGTGCTCCTCCGTGACAAACAGCAGCCACCACGAGATCCGTGCTCCTCCATGACAAGCAGCAACCACCACATGATGAGAGTGAGGGTGAGTGTGACTGGATGAGACCATGAGGGGCGGATGAGAGTGAGAGTGAGAGTGAGTGAGGGTGAGGTGAGAGAGGCAGCTGAGTTGAGAGAGAAATCAGCGAATGATAGAATGAGATATTTTAGAGTTAGAGCATTCTCATCAGGTGTGCTAAATGTGTTAAATGCTATAATATTTGGCATTTAGCACACCAAATTCCAAAATATGAGCTTTATTAGGTGTTTTATATGTGCCATTTTTTTGAAACATGCTACAGTACACTCTCAAATTTGAGAGCGTACTGTTTACCTTTACTATAATTTATATTACTTTTTTATTCTCGCTCGGCCCACTTCCTCTGTCTCCTCATCTCCTCTTTCTTCCCTCTGTCTCCTCATTCCTTCACTGAATTGTATCTGCTCTCTCTCTCACTTCATTTCTTTGCTCTTTCTCTCTCTACTCCATATCACTACCTCCCTCTCCAACGAAACCCGAGCCGGAGCATCAAGCCACGCCACGCCACACGAACCCGACCTACACTCTCAGATCGCCGTCCACCAACACAGCCACACGAACCCGACCCACCACATCCACAACAACCCATGGCCTGATCACCACGCCACGCCACGCCGCCGAGCTTGTCGTGCCATCCACCACGTCATCAGAACCTCCTACCGTCAGATTTCTTTCAATCGGCTTACAGTGGTGGGTTTTGCTTTTGGGTTTGTTTGATTTAGGATGTGGGTTTTGTCGTGCCGATCTCTCTGGGTTGTGTTTGATGTGGGTTTTGCTTTTGGGTTTTGTTTGATTTGCCGTGCCGATCTCTCCGATTGTGTTTTTTTTTTTTTTTTTTTTCGATGGCATTGGTGGATGTGGGTTTATGCCGGTGGTGGTTGTCGGTGTTGTTGCGGCAGTGGTGGTTGTGCCGTTGTTGTTGTTGACGATGAGGGTGAGGATGATAGGGAGTAATTAATATATTATTTTAATGTGTAGTAAATATTATTTTAATGTATAGAATTGAAGTATAGAACATCTGATAAATTGTATGTTGTAAAATGATGTGCTAAAATGATAAAGTAGGTTTTTGATGTGTCAAAATGACATTTTTTATGAGAAAGCTGATGAGAATGCTCTAGGGTTATGATATATATATATATATATATAGAGAGAGAGAGAGAGAGGTATTTTTGTAATTTTACCTTTACCCTTTTCTTTCTTTTTCCTTTTTTTTTTCTTTTTTAAATATATCTTCCAATGTCATGGATGTCCCTCATCCCCAGGGCTTTTTAGGGTCCGTTTGGATTGAACTTATTTTTGCTGAAACTGAAAATTGAAAACATTGTAGTAAAATAATTTTTAAATGTGTGAATAGTACCGCGTGACCCATTTTTAATATTTTTAAATACGTGAACAGTGCATGCACTATTCATGAACAGTAAATTTTGTCTCTGAAAGTCAATATAAGCGGCTTGGAAAAAAAAAAAAAGAGAAGCAAAACGCTAGACACTAGACGCAGACGCGCAATCCAAACCGCACCTTAATTAATAAGAATGAATTCAATCAAACAGAGAATAACAAGAAGTTTACACAATATAGAACAAGTTGAATTTTTGAAAAAACCTCATACCTTTATCCTCTTATAACCTGTAACAATGTCATACACTAATAAATATTTTTATTTGAGGCTTTATATCTATGAGAACAATTTCTGCCTTGCTAGAGAGATTATGATAATAATGCTAATCGTTCCAATGGTACACAATAGTAAAGAGTAGCGTGGTATCCAATAAAAATGGATGTTGGAAGTTGGAAGAGTAACACAATTGTTAATTAACTCTAATATTTATAAGAAGAAAGAGTAATACTACTATTTAGAGTAAGTAGCACTCCCTTTAAGCTATTCTAATTTTAAGCATCTTGACACACGTTGCTAATGTTCATGTAATAAAAAGAGTAATGTTGAGGATATAATATTTTTTCAACCAGTAATTGTTGACGTAACCGATGATGATTAGAATAATATTATTTTCAATCAACTTTATTACTAATACTACTTTTGTTATACACCAATACTACTTTTGTTATACAATAAGCCATATTAGGAGTTGTGAAATAAATCATGAAAAATGTTGTCCTTAGATTTATTGTGTGAGTGATGCTCAGGTTACAATGAATTTTACTATATAATATTTACATATTAATGTGTTATTAATCACAATATATATATATATATGTATGTATATATACAAACAAATATTATAAGGAAATGATTATGATTTGCATTTTCCCCATCTCATTCCTCTCTCTCTTTCTCTCAATTAGGCCTTAAGAGTCACTTATAGTAAATCCTGATGAGAAATCCTATATAATCTCTAATAATTCAACTTTGTTAGGTAAAATAGTGACAGTGAAAGAAAAAAACTATCACTTGTTTCTAATTTTATTTCCCACTATTGTTTTCTTTGTTATTTATTAAGCTAACCAATCATGAGGGCATCGCTTCTTCATCCTTTATTTCTTTCTAGTTCCTAGTGGTTTATTTATGGCTGGCACTAAAATATGTAAAAAGTATTTTCCTTTACTTTTTTTTTTTAGAAAAATATTTTCCTTTACTTTTTTTTTTTAGAAAAATATTTTCCTTTACTATAGTTTTTATCTTTATGATTATATTGGCAATTAATAGATTGGGATAGTGTTTGGATTATTTTTTGGGGAAAAAAATTATTCATACTTTTAATTGAGTTAAATGGCCCAAAACAAATTTACTAGTTGGGTTAAAATGTTGGTCAACCCATTAAATCTAGACATTTGCAACTCTCATCTACTAGATATGTTAATTTTTGGACTAATTATCTACATGTGTTTGGTTCAATTAAATGGTTTGGACTTTGGAGTCTTTGGACTTGAAGCTTATACTATACTCAAATCTCGCTTTTGGAAAGTACTCTATTGTATCACATAAGAAATAGGACACGGGAAAGATAGCTCAAATAGACAAAGTAAACTTATCCCAAAAAAACAACTGTTATTTGGTACCAAAATATGGAAACCCAATTCCAGATCATACAAAAGAGCAATTAGGTATGCATCAATCATAATCTCTAAACGGCGGTTAGGTAAACAACTAAGTAATATTTCCCAAAACCCTTTCAAAAAAAAAAAAAAGTATTATTTCCTAAAATTGAGGATGAAAAAGAGTGACCTATCCAGGTTGATTGGGGGCTTCTATAAAATCCATCCAAATCCACATCTTTTTGTTTATGAGCCCAAAAGGGAAGATATGGTTATGGAGGCCCAAAACATTTTCCCAAACCTTTTTTTATGATAAAACCAGATCCACACCATTATTCATAAACTTTAACTAGTATTAGAGGAAAAAGAAAAACAGAGCATGACTTGCACCAAAACAATCAGAAAACCAGTTCAAATTTTCACAACCACAGGAAAATTCAAACTTCTCAAACTGGCCAGCAGAAAGAGAAAGGCCTGGATCCACACTATTATTCATAAACCATTATTCATAAACCTCAGCAAGTTTGGAGAAAAAAGAAAAACTGGGCATGACTTGCATGAAAACAATCGCAAAAACAAACGGTTCAAATTTTCCTAAGCCCTCAACAAGTATTGGACTAAAATCACTTTATTCATAGAACATTACAAACGACAATAGATCCACACAATATAGATTCTGCAAAATGAAAAAAGAAAATGCAAACCTCATACCACGGACAATTCGAGCTACGCAATTCAAACAAACCAATAAAAACAGAGCATGAAGCAAAGCACACTTTGTTTCAATTTATTTATATTGGAAGCTCCAAATTATGTAAAATTAAAACACACATAGTAGGTATCAACATAGAAGTGTTGTTAGCTAAAAACCTGGGAAGAGCGAGAAGGATTGTGATTATGAGAACGAACAGGCCAAGAACTATTTGAGCAGCAAGTATAACCTCTGGATTAAGCTCGTTCGCTGTAGTAACCAAGAGAAAATTAATTGTATGAAATGCTGAAACCAACAAAAGTAAAAATTGTTAAAAAGATATATTCATTCTCACCCAGTAGAGGAGGCTGCATAGGCTGCATTTTGGTTCTTAGAGGAGTAGAGGACGCTGGGTTTTGTTTTGGTTTTTGGAGGAGTAGAGGGGTTTTGTTTTGGTTCAGGACAAGGAAACCAACTCACCAACTCGATTTTATCAGGACAAGGAAACCAGGGGAATAGTGAAACTCGTATTCAATGGAATAGTGAAACTCGTAGTCAATGGAAACTCGTATTCAATGGAATAGGGGGCTTGTAGTCAATGGAATAGTGAAACT
Organism: Quercus tomentella; assembly: GCA_028535165.1. Lineage (NCBI taxonomy): Eukaryota > Viridiplantae > Streptophyta > Magnoliopsida > Fagales > Fagaceae > Quercus > Quercus tomentella. The sequence continues at coordinate 82,641,912 of JAPQVY010000068.1, forward strand.
CGTAGTCAATGGAAACTCGTATTCAATGGAATAGTGAGCTCGTAGTCCATGGAATAGTGAAATTTGCTGACTACAGGACAAGGAAACCAACTCGCAGTAGATGGGATGAAGTAGTCACTTGTAGTCATTTTATTTTGATTTTATTTTGCTAATAAGGGACGCTCGCATTAGTGGTCGATTAACCGTTAATGTTCGGGAACTCCCAAATAAAAACGTTAATGTCACAAGACTCACAACCATATATTAACCATTCATCCTTATTGTTTCTATCCTATGTGGGACTTTGTCATTTAATTAACTAGGTAATTTACAGTAATAATTCTGAATCATTTAGCTTGCTTCTAGTTTATCTCTAAGTTGCACGGACACGGACACGGACACGGGGATACGGCAATTTTTGAAAAATAAGGACACGACACGGCGGCGACACGGCGGTTAAATAATTAATTAAATTTTATATTTAGACACATTTTTTAATATTTTTAGACATAAAATACATTTATATCTAGAATTCAAATTATGTAGAACTACAAATAAGTAAACTAACACCCAAAGTAGTACAATAATACACATAAAATGTTTAGAGTACAAACCATAAAAGGATAACAAGTTCAACATCAAACTAAAAACATAAAAGGATAATAAGTTCAACATCAAACTAAAAACATAAAAGGATAACAAGTTCAACATCAAACTAAAAACATAAAAAGATAACAAGTTTTAAACTACAAGATTATCAAAGAACAACAACATCATCATCATCAACATAATCATTATTCTCAACAATACTTGTCTCCATCTCTGGCTCATCTAGTGTGAGATAAGCAATCTCAAGCAACCCAGGTCCTCCAAATGGTTCATCCCAATTATCTCCACCAATGTCCCACTTCTTAGATTCTCCACTATTGTACTCGAGCCTCCTCCTTGAAAGAAGTCGAAGATTAGAATGAACAAAGACTAAATCTTCAGCACGTTTAGGAGTAATTCTATTCCTCCTCATAGAATGGATGAAGCCATATGTACTCCAATTCCTCTCAGCACATGATGATGAGCAAGGCTGTTGAAGAAGTTTTAGAGCTAAAGTTTGAAGCAGTGGTAAAGTAGACCCATAAGTTGACCACCAAAGCATTGGATTGTAGCTCCACCTATCCTCCATGTTATCCTCATCATAAACCTATAATGAGTTAAACAAACCAAACTCCACATTAACTTTTTGCCTATCATCAGGATCAGGAAAGATCCTTTTGAGGCACTTGTTTCTCTCCACTGAAATTTCAGCATCCTTATGTGGTGCAACACGGCCTCTAACTTCCTCAATCCATTTAATAGTATAATACCTAGTTAAAAGCAAATAAACAAGTACAACTAATGAGTTTAGTTTATTTATTTGGAAATACCTAAAGAATATAAACGAAAAGATTAAAGAGATAGAAAAATTACTTTGGATTCAAGGAGTGGGCTAGGCAATGAAGTGGTGTGCAATTTTTAGTCCACCGTTCAATAAGTATATTGTGTACCACATCATAGAATGGAGACTCCTCATAGTCTTCCTTGCCTTCATGTTGGTATATTTCTTTCTTCACATTTTCTATCATGGAATCCCACATTTCATACACCTTATGGAGAATAGGTGCATCCGTGTCAGCCACTCGAAGCATCTCATAAATAGGTTCTGTGAATCTCAGAATGTATGCAACCTTGTCCCACCACAAATCATTCAAAATATAATCCCTCACAGTTTGAGCTTTTCCTACATCATCTTCTCTATATGACATCCATTCCTCACTAACAACCATATTTCGAAGATTTTGTTTTACTTGAAACAATCTTTTAAGCATGATAATTATTGAAGCAAATCGTGTTTCAGCAACAGCAAGTAACTTCAAAGGAGAATATGAATTAAAAATTGCTAATCTCATAGAATGATTTGTGATGAAAATACGAATGAAAGTTGCCTCATCTGAAACTTGTGCAATCCAGTTACATTCATTATATGCATCCTCATTCTGCAAAGAGTACTTAGGTGCACATATATTCTTCAAAGCCAAATTGAGAGTATGCACAACACAAGGTGACCAAAATATATGAGGATATTCAGCTTCAACAATAGATCCTGCAGCCTTCATAACAGACGCATTATCAGTAATAATTTGGACAACATGTTGAGGCCCAACCTCACCAATGACCTTTAAAAACAAGTCAGCAATGAAGTGCTTGTCTTTGTACTCTTTGGTACCATCAATGGATTTAATAAAAATTGGCCCTTTCTGTGATGTAGCCATAAAATTGATAAGTGGTCTTTTTTGTACATCTGTCCACCCATCACTTACAATGCTTAAACCCTTTTCTTTCCAAGTGTCTTTAATTGCCCTCAACAACTTCTCAATATGTGCCTTCTCTTTTTGCAACAAAGTTGTTCTTAATTTATTGTAACCCGGAGGAACATAACCCGCTAAATTATTATTAGCTGCAAACTTAATCATCTCAATCCAATACGGGTTCTTAGCAAAGTGAAAGGGTAAACCAGCAGAGTAAAATGTCCTAGCAATAAGACAATCTAATTGCTCTCGACATTGATTGTTAAAAGCCCTCTCCAAAGGAGAATTCCCAATCCCAACCCATTTTTTTTTGGAGAAAAATGGATGACTTGTAGCTGTACTACTCTCCCTACTATCCAAATTAGGACTAGTAGGAGAATCAGTTGGTAAAGACACTAACTTAGGCTTCTTCAATCTAAGCGAAGATTCCTCAAATGCATCTTCTAATTTCTGCATTTCATTTTGATACTCATTTCCAACCTTAGCACATGCTTGTATTCCAAACTTAGGCAATTTTAACAAGTGTGCCTTCACCCTTGAATAAGACCCCTTGAAATTTTTTTCACAATAGTTACATCTAAAAGAAACATTCCCACCACCAACACTTGCTTTTTCTAACCTAGTAACATATTTCCATAGAGGAGCAGCATTCTCAGCAGATGATTTCTCATTCTCACTTTCATTTTCAGGATTCATTTTAATAAAATCACCTACAATATTTAACTTCAATAAATAAATAAACTATAGCAGGACACAAAAACAAATTTATAAATTATAAGTTATAACTAAAAAAAAAAGAAAAAAAAAAGACAGAGGTCACGGCACCACAGCAGCAGTTAAAAAAAAAATCAGACAAAACACGTTATATATAAGTGCTTAACAGTTAACATTACACCCACCCACACTAAAATTAACATCTGAAAGAAAGAAAGAAAAAAAAAAAAAAAAAAAAAAAAGCAGAGAGAACAGAGAAGAGGTGAATCGGACCTGTTGTCCGCGCCGAGAGAGATGGAGATCGGAAGGGACGGATGGAACGCCGTCGACGTCAGAGCTGGCCGATCGGCACGAGCTAACTCCGGCGAGGGACAGACGGCAGCGGCAGCGACAGAGGAAGGGTGGGTTTCAGCGACAGAGAAGAACTTGAGTTTTGAGGGTGGGTTTCAGTTCCAACTTTCAGGCCGACCGGCCCTGTCTAACTCCGGCGAGGAACAGACAGCAGCGGCAGCGAAGTGGGTTTCAGCAACAGAGAAGAAGTGAAGAACTTGAGTTTTGTGGTTTGAACTTCCAATTTTCAGACTCTAAAAATGTTTTATGGTTTTAGGGTTGTCACAGATCAACGGTAATGGTAAGTCCACCTATCAAAATCTGTGCTTTTTTCCTCTTTTTTTTTTTTTTTTTTTTTTTTTACTGCTGGCGTGTCGGAACCGCGTTTGCTCCGTGTCGGAGCCGTGTCGGAGAAGCGAAAAAAAAAAAAAAAAAAAAAAAAGGGACACCGCCGGACACCGGAAACTGGCGCGTCGTCCCCGTTCCGGTGTCCGACACGTGTCGAACACGGACACGACACCAAAAATGGCGTGTCCGTGCAACCTAGGTTTATCTCCCTCAACAACAAAAGACAACGCAAATAATTATAATTGGTTTACCTCTCAAAATTATTCTTAATTTGTTTTTAAGAGACATGTTAAACAGATTCAAAGAATTCACAATATATATATATATATATATATATATATATATATATATATATATATATATATATATATAAAAGTATACAACTCAATTAATACTACATTAAAATTCTAACTTTTATCATTTTCTCTATATAAAAAATACGTAAAGTTCGTTTGACTATAGGAACAGAAAGATGTCTATAATGCATTATTAATGGTTAGAAGATTTAATTCATCAACATTACAATTTTATGACCCTAACTTCACCTCCACCTATATTGGTCTTGTGCCATGCTTATAGGAAATCTATCAACAAAATACAATAACATATAATTAGACCCAATAAATTTACCCAACACGGTTTTTACTTATTAGAAATTTGAATTTTCTAAAGGACAAAGTTTAGTTGTAGTCAATGGTTACAACTCTCACTATAATTTTTTTAATTAGATGTGAATTTCTACAAATTCATCATTACATTTTCTTCTTATATCCTTTATGCTTGCAAAGTTTCTAGAAGATCAAAGATCAACGGCTATGCTATCAATCAAATATTTAAATATTTAGTTTTTGTAATATAAAATTATGCATAAAAAATAAGCTTATGGATCAAATAATAAATACTATCTAATTAACACGAAATTTGACATGTGTATTAAGAATACAAAAAAACATGCAATTCAATAATTAAATTTTCCAAATATGTAATCATGTTAATTTTTTTTAGTGAGAATTGTAGCCAATGACTACAATTATGTTTACAGCCAAATTTTGTCCTTCTTCTAAAATAGGATATAGAACCTCCAATCTTATAACTTTTGGCTTTGTCTTCTCAAAGAGAACTAGACCATGATTTTGGTGTTTTAGGTGTGACACATAGAAATGAGAGAAGAATCCTTGCAAGTTGCGAGGATGATACATGCCAAATGACTAAATTGCCTATAACACTTGCAACATATGCTTCTTTTCTTTTCTTTTTAAGAAATTGCAACATATGCTTAGTGATAAGTGATAACCAAACATTAGTTAGAGAAACATTTTTAAAAAAAAAAAAAATCTTAAGTTTAAAACAGAAAAGGATTTGGGTCGAATGTGGCAACTGTCCCCAACAAACAAGGACGAAGACCATAGAAATATGCGTCTTGTAACAACTAAAAGTATCTGCAAAAATAAGTAAAACTTTATTTTAACGGGATGATTCACTTTAATTCCACGTTAAAACTTTAGTTGCTTATCTTTATAATCTCCTATTTTAATAGACACTTAATTTACATTACAATTGCTTCTTCTTTTTCCTTATAGTTCTATTTAATTTAGCACTTTTCTTTTTGGCTGAAACGAAATCCTTTCATTGAATGAAAATCACATCAGATAGTAAAATAATATCCAGAATTAATGAACAACCCAAACTAGAACCAAGTAGAATAAGAAGAGTACAACCTAGCAGGCTAGCACTAACTATATGAGATGGTGAAATCGGCACTCTATTATGTTGTTTTATTATCACATGGGGGGAGATAGTAATGAAAATATTAATAAGTGCTACCAAGATGCAAGGTTATGTAAATTTTATGTCTTACAGGGGTGATGGAAATTTCATGTGTCATACCAAAATGCAAGATGGTGCAAATGTTGTCTTACTAGGGGAGATGGAAATTTGTTGTGCAAAAGGAAGTTGATGGAAATTTTATGTGCAAGGTGATTGAGACTACTAAGAAGGTGGTCTTTGAGGTCCCACCGAGTGGATGGTTAAAGAACTTTTAAATGAAATTAGTGGGACCCTCAAGCAGTACCGTTTAGTCTCTTCTTGTTAAGAGTTGAAAAAATCTTTGGCTTTATATTACAGGATCATCCTAATCCGACTGCTAATGAATATCTCAGAAAGACAAATTAAGTAAATTCCAATCATATCTAAGAAATTTGAGGGACAATGGCCCACTTGGGTAAGTACTGTTTATAGCATCAACCAGAATTCTGGTCGCTTTTAGATTTTGCTGTCCATTTCTTTCACCCCAGGGAATAAACATCAGCAATAGGTGATTAGCCACGCGCGTTCACGTGCTCACGCGCCCATGCTCCAAAAACATTCCGTGCGCCTTACTTTTCCACACATAACTATCCACCCTTATTACAGTCAAACTATTACCATCCGATATTGTACTCTAGAATTTCGATTTCAGTTTTTATATACGCGGTTTCTTCGGGTGCTCTGCAAGTGTAAATAGTTTTGGATGGAATCATGAGCGTGAAATAAATGTTAAGCCAAAATGTCAAACTCATCATCTAAATTTTACTATTTTACATTTTAGTCCTTTAAGTTGCATTCAATTATATCAGTTCTTTAAGTTTCAAAATTTCTTAATTCGGTCATCTGTTAAACAGTCATTCACTTATGCTATTAAGTATAAACACCCCCATCCATTTATGCTATTAACACTCCCATTCATTTAACGAAGGAATAAATTGAAGAGTTTTGAAATTTAGAGGACTGAAATGATCATATGCAAATTTAGAGGACTGGAATGAAAAATTGTGAAACTTAGAGGGTGAGTTTTACATTTTCGATTAAAAATTACAGTAAAAAATAAAATACACTCAAATTGTTCCTCCTTTACTTTAAAAAATTATTAATAAAGGAACTAAAATTTTCACCCTCATCTCCTTCCTTTTCCTTTCCACATCCATACCCTAAACTCTGTTGAATTAGTCTCATATTAGACAACAGTCCCATAAAGACTTTCTTTCCATTTTACACTTTGCATAGAAAAAAAAATGTCTATTGCATTATGGATGTGATATCCTTTCTTAATAATTCAATTTGGTTTAGTAAAGCAGTGATAGTGACAGCAGAAAAACTGCGTCGTAAGCTCATCATTTATTCATTTCTTTAGTAGGGCATAACTTCCCACCATCTTTTTTTTTCTAGTTGTTTATTTTTGCCAAACATTAAAAATACTTAAAAAAGTATTTACTATGGATGTTATTTTAATTATCAATTTTGGCACCTACTTTTTTTCAACTATTACTGAAAAAAGAAATGGTTTGATTGGAATTTGTCAGCTTTTGGATAATTTTGTTAAAAATTGTTGGTTCAATTGTATATTTGGTTTCTAACTTTTGGTATTTTACGTCATTGAAGTAGTTTTGATTTAATGAATTCTTGTTACTAAAATGTTAATGTAGAAACAAGAATTCATTAAATCAAAACTACTTCAATGACATGAAGACCATAACATGGTAAAAATTATGTTTATGATATCAACATTTTCCATCCATCATAGGTTAATAAGTAGCTTTTGGAATAATTTTGAAAAAATATGAACTAAAGTGAAATTTAAAAATAAAAAATAAAAGTTGAAAATTGTTTGGTACTCTAAAATGTTAGTCTCTCGTCTCTAGAGAGTTATTCGAATCGGCAATAGTGGGTTTGCCCAAATTCCTCATCAAAATGGCCCAAAAGAAATCAACATGCACCCGGATGAACCAAACCAAAAACAAATATACTAGTTGGGTTAAAAAAAATTGTGAGACATGATAAATTTTGGGCTACTCATCTGCTCTTGTTTTCGGCAAGACCCAAAACCATTTCGCAAGAAAAAAGATGATAAAAATGACCAGACCCATGTTTTTTTGGGGCTTCTTTATAGATTCATCCAAATCCACATCTTGATTTTATGAGCCCAAAACGGAAGAATTAGATTTGGAGGCCCAAATCAATTTCCCCCTATGAAAACTTCCCAAACCGGCTAGCAGAAAGAAAAAGGCCTAGATCCGCACTATTATTCATAAACCTTAACAGCAAGAGTAAAATTACTTAATTCATAGAGGATAACAAAATGCAGCAAATCCACATAGATTATAGATTATACAATTCCAAAAAAAGAAAGAAACATAGATTATACAAAAAGAAAGGTGAAAAACAAAACAAAACAAATAAGCAAACAAAAGATGAAATACATCTGCATAAGTCATAATCTCTGATAAGCAATTAGGAAAATAAGAAGATGAAAAAAAAAAAAAAAAAAAAAGGCCTGACCCATCTAGATTTGGGCTTCTAAGCTTCTTTATGGATCAATCCAAATCCACATCTTTATCTTGTGAACCCAAAACGGAAGAGTTGAATTCGAGGCCGAGTCTATTTCCCCTATGAAAACTTTCGCAACGGTCCAAAAGAGAGAGAAAAAGCCCAAATCCACACTTTTATTTATTTATTATTTTTTTTGAGAAACTCACACTTTTATCCTAAAACCTCAACAAGAGGATTACAAAGTACAATAGATCCACACTTAGCCCAAAAAAAAAAAAAAAAAAAAAAAAAAAACATTCAATAGATCCACACAACATAGATTCTGCAAAATGAAAAAAAGAGAGTGCAAAAAAACAAAAGCAAACTGTACATTCTTCATATTGGAGCTCAGACAGGGTTGATGTTCAGAGCTATCATTTGGATATTATCTTGGCTCCTGCTGGTAACGTTGCCTTCAGCAAGCGTTAGGGAAGCACTGCTCATGTGTTAGTTGTAAACTTGCGAAATGCAAGAACGAGAGTGATGATGAGGATCATCCAGGCAAGGACGGACCTAGTAGGGGGCCCAAGGGGGCCCGGGCCCCCCTGTCCTTATGTAAAAAAATAAAATAGTAGGTATAACCCCAAATATTATCTTAAAATTTAAGAGTGATTTACTTACCGCCCCTAGAATTTTGGAAAAAAATAACTTCAGACCTTGAATAGTTTCACACTTTCAACCCAAAGAGAAATTTTTGATATAAAAAACCCAGAATCAAAAATAAAATTGGGCCATTCATTGAGTTGTTGACCCATAGCTCCTCCAAAATAAGCAACAAAATAATTTTAATAAATTCAAACAATCACAAAAGGATAAATAGAAAAAAATAAACCCAAATCTTTTCTATTTAGGACTCTTAAATGAAGAGATTCAAGACAACTCCTAATAAAAATGGGGGAAAAAAAAAACTTATCTTTGTATATATATATAAAAATATAAATATATATATATATATATATATATATATATATATATATATATATATATATAAATCAAACAAACAATCCCATCCTTCACCCATCGCCGCTTGCTGCAAAGAGCTCCATCAAGTTGAAGATCTGACCAGCCAACCAAGGACGATCGACACAAATCTTAGCCTCCAGGCCCTCTACGGCTCCATTGCTGTATTTATCTCTCTTTCAATCCCTCTTTCTGTTTGTATATTCAAATGTGTTCACTTTAAGTTTACGACTCAACAGCTCTTTGTTTTAGTAAAGTGATGGAAAACTATAGTAACTCATAAAAGAGTAATATAAAATAGGATTGTTAATTATATTATTATTTTATTGATTGATATATTTCATTGATGAATATAGGTTGATATGTTGATACGAGTAGTTCAATCAAGCAAAATAAGATCACTGTGTAGTACTATAAAGGACTAGTAGCTATATTGTTAACTTGTGAGTGATCATCAATTTGCTTTATGTTCAATGTAATTTTTGTCTACATTGTAATTTCAATGTAAACTTACATGACAGACATACAAAAAGTAATAAATATTGTACATATTTGTAAAAAAATGGTAAATATTGTATATGTTTTACAAATGTATACAATATTTGTTAATTTTTTTGTGTATACAATATAAATTTATATTATATCGTACAATGTAAAAGGAGAATTTTCCGATATTTTAAATTAATAATAGTGTTTCTATAATAATAGTATTTGCTTGAGCAATTAAATTAAGTCCTTCACCCATTCTTATAGACTTGTTTATTAATTTTGTAGAATAAAGTATTTTTTTTGTCATGGATTTTTTTTTTTTAAGTTAAATTTTTTTATTATCTTTAACTTGGCCTCCTATAAAATATTTTTTACTTTGCCATTGACTATATGGATGCTTATTTGAAATTTAGTTTTTTACATATACTTCGCCCCCCCGAACTGAAAATCCTGGGTCCATCCCTACCTGGCCAAGTATTTGAGCAGCAAGTTTAAGGTCCAAAAGCAGCGACATTTGTTCCCTACAGTAACCATGAGGAAATTAATTCTATGAAATTCTGTAACTAACAGAAATAATTGTTAATAAAAGAATATGTAGCTATTGTCACCTGTTTGGAGGAGAAGACAAAGAGGACGATAGGGTGGAAGGAAGAGAAGAGGAGCTAGAGAATATGGAAAGTGTTTGGAGTATGTTAGCTTAGGCGGCTCAAAATCAAACTGGAGGGGAGCTTTTTTGGCTCGATAAGGAAAGGCCTTGAGCGGTGCTAATCAAAATTGGACCGGAGGGAGCTATTCTGGGTTTTGAGGGTTGGGGTTGGAGATAATAATAATAATAATAATAATAGGTGAAGTTGAGAGAAACTCAAATTAAAATTCCAAATTAGATTTCCAATTTTGCGTTTTGTGGCCTAAATTATTTATTTTTAAAGAATTTTATTTCTTAATTTTAGAATTAAATGTGGGACCACATTATAAATATTCATCCAAGTGAGTTATTAAGTACAAAAACCAAAGAGTCTAGAATAAATTAATCGTTAAAAAAAAAAAAAGTGCTTCACAATAATTTTTTTTGAAAAAAATATGGACAATTTACATTTTATACCTAATAATATCCTTATAAATTTTTTTAAATAGTTAAAAAAATATAAAAATGACTATCAATAGTATTTAAATTATATATATAAGAACTATATTATGTATCTTATTGTATATCTTTAAGTGTATCCATGCTATGCATGGGGTTACAAGCTAGTATATATAAAAATGCCTAAGGACTATCCATCCAGTGAAAGCGTATTTAAAATTCACATGTAATGAAAACATGTAGAACCAAGCCAAATATACAACCAACCCCAGCACCATCAATCATTTAGTCAGAAAAATATACAATGACAAATATACAATTGCATTTTGGATTGAAAATTTTCAAACGATTTATATATTTTTTTATTGTGTGAATTTTAAAAATCTAATTGTTAAATTTCATGTTCTTTATATTCTTAACATGTATATAAAATTTCGTTCAAATAGGATAGTATTTACTATTTGATCAGTAAATCTATTTTTTATGCATAATTTTAGACCATTAAAGCATAGAATTTAAACATTTGATTGATAATATAGCAATTAATTTTTATCTTCTTGAATTTTGTAAATATGAAAAATAAAATAAGAACATGCAAATCAATAGTTAAATTTTTAAAATTTATAATTAATAAAAAAGGATATAAATTAAGTCCGAAGATTTTCACTTCAAACTTTATTTATTTATTAATATATAGAGAGAGAGAGATTGGGGTTGTATAATTATCCCATCGTTGAAATCGTATTTAAGCTGTTTTGGCTAACACCATCAACCAAGCTAAGCCAGGCCAAATATACAACCGGTCCCAACATCATCAACCGTTTATTTTTTTTGTCCCCCCATCAACGAAACCAGAAGCTAAACCAAGCCAAGTATACAAAGTACAAACCCCATCATCCATTTATATTAGGGGTAGCAAAGTAAGCCCAAACCCATTTGCCCACCCAAACCCACCCACTCTAATTGAACCCAAACCCACCCAGTTATTAATTGGGTTAAATGGGCATCAACCCAATTAGACCCAGTGATTATTGGGTTTTAATTAAAAACCCATTGAGGCCCATTTAACCTAAAAACAATATACCCAAATTCAACCTAGCCCTTCCCATAAAAAAAAGAAAAAGAAAAAGAAAAAAAACACAGCCCTTAGACGTTTCAATGTTTCACAAGGGTTTTCATTTTCCTTCATTTTCTCGGCCTCCAAACACTTCTCTCTCTCTCTCTCTCTCTCTCTCTCTCTCTCTCTCTCTCTCTCTCTCTCTCTCTCTCTCTCTCTCTCTCTCTCTCTCTCTCTCTCTCTCTCTCTCTCTCTCTCTCTCTCTCTCTCTCTCTCTCTCTCTCTCTCTCTCTCTCTCAGAGAACAAGGAAGCATAATAAACACAGCACAGAGACCACCAAGTCTTGCTTCTTAGGAACCATATCCGCCTCCTCCATTCGAAACCTCCTTCTCAGATCTCTCTCCAAACACTCCAAATCCATCGCAGAGAACACTCTGCCCTCCGATCCCAACAACCCTGCCATCCATTCCCTTTCCGCCACTGCCAAATCTCCACCGTCCAAACCACAGGTATAGTCTCTTAGTTCTCATTTCCTTTTTATCACTAAAAATATCTCATTAATTAATATATAATAATAAAATAATCAAACCTGAAAGACTGAACAATTGTGAAATTGTAGGATGAGATTATCATATCAGACGGTTCGTGTGAAGTATCGGCCCCATCAGATCCTCCGGCTTCAAAGCTTCAAAATGGTCATTTTCACTTTAATAGCATTTTGGTAATTTTGATAATTGGGTAATTGGGTGAGTTGGGGTTTATCCATAACAATTGGGTTGGGTTGAATTTGGGTTAGAAGCAATTAGTTAAATAGGTTTTAATGGGTAAATGAGTTTTATATGCCCACCCCAAACCCACCTAAACCCACCCATTTGACACCCCTAATTTATATATATGACTGCCTCTTTTGTCCCAAAAAAAAATATATATATATATATATATATATATATATATATATATATATATATAAAGACACACACACGACTGCCTCAAAACACCAGCCAAGCCAAAATATACAACCCAAATTACCCAATCATCAATTTAGTCCAACCGGCAGCCAACCATACAATGCATCAAAATCCCAGCCAAGCCAAATATAAAACCCCATCATTTGAAAGCGTATTTAAGCTAACACCATCAACTAAGCTAAGTCAAGCCAAGCCAAATATGCAACCAACCCCAGCCCCATCAACCACATGCATCGATAATCTAGTCAATCTAGTCAATCATACATTTTGCCCAGCTAACTGTATGTAATTGAAAGTTGAAAAAATATATAACTCAATCATCCATTTAGCCCAGCTAACCATATGTGATTGAAAGTTGAAAAAATAAAATATATTAAAGAAAAGTTAAAAAATATAAAATGTAAAGTTGTGATTTACAAATTTTTATTTTGTTGGCTTTTATTCCGTGTCAAATTTGATTGTAATTTTATTCAATCTTTTTTACCCTAAATTTATTGTGAGATTTGATTGTAAGGGTTGTGTTAGAGAGAGAGAGAGTGTGAAGACTTAAGCTATTGAAGACTGAAGAGGTTTTCGCGGGTATCTCGCGACTTAGCATCCCGCGAAGTGATACATGTGCCCTGCACATGACTGGAATGCGAAGAATCAGTACAGATGGAGACAACTATGTTTCGCGAGTATCTCACGGGTAAGGTCTCCCCACGAGACACCCGCGAAACAATCTGTTTTGCCAGACTATGCATTGGAAGAAGCCAAGGATGGCAGATACAATATGGAGCTTGTTGCGGGATCCGGAGAACCAGACAAGACACGGTTCTGAGAAGCCTTGTTAGAGTAGGAGCTTGGAGGACTTAGGTACATCGGATAAATTAGGCTTGGAGGGTCTCTTGCTAACCCATGTATCCCAATTGATTGTCTAGTGGATCGATTACCGCTTGGAGGGCGGCGGAGAGGTTTTTCGTCGAGTTTTTTGGTTTCTTTTTTGATAACACATCGGCGTATTATCTTGTGTTTGCATCTTTCTTCCCTACTCTTTTACATTCCATTTTACTACTGTGTTGTTTTGATTATGGATTGAAGTAGCTTGTTTGTTTATCCGCTCGCATTTACATTATTCCGCACTTAGAATTAAGTTAGTGTAAAATCTATCGAGCTGTAACTTTAATTTGGGGGTCTAAACAGATCTTGTGTTTTTAACACATTTTCGAGCTTTCATAAAATATAAAAAAAATTGTAAGAGAAAGTGGGTGAATTTCATCCAACCGTACAACTTGGATTTTAGCAATTGTAATCAATGGATGAGATTGAAAGTTGAAAAAATAAAATATATTAAAGAAAAGTTAAAAAATATAAATAAAAAAAAAATTGTGAGAGAAAGTAGGTGAATTCCATCAATGGCAATACCCTAAGCATTGATCTCATACAACTCCATTAACCCTTCAGTCAACATGTCCTATCAACCAGCATCAAAGAACTTAGCCAGGCAAATAAAGCATTGAGAGAAAAAGTTGTGTGAAAACCAGCAAACAATACATAAAATAAGCAAGAATCTATCTTATAATTACTTTTTAAACTCACTCGATTTGAGTATGTTTGTATCCAACTTATTTGACTATCTTCTAATTTTTAGTTTTTATGTACAATTATTTAAAATTTAAATTTTTTTCTTATTTATACACATATTAGGATACTTGTAAAAAGCAATCAATAAAAAGTTAAATAAACTTGGATTTTTTTTTTTTTAAAAGTTAATAATAATAATAAAAACTAGCCTGGATATATGGAAGTCCCACTAGGAATGTGACTGCAGGCATGACTCTCTACCATTTGGCTTGAATTGCTTTCTATTATTAAAGGCTTGGATTTCTGGTAACTAGCTTGGATTTTTATAGAGATACCACTCGGGATGTTACAGCTTAATAAGCATCCAATTGATCACAATATCATCAAACTTTCAAATCACTAAAACAGAATCATAGTTCAGCCTCTAAAATCAGGATAGAGGATAAAGGAGGAAAATAAACAAAACAATTATACTATCAAAACACCCAAAATCAGATGAGGTTTAATTTACTTACCCACACACTTTGAAGATGAAACCTTAGTGTTTAGGCTCTTAATTTCTTCTTAGAGAGATGCCTATGATTTTCGGTGAGAGAGTGAGGGAGAGGTGTTGCCGTGTAAGAGCAAAGAAGAAAAGGAGTTGAACTTTTTGGTCTGGTGCAGCCAAGAAGATAAGATAAGGGAGGAGACTTTTGGGGTAGCAAAAGAATATAGAAGTGGACTTTTGGGGTGGGATACGTGGAATGCTAAGAGAAGAAAAATCACAACCCCTTTTTTCAACTTTTTGGCATTCACACTTACACTTTTCTACAAAGAATAATATATATATATATATATATATATATATATATATATATATATATATATATATATATATCCTTACCTTAATAAAGTTATATCCATAACATTAAAAGAGCATATATGTTTTATAATATCATAAAATCAAAGCTTCATGCACTTAAAAGTAATTAAGATAATAACATGCATATAAACCCATAAAATTAATTATGCAATTAGGTTGGGGTGTTACAGTAACAACCTAGCTTGTAAGAAATTTATAAGGAAGAGTGTAATCTTAATCTTAGTATTACGTAACTTTTTATATTAGGAATGTGACTCGTTAAAGTGACAAAAAAAAAAAATTGTGTTCCTTGCTAATGTGTTAGTTAAGTTTAACTAGCTGGGTAACTTATAAATTTTTATACATGCATGTAGGTTTTTTTTTTTTGATGAACTGATACATGTAGTTTTCAGTGTACTCATATATTTAAGGCTTTTGTGGACCAGGGTCCTCTGCACGTTATGCAAAATATTTTAAATTGATTAAGGAGTGTGGTCTCTAATCTCATATTTGTGAACCATTTAGATTTTAGCTTGCTTAACTCCCTCCACAACAAAAGAAAATGCAAGTAGTTATAATTGATGTGTTTCACAAAATTATTCTTGATGTGTTTTTATGAGGTTCATATACAACAAATTCTAAGAATTCTCACTAAATTAAATAAATATATAACCACTACTAACATTATATATCTCAAAAAACTATATTAAAATTATTACTTTTTATCATTTTTTTTTTTTTCTAAAAGCAAATACATGTAAAGTTAGTTTGACTATGATTTATGTCCACGCGACTAGGAAAAGGAGGATGACATGCATTATCAAACTCCTAGGCCCTAGCAGTTAAAATATTTAGTTGATCAACAGTACAATTTATTGCCTAACTTCAGCTCCCTCTATATTGATCTTACACCATGTTTAAAATTTAAAAGGTTTGGTTTATTTTCAGTATTTTTTAACTGGACATGTCTTTTTGTTTTAAATATACAATGACAAGTAGTAGTGAGTTTTAATCTTCACATTTTCTTTAGCTAGTAGGTGATGTGGCAATCTCTCATTAAAACAAAAGGAAATTCCAATTAAAAAAGTACTGTAAGTAAATCACATCCAAATTTAAGTGGTATTTTGACTTGCTCCCTAAAACTTCATAATATCCATGTTGATGTAACCTTTTCAATGTAACACAAGTATTTAACAATCATTTCCAAAAAAAAAAGAAAAAGAAAAAAGAAGAGAAAGTATTTAATTTAACAATAATAAAATGCTTTAAAAACATTTTGACTATGTTTTATATCCATATGACTAGGAAGAAAAGGATGTCTCAAATGTATTGTGATTGTTCTTGAGAAAATAACAATGTTTGTGATGCAATTGTCAAGCAGTGATATGTTTAATTCTATAGTCGTGCTAGGGTTACTAAGCATTTCACTGAATTTTTCACACCCTCTATCACATGACATTGTCACTAATGTCGATTGGGCCCGCCACAACACAAAGACAAGGAAAATGTGTGGAAAAAAAACTCAATAAATCTTTTTTATTTAATACCACGTAAGGGAAATTAGAGACAACAGGAGCATACTAAGGAGTAAGGCTCAAAATAGTCAACAAAATACATTGAAGCCTGATTACCCCAACTTTTTTTACTGTTGCTAGGATCGAGTTGCAAATTAAAATGTTTCCTTTGACTATTCCTTCAATCTTTCATTGACTCATATGATATCTTCCAAGATAATTTATTCTTTCCAGCTCACATGTTGCTCAATTTATAAAATCTAACGGGACAAGAATTTTAGCATTTGAGCTAATGTGAATGTCTATTTTACCCCTTTTTAAGCATGTAGAAGTTTCACTGGGGTAAAAGTTTTGGACATTTTTACACTAAAAATTGATTAGTGTCTTATCCTAATAATAAGAGCAATCATCATAAAATCATCATATGATATCTTCCAAGATTGTTTATTCTTTCCAGCTCACATGTTGCTCAATTTATAAAATCTGAGATGGGACAAATTTTTTTAGCATTTGAGCTAATGTGAATGTATATTTTACCCTTTTTTAGGCATGTAAAAATTTTAATTGGTGTAAAAGTTTTGGTCATTTTTGCACTAAAAATCGATTAATGTCTTATCATGATAATAAGAGCAATCATCATAGAGTGGACGACATATACTCATATGTTAAAATTCAATTATATCTATAAAAAGAGTCCGAATTTGGCAAAGATGAGGTGTAAAACTCATGTATTTTACCATTCAATAAGAAATTGTCACATCAGTATTTTACTTAAAATTCAATATATCCTACCACACTTAATAACATCTCAATAAACTCCTAATTTGATTGAATTTATATATGAGTATTAGAATTGATTAGATGTGGGTACTTATTCTTAAACTAGCATATAATTCCATGCAAACGCATAAATGTATTTAAAATTAAACAAAGTTTATATTATAAAAATATAAATAATTTGTTAAATTATTAAAAAAATAGCATGTAACACATGCATACGTATGAATACATTTAAAATTAAATACAATTTTTATCATAAAAATATAAATAATTAATTAAATTATTTTTTAAAAGTAAACATAATTAATCACATATTAAAATTCTTACCTAAATTTAATACTCCAGCTAGAACAATGGTGGCCCCATGCCCCAATGCCTCCTCCCCTCTTAAATTTTTGAAAAATAAAATATTTAGATATTAATGACCTTGCCTAAGTTAAATTATTGCAAAAAAACTTGAAAAATATGTGCATGTGGGGGCAAAACTCTGTTGTACCACATAAGATAAGGGAAAGATAGCTCTAATGGACAAATGAAAGCTTTATTTGGTCCTTTGTTGGGGGAAAATTTTGAAATTAATTCCAGATCTCTGATTGGAGGTCAGAAAAACAACTGAAATTTTTTTTCCATAAAAGATGATGAAAACAAGTGACCTCTCCATGTTGATTTGGGCCTTTCAAAAAAATCCATATTCATTTATAAGCCCAGAACGGAAGATTTGGTTTTGGAGGCACAAATCAATTTCCCCGTATGAAAACTTCCCAAACGGGCCAACAGAAAGAAGAAAGCGGAGATCCACACTATTATTCATAATCCTCAATTAGTTTTGGAGGAAAAAGAAAAAACAGGACTTTGTACTAAAACAATCAGAAAACCAAACATTTTTTCCAAATTTTCATAACCCCTCAACAAGTATTGGACTGGAACAGATCCACACAACATAAACAGTATATAATATAGAGCAAACCTCACACCTCAGACTACATAACCACGTAATTCAAACAAACCAACAAAACAGAGCCATGCACACTCTGTTTCAACTTTATTCATAATGGAAGCTCCAAATGATGTGAAACCTACATAGTAGGTATTATATTGGGAGGTTAGACAGGGTCCACGTTCAGAGCTATCATTTGAATATTGCCTTGGCTGCTGCTGTTGGTAACGCCATCGCTTACAGCAAGGTTACCGCCAGGAAGGATTTGGGTAGCAGTAGCAGTAGCAGTAGCAGAGTTGTTAGTTAAAAACCTGCGAAGTGCGAGAATGAGTGTGATGATGAGGATGACCAGGCCAAGTATTTGAGCAACAAGTTTAATGTCTGAATTAAGCAATGACATTTGTTCCCTGCAGTAACCAAGAGAAAGTTAATTGTATGAAATACTGGAACGAACGAATTTATACATGTATTAGAGAATTGTTGATAAGATATATTAAGCTATGTATTCTCACCCGTTTGGAGGAGAAGAGGTGAAGGATGATTGGGTGGAAGGAAGTGAAGCCAGAGAAAATGAAGACATTGGGGGCTCAAAATGGAACAAGAGTGAGCCCCCAATATTTGGGTTGCGTCGTAGGGGCTTTATAGAGGAGGACAATATTTGAAATCTTTCTGGATTTGGAGCTATATTTCTCACTTTCCATGGATGTTTTTATAATAGAGTTAATACTAATAGAGGGGGCATTCCTCACTTTCCCGAACTTCCCTGGATGTTTTTATAATAGAGAAATAGAGGGGAAGGACAAGATTATATTTGGACTTTCTCACTTTCCCATTATGTTTTTATAATAGAGGAATAGAGGGGGAGGACAAGATTATGTTTTTATAATAGAGGAATAGAGGTGGGAGGACAAGATTATATTTTTGGACTTTCACACTTCCCCGGATGTTTTTATAATATAGGAATAGAGGTGGAGGACAATATTATATTTGGACTTTTTTTTATAATAGAGATCCCAAGATTATATTTTGACTTGTTTTTACAATAGACGAATATTTTTATAATAGAGGAATAGAGAGAGGAGGACAATATTATCTTTGGACTTATATTTGGACTTGTTTTTATAATAGAGATCCCAAGATTATATTTGGACTTGTTTTTATAATAGAGGAATTGAAGGGGGAGGACAATATTATATTTGGACTTTCTCACTTCGTTGGAGTTTTTATAATAGAGGAATAGAGGGGGGAGGTTGCATTAGGGATAGGTTAATATTCAGAAATTATCACGTCAATACGTTAATGTCACAACCATACGTTAAACGTTCACCCTCACTATCTCTATTTTATATATATTATTTTGTATGCTCATGTATCTATTACATATAATGCATAATATTTTAAATGCTCTGCTCCTCTAAAGTGATAATTTTGAACCATTTAGCTTGGTTCTAGTTTATCTCCCTCAACAATAAAGGAAAATGAAAATAATTATAATTTGTTTATCTCTCAAAATTATTCTTAATGTTTTTTTTTTTTAAGAGAGCTATGTACAACAAATTCTAAGAATTCACAATAAATTTTATATATTATATACTTATTAGTATACAACTCAATTAATACTGCATTAAAATATTGACTTTTATCATTTTCTCTAAAAGAAAATACATAAAGTTCGTTGGACTATAGGAACATAAGGATGTCTCTAGTGCATTATCAATAGTTAGAAGATTTAGTTCATCAATGGTACAATTTATGACCCTAACTTCACCTCCACCTATATTGGTCTAGCGCCATGCATAAATGTTATTTTGAATTTGCCCCTAAAACTTCATATTATTTTTTATGTAACAGAAATTTGTTGTGTTACACACTTACACTAGTATTTAACGATAATAAAATCTTTTGAGAACACCTTGATAAGGGACCATGTTTTATGTCCATATAACTAGGAAGAGAAGGATGTCTCAAATGCATCATCAAACAGCAAACAATTAGAAGATTTTGTTGATCAATGGTACGATTTATGAGCCAAACTTGGCTACTCATATATTGGTATATGGTCATGTGTCATGCTTAAATTGAATATTAAATTGATCCTTGTCATTTCGTAATATTTATTTATTCTTATATACATTTCAAATGGTAGAGGAAAAATTGAACACTGGACATTTGAAATACTTGGATGTGATATGCCAGTTGACCTAAAGGTCATTGGTAATTTATTGCAACCTTTTCATTGTAACATAGATTTTGTTGTTATGTAATAAAATTTTTTTGAACTACTTTAACACATGCTAAAAGTCTTTAGCTCAAGTGACACTTCTCAATATTTTCAATAGAGGCATTCAAGATCAATATCCCCACTCCCCCAGTTATTGAATCATAAGAAAAAAATTTGACACATTTATTCTAAGACATGTGCACGTATATATACAAATATATAATTACACACATTTTTATATAGAGATAGGATGATGCCTTGGGTGAGCTTTATGCCAACCCTTTGGAAAGCATGTTATCTTGCTTATGAGTTAAACTTTTGATACAATTCTTTAGGTATTGTGCATTATGTTTCTCATTTAATTTAAATTCAAACCATTGATTACATTAAATGTAATTATTTTAAGGAAAATTTATTTGTATTGTATTGATCAATACAATAAAGTGTTTAATTTTAATTAAGATATCTAAAGTACAACAAATAAAAAATTGTACCTAAGTTTATTATTATATATATTAACAGATTCTAAAAAGGAGTACCAAATTAAATAAATATATAGTTACTAGGAAAAACACATAATTAAAGCAATATTGCATTAGAAATTATTAATTTTGATCTTGTCTAAAATTATCCTTATTGGCTTATGTGAAAATATTTTACTGTAATCAAGCCAATCATGTTGAGTGTAGTCTTTAGCTATGAGTCTTGCTCTACAAACCCATTAGACCTATACTTTACCACTTTATCTTCTTATAGACCCACATACAACCAATTGATTGTTTCCTAGAAGGTAAAATCAGGTGCCTTATTTAAACTTACGGCGCATTATTTTTATTCATTGAAAATTTTAGCAATACGTTGTGTTTTGGTCATTCTTATTCCTTATTCATTGGGCTGAAACAAAATCACTACTTGGCTTTGGAAATTTTATGCTTAATCAAGGTGCAAATTGATTGGATGTTTTATGAGACACATTGCCATTTGGAAATTTTATCGCCTCCTCTCTGATGAAGCGGCTGCTTCAGCACCTGGTACTTCCAACCCGAGTGCACACAAAAAATTCTGGTTGGACATTTGGTCTTTAAATGTTCCAAGCAAAATCCGTCACTTCATTTGGAGAGCTTGCAATGATTCGCTACCAACAAAGCTGAATTTGCAGAAAAGGCACATCACACAGGATTCTATATGTGAGCGTTGCTGCTGTGAAACAGAAGACATTATCCATGCAATGTGGGGCTGTCAGATGGTGAAAAGTATATGGTGGGAAGTGGAAAAATGCCGCCCCTTTTTGGTTGACAGATTCGCTAGCTTTCGAGACCTGTTCCATGGCATTCTTCTACAGAAGCAGCCAAGATTGGCTGAGTTATTTGCTTACATTGCGTGGAGTATTTGGTATAACAGAAACGCTCAGAGAACGGGCTCTCTAGCAATACCGCTAACGCAGATTTACAGTGATGCAGTGCAGCGGCTTCAAG
This sequence comes from Quercus tomentella, assembly GCA_028535165.1. NCBI lineage: Eukaryota > Viridiplantae > Streptophyta > Magnoliopsida > Fagales > Fagaceae > Quercus > Quercus tomentella. Next base: position 82,663,856 of record JAPQVY010000068.1, read on the forward strand.
AGTACCAAATGGCTCAAGGCACTCCTCTGTTCCAACAACTAGTGGCTCATCCAGTTCATTGGTTACCACCCCCGCTCTCTCAGTACAAAGCCAATTGTACGGAGCAATTTTTCAGGACACAAATTCAGCTGGTTTGGGTGTAGTGGTCCGAGACTCAGGTGGCTGGGTCATTGCAGCACTTTCGGAGCGTATCAATATACCATCGTCTGTGGAAGAACTAGAAGCGTTGGCTTGCCGAAGGGCCATTTCGTTTGCAATTGAGATAGGCCTTCAAGATGTGGTCTTTGAAGGAGACTCAAGAACCATATACAGTCACCTCACCTCAGACGCGCCTTGTTTGGCCCCATTTGGACTCTTAATTGACGACTCCAGGATCCTTGCATCAACCTTGAGAAATGCCTCCTTCTCACATGTCAAGCGTGATGGTAATGCAGTAGCAGACAAACTTGCCAAACTGGCGAAACATTTGTATGAACCCCAAATTTGGTTAGAAGACATCCATGGCGATGTAACTGATCTTGTAATCCATGACAGAAATTTTATGCCTTATTAATAATAGTTCAATGACTGCTTTCTCAAAAAAAAAAAATATATATATATATACAAGAATAAGAAAGAGTTGGTACAGATATAGGTACAGGTACAGGTACAGGTTTCATACTTCATTCCCATACCTGAGGGAAAAAAAAGCGGTAGGGAAAGAAATGAACTATCACTTTTTTTTTAATTGAGTATTGCTTCTCCATCCTTTGTTTTTAGTGGTTAATTTATGGCTAGTAGTAAAAATGTAAAGGAAAATGTTGGGATTAGCGAAAATGGCACAACCTTGTGCCACAACTTGTCACATGGCGAATTATGATTGGTGAAGGTGTGTCCTCACATGCCCCACAGACACTCCTTCACCAGTCACAACTCGCCACATGGTGAGTTATAGCACAAAGTTGTGCTATTTTTTATGGTCCTAGCACATCTCAGATGTAAAATACGTAAACAGTATTGTCCTTTACTATGATTGATTTATGAATGTCCTTTATGTAAACAGTATATATATATATATATATATATATATATATATATATATATATATATAAATTTGTTGAGACAGAGACAGAGCAATTGAAAACAAGAGTATTGTAAAAAGTCACATTTTATTAATATATTCGAATCGGCTGATAGGCCAAAAACGAATTGACCTCTTGTGATGAATTAATTGATTAATTAGCCAAGTTTATTAATTAATCAAATTAACATGCAAAGTGTGGTAACACAAACAAATCACCAATTAAACTAAGTATGCAGCGGAAAATAAATTAATACGGTAATTTGTTTACGAATGGGAAAAACCAACACGGCAAAAACCCCACCGGGTGATTTTCAGGTTACCACTCTCAAAATTTCACTATTATCATAACAAGCAGCTACAAGTAAAGGAATCTCAGTACCTTATACCAACCTACAATGAACCCTTACCCTAATACCCAATTGGACTTGTTCTGTAGTGACAATTTCTCTTTTTGATGCACGGCTCCTAGTACGTGACTAACCAATTGCGTGGATCCCAGTACACGACTTCAATCACCAACTAGAGAAGGTTGTTGGGTACAAAGTTCTTCAGTTCATCCCAACGATGAAGATCAAGAAGATGCTTGGTCACAAAACCCTACAGTACACAAACATAGCAACTTCTTCATAAGAATGATGAATTAGGGCAAATTCTATCTTCGGTCACAATTTTCTTGAACAAACTTTGCTCAACACTTGCGCAACTTATGAACTCTTTAACGACCCTTAAAATAATTCTTTTATATGTCTAGGGTTGTGAGAAAAGAATGTCCAAACACATAATCACGGATTGGAATCAAAACAGAACTGAAAATTTGTTTTTCATAAACCTCGACAGATACCCTATCTGTTGAGCTGTTGTCGAGCCACAGGTTTCAACAGCTCTACAGGTCTCGATAAATAGCTAGCTGTCGAGTTTTAATGAACAGCACTTCTTCAGCTTCTTTCTTAGACAGATTTGCATGGCTTTAACACTTGATCTTGAAACACAGTTTCTTGAAGTATTAAACACATCCTAGATCTACCAAATTACAAGTAAAGTGTGTTTTGTCAAAGGATTAGCCAATTACATAAAATAGTGACATATATTCCTAACAAGTGAATTACATATGTCCTAACATCGGCTTTAGGGAGCAAGTGCACATTTTTCAACATAATAATTGCCCAAAACAGATTAATATGTTACAGGGTAAACCGAACCAAAACAAATTTACTAGCTGAGTTAAAATTTTGGCATAATATGTTGGTTAACCCCTTATTTTTTCTTGAGATATTTTCAATTTATGGCATCCACTCCTGATAAGGGAAAGATGGCTCAAATGGGCAAGGAAAACCTGTCCAATTGACTACTCTTATTTGGTCTTTTGTTAGGGAGAAAAAAAAAATTTTGAAACCCAGTTCTTGATCATGAAAAGAGCAGTTTTTTTCTTTCTTTTTTTTTAGAAAAATGAAAAGAGCAATGAGATATGCATAAATCATAAACTTTGCTTGGCGATTAGAACAAGTAAGAACCATTTTGAAAAATAAGATGAAGAAAAAAAAAATTTAAAAGTAGCCTCTTCGTGTTGATTTGGGCCTTTCATCTAAATCCACATTTTTATTTTAGAGGAAGATTTGGTTTTGGATGCCCAAATCAATTTCCCCTCATGAAATTTTCTCAAACTGCCAAAGGGGTTAATTTTGTAATTTGTTATTGTAGGACATTTTGGTTTGGTCACGAAAACGATATATTTCGGTACCAAACAATACCGATGTACCGTTTCGTGATTACCGCTATATATATATAAAATTTTTTGCAAGTCTAAATGTCTAATATCTTTTTAATTATTATTGGACTAATTAATGTAATTTCATGTTTATTTTTTTTTTCCATACCATGCATAATATTAGCCCAAGGGATAAAGTTTTTCTACAACCCAGGGAGTGACACATGTCCTTGCTTAATTGAAATTCAAATTCAAAAATAACATCGTTAAACCCAGAAATTAATAATAAAAAAGGGATAATTACACTTTGCCCACCTGTGGTTTGCCTCTAATTTTATGTACCCACTCGTGGTTTAAATTTTGACACTTTGCCCACCTGTGATTCTGACCATGAGTGCTCCGTAACCCACCTCAATGTTTTCCGTTACTCTAACACCACATAAGTAAAAAACACATCCCAAAACAGGTCAAAACTCACTCTCACTCCCAAAACTCACTCACTCTCATGTTCTTCAATGCTAAAAAATGTAAGCCCCCCCCTCCTCCTCCCCTTTGTCTCTACAACTGGCCTTTCTTCTTTTTTTAATATTACTCTTTCTTCTACTACTCAAACCAGTCCACACTCTCTTCTTCACTCTTGTTTTCTTTGCTTCCTCTAACTCTGACCCCTTTCCCTTTTTTTAATTATCAACCTTCATTATACAATTACTACATCAGACATCAGACATAGATACATACTATATTTATTAATTCAAATTATTCACTTACTCTATTTTTATGTACATTAATCAAAGAAAAAAAAAAGAGACTTTGATTAAGTCTTTCCTTCACATGCCCCATTAATTAAAAACACACACACAAAGCAATAATTTTGTTTCTTTTCATAGCTCAATCAAATCTGTATACCAAATATGTTCTGTTAGCAGTTATATATATATATATATATATATATATATATATATATATATATATATATATATTTTAAGATTCAAGTAGCAATAATGGTAAAAAAACCTCAAATCCTTATTAGAGAATTTTTATTACTGTCCCCATTAGTGATCCAAATGCAAAGATCCTTCATTTCTTAAGGATTTTAACTTGATAGTTGCAGCTGGGAAACTCCCAAAGCATAATAATGTATCATGGAGAGGTAATTCCTCTCTAAATGATGGCAAAGGCGAATCCGGAACATTTTACAAGGATCTAGTGGGTGGCTATTATGACGCTGGAGATGCTATCAAGTTCAACTTCCCTCAATCCTTTGCCATCACCATGTTGAGCTGGAGTGTTATTGAATACATAAAAAGGGTTTTAATCTCCCTGCAACAGCTGAACAGAGGAGCATGCACGATCAAAACCCAGGTTCAATACCCACGATCAAAACCCAGGAGCATGCACGATCAAAACCCAGGTTCAATACCCACAATCAAAACCCAGGAGCATGCACGATCAAAACCCACGATCAAAACCTAGGAGCATGCACAAATCAAAGCCCATTGTAGGATCTGCCACAGCTGAACAGAGGAGCAACTGTGTCTTTCTTCCTCGGCTTGAATCTGCCGCAATTGTCTTAAGCGAGTGGGAGTGAGTGAGTTTTGGGAGTGAGAGTGAGTTTTGATCCGTTTTGGGATGTGTTTTTTACTTATTTGGTGTTAGAGTAACGGAAAACATTGAGGTGGGTTACGGAGCACTCACGGTCAAAATCACAGGTGGACAAAGTGTCAAAATTTAAACCACGGGTGGGCACATAGAATTAGAGGCAAACCACAGGTGGGCAAAGTGTAATTATCCCAATAAAAAAAGAATGAAAAATTAATGTTTAAATAGAATAGAGTGTATAATAGATAAATTGATGTGGGTAGTTTTGAAAAATGACTATGTAAAATAGAAAAAGTGGTTTCTTATACTAAAGTAGACAGAAATTTTTAGACGGACCGGTGTGATTGCTCTAAGACTAATTAGGTAATTTACATATTTTTTTAACTAACAACTTCTCATGTACAAAGTGCTTGAGTTATTAAAGGGGAGGGGGGGGGGGGGGGGGGGGAGGAGGGATTTGAGTTCCGAGGTTAGAAGCAATTTGTAACTATCTTTTAAGGTAGTTCACGTTAATTGCTTTTTATCATCATACCAATATTACATATGAATATCTATATATATTGTGCATATATATCTAGTACATATCATGCATTATATTTGGAATCAATTCATGATTATGCTATGTTCCTCTATAAAGTGATATTTTTGGACCATTTATCTTGCTTCTAGTTTATCTCCCTCCATTGCAAAATAAAATGCAAATAATTATAATGATCTATTTCTCAGAATTCTTTTTCATGCATGTGCTTTTTAAGAGATTTTGTACAACAATTTTTTTTTTTTTTTTTTATACCAGAATGTACAACAAATTTTAATAGTTCACAGTAAATTAAAAATATATATAACCACCACTAAATAAAAAAGAGTAGGTAACACCGCAACAAGTTAGAGGGTTTGGATTGGAAGCATATGTTCTAGGCTACACACACTTCTTAGTTCTTACTACCCACTTTTATGATTATGAACTTTGTATGTCCACTGAGGCACTGACCCAATTCTGGCATTTGGAAATTACTATGTTGTACTACAGAACAAGCAAAAATCAGCAAAACTCGTAGCACAGTCGGTTTATTTTAGTAATCAAATTAATGAGTGTGAAAATTTCTGTGATAAAATAGGTGTCGTCAGACTTTTCCTATGTACAAAGTAAAAATTAAAAGAATCATAGCCACAACAGAGGTAGAGGCACGTTGAGAGACTCCTCCCCTTTTTTAACAATTTTAACTTTGACAGCCTTGCCCAAGTTAAATTAGTCCAAAGAAGTTTAAAAAAATATGTGCATGTGTGTAAAACTCCTCAAATGCCAAGGAGTTTCAGAATTTTCATTAAAAGTATTGTAAAACTCTGTTGCACCACATAAACAGGGACATAATAGATAATCTCTACTTGGCGATTAGGAAAATAAGTGAACTATTTTGCAAAAAAGAGAATGAAAAAAGTGACCTCTCCATTTTGATTTGGCCCTTCTATAAAAATCCATCCAAATCTATACCTTTATTTTGTGAGCCCAAAATGAAAGTTTTGGTTGTGGAGGCCAAAATCAATTCCACAAAAAGCAGAAAGAAAAAGCCCAGATCCACACTTTTATTCATAAACCTCAGCAAGTTTTGGAGAAAAAAGAAAGACAGAGCGTGACTTGCACAAAAACAAAGAAATCAAATTTTCCTAAGCCCTCACCTTATCCATGGAAGATTACAAAGCACAATAGATCCACACATAAAAAACAGAGCAATGAATAGAGATTGGAAACTTTATATGATCCACACAACAAGCCCTCACGCTGATTCTTTAAAACAAATAAATAAATAAATAAATAAGAAAAGTGCAAACCTCATACCACGGACAATTTAAGCTACGTAATTCAAACAAATCAATGAAAACAGAGCAGTGCACACTCTGTTTCAACTTATTTTATATTGGAGGCTCCAAGTAATGTAAAACCTACATAGTAGCAGTAAGTAATTAGGTATTGTCTTGGAGGGTCAAACAGGGTTGACGTTCATAGCTATCACTGACGTTCATAGCTATCACTTCGATATTGTCTTGGCTGCTGTTGGTAACGCCATCACTGCTGACAAGGTTACCGCTAGGAACGATTTGGGTAGCAGTAGCAGTATTTTTAGTTCACAACCTAAGAAGTGTGAGAATGAGTGTGATGATAAGGATGACCAGGCCAAGTATTGGAGCAGCTGAGTTTAACGTCCAAAAGAAACAACATTTGATCCCTGCCCTAGTAACCAAGAGAAAATTAATTGTATGAAATACTGGGACCAACAAAAGTATATATAATAATTAGAAAACTTGTTAATAAAAAAGATTCAGGTATATATATTGGTGCTCAACAAGGAACTGGAGGGAGTTATATATCAAGGTTGTGTTCAATGTATCCTAAAAGAAGTTTTTCTATGTGGTCCTAGCATACTATGTCTGAAGTCCCTTTCATCAGTTTCATGTGTAGCTTTGCTTAGAGCATTCACATTGGGTTTTGCAAATGCCATATGTTGGTATGTTTAGCATCATGGCCCCAAAAACCCCCTCATACCAGGACTTGTAAACCCAAAAAAATTTACAATTGTGCTACAATACCATCCCAAATATATGATGGTACTGTGGCACAATCCCAAATCTCATATATTGTTTTTTATTCTAAATCTTTGCTCGTTCTCTCTCTTCAGTGTCTCTTCTCCTCTCCCTCTCTCCAGAATAATTCAAGCTCCTCTCTCTCACATCTCTCTCTAGCTCATGGCGGTGGCTATTTTCTGACGTGGGCATATGTTCAGCGTGGGTTGTGGGTATGGCGGCGTGAGCTGGGTCGTGGGTTTGGTGGCGTGGACGTGGGTTTGGCGGCGTGGACTTCTTGTCTCCGATGATGGGTTGCTCAGCCCACCGATGACTGGGATTTGTGCTCAAGCTTTACCGCTTGTCGATGACTGGGATTTATAGCCAAAGCTCCATTGGTGTTTTGGTGTTGGGGTTTTTGAGTTAAATGTCATGGTGAGGTGGGTCGTGGTGAGGCCGTGCATGGCAAGGTGGGTTGTGGTGAGGTGTGCAGCGGTGGAGATGGGCGTGGTTACAGACTCACAGCATGGCGAGATCAGGTGGATCGTGGCAGAGGTGAGTGGGTTTTGATTTTGGGTGGGTTCCGATGGGGTTTGGATTTTGATTTTTTGCTATGGATTTTTGTTTTTGGATTCGGATGGTTGGATTTTGGATTCCAATTGGTTAGACTTTGGATTCCGATGGGGTTTGGGTTGGATTTGGATTGGTTGGTTTGGTTTGGCGTAGTGGTGGTGTGGTGGTGGTGGCATGGTGGTGACTGTGGTGGGTGGTGTTTGGTTGTCGTGAGTCACTGTGGTGGGTCTGTTTGGTCGTCGTTGGTCCTACTGGGTCTGTTATTGTTATGTTCTTTGCTCACTATGTTGGTTTGATTTAAAATGATTAATGTTAGGAATATGAAATAATTGTTATAATCCCTTTAGTTAGGTAGTTAGCTAGTTGGTTGAGATTAGGATTAGGATTAGGATTAGGATGAGTTAGTTAGGATTTGAGCACATGTAGCTCATTTAACACATGGCTTTAATTCATAAAGCACGCGTTGAATTAATTAGCCAATTATCTTGAGTCATGTGGGCCAATGACATTAGTACTAGTCTCCTATAAATACATAATTGTAATTCAACATTAGATATCAATTGAAGAATAAACCAATTTCTTAGTGTATTAGTGCATCTCTCTCTCTCTATAGAGGGTGACTACCCCGGATTAAATCAATTTCCCTACAATTCCCATCAATGCCCTTACAATTCATACCTATCCCCATTAGGAACCTCTAGGTTCCTAACATTTGGCATTAGAGCCTTCAATCTCAAGACGAGCAATTGTGATCGGAGAAAACTTTTGAAAGAAATACAGCAAATGTGAACAAAGTTTCAAAGAATGTCAAGGATATTTCAGAAAGGGTCAAGGCCTTGGCTGAATCTAAAAAGGCCATGAAAGAAGAGCTCTCAAGATTGCAAGAGGATCTTGAGAACATGACGGAAGAGGAGTTAAAATCTCTTGATTCAATGAAACTCGAAGAACAAGTCAAGTTCCAAGATCTATTGCTGTTGTTGCAAGCCGGGATGTTGATTTTTGTGTCAAAGTGGATGATGATATACATGAAGACGCTTCCTTTGAAGTTTAGTCCAAAGAACCAACAAAGAAGGTGATGATGATCTTCCAAGAACCAATTCTTAATGCACCAATGGAGGCTTCCATTCAAGAGTCTGTGATTCAAGAATTGACAATCCAAATGTCGGTGATCCAAGAATCCAAGATGCAAGCGCCAACAATTTTAATGGTTCTAAAATCAAATGAGGTATTAAGGATACAAGAACATTCTAAGGTTCAAAGAACTAATGAGACCTTGAAGATTGAAGAGCCTTGAAGGCTCAAGAATTCAAGCAAAGTTTGAAGATCTACAAAGAAGAAACCTTTATGTACATGAGACTGCTTGTCAAAGAAATATGCATAAATATGGTGATCAAAATGTCACTAAGGTATTTGTCCATTGGAAGATCTCCTTTAATGAAGGTGTCATTTCACAACAACACCATGTAGGCAAGGTGTTTACAAGGGGAGGGAAATGTTAGGAATATGAAATAATTGTTGTAATCCCTTTAGTTAGGTAGTTAGCTAGTTGGTTGATATTAGGATTAGGATGACTTAGTTAGGATATGAGCACATGTAGCTCATTTAACACATGACTTAATTCATAGAGCATGTGTTGAATTCACTAGCCAATTATCTTGAGCCATGTGAGCCAATGACATTAGAGTTAATCTCCTATAAATACATTATTGTAATTCAACATTAGATATCAATTGAAAAATAAACCAATTTCTTAGTGCATTAGTGCATCTCTCTCTCTCTCTCTCTCTCTGGATGGTGACTACTTTGAATTAAGTCAATTTCCCTACAATTTCCATCAATCCCCCTACAATTCATACCCATCCCCATTAGGAACCTCTAGGCTCCTAACATGGGTGGTGTGACTATGTTGCTCAACGAAGGTGAATGGTGTGACTGGGAAGCTAGACGGTGGTGGTGGTGGTGGGTGGTTGAGAGAGAGAAGTGAGAAATATTTTTATATTATTTTTATTTTACTTTATATTATTTTAATGTGTGGTATGGTAAAATAAAAATTGGGATGTTAGGTGTGCTGTAAAATAGTATGGTATAAATGATAAAGTAGATTTTGAGAGAATAAAATAGAATTTTTTGTATAAACCGGATGTGAATGCTCTACTATGTCCGAAGTTGTAGCTAAAAGACATGAAAGTGTTCCTTTCATGAGTGTGTGGCTTACCATGTCACGTTGTGAGAATGTAGCCAAAAGTGAATGTGAGAAAGTGTGTGAGAATGCATATTTTATATGGACATTCTTAGTAGAGTGTTCGACTTTATACATGGACTTGTGTAAAGTCATTCTTAATCGTTTTGCATTTTCTTTTTTGACCAAAGTATTTTGCAAATTGCTTGGGCTTTGTATAGTCATATATAAGTGGTTAATATTCGGGATCTACCACGTCAATACATTAATGTCACAACCATATATTAACTATTCACCCTTACTATGTCCATCCTATGTGGGATTCAATCATTTAACTAACTAGGTAACTTACAAGTTAATTTAAAAACCATAATATTTATTCAAGACTAGTGTTCTTTATCATCAAACCATGCCTACATATAAATATATATATATATATATATATATATATATATATATATATATATAATTTTAAATGCTCATATATCTATTACATATAATGCATAATATTTTAAATCAATTCATGAGTGTTCTCTGCTCCTATAAAGCGATAATTTTGAACCATTTAACCTGCTTCTAGTTTATCTCCCTCAACAACAAAAGAAAATTCCAATAATTATAATTGGTTTATCTCTCAAAATTATTCTCAATTTGTTTTTAAGAGACTTATGTATGGCATGCTACCTTATCAATAAAAAAGTACAATAGAAAATAATATGACTACAACGTACAAGATGTGCTTTTTTCATAATATGACTACAACGTACAAGATGTGCTTTTTTCAATGCACATCTTGTACGTTGTAGTCATATTATTTTCTATTGTACTTTTTTATTGATAAGGTAACATTCTTGGTTTGATGACAAAGAGCTATCATCAGGAGCGGACGTCATAGGTTAAAACTTTCTAAAAAAAAAGATGTGCTTTTTTCAAGTCTAGTTAACATGTGACTTAGGACAATTGTTATTAAACCATTTTAGGAAAGTTTTGACATCACTTTTTGCCGTAAAAAAGTTTTTTTTTTTTTCTTCTCCCATAAAAGTTTCTAAAAAAATTTCCTAAACCAATATCTTATATAGGACATCCATTAACATTTCATTATTGTTTCACACTCTTTTTTTTTTTTAGATAAAAGATAGAAAAAATTTTCACACTCTTAATGTGAAATAAATTTCACATAATGTTCATAGTCTTATACAAGATGTACATAATTTACATATAATATAAAAGAGTGTGAACACTATTAGATGTAAAATTGTTGGACTGTGAGTTGTGACACTCAACCTCAAAATCAATTGGTGATAAAGAAGACACACTTGTTGAAATGTGAGTTATGTTATTCCACCTCAAAACCAATTAGTAATAAGAAAGGCAAACTCAAGTCTTTTATGGAATTTAAAATTGCAACTCGCATACCTATTTTTAAAGTAATCATAGGGGGAGCCCATATTATACGCTCTCCCAAAAGAAGCAATCAAAGCCTGATTACAAAATAAAAAATAATTTACTTTCCAATTTCTTATACTTTTGAGAATCAAAATTATAGATTGAAATGAGAAATGAAAACTCCCAAAAGAAGCAATCAAAGCCTAATTACAAAATAAATAAATAAAACTTTATTTTCCAATTTCTTAATACTTTTTGAGAATCAAAATTATAGATTAAAATGAAAAATGAGAGAGAGAGAGAAAGAGAGAGAGAGCCTTCTTCTTGAGAATTGGAGGGGGAAAAGATGCTCAGAATTATCCTTGGGGTTTTCTTATCGGGCTGGGCTGACGTATTGGGTGAGCTAATGATAGGGTTGGGAGAGAGAAAAATCCTAAAAGAAGTTTCTAGTCCTAGCATACTACTTGGGGAAGGAAAATTTCGAGACACTTTCCCAGGGAAAAACAGGCATTTGCCCCTAATTTTAAAACTATATAGTAACATGCTCCTGTTTTGAAACTATTTAACAAAATGCCCTTATTTTTTAAACTCGATTTTAACAAAATTGAGTCCTATGTATATTTTTAAGTGAAACTCGACATTAGTAATGTCAAGTTCCACTTAAATTTTCAAAAAAAAAAAAAAAAATAAGTGGAAAAATATGCATAGAACTTGACATTAGCAAATGTCAAGTTTCACCTATAACTCGATTTTGTTAAAATCAAGTTTCAAAAATAGGGGCATTTTGCTGCATAGTTTGTAAATTAGGAACAAATTCCCATTTTCCCCTACTTTCCAAAGCTCTCATTTTTTCTAGAGGAGAATGGGGACGTGAGACAATTTTCCAAACCTTGACGAGTAATAAATCTAAAAAAAATGAACAAATGAACCTATGCCCTATGATTATACTAATCGTTCACTACTATTAATACAAACCCATGTGAGATTCAACATTCTAACAATAAACCACAACTCTTTGTGAATTTTTGATGTCTTTTTGTATCCTCAAACCTAACACCCATTATGCAGAATATTTTGAATCAATCTAAAAGATTATACCCTTCTAAAATGGTATAGATATGTGACCATTTATGTTATTTATTGTAATTTATTTCCCTCCAAACCAAAAGCAAACTTAAATAATTATAACTGACCCATTTTTTCAAAATTATTCATGATGTGTTCAAAAAAGAGTTATTTACAAAAAAATAAAATTCCAAAAAATAGGTTAAAAAATAAATAAACATATAGCTACTACTAACATTATGTCACTAACTTAATTTTGCTTTAAAAGTTTTTTTTTTTTTTTTTAAAGCAAAATATGTAAAATTCGTTGAAATAGCTACATGTGTGTTCTTAAAAGGGATGAAATTTCGTTGAATGTTATTGTTTAGGGATATTGAAATAGCTACGATGGTTTGGTATAATTTAATTTTGTTGGTTTATTATATTTGAAACTGAATTGCTAAGAGTTTTGTAGCTAAACTAGTTAGTACTTCTTGATATTTTCAATAAAAATATTTAAAATTTAAATTTCATCACCCTTAATTATCAAATATAAATTAATTGATAAAAGTATAGTTGTGCTCTTGCACTTGTACCCAAATTAAAAGTTTTAAAAAGTTCTACACATCAAAAAAAAAATTAATTAAAAAAAATCACTTTGAACATGTTGACTGGAAAAATAATAATTTAATGGGATCGGAGGGTAAAAAGTTGGCTGGAAAAATACAAATACAATGAACATCAATGGCTTTAAGATACCACCACTCACCCTTGGTGTGGTGGTCACTCCACAAGTATAAATGCTTGTGAGATGTGGGAGGCAAGGACTGGAGTTCAAGTCTCTAAGAGGAAGCTTCATACACATATTTACTTAGATTAAGTTAGAGTAAAAATTCTATCTTATAATTAAAAAAAAAAAAAGGCTTTAAGATGATTTTTTTTTTTTTTTTTGGTATTTATGAAAAAGAGGCTGATTTTATCAGGTTACTGCACTTAATACTTATGGCAGGACATTCATTAATCCAAACATTACCATCTATGTTATCTATGACAAGATAGGCTTAAGCGTTAGCTCATAGTTGTGCTCTTTCTCTTTCAAAAAAAATATAAAATTTAGTTGTTCTATTTCCTTTTCTCACTACACAAACAGTCAAATCAAGATACCAATTATTTTTTAGTATAAACCTTAGCACTTTAGTCAATAATAATTTTTTCTTTCTTTAGTTGGAGTAAAAGTCGATAATAAGTTAATTATTTATAATATCTCAACTCCTTTCAATTCACTAACAAAATTTTTAAGTTATGAGTAAATTATACTTATAGGCCTTCTTCATTTAAAAAAATTTATATACAAGCACTAAATTAAAGAGATTGCTTCTTTCTATCAGTTTATCTCAAAAAAAAAGAAAAAAAAAAGAAAAAAAGAAAAAAAGAGAGATTGCTTCTATATATAATTTTTTGGTTTAAATACTCCCAGAGTTAATGAGTTAACAAGTTATTAGAGACGCATCCAAAACAGTCTTGTTCAAAATGAGAAACTGATAATTCATGAGCAGGCATCTTCATTCTCTGAATGGCAAACGTTCAAATTCCAAATAAGCAATGCAGCAATGCATTACCAGTGAGGGGACAATTGATTCATCGTACAATTTTCACTGAAGTTCTATGTCCCCTTTATAATGCCAAGGAGAAGACCATTTCATTTAGTGAGTGTTGTATTGCATGTTAGGATGATAACACCTTAACCCAAAAATTTAGGCCTGTGGATTTAAACTCAATTATATTATATATTAATTCTTATCCAACACGATTAGTATTATATGATTTGGTTATGCATTAACTTTGACACAAATGAAAACTAGCATTCTAGAACATTTTACAAAAGCTACAATTGCTTAAAGAGAGACTACTTATCTGGGTCAAAGTAGATTCATATTAACTCTCACACCCAACATAGATTACCGAGTTCAAAACCATGGCTATATTTGACGCCCAAACTGATAAACAGCAAAGCAAGGCTCATATAAAATATATTTAACCCAAAAATCCAAAAGCTCTAAAACAGAAAAAACAGTGAGCTCAAGAACAAGCAAAAATTTATTTATGCCAAAAATATGAAACTGTAAAGCAAATAAAATGAAGAATACAGACCGGGAAGGAGGGGCACCACAAGGAGGAAATGTTGTTGTTATGCATGTCAAATTAAGAGTGTCTTGCAAGTATACGTATCAAATCTAGAATGCAAACATACAGCAATAACTCCGTAAAACATGAGCAGAGAGTAAATGCAAAATCCCACAAGAAACTTAGGGCTAGAAGAAAATCATGTTCGAAAATCAGAAAGACAGACTTCATTTTTCTAGTTCTGGAAAGTTACAAAAGAGAACCCCATAGAGAGATGCTGTTTTTACAAACTTTTTAGAAACGTTTCTATCCACCATTGATTCCTCACATACAAATTATACAATTAAGATAATTTGATATTTAAAATGGGAGAGAGGATATTTGAACCCTAGACATCTCCATTGAAAATACCAAGAGGTGCTATTATGATTTGATAGTAAACGTATAGATCAAGGCCAACGATATGATTGTGAATAGAAATATGTGATCACCTAAATCTATAGTAAACTCATCACCATAAGTCCACAACATCAAGCCACACCAAAATGAAATTTTCCACAGCCATTAAACTACACCAAATTAGATGTCCACATCACATATTCATGCAATGGTAACACTTAAAACCAGCTTCTTAAATTCTTCTCAGTAATATATTGGATAACCAGCCATGTTCACTTAACTCAACAGGATTTACCTAAAATTGGAAAGTGAACATCACAACACTCAAAAACCCACTCATTGCCATCCACTAAACACTATAACATGGCCAGACCACTCATATGTGAATCTATCAATCTTGACCTTTCTTATACTATTTGTTCAGTACCTTATTTTCACATGTTGAAATTATCCAAACTGCAAAGTTAAAAACTTTGTTTACCTTTTCTAAACAACCAAACATATCTTATGGTTTAAATGCCTATGTTTTGCTCACAGAAGGAAGATGTGTCTGTGTTTCTAGAACAACCATGTATAAGCATAGAAGCACATCAGTTAGTTTGAGCAAAACTTTAAAATAGCGCAAGGCATTCAATATTTCCCAAAGTAGAAAAGGTCTGGAACAACAAATTCAACATCCAAAAACAATGCAAAGTCATCTTGACTAATCACAGGCAAAAGAACTTGAGGAACCAAATAGCTATCACCCATTTCCCCACCATAAATAATCAATCATTGAATATAAAGCTGTGGTTCCTTAAACAGCCTATATGTATCAGGGTTAAAATAATTTACTATTGAAAGATATTTTTACTTCAAGGACTATTTTTTGAAAAGTCTGTTGTCAAATTCACAATAAGTCTATAATTACAATTTGCCCCCAAAAAAGAGACATATATATATCTAACCCCAACCTTTCCGGCCCAAATTTACTTCTCTCAATACATCAAAGCCAATCATGCAATTATTAAAAACCAGTGACGTATATTTCCTCCTAGCATCAAATAAAGTATATAAGAATGAAATTTTGTAGTAGTAAATAAATAAAGCACCCAGAAAATCAAATAATTTAACTCAAACATTTTCTCCACAAAAATGATATAACCCTCACACCCAACAAAGATTACCAAGATCAAAACCAAATCTATTTGCTAATGCACAAACTGACAAATCACAAAGTAGCAAGGCACAGGTTAATTAAGATCAATATAACACAAGAAGCCTAACAGCTCAAAATCAGAAAATGTAGTGAACTCAAGTATAAGCACAAACCAGTTTTATCCCTAAAATATGAAGCTAACAAACAATTAAAATGCAGATTGCAGATAGAAGAGGAGGCACTATAGTCCATTGGTAAGAAAGCCAAATTAGATTATCTTGCAAACATAGGTATCAAATCCTGAAATGCAACTATACAACCATAACAACATTGCAAAACATGGAAACTTTTTAAAAAATAAAAATAAAAGTAAAAAGCAAAAATCCACTGGAGATTTAAGGCTAGAAGAAAACCCCAAAAAGAAATGTTATTTAAAAAAAAAAATTAGAACATTCCAATCCATCATAATTCTCCACATACAAATTCTACAATTGTAATCTGGCAGTAATTATATAGATCAAAGTCAGTAATACTATTGTGAACAGAAATTTATTAAGATAACATTACTCTATAGTAAACTCATCACGTAAGTCCACATCATGAAGCCACCTCAACATGAACTTTCCTACTGCTAAAGCTACACCAGTGCAGGAGCACATAAGATACCCAAAATTGGAAAAGTGAGAATATACAAGACTTAAAATCTACTCATTGCTATCCAATTAACACTATAACGTAAACAGAATCGCTCACATGTTCATCCACTGAACTTGACCTTTCTTATACTATTTTTCCTGGTTAAGTTCAGTACCTTATTTTTCACATGCTGAAATGATCCAAACTGCTAAGTTCAGAACTTTGTTTACCTTACTAAACAACATACATAAGTTTAAGGGTTTAGGTGCATGTTTTTTTTATCAAAGAAGGAAGGTGTCTGTGTGTTTCTAGAACAACCATATATAAGCTATTAAGTACACATCAATTAGTTTTACCAAAACATTTCATATTACCAGAAAGTACAAAAGCTATGGAACAGCGAATTCAACATCCAAAAACAATGCAAAGTCATGTTGACTAGTCTTCAAATGATACAGGCAAACAAACTTGAGGAACCAAACAACAATTTCCCATCAGCTGACAAGTTGCATTTAAAAAATTGTAAGGGACACTCTACTTATGTTCTATCAGCAACCAGATACAAAGCCTATAAGGCTGCAGTTATTAAAACAACCTATGTATCAGGATTAAAATAATTTCCTTCAAACTTTTACTTCAAGGACTACTTTTTGAAGAGTCCATTGTAAAATTCACAATAAGTCTGTAATTACTATTTGCCCAAAAAGAGAGGATATATATCTATCCCCAATTTATCCAAGCTAATTTTAATTCTCAATACAACAAAGCCAATCATGCAATAATTAAACCATTTAGTTCCAATAAATCAAGGTCAATAATATGATTGTGAACAGAAATTTGTGAAAATCACTTTACTCTTAAGAAAACTCATCACGTAAGTCCACAACATCAAGCCACCTCAAAATGAACCTTCCTACTGCCATCAAACTACACCTGTGCCAGCACATTATAAATTAATTCAATACCAGTTTCTTATATACTTATCAGTCTATCATATAGGATAACCAGCCATGTTCACTTTGCCAAACAAGCTTTAGCTTGGAAAATGAATATCACAATACTAAAAAAACCACTCATTTTTATTCATTTAACACTATAATAACATGGAAAGAGCTGCTCATATGTTCAATAACTGATATTGACCCTTCTTATACTGTTTGTCCTAGTTCAGTACCTTATTTTATACATCCTGAAATGATCCAAACTACAAAGTTAAAGAACTTTGACCAACTTTTCTAAGCAACCAAACATAAGTTAGGGATTTAATTGTGTGTTTTGATCACATAAAGAAGATGTGAGTGTTCCTAGCAGAAGCATGTACAGGCAAAGAAACACTTACCAATTAGTTTTAACCAAAAGATTAAAATGGCTAAAAACATTCCTTATTACCCAAAAGTACAAAAACTATGGAACAGCAAATTCAACCTTCAATAACAAAGTAAAGCCGTCTTGACTAGTCTTCAAATGAAACAAGCAAAAGAAATTGTGGAACCAAACTACACTTGCCCACACCAAAACAATCAAAGTTTTCTTTATTTAGAAAAATTGTATATAAGACTCTAATTATTCTCCATCAGCAACCGCATACACGGATGACTAGGCCTCAATTGCTTAAACAGCCTATGAATCAGGATAAATATTTAACTTTGAGAACTACTTTTTGAGGAATCGTTGTGAAATTCACAATAATGTATGTAATTACAATTTGCCAAAAATAAAGACATTTATAATATAACCCCAACCTGTCCAGGGCTACAATTTTATTCTCTCAAAAAAACAAAGCCAAATATCATGCAATAATTAAATCAATGACATATATTTCCTCCTAAAATCAAATAAAATATATGAGAATGAATATGTAGAAGAGCATGCACACCTATCTTGGCCATTGGCAGCATCACCTTCAGCATCAGTAAGTGGGATATGGTTTTGGCCATTCGCAGCATCAGCTTCAGCATCAGCAAGTGAGACTTCGTTCTGGTGGTCATTGGCATTAACAACAGGTTGTCTTGCAGTCCAAATGGACCAAATCCTTCTGCATATGCGTATCAGTAGTAGGAGTAGAACAACAAAGTTGACAAGGGACCCAACAACATTATGAAGGAGCTCTAGGACTGACACAACTTGCTGGAATCTGAAACAAAATGGAATTGTTAGAATAACAGTAAAATTGACAGAGCGTTAATAATGGGTTCTGGGGAGGACGAAGTTGAAATACTTTCTTACCCTTCATCTGCCATTGAGATTATTTGGTGAAGATCGCTTATTAACCGTAGGAGTAGAACAACAATGCGGTCAAGAGTCCCAAGTACTTCAGAAACGAGTTCTAGGACCGACTCAACTTGCTGAAATCTGAAACAAAAACAGATTGTTAGAAAAAATTTACAGAGCGTCAATAATGGATTGTGGGGAAGAAGTTGAAACTCTCTCACCCATCATGATTCATGTGCCATTGAGATTTTCTAATCCATTTTTTCAAAATTATTCTTGATGTGTTCTAAAAAGAGTTATTTACAAACAAATTAAAAAAAAAAAAAAAAAAAAAAAAAAAAAAAAAAAAAAAAAGGTTAAAAAATAAATAAACATATAGCTACTAC
The DNA here is from genome assembly GCA_028535165.1 of Quercus tomentella. Lineage (NCBI taxonomy): Eukaryota > Viridiplantae > Streptophyta > Magnoliopsida > Fagales > Fagaceae > Quercus > Quercus tomentella. The sequence goes on from JAPQVY010000068.1 coordinate 82,682,858, forward strand.
TAACATTATGTAACTAAATTAATTCTGCATTAAAAGTTTTTTTTTTTTTTTTTAATTTTTCTTTATGAGTAAGAGGTCTCAAATGGTCAAAATGTAATTACCAAATACCTAACAATCGAATGATTTAGTTGATCAATGATACCATTTATGAACAAAGCTGGTTCCGACCAATATATATTAAATTGATTAATGAAACTTTCATAATATTGATGAGAATGAGAATCTTTTATTCCACCTGAAAGTTCAAAAACGTGTATAAACACCTTTGAACGTTTAAACCCCCAAATTACAACTTATCCAATTCAAGCAATATGTCAAACAACTAGTGTGCGGAAACTTAACATATGCTATAATATGGAATTGGTAAAAACTATCTAAGCCAAAACAAAATATAATCCACAGCAGATAATAAAAAGGCAAAGATAGAGAGGAAGGAAGATGCAAACACAAAGACAACACGCGATGTGTTATCGAAGAGGAAACCGAAGCCCTCGGCGTAAAACCTCTCCGCCGCCCTCCAAGCGGTAAACAATCCACTAGAAAATATAGTTGGGATACATGGACAGCAATAGACCCTCCAAGCCTAATCTACCCAGTGTACCTAAGCCCTCCAAGCTTCTTGCTCCAACGAGGTTGCGCCGAACCTTTTTCTTTTCTAGCTTCCCGGATTCCGCTACTAGACCGTAGCATCAACCAATGAATATTGGTTCCTTCCTAATTGCTTCCCAGAACACCAAACAACCCTCTCACAGTAATGGATATGGTGAGAACAAGGTTATGGTAAAAAGGCCTCTCAAGGATTTGGCAATGGAGAGGAAGAGAGTTGAGGAATTTGAAGAGACTCTAATGTATAGATTGTGGGTGAATCAATCTTGTTTTTCTTTAGGGTTTCTCTCTCAAAATTCTCTCTGGAAGCTCTCTTACAATCGTGGGTAAAAGGGGTATTTATACTGGAGTGGGAGAGGAATGTGAAACGTCAGGTTTTACAAAACAGGGGTGACTCGCGGCTTGACCTCGCGGCTTGACTAAGTCGCGAGATCCAGTCGCGAGATAACCGTATGGCCAGTTGTCCTGTTTTGTTCTGTAGTGCTCCAGCTTGCATGACTGTTCACCTTCCAGCATGCTTGGCACGTGTGCTGTGTCTGGCGGCTTGCAGCCGCGAGTCACCCGCGAGTCCCAGCCGCGAGTCTCTGTTTTCTTGCACACTCTTGAGCAATCTTCACTCTATCTCACTCACTACCCTTACATCAAACCCACCTAAATACAGGGTTACTAAATGCTGAATTACAAGCAAATTTGGCACGGAATAAAGGCAATTAGATGGTTGAATAAATTCAACCTTACACCACCCATAATATTCCATTTTTTATACTAGTATGCATTTTCCTAAATAGGGAAAAAAAAATCAGTATATCAATATATCATGTGCATGTGAAAAAAACAAAGTGTGGCAGATTATGATTGTTGAAATAGAAAGTGGACTAGTCAAATTTGGACATGATTATATTTATATTGGGGCAACCTTTTCGTTCTAACAAAGATTTGTTGATCTACACAAGTATAGGTATATGCACACATAATTACAACTAGCTATGATTTTTAAGCAAATAATTTTTTTTTTGTTTTTATTTTTTTATAAAATAAAAATGAGGGGTATTCGAATCCAATATTTGTCATGGAAGAGATTAGACACTACCACTAAACTAAAAAATCAATGACAAGCAAATTATGATTTAGTGCAGAGTATTCAAACTGTCAAATGCTGTTACTTTATATAAATAACTTTCTCATTTTTTTTATACCCATTCTTTGTTCTGACAATATAGTACCAGTTTAGGCTATTCTAACAAAATTAATCCATGTATCTTCTTTATTTAGTGTTTCTTTATGATAGTTTAAACTTATTGGTTTAAAATATAAGTCGAATAAAAATACAATTGTAATTAAAAAAAAATTAAAGCCATAAAAAACTATACATAAATTAGATAAATAAGTCAACTTATAAGCTGAAACAAATGGGCACTTAATGAAATTTGATCATGGGAATCGAAACATGAAACTGGAGGCAAAGGGAAATATTTTATAATTAGTAAAGGTAACAACTATAATTCAGCCAGCTTTTAGCAAAAAGCCAAAAAAGTTGATACCAAAACAGACACCAAACTCCTCATTGGATTGACCAAGATCCTAAGCTGCTGAATTACCGAAGCTCAAATTTTAGTCAGAATAGAAAGAATTTGATGGACTCCAAATCCAATATGCAAATTCACGTAGGAAGTTGCTCTAAATGTGAAGCAAAAAGAAGATGAAAAAAGTGACCCTTGAGTGTGGATTTGGCTTCTATTTCAAGCACCTTAATAACAGCAGATTTAAGTCTAGTGTGAAAATTAACAAATCAAAATTGTCTTTCAGACTTGAACCTCATTTGAAAATTGAACCAATGTCCATGTTTAGGGATGACAATAGAGCAGGGAGAGGCGGGGCTAAAAGATGGGGTCTTTTCTCCTGCCCCACATAGTTTTGTCTTGCCCTATTCCCATCCTGCCCCGCATGACGGGAAAAATTTTATTACGCCATCCCCTCCCCTTGGGGCCCCACAAAGTCCCGCCCCACCCCATAAAACTCTACTTTTTGTTAATTTGCCCTAAAACTATTTCATGAATAAAAATATATTTGAAATTATAACTAAATTTATCCCATCAAATCAAACTAATTTTTAACAAAAATTGAATAATATTATCCAAGTGTTTAACAAAGACAATATCATAACAAAAATAAAATCTCATAGAATAACAAATAACAAAACAGAGGCAGAAAGCCACGTTGGATAGAATAAAATAAGCTAATATTGATATGTTTATTTAAATAGTTGGGTTTTATGGCATGAAAAATTTACAATTATAACATTTATTAACGCAAGGTGGGGCGAGGTGAGTCTAAAATGTCTAAACTTATCCTCGCCCCGCTCTATGGTGTGGGGCTAAAATCTCGCCCCACCACCTTTATGGGGCTACAAAAATTGCTATCACGTTAATATGTACGTCCTTGTCACAGTTTGTACAATCCCTTATTAAGGCCCAATCCTAGGCCAAATTTACTTCAAGCTCAACAACAATGGGCACAAGACTCTCAATCCAAATAAACTTGTTCCCTTTACCTTCCCCCCCCCCCCCCCCCCAAGGGTCTTACTAATTAATAAGAATGTATTCAATCAAACAGCGAAATAACAAGAAGTTTACACAATACAGAACAAGCTGAATTTTTGAAAGAACTTCACACCTTTATCCTCTTATAACCTATAACAATGTCATACTCATACACTAATAAATATTTTTATTTGAGGCTTTATATCTATGAGAACAATTTCTACCTACCTAGAGAGATCATAATAATAATGCTAACCGTTCTAATGGTAATAACAAAATAGCAAGGAGTAGCATGGTATTTGATAAAAATGGATGTTGGAAGTTGGAAGAATAACACAATTGTTAATTAACTCTCATATTTATAAGAAGAAAGAGTAATACTACTATTTAGAGGAAGTAGCACTCCCTTTAAGCTATTCTAATTTTAAGCATCTTGACACACACACATATATATAAACAAATATTATAAGGAAATGATTATTATTTGCATTTTCCCCATCTCGTTCCTCTCTCTCAATTTGGCCTTAAGAGTCACTTACAGTAAATTCTGATGAGAAATCCTATATAATCTCTAATAATTCAATTTTGTTAGGTAAAACAGTGATAGTGAAATAAAAAAACTATCACTTGTTTCTAATTTTCTTTCCCACTATTGTTTTCTTTTGTTATTTATTAAGCTAACCCATCATGAGGGCATTGCTTCTTCATCCTTTATTTCTTTCTAGTTCCTAGCCGTTTATTTATGGCTGGCACTAAAATATGTAAAAAGTATTTTCCTTTACTATATTTTTTTGAGAAAAATATTTTCCTTAACTATGGTTTTTATTTTTATGATCATATTGGCAATTAATTGATTGGAATAGTGTTTGGATTATATTTTGGGGAAGAAAATTATTCGTACTTTTAATTTAGCTAAATGGCCCATAACAAATTTACGAGTTGGGTTAAAATGTTGGTCAGCCGATTAAATCCAAACATTTTCAACTCTCATCCACCAAAATATGAAAATCCAATTCCAGATCATTCAAAAGAGCAATTAGATATGCATCAATCATAATCTCTAATTGGGGATTAGGAAAACAACTAAGAACCATTTCCCAAAATAGAGGATGAAAGAGAGTGTCCTATCCAGGTTGATTTGAGCCTTCTATAAAAATCCATCCAAATCCACGTCTTTTTGTTTATGAGTCCAAAATGGAAGATTTGGTTGTGGAGGCCCAAAACATTTTCCCAAACCGGCCAGCAGAAAGAAAAAGGCCCAGATCCACACTATTTTTTATTTTTATTTTTTTTTTGAAAAAACCAGATCCACACCATTATTCATAAACTCTAACTAGTATAAGAAGAAAAAGAAAAACAGAGCATATATGGCTTGCACTAAAACAATCAGAAAGCCAAACAGCTCAAATTTTCTTAACCACAGGAAAATTCAAACTTCCCAAGCTGGCCAGCAGAAAGAGAAAGGCCTGGATCCACACTATTATTCATTAATCTCAGCAAGTTTGGAGAAAAAGGAAAAACAGGGCGTGACATGCACGTAAACAATTGCAAAAACAAACAGTTCAAATTTTCCTATGCCCTCAAAAAGTATTGGACTAAAATCACTTTATTCATAGAAAATTACAAACTACAATAGATCCACACAATATAGATTCTGCAAAATGGAAAAAGAAAATGCAAACCTCATACCTCGGACAATTCGAGTTACGCAATTCAAACAAAGAAATAAAAACAGAGCATGAAGCAGTGCACACTCTGTTTCAAATTATTTATATTGGAAGCTGCGTGTTATGTAAAAGTAAAATCCACATAAAAGGTATTAACATAGCAGTGTTGTTAGTTACAAACCTGGGAAGTGCTAGAAGGAGTGTGATGATGAGAATGACCAGGCCAAGAACTATTTGAGCAGCAAGTTTGAGGTCTGAATTAAGCTCATTCCCTGTAGTAACCAAGAGAAAATTAATTGTATGAAATACTGAAACCAACAAAAGTAAAAATTGTTAAAAAGATACATTCAGGTATAAATATTCATTCTCACCCATTTGGAGGAGTAGAGGAAGCTGAGTTTTGGTTCTGGGAAGCTTTGATGTTTTGTGAAGCAGAAGAGCTTCCTTTGGTATTTTATAGAACTGTGGAAGCAGAAGAGCGCTCTTCACCTTTCCATGGTATTAGGAGCCTTTTGGTAGCTAATTTTGGATATTTGACTGGGATGCACGGACGCGGCTCCCAGGCCTGCGCACCCGCGTCCGACGCGGCGGGACTCGGCGACGCGGGAGGGACGCCGCAGACCGCGCGTCCGTCCCGCGTCGTGCCGCGTCGCGCCACGTGGCGGATCCCGACTCGGGCCGACGCGGCCAAAATAGGCGCCGACGCGGCCGAAATCGGCGCCGACGCGGCCCAAATCGGGCCGACTCGGTCCGTATCGGCCGTATCGGCCTGTATCGGCCGAAACGGCCGAGTCAGGCCGAAATTCAAAAAAAAAAAAAAAAAAAAAAAAAGGTGCAAACGCACCGTTTGACTTAAGGTCTTAACCTAAATACCCAGACCCCTCAGACCCTCACACTTTGTCCAAAACTCCTCTCTCACTCCGTCCCTCATCTCCCTTCTGCCTTCTCTGTGTACTGCTCCGTCCCTCATCTCTGTGTGCTCCGTCCATAGTGAGTGCTGTGTGCACACTGCATTTGCTTCAGCCTTTAGGTGTGCTCTCTCTGCTCTTTTCTTGAATTTTTATTCTTTGTTCTTTACGATTTCTCTCTTTCAAATTGCTTAGAAATAAATTTGTGAATCTGAAAATTTATGTGCTTGACTGCTTGGCGCTTGTTGTGTTTTTTTGCTTATTTTTTAGTTTCAATCTTGTGGATTATATTTAATTTATGAACATCATGTTTTAGTTGTTATCTACTATTACTCTTAAATTTGGTATTTGTTTATATAATGTGAAAAAGTAAAAGTATGCTTAGCAATATATTAAACATATATTATAAAAATATTTTTAATAATTTTTTAATCGCCGAGTCCTGCCGCACCCGCACCCACCTTTTTCAAAAATTGCCGAGTCCCGCACCCGCACCCGCACCCGCACCCGAGTCCCGAAACGCACCCGTGCTTCATAGATATTTGATGGAGGAAGGAATTTTAGAGGTATTAAGAGCCACCTTTCCATGGTATTAAGCCTTTTGGTAGCTAATTATTTTGGATATTTGATGGAGGAAGGAATTTTAGAAAGGAAATGACTACTCTAACCTTTTGGAAAGGAATTTTATAGAACTGCAGTGGAAGCAGAAGAGCCTTTTGGTAGCTAATTTTGGATATTTGGAGGAAAATTAAGCCTTTTGGTAGCTAATTATTTTGGATATTTGATGGAGGAAGGAATTTTAGAAAAGAAATGACTACTCTAACCTTTTGGAAAGGAATGTAGGAATTTTAGAAAGGAAATGACTACTCTAACCTTTTGGAAAGGAATTTTATAGAACTGCAGTGGAAGCAGAAGAGCCTTTTGGTAGCTAATTTTGGATATTTGGAGGAAATTGGATATTCAAATGACTATTCTAGCTTTCCACTTTAGTGAAGAACCGACATTGGTTGTCAAAGGGCCGGATTTGCATTCAGAATTGGTTAACCGTTAATGTTCGAAACTACCAAATAAATACGCTAATGTTACAAGACTCACAACCATATATTAACCATTCATTCTTACTATTTCTATCCTATGTGGGACTTTGTCATTTAATTAACAAGGTAATTTACAACAATAATTATGAACCATTTAGATTGCTTCTAGTTTATCTCCCTCAACAAAAAAAGAAAAAACACATATAATTATAATTGTTTACCTCTCAAAATTATTCTTAATTTGTTTTTAAGAGACTTATGTTCAACAAATTCTAAGAATTCACGATAAATTTATATATATATTAGTATACAACTCAATTAATACTACATTAAAATATTAACTTTTATCATTTTCTCTAAAATAAAGTACATAAAGTTCATTTGACTATAAGAACAGAAAAATGTCTCTAATGCATTATTAATGGTTAGAAGATTTAATTCATCAACAGTACGATTTTATGACCCTAACTTCACCTCCACCTATAGTGGTCTTGCGCCATGCTTAAATGTTATATTGAACCGATCCCTATAACTTCATGATAATTTTGTTGTAACAAAATTTTGTTATGTTACTCACTTACACTAGTATTTAATGATATTAAAATCTTCACCTTGTTGAGGGACTATGTTTTAAGTCCATAAAACTATAGGAAGAGAAGGATGTCTCAAATGCATTATCAAACAACAAAAAGTTAGAAGATTTAGTTGATCTAATATACGATATGAGCCAAACTTAGCTGCCTATGTATTGGTCTGATCATGTGCCATGCTTAAATTGTATACTGAATAGATCTGAGTAATTTCATACTATTTACATATATATTTCAAATAAGAGATGAAGATTTGAACACTGGATGTTTGAAACACTCAAAAGTACTAGGCCAATTAACCTAAAGGTCATTGGTAATTTGGTGCAACCTTTTCATTTCAACATAGATTTTGTTGTTACACAATAAAATGTTTTGAAACACTTTAACACATGCCAAATGTCTTTAGCTCAATTATTACTTCCAGATGTTGAAATCCCCCTTGCTTGTAATTATTGAATCATCCAAAAAAAAAAAATTTGACACAATAATTCTAACACATGTACACATATATGTACAAATATATAATTACACACATTTTTATATAAAGATAGACCAAAATCCAGGCAGATACCTTTGGTGAGGTTTATGCCAACCCTTTAGAAAGCATGTGTGGGGCCCGGCCCAAAAATAATGGGCTATTCCAAATCCAGGCCCGTCCAAGGAGCGTCCTTTCCGAAGAGAAACCACATATGAAGCATTACTCAACCCCAATAACGCTAAGGAAACCTGTCCGAGGAGTGACTCCTCCTCGGACATCACAAAGTCCAGACGAGGAACTCTCCCCATCCATTTCAGTTCATCCTCCCAACATATAAAATGAATAAAATCCAAAATATCTCATGGAAAGCTGCCACCACCACATTAATTGCGCCCCAACCATCCTCTTGGCCGCATTAATGAGGAAAAGACCCCTGAACAGTACCACCTTGGCCTCTGCAACTCACAAAGGGAGAGATGAGGGCGTCTGATGGGACAGGTGCTCAAGTAGATGCTTAGATGATCGACAAGTGTAAGGTTGAGATGAGAGGAGGGGAACTATATAATGTAGTGGAGTCCCTCAAAGAAAGGGGAGAAAAACTGTATTAAGAACGGAAGAAATAGAATCACAGGGGAGAGATCCATTCTTGTGTTTTTATTTTCTGCAACTATATTGTCCATGTATCAGACCGAACAGGCTCACTGAGGCGAAGTTCTTTGACCCATCCTCTACAAATATTCATTGTGGGTTGCGCTTTGGGCCAAGGCCAGATCAATAAGATTTGGGCCAAGAAAATCGTGCAACTACAATTGGCGCCGTCTGTGGGAAGAACTAGGGCATCAGCTAGCACAACGGTCGAGCATGGCAGAACTAGGTCCGCACCAGGAGAATCCTCACCAGGCTAACCCCCAACAGGCACAACCCGCCGAGTCCCAGAGGCAAAATAACCCCGTCAACCCAGGCCACAAGGGGAATCATGAGGGAAGTATGCATACTATCCGGACAAGCCAGAGTCACACTCAGATAGGTAGTCACGTGTCCCAAAGGCGAAATAGTCACCAGGCCATGCAGCGAGAGATAGACGATCTGAAGAGGAAGCTACGACGGGTACAACGAAAGCGATCTCCTTCAGACTCAGACGAGTCTTCTAATGCGGAGGATGCGAGTTACCGACGGAGATCAAGGACCCCCCCAAGTGAAACCTTTTCCTACGAAAAGGAACCACGCCCTGTGCGGAAATACGAGAGCACATCCAGCAAGGGTTCGGGAAACGATGCCATGAAGAAGGCGTTGGATTAGGTTTCAAGGTCCCCCTTCACGTACAGAATTGAAGGGGCTAAGCTGCCTCGACGGTTCAACCAACCGGCATTCGCCATCTATAACGGTCGAACAGACCCGGTAGAGCATGTGAGCCAATTTAACCAAAAGATGGCGATCTACTCGCAAAATGAAGCCCTTATGTGTAAAATCTTCCCGTCCAGCTTGGGATCAATGCCGATGAGGTGGTTCAACGGCCTGAAGACAAATTCCGTAAGCTCATACAAGCAGCTCACTCAGGATTTCTGCTCCCGCTATATCACCAACACCAGAGTCCCCAGGCCCCTCGGTTCGCTATTGTCTCTATCCATGTACGAGGGAGAGACTCTGAAAGCATATTCGGATAGATACTGGGAAGTGTATAACGACCTGGATGACAACCATGATGCTGTCGCTATCAGCACATTCAAAAGCGGGCTCCCCACCGACCATGGCTTAAGGAAGTCCCTCACTGGTAAACCGGTTGCCAACGTTGATCAGTTGAGGGATAGGATCGACAAATACAAAAGGGTGGAGGAAGATCAGCTGCAAGGGAGGGGAAAGGAGAAGGTTATCCCCCCCAAAGCGACTAATTTCAGGTCAGAACGACACAACCCTGGTCAGCCGAGGAGAGATTTTTCGCGACAGGCTGGGCAGAGCATCCCGCAAACAGTAAACGCCGTATTCAGAGAACCAGTACAACAGGTACTGGAGAAAGTAAGGGGTGAGCCCTATTTCAGGTGGCCGGGGAAGATGGCTGGAGACCCTTCCAAACGTAACCAGAACCTGTACTGCCACTATCATCAGGACAACGGGCATACTACTGAGGACTGCAGGAATCTATGGAATCACCTAGATCAGTTGGTCCGAGAAGGAAAGTTGCGCCACCTGCTGCACCCATCGAGTGGCCATCCCGGTCAAGCAACACAAGAGCCTCGAAAGGACGTGTCCTTAAGACCCTCCACCGGGACGATACATGTCATTCTCGCTGCACCAGGAAGAACGGGGCCACCCATCCCCAGGGTGTTAGCTGTGGATCGGCTCCTCTCCGAGGGCAGGCAAAGGGAACCCAAGAGGTCAAAAAAGGGAAGCTCTTTGATACTGGGATTCTCGGATGAGGATAAGAGAGGAACTATTCAACCTCACGATGATGCCTTGGTGGTCACGCTGAGGATTGGGGGCTTCGACGTGAAAAGGGTGTTGGTGGATTCAGGAAGTGCAGTAGAGATAATGTACCCCGATCTATACAAGGGGCTGAACCTGAAGCCAGAAGATTGGACAGCTTACGACTCTCCCCTTCTCAGTTTCGAGGGAAGGACTGTTACGCCAAAAGGGCAAATCCGACTACCCGTGCAGACTGGAGCGGAGATAGTGGAGGTAAATTTTATTGTGGTCGACGCTTATTCACCTTACACCGCAATAGTTGCAAGGCCGTGGATCCATGCCCTAGAGGCCGTGGCCTCCACACTTCACCAAAAAGTAAAATACCCATCCAGAGGACAAGTAGATGAGATCCGAGGAGATCAGGCTATATCCAGGCAGTGTATGGTGGCCGCCGTCCTACATCGGACCCATGCCGAGTCCTCGGCCCCTGAAAGTTTATAGCAATCAGCCACCTCGGCAGAACAAGACGATGGACTAGCCGAGGAGATAAGGTGTGAAAGTTTAGATAAAATCGCTGTCAACGACGACCCGGAGAAGTTCTTTCTGGTCGGCTCTGAATTGCCCTATCAAGAAAAGGAGGAACTGGTCAGATTTCTTAGAGAAAATGTCGACGTGTTCGCATGGGACGCCTACGACGCCCCGGGCGTTGATCCTAGCCTTATTTGTCACCACCTGAACGTCAACCCCTCTTCCACTCCGAAGAAGCAGCCGCCTCGACGCCCTTCAAAGGAACATGTTGGTGCCGTAAAAGACGAAGTGGCAAAACTAAAAAGAGCAGGGGCTATTAAAGAGGTCTTTTACCCGGAATGGTTGGCAAACACTGTGGTGGTAAAGAAGAAGACAGGGAAATGGAGGGTCTGCGTGGACTTCACGGACCTGAACAAGGCGTGCCCAAAGGACCCATTCCCCCTACCCCGAATTGATCGATTGGTGGATGCAACCGTGGGGCACCCTCGAATGAGCTTCCTGGACGCCTTCCAGGGCTATCATCAGATACCCTTTGCGCTAGAGGACCAAGAGAAAACGGCTTTCATGACGCCCATCGGAAATTATCATTATAAGGTGATGCCGTTTGGGCTAAAGAACGCAGGCTCAACCTACCAAAGGATGATGACTCGGATGTTTGAACCACAACTGGGCAAGATCATTGAGGTTTATATAGACGATATGGTTGTGAAGAGTAAAAGGGTGTCCGAGCACGTGAAGGACCTCGGAACAATCTTCACTATATTAAGGGAGCACCGGTTGCGGCTGAATGCCTCCAAATGTTCATTCGGGGTCGGGTCTGGGAAGTTCCTAGGGTATATGGTCACCCACAGGGGAATAGAAGTAAGTCCCGACCAAATCAAAGCCATTAACAGCCTACAGGCTCCTCGGAATCCGAAGGAAGTACAGAAGCTCACTGGCATGATTGCGGCGTTGAACCGGTTCATATCGCGATCAGCGGATCGATGTCGGCCTTTCTACCTCCTGATAAACAAGTGGAAAGAGTTCGAATGGTCGGAGGATTGCGTTCAGGTTTTCCAACAGCTTAAAGACTACCTGTCCCGACCACCCATCATGTCCAGCCCTGAGGCAGATGAGGTGCTGTTTGCCTACATCGCCGTAGCCCCCCACGCTGTAAGCCTGGTACTGATACGGGATGATAATGGGGTGCAGCGACCGGTGTACTATGTGAGCAAATCACTACATGAGGCCGAGGTGCGATACCTACCTTTAGAAAAGGCAATTCTGGCGATAGTGCATGCAACCCGAAAACTTCCTCATTACTTTCAGGCGCACACGGTCATCGTTCTAACTCAGCTTCCCCTTCGAGCAGTGCTTCGAAGCGCTGACTACACCGGAAGGATCGCCATGTGGAGTGCGCTTTTGGGGGCCTTTGATATTAAATATATGCCCAGATCCTCTATCAAAGGACAGGTCCTCGCAGACTTGGTAGTGGAGTTTGCTGAGCCCTCCATAGAGATAATAACCTAGAAGAAAGACATGGATGGAAAGTCGGTTGGTGTGATTTCAACAGGGAGGAACACGCATTGGAAGGTCTATGTAGATGGCGCAGCTAACCAGAGGGGGTCAGGAGTTGGGATAGTTTTAATATCCCCGGACGGTGCCGCCATTGAAAAATCATTGAGGCTCGGATTCTCGGCTACGAACAATGAAGCCGAATACGAAGCCTTACTTCAAGGGATGACGATGGTTCAAAGATTGGGCGGAAGAATAATAGAAGCGTTCTCGGACTCCAGACTGGTTTTCGGACACGTGATGGGCGAGCTGGAAGCTCGAGATACTAGGATGCAAGAGTATCTGGGACAAGTCAAACGGCTACAGACGAGTTTTGAATCCTTCAGTCTGACGCACATTTCCAGGAGCGTAAACACCCATGCAGACTCGCTGGCCACTCTCGCCACGTCCTCGGCGCATAATCTGCCGCGAATGATCCTTGTTGCAGATCTGGCAAAGGCAAGTCCCGTCGGCAGAAACCCGGCTCAGGTCCATCAGATCAGAAAAAGTCCCAGCTGGATGGACCCCATAAAGAGCTTCCTCCAAAAGGACCTCTTACCGGAGGAAAAACTGGAAGCCGAGAAGATACGCAGGAATGCTCCTCGGTTCTGGCTATCAGAGGACCACAAACTATATCGACGCTCTTACTCTGGACCGTACCTACTCTGTGTGCATCCAGAAGAGTCCGAATCTTTACTCGAGGAGTTGCACGAGGGGATTTACGGAAGCCACACCGGAGGAAGGTCGCTGGCGCACAGGGCACTCTCCCAAGGGTACTGGTGGCCTAACATGCAAAGAGAGGCCCAAGAATACGCTAAGAAGTGCGACCAGTGCCAAAGATTCACCCCGAATATCCACCAACCCGGAGGGGTTCTCAACCCCCTCTCTAGCCCATGACCGTTCGCGCAATGGGGCCTTGATATAGTCGGACCTTTCCCCAAAGCCGCGGGGAACAAGCGATACATAATAGTCGAAACTAATTACTTCACTAAATGGGTGGAAGCTGAACCCTTAGCCAACATTAGGGACGTGGACGCCCAAAAATTCATCTGGAGGAACATCATCACCCGCTTCGGGACTCCGCGGACACTCATTTCCGACAATGGTCTGCAGTTCGACAGTAAGAACTTTAGGGAGTATTGCCGCGAGTTTGGAATCATTAACCGATATTCCACCCCCGCCTACCCTCAAGGAAATGGGCAGGTCGAGGCCGTGAACAAGGTCATAGTGAACGGACTGAAGAAGAGACTAGACGAGGCAAAGGGGAGATGGGTAGAGGAACTCCCCCACGTCTTATGGACTTATCGGACGACGCCGCGACGATCGACCGGTGAGACCCCCTTCTCGATGACTTATGGGGCTGAGGCCGTGCTCCCGATCGAGAACAACTTTCCCACACTGAGGTCTAGATCGTTTACCCCAAACGATAACGACGGTTTATTGGAACGGAGTCTGGACCTAGCCGAAGAAAGAAGAGAAAAAGCGATGATTCATATGGCCTATTATCACCAGAAGCTGAGACAAGGGTACGATGCTAACGTCAAACTGCGGCCTCTGGGTCCGGGTGACCTCGTGATGAGGAAGATTCTTGGCAGTGCGAAGAACCCCTCTTGGGGCAAGTTGGGGCCCAATTGGGAGGGACCATACCGTGTCACATCCGTGGCCGGAATAGGTGCCTACTACCTAGAAGATTTGGATGAAAAGCCTGTACCTCGACCATGGAATGTAAATAACCTCAGAAGATATTATTATTAATAAGAATGGCTTAGCATACGTTTTCTTTCATGACTATCCGTTGCTTGCTGGTCCACTGACAACTGTTCATAGTTTTAAACAGAACCTAAGTCCTGCATGGCTCCTCGGACCACAGACTTAGGGGAAATTATTACTCATGACAACTATTCATAGTTTTAAACAGAACCTAAGTCCTGCATGGCTCCTCGGACCACAGACTTAGGGGAAATTATTACTCATGACAACTATTCATAGTTTTAAACAGAACCTAAGTCCTGCATGGCTCCTCGGACCACAGACTTAGGGGAAATTATTACTCATGACAATTTTTATAAGTTTTAAACAGAACCTAAGTCCTGCATGGCTCCTCGGACCACAGACTTAGGGGAAATTAATACTTAAGGCAACTATTCATAGTTTTAAACAGAACCTAAGTCCTGCATGGCTCCTCGGACCACAGACTTAGGGGAAATTATTACTCATGACAACTATTCATAGTTTTAAACAGAACCTAAGTCCTGCATGGCTCCTCGGACCACAGACTTAGGGGAAATTATTACTCATGACAATTTTTATAAGTTTTAAACAGAACCTAAGTCCTGCATGGATCCTCGGACCACAGACTTAGGGGAAATTAACACTTAAGGCAACTATTCATAGTTTTAAACAGAACTTAAGTCCTGCATGGCTCCTCGGACCACAGACTTAGGGGAAATTATTACTTGTGATAGACTGGGGGATTATCACTTAAAGGAAATCGTTTTAATACGTGCGCGCAGTCTGGCGCCATCGCAACCCTCAAATGCGCAGCCCAAAAACCCATTTTATTTTGACTATTTGCCTATATCTACATCGTTGCAAATGCCTAAAAAAGAGAGAGCGCTACTGACATACATCCAAAGTAAGCAAAGCGAACATTTTATATTGATATTCCGAGTACATTAGAAAGAGATGTTCTTACAGAAGAATGGAAAAATAGGACGACTCACATTCAAAAAAAAAAAAAAAGGGGGGGGTTACAAAGATCAAAAGCCCAAAGGGCTAAGCCTTAACAGGAGGATCTTCTTTCTGCTCGGGCTGAGGGGGAGGAACCTCGATGGTAGAGTCTGCGGCGGGATCCTTCGCCATATCAGGCACAAGGACGGCATCAGGCACCGCCAGGTCCTGTTCTGAGGCCACTTGGGCGTCATCAGGATTCTCTCGGATCTCTGGAGGATAGAAGATGTTCTCGGGCAGTCTTAGTGCCGAATCCGCAGGAACTCCTGCAGCATCGAGAGCATGAGCCCATGAAATACTGCAGTAATCCCTGCACACCTCGGGGATCTCCTCGGATAGCCTCGCCTCCGTTTCTGAGGCCCCGAGCTGGCGAGCAGCATTCTTCTCAGCCTCTGCAGCCTCTCGGATCAGCTGGGCCTCCTCTTTGACCCGCCTCAGCTCATCCTCGACTTTTTGCAGGGCAGTCTTGAGATCCTGCACTGCCTGCCTCTCGGTGGCGAGGTCAATCTGTGTCGAGTACAGCTCTTTGCGCTGGTCCTCCGCCTAGGTCTCGGCACTCTTCAGACCAGCCTCTGCACTTTTGCGCCGTTTCTCCGACTCCTTGAACTCGTCCGTGAGTTTAAGGTGATCGTGCTTAAGGGACCCCAAGGCTTTCTCCATCTCCGTCCGAGCCTGGGTCTCAGCCTCAGCCCGATTACGATTACCTTGGCAGAATTCCTCAGCCACAAATACCTGCTGAGTGATCTACGAACGAAACAAGATTGCTTTAAAAAAAAAAAAAAAGAGAGGGGGTCCCTCTTAATGAAGCAGTAGAAGGATTACTTACCATCGCGAGGTCCCTTTTAAGGGATAGGAAGATCTTGCGCTGAGAGAACCGCCTATAAGCCTCCATATCCCGAGGAAGGAGTAGGGGTTGCTCTAAAGCCTCGGCCACATACCCTGCCCGGCCTCGGTTGTACTCTCGGACCGAAGCATTGTAGGGGATGGCAACCCCATCCAGCTCCAACTTGGGGCTCCATACACGCGGGGCAACTCGTACCTCCGCAAGGCTCTCCTCGTCCCGATTCTCCGAGGAGTTGCCCCTTCTGCTCCTTGGTGCCCGAGCAGTCTTTTGCTGCTTGGTCGGCTGAGCAGCCACCTCACCCTCCTCAGGGGTGTCAACTGGCCTCTTCTTCTTCAGGTCCGGATTAGCCTTAAGGCCAGGTTCCGAAATGCCCTAAGGGACCACAGGAGGAAGGGTTTTGACTTGTGATGGAGGTGGTCCCTTCGATGACTGGCCTTTCCCTCGGGAGGCCATCAGCTCCTTCAGAGACTTTCCCTTTCCTGCCATGGGCTCTGTCTCTTCGTCCGAAGTATCTTCCGAGCAGATAACAATGGAAGGAGCGCCAACTGTAGAATGTCGGTCCCGCTCTCCTTCAGGACCGGAAAGTTCCACCAAAGGGGTTTGCTGAACTTCCTCCTTAAAATAAAACTCGTCTATCTCTTCCTCAAGGGAAAGACGAGATGATTCAGTTTCCTCTTCAACCTGAACGGCAACACCAGGCTCGTTTGGCGGAGGTAGCTGCTCTGCTAAGTAGGGATTTCTAACACCAGGCAACACAACTGGTGGCAGATCGTGTTCAGCTAGGAACCCGTCCTTGGACACGTCAATCCTAGCCAACCTCGGACTGCCAGCCTTATAGCGTGGCCGATAGCCTGGAAAGAGCTACTCAGAGGTTGATAGCCCAGAACCAGATGGGCCGCACGCAACTGTCCGTCCTCGGAAACGTAAATCTCCGACCTAAGAAGGTAGTTCAACGCTGGCACGTTCACAAAGTTTAGCCGAGGAGCGACGTGAACTTTATCTGCAAGCAACCAAGAAAAGTGGGGTTAGTTCATGAAATTTTCCAATTACAAAGAAAGCAAGAAAAATAAACCCTCAATACTAAATCCTTTCCCAAAAAGGACCGATCCTAAAAACGTCGCACCTGGGGTTCCTGCCCGAGTTGGACAATGAATACCGTCGGACCACTCCCCAGAAGCAATAAGGAAGTCATTCTTCACGGTCTTATTGGATACTGGGAGACAAGAGATCAACCTAACGTCCTCGTTCCGGGATTTAAGATAATACCCATCATCCCCGAGGCGGTGACATTCGTACAGATAAGCCACATCGTGCCAAGTAAGGCCTAGATTCATCCGCTCGTCTAAGACATCTACACAGCCTAGTATCTTGAACATATTCGGGGCACACTGATACGGCGTCAACCTATGGTTGAACAGGTATTCCCTTGTAATCCTACGCATGGGAAGTGTCATCCCTCCCTCTATAAAAGCAATCATAGGGATAACAACTTCTCCCATACCTCTCTCTGTCAATACTCCTTCAAGAGGACAGTACTGCAACCCAACCCCCGGGGGAATGTGGTATTTAGCCCTAAAGGCCTCCATAGCGGCTGGAGTGTTTACTAATTTCTCAAATCTACCCATCTGAACTGAACTGAACTGGGGAAACGAAAGTAAGGACTGAGAATAAAAGTAGAGTCTGAGGAGGGAATTGAAACGGCAAGATGAACGAAATGTACTGGTACCTTCGCAAGACGCTCAATGGGACGCCTGGAAATCTCTCCTAGAAGGAACGCTTCACGAAAGACGGCTACGGAGGCGTAACGGGCGCAAGTATTCGTATGTCTCTGGGGTCCGATGGAGTTCTCTGGAAGCCTCTGAGGTTTATGAAATGCAGATAAAAAGAACTGAACCCCTCTGACGTCTTATATAGCCGGGAGGAGAGAGAAAAGATCATTCCTGCCTAAAAATAAGAGAAGAAACGATGGCCGTTCGATCCACGCCACACCGTTGGATGAAGGGAACATAACGCCTCCAGAAGTTAATGACCACGCCTCGTAAATTGTAACGCGTCAAAAGTAACGGTCCGCACGCGCGCCCCAAGCTCTCTTTATTTCCATCCTCTCACTAACATCAAAACCCGCTTTTCTCCTCGGAAGGAGATAAAAACCGGAGTTTTGAGGGGCTATTGTGGGGCCCGGCCCAAAAATAATGGGCTATTCCAAATCCAGGCCCGTCCAAGGAGCGTCCTTTCCGAAGAGAAACCACATATGAAGCATTACTCAACCCCAATAACGCTAAGGAAACCTATCCGAGGAGTGACTCATCCTCGGACATCACAAAGTCCAGACGAGGAACTCTCCCCATCCATTTCAGTTCATCCTCCCAACATATAAAATGAATAAAATCCAAAATATCTCATGGAAAGCTGCCACCACCACATTAATTGCGCCCCAACCATCCTCTTGGCCACATTAATGAGGAAAAGACCCCTGAACAGTACCACCTTGGCCTCTACAACTCACAAAGGGAGAGATGAGGGCGTCTGATGGGACAGGTGCTCAAGTAGATGCTTAGATGATCGACAAGTGTAAGGTTGAGATGAGAGGAGGGGAACTATATAATGTAGTGGAGTCCCTCAAAGAAAGGGGAGAAAAACTGTATTAAGAACGGAAGAAATAGAATCACAGGGGAGAGATCCATTCTTGTGTTTTTATTTTCTGCAACTATATTGTCCATGTATCAGACCGAACAGGCTCACTGAGGCGAAGTTCTTTGACCCATCCTCTACAAATATTCATTGTGGGTTGCGCTTTGGGCCAAGGCCAGATCAATAAGATTTGGGCCAGGAAAATCGTGCAACTACAGCATGTTATCTTGCCTATGACTTAAACATTTGAGACAATTTCTTAGGTTTAATAAATTATACTTCTCATTTAAATTAAAAAAATTGATTACATTAAATGTAATTGTTTTAGGGAAAGTAACATAATTTGTATTGTATTGGTCATGCAATAATTTGTTTAATTTTAATTAAGAAACCTAAAGTACAACAAATAAAAAATTGTACCTAAGTTTGTCGTTATATATAAACAGATTCTAAAAAAAAAAAAAGCACCAAATTAACTAAATATATAGTTACTAATAAAAATACACAATTAAATCAATATTGCATTATAAATTATTAATTTTGATCATTTTCTAAAATAATCCATGTTGGCTTACGTGAAAAGATTTGAAAATAGTCAAGCCCATCCTGTTGAGTGTAGTCCTTAGCCAAGAGTCTTGCTTTATATATTTCTACAAACCCATTAGACCTATACTTTATATTATATACCCACTAAGAACACTAGCATTAGGTTAGCATAGCACACCAAATACCAAAAACTTCACATATCAAATGTTCAAAATGCTAAAAAATTTAGCATGGATGAAGAGTACAATTCTATTAGTAGAACTATACGGCAAAAATGGTAAAATTTTTTCTTATTTCTTTATTCTCTTTTTCTCTCTCCTCTAACACATGTTTGTCTCTCTCTCTTTCTCCGATATGTAGGGCCAACTCAACAACTTTTGGGGCCTAAGGTGAAAACTTTAAGTGGGGCATTTTCTTATGTGTAAATATTAACTCAATAAATTTTTTTTTCATTATTATCTTTTTGTTTTATAATTTCATTATCTTCTAATTATTTTTTATGAATTTTTTGTTCATTTGTTATATTTTCATCCTAATTTTCTGTTGTGTTTTGTTTAATACTGGTAACAAATTTATCCATAGTTCATTTTTTTGATTCAATTTATTTTCAAGTTTTCTCTTTATTTTTAAAGGTTTTTATATCCATTTTTAATAGATATTTATAATTGAGAAACACTTCTAAATAAATAAAACACTATTTACAATAAAAAATTACAATTTAACTAAAATAAAATTTAAAGAATAGAACATGATATATCAAAAACAAGATTGCAACTTTACTAAGTGATGTGATCACTTTATATTCTAAATCTGTACAAAAAAACATGTATTTATCACATAACTTAATTAATATATTAGTACTAATATAAAGTAAATTATTCTAAAAGAATAACTAATAAAAATATTCCTAAACAATCTAGATTAAATAAAATATTGGAAATTAAAATAATAATAAAAAGTTAACAAAACACGTGATAATGCCATAATGGTAGTAGTCCAGTGTTAGTAAAATAAAAGGTTCTGACTAGGTGTGTAAACGTTTGTCAGTGGGGTCTTTTTAAATTTAATTTTGTCTCTTCACCTTCATTTTCTGCGTTTTGTGAGTATAAGAAGAGCCTTTTTAATACACAATGCATTTTATTGGCTAACAAATAGGCCTTATTATTATTAATTTTTTTCCTGAGTATAGGCCTAAAGAAGCCATAATTAAAATACACATATAAATATATTATACTATAGAATCAAAGGCGGCTTCATGTTACGCTAGGGTGTTCAAATGAACACTCTGACCTGGGGAAAAAAATTATATAATAATTTTTTTTTTTTTTGTCTACCATAAATAAAAATGAACACCCTAAAATGTAGTTATAAAGACCAATAAGGGTAAACATAATTACAAAAATCAATAAGTTGAGTAACAACAAAAATTCCTAATGCAAAAATTCTAATCTATTTTAGCATAAAAAGCTAAATTTTCTATTTTACATAACCCCTTTTCAAAAAAAAAAAAAAATCTACATCAAATTATCTATTTGACAAAACATTTTATTAAAGTATCATTTCTTTATTAATTTTTTTATTGCTCTCCCAAATAATTTCTCTCTCTGTATGTGAGTATAGAAAATATTAGAAAACAAATTTGCATATAAATAGTAACCGTATATATTTGCACGATCACTGTAACTACAAATGCATTTTGCAAAATAATACATAAGTTGATGTGAATGATTTTTGTGGTTGGTTGTGCAAAATTTGGCCCTTATGCTATTTTATATGGACTAATATGAACACTCTTAATGACCACCTTAGAAAAAATTCTTAGAGCCGTCACTGTATAAAATTAGTTAAAAAATGGGACATTCTTTATTTGGGGGCCTTATGTCATTACCTATAAATGCCATAGTCAGCCCTACTGGTATGCTTCTCTCTAACTCTGCCTATCTCACTCTCACCACACCGATGATCTCGCCATTCTGTCCGGATCTCCTTCTTGTGGTGGGTTATTATTATTATTATTATTATTTTGTTGTGGGTTGATGGGTGGTTCTAATGGTGGGGTCGGTGGGTGGGTGGGACAATTTTGGGTTGGGTTGCTCCAGTTTTGGGTAGGTTCCAATAAAGTTTGGGTGGGTTTTTGTGGTAGTTGGCTGGTTGCTGCTCGTAGGAGAGGTGGTGGTTGTGGTTGTGGGTTTTTATTTTTTATTTATTTTTATATATAAATAAAAGGTAGGAATTTTTTTAAGTTATTTTAATAGGTGGTGTGGTAAAGTAAGAGATGTGATGTAAAATGTATTTTAGAATGACGTGTTAAAATAGATAAAATAATTTTTTGTTGTGTGAAAATAATTTTTTTTAGCACAGTTGATGATAGTCTTATAACTAATTGGTTGTTTCCTAGATGCTAAAGTCTGGTGCCTTACTTAAACTAATGGGGGCTTTATTTTTTGCATCTAAAATTTTAGCAATACTTTGCATTTTGGTCTTTCTTATTCCTTATGCTTTATCAAATTGCAAGTGATTGGAAACTTTATGTGCCACACCGCCATTTGGAGATTTTAAAGTAAGACCACTTGTACAATTATCAAGAGTTAGAGTTAGAAAGAGTAGGAAACTGTTGAAGCCATTGAAGCTTTTGTTGCTAATGCAGCGGTCCAGTTTGCCAAGGATCTTAGCATTCACAAGCTTTAAATTGAAGGGGACTCACTGTTGGTCATCTTGGTCTTGTGAGACAACAGAACATCCTTTGCTTTGCATGGACATTTTATAGAAGAGACAAAAATCTTGTCAAGATCTTTACAATGGTTTAATTTTAAGTATATTAAGAGGGAGGACAACTATTTAGCCCATGCAATTGCTAGAAGAGTTATTTCATCTTCAAGTTTAGATGTTTGGGTATAAGAGCTCTTGTCTAATTTGAAACTTGTATTTCAAAATGATTTCAGTTAATAAATTTTTCTAAGAATAAAAATAAATAAATAAAAGAAAAAGAAGAAAGAGTTGGTAACTTCTATCCAATAAAAAAAGAGAGTGGGTAACACTGTAATAAGTAAAAGGGTTTGGACCGAAAGCTTATGTTATAGGCTACAGTAAAGAAAAGGAAAGCTAAATAATGAAATAATTTTAATTTTTCATTATTATCCAAACACACGCTAAATAGAATGAGTTTTTTTTAGTAAAGAAAAGGAAAGCTAAATAATGAAATAATTTTAATTTTTCATTATTATCCAAACACACACTAAATAGAATGAGTTTTTTTTATTGATGAAAAATGAGAGAGTACAATCATAAATCTACTGCTGTTTTATCAAAAGAATAAATAAATATCTACTGCTCTGCTATTTATACAGCATAGCAGAATCAGTTCCAAGCAAAAGAAAAAGGCGCCAAAAAAATAACAAATTCTAACAAGCTTATTATCCTCTAATGAAACAACGATACCTGTCAAAGCCTAATAACAGATTCTGAGCTTAAGTCTTCATTATACGCGTCTTCATGGACAACGCAAACTTAATAGACCACCCTTATTTGGTTTGTCGGGAAAAAAAAAAAGGAAACCCAGTTCCAGATTATACAAAAGAGTAATTAAATCTGCATCAATCATAATCTCTGATTGGTTATTAGGAAAACAACTAAGACCCATTTCCAAAAAAAAGAAAAAAAAAGAAAAAAGAAAAAAAGTGACCTATCATGTTGATTTGGGGCTTCTTTAAAAATCCATCCAAATCCATCTTTAGTTTGTGAGCCCAAACAGAAGATTTGGTTTTGGAGTCCCAAATAAATTATCACTTTGACAACTTCCCAAACCGGCCAGAAGAAAGAAAAAGGCGCAGATCTACACTATTATTCATAGACCTCAACAAGTTTTGGAGGAAAAAAGAAAAACAGAGCATGACTTGTACTAATACAATCAGAAAACCAAAGGGTTCAAATTTTTATTACCCCTCAACAAAGGATTAAAAATTACAAAAGATCCACAAAACATATATTCTGCAAAATGGGAAAATTAATACATAAGTAAATTGCAAACCTCACACCACAGGAAAATTCAATTCAAGCTACGGTAATTCAAACAAACCAACATAAACAGAGCATGGATCACTGCACGCTCTGTTTCAACTTTATGTATATTAAATGATGTGAAGCCAACATAGTATATTGGAGGCTCAGACAGTGCTGACGTTCAGAATATCCAAAAAACAGTTTTGATGTCCTGTTTGACTTGGTGGGAACAATCTTTTTGCTCAGAAGTTGCTGACTTTGAAACTTCTTGGATCTCTTAGATTTTAATTTAAAAAGGATCTTCTCTTCCTTGTTGATCAAAGGCTTTCAGCTTCTCTCCAAGTAATTCACGTTTGGCTGCCTCCGCATCAAGAAGAGAGACGCTGGTCAGAACCACAAGTGATCTCTTTCTAATCACCTCAGTTTTTCTCTCTTAAGAACGTTTCTCCATCTCTCTGTAAATCGGTTTGGAATTTTTTTTTTAAACATGCGTATCACGTGAATTGAGTAGACGTTAGTATAAAACACCCAAGCAAATGGAAGTTGTGATTTGCCACATGTTTATAGTTCAGTACTAAATTCGCTAAAATTAAAGTTGAAGGGTGGCAAAGGAGTACAACTCCAAAATTTAAGAAGTGTATAGGTATTTTTTCCTATTTTAAATAAAGTAATAAAAAAATAAAATATTTGATATTTGGTATATTGTAAAGTAAGATAGTAAAAATAAATAAAGTAATTTTTTAAGGTATTAAAAGCTAAATTTTTTAGCGCCGCTATTAAAAGCTTTTTTTTTTTTTTTTTTTCTTATACTCCGACTTCCATAGACTTAAAATCCTAGGTCCGTCCTTGGTTAAATCTATTAAGCAAAGTTAACTATTTGAAATAAATTTCAGTCAAATTTTTATTTTAGGGAAAAGACAATGAACTTTAATTAAGAAAAACTGGCTATGTTAGCTTGAAGTACAGAATAAAATTATGGTAGAACATCCTCCATCCACATAAGAAAATTTGGCACATTAATAGAGTATCTACCCACAGCATGAGCAACCTTATTGTCTTATCTCCTAATGTAAGAGTAAAGAAATTGAGAAAAAGACCAAGATAGTATCTTCGCATCTTGTATCAAAGGGGCATGGGAAGCCAATTAAAAAACCTCAACGGGCAGAGCTTTAACAATCATCCCCAAATCACCTTCCAAAACAGCGTGGGTAATACCAAGTTCTGTCCCAAGCTCAATAGCACGGGCTGCAGCTAGAGCTTCTATATCCATTGCTTAGTAAGCTTGAGGTAATTTTTGGTAGAGAGCTTCAATGACCTGACCTTGGCTATTCCGATTGATCACACCAAGTCCGGATTTGTTATCTTCTTTGACTGCTCCGTAGAAGGTGTAAATTGTATTTTAGCTAATTTAATTTAATAAAAAAAATTTGTTTGAACAATAATTAATTAATTAGGAAAGTCGAATAGATATGGTACTATATGGGGGTACGTTTTAATTATTAAATATATATTTTCATATTGGCAAGCATTAATTTTTCATTTATAATTTTTCATTTATAGTTAAACATATATCAATTTAAAAATATTAATGGATAATAAAGTTAATCCATAGTCTTCAAATGATGTTTAGAATACATATATGAATGTTGGGCACAATTTTTTCTTGGGGGGAGAGAGAGAGGAGAAGCACTGAAAAGAAAAAGAAAAACAATATATATATATATATATATATATATATATATTAATATGTGTACTGTAAATTTGAGAACAAAAACTTACGAGAGAAAACAGTGTTATATCTTCTCAAAAAAAAAAAAAAGTGTGTTATATAAAAACAGAGAGAGAGCTTCTCATTTCCTCACGTGGGTCGCCTACATTCTCAGACTTCGTGAAAAATTGTACAATTGAATAATCATCAATCATGCAAGAAATTGAATAGGTGTGAAAAAGTAGATCAATTTTTCCACGCCCCTAGCAGCACTCCAAGAAAAGGTGTGATCATGATAAAGTATGGAAATAAAAGACAAGCCTTTGATCTCTTTTCTTATGTGTTAAGATAGGCACAGGTGTGACTAGGAGTCTAGGTGTCAAAAAGACTAGCAGACTGAATAAAGTAGTCTTTGAAGGAATTTTTACCACCCGTTTATCAATTTTGCACCCTTTCCACCTTATCTAACCTAACCCAAATTTAATTCTCTCAAAATAACAAAGCCAAATTTCATGTAATAATTAAATCAGTGATGTATACTTCATTTTGAAATTAAATAAAGAAGATAAGTGATAAGTGATAATAATAATAATAATAAAGTAGATAAGACGCACAAGTCAGCCCTATGTGACCCTGAACTGGTAGTGGTGTAGTAAACCTTTATCAGAAACAGGAGAGGGAAGCTGCAATGTTGGCGAGAAAGCAGAAGACTTATTCTATTTTGGATGATGAAATTGATGAAGATAATATTGTTTTTTAGCATAAATCTGTAACCAAAAAAAAAAAAAAAGATACCAATATAAAACTTTTCAGGAAGGAGATAATTGAAAGTCAAGATGATGATGATGATGAGGTAATAAGGAGATCTGTTGATGCTTTTGAGCAAGATGACATTACAACTATGGCGTTGGGGACCTGGGGTTCGTCCTTTCTGATTTGGGGATTTTGGAGACTGTGTTGTTTGGCACAGTCTGTTAAGCCACCAAATGTCACCATGGTCACTAAATATAGGAAAAACTGTTTTAATTACCGGTTGCAATTAGTATTAGTCTAATAAGGGGCTGACCCAAGGCCTTGGCTTAAACCCCAACCCCATTACAAAATAGTCTCATCTCATGCCCTTTATAAAAAAGTTTCATCCCGATTATAAAAGCCTAAAATTTTATGATAATAATTAGAATTTTTTTTGTAAAATACTATTTTGGTCTTTGATATTTACCAATTTTTCTTTTCATCTATAAACTTTAAAATGTTCATTTTTCGATCTTAAACTATTGAAAAATTCATTTTCCATCCCTATATTATTGAAAATATTTTATTTTCTGTCCTTAAACTTTACCAAAAGTTTTTATTTTTTTTATTTTTTATTCTTAAACTATTGAAGAAAGTTCTTTTTTCATCCTTAATTTTGTCTCTAAACTATTTAAAAATTTCTTTACAAAGTTTAAGGAAGAAAAAAAAAAAATTTAGGATACTTAACTTTGGGAAGAAAGTGGGTTGAGAATTGAAGTCAACGATAACTTCAATATCCGTAATATCTGGTGGAATATTTAAGATATTAATGAGATTGCAAAGGAAACAAAATGAAAAAGAAGGGACAGATTAATGTTTTCATATTTTTGGTAAATAGTGGTAATGCATTAAATTAAAGAAAAATAAGTTTGTGACAAAATTGCTAAGAATTATTGTCAAGGTCTTGTAACTTTTCTAGTTGTCACCTCTTACTATTTTTGTGATATCGAGTGTTCAAATCCCTCTTCCCCATCATAACTATTGAATTATCAAAAAGAGTCCAGTCTTACTAATGATCAAAAAATTCTCTAACATTGTCATTGGGTTATAAAAATTAAAAAAACAAAAAACAAAAAACAAAAATATATGTTTGAAGTGCTCCAAGTTCAGTAAGAACATTCGTTCATTGATTGCCTCTACAGTAGACATGATCAATCCGCTTGTTTAGGAAAGTATTCGAGAGGCTCCTACAGTCAGTAATAGTTCCATTAGAGGATTTTTACTATGATTATTTTTCAAAAGCTGAAAAACCATCTTTGCATCAAATTCCACATTGATGTTAGTGATGCCAAGCTTTGAGGCTAAAAGGTCATGTACAAGATCCCAAGGTTCAACCATCCATCACACTTTGTTGTGTGTCCAATCGAAATATAGCAAAACTTTTTAACCAATTCCCCATACTATATATCTAGGTAATCCTCCCTCTACATGGGATAGATTTTCGAAGAATGATACATCTGTGTTGTGTTTAACTCATACTTTGGTAGGTTTAATTAGTCCATTAAATATTTAACATGTATAATGGTATCACTTGGTTTGTAACCCCACATTAAAGCAAGCATAGGGCAAAAAACTCAACTCCTTTCCTTACACAAGCTTCATGAATTTTTCTTCTCATAATTAAAAACAAATAAATAAAAGCTTCACGAATTTTGGATCAACCACTCTCTTTGGGAACAATTTATTTAGCTTTTTTGTTGAAATTATGCTAAAATATATTTGTATTTTTGAAAAAATAAAAAAACTAAAATTAAAAAAAGTTATACATAAAAACAAAAAAACAAAAAACTGTCTTATAAGCTGGGTCAAACACACACCGTGGAAAGAAAACACCTGGTAAGGGATGCTAAGTTCCTAAAAATAATTGGTGTCAAACAATTTCTGCTATCCCAATCTAGCTAGTTAAAGAAAAGTCTAGGATCACATAATTTTTCATAACTTCTTCCCACAACTGTAACATAACAGAGTGTGATTGGTAAAGAAAAAATTGTGGGTCCATGTGTAAGTGATAGTTAACCACTCACAATCTGCCATGTTAAAATTGTGGCAAAAAAATTATGAAATAATTTGTAGTCCTAGAACTTTTAAGAATACTAAATATTTTTAACACATGAAAAGAAGAAAAAATTTTAAAAAAAAAACTTACGGTATTTATCGGAGAAAATGGGTAACTAGCATTAAAAAACTAACTATTCAGTTAGTTGGCCCGGTTCGGAAACTATTTGACATATTAACAACTCGAGCCTTAGAGGCTCGATTTAGGGCCTCTAAATCGAGCCTTTGAGGCTCGGTTTACGTTGTTTGATGTGGCAAAATTCCACGTGTACTCCACGTGGAATTTTGCCACGTATAAGACCTCTAAAATCGAGTCTATGAGACTCGGTTTACTAAAAGTAAAACCGAGTCTCAGAGACCCGATTTTAACCCCTCACACTGCACCCTGGTCACGTCTTGGTCATGTCCATGTTTTTGTCTGTTTTGGCTGTGCAGAGAATATCTGACCAGCACGTCTGTTTTGGGTATGCATTGGTCATATCCATGTTTTTGTTTTTGGGTAAGCATTGGTCATGTCCATCTTTTTGTCTGTTTTGGATATGCAGAGTTTATTTGAGTAGCAATAAAAAAAAATTCTCACACGTCTGTTTTGGGTATGCAGAGAATATTTGAATAATAATAAAAAACTCTCACACAACCTCACACAACTCTCAGAGAATATTTTGACTGCCTCACACAACTCTCACACCTTCAGCAACTTGTATCACAGAACCTCAACAACTCTCACAGAACCTCTCTCAACAACTCTCACAGAATGTCATACAACTCTCATAAACTCTCATACATCAGCAGCAAAACATTGCTCCTCTCACTCTCATACAATCTCAGCAGTACATTTGCTCATCCTTATGTCAGGTAAGGGTCTCCTCCTCACTCTCTAGTTGGTTGTTTACTGTATATAGCTGCTTTAGAAAGTGTTGATTGCATTGAATTTGTCATGCCATTTCCTGATAAAATATTTGTTTGTATTAAATATTTATATTTGTTTCCTGATAAGATATTTGTTTGTATTAAATATGTATATTTGTTTCCTTATGTATATTAGTTTTTTTTTTTTGAGTAACCGGCCTGGAAGCCCAGGCAGGGCTCTTTATGTATATTAGTTGGTTGTTTAAATATGTATATATATTTATACAACTATATGTTTAAATATTTATATATATTTATATTTATATATTTATATAAGTATATTTATATTTATATATTTATATATTTATATATTTATACAACTATATATTTAAATATTTAAATATTTATATTTATATATTTATATATTTATACAACTATATATTTATATAAATATAAATATATTTATATATTTATACAACTATATATTTATATAAATATATTTATATTTATATATTTATACAACTATATATTTATATAAATATATTTATATTTATATATTTATACAACTATATATTTATATAAATATATTTATATTTATATATTTATACAACTATATATTTAAATATTTATATATTTATATAAATATATAAATAATAGACACATAAGGAAACAAAAAAGAAACAGGTTCAAAGAATTGTGCAACCTCCAACTTCTATGAAATTCCAACCATGAGAAAGACATTATTGAATACAGCAAAAGCTATGAAAATAATTGGGTCACTGGTCCAATTGCACCTAATTAAGCAGCTGGCATTTTTCCATTTTCTGGATGACATAAAGCTGATGACATATTAGCAGATCCGAAACAAATTTACTGTCATGACGGATTTTTTATTTTATTTTTTTATGATTCAGAGTCAAAATTTGAGTTTGTATATCACATCTGGTATATTTCATTGTATATTAATGCCTTGATTTTGAAATTAGATGATATGTCTAATTTGATTGATCATGATCATATTCACATTAGTGTTTTTTTTTTTTTTTTTTTTTTTCTGATGAACCCTGCTCTATGTTATTTCATTAATAGTAGTGTAATAGGGTATGCCATTAATTTCCGTAGCACTGGAATGATGATGTTACATAATTGCACTCATTCATTTGCACATCCTAGTGACTTTTGTTGTTTGGTTTGATATTTTTATTTATATTTTTGTTAGAGCTGAGTTTAAAATTTGTAATGGGGGTGAGTTTTGTTTTTAGTTTTTTTATTTGTTTGAGTACGAAATTATAATGATTGAGTGTGTTTGTATGTGATGTGGGGTGAGTATATGCAATTGTTACACTTTTAGATCCCTTGTAATTTTTGTACTTTGAGTAGATAGAAAAGGTTTTGTAATTGATGTTAAATGAAAGAGATAAAATATGTCACTAACATAAATTTCCTTGGCTCTCTAATAGGTTCACAATCTTTGAAGAATATTGATATAAATGTATACTTCAGTGGACCCCTTCACAATCCTGAAGAGATTGACGGATTCCCATTTAGAGGGGAGGGTATCGAATGCTATTACATGATGTTACGTCGTAAGTTGAAGACGTTGAATGATTTGAAGAAGAAAATAATGGACGAATTGAAATTGAATCCTGCTTGGTATGACATCAAGATTATTTATCATTACTCACAAGAAGTCCTTCATGAACGGATAAATTACGGGTATATGGCGATCAAAGAAGATAAACATGTAAAGATGATGTTTAATAGGATCCAGAAAATGCCCCAAGTAAATGCTGCTGAGTTGTATGTAAGTTTGGAGGCGCTTGTAGACAACACTACTGAGGTGGTGCAACAAACAACTACGGCTTTACAATTTATAGCCTTAGATGATGGATGCACTACAATGGGAGGGTATACAATGGGAGGGTATACGATGGGAGGTTATACGCTCCCATCTCAAGATCATGTTGCCAATACTAGTGAAACCCTCTATCCTTAAGAGACACATTTAGAGGAGGAAGACGAAGACGAAGACCAAGATCATGTTGCGAATGATGGTGAAAATGTTGAGGTTGTGGATGAGTACGAAGAGAGGATTGAGCAAGGCGACTTTGAGAACGATGTGGATGACCATGAAGTCGTTCCCAATTTTGAAGAGGAAAATATGAAGTACCATGATGAAGGTGATGCAAATGATGATATTGGTGTCCAGCATAATAGAAATACGACCACTGGCTACAGACCTCCTGCCAAGTCATTCTACTCAAGTACTTGGGAAGATATGGTTGATCCTTTACGTCTTCAGATACCATTTGTCTCTACTTGGGAAGATGGGATGCATTTTTGTAAAGGGTTGACTTTTGTAAATAAAGAGGCGGTGAAGTGTGCATTGATAATATACACAGCAAATGATAATAGAAATTTTATAATCCGGAGGTCGACCAAAACGAAATTGTGCGCCGCATGTGTTGACGACAACTGCAAGTGGTATGTTGGGGCATTCATGTAGGCTAAATTCAATGGTCTGTGGATGGTCACGTCTTATGTGGGTCCACACACTTGTATACCCTTTGGCCTAAAAAGAGACGGTAAAATGATGGATTCGCATTTTGTTGCATCAGAAATTGTGGGAAAATTGCAAAAGAATCACACTGCACGTATTGATGAGCTATGGGAGATCATACGTACTAAGTATAATCATGAGCTTTCTTACTATAAAGTATGGGATGCAAAACAAAAGGCAATTGCTAAGATATTTGGGGATTGGGAGGAGTCTTACCAAAAGTTGCGAAAGTTGTTGTTGGCATACTTGGATGAGGACTCAGGTACCCAGTACAGCTATCACACCATACCTAGGCCATACGAAGGTACTGTGTTACTACGCTATGTATATTGGGCATTCGCTCCATGCATTGCTGCATTCCAATATTGCAGGCCAGTGATTAGTATTGATGGGACTCATCTGTATGGTAAATACAAGGGGGTATTGATGATTGCAATGGCAACCGATGCTAACCAAAAGGTTTTGCCTCTCGCCTTTGCTGTTGTGGACAAGGAGTTAGGGGCTAGTTGGGGGTGGTTTTTAAAGTGTCTCAGGACTTCCATAGAGCATGTCATACCTAACGATGGCATTTGTATTATTTCTGACCGACATAAAGGTATCAAATGTGCCATTCGAGAGTGGCCTAGACGTGAGGACGGAAGAGAACAGGTATATCACCGATATTGCCTTCGACATGTTGCTAGCAACTTCAACAGACACTTTGATAACCCAACTCTAAAGGCATTGGTCTTGAAAGCTGGATATGCAAAAACACATATAAAAAGAAAGATAAATTATTGAGGATAACAAATTTAACATAATCTTCTTTATACTGTAATTTAACACCTCAAGCTGTAATAGGAAACTTGGGTAAGGACCAGACAAGTTTATAGCTAGTCCTTTTGCCATCTTAGGTCTGTCCTAAATTTATCTGCGTGGTTGGATTAAACTGGTTCCTAAGCTGATGATCCTAGCTTGGCTTAGTTTCAACTTTCAAGTATCAATGCAACTAAGTTTTGATGGCAATATACCCAAGCCAAAACAACTTTACCCTTTTGAGTTGTAAAGACAAAATGCCCAATAAATTCAAAGTACATTCATTGAAAAAGGGGTAACACCTTTACTCCTCAAATTAAATAACAAGTGCTTCAAGACAGTCACGATTTCCAAGAGAAAGTGAATACGGATTTTATGAATCATAAAACCAGGTAAAGCAATTGTAATTGAATTTGCAAACAAATGATAAACAAAAAGCTGATGAATGCAAACCTTAATAGAGAGCCATGACCACCCACAAGAGAATTTTGAATGCAGGGAAGGCTGCACCAGCAGGATAAAACAACACATTATAAGATCAATTATGCAGCTCTATACAGAAAAATACTGAGCAATATGCATTCAAAACAATAAGAGTGATATATATATATATATTCCCTGATAAGTGAAAATATAAAGAATTCTTCTAGATTAGTTGAGAAGCGATCATTTAAATTGTTAGAAGAACATTGACGTGTAAAGGAAACACAATCGCCATTGACATCTTATTTTTATGTATATTCAAGCCAAAGTCATCACGTGTTGTAACATTAACCCATTGTCCAAGCACACTTTTTTACTAAGTTTTAGTACTACACATAATGATTTATTGGCAGCTTTATTCAATTGACCAGCATTGTCCCAGTTCTGTTTAGTGTCAAACGAAAAATTTACCATTGCTTGGGGTAGATACCCCATCTACCAGATTTGTAAGATGGTAGTAAAGCTGGAAATGTTTATCCTTATAAAAATGATAGGCTAACAAGAAAAGGCTAATGACCAAAAAGGAGAGCATAAGAACAACTGATACCCCAACTTCTGCATGAAGTACAAATTCAAGCAATAAAGATTAATTACCTGAGCCACAGAAGTTGCACCATGCCGTTTTGACAGCTTACTCCAATCAGGTGCAACAATTGCCACGTACCAAAATGATTAATCTAATACGGAGGCACGTTTTCAAGTTCTGCTTCAGCAACAGCAAGATTATGTTTAGCTGAAATGATTCTTTGTTGCCGAGATTCTTCTTGCAACCTCACGTGTTCCACTTCTTTATATTAATTTCTTTCTAGTACACCTGGGAAAAAATATAAAGAAATGGAAGACCTAAGGAAGCAAGAAGAATCTCGGCAACATAGAATCATTAAAGCTAACTTTATCTTGCTGCTGCTGAAGCAAAACTTGAAAACGTGCCTCCATATGAACCTCCAAAAGATGAACTTGTGAGTAACTTTGAGAACCCAATTATTGATTTTTCTGGCGGTGTGGGTTATGACGTGAACCCACGACCTGAAGCTTTAAGCCCATTTTGACGAAAAGACTTTTCAGTAAAAAAAGATTAGAAACCTATTAGAAATAAGTCATGCCATGGAAAACAACACACCCACCAACCATTTACAAATTTAATTGTATCAAGTAACCAACCTCAGTATTAATCCTTGCTTTGGATATGGCATCATCCTTGAGCAACTTCTTCAATACCTACACAAAGTTCACTAACCATTAGCATCACAAGTTGAAAATCTCTATACACTGCCAATAACCAAAAAACCTCAAAACATAGTCACTTGCCTTAGGAAATGGAGAAACTATAAATAAATAGAAGAGCTGAGGAAACAAGAAGAATATTGTCAACAAAGAATCATTGATGCAACAAGTTTGCAGCTGCTGCTGAAACAGAACATGAAGCAAGATAGTTAGCTCTCGTTAATGCATGCACACGGAAGCGGGAATTAAACTTGTATTCATTAAGAACAAGAGAACCATAGATAACCACAAACACATGAATATGTACCTCCAAGATAACAGCAACAACAATTGTATCATTCATAAACACATGAATAACTACCTCCAGCTAATGTCCCAACTGTATCATTCACCTAGTTCCAATAATGTACATTAAAACCATTTTGGCCACAAAAATAATTTCATGAACTTTTCAACACCAGCTTGAAATGTCCAATTAAAGGAATAAGGTATCATTTGAGTTACCTTTTTTGAAGCTTACGCTTTCTCGTATAATGAGGAGGAGGTCTTGCATGTCCTTCGTCAGATGCCTCGGGCCCAGCTTTGTGTCCATGTTTGTGCCCCCCGTCCCACAAGGAGGTGTCTTAGATATGCGTTTTGGCCGACCT
Organism: Quercus tomentella; assembly: GCA_028535165.1. Taxonomy (NCBI): domain Eukaryota; kingdom Viridiplantae; phylum Streptophyta; class Magnoliopsida; order Fagales; family Fagaceae; genus Quercus; species Quercus tomentella. Next base: position 82,717,008 of record JAPQVY010000068.1, read on the forward strand.
TCTGCCGCTGCAGCTAACCCAACAGGCTGCTCAGCCTGAACATGGGGTGGGTCGATGGCTGAAGAAGGGCCAGTGGACGTACTGTGAGAAGGTGGGTCCTGTTGCAAGTCAGGAGGGGTTTGATCAATACCCAGGTCAAAGGATGGAATAGTTGACAGCTCAGGAAATGACCGTGGGGTGGGTGGACGAATGTTAGACCTAGGACAGGGATGTGGGGTGGGTGGAGGGATGGTGGGGCTAGGAAATGGATGTGAGGTGGGTGAAGGGATGGTGGGGCTAACGGATGGATGTGGGGTGGGTGAAGGGATGGTGGGGCTAAGGGATGGATGTGGGGTGGATGGAGAGGGATTGAGGGTAGGGACAACCTGAGGGGTAGCAACAGGCGGACGAGAGCAATGTCCGGCAGGAGCTGTGCTCGTGCTTGGGCTCTCAGTAGTGCTTGGCCTCTGAGTAGGCGCTGCCGCAGGAGTAGCTGCCTGCTCGTTCGGGGCCTCAGGTTCCGGAGGTCGTGCACGACCAATCTCATGCACTGCCTCCAGCACATCGATAATGTCCTTGTGGTCCTCCGTGCCTACTAGGTGACGCCTCAACATACGGACATATCCTTCAATCTGCACATGGAAAAACCAAGTATATTAGTAATGCAATATCAAAATGAAGAAAGCCAATCAATAGTAAAATAAAGGTTGGTTCCAAATTGATACGGCAACTAATAATTGCAAATTATAGGGACACCAAGTGTTACATTGGACTAAATTGAAATTATCTTTTGTATTAAAGATGTAGTTAGTGGATATCGTGTTCTCAAAAATGCAAATTAAAAATTCAAATGAGGAAAAAATTAAAAATAATAAAAATGGAAAGAAGAATGTATACCATAACTCTAAAGGCTGAAATAGGAGATATGACCTTAAAGCATCCCAAATTAGATTTGTATGTGAACAAAGTTCTCTATAAGGTAAATCAACAAAATTGTCTATAAGCAATCTTAAGCAGACAACAATTTAAAAGGGAGGTTTGATGCTAAGCAGACATTGGACCACATAAGAAGAGTTCTCTAAATAGTGGTAAACTAAGTAACAAGTACGGTAAGACGTAGAACACATGGAGAAGTTACCATTAGAATCAATCTAGCACCGGGGATATCGATGAACCTTCGAGTTACCCTTTTGAACCAACCGAAGTACTCGTACTGTAGAGGCATATCACCAAGCACTACTTGACAACGCCGTTGAAGGCGATGACCCCACTCCGTGATATGCATAGCATGTATCCGCATCCAATCAACACCGACCTTCCCTCTCAAATCAATGGCATGAAGCACTGTGTCGGTGTCAACATGGTGGGGAATATCTTGGATCATCCCAAATTGCCGAACGACACGATCTGGTGTATGTATCTCTACTAGATGGAAACATACAAGCGGCACCATTGCCATCCACACTGCCCTCCCTGCAATGCACCACGGCGGAAGGTTCTCGTATTCATCTTTATACGACTGCCACACCACCTACAACAGCCCAAAAACAAATATGCAACACATTAGGCAACTATCTTTATATTTCAAAGTTCAGCAAATGTATATCTTGTTCTTGAACATGTTGAACAAAGCATTTTCATACCTGGCTTAGCAACATTAAAGCTATTTGCTCCCGATACCTATCCCTGAAGACCTGGGTGGGCCTATTTTTCTTGTTTGGGACCCACACCCACCTACAATCAAGAATAGGGGATCAATATCTACAACTTCCCAAGTAAGATAATATTATGATTAAAACTATAATGTAATCAGATATAACTACTAAGAGAATCTTATAGAAATTTACTCAATTAATAATATCACTAGAATAAAAAAGTCCTTATAAAAACAGAGCACATACAAGCCATATGACAATCACAAAATTAGAGTATATTAACGTAATCATATCTATTGAAACTCTGTTTAACATTTTTAAATGTTGACATAAATGATTTGTACAACCCTTTTAAATAAAAATAAAAATTTATATTTTAAGTTACATGATTGTAGGCTTAGGTAATGATCACATATTGTATATGAAGTTACTAAGGTATAGGCTTACTTAAGGGACAGTGGACCACGCACTGGAGGACCATAAGCACCCACTGGTGGGCCACGCTCAACTGCCGGGCACAAATAAGGGAACCTGGCCCACGCCCAATACTGGACCAACAATAAACACCCACCAATCTGACTGGCTTTCTTATCGCTTGCCCTGCATAACTCTCGGTACAACCATACAAGGCAAGCACTTCCCCAACTATACCTTCCTGGGTTACGAAGGTCTTCCAATCGCTGCACCCACATTAGATGCACCTTATCACCAGATTTGTCCATGAAGATTGTGTCCCCCAATAGCGCTAGGATGTAGCATCATGCGTACTTATGCAGTTGATCGTCTTTAGCATTAGGCGGCAATGGATCGGCAACTTGCTCCAAAAGCTGTTTGATGAGAATCCTCTGGCCAGTAAGTTGCAGATGGTCTTGATTTGTAGGTCGAAAGCCAAGGTACTCATGGCACACATTCTCCCATTCTTTTTGTGTGCTCCCTGTTATAGCGTCACCATCAACAGGAAGCCCAAGAAGAACCTCCACATCCTGCAATGTGATGGTGACCTCACCATGCGGCATGTGGAATGTGTGAGTCTCGGGCCGCCATCGCTCCACTAAGGCCGTTATCAGGCCATGATCAATCTCTCCACCCGGAGTCCTGAGAGGTCCCTCCAAACCAAGTGCCTTAATGATGTCAATGACTCGATCATCCACCATTGGCTCTCGATTGGAGAACTCTTCACTATGGGTACGATAGGTAAGGGACCCTGGATCCTGAACAAAACATAACCATGGATTAACATATGACAGCAAGTGCATGTACATTGTATGAATTAAATGCATGTACATTCGTTAAATCTTTAATGGTGTGTTTTACCTGCCCATTCCAAATAGCTTCTGATCGATGGTTGGGCTGCAACGTCAACACTGACGTGTCAATGGGGTCAGGCTGCGCATGGTTAATCTGTCCAACATTTGCAGCAGCCATACTGCACAAGAATGATAAGCAATTAGCACATACTAGACATTATTGCAAACAAAAACAAAAACAACCTAAGAAATATTGTCAATAATAATACATAATGAAACAAGGAAAATGGATCGAATGAACTTATTACTATAAGATTCCCCTAAAAAAAAAAAAAAAAAAAAAAAATTATAAGAATGTCATGTTGTACTTGTACAAGGTCAAAATGTTACTACTAACGACATTGAAGTCATTCTCAAGGAATTGAGTGCTGAAATACACATGTTCAAACGCTCGAATTCCATTAACTCAGAAATATATATATTTCTAACTATCCAAAATGAACATTGATTTTAGTTTAATATGTCCCATGTGTCATGAACATTATCCATATCATATATCATTGGTCTTTGAAGATGTAAACATTGAAATCATGTGTATCATATTTCTCGAATCATGTAGCTTTTCACTTTATATAAATATTTGTTTTCATAGTTAATGTTCAATTAATGTTTGAGTACATATGTAGGATCCAAGACCATTGAACAATCAAGTGACACCAATCAGTCAATTAGGTTGAAAATGAATTACCAACCTCTTTAAAATATTGCACTTACCCACATATGGGTAAACATAATTACTCTTGAGCTTGTTGGATAGAAGAAAACTAACACATTTGCAAGATAAAAGAATGAAGATAAGTCGATTCTGGCTCGACCATACTTAGCACACTTTCAACAAAAAGCTAAATAAGCTAATGCCAAATGCACACTAAATTGCAGCTTTAAAGCTGAAACGCAAACTATTAATCCTTATATTTTTTGATAAGTTATGAAAAAATAAGAAAAAAGAATGTACGAGCATCTGAATGCAAAAGCCGCATAGAAGTGAATTCATGGCAAGTGCAAGCATATCTACTTGCATCAGTACCCAAAGTACTAAAAATGATTTCGGCAACCAAAAGGGCGCTGTATACACTATCCATCTCAAGCGCATCAGTGATGCTAACTAATTGCCTTTGTCTTAAACAGAATGCCCAACAAAGCTTATCTTCATATACATAATACATTTACTAGTCTAGAACTTAATTTCAGACAGAGAGAGAAGCATATGCATAATTCTTCGAAAAGATCTATGAATGAGCCATGAAGGTGGCTCTGCTGTCCTTTGGTCATCTATTAATCCTAATATTAAAACCAATTTATCTCTTTTATCATGTAGAATCAACATACTCTAGCAACATATCATACAACAAAAAACAACTTAAAATACCAATTTATAGCAAGTGGAGTACACAGTTTTTTTTTTTTGCTGGATATGTAGTTAATTAAGTAATCAGTACAACAACCATTAAAAACTAATGGTAAAACAAGAATATTTTACCTCTATTAGAAATTCAATACAGAAACCAAAATAGAAAAAAAAAAAAAAAAAAAAAAAAAAAAAAAACCGAACTGATTACATTGCAAAATGCATAAAGGGCCTCACCTTTTTTTTTTTTTTTTTTTTTTTTTTTTTTTTTTTTTTTTTTTTTTTTTTTTTTTTCAGATACCGCGTAGACTGGAGACTGAGTGATAGCAGAGGGCGAGTGAGAGAGTAGAGTGGGTGACAGGGACGTGCGACAGTGGGTCGGTGAGCGAGAGAATGAGAGGGTGACTGAGACTGGGTCGGTGAGGCTGAGAGGGTGAGTGGGTTGGGGCCGGCGTCGACGACGGTGACGCTGAGAGAGTGAGAGAAGGAAAGGGTGAGTGAGAGTGGGTCGGTGAGGCTGAGAGAGTGAGAGGTCAGACCAGTGAGGCTGAGAGGATGAGTGGGTGAGTGGGTTGGGGCCGGCGTCGGCGTCGGCGACGGCGACGGTGACGCTGAGAGAGTGAGAGAAGGAGAGGGTGAGTGAGAGTGGGTCGGTGAGGCTGAGACTGAGAGAGGGGTTTGACTGATGAGGGAGAGTGAGTGGGTGAGTGAGATTGGAGAGAGCGTTAAATTCAAAAAATCCCTATTAGAAATCGAGTGTCATAGACTTGGTTTCTAGGTGGCTTCCACGTGGGTCCACGTCAGTCCATGTCAAGGGCACGTCACACCAAAATGGAAATCAAGTCTCTAAGACTCGATTTCCAGATGGATGCCAACTGGCAATAATGCCACATCAGATGTCACCGAACATCAAAACCGACTCTGTGAGACTTGATTTACACCCCCAAAATCGAGTCTCTTAAACTCGAGATGTTAGTAACTTAATTTCTTTCAAAAACGAACCTACTAACTAGATAGTTGGGAAATTATGCCTAATTTCCCATTTCGTTCGTATTTATCCAAAAAGAACTTTATGGTCCTAGAACTACTATCTAGTTAAAGGCCAAGCCAAGGATTCAACAAGATAAGCGTATATTCTCTTTCTTTGTTTGGTTATACAGATTGCGGGCTAGAATATAAAAGCGAAGAAAATGTTTATATTTGATATTACTGTTACGTAGGTGATGATCTTTTATTATTTTTCTTTTTTGCTGACTTGCAGGTAAATTTGTATATAAAGTTTTACGACTTTTGATTAAAAAGCTTTCCATTTCTTGTACCTTTCCTTTATAATGGAAATAAAATTTTTTTTAGAGGGTTTTCGACTCATGCATCTGCTCTCGATTATAATGTCCGATTAAAAAAACCTCGAACCGTTTCCTTTTACTGTCTATTTAACATCAAGAACTGTTCTATGCAAAAAAAAAGAAAGGATCCGTACGAATGCGGTCCGCCTGCCCGGTTCTGAGAACCGTGAACGGTTCCAGCAGTTCACACGGTTCCTTTTTGTTTCATCTGTTCCGGTGAAATTCGGCTAATACACCAATAGGAAGTTATGAACGGATATAGAAGAAGTGAAAAAGGAAAAAGAAAAATTGAAGGAACAAGGATCTGATAAGTTTTTGAGGTACTTTAGCGTCATTGATTCATAATCTTCAAATCTGAAGCAAAAAGAGACTCCATCTTCAGATCTGCTGCCAAGAGACACAGAGAATTAAGGGGAACAAAAATGAGAATGAATAATCAAATATGGCTTCAGCGGCCAAAAGGAAAGAGAGAAGAGGTCAAGTGGGCAGTAGGTGAGATTATTAATGGGGACGCCACATTTTGCATTACTAGTGGTTAGAGTTTTTCTATTTTGTTTTTTTATTTTAAATAAAACCAGTGATTCCTTTCAAGTGTGCCACGTTGTGGCCATGCAATACAAATATCAGCACTTCTTTGTTCAAATTAAGAAATGTTATGTTCACAACATTTTTATAATATTTTCACAATAAAGTACAAGGGGTTAGTTGTTATTGATTCAAATTTAAATCTAACACTAAAATTACTTTTTTGTCCAACAATAACAATCTGTCACTAAGAATTTGTTATAAAAATGTTGTGAAAATATTGTAAACATATCATTTCTCTTAAATTTATGTATTCATAATTTCATAGGTGCCACGTTGTGGCCATGCAACACAAATACTAATCTTTTTTTTATATATTTTTAATAATTAAACATGAGCACAAATACAAATAAATCTAATAAGTGGCCATATATTTGAGAAGAATAGATTTCTATATGTAATTCGACTTTTTAGTTATTTTTTTAAAAAAATTTGTACTAATATTGTATATTTATTTATATTTTAAATAATTATAATATTAATTATTACATCATCATAGCTCGACCCCGATCCGACCTCAAAAACTTTAAACCTCTTCCTTTTATGGTTCATTGAACAGTTTGGGTCTGAAAACCATGCTCTTGATGATAGTTCTTTATCATCAGACCAAGACATCAATTGATTTTTGGTACAGGTGGAGATTGAATCTCAAATCTCTTATTCAACCATCAGAGAGTTTACCAATTGAGCTAATTGAAACTTACAATAAAAATACTAAAATAGGTGTTTAGAAAATAAGACATTTAATCAATCGAACTATGATATTAATAAACCAATAAAGATATACTCATCATTTATTCATTTCTTCAGTAGAGCATATATAGTTTCCCACCATTTATTTATTCTTGGTTCATTTTCACCATTTACTATAGATATAGGTTATCTTAATTATCAATTTTGGCACTTACTTTTTTTTAACTGTTACTCAAAAAATTTTGGCTTGATCAGAATTTGTTTGGTTTTGGATTATTTTTGTTAAAAATTGTTGGCTCAATTGTATATTTGGTTCTTAACTTTTGAATTTTGTTTCAAAATCATTATTATACTTTAAAATGTTTCAAAAAGATCTTTAACGACATCTTATAGATATTAAATACTAAAATGTTATTATAGAAACAAGAATTCATTAAATTGAAACTACTTCAATGATGCGTGAAACCCTTGACATGGTATAAATTCTGTTTACCAAGTTATTAAGTACTATGATTAGTATCCCATGTGAGATTTGACTTTCTAACAAGCCACAAAGGAGTAATTAGAGCAACTACACCAGTAAGTGTAAAATTTCCGTCTATTTTGCAAAAAAAAAAAAAAAACACACACACACTTTTTCTATTTTACACACCTACTTTTATAAAACACCCACATCAGTCTATCTATTCTAAACATTTATTCAATAAAATATTCATTTTTTTTATAATATCATCTCTCTCATAGACCCAACACAACCCATCCAGCCATCATCATCAAGCAACCAGCTTCTATCATCAACCCACTCAACCACCATCATCAAGCAACTAGCTTCCATCATCAACCCACCCAAATACCTATTCAACCCAGCCACCACTAATGAAATCCAAATACCCATTCAACCCAACCACCATCAATGAAATCCAAATATCCATTCAACCCAACCCTTGTGCAACAAGATCGATGCCTCCCACTGTCTGGCAATGGTAGCTCTGATGCGTCAAAGCCCACAATGGTGCGTCAACATCGTACGAAGCTTATGAAGCTCTGATTGACGCCTTCAACATCACACCCTAGGTGCATCAAAGCCCACAATGCATAACCCCCACTGATCTGTGGGTTGGGCCATGGAAGAGGAAGATTATGAGATGAGAGAAAGAGAGAGTTGAGAGAATTGATGCAGAGAGAGAAAAAATGATAAAAAGAGAGAGTGAGGTGAGAGTCAGAGTGAACAAAGAGAAGGAGAGAGAAAAAAATACTGAAATATTAAATGCAAAGCTACAATAACCATGCATATATGCACGATTACTATAGTATTTTTGTATACATAAAAATTTTTGCAAGCACTGATATAGGTGCTTTTTTTGGTTAAAATGTGTAAAACTAATCACTTTTTGTATTTTGCACAATTTCGCAACCTATGATGCGGTTGCTCTTAGTTTAGGTTTATGCAAAATATTTGAAGTTAGTCGAAGATTATACCATTCTTGTTAATTTATCATGTTTGAAGTGTGAAAAGACCTTTTTTTTTCCAAACTCTTTTTCTCAATTCTCATATTCATGGCCAATTCCCAACCCCACCAAATTCCCACACAAGGTCCAAGATCTTCGACAGTGGGTTTGTATTTTGTAAATTTTTTTAATAAATATTATTGTAATTTGTTTTAGAATGAAATTGTGGTGCTTAAATCTTTTTTTTTTTTTTTCTTTATTTATACCTCATAAGGAAAATTAAAGACAACGGGAGCATACTAAGGCTCCAAATAGTCAACAAAAGAGTAATGTTACAGTCACAAACTATTTTACAACATTTTTACAAAATATTAATGTGGTCAACTTCTTATTGGTTTTCATCTAAACCTACTATTAATATCATCTTTTCATTTACCAATAATCACTCAGCACATCAATAGTTTGTAAATTTTTTTGTAAAATAGTTTGTATCTTTAGCATTATTCGTCAACAAAATACATAGAGGCCTGATTAACCCAACTTTAGGATCGAGTCACAAACTAAATGTTTGCTATGGATATTCCTCCAATCTTCCCTAGACTCATATGATATCTTCCAAGAGTATTGATTCCTTCCAGCTCAACTATTGCTCAACTTATAAAATCTAATGTGACAAATTTTTTCCTTATGTAAATGTATTTTTTACCCCCTTTTTAAGGAATGTGAAAATTTTAATTGGTGTAAAACTTTAGGCCACTTGTTACACTAAAAATTGATTAATATTTTAACTTAATAATAAAAGCAATCATTATGGAAAGACTCTATAGATTGAAATTCTAGTGTTTCTTAAAATAAAAATAAAAAGTTTAGGCCCTTCTTAAGATTTCAAAATTAGCGTTGAGTATGGCATGAATGTTATCTCTTTTTAACTAGGTTTGGATTTTTTTTTTTTTTTTCTTTTTTAGAGAATCCAACTAGGTTTGGTTTTTTTTCCCCCCCTTTTTATGAGAGCTCAGATTGGAAAAACTAAATTGCAACAAATTATAAGTACCCCTTTTGCTTTGATTAAAATATGGTTTAACTCCAACCAGAATAATGGTGGTCCCTGTGCCCCATCGCCTCCTCCCCTCTTGTCCTTTTTGGAAAATATATATTTAGACATTACCTTGCTTAAGCTAAATTAGTGTAAAGAAGGTAAAGCACATGGTGTAAAACTCTGTTGTACCGTATTAGATAAGAGAAAGATAGCTCCACTAGAATGATAACTTTATTGTCCTTTGTTAGGGGGAAAAATTGAAATTAATTCCAGATTATATAAAAGATGAATAGATCTGCATCAGTCATGATTTCTGATTGGAGATTAGAAAAATAACTGAAATCAATTCCCCAAAAAAATGATGAAAAAAGTGACTCTGCATGTTGATTTGGGGCTTTAAAAACAAATCCATATATATTGTGTGAGCCCAAAACGGAAGATTTAGTTTTGGAGGCCCATATTAATTTCTCCTTATGAAAACTTCCAAAACTGGTCAACAGAAAGAAAAAAGCCCAGATCCAGACTATTATTCATATTTCGTAACTAAAAGTTTCGGAGGAGAAAGAAAAACAGAACATGACTTGTAAGTTGTACTGAAAATCAGAAAACCAAACAGTTCAAATTTTCATAACCTTTCAACAAGTATTGGACTAAAACAGATACTCACACGATACAAAATATGTATAATATATAGAGAAACTTCACACCACAGACTATGTACTGATATACACCACGTACTTCAAACAAACCAACAAAAACAGAGCAGTGAACACTCTGTTTGAACTTATTTATATTGGAAACTAAGTCTTCAAAAACCTACATTGATTGTCTTGGAGGATCAGACAGGGTTGAAATTCACAGCGATCATTTGGATGTTGTCTTGGCTGTTGCTGTTGGTAACGCCATAACTGCCAGCAAGGTTACCGCCAGGAAGAATTTAAGCGTTAGTAGCAGTGTTGTTAGTTAACAACCTGCGAAGTGTGAGAATGAGTGTGATGATGAGGATGAGCAGGCCAAGTATTTGAGCAGCGAGTTTAACGTCTGAAAGAAACGACATTTGATCCCTGCAGTAACAAAAGAAATTTAATTGTATGAAATACTCTGCTATATAATTAGAAATATTTTTGTTAATAAAAAAATAATCTGCTACATATATTCTCACCCGTTTGGGCGAGTAGAGGTAGAGGATGATTGGATGGAAGGAAGCTGAGCCATAGAATTTGAAGACATTGGGGTCTCAATATATATTGGGGTTCAACTGAAGGGGTCTCAAAATTGGGGTTCAATTGACTCTCTTATAGAAAGAGAAGACATTGGGGTCGGTCTCAATATTGTGATTGTGACTCTTATAGAAAGAGAAGACATTTTGTGACTCGATTGTGACATTCTCAATATTGCAATTTTCTTGATTATGACACTCATTGTTACCGATTGCTTCTAGCTTCGGGGTCTCAATATTGGGTTTCAATTCTCATATTTCTTGGGCGTGAGCCAGTTTTAATTAATTCAATTCTCTTGAAACCTTTTGAGTTGATGGATTTGTGTACGAGATAGGTTAATATTTGAAATTACCACGTGTCACAATCATATATTAACAATTGACCCATGCTATTTCTATCCTACGTGTGACAGTGTGACTTACTCATTTCATTAACTAGGTAATTTACAAGTGAATGCGAAAACTATAACATTTATTAACGATGATTGTTCTTTCTTGTCAAACCATGACTACATATACAAATTTATATATATATTCTTTTGTATGCTCATATATCTATTACATATCATACATAATATTTTAAACCTTTTGCCAGCATTTTGATGCCATCTTTAAGGGATTCATTCATGTAATAACTTGGTGTGTATGGGACGGAGAGACTACATATACCCTAATAAATAGTCAAATATTCGAAAAAGTCTAAATACCTCCATTTGTAAAAAAAAATCATATAAAAAAAAGGTTTGTCCTTTGGGAGGTTTATGTTATTTAACGGGTATAATGCTGGTACTTTGTTTGTACCAAACATTGAAGCCTAGAGCAAAAAACTCAGTACTCCTTTCCTTATACTAGCTTCCTTAATATTGCTTCTCAAAAAAAAAAAAAAAAAAAAAAAAAGCTTCCTAAATATTTGGATCAACCACTCCCTTTTGTAAAATAAACCTGTTGGCTGTTGCGGCGTTGTCAAAATTGCCAAAGTCCTGTGGGAAAAAAGCACCTTCCAAGGGTTGCCAATTTCCTGGAAATAACTGTTGTCAAAACAATTTGTGCAATCCCAATACAGTAAAGGCCATGAATAAAAAAAATGAGGAAAATGTATATACTTCATATTTCAGATACGTGTAGGTGATCTTTCAATACTTTTCTCTTCTGTTGACTTGTATAGTTGTAGGTAAAGATATAGGGTCCGTTTGGATACAGCTGAAAACTGAAAACTGAAACTGAAAACTGAAAAATACTGTAGTAAAATAATTTTTAAATGTGTGAATAGTATCGTGGGACCCATTTTTAATGAAAAAGTTGCTGAAAATTGAAATTTGTGGGTCCGTGAACAGTACACGATGTGCTGTGATTGGCTGAAACAATGTGGAAAAGTCAAAATTTGCGGTTACTGTTCATTGAACAGTACATGAACAGTAACCGCAGCACTCAAAAAGCTCAAAAATGCGTGAAAAAAAAAAAAAAAAAAGCTGAAAAACGCAAACGCGCTGGTTTTCAGCGCAATCCAAACGCTCTCATAATTTCCTAGTACTACGAAAAAAATATATATTAAGAAGGTTTCCATTTCTTCTTTGGATGAATTATGATATTAACAAACCATTTCTTCTGTTGACTTTTCTCATCTCTTCTCTAATTATTCAATTTGGTTTAGTAAATCAACAATATTGTGTCATTGATTGTAGAAAAACAACCTAAATGATGACCTTCAAATCAATGGGAATTCTCTAGTGTGGTGAGTTTGAGAGAATTTGGTTACACAACCATAGCCACATAAATGGAGGGTTTTTTTTTCCTCTCTCTCTCTCTCTCTCTAACAATTAATCCTCTCTTGAGATGACTTATAATGTCCTTTTTTTATCGAACAAGTAGGGCTTGAATTGGGCATGAAACTAACAAGTTATTGGGCTTTTTGCATTGCTGATTTCCATAATCTCAATACATTGAGATGAAGTTAAGGAAATAGACACTTCATTCAAGACTCAATCAATCGAGTGGAATCGAGGATAGAGTCAAGTGGAATCAAGGTCACTAAAACTTCACTTTTCTTGAGCTATTCTTGAGTTTGTGGCTTCAACTTGGTCTTCAATCACTATTTTAAGACATATCAAAACTCACAATTAGGCACACAGTTTGACTACACTTAAACATATAAACCTAGCATACACACACACACACACACACACACACACACATATAATAGGCAAAATTTAGAGAAAGTTCAATTAGAACTTAAAATTATAATCCAATTTTGAGCTACGTGTCTAAATTTATATGGGGACCATACCATAATTATCTACTTAAGTTTGTGCCATGTGTCTAGTTAAGTTTTTTAATATTTATACCAAGTGAGTTAATGCATGCAAAATACTAAGAATCTAATATTAATGAATTTTAAAATTTTTTTAAAAAAATTCAATCACATATACTCAATAAAAATCACCACATACAAAAATCACTACACGTTCTATCTTATTAAAAATTAGAAAAAAAAATAATCATAAGTAGTATTAAATTTAGGTAAGAATTTTAATATGTAACTAATTACGTTTACATTTTAAAAAAAATTTGACTAATTATTTATATTTTTATGATAAAAATTGTGTTAAATTTTAAATGTATCTATACGTATGCATTAATGCATGCGTCACATGCTATTTTTTTAATAATTTAACTAATAATTTATATTTTTATAATAAAAACTGAGCTTAATTTTAAATGCATCCATGCATTTGCATGGGTTATATGCTAGTATCATTCTAATAATCCAAACAAAAAATTGATGAAAAATTAGGTTTATTTTCCTTTCCTTTCATATGATTCCTTCCTTTCCTTTCATATGTTTTTTCAGTAATAATTTGGAGAGAGAAGAGACAAGTGCAAGTGGGCGACAGTCTAGATGGATAAGTCCCAAAAGGAAAATTATTAGGTACTCCTAGAGTACTATAAATGCGTACTTCCTTCTCTCACATAAATTATAGGTTACCATGAATTTAATTAATGAGACCTACCATTCATGTGAGATGAGAAAATACGCATTTATGATATTCCGAGAATACAAAATAATTTCCCGTCGCAAAAGACTCAGCCGCGTGTGCACGTGCTCTCTTTACTCCTTTAAAAAGTCTACCGGAGATGTTAATTTTTGTGCTATTTATTCTCATGTGTTTGGGTCAATTCAAATGGTTTGGACTGGAAGCTTGTGCTATAAGCCTATAGCCTATAGGTTTCACTCGCTTCTCACTTCTAAATTCTATGAATCTGTATTGTATATGTGTCTGTCCACTAACCCAAATTTGGCAGTTGGAAAGTAGTTTGTTGTACCACATTGGAAAAGAAAAACTTGGCTCAAATGGACTATGTTGATTTGGGGCCCAAAACGGAAGATTTGATTTTGGAGGCCAAAATCAATTTCCCCTAGCAAAACTTCTCAAACCTGCCAGCAGAAAGAAAAAGGTCCATATCCACACTACTATTCATAAACCTCAGCAAGTTTTGGAGGAAAAGAAAAACAAAGCATGACTTGTACTAAAACAGTCAGAAAACCAAACACTTCAAATTTTCATAACCGCTCAACAGAGGATTAAAAAGTACAACAAATCCACACAACATATATTCTACAAAATGGGAAAAATAATACATAACATAGCAAGAAGTAAATTGCAAACCTCACACCACAAGAAAATTCAATACAAGCTACGTAATTCAAACAAACCAACAAAAACAGAGCATGGATAACAGTACACTCTGTTTCAACTTTATGTATATAAAATGATGTGAAGCCAACATAGTATATTGTAAAATTCACTTTAACAAATTACAAATCGTTGACATATAAATATGTTATTTCCTCCTAAAATCAGACGGTATAGAAGAATGAGTGTCTAATAATAATCACGATAGTGAAAAACACCCAGAAAATGAAATGTGAAAAGCAAAGCATTCAATTTTCACTAATAATATAAATCTTACGCCAAACACTGATAACCAACAAAAAATAAAATAAACATAGATAATTAAGATAAATAAATCTTCTAAAGCTATTTTTTTCTGCTGAAGAAATTAGAAGCAAACATGTATTTCATTCTTTTTCTCTTTTTATACTATGAGAAAATGACGGAACATGCCAAAAGACCCAAAATATACGCACATGTGCGCGCAGGTAAATATGATAGAATCTATGTAGTAATAACTCAAACAAAAGCATAAAAGGACACTTTGATTACAGTAAAGTCTGAAAAGAAAGCTCACGTATTCTTCGACAGAAATAAGGGAAAAAAAAAACCCAAAAACATTTGGTTTACTTGTTACACACGTAATAAAGCTACTTGGAATAACAAAGATATATTAGGAACGGTGGAGTTGGTGAAAGTGGTATTAAACGTAGAAGATAGGTTTTCTCGAAACCGGTGAGTTCAGATGTTCAGTTCCTCGTTCACAATTACATCGTCTTGGCCATTGGCAGCATCACCTTCTGCATCAGTAAGTGGGATATGGTTTTGGCCATTCGCAGCATCAGCAAGTGGGACTTCGTTCTGGTGGTCATTGGCAATAACAACAGGTTGTCTTGCAGTCCAAATGGACCAAATCCTTCTGCATATGCGTATCAGTAGTTGGAGTAGAACAACAAAGTTGACAAGGGTCCCAACAACATTATGAATGAGCTCTAGGACCGACACAACTTGCTGGAATCTGAAACAAAATGGAATTGTTAGAATAACAGTAAAATTGACACAGCGTTAATAATGGGTTCTGGGGAGAAAGAAGTTGAAATACTTTCTCACCCTTCATCTGCCATTGAGATTATTTGGTGAAGATCGCTTATTAACCGTAGGAGTAGAACAACAATGCGGTCAAGAGTCCCAAGTACTTCAGAAATGAGTTCTAGGACCGACTCAACTTGCTGAAATCTGAAACAAAAACAGATTGTTAGAAAAAATTTACAGAGCGTCAATAATGGGCTGTGGGGAGGAAGAAGTTGAAACTCTCTCACCCATCATGATTCATGTGCCATTAAGATTATCTAATCCATTTTTTTCAAAATTATTCTTGATATGTTCTAAAAAGAGTTATTTACAAAAAAAATTCCGAAAAATAAAAGTTTAAAAAATAAATAAACATATAGCTACTACTAACATTATGTAACTAAATTAATTCTGCATTAAAAGTATATTTTTATTTTTTTTAAAGCAAAATATGTAAAATTCGTTTTACTATGTTTTATGTCTTTATGACTAAGAGGTCTCAAATGGTCAAAATGTAATTACCAAATACCCTGCAATTGGATGATTTAGTTGATCAATAATACCATTTATGACCAAAGCTGGTTCCGATCAATAGATATTAAATTGATTAATGAAACTTTCATAATATTGATGTGAATGAGAATCTTTTATTCCACCCATAATATTCCATTTTTTACACTAGTATGCATTTTCCTAAACAGGGGAAAAAAAATCAATATATCATGTGTATAGATTTTTTCCCCCATTGATTCTTTTAAAGGTGAAAAAAAGGTGTAGCAAATTGCGATTTTTGGAATAGCAAGTGGACATGATTATATTGATACTGGGGCAACCTTTTCGTTCTAACAAAGATTTTTTGATCTACACAAGTATTAATGATAGTAAGTGGTTACGAAGCAGTTTGACCCGTCTATTCTAACACTTAAATAGGTATATGTACACATAATTACACACTAGCTATGGTTTTTAAGCAATTTTTTTTTTTTTGTTTTTATTTTTTTATAAAATAAAAATGAGGGGTTATTCTTATCCAATATTTGTCATGGAAGAGATTAGATACTACCACCAAACTACAAGATCAATGACAAGCAAATTATGATTTAGTGCAGATTACTCACGCTGTCAAATGCTGTTACCATTCTTTGTTTTGACAATAAAGTACCAGTTTAGGCTATTCTAACTAAATTAATTCATGTATCTTCTTGATTTAGTATTTCTTTATGATAGTTTAAACTTGTTGGCTTAAAAACTATACATAAATTAGATAAAGATGTCAGCTTATAAGCTGAAACAAATGGGAATCGAAACATGAAACTGGAGGCAAAGAGAAATATTTTATAATTAGTAAAGGTAACAACTATAATTCAGCAACTTTTAGCAAAAAGCCAAAAAGGTTATACCAAAACAGACACCAAACTCCTCGGTCCACATTGGATTGACCAAGATCCTATGCTGCTGAATTACCAAAGCTCAAAATTGAGTCAGAATAGAAAGAATTTGATGGACTTCAATCAGCAAATTCACGTAGGAAGTTGCTCTAAATGTGAAGCAAAAAGAAGATGAAAAAAGTGACCCTTGAGTGTGGATTTGGCTTCTATTTCAAGCACCTTAATAACAGAGGATTTAAGTCCAATGTGAAAATTAACAAATCAAAATTGTCTTTTAGACTTCAACCACATTTGAAAATTGAGCCAATGTCCATGATTAGGGATGGCAATGGGATGGAGCCGAAGGATGGGGTCTTTGCCCCTGCCTCTCATGGTTTTGTTTTGTCCTATTCCCACCCTAGCTTGCATGACAAGAATTTTTTTTTTTTTTTTTTTATCCCATTCCCACCCTTTGGGGCACTATGAAGTCCCGCCTCACTCCATAAAACTCTACTTTTTGTTAGTTTGCCCCACAACTATTACAATATTTTTTAATAAAACTATTTCATTAATAAAAATATACTTGAAATTACAACTAAATTTATCCCATCAAATCAAACTAAATTTTAGCAAAGACTAAATAATATTATCTAAGTGTTTAACAAGACAATATCACCAAAAAAAAAAAAACTCATATTATAAACAAATAACAAAATAGAGGCAAAAAGTCACGTTGGATAGAATAAAATAAGCTAATATTGATATGTTTGTTTAAATAATAGGGTTTTAGTGTATTAAAAAATTTACAATTATAACCTTTATCGAAGTGGGGTGGGGCAAAATGGGTCTAAAAAGTCTAAACTCATCTCCATCTTCGCCTTGTGGTGTGGGGCTAAAATGTCTCACTATCCCCGCCTCACCACCTTTGCAGGACAGGAAAAATTCATGCGAGGTAAAACAAGGAGGTGTGGCTCAAGTACGGTGGGGCAAAATTACCATCACGTTAATATGCACGTCCTTGTCACAATTTGTACAATTCCTAATTAAGGCCCCATCCTAGCCCAAATTCACTTCAAGCTCAATAACAATGGGCACAAGACCCTCAATCCAAATAAACTTGTTCCCTTTACCCTTTTCTTTTTTTCTTTTTTGAAAATATATCTTCCAATTTCATGGGATGTCCCCCCTCCCCACCCCACACACCCCACCCTACCCCAAAAGGGACTGTTTGATTAATAAGAATGTACTCAATCAAACTGAGAATAACAAGAAGTTTACACAAAACATAACAAGCTGAATTTCTGAAAGAACATCAAACCTTTATCCTCTTATAACCTGTAACAATGTCGTACACTGGTAAATACTTTTTATTTGAGGCTTTATATCTATGAGAACAATTTCTTCCTTGCTAGAGAGATCATGATAATAATGCTAATCGTTCCAATGGTAACAAAATAGCAAGGAGTAGCGTGGTATTCAATAAAAATGGATGTTGGAAGTTGGAAGACAAACACAATTGATAATTAACTCTCATGTTTATAAGAAGAAATATTAATACTACTATTTAGAGTAAGTAGCACTCCCTTTAAGCTAATCTAATTTTAAGCATCTTGACACATGGTGCTAATGTTCATATAATAAAAAGAGTAATGTTGAGGATGTAATATTTTTCAACTAGTAATTGTTGACGTAACCGGTTATGATTAGAATAATATTACTTTCAGTCAAATTTATTACTAATACCACTTTTGTTATACACCAATACTATTTTTGTTATACAATAAGTCATATTAGGAGTTGTGAAATAAATCATGAAAAATGTTGTCTTTAGATTTATTGTGCGAGTGATGCTAAGATTAGAATGAATTTTACTATATAATATTTACAAATTAATGAGTTATTAATAACAATATATATTCACACACACAACAACAAATATTATAAGGAAATGATTATTATTTGCATTTTCCACATCTCATTCCTCTATCTCTCTCTCTCCCTCAATTAGGCCTTGATGAGAAATCCTATATAATTTCTTGATGAGAAATCCTATATAATTTCTGATAATTCAATTTTGTTAGGTAAACAGAAAACTATCACTTGTTTCTAACCCACTATTGTTTTCGTTTGTTATTTATTAAGCTAACCCATCACGAGGGCATTGCTTCTTCATCCTTTATTTCTTTCTAGTTCCTAGTGGTTTATTTATGGCTGGCACTAAAATATGTAAAAATTATTTTCCTTTACTATTTTTTTTTTTTTGAGAAAAATATTTTTCTTTACTATGGTTTTTATCTTTTTGATCATATTGGCAATTAATAGATTGGGATAGTGTTTGGATTATTTTTTGGGGAAAAAAATTATTCATACTTTTAATTGAGTTAAATGGCCAAAAACAAATTTACTAGTTGGGTTAAAATGTTGGTCAACCCATTAAATCCAAACATCTTCAACTCTCATCCACCAGAGATGTTAATTTTTTGACTAATTATCTACATGTGTTTGGTTCAATTAAATGGTTTGGATTTTGGGGTCTTTGGACTTGGAGCTTATGCTATACCCAAATATGGCTATTGGAAAGTACTCTATTGTACCACGTAGGAGATAGGACACAAGGGAAAGATAGCTTAAATGGACAAGGCAAACTTATCCGAAAAAAGAAAATCGTTATTTGGTTTGTGAGGGAAACCAAAATATGGAAACCCAGTTCCAAATCATACAAAAGAGTAATTAGATATGCGTCAATCATAATCTCTGATTGGTGGTTAGGAAAACAACTAAGTAATATTTCCCAAAATAGAGGATGAAAAAGAGTGACCTATCTTGGTTGATTGGGAGCTTCTATAAAAATCCATCCAAATCCACATCTTTTTGTTTATGAGCCCAAAATAGCCGTTTGATAATGTTATTCTAGTAACATTGTTTAAATATTGTGGAAATACCTGTAAGTGAAAAAGTATTGTGAAAATACGTGTTGTGTTATTTAAACAACGAAAACTATTGTTTAAACAACACTATCAAACACCCCCTTGGTTATGGAGGCCCAAAACATTTTCCCAAACCTTTTTTTTTTTATAAAACCAGATCCACACCATTATTCATAAACTTTAAAACTAATATAAGAAGAAAAAGAAAAACAGAGCATGACTTGTACTAAAACAATCGGAAAGCCAAACAGTTCAAATTTTCATAACCACAGGAAAATTCAAACTGGCCAGCAGAAAGAGAAAGGCCTGGATCCACACTATTATGAATATACCTCAGCAAGTTTGGAGAAAAAAGAAAAACAGGGCGTGACTTGCACGAAAACAATCGCAAAAACAAACAGTTCAAATTTTCCTAAGTTCTCAAAAAAGTATTGGACTAAAATCACTTTATTCATAGAACATTACAAACCACAATAGATGCACACAATATAGATTCTGCAAAATGAAAAAGGAAAATACAAAGCTCATACCACGGACAATTCAAGCTACGCAACTCAAACAAACCAATAAAAACAGAACATGAAGCAACGCACACTTTGTTTCAACTTATTTATATTGGAAGCTCCAAGTTATGTAAAATTAAAACACACATAGTAGGTATCAACATAGCAGTGTTGTTAGTTAAAAACCTGGGAAGAGCGAGAAGGAGTGAGATTATGAGAACGAACAGGCCAAGAACTATTTGAGCAGCAAGTATAACCTCTGGATTAAGCTCGTTCGCTGTAGTAACCAAGACAAAATTAATTGTATGAAATGGTGAAACCAACAAAAGTAAAAATTGTTAAAAAGATATATTCATTCTCACCCAGTAGAGGAGGCTGCATTTTTGTTCTTAGACGAGTAGAGAACGCTGGGGCAAATGGGCAGCAACTCGTTCCCGAGTCAAGTGGAGAAACCAACTCGTTGTAAAGTTGTTCTTAGAAGGAGTAGAGGACGCTGGGTCTCGTATTAGGCAAATGGAGATCAACTCGGTTGCAACTCGTTCCAAGCAATGGAGATCAACTCGGTTGCAACTCGTTCCAAGCAGCCGAGTCAAGCAGCCGAGTCCAGTAAACCAACTCGTTCCAAGCAAAGTTTTTTGTAAAGTTAATGCTATCTTTTGTATAGTGGATAGTTTTTGTATACAAAGTTGGAACATATTTTTTGTATGTTTGCTGTATAGTCCCAAAGTTACTACATTTTTTTGTATAGTGGCCCAACTCGTTCCAAGCAAGGCCGTTTGACTTTTTTTTCTTTTTTTTTTTGCTGACAAGCAACTTTTTTGTTCATTTTATTTCGGAAATTACCAAATAAATACGTTAATGTCACAAGACTCACAACTATGTATTAACCATTCATCCTTACTATTTCTATCCTATGTGGGAATTTATCATTTAATTAACTAGGTAATATACAGCAATAATATTCTGAACCATTTAGCTTGCTTCTAGCTTATCTACATAAAAAAAAAAAAAAAAAAAAAATTATAATTGTTTTACCTCTCAAAATTATTCTTAATTTGTTTTTAAGAGATTTATGTTCAACAAATTATAAGAATTCATAATAAAGATTTATATATATATATATATATATATATATATATATATATATATATTATTAGTATACAACTCAGTTAATATTAGACTAAAACATTAACTTTTATCATTTTCTATTCGTTTGACTGTAGGAACAAAAGGATGATCACTAAGAGCATTCTCATTAAGAATGCTAAATGCTATAAATGCTAAATTTTAACATCAAGTTTGTAAAAAGAACCAAAAAGTAAGGTACAACAAACATGCTAAACTTAAAAAAAAAAATAGCAACTGAGCTACAATGAGCTTTCGTCTTTGAAAGCTCACTGTAGCTCCAATCTTAAAAAAAATTATTATTTTAATGCTTGGGGTGGAAAAGGTGGTTTGTGTAGTTGTTTTTTTAATTATTTTAATGAGTAGTTTATATTATTTTAAACGAAATGGTAAAAAAATAGAACCTTTGATATTAGGTGTATTGTAAAATGAGTTGTTAAAATTGATAAAGTAGCTTTTTGAGATGCTAAATGCTAAAATTTTTAAAAGCTTTGATGAGAATGCTCTAACGCATTATTAACAATTAGAAGATTTAATTCATCAACGATACAATTTAAGGCCCTAGCTAACTTCACCTCCCCATATATTGGTCTTGCACCATGCTTAAATGCTATATAGAATTGATCCCTAAAACTTCATAATAATTTTATTGTAACAAAATTTTGTTGTGTGTAACACTTACACTAGTATTTAATGATAATAAAATCTTTTAAGAACACATTGTTGAGGGACTATATGTTTTATGTCCATATAACTTAGCTACCTATATATTGGTCTGGTCATGTGCCGTGCTTAAATTGTATACTTAATAGATTCGGGTAATTTCATATTATTTATGTATATATATTTCAAATACGAGATGAAGATTTAAACATTGGACGTTTGAAACACTCAATAGTGCCAGGCCAATCAACCTAAAGGTCATTGGTAATTTGATGCAACCTTTTCATTTCAACATAAATTTTGTTGTTACACAATAAAATGTTTTGAAATACTTTAACACATTCCAAATGTCTTTAGCTGAATTGTTACTTCCAGATGTTGAAATCCCCCCTGCTCATAATTATTGAATCATCCAAAAAAAAAAAAAATTTTTGACACTAAGCGTGTGTTTGCGTGCAAATTATTTTGTGTTTGCGTTTTTGGCTGGGTCCCACAGCACTGTTCACGACCCAGCCAAAAATGTGAAAAACGCGCATAACCATGCATTCTTGGGTCCCACATGACACTATTCATATTTAAAAATTATTTTGCTACAATGTTTTTAGTAATAAGTTTTCAGTTTTTAGCAAAATAAGCGGTATCCAAACAGATCCTAATTCTAACACATGTACACATATATGTACAAATATATAATTACAAAGATAGATCAAAATCCAGGCAGATACCATTGGTGAGGTTTATGCCAACCCTATAGAAAGCATGTGATCTTGCCTATGAGTTAAACATTTGAGACAATTTCTTAGGTTCTATACATTATGTTTCTCATTTAAATTCAAAAAATATATTACATTAAATATAATTGTTTTAGGGAAAGTAACATAATTTGTATTGTATTGGTCATATAATAATTTGTTTAATTTTAATTAAGAAACCTAAAGTACAACAAATAAAAAATTATACCTAAGTTTGTCGTTATATATAAACAGATTCTAAAAAAAAGCACCAAATTAAATAAATATATAGTTACTAGTAAAAATACAGAATTAAATCAATATTGTAATATAAATGATTAATTTTGATCATTTTCTAAAATAATTCTTGTTGGCTTACATGAAAAGATTTGAAAGTATACAAGCCCAACCTGTTGAGTGTAGTCCTTAGCCAAGAGTCTAGCTTTATATCTTTCTACAATCCCATTAGACCTATACTTTATATTATAGACCCACTAAGAACACTAGCATCAGGTTAGCATAGCACACCAAATACCCAAAACTTCACACATAAAATTTTCAAAAATGCTAAAAAATTTAGCATGGATGAACAATACAATTCTATTAGTAGAACTATACTGCAAAAATGGTAAATTTTTTTCTTATTTTTTTATTCTCCTTTTCTGTCTCCTCTAACACATGTTTGGCTTTCTCTCTTTCCCCAGTATGCAAGGCCAGCTCAACAACTTTTGGGGCCTAAGGTGAAAACTTTAAATGGGGCATTTTCTTATATGTAAATATTAACTAAATAAAATTTATTTTCATTATTATCTTTTCATTGTATAATTTCATTATCTTCTAATTATTTTTTATTAATTTTTTGTTCATTTGTTATATTTTCATCCTAATTTTCTGTTGTGTTTTGTTTAATACTAGTAACAAATTTATCAATAGATCATTTCTGTGATTCAATTTATTTTTCAAGTTTTCTCTTTATTTTTAAAGTTTTTATATCCATTTTTAATAGATATTTATAATTAAGAAATACTTCTAAATAAATAAAACACTATTTATAATAAAAAACTACAATTTAATTAAAAAAATTTAAAGAATAGAACAATAGAACCTGATATATCAAAAACAAGATTGCAACTTTACTAAATCATGTGATCACTTTATGCTCTAAATCTACACTAATAAACATGTATTTATCACATAACTTAATAAATTAGTACCAATATAGAGTAAATTATTCTAAAAGAATAACTAATAAAAATATTCCTAAACAATCCAAATTAAATAAGCTATTGGAAATTAAAATAATAATAAAAAGTTAACAAAACATGTGATAATGCCATCATGGTAGTAGTCTAGTGTTAGTAAAATAGAAGGTTCTGACTAGGTGTATAAATGTGTCAGTGGGGCCTTTTTAAACTTAATGTTGCCTCTTCACCTTCATTTTTTGTGTTTTGTGAGTATTAGAAGGGTCTTTTTAATCCATAATACAATTTATTAGCTAACAAAATGGGCCTTATTATTATTAATTTTTCCTACATATAGGCCTAAAGAAGCCTTAATTAAAATGTACACATAAATATATTATATTATAGAATCAAGGGCGGCTCCATGTTATGGTTAGGGTGTTCAAATGAACACTCTGACTTGGGAAAAAAATTATATAATATATATTTTTTGTCTACCATAAATAAAAAATGAACACCCTAAACTGCAGTTACAAAGACCAATAATGGTAAACACAGTTACAAAAATCAATAAGTTGAGTAACAACAAAAATTCCTAGTGCAAAAATTCTTCAAAAATTCTTAGCTATTTTAACATAAAAAGCTAAATTTTATATTTTACATAACCCCTTTTCATAAAGAAAAAATATCTACATGAAATTATCTATTTGACACTACATTTTATTAAAGCATCATTTCTTTATTAATTTTTTACTACTCTCCCAAATAATTTCTCTCTCTATATATGAGTAAATAAAGTATTAGAAAACAAATTTGCATATAAATAGTAACCGTGTATATTTGCACGGTTATTCTAACTACAAATGCATTTTGCACAATAATACATAAGTTGATGTGGATGATTTTTGTGGTTGGTTGTGCAAAATTTGGCCCTTATGCCATTTTAGACGGACTAATATGAATGCTCTTAATGACTACCCTAGAAAAAATTTCTAGAGCCATCACTATATAGACTTAGTTAAAAATGGGACATTCTTTATTTGGGGCCATTAGATCATTACCTATATATGCTCCAGTCGCCCCTACCGGTATGCTTCTCTCTAACACTCTGCCTACCTCACTTTCACCACATCGCTGATCTCGCCATTCTGTCTAGATCTCCTTCTTGTGGGGGGTTTTTATTATTTATTTATTGTTGTGGGTAGATGGGTGGTTTTGATGGTGGGATCGGCGGGTGGGTGGGACAATTTTGGGTTGGGTTGCTCTGGTTTTGGGTAGGTTCCAATTTTTTGGGTGGGTTTTTGTGGTAGTTAGCTAGTTGCTACTTGTAGGAGAGGTGGTGGTGGTGTTTTTTTTTTTTTTAAAAAAAAAAAAAAAAAAAAAAAAAAAAAAAAAAAAAAAAAAAAAAAAAGGAGGTAGGAATTTTTTAAAGTTATTTTAATAGGTGGTGTAGTAAAGTAAGAGATGTGATGTAAAGTGTATTGTAGAGTGATGTGTTAAAATAGATAAAGTAATTTTTTGTTGTATGAAAATAATTTTTTTAAAGCACAGTTGATGATACTTTTACAACTATTTGGTTGTTTCCTAGAAGGTAAAGCATGGAGCGTTACTTAAACTTATGGCGCATTTTTTTTTTCATCTAAAATTTTAGCAATACTTTGCATTTTGTTCTTTCTTATTCCTTATGCTTTATCAAGTTGTAAGTGATTGGAAATTTTATGTGCCACGCTGCCATTTGGAAATTTTAATGTAAGACCACTTGTACAATTATCAAGAGTTAGAAAGAGTAGGTAACTGTTGAAGCCATTGAAGCTTTTGTTGCTAGTGCAGTGGTCCAGTTTGCCAAAGATCTTAGCATTCACAAGCTTGAAATTGACGGGGACTCAATGTTGGTCATCTCGGTCTTGTGAGACAACAAAACATCCTTTGCTTTGCATGGACATTTTACAAAAGAGACAAAAATCTTGTCAAGATCTTTACAATGGTTTAATTTTTAAGTATGTTGAAAGGGAGGACAATTGTTTAGCCCATGCCTTTGTTAGAAGAGTTATTTCATTTTCAAGTTTAGATGTTTGGGTAAAAGAGCTCCAGTCTAATTAGAAAATTGTATTCCAAAATGATTGAAGTTAATAAATTTTTCTAAAAATATAAATAAATAAATAAATGAAAGAAGAAGACTAAGAAGGAGTAGGTAACTTCTATCCAATAAAAAAAGAGAGTGGGTACCATCGTAACAAGTTAGAGGGTTTGGACTGGAAGCTTATGTTATAGGCTACTGTAAAGAAAAGGAAAGCTCTATCTAAATAGAATGAGTTTTTTTTTTTTTTTTTTTTTAATGAAAAATGAGAGAATACAATCATAAATATCTACTGCTCTGCTATTTATACAGCATAGCAGAATCAGTTCCAACCAAAAGAAAAAGGCGCCAAAAAATTAACTAACTAACAAACTCTAACAAACTTATTATCCTCTAATGAAACAACGACACCTGTCAAAGCCTAATAACAGATGAGGAACTTAAGTTTGGCATGTGCACAGTCCATGTCTTCATTAAGTTATACCCGTCTTCATGGACTAGGGAAAGATGACACAAATGGACAAACCTTATTTGGTTTGTCAGGGAAAACAAAAGTGGAAACCCAGCTCCAGATTATACAAAAGAGCAATTAGATCTGCATCAATCATAATCTCTAATTGGTGATTAGGAAAACAACTAAGAACCATTTCCAAAAAAAGAAAAAAAGAAAAAATTTGACCTATCATGTTGATTTGGGGCTTCTTTAAAAATCCATCCAAATCCACCTTTAGTTTGTGAGGCCGAACAGAAGATTTGGTTTTGGAGTCCCAAATAAATTATCACTTCGAAAACTTCCCAAACCGGCTAGAAGAAAGAAAAAGATCTAGATCCACTCTATTATTCATAGACCTCAACAAGTTTTGGAGGAAAAATTAAAACAGATCATGACTTGTACTAATACTGTTAAATATATTAGCAATGCGATGTGTTTTATCAAGTTGTATATGCTAGAGTGGATGTGGAAGGGGAAACATAGAATAGGAACATCAAGAACACAAGGATTACGTGGTTTAGCCTTGTCGGCCTACATCCACGGAGGAATCCCGTAAGGGTTACATCTTTATTGTATAAGAGTATAGTACAAAATCTGTATTACAATGAACCCTAACATGAGTATATATAAGCGACTAAACCCTAAACTGCTAGTATAAGCAGGAATGGGCTTAGGCCTATTACATTGGGCTAATATGTTTAATATATATCTCTAACACCCTCCCTTAAACTCAAGGCGGAAGCTCGATGAAGGCTTGAGATTGGATAAGCATGAGAAGATTCCTTGGAGATGCCTTAAAGAATGCCTTTGAAGAAACCACAACAAAGAATATGCCAATTGACCAATTTCGGAGCTTCAAATGAAGAAAAGGAGTCCAATATTGAAATCTACGCGAAAAACTGAGCAAGATAGGCCTTTTCAAAAATTTTGACTTTTGGTCACTAGTTAACGCAAAAAGTCAAAGTCAACTAGTCCCCAGGGTCAAAGTCAACGGATACGGGTCCGGGTCAGGTCACGGATCGAGCAGCAGAGCTGATGACATCATCCTATGACGTGTCACTGATGTGGACTAGGGCTGATGTGGACGTGCTTGTGTGGTTGCTGACGTGTAGTGATGACATCATCAGATGAGGTCAGGATGACATTAGCAACAGTTTGTTGGCACGTGCGACGGGTGAGAGTAAGTGCCGGCGCGTGGAGGAGAGTTTAGGAAAACCTTCGGCGTGTGGAGGCCCGTGTAACATCCGATAAGCTCCATATTTCTTAAGTTTCCAGATCGGCGGGCCACAAGGCCATTAGGGTGGCGCGTGTAACCATAGTAGGATCTGAACCTGTGAAGTCCGTAGCGGCGCGTGGAGAAGTTGGTAGAAACGGCGTCAGTGCGTGGGGGTGCGTGCAACGTTCAGTCTCAACCAAACCACAGAAGTCCGAGCATCAATCTCTAGCTAGCCAAAAATATATATATATATCACATGCATACCATCATTGGAAGTCATACTTGCTTATTTGCTGGATTTAGACTCCACAGCCTCTCGCGATCAAAATCCAGGAAGATGGTCTCCCCAAAAAGTCAAAGTCAACTGGTCCTCAGGGTCAAAGTCAAAGTCAACGGATACGAGTCTGGGTCGGGTCATAGATCGGGCAACAAAGCTGATGACGTCATCCTATGACGTGTCACTAACGTGGACTAGGGCTGATGTGGACGTGCTTGCGTGGCTGCTGACATGGAATGATGACATCATCAGATGAGGTTAGGATGACATCAGCAGCAGTTTGTTGGCGCGTGCGGTGGGTGAGAGTAAGTGTCGATGCGTGGAGGAGAGTTTAGGAAAACCTTCGGTGCGTGTAACATCCGATGAGCTCCATATTTCTCAAGTTTGCAGATCTGTGGGCCACAAGGCCATTAGGGTGGCACGTGTAACCATAGCAGGATCTGAACCTGTGAAGTCCGCAATGGCGCGTGGGGGCACGTGCAGCGTTCAGTCTAGACCGGACTTCTATGTTTTTCTCATGGGAGGTCGTGGGGCACGTTTGTGTGGTTGGTTTCATCAGGTGAAGCTTGGATTTGCGCAGATTTGATAATTTAAGTCATGGCTTGCTTGGTTGTTGGATTTTAACACAGCATAGAGCCACAGTGGCTGCAAGATGCCGTGGAGTCAAGATTCAACAGAGAAGCATGTGTGACTTCTGATGATGGTGTGTACATGATATTCTTCTTTGCTTGCTAGAGATGTTTTGTTTGATGCCAAGAACGAAGTTTGGCTTTGATACCATGTTAAATATATTAGCAATGCGATGTGTTATATCATGTTGTATATGCTAGAGTGGATGCGGAAGGAGAAACATAGAATAGGAACATCAAGAACACAAGGATTACGTGGTTTAGCCTTGTCAGCCTACATTCACGAAGGAATCCCTTAAGGGTTACATCTTTATTGTATAAGGGTGTAGTATAAAACCTGTGTTACAATGAATCTTAACATGAGTATATATAGACGACTAAACCCTAAACTACTAGTACAAGCAGGAATGGGTTTGGGCCTATTACATTGGGTTAATATGTTTAATATGTATCTCTAACAAATACAATCAGAAAACCAAACAGTTCAAATTTACATAACCCCTCAATAGAGGATTAAAAAGTACAACAGATCCACAAAACATATATTCTGAAAAATGGGAAAATTAATACATAAGTAAATTGCAAACCTCACACCACAGGAAAATTCAAGTCAAGCTACGGTAATTCAAACAAACCAACATAAACAGAGCATGGATCACTGCACACTCTGTTTCAACTTTATGTATATTAAATGATGTGAAGCCAACATAGTATATTGGAGGCTCAGACAGTGTTGACGTTCAGAATATCCAAAAAACAGTTTTGATGTTCTGTTTGACTAGGTGGAAACAATCTTTTTGCTGCTCTGAAATTGCAGACTTTGAAACTTCTTGGATCTCTTAGATTGTAATTTAAAAAGGGTCTTCTCTTTCTTGTTGATCAAAGGCTTTCAGCTCCTCTCCAAGTCAGTCACGTTTGGCCGCCTCCGCATCAAGAACGACGCTAGTAGCAGCAAGACTACAAGCACAAGTGATCTCTTTCTAATCACCTCAGTTTTTCTCTCTTAAGAACGTTTCTCCATCTCTCTCTGAATCGGTTTGGAATTTTTTTTTAAACGTGCATATCACGTGAACTGAGTAGACGGACGTTAGTATTAAACAGCCAAACAAACGGAAGTTGTGAATTTGTCACGTGTATAGTTCAGGTCCTAAATTGGCTAAATTGAAAGTTTAATGGGTGTAAGGGTTACAACTCTAAGGTTTAAGGGGTATATGAGCATTTTCCCTTATTTTAAATAAAATAGTAAAAAAAAATAATTGATGTTGAGTATATTGTAAAAGTGAGGTAGTAAAAATAAATAAAATAGATTTTTGACGTACTCAAAGTAAAATTTTTTAACACAACTATTGTGAATACTCTTAACTTAATATATACTAGTTTTCCAAATCAAAAAAAAATATATATATATACTAGTTTTAGACCCGTGCATTGCACAGTTTTAGAGAAAAAATTTTACAATAAAACTTATGGACTATTCTATTATATATATATATATATATATATATATATATATGTCTTCAAATTTTCTTCTAATGTCTGTATTATGAGATCTAATTGATTTGCAATATAATTACTAACTAATTAGTAGTAGGAGTGAATTATGGTTTTTTAAACAATAATATTAATGAAAGAATGTATTAGAAGTAGTAATCATTAAATCATATATGAATAAATAATTTTTTTATATTAATTATCTTGAAATTATATTAGTAGTTAACAAATTACTTTTTTTTAGTAGATTTTAAATCTTTACGGCCACTTAAACCCAACATTTTTCCTTTTTTGGCAAGGCTCATTTTTTTTTTTTTTTTTTTTTTTTGGGCTAGTGTAAATTAAGCCCATCTTTTAGGTTTGTTTGTAAGCTGTGTCAATGTCAACAATGATATAGGTCTTCTTGAGCAAATAGAAAAAATATATAGTAAATTTTTTATGAAAATGTAAATTTATTATAAAAGAATTTTTTTAAAGATAAAAATGTTTATATATATAATCTATACATGAAAAAAAAAAAAAAGCTTAATTCATTTAAATATTAATATGGTCTCAAAGTGAGAAAACATCAATTTTCAATCTAACATAATCAATTTCATTTAATTTGACAAATAAAATGTTTCTACCCGTCTTACCTCTTCTTCCATATTGGAGAGTTGTGGGTACTTGATCTTGATTTAACTCCTCTGTTTTATTTTATTTTATTTTTTGGTCAAACACTGTACAATTTGCAATTTTTATTATCTCACTAACTTGCATTTCAAGCTTGTATCTAAAACATTGTTATTCCACTTAAATCAATTAGAATTTTTTAAAATAATATTTAAATATGAGAAATAGTAAATAAATAGAGTTATTTACATAATTAAATCATTATATATAATGAGATACATTCTAAAGGAATTATATAAATTCATATTTAAAGATCACTATCACAACATATGTAAGGCACCAAACACACCACCAAACCCACCACAGTTGTTTAGTACTTACTGAATTTTTGTTATATCATCTTCCAGTACTATTTGCACCTACAAGAACTTTTAAGGGTCAATAATGATGAAATTTTCTCATACAAACTCTTTATCTTCTTTTCAAGAGCATATCCGGTTCTAACTTCTAACACGTGCACTGCTTTTGCTTTGCATTTATTCCAACCAAGAGCATATTAAAATATATATATATATATATATATATATATATATATATATATATATATATATATATATATATATATATATATTCATTCTGTTTAGATCTATGATTAAGCATTAGTATGTTAACAACAGAGCAACCATATTTTTAGAAGCCATTTTCTTAGAGAGAGCAAGCTACGTGAACCGTATATATAGAGCAAGCCATGTGAACCATATATGTAAAGCAAAGTGAAAGAATAATTAAATAAGGTCTAGATTTTTGAGTGAGATAAAATTTTAAATCTTTTTTTTTTAATCTTTGTTTTTGATAATAAGGAGGTAACTTCTTAATCGGATAAAGTTTGAATTTAGATGATTTATACTTAAACTAAATCTCTTCTGATCATTGTTGGTTGGATAAATATGGATAGACCAAATTTCATATTAGTATAGAGAAAGAAAAAAAAAATCAGAATTTGTACTGATAAGAAAAGACTTTTTTTTTAATGACGTTTTTTTATTTTATTTTTAATGAATTAAAGTACAAATGAATGGAGATTTAAATAAAATTGATAAACATCAATGATAGATTAAGATTTTGTGTACATCCTAAAAATTGATTAAGTATTAGAGTTTAAGTTGATAATAACAATCAAGCTTCTATTTTATCCAAAATATTGCAATTTTTTTAAATCTAAACAAAATTCTACAATTTTTTATACATGTAGTAAAAAATTATGAAAGTGTGAAGCTGAATTTTTGTAAAAAAATAGAAATTATAGGAGAAGAATATAAGAACAAAAAAATATATATCTATTTCTTTTAAAATCTAAAAAATAATTCTACAATTTGGTGAAGCTATTTGGCACAATCACGACTGGTAAGTCCAACTTTATATATATATATATATATATATATATATATATATGTATATATTAATATGTGTGCTGTAAATTTGAGAACAAAAAATTATGAGAGAAAAGAAAACACTGTGTTATATAAAAACTGTTCTGCACAATAACTTTAAGAACATAAAAACTGTATTGTGAAAACAATTTGTCGATCAAGTAAGTAGCTTCAAATGCTAGTGAACCTCATCAAAAAAAAAAAAAAAAAAAAAAAATGCTAGTGAACGATCGTCAATCATACAAAATAAAGACACACACAGAGCTTGGCATTTCTTGGAATTTGTCAAACAAGGAAACGGTTTCACATGCTAGTGAGTGAGAGAGAGAGAGAGAGAGAGAGTGGAAAGCAATTTATCAAACAAGGAAAAGCTTCACATTCCAGTGAATGACCGTCAATCATGCAAGAAGAGAGAGAGTGAGAGAGAAAGAGATTCTCATTTCCTCACGTGAGCCGCTGCATTCTTAGACTTTCGTGACAAATTGTACCGATGAATAATCATCAATCATTAAAGAAATTAAATAGGTGTGGACAAAGTATAGATCAATTTTTGGTTAAAAAAAAAAGTAGATCAATTTTTCCACGCCCCAAGCAGCACTCCAAGAAAATGTGTGATCATGATAAAGTATGGAAATTACAGAAAAAACCTTTTATCTCTTTTCTTTTGTGTTAAGATAGGCACAGGTGTGGCTAGGAGTCTAGGTGTTAAAAAGCAGATGAATTTTTCCATGCCCTACCAGGGCTGAATAAAGCAGTCTTTGAAGGAATTGTTACCACCTATTTAACAACGGATAAGACTTAGATAAAGTATTTAGATACTGTTTCTTAAATTTTCCACTTAAAATTTTATAATGTAAATTTTTCCTCATGAAATTAAAGTGTATTTTTTAGTTAAGTAGTTACTTGGCTCAATCTTAAGTGGGAAACTTAAAGAACAATACCTAAGATATTATACCTAAGTTTTGTCCTTTATCAATTGGGCAAGACTTAGATTCAGTACTTAGGTACTGTTCCTTAGGTTCTTCTCTTAAGATTCTGCCATGTGAATTTTTTCTCATGGGATTGAAGTATATTTTTTAGTGAAGTAGCCATTTGACTCAATCTTAAGTGGAAAACCTAAGGAATAGCACCTAAGATATTATATCTAAGTTTTGTCCTTTATCAATTGGGCAAGACTTAGATACAGTACTTAGGTATTGTTCCTTAGAATTTCCTCTTAAGATTCTACCATTTGAATTTTTCCTCATAGGATTGAAGTGTATTTTTTAGTTAAGTAGGCCACTTGGCTCAATCTTAAGTGGGAAATCTAAGGAACAACACCTAAAATATTGTACCTAAGTTTTGTCCTTTATCAATTGAGCAATACTTAGATACAGTACTTAGGTACTATTCCTTAGATTCTTCTCTTAAGATTCTGTCATGTGAATTTTTCCTTATGAGATTGAAGTGTATTTTTTAGTTAAGTAACTACTTGACTCAATCTTAGGTGGGAAACCTAAAGAACAGCATTTAAGATATTGTACCTAAATTTTGTCCTTTATCAATTGGGTAAGACTTAGATACAGTATAGTGAGAATCCTCGTCAGCACTCACAATTGAGGAACCAAATACAACTGCAGACCGACCAAAACAATCAATCGTTGCATTAAAGTTGGGTTCCTTCATCCACCCTTTCCACTTTATCTAAACTAACCTAAATTTAATTCTCTCAAAATAACAAAGCCATATTTCACGTAATAATAAAATCATTGATGTATAAGTTCATTTTGAAATTAAATAAAGCAGATAAGTGAGTCTCATCATAATAATAATAATAAAGCAGATAAGACGCACAAGTCAACCCATGTCCCGTGGCCGTGAGTGCTTCTATGCACTGGATGGAGCCACGGAGGCCTCAACCAATAATAAGATGCACTTTCACACTTAGTAGTTAATGAGTGATATACAGTTCCTTTTGGAATAAAATAAAGCATATGAGATTTTTTTCACACTTAGTAGTTAATGAGTGATATACAGTTCCTTTTGGAATAAAATAAAGCATATGAGATTTTAAAAATGAACATGTAACACATTCCAAAAGTATCCAAAGTAGTTATAGTAAACTCACACTTGGTTTAACCCGAATTCTCTTCTCATAATTTGAAAAGTGTCAAGATTCACTCCATTTGTCTTCCGTTACCCACCTCAGTTAACAATAGGGGTAAACTTATATTTTTGCTTTCATTTTATGTCTCTCCCCTAGCAAAACAAAAAAATAAATAAAAATACAAGATAAAACAAGATCAAAAAAGTGATTTGAGCTTCTAACCCATCACAGTAATCTGCATAAAAACTAAGCAATCAATCCCCATACAACCTGATTTTGCATAGACAGCAACACTAACACACCCACACCATCCAAGTACAAACCCACAGATCTATCCAAATACAACCCAAAACCCAAAGGCAATGATTGGGTTTAAACATTTCACTTACAAAGGCAATGAAAGAGTCACTGACAAAGCAGGACTGAAAGCATGGGGAGTGGGTCTTGTTAATATGGATATATAGAGAGAGAAAGAGAGTGTGTGTAGAACTTGTAGATTTTGAAAATAGGGATTTTAGTACGGAGAAAGTGCTTTTATTTTGTGTATATTGAGCCGTATGTTTTTTATTCAAATGATTGCAAGGGTAAATACAAGCTTAAAGTTTTAAGACATTGCATAATTTTTTTCTCAATAGCACTTTTTGATCTTGTTTTATATGTCCATTTATGTTTTTTATGTTTTGGGGAAGAGAGACATAAAGGGGAGAAAAAAATACATATTTACCATTGTTTTTAACAAATGAGGGTAACAGAGTAAATATCAGGTGGGCAAAGTGACACTTTTCAAACCATGATAAGTCAATGTGAATTTGAGTCAAATCACATATGGGCTTACTGTAATTACCCTAATAATTTAACTTAGAGTTGACAAAAAGAGCACCCTCACACCTGAAAATAGATTTCCAGGATCAAAAGCACAACTATATCTGATGCCCGACCTAACAAACCGCATAGTAGTAATGCTCAAATAAGACTGATAAAACCAAACTAAAAAGCTCTAAAGTAAAAAAATACAGTTAGCTCAAGTATCAAGCGAAAACCCAATTTATGCCAACAATATGAAACTAACAAGAATTAAAATGAAGAGTGCAGATTGAGAAGAATGGGGGCACCACAAGGAGGAAGCAGAGTTGTTGGTATGCAAGCCAATTTAAAATGTCTTGCAAATATAGGTTTCAAATTCATAATGCGTAATAAACCGACACTGCAAAAAATGAGCCAAAGTAAAATGCAAAAACCCACAAGAAATTTAATGTTAGAAGAAAACCGTGTTAGACAATCAGAGAGAGTTTTCTTATCTTTTTTTTTTTTTTTTTGAAAGTTTAAAAGAGAACCCCAGAGAGAGATGCTCACCAACTTCTTAGAAACATTTTGATCCACCATTGATTTCCTTGCATACAAATTCTATCATTGTAATTTGAAAGTAATAAAATACATCAAGGTTAGGATATGATTGTGAATAGAAATTTGTGAAGAAAAACAAACTCTGTAGTAAACTCATCACCTTAAGTCCACAACACCAAGCCACCCTAAAATGAAATGTCTCACTGCCATCAAACTACACTAATGGATTAGATGTCCACATCAGATTGCCCAAAAGTACAAAAGCTCTTGAACAGCAAAATTCAACATCTTAAAACAAAGCAAAGCCGCCTTGATTCTTGACTAGTCTTCAAATGACAAAAGCAAAAGAAACTGGGGAACTAAACTCCACTTGCCCAATTGCCCACCAAAACAGTCAAAGCTTTTTTTTAGAGAAACCATATGGGAGAGTCTAATTATGCTCCATCAGCAACCAGATACCCACACTACTAAAGGCTGCAGCGGTTTAAATTATTAAAAGCTGTAATTAAATCAGTAACATATATTACCTCCAAAAATCAAATGAAGTATATGAGAATGAATATCTGGTTATAATCATAAAAACACTCAGAAAATCAAATAGTATAATTTAGAGCTGAGAAAAAGGGAAAAAAAAATCATTTAAGATAATATAACTCTCGCACCCAACACAGATAACGAAGATAAAACAAATAAAATAAACAAAAAACAAAACACAAAAACAAAGAAACACGGCTATAATGATGATAAACAAACCCAAAGAGCTGCAAGACAGAAAATTTGGCATCCAAAAACGATACAAAATCCAAATATAAACATGTTAAGCTGCAAATATGATGCACAAAAAACGTGTTTTCTGAAGATTTAAAGAATGGATTCTAAAAGGTAGAATGGCGCCAGATTTAGCAAAGGAAAATGCTTGATCTGATGAGTGCAACTCCAACTATTTCTGCAACGTGATTTCTTACGTGAGGGTTGAGGAAAGAGTGATAAGAGAACTTCATTGAGCAATCTATATAAGCAAATCTGAAGGAGGACAGCTTTGTTAAATGGAACGCGGATTGCGGACACGTATGCACTGGATCCGTTGGATCCGTTAGATGTTGACACCTGTGCATCTTGCATCACTGACTTTGTTTACCACTTTGTTTAGTTTTGGACTTTTGCTCTGCAAAAATGAGTCAGCTCCAAAAGATTTTCCAAATGCAAAACTCTTTCAAATTATTATTTTATTTAAAAAGAATACCCGGCTAAAAAAAAAAAAAAAAAATTCTCACTCATCGGAGAACAAATGGAAGCAACTCTTCTTGTAAGTAAACTTATTGCATGCAATCTGAACAAAAACGCAAAAGCAGAACCCAAAAAAAAAAAAAAAAATTCCGGCCATTATCTCAACGGCTCTACTAACTGCAACAAAATACAATCTGAACAAAACACAAACAGAAAATACAATCTTTCTCATAAACTAATGAAATCAGAACAAAAAAAAAAAAAACCAATCAAACCCATTTCGACCGCATGTCGTTGGCAGTGGAGAAGAGGACGAGCGGCGGTGAAAACAGAGCAGACGACGGAGGACGAAGATGATGCGATTCTCTCTCTCGCCCGGTGAAGCACAAAGCCGATTTTCCTCTTGGAGATTGCCCCCTCTGTTTGATGAGAAGAAATCAAATCAATATGGTGTGTGGCCTTTCGATTTTTATTAGGTGTTTTGATGGGAGAAGTAAACGTGGCCTTCAGCCTTCCAGCTCCTTTTCTTTTTTCTTTTTTTTTTAATACTAAGTTTTTACTAAAAAAAACTAATGCTAAGTTTTCTTTTTAATGAAAATTAATTAGAAGTTAATGAATAGGAATAATAATCTCTTTAATTAAGATTAGATATAATTTTGTAAAGAAAGAAAGGAATAATGGTAAGCTAATGGATATTAATAATTAAAATTTAGGGTATAATTTAGGGGATGATCTCTTAAATTAAAAGTAGAATATTAACAAATAAAACTCTTGAAAATTTTGAAGATTAAAAATTTAATTGGGAAAGTAAGATTAAAAAATGAAGATTAAGAGTGTGTTTGGATATAACTTATTTGCTGAAAACTGAAAATTTATTGCTGAAAATACTGGAGCAAAATAATTTTAAATTGTGTGAATAGTGCAGTGGGACCCAAAAATACATTGGTATGCGCGTTTTTGTGTTTTTGGCTAAGTCGTGAACAGTGCTGTGGGACCTAGCCAAAAATGCAAACGCTGGTATCCAAACTCACACTAAGGATCTGCTTATTTTACTAAAATTGAATTTTTTTTCTTCTGAAAGTACTATAGATAAGGGTAAAAGTTAGCTGAAATAGTACAATTGGACCCATGAATAATACCAAAAGTGTAGTGAGACCCATGAATAGTACCAAAAATAAGCTGAATAGTAAAATAAGTTGTACTATTCAGCTTATTTTTTGGCATGGATTATATTTACCAAGTTATATTACTATTAAGCTTATTTTTGCTACTATTCATGGGTTCCACTATACTTTTTAGTACTATTTATAGATCCTACTGTACTATTTCAGCTAACTTTTATCTTTATGTACAGTACTTTCAGTAAAAAATTTTCAGTTTCAGCAAAATAAACAAATTTCAAATGGACCCTTAGTGCTCGTTTGGATTGGGCTGAAAGCTGCATCTGCGTTTGTTCTTTCACGTTTTTTTTTTTTTTTTTTTTTTCAGCCGCAACATTTGACTTTTCCACTGTGAACAGTGCACCTGTGCACTGTTCACAGATCTCACAAATTACAGTTTTCAACAACTTTTTCATTAAAAATGGCTCCCACAGCATTATTTACACATTTAAAAATTATTTTGCTACAGTGTTTTCAGTTTCAGCAAAAATAAGCTATATCCAAACGGACCCTAAGTGTGCGTTTTGATTGAAATGAAAAATTAAAATTATTTCACTATTCAGCTTATTTTTGCTATTATTTATGAGTCCCACTGCACTTTTGTCCCCGCCCCGCCCCGTCCTGCCCCACATGATGGGGAAAACTTTCTCACCTCATCTCCGCCCCTTAGGGCCCCGCCCCACCCTGTAAAACTTTACTTTTTGTTAATTTGCCTTACAACTAGTACAATTTTTTTAATGAAACCTATTTTATTGATAAAAATATACTTGAAATTACAACTAAATTTATCCTATAAAATCAAATCAATTTTTAGAAAAAATTGAATAATATATCCAAGTGTTTAACAAGACAATCATAAAAAAAATCTCATAGTATAACACATAATAAAATAAAGGCAGAGAACTACATTAGATAGAATAAAATAAGCTAATATTGATATGTTTGTTTAAATAGTAAGGTTTTAGGGTATAAAAAATTACAATTATAACCCTTAGCAACACAGGGCGGGACGAGGACGAAGAAGGGCGGGGCGGGGTGGGTCTAAAAAGTCTAAACCCATCCCCGCCCCGCCCTGTGGTGCGGGCCTAAAATCTTGCCCCATCCCTGCCCCACCACCTTTGCGGGAACAGGGAAAACCCACACAGGGTGAAGCGGGGAGGGGCAGGTTAAGCGGGGTGGGGAAAAATTGTCATCCCTAGTTTGAGTTGCTTAATTGCTTTTGTTACCAATGTAGGAGGGTAGGCCATCTTAGATTCATTCCTTCAGTAGGGCATAACTTCCCACCACTTATTTATTTATTTATGGTTGTTTATTTTTGGCTAACAATAAAAATTTGTAAAAATAAAAGGTTTTCTTAAAACATTTTTACTATGGATGTAATTTTAATGATCAAATTTCACATTTACTTTTTCTAACTATTATTAAAAAGAATGGCAACTATTTGATAGGAATTGTCAACTTTTGGATAATTTTGGTAAAAGACCATTTGTTAAATTACAAATTCGTTTCTTAACCTTTGGTTTTTGTTGCGAAATTATTATTATACTTTAAAATGTTTCAAAAATATCGTTAAAAATATCTAATGAATATAAAATGTTAATGTATAAAATAAAATTCATTTAATTGAGGCCTCTTCAATGAAATGAAGCCCATGATGTGATAAAAATTCAGTTTATCATATCAACATTTTTCATCCTCATATGTTAATAACTAGCTTTTTGAAATAATTTTGAAAATATAGAAACTAAGTGAAATCTAAAAATAATAAATAAAATAAAAGTTTGTTTGGAACTCTTAAAATGTTAGTCTCTAGGAGTTGATTGTACATTCAAATCGGTGATAGTGAGTTTGCCCACATTCCTTGTCATAAAAATAGCCCAAAGCAAACCATAAATAATTATACTAGTTGGATTAAAAAGGATTGTGAGACATGGTCAAATCTTGGGCTACTTATTGATCTTGTTTTTGTTTTTGGTAAAAACCCAATATTTTGGATTGGATGCTATATTTACACTTTTATAGGTCACACATTAACATTATATCCGCTAGCCCCAAATTTTTTGAACTTGTATTGTATACCCATTTTGACTAAACGATAGGGTGGAAGGAAGTGGAGGCTGTGTTTTCTTCTGGGAGACTGGTACTTAAAAAATGACTGAAGAGAGCAATTTTGAGTTGATTATATCGTGATATATAACTCTTGTGTGTGGGACCTTGTTCATATACCTTTTGGACTCATGAATGTTTCATAATCTAATAGAGGGACCTTTTCAAATGTTTGTTTGTATCCATAAATGTTTTTATATATATGGAGTACCTTCTGAGTAATGTCTTGTGCACCTTATGAATTATGTTTATGATAGGGATACATGAAGTGTTTCATGGAGGCCTTTTGTTCATTTACCTTGTGGACCTTATGATAGACATGCAAAAGTAGTGTTTCATAGAGGGATCTTTTGGACCTTTTCCAGTGTTTGATGAGAGTCATAGAACAAAGTTTCTCTCCAAACTTATTTGGAAAGATACTCTTCAAACTTTTCATACATCTATTTTTTGGGTGTGAATTTTGAAAATATAACCATTAAATTTTATATTCGTTATGTTCTTAATATGCATATCAAATTTCATTCAAATCAGATATTTTTTACTATTCAATCAATAAACTTATTTTTTATACACAATTTTAGATCACAAAAACATGAAATTTTAACATTTGTTTGATAACATAGTAATTGATCTTTGATCTTCTTGAAATTTTGCAAGCATGAAAGATATAATAAGAACATGTAATCCAACGTTTAGAAAGCACTTAACGCATCTCTATCACTTGACGCATCTTAAGACAATATGACCATGGGTTTTATAAATTTTATTATAGCTTAATGGAAAAATTAACAAATGTTCTAAGGATATTGGTCTAAGAAATATTTTTAAAAATTTTTTATGAGTAAAAAAAAAAAAAAAAAAGCAATTTTTTACAATTTTTTATATTTCTCATGAAAATAGTAACAAAACTTGCCTAACATGGTTAATTAACAAATGCTCTAAAGACACTCGTTCACTTAATCTATATTTGAAAACTGCCCTGTCAATGTGTTAATTTATCAAAGATCTATTAACTACTCACCTTAATTTTTCCTATGTAGGAGTTATTCATTCAACTAACACGACAATTTAAATGTGAATATTCTTCTTTTTATTATTATTTATTTCTATAAATATGATAAAATTCAAAAAATGCAACATTTTAGTTTATGATAATTGCTCTTTATCATCAAATCAGATTACATATAAATACTTATAAGGTTCGATTAACTGGTGCCCTAAGAGTATTTGTTAATTAACAATTTTAAGAAAGTTTTTATACAATTTTTATGAAAAATATAAAAAGCTGTCAAAAAAAGAAAAAAA
Organism: Quercus tomentella; assembly: GCA_028535165.1. Lineage (NCBI taxonomy): Eukaryota > Viridiplantae > Streptophyta > Magnoliopsida > Fagales > Fagaceae > Quercus > Quercus tomentella. The sequence continues at coordinate 82,758,317 of JAPQVY010000068.1, forward strand.
AAAGTTTAACTACAAAATTGGTTGTAATTTTAGGTTACAACCTTACTCAATATCTTATTGAAGGTGAATTTTGACAAATCCATCATTAGATTACTGTGCGTACCTAAATTCCGCTATGTGGACCAGCTTAGAATTGGGCTCACAATCTACTTGTATAGTGGGCTTAGTATTTCCTACTATGGGCAGTTCCACCTCAAATCACTCTATAACTTCCCTTAATCCCAGTGAATACCCTTACTCTCCTCCTTGTGTTACTCACTCCTGGGTTCCACTTGTATACTTTCTCTCCCTCTCTTCTTCCTTTCTCTCTTTTCCTCTCCAGGATTGCCAACCCCCCCTTCTCATTTTCTTCTCCTTTTTATAGCTTCATGCTAGTGGAGGTGTCATGATTATTCCCTCAGCTCACTCATGTGGGTGGGGTCCAATCTGATTATTCCTGATGAAAATGTGCTCTGATCAAAATAGTGGTAATGGCATTGGAACTAACTCTAGCCTCCAGAAGTCCGCCTGGCAGCGATATCCCCTAAGGCAATACCGGGCTGCTGAGAACTTGGGTACCCTCGAGCACTCGCACTCTCGACCAAGTTAATATTGATCGGCAGGGGTTTGCTTTTGACAAGTTTGATATAGGATGGACTCATTGTGGTTTTTGGGCAAAGATTGGGCCTTATAGTGTGCCCGAATCAAGGCCATAGGTGCAACCGGGACAGGGTAATGTACTGTACCACAAGGTCAGGGCCTAAGGCCCAATGGGCTTGGGGCCCTGCCTCGTATAATAGCCCCCCCTTGATTTGTGCCCGGCTTCCGAGAATGAATCAAGGATGACAAGCGCCAAATACCTCTCGGGAAACTCAGTCCTCAGTTATTGAATAGATAGGATGGTCATTAATGCGCTCTCAAAAGGGGCGTTACGCCAAGCTATCAGGTCTAACTACCATCATAACCTGATGGTTCGCGAACCGAGGCTGCGCGTGTGGGGGTTATAAAAAAGAATTCAAAAAGGTTTTCCTGCCTTTCTTTTCATTAAATGCCTTGGCTCTTATAAATGGTCTCTTCTAAGTATTCACTCCACTTTTTACTTCCTTTCTCATCCAACTTCCTCTCTGCCGAGCATCCTTCTCCCGTGCATAAATTCTTTAATCAAAATCACCCATTCCTAGAGCCCACAGTAAGTTTCTTTACTCCTTCCTCTTCTTTTAATTTTTTTCCTTCACTTTAGAGTTTAAGAATGGGATTTTCCCATTTTCTGTCTACTAAGGCGTCTTTGGTTAACTTTAGAGAGGTTTTCAAAATTCCATGGGGATGTGGATGTGGCTTATTGTCACGAGGGCGAAATCATTCTCCATCAACGTTCTGGGTCCAACACAGTATTTTTTCCTTTGATGGCTATTTTAGAGGGAGGGGTTAGGTTTCTCGTGGACCCTCTTTTACTTAGTATCCTTAGGTTTTATGGTTTGTGTCCTAATCAACTTCCTCCCAATTTTTACCGAGTCCTAAGTTGTGTCAGTAGATTAAATCGGATAACCGGGCTGAAGTTAAACCACCATAACATAAACTTTATGTACAATTTGTGTGACAATCTTAAGTCTAACTATTATTTAAAGGCTTGGGATGTACAGGTATGGCTCATTTCATGCCTTCCCAATTCTAATAGAAACTCGGCGGGGAAATACGTTCAAGTGAACGACAACTGGCTTGCCGACGAGCTCCCCTGCCCACATTCATCTCGTGAAGTTGGTCAGTACCAAGCACTTTTAATTCTTTTCATTATGTTTTGCTTGTGATTGTTTCGCTTAAACAGGCACTAACTAGTTTTTGTATTATTTTAATGTAGACGGCAGAAGGTTTAGGTCGAACATTAGAGTAGTGCACGTGAGAGGCTTGAATTTCGTGCTTCGGTTTGAAATATTCATGAATTCCGATGGGCAGCTCCGAGCGTCGCACCTTATACTCGATTGCACTCCCGTTTACACAACTTGGTAGCCTTTTGGACAAGCTTTGCTGGTGGACAGCCCTTTGTTGTCGTATATAGACGCGCGGCACGCCAACCTTCTTCCCCCCTAGTTAACTGTTGGTGAAGCTCGGGACTTCGGCCCCTGATTTACTAGCGCGGAGTCTCTTGTACCAGTAAGGGACGCCTTGACTGATCTTGTATCTCAAAGCCGTAGAGTCCATGTACCAGTTGAAGAGCCCAAAGCTCTAGCTCAAATAGCCAAGCTAGCAGCAGCCGAGTCGGTTAATTCCTCGGAAGCAAAGGCCAATCAAGGTGAAGAAATGGTAACCAAGCGAACAATGACCATTGACCGGTTTTTGCCTGGCACCCACCCTGCGGCTCAGCCACAACAGCCTCAAGGCAGGGATCAAACCCCTTCTCCTCTTGTTGGTCGTACCAGAAAAAGGTAGCGCACTACCGAACAACCACCTAGGGTTTCAAGCGATGCTCCCTCAAGGACTCTTCCCCAGGTATCTGGCGGGATTACGATCCGGGAGTCGACTGGTGGTTCTCGACCAACTGCCTAAGTCGGGACCAATGTGGCATCCTTCTCTCGGCCAAAGGTGGGTTGGCAAACCACCTTCAGACTCGGTAATGAGCCATTTCCGGTGTCAGCCAGCATAAGGACATGGGCACAGGGCAAAGGGGGGGTGAGTCGCCCAGAGCTTGGTACAAGGCCTCCTGCTACCTGAGGACATTCACTTCTTCTCAGGTGGAACTGACGAATCGTTGGCTAAATGGCTGTAGTGGCATACCATAGTGGTAACTCACTATCCCATCCTTTTCCATTTGTTTTAATGCATGTGTATTCCCTTTGCCTTCATACTTGTCATTGTTGTGTTATTAGGCCACGCAGCTGACTTACGTCATTAACAAAAGGTTAAAGGAGACTGCCTAGGATGCCAAACGGGAGAAGGCCCTAAAAGACGTTGCGGTTGCCACAGTGAAGGACAAGGGCAAAGCTATTAAGGCTGCTGAGAAGAAGGTGCAGTCTGCTGAGAAAGCTCGGATAATGGCGGAGAAAAAATTGACAAAGATGGATGTTAAGCTAGGGGGCACGGAGCTCAAATTGGTGGAGCTAGGGGGTACGGAGCTCAAATTGACAAAGATGAGATCACCGACCTTAAAGTGGCCCTTGAAGCTTGCGAGGAAAAGTGGTACAACAAAGGCTTTACAGACGCTGAAAACTCTGTAGAGCCCATTGTCCATCGAGCCCAGCATCATGGGTTCGAGGAGGGGTGGTTGGCAGCTCTGCAAACAATGGGAGTGGCTGAAGATTCCCCATTGAGGAATCCTGAGAAAATTCCATATCCGGCTCCTCCTCCCCCTATTTAGAGTCAAGCCAGTGCCGCTAACGAAGAGGATACCCCCAACATGAGGGAGCTGGTGCGCGCGATTGACACTCACGTGGAGATGGTTGACCTTGAGGTCACCAGCAACCTTAATGCTGTCGAGGATGTACAAGCCCAGCCATTTCCCATCGATCAGCCAACCGAAGAGGCGCCAGCACAACTTGTCGATGTCGCCGTTCCGTTTTAGTTCGTTGACCTTGCCGCCTAAGTTTACAGAAGCTGTTTACCCTTTTATTATTATTATTTTTTTACCGTTTATTTTTCTTTTATTTGGTTTTACCTATGGTCACCGAGGTGTGGTGATGAAACACTGGTTTAATTTTAATTTATGCTTGTTTTATTCCATTTGATTAGTCATCTTAAGATGGTGATTGGACACTATTTCAACCATATTTATAAATAATTACCAAATCTATAAATGATTGTTGTATTGTTGTCAAATTACTTATTATACCTTACTTTCTCATTGATGATGATTGAGGATCCAGATTGAAGTTTACCTCAGATCGGTAATAAAAGATTACTCTTGCACTTGTACTCGAAAAGGATAGACTAGGTTTTCACCATTTTGGTGACCGTGACCGGATTGAAAATGGGTTTCTTGCATTTAGAAGTAAATATTAGGCTTGCGCCTTCTCGGCAATTATAAGGTTTCCACCTACTCGACGATTGGGGTCGAACTGGGAACAGGCTTCTACCCTTAGAATAATCTGATGTAAGGTTTCCACCTGCTCGGTGATTAGGATCGAACCAGGAACAGGCTTCTGCCCTCAGAATAATTTGATGTAAGGTTTCCACCTGCTTGGTGATTAGGATCAAACTGGGAATAGGCTTCTGCCCTCAGAATAATTTGATGTAAGGTTTCCACTTACTCGGTGATTAGGATCGAACCGGGAACAAGCTTCTGCCCTTAGAATAATTTGATGTAAGGTTTCTATTAGGACATATGTGATTCACTTGTTAGGAAAATTTGTCACTATTTTATGTAATTGGCTAATCCTTTGACAAAACGCACTTTACTTGTATTTGGGTAAATCTAAGATGTGTTTAATACTTCAAGAAACAAGGTTTCAAGTTCAAGTGTTAAAGTCATGCAAGTCTGTCCAAGATTTAAGTGTGAAAAGTGTTGTTCATTAAAGCTTGACAGCTAGCATCTATCGAGACTTGAAGAGCTGTTCCAGCTCGTGGCTCAACAACTGTTCGACAGACAGGTATCTGTCGAGGTTTATGAAACTCAGAATTTTTGGTCTATTTTTCATCTAGTCTGTGATTGTATGTTTAGGCTTTCTTTTCTCACAACCCTAAACATATATAAGGGCCGTCAAAGGTGACAAAAGTTGCACAAGTGTTGGGCAAAGTTTTGTTTAAGCAAATTGTGACCGAAGACAGAATTTTCCCTAATTCATCTTTCTTGTGAAGAAGCTGTTGTGTTTGTGCATCGTAGGGTTTTGTAACCAAGGAGCTTCTCGATCTTCATCATGTGATGAACTGAAGAACTTTGCAGCCAACAATCTTCTCTAGTTGATGATTGAACTCGCGTACTAGGATCTGCGCAATTGGTTAGTCACGTACTGGGAGCCGTGCATTGAAAATGAGAGATAGTCATTACAAAACAAGTCAATTGGGTATTGAGGTAAGGGTTCAACTGTAGGTTGGTATCAGGTACTGGAATTCCTTTATTTATAACTGCTTGTTGTGATAATAGTGGATTCTCAGGAGCGGTGACCTTAAAATCAACTGGTGGGGTTTTTGCCGTGTAGGTTTTCCTCATTCGTAAACAAATCACTATGTCAAATTATTTTCCACTGTATACTTAGTTTAATTGGTGATTTGTTTGTGCTACCACGTGTTTTTCATGTTAATTTGATTAATTAATAAACTTGACTAATTAATCAATTAATTTATCACAATGGGTCAATACATTTTTGGCCTATCAAGTGGTATCAGAGTAGGCACACTCTGATTAGGGTTAATCTTTGCTGTATGATCCATTGACTCCTATTTGTCATGGATAGAGGACAGTCTTATTATACCTCCTTTATTTGATGGCACTAACTATGCATACTAGAAAGTATGATAAGAGCTTTTTTGCAGTCTCTAGATGAGAAAGTGTGGCAAGCTGTGGAGATAAGTTGGACTAAGCTAAAGGAAGCGCCAGCTGATTGGGATGATGCCAAGATCAAGGCGGCAAACTTCAACAGCAGAGCATTGAATGCTTTGTTCAGTGCAGTCACTAATGAGGAATTCAAGAAGATATCCTCCATTGAAACTACAAAGGAAGCATGGACCATTCTCCAGACAACCTATGAGGGAATAAAGGCTGTTAAGGACTCGAAGCTTCAAAGGCTCACTACTAGCTTCGAAGAGATTAAGATGGAGGAGGATGAGTCATTTGATGAGTTCAGTGCAGTCACTAATGAGGAATTCAAGAAGATATCCTCCATTGAAACTACAAAGGAAGCATGGACCATTCTCCAGACAACCTATGAGGGAACAAAGGCTGTTAAGGACTCGAAACTTCAAAGGCTCACTACTAGCTTCGAAGAGATTAAGATGGAGGAGGATGAGTCATTTGATGAGTCATTTGATGAGTTCTATGCCAAGCTCAAGGACATAGTGAACTCAGCTTTCAATCTTGGGGAAACTATTCTTAAACCCAAGATTGTGAGATAGGTGCTCAAATCTCTACCCAAGAGATTCCATGCCAAGATCACCACGATCGAGGAATCAAAGGACATTGACAAGATTCCTTTGACAGAGCTGGTTGGTAATCTGCAAACCTATGAGTTAGGTTTAACAAGAATTGGTAAGTCGGGTAAAGGCAAAAGCATGGCATTGAAGGCCAAGAGTAGTGATATTGATGAGTCTTCAGATGATGAAGATTCTAAGATAAAGTACTATATTACAAGGCAATTGAAGAAGTTCATGAAGAATGCAAATGGGAAGGGCTTCGACAAGGACCGTAAGCAATCTAATTCCTCTCAGTTCAAAAGCCAAGACAAAGGGAAGAAGGATGCTAGGGATGGCGGTCAGTATACTATTCCCTTATGACCAAAGTGCTTCAGGTTTCAAGGTTTCTGTCACATGAAACAAGAGTACCCCACATATCTCAAGACCATTGGGAAGAGCAAGGCACTTGCTGCTACTTTGAGCGACACCGAGCCTGAGGATGATGGAATCCTAAATGCCTTCACTGCCACTGTCAATCCTACTGAGGAGATTGTTGAAGATGTTGATGAAGAAGAGGAATTGGTGGAGTCCAAGTTTGAGAAGATGGATGAACAAGATGACATCCACACAGCCTATGCAAAATTATACAAGGTCTCAGAAAAGTATGATAAGATGTATAGGATGACTACCAAGAAGCTTAGTGATGTTGAGCTGAAATGAGAAGAGCTTTCCACAAAATTTGATGAAGCCAATCAGACTATTGGAGCACTGAGATTTGAGAATAATTTCTTGGCTGAGAAGACCAAGAAGCTTAAGGCAGAACTGTTCCAAGTCAGAGCTTAGTTGAAAAGGACTTCAAGTGTTAAGCTCGATGAGATTCTCAGTCTTCAGAACTCAGCTTCTAATCGAACCGGTTTAGGGTATGATTTCTCTTCTCCTAATATTGCTTCTACTAGTACGGCTATTTTTGTTCCTCCTGCTAATAATATTGAAACTGAGAACAATGTTGTTAAAAATGATTTAGCTAGTGAGAACATAGACAAGAGTAAATCTATCTTAGGAGCACCCCCTAAGCAAGATAAGAAAGAAGTTAAAAACCCTAGGGCTAAGAAGGTTAACTCTCAAAAGCCAAAACAGAAAAAGCAGCATCTCTGTCATCACTGTGGAGCAGCCGGTTATACTCGACCTAATTGCTATAAGTGGTTAGCCACTCAACAGAGCAATAGCATGATTGTATCGGGAAACCTAAATCAGTTTCTATCCTCTTTTGCTCCCCTTGGAGATCTTTTCAAAGCCTTCATGTTCCTTTCGAACTTGAACGGTTTCAATTCTTCCCCCTCACCACCGGATCAAGGGTTCACCAAACGGAAAGGTTCTTCCAAGGTGTGGAAGGAAAAGGGCTCCAAGTGGTTCTATAATTTTTTTTCTTTCTCCTCTTCTTGTTTTTGTTTGCATTACTCGTGTGTTTGCTTTATTATTTTGAGTCAGTCTAGTTTTATGCTTTGCTTTGTTTTTTTAATGTGTTTTTGTTTGTTTCTTTTCAGTTTTAATTTATTTTGCTTTTCATATAAAAATTAAAAAAAATTAAAAAATACAAAAATAGTGTGTGTATGTGTACAATTGATACTTGTGTACCTTGGATGGTCATTGAAACAAAGTTTTCTAAACTTTGTATCGCTTGTAACTTAAATAAGCATCTCTAAACAAGTGAGTTTTGTGGCTCATATTTAGGATGAGTAAGGTTAAGTGATATCTTGTACTTAACACTTATATCACTCTTTTTGATGGGAAGGACTAGAAAATCCTAAGAGAAAGGCATAAATAACCATCTCACCCCTATTACCCGCCAATCATGAAATGACATTTGTATGCTTTGGCATAGCAAAAGTGCAATGTCAATGACGTCTGTATGTTTCGGCATAGCAAAAGTGCAATGTCAAAAGTTTAACATCATTGGGTATTTCTTTTCTCTCTTTTATATACCCATGCATGATTTGCTTAAAAAGAAAATAAGCAAAGAAAAATAAAAAGCAAAGAGAATCAAAATGCTTTAGATATGATTGTAAGCGTGTATTCTAGAAGATGTGAGAGTTATAGGATGTACCTCGAAGGTGATAGTCCCCATCAAACAATTATGATTGTGTGTAAGTTAAAGTGATTTTCTCATATCTCAAATTGTCATAACATGTTGACACTTATGCAATCTTGCGATGTTTTTCACACACAACACGCAATATTCTTTACTACTTTTGATACATATGCAGGTACAATGTGATTCGGTCATCACAAGGTTTACATGTGTTAATGTATGCTCACTAAATTGTCTTGACTTGTTTTTGAAATATAAAATTGGTTAAACTTGTTTAGTGTGGGTGTGTGTTTTGCGATCAAAATGCTTAACATTTTTTTGTTAAGAGATGTTTTTGAGAGATCAAAATTTTGTTTGGATCTTTAATTGAGTTGCATGTTTGATTGCATTCATATCTGTGTTTTTTTCTTCTTGAAAAACTGTTATAAAGTAACCTCAATAGCTCCTCGACACCTCTCGATACCTGGCTTATCTGTCAAGCTCTTCAGTTGCTTTTTATCATAATCTCGACACCTCTCGATAGCTAGGTAGATTGATACAGAAAGTTTCTGTCCCCTCAATAGCTCCTCAACAACTACCTCAATCCATCGAGCTTGTTTTGCTGTGGACACCTCTAGACACCTACTCGATAGCTGCATCTATCGAAGCTTTTTAAAGCTCGATACCTCTCGACACCTACTATCTGTCGAGATTTACTGAACTCCTATATATAGGGTTAGTGCGATCCGGTCTTCATTTTCCTTGATCTCTCTCCATCTATCTGTGTCCTTTCACCTCCTAAACCTCTCTCACTCACTCCAAACCTCTTCCTTAAGGTGTTTTCGGCCTAGATCAAGTTATTCTTCACTTGGTAAGTGTCTAAATCCCTCATATTCATGCATTTCATGATTTTTTAACCTAAGCTTTTGGGATTTTTGAATACTCTAGGGTTTTTCAAAATCGAAAAGGTTTTTGCAAAATTTTTGGGATGGGTTTTGAAGATTTGATCTTGAAAACTTCATACATTGCATCTCATGTGCATTCTAGCTATATTTTCATGCATTTATATGTGTGTTATATATGTTATCTGATTGTGTGCTGGTAGGATTGGATTGGGCTGAGGCCATGATGCAATTTTCCTTTGCATGTCACATGTTCATGCATTCCCATGCATACGTATTCTCTTTTCAATATATTTTTATATATTTGAACTATTTTGGGACTTTTCTGAGTGTTTCTTTCTCCCCCCCTCACTCTCTAGTTTACGTTAGTGCGTCATGGCACCAAAACGTAAGTCTACTTCGTCTCGGAATCCTCTTTGTTCCGAGACATCTTTTTCTTCTTCTTATCCCACCCCCTCTTCTGTTCGGTTCCGTGATGAGCAAACTCGAAAGGACCTCTCGGAGAACTTCTCTAGACGAGGCGTTCATTTGGAACGCCAAGTCATTTTGTCGGACTTCTCTAACACTGACCTACCCACTGTTATTCACAGTTGGGGTTGGGAGTCACTGTGTGACGTCCCGGTCACCTATCCATCCATGCAAATCCTAGAGTTTTACTCTAACATGCATGGATTTGATTATTCAGTACCTCTTTTTGTTACTTGCTTTCGAGGTACGCGCATAGTTGTCACATGGATATTGTATCTGATGGGCTCCATGTCCCAAGGGTAGAGCATCCTGACTACCCCGGTTGTGAGCGTCTGAGGACTGTGTCCAAAGACGAACTTATTTATGCTTTTTGTGAGCACCCTTCTGATTGGGGTGAGCGTCAGTTCACTTACTGTTCAGCCTTTGCTAAAGGCTCTCGGTTTTTGAACATGGTTATGACTTTTGTTCTTCATCCTCTTTCTCATTATAACTCTATTATCGAGCCCCATGCTTGATTTTTGCTTTCTTTGATAGAGCATCTCACTATAGATTTTTCCTCTCATTTCATTCTTTCTATCATAGATGTCTATAGGGATACGACGTCTTGTGATAAGCTCATCTTCCCTTCGGCTATCACGAGGATCTTGCGCCATTTTTCTGTTCCCTTTCCCGTTTCCGACCACTTTCATGTTATGTGTGCCATTGACGCCGCTACCGTTAAATGGAGCGAGGCGCAGTTTCATTTGAGGCGGTTCGGTACGGTAGCTCCTCCCACTCCTTCAGCTCCATCCACCGCCGCTCCCTCTACTTCAGCGGGAGGTGTGACTCTAGATGCGATCATGGTGCAACTTCAACGCATGGATGCTCGCCTTTATACACTCTCTACTAAGTTGTATCAGGTGAACACCTTTGTCAGCCGTATTGCTAGACGGCAGGCTCGCCTTGGTGGCTTTGTGGAGTCTCCTTCTCCTCCTCCCGAGGCATTTGAGACATCCGAGGACGATGACGACTCTGACGACGATGATGATGATGAGGATGGAGATGCTAGCACTTCCAGTACTGACGAGATGTCTACTTGACACTCTTACCCTTTGTCACTCATGACAAAAAGGGGAAGTAGTTTTGATTATGAGAGTAGTCATAGTTAGAGGGAGAGTTAGTATAGGAGATTTTTGTTAGGGGGATAGTGCACATTGAGGGATGTAGTGAGGACTTGATGTATTTTTTTCTTTTCTTTCTATTTGAGATACATTATTCTTGTACATGGGTCATGTGACCATTATTGACATACATTGTTCTTATATTCCTTATATAGTGATGTATGTTTTTCTTTTCACCTATCTCTCCATGTGTTGTTTATTTTCTTTCTTTATACACATGTTTCTTATATTATGTATGCAATCTATTATTTTTGTTTCACACTAAGATGCCGTGATGAGTTTTGTTTAAAGTGTTTCAGAAATATAGGTTGTCAAAGTCTTTCTTGCCATAGACTCTCTTCTGGCAAAGTTTTTCAAAAGTTTGTGTTATGATATATTTTATTATATTCAATAAGTGAATATGAGTTGAGTGATTTATGACTTCTCTCATATCTCATTTGTTTGTTGTGGTTTTGTCACGGGTTGCCAAAGTGGGAGATTGTTAGGACATATGTGATTCAATTGTTAGGAACATATGTCACTATTTTATCTAATTAACTAATTTTTTGACAAAAAGCACTTTATTTGTATTTGGGTAGATCTACGATGTGTTTAATACTTCAAGAAACAAGGTTTCAAGTTTAAGTGTTAAAGCTATACAAGTCTGTCCAAGATTCAAGTGTGAAAAGTTTTGTTCATTAAAGCTCGACGGTTAGCATCTATCGAGACTTGAAGAGTTGTTTCAACCCGTGGCTCGACAACTGCTCAATAGACAGGTATCTATCGAGGTTTATGAAACTCAGAATTTATGGTCTGTTTTTCATCTAGTCCGTGATTGTATGTTTGGACTTTCTTTTCTCACAACCCTAACCATATACAAGGATTATTTTAAGGGCCGTCAAAGGTGACAAAAGTTGCACAAGTGTTGAGCAAAGTTTTGTTCAAGCAAATTGTGACTGGAGACAAAATTTGCCTTAGTTCATCTTTCTTGTGAAGAAGCTGCTATGTTTGTGTATCGTAGGATTTTATAACTAAGGAGCTTCTCGATCTTCATCGTGTGATGAACTGAAGAACTTTGCAGCCAACAACCTTCTCTAGTTGGTGATTGAAGTCGCGTACTGGGATCTGCGCAATCAGTTAGTCACGTACTGGGAGCCGTGCATTGAAAATGAGAGATTGTCACTACAGAATAAGTCCAATTGGGTATTGGGGTAAGGGTTCAACTGTAGGTTAGTATAAGGTATTGGGATTCCTTTACTTATAACTGCTTGTTGTGATAATAGTGGATTTTCGGGAGCGGTGACCTTAAAATCACCCGGTGGGGTTTTTGCCGTATAGGTTTTCCCCATTCGTAAACAAATCATCGTGTCAATTTATTTTCTGCTGCATACTTAGTTTAATTGGTGATTTGTTTTTGCTACCATGCACTTTACATGTTAATTTGATTAATTAATAAACTTGACTAATTAATCAATTAATTTATCACAAGGAGTTAATACGTTTTTGGCCTATCATTTTCTACCTGCTCGGTGATCAGGATCAAATCGAGAACAGGCTTCTGCCCTTAGAATAATTTGATGTAAGGTTTCCATGTGCTCAATGATCAGGATTGAACTGGGAACAGGCTTGTGTCCTTAGAGTAATTTGATGTAAGGTTTCCACCTGCTCGGTGATTAGAATCGAACCGGGAACAGGTTTCTACCCTTAAAATAATTTGATGTAAGGTTTCCACCTACTCGGTGATCAGGATCAAATTGAGAACAGACTTCTATCTTTAGAATAATTTGATGTAAGGTTTCCACCTCCTCGGTGATTAGGATCGAATCGGGAACAGACTTCTGCCCTTAGTATAATTTGATGTAAGGTTTCCACCTGCCCGATGATCAGGATCGAATTGGGAACAGACTTCTGTCTTTAGAATAATTTGAGATTTGGTTTCCTTCACGTTTGTTAACCGGTGTTGATAAATTAACAATGATGGACCCAAAAGTATGAATACAATAGCATAGATAAACATTGCCCTCATATTACTTAATATTATACACATATTACATTATACTCAACCCATACTCTTGTGTATTGATGGTCAGTGGTAAAACTTCTTCAAATTGTGAACATTCCATGGCTGGGGTAATGGTTTTTCATCCAAGTTTTCCAGATAGTATGCTCCCGCACCAGCAATGGCAGTAATTTTATAAGGCTCTTCCCAGGTCAAGGCTAACTTTCTTGCATTGACGTCCCACTTGTTTCCTACTACCTCTTGAAGTACCAAGTCTTTAGCACCAAACTCCTTCCTCCTTACGTCCTTGTTGTACCTCAAGGCAAGTTTTTGTTGATATTCCGCCAACCGTATGGTCACTGATTCCCAGTGTTCCTCCAACAAGTTCAGCTGTCTCACCATTAGTTCAGCATTCTTGGGAGGGACGAATCCTGAAACCCGGGCACTACAAAAATTTATCTTGGCTGGTATGACTACATCCGCTCCATATGTTAGAGAAAATAGAGTTTCTCCCATGGACCTCCTAGGAGTTGTCTAGTATGCCCACAGAACTTTGGGTAACTCCTCAGCCCATCTACCCTTAGCACCTTCCAATCTTTTCTTCAACCCGTTCACAATGGCTTTGTTGGTGGCCTCAGCTTGACCGTTACTCTGCGGATACGCTGGGTAGAATACCTGTTCTTGATGCCAAGACCGCTACAAAACTCGTGGAAAGCTTTGCTATCAAACTGCAAACCATTATCCGATACTAGAGACTCTAGTACCCCGAACCTCGTTACTATGTTTCTTCATACAAACTTCTTAACATCCACATCTGGGATATTTGCCAACGCCTCCGCCCACTTGGTGAAGTAATCCACGGCTACTAAAACGAACCTTTGGTTTCCTGTAGCCCGAGGGAAAGGACCAACAATGTCTAGCCCCCACTGTGCAAAGGACCATGGAGTACTAATAGGATTTAGGCTCCTAGCCGGCAGGTGGATCATCAGGGCGTGCTTTTGGCATTGCTCACACTTCCGTACATACTCGGTAGCATCCTTTTGCATTCGTGGCCACCAAAATCCCTGAATCATTGCTTGGTGAGCTAATGAACGTCCCCCAACGTGACTGCCGCATACCCCTTCATGAAGTTCAGTCAGGAGCTCTTCAATCTTGTTGGGGTGCAAACACTGTAGGTAAGGCCCCTCGAAAGACCTCCGGTACAGCTTTCGGTCAGCTGACAACCTATACCGATGTACTTTTTCTGCTTCTTTTTCATCAGCTGGCACTCGATTCTGACCAAAAAGTCATTGATTGGATCCATCCAACATGGCTCAACTGTTGTTACTAGTGAAACACCTATCCCTGCATTAATGCTCGGTTCTGCTACTAGTTCTACTTTGATTAATCGATGTGCTTCTTTGGTCAATGGTGATGCTAATGTGGCCAACGAGTTAGTGTGCCGGTTCTGCCCCCTAGCCACTTGCACCACCTTCACATTTAGAAAGCGGTCCATAGTCTGCTTTACCAACCGTAAATACTCCATCATCCGGAGATCCTTGGCCTCAAAGCTTCTCTGCACCTGATTAACCACCAATCGAGCATCCGAGTAGGCCTCTACCTTCCTAGTACCTAGGTCCGAAACAACTCTCAATCCGACCAGTAGGGCTTCGTACTCGGCTTTGTTGTTAGAAGCCCTAAAGCCCAGCATAAAAAAGTGCTCTGCTTTATTCCTTCTGGGGTGATGATTACGATCCCCGCCCCAGCTCCCAGTGCGCTGGATGCTCCGTCCACAAATACCTTCCACGGGCGGGCTTTTACATGACAAACCATCCCTAACCCCTTCCTCAGGGAGAATTCTACAACAAAATCAGCAAGAACCTGACCTTTCACTGAACTTCTAGGTCGGTATCTAATGTCAAAAGAGCCTAGCCGAGTTCTCCACTTAGCTATTCTGCCTATGAAATCAGATATCTTCAACAACGACCGCAAAGGGTATCGGTTAACACATAGACGGTATGAGCTTGGAAATAATGGGGCAGCTTCCTTGTAGCATGCACTAGTATTAATATCAACTTCTCCAGAGGCAAAGTCTTAGCATCGACCAAAGTTTTGTTGACATAATATATTGGCTGTTGCACTCCTTGATCCCTTAACAACACGGCACTCACGGCATGCTCAAACACCAAGAGATACATAAATAACTCCTCACCGGGTTCTGGGGCTGTCAACATAGGCGCCCGTACTAAATATTCCTTCAGATCCTAAAAGGCCTTTTCACATTCCTCGTTCCATTGGAATCCCTTCCACTTCTTCAAAAGCTGGTAAAATGGATGGTACCGGTCAGCAAACTTGGAAATAAATCGGTTGAGGACAGCTAACATGCTGGTCAGTACTTGGACTTCCTTTGGATTACTTGGCTGCTTGAGGCACTTTACAGCTTCAATTTGATCGGGGTTGACCTCTATTCCTCAGTTAATGATAATATATTCTAGGAACTTGCTAGTCCCCACCTCGAAAGCACACTTGTCAGCATTGAGGCGCAGCTTATGCCAGAGCACTTTGAATACCTCTTTAATATCATCAATATGCTACGCCTCCTGCTTGCTTTTAACCACCATATCGTCAATGTACACTTTAACCGTACGCCCAATCTTATCTCTGAACTTTCTCATCCTCATCCGCTGATAAGTAGCTCCAGCATTCTTTAACCCAAACGGCATTACGGTATAGTGGAAATTGGCGTCAGGGGAGATGAATGCCATCTTTTCCTGATCCTCGGTGGCTAGGACAATTTGATGATATCCCTGGAAAGCGTCCAGAAAGCTCATCCTCGGGTGCTCATACGTGGCATCTACTTGATTGGTCTTCAGCATAGGGAATGGGTCTTTTGGGCATGCTCGATTCAAATCGATAAAATCAACAAAAACCGTCCATTTGCCATTCTTCTTTTTTACCACCATGGTATTCGCAAGCCACTCTAGAAAGAAGGCCTAATTTATTGCCCCAACCTCCTTCAACGACCTCTTGCTTGACAGCTTCAATGTGTCCTTAACCGATCTCCTTGGCTTCTGATTTTTGGGAAGGAACAATGGGTCCACGTTCAGCTTGTGCAGTACGGCTCATTTTTTATTCGATCCACGATTCTGTGCACCGGCTCCTTAAACGTCACGTTCACTTCCCCCACCTGTGCGTCTGGCTCCTGTATCCTCAAATCCTTTCAGGGCCTTGATTGAAAACCCCCCTGCCGAGGCTGACTCATGATGGGAGCCTTGCCCTTATTTTGCTGCCGGTTATCCTCTAACCTTTTATATTCTTCGATATGCCTCATCAACTACCTCATATCCTCGGGAGGCCTCCTTGTCAATGAGTCTTGCAGTTCGAAGTCCTCGAGCAGTCCCAATCGAAAAGTACTTGGGGTGATTTTTTCGTTGCCCCCGTCGATCTCGTCGCACAGCTCCCAATACCGGCTAGTGTAGCTACGAAGGGTTTTCTCGGCTCCTATTTTCATAGTTAGTAACGCGTCCACTAGCTGTGTCACCCAGCTACAGGTCATAAACCAGACACCGAATTCTTGAATAAGCTCGGCAAAACTATGAATTGAGCCTTTCCTTAATCCATTGAACTACCTCAAAGCGGTGGGCCCGAGATTCGGAGGAAATACCTTACACATCAGCGCATCGTTATGAGTGTGTAAAGATATCATCTGGATATAATGGCTTACATGTTCTACCAAGTCTGTTCTCCCATCATATGAGTTGAATGAAGGCCGCGTAAATCTGCTTGGCATAGGAGCCCGTTCGATGTCCCCCTGAAATGGTAGCAGCCCTACGTAATGCTTAGCTTATAGCGTCCATGGCAGCATTGCATGGTCGTCGCTCTTCTGGGGAAATCGAGTCCCAATTTGCATACTCCCATGAACAATCCCGGTGTCGATGGGAATCGGATTAATGGGACCCTTTTCCATAGCGACCTCCCACACTGGCCGACCCTTCTTCGTGCTCCTCACCGTCCTTTCTTTGATGCCTACCTCTTGCTTCCAATTCCAAATCCCTCACCAACCTACGCAAACGTTCAAGTTCCTCGTCCCTCTTGTTAAAACGCTCGTGCCCCGAAGCACCTGACATTGTTCAGTGTGTTTGAAACGACCCTTCTCCAAGACCGGACTGCCCTTCCTCCTGCTCATACTCCCTATCTTCATGCCTCTTCTACCTTCTTTCCCACCAAGTAGATCCCTGGGAAGATCCTCTAAAGTCATTCTCAGCATAACTTCCTAACTGTCTCCCGAACATTCTCCTTGCTTGTGAGACTTGGCAGAACTACGGCTATGTAGGAGATCCCCACAAACGGCGCCAATTATGCGTACCCAAATTCTACTATATGGATCGGGCTTAGAATTGTGCTCACAATCTACTTGTATAGTGGGCCTAGTATTTCCTACTATAAGCAGTTCCACCTCAAATCACTCTGTAGCTTCCCTTAATCCCAATGAATACCCTTACTCTCCTCCCTATGTTACTCACTCTCGGGTTCCACTTGTATACTTTCTTTCCCTCTCTTCTTCCTTTCTCTCTTTTCCTCTCTTAGATTGTCAACCCCCCCTTCTCATTCTCTTCTCCTTTTTATAGCTTCATGCTGGTTGAGGCGTCATGATTATTCCCTCAGCTTACTCGTGTGGGTGGGGTCCAATTTAATTATTCCTGATGAAAATGCGCTTTGGTCGAAACAGTAGTAATGACATTGGAACTGACTATAGCCTCCAAAAGTCCGCCCGGCAGCGATATCCCCTAAGGCAATACTGGGCTGCTGAGAACTTGGGTACCCCTGAGCACTCGTACTCCCGACCAATTTAAAGTTGATCGATATGGGTTTTCTTTTGACAAGTTCGATATAGGATGGACTCATTGTGGTTTTTGGGCTTAGATTGGGCCTTATAGTGTGTTCGAATCAAAGCCATAGTTGCAACGGGGACAGGGTCATGTACTGTACCACAAGGTCAGGGCCCAAGGCCCAATGGGCCTGGGGCCTTGCCCCATACAATTACATATTATTTTTATATCCTCCATACTTGCAAAATTTCTAAAAAATTAAAGATCAGTAATTATGTTATCAATAAATTGTTTAAATTGCAAGTTTTTGTAGTTTAAAATTATGCATAAAGTATAAGCTTATTGATCATATAGTAAATAATATTCGATTGACACAAAATTTGACATGTGTATTAAAAACATAAAGAATATACAATTCAACGGTTAGATTTTCAAAATATGTAATAATGTAGATTTTATTGAGTAAGGTTGTAACCTAAGGTTACAACCAATTTTGTAAGCTAAACTTTGTTCTCAAAAAAATCAATTACTTTTTTCTTTTTTCAAAAAGAGTTTTTTAAAATATTTTTCCCACGTTGTTTTATTCGTTGAAAGTTTTAGCAATATTGCGTTTTGGCCTTTCTAATTCCTTATTCATTGGACTGAAACAAAATCACTTCTTGGCTCATAAATTGATGTGAATAAAAATCTTCAGAAGATTTAGTTGCCAATTCAAGTTTGTTTATTGTTCCTCGTAGTTTAAGCATGAACATTTTAATGGTATAGATCACCCATATTATATATATATATATATATATATATATATATATATATATTGTAAGGGCGGTTTTTGGGGCCCAGGCCCAGCAAGCCAGCGATCTTGGCCCAAAAGACCCTCGACAATGAATTTGTAGAGAGTGGGACTCAGAGCTAGGTCTTGACAGAGTGGACGTGATTAATGGTGAACCATGCAGCAAATAGGACGTGAGATTGTCTTGTTCAGTTTTCTCAGATGACTCTCCTTCCGCCCCCTCATTTGTGGAGACTTTCAGCTCTTATATATCCTCCTTTAATTGATAATGACCTTACACTTGTTCGCCATCTAGGCCTCCACTCGAGTGCCTGTCCTAAAGGACACCCCCCTCCTTTTTCTGTGAGTTGCAATGGCCAAGATAATACTATTTTCTGTCCAATCCTCATTAATGCGGCTGGAAAAGTAGTTTCCCTGCATTTAATGCGGCAGTAGTGGTTGTTCCCTGTCCGTTTAGCACTTCCTTCTTTTAGGAGGGTTCCTCACCATGGACAGGATACGTATTTGACGTCCATTAAGTGCGTCCGAGGAGGCACTACTCCTCGGACTATCCTTCAATAGAACCGGCCCGGCCCAGCTGGATTGGGCTAAATGTCTGCCGACCCCGTTTTCGCTTCCCACCATGGCTGGGCTTCATCCTGGTCCTAAGGCCCACTGTTGGCTGACAAAGCGTGCCCCCCACAATAGCCCCTCAAAATTCCGGCTCTTTCTTCTTGATCCGAGGAGGAAAGACGGGATTTTGATAATTGCTGGACAGCCCATCGTGGTTCTCTACTTTATCCGGGCGAGCGTGTGTCATCACGTGCCTCATTAATGCTGAAGGCATTTAATGCCCCACGGGGGAGTTAACTGCAGCTTTTGGAGCATTACGCCTTTTCAATCCAACGGTTGGAGACCAGATCAACGGCGAACAACGTTTTGTTTGTTCTAGGCGGGAGTGCGTCTGTCCAACTTCCCCTGGGTATATAAGGTCTTGAAGGAGTTTTTTCCCATTTTCTACGAAAGCGCCAGTGTTCAGAAGACCTTAGTGCATTCTCCTTCAATACGCCCTTATCTTCGCCACCCTTTTATTGAAGACTCCGTCAAGTTTCTTACCCGTAAGTGCGCGTTTCTTCTTCGTTACTCTTCTCTAGGCGAACTTCCTTCGTGTAACCTAGGATTAGGGGGAAATGGGTAGGCTTTCAAAAATGGTAGACTCTCCGGCCGGTATGGCGGGCTTCAGGGCGAAGTATCGTATTCCACCGGAGGTAGGTTTAGAGTACTGCCACGAAGAGGAAATTTTCTTCAAAAGGAAGTCAGGGCAGGTCGTGATTCCAATGATAGCCTTCGTGGAGGGAGGAATGACGATTCCCATGGGGAGAATAACTAGGGACTACCTGCGTGGTCATAGATTGACCCCCTATCAGTGCACCGCAAACCTGCTCCGGATCTTGGGGTGCACCGACGTATTAAACGACCAAATGAACCTCGGCCTAACCTGGCGTGACGTGGTTCATCTCTATGAATGCCACAGACTCGGGGATTCATACTACCTAAAGTCCAGGTCTGATGAAGTGAGGTTGATATCCTGCCTCCCCAAGTCCAGCAAAGGCTTGAAGGACGACCATTTGATCGTCTCCGGACCATGGCATGACGGCGTTCACTGTCCGACCAGGGCAGGAAAGCCAGGTGGGGTGCCATAACATTAGGTTCCGCGGAGAGGACCCTAGTTTGAGTTTTCCCCCTTTGTTTTGCTTTATTTGTGTTGCGTTTCCTTTGTTATGGCTACATGTCTCCTCGGACTAACATATCTCACTTAACGATCTTCGCAGACAAAGAGCACACAACCCCTCGGCTGAGCCTGGTCAACGTTCCTGCTCTAAATTACCTCTTGAGATCTGAGATTTTCGTGAGCGAAGACGGACAGTTGCGGTCGGCTCCGTTGATTTTGGATTTTGTTCCTCTTTCTCGGTCCTTGGTGGAAGCTGGTCAAGCTATTAGGGCTGGAAGTCCGAGATTGGCACGTATAAACGTTTCCATACCCGGGTTTCTCGCTTCGTCAGATTTGCCCCCTGCTCGATTGCCTGATCACCGCCCCATCCCTGCAGAGATTACTCCCGAGGAGGAGGCTGGTTCTTCGCATTCTTCCCTAGAGGAACAGATAGATCGGTTCCAATTTGCCGAGGAAGGGGAGGTGTCGGCTAGAGTTGTAGAACTCTCGGACTCTGACTCAGACTCGGACCGTGCTTCAGCAGCCCCTGCCCTCGGTCTAGTCGTCGCGCAAGTTGATACTAGCCAAGAGGTTGAGGAAGAAGGGATGGACTTGAAGCCCAGGGCTGGCCTCCGAGGCCTTCTATCTAACAGGAACAAGGGGCAGTCCTCTAAGGATGCCCCCAAGGAGCAGCCTCCAGCTAAGCTTCCCCCTCCTCCTCCTCCATCTACCGACCCCCCACTTCAGCCTATGCCCAATTTGAGGCGGAAGAGGCCAGTGGAAGAACTGGAGGAGGGTGAGGTCGGCCCTCAGCAACCGAAGCAGCAAAAGAAAGGAAAGGAGCCCAAGGATAAGCGGGCCAAGTCCACTGACAGCCGAGATGAGGCGGCACTGAGAAGGGCACAACGTACTTGGAGCCCACGGCTGGAACTGGACGGTGCTCCCATTCCCTGGGATGCCACAATTTGGGAGTGTCCACGGGGGCAGGCGACCGACCTTGCCGAGGCCCTGCAGCAACCCCTGCTCTTGCCCCGCGACATGGATGGGCTCAGGAAAACGGGGCAACCAGACCTCTTCAAGTCTTTGAAGAGGGATCTCGCTATGGTGAGCAACAAGCCTTGGCTAGATTAGACGCTGTGCTTCACCCTCAGCTAGCATTATTTTCGTTCTAACGACACCTTTATTAACTTTATGCAGATCACCCAGCAAGTTTACATCGCCGAAGAGCGCGCGAGAAGTGCACGGGAAGAGGTTAATGGCGAGGTCCAATCCCGCGTAGCCGCGGAGAAAACTGCTGCTGTCCTGAAGCTGGAAAAGGAAAGCCTAAAAGAAAAACTTAAGGAGGCTGTGAGGGAACGGGACAGCGCCAATGCGGGCCTTGAGAGCACAATGAAGCAGGCCGAGGACATGCGCAAACAGCTTCACTTGTCCGAGATAAACCTTGCGACCGAGAAGCAATTGGTCGAGGATCTTAAGGCGCAGCTGGTACAAGTGAAGGAAGGGGCCAGATTGGCCAGGGAGGCCGCCGAGGCTGCGGTGGCGGCCTCTTATGAACGGGGAGTGGCGGATACTGAAACTAGGTTGGCCGAAGAGGTAGCTGTGGTCTGCAGGGACTACGTTACTGAGGCCTGGGGAGTCGCCATGGACCGAGCAGCAGTCCCTGTGGATTCCGACCTTAGGAGGCTCGAGAGTATCTTCTTCCCACTAGATATTCGCGAGATCCCTGGCTCGGATTCCCTAGGGGATCTCGCCTCTGCACAAACCGTCCCTCCCGGCGCCGACATCCCAGGGCAGACGTCAGCCAGGGGCAAATCGCCAGAAGACGCCCTTACTATAAGGGATGTCGTTGCGCAGGCTAAAGAAGTTGGGCCTAAACCAACGGCTGAGGAAGAGAACCCCGTGGCAGCTGTCCCCGAGAAGCGCTTGGCCCAGGACCCAGTTTAAAGCATTAGTGTAGGGATTAACTTGTAATAGGTTTTGCTTTCTGCTTTTTGTTTGCTTTTCGCTTCGCAAGTATGTGTAAAACGAGCCATTTTGGCATTTGATGAATGATATAACCTCGTTTCGTTTTGTTTCGTTGCTTCTGCTTTGCCTTTGTTATGAACGAATTTTGACTATATCAGTAGAATTCCGAGGTTGAGCCATTAGTCGTAACTTGAACAATGCGATTAAGTATGAGCTAATCAAGTAGCAGTTATTTTCACCAAGGCTGAGGTCCGAGGTGAAGAAGGAAGCCTTGGGTCCCCTCCGTGACTTGGATACATGCGGCTAATTTCCCCCAAGTCTGTGGTCCGAGGAGCCAGGCAGGACTTAGGTTCTGTTTAGCGCTTATTAGGAACAGTTTAGCAGTTAATTTCCCCCAAGTCTGTGATCCGAGGAGCCAGACAGGACTTAGGTTCTGTTTAACGCTTATTGTTAACGTAGCTAGTTTCCCCATAGGCTTGAGTCCGAGGACCATGCAAAACCTTGGTTCTGTCTAGTACTTAAATGAATGTGACTAATTTCCCCCAAGTCTGTGGTCCGAGGAGCCAGGCAGGACTTAGGTTCTGTTTAGCGCTTATTAGGAACAGTTTAGCAGTTAATTTCCCCCAAGTCTGTGATCCGAGGAGCCAGACAGGACTTAGGTTCTGTTTAACGCTTATTGTTAACGTAGCTAGTTTCCCCATAGGCTTGAGTCCGAGGACCATGCAAAACCTTGGTTCTGTCTAGTACTTAAATGAATGTGACTAATTTCCCCCAAGTCTGTGGTCCGAGGAGCCAGGCAGGACTTAGGTTCTGTTTAGCGCTTATTAGGAATAGTTTAGCAGTTAATTTCCCCCATGTCTGTGGTCCGAGGAGCCAGGCAGGACTTAGGTTCTGTTTAACGCTTATTAGGAATAGTTTAGCAGTTAATTTCCCCCATGTCTGTGGTCCGAGGAGCCAGGCAGGACTTAGGTTCTGTTTAACGCTTATTGTTAACGTAGCTAGTTTCCCCATAGGCTTGAGTCCGAGGACCATGCAAAACCTTGGTTCTGTCTAGTACTTAGATGAATGTGACTAATTTCCCCCAAGTCTGTGGTCCGAGGAGCCAGGCAGGACTTAGGTTCTGTTTAGCGCTTATTAGGAATAGTTTAGCAGTTAATTTCCCCCATGTCTGTGGTCCGAGGAGCCAGGCAGGACTTAGGTTCTGTTTAACGCTTATTGTTAACGTAGCTAGTTTCCCCATAGGCTTGAGTCCGAGGACCATGCAAAACCTTGGTTCTGTCTAGTACTTAAAGGAAAGAAAAAGAAAAAGAAAAAAGAGAATAGGGTACAAGGCAAAAATCACAAGGAAACCAGAACTCAAGTGAAAAAGATACTTTTATTAATAGTGATACCTTTTGAGGTTATTTACATTCCAAGGGCGTGGCACTACATGTTCGTCCAAGTCTTCCAAGAAGTAGGCTCCTATGCCGGCTACGGAAGTGATACGGTACGGTCCTTCCCAGTTCGGTCCGAGCTTTCCCCACGCAGGGTTCTTTGCGGTGCCCAAGACCTTTCTCAATACTAGGTCTCCAGGCGCCAGCGGTCTGGGCTTTATCTTGGTGTCGTAACCTTGCTTGAGCTTCTGCTGGTAGTGTGCTAGATGGACCGAAGCGCTTTCCCTTCTTTCATCGATGAGGTCCAAGCTTTTCTCCAGAAGTTTGTCATTGGCAGTGGGGCAGAAAGCGGCAGTTCGCTGGGTGGGGAAGTTTACTTCCAATGGGATGACAGCCTCGGCTCCGTAGGTCATAGAAAAAGGGGTTTCCCCGGTAGACCTCCGGGGTGTGGTGCGGTATGTCCATAAGACGTGGGCTAGCTCCTCGGCCCACCTCCCCTTTGCGTCATCCAATCTCTTTTTAAGTCCGTTCAGTATTGTTTTGTTGACAGCTTCTGCTTGTCCGTTACCCTGTGGGTAAGCTGGCGTGGAATACCGGTTAATAATTCCTAGCTCACTGCAGTATCTTCTGAAGGCTTTGCTGTCGAATTGGAGTCCATTGTCGGACACCAGGGTGTGTGGGGTGCCGAACCTGGTGACAATGTTCTTCCAAAGAAATTTCTTGACATCGACGTCCCTAATGTTCGCCAGAGCTTCGGCTTCCACCCATTTGGTGAAGTAGTCAGTGCCGACGAGAAGGAATCTCCTGTTCCCTGTTGCCTTGGGAAACGGACCGAGTATGTCTAGGCCCCACTGTGCGAATGGCCAGGGACTGGATAGCGGGTTCAACTCTCCGCCAGGCTGGTGTATATTTGGGGCGAACCTCTGACATTGATCACACTTCTTCACGTACTCCAGGGCTTCCTTGTGCATGCTCGGCCACCAGTAACCGAGTGTTAGGGCCCGGTGGGATAAAGACCTACCCCCTGTATGACTTCCGCAAATTCCCTCATGTAA
Source organism: Quercus tomentella (assembly GCA_028535165.1). Taxonomy (NCBI): domain Eukaryota; kingdom Viridiplantae; phylum Streptophyta; class Magnoliopsida; order Fagales; family Fagaceae; genus Quercus; species Quercus tomentella. Next base: position 82,782,589 of record JAPQVY010000068.1, read on the forward strand.
CACTTCCAGGATGAGTTCAGTGGCCTCTGGGTGCACACACAGCAAGTAGGGCCCCGAAAACGAGCGTCTATAAAGCTTGGAGTCCTCGGACAACCAGAATCGAGCAGCCTTTCTCCTGATTTTGTCGGCTAAGGGTATTTGGTGATAGCCCTGGAAGGCATCTAGAAAACTCATTCTGGGGTGTCCGACAGTCGAATCTACCAACCGGTCTATCCGGGGCATAGGGAAGGGATCTTTTGGGCAGGCCTTGTTTAGGTCTGTAAAGTCTACGCAGACCCGCCATTTCCCGCTCTTCTTTCTTACCACGACCGTGTTGGCCAGCCACTCGGGATAGAAGACCTCTTTGATAGCCCCTGCCCTCTTCAGTTTTGCGACCTCTTCTCTTACGGCGTCAGTATGTTCTTTCGACGGTCGCCGAGGAGGCTGCCTTTTAGGTGTTATAGCCGGATTCACATTCAGGTGATGGCAGATGAAACCTGGGTCGACCCCGGGGGCTTCATAGGGGTCCCACGCAAACACATCTACATTCTGTCGGAGAAAAGCAATCAATGCTGACCTCTCCTGGGGCGGTAGTTCTGAACCAATTTGAAAGAACCTCTCTGGGTCTGATCCGACGAGTACTTTCTCCAGATCCTCACAACTTACTTCCGGGGCTGGTCTTTTCTCACCCTCGGCTGGGGCCGAGTTCATTAATTGCTATAATCCCTTCTTGGCTGATGTGGAAGGCTCACCACTTTGCCGTCGCGAAATTGCCGACACCATGCATTGCCTGGCCATGCCCTGGTTCCCGATTATTTCTTTTATTTGACCTCCGGACGGGTATTTCACTTTTTGGTGTAGGGTCGATGGTACAGCCCCTAATGCATGAAGCCACGGTCGGGCAACGATAGCTGTATAGGGGGAGTACGCATCTACTACGATGAAGTCCACTTCCACCACGTCCGAGTCTGTTTGCACAGGCAGCCTGATCATGCCTTTCGGGGTGACGAGTGCTCCTTCAAAGCTGACTAGAGGTGAATCGTATGGTAAAAGGTCTTCCTGCCTTAAATTCAGCCCCTTGTATAGGTCGGGGTACATTACTTCCACAGCGCTACCTTGATCGACTAGCACCCTTTTGACGTCATAACCTCCGATTCTGAGTGTGACGACCAGGGCATCATCATGGGGTTGAATGGAACCTCGCTTATCATCCTCCGAGAATCCAATTAAGGGAGCGGCATCCACCCTGGCCCTTTTAGGAACTCTGCTGTCCAGCTGAGCTGAGATACCGCTCACTGACATCACCCTGAAAGGGGCTGAACCTGTCCTTCCAGGTGCGGCGAGGATGACATTAATTGTCCCGAGGGGCGGCCTCAACGTATTTTGTCCGCTTTCATTGTTCGACCGTTCCTGTCCTCCTTCAGGGCGATGCAGTAGATGCCTTAGCTTCCCTTCCCGGACGAGCCGATCTAAAAGGCTCTTCAGACTTCTGCAATCGTCCGTGGTGTGACCTGGCTCCTGATGGTACGCGCAATACAGGTTCTGATTGCGCCTCGACGGATCACCAGCCATCTTGTTCGGCCACTGAAAGAAAGGTTCATACTTCACTTTCTCCAGGATTTTGTGTAGCGGTTCTCGGAATACAGCATGAACCGCCTGAGCCCCAGTAGATTCGTGATGCCCCATATAATCACCTCTCGACCTGTTACTATTGTTAAAACGATCCGACCTGAAGTCCCGCCTCTCCTGAGGGACAACCTTCGCCTTACCCTTCCCCATCTGCTGATCTTCCTCGACCCTTTTGTACTTGTCAATCCTGTCCATGAGTTGACGCACGCTGGTGACCGGCTTCCCAGTGAGGGACTTTCTTAGGCCATGATCTGTCGGCAGGCCCCTCTTGAATGTGCTGATGGCGACATCATCATAATTCCCCTCTATCTCGTTATACATTTCCCAGTATCTATCCGAGTAGGCTTTCAACGTTTCTCCTTCTCGCATGGACAAGGACAAGAGGGAATCCAGGGGCCGAGGAACCCTACTACTGGTTATGAAGCGAGAGCCGAAGGCCTGTGTCAGCTGTTTAAAGGAGTCAACGGAGTTTGGTGGGAGGGAATCAAACCATCTCATGGCCATGGGTCCCAAGCTGGACGGAAACACCTTGCACATTAGTGCCTCATCCCTGGAATGGACAGCCATCCTCTGATTAAATTGGCTTACGTGCTCTACTGGGTCGGTCCGACCATTGTACATGGCGAACGCCGGTTGAGTGAACCGCCGAGGAAGCGTTGCCTTCTCTATCCTTCGCGTGAAAGGAGATTGGGATATGCGATCCAAAGCACGGCTCATGGCATCATTGGCTGTGCCGTGGTATGATGGACTCTTGTGGCCGCGCTTGTAAGGCCGCTCTTCTTCGTAAGAGAAGGTCTCACTCGGAGGGGTTCCTGATGCTTGCTTGTATTCATTGTCCCCATCACTGCTACTGTCCGAGTGGGATAAAGGACGTTTTCGTTGCGCTCGGCGCAACTCTCTCTTTAAGGCATCAATCTCTTGCAACAGAACCTTTCGATCGTTTTGCTCAGGGGAAGCACGACCCTTCCCCTTTGACCGGCCCACTCCTGTGGGAGAGGTGTTCACACTTCCCTCTCGCTGTTTATTTTGGTCCTTCTCCCGTTCAAGATTCAGAACATTGTCCTGTCGTTGGGAGTCTGCACGTCCTGTTTGGTGTGGACCTGATCCTTCCATTCTCGCGGTTTCACTTGTCGAGACACAAGTTCTTCCCACAGACGGCGCCAATTGTAAGGGCGGTTTTTGGGGCCCAGGCCCAGCAAGCCAGCGATCTTGGCCCAAAAGACCCTCGACAATGAATTTGTAGAGAGTGGGACTCAGAGCTAGGTCTTGACAGAGTGGACGTGATTAATGGTGAACCATGCAGCAAATAGGACGTGAGATTGTCTTGTTCAGTTTTCTCAGATGACTCTCCTTCCGCCCCCTCATTTGTGGAGACTTTCAGCTCTTATATATCCTCCTTTAATTGATAATGACCTTACACTTGTTCGCCATCTAGGCCTCCACTCGAGTGCCTGTCCTAAAGGACACCCCCCTCCTTTTTCTGTGAGTTGCAATGGCCAAGATAATACTATTTTCTGTCCAATCCTCATTAATGCGGCTGGAAAAGTAGTTTCCCTGCATTTAATGCGGCAGTAGTGGTTGTTCCCTGTCCGTTTAGCACTTCCTTCTTTTAGGAGGGTTCCTCACCATGGACAGGATACGTATTTGACGTCCATTAAGTGCGTCCGAGGAGGCACTACTCCTCGGACTATCCTTCAATAGAACCGGCCCGGCCCAGCTGGATTGGGCTAAATGTCTGCCGACCCCGTTTTCGCTTCCCACCATGGCTGGGCTTCATCCTGGTCCTAAGGCCCACTGTTGGCTGACAAAGCGTGCCCCCCACATATATATATATATATTTATATTAATCTGGATCTCTTGCTGTATAACATGAAATATATAAGCAATATATTAGCCTGTTTACTTTCTTATTGTGAAAATTCGCATAGGATTTCACTTTAGAAGGTTAAAGTGATCCAATGTTGCTCCTCAAACAATCCATTTCTTTGCTGGAGATGGCCTAATAAGTTTTGTTGTTGATCACTTGATCCACGTTCAGAATGTTGCATCATTAATATCACTACTACACAAAATTGCAAGGTGATTGGAAATTTTACGTGCCACACTACCACTTGAAATTTCAACATAGGACCACTTGCACAATTTCGCAAATTTTTGTTTTTTTGTTTTTTTAAACACAATTATACAAGAGTTATAAAGAGTACTAGAGTAACTGAGTAAGTAACAGGATTCATGGCTCATGCTCATCAAAAAAATTATGCAAACAAATATTCTTTGCATTTTCCCATCTCATTCCTAGCTCCTCCTCTCAATCAGGCCTTAAGAGTCACTGGCTCTATAAATCTTGATGAGAATTCCTATATAATCTCTAATAATTCAATTTTTTTTTAGGTAAAGCAGTAATAGTGAAAAAAAACAATCCATCACCTTTTATTTTATTTTTTTCTAATTTTCTTTTCCACTATTGTATTCTTTTGTTATTTATTAAGCTAATACATCATTAGGGCATTGCTTCTTCATTCTTTATTTCTTTTTAGTTTCTAGTGGTTTATTTATGGTTGGCGATAAATATGTAAAAAGTATTTTCTTTTAGAGATTAAATTTTGTAAGGATGTGGTGTAAAACCTATGTTTTACCCCTCCAATCCTAACATGTCACATCACCTCATTAAATAAGCACAACCATACCTAATTAATTTTAATACCCATATATAAATCTAACCAAATTGGTAGTTTATAGAGATGTTATTAGACGTGGTGAGATGTATTAATTTTAAGTAAAACGCTGATATAACAATCTTTTATTGGATGGTGAAAAACATAGGTTTTACACCCTATCTTTACCAAATTTACTCTTTTCTTTACTATGGTTATTATTTTTATGATCAAATTGGCAATTAATTGATTGGAATAGTTCTTCTCAAAAAAAAAAAAAAAAAATTTGGAATAGTGTTTAGATTAATTTTTGGGGGGAAAAAATGATTCGTACTCTTAATTGTTGGTTTCTAGAGAGTTAAATGGCCCAAAACAAATTTTCTAGTTGGGTCAAAATGTTGGTCAACCCATTAAAACCAGACGTCTTCAACTCTCATCTACCAAAGATGTTAAAATTTTGGGCTATTTAGTTGCATATATTTGGGTCAATCAAATGGTTTGGACTCGAAGCTTAAGACTATAGCCCGTAGGCTTCACTCGCTTCCCACTCCTAAATTTTATGCATTTGTATTGTATGGCCACTAACCCAAATTTGGCATTTGAAAAGTACTTTGTTATACCACATAGGAAAAGGGAAAGATGGCTCAAATGGACAAGGCAAACTTATCTTTAAAAAAAAAAAAAAAAAAAAACCCTTATTTGGTTTGTCAGAGAAAACAAAAATGGAAACCTAGTTCCAGATCATACAAAAAGACAAATAGATTTAAATCATAATCCATGTTAATTGGTGATGAGGAAAACAACTTAGAACCATTTTTTAAAAAAATATGAAAAAAAGTGACTCATCCATGTTGATTTGGGGCTTTAATAAAAATCCATACAAATCCACATCTTTAGTTTGTTAGCTCAAAAAGGAAGATTTGGTTTTGGAGGCCCATATCAATTTCTCCTATGAAAACTTCCCAAACATGCCAGCAGAAAGAAAAAAGGCCCAGATCCACACAATTATTCATAGACCTCAACAAGTGTTGGCGGAAAAAGAAAAAAACAGAGCATGACTTGTACTAATACAATCAAAAATCCAAATATTCATAACTCCTTAAAAAAGGATTAAAAAGTACAATAGATCCACACAACAAACATTCTAAAATGGGAAAAATAGTACATAAGTAAATTGCAAACCTCACGCTACAGGAAAATTCAATTCAAGCAACGTAATTCAAACAAACCAACGAAAACAGAGCACGGATCATAGTATATTAGAGGCTCAGACAGCGTTGAAGTCCTGAGCTATAAATTGGATATTGTCATGGTTGCTCAGTAACGCCATTGGTGCTATCAACGTGGTCTTCAGGAAGACTTTGGGTATCATTTCCAGTGTCGTTAGTTGTAAGCTTGCGAAATGCGAGAATGAGTGTGATGATGAGGACGAGCACGCTAAGTATTTCTGCTGCAAGCTTAACGATTGAAAGCAACGAGGTTTGTTCCCTGCATCAACAAGAGGAAATTAATTCTATGAATTACTTTACTGGAACCAACAAAAATAAAATTACAAAATAAATTGCTAATAAAAGAATATGTAGCTATTGTCACACCTGTTTGGAGGAGGAGAGACAAAGAGGACAATAGGGTTGAAGGAAGAGGAGCCAGAGAATATGGAAAGAGTTTTGCCATGTGTAAGCGACTAAATTTCTTGATTCGAAATAAGTCAAACAAGTAAAAATAGTGTCGCAAATGCGAATTTGTATTAATGATTGTGTGGTACAATTCTCCGAAATTACAAAAGAGTGATCCTCTGATTCGATCTCCTTGCAAGACTTATTGATTGGATTTGTGGTAATGTGATTTTGACTTGAACACAAAATATCCTTCAATTTGGTTGAGGGATGCGAATATATATGTTCATATCACTATAGGAAGCGTGTGTATATATATATATATATATATATATATATATATATATATATATATGTCTCTAATGTGTTTTCAACAGTATATAGATGGTACAATTTATGATTTTAATTTCACCTCCCCTTATATTGGTCTTGCACCATGCTTAAATGTGATATTGAATTGATCTCTAAAATTCATAATAATTTTTTTTGTTTAACATTTTCATTGTAACAAAAATTTGTTGTGCTACACACTTACACTAGTATTTAATAAAATCTTTAAGAACACCTTGTTGAGGAACTATGTTTGTGTTCATGTCAATTAGCAAGAGAAGAATGTCTCAAATGCATTATCAATCAACAAATAGTTAGAAAATTTAGTTGATCAATGGTAAGATTTCTGAGCCAAAATTGGCTACCCATATATTGGTCTGGTCTTGCACAATGCTTAAATTGTATATTGAATTGATCCCATTAATTTCATAGTATTTATGGTTTATATATATATTTCAAATGGGAGAGGAAGATTTGAACACTGGATATTTGAAACACTCAGAGGTGCTAAGCAAATTGACCTAAAGGTCATTGGTAATTTGGTTCAACATTTTCATATAAACATTGGATATTTGTGTTCATATAAATTAGCAAGAGAAGAATGTTTCAAATGCATTATCAATCAACAAACAGTTAGAAAATTTAGTTGATCAATGGTAAGATTTCTGAGCCAAAATTGGCTACCCATATATTGGTCTGGTTATGCGCAATGCTTAAATTGTATATCGAATTGATCCCATTAATTTCATAGTATTTATGGTTTTTATATTTATATATATATATTTCAAATGGGAGAGGAAGATTTGAACACTGGATATTTGAAACACTTAAAGGTGCTAAGCAGATTGACCTAAAGGTCATTGGTAATTTGGTGCAACATTTTCAATTTAACATAGATTTTGTTGTTACACAATAAATGTTTTGAAATACTTTAACACATGCCAAAAGTCTTTAATTCAAGTAGCACTTCTCGATGTTGAAATCACCCATCCCCCAATTATTGAATCATAAAAAATAAAAAAAAATAAAAAATTGACACAATAATTCTAATTAACACATGTACACGTATATATCCAAATATATAATTACACACATGATTTGAATTTTTATATAGAGATAGGCCAAAATCCAGGCAAATACCTTGGGTGAGGTTTATGACAACCCTTAGGAAAGCATGTTATCTTGCCTATGAGTTAAACCCTTTGATACAATTCCTTAGGTGTGTTGTACATTATGTTTCTCATTTAATTTCAAACAATTGATTAAATTAAATGTAATTTTTTCAGAGAAAATAACATAATTTGTATCATATTGCTCAATGCAATAATGTATTTAATTTTAATTAAGAAACCTAAAGTAAAACAAATAAAAAATAATACCTAAGTTTGTCATTATATAAAAACAGATTCTAAAAAAAAAAAAGCACCAAATTAAATAAATATATAGTTACTACTTAATAGTAAAAATACATAATTAAATCAATATTGCGTTAGAAATTATTAATTTTAATCCTTTTCTAAAATTAGCCTTGTTGGCTTATGTGAAAAGATGTCAGTGAAGTCAAGCCCATCATGTTGAGTGTAGCCCTTGGCCATAAGTCTTAGCCACAAGTCTTACTTTATATCTTTCTACAAACTCAATTGACTTATACTTTATCTTATAAACCCACTTTCAACTAATTGGTTGTTTCCTAGAAGCTAAAGTCCAATGCCTTACTTATACAATTAAACTTATGGTGTGTTGTTTTATTCATTGAAAATTTTAGTAATACGTTGTGTTTTGATCTTTCTTATACCTTATGCTTTATCAAGTGATTGAAAATTTTATGTGCCACTTACCATTTAGAAATTTCAATGTATGACCACATGTAAAATTATACAAAGAGTTAGAAAGAGTAGGTAACTATTGAAGTCATTGAAGCTTTTGTTGCTAATGCAGCAGTTTAGTTTGCCAAGGATCTTAGGATACACAAGCTTGAAATTAAAGGGGACTCATTGTTGGTCATCTCGGCCTTGAGAGACAAAAGACCTTCCTATACTTTGCATGGACATTTTATGGAAGAGACAAAAATCTTGTCAAAATCTTTACAATGGTTTAATTTTAAGCATGTTAAAAGGGAGGGCAACTATTTAGCCCATGCCCTTGCTAGAAGAAAGGTACATAACCTTCTCTTTGGTGTTGGTCACTACCCTGTGGCAAATTTGAATCCACAATAATAGAGTAGTGTTTGAAGAAATTGTTACTAATGCTTTATCCAATTTGCATCTAATTTTAAATCTACAATGCAAGTACAAATAAGTTGTGCCGGTAGGAAAGGATAGCGAGAGGCCTCACCAAAAAGCACAGAGAGACGCATTTACTGCTACGTGTTAACAATGAGAACTGAGAAGCATTCCCCACTCTAATCAATTAGTTTAATTTGTTACAAATTCTATTTAAAAGAAATGCAAAGCCATCTTGACTTGTCTCCAAATGACACACATGTTGGGAAATTTAGACCCCAGTTAATAGAATTAACAAGTTTTAAACCCAAGTTGTTAATTAGATTTATTATGAATAAAACTTGTTAAAACAAACAAACATCAATATCATGTCAAAATCATGCAGCGGAAAAGTAAATAAGACAAGATATGATAACCCAGGAAAACCAATGAAACAAACTAGTTTCACAGTAAAAAACCTGGGGGGAAACCTTCCCGAAAAGCAATTCACTATAGTAAAAAGAAGTTTCAGATCTAGTACAAAACCTTTGTCCCTAGACTCTACAATCCTCGTAGATGAACTCACAACAGAAACCTTCTACCGCTTCAAAACCTCTGAACTCTTCAATATATGAACGCTGCCCTTTTTGATGCACGGATCCCAGTACGTGACTAACTCCTTTGCACAAATTCCAGTACATGACTAACACACCAACTAGAAGAAGATGTTGGCTACAAAGTTCTTTACTTCAACAATAATGAAGATCAAGAAGCACTTGGTTACAAAACCCTAAGGCGTAAAGGTGCAGTAGCTTCTTTCAGAGAGAATAAGGTATTGGTCACCTTTTGCATATGTTCTCCTTGTATTCTCATATGTGACGGCCTCTAAAATAAGCCTTATATATGTCTAGGGTTGTGAGAAAAGAAACCCTACACATACATGTCAGCATAGGCCGAAAATCAGATCTGGAAATCTGAATTTCGTAATTCTCGATCAATCGAGCAGGTGTCGAGGGGATAGAAATTTGCTTAATCGATTGACCTAGCTATCGAGAGGTGTCAAGATTGTGAAAAGAAGCAACTGAAGAGCTCGACAAATAAGCTAGTTGTCGAGAGGTGTCGAGCAGCTATCAAGCTTTAAAATTTAGCACTTTCTCACTTGATTCTTGGACAGACTTGCATGGCATTAACACTTGAACTTGAAACAAGGTTTTCTTAAAGTATTTAACACATCCTAGATCTGCCCAAATACAAGTAAAGTGCGTTTTGTCAAAGGATTAGCCAATTACATAAAATAGTGACATATGTTCCTTACAAGTGAATCACATATGTCCTAACAACACACATGTACAAATTGAGGAATCAAATGCAACTTCCTACCTAAACAATCAATCATTGAATTACATTTGGACATTTGACACTTGCTCTCCAATCTTTATCATCTTAAATACAAGTAGTATTCTGAAATATTTTACAAAAGTAGTCTCCTATTACTAGCTCTTTTTACTTCAAGGGCTACGTTTTGAAGATTCTGGTGTAAAATACAATTAGAATCGCATGACAGAGGACAGAGTTATCTAATTCCAACTTGTCTCGGCTAAATTTAATCCTCTCAAAACAACCAAGCCAAATGTCATGCAATAGTTAAATCAGTGAGTATATAGAGTTTTTCTTGGAATCAAATAAAGCAGATGAGATTCAGGAGAATGAACATGTAACACTCCAAGAGTAAACAAAAATCAAATAACTTAACTTAGAGGTGAGAAAAAGAAAACACCCATGACCCATTTAACAAAAATGATATTAACTCTCACACCCTATATAGATTACCAAGATATAAACTAAAGTTGTATTTGATGCCCAAACTAACAAACAGCAAAGTAGAAAGGCACAAATAAGATCAATATATCCACAGTACCACAAGGCCAATTAGCTCTAAAACCAAAAAAAAAAGAGCCCAAGTATAAGCAAAAACACAATTTATGCCAACAATATGAAACTAACATGCAATTAATTAAAATGAAGAATGAACATAGAGAGTTTTACTTCTATAATTGTAATTTGACAGTAATTATTTAGCTCAAGGTCAATGTTATGATTGTGAATAGAAATTTATGAAGAAGACCTAAATCTATGGTAATCCCCTCACCATAAATGCAAAACTTCAAGCCACCCCAAAATGAACTGTCCCACTACCATCAAACTACACCAGTGCATTTGATGTTCACATGCATCACAATAGAATTCTTAAAATCCTATTTATTTATTTTGAAATAAGTGAATTAAAATTTACAATACGATTTTTTTTGGGGTGAAATACTAAATTTGGTAATAGTTAATATTTGTTTAAATGTTGTTAATGTAATAAAATTCAACCCTTTTTATTTCAAAATTGATGGATAGACCTGTAAAAATTATAATAAACCTGAAATCACAATGTGCCAAATATATATATAGCCTGTCCGGGCTAAATCTAATTCTCTCAATTCTCAAACAAAAACGTCAAATATAATTCATTAATTAAATTAGTGACTAAATTTTCCTCCTAAAATAAAATAAAGTATACGAGAATGATAATGTAGTAATAATAATATTAAAAGCATTCATAAATCATTCCATGATTAAAATACAAAAGGTCCATGACTAAAATGCAAGAGTCACGTGTGTGGGCATTTTTTATTAATATGTAACCCTCACTAATGGAATAGAACAGATAAAACCATAAAAAAACAAAAGGAAAGAAATCAATCATTTTGAATTTTTTTTTATGAAACAAAACACACAAGGGAGAGGGAAAGATGTTCTAACACAAAAACATACCACAATTCTACTCAAAAGCCATGGTAATCATTTTGAAATTCATTGTGCAATTTGTCTCACTCACAATTATAGTCTTTCTTTATAAAATAAAAAATATTGTATGGAAAGCCTGTCAAAATTTCATTCAAATCATAATGAATGAAGAACATCTTTGGGCTAGTACGTTGCTTGTTAATACTAAGAGTTTCCTCAATCCTCAGTCCGGCTTACATATTTAGTTTAGGTTCTCTTTTTTTTTTTTTTTTTTTGTGTGTGTGTGTGCGCGCGTGTGTGTTGAGCCAGTAAATTGAATCTTCCAGCAGCCTATCCTCTTAATATTGTCTTATGGAGCATTTATTAGGCTTAACACTCAATTCATAGCAGGAATATGCCAGATTTGGGAGTTAATTCTTTCAAAAAAAAAATTTGTAAACTATGATTTTGATCCCTATCCTATATATTATATTTCAATTTGATTCTTAATATTTCAATTATATCAATTTGGTCCCTAACCTTTCAGTACAAACTTAACCTAGCAAAAGGCAGGATAAGTTTGTACATATTGGTTTGAAGTACAGAGATTCATGGCTTCCATTGCGCATAGGAGAGAGAGAGAGAGAGAGAAATTAGATATGTATTCAATGGATTCCTATCAAATATTCAATATTGTGCTCGTGCGATATCTCTTTATTTTTGGTTGATTCATTCCGGATCATATTGTGAGACATGAGAAGTGAGAATGCTCTTATTCTTATATTGGGTCGAACATTTCAATAGTAAAGCAAATTGCCCTCTGCTTTATATTCCATGGCTGACCTACCAATTATCATATGGCTATCAAGGGGGCCACGCGTGGACGTGATATTTTTATACGGTAACCTGTTGCAGCAAAAGCAAAATTTTTTATAAGGAATGCATGTAGCGGTGGGGGTCAAAAAAACTATTTTATAGGAAAAGTTAACCGACATTGCAAAGACATTAATTTAGCAATTTTTTAAAATAAATTTTTAGGGAAATGAAAAATGTAATTATTTTTTTTGACAATTTTTTATTTATTTTTCTTATAAAAGTGGTATCAAAATTTTCTTAAAATTGTCAATTAACAAATGCCCTAGAGATACACTACACCCTTATTTTATTTATTTGCTTACTTTGGTACATCCAAATGTACAATTTGAGAAAAGAAAAACTTATTGATAATTAATTCTTTTAAAAGTGTTATATTTTTACAATATTTTCACAATAAATCATAAATGGTAAATTGTTACTAGTTCTACTTTAAATATACCCATTTAAATTAATTTATCCCTTCTTATGTTAAGCTTCATTGATACTCTATTTTTAAGGGAATTCAAAAGTTGAGATCATGAAACCCATAATTTATTGTGTAAGTGGATTTTTGTTTTTTATGAAGTGTAAGTGGATCTTGCGCAACAAGAGAAAGAGAAAGGAAAAAAAAAACTATTATTAAACAGGAGAATCATAATTCTGGTATTACATTTTTTTTTCTTGTTGAAAAAATGACCAGTTTGTTTTTGTTAAAAACATTTTTTTTTTTCATTTTTTAAAAGCCTCATTTGGACCACTGTATTTTCGAAATGACAAAATCATTAACGGTCAATTATTTGCTATTTTTTGCCAAACCCTTGTTTTTTGTTGGCCAAGTCTTATTTTAGAATCTATTATTCAAAGAAAAATTTTAAAATTTGACCACAAGTCAAATGTGGCTCCACCACTGAATGCATATGCAAAGAGCAAGCAAACAAAAATTTTAGTACCACGTAAAATAGCACAACCTTTATTACAATTGACACAACAATGGTTATATAGCTAATTATGAATGGTTGAGAAAAAAGTTGCGAGTTTATATGAAAATGAAAAATAATAAGTCACAGTCTGCTAGATAAAATAAAGAGAAAGTTTAGTTATAAAATCGGTTGTAACTTAAGATTACAATTTTACTCAATATCTTTTTATTAGAGCTTAATTTCGACAAATTCACTATTAGATTATATATACCTCTTATATCCTTCATGCTTGCAAAATTTCTGAAAAATTGAATATTAATAATTATATCATCAATAAATTGTTTAAATTGCAAGTTTTTGTAATTTAAAATTATGCATAAAATATAAGCTTATAGAGTATATAGTAAACAATATCTAATTGATACGAAATTTGACATGCGTATTAAGAATATAAAGAAAATGCAATTCAATGATTAGATTTTCAAAATATGTAATAATGTTTATTTTATTGATGATATAGCTATTGGTTTTCAATTTTTAAAATTTTTTGCAAGCATGGAGTATATAAGAAGAAGGTGCAATCCAATGATAAATTTGTCAAGATTGTAGTTTTAAGTTATAACCGATTTTGTAATTAAATTTTGTCCTAAAATAACTATGATCAAAATTGGTAAGTTTAATGTGTAAGTACCATGGGCATATTACTTGTTACATAAGTAATGGTTTGGTGGGAGCGGAGGAATATTCCTTACACTGACAAGAGTCATATTCTCTACGTTGGAACGGTCTGGATTCCGGAATCCAGGTTAATAGATAGTTATGAGGCTTTTCTAAAAAAAAAAAAAAAAAGTTATGAGGCGTGCTACTACTTTGACCTTTGGGACAATTACGAAATCAATAAATTTTTTTTTTTTGAGAAATAATAAAATTTTAATTGAATGGTATAAAAAGAATCAGAGTGTACAAAATTCTATCCTTTTGACTCAAAAAAAAAAAAAAAGAAGTTAAATGGTATAAAAATTGGTTTTGATTCACATGATTAAAGCAGTATTTTTATTTTTAAGATAAAACTTTGTAAAGAGAAAAAATCTATATGATCACCATTATTAGAAATCTATGTACTATGAGAACAAACTCTAAGAATTTGTTGTAACACTCTCCATATAATACATTGAGACATTACTTAAACTAGTTAGGGCAGCAAGTGCAAGGCATGTGCTTGTCGTGGAAAAAAAGTAGTAATTAATTAAGGCCAATTCTAGATTTTATTTGTATCACAAAACAAAAATATGAATCGTTTGATCTCAAAGTATATAGAGATTTACATTAATCAAAAGAGACATTAATTTTAAGAATTTTGATAATTATGTTGTAAAAAGTTAATCTCATTCACATAAGAATTTTGATCAACCACAAAGTTAGGGTAGTTATTTAACATATAAATATTTATTTAGCTATGATAATCATTTAGTACCTACTTGCTAAAGACAATATATCCACTCTCTAAAAACTTCTAAGAATGATAACGAATATCATCATTGTGGGGCCATAGAGCCCAGTGATATACATCCACCTTTTGTACTAGGCCTGAGACCCATGTCGAGGCCCATATCGCATATGAAGAAGACAGTGGTGATCATGGCAACCTAGGAAACCGTGCCGAGGACAACTCTGTCCTCGGCTAGCCAAAACCGAGGTAGAAGAAAAGTAATTTACCGGCAAAGACAATCTTCCAAAGCACTCCAAGGAAAAAGATAAGTACAGCAAGTAAGCACACTGGAGCATGGCGGTAAAGCAATTCCAGGAAAAGTTGCTGCCTCCACATTAAATGCTCCACAACTAACACTCTGGCCGCATTAATGTGGAAATAATACTTGAGCAATGGCCTTTCAAACTCACAGGTACTACCTAAGAGCTTTGGGAGGAGGTTGATGTGACAAAGACCAACAACAGCAGATCTGACCTGCACGTGTATGGTGGAGATGAAGGAGGAAAGTAGTATATAAGGAAGAAGGAGCTCTGAGAAAAGGAATCAGAGATTTTACCAGAGAAAACACTGTAGCAATTTGAACTAATTTTGTAGCCATTGTCACTGACACTCAAGAAATAATAAGTTGAAGCTCCTCAGACTAGTGCCGATGATTGAATTGCTTGCTTAAGTCCATATTTGTTTTACTTATTCATTCTTTAAATCATCTTCAACTGTTGTTACACTCATTAAAGCCCAGTTCTTCTACCCACTTTCTACAAATTTATTGTATTGGGCTTGCTGGGCTTGAATTTACTTATCCCTTAGAAATAGTGCTCAAACCCAGTCTCTACAATCATCTTCCAACAATAAACAATTGAGTTTTGCTAAAAAAAATTAAAAAAATAAATAAATAACAAAAGGCATGTGTCATTGAATTTTTCATTAGATAAATTATAAGTTTTGAAAATTTAAACCTAGAAAATCAATGTTCTTTAGATAACAAATAAAATGCCTAATATCATCATTCTAACTTTCTAAGAATTTCTATCACTTAAAACTCAAAATACGTAAAGAAAATTTTTAGGATATTAAAATTTAGCGGGAGTAATTTAGACATTACACAATAAAATATTTTAAGAATCATAAGTTTTCATTAGGGTTTAACTGAGAAAGTAACAATATGATGTATTTGCTCTTTTCCAAAATATTAATGGAAAAATTGCTTGATTTTAAACTTTAAGGAAGAATTGTAAACTACCCCAAACATAAAGGATGAAAATTGTTTTTTTCCTAAGTTTTTGTTTTTTGTTTTAGTGTGTAAAACTATGTGTTTTTACTTAAAATAGTGTGTAAAGAAAAAAAATATACAAAAAGTCATCCCAAGAAAATTGCATGTGGAATAATGAATTTTGGCTCAACAAAGTTGATTAAACCAACAAAAAATTTCTAAAAACACAACAGAATGACACAACATTTTCATAATACCTTTATAATTTTGTTATATTTTATTTTAACTTGTAAAGAATTGATAGCTCAGCAGTTTTGAAAATATTGTGACGACATCAAGATGCCTTAACATTTTTCACACAAAAAAAAATGTTATGTCCATGACATTTTTACAACAAATCATAAGTATAGGTTATTACAAGTTGTTATTAGTGGGTAAAAAAGTAGTTTCATTGGAAAGTTTAAATTATAACCAATAACAATTTATCATATTTGATTTGTTATAAAAGTGTTGTGAAAATTATTGTGGATATAACACTTCTTTTTCACAATACTTTTATTTTTAGTTGTAACTGGTTCTAGTATGATATTTTATTATTTTATTTTGACCTATAATGAATTAACACCTCAACAATTGTGAAAATATTGTGCCAATTCGTGATGTTAATATTTTATTATTATTTGAAACAGCGTGAATTGGACAAACCAAAAATAATATAGCAAATATACTACAACTTTATGCATTCACAAAAAAAAAAAAAAAAAAAAAAAAAAAAAAAAAAAGGCCAGCAAAACTAGGGGTGTGTAGCCAACCAACCAACCCACCAAAACTGACCCGACCCAACCCAACATGCCGGGTTGAGTCGGTTTTTAGGGCTTAATGGGTTAGGTTAGGTTACAAATTTTTTTTTGATAGCGGGTTGGGTTGGGTTTGGGTCATAAAATTCCAAACCCGCCAAACTCAACCCGACCCACCCATATATTTAAAATATATTATATAATTAATAAATTTTTTAAAATAACTAGCTCTTCCTATCCTATATAAAGCCAATTAGTTTCCACAAACCCTAGTAAATTACTATTATTGTTTAGTCATTAGTGTTGTTTACCTTTAAGGAATCACATTGATACTAATCTTTGGGTTTTTTTTAATATATTTATATTTATATTTATATTTTTCTACTCAATTTTATAATAATAATATAAAAAAAAATTCCAACCCATGGGTTCAACCCAACTCATGTGAGTTGGGTTGGGTTGGGTTGGGTTGGACTTATGTGATGGGTTGGGTTGGGTTGGGTTGAATTTTTTTTGACCCACCATGGTGGGTTGGATCAAAAAATTCCCTTAACCCAACCCAACCAGATCCATGCACACCCCTAAGCAAAATAGTGAAAGTTAAACAAACCAAAATTACTGTAGCAAAATTACTGTAGTTTTTCCCATTCACTCTTTTTATAAATAGAAATATACATTACACTTACAATGTAAATTTATATTGTAAACAAATAAAAATTGGCAAATGTTGTACACATTTGCAAAATTTGTACAATTTGTTTTTTGCAAATGTATATAATATTTGCTACTTTTTGTGTGTATACAATGTAAGCTTACATTACAAGTAGAAAGTAAACATATAAAGATCCTTTAAAAGAAAAAAAACAACCTCAAACCAAGTTGGTGAACTTGGAAAAAAAAAAAAGAAAAAAAAAAGAAAAGAGGCAACTCATTATACCAAAAATACTGTTCCTAACACAGTTCATGAGCTTATTAAATGTATATAATATTTGCTATTTTTTGTGTGTATATAATGTAAGCTTACATTACAAGTAAAAAGTAAACATATAAAGATCCTTTAAAAATAAAAATAAAAATAAAAATAAAAAAAGCTCAAACCAAGTTAGTGAACTTGAAGAAAAAAAAAAGGAGGGGGGGAAAAGGCAAGTCACTAAACCAAAAATACTATTCACAATACTATTCATAAGCCTATTTGCTCTTTTTATATATAGAAAAAAGAGCACAAATCAATGACTGAAAAGAAAAAAAGAAAAAAGAAAAAAAAAAAAGAAGATGAATAGTACATATTGAACAAACCAAAAGTACTATAACTTTTACACATTCACCCAACAAGTGTCAGAACATTTTCATAAAACATTTATTTTCAGTTGTGGTTAGTCACAGTTTCATATTTTATTTTGATTTATAAGAAATTGACACCTTAATAATTGTGAAAATATTATGAAATTTGTTGTGTCAGTATAACAGTATATATATGCGGGTTCTTATAAATATTTATAAAAAAAAAGTACAAACGGAAGATTGGAAGAAAAAAGAAAAAGCTGTAGCTACTGTAGCTACAGTGTCACTTGAACAAACCAAAGTGGCATTGTAGCAACTGTTCGAAACTTGAAAAAAAAAAATAATAAAAAAATAAAAGAGATAAAGACTCAATAAACCAAATGTGTACTATAGGGGCATTGCCGCTTTTTATATAGCTAATAGATTTAAAAATTTTAAATCTAATAAATATATACTCAATTATATTATATTATGCACTTACTTTTCTCATTTATATGAAAATATTCCAACAGTTTAAAATGTAGTTATTTAGACGCCAATAAGTCTGAAATTAATTATATTCCATTATCCTTTTTTTTTTTAGAATACTATGTATTTTAACACACACACACAAGGGGAGAGGAGAGAAGGTTTTAAAGAAATTAACAGTAGTATATATCCAAAAGGGTCTACTCAAAAAAGTTTTAAGTAGTTTGTTGTCCACCTTCATAAATAATAATATTATATGCTAGTATTCTAGAACATTAGTTAGAATACCCAGACTTAGGTAGTCAAAATACCCAGACTTAGGGTCTATTTGAGATCCATTTATTTTGTTGAAATTGAAAATTTTTTGCTGAAAGTACTGTAGATAGAGGTAAAAGTTAGCTGAAATAGTACAGTGGGACCCATGAATAGTACCAAAAAAATGTAGTAGGGCCTATAAATAGTAACAAAAATAAACTGAATAGTAAAATAAACTAGCATTTTAATTTTTACCAAACACACTTAGGTCGTCAAAATTAGTTAGACTAAAGGCGTTGTTTACTTAAAAGGACCACTTTTTTAAGAATGCGGTCTAATTTCACAACATGTTTGATATTATATACTATATTTCATTTCTAAAATTTTTGAAATTATATATATACATACATATATATATATATATATATAAACAAAATAGAAGAAGAATATTTTTTATAAAAATAAATAAATAAATAGAAGAAGAAAATGAACACATTTTTTGAACCCCAAACTGTCGGATAATATAAATTGTCTTGAATTTGATTGCAAAGAAAAATGAAAATGAACATATTTTTTAATAATTTCAAAATTATTATAAAACGAAACAAAAACAAAAATGGACGCGGGATCTAAAATTTTAAACTTAACTTCTATTCTACTCTTGACCTCCCATTATATTGTTCACTGCATTTCTTTCCTATTTAATATGATAAACTATACTCTACGTATCACTGATTGCATGGTATATTTGGATTCGCTTTTAAAAAATTAAAAATTAAAAATTATTGACTTATTTATTGAAAATTTTAACAAACGCAATTGATCCGGAAAAATGTACGGTTTGAAAGCCAGAAAATAGAAGGTAAAAACAGGGCTGACAATCTAGGAAAAAAGTTTACTTTCTTCATGCTCTTTCCTTAGAGCACTCACAGCAGTAGTGTTATATAGGTATAATGCTAAAATTTAGCTCCACAAACATAAAAAAGTTGCTGCAGCAGTGGAGCTAAATCTAAAAATTTTAGCTCCATTGCTACGGTGCACATCTATAAATAGATGTGCACTGTTCATGAAAGCCAAAAAAAAAATATTATTTTATTCTTCCCCATCCATTAAAAAATTACTTAAGTCTCTCTCACTCCGTGCCTCTCTCTCTCTCTCAGTCACTAAACTCTCATCCTCTCCCAAAACTATCTCAATCTCTCAAGCTCTCATCATCTCTTAGTTACTCTCCTCTCACCGGCGATCACCTCACCGTCCCAAGCTACCGATCGCCGATCGCCTCATCGTCCCAAGCCGCCGATCGCCTCACCTTCCCAAGCCACCGATCGCCGATCGCCTCACCGTCCCAAGCCGCCGATCGCCTCACCATCCCATGCCGCCGATCCCCTTACTGTCCCAAGCCGCCGATTGCTTCACCGTCACTCTCCTCTCTGCCGACCCAGCTCACCGACCCACCCCTTCTGCCGACTCAGCTCGCTGACGTTGTGCTTGTTTGTGATTGGTGATTATTGATTTTGTTTGTGATTGTTGATTTTGTTTGGTTTGGGTTGAGGAAAAAAATTGGAGATTTGGGTTTTTTTTTTTTTTTTTCCTGTTGTGGACTGGTGGTGGTGGTGGTTGTTGTGGCTGTAGTTGTAGTTGTGGCTGACTGTATAGGCGGTTGATTTTGTTACTGTGAATGTTTTTTTGTGTATTGGGAAATATTATTTTATTGTAGTGCTTATATTATTTTATTGTGATGTTTATATTATTTTATTGTGTTGAAAGCTAAAATAGATCCACTGCTGCAGCATGTGTGTAGGTAAAATAGATAAAGTAACTTTTGGTAGAGCTAAATTTCTAAATTTTTAGCTCCACTGCTGTGGATGCACTACGCAAATTCGTACAAGATTTATCGTCCATTACTACATATAAATATTTATATATATATATATATATTTTGTATGCTCATATATCTATTACATATCATGCAGAATATTTTCAATCAATTCAGCAGTGTACTCTGCTCCTCTAAAGCGATACTTTTGAACCATTTAGCTTGCTTCTAGTTTATCTCCCTCAACAATGAAAGAAAATGCAAATAATTATAATTGGTTTATCTCTTAAAATTATTCTCAATGTATTTCTAAGAGACTTATGTACAACAAATTCTATGAATTCACAATAATTAATATATATATATATATATATATATATATATATATATGTGTGTGTGTGTGTGTGTGTGTGTGTGTGAGAGAGAGAGAGAGAGAGAGAGAGAGAGAAACTCAATTAATACTAAATTAAAATATTAACTTCCATCATTTTCTCTAAAATAAAATACGTAAAGTTTAGGTTTTAGTTAGTTCAATTGGTAAAAACTTTGATAGTTGAATAAGAGATTTGAAATTCAATCCACAACTACACCAAAAATCAGTTGGTATCTTGGTCTGATGATAAAGAGAACAATATCTTCTTCTAATAATAAAGAGCACAATGTCTTGGTCCAATAATAAAGAGTGCATTCATCAGAAACAGAAGCCATAGATAGGATGAAATTTATAAAATAATAATAATAATAATAATAATAAAGTTCATTTGACTATAGAAACAGAAGGACGTCTCTAATACATACACAATTAGAAGATTTAGTTCATCAACTGTTGACTTCACCTCCCCTATATTGGTCTTGCACCTTGCTTAAATGTTACATTGAATTAATCTTTAAAACTTTATAATTAATATTTTTGTTGAGGTAATTATAGGTTTACATTGTACTAGCAATGTAATTCTTACATTGTAGACACAAAATTGTATATTTTCCTTTTTATTGATGTAACATTTTTGCTGTAACAGAAATTGTTAATTTACACACTTATACTAGTATTTAATGATAATAAAATTTCTTTATGAGGTGCTACCTAGGCCACTAGCGAGTTCATCTAGTCATTTTTTTTTTTTTTTTTAATTTTTTGTTCATTTGCTTAGCTCATTTATCCTTTTGGGAGATCAGATTTTTGATGCCCAAACATTAAATTCTTGAGAATAAATGTGTGTGTGTAAATTATAAAGAAAAATTCAAAATTTTGAAGCAACAACATGACTCCACCACTCTCTTATCATTCTAATAATCTAATAAATAAATAAAGTTTCTTTTCCCCTACCTTTTCATATGATTCCTTCCATTATCAATCAAAAAAATAAGAGATTAAATTTGAAAGTTTGAAGGGAGAGGAAATGATAAAAATTGATGATATTGTAAATTTTTCTCTCCTTTTGTTCATATGCCCCCAAGACCTTATCTTTGTTTGGTTGTAAGGTGGAAATGAGAGGAAATGATGATTTATAAGATAAGGGCAAAAAATATGCAATTTTTTTTTAGAGAGTGTTTCAACCTATGGCATCTGTTCCTAATAATGATCTTTATCATTAGACTAAGACACCAATCAATTTTTGGTATAGGCGGGGATTGAACCTTAAATCTCTTATTAAAGCATCAAAGACTTTACTAGTTGAGCTAACTGAAACCCACATGCAATTTTATTTATTAAATCCTATACTTAAGAATCATTAAAGAGAAAATAGAAAATATATTAAATTTCATTTAAATCAGATTTCTTGCTTCTAAAATACATAAAATTGGAATTTTAAAACGGAACACCTCCTTCCCCCCCCTTAATACCCTTGAGAATTAGTCTCATATTAGATAACAGTCCCATGAAGATTTTTTTTCCATCTACAACTTTGTAGAGAATCGGTCTCATATTAGACAATAATCCCTTAAAGATTTTCCATCTACACCTTGCATAAAAGACAACAAAAGACTATTGCGTTATAGATTTGGATTGTGGACTATGTGGTAAGTAATTCTTAGGTATTCGTGGAGCACAGAGAATGGTGCTTCCTCTTTTCACAGTCATGATGGAATCTACTCATTAAATATTTCATGGTGGGGTCTACCGTAAATGTGAAAGGAGGGAATACCATTTCTTCATACTCTGAGAGTACCTAAGAATTTTCCCCATGTGGTATTCTCCTAGTTTGGTAAAGCAGTGATAGCGACAGTAGAAAAAACATGTTTGCGTTGCTTAATTGCTTTTGTTATCTATGAATGACCAAAGGAGGGTAGGCCACCATTGGTTCATTTCTTAGGGCATAGCTTCCCACCATTTATATTTATTTATGGTTGTTTATTTTTGGTTGACACTAAAAATTCGTAAAAAAAAAAAACATTTTACATTTCTGCTATGGATGTAATTTCAACGATCAAATTTGGCATTTACTTTTTCTAACTACTACTAAAAAAAATGCCAATTGCATGATTGGAATTTGATAGTTTTGGGATGATTTTATTAAAATTTGTTGGTTAAATTGTATATTTGGGTCATAAACATTAGTTTTTGTTATAAACATTAGTTTTTGTTTTAAAACCATTATTATACTTTAGAATATTTCAAAAGATCCTTAACGGAATTTGATGGATAAAAAATGTTAATGCATAAAACAAAATTCAATAAATTGAGGCTTCTTTGATGACGTGAAGCTAGAGATGTGATATAAATTCTGTTTGCCGTAGCAACATTTTCCATCCATTGTATGCTAGCAAGTAGTTGTGTTTTTTTTTTTTTTTTTTTTTTTTTTTTTTTTTTTAAATATAGGAATTAAAGTGAAATTAAAATTAAAAAAAAAAAAAAAAAAAACTCTGAAAAAGAGAGGTTGTTTGGTTTTTTTTATTTTTTTTTATTTTTACATGTCTCTTGAGAGTTAATACTAATAGTACATTCGAATTCGTGATAGTGGGTTTGCCCACATTTCTCATCATAGAAGTGGCCCAAAACAAATGAATATGCTCCAGGATGAGCCGAACCAAACCCAAAACAAATATAATATTTGGGTTAAAAAAGATTGTAAAAGATGAACAATTTTTGGGCTACTTATCTGCTCTTGTTTTGGGTTAAACCCAATCATTTGGACTGGATGCTATCTTTATAGGCCACACACTATATCCACCACTCCCAACTTTTATAAACTTGTATTGTTATTATTGTAATTTGTATGTCCATGCACTAACAAAAATCTAAGCATTTGGAAAGAACTCCTTTGTAACACATGAAGACAAGGCAGATGCCAAACTGACAAGGTAAACATGACCAAAAGACAACCCTTATATGGCCCTTTGTCAAAAAAAAAAAAAAAAAAAAACATGGAAACTTGTTCCAGATCATACAAAAGAGCAAATTATATTAGCGATGTTGCATCAGCCTTCTATAAAATCTATCCAAATCCACATCTTTATTTTTTAAGCCCAAAACAGAAGATTTGGTTTTGGAGGCTCAAATAAATTTCCCCTATTAAAACTTTCCAAACCGAGCAGCAGAAAGAAAAAGGCCCAGATCCACACTATTATTCATAAACCTTGGAGGAAAATAAATAAATAAATAAAAAACATGTGAGCATGACTTCTTCTAAAACAATCGGGAAAACAAACACGGCTATCATTTGGAGATTGTCTTGGCCGCTGTTTATAACGCCATGGCTGCCGGCAAGGTCGTCTCCAGGAAGCCTTTGGGTACTAGCATTGTCGGTGCTGTTTGTTGTAAACTTGCGTAGTGCAAGAACGAGCGTGATGATGAGGATCACCAGGCCAAGTATTTGAGCTGCAAGTTTAAGGTCCGAAAGCAATGACATTTGTTCCCTGCAGTAACACAGAGGAAATTAATTCTATCAACACTGGAACCAACAAAAATAAAATTAGAAAAAAATTTGTTAATTAAATATATATAGTCTGCTATATATTCTCACCTGTTTGGAGGAGTAGATAGAGATAGAGGATGATTGGGTAGAACAAAATGAAAAGGAAAAGGAGAGAGATATATTTTTGGGTTGGTTGTGTTAAATGTGTGGCAGTGGATATTCTGAATCAAAAGAAAGTTGAGTCTTCCTGTAAGTTAGTTTAGTTTATACATAGAGAGATGCAGTCATATGGGGCACTAGGGCTGAGAAAATTGTTTTCAAGCAGTGAGATGCAATCAAGGACGAACTATTCTTTGACTTAGGCACTGAGGTTTTTATTTTTATTTTAAATATTATATATAAAAATGAAAATTTTAAAATAAAAAATAAAAATATTTATACTTGGTCTCCCTGAAAAATAAAATTGTTCACAAAAGCCAATAAACACACAACAGTACTCATCTCTTTCTTTGTGACTTTGCACTGTGTGATCAAGGGTATCCGTCTGTTGTACGTGTACTCATGTGTATAGATTTTGACGTTTTGTAAGCTCTCAAAACATATTTATTGATTATTAACCATTTTTTTTATGCAAATGACTTGAGTTGTTAAGTTGTTTGAAATTGGTTATTTGTTGTTTGGGACTTAAAGTTAGAAGTGTGGTTCTTTTTATTTCCTTGGCAATGTTATTTAATTTTTTTTTTTTTTTTTTTGTGCAATAACATTTGACATATAATTAAATGATGATGATAAATAATTAAATGATGATGATAAATGTGACTTATATTTGAATGGTAAATCATGGGAAACCTAGCTACAGTATTAGATTTATTTCAAAAGAAAAATGCAAATAATTCAAAAACAACTATTTATGTGTCTTTTTCTTTTACTGATTGGTATAAAGAATTTACTTAGAATGATGTGACAACTATTATAAATTTTAATAAATAAGCTTTACAAATTGATGTATCAATCGTTAAGACACAACAAATAAGTAATTAAGAAATTTATTTATTATATTATTGATGTGACACCAAATAAATTTATTGTTATATCAATTTGCAAATATTATGTAGTAAAATTGATAGTAGTTTTGTGATTTACTTATATATTATGATATTGATGTAATACTAATTAGTTTCCATATATTGTTAACCATCGCGTATCCTTAATGTGATGGTCACTTTTTAAGTATTAGTACTTGTGGGGTGTGGGGAGGGTAAGGGTCAAAGTTCAAATTTCTAAGAGGGAGTTTCACACATATATACACTTAGATTAGACTAAAATAGAATTTTTATATTTTATATATAAAAATATATATATATATATATATATATATATATATATATATATATATATTGTTGCATTAGTTGTAAGCTTTTATTATAATTAGTAATAGTTTTATAATTTTTCTTGTTGATATTTTATTTTACTAATTTTATAAAAATATCTGTTATATTTTGTCCCCCCTTATGGTAAACTCCTGGCTTTATTGCATCATGTAGTCATTTTTGGGTGGGGCAAGGGGAGAATTGCTTTAGAGCATTCCTACCCATTTTGCATCACCAGAAAAATCACTTCATATATTTTACATAACCACTATAATAACACACTCTATATCTCATTTTTCATTTTGCAATTCATCACATTAAAATAATATATTTTCTACCACACACCAACAATAACAACTAAACCCAAAACAACACCACCTCACAGCAAAACCGTCACTGCTACCGCAAAAATCCAAAACCCAGCCCAAACCTAAACCCATGCAACCCGACCCAGCACCAATCCAAGATAGATAGATAGATTAAAAAACAAATAAACAAAAAAACTCAAATCTGAAAAATCTAAATTTGAGATTTGAGACCTACCAACAATACTAATGAAAACCTAACAGCCAGTGATCAAATTTATTTATTATACATCTCTAAATCAAACTTACTATTTATAAGTTATAAGAAAATTATATATATATATATATATATATATATATATATATATATATATATATTCCAATGGATCCAATCAATATTTCTCAAGCCACGATTGATTCAAAGTTAAAATAATAGTTTTACGTCTACAATATTTTTACAACACCTTCACAACAAATTATATGTTGTAAGTTGTTATTAGTTCTAATTTAAATCCACCACTTAAATTACTTTTTTACCTACCCGTAACAACTACTAATAATCAACCATTTAAGATTTATTGTAAAACTATTGTAGATATAACATCTTTCAAGTATAAAATTGTGGAAAAGGAAATTATTTTTTTTTAAACTCTCTACTTAAGTTCAACAAGAACTCACTAGACAAGAGAAAGGACAAGAAAACTAATTAAACAAGAGAATCATAAATCTGTTATTTACTTTCTTTTTTCTTTTCTTTTTTTGTTAAAAAATGAGCAGTTTGATTTGTTAATTTTTTTTTCTTTTTTTAAAAGGCTCACTTGGACCATTGTATTATCGAAATGACAAAATCATTAACCGTCAATTATTTACTATTTTTTGCCAAACCCTTTTTTTTTTTTGGCCAAGTCTTATTTTAGAATCTATTATTCCAAGATCATTTTTAAAATTTGACCACAAGTCAAATGTGGCTCCACCACTGAATGCATAGGCAAAGAGTATGCAAACAAAAATTTTAGGACTATAGTTCAACTTTTGTCAAGGTTGACACAATTGTCATGTAGCTAATTATGAATAGTTAAGAAAAAGTTGTGAATTTATAAGAATTAACAAATAAGGCGTAAATGCACTTTTAGTCCTTATATTTTGACCCGATTTCTATTTTAGTCCCTATATTTTATTTTTACAATTTTTAGTCCCTAAATCAATTAACGCGTGACATTTAAATCCTTACCGTCAGCCAACTAACTGGAAGAGCTGAGATGGCAGACAAAACACCCTATTAGCTGACGTGGCGATTAAAATATTATTAAAAAAAATTATTTGGCATTTTACAATTTGAACAAAAAAAAGAAAATAAATTAAAAAACAAAATTAAACTCAATCCCAAGACCCAGAAAAATTAAACTCAATCCCAGGACTTCTCAAACTCAGATTGGTCTGTAATTTCCTTATATTTTTTTTCTTTACTTTTTTTAGTACCAAAAAAGCTGAGACCTTCCAAATCTGTATCTCAAATCAATGTAAAGTCTTCTCATTTTTTGGTTGTCTATGCTGAGTCCCATTTTTGGTGTCGAATTCCATCTGGGTTTGAAGTCTAATCCTAGTTTTCCTTATCTGCAAAGCCATCAGAGTCCACAGATTTGATTCTTTGCCTCAACTTGATCATTGACAAGAGAAACACTTCTTTTTTTCAATCTGGGTATTGAGAAAGTCACTTCATTTATAAGTCTTGTAACCTCTTTCTGCAAGATTTTTTGTGTTCACATCTGAAAGCTTGAAATTGAAAATTTCTCTATCAAACATGGCCAATCTTGTTCCTGCATGTACCCGATCCACCAAGGCAAAAATCTCCCTCACGCCAGCGAAGCCATACCCATCTCCAACATCTCTGATCTGTCGCCGGCGAAGCCAATCTATGTATTTGGGTTTTGATTTGTGGAGGAGGAGCATGATTGACTTGGGTCTAGGTTTTGAGGAGCGAAACGTGTAGGTTGCGATTTGGGTTTTGGTGGTGGTCGATCTAAGATTTTGGGTTGTCTCGGTGGACATCAGCGTGGGGTCGTGGTGCTGTGGGTGGACCTGGGTTCGTGGGTTAGCAGATCAAGGTTCTCTCTTGATGCGGAGAAAACGATGGGAACAATGGATTTCATTGGAAAAATGAACTCGACCTGGGTAAGAGAGAATGATGGTGTTGGAGCCCCGGATTGAAATGGTCGAGGTCGCTTTGCATGAGGAGTTTTCCGCCGGAGAAGGAAGATAGAGGACATTGGTGCTTTTGTGTTGTTGATGGCGGATTTAGGTTTGTTGATGGTGGAATCGGTGCTGTTGATGGTGGATTTGGGTTTGTTAACAGCGGATTTGGTGTTGATGGCGAATTCTGGGTTTGTTTGTGTTTTTTTTTTTTTTTTTTTGCCCTTGATGTTCTAGGTTTGTATGTGTTCTGAGATTTTGCCCAAACTGTTTTGGGTTTTTTTTTTTTTTTTTTTAATTTTTTATGTGGATTTTTATATTTTTTTGGATTTATGGGTTTGATTTCCTAGAGGTTTCAATGTTGATTGTGTTGGAATTTTTTGTGCTGAGATTGATTTTGAGTGGGTTAGTCAATTGGGTTTGTCTTGATTTGGAGAAGAACATGAAGAATGAAGTTCATGTTTTGGGTTGGAGGTTTCTGGGTTTGACATTTTTCTGGGTTGGAGGTTTGATGATTTTTTTGGATTGGTTTTCTCATGTGGGTTTGGGTTTGATGATTTTTTCATGTTCTGGAGGTTTGGTGGAGGATAGGAATTTTGTATGAAATTTTGCATTGTTCTGGGTCTGATTATGCTCTTGTTCTGGGTTTGATTGTTCTTGGATAAGGGAAGAACATGAAGAACAAGTTCTTGCACGCCACACTCAATTACGCCACACAATCTATAGGTTTCTGGGTTTGATTTTTGGGATTTAATTTTGTTTTTTCATTTAATTAAAATTAATAAATTAATTTTTTTTAATTTATATGCTGACGTGGCAATTTTTTAATGTCAAAATAGATTTTTTAATTATTATTTTATTGTGCCGCCAGCCACGTCAGCATTTTGTGTTAGTTAAGTGATGGTAAGGACTTAAATGTCACGCGTTAATTGATTTAGGAATTAAAAGTGGTAAAAATAAAATGTAGGGACTAAAATAGAAATCGGATCAAAATGTATGGACTAAAAGTGCATTTACGCCAACAAATAATTAGTCACAATATATAATTATAGCTAAAATTGATGTGTTTCATGTGTAAATACAACGGGCTCTTTACTTGTTGTATAAGGAATGGTTTAAAGTTATAACCATATTTAATATCTTTTTATTGGAGGTGAATTTTGACAAATCCACCATTGAATTACATATTTTTCTTATATCCTCTATGCTCGCAAAATTTCAAAAAAAATTAAAAATTAATAGTTATGTCATCAATAAATTGTTTAAATTGTAAGTTTTTATAGTTTAAAATTATATATAAATATAAGCTAATAGATCATATAGTAAATAATATCTGATTAACACAAAATTTAACATATATATTAAGAGCGTAAAGAACATGCAATTTAACGATTAGATTCTTAAATATGTTGTAATATTTATTTTATTAAGTAAAGTTCTAGTCTAAGACTATAACCAATTTTATAACTAAACTTTTTCCTAAAAAAAACCGAAGTGTACAAAATTCTATATAATAAGATTCTATCCCTTTGACTCAAAAAAATAAAATAAAAAATTTAAATAGTATAAAAATTGGTTTTTTTTTTTTTTTTTTTTTGAAAATATAAAAATTGGTTTTGATTCACACATAATTAAAGCTTTATCATTATTTGTAAGAAAAACTTTGTAAAGGGAAAAAATCACCATTATTAGAAATCTACGTATTATGAGAATAACCTCTAATTAAGAATTGTTGTAACACAGTAACACTTCCCATATAGTATATTGATACACTACTTAGACTCAAAAGATTTAAATTCAATAAATATGTACTTAAATATGTTATATTAACTACTTATTCTTCTCATTTATATAAGAATATTTCAACAAATTAAAATGTAGTTATTTAAATGCCAACAATAAATCTGAAATTAATTAGATTCCATTACCCAAAAAAGTTTAAGTAGCTTGTTGTCCATCTTCATAAATAATAATATTATACGCTGGTATTCCAGAACATTTCAAAAGCTGCACTCATTGCTTAAGCAGACTTTAGTTCGTCAAAATTAGTTGGACTGACGGCTGTGTTTACTTAAAATAGAAGAAGAAAATGTTTATAAAAAAAAAAAAGAAAAAAAGAAGAAGAAAATGAACACATTTTCCGAACCCCAAACTATTGGATGATATATAAACTGTCTCGAATTAGATTGAAAAGAAAAATGAAAATGAATATATTTTTTAATAGTTTCAAAATTTTTTACACAAAACAAAACAAAAACAAAAATGGATACGGGATCTTAAATTAATTTCTATGCTACTCTTGACCTCCCATTTTATTGTTCACAGTATGGTTTCTCTATTTATAAATAGAGAAACTGTACTCTAAATATCACTGATTGTAAAGTACATTTGGATTTGCTTTAAAATAAAAATAAAAATTATTGACTTATTAGTCTTATTTATTGAAAATTTTAACAAACACAATTAATCCGGAAGAACGGACAATTTGAAAGCCAGAAAATAGAAGGTAAAGACTGGGCTGACAATCTAGGAAAAAAGTTTTCTTTCTTCATGCTCTTTCCCTACAGATTATGCAATTCCTTCAAGAAGATTGGTCACTTTGTGTGTGGCAAAAGGGTTGATGGAAGAACTGAAGGATACTCCTAAACACGTTGCAATGAATTATTCATCAGAGCTGATAGACCTCAACTTAATTATGCTTTTTCTTCGTATTTGACTTTATATAGTAGGAAAAACAAAAGGCAAAAAACAAGAATAACAAGTCATGGGGCCAAAAGCAAATAAAAAAGGAAACAAAAACAAAAAATACAAAGTCTTGGGGCGTCAAAGCCTGCAAAGCAAGTTAAATTTAAACAGCAATGGATCATTAATCATTATTAACTCATTATTATCTCCTTATGCCTTTCCTTACCTAGGAAGTAAGCCTAAAGACCCAAAATCCACATTAAATTTCACAAAACCCACATTAAATTTCACAACAAATTTAACACACGTCAACAACCTTGATATTCTTTTCACAAGCTTCCAGCAGAAAAAATAATAATAATAATAATTAATAAATAAATAAAAATAAAAATTCACAAGCGCCCACTAATAAGATGCGGTGTTGCCAATTTGGGTGTAGCGCTAGGAAGTAGGAAATTCATAATTAGTTGCTCTTAGAAATTATATTAAATTAACGCTACATTATCACATTTTCACAACAAATCATAAGTAGTAAATTGTTATTAGTTCTAATTTGAATTTACAACTGTGGGGCCAGAGAACTTGGCGACCCCGGCCCACTTTATGCTGGGCCCAAGGCTCGAGCCAAGGAGAGAAATGTCCGAGGACATGCGATGAAAATCCAGATGGTCTAGAGATGTTGCCGAGGACGATTTTGTCCTCGACATTCCAGACTCCAGTAGGAGAGAACGGTACGCCATCAAAGGCAACCTCCCAGGGTGTTCCCCGGAGAAAGGACGAGTACAGTAGAACGCACACAGGGGAATGGTGTAGGAGCAATTTAAGGAAAAGCTGTCACCTCCACATTTAAGGCGCCCAACTAATGTCCTGGCCGCATTAATGATGAAAGGACCCCTAAACAGTATGGTCTTGATTGCCGCAACTCATAGAGAGTTTGGGAAGATGGCTGATGGGACGAGCACTCGAGTAATGGCCTGCACAATCAACAGATGGAGGGTTAAGATCGACTGGAAAGAAATATATAATGGGAGAGATCCCCCAAGAATGGGGGATCGCGAAAAAGGGAGAGGAAGAGAGAAAAAGGAGAAACTGCAATAGTCTGCGTGGTCTTGAAGAACCACGGGAACCTAGCACTGAAAGTAGAAGAAGAAGAATATCAAGCTCCTCGGACGAAACCCCCAGGGACAACATTTCAGACTTGAATCCATTTCCTCATTGGTCTGTCCACACCCAACTATGTATAGTGATTGTGGTTTAGACTAACACCTAGTTCTTAGGCCCACTCTCTAAAAATTCATTGTATTGGGCCAGTTGGGCTCGAGACCTTTCATCCGATAGGAAGAGCGCTCAAGACCAACACCCTACAACAACTTAAATTACTTTTTTGCTTACCAATAACAAACTATCACTTAGGATTTGTTGTGAAAGTATTATGAACATAGCATTTCTCTTTTATTTATTTATTTAAATGTAGACATGGAATTTTTTATTGTTAATTAAATTTTTTAATATTATTTTAATGATCATGCCTGCGTCTAATATGCTAGCAATGCACTTCATCAGTCACATAAGCTATTTCCATTAGTAAGACAAAGGTAGGGACTAAAATGAGAATGATTTTTTGATTTTAAGGACCACATCCGGGGGGAGGGGGGGCAAGGGAAGTAGCGACCAAAACGAAAAATTGCTCAAAATGTAGGAACCAAAAGTACATTTTCACCAAAGATTTTTGTTAATGATTGACCAAGGTGCAATGGTTAAAATACATTTGATGCTATATATTAAATAATATTGAATAATATTACATTCACAACATTTTCACAACAATTTTTAAATGGTAAGTTGTTATTGGTAAGTAAAAAAAGATGTCAATGGTGAATCCAGATTAGAATTAATAACAATTTGCTGTTTGAGATTTATTGTGAAATTATTCTAAAAATGATATTGACTTAGTACTACTTTTTTTTTTTTTTTGAGAAATAATTACAACATGTTACTAATCCCGTAACTCGAATATTTTTCCCCCTAGACCCCCAAACACTTTGTACATGAAGAGGTATCAATTCAGCTATAAGGCCTTTGGCAACTTAGTACTACTCAAATAATGTTTTTATACATTTTTCAAAAAAAGAAAATCAAATTGTATACACATATCTTTAAAAAAAATACACACAATCACAATAAATTTATACTTGTGAGTTAATGAATTACATCTATTTCACTTTTTTTTTTAAATGTACGTTAGAGCATTCACATCAGCGTGGCTTAATGTTAGCTTAGATGCCGTGATATCGACGGACCAAAAACACACAACATTTTGGGATAGAATTTGGTCCACCTTCCACAATGACAAGAAATTTAACCGCTCCAAAGATTCTTTATGTAGTCGATGGTCAACAATTCAAAGGGAGACCAACAAGTTTTGTGGATACTTGGCCCAAATGGAGAACCGGAATGAAAGTGGTAAAACTGAGCATGACAAGGTAATTTAACTCAACATCTAATATGTATTGTATATCAATGCACTTTTAGTTCTATGATACTCATTATTTTAAATTTTTTTTACTTTTGTAGATTGAAGATGCCAAAACTATGTATAAAGAAAATAGCAAAAATGCATTTCAATTGGAACATTGTTGGAGAATTTTGAGAAATGAAGCTAAGTGGTTGCTTCAAAGAGATAATTTGAAGGTCCGCCCTAGACAACAAACCACACAATCTTGTAATACTTTTGCAAACTCAATAAATTTGGATGAAGATAGTAATGAGATGAACTTCGGAGAAACCTTGGAGAGACCCATAGGCAAGAAGGCCGAGAAGGAGAAACTAAAGAAAAGAAAGAATTGTGATGACGTGGTCCCAATACTTTCCTCCCAATTGGATGAAATCAAGGAAGAAAAAAGGATAATGCATGAGGAGAAAAAGGAAAGTATGCGCATTGCATTAGAAGAACGAAGAGAGTTCATGCGCATTGCATCCGAAGAACGAAGAGAGTTGATTCGTATCAAAGAAGACAAGAATGAAGTAGAAAAGATGAAAGCGGAAGATGAAATTATGATGAAAGATACAAGAACCATGGATCCTGAGCAAAAAGAATACATTCGCCTACGTCGTTTGGAGATCTTGGAGAGGTTAAAGTCTAAATTCCCATCATCATCATAATTTGTATATTATTATTGACAATATCTAATTAAGTAATATTTTGTATAGTGCAAAGATACTTGCACATGGTTGACATAGATGGTTTGATGTTAGACATCTCTTTTGTAGTATTTACTTGTACAAGGAACATGATTAGATATATTTTTGTAATCTTCACTTGTGCAAGGCTGTGATGTCTCCTTTTGTAAGCTTGTACTTATTTCTCTTAATGACTGAAGTTGGTGGAAAAATATTGTTGTCATGCTGTGTTGGAATTGGTTGTGTTGGAATTGCTCTATTCTGTTTAGTAGGAATTCCTAATACAGAATACAAGATGACACATTTTTTAAGTTTGAATGATGACCATAGGAATGATGGAAAACAATGGAAATCTGCTTGTGAACTTAGATATAGTATTAATTTTTTGTGATGCAGGACAAAGTTTAGAGAAGCTCAAATGGGCACTTTCTCAAATAAGCTAGTTTGGGTTATCTTTGCAAACAAAATTAAAATACTGCTTACAATTTTTGATGGATGAAAGATGACATCTAATTTTGTAAATACAGATGCGAAGTTACATAGATAGATAGATAGATAGAAATATTGTTTGATTCATGCAAGAAATTTGAATATGTAAATATGGATATAATGGTTGCAGGGGCTGTAGAAAAATAACTACTTGCACAATATTTTCATCACCCCCAACATATTTTCAACTAAATTTTTTAACCATTCCTAAATTCACTGTGTCTTGTTTCCTAGGCTACTAATGCACCTCATGTATACAGGCAATGCACCTCATGTATACAGGCAATAATTTCAAATTTGCTGAAAAGGTAGAGAATTAGAACGCTTTATTTTGACTTTATTTTTATTCACCCATCATGGATTTTTCCAAATTTGTCAATTGGATAAGTAATAACACTCACAAAACTATAAGTGAATTTGATTTAGGTGAAAATAAGTGCAATGCTTTCTTTAGTTTAGATTCGAGAAGATGGTTTTCCACTTATCAAGTGATTGACACACCATTAGAATTAAGAACATCTTTTACAAGTTGATGTTAAATAGTTGAGTTGTACTTGTGGTGCTGGAAAAAAAATTATGACCATTGGGTCAAAAAAAATATATATATATATTTCGGCGGCGTTCGTCGGAGCCACTATTTCGGCGGCGTTCGTCGGAGTCACTATTTCGGTGGCATTTGCCGGAGCCACTCCAGCAGCGTTCGCCGGAGCTACTATTTCGGCGGTTCGGCCATTGGACCTCCACCACAAGCAGCTCCATTGGCCGAGCCACCAGTGTTGGTTGTTTACTTAAAATATAAGTTTAAATTAAAAAAGTATAATCATTATGGAAAATAATAAAAAATTGATGAAGAATGAATATTTTATTGAAATATCTTGTAAAATAGATAAACTGATGTGGGTGTTTTGTAAAAGTGATGGTGTAAAATAGAAAAAGTAGGTTTTTTTGTGTAAAATAGACGGAATCTTTTCCACCAACTGATGTGAATGCTCTTATAGTTCATATATTTATTCATTTTTAACTTTCACCCTTAAAAATAGAACCATTATAAAAAGAGCAAACCCAAACAAAAACAGATGGCCATGGCGTGCAAGTGCCATCACAATTCACACATACAGGACAAAGTTCCGTGCTCTCTGTAGCACCCATCCCCATTCCCCTGACCTGAAGCTAGTCTTCCTTTCCCAATCCTACTCTTTGAACCTTCCATCCCCACCACAACCCCTGTCCATACAGCCTAGCACCCTGCCTTTCTGCAACCATTATTAGACCCACCCACTCCAAACCACTTACCTTGCTAAGTTCACCCACATTACTCCATCATTTCTTTCACTCCATCCAATAGGATGGAGGTTTCGGAACTTGCAGATAGAACTTCAAAATGCATTCGCCTAGAGCTCCCTCCAAACCAAGAGACCTCATTAAGCTCTGCCCTCATCCTTCTGGGTAAGCTTGTCTCCTCCAGAGTTGCAGGTCTAAACATCGTGAAAGATGTAGTTCTAAAAGCTTGGAAGCCAGTATACCCACTTGAAGTCAAGCGCCTAGACAAAAGCACCTTCATGTTTAGCTTTCACCATGAAGTTGACATCAATAAGGTGTTCCAAAAAAGGCCTTGGTCCATTCGTGGAGGTCATCTAGTTCTAAAAAAATGGAGACCCGAGCTAGATTGGAAAGAGGTCGACTTCTCTTTGTCAACCTTCTGGATCCAAATCCATAGTCTCCCCGCCCTTTGGAAATCTAATGACAACATCAGAAAGATAGGCTCTACCGCTGGAAATGTACTCGATATAGACGTCGTCGGCGAAGGAGGCGGGGTCTGGAGCAAGTTCGTCCGTATAAAAGTGGACGTCAACATCACAAATCCTTTATGCCCAGGTATTTTTCTCCCACGACCAAATCAATCTGACTTGTGGATAAGTCTAAAATATGAGAGATTAGCAGATGTGTGTTATAATTGTGGTCTTATCGGGCATGAAGAGAGAAACTGCCAATCTATGGATCCCTACTACCTCTGCAATCCCTTCGGCCACCGTTTCAAGGCTGCTGGACCTTGGCTACGCGCCGATTGTGACGAGCTCGCTCCAAAAGCTTAAGCCGGATTCAATGACCATCCTCCCCAATCTTGTGACGCTCCGATAGCCACGTCACCGGCCAGCACTGCGTGCTCATCTGAGGAAGCTGTCATTCTCTCAGTACAGCCCAATCACGCGGGCCTGAATAAGACAAATCAGCAAGGCACACACCTCCCCCCACTACCACCTGCAACACTGACACTATGGATAGAGCGCACAACATTGTCCTTGAACGTTTGGACCAACCTATGCCAGCCGGACCCACCTCACCAATTGATACACATCCAGCTTTAATACCCAAACTTGATATCTCCCTTGGGCCAACATTTAAGCCCATCACCACAGATTCAAGCCTTAGTCCACCAAGTTCAACCCACCGCCTCAGCATAAATCCATGTCACACAAACATTGAAAGCCCAAACCTTCACATATCTAACCCAGATACCCCAAACCCATCCCCAACCTCGGACAGCCCCAACAACCATAACAATATACCCCCAGACTTCAGTTCTTCTTCATCTACCTCTAACCTCGACACCCAAAAGTCAAATCCCCTCAAAAGAAAGGTCACCAAAGAACTTGAAACCTTTGCCAAGCGTTTGAAAATCTCGATTAAGGGACCTGAAGTTGTCTACTTTGATCCGGAGATAGCCACGCTGATCCCACAATCCCAGCTTGAGAATTTCATGCTCACTGAAAAAGATAAACCCAACAATCCCTGTCCCCCAAAAATTCGAGGTGAGTCCCTAAAATCCCGAGCTCGAAAAAACACATCTCAATCTACCACTTGCAATGTTTCTCCTAATTCTATATCTTGTTCATCTATTGTTTTTATGGCTGAGGAGGCGGGCCTTACCATGCCCCCACTCCTCAATGAAAACATTAGGATGGAACTGTCGAGGCATCTGCAACGCCTCGACAGTTCGAGCCTTAAAGGCTCAAATAAAAGGGTCCAAACCCGATATAGTGTTCTTGTGTGAAACTATAGCTGATTTGGTTCGTATGGATTTTGTTAAAAGTTCTATTGGTTTTGATGAAAGCATTGTGGTTGAGTCTAAGGGCTCTGCTGGAGGTTTATGTATGATGTGGAAGGCAGGAATCTCTGCCCATTGTGTTGGGTTCAATAAAAATCTGATTGCCATCAGAGTTTCTGACCCAATATGTGACTGGATAATGGTTGGTTTCTATGGCCCTCCCTACCCAGCCAAGAAAAAGAAAGCCTGGGAAAATCTCTCTGCTCTCCTTAACTCCTTCTAAGGCCCTTGGATATGTCTAGGAGATTTCAATTTCATCACCAATGAGAATGAATCATCCAATAAAAAAAGCGGTGAATCGTCAGCTCTAAACTATCTTAAAGAGCTTATGCTGGAGTTTGGTGCAATTGACTTAGGCTTTTCAGGAAGTAAGTTCACTTGGGCGAAAGGTCGATGGGGAAATTCAGCGGTCAAAAGAAGGCTTGATAGAGGCATATCCAGCATTTCGTGGAGATTAGCCTTCCCAAATGCATCTATAGCTCATCTAGGAGCCATTAATTCAAATCATGCTCCTATTCTCCTAGAAACAAATCCAGAAGATACCTTTGCCCACAGACCTTTCAGATTCGAAGCAGTGTGGATTAGAGATGATAGATGCGCCGCAGTGGTAGAAAAGGCTTGGAATGAAGAAGTCAGAGGATCAGATTTTGTCAAGCTGTACAAAAAACAAGTTGGCACCAGAGACGCTCTCCGCAAGTGGAGCAAAGAAGTTTTTGGCAACTGCCAATCTAGAATTAACTTGCTGCTTCAAAAAATCAAAGACATCCAAAGTAATGATGACTTTGCGGATAATGGCTTATTTGAAGCTACTTTGCAATCTGAGCTATCTGAGTGGCTCCTTAAAAGCGAGATTTTGTGGCGGCAAAAATCTAGGGAATTGAGGCTAAAAGAAGGCGACAAAAATTCAAAATTTTTCCACCTCTCAACCATAATCCGCAGAAGACATAATCTTATTAATGCAGTTAAAGGAGAGAATGGAAATTGGGTCACAGGGTCCAACAGAATCCGCAAGAAGTTTTTGCAGCATTTCAAGGAGTTATACAAAGAAGAAGAGGTCTCCTTCCCTGACCACCTAGACAATCTTATCAGGCCATGTATCACAAATGATGAGAATTCCGACCTGTGTTGCATTCCCACACCAGAAGAGATCAGATTAACACTGTTCAATATGCAAGACCTTAAAGCGCCTGGTCCTAACGGTTTCCCTGTTCTTTTCTATAAGGAATACTAGCCAACTGTAGGGAATGATGTTATCAAAGCAGTCACCTACTTCTTCAACTTCGGTAGTATGCCAAAAGAGGTAAACAGCTCTCTCATTATCCTCATCCCAAAGATTTCTAACCCATCATCTATGGATCATTACAGGCCCATAAGCTTATGCAACGTCATATATAAAATCATATCCAAGCTTTTGGTAAACAAGATACAGCCTTTTCTTCACAAGATCATCTCTCCATATCAATCAGCTTTTGTCCCAGATCGTTGGATTGCCGAAAATCAAGTCATTGTCCAAGAGATGCTGCATAGCTTCAAGACCAGGAAAGTTAAAACTGGTCTTATGGCCATTAAATTAGACCTCCAAAATGCCTACGACAAGGTCAACTGGAAGTTCATCCAATCTGTCCTTCGTCGTTTTGGGTTCAGGGATATTTTCATCAGTTGGATCACAACATGTCTCTCATCTGTGTCTTTTGAAGTCATCATAAATGGGGGCAAATCAGAGCAATTCAAACCGAGTAGAGGGTTGCATCAAGGGGACCCGTTATCATCATATCTTTTCATCTTGGGCCAAGAGGTTTTATCCAAAATACTAGATCATGAGCTTGCAGTCAATAACATAAGCGGGTTCAAAGCTAGCATAAGAAGCCCAGCAATCACCCATGTCATGTATGCGGATGATATAATGCTATTTGCGAAGGTGAACAAGAAGGAGGCAATAAATATTAATCAGTGTATCGAAAAATACTACTCCTGATCAAGTCAGCAGCTAAATAGGGGCAAATCCGGTGTGTTTTTCTCAAAAAACACCCCATCTCAAAGCCGCAGGCTGGTTAAAAGCGTGCTCCATATGAAAAGTCTGAAGAAGGATGCAATATATTTAGGAGCCCCTCTACATCTATCTAATTCCCCCTCTAAGGTCTTCAAGTTCCTTCTTGACAAACTTGAATCAAAGCTTTCTGGATGGAGGAGTAAGTGCTTATCATGGGCAGGTAGGAGCACTCTCATCAAATCGATTGCCCAAGCAATCCCCAACTACACTCTGTCTTCTTTTAATGTGCCTAACATAATATGTGATAAAATGGATGCTATAACCAGAAGATTTTGGTGGAAGCCTAAGGAGAAAGAAGGGAAGTATCTAGCTTGGAAAGCTTGGGATAAATTGTGCCAACCCATCAAGAATGGTGGTTTAGGATTTAGAAAAGCAAAGGATTTCAACACTGCGTTACTTGCTAAACTCGCATGGATGATAGCATCTAAAAGAGACAGCTTATGCATGCAGATTCTTCGATCCAAGTACAAAGTCAAATCTGATTGGCTGCATAAAAATCCATCTAATATGGCCTCTCCTATTTGGAAGGCGATTGAAAACACCAAGAAAGTTGTCATCAAGGGTGCTTGCTATCTCATAGGCGATGGAGCCTCTATTAACATATGGATGGACCCGTGGGTCCCTTGGATTCAAAACTTCAAGCCCAGGCCGAGAGTTCAATCCTTCACCCAACTCCCCATTATGGCTTATCAGCTTATCAACCATGAGAGACATGCTTGGAAGGAATCCATGATTAGAGAGCTCTTTGACCCTGCTGATGTCCCAGCCATTCTTTCCATTCCCCTCCCTATGAGGCACAGAGAAGATAAGTTCATTTGGGTCCCAAATTCCAAGGGAGTGTTCACTGTGAAATCTGCCTATCATTCTATCACCAACCAATACCTCCCCAACCCCCCATCCGCCCTATGGAAAAAGATTTGGAATCTTAATGCTCCTGAACGTTTGAAAATGTTCCTTTGGAGAATTGGGGTAAATGTCCTCCCTACTAGAGAAAATCTGCTGAAGAGATTTGATGTAGTAGATTCCTCATGTGTTCATTGCGGTGCTGATCCTGAATCAGCCATTCATGTTCTCTTCACTTGTCCTGTAGCAAGAGCTTTATGGCATTCGGCTTGCTGGGGCTTTAGAGCAGATGAAGCCCATATCCAATCTTCTGAAGACATCATCAAGCTAGTTCTTGAACCTCCAGCATCCATTTGCCCAAACAGTGAATCATGGAGAGTCTCCCTCAACATGGCTCTCACGCTAGATGGAATATGGAATCTGCGTAACCAGGTTCTTTTTCATGAAGATATAGCTGATATACAAGTGGCAACACAACAAATTCAGTTTAGACTTGTGGAGTTTTCAAGGATAGCAGCCCCCAATACCTACACCACACCTCCACCCTCCCTATTGAGTTGGACCCCCCCACTTTTCAACTGCATTAAGATCAATGTTGACGCTGCACATTCTGATCTCAAAGCTTCCATAGCTGCCGTGGCTCACAACCATGATGGAGTAGTCATCAAAGTTTGGGCAAAATCTATCCCCTTGTGCTCGCCTATTCAAGTTGAAGCCACAGCTATCCTTTGGGCTGCTCAATTAGCCATCTCTAAGACCTGGACTAACATCATCATTGAAGGAGATGTGAAGCTTTGTTTCGATGCACTCTCGTCTACACCCTCTTCTGCAAATTGGTCCATCATGAATATCATTGATAACATCAAGAGTCTGACCCCTTCCTTTGTTAGCTGCACTTTCTTGTGGGTGAGAAGACTTTGTAACATCCCAGCACATACTGCTGCTAAGTTAGCTCTAGCTAAAGCTAATGATTTTTCCTTTTGTGTTAGTTCAAACATTCTGCCTCCGCCCTTAAGGCTTGCTTGTATGGCAGATTGTCCTCTTGTTTCTTAGTTCTTTCTTTTTGAATAAAATTGCAGATTATCAAAAAAAGATGGCCATGGCGTGCAAAGTACAAACAAAAACAAACAACAAAAACACAAATAAATTGTGAGCGAGACCGAGGTGTACGTCCAAATGGACCAAATCCCAACAAGAAAAGGCCGAATGTACAATTTGTACATTGGCGCTCTTTTTTTTTTTTTTTTTGAAAATGAACACAACTTCAATTAAACCAACAGAGAAACAGAGTCCTCATACAAAGCTCTTTGAGCTGGCAGAGGGGTTTCCTCCAGCCATATACATTCATCACTAATTTGTCTAGCATAACGAGCAACAGAATGGGCCACCCCATTAGCGGATCGTCTAATACATTTGAATTCCACAAGACGCAGCCTAGCAGCCAAGCAGCGAACATCGTCGTAAATGTTTCCCAACCTTGACCAATCCAACTGGGCAGATACAATAGACCGCAACACGTTTGAGTTATCACCCTCCACAACTAAGTCAGCGAAACCAGCATCAATCGCAAACTCCAGGGCTCGCCAGCAAGCCAAAGCCTCTGCCTCTTCACTATCCATAACAGTAGGACCCCTTGACGCCAACGCAGCCATCACCTGACCATCACCGTTCCGAATAACCACCCCAACACCAGTAGCAGACAACTCGTTGAATACTACAGCATCAAAATTCATTTTGTATATCAAACCTATAAGAGGTTGCCACTGCTGAGAAGGGCCGTTAATCACATGGGGCATGGGAGAAACCAATTGAGACCGAGCCACCAGGTACTCTCCTAGTAGACTGCTAGCACGCCCAACCAAAGAACCAAGTTCCTGCAAAATACCCCCATGCACAACACGGTTACGATGATGCCAAAGAAGCCAGCAAAGCACCAGAAAAAATTCAAGCACATCCGGAGGCAACTTATGCAGAAAAACCTCAACTAAATTTAACACAGAAGCTTGGACAGTCAACCCTTTCTGCAGCAAACGATTAGAGCAACCAGCCCACACATCCTGAGCTGCAGCACACTCACACAATGCATGGAGAATTGTTTCAGGGGCTTGGTTGCAGACAGGGCAGAGGTCATTCTCAATAATTCGTCGTTGCCTAGGGGTGGCAATTCGTGTTCGCGTGTCGGGTTTGTGTCGGGTTGAGGTGTGAGTATTATGTTATATGGGTCAACCCGAACCCGACCTGTTTAGTAATCGGGTCAGAATTCTTCAACCCTAACACGACCTGTTTATTAAACGGGTAACCCGACACGACACGTTTAACCCGTTTAATTAGTAGGTCAAGTTAAGATCGACACAAATAACCTGTTAATAACCTGTTTGATTATGACCCGAACAACCTGTTTAATTAAACTTAACCCGAATAACCTGTTATCAACTCCCATGTATCTAAATTTATAATTCTACCATAAATCAAGTAATAAAAATTCAAATAATAACAATAGCAAATAATTCTTTCATTCCTTCAA
Organism: Quercus tomentella; assembly: GCA_028535165.1. NCBI lineage: Eukaryota > Viridiplantae > Streptophyta > Magnoliopsida > Fagales > Fagaceae > Quercus > Quercus tomentella. Next base: position 82,825,460 of record JAPQVY010000068.1, read on the forward strand.
AATAAAATTACTAGTCCAAAAGGTTCCAACCTCCATACAATCAAATTCAAATTCAATAATATGTCAATGTTCCATAATAAAAAGCCAAGATTATTACATGGCATCCAAGTGCCATCTCAAAAACTAAAAGACAAACCAAAATAATTACATGGCAGATCAATATTTCCATGATGGCAAAAAAATCCAAGTCCAACCATCCAAGTGCCACATCAAAAAGTAAAAGACATCGCTGATTAAGAAACTGGATTAAAAGAGGTTGAGGGTCTCATTGAAGAGGTGTCTTCCATGTGCTCATCCTTATTGATATTCATGTCCATTATATCTTCAGTGAGCTCTTCCAACTGTGATTGTGCAAGTTCTACATCAAAAAATTTAATGAAACATTAAAAACTTATCAAAGCATTATAAATAAGAAATTTAGAAACTGTGGGTAATCAAGCAATTGAATCAATTAAGTAAATAATAGTAATTCACATAGTAGTAATTAGTAGTAATGAACTTGGATAAATGTAGATAAAAATGCAGTTGTACCTAGACAAATTTAAGTTTTAAAAAATAATACATATCAACTCTGCATTAAGCAGAACTTAACCTGTGAGTTTTTAAAGCTAAAAAGAGCTTTACAAGGAAATACTGAAATTTGAAACTTTTAGAAAAGCTCCATAAAATTCAGAGTTCGTATTTTATAAATTAATAGCTATAAAACACTAATTTCACAGGTAAAGTTTTAGTTTCTACCACAATGTCATAAAGAGAAAAGGAGAAGAAATTTCATGATCCTACATAGATATTGACAGCTAAGTTGGACAACAATGATAGGATAACACATCATAGATATTGTCTACTGTCTACCAAGTCTGCCAAATAACATCTATAAACTATTATATTCTGTCCATAGAGCAATGTTTCTGCCATTTAAAGTTGACATAATATGGGAAATCTGACATATATATATTATTTTCTTTTTAAAAAATCATCATAAAACTTATAACTTATTCAGCCAACATGTAAATAAAAAATACATTACCTATATCTGCATATAACCAATCTCTACTACAAACCAATGCCTCCACAACATCAGGTTTAAGTGCACTCCTGAATTGATCAATGACTCGTCCCCCAACACTAAAAGTGGATTCTGAAGCAACGGTAGAAACAGGAATGCTCAAAACATCACGAGCCATAGCAGCAAGTTTAGGATATCGAAATTCATTTCCTTTCCAAAAAGCAAGAATGTCTAATTTTGCATTCCTATCTACTCTTGGTTCATCCAAGTAGAGCTCCAATTGAGTTTTTTGTGCCTGCCTACCCATATCCATACTATGAAAAGAATCAAATTCCTACATACAAAAACAACATAATAGATATTAATTTAGGCAGAATATAAATAACATAATATAAATAAATAAACAAGAAAAAAAACACATACTTGTATCATAAACAAAGATCCCTCATTAGCATATTGTTCTTTAGTTTCTTGAGTAGCTTGACCAGCCATTTCAGAAGATATTGAAGGTGCAGAAGCATTACTCACATATTCCCCAAACAAAGCAAATAATTTTTCACGAACCTTCAAATATTGGAGTGAACTAGCATACCCATAAAGCTTCTGATAGCACCAATCAACAAAAGGCAGCTTATACCTGGGGTCCAAGACCACTGCTATGGCCAACACAACACTAAATTCTATCCAATACTTCTCAAATTTCACAAGCATTTGATCTGCCATTTTTCTCATGTACTCATCCTCACTATCGCTTTCTTTCTTCAAGGTAAAATAAACAATGAAAACTTGTGGAAAATATAAGTTAGCTGTGGGATATTTTGTGCCAGAAAAGACCAATGTCGCATCATAAAAAACAGCCAAAAACTTTTTAATTTTTTCTGCCTTTTCCCACTCACCACTAGTAGGACAGTGCTTAAAATTGTAATCAATTAACTCTAGGTGTTGAAAAGCACGTCGATAAGAGAGAGCACTTTGAAGCATTAAAAAAGTTGAATTCCATCTAGTAGGCACATCTTGCCTTAAACCTTTCTTACCATCCAAATCCATTTGCTTAACAGATTCATAAAAACTTTTTTTCCTCCCTTGTGAGCCTCTTACATACTTAATGCTTTCACAAATTTTTTGAACAACAACATCAATTTCTTTCAAACCATCTTGTACAACCAAATTGAGAATATGAGCACAACAACGAAGATGAAAAAATTCACCATTACAAACAAGTGCTTTCTTATTTTTCAATTGAGTTCTAAGCATGTCAACAGAAATATCATTGGAAGAAGCATTGTCCAACGTCACACAAAAAATCTTATTCTCAATGCCCCACATAGATAGCAATTTATAGACTTTTTCAAACAAAGACACACCATTATGTGGTGGTGGCATAAAGCAAAAGTTCAACACTCTTTTCTGTAAGACCCAATTAGCATCAATAAAATGAGCTATAACACACATATAACCATCAGTTGCTATAGAAGTCCACAAATCAGATGTCAAACAAACTCTACTAGGAACAGATGTCAACACAGATTTCATCCTTTCTTTTTCCCTCTTATACATCTTAACCATATCATTCTTAGCAGTATTTCTAGAGATATTAGGGACATCAACACACAAGTATGAAAATATTGCCCGTATACCAACATATTCAACAAACTGAAAAGGTAATTCATGCATTGTAATTGCAGCACATAACAACTCCCTAAATGTTGCAGGATCAAACTTAGGCGAACTTACAGACATTGCATTTTGGCCAAGTATAAGCTGCCCAACATCCGTTGTGTCTTTTCTTGGACATACCTTCAAATGCCGCTTCAAATTTCCAGTACCATATGCTCCAGCAGCAATATATACCTTTCCACACTTCTTGCATTTGCATGTGGGCTTTTCTTCATCTTTTGTGGGAAGCATTTGAAAGAAACGCCAAACGGTTGAAGTCCTCCTCCTTTTCTTGTCTTCGTTGTTTGTCTTATTCTTAGACTTAGTCTTAGCCTTCTTTGGTGGAAGAAGTTCAGCCACTTCATCAAGTTCATCTTCCAAGTCAAGGTCTTCTCTTTCATACTCAATGTCAATAGGAATCAGCTCATCACTTTCCATCTAGACCAATTTAAAGAAAAATTATTGATCAGAAATTTAGTAATTCTAAGATGACAGAAACAAATAAACTTGAAAAGAAATCATAAAGAACAACAAATAAATTTAAAATCAACAAAACAAACAAACAAATCTACTATAACATTACAGTAATTAACACAAAAAACAAATGGATATTCAATTATTTTATTTTAAGATGATAGAAACAGAAAACACTTGAAATTAAATCATAGAGCAAGACAAATTATTTTAAATCAACAAAAAATAAACATATCTACTTTTATTTTTTATATCAGTAAAAAAGATCTCCTATTATGTACTAAAAATCAACAATATAGTGATTACTAGTATACTAAACAGTGCAACAAGAGTGACAAATATTTTTCTGCACAGTGGTGTTTTCTGCAGTATAGTTTTTCTGCACATTGGTGTTTTTCTGCACAATGTTTAGTATACTAGTAATCACTATAAACTTGAAAAGAAATCATAAAGAACAACAAATAAATTTAAAATCAACAAAACAAACAAAAAAATCTACTATAACATTACAATGATTAACACAAAAAACAAATGGATCTTCAATTATTTTATTTTAAGATTATAGAAACAGAAAACACTTGAAATTAAATCATAGAGCAAGACAAATTATTTGAAATCAACAAAAAATAAACATATCTACTTTTATTTTTTATATCAGTAAAAAAGATCTCCTATTATGTACTAAAAATCAACAATATAGTGATTACTAGTATACTAAACAGTGCAACAAGAGTGACAAATATTTTTCTGCACAGTGGTGTTTTTTGCACAGTGGTATTTTTCTGCAGTGTAGTTTTTCTGCACATTGGTGTTTTTCTGCACAATGTTATTTTTCTGCAGTGTAGTTTTTCTACACAATGTTATTTTTCTGCAGTGTTTTTCTGCACAGTATTATTTTTCTGCTGTGTTTGTTTTCTGCGGTATTTATTTTTCTGCAAAATAAATCTGGTTTTCCCCTATTTTGATGTTACATGTACTGTTTATCATATAGTATCTAATAAAATTTCTATCTTTTATCTAAAAAAAAAAGAGAAAAAGAAGAAAACAATCAACATGATAGTGATTAACAAAATAAACGAGTAGATCTACAATTATTTTATTTTAAGATGACAGATACAAAGAATCTTGAAAAGAAATCATAGAGCAAGACCTAGTTATTTTAAAATCAACGAAAAGAATACAAACAAGTAAGAAAACAAAACGAAAATATAGAACATATATACCTTTTCGGTGGTTGAAAGCTGAAGAAAAAGAACTTGTGAAGCCGTGACGTTGTGAAGGAGAACAGAGAGCAGAGATGGCAGCCACGGTTTTGAGGGGAAGAGATATTAGAGGGGTTGGCTAGGGATTTGAGGGGAAGAGAGAGTATAGGGTTGAGAGACATGAGGCGGCTAGGATTTTGATTTTATAATGTAGATGGTAGAATCTGTATCTGTAGGAGAGGCTGGAGTTTTGAGGAGAAGAAGAAGAGTCGGAGGAGACAGAGTAATGGCTGTTGATGAAAACGAAGAGACACAAGGTTCAGCAAAGAGGCGTTAGGTCTAGTTTTGAGGAGAATGAATCATAGCTAAGCTTATATACCTAGGTTTTAAGGGTAAAATTGTAAAATTACCTTTATAAACTAATCGAGTCAGACGGGTTCAATAGGTTGAACACGAAGACGACCCGTTTAATAAACGGGTTAGTCGTGTCAACCCGAATTTGACCCGAACCCGTTTAGCCTCAACCCATGACCTGTTTATAAACGGGTTAGCCGTGTCGGGTTCGCGGGTCGTGTCGGATTTTGCCACCCCTATCGTTGCCTAAGCTTTTCATAAGTTGGAAGAATATCGTGGCAGGCTCGCCACACAAAAAATTTGATCTTAGTTGGGATGTGAAGCCCCCAAACCATCGCCCAAACGTCGCTGCCAGCCCTTGGGTTAGACCTCTCACCCATCTATTTTGACTCTCTCGCCAACATCCTTGCTGTATAATAACCAGACCGCACCGAGTATCGCCCATTTTTGTTATGCAGCCAAACCAACACATCTGGAGTATGTCTTCTACTCAGGGGAATTCGATAAATAGCCTCAGCATCATATTTGCTAAAAGCCTCGTCAATGAAAGAATGGTCCCATTGGAAGTTATTCCAATCAATTAGCTCCGCCACATACCAATCTTCCCCTACTTCATTCGGTGGAGCCAGGATTTTATTTGTTGGGTGGTGAGGCAGCCACTTGTCAGATAACACCCGAATGGAAGAGCCCGAACCAACACGCCAGCAACACCCCTTTCTCAAAATAGGTTGCGCAGCAATTAAGCTTTTCCAAACGAACTAGCTTTTTGGATGATCAACCGCCTCCAAGAAGGTGCACCGGGGGAAATATTTTGTTTTAAAACAACGATAAAGAAGAGAGTCATGGTTGGTCAACATTCTCCACCCTTGCTTCGCCAGCATGGCTAAATTGAAACTCCGGATATCTCTGAAACCCAAACCTCCCTCCTTCTTTGGCTGGACAAGAGACTCCCAACTCTTCCAGTGTATCTTTTTTTCATCCCCACTTTGACCCCACTAGAACCTAGCACACATCATGTTTAATTCGTTACAGAGTTTCACTGGCAGTTGAAATACTCCCATCGTGTAAGTAGGGATTGATTGGGCCACCGCTTTTATTAGGACTTCCTTCCTCGCTTTGGATAGTAACTTCCCCTTCCACCCTTGAATCTTCTTCCAAACCCTCTCCTTAAAAAAAGAAAAGGCTTGATATTTTGACCGGCCAATTAGAGTGGGTAAGCCCAGATAGGATTCGAATTTGTCCACTTCCTTCACCCTTAATGCATTTTTTATCCAGTCTCTTTGCACCCTTGAGGTATTGCTGCTGAAGAAGACGGAAGATTTTTCCAAGTTAATACATTGACCGGAGGCCACAGCATACAAATCTAAAACATCCGAGACCACTTGCACTTCCTCCTGCTTAGCTTGACAAAACACAAGAGAATCATCAACTCTTTCTTGCGGCGCTCTCGTTAATTGTGCCTAGATTCTAGAATTTAGAAGAAAAAAAATGTGATGTTTTTTATTTGAATTTAAGAAAATATTTTATTGATCATCGTAGCAAATCTTTGTATACAATATCCAACAACAAATCTGGGCTTTCTTTGATCCAAACATCAATACTTACAGGAGTCTGACCTCCATGACCTTGAACACTTGTAGTTGTATTATATGTGTACATTTGACTTTTTGCTTATTTAATTTTTTACTAATTTTTTTTTTTTTGAAACTATATTTAAATATACTTATATTTTGAAAAAAAAAATTATACATAAGAGCTGAAAGCTAGTAAAATAAACTAGACACAAATAAAAACATTTACTTTTGAGATTAAATTATAAGGCAGCTTTTAGTGCCTTTTTTTTTTTAATTGTTTGTGGGTCCTGCAATGAAGGATTTTTTGTTTTTGTTTTTTTTTTTTATTTGGTAGATTATTATTTGCGAGTCCCACAATCATGTTTTTGGTAAAGAAAAATTAATACAATGCAAGCCTCATACTATTAGGTCTCTCAAAAGGTCAAGTACTTTTTTACTTATTGTGTGTCCTATCTTTTTTAATTTGTAGTACTTTCAACCAAAAAAATGAATAAATTATTCCTAAATGAGAACTATATTGACTAACTATTGCACTTATGCTCTGTTTAGATGTTTAAAAAAGGAGGGAAAGTAGAGTAAAGGGAGGGAGAGTAATTCAAATACCTTATAATTTGGAAGTTTTTTAAGAAATAAGGGGGAGGGGTTTGGAGGGGTTTGGAGGGGTTTAGAGGGATTTTAACTACTTCTAACCCCTCATTTTTAATTCCCCCAAATTGGAGAGATTTGGAGGGAGAGTAGATTAGATAAATTATTGACCAAATGAATTCCCCAATTTACCATTTCTAAATTAACAAAATTACAAACTGATTATATAAATAATTTTTGTTTGTTTCCTGAGAAAATTTAAGGTGAATGAAAAAAAAAAAATGAATCTCACTATTTAGACGCCGTCAAGTCGTGGGTCGTCGACGACGACGTCACCAGGTCCACGTTGCTCACAGCGATCGATCTCGAGTTGGTGGCTGTGCACGAGATTGGGCATTTGCTTGGGCTCGGACATTCATCGGTGGTGGAATCAATCATGTACCTTGCGATCATGTCGAGGACTAGGAAGGTTGAGCTTCATAGTGATGATGCTATGGGGATTCAGTACTTGTACGAAACGAACCCAACGGGTAACAATGGTTCATCTCCGCCGTCATCTGATCGTGAAACTAGTGATGGTGGTGGCACCTTGATTTCGAGCTCTCTGTTGGGCACTAGAGCCTTTTTGGCCGTTGGGTTTGGACTTTTACACTTTTTTTAGGTTTTAGGTGTATACTTTATTTTGTTTGATTTTTTATAATTTTATTTATGCTTCTCCAAAAAAAAAAAAAAAAAAAATTACTAACATATTCTAAGATTTGGACGGATGATAATCAGGTTCAAGACTTTACAAAACTAATAAATTAATCATAGACCAATTTTGTAAGTCCATTTTCAAATAAGGGTAAATTTGTCTATTTAAATCATTTTTTTTCCTCTCCATCCTAATTTTTAAAACATCCAAACAAAAGGAAGGGCTAATTACTCCCTTCCCCCTTACTAATTTTAAAAACATCCAAACAAGGTAGAGGATAACCATTCTCCTTTACTCTCCTCTCCTCTACTCCCCTCTACTCTCCTCCCTCTCTAAACTTCCAAACAGGCCATTAAGGCCCATTTTTTAAAGTGGCAAAATGTGATCGCACTCTTTCAATAGGTTGCCACAAAAGGATATCATGTCACAGAGCATTTCTTAGGCTTAAACCGCTTAATACGCTCAAAACTCGATTCATAGTTGAAATATGCCGAATTGAGCATGAACTGAGAAGAATAGGCCCCCTACTATTGGGCTCATTTATGAGCTTTACAAGGATTAAGACCCAAAAAGTAAGGAAAAAAAAGGGAAGTAAGAACAAAGACTCAAACCAAAGGACCTTCAACATTTCAAGTAAACTTGGGTGATTTTGAAAGTATAATTATGGTCTTGAGGTGTTATAAAATGTTCTCCTCTTTATGAGTTTCAAAACAGCTTTTGAATCACAAAAATCAGACTTGAAACGAGATTTTGCGGCCTATTTTAATGAAAATGAGTCTTTTTGGGCCCAAAAAGATTGGCATGTAGTCTGGTGGGCTGTTTCTTTTTCTTTGTCGAATACATTCGGTCAGTCAACCCATACTCAATCGGTAAAAATCGAGTCAAGAATTTTATGTCTAGCAGGTGATGGAAATTTTATGTGTTACTAGAAAAAGTTTGATTTCAAATATATTTGGAGCTATTTTACTTGAATCTATTATGTGACAATTATAAAGATCATTTATGTGTAAGTTTAGTTACATGATGTTTTTAATAAATCATATGACTTATGTATTTTTTTTTTTTAATAAATCATATAACTTATTTGAATAATACATATTGTAGGGAGCCGAGAATTGTGAGCCTATTTCTTGAACAATATGGACCTTTTGCTTATGTTGCTTTTGGCCCAATAACGGTCCATGTTAGCCAAGAGTAAGGGGACCTAGCAAAAGAGCATGTCAACTTATGCACCCTAAGTACATGCACACCAAGAAGTTGAGATAGTGCCTTGGGAGAATCCGCCAGCCAGATACAGGATCCGACATAAGGTGCAAGTTACTAGGGGATCACCTCAAACACGAAAGTTGTGCCACCTTCTAACGTGAGATTTGATATGGGAGAATAGAAACCCAGACTAAAGGAGCCACTTATGTCTCATACTTGGAGGGGCCCACCGACACGTAAGAGATTCCCTCATAATGACTACCCCATTCAAAGAATGGTATAAATAGGAGAAGAGGTGGAGAAAAAAAGGTTGGGACTTAAAGAAGGGGAGAGAAACATGAGAGAAAAGAGAGAATACAACCCAAGAACCAATGGGGATGTTCAGTTCATAGAAGAGGAACTCGGCTAAACATAGGGGATCCACGGCAAGCTATCCAGAATGGCATCGTGAGAAACAACAGATAGAGGTTGTAATCCATCAGCCCAAGAACTACGCCAGGGATCTCCCATTTTAAGTTTGCATTCAGCCCATTAAACAAATAGATTTGGAGGCCCAAATCTCCAAAGGCCCATGGCACCTTGTAGAGAGGCGGGCTTACACACACACACACATATATATATTTGAAGTGGGGCTTACACATATAAATAGCATATATACACTTTTTTGTAATAGATTGGAAAAGATTCTTTTCATACGTATTGATTACCATCTAAATTTACATCTTTATCTTTTTTTTGAGAAACAGATCCATATAAAAACAAAGGAGAAACAAGCAAAAACAGCAATTACACAGCATCTATTCGGATTACATCAGACACACAAGGAGGAATCTCTTCAATCCAGGCCATCTTTGTGTCAACATGAATAGCATTGCGGGCCAGAGTGTGAGCAACCTGGTTTGCCTCCCTCTTTGTGTGATGAAATTCATAGCTTTTCATGGCCTTTGACTAAACCTTCACGTCATCTATGATGTTTCCAATATGACAAGTAGATTCGGCAGTATCTTGGATAGCTTTAACCACCGGGAGTGAGTCACTCTTAATTATAACACAATTAAAGCTAGTTTCAATTGCAAACCTGATAGCCCGCTGGATAGCCAATGCCTCAATGACCTCTGCATCTTGTACATCATCCACTTTCTCTGTCAAAGCAGCCGACACCCATCCTTGACTGTCACGCACCACCACACCTATGCCTACTTTATTAGTTTCTTTGAAGATGGCTCCATCAACATTAGCTTTGAACCAGCCTTGAGGGGGTGGTACCCATTTCAAATTTTCCTTTGGTCTATCAACTTTCATTCCTTCCTTTATGGATTGAAATTCAAGTCTGAAGTTGTTGGCCCAGGAAACCACATCATGAGGGACTTTAGCAAGCTCATTCACTCTTATTTTGTTTCGGCAAAACCATAAAGACCAGGCTAGGATTGCGAATAGCTCCTGTAACTCTGGTTGGTCTAATTGGAAAATAAATTTTGTCACCTCCTCAAAATTCTGGTGCTGAGAATTACAACACAAGCTCCAAATTGGGCTGCTTTCCCACACAACTCTTGCTGAAGGACAAAGCCATAGGATATGATTTGTGTCCTCTTTTTCTGCACCACATCTCTCATAAACTTCCCAAACTTGTACTCCCCGTTTCTTTAAATTCATCTTAGTGGGCGGTGAGTTAATTAGTGCTCTCCATAGGAAGTGCTTGATCTTTGAAGGGATGTTCAGCTTCCATATCTTACACCAAATAGTATTCTCTTTGATGCGTGAACTACTTGGTTGATTAGCTTCCTCCCTTACAAGAACCATTCGATATGCACTACGGACTGTGTATTTGCCATCCTTTGATTCAGCCCAAATCAAGCGGTCAGGTGGTTTTCGATCACTCAGTGGGATTTTTTTAATAAGAGAAGCTTCCTCAAGCTAGAAAATTTGATAATTAGATCATTTCTCCATCTCATGTTTTCCCAATCAATGAGCTCTTCAACTTTAGCATCATGAGGTAATTGACTAACTGGGGATTGGACCTTGTGTGTGTGTGAGTTTGGCAACCATGGGTCTCCCCAAATTTTCACATTATTACCTCTCCCAATCCGCCATTTATTGCCCATCTCTATTATATGTTTAATGCCCTTTATACTGTTCCAAGCATATGATCCCTTAGCTCAGTCCTTTAGATTAAGAATATTCCCATCCTTAAAGAAGCGGTGTTGGAATACTTTGTAAGCCAAAGTACTGCTGTTGTTTAATAGTCTCCAATATTGCTTTGCTTGGAGAGCTTCATTGAACTTCTTGATGTTTCTAAAGCCCATACCGCCTCCAAATTTGGGTTTACAAAGTCTCTCCCAATTTACCCAATGGATCTTGTGCCTCCTATCATCACCACCCCACCAAAACTTCCTTATCATGATCTCTAGTTCCTTGCAAAGAGAGGTGGGTAGCCGGAAACAGCTCATCACATACGTGGGAATTGCTTGTGCGACTGCCTTAATTAGAATTTCCTTTCTAGCCTATGACAGCATTTTTTCACCCCACCCTTGTATCACTCGCCACACCCTCTCCTTTATGTTGCTAAAAGAAGCTTTTTTATTCCTCCCCACAAAAGAAGGCATGCCAAGATATTTTTCGAATTCTTTTATCTCTGGAATGTTAAGTCTCGCCCGTATGGCATTCTTTGTATCTTCCTCCACATTTTTGCTAAAACAGATAGTAGTCTTGTCTTGGTTCAATTTTTTCCCGGACTCTACTTCATATTTCTGCAGGATTTGTTGAATATTTATGCACTCCTCAATATTTGCCCGGCATAGGAGAAGACTGTCATCTGCAAAACAAAGGTTTGTGATCTTGGGACCTCCCCAACTTATGGCCACACCTATGATTTTTCCTTCTAGCTTAGCTTCTTTTAATTTAGCTAATAGACCTTCTGCACAAATAAGAAACAGATGTGGGGAGAGAGGGTCGCCTTGACGCAAACCTCTCTCCAGGTGAATAGAACCACGAGGTTCACCATTAATAAGAACATAATATGAAACTGAAGATATACATTGCATAACAAAGAAATCCATTTTTCCTCAAAACCCATTTTTCTCATTACTTAGCTAAGATATCCCCATTCAACTCTATCGTATGCCTTACTCATGTCGAGTTTTATAGCCATAAAGCCCTTTCTACCCTCACATCTAGTTTTCATGTAATGAAGTGTTTCAAATGCCACCAAAACATTATCAATAATCAATCTACTGGGAACAAATGCACTTTGAGTTTCAGTTATGATTTTAGATAGAATGGGCTTTAGTCTATTGGCTATCACTTTAGATATGATTTTATATATAACATTACATAAACTAATGGGGTGAAAATCAGACATTCTTTTGGGGCTTGAGACTTTTGGAATTAAGGTAATGAAAGTATGGTTTATGCTTTCTGGTATTTTACATGAGTTTAGGCAAGAAAGAACAGCATTAGTAACATGAGACCCAATAATATGCCCAAATGAATGATAAAAGAGTGCAGGCATACCATCTGGCCCGGGGGCCTTTAGGGGAGCCATGTGTCTCAAAGCAAAGTAAACCTCCTCTGTTGTGAACTCCCGTGAAAGTTCCCTGTTCATGTTGTCAGTAATGATTTTGTGTACTCCTCTGAGAGACTGTTTATCTAGCTGTGGTCTCATTGATGTGAAAAGGTTTGTGAAATATTGTGCAGCCACATCCTCAATTTTATCTACATCTTCATGCCAAACTCCGTCATTATCTTCAATTCCTTGAATCCAATGCCCCTCTTTCTCCTTGAAGCGTGAGTGTGGAAGAATTTAGTATTTTGATCCCCACTTTGTAGCCAATTAATTCTAGATCTCTGACGCCACATCTTTTCTTCTTTTACCAAGAGCACGTTTACTTCTCTTCTCAAGTCAGCTTCTTGTTGGACAATGTCCTCAATTCTGGGTTCCTCTCCAAGCTTATGTAACTTTTTTTTCTTTTCCTGCAGAAGATTGGTAATCTCTCCAAAGTCTCTTTTGCTCCATTCTCCTAAATTCCGAGCACATAACTGAATACGCTCAAAAAGATTTTCCATATCTCCATCTCTTTCCTCCTCATCCCATGAATTTCTAACAGCAGCTTCGCACCCCTCTGAGCCAACCCACATCGATTCAAACCGAAATGGACGATTCCTCCTTTTGTCTCTATTTTTTGTTCTCAAAATAATTAGCCTATGATCCGAGGAAGCCGCTGTTAAATGCTGTATATACCCTTCATAAAAGTTATTTATCCACGCTGGGTTTGCAACCCCACGATCAAGTTTTTCAAATATGCCCGCTTCTTTGCCATTCCTTCTGAACCAAGTAAATTTTGGACCTTTGTAACCCAAGTCCATTAATCCACAATCATCCAAGGCATCCCTGAACTGTTGCATTTGTCTTTCCGACCTCTGACGCCCCCCCCCCCCCCCCCCACTTCTCATCAATGCTTAGTATTTCATTAAAATCTCCAAGGTAAACCCATGCCTCATCCATATCTCTACACAGGTGCCTTAAAAATTCCCATGATTCTTGACGCTTGCAAGTTTCCGGGTGTCCGTAGAAACCCGTAAGCCTCCAACGACCTTTCTTCGAGCACTGGATGGTAGCATCAATATGATTCATTGATTAGTTATTGATGGCAAGAGGAAAGGTGTTTTTCCAGAATAAAGCAAGTCCTCCACTGTGGCCATCCCTTGGGCATACAAGTTTGTTATCATAGCGTAATTTAACTCGAATTTGTTCCAACTTGGATTCTTCCACTAGTGTCTCCATGAGAAACACCATGTCTGGCCTCTCCATTCTTACCATATCAATTAGCTCTTGAACTGTCCATTGATTGCCGATACCACAGCAGTTCCAACTTAAATAGCTCATATCCAAAAGGGAATAGAAAGTTTCAGGGTTGCAAGCAGAGAAGCAAGCAAATCAAATAAAAGGGAAAGACCCAGAGTCTAAACCTCGATAATCAAAATTGGAAAAATACTAAATCAAATAAACTACTTACTGCTGGGTTCCTTAGGTCCGCTACTGGGATGACTTTATTCAACAAAAGTAGCTAACATCGCATGGAGAAGCCACTCTTGGTCGAATCACACCAGATTTAAAGGTGCCTACACTTGTCGGAAAATCTCCCCACAAAAAGAAACTTCTAGCGGCTTCAACCACCCATACCGTCGACACAGAATCTCCATAGGTGCTGATGATGGACTGACAGTGGAATCAAAGCTCACAAGACAGCCAATAAACCCGAGCGTACGCTTGCGGACTGGTCAAAACGTTCGCTAAGAGGGAAAACTGGAACCTCCAGTCCAGAGAGAAAAAGGAGATAGAGCTCCTAGTTAAAATTAGTGGAGGATTCTTGTTTCTCAATATATCACCGAAGAGCTGAAAATCGCGACCCACTTCCGAACTGAAACCGATGGTTTAGTTCATTCACCGGTGTTGCCCGCACCGACACCAGCAAGACTAAATTTCAAGGCTAAATGAGAAGAAAAAGGGATAGGTAGATGGTTTGTATGAATCTGATTTTTGGGATTAGATTTAGGGATTTCCAGATAATTAGTAAAATGCCCACAATAGGAGTGGGTAGAGAAGACCCACACGCTAGTGGTGGAGAATAGCCACATAGAGGTGGAGAAAACCCACCCAGAGATGGTGGAGTAGGCCACACAGAGGTGGAGAGAGAACCCACACGGGAGTGTGAGAGAGAGAAGCTCCTACTTGGGAGAGAGAAAACTTGCCTAATTTACATCTTTATCTTGTGAGGCACAAACGGAATATTTTGGCCTGACCCCACTTGAAAAAACAGTTTCCCGAACGGCATGTCTCATATTCACACTTTATTTTATTAATAAAAAAAATGAATTAAGAAAACCTCAGCCGGTTTGTTAGTAAACTAAAATCAACGCATGAGTTGTACGAAAATGAATGAGAAATACGGACCAATAGGAAGGTATGGAGTAAAATCACACTTCACACCATGTTCATTATTCAATCAAATCATACCATGTTCTTTATTCAATCAAACAGAGCGTTACAAAGCATAACAGATTAACACAATTAATACAGTTTCAGCCAAAGAAAAACAATTTATTTTGCGTAGTCTGCGAACAGCTTATTTAGCTGAAATTGAAATTTTTTTGTTAAAAGTACTGTAAATAAAGGTTAACCCTAGCTGAAATAGTACCGTGAGATTTATAAATAGTATTAAAAATGCCGTGAGACCTATGAATAGGAGCAAAAATAAATTAAATAGTAGAATAAATTGACTTTAAATTCTAGTCCCAAACGCAACCATAATCAAACTAGGGATGGACCTACACTAGGGCAGAGGGGGGCCATTGCCCCCCACCCCCCCCAAAAAAAAAATTAGTATAAAAAAATTAAGATTTGCCCTTTTATATATATATATATATATATATATATATATATATATATATATTTTTGTCTCTCCTCTAAAATATTTAGATATTGACCTACAAGAAAATAAATAAATAAATAAAATTCATGCCCCTTTAACTACAAAAACAAAATAAATAAATAAATAAATATAGACTAAACAAAAATTGTGCACAAAATAAGAAATACTTATTTTGTATGTTATACTTTGTGGATGTGTTTTATAATATAAAATGTTTAAGAAATACTTATTTTGTATTTAGTAATTTGTTGAATATGAAATAGATGTTAGATTTTGTTTTCATAATTTTTTTTTTTTTTTTGGTTTTAAGCTTTGGCCCCAGGTATGAATCTTGGTTCCGTCCCTGAATCAAACTAACCAACAGAAGCATACCATGGACACCACTGATCTGTTTCAACTTTATGCATGAAAGTGATTTTCTTCTGAACAAGCTTTAAAATAACGATGTGATGAAGATGAAGCCTACGTATATAGTAATGGTAAAGGTTCAGAGAGGGTTGACGTTCAGAGTTATAAGTTGGATAGTGTCTTGGCTGCTGCTGGTAACGCCATTGTTGTCGGCAAGGTTGTCGCCAGGAAGCGTTTGGGTAGCAGCAGCTGTAGCAGTGCTGTTTGTTGTTAAGCCTGCGAAGTGTGAGAACGAGTGTGATGACGAGGATGACCAGGCCAAGTATTTGAGCACCAATTTTGAGATCCAAAAGCAACGACATTTCTTTCCTGTAATAAATAACAAGAGGAAATTAATTCTATACGAATACTAGAACCAAAAAAGAAAAATCAGAAATTTTAAAATACACAGATAGTTATAACTATATTATCACCACTCACCCGTTCGAAGGAATTAGCGGAGGAAGAGAACAAGGAAAAGGGCTTGAGATAGCTTATCGGAGCAAAAAGAAAATAATGGTGTGAGATAACATACATATTTTTGTGACAGGCTTTATAGGAATTTTGGTGTGACTTGCATGTGTTGTTGACTTTGTAGTCGTTGTGCACAGTGTTGGCGTGAGCTGTCTAATTAGATAAGTAGAGAAATCTGGTTTATGTAAATCCCAAACTTCAAGGGCCATCCTTATTTTTAGCCACAAAATGTGTATAGGCTAGAATAGGTTCCAAAAATTCCTCTGGCTTTGTATCTATATACGATTGTATTCAACTCTAAATGAATATATAGAAAAATACTTCCTTTTTGACATGGTATCAGAGCATGTCCTTAGGACCTCTGCTCAAACCACCGTGTGACCAGAAAAAAACCCAGACCCGATAAACTCCATGGCGGAGTCCAGAGACCTAACACAACCTCTCATTCCCCAAACCAATTCCCTCCTTAACGATCTGACAACAAAAATGACGGAGGTCTTGACTAGAGCCCAGACCTCCCCTCAACCTCTGCTTGCCGATTCTTCAACTACTCCGATCGGTATCAAGTTGGAAGGATCCAACTATGCCTTATGGTCCCAGGTTGTTGAGATGTATATCTCTGGCAAGGACAAGTTGGGATACATCAATGGAGATTCCCCTCAGCCTCCAGAAACCGATCCTTCATTCAGGAGATGGCGAACCGAAAACGCCATTGTCAAGGGTTGGTTGATCAATTCGATGGACCCTTCCTTGATTGCCAATTTTATCCGCTTCCCAACTGCAAAACAGGTTTGGGATTCTGCTGCTACAACCTATTTCGATGGGACAGATACGTCTTAAGTCTATGATCTCCGGCGTCGTGTCACTCGTATGAAGCAGGCGGGTGGATCCATTGAAAAATACTACAACGATCTTCAAGGGTTGTGGCGAGAAATTGATTTTCATCGTCCTAACCCGATGGAGTGTGCTATTGACATACAGAAATACAACTCGATTCTACAGGAGGATCGGGTTTATACTTTCCTTGATGGACTAGATGACAGATTGGATAAAACTCGGAATGATGTGCTCCAGATTAAACCATTCCCTACGGTGGAACAAGCCTACGCTTTTGTCCGTAGGGAAGAGGTCAGGCAGACGGTGATGATCTCGGGTGCAAATACTACTCCAGGAGCAATTATGGCTTCCAAAGGGATCAAGGGAAGTCACCACCAGATGCCACCGAAACCAGGGGCTTTTTCTCTAAGCAGCGGAAAATCCAACTCCTCATCCAAAACCAAACCACAATCTGATGGCATGAAGTGTACCCATTGTGGCAACTCTAAACACACCCGTGACACCTGCTTCAAACTACATGGGTATCCAGATTGGTGGAACAACTTTCAAGCACGGAAAAAGCGTGAAACCTCTACTAATGATGACCACATTGGGAGAGCTGCTGTGGTTACCTGTGATCCTTCGTTATCCCTCATCCCTCAAGTAGAATCTTCACATGAACCAGGTACTTCTAGTAAGGCATTTCATATCTCTACTCACAATGATGATGATGACTGGATTCTCGACTCTGGAGCTACAGACCACATGACATTTGATTCAAAGGATTTCTCCAACACAACTCAGCCGAGACGGAGCTGTGTTGCAAATGCCAATGGGGTCACTTATCCGGTTACAGGGGCTGGAACAGTGACTTTATCTCCTTTCCTTTCATTATCTAATACATTACTTGTACCCTCTCTTTCAAATAGACTAATGTCTGTAAGTCAAGTTACTGCAGATCTTAATTGTGTGGTATTGATGTATTCTACCTTTTGCCTTCTTCAGGATATTCTCACCAAGTAGATAATTGGGCGTGGTACTAAGAGGGGGGGATTATACTACGTGGATGACTTCAGTTCAGGAAGAGCAAATCACATGCACCACACGGTTGGTAACAAGGAAAGACAGATTTGGTTATGGCACCATCGACTTGGGCATCCATCATTTGGGTATTTGAGGCACTTACTGCCTGGTTTATTTTCCAATGTAACACACTTAGATTTTAAATGTGATACTTGTATCTTAGCCAAAAGTCATAGGGCTTCTTATCCCCTGAGTATGAATAAAAGTATGATTCCTTTTGATTTAATCCATTCTGATGTTTGGGGACCTTCCCCAATAACTACATCTTCTGGTCATCGTTGGTTTGTAATTTTTGTTGATGATTGCACACGAATGACATGGCTTTACCTCCTAAAACACAAAGATGAAGTATTTGCTATATTTCAATCGTTTCATACCATGGTTCAAACACAATTTTCTGCAAAAATTAAGATCCTTCGCTCTGACAATGGAGGGGAATATGTTAATCA
Source organism: Quercus tomentella (assembly GCA_028535165.1). NCBI lineage: Eukaryota > Viridiplantae > Streptophyta > Magnoliopsida > Fagales > Fagaceae > Quercus > Quercus tomentella. The sequence goes on from JAPQVY010000068.1 coordinate 82,843,848, forward strand.
ACAATTCCAGACATACTTCAACAGTCATGGTATTCTCCATGAAACCTCATGTTCACAAACCCCACAACAGAATGGTACTGCTGAAAGAAAGAATAGACAGATCTTAGAAATTGCTCGTGCTCTATTGATCAATGCACATGTGCCGAATAGATACTGGAGTGATGCTGTTGCCACAGCCGTGCATCTACTGAACCGTATGCCCACCAAAGTTTTGCAATTTCAGACTCCGTTAAAGGTGCTTTCCGATCATGTCTCATTACCTACTGTTTTGATGATTCCTCCCTGAATTTTTGGTTGTGTTGCTTTTGTTCACCTCCATAAGAATCAACGAACTAAGTTGGATCCATGTGCTGTCCGGTGTTTATTTTTGGGGTATGGAGTACACAAAAAGGGATATAGATGCGACGATCCCATTGCTAAAAGAACCTACATTACCATGGATGTCACTTTCCTAGAATCTGAAAAAAAATTTCCATCACCGGTATCCAATTCCTCTCTTTAGGGGGAGATCTATGGTGAAGAACGGAATTGGTCTAATGTTGAAGTGCTAGACGTTGGTGACAATCTAGCACATCCGAATGATGACAATGACATGGTTGAACCTGTACCTAGAACTGAAGTTGAACCTGTACCTGAACCTCTAAGAACTGAAGCTGAACCAGTACCTGAATCATCGGAAGATGCAGAATCTGATGAATCCCTTCACTCTTTAGTACCCGACAACCCTCGTGCTGAGAATATCCCTGAGGTAAGCTCTCCTATCACACCTTTACAAACTAATGCTATAGATACATCTGCGGGTTATGTTCTACCTTTCAAACACAATCGAGGCAAGCCACCAAATCGATACTCCCCAGACTTAGAGGAACGACGATCCAAGTATCCAATAGCCAATTATGTGTCTACTCAAAGATTATCTGAACCTCTCAGGGCTTTTGCATATACACTCTCCTCATATCAGATTCCAAGTAGTGTTGAAGAAGCCTTATCAAATCCGAAATGGGCTCAAGCTATAAAAGAAGAATTGGAGGCATTGCAGAAAAATAACACATGGGTTTTAAGTGTGTTGCCTGAAGGAAGGAAGACAGTGGGGTGCAAGTGGATTTTCTCCATTAAATATAAAGCAGATGGGTCTATTGATCGATACAAGGCGAGGTTGGTAGCAAAGGGTTACACACAGAAATATGGTATAGATTATCAGGAAACTTTCTCACCTGTAGCCAAACTGAAAACTATTAGAGTTCTGTTATCTCTTGCAGCAAACTTAGATTGGCCATTGCACCAACTGGACGTGAAAAATGCCTTCCTCCATGGTGATCTTGAAGAGGAGATTTACATGGATATTCCACCAGGTTATACTGCTACTTCAGAGGCAAAAATTGCTTGTAGGTTACAACGAGCATTGTATGGACTAAAGCAATCACCTCGAGCATGGTTTGGCAGGTTGAGTTTGGCAATGGGGAAATATGGGTTTCAACAAAGCAATTCTGATCATACTCTCTTCCTAAAACATCGAGTGGGAAAAATAACAGCCCTCATAGTCTATGTAGATGACATGATCATTACAGGGGATGATGTAGAAGAAATATCCAGGCTTCAAGAGCAATTGTCAACTGAGTTTGAGATGAAGAACTTAGGAGGGCTTAAGTATTTTTTGGGCATTGAAGTGGCAAGGTCAAGACAAGGCATATTTCTTTCCCAAAGGAAATATATACTAGACTTGCTGGCAGAGGTAGGATTACTAGAGTGTAAGCCTGCTGATATTCCAATTGTCCAAAATCATAAACTTGGAGAATATGTAGACTAGGTACCAGCGGACAAACAGAGGTATCAACGGTTAGTGGGTAAACTCATCTATTTATCTCATACTCGGCCAGATATTGCTTATGCTGTGAGTGTAGTAAGTCAGTTCATGCACTGCCCGAGTGAAGACCATATGGATGCCATAATGCGGATCCTTCGTTATTTGAAGTCCTCTCCTGGGAAAGGGCTTATGTTCTCAAAGAATGGTCATTTGAATGTTGCTGGCTACACAGATGCAGACTGGGCAGGGAACATCACGGACAGGAAATCTACTGCTGGGTACTTTACTTTTGTGGGAGGCAACCTGGTTACATGGAGGAGCAAGAAACAGAAGGTAGTTGCCATGTCTAGTGCTGAAGCTGAATTTCGGGGAATGGTCAAGGGAATATGTGAGCTCCTTTGGCTGAAAAAGCTGCTAGCTGAAATCGGTGTTGCTCCTAGTTTTGAAATGAACTTGTTCTGTGATAACAAGGCAGCCATTGCTATCTCCCACAATCCGGTCCAACATGATCGCACTAAGCACGTTGAGGTGGATCGGAACTTCATCAAACAAAACCTTGAAGAAAAGATTATTCAGCTTCCATTTGTTAAATCAGAAGACCAGTTGGCTGATATACTTACAAAAGCAGTGTCTACAAGGAACTTCTACAACTCACTTGACAAGTTGGGCATAAGAGATATCTATGCACCAACTTGAGAGGGAGTGTTGGCGTGAGCTGTCTAATTAGATAAGTAGAGAAATCTGGTTTACGTAAATCCCAAACTTCAAGGGCCATCCTTATTTTTAGCCACAAAATGTGTATAGGCTAGAATAGGTTCCAAAAATTCCTCTGGCTTTGTATCTATATACGATTGTATTCAACTCTAAATGAATATACAGAAAAATACTTCCTTTTTGACACACAGAAGATTGGTTCTTTTCCTTTGTGCCTTTGTCCACATAAGATAATATATAGGTCATTTATCTTTGTGCCTTTGTCACTTTGTCCACCTAGTATAATCGATCATTTTTCTTTCTGCCTTTTTCCACATAATATATTAGATCATTTTCATTTATGCCTTTGTACACATACTATAATCGATCATTTTCCTTTGTGCCTTTGTCCACATACCATATCGATCATTTTCCTCTGTGCCTTCGTCCACATAATATAATCGATCATTTTCCTTATTCCTTTGTCCACATAGTATAATAGATCATTTACCTTTGTGGCTTTGTCCACATGGTATAATAGATCATCTACCTTTATGCCGTTGTCCACAAAGTATAATAGATCATTTTCCTTTGTGCCTTTGTCCACATAGTATAATAGATCATTTACCTTTGTGGCTTTGTCCATCCACATGGTATAATAGATCATTTACCTTTGTGGCTTTGTCCACATAGTATAATCGATCACTTTCCTTTGTGCCTTTGTCCACATAAGATAACCGATCATTTTCCTTTGTGCCTTTGTGCACAGTGCACGTGACATTGATCTTACAATTGACTCATGTTTACCAGCCTGCTTGGCCAAAACCGTATGTGGGGTCATATATTAATATTGTGGAATATGGGGTTTTATAGGACTTTAAAAATTTTAATTCTTTAATGCTTTGGCGTTGTGCACATGCTATAGTTTAGTTGATAAAGGTTCAAACATATATAAATGTCCATTGTAATCGTTGCAACTTGCAAGTTCATTCGAGCGTCCATTGGAGTTTCCTATCTAAATCTAATTGCTTCTGAGTTCTAACTTGAATTCGGACTGATTAATTTCTGCTAATAGTCGTATTTCCAATTTCTTTCTAAAAAAGAAGGGTTTGGTCAGGGGTCCATGATTTGAACTCCCAAAAAAATATGAATTGATCCCTCTTCTGAAAAAGAAAACAAATAAACTTTTAAGGAACTCAAAAAAGTTTAAACAAGATTGTAATATCTCATAAAAAACAATAAAAATTACCAATAGATTATAAAATTTTTATAAAAACTCCACTTAAATCCATCATTTATTGAAATAAAAGACGACAATTATGTAGTGGTTATAGTACAATTATATTAAAGTAATGTGGCTAAAGAAATCTCATTGTCAAGTAAAAAAACAAAACACCTGTAATGAGTAATATAAAAAAATGTTGTTTAAGAATTGTCAAGTAAAAAAACAAAACATCTGTAATGAGTAATATAAAAAAATGTTGTTTAAGAAGTTTTAGGTTTTGATGTATATGTTTGTTATGCTTAGTTTTTATAATTTTTTTTTTTTTTGAGCACTCATATATTTTTTTAGGGACACGATTTTCGGCCCAAGCCCAAAATGTATGGGATACTGGCCCAGTGAACCTAGTACGATAAATTTGTAAAGACTGAGTGGAAGAACTAGGCTTTAGTGAATGGGATAACAGTTATAATGAGTTTCCAAGACAATCAAACAGAAACGAACCAAGTTTGTACAAGAGAGTTTGTCCTCAGCACAATCCGAGGAGCTCTGTTCCAGTAAATATTAGATGATAATGGTTACGGGAGTTGTTGAGATTGCTACAATGCTTTCTCTTCTCCTTTTTCTCCCGATCTCTGGGGTCTCTACCCTTATTTATACTACATATCTTCCTTCATCTCTACCCTACACGTGGATAGTTGATGGTTTATGCTGATACTTGTCTCATCAGCCCCCTCTAGAAGTCTTCTGGGGTGGTTGTAAGGCTGCAATAATACTGTGCAGAGGTCACTTCCTCATCAATGCGGCCAAGGAGTTAGATGGGGTGTATTCAATGTGGTGATAGCAGTTTTTCTCAAGATATTTTGGGATTCTTCTCTGTCTTTTGTTCCTGCAATGTTTATCCATATTTCTAGAATTTCATGGATCGCACCTCTAAATGGCAGGCATCCTTTACGGATCTCGGCCTTGGCTAGCTGAGGACAAAGTCATCCTCGGCACAAACTCCTAGGTCATTATGTTCAATAATGTCTTCCTTATCCACTAGCATGGGTTTCCTTCGCTATACTTACCCATCCTTGGCTTGGGCCTTAAGTCCAAAACCCAATTGTATGATCTGGGCCCATGACCCCACAATTTTTATTTACTATTATTGTTTTCTTATTTTCTAGTACTTTCTTGATCTTTGAGACGAAATAGAATGCAAAGTCACATTAGATATCAATTCAGAAGAAAAAATATGTATTTTTAAGAAATTAATTAGAATGATAGTTTCTTCAGATGAATTTTTTTTTTTATTGTTGTTTTGCTTTTTTATATATGAGTCAAATGATTGTTATATATGCTGGACATCTGGTGTATTCCACAAGTTTCTTTCAGCTCAATGAAGTTATAATTCAAAGTAAAAATTCAAATGTTTAAAAGGTTAAAAGTTTCAATATAGTAAAAATTATTTCATAACATTTCAATAGAGGTAATAATAATTTTGGATAACATATAAATGCTCAATTTAATTTTTATTTATATAAAACTTAAAAGATATTTCAACTATTAAATAATATATGAACATGTAAACAAAACTTATGGTTTTTTAAAAATAAATTAAATTAAGAAATTTCTCTAAAACTTCAAAAAATTGCATCTTGGTCCTAGAGGTCTCATAAAAATTTATTTCTAGTTCATTCTGTGCCTACAGGGAAGAAATATTTTTTAGTTTGATGATAATCTAGCTCTTGTTCAAAATTTAAAAAATAAATAAATAAATAAAAAATCCTGAAATTTTGATACTCAACTCAACTCATTTTGTTTTCAGCCCTACTTTATTTCCCTTGCTTTTTTGCTATCAACAAAGGAGGCAAGCTATTATTTCTTCATTGGGCCATAGTTTCCCACCACTTATTTATTTACTTTTGATATATATGATAGGTTTGAACCTATGACATCAATTTCACCGATGAATCATTTTTATTATCAAACCAATATACTAATTAGTTTTTAGTATAGATCTAATTTGAATTGAAGTTTTTTATTTGATGACTTAAGCTAAATTAGGATGCACACCATTTATTGATTTCTAGTTGTTTATTTTTAGCTAGTGCTAAATTACGTAAAAGTTCTTTACTATAGAAGTTATTTTTAGCTTTTAGATCATTTTTGTTAGAAATTGTTTTGTACTTATACATGTCTGTCTCTAAAGCGTTAATTATACATTTGGCTTGGGGATTGGGTGTTAGTAGGTTTGCTCACATTCTTCATTTCCTGAAACAACCCATCCATTTAGGAAAATAACTGAGAACCATTTCGAAATATTAATGAAATGAGAAAAAGGTAACCTCAGCATGGAGACTTGGGGCTTCTATACAAATCTATCCAAGTCCATATAGCTTATTTTGTGAGCCCCAAACGCTAAATTGTATTCAGAGGCCCAAAACACTCGCCTATAAGAACTAGGTTCCCATACGGGCCAAGAGAAAGAAAAAGCCCCGAATCAACACCTTTTTCTATTTTAATTTTTTAAATGAATTCACTATTATTCATAAACTTAAGCAAGTTTTGTTGTAAAAATAAAGAGTAAGTTTAGTACCTCAACAAATTACACAATTTTATCATAATTTTACCACGTGATGACTTGTGAATAATAGAATTATGGACTCACATGAACTTACCATTTTATTTCCACCACTTACAATCCACCATATAGGTAAATTGTGGCAAAAGTTGAAGAATTTGTTAGGTAGTAGACTTACAATAAAATAAAATAAATGCATGAAAGGAGGATGAGAAATATAGAGACCAACGATTCTCCACAAAAAGAGAAAAAAAAATATATATATATATAAGAACAATTGGAAATTTGGAGTTAAATTACCTTGTTCACTATTCAATCAAACAGACCATTGCAAAGTATAGCGGATCATTAACACAATAGAGATCGTATGAACGTAATTCTTATATTTTATATCCCAAGCATCAATCATTTAACTTACTATCACAAACAAAGAATGGGTTTTTCTCTGTTTTAACTTTTATGAAAGAACATGATTTTTCTGCAGAAGAAGCTCAGTGACTGGAAGCCTACATAATAGTATATTGGAGGCTTAGCCGAGGCCATCGATATTTTTCACACCTAAAAGTTGGTTAGTGTCTTGGCTGCCAGTAATGCAGATGCAGTTGTCGCTAACAACCATATTCGAGGTCAGAACTAAGTGAAGTTCCATTTTGAATTATTGATTTGTCTGATCAAATTATCTCTTCTTGTATATTGTTCTTTTACTCTACTAGTAGATGGTTTGTCTTTTCTAGTATTAATATTTATCCCCAAAAATTCTGTACTTTTTCCTGTAAACAATGAAATTTTAATTGTTTATCTTGAAATTTCTTTGAATGTTTTTGTTTAGGGATATTGAAATAGCTACGTAAGAACATCCATAGCAATAGAGCTAAAAATTTAGCTATTTGGCACCACAAAAAGTTACTTTATCTATTTTACCTACTCACATGCTGCAACAGTGAATCAATTTTAGCTTTCAATACAATAAAATAATATAAACATCACAACAAAATAATATATCTACTACAATAAACAACAATCACAACCACCCGCAACCGCTACCGCCGCCACCACCGCCACCGTCACCGACTCTTCCACCGCCAACGCCACCACCGCTGCCGCTACCGACTCTAACAATTTCTCATTAAAATGACCACAAGAAATCCTTTTTGTGTGCTTCTATTTCTGGTTTTGTGCAACAAAGCATAAAACTAAGACAAGAACTTCTATTACAAGAAAACTATACAACAAATTCCTACAAACAGAAAATTCCCAATACATTCCAATACAAAATACATTTTGTCCATTCATGAATGCTCTAAATCAAAACGAATCAAAATAAATGGATGCTCTGAGATGAAATGACAAAACTTTTCATTGAGCAAGAACAGCAAAAAAATTATTGCATCTAAAATAATAAACTGAAAGAACAAGAAAAAAAAATCATTGACCACATTCTTTGATGTTATACCCATTCTTTGATGTTATACCCAAATCAAAAATCCCAAGCATCCACATGAAGAAGACAAAGACAACTGACTTGAAGTGGATCGGCAGAAGAGAAGTGGGTCTGAGGCGGATGGCAGCGTGGGTCTGAGGCTAATTGACGGCTTGGGGTGGCTGGTGGGTCGGTGACGTCAAGCTTCGGTGGCGGCAACGTTGAGGATGAGTCGGGTTGGCGGCGGTGAAAGAGTGAGCTTGAGAGAGTTTTGAGAGATGAAAGCTTCAGATGAGAGTGACTGAGAGAGAGGCACGGTGAGAGAATAAAAGAATGTAAAAAAAAAAAAAAATAACCAACAATATTATTTTAATTTAGACTGGGAATATTTTTTATTTTTTATTTTTTTTTTATTTTTTTTAGCTCTCAACTACAATGCACAGCCATAGATAGCTGTGCACTGTAGCAATGAAGGTAAAAAAATACCTTTAACTCCACTGCTATATAATTGATTTTTGTGTTTTGATGGAGCTAAAATAGGTATATAACTATTTAGCTCCACTGCTGCAAATGCTCTAAGGATAGTTATAAATTGTCAGAAGTTTTGTACCTAAATTAGTTAGCACTATCTTATATTTTCAATAGAGATATTCAAATAAAAATCAATTTGATAAAAAGTATAGTTATGCCTTGTTGTTCCAAACTTTAAAGTTTTAAAAAGTTCTACATACTAGGAAAAAATTAAATAAAAAAAAAAAAAATCACTTTGATGTCCTTTCAAGATTTAATCATAAGACATTGATTTAAATAATAATTTAATGATCCTGTTGAGGATCAGAGGATAAAATGATGGTTGGAAAAATACAAATACAATGATCATCAATGGTTTTTAAACGTTAGCTTATAGCTACTCTATTTCCTCTCACTTCTTAAACGGTCAAACTTGTAAAGTGTGCTATCTTAACTCTTAAACTTGCCTTCCTGGATGGACGTGGCCTACATTTGGTTTCCTCTCTAACTGGTACTAAGGCTCAAGTGCACTCCAGGTTTTTTTTTTTTTTTTTTTTTTTTTTTTTTTTAATTTTTTAAATTTTTTTTAGACATGATAGATTAAAACTTATAGTATTAATTTCATAATAATTACCTTTTATTATCTAATCAAAACAACAAATGATTTTTAATATAGATGATGAATTTGCACTTTAGTCGATAATATATACATTTTTCTTTATTTGGAGTAAAAGTTGATAATAAGTTAACCATGGTCCTTCTTAAAAAAAAAAAAAAACTCCATTGCTGTAGAGTTGATTTTTGTGTTTTGGTAGAGCTAAAATAGCTATATACCTATTTAGCTCCACTGCCGCAAGTGCTCTAAGGATGGTTTGGTATAGTTTAATTTTGTTGGTTTATTATATTTGAAAGTAAATTGTCAAAAGTTTTGTACCTAAATTAGTTAGTACTGTCTTATATTTTCAATAGAGATATTCAAATAAAAATCAATTTGATAAAAAGTATAGTTATACCTTGTTCCAAACTTAAAAGTTTTAAAAAGTTCTACATACCAAAAAAAAAATTAAATTTAAAAAAAAAAAAAAATCACTTTGATGTCCTTTCAAGATTTAATCATAAGACATTGATTTAAATAATAATTTAATGATCCTGTTGAGGATCAGAGGATGAAATGATGGTTGGAAAAATACAAATACAATAAACATCACTGATTTTTAAACGTTAGCTTATAGCTGCTCTGTTTCCTCTCATTTCTTAAACGGTCAAACTTGTAAGGTGTGCTATCTTAACTCTTAAGCTTGCCTTCCTAGATGGACGTGGCCTACATTTGGTTTCCTCTCTAAATGGTGCTAAGGCTCAAGTGCCCTCCGGCTTTCTTTTTCTTTTTCTTTTTTTTTTTTTTTTTTGGGATGAGTCTCCTCAAGCCAACGGCGCTCTCAAAATCTCTATTTCTTCCTTCTTCTTTTTCGTTTTTTTTTTTTTTAAATTTTTTTTAGACATGATTGATTAAAACTTATAGAATTAATTTCATAATAATTACCTTTTATTATCTAATCAAAACGGCAAATGATTTTTAATATAGACGATGAATTTGCACTTTAGTCGATAATATATACATTTTTCTTTATTTGGAGTAAAAGTTAATAATAAGTTAACCATGGTCCTCAAAAAAAAAACACTTAACCACGGTCCCCCTGCCTACGGAAATTTCTCATTACTCCCTTTTTTTTCTTTCTTTTTTTTTTAAAAAAAAAATTTCTCCACTCCTTTCAATTCACTAACAAAACATTTAAGCTGAGTAAACTATACTTATCAGCCTTCTTCATATTAAAAAATATATATATATATATATATACACACACAAACACCAAATTAAAGAGATTACCTCTATATGTATTTTTGTGGTTTAAATACACCTGAAAGTTAACTAGTTATTAAAGATGCATCACATTAGATGTCCACATCACAATCCATGCAATGGTAACACTTAAAACATATATATATATATATATATATATATACAAACACTAAATTAAAGAGATTACCTCTATATGTATTTTTGTGGTTTAAATACTCCTGAAAGTTAACTAGTTATTAAAGATGCATCACATTAGATGTCCACATCACATATCCATTAAACTACACCAAATTAGATGTCCACATCACATATCCATGCAACTGTAACACTTAAAACCAGCTTCTTAAATACTTATCACTATCATATAGGATAACCAACCATGTTCACTTAGCTCAACAGGATTTACCCAAAATTGGAAAGTGAACATCACAACACTCAAAAACCCACTCATTGCCATCCACTAAACACAATAACATGGCCAGACCACTCATATGTGAATCTATCAATCTTGACCCTTCTTATACCATTTGTTCAGTACCTTATTTTCACATGCTGAAATTATCCAAACTACAAAGTTAAGAACTTTGATTACCTTTCTAAACAACCAAACATATCTTACAGTTTAAATGCCTATGCTTTGCTCACAGAAGGAAGATGTGTTTGTGTTTCTAGAACAACCACGTATAAGCATAAAAGCACATCAATTAGTTTTACCAAAACTTTAAAATGGCTCAACGCATTCAATATGTCCCAAAGTAGAAAAGATTTGGAATAACAAATTCAACATCAAATGACATAGGCAAAAGAACTTGAGGAACCAAATAGCAATCACCCATTTCCCCACCATAAATACTCAATCGTTGCATATAAAACTATGGTTCCTTAAACAGCCTATGTATCAGGGTTAAAATAATTTACTATTGAAAGATATTTTTACTTCAAGGACTACTTTTTGAAAAGTCTGTTGTCAAATTCACAATAAGTTTGTAATTACAGTTTGCCCCAAAAAAGGGACATATTTAACCCCAACCTTTCCGGCCCAAATTTCATTCTCTCAATACATCAAAGCCAATCATGCAATGATTAAAAAACCAGTGACATATTTTTCCTCCTAGAATCAAATAAAGTATATAAGAATGAAATTTTGTAATAGTAAATAAATAAAGCACCCAGAAAATCAAATAGTTTAACTCAGAGGTGAGGAAAATAAAACATTTATTCCACAAAAATGATAATAACCCCCACACCCAACAAAGAATACCAAGATCAAAACCAAATCTATTTGCCGATGCACAAACTGACAAATCACAAAGTAGCAAGGCACAGGTTAATTAAGATCAATATAACCCACGAAGCCTAACAGCTCAAAATCAGAAAATGTAGTGAGCTCAAGTATAAGTAAAAACCAGTTTTATCCCTAAAATATGAAGCTAACAAACAATTAAAATGCAGATTGCAAATAGAAGAGGTGGCACTATATACTATAGGGAGGAAGTTGAGTTATTGGTAAGAAAGCCAAATTAGATTATCTTGCAAACATAGGTATCAAATCCTGAAATGCAACTATACAACCATAACAACATTGCAAAACATGGAATTTTTTTTTCTTAAATAAAAGTAAAAAGCAGAAATCCAATGGAGATTTAAGGCTAGAAGAAAACCCCAAAAAGAAATGCTATTTTCAAAAAGAAAATTAGAACATTCCAATCCATCATAATTCTCCACATACAAATTCTACAATTGTAATCTGGCAGTAATTATATAGATCAAAGTCAGTAATACTATTGTGAACAGAAATTTGTTAAGATAACATTACTCTATAGTAAACTCATCATGTAAGTCCACATCATGAAGCCACCTCCACATGAACTTTCCTACTGCTAAGCTACACCAGTGCAGTAGCACATATGATACCTGAAATTGGAAAAGTGAGAATATACAAGACTTAAAATCTACTCATTGCTATCCAATTAACACTATAACGTGAACAAAATCGCTCACATGTTCATCCACTGATCTTGACCTTCCTTATACTATTTTTCCTGGTTAAGTTCAGTAGCTTATTTTTCACATGTTGAAATGATCCAAACTGCAAAGTTCAAAACTTTGTTTACCTTATTAAACAACATGCAAAGTTTAAGGGTTTAGATGCATGTTTTTTATCAAAGAAGGAAGGTGTTTGTGAGTTTCTGGAACAACCATATATAAGCTAATAAGTACACATCAATTAGTTTTACCAAAACATTTCATATTACTAGAAAGTACAAAAGCTATGGAACAGCAAATTCAACATCCAAAAACAATGCAAAGCCATGTTGACTAGTCTTCAAATGATATAGGCAAATGAACTTGAGGAACCAAACAACAATTTCCCATCGGTTGACAAGTTGCATTTAAAAAATTGTATGGGATACTCTACTTATGTTCTATCAGCAACTAGATACAAAGCCTATAAGGCTGCAGTTGTTAAAACAACCTATGTATTAGGATTAAAATAATTTCCTTTAAATTTTTACTTCAAGGAATACTTTTTGAAGAGTCCATTGTAAAATTCACAACAAGTCTGTAATTACTATTTGTCCAAAAAAAAGAGAGGACCTATATTTATCCCCAATTTATCCGGGCTAATTTTAATTCTCAATACAACAAAGCCAATCATGATATAAGAAAACCATTTAGTTCCAATAAATCAAGGTCAATAATATGATTGTGAACAGATATTTGTGAAAATCACTTTACTCTTAAGAAAACTCATCACGTAAGTCCACAACATCAAGCTACCTCATAATGAACCGTCCTACTGCGATCAAACTACACTTGTGCTAGCACATTAAAAATTAATGCAACACCAGCTTCTTATATACTTATCAGTCTATCATATAGGATAACCAGCCATGTTCACTTTGCCCAACAGGCTTTAGCTTGGAAAATGAATATCACAACACTCAAAAAACCACTCATTTTTATTCATTTAACACTATAATAACATGGAAAGAGCTGCTCATATGTTCAATAACCAATATTGACCCTTCTTATACTGTTTGTCCTAGCTCAGTACCTTATTTTATACATCCTGAAATGATCCAAACTACAGAGTTAAAGAACTTTGACCAACTTTTCTAAGCAACCAAACATAAGTTAGGGATTTAATTGTGTGTTTTGATCACATAAGGAAGATGTGAGCGTTCCTAGCAGAAGCATGTACTGGCAAAGAAACACTTATCAATTAGTTTTAACCAAAAGATTAAAATGGCTAAAAACATTCCTTATTACCCAGAAGTACAAAAACTATGGAACAAAAAATTCAACATTCAATAACAAAGTAAAGCCATCTTGACTAGTCTTCAAATGAAACAAGCAAAAGAAATTGTGGAACCAAACTACACTTGCCCACACCAAAACAATCAAAGTTTTCTTTATTTAGAAAAATTGTACATAAGACTCTAATTATTCTCTGTCAGCAACCACATATACATGAATGAATAGGCCTCAATTGCTTAAACAGCCTATGAATCCAGATAAATATATAACTTTGAGAACTACTTTTTTGAGGAATCATTGTAAAATTCACAATAATGTCTGCAATTACAATTTTCCAAAAATAAAGATATATATAATATAACCCAACCTGTCCAAGGCTACAATTTTATTCTCTCAAAAAAACAAAGTCAAATATCATGCAATAATTAACTCAATGACATATTTTTCCTCCTAAAATCAAATAAAATATATAAGAATGAATACGTAGAAGAGCATGCACATCTATCTTTTATAATTTCTCTAATTTAGCTCTTAAAAAGTTTTTCTTTTCTTTTCAAAATTACAGATCCACTTTGACAATCCAATCTACATCTCACTCTCTATTCTACAATTCATTCTATTAAAATATTATAACAAACCCATATAGACTTTTCTCCAAAAATATACCAGATCAGACCCAAAATATTCTAAAAACGCCCGGTGAGACCAAAATGAGCTAAAAATCATATAGTACAACTTAGAGCTGAGAAAAAGAAAGCATTTTTTTTCCTCACAAAAAAGAAATAAATTTCACATACAACACAGATTACCAAGATCAAGACCACAGCTAAATATCTGATGACAAATAAACCCAAAAAGCTGTAAGGCAGAAATTAAAGATGTATACACCCACGCAAACTACACCATATATATTAAAATCAACCAAGTTCCAATATAACAATCAGATCTGCATAAATCATAAGTATATGTATCAACCTGGTTCCCGAACAGGCAGAAAGATAGATAAACGACCAAGAACTCAAGAAGCGAACCTCTACGGTTTCTAAACTTTCTGGTTCCATTTTATAGACAGAACGATAAAGCAAAAATTTAAAAAAAAAAAAAAAAAAAAAAGAAAAAAAGATAAAGCACAAGAAGTTGTGTACACATGTTTTTTCAGTAATAATTTGGAGAGAGGAGTCAAGTGCGACAATTTAGACTCTAGATGGACAGGTCACAAAAGGCTCAACTGTGTGTGCACGCGCTCTCTTTAACATATATAATATATTATTTCCTCCTAAAATCAGATGGTATAGAAGAATGTCATGTCTAATAATGATCATGATAATGAAAAACACCCAGAAAATCAAATGCGAAAAGGATAACATTCAATTTTCACTAATAATATAAATCTTACGCCAAACACTGATAACCAACATAAAATAAAATAAACACAGATAATTAAGATAAATAAATCTTCTAACGCTATTTTTTTCTGTTGACGAAATTAGAAGCAAACATGCATTTCATTCTTTTTCTATTTTTATACCATGAGAAAATGACAGAATATGCCAAAAGACCCAAAATATACGCACATGTGCGCGCAGATAAATATGATAGAATCTATGTAGTAATAACTCAAACAAAAGCATAACAGGACACTTTGATTACAGTAAAGTGGGATATCATTCTGGCTGTAGTTAATATCAGCAAGTGGGACTTTGTTCTAGTGGTCATTGGCAACAACAACAGGTTGTCTTGCAGTCAAAATGGACCAAATCCTTCTGCATATGCGTATCAACCGTAGGAGTAGAACAACAAGGCTGAAAAGGGACCCAACTACATTACCAATGAGTTCTAGGACCGGCACAACTTGCTGAAATCTGAAACAAAATGGAATTGTTAGAATAACAGTAAAATTGACAGAGCGTCAATAATGGGTTATGGGGAGAAAGAAGTTGAAATACTTTCTCACCCTTCATGTACCATTGAGATTATTTGGTGAAGATCGTGTATTATCTGTAGGAGTAGAACAACAATGCTGACAAGGGTCCCAACTGCTTCAGAAATGAGTTCTAGGACCAATTCAACTTGCTGAAATCTGAAACAAAAACAGATTGTTAGAAAAAATTTACAGAGCGTCAATAATTTGCAGAGTACCCAACAAGATCAATGACAAGCAAATTATAACTTAGTACATAGTACAGAGTATTTAGACTGTCGAATGAACACAAAAAAAAAAAAAAAAAAAAAAAAAAAAAAAAAAAAAGAAGAACTCAGACCACCAAAGCTCCAACGGCGGAGGTTTCAGCCATCAATCCCACCTCTGGGTTTCGCCTGACCTCAACACGACCAACAGCAACCACCACGAGATCCGTGCTCCTCCATGACAAACAGAAACCACCACATGATGAGAGTGAGGGTGAGGTGGGTCGGTGAGTGAATGAGAGTGAGGGTGACGGTGAGACCATGAGGGGCGGATGAGAGTGAGAGTGAGGGTGAGGTGAGAGAGGCGGCTGAGTTGAGAGAGAAATCAGCGAATGAGAGAATGAGATATTTTGGGTTAGGTCGGTCGGTTTTTTAGGGATTATTTTGCACCACACCGATAAGGTGCGGTTTTCTCCCATAACTAACTGCACCCCTCCTATAAAAGGAAAAAATGGGTCTACACAATGTGCCGTTTACTCCATCGGTTCGGTGCGGTTAGCGTAACTGGTTATGATTAGAATAATATTATTTTCAATAAACTTTATTACTAATACCATCTTTGTTATACTCCAATACTACTTTTGTTACACAATAAGCCATATTAAGAGTTCATAAAAAAAAAAAAAAAAAAAAGCTATATTAAGAGTTGTGAAATAAATCATGAAAAATGTTGTCCTTAGAATTATTGTGCAAGTGATGCTAACGTTACAATGAATTTTATTATATAATATTTACAAATTAATGTGTTATTAATCACAACAACAAAATATATACTTTTTTTTGAAAAAAATATTTTCCTTTACTATGGTTTTTATTTTTATGATCATATTGGCAATTAATTGATTGGAATAATGTTTGGATTATTTTTTGGGGGAAAAAAATTATTCCTAATTTTAATTGAGTTAAATGGCCAAAAATTAAATTTACTAGTTGGGTTAAAATTTTGGTCAACCCATTAAATCTAGACGTCTTCAACTCTCATCCACCAGAGATGTTAATTTTTTGGACCAATTATCTACATGTGTTAGGGTCAACCAAATGGTTTGGAGTATTTGGACTTGAAGCTTATGCTATACCCAAATCTGGTTTTTGAAAAGTATTCTATTGTACCACATAGAAATTAGGACAAGGAAAAGATAGCTCAAATAGACAAAGCAAACTTATTTCAAAAAGACAACCCTTATTTGGTTTGTTAGGAAAACCAAAATATGGAAACTTAGTTCCAAATCATACAAAAGAGTAATTAGATATGCATCGATCATAATCTCTAATTGGCAATTAGGAAAACAACTGAGAACCATTTTCCAAAAGAGAAGATGAAAAAGAGTGACTTATCTAGGTTGATTTGGGCTTCTATAAAAATATTTCCAAATCCACATCTTTTTGTTTATGAGCCCAAAATGGAAGATTTGGTTATGGAGGCCCAAAACATTTTCCCAAACCGGCCAGCAGAAGGAAAAAGACCCAGATCCACACTATTTTTTTTTTTTTTGTGGATAAAACCAGATCCACACCATTATTCATAAACTTTAACTAGTATAAGAGGAAAAAGAAAAACAGAGCATGACTTGCACGAAAACAATCAGAAAACCAGTTCAAATTTTCACAACCACAGGAAAATTCAAACTTCACAAACTGGCCAGCAGAAAGAGAAAGGCCTGGATCCACACTATTATTCATAAACCTCAGCAAGTTTGGAGAAAAAAAAAAAAAACAGGGCATGACTTGCACGAAAACAATCGCAAAAACAAACGGTTCAAATTTTCCTAAGCCCTCAACAAGTATTGGACTAAAATCACTTTATTCATAGAACATTACAAACAACAATAGATCCACTCAATATTGATTCTGCAAAATGAAAAAAGAAAATGCAAACCTCATACCACGGACAACTCGAGCTACGCAATTCAAACAAACCAATAAAAACAGAGCATGAAGCAAAGCACACTTTGTTTCAACTTATTTATATTGGAAGCTCCAAGTTATGTAAAATTAAAACACACATAGTAGGTATCAACATAGCAGTGTTGTTAGTTAAAAACCTGGGAAAAGCGAGAAGGAGTTTGATTATGAGAACGAACAGGCCAAGAACTATTTGAGCAGCAAGTATAACCTCTGGATTAAGCTCGTTCGCTGTAGTAACCAAGAGAAAATTAATTGTATGAAATGCTGAAACCAACAAAAGTAAAAGTTGTTAAAAAGATATATTCATTCTCACCCAGTAGAGGAGGCTGCATAGGCTGCATTTTGGTTCTTAGAGGAGTAGAGGACGCTCGGTTTTGTTTTGGTTTTTAGAGGAGTAGAGGGGTTTTGTTTTGGTCTTATAGGAGTAGAGGACGTTGGGTTATGCAAAGTTTTGCAAGGTGAAATAGTGAAATTTGTCAAATGGAAACCAATTCGTTCCAAGCAAAGTTTTGCAAGGTGAAATAGTGAAATTTGTGAAATGGAAACCAATTCGTTTCAAGCAAAGTCTTTCAGTGGCATGTTTCGGTCCTCTTTCCCATTACTTAGAAAAAGTGCGCCACCGGTTCAGGTACATGGAAACCAATTCGTTCCAAGCAAAGTGGGGCCAGTGGGACCGGGTTATGCAAAGTTATGCAAAGTGAAATGGTGAAATTTGTATGCAAAGTTTTGTAAAGTGAAATAGTGAAATTTGTCAAATGGAAACCAATTCGTTCCATTTTGCAAAGTGAAATGGTGAAATTTGTATGCAAAGTTTTGCAAAGTGAAATAGTGAAATTTGTCAAAGTCGAATGGAAAGTGAAATAGTGAAATTTGTATGCAAAGTTTTGCAAGGTGAAATAGTGAAATTTGTCAAAGTCAAATGGAAACCAATTCGTTCCAAGCAAAGTGGGACCAGTGGGACCGGGTTATGCTTTTCATCGGGTTATGCAACGTGAAATAGTGAAATTTGTCAAATGGAAACCAATTCGTTCCAAGCAAAATGGGACCAGTGGAACCGGGTTATGCAAAGTGAAGTAGTCATTTCATCTGATTAACCGTTAATGTTCGGTAACTACCAAAAAAATACGTTAATGTCACAAGTGACAAGACTCACAATCATATATTAACCATTCATCTTTATTATTTCTATTCTATTGGGGACTTTGTCATTTAATTAACTAGATAATTTACAGTAATAATTCTGAATCATTTAGCTTGTTTCTAGTTTATCTCCCTCAACAACAAAAGAAAACGCAAATAATTATAATTGGTTTACCTCTCAAAATTATTCTTAATTTGTTTTTAAGAGACTTATGTTCAACAGGTTCTAAGAATTCACAATAAATATATATATATATATATATATATATATATATATATATAAAAGTATACAACTCAATTAATACTACATTAAAATTCTAACTTTTATCATTTTATCTATAAAAAAAAAAAAAAAAACGTAAAGTTCGTTTGACTATAGGAACAGAAAGATGTCTATAATGCATTATTAATAGTTAGAAGATTTAATTCATCAACAGTACAATTTTATGACCCTAACTTCACCTCCACCTATATTGGTCTTGCACCATGCTTATAGGAAATCTATCAACAAAATACAATAACATATAATTAGACGCAATAAATTTACCCAACACAGTTTTTACTTGTTAGAAATTTGAATTTTCTAAAGGACAAAGTTTAGTTGTAGTCAATGGTTACAACTCTCACTAGAAATTTTTTAATTAGATATGAATTTTTACAAATTCATCATTACATTTTCTCCTTATATCCTTCATGCTTGCAAAATTTCTAGAAGATCAAAGATCAACGGCTATGCTATCAATCAAATATTTAAATTTTTAGTTTTTGTAATATAAAATTATGCATAAAAAATAAGCTTATGAATCAAATAATAAATAACATCTAATTAACACGAAATTTGACATGTGTATTAAGAATACAAAAAAACATGAAATTCAATTATTAAATTTTCCAAATATGTAATCGTGTTAATTTTTTTTAGTGAGAATTATAGCCAATGACTATAATTATGTTTACAGCCAAATTTTGTCCTTTTCTAAAATAGGATATAGAACCTCCAATCTTATAACTTTTGGCTCTATCTTCTCAAAGAGAACTAGACCATGATTTTGGTGTTTTAGGTGCAACACATAGAAATGAGAGGAGAGGCCTTGCAAATTGCGAGGATGATGCATGTCAAATGACTAAATTGCCTATAACACTTGCAACATATGCTTCCTTTTCTTTTTTTTTTTTAAGAAACTGCAACATATGCTTAGTGATAAGTGATAACCAAACATTAGTTAGAGAAACATTTTAAAAAAATCTTAAATTTAAAACAGAAAAGGATTTGGGTCGAATTTGACAACTGTCCCCAACAAACAAGGACGAAGACCATAGAATTACGCCTCTTGTAACAACTAAAAGTATTTGCAAAAATACTTTATTTTAACGGGATGATTCACTTTAATTCCACGTTAAAACTTTAGTTGCTTATCTTTATAATCTCCTATTTTAATAGACACTTAATTTACATTACAATTGCTTCTTCTTTTTCCTTATAGTTCTATTTAATTTAGCACTTTTCTTTTTGGCTGAAACGAAATCCTTTCATTGAATGAAAATCACATCAGATAGTAAAATAATATCCAGAATTAATGAACAACCCAAACTAGAACCAAGTAGAATAAGAAGAGTACAACCTAGCAGGCTAGCACTAACTATATGAGATGGTGAAATCGGCACTCTATTATGTTGTTTTATTATCACATGGGGGGAGATAGTAATGAAAATATTAATAAGTGCTACCAAGATGCAAGGTTATGTAAATTTTATGTCTTACAGGGGTGATGGAAATTTCATGTGCCATACCAAAATGCAAGATGGTGCAAATGTTGTCTTACTAGGGGAGATTGAAATTTGTTGTGCAAAAGGAAGGTGATGGAAATTTTACGTGCAAGGTGATTGAGAGTCTGAGACTACTAAGAAGGTGGTCTTTGAGGTCCCACCGAGTGGATGGTTAAAGAACTTTTAAAATTAATTAGTGGGACCCTCAAGCAGCACCGTTTAGTCTCTTCTTGTTAAGAGTTGAAAAAATCTTTGGCTTTATACTACAGGATCATCCTAATCCGACTGCTAATGAATATCTCAGAAAGGTAAATTAAGTAAATTCCAATCATATCTAAGAAATTTGAGGGACAATGGCCCACTTGGGTAAGTACTGTTTATAGCATCAACCAGAATTCTGGTCGCTTTTAGATTTTGCTTAGGGATGGCAATTATAGCCCGACCCGCGGATATCCGGTCCGGCCCGATCCTAATGGGTCGGATTTTACCCGGTCCGATAAAAAATAGGGTCGGGTTTGGGTTTAAAAAAAAAAACCCAAAGCGGGTCCGGATCGGGTCCGGGTTTTTAATAAAACCCGGCCCGGACCCGGACCCGACCCGACCCGGTTACAAGATAATACAATTACAAAAAAAACCCTCCTATATATATGCTTATAAACCCTAATCTAATCCTCTCTCATTTCACAACAACTCACCAGCCGCCTCTCTCCTCTCCCACTCTCACTCGCTCTCACTCTCAATCTCACCACTGGCCCAAGATGTCACCGCCGGTCCAAGCTCTGTCACCGCTCTCCCTCAAGCGACCTCGCCGACAAGCACCTCAAGCGATCAAGCACCTCTCCTCACCTCGCCGGACCCTCATCTTTCTCACATCGTTGTGAACTCAAGCTGCTGCACTGAAAATCGTTTTTTTTTTTTTGTTCAAAGAATCAAATTTGTACTTTCTAGTTTAAGTGCTATTTTTGTTGAATAGGATTGGCTTGTTTGATTTGATTTTGTAGGGTCTTCTTGTTAGGACCTAGGGATTATATGTTAATTCTTGTTTTTACTTTTGATGTGGGAAAAATTTGTAATGAAAATCAGTTTCCCCTACTGTTTGGTTGTTGAGAAAATCAATATCAGGTAAACAATAATTTTTTTTTTTGATTGGGCAACGGATCTGTTCAGATCTGTATTTTTTTGATTTTCTTGATTGGACAAAGGGATCTGTTCAGACCTAGGGATTTTCTTGATTGGACAAAGGGTTTCGGATCTGTGCAGATCTGGATTTTCTTGAGTTTTCCCTTGTTTGGTTGCTAAGAAAATCAGTATCAGGCAAACAAATTTTTTTTTTTTTTGATTGGGCAACGGAATAGGCCCTAAAGTGGCATGGCCCAACGGGGCCCGTGGGGCCCGACGGGGCCCGGCGGGGCGGGTCTGGGTCCCGGGGAAAAAATCCGATTAATAATCGGACCGGGTCTGGGTCGCAGGTCTTGACCCGCGGGTCGAGTCCGGGTATAAAGAAACCCGGCCCGAACCCGACCCGTTGCCATTCCTAATTTTGCTGTCCATTTCTTTCACCCCAAGGAATAAACATCAGCAATGGGTGATTATCGACGCGCGTTCACGTGCTCACGCGCCCATGCTCCAAAATCATTCTGTGCGCCTTATTTTTCCACACACAACTATTCACCCTTATTACAGTCAAACTATTACCATCCGATGTTGTACTCTAGAATTTCGATTTCAGTTTTTATATACGCGGTTTCTTCGGGTGCTCTGCAAGTGTAAATAGTTTTGGATGGAATCATGAGCGTGAAATAAATGTTAAGCCAAAATGTCAAACTCATCATCTAAATTTTACTATTTTACATTTCAGTCATCTAAGTTGCATTCAATTATACCAGATCTTTAAGTTTCAAAATTTCTCAATTCGGTCATCTATTAACACTCCCATCCATTTATGCTATTAACACTCCTATCCATTTAACGGAGGAATAAATTGAAGAGTTTTGAAATTTAGAGGACTGAAATGACCATATGCAAACTTAGAAGACTGTAATGAAAAATTGTGAAACTTAGAGGGTAGGTTTTACATTTTCGATTAAAAATTACAGTAAAAAATTACATGTTCTTAAAATACACTCAAATTGTTCCTCCTTTACTTTAAAAAATTATTAATAAAGGAACTAAAATTTTCACCCTCATCTCCTTCCCTTTCCTTTCCACATCCATACCCTAAACTCTGTTGAATTAGTCTCATATTAGACAACAGTCCCATAAAGACTTTCTTTCCATTTTACACTTTGCATAGAAAAAAAAAATGTCTATTGCATTATGGATGTGATATCCTTTCTTAATAATTCAATTTGGTTTAGTAAAGCAGTGATACTGACAGTAGAAAAACTGCGTCGTAAGCTCATCATTTATTCATTTCTTTAGTAGGGCATAACTTCCCACCATCTTTTTTTTTCTAGTTGTTTATTTTTGCCAGACATTAAAAATACTTAAAAAAGTATTTACTATGGATGTTATTTTAATATCAATTTTGGCACCTACTTTTTTCCAACTATTACTGAAAAAAGAAATGGTTTGATTGGAATTTGTCAGCTTTTGGATAATTTTGTTAAAAATTGTTGGTTCAATTGTATATTTGGTTTCTAACTTTTGGTATTTTACGTCATTGAAGTAGTTTTGATTTAATGAATTCTTGTTACTAAAATGTTAATTTAGAAACAAGAATTCATTAAATCAAAACTACTTCAATGACATGAAGACCATAACATGGTAAAAATTATGTTTATGATATCAACATTTTCCATCCATCATAGGTTAATAAGTAGCTTTTGGAATAATTTTGAAAAAATATGAACTAAAGTGAAATTTAAAAATAAAAAATAAAAGTTGAAAATTGTTTGGTACTCTAAAATGTTAGTCTCTCGTCTCTAGAGAGTTATTCGAATCGGCAATAGTGGGTTTGCCCAAATTCCTCATCAAAATGGCCCAAAAGAAATCAACATGCACCCGGATGAACCAAACCAAAAACAAATATACTAGTTGGGTTAAAAAAAATTGTGAGACATGATAAATTTTGGGCTACTCATCTGCTCTTGTTTTCGGTAAGACCCAAAACCATTTCGCAAGAAAAAAGATGATAAAAATGACCAGACCCATGTTTTTTTGGGGCTTCTTTATAGATTCATCCAAATCCACATCTTGATTTTATGAGCCCAAAACGGAAGAATTAGATTTGGAGGCCCAAATCAATTTCCCCCTATGAAAACTTCCCAAACCGGCTAGCAGAAAGAAAAAGGCCTAGATCCGCACTATTATTCATAAACCTTAACAGCAAGAGTAAAATTACTTAATTCATAGAGGATAACAAAATACAGCAAATCCACATAGATTATACAATTCCAAAAAAAGAAAGAAACATAGATTATAAAAAAAGAAAGGTGAAAAACAAAACAAAACAAATAAGCAAACAAAAGATGAAATACATCTGCATAAGTCATAATCTCTGATAAGCAATTAGGAAAATAAGAAGATGAAAAAAAAAAAAAAAAAAAGGCCTGACCCATCTAGATTTGGGCTTCTAAGCTTCTTTATGGATCAATCCAAATCCACATCTTTATCTTGTGAACCCAAAACAGAAGAGTTGAATTCGAGGCCGAGTCTATTTCCCCTATGAAAACTTTCGCAACGGTCCAAAAGAGAGAGAAAAAGCCCAAATCCACACTTTTATTTATTTATTATTTTTTTTGAGAAACTCACACTTTTATTCTAAAACCTCAACAAGAGGATTACAAAGTACAATAGATCCACACTTAGCCCAAAAAAAAAAAAAAACATTCAATAGATCCACACAACATAGATTCTGCAAAATGAAAAAAAAAGAGTGCAAAAAAACAAAAGCAAACTGTACATTCTTCATATTGGAGCTCGGACAGGGTTGATGTTCAGAGCTATCATTTGGATATTATCTTGGCTGCTGCTGGTAACGTTGCCTTCAGCAAGCGTTAGGGAAGCACTGCTCATGTGTTAGTTGTAAACTTGCGAAGTGCAAGAACGAGAGTGATGATGAGGATCACCCAGGCAAGGACGGACCTAGTAGGGGGCCCGGGCCCCCCTGTCCTTATGTAAAAAAATAAAATAGTAGGTATAACCCCAAATATTATCTTAAAATTTAAGAGTGATTTACTTACCGCCCTCCTAGAATTTTGGAAAAAAATAACTTTAGACCTTGAATAGTTTCACACTTTCAACCCAAAGAGAAAATTTTGATATAAAAAACCCAGAATCAAAAATAAAATTGGGCCATTCATTGCGTTGTTGACCCATAGTTCCTCCAAAATAAGCAACAAAATAATTTTAATAAATTCAAACTGAAGGGGTCAGAAATCACGCAACAATGGGCCTGACGGATTCGGACTCATGGGCCGGCATTAAGGAAGGGCTTGGGGCTTAGCATTACTTAAAATACTTGGTGTACACGTTTGGAATCCGATGGAATCCTAGGAAAATCAGAGTGTCCGCATAAGGATAATTCTAGAAGATCCACCTTGATGAAAAGCCCACTCTACGAAGAAATGCTTGTCCATCATGTTTGGGATTGCTCATAGTAGAATCCTAAAAGGAAAAGATTTCTAGTCCAAGGAAGAGAAGCCGACTTTCTACTACTATAAAAACTCCAATACTCTCACAAACCAAGGTACGCATAAATTACCCTCTCTAGCACTCTAGAGTTGAGAACAATTCTAACTTGGCCGTCGGAGGGTACTTGGTCGACACCACAAAGGTGCCCACGGCGAGATTACTTTCTTCTTCTTGCAGGTTGCATTGGTGAGCGAGGATCGTGCAAACTCACTGGTGATATTCACGGCATCATCAGTTGGCGCCGAGCGAAGGGAGCAGGAGAAGCCAGAGGGCAGCAACGCCCCAAGCCGACCGGAGCGGCAAAACGTGAGCCTTCCGTCTCTCATGGATTTTGCCCCTCCGCCAATCGTCGCGGAGATGCAGGCGATGAAGGAGCAAATGGAGGTCATGATGAACGCCCTCAAGGGACGAGTATCTTCTGATCTTGATGACTTGGTGAACAGGACAGACTTACCGTTCACCACGCCCGTCAACTCATTCCCCCTGCCACAGAAGTTCCGGATGCCCCAGATCGAAAGTTACGACGGGGTCAAGGATCCACTCGATCATCTAGAGACCTTCAAAACACTGATGCACCTTCAGGGTGTACCTGACGAGATTATGTGTAGGGCGTTCCCGACCACGCTGAAGGGGCCTGCGAGAATTTGGTTCAGTATGATAACACCGAACTCCGTCAATACTTTCAAGGAGTTGAGCGCCCTGTTCACCTCACACTTCATAGGCGGACATCGATACAAAAAGTCCACCGCGTGCTTAATGAACATCAAGAAGCGAGAAGACGAAACATTGCGAGCCTACATAACACGTTTCAACAAAGAAGCCCTTTCGATTGATGAAGCTGACGATAAAATACTCGTGGCCGCGTTCACTAGCGGACTGCGGAAGGGTAAGTTCTTGTTTTCCTTGTACAAGAATGACCCAAAAACCATGACAGACATTCTCTACAGGGCTACTAAGTACATGAATGCAGAAGATGCGCTGCTGGCCCTTGAGGAAAGGCCAAAGAAGAGGGAAAGGCAGGAGGACACGAGACAAGATAGGGGACGAAAGGTTGCTAGAACCGGGGATCAACGCGAAGAAAAGCGCTCCAGACCCCTCACTGGGAGATTCACCAATTTCACCCCGTTAACCACCTCGATCGACCAAGTATTGATGCAAATCAAAGATGAAGGAGCTTTGACCTTCCCTGGAAAGTTGAAGGGAGACCCCAACAAAAGACCGAGAGACAAGTATTGTCGCTTTCACCGAGATCACGGGCACGACACATCTAACTGCTATGACCTGAAGCAGCAGATTGAGGCCCTAATCAGGCAGGGGAAGCTACAGAGGTTCGTTAGCAGGGAAAGAACTGATGCACCGGAAGAACAGGCCCCTCGACGAGAGAACGAGCACCCTAGACCACCCATAGGAGATATCCGAATGATTGTAGGGGGCACGACTGTAGCCGGATCTTCCAAGAAAGCCCGCAAAACCTACCTCAGGATGGTCCATAGCGTCCAACTTACAGGATCCGTACCAAAGATGCCGCGAATGAGTAACCCCGTCATAAACTTTTCAGAAGATGACGCGCGGAGACTTCACCATCCTCATGATGATGCGCTAGTAGTCAGCCTCCAGGTTGGGGACTATAATATGCACCGGGTCCTCGTTGACAACGGCAGCTCAGCCGACATCCTGTACTATCCGGCATTCCAGCAGATGAGGATTGACAGGGAACAATTGTCCCCAACGAACGCCCAACTCGTAGGATTTGGGGGTACAAAGGTATTCCCATTGGGTGCAATAACGCTAGCTGTGACGGCAGGTGACTATCCTCAGCAGATCACAAAGGAGATAACGTTTCTCGTGGTCGACTGCTCGTCCGCCTATAACGCCATCCTCGGACGACCCACTCTCAATTCCTGGAAAGCGGTAACTTTAACATACCACCTCATGATCAAATTCCCGACGGAGTATGGGGTAGGAGAACTGCGGGGAAATCAAGTAGCAGCACGAGAATGCTATATTGCCATGTTAGAGATGGAGGATCAGCAGCAGACGATGTGTATCGGGAAGCAGCGAGCATTAGCAGAACCAGTCGAAGAGCTGGAAGAAGTAAGACTTGATGACACACGGCCTGAACGAACAACAAAAATCGGCACACTAGCCAGTTGGCCGATACGACAGATGATCACGACTTTCCTAAGAAATAACCAAGATGTCTTCGCCTGGAATCATGAAGACATGCCAGGAATCGACCCCTCAGTCATGGTCCATAGATTGAATGTGTCGCCCTCCTTCCCTCCAGTCCGACAAAAGAAGCGAGTCTTCGCCCAGGAACGAGATAAGGCCATAGCCGAGGAAGTTGGGAAGTTACTGAAGGCAGGTTTCATCCGGGAAGTATACTATCCCGATTGGCTGGCAAATGTCGTGATGGTTAAAAAGGCCAACGGAAGCTGGAGGATGTGCGTAGATTTCACGGATCTCAACAAGGCTAGCCCCAAAGACAGCTACCCGCTCCCACGGATAGATACCCTTGTGGATTCAACTGCAAGACACCAGCTTCTAAGTTTCATGGACGCTTTCTCTGGCTACAACCAGATCATGATGGACGAATCTGATCAGGAGAAGACCTCTTTTGTCACGAGTCAGGGACTATTCTGCTACAAGGTGATGCCTTTTGGACTCAAAAATGCTGGAGCAACGTACCAAAGGCTAATGAACAAGATGTTTGCACATCAGATCGGCAGGAATGTTCAGGTTTATGTTGACGACATGTTGATTAAAAGCATGCACGAAGAAAATCACCTAGACGACCTCAGAGAAACATTCGATACACTCCGATCATTCAACATGAAGCTGAATCCGAACAAGTGTGCATTCGGAGTAACAGCGGGGAAATTCTTGGGTTACATGGTATCCCAAAGAGGGATAGAGGTCAACCCAGAGAAGGTATGGGCAATAATGGAGTTGGAACCACCAAGGACGATAAAGGAGGTCCAAAGTCTAAATGGAAAGATCGCGGCTTTAAACAGGTTCGTCTCAAGGGCGACGGACAGGTGCTTGCCATTCTTCCGCACACTGAGGAAGTCATTTGAGTGGACGGATGAATGCCAAACGGCTTTCAACGACCTGAAAACCTATCTCTCGTCTCCACCACTGCTCAGTCCGTCCGTACAGGGTGAGAAACTCTACCTTTATTTGGCAGTATCGGGTGCCGCGGTAAGCGCGGCATTGGTGAGGGAGGATGACGACATACAGAAACCCGTCTACTTTACAAGCCGCGCACTCCGTGGAGCAGAAGAGAGGTACCCTCAGATGGAAAAATTGGCTTTCGCGTTAGTAATCGCCGCGCGGAGACTTAAGCCATACTTCCAGGCGCATACGATCATTGTCTTAACAGACAAGCCACTGAGAAAAGCCATGGATAGCCCAGAAGCAGCAGGGAGAATGGCCTTATGGGCAATAGAGTTTAGCGAATTCGATATCCAGTACCGTCCGCGGACGGCCATCAAAGGGCAAGCAGTAGCTGATTTCATCGCCGAATTCACACTCGGGGAGGATCAGCTGATAGAAAACAAGGAACAATGGAGTATCTATACCGACAGATCCTCAAACAGAAGAGCTGGAGGAGCCGGAGTAGTGATTAAAACTCCGCAGGGGGACACGATACAATGCATGATCCGGTTGGATTTCCCAACGACCAACAACGAGGCGGAGTATGAAGCCTTGGTAGCAGGGCTAGACCTTGCAGAGGCCGCAGGAGCAAAAAGCATAATTGTCCACTGCGACTCACAAGTGGTAACAAATTAGATCAAAGGCGACTACGAATGCAAGAACGATAGAATGAGGAGATATTTGGAAGAAGTGAAGTACCGGACCAACAGCCTCGAAGTCAAATTCTTTCAGATCCCAAGAGAAGAGAACGAATGGGCTGACCACCTAGCAAAAGCTGCATCTGTCGAATTCATGCTGGTTCCTGAACAGGTATTATCATTCGTCCAAATATCCCCACTTATCAATGACGGAACAAATATGCAGGTGGTAAACACTGAGTATAACTGGACCACGCCATTGATCTCCTACCTAAGGGCTGGGGTGTTACCAGAAGAAAAGGGCGCTGCAAGAAAGCTGAAGGTCCAGGCCTCGCATTTCGTGCTGATAAAGGACGTCCTATATAAAAGGGGTTTCTCGCGACCGTACTTGAGGTGTTTATGCCGAGAGGAAGCAGACTACGTGATGAGAGAAATACACGAGAGTATCTGCGGGAACCACTCGGGCGCACGATCACTAGTACACAAATTGATCCGAGCAGGATACTACTGGCCTACAATGATGAAGGATGCGCAATCCTATGTCCAATCTTGCGACAGGTGCCAAAGGTTTAGCAATCTCATCAGGCAGCCGTTCGAGGAACTGACACCTATGACGGCACCCTAGCCATTCGCGCAATGGGGACTTGATATCATGGGCCCGTTCCCAACGGCTATCCGGCAGCTGAAGTTCTTGGTAGTCGGCATAGACTACTTCACCAAGTGGGTCGAGGCGGAAGCCTTAGCCACAATAACAGAGAAAAACATCCGGAGCTTCGTCTGGAGAAACATTATATGCAGGTACGGGATACCCAGGGTGCTGGTCTCTGACAACGGTAGGCAATTCGACAACAGCGCATTCAGAGATTTCTGCTCGGAGCTAGGGATCAAGAATCACTACTCGTCACCCGCACATCCACAGGCGAATGGGCAAGTCGAGGTCACAAACCGGTCCCTGCTTAAAATAATCAAGACCCGTCTTGAGGGGGTAAAGGGAATCTGGCTGGACGAATTACCTAGCGTCCTGTGGGCATACAGAACCACAGCAAGAACTCCCACTGGAGAAACACCGTTCCGACTTGCATATGGAGCCGAAGCGGTCATTCCCGCTGAAGTGGGTCTCACGAGCTACAGGGTGGAGAGCTACGACAAAGATAAAAACGAAGAGGCTATACGCCTCCAGCTTGATCTAATGGACGAAGTCAGAGCGGCAGCGGAGCAGAGGTTGGCGCGTTATCAAAACCTCATGGCGAAACACTACAACAACAAAGTGAGGCACAGAGACTTCCAGGTCGGGGATCTTGTATTACGAAAAGTAATGGGCGCCGCTAGAGATCCTTCACAAGGAAAGCTCGGCCCCAATTGGGAAGGACCCTACAGGATCACGTCATGGCAAAGAAAGGGCACCTACCACCTCGAAACGATTGACGGACAAAAGCTGCAGCACCCTTGGAACACGGAGCATCTTCGGAAATACTACCAGTAGAAAAAACATGGAGAACCGGCGATCTCCAAGTTCATTTTATTTTTTGGCTACAATTTACAAGCTTTTCTTTCACCTTTGCTACAATCTTTTTGTGCCTTTTTAAGCCCAAGGGGGCAGGTACTTTTTCTAGAAATAAATTTTCTTTAAAGAAGATTCAAACACAACTTCGATTTTCCACATGAATGTTTATTACGAATTAATACAGGCAACGGAGTCCACAAAGTGGACGGATCACAAAAGAGTGAACTACCCTATAAAGTCCAAAAACGGACGGATCACTCAATGAGTGAAAAAACTGTCCACAAAGTGGACGGATCACTATCCACAAAGTGGACGGGTCACAAAAAGGGTGAACTACCCTATAAAGTCCAAAAATGGAAGGATCACTCAATAAGTGAAAAAACTGTCCACAAAGTGGACGGATCACTATCCACGAAGTGGACGGGTCACAAAAAGGGTGAACTACCCTATAAAGTCCAAAAATAGACGGATCACTAAATGAGTAAAAAAAAAAAACTATCCACAAAGTGGACGGATCACTATCCACAAAGTGGACGGATCACAAAAAGGGTGAACTACCCTATAAAGTCCAAAAACGGACGAATCACTCAATGAGTGAAAAAACTGTCCACAAAGTGGACGGATCACTATCCACAAAATGGACGGGTCACAAAAAGGGTGAACTACCCTATAAAGTCCAAAAATGGACGGATCACTCAATAAGTGAAAAAACTATCCACAAAGTGGACGGATCACTATCCACAAAGTGGACGGGTCACAAAAAGGGTGAACTACCCTATAAAGTCCAAAAATGGACGGATCACTCAATAAGTGAAAAAACTATCCACAAAGTGGACGGATCACTATCCACAAAGTGGACGGGTCACAAAAAGGGTGAACTACCCTATAAAGTCCAAAAATGGACGGATCGATCAATGAGTGAAAACAGTCCACAAAGTTGACGGATCAGCGTAACGAAAATAACTTTGGACGGACCACCCAAAGAATGATGTAACAAGTCCTCATGGAGGACGGGTCACCAAGGGTGGACAAGATCAATAATAGTGAAATATCATTGAACTCCACAAAGTGGACGGATTAAACTATTGGCTAGAAATACTCTCATCTTCATAAGGACGGGTATGTAAGGAAGTGCCAAACAGTAAAAGTAAGCATAAAAATAAAGTAAAAACATTAATAAACGGATAAAATAGCCCAGGTGGGCAACTGTTTAATACAAAAAAGAAGGGACAGATTGTGTTCAAAAAACAGATTACAAGATAATAAGTATCAGTCTACTTTGTCTAGGCCGGCATCTTGGACATCCTTTGACGGGACTGACTCCCCGTCACCCTGAAGCACATCGTCAGCAAAAAGGTCATCCGTATTTTCTGAAGCGGCGGGCATAACAGACGTCTGATCCTGATCATTGACGTTTATCATTGATACGTCCAGTTCAGGATAGGCTTTTCTGAGCTGACGGAGTGCGTCATCAAAGCCTTGAAGGAACGAACCTCCCAGCTCTCTTAACAAAGCGTCGGAGTCTCGGTACTCACGGACTGCATCCTCCTTGGCCTGACGGAGCTTTTCCTTCAAGACCTCTATTTCCTGGTCTTTGGCTTCCAAGGCCTTCCCAGCTTCCTCTGTCCTCTGTTCAAGCTCTTTTCTCTCCTGCTCACACAAGTCAAACTTCTTTTCCATTGTATACTTCCATTTATGAAGTTGACTGAGTTCGTCTTCCGTCTGCTTTGCCTTTGCCCGTACACGTTCCAGAGTTGCCTCTCGGTTTAAACACCGGTCCATTAGGCCCTTCATCATGACCAACGACTGAAATAAACGAAAAAGGGTGTCAAAATGAAGCAAAGAGAAGTTGACGGACTCAAACCAACGGGTAAAGTTACCTGTGCAACGGCAAAAAGACCCGTCTCCCCCATGGCCTCTGTCGAGTGATTGCCCAGGTCCTCGTAGTCCTCCGAGGAAATAATCGACGTAAGCCTCTCCAAAGCAAATTTTGAGTCGTCACGGAGAAGGGGAGGAGGCTTCTCCTGGCTGGTGGACGGAGCCTTCATTAGGCCCTTGCCAACCCTATGCTTAGCTGGGGTGACGGTCTTAGCACCCTCAGCCATCAATCCAACGACGGGCTCTAAGGGTATTTTTTGTTGCTTAGGTGGACGGTCAGACTTGGACGACTGTTTTCTTTTTGCCGCCGACACCGTCCCCTTAGGCACGACAACCTCACCCGTCACTTTTTGCCTGACGGCCTGTGACTTAATCAGTGCCCTCCTCTTTGCGTCGTCCATCTCTGCGAAATATGACGGATGGAGTTATTTGCAAGCAATAAAAACAAGTTGGTAAAAAAAAAAAAAAAAAAAAAAAAAAAAAAAAAAATTGACGGGCTTACGTCTATGAATCCTCTCGTCGTATTTAATGGCCTCTTGAGTAGGCTCATGACCGTCACAGTACCAATGTATTGTTTTTGGGTTCACCAATTTGGCCCAAGTCCTTTCTTCCGGCTTAGTCTTTTGGAATATCTTCTCAAGAAAACTGTACTCGTCAAGACTAACTTGTGGGCGCCGTCTACCTGCAGAGACTGAAGATGGTTAGAAAAACAATGCTAATGGACGGGTATGAAAAGGATTACAAAATTTGACGGATGCATACGAGATGATTGTATCACTCCCCAAGTTGTGTCGACGGGCATGTACTCCGTCTCCCCTGGATTGTTCATCCATCTGTCACCCTCAAGGAAGAAGTAACGACTCTTCCAGTCTCTATTTGAGTCGGGGGTCTCAAAGATAACCTTCAACAAAGGGCTTCTACAAGCAAAACTATACATCCCCTTTGATCTATCAATCTCATTCGGACGGTAGCAATGAAGGAATTCACGCACCGTCAACCTCCTTTCACCGTCTGACATCGCACCATAGAGAATCTCCATCGCTATGAAGACCCTCCAGGTGTTCGGAGATATTTGGGTGACGGACAGTCCCAAATAGTGTAAGAGTTCCCTATGAAGTGTACTTAGCGGAAACCGAAGTCCGGCCTTCAGCATCTGTTCGTACACTCCGACACCCTCTACACCTTCATAATAACACTTCTCCGACACGTAGGGTAGACGGATGGGGATGTTATCTGGAATTTGGAAGTTTGCTCTAAAAGTGCTGAAGTGTCTCTCCTTGATGATTGATCTAAAATTATGCACCGTCCACTCTGGTAGCATGATGAACTCCCTAGGTCCATCAGCACCAACGACGGATCCCAATGCTTGATCCCCGTCATCATCAGAAGAACCTTCAACCATCTCCATATCCTCATTTGCTGAGGATGAAGAAGAGGAAGACGGACTCCTATCTTCACCGGGACTCTCCTAGTCTTTATGACCGGACGGGTATACCTCCTCGTATTCCGTCTCGTCACGAACCACTGACTGGTTACTTGACGCACTAGACATTGCCTACAATTAACGATGAAACCTAAGACTGACGGGTCTAAATGTACTGACGGGTGTGTGGGTCTAAACAAAAATATAAGCAGGAAATGCAACTTCAAAAAAAAAAAAAAGAATAAGTACTCACCACACTTAGTAAATTGTAGTTGACGGTTGAGTAATCGACGGATATGGATTGTCGACGGAGTGCTCTGACAAAGCTGACGACTCTGCTCTGACAACGATATTTGGCCGAAAATAATGGAAATGAAGGGGAGAGGTGTATTATATATATGAGGGGTGCACAGAAGACGAAGCGACGCTTTGATCCGATACACCATCCAATCAAAATGCGACACATGGCATGCCTCATAAATGTTGACAACCTGTCAACACGCATCCGCGGATGATACCCCTTAGAGAACTGTCAACCTTATCAAATTTTCAACCGTCATCATGAACAATACCTGACCACCATCCCAATCGTATTTAACCGTCACCCTAATGATCCGACCACTTAAAAATAATGACGGATCATAGGGTGAAGGGGGCAACTGAAGGGGTCAGAAATCACGCAACAATGGGCCTGACAGATTCGGACTCATGGGCTGGCATTAAGGAAGGGCTTGGGGCTTAGCATTACTTAAAATACTTGGTGTACACGTTTGGAATCCGATGGAATCCTAGGAAAATCAGAGTGTCCGCATAAGGATAATTCTAGAAGATCCGCCTTGATGAAAAGCCCACTCTACGAAGAAATGCTTGTCCATCACGTTTGGGATTGCTCATAGTAGAATCCTAAAAGGAAAAGATTTCTAGTCCAAGGAAGAGAAGCCGACTTTCTACTACTATAAAAACCCCAATACTCTCACAAACCAAGGTACGCATAAATTACCCTCTCTAGCACTCTAGAGTTGAGAACAATTCTAACTTGGTCGTCGGAGGGTACTTGGTCGACACCACACTGGTGCCCACGGCGAGATTACTTTCTTCTTCTTGCAGGTTGCATTGGTGAGTGAGGATCGTGCAAACTCACTGGTGATATTCACGGCATCATCACAAACAATCACAAAAGGATAAATAGAAAAAAATAAACCCAAATCTTTTCTATTTAGGACTCTTAAATCAAGAGATTCAAGACAACTCCTAATAAAAATGGGGAAAAAAAAAACTTATCTTTATATATATATATATAAATCAAACAAACAATCCCATCCTTCACCCATCGCCGCTTGCTGCAAAGAGCTTCATCAAGTTGAAGATCTGACCAGCCAACCAAGGACGATCGACACAAATCTTAGCCTCCAGGCCCTCTACGGCTCCATTGCTGTATTTATCTCTCTTTCAATCCCTCTCTCTTTTTGTATATTCAAATGTGTTCACTTTAAGTTTACGACTCAGCAGCTCTTTGTTTTAGTAAAGTGATGGAAAACTATAGTAACTCATAAAATAGTAATATAAAATAGGATTGTTAATTATATTATTATTTTATTGATTGATATATTTCATTGATGAATATAGGTTGATATGTTGATACGAGTAGTTCAATCAAGCAAAATAAGATCACTGTGTAGTACTGTAAAGGACTAGTAGCTATATTGTTAACTTGTGAGTGATCATCAATTTGCTTTATGTTCAATGTAATTTTTGTCTACATTGCAATTTCAATGTAAACTTACATGACAGACATACAAAAAGTAATAAATATTGTACATATTTGTAAAAAAATGGTAAATATTGTATATGTTTTACAAATGTATACAATATTTGCCAATTTTCTTGTGTATACAATATAAATTTATATTATATCGTACAATGTAAAAGGAGAATTTTTCGATATTTTAAATTAATAATAGTGTTTCTATAATAATAGTATTTGCTTGAGCAATTAAATTAAGTCCTTCACCCATTCTTATAGACTTGTTTATTAATTTTGTAGAATAAAGTATTTTTTTTGTCATGAATTTTTTTTTTGAAGTTAAATTTTTTTATTATCTTTGACTTGGCCTCCTATAAAATATTTTTTACTTTGCCATTGACTATATGGATGCTTATTTGAAATTTAGTTTTTTTACATATACTTCGCCCCCCCAAACTGAAAATCCTGGGTCCATCCCTACCTGGCCAAGTATTTGAGCAGCAAGTTTAAGGTCCAAAAGCAGCGACATTTGTTCCCTACAGTAACCATGAGGAAATTAATTCTATGAAATTCTGTAACTAACAAAAATAATTGTTAATAAAAGAATATGTAGCTATTGTCACCTGTTTGGAGGAGAAGACAAAGAGGACGATAGGGTGGAAGGAAGAGAAGAGGAGCTAGAGAATATGGAAAGTGTTTGGAGTATGTTAGCTTAGGCGGCTCAAAATCAAACTGGAGGGGAGCTTTTTTGGCTCGATAAGGAAAGGCCTTGAGCGGGGCTAATCAAAATTGGACCGGAGGGAGCTATTCTGGGTTTTGAGGGTTGGGGTTGGAGATTCTAATCTATATATATAATAATAATAATAATAATAATAATAATAATAATAATAGTAGGTGAAGTTGAGAGAAACTCAAATTAAAATTTCAAATTAGATTTCCAATTTTGCGTTTTGTGGCCTAAATTATTTATTTTTAAAGAATTTTATTTCTTAATTTTAGAATTAAATGTGGGACCACATTATAAATATTCATCCAAGTGAGTTATTAAGTACAAAAACCAAAAAGTCTAGAATAAATTAATCGTTAAAAAAAAAAAAAGTGCTTCACAATAATTTTTTTTGAAAAAAATATGGACAATTTACATTTTATACCTAATAATATCCTTACAAATTTTTTTAAATAGTTAAAAAAATATAAAAATGACTATCAATAGTATTTAAATTATATATATAAGAACTATATTATATATCTTATTGTATATCTTTAAGTGTATCCATGCATATGCATGGGGTTACAACCTAGTATATATAAAAATGCCTAAAGACTATCCATCGAGTGAAAGCGTATTTAAAATTCACATGTAATGAAAACATGTAGAACCAAGCCAAATATACAACCAACCCCAGCACCATCAATCATTTAGTCAGAAAAATATACAATGAGAAATATACAATTGCATTTTGGATTGAAAATTTTCAAACGATTTATATATTTTTTTATTGTGTGAATTTTAAAAATCTAATTGTTAAATTTCATGTTCTTTATATTCTTAACATGTATATAAAATTTCGTTCAAATAGGATAGTATTTACTATTTGATCAATAAATCTATTTTTTATGCATAATTTTAGACCATTAAAGTATAGAATTTAAACATTTGATTGATAATATAGCAATTAACTTTTATCTTCTTGAATTTTGTAAATATGAAAAATAAAATAAGAACATGCAAATCAATAGTTAAATTTTTAAAATTTATAATTAATAAAAAAGGATATAAATTAAGTCCAAAGATTTTCACTTCAAACTTTATTTATTTATTAATATAGATAGAGAGAGAGAGAGATTGGGGTTGTATAATTATCCCATCGCTGAAATCGTATTTAAGCTGTTTTGGCTAACACCATCAACCAAGCTAAGCCAGGCCAAATATACAACCGGTCCCAACATCATCAACGGTTTATTTTTTTTGTCCCCCCATCAACGAAACCAGAAGCTAAACCAAGCCAAGTATACGAAGTACAAACCCCATCATCCATTTATATTAGGGGTAGCAAAGTAAGCCTAAACCCATTTGCCCACTCAAACCTACCCACTCTAATTGAACCCAAACCCACCCAATTATTAATTGGGTTAAATGGGCATCAACCCAATTAGACCCAGTGATTATTGGGTTTTAATTAAAAACCCATTGAGGCCCATTTAACCCAAAAACAATATACCCAAATTCAACCCCGCCCTTCCCATAAAAAAAAAGAAAAAGAAAAAGAAAAAAAACACAGCCCTTAGACGTTTCAGTGTTTCACAAGAGTTTTCATTTTCCTTCATTTTCTCGGCCTCCAAACACTTCTCTCTCTCTCTCTCTCTCTCTCTCTCTCTCTCAGAGAACAAGGAAGCATAATAAACACAGCATAGAGACCACCAAGTCTTGCTTCTTAGGAACCATATCTGCCTCCTCCATTCGAAACCTCTTTCTCAGATCTCTCTCCAAACACTCCAAATCCACCTCCAAATCCATCGCAGAGAACACTCTGCCCTCCGATCCCAACAACCCTGCCATCCATTCCCTTTCCGCCACCGCCAAATTTCCACCGTCCATACCACAGGTATAGTCTCTTAGTTCTCATTTCCTTTTTATCACTAAAAATATCTCATTAATTAATATATAATAATAAAATAATCAAACCTGAAAGACTGAACAATTGTGAAATTGTAGGATGAGATTATCATATCAGACGGTTCGTGTGAAATATCGGCGCCACCAGATCCTCCGGCTTCAAAGCTTCAAAATGGTCATTTTCACTTTAATAGCATTTTGGTAATTTTGATAATTGGGTAATTGGGTGAGTTGGGGTTTACCCATAACAATTGGGTTGGGTTGAATTTGGGTTAGAAGCAATTAGTTAAATAGGTTTTAATGGGTAAATGAGTTTTATATGCCCACCCCAAACCCACCTAAACCCACCCATTTGACACCCCTAATTTATATATATGACTGCCTCTTTTGTCCAAAAATATATATATATATATATATATATATATATATATATATATATAAAGACACACGCACGACTGCCTCAAAACACCAGCCAAGCCAAAATATACAACCCAAATTACCCAATCATCAATTTAGTCCAACCGGCAACCAACCATACAATGCATCAAAATCCCAGCCAAGCCAAATATAAAACCCCATCATTTGAAAGCGTATTTAAGCTAACACCATCAGCTAAGCTAAGTCAAGCCAAGCCAAATATACAACCAACCCCAGCCCCATCAACCACATGCATCGACAATCTAGTCAATCTAGTCAATCATACATTTTGCCCAGCTAACCGTATGTAATTGAAAGTTGAAAAAATATATAACTCAATCATCCATTTAGCCCAGCTAACCATATGTGATTGAAAGTTGAAAAAATAAAATATATTAAAGAAAAGTTAAAAAACATAAAATGTAAAGTTGTGATTTACAAATTTTTATTTTGTTGGCTTTTATTCCGTGTCAAATTTGATT
This sequence comes from Quercus tomentella, assembly GCA_028535165.1. Taxonomy (NCBI): domain Eukaryota; kingdom Viridiplantae; phylum Streptophyta; class Magnoliopsida; order Fagales; family Fagaceae; genus Quercus; species Quercus tomentella. The sequence continues at coordinate 82,882,675 of JAPQVY010000068.1, forward strand.
GTAATTTTATTCAATCTTTTTTACCCTGAATTTATTGTGAGATTTGATTGTAAGGGTTGTGTTAGAGAGAGAGAGAGTGTGAAGACTTAAGCTATTGAAGACTGAAGAGGTTTTCGCGGGTATCTCGCGACTTAGCATCCCGCGAAGTGATGCATGTGCCCTGCACATGACTGGAATGCGAAGAATCAGTACAGATGGAGACAACTATGTTTCGCAAGTATCTCACGGGTAAGGCCTCCCCACGAGACACCCGCGAAACAATCTGTTTTGCCAGACTGTGCATTGGAAGAAGCCAAGGATGGCAGATACAACATGGAGCTTGTTGCGGGATCCGGAGAGCTAGACAAGACACGGTTTCGAGAAGCCTTGTTGGAGTAGGAGCTTGGAGGACTTAGGTACATCGGATAGATTAGCCATGTATCCCAATTGATTGTCTAGTGGATCAATTACCGCTTGGAGGGCGGCGGAGAGGTTTTTCGTCGAGTTCTTTGGTTTCTTTTTTGATAACACATCGGCGTGTTATCTTGTGTTTGCATCTTTCTTCCCTACTCTTTTACATTCCATTTTACTGCTGTGTTATTTTGATTATGGATTAGAGTAGCTTGTTTGTTTATCCGCTCGCATTTACATTATTCCGCACTTAGAATTAAGTTAGTGTAAAATCTATCGAGCTGTAACTTTAATTTGGGGGTCTAAATAGATCTTGTGTTTTTAACACATTTTCGAACTTTCATAAAATATAAAAAAATTTGTAAGAGAAAGTGGGTGAATTTCATCCAACCGTACAACTTGGATTTTAGCAATTGTAATCAATGGATGAGATTGAAAGTTGAAAAAATAAAATATATTAAAGAAAAGTTAAAAAATATAAATAAAAAAAAAAATTGTGAGAGAAAGTAGGTGAATTCCATCAATGGCAATACCCTAAGCATTGATCTCATACAACTCCATTACCCTTCAGTCAACATGTCCTATCAACCAGCATCAAAGAACTTAGCCAGGCAAATAAAGCATTGAGAGAAAAAGTTGTGTGAAAACTAGCAAACAATACATAAAATAAGCAAGAATCTATCTTATAATTACTTTTTAAACTCACTCGATTTGAGTATGTTTGTATCCAACTTATTTGACTATCTTCTAATTTTTAGTTTTTATGTACAATTATTTAAAATTTAAATTTTTTTTCTTATTTATACACATATTAGGATACTTGTAAAAAGCAATCAATAAAAAGTTAAAGAAACTTGGATTTTTTTTTAAAAAAAAGTTAATAATAATAATAAAAACTAGCCTGGATATATGGAAGTCCCACTAGGAATGTGACTGCAGGCATGACTCTCTACCATTTTGCTTGAATTGCTTTCTATTATTAAAGGCTTGGATTTCTGGTAACTAGCTTGGATTTTTATAGAGATACCACTCGGGATGTTACAGCTTAATAAGCATCCAATTGATCACAATATCATCAAACTTTCAAATCACTAAAACAGAATCATAGTTCAGCCTCTAAAATCAGGATAGAGGATAAAGGAGGAAAATAAACAAAACAATTATACTATCAAAACACCCAAAATCAGATGAGGTTTAATTTACTTACCCACACACTTTGAAGATGAAACCTTAGTGTTTAGGCTCTTAATTTCTTCTTAGAGAGATGCCTATGATTTTCGGTGAGAGAGTGAGGGAGAGGTGTTGCCGTGTAAGAGCAAAGAAGAAAAGGAGTTGAACTTTTTGGTCTGGTGCAGCCAAGAAGATAAGATAAGGGAGAAGACTTTTGGGGTAGCAAAAGAATATAGAAGTGGACTTTTGGGGTGGGATACGTGGAATGCTAAGACAAGAAAAATCACAACCCCTTTTTTCAATTTTTTGGCATTCACACTTACACTTTTCTACAAAGAATTATATATATATATATATATATATATATCCTTACCTTAATAAAGTTATATCCATAACATTAAAAGAGCATATATGTTTTATAATATCATAAAATCAAAGCTTCATGCACTTAAAAGTAATTAAGATAATAACATGCATATAAACCCATAAAATTAATTATGCAATTAGGTTGGGGTGTTACAGTAACAACCTAGCTTGTAAGAAATTTATAAGGAAGAGTGTAATCTTAATCTTAGTATTACGTAACTTTTTATATTAGGAATGTGACTCGTTAAAGTGACCAAAAAAAAAAAAAAAATGTGTTCCCTGCTAATGTGTTAGTGAAGTTTAACTAGCTGGGTAACTTATAAATTTTTATACATGCATGTAGGTTTTTTTTTTTTTTGATGAACTGATACATGTAGTTTTTAGTGTACTCATATATTTAAGGCTTTTGTGGACCAGGGTCCTCTGCACGTTATGCAAAATATTTTAAATTGATTAAGGAGTGTGGTCTCTAATCTCATATTTGTGAACCATTTAGATTTTAGCTTGCTTAACTCCCTCCACAACAAAAGAAAATGCAAGTAGTTATAATTGATGTGTTTCACAAAATTATTCTTGATGTGTTTTTATGAGGTTCATATACAACAAATTCTAAGAATTCTCACTAAATTAAATAAATATATAACCACTACTAACATTATATATCTCAAAAAACTATATTAAAATTATTACTTTTTATCATTTTTTTTTTTTTTTTTCTAAAAGCAAATACATGTAAAGTTAGTTTGACTATGATTTATGTCCACGCGACTAGGAAAAGGAGGATGACATGCATTATCAAACTCCTAGGCCCTAGCAGTTAAAATATTTAGTTGATCAACAGTACAATTTATTGCCTAACTTCAGCTCCCTCTATATTGATCTTACACCATGTTTAAAATTTAAAAGGTTTGGTTTATTTTCAGTATTTTTTAACTGGACATGTCTTTTTGTTTTAAATATACAATGACAAGTAGTAGTGAGTTTTAATCTTCACATTTTCTTTAGCTAGTAGGTGATGTGGCAATCTCTCATTAAAACAAAAGAAAATTCCAATTAAAAAAGTACGGTAAGTAAACCACATCCAAATTTAAGTGGTATTTTGACTTGCTCCCTAAAACTTCATAATATCCATGTTGATGTAACCTTTTCAATGTAACACAAGTATTTAACAATCATTTCCAAAAAAAAAGGAAAAAGAAAAAAGAAGAGAAAGTATTTAATTTAACAATAATAAAATGCTTTAAAAACATTTTGACTATGTTTTATATCCATATGACTAGGAAGAAAAGGATGTCTCAAATGTATTGTGATTGTTCTTGAGAAAATAACAATGTTTGTGATGCAATTGTCAAGCAGTGACATGTTTAATTCTATAGTCGTGCTAGGGTTACTAAGCATTTCACTGAATTTTTCACACCCTCTATCACATGACATTGTCACTAATGTCGATTGGGCCCGCCACAACACAAAGACAAGGAAAATGTGTGGAAAAAAAACTCAATAAATCTTTTTTATTTAATACCACGTAAGGAAAATTAGAGACAACAGGAGCATACTAAGGAGTAAGGCTCAAAATAGTCAACAAAATACATTGAAGCCTGATTACCCCAACTTTTTTTACTGTTGCTAGGATCGAGTTGCAAATTAAAATGTTTCCTTTGACTATTCCTTCAATCTTTCATTGACTCATATGATATCTTCCAAGATTATTTATTCTTTCCAGCTCACATGTTGCTCAATTTATAAAATCTAACGGGACAAGAATTTTAGCATTTGAGCTAATGTGAATGTCTATTTTACCCCTTTTTAAGCATGTAGAAGTTTCACTGGGGTAAAAGTTTTGGACATTTTTACACTAAAAATTGATTAGTGTCTTATCCTGATAATAAGAGCAATCATCATAAAATCATCATATGATATCTTCCAAGATTGTTTATTCTTTCCAGCTCACATGTTGCTCAATTTATAAAATCTGAGATGGGACAAATTTTTTTAGCATTTGAGCTAATGTGAATGTATATTTTACCCTTTTTTAGGCATGAAAAAATTTTAATTGGTGTAAAAGTTTTGGTCATTTTTGCACTAAAAATCGATTAATGTCTTATCATGATAATAAGAGCAATCATCATAGAGTGGACGACATATACTCATATGTTAAAATTCGATTATATCTATAAAAAGAGTCTGAATTTGGCAAAGATGAGGTGTAAAACTCATGTATTTCACCATTCAATAAGAAATTGCCACATCAGTATTTTACTTAAAATTCAATATATCCTACCACACTTAATAACATCTCAATAAACTCCTAATTTGGTTGAATTTATATATGAGTATTAGAATTGATTAGATGTGGCTAGTTATTCTTAAACTAGCATATAATTCCATGCAAACGCATAAATGTATTTAAAATTAAACAAAGTTTATATTATAAAAATATAAATAATTAGTCAAATTATTAAAAAAATAGCATGTAACACATGCATACGTATGAATACATTTAAAATTAAACACAATTTTTATCATAAAAATATAAATAATTAATTAAATTATTTTTTAAAAGTAAACATAATTGGTCACATATTAAAATTCTTACCTAAATTTAATACTCCAGCTAGAACAATGGTGGCCCCATGCCCCAATGCCTCCTCCCCTCTTAAATTTTTGAAAAATAAAATATTTAGATATTAATGACCTTGCCTAAGTTAAATTATTCCAAAAAAACTTGAAAAATATGTGCATGTGGGGGCAAAACTCAGTTGTACCACATAAGATAAGGGAAAGATAGCTCTAATGGACAAATGAAAGCTTTATTTGGTCCTTTGTTAGGGGAAAATTTTGAAATTAATTCCAGATCTCTGATTGGAGGTTAGGAAAACAACTGAAAATTTTTTTCCATAAAAGATGATGAAAACAAGTGACCTGTCCATGTTGATTTGGGCCTTTCAAAAAAATCCATATTCATTTATGAGCCCAGAACGGAAGATTTGGTTTTGGAGGCACAAATCAATTTCCCCGTATGAAAACTTCCCAAACGGGCCAACAGAAAGGAGAAAGCGGAGATCCACACTATTATTCATAATCCTCAATTAGTTTTGGAGGAAAAAGAAAAAACAGGACTTTGTACTAAAACAATCAGAAAACCAAACATTTTTTCCAAATTTTCATTACCCCTCAACAAGTATTGGACTGGAACAGATCCACACAACATATACAGTATATAATATAGAGCAAACCTCACACCTCAGACTACATAACCACGTAATTCAAACAAACCAACAAAACAGAGCCATGCACACTCTGTTTCAACTTTATTCATAATGGAAGCTCCAAATGATGTGAAACCTACATAGTAGGTATTATATTGGGAGGTTAGACAGGGTCGACGTTCAGAGCTATCATTTGAATATTGCCTTGGCTGCTTCTGTTGGTAACGCCATCGCTTACAGCAAGGTTACCGCCAGGAAGGATTTGGGTAGCAGTAGCAGAGTTGTTAGTTAAAAACCTGCGAAGTGCGAGAATGAGTGTGATGATGAGGATGACCAGGCCAAGTATTTGAGCAACAAGTTTAATGTCTGAATTAAGCAATGACATTTGTTCCCTGCAGTAACCAAGAGAAAGTTAATTGTATGAAATACTGGAACGAACGAAGTTATACATGTATTAGAGAATTGTTGATAAGATATATTAAGCTATGTATTCTCACTCGTTTGGAGGAGAAGAGGTGAAGGATGATTGGGTGGAAGGAAGTGAAGCCAGAGAAAATGAAGACATTGGGGGCTCAAAATGGAACAAGAGTGAGCCCCCAATATTTGAATTGCGTCGTAGGGGCTTTATAGAGGAGGACAATATTTGAAATCTTTCTGGATTTGGAGCTATATTTCTCACTTTCCATGGATGTTTTTATAATAGAGTTAATACTAATAGAGGGGGCATTCCTCACTTTCCCGGACTTCCCTGGATGTTTTTATAATAGAGAAATAGAGGGGAAGGACAAGATTATATTTGGACTTTCTCACTTTCCCATTATGTTTTTATAATAGAGGAATAGAGGGGGAGGACAAGATTATGATTTTATAATAGAGGAATAGAGGTGGGAGGACAAGATTATATTTTTGGACTTTCTCACTTCCCCGGATGTTTTTATAATATAGGAATAGAGGTGGAGGACAATATTATATTTGGACTTTTTTTTTTTTATAATAGAGATCCCAAGATTATATTTTGACTTGGTTTTACAATAGACGGATATTTTTATAATAGAGGAATAGAGAGAGGAGGACAATATTATCTTTGGACTTATATTTGGACTTGTTTTTATAATAGAGATCCCAAGATTATATTTGGACTTGTTTTTATAATAGAGGAATTGAAGGGGAGGACAATATTATATTTGGACTTTCTCACTTCGTTGGAGTTTTTATAATAGAGGAATAGAGGGGGGAGGTTGCATTAGGGATAGGTTAATATTCAGAAATTATCACGTCAATTCGTTAATGTCACAACCATACATTAACCGTTCACCCTCACTATCTCTATTTTATATATATTATTTTGTATGCTCATGTATCTATTACATATAATGCATAATATTTTAAATGCTCTGCTCCTCTAAAGTGATAATTTTGAACCATTTAGCTTGGTTCTAGTTTATCTCCCTCAACAATAAAGGAAAATGAAAATAATTATAATTTGTTTATCTCTCAAAATTATTCTTAATGTTTTTTTTTTTAAGAGAGCTATGTACAACAAATTCTAAGAATTCACAATAAATTTTATATATTATATACTTATTAGTATACAACTCAATTAATACTGCATTAAAATATTAACTTTTATCATTTTCTCTAAAAGAAAATACATAAAGTTCGTTGGACTATAGGAACATAAGGATGTCTCTAATGCATTATCAATAGTTAGAAGATTTAGTTCATCAATGGTACAATTTATGACCCTAACTTCACCTCCACCTATATTGGTCTTGCGCCATGCATAAATGTTATTTTGAATTTGCCCCTGAAACTTCATATTATTTTTTATGTAACAGAAATTTGTTGTGTTACACACTTACACTAGTATTTAACGATAATAAAATCTTTTGAGAACACCTTGATAAGGGACCATGTTTTATGTCCATATAACTAGGAAGAGAAGGATGTCTCAAATGCATCATCAAACAGCAAACAATTAGAAGATTTTGTTGATCAATGGTACGATTTATGAGCCAAACTTGGCTACTCATATATTGGTATATGGTCATGTGTCATGCTTAAATTGAATATTAAATTGATCCTTGTCATTTCGTAATATTTATTTATTCTTATATACATTTCAAATGGTAGAGGAAAAATTGAACACTGGACATTTGAAATACTTGGATGTGATATGCCAGTTGACCTAAAGGTCATTGGTAATTTATTGCAACCTTTTCATTGTAACATAGATTTTGTTGTTATGTAATAAAATTTTTTTGAACTACTTTAACACATGCTAAAAGTCTTTAGCTCAAGTGACACTTCTCAATATTTTCAATAGAGGCATTCAAGATCAATATCCCCACTCCCCCAGTTATTGAATCATAAGAAAAAAATTTGACACATTTATTCTAAGACATGTGCACGTATATATACAAATATATAATTACACACATTTTTATATAGAGATAGGATGATGCCTTGGGTGAGCTTTATGCCAACCCTTTGGAAAGCATGTTATCTTGCTTATGAGTTAAACTTTTGATACAATTCTTTAGGTATTGTGCATTATGTTTCTCATTTAATTTAAATTCAAACCATTGATTACATTAAATGTAATTATTTTAAGGAAAATTTATTTGTATTGTATTGATCAATAAAATAAAGTGTTTAATTTTAATTAAGATATCTAAAGTACAACAAATAAAAAATTGTACCTAAGTTTATTATTATATATATTAACAGATTCTAAAAAGGAGTACCAAATTAAATAAATATATAGTTACTAGTAAAAACACATAATTAAAGCAATATTGCATTAGAAATTATTAATTTTGATCTTGTCTAAAATTATCCTTATTGGCTTATGTGAAAATATTTTACTGTAATCAAGCCAATCATGTTGAGTGTAGTCTTTAGCTATGAGTCTTGCTCTACAAACCCATTAGACCTATACTTTACCACTTTATCTTCTTATAGACCCACATACAACCAATTGATTGTTTCCTAGAAGGTAAAATCAGGTGCCTTATTAAACTTACGGCGCATTATTTTTGTTCATTGAAAATTTTAGCAATACGTTGTGTTTTGGTCATTCTTATTCCTTATTCATTGGGCTGAAACAAAATCACTACTTGGCTTTGGAAATTTTATGCTTAATCAAGGTGCAAATTAATTGGATGTTTTATGAGACACATTGCCATTTGGAAATTTTATCGCCTCCTCTCTGATGAAGCGGCTGCTTCAGCACCTGGTACTTCCAACCCGAGTGCACACAAAAAATTCTGGTTGGACATTTGGTCTTTAAATGTTCCAAGCAAAATCCGTCACTTCATTTGCAGAGCTTGCAATGATTCGCTACCAACAAAGCTGAATTTGCAGAAAAGGCACATCACACAGGATTCTATATGTGAGCGTTGCTGCTGTGAAACAGAAGACATTATCCATGCAATGTGGGGCTGTCAGATGGTGAAAAGTATATGGTGGGAAGTGGAAAAATGCCTCCCCTTTTTGGTTGACAGATTCGCTAGCTTTCGAGACCTGTTCCATGGCATTCTTCTGCAGAAGCAGCCAAGATTGGCTGAGTTATTTGCTTACATTGCGTGGAGTATTTGGTATAACAGAAACGCTCAGAGAACGGGCTCTCTAGCAATACCGCTAACGCAGATTTACAGTGATGCAGTGCAGCGGCTTCAAGAGTACCAAATGGCTCAAGGCACTCCTCTGTTCCAACAACTAGTGGCTCATCCAGTTCATTGGTTACCACCCCCGCTCTCTCAGTACAAAGCCAATTGTGACGGAGCAATTTTTCAGGACACAAATTCGGCTGGTTTGGGTGTAGTGGTCCGAGACTGAGGTGGCTGGGTCATTGCAGCACTTTCGGAGCGTATCAATATACCATCGTCTGTGGAAGAACTAGAAGCGTTGGCTTGTCGAAGGGCCATTTCGTTTGCAATTGAGATAGGCCTTCAAGATGTGGTCTTTGAAGGAGACTCAAGAACCATATACAGTCACCTCACCTCAGACGCGCCTTGTTTGGCCCCATTTGGACACTTAATTGACGACTCCAGGATCCTTGCATCAACCTTGAGAAATGCCTCCTTCTCACATGTCAAGCGTGATGGTAATGCAGTAGCAGACAAACTTGCCAAACTGGCGAAACATTTGTATGAACCCCAAATGTGGTTAGAAGACATCCATGGCGATGTAACTGATCTTGTAATCCATGACAGAAATTTTATGCCTTATTAATAATAGTTCAATGACTGTTTTCTCAAAAAAAAAAAAAAAAAAATACAAGAATAAGAAAGAGTTGGTACAGGTACAGGTACAGGTTTCATACTTCATTCCCATACCCGAGGGAAAAAAAAAGTGGTAGGGAAAGAAATGAACTATCACTTTTTTTTTAATTGAGTATTGCTTCTCCATCCTTTGTTTTTAGTGGTTAATTTAGGGCTAGTAGTAAAAATGTAAAGGAAAATGTTGGGATTAGCGAAAATGGTACAACCTTGTGCCACAACTTGTCACATGGTGAATTATGATTGGTGAAAGTGTGTCCTCACATGCCCCACAGACACTCCTTCAGCAGTCACAACTCGCCATATGGTGAGTTATAGCATAAAGTTGTGCTATTTTTTATGGTCCTAGCACATCTCAGATGTAAAATACGTAAACAGTATTGTCCTTTACTATGATTGATTTATGAATGTCCATATATATATATATATATATATATATAAATTTTTTGAGACAGAGACAGAGCAATTGAAAACAAGAGTATTGTAAAAAGTCACATTTTATTAATATATTCGAATCGGCTGATAGGCCAAAAACGAATTGACCCCTTGTAATGAATTAATTGATTAATTAGCCAAGTTTATTAATTAATCAAATTAACATGCAAAGCGTGGTAGCACAAACAAATCACCAATTAAACTAAGTATGCAGCGGAAAATAAATTAATACGGTAATTTGTTTACGAATGGGAAAAACCAACACGGTAAAAACCCCACCGGGTGATTTTCAGGTCACCACTCTCAAAATTTCACTATTATCACAACAAGCAGCTATAAGTAAAGGAATCTCAGTACTTTATACCAACCTACAATTGAACCCTTACCCCAATACCCAATTGGACTTGTTCTGTAGTGACAATTTCTCTTTTTGATGCACGGCTCCTAGTACGTGACTAACCAATTGCGTGAATCCTAGTACGCGACTTCAATCACCAACTAGAGAAGGTTGTTGGCTGCAAAGTTCTTCAGTTCATCCCAACGATGAAGATCAAGAAGATGCTCGGTCACAAAACCCTACAGTATACAAACATAGCAACTTCTTCATAAGAATGATGAATTAGGGCAAATTCTGTCTTCGGTCACAATTTGCTTAAACAAACTTTGCTCAACACTTGCGCAACTTGTGAACTCATTAACGACCCTTAAAATAATTCTTTTATATGTCTAGGGTTGTGAGAAAAGAAGGTCCAAACACATAATCACGGATTGGAATTAAAACAGAACTGAAAATTTGTTTTTCATAAACCTCGACAGATACCCTATTTGTTGAGCTACTGTCGAGCCACGGGTTTCAACAGCTCTACAGGTCTCAATAAATAGCTAACTGTCGAGTTTTAATGAACAACACTTCTTCAACTTTTTTCTTAAACAGACTTGCATGGTTTTAACACTTGATCTTGAAACATAGTTTCTTGAAGTATTAAACACATCCTAGATCTACCCAATTACAAGTAAAGTGTGTTTTGTCAAAAGATTAGCCAATTACATAAAATAGTGACATATGTTCCTAGCAAGTGAATCACATATGTCCTAACATCGGCAATAGGGAGCAAGTGCACATTTTTCAACATAATAATGGCCCAAAACAGATTAATATGTTACAAGGTAAACCGAACCAAAACAAATTTACTAGCTGGGTTAAAATTTTGGCATAATATGTTGGTTAACCCCTTATTTTTTCTTGAGATATTTTCAATTTATGGCATCCACTCCTGATAAGGGAAAGATGGCTCAAATGGGCAAGGCAAACCTGTCCAATTGACTACTCTTATTTGGTCTTCTGTTAGGGAGAAAAAAAAAAATTGAAACCCAGTTCTTGATCATGAAAAGAGCAGTTTTTTTCTTTTTTTTTTTTTTTAGAAAAATGAAAAGAGCAATGAGATATGCATAAATCATAAACTTTGCTTGGCGATTAGAACAAGTAAGAAACATTTTGAAAAATAAGATGAAGAAAAAAAAATTTAAAAGTAGCCTCTTCGTGTTGATTTGGGCCTTTCATCTAAATCCACATTTTTATTTTAGAGGAAGATTTGGTTTTGGATGCCCAAATCAATTTCCCCTCATGAAATTTTCTCAAACTGCCAAGGGGGTTAATTTTGTAATTTTGTATTGTTGGCCATTTTGGTTTGGTCACGAAAACGATATATTTCGGTACCAAACAATACCGATGTACCGTTTCGTGATTACCGCTATATATATATATATATATATATATATATATATATATATATATATATAATTTTTTGCAAGTCTAAATGTCTAATATCTTTTTAATTATTATTGGACTAATTAATGTAATTTCATGTTTATTTTTTTTCCATACCATGCATAATATTAGCCCAAGGGATAAAGTTTTTCTACAACCCAGGGAGTGACACATGTCCTTGCTTAATTGAAATTCAAATTCAAAAATAACATCATTAAACCCAGAAATTAATAATAAAAAAGGGATAATTACACTTTGCTCACCTGTGGTTTGGCTCTAATTCTATGTGCCACCCGTGGTTTAAATTTTGACACTTTGCCCACCTGTGATTCTGACCATGAGTGCTCCGTAACCCACCTCAATGCTTTCCATTACTCTAACACCAAATAAGTAAAAAACACATCCCAAAACAGGTCAAAACTCACTCTCACTCCCAAAACTCACTCACTCTCATGTTCTTCAATGCTAAAAAATGTAAGCCCCCCCCTCCTCCTCCCCTTTGTCTCTACAACTGGCCTTTCTTCTTTTTTTAATATTACTCTTTCTTCTACTACTCAAACCAGTCCACACTCTCTTCTTCACTCTTGTTTTCTTTGCTTCCTCTAACTCTGACCCCTTTCCCTTTTTTAATTATCAACCTTCACTATACAATTACTACATCAGACATCAGACATAGATACATACTATATTTATTAATTCAAATTATTCACTTACTCCATTTTTATGTACATTAATCAAAGAAAAAAAAAGAGAGACTTTGATTAAGTCTTTCCTTCACATGCCCCATTAATTAAAAACACACACACAAAGCAATAATTTTGTTTCTTTTCATAGCCCAATCAAATCTGTATACCAAATATGTTCTGTTAGCAGTTATATATATATATATATATATATATATTTATATATATATTTTTTAAGATTTAAGTAGCAACAATGGTAAAAAAATCAAAAGTAAAAAAACCTCAAATCCTTATTAGAGAATTTTTTATTACTGTCCCCATTAGTGATCCAAATGCAAAGATCCTTCATTTCTTAAGGATTTTAACTTGATAATTGCAGCTGGGAAACTCCCAAAGCATAGTAATGTATCATGGAGAGGTAATTCTTGTCTAAATGATGGCAAAGGCGAATCTGGAACATTTTACAAGGATCTAGTGGGTGGCTATTATGACGCTGGAGATGCTATCAAGTTCAACTTCCCTCAATCCTTTGCCATCACCATGTTGAGCTGGAGTGTTATTGAATACATAAAAAGGGTTTTAATCTCCCTGCAACAGCTGAACAGAGGAGCATGCACGATCAAAACCCAGGTTCAATACCCATGATCAAAACCCAGGAGCATGCATGATCAAAACCCAGGTTCAATACCCACAATCAAAACCTAGGAGCATGCACGATCAAAACCCAGGAGCATGCACAAATCGAAGCCCATTGTAGGATCTGCCACAGCTGAACAGAGGAGCAACTGTGTCTTTCTTCCTCAGCTCGGATCTGCCGCAATTGTCTTAAGCGAGTGGGAGTGAGTGAGTTTTGGGAGTGAGAGTGAGTTTTGATCCGTTTTGGGATGTGTTTTTTACTTATTTGGTGTTAGAGTAATGGAAAACATTGAGGTGGGTTACGGAGCACTCACGGTCAAAATCACAGGTGGGCAAAGTGTCAAAATTTAAACCACAGGTGAGCACATAGAATTAGAGGCAAAACACAGGTGGGCAAAGTGTAATTATCCCAATAAAAAAAGAATGAAAAATTAATGTTTAAATAGAATAGAGTGTATAATAGATAAATTGATGTGGGTAGTTTTGAAAAATGACTATGTAAAATAGAAAAAGTGGTTTCTTATACTAAAGTAGATAGAAATTTTTAGACGGACCGGTGTGATTGCTCTAAGACTAATGAGGTAATTTACATATTTTTTTAACTAACAACTTCTCATGTACAAAGTGCTTGAGTTATAAAGAGGGGGGGGGGGGGGGGGGGAGGGGGGAGGGGGGAGGGGGGATTTGAGTTACGAGGTTAGAAGCATTTTGTAACTATCTTTTAAGGTAGTTCACGTTAATTGCTTTTTATCATCATACCAATATTACATATGAATATCTATATATATTGTGCATATATATCTAGTACATATCATGCATTATATTTGGAATCAATTCATGATTATGCTATGTTCCTCTATAAAGTGATATTTTTGGACCATTTATCTTGCTTCTAGTTTATCTCCCTCCATTGCAAAATAAAATGCAAATAATTATAATTGATCTATTTCTCAGAATTCTTTTTCATGCATGTGCTTTTTAAGAGATTTTGTACAACAATTTTTTTTTTTTTTTTTTTTTATACCAGAATGTACAACAAATTTTAATAGTTCACAGTAAATTAAAAATATATATAACCACCACTAAATAAAAAAGAGTAGGTAACACCGTAACAAGTTAGAGGGTTTGGATTGGAAGCATATGTTCTAGGCTACACTCACACTTCTTAGTTCTTACTTCCCACTTTTATGATTATGAACTTTGTATGTCCACTGAGGCACTGGCATTTGGAAATTACTATGTTGTACTACAGAACAAGCAAAAATCAGCAAAACTCGTAGCACAGTCGGTTTATTTTAGTAATCAAATTAATGAGTGTGAAAATTTCTGTGATAAAATAGGTGTCGTCAGACTTTTCCTATGTACAAAGTAAAAATTAAAAGAATCATAGCCACAACAGAGGTAGAGGCACGTTGAGAGACTCCTCCCCTTTTTTAACAATTTTAACTTTGACAGCCTTGCCTAAGTTAAATTAGTCCAAAGAAGTTTAAAAAAATATGTGCATGTGTGTAAAACTCCTCAAATGCCAAGGAGTTTCAGAATTTTCATTAAAAGTATTGTAAAACTCTGTTGCACCACATAAACAGGGACATAATAGATAATCTTTACTTGGCGATTAGGAAAATAAGTGAACTATTTTGCAAAAAAGAGAATGAAAAAAGTGACCTCTCCATTTTGATTTGGCCCTTCTATAAAAATCCGTCCAAATCTATACCGTTATTTTGTGAGCCCAAAATGAAAGTTTTGGTTGTGGAGGCCAAAATCAATTCCACAAAAAGCAGAAAGAAAAAGGCCCAGATCCACACTTTTATTCATAAACCTCAGCAAGTTTTGGAGAAAAAAGAAAGACAGAGCGTGACTTGCACAAAAACAAAGAAATCAAATTTTCCTAAGCCCTCACCTTATCCATGGAAGATTACAAAGCACAATTGATCCACACATAAAAAACAGAGCAATGAATAGAGATTGGAAACTTTGTATGATCCACACAACAAGCCCTCACGCTGATTCTTTAAAACAAATAAATAAATAAATAAGCAAAGTGCAAACCTCATACCATGGACAATTTAAGCTACGTAATTCAAACAAATCAATGAAAACAGAGCAGTGCACACTCTGTTTCAACTTATTTTATATTGGAGGCTCCAAGTAATGTAAAACCTACATAGTAGCAGTAAGTAATTAGGTATTGTCTTGGAGGGTCAAACAGGGTTGACGTTCATAGCTATCACTTCGATATTGTCTTGGCTGCTGTTGGTAACGCCATCACTGCTGACAAGGTTACCGCTAGAAACGATTTGGGTAGCAGTAGCAGTATTTTTAGTTCACAACCTAAGAAGTGTGAGAATGAGTGTGATGATAAGGATGACCAGGCCAAGTATTTGAGCAACTGAGTTTAACGTCCAAAAGAAATGACATTTGATCCCTGCCCTAGTAACCAAGAGAAAATTAATTGTATGAAATACTGGGACCAACAAAAGTATATATAATAATTAGAAAATTTGTTAATAAAAAAGATTCAGGTATATATATTGGTGCTTAACAAGGAACTGGAGTGAGTTATATATCAAGGTTGTGTTCAATGTATCCTAAAAGAAGTTTCTCTATGTGGTCCTAGCATACTATGTCCGAAGTCCCTTTCATCAGTTTCATGTGTAGCTTTGCTTAGAGCATTCACATTGGGTTTTGCAAATGCCATATGTTGGTATGTTTAGCATCATGGCCCCCAAAACCCCCTCTTACCAGGACTTGTAAACCCAAAAAAATTTACAATTGTGCTACAATACCATCCCAAATATACCCAAAAAAATTTACAATTGTGCTACAATACCATCCCAAATATATGATGGGACTGTGGCACAATCCCAAATCTCATATATTGTTTTTTATTCTAAATCTTTGCTCGTTCTCTCTCTTCAGTGTCTCTTCTCCTCTCCCTCTCTCCAGAATAATTCAAGCTCCTCTCTCTCACATCTCTCTCTAGCTCATGGAGGTGGCTATTTTCTGACGTGGGCATATGTTCAGTGTGGGTTATGGGTATGGCGGCATGAGATGGGTCGTGGGTTTGGTGGCATGGACGTGGGTTTGGCGGCATGGACTTCTTGTCTCCGATGATGGGTTGCTCAGCCCACCGATGACTGGGATTTGTGCTCAAGCTTTACCGCTCGTCGATGACTGGGATTTATAGCCAAAGCTCCATTGGTGTTTTGGTGTTGGGGTTTTTGAGTTAAATGTCATGGTGAGGTGGGTCGTGGTGAGGCCGTGCGTGGCAAGGTGGGTTGTGGTGAGGTGTGCAGCGGTGGAGATGGGCGTGGTTACAGACTCACAGCATGGCGAGATCAGGTGGATCGTGGCAGAGGTGAGTGGGTTTTGATTTTGGGTGGGTTCCGATGGGGTTTGGGGTGGATTCCAATTCTGATGGGGTTTGGATTTTGATTTTTTGCTATGGATTTTTGTTTTTGGATTCGAATGGTTGGATTTTGGATTCCAATTGGTTAGACTTTGGATTCCGATGGGGTTTGGGTTGGATTCGGATTGGTTGGTTTGGTTTGGCGTAGTGGTGGTGTGGTGGTGGTGGCATGGTGGTGACTGTGGTGGGTGGTGTTTGGTTGTCGTGGGTCACTGTGGTGGGTTTGTTTGGTCGTCGTTGGTCCTAGTGGGTCTGTTATTGTTATGTTCTTTGCTCACTATGTTGGTTTGATTTAAAATGATTAATGTTAGGAATATGAAATAATTGTTATAATCCCTTTAGTTAGGTAGTTAGCTAGTTGGTTGAGATTAGGATTAGGATTAGGATGAGTTAGTTAGGATTTGAGCACATGTAGCTCATTTAACACATGGCTTTAATTCATAAAGCACGTGTTGAATTAATTAGCCAATTATCTTGAGTCATGTGGGCCAATGACATTAGTGCTAGTCTCCTATAAATACATAATTGTAATTCAACATTAGATATCAATTAAAGAATAAACCAATTTCTTAGTGTATTAGTGCATCTCTCTCTCTCTCTCTCTCTCTATAGAGGGTGACTACCTCGGATTAAATCAATTTCCCTACAATTCCCATCAATGCCCTTACAATTCATACCCATCCCCATTAGGAACCTTTAGGTTCCTAACATTTGGTATTAGAGCCATCAATCTCAAGACGAGCAATTGTGACCGGAGAAAACTTTTGAAAGAAATACAGCAAATGTGAACAAAGTTTCAAAGAATGTCAAGGATATTTCAGAAAGGGTCAAGGCCTTGGCTGAATCTAAAAAGGCCATGAAAGAAGAGCTCTCAAGATTGCAAGAGGATCTTGAGAACATGACGGAA
The DNA here is from genome assembly GCA_028535165.1 of Quercus tomentella. Taxonomy (NCBI): domain Eukaryota; kingdom Viridiplantae; phylum Streptophyta; class Magnoliopsida; order Fagales; family Fagaceae; genus Quercus; species Quercus tomentella. The sequence goes on from JAPQVY010000068.1 coordinate 82,899,931, forward strand.
GAGGAGTTACAATCTCTTGATTCAATGAAACTCGAAGAACAAGTCAAGTTCCAAGATCTATTGCTGTTGTTGCAAGTCGGGATGTTGATTTTTGTGTCAAAGTGGATGATGATCTACATGAAGACGCTTCCTTTGAAGTTTAGTACAAAGAACCAACAAAGAAGGTGATGATGATCTTCCAAGAACCAATTCTTAATGCACCAATGGAGGCTTCCATTCAAGAGTCTATGATTCAAGAATTGACAATCCAAATGTCGGTGATCCAAGAATCCAAGATGCAAGTGCCAACAATTTTAATGGTTCTAAAATCAAATGAGGTATTGAGGATACAAGAACATTCTAAGGTTCAAAGAACTAATGAGACCTTGAAGATTGAAGAGCCTTGAAGGCTCAAGGATTCAAGCAAAGTTTGAAGATCTACAAAGAAGAAACCTTTATGTGCATGAGACTGCTTGTCAAAGAAATATGCACGAATATGGTGATCAAAATGTCACTAAGGTATTTGTCCATTGGAAGATCTCCTTTAATGAAGGTGTCATTTCACAACAACACCATGTAGGCAAGGTGTTTACAAGGGGAGGGAAATGTTAGGAATATGAAATAATTGTTGTAATCCCTTTAGTTAGGTAGTTAGCTAGTTGGTTGATATTAGGATTAGGATGACTTAGTTAGGATATGAGCACATGTAGCTCATTTAACACATGACTTAATTCATAGAGCATGTGTTGAATTCACTAGCCAATTATCTTGAGCCATGTGGGCCAATGACATTAGAGTTAATCTCCTATAAATACATTATTGTAATTCAACATTAGATATCAATTGAAAAATAAACCAATTTCTTAGTGCATTAGTGCATCTCTCTCTCTCTCTCTGGATGGTGACTATTTTGAATTAAGTCAATTTCACTACAATTTCCATCAATCCCCCTACAATTCATACCCATCCCCATTAGGAACCTCTAGGCTCCTAACATGGGTGGTGTGACTATGTTGCTCAACGAAGGTGAATGGTGTGACTGGGAAGCTGGACGGTGGTGGTGGTGGTGGGTGGTTGAGAGAGAGAAGTGAGAAATATTTTTATATTATTTTAATGTGTGGTATGGTAAAATAAAAATTGGGATGTTAGGTGTGCTATAAAATAGTATGGTATAAATGATGAAGTAGATTTTGAGATGATAAAATAGAATTTTTTGTATAAACCGGATGTGAATGCTCTACTATGTCCGAAGTTGTAGCTAAAAGACATGAAAGCGTTCCTTTCATGAGTGTGTGGCTTACTATGTCACGTTGTGAGAATGTAGCCAAAAGTGAATTTGAGAAAGTGTGTGAGAATGCGTATTTTATATGGACATTCTTAGTAGAGTGTTCGACTTTATACATGGACTTGCGTAAAGTCATTCTTAATTTTTTGCATTTTCTTTTTTGACCAAAGTATTTTGCAAATTGCTTGGGTTTTGTATGGTCATATATAAGTGGTTAATATTCGGGATCTACCACGTCAATACATTAATGTCACAACCATATATTAACCATTCACCCTTACTATGTCCATCCTATGTGGGATTCAATCATTTAACTGACTAGGTAACTTACAAGTTAATTTAAAAACCATAATATTTATTCAAGACTAGTGTTCTTTATCATCAAACCATGCCTACATATAAATAAATAAATATATATATATATATATATATATATATATATAATTTTAAATGCTCATATATCTATTACATATAATGCATAATATTTTAAATCAATTCATGAGTGTTCTCTGCTCCTATAAAGCGATAATTTTGTACCATTTAACTTTCTTCTAGTTTATCTCCCTCAACAACAAAAGAAAATTCCAATAATTATAATTGGTTTATCTCTCAAAATTATTCTCAATTTGTTTTTAAGAGACTTATGTATGGCATGCTACCTTATCAATAAAAAAGTACAATAGAAAATAATATGACTACAACGTACAAGATGTGCTTTTTTCGAGTCTAGTTAACATATGACTTAGGACAATTGTTATTAAACCATTTTAGGAAAGTTTTGACATCACTTTTTGCCGTAAAAAAGTTATTTTTTTTTCTTCTCCCATAAAAGTTTCTAAAAAAATTTCCTAAACCAATATCTTATATAGGACATCCATTAACATTTCATTATTGTTTCACACTCTTTTTTTTTTTTTAGATAAAAGATAGAAAAAATTTTCACACTCTTAATGTGAAATAAATTTCACATAATGTTCATAGTCTTATACAAGATGTACATAATTTACATATAATATAAAAGAGTGTGAACACTATTAGATGTAAAATTGTTGGACTGTGAGTTGTGACACTCAACCTCAAAACCAATTGTTGATAAAGAAGACATACTTGTTGAAATGTGAGTTATGTTATTCCACCTCAAAACCAATTAGTGATAAGAAAGACAAACTCAAGTCTTTTATGGAATTTAAAATTGCAACTCGCATACCTATTTTTAAAGTAATCATAGGGGGAGCCCATATTATACGCTCTCCCAAAAGAAGCAATCAAAGCCTGATTACAAAATAAAAAATAATTTACTTTCCAATTTCTTATACTTTTGAGAATCAAAATTATAGATTGAAATGAGAAATGAAAACTCCCAAAAGAAGCAATCAAAGCCTACTTACAAAATAAATAAATAAAACTTTATTTTCCAATTTCTTAATACTTTTTGAGAATCAAAATTATAGATTAAAATGAAAAATGAGAGAGAGAGAGAGAGAGAGAGAGAGAGAGAGAGAGAGAGAGAGCCTTCTTCTTGAGAATTGGAGGGGGAAAAGATGCTCAGAATTATCCTTGGGGTTTTCTTATCGGGCTGGGCTGACGTATTGGGTGAGCTAATGATAGGGTTGGGAGAGAGAAAAGTCCTAAAAGAACTTTCTGGTCCTAGCATACTACTTGGGGAAGGAAAATTTCGAGACACTTTCCCAGGGGAAAATAGGCATTTGCCCCTAATTTTAAAACTATATAGTAACATGCCCTTGTTTTGAAACTATTTAACAAAATGCCCTTATTTTTTAAACTCGATTTTAACAAAATTGAGTCCTATGTATATTTTTAAGTGAAACTCGACATTAGTAATGTCAAGTTCCACTTAAATTTAAAAAAAAAAAAATTAAGTGGAAAAATATGCATAGAACTTGATATTGCTAATGTCAAGTTTCACCTATAACTCGATTTTGTTAAAATCAAATTTCAAAAATAAGGGCATTTTGCTGCATAGTTTGTAAATTAGGAACAAATACCCATTTTCCCCTACTTTCCAAAGCTCTCATTTTTTCTAGAGGAGAATGGGGATGTGAGACAATTTTCCAAACCTTGACAAATAATAAATCTAAAAAAAATGAACAAATGAACCTATGCCCTATGATTATACTAATCGTTCACTATTATTAATACAAACCCATGTGAGATTCAACATTCTAACAATAAACCACAACTCTTTGTGAATTTTTGATGTCTTTTTGTGTCCTCAAACCTAACACCCATTATGCAGAATATTTTGAATCAATCTAAAAGATTATACCCTTCTAAAATGGTATAGATATGTGACCATTTATGTTATTTATTGTAATTTATTTCCCTCCAAACCAAAAGCAAACTTAAATAATTATAACTGACCCATTTTTTCAAAATTATTCATGATGTGTTCTAAAAAGAGTTATTTACAAAATAATAAAATTCCAAAAAATAGGTTAAAAAATAAATAAACATATAGCTACTACTAACATTATGTCACTAACTTCATTTTGCTTTAAAAGTTTTTTTTTTTTTTTTTTAAGCAAAATATGTAAAATTCGTTGAAATAGCTACATGTGTGTTCTTAAAAGGGATGAAATTTCGTTGAATGTTATTGTTTAGGGATATTGAAATAGCTACGATGGTTTGGTATAGTTTAATTTTGTTGGTTTATTATATTTGAAACTGAATTGCTAAGAGTTTTGTAGCTAAACTAGTTAGTACTTCTTGATATTTTTAATAAAAATATTTAAAATTTAAATTTCATCACCCTTAATTATCAAATATAAATTAATTGATAAAAGTATAGTTGTGCTCTTGTACTTGTACCTAAATTAAAAGTTTTAAAAAGTTCTACACATCAAAAAAAAAAAAAAATTAATTAAAAAAAATCACTTTGAACATGTTGATTGGAAAAATAATAATTTAATGGGATCGGAGGGTAAAATGCTGGTTGGAAAAATACAAATACAATGAACATCAATGGTTTTAAGATACCACCATGCACCCTTGGTGTGGTGGTCACTCCACAAGTATAAATGCTTGTGAGATGTGGGAGGTAAGAACCGGAGTTCAAGTTTCCAAGAGGAAGCTTCATACAAATACAATAAACATCAATGGTTTTAAGATACCACCACGCACCCTTGGTGTGGTGGTCACTCCACAAGTATAAATGCTTGTGAGATGTGGGGGACAAAGACCGGAATTCAAGTCTTCAAAAGGAAGCTTCATACACATATTCACTTAGATTAAGATAGAGTAAAAAATATATCTTATAATTAAAAAAAAAAAAAAAAAAAAGGCTTTAAGATGATTTTTTTTTTTTTTTTTTTTGGTATTTATGAAAAAGAGGCTGATTTTATCAGGTTACTGCACTTAATACTTATGGCAGGACATTCATTAATCCAAACATTACAATCTACGTTATCTATGACAAGATAGGCTTAAGCGTTAGCTCATAGTTGTGCTATTTCTCTTTCTAAAAAAATAAAATTTAGTTGTTCTATTTCCTTTCCTCTCACTACACAAACAGTCAAATCAAGATACCAATTATTTTTTTAGTATAAACCTTAGCACTTTAGTCGATAATAATTTTTTCTTTCTTTAGTTGGAGTAAAAGTCGATAATAAGTTAATTATTTATAATATCTCAACTCCTTTCAATTCACTAACAAAATTTTTAAGTTATGAGTAAATTATACTTATAGGCCTTCTTCATTTAAAAAAATTTATATACAAGCACTAAATTAAAGAGATTGCTTCTTTCTATCAGTTTATCTCAAAAAAAAAAAGAAAAAAAAAAGAAAGAAAAAAGAGAGAGATTGCTTCTATATATAATTTTTTGGTTTAAATACTCCTAGAGTTAATGAGTTAACAAGTTATTAGAGACGCATCCAAAACAATCTTGTTCAAAATGAGAAACTGATAATTCATGAGCAGGCAGCTTCATTCTCTGAATGGCAAACGTTCAAATTCCAAATAAGCAATGCAGCAACGCATTACCAGTGAGGGGACAATTGATTCATCGTACAATTTTCACTGAAGTTCTATGTCCCCTTTATAATGCCAAGGAGAAGACCATTTCATTTAGTGAGTGTTGTATACTTGTATTGCATGTTAGGATGATAACACCTTAACCCAAAAATTTAGGCCTATGGATTTAAACCCAATTATATTATATATTAATTCTTATCCAACACGATTAGTATTATATGATTTGGTTATGCATTAACTTTGACACAAATGAAAACTAGCATTCTAGAACATTTTACAAAAGCTACAATTGCTTAAAGAGAGACTACTTATCTGGGTCAAAGTAGATTCATATTAACTCTCACACCCAACATAGATTACCAAGTTCAAAACCATGGCTATATTTGACGCCCAAACTGATAAACAGCAAAGCAAGGCTCATATAAAATAGATTTAACCCAGAAATCCAAAAGCTCTAAAACAGAAAAAACAGTGAGCTCGAGAACAAGCAAAAATTTATTTATGCCAAAAATATGAAACTGGAAAGCAAATAAAATGAAGAATACAGACCGGGAAGGAGGGGCACCACAAGGAGGAAATGTTGTTGTTATGCATGTCAAATTAAGAGTGTCTTGCAAATATACGTATCAAATCTAGAATGCAAACATACAGCAATAACTCCGTAAAACATGAGCAGAGAGTAAATGCAAAATCCCACAAGAAACTTAGGGCTAGAAGAAAATCATGTTGGAAAATCAGAAAGACAGACTTCATTTTTCTAGTTCTGGAAAGTTACAAGAGAACCCCATAGAGAGATGCTGTTTTTACAAACTTTTTAGAAACGTTTCTATCCACCATTGATTCCTCACATACAAATTATACAATTAAGATAATTTGATATTTAAAATGGGAGAGAGGATATTTGAACCCTAGACATCTCCACTGAAAATACCAAGAGGTGATATTATGATTTGATAATAAACGTATAGATCAAGGCCAACAATATGATTGTGAATAGAAATATGTGATCACCTAAATCTATAGTAAACTCATCACCATAAGTCCCAACATCAAGCCACACCAAAATGAAATTTTCCACAGCCATTAAACTACACCAAATTAGATGTCCACATCACATATTCATGCAATGGTAACACTTAAAACCAGCTTCTTAAATTCTTCTCAGTAATATATTGGATAACCAGCCATGTTCACTTAACTCAACAGGATTTACCTAAAATTGGAAAGTGAACATCACAACACTCAAAAACCCACTCATTGCCATCCACTAAACACTATAACATGGCCAGACCACTCATATGTGAATCTATCAATCTTGACCTTTCTTATACTATTTGTTCAGTACCTTATTTTCACATGTTGAAATTATCCAAACTGCAAAGTTAAAAACTTTGTTTACCTTTTCTAAACAACCAAACGTATCTTATGGTTTAAATGCCTATGTTTTGCTCACAGAAGGAAGATGTGTCTGTGTTTCTAGAACAACCATGTATAAGCATAGAAGCACATCAGTTAGTGTGACCAAAACTTTAAAATAGCGCAAGGCATTCAATATTTCCCAAAGTAGAAAAGGTCTGGAACAACAAATTCAACATCCAAAAACAATGAAAAGTCATCTTGACTAATCACAGGCAAAAGAACTTGAGGAACCAAATAGCTATCACCCATTTCCCCACCATAAATAATCAATCGTTGAATATAAAGCTGTGGTTCCTTAAACAGCCTATATGTATCAGGGTTAAAATAATTTACTATTGAAAGATATTTTTACTTCAAGGACTATTTTTTGAAAAGTCTGTTGTCAAATTCACAATAAGTCTATAATTACAATTTGCCCCCAAAAAAGAGACATATATATATCTAACCCCAACCTTTCCGGCCCAAATTTAATTCTCTCAATACATCAAAGCCAATCATGCAATTATTAAAAACCAGTGACGTATTTTTCCTCCTAGAATCAAATAAAGTATATAAGAATGAAATTTTGTAGTAGTAAATAAATAAAGCACCCAGAAAATCAAATAATTTAACTCAAACATTTTCTCCACAAAATGGATATAACCCTCACACCCAACAAAGATTACCAAGATCAAAACCAAATCTATTTGCTAATGCACAAACTGACAAATCACAAAGTAGCAAGGCACAGGTTAATTAAGATCAATATAACACAATAAGCCTAACAGCTCAAAATCAGAAAATGTAGTGAACTCAAGTATAAGCACAAACCAGTTTTATCCCTAAAATATGAAGCTAACAAACAATTAAAATGCAGATTGCAGATAGAAGAGGAGGCACTATAGTCTATTGGTAAGAAAGCCAAATTAGATTATCTTGCAAACATAGGTATCAAATCCTGAAATGCAACTATACAACCATAACAACATTGCAAAACATGGAAACTTTTTAAAAAATAAAAATAAAAGTAAAAAGCAAAAATCCACTGGAGATTTAAGGCTAGAAGAAAACCCCAAAAAGAAATGCTATTTAAAAAAAAAATTAGAACATTCCAATCCATCATAATTCTCCACATACAAATTCTACAATTGTAATCTGGCAGTAATTATATAGATCAAAGTCAGTAATACTATTGTGAACAGAAATTTGTTAAGATAACATTACTCTATAGTAAACTCATCACGTAAGTCCACATCATGAAGCCACCTTAACATGAACTTTCCTACTGCTAAAGCTACACCAGTGCAGGAGCACATAAGATACCCAAAATTGGAAAAGTGAGAATATACAAGACTTAAAATCTACTCATTGCTATCCAATTAACACTATAACGTAAACAGAATCGCTCACATGTTCATCCACTGAACTTGACCTTCCTTATACTATTTTTCCTGGTTAAGTTCAGTACCTTATTTTTCACATGCTGAAATGATCCAAACTGCTAAGTTCAGAACTTTGTTTACCTTACTAAACAACATACATAAGTTTAAGGGTTTAGGTGCATGTTTTTTTATCAAAGAAGGAAGGTGTCTGTGTGTTTCTAGAACAACCATATATAAGCTATTAAGTACACATCAATTAGTTTTACCAAAACATTTCATATTACCAGAAAGTACAAAAGCTATGGAACAGCGAATTCAACATCCAAAAACAATGCAAAGTCACGTTGACTAGTCTTCAAATGATACAGGCAAACAAACTTGAGGAACCAAACAACAATTTCCCATCAGCTGACAAGTTGCATTTAAAAAATTGTAAGGGATACTCTACTTATGTTCTATCAGCAACCAGATACAAAGCCTATAAGGCTGCAGTTATTAAAACAACCTATGTATCAGGATTAAAATAATTTCCTTCAAACTTTTACTTCAAGGACTACTTTTTGAAGAGTCCATTGTAAAATTCACAATAAGTCTGTAATTACTATTTGCCCAAAAAGAGAGGATATATATCTATCCCCAATTTATCCAAGCTAATTTTAATTCTCAATACAACAAAGCCAATCATGCAATAATTAAACCATTTAGTTCCAATAAATCAAGGTCAATAATATGATTGTGAACAGAAATTTGTGAAAATCACTTTACTCTTAAGAAAACTCATCACGTAAGTCCACAACATCAAGCCACCTCAAAATGAACCTTCCTACTGCCATCAAACTACACCTGTGCCAGCACATTATAAATTAATTCAACACCAGCTTCTTATATACTTATCAGTCTATCATATAGGATAACCAGCCATGCTCACTTTGCCTAAAAGGCTTTAGCTTGGAAAATGAATATCACAACAATCAAAAACCACTCATTTTTTTTTTTTTTCATTTAACACTATAATAACATGGAAAGAGCTGCTCATATGTTCAATAACCAATATTGACCCTTCTTATACTGTTTGTCCTAGTTCAGTACCTTATTTTATACATCCTGAAATGATCCAAACTACAAAGTTAAAGAACTTTGACCAACTACTTGTTGAGGAATCGTTGTGAAATTCACAATAATGTCTGCAATTACAATTTGGCAAAAATAAAGATATATATAATATAACCCCAACCTGTCCGGGGCTACAATTTTATTCTCTCAAAAAAACAAAGCCAAATATCATGAAATAATTAAATCAATGACATATATTTCCTCTTAAAATCAAATAAAATATATGAGAATGAATATGTAGAAGAGCATGCACACCTATCTTTTATAATTTCTCTAATTTAGCTCTTAAAAAGTTTTTTTTTTTTTTTTTTTTTCAAATTTGCAGATCCACTTTTACAATTCACTCTACATCTCACTCTCTATTCTACAATTCATTCTATTAAAATATTATAACAAACCCATATAGACTTTTCTCCAAAAATATACCAAATCAGACCCAAAATTCTCTAAAAACGCTCGGTGAGACCAAAATGAGCTGAAATCATATAGAACAACTTATAGCTGAGAAAAAGAAAGCATTTTTTTTTTTTTTTTTCACAAAAATGATATAAATTACACATACAACATAGATTACCAAGATCAAGACCACAGCTAAATATCTGATGACAAATAAACTCAAAAAGTTGTAAGGCAGAAATTAAAGATGTATACACCCATGAAAACTACACCATTTATATATCAAAATCAACCAAAATCCAAAATAACAATCAAATCTGCATAAATCATAAGTATATATGTATCAACCTGGTTCTCGAACAGGCAGAAAGATAATCGACCAAGAACTCAAGAAGCGAATCTCTGCGTTCTCTAAACTTTCTGGTTCTATTTTTTCAGTAATAATTTGAAGAGAGAAGAGACAAGTGCAAGTGTGCGACAGTCTAGATGGATAAGTCGCAAAAAACTCAGCCGCGTGTGCACGTGCTCTCTTTACTCCTTGAAAAAGTCTACCGGAGATGTTAATTTTTGGGCTATTTATTCTTATGTGTTTGGGTCGATTCAAATGGTTTGGACTGGAAGCTTACGCTATAGCCTATAGGTTTCACTCGCTTCTCACTTTCTAAATTCTATGAATCTGTATTGTATATGTGTCTGTCCACTAACCCAAATTCGGCAGTTGGAAAAGAAAAACTTGGCTCAAATGGACTATGTTGATTTGGGGCCCAAAACGGAAGATTTGATTTTGGAGGCCCAAATCAATTTCCCCCATCAAAACTTCTCAAATTAGTGCCAGCAGAAAGAAAAAGGCCAATGTCTTGTACTACTATTCATCAACCTCAGCAAGTTGGAGGAAAAGAAAAACAGAGCATGACTTGTACTAGAACAGTCAGAAAACCAAACAGTTCAAATTTTCATAACCCCTCAACTGAGGATTAAAAGGTACAACAGATCCACACAACATATATTCTACAAAATGGGAAAAATAATACATAACATAGCAAGAAGTAAATTGCAAACCTCACACCACAAGAAAATTCAATTCGAGCTACGTAATTCAAACAAACCAACAAAAACAGAGCATGGATAACAGTACACTCTGTTTCAACTTTATGTGTATTAAATGATGTGAAGCCAACATAGTATATTGTAAAATTCACAGTAATAAATAACAAATCGTTGACATATATAATATGTTATTTCCTCCTAAAATCAGATGGTATACTTGTTGCACACATAATAAAGCTACTTGGAATAACAAAGACTACATTTATTAGGAACGGTGGAGTTGGTGAAAGTGGTATTAAACGTAGAAGATAGGTTTTCTCGAACCGGTGAGTTTAGATGTGGTATATGGTTTTGGCCATTCGCAGCATCAGCTTCAGCATCAGCAAGTGGGACTTCGTTCTGGTGGTCATTGGCAATAACAACAGGTTGTCTTGCAGTCCAAATGGACCAAATCCTTCTGCATATGCGTATCAGTAGTTGGAGTAGAACAACCAAGTTGACAAGGGACCCAACAACATTATGAATGAGCTCTAGGACTGACACAACTTGCTGGAATCTGAAACAAAATGGAATTGTTAGAATAACAGTAAAATTTACAGAGTGTCAATAATGGGTTCTGAGGAGGAAGAAGTTGAAATACTATCTCACCCATCATGTGTCATTGAGATTATCTGGTGAAGATCGCGTATTAACCGTAGGAGTAGAACGACAATGCGGTCAAGAGTCCCAGCTACTTTAGAAATGATTTCTAGGACCAACTCAACTTGCTGAAATCTGAAACAAAAACAGATTGTTAGAAAAAATTTACAGAGCGTCAATAATGGGTTGTGGGGAGGAAGAAGTTGAAACTATTCATGTGCCATTGAGAGGATCTAATCCATTTTTTCAAAATTATTCTTGATGTGTTCTAAAAAGAGTTATTTACAAACAAATTCCAAAAAAATAAAAAAAGGCAAAAAATAAATAAACATATAGCTATTACTAACATTATGTAACTAAATTAATTCCACATTAAAAGAATTTTTTTTAAAGCAAAATATGTAAAATTCGTTTTACTATGTTTTATTTCTTTATGACTAAAAGGTCTTAAATGGTCAAAATGTAATTACCAAATACCCAGCAATCAGATGATTTAGTTGATCAATGATACCATTTATGACCAAAGTTTTAATCAATATATATTAAATTGATTAATGAAACTTTCATAATATTGATGTGAATAAGAATCTTTTATCTCACCCGTCATGTTCCATTTTTTACACTGGTATCCATTTTCCTAGATGGAAAAAGGAACAAAAAAAAAATCAATATATCATGTGTATGAAACTTTCGTAATACTACTATTTAGAGTAAGTAACACTCCCTTTAAGTTATTCTAATTTTAAGCATCTTGACACACGTTGCTAATGTTCATGTAATAAAAAGAGTAATGTTGAGGATATAATATTTTTCAACTGGTAATTGTTGACGTAATTGGTTATGATTAAAATAATATTATTTTCAATCAATTTTATTACTAATACCATTTTTGTTATACGCCAATACTACTTTTGATATACAATAAGCCATATTAGGAGTTGTGAAATAAATCATGAAAAATGTTGTCCTTAGATTTATCGTGCAAGTGATGCTAAGGTTACAATGAATTTTACTATATAATATTTATAAACTAATGTGTTATTAATCACAAATATATATATATATATATAAACAAATATTATAAGGAAATGATTATTATTTGCATTTTCCCCATCTCATTCCTCTCTCTCTAAGTAAATCTTGATGAGAAATCCTATATAATCTCTAATAATTCAACTTTGTTAGGTAAACGTGATAGTGAAAGAAAAAAACTATCACTTATTTCTAGTTTTCTTTTCCCACTATTGTTTTCTTTTGTTATTTATTAAGCTAACCCATCATGAGGGCATTGCTTCTTCATCCTTTATTTCTTTCTAGTTCCTAGCCATTTATTTATGGCTGACACTAAAATATGTAAAAAGTATTTTCCTTTACTATATTTTATTTTAGAATTATTTTCCTTTACTATGGTTTTTATTTTTATGATCATATTGGCAATTAATTGATTGGAATAGTGTTTGGATTATATTTTGGGGAAAAAATTTATTCGTACTTTTAATTTAGTTAAATGGCCTAAAACAAATTTATTAGTTGGGTTAAAATGTTGGTCAGCCCATTAAATCTAGACATCTTCAACTCTCATCCACCAGAGATGTTAATTTTGGACGAAAAATCTACATGTGTTTGGTTCAATTAAATGGTTTGGACTATGGAGTTTATGGACTTGAAGCTTATGCTATGCCCAAATTTGGCTTTTGGAAAGTACTCTATTGTACAAGGAGATAGGACACAAGGGAAAAATAGCTCAAATGGACAAAGCAAACTTATCCAATAAAGACAACTGTTATTTGGTTTGTGAGGGAAACCAAAATATGGAAACTTAGTTCCAGATCATACAAAAGAGCAATTAGATATGCATCAATCATAATCTCTGATTGGCGGTTAGGAAAACAACTAAGTAATATTTCCCAAAATAGAGGATGAAAAAGAGTGACCTATCCAGGTTGATTGGGGAGCTTCTATAAAAATCCATCCAAATTCACATCTTTTAGTTTATAAGCCCAAAATGGAAGATTTGGTTATGGAGGCCCAAAACATTTTCCCAAACCTTTTTTGATAAAACCAAATCCACACCATTATATATAAACTTTAACTAGTATAAGAAGAAAAAGAAAAACAGAGCATATATGACTTGCACTAAAACAATCAGAAAAGCCAAACAGTTCAAATTTTCTTAACCACAGGAAAATTCAAACTTCCCAAGCTGACCAGCAGAAAGAGAAAGGCCTGGATCCACACTATTATTCATAAACCTCAGCAAGTTTGGAGAAAAAGAAAAACAGGGCGTGACATGCGCGAAAACAATCGCAAAAACAAAGTGTTCAAATTTTCCTAAGCCCTCAAAAAGTATTGGACTAAAATCACTTTATTCATAGATTACAAACCACAATAGATCCACACAATATAGATTCTGCAAAATGAAATAAGAAAATGCAAACCTCATACCACGGACAATTCAAGCTACGCAATTTAAACGAACCAATAAAAACAGAGCATGAAGCAGTGCACACTCTGTTTCAACTTATTTATTTTGGAAGCTCCAAGTTATGTAAAAGTAAAACCCACATAGTAGATACTAACATAGCGGTGTTGTTAGTGAAAAACCTGAGAAGCGTGAGAAAGAGTGTGATTATGAGAATGAACAGGCTAAGAACTATTTGAGCAGCAAGTAAAACCTCTGGATTAAGCTCGTTCGCTGTAGTAACCAAGAGAAAAAAAAAAAAAAAATTGAGAAGAAGAGAAAATTAATTGTATGAAATATTGAAATCAACAAAAGTAAAAATTAAATTGTTAAAAAGATATATTCATTCTCACCCAGTAGAGGAAGCTGCATTTTGGTTCTTGGAGGAGTGGAGGAAGCTGGGTTTTGGTTATGAAATGCTCAATTTATGCCCCTTGAGTCCTGACACTCGAATAATGTTGGCCTGGTTACCGGCAGGGCAGTTTTGTCTTTTGACTTACCCAGAAAACCTCCTTGAGTCCTGACACTCGAATAATGTTGGCCTCGTTACCGGCAGGGCAGTTTTGTCTTTTGACTTACCCAGAAAACCTCTATAAATTGAGCATTTCATAACCAAAGCTGGCCCTTGAGTCCTGACACTCGAATAATGTTGGCTTGGTTACCGGCAGGGCAGTTTTGTCTTTTGACTTACCCAGAAAACCTCTATAAATTGAGCATTTCATAACCAAAACCCAGCTTCCTCCACTCGTAATAAAATCATAAGTTGGTCCCATAATAAAATAAAATAAAAAAATAATTACACTTCAACTATTTATTGATTTGATTTTTTTTCTTCTAAAAAAAAGAAAAAGAAAACTATTTGTGATTATTTGTGCTGAATTTGATTTATTAATTTGTAGTTTAGAATGTTACATTTTATCTGCTTGATATTTACCTTCTTGGCTTAAAATAAGCTCAATATTATTAAACAAATCGCATGTTTAAATCATATTCTTTAGAAGAGTTTTTTTAGAAGAATATTTTTTAGAAGATAATTTTGAAAAATAAAATAGTAATCTTATTAGTTACTACATTCTAAAAAAAAAAAAACTAAGTGAAAAGTGTTGGAATAATTATTTTTTATAATATTAAAATAATTATTAAATGATTAAATTTATCATTCTTAATAATCATACCCTACAATTTATACCATTATTTTAACACTTCCATTCTCAAATGGGTCCAAAATTCCTCTTAACTTTAAATGGGAGATAGAACGAAGATACGACTCAAACTCAAAATCACTACCTAGTCTAATATCATGATAAATTACTTGTCACATAGTCCAAAATTTTTATACTGTTATATATATACACACACTACTATTCTAATACTGCACATTGAGGAATGCGAAACATTTATCACATAGTATTAATTTCTCATTTACTTTATAACAATACAATAACACTTCTCATTGGAAGAATTTATTTAGTTTTCTGCTGAAACTTTTTTGATGAAAATATGTTAAAGTATAGTTGTACTTTGAAAAGTGGAAAAAAAAAAGTAAGAAAAAAGTGAGGTTTTAAAAATTTATACATAAAAATTAAAAAACAAAAACTGACTTATAAGCTCATCTAACACTAGTTCTCACATGTGACCAAAACAGTTTATTTAGCTTTTTGCTAAAAAAAATTTGATGAAAGTATATTAAAGTATACTTGTATTTTAAAAAAGTGAAAAAAAAAAAGTAAAAAAAAGTGAGGTCTTAAAAAGTTGTACATAAAAATTAAAAAGTAAAAACTTAGCTGATAAGCTTATCCTAATAGTATTCCTCACATGTGACCGTAAATTTCTCTTTAATGTTAATTAGGAGAGTAAACTATTGAGACAATATCCATACTCATAATCATTACCATCTACTCTAATATTATATTTGTCCCAATAACTTAAACAATTCAAAGATAATAAACTTAGGACACAGCTTCTATTAGTGCACTAATGCGCTTTCAAACACATGTTCTAATCTCAATGTGTCCAATGCATTAATGTACTAGACACAAGCTTAACCCATAAACTTAATCATTTATTCTTTTTCTTTTTTTTAGGGGGATCATTTATTCATTATTGTAACAAAAAAGTACTCATAATCAATCATTAAATTGGTAAAGCAAGATTTTTTAAATCACAAATGGATTCAACGAATTTAATACCAAGATTAGGTAATAATATGTTAGCTTGGTATAACTTATTTTATTGATTTAAACAGATTCTAAAAAAAAAGCACCAAATTAAATAAATATATAGTTATTAGTAAAAATTCACAATTAAATCAATATTAATAAGTGCTACCAAGATGCAAGGTTATGTAAATTTTATGTCTTACAGGGGGGATGGAAATTTCATGTGCCATACCAAAATGCAAGATGATGCAAATGTTGTCTTACTAGGGGTGATGGAGATTTAATGTGCTATCAAATTACAGGTGATGAAAATTTGTTGTGCAACTAAGGAAGGTGATGGAAATTTTATGTGCTTCCAATGTGCAAGGTGATTGAAATTTTTTTTCTAATAGGGGGTGGTGGAATTTTGTGTGCTATCAAGATGCAAGGTGGTGGCGGAAATTTGTTGTGCTACTAAGCAAGGTGATGGAAGGTTGATACGCTACCAAGGTGCAAGGTGGTGAAAACTTTGTTGTGCTGCTTAACAAGGTGATTGAAACGTTGTGTTATCAGACTTTTTGTGTTGGCAAACTGGGATTATTTCATGTGGTGTTTGAGGTCCCACCGGGTGGATGGGTTAAAGAAATTTAAAATGAAATTAGTGGGGGACTCAAGTAGGACCATTTACGCTCATCTTCTTTTTATTTATTTATTTATTTATTTTTAAATAATAAATGAGCTTTTTAGTGTGGGCACCTCGACTCCACGCCACGTGATAGCAATGGACAATACTACATGTACCACATAAACCTTATTGGGACTATCGCTCGAACAACTTTTCTCTAGATGCGGGGATAAGAACTCTTACTATCAAGCCACACTCCATATGGTTAGGCTCATCTTGTTTTGAAAAATTTGGCTTATACTACAGGGTCATCTTAATCCGACTGCTAGCATGTGCTCGGCTAGAGCAACCAAACAAATGGGGGGTAAGTCAAAATCCCTTTGTACAAAATGAATATTTCAAAAAGACAAATTAAGTAAATTTCATTATTCTCAAAAAAAGAAAAAAAAAAAAAAAAAGAAAAGAAAAGAAAAGTCGATTCCAATCAGATCTAAGAAATTTGAGGGAAAATGGACCACTTGGGTAAGTATTGTTTATAGCATCAACTAGAATCCTGGCCGCTTTTAGATTTTGCTGTCCATTTCTTTCACCCCAAAGGAAAAAAACATCAGCGATGGGTGATTATCAACACGCGTTCACGTGCTCACCCGCCCATGCTCCAAAAGCATTCTGTGCACCTTACTTTTTCCCCACACAACTATTCGCCCTTATTACAATCAAAATTGTCAAACTATTACCATCCGATGTTGTACTCTACAATTTCGATTTCAGTCTTTATAACACGGTTTCTTCGGTTGCTCTGCAAGTTTAGATAGTTTTGGATGGAATCATGAGCGTGAAATAAATGTTAGGCCAAAATGTCAAACCCACAATCTAAATTTTACCATTTTTCATTTTAGTTCTCTAAATTTGCAATCGGTTATTTCAGTCTTCTAAATTTCAAAATTCCTTAATTCGGTCATTCATTAAACAGTCTTCTAAATTTCATTGAACAGTCATTCCTTAATTCCTTAATTCAGTCATTCATTAAACAGTCTTCTAAATTTCAAAATTCCTTAATTCGGTCCTTCATTAAACAGCCATCCATTTAAGCTATTAACACCCCCAAAACGACATTGTTCTGGATTGATTTTAAATTTAAATTTAATTATTTATTTCTTATTTTAAAAAAACATTAAAAATACCAGAATTTTTTATTTTTTTTTTATTTTTAAAAACACCCAAACTTCCCTTTCGGCTCTCATCAGTAGCTTCCATACCCAATAAGTCAACAATGAAAATCCCAACAAGAACTATACAAATCCCAATAACATGAACACCATTACCATTACAATCATCTCTCCTTGCACCTTTTTCTTCTATACATGGTTTTAAAAACTGAACCGGTTTGACACCCGGTTCTCAATTTTTACTGGTTTTTGACCAATTTTGGCCGGTTAAGGACGGTTTTACCGGACCGGATAAGTGGCCGGTTCTTGGTTGAACTAGTCGGACCGGCCGGTCTGGTCCGATTTTTAAAACCTTGCTTCTATATACTCTCTCATCACTTTGCATTTTCACTCTCATACACTCTCGGAACCTTAAACCCAGAACTCCTTTTTCATTTTCACCACCATGGCTATGAACATTTTCGACCACGAAGTGAACCAAGACACCTATGACCTCTTTGAAGTCACACTTAGACTCCAACCAAATCAAAACCCTCATCACCCACACTGCCCACATGGTCAACTCCTGGTTCTCTGACATCTACAACATCCACCATCGTTGTCTCCACCTCCTTATTGTCAACATCCAAACCTCGATTCGCCAAAGCTACTCTATTTCACAATTGTCCTCTCTCCTTCCAATGCTTTCTTGGTCATCACCTTCTCTCCTCTCGACGAAGGGATGACATCGTTTGGGGTTTGGACTTTTTTTTAATTTCTTTTTTTTTTAATTAACATTTTTTTAATTAAGAAATAAATAATCAAATAAAAATAAAATTTTAAAATCAGACCAAAAAGGCATCATTTTGGGGTGTTAATGGCATAAATGGATGGCTGTTTAACGAAGGACTAAATTGAAGATTTTTGAAATTTAGAGAACTGAAATGACCGTATGCAAACTTAGAGGATTGAAATGAAAGTTGGTGAAACTTAGAGGGTAAGTTTTGCATTTTGGATTAAATACTACAGTAAAAAATTTCATATATATTTTATATATGACATATATAATGCTTATGTATTTGAAAATATATATTAGCTTCTTATAAAATAAATATAAGTTTATTTGAAACAAATGAGAAAAAATAAATTTAAATTTTTATTCATGCAATTCTCTATTTTATTTTATTTTATTCAACCACTAATTATATTATAATAATAATAATTGTAGGGTCACGATTTGGGGCCCAAGCCCAAAATGTATGGGTCTTGGTTCAATGAGCCCAATGCAATGAATTTGTAGAGAGTGAGTCGAAGAACTAGGTTTTAATAAGTTGGATAACGGCTAGTGTGGGATTAAAAGACAATTAAGCACAAATAAGAGACATTGACATCGACGAACTTTCAGTCTGAGGAGACCACAGTTCTTGTATATTCATCATCGTTAAACTCTTTTGAGATAATTGTGATTGCTACAGTATTTTCTCTCCCTTCTTTTGATCCCCATCTCATGGGGATCTCTCCCATTATATAGCCCTATTTGGACTATCTTGATCCTACACTTGTTGATCATCTGAGTTCCCACTTGAGTGCTCGTCCCATCAGACACCCCCCCTTCAGCCTTCTGTGAGTTGAGGTAACCAAGGCAATACTGTTCAGAGGTTCTCTCCACATAAATGCGGCTAGAAAAGTAGCTGCTGCATTTAATGCAGTGGTAGCAGCTTTTCTTTAGACATTTTGTATTTCCTTCTTCCCCGTATGGTTTATGTGGCATATTCCTGTCACTAGGGCCTTACGGAGGGGCCTTCCAATTGCTAGAGTTATGTATTTGAGCTACATCCATCGCATCCGAGGAGGTGTTCCTCCTCGGACCATCTTTCACATGTTCCTTGTTTATGAGACCTTAATTGGGAATTCTTTTAACACCCTTTTTCCTCTCCTCAGATTTGTCAATTGCCCCAGATGAAGCCCAAAGCCCAATACATGATTTTGGGCCTTCACCCCCACAATAATAATAATAATAATAATAATAATAATAATAATAATAATAATAATGTTATATCTAAGAAAAAAAAAATATTGATAGCAAATGTTATTAATTTTCTTTTGTGCTAGAATTTAGTTTTTGTTGATTTAGAATCTTAGATTTGGTCTAGATGAGAATGAAACCTAAGTTGAAGCCCAAGTCTAGTATAAATATAAATTTCATTTGCCTTATTTATTTATCTTTTTTAATTTTCTCCATTACCATTGTGAACAATCACGTTAATACTTTGTCAAAGTCAAACCAAACCTTTTTTTTTTCCTTTTTTTTTTTTTTAATTTTTGATTCTTTGGTTTTTGCACTAGTAACTCACTTAACACAAAAATTAAAAAATTATTATATGGAACATGTGGCACAAAATTAGACCCTAATTAACAATTTAATTGAATTTTTATTTTTGACTTTTCGGCGTTTTCCCTAATAACTCACTTGACACAAAATTTTAAGATTTATATGAGACATATGTCTTAAAATTAGACTTCAATTGAAAATCTAATTGAATTTTCTCTTAGTTTTGCAAATCTAACCGTTATATTATATGTTCTATATGTTCTTAACATACACACCAATTTTCTTGCCAATTGGATGTTATTTATCATTCAATTCATAAACTCATATTTTATGTATTATTTTAAACTACAAAAACTTGAATTTAAGCAATTGTTTAATGACATTATTATTGATCTTTGATCACCTTGAAATTTTGCAAATATGGAGAATATACAAAGATAATGTAATTTAATGGTGAATTTGTCAAAATCCGTATCCAATTAAAAAATATTAAGTGCAGTAACATTTCTTGAAGTTTGAATTGGTGTTTGTGGGTTAAAATTTTGGGCTAATGTTGGTTGACCCATTAAAACCAAACGTCTTCAACCCTCAATCTCTCATGTCTAATCCAATAGAGAGGTTTCACTCGCTTCTCCCTCCTAAATTTTATTAACCTTTTTTTTTTTTTTTTGGAGAAATAAATTTTATAAACTTGTATTGCATGTCCACTAACCCAAATCTGGCATTTGGAAGTATTCTATTATACCGTATAAGACAAGGAAAAGATGGCACAAATGAACTAGGCAAACTTATCCTCAAAAAACAACCCTTATTGGCTGCAGCTAGAGCTTCAATATCCATTGCTTAGTAAGCTGGAGGTAATTTTTGGGATAGAGCTTCAATGACCTGACCTTGGCTATTCCGAATGACCACACCAAGTCCGGATTTGTAAAAGACTGCTCCATTTTAGCTAATTAAAATTTTTTTTTAAACATTTGTTTGAACAATAATTAATTATTTAGAAAAGTCGTACAGCTATGGTACTACATGGGGGTACGTGTTAATTATTAAATATATTTTTCCATATTGCTAAGCATTAATTTTTCATTTATAGTTAAGCATATATCAATTTAAAAATATTAATGGATAATAAAGTTAATCCATAGTAATACATATATGAATGTTTGGCACAATTTTTTCTTGGAGAGAGAGAGAGAGAGAGAGAGCACTGAACAGAAAAGAAAAGAAATATATATATATATATATATAAACAGCTTCACATGTGTTATATAAAAACAGCTTCACATGTTATAGTGAATGATCGTCAATCATGCAAGAAAACAGAGAGGGAGAGAGAGAGAGAGAGAGAGAGCTTCTCATTTCCTCACGTGGACCGCCTACATTCTTAGACTTAGTGACAAATTGTACAATTGTATAGTCAATCATCATGCAAGAAATTGAAAAGGTGTGAACAAGTAGATGAATTTTTCCATACCCCTAGCAGCACTCCAAGAAAAGGTGTGAACATGATATAAAGACAAACCTTCGATCTCTTTTCTTATGTGTTAAGATAGGCCCAGGTGTGAAAAAAAACTAAAAAACCGATGAATAATAAAGTAGTCTTTGAAGGAATTGGTAGCACCCCTTTGTCAATTTTGCATCTAAAGGAAAGTGAGAATCCTCTTCAGCACTCACAATCGTTGCATTAACTTTGGATTCCTTCATCCACCCTTTCCACATTTTACAAAATCTTCAATTGCTCAGACGGGTTAAAGATTAGTAGTATCCTATTACAGGCTCTTTTTACTTTAAAGGCTACTTTTTGAAGAATATGTTGTAAATTTTACAAGAAGTATAAAATTTTTTAATGTGTAGATGGCATGAAATTAAATAAAGCAGATAAGTGATACTAAAAAAGTAGTGACATAGATTGTATCTAACCTAAACCAAATTTAATTCTCTCAAAATAACAAAGCCAAATTTCAAATGTCTTACAAATATAGGTCTCAAATTCATAATGCAAACATACAGCAATACACCGACACTGCAAAACATGAGCAACAAGTAAAATGCTAAACTCCACAAAAAATTTAAAGTTTGAAGAAAACCATGTAAGACAATCAGAAAGAGAGTTTTCTTTTTCTTTTTTTGAAAGTATAAAAGAGAACCCCGAAGAGAGATGCTCACCAATGTTTTAGAAACATTTCGATCCACCATTGATTTCCTTGAATACAAACTATATCATTGTAATTTGAAAGTAATTAAACACATCAAGGTCAGGGATGTGATTGCCAAACTACACTTGCCCAGTTGCCCACCAAACAGTCAAAGCTTTTTTTTAGAGAAACAATATGGGAGAGTCCAATTGTGCTCCATCAGCAACCAGATACACAGACTACTAAAGGCTGTAGCTGTTTAAATTATTAAAAGCTGTAATTAAATCAGTAACATATATTACCTCCAAATAGTATAATTTAGAGTTGAGAAAAAGGAAAAAAAATCATTTAAGATAATATAACTCTCGCAGATAACCAATATAAAACAAATATAAAAAAAAACAAAAAACAAAACACAAAAGCAAAGAAACACAGCTATAATGATTAATGAAGAGCTGCAAGACAGAAAATTTGGCATCCAAAAACGATACAAAATCCGAACACAAACATGTTAAGCTGCAAATATGATGCGTGTTTTCTGAAGATTTAAAGAATGGATTCTAAAAGGTAGAATGGCACCAGATTTAGCAAGGAAAATGCTTGATGTGATGAGTGCAACTCCAACTATTTCTGCAACAATAATAAATAGTTGTGATTTCTAACGTGAGGGCTGAGGAAAGAGTGATAAGAGAACTCATTGAGCAATCTATATAAGGAGGACAGCTTTGTTAAATGGAACGCGGATTGCAGAGACGTATGCACTGGACCCGTTGGATCCGTTAGGATGTTGACACCTGTGCATCTTCTATCACCGACTTTGTTGACCACTTTGTTTAGTTTTGACTTTTGCGCTGCAAAAGTGAGTCCTCTCCAACAAATCCTCTATAGGCAAAACTTTTCCAATTTTTTTTTTTTTAGGTTGCTCCAGTAATTCTTGATATAGATGAGTTGTGTTAGGACCAAAGATTGACACAATTTTGTGCCATAACTCATCACATGATGAGTTGTGATTGATAAAAGTGTGACAGTGAACCATGTGGAGATACAACTTTACCAATCACAACTCACCACGTCGCGAGTTATGGCATAAAATAGTGCCCAATTCAATGGTTTTAGCATTAATTGATGTAGAGAATAATGTAGCTACTCCAAATTATTATTTTATCTTAAAAAAAGTCCGGCTGAAAAAAAAAAAAAAAAAAAAAATTCCAGCCTTTATCTCAACGGCTACTAACTGCAACAAAATACAATCCGAACAAAACACAAACAGAAAATGCAATGAAATCAAAAAAATACAATCTTTCTCATAAACTAATGAAATCAGAACTGATAAGGATAATTTGTAACATTGGGACTTACCCATGGCAAGGTGTAGAGTGACACCCCAAATCAACCCGTCAGCTTTGTGTCTATCAACACATTACGAACAATAAGTCTACAAAGATGACGGGATTAACTTAGGACAGGGATTGAAAGCTGACACCGCTATGATGAAGGGAGGAACTAGGCTGACGGTTCTAACATAACTTGGTCTCCACACATACGTATAAGGAAATTTCTTGTGCCCCACGCCTAATGATGATCAAAAAGACTCCTACAAGGAAAGGATTCCGAAAAATACGCTCATAAGGATTCTTATATGGAAAAGACTTTTAAGCCAAGGAAAGAGAGGTCAACCTTTCTCTACTATAAAAGCCCCAATACCCTCACTAACCAAGGTATGCATAATTTACCCGCTCTAGCACTCTAGAGTTGTGAGAAATTCTAACTTGACATTCGGAGGGTATTTGGCTGGCACCACACCAGTGCTCTCTGTGAGGTCTTCTCTTTTTGTGTTATGCAGGTGTTGTTTCGAGCACATGAGGACCGTGTAGCTTATTGGTGGTTTTTCGGCATCATCAAGAACAAAAAAAAAAAAAAAAAAAACCGATCAAACTCATTTCAACCGCATGTCGTTGGCAGTGGGGAAGAGGACGAGTGGCGGTGAAAGCAGAGTAGACGACGGAGGACAAAGATAACACCCGATGAAGCACAACGCCGATTTTCCTCTTGGAGATTGCCCCTCTCTCTCTCTCTCTCTGTGTTTGATGAGAAGAAATCAAATCCAGATGGTGAACCGTGTGGATGGTGTGTGGCCTTTTGATTTTTATTAGGTGTTTTGATGGGAGGAAAAAACATGGCCTTCAGCCTTCCGATTTTTTTTTTTTTTTTTAATGGAAATTAATTAGAACTTAATGAATAGGAAAAATAATCTCTTTAATTAAGATTAGGTATAATTTTTTTTTTTTTTTTTTTTTTTATAGAAAGAAAGGAATAATGGTAAGTTAATGGATATTAATAATTAAATTTTAGGGGATAATTTAAGGGATGATCTCTTAAATTAAAAGTAGACTATCAACAAATAAAAATCTTGAAAATTTTGAAGATTAAAAATTTAACGGGGAAAAGTAAGATTAAAAAATGAAGATTAAGATCTGCTTATTTTGCTGAAATTTTTTGGATATACACCACTATAAGTTTCTTTAAGACCTTCTCCTCTCTCCCCGTGTGTGTGTGTTAAAAATATTTAGTATTCTCAAAAGAAAAAATAGTGGGTAAATCTCACATTGGAAAATGAGTGTGAGTTAAAGAGGTTTAAAGTCTGTGCTGTATATTCAAGAGTTAGGCCATTTTGGATATATACCACTGTAAGTTTTTTTAAGACCTTCTCTCCTCTCCTCGTGTGTGTGTGTTAAAAATATTTAGTATTCTTAAATATATATATATATATATATATATATATATATATATTTTGCTGAAATTGAAAACTTTTTACTGAAAGTACTGTAGATAAAGGTAAAAGTTAGCTAAAATAGTATAGTTGGACCCATGAATAGTAACCAAAAGTGCAGTGGATCCCATGAATAGTAGCAAAAATAAACAGAATAGTAAAATAAGTTGGCAAAAATAATCATATCAAACGGACACTAAAGAAACAATAAAGAATGAATGAAGAAATAAAATTTAAATGAGATAGAGTAAAGATAGAGAATCTATTGGAAATTGTATTTGAAAAAGTAAGTAGATAAAAGCAAAAAGGAATTGTTCACCATCCAAACAGTATAAAAATTTAAAGAGATTGATGGAGATGCTCTTAAAATGCAGATTGTATACAAGAGTGTTGATTGTAAAATTGAAAAGCAACCCATTTTGCATTGATTGTAAATTAGAAAAAGCAATCCATCTTCTGACTAAAATTCATCAACGATAGTGGTGGCAATTCATGTTCACGGGTCAGGTTCGTGTCGTGTCGAACTATGATTATTCGACTATATGGGTTGACTCGAACCCGACCTGTTTAGTAAACATGTCAGGAATCCTTAACTCGAACATGAGTTGATTATTAAACACGTTTAACTTGTTTAATTAACAAGTCATGTAAAGATGAATACAAATGACCCATTTAATTATTATTTGATTAATAGGTCATACCTAACCTATATAATTTTATATCAATTCTCATATATCTAAAATTAAAGTACAATTACAATTATAAATATAGTAATAAACATATAAAACAACTATAAATTAAGCAATAATATCAAAATAACTAATAACTTTATAAGCTAAACAGATCAAACAGGTCAAACGATTTCACATGTTGAATATGAACACGACATGTTTATAAAATAGGTTAGTTGTGTCAACCCGAATATAACCCGAACTTGTTTAGCCTCAACCCATGACTAGTTTACAAATGGTTAGTCGTGTCGAGTTTGTGGGTCGTGTCAAATTTCGCCACCCCTAATCCACAATACAGTTGAGCATTCATATGCCTTTACTTCCAAGTCCATCAAATTGGGGGAATTTCAAATGGTGGGTTTTCCTCCCCATCTCCTTCCCTTTTCCTCTACACCATCCATATCCTAAACTTGGTTGAGAATTCTCATCTTAGACAACAATCCCATAAAGACTTTCTTTCCATTTCACACCTTGCTTAGGGATGGTCTAGTGTTGTGTATTAGTTTAAATCTTTTGGTAGTTGAGATAGAGCTTGATGCAAATACTGTGCTTGGTTGGGTTATTGAAGAATTTAATAGTAACTTACAAATGTGTAGACACCTTAGCAAGAAAGGCTTCGATTCAAGTCAAGATTTCAAGTCAAGATTATGCTTTTTAATAGTCTGCCTATGGACTTAAGTACGCTGTTATTTTTTAATAATTCTGGTTTGCATTGTGGCCTTTAAAGATAGTGACAATTTAAAACAACTCATTTGAGTTGCTTAATTGCTTTTGTTACCAATGAAGGAGGGTAGGCCATCTTAGATTCATTCCTTCAGTAGGACATAACTTTCCACCATTTATTTATTTATGGTTGTTTCTTTTTGGCTGACACTAAAAATTTGTAAAAATAAAAGGTTTTTTTAAAACATTTTTACTATGGATGTAATTTTAATAATCAAATTTCGCATTTACTTTTTCTAACTATTATTAAAAAAAAATGGCAACTATTTAATAGGAATTGTCAACTTTTGGATAATTATGGTAAAAGACCATTTGTTAAATTACAAATTTGTTTCTTCACCTTTGGTTTTTGTTTCAAAATTATTATTATACTTTAAAATGTTTCAAAAATATCCTTAAAAATATCTAATGAATATAAAATGTTAATGTATAAAACAAAATTCATTTAATCGAGGCCTCTTCAATGACATGAAGCCCATGATGTGATGTAAATTCAGTTTATCATATCAACATTTTTTATCATCAAATGTTAATAATTAGCTTTTTGAAATAATTTTGAAAATATAGGAACTAAAGTGAAATCTAAAAAATAAAATAAAAGTTTGTTTGGTACTCTTAAATGTTAGTCTCTAGGAGTTGACAGTACATTCGAATCGGTGATAGTGAGTTTGCCAATATTCCTTATCATAAAAATAGCCCAAAGCAAACCAAAAATAATTATACTAGTTGGATTAAAAAGGATTGTGTGACATGATCAAATTTTGGGCTACTTATTGATCTTGTTTTTGTTTTTGGTTAAACCCATTATTTTGGATTGGATGCTATATTTTTACTTTTATAGGTCACACATTAACATTATATCTGCTAGCCCCAAATTTTTTGAACTTGTATTGTATACCCGTTGACTAAACTATAGGGTGAAAGGAAGAGGCAGAGGAATAGAGGATATGGAAAGGGTTTGGCCATGTTTTCTTCTGGGAGGCTGTTACTCAAAAAATGACCGAAGAGAGCAAATCTGAGTTGATTATATTGTGATATATAACTCTAGTGTGTGAGGCCGTATTTTACAGGACCTGATGACCTTATGGCCTTAATCCTTATGACCTTATAACCTTATGACTATTTGTTTGGACACGATAGAGATGGAAATTAGTGTTTCATGGGACCTTGTTCATATACCTTTTGGATTCATGAATGTTTCATAATCTAATAGAGGGACCTTTTCAAATGTTTGTTTGTATCCATAAATGTTTTTATATATACCTTCTGAGTAATGTCTTGTGGACCTTACGAATTATGTTTATGATAGGAATACATAAAGTGTTTCATAGACAGACCTTTTGGACCTTTTCAAGTGTTTGATGAGAGTTATAGAACAAAGTTTCTCTCCAAACTTACTTAGAAAGATACTCTTTAAACTTTTCATATATCTACTTTTTTGGTGTGAATTTTGAAAATCTAATCATTAAATTTTATATTCCTTATGTTCTTAATATGCATATCAAATTTTGTTCAAATCGGATATTATTTATTATTCGATCAATAAACTTATTTTTTATACACAATTTTAGATCACAAAAACTTGAAATTTTAACATTTGTTTGTTGATATAGCAATTGATCTTTGATCTTCTTGAAATTTTGCAAACATGAAGGATATAACAAGAACATGTAATCTAGCAGTTAGAAAGCACTTAACGCATCTCTATCACTTGACGCATCTTAAGAGAATATGACCATGGGTTTTATAAATTTTATTATATTTTAATGGAAAAATTAACAGATGCTCTAAGGGTATTGGTTTAAGAAATATTTTAAAAAAAATTTTATGAGTAAAAAAAAAGAAATTTTTTGACAATTTTTTTTATATATCTCATGAAAGTAGTATCAAAACTTTTCTAACATGATCAATTAACAAATGCTCTAAAGGCACTCGTTAACTAGATCTATATTTGAAAACTGCCTTGTCAATGTGTTAGTTTATCAAATATCTATTAACTACTCACCTTAATTTTTCTTATGTAGGAGTTATTCATTCAACTAACATGAAAATTTAAATGTGAATATTATTCTTTTTATTTTTATTATTATTTATTTTTATAAATATGATAAAATTTGAAAACTACAACATTTTAGTTTATGATAATTGCTTTTTATCATCAAATCAAATTACATATAAATACTTATAGGGTTCGATTAACCGGTGTCCTTAACGTATTTGTTAATTAACAATTTTAAGAAAGTTTTGATACCATTTTTATGAAAAAAAAAAAAAAAAAAAAGCTGTCAAAAAAAGGAAAAAAATTTAACTACAAAATTAGTTGCAATCTTAGGCTATAACCTTGCTCAATATCTTTTTATTGAAGGTAAATTTTGACAAATCCATCATTAGATTACATCTTCTTTTTATATCCTTCATGCTTGCAAAATTTCTAAAAAATTAAAGATCAATAATTATGTTATCAATAAATTGTTTAAATTGCAAATTTTTGTAATTTAAAAATATGCATAAAATATAAGCTTATTGATCATATAGTAAATAATATCCGATTGACACAAAATTTGACATGTGTATTAAAAACATAAAGAATATGCAATTTAACGGTTAGATTTTCAAAATATGTAATAATGTATATTTTATTGAGTATGGTTGTAACCTAAGACTACAACCAATTTTGTAGTTAAACTTTGTCCTCAAAAAAACCAATTACTTTTTTCTTTTTTCAAAAAGAGTTATTAAAAATATTTTTCCCACGTTGTTTTATTCATTGAAGGTTTTAGCAATATTGCATTTTGGCCTTTCTAATTCCTTATTCATTGGACTGAAACAAAATCACTTCTTGGCTCATTACAAGATACCTAAGAATCGAATGATTTAGTTGATCAATGATATTGATACCATTTATGACCCAAACTTGGCTCCAGACCGGCCATATTTGTCTTTCACCATGTATAAATTGTGTGCGTGTGTATTTATATATATATATATATATATATTTGAATTTATCCATGGTACTTCATAAATTGATGTGAATAAAAATCTTCAGAAGATATAGTTGCCAATTCAAGTTTGTTTATTGTTCTTCGTAGTCTAAGCATGAACATTTTAATGGTATAGATCATCCATATATATTAATCTGGATCTCTTGCTGTATAACATGAAATATATAAGCAATATATTAGCATGTTTACTTTCTTATTATGAAAATTCGCATAGGATTTCACTTTAGAAGGGTAAAGTGATCTAGTGTTGCTCCTCAAACAATCCATTTCTTCACTGGAGATGGGCCTAATAAGTTTTGTTGCTAATCCACGATCAGAACGTTGCATCATTAATATCACCACCACACGAAATTACAAGGTGATTGGAAATTTTATGTGTCACACTGTCACTTGAAAATTTCAACATAGGACCACTTGCACAATTTTACAAATTTTTTTTTTCCCCCAACACAATTATACAAGAGTTAGGCAGAGTACTAGAGTAGGTAACATGTTAGAGGATTCATGGCTAGCTCATGCTCATCAAAAAAATTATACAAACAAATATTCATTGCATTTTTCCCGTCTCATTCCTCCTCCTCTCAATCAGTCCTCAAGAGTCACTGACACTATAAATCTTGATGAGAATTCCTATATAATCTTTAATAATTCAATTGTTTTAGGTAAAGCAGTAATAGTGAAAAAAAAAATCCATCACTTTTTTATTTTCTAATTTTCTTTTCCACTATTGTATTCTTTTGTTATTTATTAAGCTAACACATCATCAGGGCATTGCTTCTTCATCCTTTATTTCTTTTTAGTTTCTAGTGGTTTATTTATGGTTGGCAATAAATACGTAAAAAGTATTTTCTTTTAGAGATTAAATTTTGTAAAGATGTGGTGTAAAACTTATGTTTTACCCCTCTAATCCTAACATGCCATATCACTTTAAGGTCCGGATCCTATAGATTTCCTAAGGTACTCTACTAAATAGGTTTCCTTAAATCTTAACCATTCTTTAATGATTTAATGGTCTAGATTTTGCCATGTCAGCATTCCACTAACATTAATCTTAATTGTTTTTTTTATAACATTATTATATTATTTTAAGAGTATTATTAGTGAAATGCTGACATGGCAGAATCTAGACTCTTAAATCATTAAAGAATGGTTAGGATTTAAAGAAATTTATTGGTAGAGTACCCTATGAAATCTAGAGGATCTGTATCCATCACTTTATCATATAATTAAAAATAAGTACAACCATACTCAATTAATTCTAATATCCATATATAAATCTAACCAAATTGGGAGTTTATAGAGATGTTATTAAATGTGGTAGGATGTATTGAGTTTTAAGTAAAATGCTGATATATTAATATTTTATTGGATAGTGTAAAACATAGGTTTTACACCCCATCCTTGCCAAATTCAGACTCTTTTCTTTACTATGGTTATTATTTTTATGATCAAATTGGCAATTAATTGATTGGAATAGTTCTTCTAAAAAAAAATGGAATAGCGTTTAGATTACTTTTTTGGGGGAAAAAAATGATTCGTACTTTTAATTGTTGGTTTCTAGAGAGTTAGGGGCCGTTTGGTATAGGAGTTTAATAATATGTTTTCAGTTTTTAAATAACATTACACGCATTTTCACACACTTTTTCACTCACACATATTTCCGAAAAATACAATCAATGTTACTAGAACAACGTTACCAAATGACCCCTTAAATGGCCCAAAACAAATTTTCTAGTTGGGTCAAAATGTTGGTCAACCATTAAAACCAGACGTCTTCAACTCTCATCTACCAAATATGTTAATTTTTTGGGCTATTTAGTTGCATGTATTTGGGTCAATCAAATGGTTTGGACTCGAATCTTAAAACTATAGCTCATAGGTATCACTCGCTTCTCACTTCTAAGTTTATGCATTTGTATTGTATGGCCACTAACCCAAATTTGGCATTTGGAAATTACTTTGTTATACCGCATAGGAAAAGGGAAAGATGGCTCAAATGGACAAGGCAAACTTTTGGTTTGTCAGAGAAAACAAAAATGAAAACCTAATTCCAGATTATACAAAAAAGCAATTAGATCTACATCAATCATAATCCATGTTGATTGGTGATTAGGAAAACAACTAAGAACCATTTTTAAAAAAAGGATGAAAAAAAGTGACCTATCCATGTCAATTTGGGGCTTCCATACAAATCCACATCTTTAGTTTGTGAGCTCAAAAGGAAGATTTGGTTTTGGAGGCCCAAATCAATTTCCCCTATGGAAACTTCCCAAACATGCCAGCAGAAAGAAAAAGGCCCAGGCCCAGATCCACACTATTATTCATAGACCTCAACAAGTTTTGGTGGAAAAAGAAAAAAAACAAAGTATGACTTGTACTAATACAATAAAAAATCCAAATATTCATAACCGCTTAAAAGAGGATTAAAAAGTACAACAGATCCACACAACATATATTCTGCCAAATGGGCAAAATAGTACGTAAGTAAATTGCAAACCTCACACTACAGGAAAATTCAATTCAAGCAACGTAATTCTAACAAACCAACGAAAACAGAGCGTGGATCATAGTATATTGGAGGCTCAGACAATATCATAAGATACTGTCATGGTTGCTGCTGTAATGCCGTTAGTAACGCCATTGGTGCTAGCAACGTTGCCTTCAGGAAGTGTTTGGATAGCATTTCCAGTGTTGTTAGTTGTAAGCTTGCGAAATGCGAGAATGAGTGCGATGATGAGGACGAGCAGGCTAAGTATTTCTGCAGCAAGCTTAACGATTGAAAGCAACGAGGTTTGATCCCTGCATCAACAAGAGGAAATTAATTCTATGAATTACTTTACTGGAACCAACAAAAATAAAATTACAAAATAAATTGCTAATAAAAGAATATGTAGCTATTGTCACCTGTTTGGAGGAGGAGACAAAGAGGACGATAGGGTTGAAGGAAGAGGACCCAGAGAATATAGAAAGAGTTTTGCCATGTTTGCTTAAAAAAAGGATTGAAGAGAGCGGCTCAAATTAGTCATAAGCTCAAATTAAGTCTACACTCGAGTGGAGTGGGACCCGAAGCTCAAATTAAGTGTACACTCGAGTGGATCTCAAATTAGTCTACATTGGAGTGGAGTGGGACCCGAAGCTCATAGTCTCATAGTTGCATAGCTCAGGAGTCAGGACCCAGCTCTCAAATTAGTTTTGTTTGAATATACGTACCATTTTGTTTGTGGTCCAGGCAGTTTTGTGAATATTTTGGCTTTCTTGTATTTCGAAATTACCTTTGTCAATGAATTAGTGCTACCAAGATATATTAACCATTTAGATGTGTTATTACTATCCGATGTGGGACTTAATCATTTAACTAATTAACTAGGTAACTTACACTTAAATTTAAAAAGTAGAACGTTTATTTATGATATTTCTCTTCACCATTAAAACAAGACAATATATGAATATTTATATGTGTACTTTTTTGTATACTCATATAGTATCATATTAGTATCTATTTCAAAACATGCAAAACATTTTACATCAATTCAGGATTGTGCTTTGTTTCTGTAAAGCAATATCGATATTTGTCAACCATTTAGCTAAAATATAAATGTTTATAATTGATCTATTTCTCAAAATTATACTTGATGTGCTTTAAGAGATTTATGTACAACAAATTCTAAGAATTCACAGTAAATTAAAGAAATATATAGCCACTACTAACAGTATATAACTCAATTAATACTACATTAAAATTATTAATTTTTATCATCTTCTCTAAAAGCATATACGTAAAGTTAGTTTGAACATATATATATATATATATATATATATATATGTGTGTGTGTGTGTGTTCATATCACTATAGGAAGCGTATACATATGTCTCTAATGTGTTTTCAACAGTATATAGATGGTACAATTTATGATTCTAATTTCACCTCCCCTTATATTGGTCTTGCGCTATGCTAATGTGATATTGAATTGATCTCTAAAATTTCATAATAAATTTTTTTTATGTAACATTTTCATTGTACCACAAATTTGTTGTGCTACACACTTACACTAGTATTTAATAAAATCTTTTAAGAACACCTTGTCGTGGAACTATGTTTATGTTCATATAAATTAGGAAGAGAAGAATGTCTCATATGCATTATCAATCAACAAACAGTTAGAAAATTCAGTTGATCAATAGTACAATTTCTGAGCCAAAATTGGCTACCCATATATTGGTTTGGTCGTGCACAATGCTTAAATTGTATATTGAATTGATCCCATTAATTTCATAGTATTTATGGTTTATATATATATATATATATATATATATATATATATATATATTTATATTTCAAATGGGAGAGGAAGATTTGAACACTTGATATTTGAAACACTCAGAGGTGCCAAGCAAATTGACCTAAAGGTCATTGGTAATTTGGTGCAACATTTTCAATTTAACATAGATTTTGTTGTTACACAATAAATATTTTGAAATACTTTAACACATGCCAAAAGTCTTTAATTCAAGTAGCACTTCTTGATGTTGAAATCACCCATCCCCCAATTATTGAATCATAAAAATAAAAAAATTGAAACAATAATTCTAATTAACACATGTACACATATATATACAAACATATAATTACACACATGATTTTAATTTTTATATAGAGATAGGCCAAAATCCAGGCAAATACCTTGGGTGAGGTTTATGACAACCCTTTGGAAAGCATGTTATCTTGCCTATGAGTTAAACCTTTGATGCAATTCCTTAGGTGTGATGTACATTCTGTTTCTCATTTAATTTCAAAAAATTGATTACATTAAATGTAATTGTTTTAGGGAAAATGACATAATTTGTATCATATTGGTCAATGCAATAATGTATTTAATTTTAATTAAGAAACCTAAAGTAAAACAAATAAAAAATAGTACCTAAGTTTGTCATTATATAAAAATAGATTCTAAAAAAAAAAAAAAAAGCACCAAATTGAATAAATATATAGTTACTACTTACTAGTAAAAATACATAATTAAATCAATATTGCATTAGAAATTATTAATTTTAATCCTTTTCTAAAATTAGCCTTGTTGGCTTATGTGAAAAGATGTCAGTGAAGTCAAGCCCATTCTATTGAGTGTAGCCCTTGGCCACAAGTCTTAACCACAAGTCTTGCTTTATATCTTTCTACAAACTCAATAGACTTATACTTTATCTTATAGACCCACTTACAACTAATTGGTTGTTTCCTAGAAGCTAAACTCCAGTGCCTTACTTATACAGTTAAACTTATGGTGTGTTGTTTTATTCATTGAAAATTTTAGTAATACATTGTGTTTTGATCTTTCTTATACCTTATGCTTTATTAGGTGATTGGAAATTTTATGTGCCACACTGCCATTTAGAAATTTCAATGTACAACCACTTGTAAAATTATACAAAGAGTTAGAAAGAGTAGGTAACTATTGAAGCCATTAAAGCTTTTGCTGCTAATGCAACAATTCAGTTTGCCAAGGATCTTAGCATTCACAAGCTTGAAATTAAAGGGGACTCATTGTTGGTCATCTCGACCTTGAGAGACAACAGACCTTCCTATGCTTTGCATGGACATTTTATGGAAGAGACAAAAATCTTGTCAAAATCTTTACAATGGTTTAATTTTAAGCATGTTAAAAGGGAGGGCAACTGTTTAGCCCATGCCCTTGCTAGAAGAAAGGTACATAACCTTCTCTTTGGTGTTGGTCACTACCCTATGGCCAATTTGGATCCACAATAATAAAGTAGTGTTTGAAGGAATTGTTGCTAATTAAATCTACAATGCAAGTACACATAAATTGTGCTAGTAGGAAAGGATAGCGAGAGGCCTCACCAGAAAGCACAAAGAGACGCATTTACTGCTACGCGTTAACAGTGAGAACTGAGAAGCATTTCCCCCTCTAATCAATTAGTTTAGTTTGTTACAAATTCTATTTAAAAGAAATGCAAAGCCTTCTTGACTTGTCTCCAAATGACACACATGTACAAATTGAGGAATCAAATGCAACTGCATACCTAAACAATCAATCGTTGAATTACATTTGGACATTTGACACTTGCTCTCCAATCTTTATCATCAAAAATACAAGTAGTATTCTGAAATATTTTACAAAAGTAGTCCCCTATTACTAGCTCTTTTTACTTCAAGGGCAACATTTTGAAGATTCTGGTGTAAAATTTACAATTAGAGTCACATGACAGAGGACATAGTTATTAGGGATGGCAATTTCGGCTCAACCCGCGGGTACCCGGTCCGGCCCGACCCTAATGGGCCGGATTTTACCCGGTCCGATTAGGAATAGGGTCGGGTATGGGTCTTAAAAAAAAAACCCGAAGCGGATCCGAGTCGGGTCCGGGTTTTATCAAAAAAACCCGAAACCCGACCCGAAACCCGGCCCGTTTAAAACCCGGTACCCTAAATTACTAAAATGCCCTCTATATATATAAACCTATAATTCTAACCCTAAATCCCTAACCCGGTAATCCCCAAATCACTCAGCCTCCCTCACTCAGCTCTCCCTCACTTCGACTGGCTCTCTTTTACTCCACAGCCCATCTCTAGTCACCGGCTCTCCCAGTCTCCCTCACTCCGCAGCTCATCTCCAGGTTTGTGTCACCGGTTCTTTTTTTTTTTTTTTTTTGGTTGTTGTAATGTTGTTGACCGTCGACCAACAGGTCCGACTCTCCCTCACTCGGCAGCTCATCTCCAGTCACCGGCTCTCCCTCATTCCGCAGCTCATCTCCAGGTTTGTGTCACTGGTTCTTTTTTTTTTGTTGTTGTAATGTTGTTGAGCTTCATTGTTTTTGTATTTTTAATTTTAAGTTTATGGGAGTTCAAAATAAATAATAATATGAACTGGGTTTTATTTTATTTTTTATTTTTAATCAGCTTGGAGTTCAATAGGGTTTGGATTTTTAAAAAATGGGGTTTTGATGATTTGAAATTGTAGACATGTTGGCTAACTGGTTCTTGTCTCTATTGTTTTCTCTGTACAGATTTGTGTTGGTTAGTGTGGACTGAGGTTGCTTGTGGTTTTGGGATTCCAATTAAATCCATTCTTTCTTCACATAAGGTAAGGAAGCTGAATCAAATTTTTGTTCTATTTTGTTCTTTCTGTTTTGATTAATATTGTTATTATCCTAACATTTATATCTAGTTCAGCTTCATTGTTTTTGTATTTTTAATTTTAAGTTTATGGGAGTTCAAAATAAATAATAATATGAACTGGGTTTTTTTTTTTAATCATCTTGGAGTTCAATAGGGTTTGGATTTTTTAAAAATGGGGTTTTGATGATTTGAAATTGTAGACATGTTGTCTAACCGGTTCTTGTCTCCGTTGTTTTCTCTGTACAGATTTGTGTTGGTTAGTGTGGACTGAGGCTGCTTGTGGTTTTGGGATTCCAATTAAATCCATTCTTTCTTCGCATAAGGTAAGGAAGCCGAATCAAATTTTTGTTCTATTTTGTTCTTTCTGTTTTGATTAATATTGTTATTAACATAGAAATGTCAATGCCCTGAATATGCATCCCCACTTGTGTGGGTTTGGATTAATATTTTTTGCTGAACGTTGGTAAAGTATTAGGGCAAAATACTACCTTAGGTTCCCTTCTCAAATTTTTTCCATCTGTTTAGTTAAATAACCATTCAAATGGCGTTAAAACACTATATAGAATAACTTGAAGGCCATCTTGATGCTATTTGGAAATACATGGTGAATTCCTAAACTTTTTTGCTTGGAGAGAACAATGAGGCGAGGAGATTACTAAGGTGTATTTTTATATTTGCTAGTTACAATTTGATATTTCATTCTTTAATTCATTGTTGTTGTAGGTTCTTCAACTATGTCCGGAGATTGTACCCTTCAATCAATTCTTGATGATGGGGAGCCTAATGAAGAGGATGGGAGTTGTGTCACAATTATGGATGATTAGACATTTTGTATTAATTTAGTAGCCTTTTTAATTTCTTAAACTTGTTGGATTAATTTGTTGGTTTGTAATTATTTTAAGCCTTTTTAGCATTTTGTAATTTTTTA
This sequence comes from Quercus tomentella, assembly GCA_028535165.1. Taxonomy (NCBI): domain Eukaryota; kingdom Viridiplantae; phylum Streptophyta; class Magnoliopsida; order Fagales; family Fagaceae; genus Quercus; species Quercus tomentella. The sequence continues at coordinate 82,937,284 of JAPQVY010000068.1, forward strand.
GCCTTTTTAATTTGTTGGTTTGTGGAGGATAAGACATTTTGTAATTTCTTACACTTGTAGGATTTGTTTTGTAACTTTTTATTTTTTAATTTCTTGAACTTGTTGGACTTGTGATACTTAGTTCTTGGACTTATAACTTATTGGATTTATTTTATTTTTATGTTTAGTTGGTGATTTTAGTTATGATTTATTGATTTATAGATGTATAATTAAATTAACAGGTGATTTATTGATTTATGATTAACTTATAATTTGGATTGATTTGGCTGCATATGCCAAAAATCTTAATGGGCTTGAATAGGCTTGAATTGGCTGCCTAATAATGCCTTGAATGGGCTTAAATTGGCTGCCCAATGAATGGGCTTGAATTGGCTGCCTAATAATGCCTTGAATGGGCTTGAATTGGCTGCCTAATAATGCCTTGAATGGGCTTAAATTGGCTGCCCAATGAATGGGCTTGAATCTGGCAAAAAACAACCTCAATGGGCTTTAAAAAAAAAAATCGGTTGGGCCAGATTTGGGCCCAACAGGTTAAACGGCGCCTACGGGGCCCGTGGGGCCCGGCGGGGCAGGTCTGGGCCCCGGAAAAAAAAAACCCAATTAATAATCGGGCCGGGTCCGGGTTGCGGGTCTTGGCCCGCGGGTCGGGCCCGGGTATGCAAAAACCCGGCCCGAACCCGGCCCGTTGCCATCCCTATTCATTATAGCTGTGTTTCTTTGCTTTTGTGTTTTGTTTTTTGTTTTTTTATATTTGTTTTATATTGGTTATCTGCGAGAGTTATATTATCTTAAATGATTTTTTTTCCTTTTTCTCAACTCTAAATTATACTATTTGGAGGTAATATATGTTACTGATTTAATTACAACTTTTAATAATTTAAACAGCTGCAGCCTTTAGTAGTCTGTGTATCTAGTTGCTGATGGAGCATAATTGGACTCTCCCATATTTTTTCTCTAAAAAAAAGCTTTGACTGTTTGGTGGGCAACTGGGCAAGTGTAGTTTGGCAATCACATCCCTGACCTTGATGTGTTTAATTACTTTCAAATTACAATGATATAATTTGTATTCAAGGAAATCAATGGTGGATCGAAATGTTTCTAAAACATTGGTGAGCATCTCTCTTCGGGGTTCTCTTTTATACTTTCAAAAAAAGAAAAAGAAAACTCTCTTTCTGATTGTCTTACATGGTTTTCTTCAAACTTCAAATTTTTTGTGGAGTTTAGCATTTTACTTGTTGCTCATGTTTTGCAGTGTCGGTGTATTGCTGTATGTTTGCATTATGAATTTGAGACCTATATTTGTAAGACATTTGAAATTTGGCTTTGTTATTTTGAGAGAATTAAATTTGGTTTAGGTTAGATACAATCTATGTCACTACTTTTTTAGTATCACTTATCTGCTTTATTTAATTTCATGCCATCTACACATTAAAAAATTTTATACTTCTTGTAAAATTTACAACACATATTCTTCAAAAAGTAGCCTTTAAAGTAAAAAGAGCCTGTAATAGGATACTACTAATCTTTAACCCGTCTGAGCAATTGAAGATTTTGTAAAATGTGGAAAGGGTGGATGAAGGAATCCAAAGTTAATGCAACGATTGTGAGTGCTGAAGAGGATTCTCACTTTCCTTTAGATGCAAAATTGACAAAGGGGTGCTACCAATTCCTTCAAATACCACAAGGCCAATTAGCTCTAAAACCAAAAAAAAAAACAAAAAAACAAAAAAAAAAAAGCCCAAATATTAGCAAAAACACAATTTATGCCAACAATATGAAACTAACAAGCAATTAAAATGAAGAATGCACATATAGAGTTTTACTTCTATAATTGTAATTTGACAGTAATTATATAGCTCAAGGTCAGTGTTATGATTGTGAATAAAAATTTATGAAGCAAACCTAAATCTGTAGTAATCCCCTCACCATAAATCCAAAACTTCAAGCCACCCCAAAATGAATTGTCCCATTGCCATCAAACTACACCAGTGCATTTGATGTTCACATGCATCACATATCAATTGAATGACAACACTTTAACTTAGCTTCTTAAATACTTATAGAATTATTAAAATCCTATTTATTTATTTTAAAATAAGTGAATTGAAATTTACAATACTATTTTTTTTTTTTGGTGAAATACTAAATTTGGTGATAGTTAATATTTATTTAAATGTTGTAAATGTAGTAAAATTCAATCATTTTATTTCAAAATTGATGGATAGAATTTAGGAAATTGATGATAGAATTATCTTAAAAACTTTCAAAGATCTTAATCCACTAAGTTCATCTAGCGGTAATAAGTACTATATTAATTTCCTATCAAAAGTAGCTCCAGCTCCTTAAAAACTCTTGGAGCAGTACATTGTAAAATTACAATAAACCTGTAATCACAATGCGCCATATATATATATATATATATATATATATATATACACACCTATCCGGGCTAAATCTAATTCTCTCAATTCTCAAACAAAAAGTCAAATATCTTTCATTAATTAAATCAGTGATTAATTTTCCTCCTAAAATAAAATAAAGTATACGGGAATGAGAATGATAATGTAGTTATAATAATATTAAAAGCATTCATAAATCATTCCACAACCCAAATAAATTAAGAGAGGTATCAGTCCAAAATCAAAACAGACCAAATCCGAAAGGTCCATAAGTAAAATGCAAGAGTCACGTGTGCACCTTTTTTATTCTAAGTTCGGCTGTGGGCCTCGTAAGTCGTAACCCTCACAACTTGGAACAAAACAAATAAAACCAAAAAAAAAAAAAAAAAAAAGAAGAAGAAGAAGAAGAAAAGAAATCAATTATTTTGCAATTCGTTGTGCAATTTGTCTCACTCACATTTATAGTCTTTCTTTAAAAAAAAAAAAAAAAAAATTGTATGGAAAGCTTGTCAAAATTTTATTCAAATCATAATGAATGAATAACATCTTTGAGCTAGTACGTGCTTTTTTTTTTATTATACAAGATAAAATTTCTACTCTAACCTAATCTAAGTGTATATGTGTGTGAAACTCCCTCCTAGAGACTTGAATCCCGGCCTTTGCCCCCCACACCCCACAAGCACTTATACTTGTGGAGTGATCATCACACCAAGGGTATGTAGTGGTAGTACTTGCTTGTTAATATTAGGAGTTTCTTTAATCCTCAGTCCAGCTTAAATATTAGTTATTTTTTTGCATGTTGAGCCAGTAAATGGGATCTTCCACCAGCCTATCCTCTTAATATTGTCTTATTGAGCATTTGTTAGCTTAACACTCAATTCGTAGTAGGAATATGCCAAATTTGAGAGTTAATTCTTTCAAAAAAAAAAAAAGCTTTAATTTGAAAATAATGAATCCAGAAATATAAGGAATAATTGATTGAGCTCATATATGAACTCTATGGAAATTTGAACCAACAATCTTGCAACCTTTCAAGTTATTATTATAAGTTATTATTATTGTTGGTTTTTAGACCCCTTAAAACACAATTGATTTAACCTAGGTAATTAGCCAAGTTGTTACTTAGTCCAATTTAACAAATCTAGGTTATCACAATTACAAAGATCATATCATGCAAAGCAGCGGAAAGATAAATAACACAAGATATGATCACCCAAGAAACCAAACCGGTAAAAACCTGGGGAGGATTTGACCTAGCTATCCTCAAGGTAAACTTGAATCCATTATCTTGAAAGAATCGAAGTTCATACAATAAGACTTACAAGTCCCCACGCTCGACTTCTTATTGCTACCCACCAGTAGAACTTACTAACACGACCACGTGCAAGCTCCGAATCCATGGACTCCTTCTTTCTAGGATTTACCACCAGATACAAGTACACCCGTTTGTGTTTTCTTTAAGCTTCAATGGCAGCAACCGAGTTGATCATCAAGGTGTAGATAATATCTTCTCCTTGAAAACCCTAAGTTTGTGTAAAGGAAAGCTCCTCTAGATCTCACAAGAGATTTACACAAACATCAATATGAGCAACCAAGTCTCTAGAGAGCTTTTGGGTACAAAAACCTAATATATAAGAGGCACACTCTTCTCTCTCTAAAAACCTAATAAAAACGTGCTTAGGGTTTCCTATATATACTAGGAGTAAAACACTTAACCCTACACATCATATGGGTTTAGGGCTAAGTTGGAAATTCTGTAGAAAAAAACATTCTGCCCGAGATTCGATTGATCGAGCCTGTTCTTCGATCGATCGAGCTAGGCCGAAAGTCACTAATACTTCTGTAGCCACTTGATTCCAACTTTACATACAACTTACACACTTTGAGTAAGTCTAAACAAGACTAACAACTGTTTTGATCATGGCTTGCCAACATTACACATTAGAGTTCTAAATACATAAAATCCTAAGTCTTTAGAACCTAACAAACTCCCCCTTTGGCAATCCGTGACAAAACACAACTAAAAGCTCAAAGTTTACAAAGAAAAGCCCTTTACAAAAAAATGCCCATTATAACAAATCCAATCCTAACTACTATCCATCAGTTGCAAGTGTAGACAACAGTTCAATTGAATCAACCTGTATATTTCCTGAAACACTTAAACAAAACACATAAACGCATGTGTGGCAGAAAAACAGTAAAATAGGAAAACAACAAATATGCAAACTAACTCTCCCCCTAAGTTAGATACAACAAAAAAATGCTAACTCCCCCTAAGCAGAACAAACAGGTCATCTATGTCTCCCCCTTTTTGTCACGTGTTGACAAAGACTACTTAAGCAGAAGGTAGACAGAAAACATACGCAACAGAGTAAGAGAAAATAGAGACAACTCCCCCTATGAAGAGCAACAACTCCCCCTAAGAACCACAAAGTTTAAAAAAAAAAATTTCTCCCCCTATAAAAATAGGAAAAACAAAACAAGTTTTGGGAAAAACAGTTTTGGGGAAAAATAAAGGGGGTGGGGATAAAGAAAAAGAAACAAACCAAGTTTAAAAAAAAAAAACTAAGTTGAGGATACAATGAAGAAAAAATATTCTCTCTTTCAATAAAATACAAACATGGCACTATGTGACCCATAAACAGTTGCATGAGTAGAGAAAATATTTGTACATTGATTATCCATCATATCTCTTAAGAAAAATATGTTCTACAGTTCACACATAAAAAAGGCATATACTAGAAAGTACATAGCTCAAAAATTAATCAATCAATTTTTTTTGATCAAGTTGAGTACCCAATGTAGCAAAGTGTATGCATGTTGTGTGAAACAATGAGAGATATGACTGCAAAATGGTAAGATGGATACAAAAACAATACAATGCATGTGAATCCTAAACACAAATGATGCATGAAAAAAATTTTGGTCAAATAATTAAAAACTGAAAATTTTCAGTTTCGATCGATCGAGCATCGATCGAACATCCATCGAGTCAGGCAGACTCAAACCAAAAATTTTAATCGCAATTTCGATTGATCAATCGATCGAAAGTCTGGAAAAATCAAATTTTTGAAAAACAGAGCATTTTAATGCAGAAACTCCTCAAAGCACATTGTTTTATAAAAAAAATGCATGAGTATGAGACGAAAAGTTTTTCAAAAACACTTGAATTCAACCTAGATCTTCCAAATCAAGATTTTCAATCAATTTGTCCTTAAAGTGCAAACATTAAACACATTTTGCATTAAAATCAAGAAACTTTTAATCTTGGATGGCCAGAACAAAATCACACACAATATAATGTACCAAGTTTAGCAAAGAGTAACTTGTGTAGTGTGTGCAACTAGCAAAAGCTTGAAAAACATGTGAGGTGATATGTAAATAGAATTCAATCACAATTTTTACAAAATTCATCACATAGAATTTGAAAGAGACTATCACCAAAAGAGTTACATCATATAACTCCCACATCTCCTAGAAAACAAGCTTGCAATTATTTAAGTTTCTTGATTTGCCTCATATTGTACACACCAATTTTATTTGTTTGATTTTAACATTAAGTCCAATAATGTACACACCATTTTTAACATTTAAACCGAGGCTACACCTTATGTTCTTTTTGTGCATGTGCTACACTTTCTCGAGCACAAAATCTTACGATATGCACTAAGGTGTTCATGATTGGCTAGTAAACAGTGGTGAGATGGTTATTTATGCCTTTCTCAAAAGGTTCAAGTCCGACAGTCAAAGACATGTGACTTCAAGATCAAGACAAAGTGATCAAAAACTATAAACATCTCCCACACAACATGCACTACAGAGCTCAAACTAGTAAAGTGCAATAAGTAAGCTCATCAAAGCTAAACAAGGTACATAAACATGTTATGTAAAGATAATATGGTAAAACCTTGATTATAAATCCAAGATGTGAAATACAAAACACAAAAATCTTTTTGGTTTTAAAAATATTTATGTCCAAAAACAAAAAGCACACATTATGCTAAATGAACAATACAAATGCAATGCATGACAGTGCTTAACTAAGCTATAGAGGGTACACAAACAAGAAATATCAATTTCTTAATTGATCCTTGAGTACATGTACAAACTAGTACACACTCATACAAAATCAAAAATAGCTTAGCACTTATAACACATACTATTCAAGTTTCTCCACAATGTCAAGCATGTTCTAAATCAAGAGAGAGATATCATAATTCATGTAATCCTCAAGAAAAATAAAACAAGACTCAAAATAAAATATTTTTGTCTTTTTGAAGATTTTTCAATGTTTTTGGATTTAAAAAAAAAAAAAAACTAAAAAACAAAACAACCAAAAATAGAAATAAGACATGTCCACAAACAATTGAAAGAATTAAATCAGGGATAAGTCAGCAACACTCACCTTAGAGAATCTTTTCTCACCCATCTAGCATGAGTCTTCGGCTTTGTAGTTGAAAATCCACGAGAGGCAGAGTGTATTTGAGGAATTACACCAATCTTCTGAGAAAGACTAAAATCCTGCAAATTCCTTTCACAAGCCAACAAGCTCAAATTTTTCAAAAGAATATGAAACAATTTATATGGACTTATGGTAGGAGAAATATCATCACATATCCTAGATTGAAACACTGAATGCTTAAATTTCAATTTATGACAATTAGGACGAATATGACCACGGAAACCACAAAAGTGGCAGACAGGAACAAATTTAGGAACATCAGTATTCCTAGTGGCGTTTCCAGTCACAGGCTTTGGTTCTTGCCTCAACAAAGAACAATTTGGTCTAATATGACCAACAACACCACAAAGGTGACAGGTAGGCACAAAAACAAATTTATTATGCTCTCTAATAGTAGGTTTAGACTTAGGTTTAGAAACTTTAGTGTCTACATCAGAACTTTTACCTTTTTCTAACCTAGCAAAATAAATCTTTTCTTTATTATTCCTCTTGAAAGGAGGGATATAAACTTTTTCAGTTTTAGGCTTAGAGAAACAGAAACACTTCTGTTATCAACAGCAGGCTTGGTACTAGTCAAATTTTCAATTTTAGCTTTAGATTCAACTAACTCTTGTTCCAAACTTTTCATCTTCTCATCTTGAGAGGAAATTTGATTTCTCAAAAATTCATTCTTTTTATTAGATTCATCTAATCTAACAATCAATTCCTCTTTTTCAGGATTAGCCAATTTTAACTCTTCCTTGAATTTCTTAGCAATTTTCATAGATTTCAATAATTCCTTACGAAGAGTTTCACAGGCATCAATAAAATCAACAGAAGCATGAGCAGAAACATGATCAGAAAGATACTTCAAATTATCCGTGACAACAGGGGTCAAGGATCAGCTCTTAGATCAAAAGATCTAAAACAAAAGAGCTACCCGCTCTGATACCACTTGTTGGTTTTTAGACCCCTTAAAACACAATTGATTTAACCTAGGTAATTAGTCAAGTTGTTACTTAATCCAATTTAACAAATCTAGGTTATCATAATTACAAAGATCATATCATGAAAAGCAGCGGAAAGATAAATAACACAAGATATGATCACCCAGGAAACCAAACCGGTAAAAACCTGGGGAGAATTTGACCTAGCTATTCTCAAGGTAAACTTGAATTCACTATCTTGAAAGAATCGAAGTTCATATAATAAGACTTATAAGCCCCCACGCTCGACTTCTTATTGCTACCCACCAGTAGAACTTACTGACACGACCACGTGCAAGCTCCGAATTCACGGACTCCTTCTTTCTAGAATTCACCACCAGATACAAGCACACCTGCTTGTGTTTTCTTTAAGCTTCAATGGTAGCAACCGAGTTGATCATCAAGGTCTAGATAATATCTTCTCCTTGAAAACCCTAAGTTTATGTAAAGAAAAGCTCCTCTAGATCTCACAAGAGATTTACACAAACAGCAATATGAGCAACCAAGTCTCTAGAGAGCTTTTGGGTACAAAACCCTAATATATAAGAGGCACACTCTTCTCTCTCTAAAAACCTAATAAAAACGTGTCTAGGGTTTCCTATATATACTAGGAGTAAAACACTTAACCCTACACATCATATGGGCTTAGGGTTGAGTTGGAAATTCTGCAGAAAAAAACATTCTGCCTGAGATTCGATCGATCGAGCCTGTTCTTCGATCGATCGAGCCAGGCCGAAAGTCACTAATACTTCTGCAGCCACTCGATTCCAACTTTACATACAACGCACACACTTTGAGCAAGTCTAAACAAGACTAACAACTATTTTGATCATGGTTTGCCAACATTACACATTAGAGTTCTAAATACATAAAATCCTAAGTCTTTAGAACCTAACAATTATTAAAGTAATACTGAGATCACAACTTTTGCCACAATTTATTCATGTGGCGAGTTGTAAGTGGTGGGTCTTTTACTTCATTATTCACAACTTATCACATGAGTAAATTATAACAAAAATTGTGGTACTAGCCTTCTTCTTCTTATTATTATTAAGAAGTAAAAAGCTTCATCAAAAAATAAAAAAAGAAGTAAAAAGCAATTAAAATTCAGAATGAGATAGTGGAGTTGTTGGTATACAAGTCAAATAGAATATCTTGCAAAATAACTACACTTAAAAACATGACCAAAAAGTAAAAGGAAAAACTCCACAAGAAATTTAAGGCCAGAAGAAATCCTATTTAGACAATGAAAGAGGGGGATTTTTATTGTTTTTTTTTTTTTTTTGGATGGTTGCAAGAGAACCCCCATAGACAGATGCCATTTTCACAAACATTTTAGAAGCACTTCCATCAACCATTGATTCCTCACATACAAATTATGTACTTGTAATTACAGAGTAATTAAATAGATCAAGGTTAGTGATATAATTGTGAATAGATATTTGTGAAGAAACCCTAACTCTAGTTAACTCATTATCAACAGTAGTCCAAGTTGCAAGTTATTCATTGGTTCAGTTTCAGCAATGTTGCAGACACAGTAAATGACCAGTAGTTTAGCTATAGTTACCGTACAATACTACAGGTCGTATATGCATTGTATTAAATCAATTAGGCATTGACACTTGTCATGTTTTCAATATAGTGGATTAGGTCAGTCAGATATTCTATTAGTAGCAGTTACTACATTGTTAGTTTTTTCTGTTAGTTCCTACTTCTTGTACATAAGAGCAGAGTAATGTAATGTTTATCCCTAATGAAAAAGATGATCACTTTTCTCTCATCTAAGCTCCATTGTTGAGATCGTATCATTCCCATTTGGTTGTTTTCTTTTGTACTATTCATCGTAGGTCAGCAATTGTCATATGAGAAATTAACTATGAATTGGCTTTGAAATATGAGAAATTGGCTTTCAAGATCACTTGGTTTATTTACTTTTCTTGATTGTTGGCATATTTATTAGTTGAGCTTCAAGTGGTTGCATGAGCCAATGACTATCTCACAGTTATGAGAAATTGGCTTTCAGGATCACTTTACTTTTCTTGATTGTTGGTAGCATTTCAGATTTGTTAATTTGCATGAGGCAATTACTAGAAATTGGCTTTCAGGATCACTTTACTTTTCTTGACTTGATTGTTGGCAGCATTTTAGAAGTTATGAGAAATTGACTTGGCTTTCAGGATAACTTTACTTTCTTGATTGTTGGTCAACATTTTAGATTTGTTAATTAAGGATCACTTTAATTGAGGAACAGCATTTTAGCATTTTAGATTTGTTAAAATGCTTAATTGAGGTAAGCATTTTAGATAGATTTGTTAATTGAGGTCAGCATTTTAGATTTGTTAATTGAGGTACTTGTATGAGGCAATGACTATATTCTTGATTGTTGGCATATTTGTTAGTTTTGAAATTGGATTTCAGATCACTTGCTAAATATTCGAAACTACCACATCATTGTATTAAAGTCAAAACCATATATTATCCATCCACCTTTATTATTTCTATCCTATGTGGGACTTAATCATTTCATTAATTAGGTAATTTATAAGTGAATGTGAAAATTATAACTTTTTTTTCCAACCAATGGCGTCCGCTTTTCATGATTATACTCTTTATCATCAGATCAAGACACCAATCAGTTTTTTGTGTAGGCAAAAATTGAATCTTAAATCTCTTAATTAACCATTAAAGACTTTATCAGTTGAGCTAACTAGAATCCACAACTATAACTTTTATTCATGATGATTATTCTTTATCGTCAAACCATTACTACATATATATATATATATATATATATATATATATTCTTTTGTACGCTTATATATCTATTACATATCATGCATAATTTTTTCAATCAATTCAGCAGTGTACTCTGCTCTAAAGCAATACTTTTGAGTCATTTAGCTTGCTTCTAGTTTATCTCCCTCAACAAAAAAAGAAAATGCAAATAATTATAATTGGTTTATCTCTTAAAATTATTCTCAATGTATTTTTAAGAGACTTATGTACAACAAATTCTATGAATTCACAATAATATATATATATATATATATATATATGCGCGTGTGTGTGCGCGCCCGCGCGTGTGTGAAACTCAATTAATATTAAATTAAAATATTAACTTCTATCATTTTCTCTAAAATAAAATATGTAAAGTTTAGATTCTAGTTAACTCAACTGGTAAAGATTTTGATAGTTGAATAAGAGATTTGAAATTTAATTCACGACTACACTAAAAACCGGTTGATGTTTTGGTCTAATGATAAAGAGCACAATGTCTTTGGTTTGATAATAAAGAGTGTATTCATTAAAAGTAGACGCCATAAGTAGGTTGAAATTTATATTATAATAATAACTATAATAAAAAGTTCATTTGACTATAGAAACAGAAGGATTTCTTTAATGCATTATCAACAATTAGAAGATTTAGTTCATCAACTGTAGACTTCACCTCCCCTATATTGGTCTTGCACCATGCTTAAATGTTACATTGAATTGATCTTTAAAACTTTATAATTAATTTTTTTGTTGAGGTAACTATAGGTTTACATTGTACTAGCAATGTAATTCTTACATTGTAGACACAAAATTGTATATTTTCCTTCTTATTGATGTAACATTTTTGCTGTAACAGAAATTTTTATTTTACACACTAGTACTTAATGATAATAAAAATTCTTTATGAGGTGCTACCTAGGCCACTAGTGAGTTCATCTAGCCAATTTTTAATTTTTTTTTTTTTGTTCATTTGCTTAGCTCAATTATCCTTTTCGGAGATCAGATTTTTGATGCCCAAACATTAAATTCTTGAGAATAAATGTGTGTGTGTAAATTATAAAGAAAAATTTAAAATTTTGAAGCAACAACATGACTCCACCACTCTCTTATCATTCTAATAATCTAAAAAAAATAAAGAAAAAATAAAGTTTCTTTTCCCTGCCTTTTCATATGATTCCTTCCATTATCAATCAAAAAAACAAGGGATTAAATTTGAAAGTTTGAAGGGAGAGGAAATGATAGAAATTGATGATATTGTAAATTTTTCTTTCCTTTTGTTCATACGCCCCCAAGACCTTATCTTTGTTTGGTTGTAAGGTGGAAATGAGAGGAGAGGCTGATTTATAAGATAAGGGCAAAAAATATGCATTTTTTTTTTTTTTGTTTAGAGAGTGTTTCAACCTATAGCGTTCGCCCTTGATGATGCTCTTTATCATCAGACCAGGACACCAATCGGTTTTTGGTGTAGGTAGAGATTGAATCCCAGATCTCTAATTCAACCCTAAGAGACTTTACCGATTGAGTTAACTGGAATTCACATACAATTTTATTTATTAAATCCTATACTTAAGAAACATTAAAGAGAAAATAATAAATATATTAAATTTCATTTAAATCAGATCTCTTGCTTCCAAAATACATAAAATTTAAATTTTAAAAAGGAACATATTAGTCTCATATTAGATAACAGTCCCATGAAGATTTTCTTTCCATCTACAACTTTGTTGAGAATCAGTCTCATATTAGACAACAATCCCTTAAAGATTTTCCATCTACACCTTGCATAAAAGACAACATAAGACTATTGCATTATAGATGTGGATTGTGGACCATGTGATGAGTAATTCTTAGGTACTCTCGGGACACAGAGAATGGTACTCTTTCCTCTCACATTCATGGTGGGATTCACTCATTAAATTCATAGTGGGGTCCACCATAAATGTGAGAGGAGAGAGCACCATTTTTCCGTACTCCAGGAGTACCTAAGAATTTTTCACATGTGGTATTCTCCCTAATAAATTTTGGTTTGTTGAGGGTAGGCCATCATTGGTTCATTTCTTACGGCATAGCTTCCCACCATTTATATTTATTTATGGTTGTTTATTTTTGGCTGACACTAAAAATTTGTAAAAAAAATATTTTACATTTTTGCTATGGATATAATCTCAACAATCAAATTTGGCATTTACTTTTTCTAACTATTACTAAAAAAAAATGCCAATTGTTTGATTGGAATTTGTCAGTTTTTGGATGATTTTATTAAAATTTGTTAGGTTCTAAGGATTAGGAACTAATGTATTAGAACTCTAATTTGTATAGTTGGCAAACCAGGATCAAAACAGGTTTTAGTCTTGTTTAGACTTGCTCAAAGTATATGCATTTTATGTAAAGTTGGAATCGAGTTACAGCAGAATTTACTGTGCAATTCTGTCTGGCTCGATCAATCGAGAATTAGACTCGATCGATCGAAACTCGGGCAGAATGTTTTTTTGCAGAATTCTTCCAACTCAGCCCAAGCCCGTTTGACGTGTAGGGTTTTATGTTTTGTCTTAAGTATAAAAGGGAAAACCCTAGCCACGTTTTTGGTGGTCCATTATGCTATGTGTGTGAATCTTTTGTGAGATCAAGAGGTGGTTGCCTTCACACATACTTAGGGTTTACAAGGTTCAAGACTATGTCAAGAACTTGGTAATCAATTCAGTTGCTGCATTAAAGAACGTAAAGAAATACAAGCGGGTGTGCTTGTATTTGCTAGAGAATCCAAGAAAGAAAGAGTCTATGGTCTCGGAGCTTGCATGTGGTCGTGTCAGTAAGTTTCTACTGGTGGGTAGCAATAGGATGTTAGTGGTCTAAGTCCTATTGTAAAACTTCGATTCTTTCATAGTGGATTCAGGTTTACCTTGAGGATAGCTAGGTTAAATCCTCCTCAGGTTTTTACCGGTTTGGTTTCCTGGGTCATCATATTTTTGTGTTCTTTATATTTCACACTTTACATTGATATGATTATATGATTGTGTTAACCTAGATCTGAAATTTAAACTAAGTAATCACTTGGCTAATTTACTAGGTTAATTCAGTTGTGTTTTAAGGGGTCTAAAAAAAAAAAAAAAAAAAAAAAAAAAACAAAAAACAAAAAACAAAAAACAAAAAACAAAAAAAAAACAAAAATTGTTGGTTAAATTGTATATTTGGGTCATAAACATTTGTTTTTGTTTTAAAATCATTATTATACTCTAGAATATTTCTAAAGTTCCTTAACGGAATTTGATGGATAAAAAATGTTAACGTATAAAACAAAATTCAATAAATCGAGTCTTCTTTGATGACGTGAATCTAGAGATGTGGTATAAATTTTGTTTGCCGTAGCAACATTTTCCATCCATTGTATGCTAGCAAGTAGGTTTTTTTTTTTTTTTTTTTTTTTAATTTTTTTTTAATTTTGAAAATATAGGAATTAAAGTGAAATTAAAAATTAAAAAAAAACTCTGAAAAAGAGAGGTTGTTTGGTTTTTTATTTATTTTTTTAATTTTGAAAATATAGGAATTAAAGTGAAATTAAAAAAATAAAAAATAAAAAACTCTGAAAAAGAGAGGTTGTTTGGTTTTTTTTTTTTTTTTTTAATTTTTTTTTTTTAACATGTCTCTTGAGAGTTAATACTAATAGTTCATTCGAATTCGTGATAGTGGGTTTGCCCACATTTCTAATCATAAAAGTGGCCAAAAACAAATGAATATGCTCCAGGATAAGCTGAACCAAACCCAAAACATATATACTAGTTGGGTTAAAAAGATTGTAAAATATGAACTATTTTTTACTTATCTGCTCTTGTTTTTGGTTAAACCCAATAATTTGGACTGGATGCCATATTTATTGGCCACACACTATATCCGCCACTCCCAACTTTTATGAACTTGTATTGTTACTATTGTAATTGTATGTCCATGCACTAACAAAAATCTAAGCATTTGGAAAGAACTCCTTTGTAACACATGAAGACAAGCATAAATGCCAAATTGACAAGGCAAACATGACCAAAAGACAACCCTCATATGGCCCTTTGTCAGAGAAAAAACATAGAAACCCTGTTCCAGATCATACAAAAGAGCAAATTATACATATGTATCAATGATCTTAGATTAGCGATGTCGGCTCAGCCTTCTATAAAAATCCATCCAAATCCAAATCCACATCTTTATTTTTCAAGCCCAAAACAGAAGATTTGGTTTTGGAGGCCCAAATAAATTCCCCCTATTAAAACTTTCCAAACCGAGCAACAGAAAGAAAAAGGCCCAGATCCACACTGTTATTCATAAACCTTGGAGGGAAAAAAATAAATAAATAAAAAACATGTGGGCATGACTTCTACTAAAACAAACACTTTAAAGTTTAAGTGCCCATCGTTTAAACAACATTTTTTAGTTTTTTTGGAAACACATATGGGTGAAAAAGTGTGTGGAAATACGTGTAATGTTGTTTAAAAATTGAAACATGTGTTTGAACTCGCGTACCACACGGGGACCCAAATTTTCATAATCACTCTTCAACAAGTATTAGACTAAATATCGTTTTCTTTTTTTCACTAAAGCATAAAACCCTAAAAAGTAAAACACATCCATACAATATATATATATATATATTGCAAACCTCACAGAAGAGACTATTCATAACACGTAATTCAAACAAACCAACAAGCAAAAAGAGAGCATGGATAAACAAGAAGCCTACATAGTACATAGTACACTAGTGGCTCAGACAGGATTGATGTTCACAGCTATCATTTGGAGATTGTCTTGGTCGCTGTTTATAATGCCATGGCCGCCGGCAAGGTCGTCTCCAGGAAGCCTTTGGGTACTAGCATTATCAGTGCTGTTTGTTGTAAACTTGCGTAGTGTAAGAATAAGCGTGATGATGAGGATCACCAGGCCAAGTATTTGAACTGCAAGTTTAAGGTCTGAAAGCAATGACATTTGTTCATGCAGTAACAAAAGAGGAAATTAATTCTATCAACACTAGAACCAACAAAAATAAAATTAGAAAAAATTTGTAAATTAAATATATATATATATATATATATATATAGTCTGCTATATATTCTCACCTGTTTGGAGGAGTAGATAGAGATAGAGGATGATTGGGTAGAACAAAGTGAAAAGGAAAAGGAGAGAGATATATTTTTGGGTTGGTTGTCTTAAATGTGTCATAGAGGATATACAGAATCAAAGAAAGTTGAGTCTTCCAGTAAGTTTTTTTTTTTTTTTTTGCTAAACCTTCCTGTAAATTGGTTTAGTTTATATAGAGAGATGCAGTCATATACGGGTGGGGTAATGGGGCTGAGAGAATTGTTTCAAGCAGTGAGATCACTAAGATGCAGTACGTGTTTGGCGCCAGCTAAAAAACCCAACTTATTTTGTTGGGAAATTTAGACCCTGGTTGATAGAATTAACAAGTTTTAAACCCAAGTTGTTAATTAGATTTATTATGAATAAAACTTGTTAAAACAAACAAATATCAATATCATGTCAAAATCATGCAGCGGAAAAATAAATAAGACAAGATAAGATGACCCAAGAAAACCAATGAAACAAACTAGTTTCACAATTAAAAACCTAGGGGGAAACCTTCCCGAAAAGAAATTCACTATAGTAAAGAGAAGTTTCAAATCTAGTACAAAACCTTTGTCCCTAGACTCTACAATCCCCGTAGATGAACTCACAGAAGAAACCTTATACCACTTCAGAACCTCTGAACTCTTCAATATATGAACGCCACCCTTTTTGCACGGATCCCAGTACATGACTAAGCAATGATGCACAACTCCTAGTACGTGACTAACACACCAACTAGAAGAAGATGTTGGCTGCAAAGTTCTTCACTTCATCAACAATGAAGATCAAGAAGCACTTGGTTACAAAACCCTAAGGCGCAAAGACGCAGTAGCTTCTTTCAGAGAGAATAAGGCATCGGTCACCTTTTGCATTCATTCTTCTTGTATTCTCTTATGTGATGGCCTCTAAAATAAGCCTTATATATGTCTAGGGTTAGGAGAAAAGAAGTCCCAAAGACACATTCACGGATTCCAAGAAAACAGATTTGAATTTCTGTTTCTTTCTTAAACCTCGACAAATAGGAGGTGTCGAGCAGGTGTCGAGGGGACAGAAATTTGTTCGATCGATCGACCAGGTGTCAAGGAGATGTCTAGATTGTGATAAGAAAAAGCTTGGAAGCTTGACAGATAGCCAGGTGTCGAGAAGGTGTCGAGGAGGTGTCGAGCTTTAAAAAATCAGCACTTTCTCACTTGATTCTTGGACAGACTTCAATGACTTCAACACTTGATCTTGAAACCTTCTTTCTTGAAGTATTAAAAACACCTAGATCTACCTAATTACAAGTGAAATGCGTTTTGTCAAAGGATTAGCCAATTACATAAAATAGTGACATATGTTTCTAACAAGTGAATCACATATGTCCTAACAATCTCCCCCTTTGGCAATCCGTGACAAAACCACAACAAACAAATGAACATATGAGAGAAGTCATAAATCACTCAACTCATATTCACTTGTTGAATACAATAAAATCTATCCTAACACAAACTCTTGAAAAAATTTGCAAGAAGAGAGTTTATGGCAAGTAGACTTTGATAACTTGTATTTCTGAAACACTTTAAACAAAACTCATCAAGGCATCTTTGTGTGAAACAAAAATAATAGATTGCATACAAGTAATAAGAAGCATGTGCATAAAGATAGAAAAGAAACAACACATGCAAAAGTAGGTGAAGAAGACATACATCATCATAAATATATTAAAGATAAGCACAATTTATGTAAACATGGTCACAAGACCGGTGTACAAGAAGAAGGAGGTAAGCACCCCCCCTAACAGCATGAAATACATCTCTTCCTTACAAAGGCTGTGCATGAAGGCATAGAGGCTATTAAAATTAATAAATTGTAGCAATTAACTTCTAAATTTGAAAGCATTAGGATGTCTGATGATGAATCTTTTGATAAATTCTATGCTAAGCTTAATGATATCGTTAATTCTGCATATAATTTGGGTAAAATCTATGATCAACCTAAAATTGTTAGGAAGAATCTTAGATCTTTAACTGAAGATTTTAGACCCAAAGTGACTGCCATCATTGAGAGCAAGGATGTGGAGTCCATCCCTGTTGATGAACTTGTAGGATCTCTTCAATCCTATGAGTTGGACCTATCTAAGACTAGCAAATCAAAATCAATGGCTCTCAAGTCTGTTGATGATGTTGAGGCAAGTGGATTTGATGATGATCTATCTGCTACTGAAATTGCTTACCTTGCCAAGAACTTTAGAAATTTTCTTAGGAATAATAACAGAAGGGCAAAAGGTAATAACACTGCTGAACTTAGAAATTTTAGGAGGAATGATCCCACTAAGGCTAATAACACTGAAAAACCTAAAGAAAAAGTAGGTCAACCTTCTAATAATTCTATGGGTCCTCAATGTTTTGGATGTCAAAGGTATGGTCATATGAAATCTGAATGTCCTACATACTTGAGGTCTAAGGGTAAGGCTATGACTGTAACCCTTAGTGATGATGAAGTTTCTGAAGATGATTTTGGTTGTGACAAGGATGGAAACTTCATTACTTTCACTGCTACTGCTGTAGTCAATGAAAGCTTGTCTATTGAAGAGAACCCTTCTGATGGGGAACTCTCTGAGGATGTAGATCTTCAAGAAGCTTATAATAAACTTTGCAAAGTTGCTGCAAAGGATGTTATGAGTGTTGAATTAGGCTTAAAGAAAATTGCTTCTCTTGAGCTTGATAAGAAAAATTTGGTTGTGAATTTATTTGATGCTACTGAACTTTTGAATAATGTGAAGACTGAGAATATGCTTTTGCTTGAAAAAGTCAAGAAATTGGAACATGAACTATCTATTGCTAGAGAACAAACTAATAGGTCTGCTAGCTCCAAACTAGATCACATGCTAAGTGTTCAAAAGTCTCCCTCTGACAAAACTGGCTTAGGTTTTGTAGAAAGCATCTCTGTGTCTGTATCACATTCCACAAACTTTGTTCCTTCCTCTTCTTCCGAACCCCCTGTGAGTGAAATTGTCAAACCCTCTATGAGTGAGGCTAAATCTGTAAAAGTTACACTACCTAGGAAGATTAGGGTTGATTTGAAAGAGTCTAAACCTAAGGAGTCTACCCTTACTAAGGACAAGTTGCATGGTAAGCCCACTTGGGTTTGTCATTTTTGTGGGAAGTCTGGGCACATTTGTCCAAATTGTTACAAGCTGCAAGCTGCTAAGAGAGAAAACAAACCAAAAGTGCCTATGCCTCAAGCACAAGATCCTATGGTACTTATTGGTGAATTGGGCACATTTGTCCAAATTGTTACAAGCTGCAAGTTGCTAAGAGAGCAAACAAACCAAAAGTGCCTATGCCTCAAGCACAAGATCCTATGGTACTTAGTGGTGAATTGGTAAAGGTTTTAAACCTTTATTCCAATCCTGGAGTTGGTAATCATTCTCATGTGAATAAGAACTCCAATGCTCGAGGTGCATCTAAAAAGTTTTGGATGCAAAAGGCTCAATCTAAGTGAGTCTTTCTGACATGGTCCTTGTGCTTCTTTGCTCTACTCTTTGTGACCATTCTTTTTTTTTTTTTGTTTTATTTTGTTTCTAGGACTTGCATTGCATAACATTCATGCATTTCATTCTAGGACTTTTTTGTTTCTTTTTTCAAAATAAATTAAAAAAAATAAAAAAGGAAAAAGGAAAAGGGAAGCAAATTGTGTTTTGCATTTTTTTCTTGGATTTGAAATCTAGGTTGGCCAATTTAATCTTTACATAACATGTTTATGTACTTTGTTTAGCTTGGATGAGCTTATTCATTGTACTTTACTAGTTGAAACTTTGTAGTGCATGTTGTGTGGGAAGATGTTTATAGTTTTTGATCACATGATCTTGATCTTGAAGTCACATTCTTTTGATTGTTGGACTTGAACTTTTTGAGAAAGGCATAAATAACCATCTCACCACTGTTTTCTAGCCAATCATGAACATCTTAGTGCATATCGTAAGATTTTGTGCTATAGAAAGTGTAGCACATGCACAAAAAGAACATAAGGTGTAGCCTCGGCTTAAATGATAAAATTGGTGTGTACATTATTGGATTTAATGTTAAATCAAGCAAATAAAATTGGTGTGTACATTATCCCGGCTATTATTAACAAGTTTCTGAACAAATAAAATTGGTGTGTACAATATGAGGCAAATTCAAGAAACTTACATGATTGCAAGCTTGTTTTCTAGGAGATGTGAGAGTTATATAATGTTACTCTTTAGGTGATAGTCTCTTTCAAATTCAATGTGATGAATTTTGTGGAAACTGTGATTGATTTCTATTTACATATTACCTCACATGTATCTCAAGTTTTTGCTAGTTGCACACACTACACAAGTTACTCTTTGCTAATCTCTGTACATGTTATTGTGTGTGATTTTGGTTTGGCCAACCAAGTTTGTAAATTCCTTGTATTTTATGCAAAATGTGCTTGAAGCTTGAGAATTTAAGGAGAATTGGTTGAACATCTTAATTTTGGGAAAACTAGGTTCGAAACAAGTGTTTTTGAAAAGCATTTCATCTCATACTCATGCATTTTGTTCACAAAATTTAATACTTTGAGGAGTTTCTGCAATATTTTGCTTTGTTTTTCAAAAATCTTTTTTCTAGAAAATTTTGTCTTGGCTCTGTGTATTTCAATTGATCGAATCTGTTTTTCGATCAATCGAAAATGCAGTTAACATTTCTTGGCTTGGTTCTATGTGTTTCGATCGATTGAAACTAATTTTCGATCAATCGAAAATCGTATAAAGAGTTTTTAAAACACTTGATTCTCATGTGTTCAAACACTTTTTCAAAAAGTTTTCAAACACTTTCTCTCTCTATCCGATCAGTCAAGGCTCCAATCAAGATTTTTTGTCATTTTCCTCCGTTCTTTTTGCAAAGTTTTTCTCCTCTAAGGCCGGTAAGACTCTTTTACCCTTCCTTTTGCATTTATTTTCATGTTTCATGCATTAAATCATGCATTTGTGGGGAATTTCGAACCTATAGGATTTTGGGGTTTTTGATGTTTCAAGCTTATTTTCTTCAAATTGATCAGTGGGTTTTTGTCATATGAGGATGTATAACTGCTATTGATAGTTTAATTTGATCAATTTGGTGATTTGTGAAAAATTGAATATTCTAGGGCTTGAATATACCCGAATTGGGGATTTTGTTCAAATTGAGCTTAATTGATGTCTTGTTTGGGTGATTGATTTGGTCATTATATATTGTTCTTTATCAAGTATAATGATCAATTTGGTCAATTTGTTGGTTTTACGAAATTGGGTTTTTCAAATTTTAGGGTTTTTGATGTAAACTCTATGCTCAAGCCAATTTTGTGTTTTTAAAGCTAAATTGAATTTCTTATCACTGCATTAGGGCATGCATCATGTGTTGATAATGTTCATGCATCATATAGAATTGATATTTCTATTTTTTTTTGTGCTAACTTACAGTCTGCCTTTCATTTTTCTTTGTTTTTTTGTTGGTTCTTTTCTGTGTGTCTTGTCCTTTCCTTAGCATCATGCCTAGGAAAACTAAAACCAATAGGACCTCCACTTCTTCTCCTTCCCCCACCTTTGATAGTGATAGGTTCCTGAGTGAGAAAAACCAGGAAGCGTTTGAGAAGCTTAACCTTAGGAGAAACATTTGGGCTGAGAGAAAGGTACTTTTAGATGAGCTAGATCCCGAGATTAGGCGTAACTTTGAGCGTAGAGGCTGGTTACCTTTGTTGGATATTTCACATCTACCTCTAGCTACCTTAATTAGAGAGTTCTATTCGAACCTCTCTGTCCACTCCTATGATGCCAACACTCTCGTGAGGAGTTAGGTACGGGGTGTAGGGTACACCATTACCCTTTCGGTAGTGGCTGATGCCCTTGAGGTACTAGTGGTCTGGCATCCTGTCTACCCTTATGATGAGTCTCCTCCCTTGGATGACATCATGTCTTATATCACTAGGTCTTCTATCCAATGGGGTTCTGATCCTCGGATCACCACTACTGAGCTCACTCTGATTCATTATATTTTCTTTAGGATTGCTTGTCATTCTTTTTGACCTATCTCTCATCTACACACCATTCCTTTGGAGTGTTGTGCATTTTTGTATGCTCTGGTTGCTGATACTCCTATTAGCTTTCCTCATCTTTTTATTCGTTCCTTGATTAAGGTGCATAGGAGTTGTTCTACTGCTCATGCTTTGTTCTTCCCTGTTTTTATTCACCGGATTCTTTTGCATCTCGGTTTAGTTGAGTTTCTCGCGTCTGAGCTTGTACACATTGTTGCTCCTATAGGTAATGCCTTTCTTCGGCAGAAGGCTGCTCATTTGAGAGCTAGCTCTAAACGCCTTAGGGTAGAGCCTTCCGGTGTAGCCCCTCCTCCTCCCTCTTCTACAGGTGATGCTACGGCTGAGGAGCCCGTTGATCATGCTGCTGATGTTACGAAATGAATGGTGTGCAGATGAGAGAGAGGCTTCACCCGAGAGACATAAAAAAGATCAAGGATGATCAAGGGGGCATAAGAAATCCATATAAATGCATGAATGTAATGAAACAAGATGCTATGGATGACAAGATAATAGAAGGATGCAAAACATGTGAAAAAAAAATCTCTCAAGAAGAAAAATGTTATGCACATAGATCCCAAAACACACACACACACACTAAACAAGTCTAACCAATTTTATATTTCAAAAACAATTCAAGACAGTTTAGTGAGCATACACTAATACATGTAAACCTTGTGATGGCCAAATCACATTGTACCTACACATGTATCAAGAGTAGCAAAGAATATTGCGTGTTGTGTGTGATAAACATCGCAAGATTGCATAAGTGTATATATGTTATGACGATTTGAGATATGAGAAAACCATTTTAACTCATATACAATCATAACTATTTGATGGGGACTATCACCTTCGAGGTACATCCTATAACTCCCACATCTCCTAGAATACACACTTGCAATCATATTTAAAAGCATTTTTGATCTTTTTCTTTTTATTTTTCTTTGCATATTTTTCTTTTTAAGCAAATCATGCATGGGCATATAAGAGAGAGAAAAGAAATACCCAATAATGTTAAGCATTTGACATTCCAATTTTGCTATGCCGAAGCACACAAATGTCATTGACATTGCACTTTTGCTATGTCGAAGCATACAGATGTCATTTCATGATTGGCGGGCAACAGTGGTGAGATCGTTATTTATGCCTTTCTCTTAGGATTTTCTAGTCCTTCAAGTCAAAAAGAGTAATATGAGTGTTAAGTACAAGAGATAACTTAATCGTACTCATCACAAACAAGAGCCACAAAACCCACTTACTTAGTTGTGTATAGAGATGCTAATCTAAGCTACAAAAGATACAAAGTTTAGAAAACTTTGTTTCAATGGTCATCTAAGGTACACAAGTACCAATGTACACAAAATACACTGTTTTTGTATTTTTCTAATTTTTCTCTTTTTATTTTGAAAAACAAACAAAATAAAGACTAAACAACCAAACAAAAACAGACAAACAACATGAAAGCATGAAAGAAATATGCATATGCATGAAGGCATGATAGAAAGGTGAAGATGTATGAAAGCATGATTCCAAAAGCTGATAAGAAATCAAGCAAAGAGAGTCCTACTTTAGATAGAAAGAATTAAAGCAGAGGATAAACAGAAAAGACAATTAAGTCTTAGGCTCCTTTCTCACCCACACAGCACGAGTCTTTGGCCGTGAAAATGAAAAGGCACGTGTCCTAATATGTCTACTAAATGACATATAAGAATTAAAATTCTCTTGAAATTGAGTTAAAAAGCTCAAATCTTTTAATAACTCTCCAAACAAAGGTGTAGGTCCTTGAGAGGAAACTTGTGACCGTTTGGACACTTGCTTTTGAGGATACAACTTAAAGCAATTAGGACGAATGTGTCCATAAACAGCACAATAGTGACAAACATGAGGTCTAACAAAGGATTTAGAATTAGTCAAATCAGTTTTGGATTTCATACCTTTATTACCTTTCTTAGATTGTGACACAAAGACAAACCTCGATCCAAAAGCCGTGGAAGATGAGGGGCCGGAGGAAACAGCATATCCTAAGCCAGTTTTATCAAAACTCGGCTTTTGAGCACTCAAGACCACATCAAGCTTTGCACTAGACATCCTCTCTATTTGAGTTCTAGCTTGACTAAGCTCAACCTCAAGATTCATGACCTTCTCTTCTAATGAGGTGTTTTCCATAACAAGAGTCTCAACTAACCTGTAATCTCATCTAGTTTGACTAACAGATCAGCTTTTTCAGTTTTTACCTCATTAAGCTCTTTTCTACAAAGATGAAAAGTCTTTTCAGATTTTATAAATTTAGTGCATAACTTATCATAGGCTTCCTGAAGGGTCATCTTCTTGGGTACTTCATCATCTGAAGAATCCTCGCTGTCACTAGCACTCTCCACAATCACCTTATCGGTTGAGGCAGCAAAGGACATAACGTGACTACATTTATCCACATTCTCATCAGAAGAGTCATTCTCAGTATCACTCCAAGTAGCAACCAACCCTTTATCTTTTGACTCCTTGGTCTTTTCCTTCATGAGGTAGTTTGGACACTCTATCCTCATATGACCAAAACCTTTGCACTCATGGCATTGGATGAGGGGTTTCTCATTCTTGCCCTTCCTTGAGGATTTAGATTTCCTAGGAGGTTTGCCCTTATCCTTTTTCCTAAATTTAAGAAGCTTGATAATCTCATCAGTTATGAAAGTTAGATCCTCATCCTCATCTTCATCTTCATCTTCATCTTCACTTTCATCTTCATCTTTAGAGTCCTCAATCTCTTCCTCTATACCCTTAAGAGCCAAGTTTTTACTCTTTCCACCTTTTCCCATTGAGCCTAATCCTATCTCATAGGTTTGAAGGTTCCCTACAAGCTCAGTCAAAGGAAGTTGATCAATGTCCTTCACTTCCTCAATGGCAGTGATCTTGGCATGGAATCTTTCAGGTAAGGACCTAAAGATTTTCCTAACAATTTTGGATTTCGCAATAGATTCTCCAAGATTGAAAGCAGAATTCACAATATCCTTGAGTTTAGCATAGAACTCATCAAAGGTCTCATCCTCCTCTATCCTTATTTCTTCAAAACTACTAGTGAGTCTTTGAAGCTTCATAGTCTTTACTGTCTTGGTACCTTCATAGGTGGTCTCAAGAATAGTCCATGCTTCCTTAGCAACTTCTGTGGATGATATTTTCTTGAATTCCTCATTGGTCACCCCACAAAACAAAGCATTCAAGGCCTTACTGTTGAAATTTACCACTATGATTGTTGCATCATTCCAATCCACCGACGCTTCCTTTGGCTTAATCCAACCAACTTCAACAGCTTGCCATACCTGTTCACTTAAAGCCTGCAAAAAAAATTTCATACAAACTTTCCAGTACGCATAATTAGTTCCATCAAATAAAGGAGGAATCAAAAGAGAATGTCCACGATCCATGACAATAGGGGTCAAGGATCACACTTAGGAAATTAATCCAATCAGAGTGTACCCTGCTGTGATACCACTTGTTGGCAAATTTAGACCCCGGTTGATAGAATTAACAAGTTTTAAACCCAAGTAGTTATTTGATGGTTTTTAGACCCCTTAAAACACAATTGATTTAACCTAAGTAATTAGCCAAGTTGTTACTTAGTCCAATTTAACAAATCTAGGTTATCACAATTACAAAGATCATATCATGCAAAGCAGCGGAAAGATAAATAACATAAGATATGATCACCCAGGAAACCAAACCGGTAAAAACCTGGGAAGGATTTGACCTAGCTATCCTCAAGGTAAACTTGAATCCACTATCTTGAAAGAATCGAAGTTCATACAATAAGACTTATAAGCCCCCACGCTCGACTTCTTATTGCTACCCACCAGTAGAACTTACTGACACGACCACGTGCAAGCTCCGAATCCACGGACTCCTTCTTTCTTGGATTCACCACCAGATACAAGCACACTCGCTTGTGTTTTCTTTAAGCTTCAATGGCAGCAACCGAGTTGATCATCAAGGTGTAGATAAATCTTCTCCTTGAAAACCCTAAGTTTGTGTAAAGGAAAGCTCCTCTAGATCTCACAAGAGATTTACACAAACCGCAATATTAGCAACACTAAAACGTGGTTAGGGTTTGCCTTTTATACTTAGGACAAATTAAAAAACCCTAAAACGTTTTAAACAACTAGGGCTGAGTTGGAAATTCTGCAAAAAAAACATTCTGCCCGAGTTTCAAACGATCGAGCCTAAGCTTCAATCGATCGAGCCAGACCGAAATGCATTATTCTTTTCTGCATTAGCTCGATTCCAACTTTACATAAATACACAACTTTGAGCAAGACTAAAATACTTCTAAACACATTGTTTTGATCATGGTTTGCCAACAATACACATTAGAGTTCTAAATACATAAATACCTAAGTCTTTAGAACCTAACAAACTTCCCCTTTGGCAATCTGTGACAAAACACAACTAGAAGCTCAAAGTTTACAAAATAAAAACCCTTTACACAAATAATGCTCATAAAACGAATTCAATCCTAACTACTATCCATCATTTGCAAGTGTAGACAGCAATCAACCTGTATATTTCCTGAAACACTAAACAAAATGCATAACGGCATGTGTGAAGAAAATACAAGTAAACAAATTAAATTCTTGATTTCAAACAACACACAATAGAGACATATATCAATGAATAACTCATAAATATAAATCAATAAACAGTTTGAAACAAGAAACATATAAGGTAACAAAAAATAATACTCCCCCTAACATGAATATCCCATAAAAAACATGGCAAGAGCTAAAAAGATAACATACAATGTGAAGCACCTAGATACAATCTAAACTCCACAAGCTCCAACCAACAAAATACACTCCCCCTGAAAACAAAAACTCTACAATGTACTCCCCCTTTTTGTGACGGAATGCCAAAGGGCAAACAAAATCCATCATCAAAAGGGAGGTGGTGTAGAAAAACGTCTAAACTGTGCCAACTCCGTACGCAAGGCACGGATCTCATCGAGCACGTCCACCAAAATCTGTCCATGAGCCGCCTAAACGGTCAAGACATGATCCAACGTACGTCGAATGTCTGAATCATCCGAAGTAGTCGATGGAGGAACATCAGCATCAGCAGCAGCAGCACCAGACGTCTCAGCAGCATCTGCACCTATAGAAGAGGGAGGAGGGGGAACAACACTAGATGACGCACCTCCAGGACGCGAAGGAGCAACTCTCAAGTGAGTAGCCCTCTGTCTAAGAAAGGTGGCACCTATGGGAACAATGACATGAACAGGCTCACCAGAAGGAAAACCATCTAGCCCCAAAAACAGCAGAATCCTATGAATGAAAATAGGATGAATAAGCGCATGCCCTATGGCAGAACTCCTATGAACCTCGTTCAAAGAACAAAGGAACAGATGAGGGAAACTGATAGACGCACCAGAAACGAACGCATACAAAAACACACATCGCTTTAGAGGGATGGTGTGGAGATGAGAAATAGGCCACAACAAATGACACGCTATCCTAAAGAAAAGATAGGTAGTCTCGGTAAGCTCAGCGGACGTGATTCGAGGATCAGAACCCCACAGGATAGATGACCCAGTGATGTATGACATGACAACATCTAAGGAAGGAGACTTATCATAAGGATAGACAGGCTCCCGAACAACCGGAACCCCAAGAGCCTCAGCCACTACCCGAGGGGTAATGGTGAACGCAACACCACGTATCCAACTCCGAACAAGGGTGTTGGCATCATAGACGTGGCAAGAGAGGTTCGAGAAGAACTCTCTAATCAGGGCGGTCGGGGGTAGATGATCTATCTCTAAGAGAGGCAACCAACCTCTAGACTCAAAGTTAGCCCTAATGGCCGGATCAAGCTCATCTAAAATCACAGAACGCTCAGCCCAAATCTTACGCTTACAGTTCAAATTCTCAAAGGCCTCTCTGCTTTTGTCATTCTTAAACAACTCACTCCTAGAGGGAGACTCAGAGGAAGTGGAAGGGGTCCTATGGGCTCTAGTTTTCCCAGGCATGGTGCTAGGATAAGGACCAAAAACACAAAGCAAAGAAACAAAAAAAATACCAAGGGCAGACTGCAAGTTAGCACAAAAAAAAAATAGAATAAAAATCTATATGAAGCATGAACAAATTAAATGGTATGATGCATGTCCTAATGCAGTGCAATTAAGTTCAAATAAGTTCAAATCCACAAAATTGGCTTGAGCATAGAGTTTTTAACACAAAAACCCCAAAATTTTGAAAACCACTTGATCAATTTGAAAGAATTTGACCAATTGATCATCATACAAGATAGATTGCAGAAAATAATGACCAATTACATCAAATCAACAAGCCAATTTCATCAATTTAACCAAATTTGAACAAAATCCCCAATTCGAATTAATTTCAAGCCCTAGAATTTTCAATTTTTCACAAAACCCCAAATTGATCAAATTAACCAACATATATCATGAATATAACAATATAGAAGCAAAACCCAATGATCAATTTTAGAAAAAGAAGATTGATTCAACAAAAATCCCAATAGTGAAAAGTTTCGAAAATTCCCTTAAAATGCATGAGTTTATGCATGAAAACATGAAAATAAATGCAAAAGGAAGGGTATAAGGGTCTTACCGGCCTTGGGAGACAAAATTTTCAAGCATCAAATTGATTTTGCACAAAATTCAAGGTATTTGCAAAAACTTGGTTGATCGGATCATAAACACACACAATAACATGTACAATGTTTAGCAAAGAGTAACTTGTGTAGTGTGTGCAACTAGCAAAAATTTGAGATACATGTGAGGTGATATGTGAATAGCAATCAATCACAAAGTCTACAAAATTCATCACAAAGAATTTAAAAGAGACTATCACTTAAAGAGTTACATCATATAACCCTCACATCTCCTAGATCATAAGCTTGCAATCATGTAATTTTCTTGAATTTATGCCTCATAATATACACACCAATTTTAAGTCATGTGAGTTTGGCATCAAGCCTAATAGTACACACCAATTTTGAGTATTAAGCAATTTAAACCGAGGCTTCACCTTATGTTCTTTTTGTGCATGTGCTACACTTTCTCGAGCACGAAATCTTATGATATGCACTAAGGTGTTCATGATTGGCTAGTGAACAGTTGTGAGATGGTTATTTACGCCTTTCTCTAAAAGTTCAAGTCCGACAGTCAAACACATGTGACTTTAAGATCAAGACAGAGTAATCAAAAACCATTAACATCTTTCCCACACAACATGCACTACAAAACTTCAACTAGTAAAGTGCAATATTTAAACTCATAAAAGCTAAACAAGGTACATAAGACATGTTATGTGAAAATACATTAACCAACTTTGTTCTCAAAAACCAAAAAAAATAGTACAAAACACAATTTGCTTCCTTTTTCTTCCCTTTTTCCTTTTATTTATTTATTTATTTTAAAAAAAATACCTAGAATGAAATGCATGAATGTTATGCAATGCAAATCCTAGAAAACAAAACAAAAAAAAAAAAAAAAAAAAAAAAACAATGGTCACAAAGGGTAGAGCAATGAAGCACAAGGACCATATCAGAAAGACTCAATTAGTTCGAGTCCTTTGCATCCAAAACCTTTTAGATGCAACATGAGCATTGGAGTTCTTATTCATATGAGAATGATTTCCAACTCCAGGATTGGAATAAAGGTTTAAAGCCTTTACCAATTCACCAATAAGTACCATAGGATCTTGTGCTTAAGGCACAAGTACTTTTGGTTTGTTTGCTCTCTTTGTAGCTTGCAACTTGTAACAGTTTGGACGTATGTGTCCAGACTTTCCACAAAAGTGACAAACCCATGCAGGCTTATCATGTGTCTTATCCTTAGATAGGGTAGGCCTTTTAGACTTAGACTCTTTCAGATCAACCCTAATCTTCCTAGATGATGAAACTTCTATGGGTTTGACAACCTCACTCACAGGGGGTTTGATAGTTTCACTCACAATCTCACACACAGAAGGTTCAGAAGAAGATGAAGGGACAAAGTTTGTGGAATGGGGAGCAGACACAGAGATGCTTTCAACATATCCTAAACTAGATTTGTCAGAAGGAGACTTTTAAACACTCAACATTTGATTAAGTTTAGAACTAGCAGATCTAACAACAGATAAATCAAGTTCCAAAGACTTAACTTTATCACGCAAAAGCATATTCTCAGTTTTCACATTGTTCAAAAGTTCATTAGCATCAAACAGCTTTACAAGCAAATTTTTCTTATCAAGCTCAAGAGATTCAATTTTCTTCAGGCCAAGTTCAACATTCATAGCATCCTTTGCAGCAACTTTGCAAAGTTTATTATAGGCCTCTTGAAGATCTACATCTTCAGAGAGTTCCCCATCAGAAGGGTTCTCTTCAACAGATATGCTCTCATCGACTACAGCAGTAGCGATGAAAGCAATGAAGTTTCCATCCTCATCACAATCAGACTCATTATCAAAAACTTCATCATCATTAAGGGTTACAGCCATAGCCTTACCCTTAAACTTCAAATAGGTAGGACATTTAGATTTCATGTGACCATACCCTTGACATCCAAAACACTGAGGACCCATAGAATTATTAGGAAATTGACCTACTTTTTCTCTAGGTTTATCATTATTGTTAACCTTAGTGGGATCATACTTCCTAAAGTTTCTAGGTTCAGCAGTGTTCGTACCTCTTGCCTTTCTGTTACTATTCCTGAGAAAGTTTCTAAAGTTCTTGGCAAGGTAAGCAATCTCTGTAACAGAGAGCTCATCATCAAATCCACCTCCTTCAACATCATCAATTGACTTAAGAGCCATTGATTTTGATTTGGTAGTTCTGGGTAGATCCAACTCATAGGATTGAAGAGATCCTACAAGTTCATCAACAGGGATGGAGTCCACATCCTTGCTTTCAGTAATGGCAGTCACCTTGGGTCTAAAGTCTTCAGTTAAAGATCTAAGAATCTTCCTAACAATTTTAGGTTGATCATAGATTTCACCTAAGTTAAAAGCAGAATTAACAATATCATTCAATTTAGCATAGAATTCATCAAAAGATTCATCATTAGACATCCTAATGCTTTCAAATTTAGAAGTCAATTGCTGCAATTTATTGATTTTGACAGCCTTTGTGCCTTCATGCACAGTCTGGAGGATATTCCAAGCAATATGAGCAACCTCAACATTAGAGATTCTCTTAAATTCCTCCATAGAAACAGCGTTAAAAATAGCATTCATAGCCTTGCTATTGAACGAGGCTGCTTCTTTTTGAGAAGTTTGCCACTCACTCACAGGAGTAGTGGGCTTCTCCCATCCATATTCAACGGAGTTCCAGACTCTCTCATCAATCGATTTCAGGAATGCTTTCATCCTTACTTTCCAATAAGCATAATTATTCCCATCAAAGTGAGGAGGAATAACTAGAGAGTGTCCATGTTCCATGACAACAGGGGTCAAGGATCAGCTCAGAGATCAAAAGATCAACAACGAAAGAGCTACCTGCTCTGATACCACTTGATGGTTTTTAGACCCCTTAAAACACAATTGATTTAACCTAGGTAATTAGCCAAGTTGTTAGTCCAATTTAACAAATCTAGGTTATCACAATTACAAAGATCATATCATGCAAAGCAGCGGAAAGATAAATAACACAAGATATGATCACCCAAGAAACCAAACCGGTAAAAACCTGGGGAGGATTTGACCTAGCTATCCTCAAGGTAAACTTGAATCCACTATCTTGAAAGAATCGAAGTTCATACAATAAGACTTACAAGCCCCCACGCTCGACTTCTTATTGCTACCCACCAATAGAACTTACTGACATGACCACGTGGAAACTCCGAATCCACGGACTCCTTCTTTCTTGGATTCACCACCAGCTACAAGCACACCCGCTTGTGTTTTCTTTAAGTTTCAATGGCAGCAATCGAGTTGATCATCAAGGTGTAGATAAATCTTCTCCTTGAAAACCCTAAGCTTGTGTAAAGGAAAGCTTCTCTAGATCTCACAAGAGATTTACACAAACCGCAATATGAGCAACATTAAAACATGGCTAGGGTTTGCCTTTTATACTTAGGACAAATTAGAAAACCCTAAAACGTTTTAAACAATTAGGGCTGAGTTGGAAATTCTGCAGAAAAAAACATTATGCCCGAACTTCGATCGATTGAGCCAGACTGAAATGCATTATTCTTTTCTGCATTAGCTCGATTCCAACTTTACATAAATACACAACTTTGAGCAAGACTAAAATACTTCTAAACACATTGTTTTGATCATAGTTTGCCAACAATACATATTAGAGTTCTAAATACAGAAATACCTAAGTCTTTAGAACCTAACATTAATTAGATTTATTATGAATAAAACTTGTTAAAACAAACAAATATCAATATAATGTCAAAATCATGCAGTGAAAAAATAAATAAGACAAGATATGATGACCCAAGAAATCCAATGAAACAAACTAGTTTCACAGTAAAAAACCTGGGGGGAAACCTTCCTGAAAAGCAATTCACTATAGTAAAGAGAAGTTTCAGATCTAGTACAAAACCTTTGTCCCTAGACTCTACAATACCGGTAGATGAACTCACAGCAAAAACCTTCTACCGCTTCAGAACCTCTGAACTCTTCAATATATGAACGCCACCCTTTTTGCATGGATCCTAGTACGTGACTAACCAATGATGCACAGCTCCTAGTATGTGACTAACACACCAACTAGAAGAAGATGTTGACTACAAAGTTCTTCACTTCATCAACAATGAAGATCAAGAAGCACTTGGTTACAAAACCCTAAGGCGCAAAGACGCAGTAGCTTCTTTCAAAGAGAATAAGGCATCGGTCACCTTTTGCATTTGTTCTCCTTGTATTCTCTTATGAGATGGCCTCTAAAATAAGTCTTATATATGTCTAGGGTTAGGAGAAAAGAAGTCCCAAAGACACATTTACGGATTCCAAGAAAATAGATCTGAATTTCTGTTTCTTTCTTAAACCTTGACAGATAGGAGGTGTCGAGCAGGTGTTGAAGGGACAAAAATTTGCTCGATCGATCGACCAAGTGTCGAGGAGGTGTCGAGATTGCGATAAGAAAAAGCTTGGAAGCTCGACAGATAGCCAGGTGTCAAGAAGGTGTTGAGGAGGCGTCGAGCTTTAAAAAATCAGCACTTTCTCACTTGATTCTTAGACAGACATGAATGACTTCAACACTTGATCTTGAAACCTTATTTCTTAAAGTATTAAAAACACCTAGATCTACCCAATTACAAGTAAAGTGCGTTTTGTCAAAGGATTAGCCAATTACATAAAATAGTGACAAATGTTTCTAACAAGTGAATCACATATGTCCTAACATATTTTATTATTTAATTTATTTTTGCTATAATTCATGGCCCCACTACACTTTTTGGTACTATTCATGAGTTTTATTGTATTATTTTAGTTAATTTTTACATTTATCTACAATACTTTCAGTAAAATAAGCAAATTTCAAACCGACCCGCAATCATAAACGAGCTATTCTTTGACTTTGGGGCTGAGTTTTTAATTTTTTTTTAATATTATATATATAAATATGAAATTTTAAAATAAAAAATAAAAATATGTATACTTGGTCTCCTTGACAATTAAAATTGGTCACAAAAGCCAATAAACATAACAGACATCTCATTCCTTGTGACTTTGCACCATGTGATCAAGTGTATCCGTATGGCGTGTGTACTAATGTGTATAGTTTTTGACTTTTTGTAATCTCTCAAAACATATACATTGATTATTTAACATTTTTTTTAATGCAAATGACTTGAGTTGTTAAGTTGTTTGGTACTTAAAAGTTAGAAGTGTGGTTCTTTTATTTTCCTTGGCAGTGTTAGTTAATTTTTTTAGTTCAATAACATTTGACATATAATTCGATGATGATGATAAATGTGACTTATAGTTGATTGGTAAATCATGAGAAACTTAGCTACAGTATTAGATTTATTTCAAAAGAAAAACGCAAATATATAATTCAATAACAACTATTTATGTGTCTTTTCTTTTACTTATTGGTATAATGAATTTACTTAGAATGATGTGACAACTATTATAAATTTTACTAAATAAGTCTTACAAATTGATATATCAATTGTTAAGACACAATAAATAAGTAATTAAGAAATTTATTTATTATATTATTGATGTGACACCAAATAAATTCATTGTTATATCAATTTGCAAATATTATGTAGTAAAATAGATAGTAGTTTTATGATTTATTTATTATGATATTGATGTAATACTAATTATTTTCAATATATTGTTAACCATCGCGCAACCTTAACATGATGGTTACTCCTCAAGTATTAGTGCTTGTAGAGTATTAGGGGTAAAGGTCGAGGTTCAAATATATAGAAAGGAGTTTCACACACATATACACTTAAATTAGATTAGAGTAGAATTTCTATTTTATATATATATTGTTATCTTAGTTTGTAAGTTTTTAAACAGGAGAACATAATTTTGTTATTAGTTTTTTCTTTCTTGTTAAAAAATGAGTAGTTTGTTTTTGTTAAATTTTTTTTTTCAATATATTATTAACCATCGCACACCCTTAACATGATGGTTACTCCTCTAGTATAAGTGCTTGTAGAGTATTGGGGGTAAAGGTCGAGGTTCAAATATATAGAAGGGAGTTTCACACACATATACACTTAAATTAAGTTAGAGTATAATTTCTATCTTATATATATATATATATATATATATATATATATATATTGTTATATTAGTTTGTAAGCTTTTAAAAAGGAGAACATAATTTTGTTATTAGTTTTTTTTTTCTTGTTAAAAAATGAGCAGTTTGTTTTTGTTAATTTTTTTTTTCCTTTTTTAAAAGGCTCATTTGGACCACTGTATTATCGAAATGACAAAATCATTGACAGTCAAATATTTATTTTTTGCCAAACTTTTTTTTTTTTTTAGAATCTATTATTCCAAGATAATTTTTAAAATTTGACCACAAGTCAAATGTGGCTTCACCACCGAATGCATAGGCAAAGAGTATGCAAACAAAAATTTTAGGACTATAGTACAACTTTTGTCACGGTTGACACAATTGTCATGTAGCTAATTAATTATGAATGGTTAAAAAAAAGTTGTGAATTTATAAGACAATAACAAATAATTAATCACAATATATAATTACAGCTAAAATTGTTGTGTTTCATGTGTAAATACAATGGGCACTTTACTTGTTGTATGAGGAATGGTTTAGTGGGAGCTGAGGAATGTTCCCTACACTGACAAGAGTCATCTTTTCTACGTTGGTTTGGAATCCAGGTTTGAAGAAGACTCCGCACAATACGCATCAAAGCAAACAGAAGGGAATAGAATCCAGGTTAATAGATAGTTTTGAGGCGTACGTCCTACTACTTTGACCTTTGGGACAATTACGAAATCAATAAATTTAAATAAAATGGCATTAAAAAAAATAAAGTTTAGCTATAAAATTAATTGTAATCTAAGGTTATAATCTTATTCAATATCTTTTTATTGGAGGTGAATTTTGACAAATCCACAATTGGATTACATATTCTTCTTATATCCTCCATGTTTACAAAATTTCTAAAAAATTAAAGATTAATAGCTATGTCATTAATAAATTATTTAAATTGTAAATTTTTTATACTTTAAAATTATGCATAAAATATAAGCTTATAGATCATATAGTAAATAATATCCGATTAACACAAAATTTAACACATGTATTAAGAGCGTAAAGAACATGTAATTCAACGGTTGGATTTTCAAAATATTTAGTAATGTTCATTTTATTGAGTAAGGTTGTAGCTTAAGGTTACAATTAATTTTGTAGCTAAACTTTGTCTTAAAAAGAATCAGAGTGTACAAAATTCTTTTTAATAAGATTCTATCCCTTTGACTCAAAAAATAAAAAATTTAAATAGTATAAAAGTTGGTTTTGATTCACACATAATTAAAGTAGTATCATTATTTTTAAGAAAAACTTTGTAAAGGGAAAAACTCACCATTATTAGAAATCTATGTATTATGAGAATAAACTCTAAGAATTGTTGTAACACTCTCCATATAATATATTGATACACTACTTAAACTTAAAAGATTTAAATCCAATAAATATGTACTTAAATATGTTATATTAACCGCTTATTCTTCTCGTTTATATGAAAATATTCCAACAAATTAAAATGTAGTTATTAAAACACTAATTAGTCTGAAATTAATTAAATTCCAGTACCCAAAAAATTTTAACTTGTCATCTTCATATATAATAATATCATATGCTGGAAACCTAGAACATTTCCAAAGCTGCACTCATTGCTTAAGCAGACTTAGGTCATCAAAATTAGTTCGGCTAAAGGCTGTGCTTACTTAAAGGACCACTTATTGAAGAATGCGGTCTAAATTTCATAATAAGTTTGATATTATATACTATATTTCATTTCTAAATTTTTTGAAATTAGATATATAAAAAAAAATAGAAGAAGAAAATATTTATAAAAAAAAAAAATAGAAGAAGAAAATGAACACATTTTTCGAACCCTAAACTGTTAGATGATATATAAACTGTCTCGAATTTGATTGAAAAGAAAAATGAAAATGAACTTATTCTTTTAATAATTTCAAAATTATTATAAAAAAAATGGATGCGGGATCTAAAATTTTAAAATTAACTTCTATTCTACTCTTGACCTCCCAATATATTGTTCACTACATTTCTTTCCTATTAATTATGATTAACTATACTCTACATATCACTGACTGCATAGTATATTTGGATTCGCTTTAAAAAATAAAAAATTATTGAATTATTTATTGAAAATTTTAACAAACGCAATTGATCCGGAAGAACATACGGCTTGAAAGCCAGAAAATAGAAGGTAAAACAATCTAGGAAAAAAGTTTTCTTTCTTCATGCTCTTTCCCTATACACTATGTAATTCCTACAAGAAGATTGGTCACTTTGTGTGTAGCAAAAGGGTTGGTGGAAGAACTGAAAGTGCTCTTAAACATGTTGCAACGAATTATTTTTTAGAGCTGATAGACCTCAACTTAATTATGCTTTTTCTTCGTATTTGAACTTTGTATAGTAGGGGGAAAAAAAGGCAAAAAGACAAAAATAACAAAATTCTTGGAACCAAAAAAATAAATAAAAAAGGAAACAAAAAGAAAAAATACAAAGCCTCTGGGGGTCAAAGCCCGCAAAGCAAGTTAAAGTTAAACAGCAATGGAATGGGTCATTATCCTTATGCCTTTTCTTACCTAGTAAGTAAGTCTAAAGACACGAAGTCCACATTAAATTTCACAAGAAATTTAACACACGTCAACAACTTGATATTCTTTCACAAGCTTCCAGCAAAAAAAAAAAAAACAGTGTACTCTTTTCACAAGCGCCCACTAATAGATTATTAGTTTTGGTCTTACCAATTATACTAAACTAGTGCGTAGCACCATGTATATGCATGAGTACAGTTAAAAATAATTGCAATTATTTTTTTTTTTAGAAGAGATTCAAATTGTACATAATATTAGATTACACTTTTTTTAAACCATACATTTCTAAAATATGTAATGGTTTCTAAATATATATATATATATATATATATATATATGATTTAGAATTTAATTGGATTTAAACTCTTTGGTTTTTTCACCCAATAATTCACTTGCCACAAAAATTAAAAAAATAAATGGAAACATGGATGAAAATTGGACTCCAATTGAAATCCAATTTAGAATCTAATTGTATTTGGACTCTTCGATTTTTACACTCAACAATTTACTTAGCACAAAATTAAAAATTAAATGGGACACGTAGCATAAAATTAAGAATCCAATTAAAATCTAATTGGATTTTTTCTGAGCTTTGGCTATATATATATATATATAGATATATATACTTTTGCTTACCATTAGCAATTAAAGCCTAATTTAGAATCTATTTTCTCTCTCCCTTGTGTGTGTGTTTGATTCTTGAAAAAAAAAAAGCAATGCAAGCCTAATTTAATGGGTGTTTAGACTTATTTTAGTGGTTATTTATATTTTCGGCTATAAATTGAAAGAACTTTGTTGTTCCCAAGATCAACATAGTAGGATAATTTTTTATATTTGGGAAAATGATTAGACAGCAACGTTAGGGAGTTCGGAGACATCGGCAGGGGCCTCGGGAAGAGTTATCTTTTTTGTTTAACAGCCTGCCCACCCTGGAAACGGCTCAGCCGAAGGTAAGGTCCAGCGGCTGGAAGAGCACCGCACATCACGTGGTGTCCGGTTGAAAATCTGGAGGACCGAGTGCCTCCCACGCCCGGTTGTACTCATAACCGCATCAAGTCTCCAAAGTGAACAGCCTCTGGTCGATGGAAGAATGTAGGCAAGGGAAGTCGGCAAAATGGATCTGTAACCTCGAGAAAAGGATTGGCTCTGAGGGCTAGGCAAGGAGGTCCCAGTCCCAAACCCGTCGACTGTCGGTGGACTACTCAAGCTGCTCCTGCAACATGAGCGGGTTACACAGTTATATGATTATTTTCAAAATGAGACACCCATGAATTTTAATGAAAATAAGAATTTATTGATTGTGATAGTTTTTAGATCCCTTAAAAACACAATTGGATTAACCTAGTTAATTAGCCAAGTTATTACTTAGTCCAAATTTCAAATCTAGGTTATCACAATCAAACAATCACATCATGCATAGCAGTGGAAAATAAAAAACACAACGATATGATAACCCAGGAAAACCAAATCGGTAAAAAACCTGGGGAGGATTTAACCTAGCTATCCTCAAGGTAAAAAGCAAATCCACTATCTTGAAAGAATCGAAGTTCATACAATAAGACTTACAAGCCCCCACGCTCGACTTCTTATTGCTACCCACCAGTAGAACTTACTGACACTACCACGTGCAAGCTCCGAAACCACGGACTCCTTCTTTCTTGGATTCTCCAGCAAGTACAAGCACCCCCTCTTGTTTTTCTTTTAAGTTCTTATGGCAGCAACTGAATGATCATCAAGATCTCACAAGAGATTTATACAAATAGCAATATGAGCGACACTAAAACGTGGCTAGGGTTTGCCTTTTATACCTAGGGCAAATTAGAAAACCTTAAACGTTTTAAAACAAAACTAGGGCTGAGTTGGAATTATGCAGAAAATGCCTCTGACTCGATTTTCGATTGATTGAGCCTAAGCTTCGATCGATCGAACCAGGCCAAGAAGCTTAAATGAATCCTGCAACAGCTTATTCCAACTTTACATAAATGAATCGACTTTGAGCAAGTCTAAACGCGACTAAAC
This sequence comes from Quercus tomentella, assembly GCA_028535165.1. Taxonomy (NCBI): domain Eukaryota; kingdom Viridiplantae; phylum Streptophyta; class Magnoliopsida; order Fagales; family Fagaceae; genus Quercus; species Quercus tomentella. The sequence goes on from JAPQVY010000068.1 coordinate 82,976,342, forward strand.
ATATTGTTTTGATCATGGTTTGCCAACAATACACATTAGAGTTCTAAATACATAAAATTCTAAGTCTTTAGAACCTAACAGATTGGTTCTTGTGTACATATCATCTTAAATATTCCCAGTTAAAGATGTGAGCCATTGGCTTGAAAATTGGTTCAAAAAGAAGATTAATTTAAGTCAAATTATGTTATATTAATATTTAAAATCTTAATATATATATATATATATATATATATTTTTTTTTTTATACGGTAAAAGTTAACGAATGCCCTAAGGATATTACATATTAGTTTTAAAATATTTTTAGAATTTTTTATGGAAAAAAAAAAAAAACTACTGATTTTTTTGACAATTATTTATATTTTTTATGAAGTGGTATCAAAACTTTTTAAAAATGGTCTGTTAATATTGTATTTTGTTTGGCCCTGATTAACGTATCAAAATATGATTTAGATCTTGAAAAATAGGTTAAAACCATGATTTTGAAATCCAAAAGTTGGGAACAGTGTAAAAAAAAAAATCCTATGTACCCTAATTGGGCGATGGAATAAACAATCCAAAATCAAACTTGCCATTTCTAGCGAATTTGTCCTATGCTGACTAAACCTTGATCTAGATTGGTCAAAATATTGAGTTTTTTATCCGACCATCTAATCGAGGTAAATTAAACAATCTTAAAGATCATGAAATTTGTTTCGAAACAACAATTCCCGAGCCAAAATCAAAGTTAAAACAAATAAGATATCAAGAAAATACCATAATCCTAATTAAATGTATTATTATTTTTAGGTAAAAAGAGCTGTTTTTGAGGCATTTTTTGTGTAATAAACTATACAGATCCAACCATAACTGGTTCAATCCACTTGAACCAGATTAAAGTATGATGAGTCATCTACTTTCCATAAAAAAGGCTTGGTGATATATGCTCTTTCCAGAAAATGCTTAATAAAATGATATTTGTTTAACTATTATTGATTTGAGTTTTGATATGTTTGATTATAAAAAAAATAAAAGAAAGACAAAAAAAGAAAAAAGAAAAAAAAAAGATAAGAAAATAAGGATTGAATGAACACGCAGAAAGAACACAGAACATGAACATGTTCTTCTGAAAAAAAAAATGAAAGTAATAAAAAATTTTATTTTATTTTATTTTTAAAAAAAGTTAGAGGAATTTTGTTTTTAATTTTTTTTTTATGTGGCTTTTATTTAGAGAAGTGCTACATCCACAATATCTTCACAATACTTTCACAATAAATCATAGGTGATAAATTGTTATTGATTCTAATTTGAATCTATAATTTAAATTACTTTTTTGCTCACCTATAATAACCAATAACAACTTGTCACTTAGAATTTGTTATGAAAAAGCTATGGACATAACATTTCTCTTTTATTTATTTATTTAAATGTTGACATGTAATTTTTTTTATTGTTAATTAAACATTTTAATATTATTTTAATGACCATGTCAGCATCTAATATGCCAGCAGTGCACTCCATGGGTCACATAGGCTATTTTCATTAGTGAGATGATGGTAGAGACTAAAATGAGAATGATTTTTTGATTTTAGGGACTGTATCCAGGAAAAAAACATGGGGACCATGATAGAAATTGGTCCAAAATGTACGGACCAAAAGTATATTTACGTCAAGAATTTTGTTAATAAATGGCCAAAGGGCAGTGATTAAAATATATTTAATACTTTATATTAAATAATATTGAATAATACTACATCCATAATATTTTCACAATAAATTATAAATAATAAGTTATTATTGGCTAATAAAAAAATGATGTCAATGGTGAACTTAGATTAGAATCAATAACAATTTGTCATTTGAAATTTATTGTGAAATTATTCTAATAATGTTATTAACGTAGTATTACTCAAAAAAAATTTATACATTTTTTTTTATATAAAAAAAGGTCAAATTGTACAAATATATCTAAAAAAGTAAACATAATCACAATAAATTTATATGCATGAGTCAATGAATGACGTCTACTTTATTTATTTATTTATTTATTTTAAAATATGAACTGCCATCTGTTGAGAGATTGTGTGGTGGCAAAAAATTTCTGGTTTAATCTTAAGATTCCCCCCGCAATGGTTAGCTCCTTTTTTGATTTAGACTTGAATTGTTGGTTGGAAACTAACTGTCAAAGTAAGGTGCCTCATCCCTCTTTAGTGCCGTGGAGCTATATTTTTACCTTTGCCATTTGGAATTTATGGAAACAAAGGAATGGAATGGTTTTCAATAATACTACCTTCAATGCTAACTTACACAGATTTAGTAAGAACCAAGCTTTGGAGTTTTACTACTGTGTGGGGAAGCTCAATTGTCACAGGAACAAGGTGGTGTGTACTATTAGCTGGAAAAAACCTCCGTTAGATTGGTGCAAATTAAATACTGATGGGGCCTCTCTTGGTAACCCGGGCAGGGCAGGAGGAGGAGGAATTATTAGAGATAGTGAGGGGAGATGGGTGAAAGGGTTTGCTGGAGCTACTGGGTTCACTACTAGCATTATAGCTGAGTTTTGGGCTCTAAGAGATGGGTTGTTGCTGGCGGATCAGATTGGAGTGCAGAACCTGGTGATTGAACTAGATGCTAAGGTTGTGGTGGAGTTAGTCTAGTCCAAAACCACCTCTAATGCTTTCTACTCCTCTCTGCTGGCTGACTGCAGGTCTCTGTTGGGCAGGTTTCAACATTTCAAGGTGCAGCACGTGTTTCGTGAAGTTAATAGAGTTGCAGACGCACTGGCTAAGATAGGATGTAATATGCAGGAAAATTTTGTTGTTATGGATAGCTCCCCATCTGATGTTGTTGCTAACTTTGTGTATTCAGATGCCATGGGGGAAAACTTTTGTAGGCTTATTGCCAACAGTTTAGCCATTTTGGCTTAGTTGAATGTTACTTTCCTTTTAACCAAAAAAAAAAAAAAACTTTTACCCAGGAACCATTATAAAAAGAGCAAACCCCCACAAAATAATAATAATAAAAAATAAATAAATAAAAAGAGCAAACCCAAACAAAAACAGATGGACCCATGGCGTACAAAGTACAAACAAAAACAAACAACAAAAAGTCAAAACACAAATAATTTGTGACTCTGTGAGCGAGGCCGAGGTGTAAGTCTAAATGGACTAAATCCCAACAAGGAAAGGCCAAATGTACAATTTGTACATGGCGAAAATGCACTTTTGGTCCCTACATTTTGGACCGATTCACGATTTGGTCCCTAAATTGATTTCACTCCTAGGTCAGTCCCTGATTTCAAAAAATCGTTTTTATTTTGGTCTCTGCCGTCAACCTAGCAACAGAAAATGCATACATGGCAGACGGAATGCACTGTTTGCTGACGTAGCTAATAAAATAATAATAATAAATTATATTTAACATTTTTTAAATGCCACATTAGCATTTAAATTAATAAAAAAAAGCCAACTCAGAAAATTTATAAAAAAAGTAAATTAAATTATTTTTAAAAAAAAAAAAACCTTAAATCTAATTTAAACTAAAATCATTTCTTAAAAAATCAAAAATCATTATCTTTTTAATTCTTGTTGATTTTTTTTTTTCTTTAACATCATCAGCTTTAAAAAAAATCCCTACACTGAAAGACTAATCTCAAATTCTCTCACTCTCTTCACGCTCAATGGATACAATCTCTTACTCTCCATCGTCCATGGTTGAAGCTCACTCGCCCTTCATCTTAAGGTAGAAGACCTTGGAGTCGTCGGTGGCAGCGGAGGGGATGAGTCTGGAGTCAAGGAGCTTGAGGATTCCGTCACAGATGTTGTAGAGCTCCAGCTCGATCTTGGATCTGTAGTCCCGGATCATGGACACGTGGTCCTTGTTGCCGCGGCTCTCCTCCTTCTGCTCGATCGAGGAGATGATGCGCCACGAGGCTTTTTAGTGTTATTAATTGTGAGTTATTTTAGTGTTTGGTTTGAAAGAAAATCTTGATTTTCTGGGGAAAATGTTGATGATTATTTAAGGAAAATTTATGAGGTTGGTTGGGTTGGTTGTTATTGTGAGCCGAATTGGCTAGGTTTGTGTGTGTTTGTTTCATAAGAAAATTTTTGGTTTTAGGTGGAAAGAAAATGTTGTGATGAAAATCTTAGGCATCGGCTTTTTAGATGTGAATTTTTTCAGTGTTTGGTGAAATTTTCTGGGAAAGATGTTGAATGCCCAGGAATTTTGTGTTCTTAAGTTCTTGTGATTTGGGTCCATGTTCTTGATTTCTTGTGTATTCACGTTCAAATCTGTAACTATGTATTTTTATGTTTTTAATTTTGTTTTTATGTTTTTTTAATTTTTTTAATTGATAAATTTTTTTATTATTTTAAATTAGACAATGTCATGGCATGCTGAGGTGGTTTTTTATTTTATTTTATTAGCCACATCAGCATCTAATATGCAAACATTGCATTCCGTTTGCCATGTATGCATTTCTGTTACTGGGTTGACGGCAAGGACCAAAATAAAAATGATTTTCTGAAATTAGGGACTAACCTAGGAGTGAAATAAATTTAGGGACCAAATCGAGAATCGGTCCAAAATGTAGGGACCAAAAGTGCATTTTCGCCTTTGTACATTGTACATTCGGCGCTCTTTGTGTCTAGAATGTAGAAACAAATTGTAACTTTTTTTTTTTTTATTGATTTCAGTTCATTGCACTTCAGCTCTTTCTAGCGACTTTATTGTGCCTAGATTTTAGAATGAGGAAAAAAAATGTGACGTTTTTTATTTGAATTTAAGAACATATTTTATTGATCATCGTAGTAAGAGCATCTTCAACGGTATAGCTAAACCCAAAATTCTCTCTACAAAAGAGAATGAAATCACAAATCTTTGCTCCAACAGTCTCTCTATATACCTCAAAAAGTTTTTTACTCATGAACAGTAACTCATCACGAAAATAATTTATCACATTAAAAAATTCTAGAGCTAACTACTATATTAATTTTTTCTCTTTCTTTTTCATTTCTTTTTCTCTTTCTTCTTCATTTCATTTTCCCACACCCTCTCTTGGTTTCTTCTCACAGACCAAAGAAAAGGAGACAAAACACAAAACACAGCTCAACCAACAAAATCAAAAATCTTGAATAAAGGAAGGAATTTAGCATCCGGGCTGCATGACGTTGGCGATGGAGATGAGGACAAGCAATGGTGGAGGCGAAGCAGGCAATGGAGGACGAAGACAACTTCTCTCTCACTTGAGCATTTCCTTCTCTCAGCTCTCTTCCTCTCCCTTTCCGTTTGATGAGAAGATAAATTTTTTGTTAGAAGATGAATGGTTTGGTTTTGTTCAAATGAAATGTGTTGCCCTTACTTTTTTTTCTTTTTTTTTTTTTTAATGGGAGAAACATGTGATGTGTGGGTGTGCTAGCATGGTCATTAAAATTAGATAGAATTTTTTTTTTTTAAAAAGAAAAGAAAATGAGTAAATATAAGTTAGTAAATAATAATAATGTAAAAAATAAGAATTAGGTAACAATTAATGATTTTTTTATGAAAAATTTAATGAATAAATTCATTCCAAATTACATAGATTTGATAAAAGAAAACTATGATCATTACAAAATTTGTAAATATTAAAAATATAGCAGTTAGGCCTTAGGAATTTGAAAATATAGTAATTAAAAATGAATAAAGGAAGAAAAAAATTTAAAAAAAGAATAAAAAATATTAAAGAAATAATATTTTAATGGGATGGAGAAAATATAGAGAATTTGTTGGAAAGTGTATTTTATAAAGTAAGTAGATAAAAAATAAAAATCACTGTTCACTCACCAAACAGTACAAAAATTTAAAGAAACTACTGAAGATGCTCTAAATCTTTGTATACAATATCCAACAATAAATGTGGTCTTTCTTCAATCCTAACATCAATACTTTCAGGAGTATGAGCTTTATGAGCTTGAACCCTTGTAGTTGTATTATGTGTGTATTTGACATTAGTTTATTTAACTTTTTGTAATTATTTTTTTATTATTGAAAGTGCATTAAAATATACTTGTATTATGAAAAAGTAATAAATAAATAAAAAAAATAAAAAAATAAAACTTCTTTTTTTTGGTTCGGTAGATTATTATTTGCAAGTCCCACAATTATGTTTTTGGTAAAGAAAAATCAATACAATTAACTGAATGCAGGTCTCACGCTATTAATTTTCTCAAAATGTCAAGTTCTTTTTTGTTTATTGTATGTCCCATTTTTTTAATTAATAGTACTTTCAGCAAAAAACTGGATAAATTGTTCCTAAATCAAAACTATAGACTAACTATTGCACTTAAGGCTCATTTTCGAAAGTGGCCAAAATGTGATCGAGATCTTTCAATAGGTTGCCACAAAAGGATATCATGTCATAGAGCATTTCTTAGGCTTAAACCGCGCTTAACATGTTCAAAGCTCATTTCATAGTTGAAATATGCCGAATTGAGCATGAACTGAGAAGAATAGGCCCTTTACTATTGGGCTCATTTATGAGCTTTACAAAGATTAAGACCCAAAAAAGGAAGGAAAAAAAGAGGAGAAGGAAGAACAGAGGCTCAGACCAAAGGACCTTCAACATTTCAAGTAAACTTGGGTGATTTTGAAAGAGTAATTTTGGTATTGAGGTGTTATAAAATTGTTCTTCTCTTTCTGAGTTTCAAAACAGCTTTTGAATCACAAAAATCAGACTTGAAACGAGATTTTGCAGCCTATTTTAGTGAAATTGAGTCGTTTTGGGCCCAAAAGGATTGGCATCTAGTCTAGTGGGCTAGTTCTTTTTCTTTTTCAAATCCAGTTGGCGAGTCAGCCCGTATTCAATAGGTAAAAATCGGGTTAAGGTTTATGACGAACACCAAACGATTTGACAGATTTCTCATCTAAATTGCATTCTAAAAACAACAAGTCGATTAGTTAAATTTTAGGTGCATTACTTAATCTTAGGAGTTAGGATGCGTTGTTTTATTCTGAATGCTCAAAAATGTGTTAAAAACACAAGAGTTGTTTAGACCCCCAAATTAAAGTTACGGCTCGATAGATTTTACACTAACTTAATTCTAAGTGCAAAATAGTGTAAATGCGAGCAAATAAACAAACAAGCTACTCTAATCCATAATCAAGACAACACAGCAGTAAACTAAAATGTAAAAGAGTAGGGAAGAAAGATGCAAACACAAGATAACACGCCGATGTGTTATCGAAGAGGAAACCAAAAAATTCGGCAAAAAACCTCTCCATCGCCCTTCAAGCGGTAATCGATCCACTAGACAATCAGTTGGGATACATGGGTTAGCAAGAGACCCTCCAAGCTTAATCTACCCGCTATACCTAAGCCCTCTAAGCTCCTACTCCAATAAGGTTTCTCGGAACCGTGTCTTGTCTAGCTCTCTAGATCCCGCAACAAGCTCCATATTGCATCTACCATCCTTGGCTTCTTCCAATGCTTCCCAGCAGCACCAAACTATCACTTGACACTTTGAAAGGGTGTGGTAAGTGTTTGGGCTATGAACCTCTCAATGGTATGGAAATGGAGAGGTAGGAGTTGAGGAAAATCCATAAGCTATTGTGTAGAGGATTGTGGGTATCACAATCTCTAACTCTCAAGGTGTTTGGCTAGGGTTTTCTCTCAGAAGCTCTCCTTAACATTTGTGGGTAATGTGGATATATATAGTGTGGGTACAGAAAGTGTGTATCAGATAGTACAGTCTGGTAAAACAAAATGTCTCGCGGGTGTCTAGTGGGAAGGCCTTACCCGCAAGATACTCGCGAGACACAACTGTCTCCATCTGTACTGACTCTTCACATTCCAATCATGTGCAAGGCACATGCATTACTTCGTGGGATGCTAAGTCGCAAGATACCCGCGAAAACCTCTTCAGTCTTCAATAGCTTGAGTCTTCACACTCTCTCTCTATCACACAAACCTTACAATCAAATCCAACAATAAATACAGGGTACAAAAAATTGAATAAAATTACAATCAAATTTGACATGGAATAAAAGCCAACTAAATACATAGTTGTAAATCACAACTTTATATATTCTTTGAAAATTTTTGCTAAATGTTGCGTTTTTCTTTCTTCTTCCTTATTTGAGCACCAAGTTTGAGGTCCAAAAGCAATGACATGTTTTTTCTTTCCCTTGTAATAAACAACAAGAAGAAATTAATTCCATCAATACTGGAGCCAAAAAAAAAAATTGGAAATTGTAAATACAAGATGGTTATAGCTGTTATCACCATTCACCACTCACCACTCACCTGTTGGAGAAAATGCAAATGCCCCTTTCAAAAAAAAAAACCAGCATTTTGCCCTCTTTCCCAAACTAATTAGGAAAATGCTCTTCTTTTGAAACTCAATTTTCTCAAAATCGAGTTAAAAAAAAAAAAAAAATCTGAAGTTTTATAGTGGCGTTTTAAGGAGCCTATAGTGACATTTTAAGGACCTATAGTGGCATTTTGTAACTCGATCTCCATGAAGTCGAGTTACATGCAATTTTTTTTCAAGGAGCTTGAGTTTCAAAACGCCACTATATGTCCTTAAAACGTCACTATAGGCTCCTTAAAAATGCCACTATAGGGCTTAACTCGATTTTGAGAAAATCGAGTTTCAAAAGAGGGACACTTCCTTAATTAGTTTGGAAAATGGGCAAAATGCTGGATTGTTTTTTTAAAAAGGGCAAAGGCCAATTTTTTCCCTCACCTGTTTGAATTAGCAAGAGGAAGAGAATAGGGAAAGGGCTTGTAGGCTCTTGAGCTTATAGGTGCCCGTTTGGTTTCAGAAAAAACCTGCGTCCACGTTTTGCATTTTCTGTTTTTTTTTTTTTTGTTCCTGCGCATGAACAGTAAAATCACATGATTTTACTGTGTAGAGGACAAAAAACACTGTTCATGTACTGTTTACGCACTGTTCATATACTGTTTATGCACTGTTCACGGGTCCCACAACACTATTCACACATTTAAACATTATTTTGCTACGGTGTTTTCAGTTTTCAGTTTCAGCAACAATAAGTTCAATCCAAACGGACCCTAGGAGCTAAATGTTGCTATGAGAGGGTAACATTACAGATTTCTGAGACAGGGTTTATAGGAATTTTGGTGTGACGTGTCACGTGTTTACTTTGAGGCGTTCGGCCCATGATTAAGCTTGGTCTTTGTCCTTTATTCCTTTGTGCGAATAAGTTCGCTCCTTCTCCTTTTTGCACATAAGCTTGGTCCTTGTCCTCTCCGTCTTTATGCACATAAGCTTGATCCTTGTCCTCTCTGCCTTCGTGCACATAAGCTTGAATCCTTTTCCTTTAATTGTGCCTTTGTGCACATTACATTGATCGTACAACTTGACTCATGTCTACTAGCCTGTTTGGCCAAAACTGTATGTATCATGTGGGGCCGTATATTGTCGAATATGGGGTTTTATAGGACTTTAATCTAATGCTTTGTGCACATGCTATAAGTAGTAGTGTACTTGATAAAGGCTCAAACATAATTTTCCGTTGTAATCGTTGCAACTTGCAAGTTCATTCGAGTGTTCATTGAAGTTTCCTATCTAAATCTATATGCTTCTAAGTTCTATAACTGTATTCGGACTGATTAATATCGGCTAATATTGGTATTTCCAATTTCTTTCTAAAAGAGAAGGTTTAGTCAGTGGTCCATGATTTGAACTCCCAAAAAAAAATATAAAAATTGACCCCTCTTCAAAAGAAGAAAACAAAACAAAACAAATTTTTTTTAAGGAACTTAAAAAAAAAGTTTTAACAAGATTGAAATATCTCATAAAAAACAATAAAAAATTACCAATAGATTATAAAAATTTTTATAAAAACTCCACTTAAATTCATCATTTATCGAGGTAAAAGACGACAATTATTTAGTGGTTGTAGTACAATTATATTAAATTGAGAGTTCAAATAGTGTAAAAACACCCTTGAACGTTTAGACCCCAATATACAAATTACCAATTCAAGCTTTATGACAAACAATAAGTGTGCGAAAAATGAACACAAGCTATAAACAGAATTGGTAAACAATCTAAGCCAATTAAAAACACATCCACAGCAAAAAATAAAAGGCAAAGATTAAGGGAAGAGAGATGCAAACACAAGGACAACACACGATGTGTTATCGAAGAGGAAACCGAAGCCCTCGGCGTAAAACCTCTCTACCGTCCTCCAAGCGGTCAATAATCCACTAGAAAATGTAGTTGGGATACATGAACAGCAATAGACCCTCCAAGCCTAATCTACTCGATGTACCTAAGCCCTCCAAGCTTCTTGCTCCAACGAGATTGCGCCAAACCTTTTTCTTTTCTAGCTTACCGGATTCCGCTATAATCCATAGCATCCGCCATCCTTGACATCTTCCAATGCTTCCCAAAGCTCCAAAAACACTCAACACTCTAAATGGGTGTGGGTAGTGTTTGGATAGAAATCTCCTCTCAATAGGTATGACAATGAGAGAGGGAATGAGAAGAGACTACAAAGATTTCTCTCTAAGAATAAGTAGCTCTCTCTAATTGGGTGGGTGTTTTGAAGAAACCTCTTTTAGGGTTTTTCTTTCTGAATAGCCACACATATTTTGTGGGGATGAGGGGTATTTATACTGGTGTGAGAATGGAATGCGAAGAGTCAGTTTTTCCAAAACAGGGCTGGCTGGCGACTTGACCTCGCGACTTGACTGAGTCGCGAGTTCAAGCCGCGAGCTAACTGAATGGCCAGTCTGGATTTTTGTCCTGTAGTGCTCCAGCTGGCATGACTGTTCAGCTCCCCTACATGCTCTGCACGTGTGCAACTTTTGGCGGCTTGCAAGCCGCGAGCCTCCCGCGAGATCCAGCCGCGAGTCCCTGCTTCACTGCACAGTCTTGAGCATTTCTTCACACTCTCTCACACACTACCCTTACAAGATTCCCACCTAAATACAGGGTTTCTAAGTGCTGTATTACAAGTAAATTTGTCATGGAATAAAGCCAACACATGGTTGATTAAATTCAACCTTACATAAATCAATGTGGCTAAAGAAATCTCATTATCAAGTAAAAAAATAAAACACCTTATATGAGTAATAAAATGTTGTTTAAGAAGTTTTAGGTTTTGTTGTATATGTTTGTTATGCCCTTTTATAATTTTTTTGAGCACTCATATATTTTTATTTACTGCTAATTTTTTCTTAATTTTTGAGACGAAAAAGAATGCAAGTCACGTGAGATATCAATTTGGAAGAAAAAAATATAATTTTTTAATAAAATAATTAGAATGATAGTTTCTTTAAATGATTTTTTATTGGTGTATTGCTTTGTTATTTATGAGTCGAATGATTTTTTATTGGTGTATTGCTTTGGTGTAGTTTTAGTTTACTTTTATTAAATTGACTTGGTATTGTTTTCAGTTTTTCACAATGGTAGGTACACAACTTTTATTTTAAAAAATTATAGTTAATTACCTTTTAATTCTAGAGTTTTAAGTATGTTTTATATATTTAAATAGTTACACTTTAAAATTTCTAAATACACTTCATTTAACTCTTTTATTTGTTACCACCATTTTTTTATGAATACGGTTAAACATCATATATTAAGCTGATTTAAGCAAATTTTATTTCAAACTTTGAAGTGCTACTATAAACAAAACTTACCCCAACCTCTAAGGTCTAAATAAAACTCTATCAATACTTTGGAATTCCTTTACCCCATTTTGATTAGGATAGTGCACCCATGATTATCTTATCATCTTCCATGGTCTAACATATGGTTGGGGTAACCACTTTTATGGTTTAATTGCACCTCCTTAGGTGCTAAAAGTGCCTAGAAGTGAGCAAGGTCTCTGGTTTGAGAGCTGGGGTGGCTAGTGGTGTGGTAGATTTAGGAATTTCTAACTAAAAAACGAGAGAGAGAGAGAGAGAGAGAGAGAGAGAGAGAGAGAGAGAGAGAGAGAGAGAGAGAGAGAGAGAGAGAGAGAGGAAAATATTGGCCTAATGGAGCCTTGGAGGGACACATGTATGTTGTTACAATGGATGAAATTTCTTTGAATGTTTTTGTTTAGGGATATTGAAATAGCTATGTAATGATGGTTTGGTATAGTTTAATTTTGTTGGTTTATTATATTTGAAAGTAAATTGTCAAAAGTTTTGTACCTAAATTAGTTAGTACTTTCTTATATTTTTGATAGAGATAGTCAAAATTTAAATTCCATTACCCCCAATTATCAAATAAAAATTAATTTTATAAAAAGTATAGTTATACCTTGTTGTGCCAAACTTAAAAGTTTTAAAAAGTTCTACATAACAGAAAAAAAATTAAATTAAAAAAAAAATCACTTTGATGTCCTTTCAAGATTTAATCATAAGACATTGATTTAAATAATAATTTAATGATCCTGTTGAGGATCAGAGGATAAAATGCTGGTTGGAAATATACAAATACAATGAACATCTATGGCTTGTAAACGTTAGCTCATAGCTGCTTTGTTTCCTCCCACTTCTCAAATGGTCAAACTTGTAAAGTGAGCTATCTTAACTCTTAAGCTTGCCTTCCTAGACCGATGTGGCCTACGTTTGGTTTCCTCTCTAAATGGTGCTAAGGCTCAAGTGCTCTTGATTTTTTTTTTTTTTTTTTTTCCTTCATTCACAGATGAGTCTCCTCAAGCCAATAGCGCTCTCAAGATCTCTATTTATTCCTCTTTTTTAAAAAAAAAAAATAGACATGATACATTAAAACTTAGAGTATTAATTTCATAATAATTACCTTTTATATTATCTAATCAAAACACCAAATGATTTTTAATATAAAGTACAAACGATGAATTTGCACTTTAATCATTTAGTCGATAATATATATATATTTTTATTTGGAGTAAAAGTCAATAATAAGTTAACCATGGTCCTTAAAAAAAAAAAAAAAAAAAAAAAGAAGAAGTTAACCATGGTCCCCCTACCTTTGGAAATTTCTCACCACTCCCTTTTTTTTAATTTTATTTTTATAATTTCTCCACTCCTTACAATTCGCTAACAAAACGTTTAAGTTATGAGTAAACTATACTTATCGGCCTTCTTCATATTAAAAAAAAAATATATATATATATATATATATACACACACACACACAAACACTAAAAATTAAAGTGATTTTTTTTTTTTTTTTATCCAAAATTAAAGAGATTACCTCTATATGTATTTTTGTGGTTTAAATACTCCTGAAAGTTAACAAGTTATTAGAGACGCATCCAAAACAATCTTGTTCAAAATGAGGAACTGATAATTCAAGAGCAAGCAGTTTCATCATTCTCTGAATGTCAAACGTTCAAACTCCAAATAAGCAATGCAGCAATGCATTACCAGTGAGGGGAAAATTGATTCATCATACAATTTTCACTGAAGTTCTATGTCCCCTTTATAATGCCAAGGAGTAGACCATTTCCTTTAATGAGTGTTGTACTGCGTGTTAGGGTGATAACACCTTAACCCTTTTTCTTTTTTTCTTTTTTTTGCTGAATACCTTAACCCAAAAATTTAGGCCTACGGATTTAAACCCAATTATGTTATATATTAATTCTTATCCAACACGATTAGGAAAGTATGATTTGGTTTTGCATTAACTTCGAGGACAGTTCAAAACTAGCATTCTAGAACATTTTACAAAAGCTACAATTGCTTAAAGAGAGACTACTTATCCGGGTCAAAGTGGATTCATATTAACTCTCGCACCCAATATAGATTACCAAGTTCAAAACCATGGCTATATTTGGTGCCCAAATTGATAAACAGCAAGTAAGGCTCATATAAAATAGATTTAACCCAAAAATCCTGAAAGCTCGAAAATGTGTTAAAAACACAAGAGCTGTTTAAACTCCCAAATCAAAGTTACGGCTCGATAGATTTTACACTAACTTAATTCTAAGTGCGGAATAGTGAAAATGCGAGCAGATAAACAAACAAGCTACTCTAACACATATTCATATAAACACAGCAGTAAAATGAAATGTAAAAGAGTAGGGAAGAAGAATGCAAACACAGATAACACGCCGATGTGTTATCGAAGAGGAAACCAAAGAACTCGGCGAAAAACCTCTCCGCCGCCCTCCAAGCGGTAAACGATCCACTAGACAATCAGTTGGGATACATGGGTTAGCAAGAGACCCTCCAAGCTTAATCTATCCACTGTACCTAAGCCCTCCAAGCTCCTGCTCCAACAAGGCTTCTCGGAACCGTGTCTTGTCTAGCTCTCCGGATCCCGCAACAAGCTCCATGTTGCATTTGATATCCTTGGCTTCTTCCAATGCTTCCCAGCAGCACCAAAACCTCACTTGACACTCTGAAAGGGTGTGGTAAGTGTTTGGGCTATCAACCTCTCAATGGTATGAAAATGGAAAGGTAGGAGTTGAGGAAATCCACAAGCTTATGTGTAGAGATATATGGATATGATAATCTCTAACTCTCAAGGTGTTTGGCTAAGATTTTCTCTCAGAAGCACTCCTTAACATTTGTGGGCAATGTGGGTATATATAATGTGGGTACAGAAAGTGTGTATCAGATAGTACAGTCTGGCAGAACAGAATGTTTCGCGGGTGTCTCGCGGGAAGGTCTTACCCACGAGATACTTGCGAAACACAACTGTCTCCATCTATACTGACTCTTCGCATTCCAGTCATGTGCAAGGCACATGCTTCACTTCGCGGGATGCTTAGTCGCGAGCTACCTGCGAGAAATCTTCTGGCTTCAATTGTTTGAGTCTTCACACACTCTCTCTCTCTCTCTCTCTATCACACGACTCTTACAATCAAATTTCACAATAAATACAGGGTACAAAAAATTGAATAAAATTACAATCAAATTTGGCACGGAATAAAAGCCAACAGAATACATATTTGTAAATCACAACTTTACAAATCCAAAAGCTCTAATACAGAAAAAACAATGAGCTCAAGAATAAACAAAAATTTATTTATGTCAAAAATATGAAACTGGCAAGCAAATAAAATGAAGAATACAGATAGGGAAGGAAGGACACCACAAGGAGGAAATGTTGTTGTTATGCATGTCAGTCAAATTAAGAGTGTCTTGCAAATATACGTACCAAATCTAGAACGCAAACATACAGCAATAACACTGTAAAACATGAGCAAAAAGTAAATGCAAAATCCCACAGCAAATTTAAGGCTAGAGGAAAATCATGTTGGACAATCAGAAAGACTTCATTTTTCTAGTTCTAGAAAGTTACAAGAGAACTCCATAGAGAGATGCTGTTTTCACAAACTTTTTAGAAACATTTCTATCCACCATTGATTCCTCACATACAAATTCTACAATTATGATAATTTGATAGTTAAAATGGGAGAGAGGAGATTTGAACCCTCAACATCTCTATTGAAAATACCAAGAGATGCTAATTAAGTTACATATCCCTTGGCTACAAACTATACGATTATGAATTGATAGTAAACGTATAGATCAAGGCCAACAATATGATTGTGAATAGAAATACGTGAAAACCTAAATCTATAGTAAACTCATCAATCATCACCATAAGTCCACAACATCAAGCCACACCAAAATGCCCACAGCCATTAAACTACAGTAAATTAGATGTCCACATCACATATCCATGCAATGGTAACACTTAAAACCAGCTTCTTAAATACTTATCAGTATCATATAGGATAACCAACCATGTTCACTTAGCTCAACAGGATTTACCCAAAATTGGAAAGTGAACATCACAACACTCAAAAACCCACTCATTGCCATCCACTAAACACAATAACATGGCCAGACCACTCATATGTGAATCTATCAATCTTGACCTTTCTTATACTATTTGTTCAATACCTTATTTTCACATGCTGAAATTATCCAAACTGCAAAGTTAAGAACTTTGATTACCTTTTCTAAACAACCAAACATATCTTACACAGTTTAAATGCCTATGTTTTGCTCACAGAAGGAAGATGTGTCTGTGTTTCTAGAACAACCATGTATAAGCATAAAAGCACATCAATTAGTCTTACCAAAACTTTAAACTGGCTCAAGGCATTCAATATTTCCTAAAGTAGAAAAGCTCTGGAACAACAAATTCAACATCCAAAAACAATGGTCTTCAAATGACACAGGCAAAAGAACTTGAGGAACCAAATAGCAATCACCCATTTCCCCACCATAAATAATCAATCGTTGCATATAAGGCTATGGTTCCTTAAACAGCCTATGTATCAGGGTTAAAATAATTTACTGTTGAAAGATATTTTTACTTCAAGGACTACTTTTTGAAAAGTCTGTTGTCAAATTCACAATAAGCCTGTAATTACAATTTGCCCCCAAAAAAGGGACATATATATCTAATCCCAACCTTTCCGGCCCAAATTTAATTCTCTCAATACATCAAAGCCAATCATGCAATGATTAAAAACCAGTGACGTATTTTTCCTCCTAGAATCAAATAAAGTATATAAGAATGAAATTTTGTAATAGTAAATAAATAAAGCACCCAAAAAATCAAATAGTTTAACTCAGAGGTGACGAAAATAAAACATTTATTCCACAAAAATGATAATAACCCTGTAAGTGACTAAATTTCTAGTTTGAAATAAATCAAACAAGTAAAATAGTTTCACAAATGCGAATTTGTATTGATGATTGTGTGGTATAATTCTCTGGAATTACAAAAGAGTGATCCTCTGATTCGATCTCCTTGCAAAACTTATTGATTAGACTTATGGTAATGTGGATTTGACTTGAACACAAAATATCCTTCAATTTGGTTGAGGGATGGATCGAAGATTACTGAAACGGAATTACAATGAATCTCTGGCTATGAGCTTGTTTAGAAATCCTTTGTTCTTCGCGTTCTTCGTGCGTTCTTCGTCTTCGAAGGTTTGTGGTGGAAGTTCTTCGGAGCTTTAGAGGCTTGAATCCGTTGAGCTTCAATGATTTGTGATTTGTTGATGTTTTCGGACACTTTTGGCTTGATTCCCGTGAACTTTAGGATCTAGGCAGATGATCTGGATGATTCTGCTTCGAATGTTCTCCGATTTTGGGGTTGAAGTTCTTGAAGTTCTTGAAGGCTTTGAGGCTTGATCTTCACAGAGTTTTTTTGCTTCTGAATTCTAGTCCTCCTAAATGTCTCAGGAAGGCTTCTATTTATAGGAGTTTTGGGGTGGGTGAGCGACACGTGGCGGAACTTGATTGGTGACACATGTCACAGCCTGATTGGTTCGCTTGTGTCATCGCTTACACGTGCTGGACTGCTTGAGTCATCGCTTACACGTGCGAGGCTGCTTGAGTCATCGCTTACACGTGCGAGGCTGCTTGAATCATCGCTTACACGTGCGCTGATGCGTGATTGGTTCTTGCATGACACTTGGCAAATTTCTATTGGCTTCTGAATAGTGATAGCAAAACTTAGCAGCAATACATGGTACTCTGTAATTGGCTGTATTTTGTGGACTTGATAATGTGACGTGTCAGCTTGTAATAGGTCGGGAATTTTCCCTCTCTACAAATGCCCCCTCGAGACTCGTTCACGCACACAGTTTTGGAGTGTGGTGTGGGAATGAGTTTCGAAAAAAATGGATTTTTGTACTTGACTCTTTAAGTGAAGTAGTTGAAGGTGGTGGAGCTTTCAGCAGGATGAGATAATTTCCGAAGAGTAGACCCACCCATATGAAAGGCTTTGATGAGACCGAAAAGGGGTCTACCAGTATTTGAATGTACTTGCGTGACCGAGCCTTCTCAGCATAGTTTAAGTTGAAGTAATTTCAAAATAGTGTTTTATGGTATTTGAAGTGGGTTGGTGAGGCTGAAAGTTGTTTGCAAGAAGTTGGATATACTTGCAAGATTGAATCATTTCAACAGAGGTTAAGTTGAGGTAATTTCAGAAGAGTATTTTGGATCGTTGGCGGCGATCACAGGGTGTAGAAGATGGGGAAGATGAGAGAATGGTGGTTGGGTACAGCATGCAGAGTCATGGGGCTAACCTCGTGTTTTTAAGAACTTCTGGTGAAGTTATCTCGGAGGAACATGCTTTGGATTACGACGAGGACATGTGGGAAAGTGGTTGAATGCGCATGTGTAATTGTATCACTCAGCTTAAGTTGAGGTAATTTCAGAAGCTTATGGATTCTGGGTATGCTGGTGGTGGCAATGAAGAAGATGGAGATGAAGCAAAGTGAATGGATGAAACATACCCACCATGGCGCTGGCCCTGTATGTTGGGGACCTTCTGGTGTAGATGTCTCTGGGAAGTACACCTTTGGATATGGGACTGACTGCATGCTGAATGAAGTCTGTCGGTAAGTTATTGAATGTACCTGTGTAATGGGACCATGCCGACAGACATTAAGTTGAAGTAATTTCAGAAGAGTACTTTCTGAAATACTTCAAGCTGAATTTAAGTTGGAGTAATTCCAGAAAATGTGTTTCGAGGTACCAGCAATGATGACCTTTGGGTCCAACGGTGGTAGGGACATGGAATAAGGCATTGGTGACCATTTACCGGCACGAAAGGCTGAATTTTGATGAGCTGGTGCCTTGAAGGTTGTTTCAAGTGTTGGATGGAAGACAATTTGTAGGATACCCCAACACTTTTTACCATCTTCACCTACTACCACTTGTTGGGAAAGCACAGAAAAATGAAAGATGGAGCTAACTTGTGATTCTGGTCTTTGAAACCAGCCAAGTTGCTGTTTGTTCCGAACCACTGCTTCTGCTAGAAGACCAAGCAATTGGAGAGAGACTACGGGAGACCTGAGGTTAGGAACAGGTGTCTCTGTTGGACTTGGGTTTCCTGGCCAACCAAATCCGAGGAAGCATGGAACCTCAATGTAGGCCTTGTTATGAATAATTTTATGGACAAAGGTGGTCGTTAAGTGGAGAAACAAAATTTGTTTGGATCTCAAAACTGCAATGATGTTGTAAATAAGGTTTCGACCGAACCATGGGAGGGTTGATCTCAAACTGATTATGAAGCAATATCGGTTGCTAGGTGTTGAGAACAATGAGGCCATAATGAGAAATGGTTGTGAAAAGGAGGACCTGAAAATCTGAAAGAAGCAAATCTTCATTTCATGATTCAGTGTGTTTTATTTTTTTTTTTTTTTCGGATGAGTTCTTGATGAATCCGGCCCTTCTATTTATAGTGGAGAGATGAAGAATGGTAGATAGGTAGTTGAGAATGGTAGTTGAGAATTTTTGGTGAGAACGGTAGATGGGAACGGTAGGTGGGAATGGTAGGCACCGGATGAGAATGGTAAGTTGGAGACTGGTAGGCACCGAACAGGAATGGTAGGTTGACCTAATGACTCGGTGTAATTTCAAGTTCGAGACACACTTGTGAGAGTTCATTTGTATTTTGAGAAGAAAGTTTTGATGAAGTCTGGAGAATAACCCTGAGGGGATCCCAATTAAATGGATGAATCTCAAATCCTGATCTCAGGAGTTTAAGTTTTGACACTGCTAGTACTTCAGAGAAGTGGGTCAGATTGGTGGTTTTCAAGCCATGAAAAATTGAGCAAGACAAGTTTGGCTTGAAAATCTTGACTTTAAGTTGATTTCAACACAAAAGTCAACTACCTTGGAATCGAGTCATTTGTACAATTTTCGAATCTCAAATGATGGCACGGACTCCAAAATCGGAATGTACGCGAAAAGTTGAGTAAGATAGGTCCATCTTAAAAATTTTGACGTTTGGTCAACATTTGCACAAAAGTCAACTTTTTGGAAATTGGACGTTTGCACAATTTTCGAGCCTCGAATGAAGAAATGGGTCCCAAAATCGGAATGTACTTGAAAAATTGAGTGGGACAGGTCCGTTTTGAAATTTTTGACTTTTTGATCATGGTCAAAGGTCCGCTTAGTCAAAGCATTTTTTCTTTTTAATTTAATTAAAATTTTTTTTTTTTTGGGGTTCGGATCCGGGTCAAACCGGGTCGGTCCGGGTGTAATTTGTACCAACGGGTCAGCAACGTGGGGGATGACGTCACATTGCTGAGGACGCGTGTGGCACGTGCGGCACGTGTGGCACGTGCGGCACGTGTGGCACGTGTACGCGCTTGAGGGAACTCCGGCGCGTGAATCTGATGGAGGCGCATGTTCGTTGAGGCGAACAATCTGGCGGCGCGTGTAGGCGCGTTGCAGCGCTTTTGATCCCGAAATTTTTGGGGTTTGTAGTTCTTAGGCCGTACAAGACTCCTGTAGGGTCAGTTTTGTAAAATTTTGAGCATGTTTGCACAAATTTGAAGGACTAGGCCGTGAGTCGTCGCGAGCCCGGGGAGGCGCGTGGAGGCGCATGCAGCCGTTTTTGGGCTTGAAATTTTTGGGCTTTGTAGATCGTGGGCCGATGGATCTAGTGGTGGCACCCGTTTTGTGAAAATTTTCTTAGATTTGTGCAGGTTTGAATGAGAAACCTGCGGGACGTTTAGGAGTTTGTGGCGGTGTGCGGTGGCTCCGTTGCTGAAGATCTTCCTGGGTTTTGTTCATCAAAGTCCTTAGAAGATTTCTGTGGGTTGATTTTTTGTGAAATCTTGTCAGAAATTGTAGAAATCTGGAATGGGAGACCGCAGCCATTGTTGAACGTGTTGCCACCTTGGTCTTCTTTGACGGTGGCCATCCTGACAGTTTTTGACAATCCAAGCAATAGTGGCTTCAAGGTAACCACTGAGTGTCTCTGCTGTTTCTCAAGGGGTTGTGACACAATAGAACAAGAAACTTCCCTTTGCCGGCCTAGAGTTTCATTCACAGTCTAGTGCCATAGTTTTTCCTCTAATGTAATATTTTCTTTCTGACAGCATGATACATTTATGAGCTTTTGCCTTTCTAATTTTTCAAGGTGGGTACGTAACCCTTTGAAAATATGATACTATAGTCTTCGGCGGCTCTGACAGTGTTTGACATTAGTTAATCAGCAAGTGTCTCTGCGCAGACCTATAAGCCATTTTTTTCTAAGGTCTAGTGTAATATTTTCTTTCTGACAGCATGATATATTTATGAGCACCCTTTTCTTCTCAAGGTTTGGCGCAGACTTCTTTGACCTTGAGTGTTTGCAAAATCTGACTTTGAGCTCCACAAATCTCTATATAAGGTCATCTGGGGCATGCATTGAGTTTGTACAAACAGCCTCTTTGGTGGGTAGCATAATACTCTAAGTGTAGAGAAATTATGCTTTTCTCTTTTCTTTTTTTTTCTTTTTTTTTTTTATATATATATATTTACATATGTATATATATTTTTTTCTTTATAACCTGCTTTATTCGTACTATTTTTTTTTTTTTTTTTTTTACAGGCTAGATATTAGAAATGAAGCTCTCTCTTTGATTTTTTTTTTAGACGTGCCATGAGATTTTCTTCTGATAATCTCTTTGTTGTTGCTTGTTTTTGTTATGCAACATGCTTTCCTTGGCAATTAAGCTGCACCAACACTTATCTTTTCAACGCAGCCATTTCAAGAGTCTCTGTAACGTAGCCGTATCAAGAGTTTTTACCACGAAGCCGTGCCAGCATCTGTCCTTGTATTGAAGCCGTGCCAACATTCAATTTTGTCATGAAGCTGCCTCGACATTTTATTTGCATTGTGGCGACATCTACACTTCATCCATGTCAAAACCGTGACAACATTCATCTTTGCCATGAAACCACGTCAACACTTCATTTATACCGAGGCCATGCCAACATTGCATCTTTGCCATTGAAGCTATGTCAACACTTCATTCGCCGAAGCCGTGACAACATTCATGAAGCCACGTCGACACTTCATTTATACCGAGGCCATGCCAACATTGCATCTTTGCCATTGAAGCTACGTCAACATTTCATTCGCCGAAGCCGTGACAACATTCATGAAGCCACGTCAACACTTCATTTGCACAGAAGTCATGTCAACATTCATGAAGCCATGTCAACACTCCACATTGCCATTGAAGCTATGTCAACACTTTATTCACACCGAAGCTGTGCCAACGTTCATTTTTGTCATAAAGCAATTTTCAGAGGCAACATCGCTCAGACATCAAGGGCGTATAGCACTGTAGCCAGACATCAAGATTTCAGAGATGCCAACAAGATGTTGAAAATGCATGGAGTCCCTATCAAGACTTTGAAGATGTAAGGACTTCTCGTTAAGATTTCGAAGATGCCAACGAAACCTTGAAGTTTCAAGAAGAATGCCG
Source organism: Quercus tomentella (assembly GCA_028535165.1). Classification (NCBI taxonomy): domain Eukaryota; kingdom Viridiplantae; phylum Streptophyta; class Magnoliopsida; order Fagales; family Fagaceae; genus Quercus; species Quercus tomentella. Next base: position 82,998,485 of record JAPQVY010000068.1, read on the forward strand.
CCAAGACTTTGACATTGCAAGGAGCTCTCATTAAGACTTTGAAGATGCAAGGAGTTGCCAACAAAATCTTGAAGATGCAAGGACTTCTTATCAAGACTTTGAAGATGTTAAAACATGCTACTAAAAATTTTGACATTGCACGAACATGCCCATAGAGGAGAGATGATGCCACACCGACTTCAGATATATAATCTACCATCATTCCGGAAGAAATTGACGTCATCCAGATTTCAGAAACATGATGTGAAACAACACCACTCAGAAGGGAGATGATGTAGTTCTAATTTCAGAGTTATGAAGTGGCACAACCTAGAAGAGAAATGGTGTAGCTTAAACTTGCAAGGTACAAGAAGATGCCCCCAAGAGATAAGTGATGCAAAGCATACTTCAGAAATGTGGGAGAATATCCATTGAATATGGGCAATGCCTTGCCAACCAAAGGGACCTTAAAAGCGCATTGATGACTGTTGAAAAACTCCTCAAGTTAGACTGGCCATCCTTCTTCTTTCCATGTGACTGAACTTAGTGACAAGTACTAAGCTGCCTACGTACCCCGGAGAGGGATCAAGTCATCACGTAGTTCAACAGATTTTTTTTATTTTTATAATTTCTTTTTTTCTTGATGATTTTTTTTTCTTTGATAATTTCTTCTTTTTTTTTTTTTAATGAAAATTTTTTTTAATGCGTGACTGAACTTAGCAAAAAAAAATACTAAGTTGCCTACGTACCCTTGAGAGGGATCAAGTCATCACGTAGTTCAAAAGATTTTTTTTTTGGTTGTTTTGTTTTTTTTTTTTTTTATAATATTTTTTTTCTTATGTGTTTTTACAAAAAGGGGGGCGCAGTGTATAATAGTGGGTACACCACTGATTGAACCCGAGACCTCCTCAAGAGTGACATAGGCATCCAACCACTACGCTACACTCGCAATTGGTGACATGGAGAGGGATTAATTTCTCCTTATTGGTACGCTTTCAAGGGTAATGGGAAGACATCATGTACTCTTGCAGCGCTACAGTAGGCAGCTTAAACTCTTACCAAGGAGCAATCCTTGATTTTCAAGCATAGAAGCGTTTGAGGAACTTCCCATTGATGGGGCCGATCCTTACACCATCACTATCAATCAACTTGTAAGCTCCATTGGTGTAGACTTCTTGCACAACATAAGGTCCATCCCATTTTGAAGTGAACTTATTGCCTGTACGATGAGTTGTGATGATAGGTCTTCGAACGGCGAGGACCAAGTCGCCAACTTGGAATGATCGTGGTTTAACTCTTTTATTGAATGCGCTTGAAAGACGAGCTTGATAGCATTCAAGGCGCTGTTGGGCCTCGAGCCTTTTTTCATCAAGCGCCTCTAATTCTTGCAATCTGAGCTTGGCATTTTCTTCTCCAGTCAATCCTTCTTGGATGGCAATCCGTAATGATGGGATTTGGCGTTCTAAAGGAAGGACGGCTTCCACTCCGTAAACAAGAGAATATGGCGTCGCTTGAGTAGGCGTTCGAAATGTTGTTCAATATGCCCATAATGCTTCTCCGATTCTTTCATGCCAGTCTCGCTTTGTCTTGGATACCACTTTTTTCAACAAACTGCCAAGTGTTTTGTTAAACGCTTCAGCTAGTCCATTTGCTGGGGCATTGTACATGGAGGAGTTGTATTGTTTAAATTCAAACTTCTCGCATAGCTCTGTCATCAGCCTATTGTAGAATGGTTTGCCATTATCAGTTATGATATACCGAGGGACACCATACCGATAGATCAAGTGAGTTCGAATGAAATTGACCACCGTTTCTTTCTTCACTTCCCTAAGGGGTACAGCTTCTGCCCATTTCGAGAAGTAGTCAGTTGCGGCCAAGATGTACAAATGGCCACCGGATGACTTTGGTAATGGCCCTATTACATCAAGTCCCCACGCATCAAAAGGCCAAGAAGCTACAGTTGGGTGTAGAGGTTCTGGCGGCTGATGGATGAAGTTTGCATGATACTGACAAGCTTCGCACTTCTTAGCGCACTCCATAGAATCTTGCACCATTGTAGGCCAATAGTAACCCATTCGTTTGATCCTATAGTGTAACTTAGGACCTGATTGATGTGCGCCGCATATTCCAAAATGAGCCTCCTCTAAAGCTTGTTTAGCCTCCTCCTCTCCTAAGCAACGGAGAAACAATCCATCAAATGAACGGCGGAAGAGAGTATCTTTATAGTAAATGAATCGAGCAGCCCTTCGCCGAACTTCGGTTTTGTGGCGTTTATCATTTGGGAGTCTTCCATGTTGAAGGTATTCAATGATCACTTGTCGCCAATCTTCTTTTTCAACAAGGCATACAAAAATGATGTTGGCTTGCTCTTCTTCATCTTCTTCAACTAGGAGAGGTACCACCCACCTTTGGGAAATAGCAACTTCGGTTGTCTCTTCTTGGGATAATGCTAAGACGGTAGCCAAATTAGCTAAAGCATCGGCCTGTCTATTCTCCTTCCTTGGTATATGCTCCAATGTGGTGGCCTCAAAACTTGCTACCAACTTCTTCGCATATTTGCAATAAGGGATAAGGTCTTCTTTCTTGACATCATACTGCTCCGAGACTTGGTTGATAATTAATTTGGAATCCCCAAAGATCTCAAGCTGCGCTATGCCCATCTCAATGGCCATTTGTAGACCAATAATCAATGCTTGATACTCGGCTACGTTGTTTGAGCAAAGTTCACTCAATGAGAACGAGTATAGAAGTATTTGCCGTTGTGGAGAAACAAACACTACACCTGCCCCCGCTCCTTCCCGACGTGCGGCCCCATCGAAAAACATCATCCATGGTGGCATTACTTCAATGTAAAACACATCTTCATCTGGGAAATCATCGGAGAACTCCCAATCAGATGGAACTAGGTGATCAGCTAAAAAGTCTGCCAACGCTTGTCCTTTGACAGCTTTTTGTGGAACATATGCAAGGTCATATTGTTGTAGCAGGACTGCCCATCGAGCTATACGACCTGAAACCACTGGCCTGGAGAGGACATATTTAATTGGGTCCGCCTTTGCTATCAAACGGACCGTATATGCTTGCATGTAGTGCTCCAGTTTGTCTATGGCAAAGAAAAGAGCGAGGCACATCTTTTCGATAGGAGAATAATTTAATTCAGCCCCATTAAGAGTTCGACTCAGATAATAAAGAGCTCTTTCTTTCCCCTTCTTATTTTCTTGCACCATAAGAGCACCTAGGGACTTTTCTTATGCCGCAATGTACAGCACCAGAGGCTTTCCTGGGATAGAAGCACCTAAGACTGGAGGATTAAGCAAGTATCTTTTGATGCGCGCAAAAGCATTGCTACAAGCCTTATCCCATTCAAAGTGCACATCCTTCTTCATTAACCTGTTGAAAGGTTGACATCGACCAGCCAAGTTCGAGATAAATCGTCGTATGTAGGCTAGTTTTCCCTGCAAGCCTCTAAGTTCTCGCAAATTCTTGGGCTCTGGCATTTTCTGGATAGCTTCAATTTTGGATTGGTCAATTTCAATACCGCGGTGCCTCACAATGAAACCAAGAAATTTACCAGATGTTACGCCAAAAGCGCATTTGCGGGGGTTCATTTTAAGCTGATACTTTCTTAGGCGATTGAACACGGATTGCAGTTCTGCCAGATGGTCTTCCCTTCTTTTTGTTTTAACCACCAGATCATCGACATAACACTCTACGTATTTATGAAGTACATTATCAAAGATCTTTTGCATGGCCCGTTGATAAGTAGCACCAGCGTTCTTTAGCCCGAAAGGCATTACTTTGTAACAGTAAATGCCTTTAGGAGTACAAAAAGCTGTAAGCTCTTCATCCTTCGAATTCATTCGAATTTGGTTATAACCTGAAGAACCATCCATGAAAGATAAAGCTTCATGACCAGTAGTGGCATCAACCATGACCTCAGTGATGGGTAATGGAAAATCATCCTTGGGACATGCATTGTTCAAATCACGGAAGTCAACGCACACTCGAATTTGTCCGTTCTTCTTTTTGACAGGGACGATGTTAGCAATCCATTCCGGGTACTGTACTTCACGAATGAAGCCCGCTTCAATGAGCTTATTGACCTCGGTTTCTATTTGAGGGATAAGCTCTGGCCGAAAGCATCTTTGGGCTTGTTTGACTGGGCGCACGCCCTTCTTTACTGCCAAATGGTGTAGAGCAATACCTGGATTGAGCCCAGGCATTTCCTTGTAAGTCCAAGCAAACACATCTTTATATTCTACCAGGAGCTTGAGGTATCCTTCTTCTTCTTCAGGAGTGAGAAGCGCACTAATGAAAGTTGGTCGCGGTTCTTCGATAGTTCCTAAATTGATTTCTTTAAGTTCATCAACTGTAGCTTGTACTCCATCTTCCAAGGCTGGCGGAGCTTCATCGACCTCTTCATTGGTTGCTTCAGCATCTGAAAGTGTACCTTCTTCTATTGTAATATGAAACGAGGATGACACCTCTTCAATTTGCTCATTGTGAACAAATGATGGTCTAGTGCGTACAATTGTTCGCCTCTTGACTTTCAGCGATCCTTCAGTGCTGATGTCTAAGGTAGAGTTACGCTTCATGCGTGAAGGAATGCTACTGCGGATCTCATCATCAACTTTCTCCTTCTTTTGAACCTCAAAGTTCATTGAATTTTGAGAATGACTATCAATAGGCCTTTTTGTTGCCCCCAATCGATCAAAGACTGATTTATAAGCAAGAGTGTCCCGATTTTGTGTTAAGCAAGTTGTATTTAACCTGTCGAACACTGTGATTCGTGACGATGAGGCCTCAATGCGATCAAACACTGAGACGCGCGATGAAGAATGATCTTTTCTTTAATTCGAACTTTCGCCAACCTCCACTGTTATGTATTGGGAACTTGAAGCATCGCTTCTTTTCTTGATCCATATCTGAGCTGGTTGTTCAGGAGTATAACCTAATCCGGACTTTGGGATAGGAATTTCATGCCCTTCAAGCCGCATTCTCCTTTGTGTTTTGCTAAGGCCATGTACCTTCTCTCCGGTGACTTCTGGAATCAATTTCCCTAGGTCGCTTTGTCTTGAGAAATCGTAGCCTGCTCTGGCTAACAACCTATATGCTTTCGGGTCAAACCATTTTTCGTCCGTTCGCTTGGTAGAATACCATGCTCTGTCAGACTTTGTAAAGACTTCACGAATCCATTTAGTGGCTTTGAGGGCAAAGGATTTGTGGATGAAGTTAAAGGCATGGCATGGTTTTCTTTCAATATGGCTACATCCTTCGTCGTGAGCCTTGCAGGAGGCCCTCGCATTTCTTCTGTAGATTGAAGGCATTCCGCAAATGGTGATTGTCCATTCTTACGGCGTGATAATGGTACATAACGGAGGAATGGAGGGCTATTGGAAGGCGTTGAATTTTTCGCCCTCACTGCATCACTGGTAGATTCACTAGAATGATCATTCCCAGATTCTGGACCTTCCTTTGAGGAAGGAATATCCTTTCTAGTGATGAATTTAACATGCTTCTTTTCACCCTGCTTGCTTTCCATGGACAGGATTTCAACTGGGAGAACTTCACTAGAAATGTTATCTTCTACATAAAATTTTGCGTCAGCAAAGTGAGCTTCCGCCTCAGCAAAAGGCTTTAAGTCGGCATTGACTTTCTTTATTCCACTTTGAAGGTACTTGAAACATTGATGCAAAGTCGACGGCACTATTCCATTTCCATGGATCCAGGGACGTCCTAACAACATGTTGTAGGTCGTCTTGGCATCAATAACGTGGAACAAGACGTTGCTTGTCAATTCTCCAATGATCAATTCCAGGTGGATCATGCCGATTGCGCGTTGTCCTCCTTGGTTAAAACCTTGAATGACCAAATGACTATGTGATAATTCCTCCATAGTAAGACCAAGTCGTCTCATTGTCATTTTTGGTAGTATATTAACAGCTGAGCCTCCGTCAATGAGAATACGATCGATCTTTTGTTCACGAGCATAACCAGAGACATAAAGTGGGCGATTGTGGGGCTTAGAGCCTAACAACAGATCCTCATCTGTGAAAGTTAAGTCTGGAGAGCACGTGTAACATTCCTGGGTTTGTTGAAGAGTGTTGGTAGAGGGAATGTACATCTCTAGCTTTTCAGGAGCTTGGGTGAGCACTTCTTTTGGTGAGGTGGAGGATTGCAAGGGTTCAACTTCATCAACCTGAGATTGGAGTTCCTCCAACGATGACAAAGTCTCATTTGGACCACCATGGTCAACATCCTTATTTTCGTCCTGAATTTCGCAATGAGAGACCATGTGAACGGCCTCGGCTGAGTCATTTTGAAAGAATTTTCTGGGGAAGAATTCTTCCAATGTGATGAGCTTTCGAGATTTTTGGGTCTGTGCTGAATCTTCATACACTTTTGTTCCCAGTCTCCCTCGCCTCTTATTGCTCCTTCCTCTTGATTGAGGCTGAATTTGGTTTTGTGCTTTTCTGGACTCTTTGGCGATCAAATGAAGAGGGAATGTTCGTCTCTGTTTCCATCTCCTGCGAGTAACCATTGTCCAGCCCTCTTCCTCATCCATTGTTGACCTTTTATCATCATTTGAATTATAATTAAGTGCTTTTTGTGAGAGTTGAACTTGAACAGGTTCCAGAGAACCAAATTGGATGAGCGTGGTATTTGCCCCCTGCTTAGTGGTTGGAGACATGCAAATAGGCAACCCGCAGAAATTGTTGCAATGTTTGATTGAGCAACATCATTAAAATCCAAGTCAATCTTCCTTTCCTTGGCTAGCTTCATGATGAGTTCTTTAAGGACAAAGCATTTTTGGATTGGATGGCTTATGATGCGATGATACTTACAAAGTTTGGGTCATCAACTTTTCCCATCTCTTGCGACCGTTTGCATTCTGGCAATTCAATTAATTTCAACTTGAGCAGTTGTTCTAGCATTTCGGGCATATCGGTATCTAGGAAAGGATACACCTTTTGCTCCCATTCCTTAAGTGATGAGCGACGCGTCTCACGCTGTTGGCCTCCCTCGGGCCTTTTCTCATTAGCCCTCACATTTCTTGTTGAAACTTTGACTGGGGCAGGGTTGATATTCATTGAATCTTTGATATTACTTTTCGTATTCTTGTCATTTTTCCTTATTTCCCGTCTTTCTTTCCTTTCCTCAGGTACGAGAGGTTTCATATTTCCATGGCTAGAGATACTCAATTCCATGTCATGCGCACGAGTTGCCAACTCTTCAAATGTTCGGGGCTTTATCCCTTGAAGGATGTAAAGAAGTCCCCAATGCATGCCTTGAATGCACATCTCTACAGCAGATATTTCAGAAAGTCTATCCTTGCAATCTAGACTCAAAGAACGCCACCAATTGATATAGTCAACGACAGGCTCATCTTTCCACTGCTTGGTGTTAGTAAGCTCCATCACGCCTACCGTGCGACGTGTGCTATAAAATCGATTGAGAAACTCCCTTTCGAGTTGCTCCCAATTGTCGATCGATTCGGGTTCCAAATCAGTGTACCAATCAAATGCATTTCCCTTGAGTGAACGGACAAATTGTTTTACAAGGAGGCTTCCTTGAGTTCCTGCATTCTCACAAGTCTCTACGAAGTGAGCAATATGTTGTTTTGGATTGCCCTTTCCATCAAATTGTAGGAACTTAGGAGGTTGGTACCCATTTGGCATTCTCATGTTGTCAATGCGCTTTGTGTAGGGTTTTGAATATATGAGAGAACTTGTAGAAGATCCTCCATATTGTGCTCGAATGGTATTTGTTATCATGTCCTGCAGTTGTTGGACAGATATCGAGGCCATTGAGGTGGAATGTCCGTGTTGAGAAGTGCCTTCACCTCCTTTTCCTTTATCACCCCTGGCGTTTTCTCCTTTGAAGGTAAAGCCAGGTGGGTGCTCAGGGCCAAGACTTGATTCACCCGAATCTTGTACTTCCAATTTGTTCATCAGGGTTGCAATTTTGACATCCTTCTCTTCAAGTGCTTTTGTGAGAAGGGTGACCCTTTGTTCCATTTCAGCCATTTTTTCTTCCATGGTAGAGGTGTTAGTCATCATCACTGGCATGACCTCTAGATATGATGGAGAGAATGATGAAACAGGATGAGTCGAAGGTATTTCATTCCTTAAGTTTCTCATCACGGGTGAAGAGTTGATAGAAAAGGTCTTTGTTGGGGATGATTCATTATTGATCTCGAAATCTTTCGAGACAGATGAATCCTCAGCGGTAGCCTTCCTATTTGCAAGAAAGTCTAGAGAGATGGTTGGTTGGGGTTGAAGTCGATCAAGAGCTTTGGATCGACTGCGAGTGATTGGGCCGACATAATCATCAGCACTAGAATCATCGACCATTGATTTTCGGACATTCTTGCTAGAGGCCATTGAGACTAGTAGCAAATTGAATTTCTTTTCTTTTGAAGGAGAAAGAGATGAGAGGCAGAGATGTCCCACTGGGCGTGCCAGAATTTGTAAGCGACTAAATTTCTAGTTTGAAATAAATCAAACAAGTAAAATAGTTTCACAAATGCGAATTTGTATTGATGATTGTGTGGTATAATTCTCTGGAATTACAAAAGAGTGATCCTCTGATTCGATCTCCTTGCAAAACTTATTGATTAGACTTATGGTAATGTGGATTTGACTTGAACACAAAATATCCTTCAATTTGGTTGAGGGATGGATCAAAGATTACTGAAACGGAATTACAATGAATCTCTGGCTATGAGCTTGTTTAGAAATCCTTTGTTCTTCGCGTTCTTCATGCGTTCTTCGTCTTCGAAGGTTTGTGGTGGAAGTTCTTCGGAGCTTTAGAGGCTTGAATCCGTTGAGCTTCAATGATTTGTGATTTGTTGATGTTTTCGGACACTTTTGGCTTGATTCCCGTGAACTTTAGGATCTAGGCAGATGATCTGGATGATTCTGCTTCGAATGTTCTCCGATTTTGGGGTTGAAGTTCTTGAAGTTCTTGAAGGCTTTGAGGCTTGATCTTCACAGAGCTTTTTCACTTCTGAATTCTGGTCCTCCTAAATGTCTCAGGAAGGCTTCTATTTATAGGAGTTTTGGGGTGGGTGAGCGACACGTGGCGGAACTTGATTGGTGACACATGTCACAGCCTGATTGGTTCGCTTGTGTCATCGCTTACACGTGCTGGACTGCTTGAGTCATCGCTTACACGTGCGAGGTTGCTTGAGTCATCGCTTACACGTGCGAGGTTGCTTGAGTCATCGCTTACACGTGCGCTGATGCGTGATTGGTTCTTGCATGACACTTGGCAAATTTCTATTGGCTTCTGAATAGTGATAGCAAAACTTAGCAGCAATACATGGTACTCTGTAATTGGCTGTATTTTGTGGACTTGATAATGTGACGTGTCAGCTTGTGATAGGTCGGGAATTTTCCCTCTCTACAAACCCCCACACCCAACAAAGAATACCAAGATCAAAACCAAATCTATCTGCTGATGCACAAACTGACAAATCACAAAGTAGCAAGGCACAGGTTAATTAAGATCAATATAACCCAAGAAGCCTAACAGCTCAAAATCAGAAAATGTAGTGAGCTCAAGTATAAGCGCAAACCAGTTTTATCCCTAAAATATGAAGCTAACAAACAATTAAAATGCAGATTGCAGATAGAAGAGGTGGCACTATATTCTATAGGGAGGAAGTTGAGTTATTGGTAAGAAGGCCAAATTAGATTATCTTGCAAACATAGGTATCAAATCCTGAAATGCAACTATACAACCATAACAACATTGTAAAACATGGAAAAAATTTTAAAAAAAAAAAAAAAAAAGTAAAAAGCAAAAATCCACTGGAGATTTAAGGTTAGAAGAAAACCCCAAAAAGAAATGCTATTTTCAAAAAATAAAATAAAACATTCCAATCCATCATACTTTAACTAAAAAGCTGAAGTAATAAATATGATAGAATCTATTTAGTAATAACTCAAACAAAAGCTGACATAAAAGGACACTTTGATCACAGTAAATTTTGAAAAGAAAGCTCAAGTATTCTTTCAAAAAAAAAAAAAAAAAAAAACCCAAAAACATTTGGTTTGCTTGTTACGCACATAATAAAGCTACTTGGAATAACAAAGATTACACTATGAACGGTAGAGGTGGTGAAACTGGTATTACATATACAAGATAGGTTTTCTCAAAATCGGTGAGTTCAGATGTTTAGTTCCTCGTCCACAATTACATCGTTTTGCCCATTGGTAGCATCAGCTTCAGCATCAGTAGGTGGGATATCGTTCTGGCCATAGTTAATATCAGCAAGTGGGACTTCGTTCTGGTGGTCATTGGCAACAACACTAGGTTGTCTTGCAGTCCAAATGGACCAAATCCTTCTACATATGCGTATCAACCGTAGGAGTAGATCAACAAGGCTGACAAGGGACCCAACAACATCATGAATGAGTTCTAGGACTGACACAACTTGCTGGAATCTGAAACACAATGGAATTGTTAGAATAATAGTAAAATTGACAGAGCGTTAATAATGGCTTAAGGGGAGAAAGAAGTTGAAATACTTTCTCACCCTTCATCTGCCGGAGCGTTAATAATATCGTGTATTAACCGTAGGAGTAGAACAACAATGCGGTCAAGAGTCCCAACTACTTCAGAAATGAGTTCTAGGACCAACTCAACTTCCTGAAATCTGAAACAAAAATGGATTGTTAGAAAAAAAATTTACAGAGCATCAATAATGGGTTGTGGGGGAGGAAGAAGTTGAAACTCTCTGAAATTCATGTGCCATTGAGATTATCTAATCCATTTTTTCAAAATTATTCTTGATGTGTTCTAAAAAGAGTTATTTACAAACAAATTCCAAAAAAAAAAAAAAAGGTTAAAAAATAAATAAACATATAGCTATGACTAACATTATGTAACTAAATTAATTGTGCATTAAAAGTATATTTTTCATTTTTTTAAAGCAAAATATGTAAAATTCGTTTTACTATGTTTTATGTCTTTTTTTTTTTTTGATGGGAATGTTTTATGTCTTTATATGACTAAGAGAGGTCTCAAATGGTCAAAATGTAATTGCCAAATACCCAACAATCGGATGATTTAGTTGATCAATAATACATTTATGACCAAAGCTGGTTCCAATTAATATATATTAAATTGATTAATGAAACTTTCATAATATTGATGTGAATGAGAATCTTTTATTCCACCCGTAATATTCCATTTTTTACACTAGTATGCATTTTCCTAAACAGGGGAAAAAAATCAATATATCATGTGTATGGATTTTTTCCCCATTGACTATTTTAAAGGTGAAAAAAAAGATGTAGCAGATTGCGATTGTTGGAATAGCAAGTGAACCAGTCAGATTTGGACATGATTATATTGATACTAGGGCAACCTTTTCATTCTAACAAAGATTTTTTGATGTACACCGAGTATTAATAATACTAAGTGGTTAAGAAGCAGTTTGATGCATCTATTCTAACACTTAAATAGGTATATGTACACATAATTACACACTAGCTATGGTTTTTAAGCAAATAATTTTTTTTTTTTTTTATCAAATAAAAATGAGGGGTTATTCTAATCCAATATTTGTTATGGAAGATATTAGACACTACCACTAAACTACAAGATCAAGGACAAGCAAATTATGATTTAGTGCAGAGTACTCAGGCTGTCAAATGCTGTTACCATTCTTTGTTTTGACAATAAAGTACCAGTTTAGGCTATTCTAACTAAATTAATTCATGTATCTTCTTGATTTAGTATTTCTTTATGATAGTTTAAATTTATTGGCTTAAAAACTATACATAAATTAGATAAAGATGTCAGCTTATAAGCTGAAACAAATGGGAATCGAAACATGAAACTGGAGGCAAAGAGAAATATTTTATAATTAGTAAAGGTAACAACTATAATTCAGCAACTTTTAGCAAAAAGCCAAAAAAGTTGATACCAAAACAGACACCAAACTCCTTGGTCCTCATTGGATTGACCAAGATCCTATGCTGCTGAATTACCAAAGCTCAAATTTGAGTCAGAATAGAAAGAATTTGGTGGACTTCAATCGGCAAATTCACGTAGGAAGTTGCTCCAAATGTGAAGCAAAAAGAAGATGAAAAAAGTGACCCTTGAGTGTGGATTTGGCTTCTATTTCAAACACCTTAATAACAGAGGATTTAAGTCCAGTGTGAAAATTAACAAATCAAAATTGTCTTTCAGACTTCAACCTCAATTGAAAATTGAACCAATGTCCATAATTAGGGATGGCAATGGGGTGGGGCTGAAGGATGGGGTTTTCACCCCTACCTCTCATGGTTTTGTCTTGCCCTATTCCTGCCCTAACTTGCATGACAGGAAATTTTTTTTATCCCATTCCCACCCTTTGGGGCCTTGTGAAGTCCCGCCTCGCTCCATAAAACTCTACTTTTTGTTAATTTGCTCCACAGCTATTACAATATTTTTTTAATAAAACTATTTCATTAAGGCCCAATCCTAGCCCAAATTCACTTCAAGCTCAACAACAATGAGCACAAGACTCCCAATCCAAATAAACTTGTTCCTTTTACCCTTTTCTTTTTTCTTTTTTGAAAATATATCTTCCAATTTCATGGGATGTCCCCCTCCCCACCCCCCACACCCCACCCCAAAAGGGACTATTTGATTAATAAGAATGTACTCAATCAAACAGAGAATTACAAGAAGTTTACACAATACAGAACAAGCTAAATTTCTGAAATAACATCAAACCTTTATACTCTTATAACCTGTAACAATGTCATACACTGATAAAATTTTTTTTTTTGAGGCTTTATATCTATGAGAACAATTTCTTCCTTGCTAGAGAGATCATGATAATAACGCTAATTGTTCCAATGGAAACAAAATAGCAAGGAGTAGCATGGTATTCAATAAAAATGGATTTTTTTTTTTTTAGGGCGAATAAAAATGGATGTTGGAAGTTGGAAGAGTAACACAATTGATAATTAACTCTCATGTTTATAAGAAGAAATAGTAATACTACTATTTAGAGTAAGTAGCACTCCCTTTAAGCTATTCTAATTTTAAACATCTTGACACACGTTGCTAATGTTCATATAATAAAAAGAGTAATGTTGAGGATGTAATATTTTTCAACTAGTAATTGTTGACGTAACCAGTTATGATTAGAATAATATTACTTTCAGTCAAATTTATTACTAATACCACTTTTGTTATACACCAATACTATTTTTGTTATACAATAAGTCATATTAGGATTTGTGAAATAAATCATGAAAAATGTTGTCCCTAGATTTATTGTGTGAGTGATGCTAAGATTAGAATGAATTTTACTATATAATATTTACAAATTATTAATAACAAAATATATATATATATATATACACACACACACAAACATATATTATAAGGAAATGATTATTATTTGCATTTTCCACATCTCATTCCTCTCTCTCTCTCTCTCTCTCCCTCAATTAGGCCTTAATGAGAAGTCCTATATAATTTCTTGATGAGAAATCCTATATAATTTCTAATAATTCAATTTTGTTAGGTAAAACAGTGATAGTGAAAGAAAAAAATATCACTTGTTTCTAACCCACTATTGTTTTCGTTTTTTATTTATTAAGCTAACCCACCACAAGGGCATTGCTTCTCCATCTTTTATTTCTTTCTAGTTCCTAGTGGTTTATTTATGGCTGGCACTAAAATATGTAAAAAGAATTTTCCTTTTTTTTTTTTTTTTTGAGAAAAATATTTTCGTTTACTATGGTTTTTATCTTTATGATCATATTGGCAATTAATAGATTTGGAATAGTGTTTGGATTATTTTTTGGGGAAAAAAAATTATTCATACTTTTAATTGAGTTAAATGGCCCAAAACAAATTTACTAGTTGGGTTAAAATGTTGGTCAACCCATTAAATCCAGACATCTTCAACTTTCATCCACCAGAGATGTTAATTTTTGGACTAATTATCTACATGTGTTTGGTTCAATTAAATGGTTTGGACTTTGGAGTCTTTGGACTTGAAACTTATGCTATACCCAAATCTAGCTTTTGGAAAGTACTTTATTGTATCACATAGGAAATAGGACACAAGGGAAAGATAGCTCAAATGGACAAGGCAAACTTATCCAAAAAAGACAACCGTTATTGTCAGAGAAACCAAAATATGGAAATCCAATTCCAGATCATACAAAAGAGCAATTAGATATGCATCAATCATAATCTTTGATTGGTGATTAGGAAAACAACTAAGAACCATTTCCCAAAAGAGAGAATGAAAAAGAGTGACCTATCTAGGACGATTGGGGGCTTCTATAAAAATCCATCCAAATCCACATCTTTTTGTTTATGTGCCCAAAATGGAAGATTTGGTTATGGAGGCCCAAAACATTATCCCAAACCTTTTTTTTTTTACAAAACCAGATCTACACCATTATTCATAAACTTTAACTAGTATAAGAGGAAAAATAAAAACAGAGCATGACTTGTACTAAAACAATCAGAAGGCCAAACAGTTCAAATTTTCATAACCACAGGAAAATTCAAACTTCCCAAACTGGCCAGCAGAAAGAGAAAGGTCTGGATCCACACTATTATTCATAAACCTCAGAAAGTTTTGAGAAAAAAGAAAAACAGGGCGTGACTTGCACGAAAACAATCAAAAACAAACAGTTCAAATTTTCCTAAGCGCTCAAAAAGTATTGGACTAAAATCACTTTATTCATAGAACATTACAAAACACAATAGATCCACACAATATAGATTCTGCAAAATGAAAAATGAAAATGCAAACCTCATACCACGGACAATTCGAGCTACGCAATTCAAACAAACCAATAAAAACAGAGCATGAAGCAGTGCACAATCTGTTTCAACTTATTTATATTGGAAGCTCCAAGTTATGTAAAAGTAAAACCCACATAGTAGGTATTAACATAGCAATGTTGTTAGTTAAAAACCTGGGAAGTGCAAAAAGGAGTGTGATGATGGGAATGACCAGGACAAGAACTATTTGAGCAGCAACTTTAGCGTCTGAAGTGATCTCGTTCCCTCTAGGGTCTGAATTCAGGTATATATATTGATTCTCACCCATTTGGAGGAGTAGAGGAAGCTGAGTTTTGGTTTTTGGAGGAGTAAAGGAATAGAGGAAGCTGAGTTTTGGTTTTTGGAGGAGTAAAGGAATAGGAAGCTGAGTTACTTATAGGAGTAGAGGCTGAGTTTTGCTTATTTTGCTCATTTTCTGTTACTTTCAATTTTATGAGTTTTGCTCCTTTTTTTTTTCATTTTTTTTTTTCCTCTGTTTTGTTCTGAGTTTTATGAGTTTTGCTCATTTTGCTGTCACTTTCAATTTTGTTCTGAGTTTTATGAGTTTTGCTCATTTTACTGTCACTTCCAATTTTATGAGTTTTGCCCATTTTTTTATTTTGCTCTGTTTTGTTCTGAGTTTTGGTTATTTTGCTCATTTTGCTGTCACTTTCAGTTTTTTGAGTTTTGCTCATTTTTTAATTTTGCTCTGTTTTGTTCTGAGTTTTATGAGTTTTGCTCATTTTGCTGTCACTTTCAATTTTATGAGTTTTGCTCATTTTATTTTATTTTGCTCTGTTTTGTTCTGTCTTTATGAGTTTTGCTCATTTTGCTGTCCCTTTCAATTTTGTTCTGAGTTTTATGAGTTTTGCTCATTTTGCTGTCCCTTTCAATTTTGTTTTGAGTTTTATGAGTTTTGCTCATTTTGCTGTCACTTTCAATTTTATGAGTTTTGCTCGTTTTTTTCTATTTTGCTCTGTGTTGTTTTGAGTTTTATGAGTTTTGCTCATTTTGCAGTCACTTTCAATTTTATGAGTTTTGCTCATTTTTTCTATTTTGCTCCGTTTTGTTCTGACTTTATGAGTTTTGCTCATTTTGCTGTCACTTTCAATTTTGTTCTGAGTTTTATGAGTTTTGCTCATTTTGCTGTCACTTTCAATTTTATGAGTTTTGCTCTTTTTTTTTATTTTGCTCTGTTTTGTTCTGTCTTTATGAGTTTTGCTCATTTTGCTGTCCCTTTCAATTTTGTTCTGAGTTTTATGAGTTTTGCTCATTTTGCTGTCCCTTTCAATTTTGTTTTGAGTTTTATGAGTTTTGCTCATTTTGCTGTCACTTTCAATTTTATGAGTTTTGCTCATTTTTTTTATTTTGCTCTGTTTTGTTCTGTCTTTATGAGTTTTGCTCATTTTGCTGTCCCTTTCAATTTTGTTCTGAATTTTATGAGTTTTGCTCATTTTGCTGTCCCTTTCAATTTTGTTTTGAGTTTTATGAGTTTTGCTCATTTTGCTGTCACTTTCAATTTTATGAGTTTTGCTCATTTTTTTATTTTGCCTGTTTTGTTCTGAGTTTTATGAGTTTTGCTCATTTTGCTGTCACTTTCAATTTTATGAGTTTTGCTCGTTTTTTTCTATTTTGCTCTGTGTTGTTTTGAGTTTTATGAGTTTTGCTCATTTTGCAGTCACTTTCAATTTTATGAGTTTTGCTCATTTTTTCTATTTTGCTCCGTTTTGTTCTGACTTTATGAGTTTTGCTCATTTTGCTGTCATTTTCAATTTTGTTCTGAGTTTTATGAGTTTTGCTCATTTTGCTGTCACTTTCAAATTTGTTCTGAGTTTTATGAGTTTTGCTCTTTTTTTTTTTTATTATTTTAAATATATATATATATATATTTTAGTCAAAGGGGCTGAATTTGCTTTCGGAATTGGTTAACCGTGAACGTTCGGAAATTACCAAATAAATATGCCAATGTCAGAAGACTCACAACCATATATTAACCATTCATCATTACTATTTCTATCCTACGTGGGACTTTGTCATTTAATTAACTTGGTAATTATTTCAGTCTACAACTACAAAGGTGAGGCCTTTTTGTAGTTGTACTTTGGTTATGTAATATATTATAAATTCGGTTTAAAATAATATTATTATTTTCATGTGTGTTCTAATAAGTATTACTATTTACTCAAAAAAAAAATAGGCATGTTTATCCCATATTGGTTGTGTGTCTGGTGTCCGCCGTTTATAACTTCAGTCTACAACTACAAAGGTTAAACCCTTTTGTAGTTATATTTTGGTTATGTAATGTATTATAAACCCGATTTAAAACACTATTATTATTTTCGTGTGTGTTTTAATTAGTATTACTGTTTACTCAAAAAAGAAAATAGGGATATTTATCCCACATTGGTTATGTCTGTTTAGTGTCCGCTGTTTATAATTTCAGTCTACAACTACAAAGGTTAGGCCCTTTTGTAGCTGTACTCTTGTTATGTAATGTATTATAAATCTAATTTAAAACACTATTATTATTTTCGTGTGTGTTTTAATAAGTATTACTGTTTACTCAAAAAAAATAAAAATAAGGATGTTTATCCCACATTGGTTGTGTGTGTCTAGTGTTCGCTGTTTATAACCTCAATCTACAACTACAAATGTTAGGCCCTTTTGTAGTTGTACTCTGGTTATGTAATATATTATAAACTAGGTTTAAAACATTATTATTTTCGTGTGTGTTCTAATAAGTATTACTGTTTACTAAAAAAAAAAAAAATAGGGATGTTTATCCCACCTTGATTATGTGTGTCTAATGTCCGCTGTTTATAACCTCAATCTACAACTACAAAGGTTAGGCCCTTTTGTAGTTGTACTCTGGTTATGTAATGTATTATAAACCCGGTTTAAAACACTATTATTATTTTCATGTGTGTTCTAATAAGCATTACTGTTTACTAAAAAAAAAAAACTAGGTAATTTACAGCAATAATTTTGAACCATTTAGCTTGCTTCTAGTTTATCTCCCTCAACAACAAAAGAAAACACAAATAATTATAATTGGTTTACCTCTCAAAATTATTCTTAATTTGTTTTTAAGAGACTTATGTTCAACAAATTCTAAGAATTCACAATAATTATAATTATATTTATATTTATATTAACATACAACACAATTAATACTACATTTAAATTTAACTTTTATCATTTTCTCTAAAAGAAAATACGTAAAGTTCGTTTGACTATAGGAATTGAAGGATGTCTCTAATGCATTATTAATAGTTAGAAGATTTAATTCATCAACAATACGATTTTATGACCCTAACTTCACCTCCACCTATATTGGTATTGTGCCATGCTTAAATGTTATATTGAACCGATTCCTAAAACTTCATAATAATTTTGTTGTAACAAAATTTCGTTGTGTTACTCACTTCATTTATGCTAGTATTTAACGATAATAAAATCTTTTAAGAACACCTTGTTGAGGGACTACGTTTTTATGTCCATATAACTAGGAAGAGAAGGATGTCTCAAATGCATTATCAAACAACAAATAGTTGAAAGATTTAGTTGATCTACAGTACTATTTATGAGCCAAACTTAGTTGCCTATATATTGGTCTAGACATGTGCCATGCTTAAATGGTATACTTAATAGATCCGAGTAATTTCATAGTATTTATATATATATATATATATATATATATATATATATATATATATATATATATATATTTCAAATAAGAGATGAAGATTTAAACACTGGACATTTGAAACACTCAAAAGTGCCAGGCCAATCGACCTAAAGGTCATTGGTAATTTGGTGCAATCTTTTCATTTCAACACAGATTTTGTTGTTACACAATAAAATGTTTTGAAATACTTTAACACATGCCAAATGTCTTTAGCTGAATTGTTACTTCTAGATGTTGAAATCCCCCTTGCTCGTAATTATTGAATCATCCAAAAAAACAATTTTTGACACTAATTCTAACACATGTACACATATATGTACAAATATATAATTACACACGTTTTTATATAAAGATAGACCAAAATCCAGGTAGATACCATTGGTGAGGTTTATGCCAACCCTTTAGAAAGCATGTTATCTTGCCTATGAGTTAAACATTTTAGACAATTTCTTAGGTTCTATACATTATGTTTCTCATTTAAATTCAAAAAATATATTACATTAAATGTAATTGTTTTAGGGAAAGTAGCATAATTTTTATTGTATTGGTAATGCAATAATTTGTTTAATTTTAATTAAGAAACCTAAAGTACAACAAATAAAAAATTGTACCTAAGTTTGTCGTTATATATAAACAGATTCTAAAAAAAAAACCCCAAATTAAATAAATATATAGTTACTAGTAAAAATACACATTTAAATCAATATTGCAATAGAAATGATTAAGTTTGATCATTTTTAAAAATAATCCTTGTTGGCTTACATGAAAAGATTTGAAAGTAGTAAAGCCCATCCTATTGAGTGTAATCCTTAGCCAAGAGTCTAGCGTTATATCTTTCTACAAACCCATTAGACCTATACTTTATATTATAGACCCACTAAAAACACTAGCATCAGGTTAGCATAGCACACCAAAAACTTCACACATCAAATGTTCAAAAAAGCTAAAATATTTAGCATGGATGAACAATACAATTCTATTAGTAGAACAATACGGCAAAAATGGTAAAAAAATTTCTTACTTTTTGTTCTCCTTTTCACTGTCCTATAACACATGTTTGTCCCTCTCTCTTTCCCCGGTATGCAGGGCCAGCTCAACAACTTTTGGGGCCTAAGGCAAAAACTTTAAGTGGGGCATTTTCTTATATTTAAATATTAACTGAATAAAATTTATTTTCTTTATTATCTTTTTGTTGTATAATTTCATTATCTTCTAATTATTTTTTATGAATTTTTTGTTCATTTGTTATATTTTCATCATAATTTTCTACTGTGTTTTGTTTAATACTAGTAACAAATTTATCCATAGATCATTTCTATGATTCAATTTATTTTTCAAGTTTTCTCTTTATTTTTAAAGTTTTTATTTCCATTTTTTAATAGATATTTATAATTAAGAAATACTTCTAAATAAATAAAACACGATTTATAATAAAAAATTACAATTTAATTAAAATAAAATTTAAAGAACAGAATAATAGAACCTGATATATCAAAAGCAAGATTGCAACTTTACTAAATGATGTGATCACTTTATACTTTAAACTTGCACAAATAAACATGTATTTATCACATAACTTAATAAATTAGTACTAATATAAAGTAAATTATTCTAAAAGAATAACTAATAAAAATATTCCTAAACAGTCCAGATTAAATAAACTATTGGAAATTAAAATAATAATAAAAAGTTAACAAAACACGTGATAATGCCATAATGGTAGTAGTCTAGTGTTAGTAAAATAAAAGGTTCTGACTAGGTGTGTAAATGTGTGTCAGTGGGGCTTTTTTAAATTTAATTTTGCCTCTTCACCTTCATTTTTGGTGTTTTGCAAGTATTAGAAGGGTCTTTTTTAATACACAATGCATTTTATTAGCTAACAAAGTGGGCCTTATTATTATTCGTTTTTCCTGAATATAGACCTAAAGAAGCCTTAATTAAAATGTAAACATAAATATATTATATTATAGAATCAGGGGTGGGTCCATGTTATGGTTAGGGTGTTCAAATGAACACTCTTACCTTGGGAAAAAATTATATAATATATATATATATATATATTTTGTCTACCATAAATAAAAAAATTAACACTCTAAAATGCAGTTACAAAGACCAATAATGGTAAACACAGTTACAAAAATCAATAAGTTGAGTAACAACAAAAATTCCTAGTGCAAAAATTCTTCAAAAATTCTTATTTTAGCATAAAAAGCTAAATTTTCTATTTTACATAACTCCTTTTCAGAAAGAAAAGTAAATCTACATCAAATTATCTATTTGACACTACATTTTATTAAAGTATCATTTCTTTATTAATTTTTTACTACTCTCCCAAATAATCTCTCTCTGTATATGAGTAAAGAAAGTATTAGAAAACAGATTTGGGCCAAAATGGCCAAATACCACGAATTTTTGAAATATTTTGTAAAAAAACACTGTTTCGGAACTATATAGGGAAATACCACTTTTTATGGAACTCGAGTTCCTAGGAGTTTTGCCACCGTGGCGCTGCTGAGGTGGAAATTGGGCCATTAAAAAATGCTTTTTTTTTTTTTTTTCTAAGGTGCTCGAGCTTGGTGAACTCGAGTACCTTGTAAGGAACTCGAGTTTAATAAACTCGAGTTCCTTATAACTTTTTTTTTTTTTTTTTTTTGGTTGTTGGGATTATTGACAAATAAACATAAACATAAAAATAAGTAGCTTTTTTTTATGTTTTTATTTATTTAAATAGAAGCATTGTAAAATATAGAGATTTTAATTTCAAAATATGAATTTAATTTCTACATTAAGTAAAACTGTTCATTGTTTTCTCATAAAATTTTTCCCAGGGGCGTTGCCCCTGGACCCCCAAAAGGCTTGTCCATGAGCGCTCAGGCCCAAGCCTCCGCTCCATGGACTAAGCCTCCAAAAATCTTCCATTAAAAACCACACAATATTATTCGAGTCGGGTCGGGTCGTCAACATGAATCAAATGATACCCTTAAAGTGTGGATGAAATGTTTTCTAATGCTTAAATTTATAAAAAAATACTAGTGAAAGTTCCATGCGTTGCATGGCTTTAATCATGAATTTTCTTTATATATTTTTTTGAGAAATTATAACTAAATGAGTTATTATTACATAATTTTAGAATTATTTTCTAACTATATATAAGACAACTAATAATTATGTACATTCAACTTTTACAAATCTAAAAATTAACTGTTCGTTAGTTTTGGCTAAGTTTATATGAAATCATTGTGTCATTTTCCCCCTGCTGTTCTTTGTTGCTACATATGATTCTTTTACTTTGGTTGGACAATGTCCTTTGCTTTGTAATGTAGGAAACACCTTAGGAAGTGAAATGCCTCCAGTTAGATATGTTGATGTTTCCAATATTTGTGTAATTTGAAATGTTAAACACATAACACTTATCACCCAAATTAGATTTATTGTACATTACTTGTAGCAAAAATTAATAAATTCAATACATACAGACTCATCCAAACCACACAGACCAACCACTCTTTCACAAAAAAACCATATGGCTCCTAAAGTAAGGACTTGCCACGTGAATACACAGATATGCAACCCTTTGTAATGTACCGTTTTCAAGGATGCAGAGCATCCCTGTAAAGTTTATGCATCAATTTTGGGGGTGAGCTGTCCACCATTACTACACTGATGTTCGTAATGCTGCATGTGCTACTCAACAATTTGGTACGTTCTTTGGTTTTCCATTGAGCTTACACGATTTTCTTCATTCAACGATTTCGAAATTTTCAACAAATTCGGATGATCAATACATTAGTACACAGTTTTCCATTTAATTTTCACGATTTTGTACATTTAACGAATTCAAACTTTTCAACAAATTCAGACTATCTGTACATCTAATTTACACAATTTTATTTTGTACTTTCAAGATTTTATACAATCAACGAAATCAAATTCGAACGATCTGTACATCTAAATTTTGTTTTTTACAAATTCAAATGATCTGTACATCTAATGTACACAATAACTAAATGAATTTTCACGATTTTGTACTTTCAACGAAATCAAATTTCTCAACAAGTCCAGAATATTTGTACATTTGTACATCTATTCAAATCTACTTACTACATTCATAAAATTTGTTTTCTGCATTAATTAAAACTATTCATTGTTTTCTCATAAAAATTGTTCACTGTTTTCTACATAAACTATTTCTAGGATTTTGCATAAAATTATTTTCTATTCAGCATTATTTAAAAAATTGTTCACTCTCTTTTCTGCATAAATTATTCTCTGTTCACTGCATAAATTGTTCATTATTCATTGTTTTCTCATAAAACACCTAGTGAAATTGTGTTTTCTAAATTTAAACGCCAAATCTGAATGCTTTTTCTTGTTTGAATTTCACAATAATCGAATCTATTTTTCTGCATTGATAAAATCTGTTTCTACATTAATATAATTTGCTCTCTGCACATCATGTTTACTGCATATTCAAATCTGCTTACTGCATTCATAAAATCTTTTTGAGGGGGAGAGAGTACAAAAGTCTTTTTGAGGGAGAGGAAAGGCTATTACAAAAGGCTTTCTAAAACTTGGAACTTACACGCTTAGAATCTTAGAAACTTAGAAACTTGTCTTCTGTCTTTGTAGTCCGTCTCTTTTATAGGTGAAATGAACAATGGTAAAGTAGGTAAATTTAACTCAAGTTAATCTGTCGATGGTATGGAAATTAGTACTGATGAGTAGTAGTCTGTCTGCGTCTGTCTGGGAATCTTTCAGATCTCGGGAATCTATCAGATCTCTTTTTACGCATGCTAATAAATAGTAGTAACTTTTGAACACCTGTCTGTATCTGTCTGAACTGTCTGTATCTGTCTGGACTGTCTTGATTTGTCTGGAAGCTATTCACGCATGCTGGTGAATAGTGATCTGTCCCCAGTGAATAGTGATCTATCACTGCGGGAGAGCATTCTGTCTTGGCATATCTGTCTGTCTTTCAATCTGTATACACGTAGTTATCATAACCTAGCGGATCGGAGTTATCCTCATACTGCTCATGCTCATAGACTACTCCATAATTACTACATAGAACGCAGTATGAAATAGGAAGATAAATAGGAACACGATCTTTTGCCATCTCGTGGCAAGTCTCGTTTTTTGCTGAATCTTAGGGTGGAGCTTTGAAAAGCTTGTTCCCATAAGATAGCTTTTAGGAGACTGTGATTCTGTCTTTATGGAGCTTGAATCTCCAACCTCCTTGCCAGGGAGTTGACAACCAGATGCTTCAATAAATGCACTGGTGCTAAAAAGATATAATTCCAAAACCTTTCTGTCAATGTCCTTTTGTAAAGTCCTTTTACAATGTTTTATAAGAAAATCATCTTTAAAATTTAAAGCATATATAATAAAACAAAATTTTTACTGTACACCTTTGTGCTCTTGCTGAGTAGTGGTATATAAGTAGCCATGATGATCAATTTTATGCAAAATCCTAGAAACAGTTTATGCAGAAAATAGTGAAGAATTTTTATGAGAAAACAATAAATAGTTTTAATTAATGCAGAAAATAGATTTTATGAATGCAGTAGGTAGATTTGAATATGCAGTAAACATGATGTGCAGAGAGCATATTATATTAATGTAGAAACATATTTTATCAATGCAGAAAAATAGATTCGATTATTGTGAAATTCAAACATGAAAAAGCATTTAGATTTGGGTTTTAAATTTAGAAAACACGATTTCCATGTACTTAGTTTTGGAGGTTTGCCGACCATGATGTGCCCGACGCTTCCAAGACTCTCGTACGTGTATATTGGCATATTAAGGAAGGCTATTACAAAAGGCTTTCTAAAACTTGGAACTTAAAAGCTTAGAAACTTAGAAACTTGTCTTCTGTCTTCGTAGTCCGTCTCTTTTATAGGTGAAATGAACCATGGTAAAGTAACCTGAGTAGGTAAATTTAACTTAAGTTAATCTGTCGGTGGTATGGAAATTAGTACTAATGAGTAATAGTCTGTCTGCATCTGTCTGGGAATCTTTCAGATCTCGGGAATCTATCAGATCTCTTTTTACGCATGCTAGTAAACAGTAGTAACTTTTGAACATCTGTCTGGACTGTCTTGATTTGTCTAGAAGCTATTCACGTGTGCTGGTGAATAGTAATCTGTCATGGATGCCATCTTCGGTGGTTCTACCCAAGCCATTAAAGATGCAATGGCTGTCCTGAATCAAGAAATTATGTAACTGGGGTAGTCAATGTTGATGTGAATTTGAATTGGTTCAGAACCTTAGGAACAAATACAACGAGTCCATGGCTTAGGTGATTATCTTGTTTTGTGTTTCATTCTCTTTTCCCTTTGCATACAAATTTCATTCTAGATATGATTCACATTTATTTGTTCATTCTAATGATTTCTGCCTTTATATAAACTACAAAATGACAATTCTTTGTTTGGGTTCTTGATTTTGAATAAACAGAGTAATATCAATAACATTCTGGTGAATGATCATTATTGACAACTACCCTCTAGGAAGCTGTTTTTATATTCAGGTATTTGTTATTTTGTTAGCTTTAACACATTATTAAATAATTTACGCAAAAAAGAGAGTAAACAATTTTTTAAATAATGCTGAACAGAAAATAATTTTATGCAGAATACTAGAAATAGTTTATGCAGAAAACAGATTTTATGAATGCAGTAAGCAGATTCGAATATACAGTAAACATGATGTGCAGAGAGGAAATTTTATTAATGTAGAAACATATTTTATCAATGCAGAGAAAAAGAGATTCGATTATTGTGAAATTCAAACATGAAAAAGCATTTAGATTTGACTTTTAAATTTAGAAATCACGATTTCACTAGGTGTTTTATGAGAAAACAGTGAACAGTTTTTAAATAGTGAACAGAAAATAATTTACGCAGAAAAGAGAGTGAACAACTTGTTATAAAGTTTACACAGTAAGTTGTTATTAATTCTCATTTGGACCTATTAGTGACATTATATTTTTCCCTACCATTAACAACTTGTCATTCAGACTTTATTGTGAAATTTTTGAAAAAATATTGTGTCCATAACTTGCATAAAGAGAGGTAATTAAAACATATATATTTATATATATCTTGTCTTTTTTGGTAATTTACAAATCAAACCGTCACTTTTATAAGTATTAGCCAAACACTCAACTTTGTCAAAAAACATTTTTTTGATAGTTTTTACCAAACATGCTACTTTAAAAAAAAAAAAAAAAAAAAAAAAAAAAAAAAAAAAAAACAACTCAGTTTCATATTTTACTTTTTAAAACTTCCACTTTTTCCAAAAGAACTGTTTGAAAAAGCTGAATCAAACTCACCTTAGTAGAACTAATAGATTGTGGTTTTTTTTTTAGTTGCAACTTACGCATATGCAAGTAACAATAATATGCAAGTATTATAAAAGATTTAATTGCTTGAGTTCAAATCATCTCCTTCATTAATAAATAAGGAGTTATAAAAAAAAATTAGAAAGGTTTTTTATTGATAATCTTAATTAAAGATATTATATATAAGGACAAATATACAAAATTATGCATGTGTATATTATAATAATTATTCATTTAGTTAGAAAATAATTCTAAAATTATGTAATAATAACTCATTTAGTTATAATTTCTCAAAAAAATATATAAAGAAAATTCAGGATTAAAGCCATGCAACGCATGGAACTTTCACTAGTATTTTTTATAAATTTAAGCATTATAAAACATTTCATCCACACTTTAAGGGTATCATTTGATTCATGTTGACGACCCGACCCGACTCGAATAATATTGTGTGGTTTTTAATGGGAGATTTTTGGAGGCTTAGTCCATGGAGCGGAGGCTTGGGTTGACAGGCCCAAGCCGGAGCGCTCATGGACAAGCCTCTTGGGGGTCCAGGGGCAACGCCCCTGGGAAAAATTTTATGAGAAAACAATGAACAGTTTTACTTAATGTAGAAATTAAATTCATATTTTGAAATTAAAATCTCAATATTTTACAATGCTTCTATTTAAATAAATAAAAACATAAAAAAAAAAAGCTACTTATTTTTATGTTTATGTTTATTTGTCAATAATCCCAACAACCAAAAGAAAAAAAAAAAAAAGTTATAAGGAACTCGAGTTTATTAAACTCGAGTTCCTTACAAGGTACTCGAGTTCACCAAGCTCGAGTACCTTAGAAAAAAAAAAAAAAGCATTTTTTAATGGCCCAATTTCCACCTCAGCAGCGCCACGGTGGCAAAACTCCTAGGAACTCGAGTTTAAGAAACTCGAGTTCCATAAAAAGTGGTATTTCCCTATATAGTTCCGAAACAGTGTTTTTTTACAAAATATTTCAAAAATTCGTGGTATTTGGCCATTTTGGCCAACAAATTTGCATATAAACAGTAACTATATATATTTGCACGATCATTGTAACTACAAATGCATTTTGCACAATAATACATAAGTTCATGTGGATGATTTTTGTGGTTGGTTGTGCAAAATTTGGTCCTTATGCCATTTTATACAGACTAATATGAATGCTCTTAATGACCACCCTAGAAAAAATTTCTAGAGCCGTCACTCTATAGAATTAGTTAAAAAAATGGGACATTCTTTATTTGGGGACCTTAGATCATTACCTATATATGCTCCAGCCGGCCCTATTGGTATGCTTCTCTCTAACTCTCTGCCTACCTCACTCTCACCACACCATTGATCTTGCCATTTTTCCAGATCTCCTTCCCATGGTGGGTTTTTATTATTATTTTTTTGTTGTGGGTAGATGGGTGGTTCTGATGGTGGGGTTAGCGGGTGGGTGGGATAATTTTGGGTTGGGTTGCTCTGGTTTTGGGTAGGTTCCAATAAAGTTTGGGTGGGTTTTTGTGGTGGTTATCTGGTTGCTGCTTGTAGGAGAGGTGGTGGTGTTTTTTTTTTTTTTTTTTTTTTTTTTTTTTTTTTTTAAATAAAAGGTAGGAATTTTTTTAAGTTATTTTAATAGTTGGTGTGGTAAAGTAAGAGATGTGATGTAAAGTGTATTGTAGAGTGATATGTTAAAATAAATAAAGTAATTTTTTGTTGTGTGAAAATAATTTTTTTTTTTTTAGCACAGTTGATGATACTCTTACAACTAATTGGTTGTTTCCTAGAAGGTAAAGTCTGGTGCCTTACTTAAACTTATGGTATGTTATTTTTTTCATCTAAAATTTTAGCAATGCTTTGCATTTTGGCCTTTCTTATTCCTTATGCTTTATCAAGCCGCAAGTGATTGGAAATTTAATGTGCCACACCGCCATTTGGAAATTTTAATGTAAGACCACACTTGTACAATTATCAAGAGTTAGAAAGAGTAGGTAACTGTTGAAGCCACTGAAGCTTTTGCTACTAATGCAGCGGTCTAGTTTGCCAAGGATCTTAGCATTCACAAGCTTGAAATTGAAGGGGACTCACTGTTGGTCATCTCGGTCTTGTGAGACAATAGAACATCCTTTGCTTTGCATGGACATTTTATAGAAGGGACAAAAATCTTGTCAAGATCTTTACAATGGTTTAATTTTAAGTATGTTAAGAGGGAGGACAACTATTTAGCCCATGCCATTGCTAGAAGAGTTATTTCATCTTCAAGTTTAGATGTTTGGGTATAAGAGCTCGTGTCTAATTTGAAACTTATATTTCAAAATGATTTAAGTTAATAAATTTTTCTAAGAATAGTTAGTGGGTTTGGACCAGAAGCTCTCTCTAAATAGAATGAGTTTTTTTTTTTTTAATTATTAATTGATGAAAAATGAGAGAGTACAATCATAAATATCTACTACTGTTTTATCAAAAAAATAAATAAATATCTACTGCTCTGCTATTTATACAGCATAGCAAAATCAGTTCCAAGCAAAAAAATAACAAATTCCAACAAACTTATTATCCTCTAATGAAACAACGACACCTGTCAAAGCCTAATAACATATTCTGAGCTTAATGGCCTGTTTGGAAGTTTAAAGAGAGAGGAGAGTAGAGTGGAGTACAGGGGAGGAAAGTAGTGGGGAAGAGAGTAGAGGGGAATAGTTCCCCTTTACCTTGTTTGGATGTTTTTAAAATTAATAAGGGGGAAGGGAGTAATTAGCCCTTCCTCTTGTTTGGATGTTTTAAAAATTAGGAAGGAGAGGAGAGAAATGATTTAAATAGACAAATTTACCCCTATTTGAAAATGGACTTGTAACATTGGTCTATGATTAATTTTTTAGATTAAATAATTATTTAATAAACATTCTCATTCCATCCAATACCATTAATAAAGATATAAAACTACTATTAACTATTATAAAATAATTTTTATTACCTCAAAAAAAATTATAATAAAAAATCAAAAACCTCCCTTAACTTTCCCAAGAAACAAACAATTCCCACAAGTTACAGCCAAGCAAAACGACCTGGCAGTTCACGACGAATGGGAAGCACGCGCTGGGCAGCCCAATCGCGGTCCAAAAACGGTAGCCGTAAACCACGGAGTAAAACAACGTCGTTAGCAGAATCGCAAGAACTTGAAACGATTGCGAAAACTCGAGCCAGAGAAAGCTCGTGAAGATTAGGATCAAGTGGTTGAAGAGACAAAAGAAAGTGAGTTTCCATCGACGGAGGATAGCGAAGAATGTGCGGAATAGGTGGAGGAAACGCGAGAGGCGCATGCCGAGCGGGAAGCAGAGGAGCCATTGAAACGGCATCGTCGTTTTAGTTCGTCGCCAGAACCAGCGAGTGTCTCGGATCTCCGCCGCCGCGAAGAGGAGAATGCCAGTGTAAATGCATGCTCTCATCGACGCCGATTCCAACGAAACCCAGGTCCAGATCTAGAGACCAGCTTGGCATATGCCGAATCTTTGACTGTGAATCAATAATAAATAATTAATCAATCTGCCAACAAAATATAGCAAAAAATTCGGAAATAAAATCCAAAAAAAAAAGGGTAGCGGAAGCAGAGCGTTGGTGTGTAATTTTTGTGTGGGTGCTCTAAAAATGGAGGAAAAGGGAAAGGAATTGCAATTTTGTGGCTTTAATTTCTGTTTGGGTGCTCTGTGAGTTTGTTTTTGGTGGCTTTTCCGGTTTTGAATTTCTAAAAGTTTAGCATTAAATTATTTATTTTATCAGGAAACAAACAAAGATTATTTATATAATTGGTTTGTAATTTTGTTAATTTAGAAAAGGTAAATTGGGGAATTCATTTGGTTAATAATTTATCTACACTACTCTCCCTCCAAATCTCTCCAATTTGGGAGAATTAAAAATGAGGGGTTAGAGGTAGTTGAAACCCCTCCAAACTCCTCCAAACCCCTCCCCCTCCTTCCTTAAAAAATTCCAAACAAGGTAATTGAATTACTCTCCCTTCCTCTACTCTACTCCCCCTCCTTTTTTAAACATCCAAACAGGCCATAAGTCTGTCACGTGCACAGTCCATGTCTTCATTAAGTTATACGCATCTTCTTGGACAAGGAAAAGATGACACAAATGGAAACCCAGTTCCAGATTATACAAAAGAGTAATTAGATCTGCATCAATCATAATCTCTGATTGGTGATTAGGAAAACAACTAAGAACCAATTCCAAAAAAAAAAAAAAAGAAGAAGAAAAAAAGTGACCTATCATGTTGATTTGGGGCTTCTTTAAAAATCCATCCAAATCCCCCTTTAGTTTGTGAGCCCAAACAGAAGATTTGGTTTTGGAGTCCCAAATAAATTATCACTTGGAAAACTTCCCAAACCGGCCAGAAGAAAGAAAAAGGCCCGGATCCACGCTATTATTCAAACAGAGTATGATTTGTACTAATACAATCAGAAAACCAAACAGTTCAAATTTTCATAACCTCTCAACAGAGGATTAAAAAGTACAGCAGATCCACAAAACATATATTCTGCAAAATGGGAAAATTAATACATAAGTAAATTTCAAACCTCACACCACAGGAAAATTCAATTCAAGCAACGGTAATTCAAACAAACCAACATAAACAGAGCATGGATCACTGCACACGCTGTTTCAACTTTATGTATATTAAATGATGTGAAGCCAACATAGTATATTGGAGGCTCAGACAGTGTTGACGTTCAGAATATCCAAAAACCAATTTTGTTATTCTGTTTGATTTGGTGGGAACAATCTTTTTGCTCTGAAGTTGCAGACTTTGAAACTTCTTGGATCTCTTAGATTGTAATTTAAAAAAGGTCTTCTCTTCCTTGTTGATCAAAGGCTTTCAGCTCCTCTCCAAGTCACTCACGTTTGGCCGCCTCCGCATCAAGAAGAGAGACACCGGTCAGAACCAAGAACTACGCTAGTAGCAGCAAGACCACAAGCACAAGTGATCTCTTTTTGAGCACCTCAGTTTTTCTCTCTTAAGAACATTTCTCCATCTCTCCGTGAAACGGTTTGGGAAATTTTTTTTCAAACCTGCGTATCACGTGAATTGAGTAGACGTTAGTATTAAATAGCCAAACAAACGGAGGTTGTGATTTGGCACGTGTATAGTTCAGGTACTAAATTGACTAAAATGAAAGTTCAAGGGGTATAAGGGTTACAAGTCTAAGGTTTAATAGGTGTATGAGCATTTTTTCTGATTTTAAATAAAATGGTAAAAAGAAATAAGACATTTGATATTAAGTTTATTGTAAAGTAAGCTAGTAAAAATAAATAAAGTAACTTTTTGAGATGCTGAGAGCTAAATTTTTTAGCACAACTATTATGAATGTTACTTAAAAAGAAAAATCCTAGCTAACCTTTTTTTTTTTTGAGAATGAAAATCCTAGCTAACCTAGTATAAAAATCTATATATATATATATATATAGATTTTTTTTTTTTTTTTGTCTTTGTTGGTAGATAATTGCATCTTAATGTATTAAGAAACAATAATTTTATGTATTTATAATTTGTTAATACTATTTGGATGCCTATTTGGAGTTTTTTTTTTTGTTTTGTTTTTTTTTTTTTTGCTTATACTCCGGCCCCCTTTAACTTAAAATCCTGGGTCCGTCCCTAGTTAAACCCATTGAGCAAAGTTAAATGTCTGAAATAAATTTCAGTCAAACTTTTTTTTGTTTTTTAGGGAAAAGACAATGAACTCTAATTAAGAAAAACCGGCTATGTCAGCTTAAAGTACCAAATAAAATTGAGGTAAAACATCCTTCATTCATACAAGAAAATTTGATACATTAAAAGAGTATCTACCTTGAGCAACCTTATTGCCTTATCTTCTAGTGTAAGAGGAATGCAATTGAGAAAAAGACCGAGATAGTATCTTCACATATTGTATCAAAGGGGCATGGCAAGCCAAGAAAAAAACCTCATCAGCCAAAGCTTTAACAATCATCCCCAAATCACCTTCCAAAACAGCGTGGGTAATACCAAGTTCTGTCCCAAGCTCAATAGCACGGGCTGCAGCTAGAGTTTATATCCATTGCTTAGTAAGCTTGAGGTAATTTTTTGGATAGAGCTTCAATGACCTGACCTTGGCTATTCCGAATGACCACACCAAGTCCAGGTTTGTTATTTTCTTTAAAGACTGCTCCATCGAAAGTGTAAATTGCATTTTTGCTAATTTAATTTAATAAAAAAATTTTGTTTCAACAATAATTAATTAATTAGAAAATTTGTACAGTTATGGTACTATATGGGGGTACGTTTTAATTATTAAATATATATTCATATTGGTAAGCATTAATTTTTCATTTCTAGTTAAACATATATCAATTGAAAAATATTAATGGATAATAAAGTTAATCCATAGTCTTTAAATGATGTTTAGAATACATATATGAATGTTGGGCACAATTTTTTCTTGGGGGGGAGAGAGAGAGAGGGAGCACCGAAAAGAAAATATATATATATATATATATATATATATATATATATATATTAATATGTGTACTGTAAATTTGAGAACAAAAATTATGAGAGAAAAGAAAACAGTGTGTTATATAAAAACTGTTCTGCACAATAATTTTAAGAACACAAAAACTGTATTGTCGATCAAGTAAATAGCTTCACATGCTAGTGATTAGTGAACGATCGTCAATCATACAAAATAAACACACACAGAGCTTCGCATTTCTTGCAATTTGTCAAACAAGGAAACGGTATCACATGCTAGTGAGAGAGAGAGAGAGAGAGTGTGTGGAAAGCAATTTATCAAACAAGGAAAAACCTTCACATTCCAGTGAATGACCGTCAATCAGGCAAGAAAAGAGAGAGAGAGAGAGAGATTCTCATTTTCTCACGTGGGCCGCCTGCATTCTTAGACTTTCGTGACAAATTGTACCGATGAATAATCATCAATCATGCAAGAAATTAAATAGGTGTGAACAAAGTAGATCAATTTTTCCACGCCCCAAGCAGCACTCCAAGAAAATGTGTGATCATGATAAAGTATGGAAATTAAAGACAAACCTTTTATCTCTTTTCTTTTGTGTTAAGATAGGCACAGGTGTGGCTAGGAGTCTAGGTGTTAAAAAGCAGATGAATTTTTCCATGCCCTACCAGGACTGAATAAAGTAGTCTTTGAAGGAATTGTTACCACCCATTTATTAATTTTGCATCTGAACTCTGAAGGACAGTGTGAATCCTCGTCAGCACTCACAATTGAGGAACCAAATACAACTGCCGACTGACCAAAACAATCAGTGATATAACCCAAATTTAATTCTCTCAAAATAACAAAGCCAAATTTCATGTAATAATTAAATCAGTGATGTATACTTCATTCTGAAATTAAATAAAGCAGGCAAGTGATTCTCAAAATAATAATAATAATAATAATAAAGCAAATAAGATGCACAAGTCAGCCCAATGTCCCGTGGCCGTGAGTTCTTCTATGCACTGGACGGAGCCACGGAGGCCTCAACCAATAATAAGATGCACTTTCACACCTAGAAGCTAATAAGTGATATACCATTCCTTTTGGAATAAAGTAAAGCACATGAGATTTTAAAAATGAACATGTAACACTCCAAAAGTATCCAAAAATCAAATCAAATAATTTAGGTGTAATTATAGTAAACCCACGTATGGTTTAACCCGAATTCATATTGCCTTAGCGTGGCTTGAAAAGTGTCAAGATTTACTCTGTTTGTCTCCCGTTACCCACCTCTGTTAACAATAGGGGTAAACTTGTATTTTTGCTTTCATTTTATGTCTCTTCCCTCCCAAAACAAAAAATAAATAAAAATACAAGATAAAACAAGATCAAAAAGTGATATGAGAAAGATTGTTTACAAAACGAAAGCAACTATTCTTAGCAAGAACAATGTGAGTTCTTGTGGGTGGGATTTGGTTTGGGAAAGCGTATACTTGAAAGTGAGAAAATATGGAGGTGTTGCAGAACGATTGGGATTATTTGCATTCATTCTTAGTTTTCTTCTTTCTTCCATAGTTGAATACACAGAGTAAACTCAGTCTTGCCGTATCAAAAATAAAAACCCAATCTTGCTTTGGAGTACAATGCAATCAAAAACCCAGAAAAAAATAACATAATTAATAAACCCATCCTTTTTGTCTTCGACCTCAAACCAACAACCAATATTCAAACATGTTAAGCTTCAAACCCATCAAAAAAATCTGCATAAAAACTCAGCAATCAATCCCCATACAACCTGATTTTGCATAGACACCAACACTAACACACCCACACCATAAAAGTACAAACCCATAGATCTATCAAAATACAACCCCAAAACCCAAAGGCAATGATTGGGTTTAAACATTTCACTCACAAAAGCAGTGAAAGAGTCACTGACAAAGCAGGACTGAAGGCATGGGGAGTGGGTCTTGTTATATGGATATATATAGAGAGAAATAGAGTGTGTGTAGAACTTGTAGGTTTGAAAATAGGGATTTTAGAACAGAGAAAGTGCTTCTATTTTGTGTATATTTAGCTGTTTGTTTTTTATTCAGATGATGGCAAGGGTAAATACAAGCTTGAAGTTCTAAGACATTGCATAATTTTTTTCTCAATAGCACTTTTTGCTCTTGTTTTATCTTGTCCATTTATGTTTTTTATGTTTTGAGGGAAGAGAGACATAAAGGGGAGAAAAAATATATATTTAGCCATGTTTTTAACAGATGCGGCTAACGGAAGATAAACAGAGTGAATCTCAAGTGGGCAAAGTGACATTTTTCAAACCATGGATAGTCAATGTAGTCAATCCACAGGTGGATTTACTATAATTACCCCAATAATTTAACTTAGAGGTGACAAAAAGAGCACCCTCACACCTGAAAATAGATTTCCAGGATCAAAAGCACAACTATATCTAATGCCCGACCTAACAAACTGCATAGTAGTAATGCTCAAATAAGACTGATAAAACCAGACTAAAATGCTCTAAAGTAAAAAAATACAGTTAGCTCAAGTATTAAGCGAAAACCCAATTTATGCCAACAATATGAAACTAACAAGAATTAAAATGAAGAGTACAGATTGAGAAGAATGGGGGCACCACAAGGAGGAAGCAGAGTTATTGGTATGCAAGCCAATTTAAAATGTCTTGCAAATATAGGTCTCAAATTCATAATGCGTAATATACCGACACTGCAAAACATGAGCAAAAGTAAAATGCAAAAACCCACAAGAAATTTAATGTTAGGAGAAAACCATGTTAGACAATCAGAAAGAGAGTTTTCTTTTCTTTCTTTTTATTTTGAAAGTTTAAAAGAGAACCCCAGAGAGAGATGCTCACCAACTTTTCAGAAACATTTTGATCCACCATTGATTTCCTTGCATACAAATTCTATCGTTATAATTTGAAAGTAATTAAATACATCAAGGTTAGGATATGATTGTGAATAGAAATTTGTAAAGAAAACCAAACTCGGTAGTAAACTCATCACCTTTAGTCCACAACACCAAGCCACCCTAAAATGAAACGTCCCACTGCCATCAGACTACACTAATGGATTAGATGTCCACAACATATTGCCCAAAAGTACAAAAGCTCTTAGCCAGCAAAATTCAACATCTTAAAACAAAGCAAAGCCACCTTGATTCTTGACTAGTCTTCAAATGACAAAAGCAAAAGAAACTGGGGAACTAAACTACACTTGCCCAGTTGCCCACCAAAACAGTCATAGCTTTTTTTTAGAGAAACCATATGGGAGACTCTAATTATGCTCCATCAGCAACCATATACACAGACTACTAAAGGCTGCAGCTGTTTAAATCATTAAAAGCTGTAATTAAATCAGTAACATATATTACCTCCAAAAATCAAATGAAGTATATGAGAATGAATATCTGGTTATAATCATAAAAACACTCAGAAAATCAAATAGTATAATTTAGAGCTGAGAAAAAGGATAAAAAAAAAAAAAAAAATCATTTAAGATAATATAACTCTCGCGCCCAACACAGATAACCAAGATAAAACAAATAAAATAAACAAAAAACAAAAAAAAAAAAAAAAAAAAAAACACAGCTATAATGATGATAAACAAACCCAAAGAGCTGCAAGACAGAAAATTTGGTATCCAAAAACGATACAAAGTCCAAATATAAACATGTTAAGCTGCAAATATGATGCACATAAAAAGTGTTTTCTGAAGATTTAAAGAATGGCACCAGATTTAGCAAGGAAAATGCTCGATGTGATGACTGCAACTCCAACTATTTCTGCAACAACAATAAATAGTTGTGATTTCTAACGTGAGGGTTGAGGAAAGAGTGATAAGAGAAATTCATTGAGCAATCTATATAAGCGATTCTGAAGGAGGACGGCTTTGTTAAATGGTACGCGGATTGGGGACACGTATGCACTGGACCCGTTGGATCCGTTAAGATGTTGACGCCTGTGCACTTGGTATCACTGACCTTGTTGACACTTTGTTTAGTTTTTGACTTTTGCGCTGCAAAAGTGAATCAACTCCAACAGATTTTCTAAAGGTAAAACTTTTCCAAACCTCTTTTTGAAGTTGCCACAGTAGTATAAAGATTAGCAACTCCAAATTATTATTTTATTTAAAAAAAATACCCGGCTAAAAAAAAAAAAAAAAAAAAAAATCTCTCTTCCCTCTCTCTTTTTTCTTCACTCCCTCTCTCGCTTCTCATCAGAGAGAACAAATGGAAGCAACTCTTCTCTCATAAGTAAAATTATTGCATACAATCTGAACAAAAACACAAAAACTACAAAATACAATCTTTCTCATAAACTAAAAAAAAAAAAAACCGATCAAACCCATTTCGACCGCATGTCGTTGGCAGTGGGGAAGATGACGAGCGGTGGTGAAAGCAGAGCAGATGATGGATGACGAAGATGAGGCGATTCTCTCTCTCGCCCTGTGAAGCACAACGCGGATTTTCCTCTTGGAGTTTGCCCCTGTCTCTCTGTTTCATGTGAAGAAATCAAATCCAGATGGTGTGTGGCCTTTTGATTTTTAATAGGTGTTTTGATGGGAGTAATAAACGTGGCCTTCAGCCTTCAGCCTTCCGCCTTCCAGCTCCATTTTTTTCTTTTTTTTTTTTTTTTTTCTTTTTTTATTTATTTTTTTTATGGAAATTAATTAGAAGTTAATGAATAGGAATAATAATCTCTTTAATTAAGATTAGATATAATTTTTTTATAGAAAAAAAGGGATAATGGTAAGTTAATGGATATAAATAATTAAATTTTAGGGGACAATTTAAGGGATGATCTCTTAAATTAAAAGTAGACTATTAACAAATAAAACTCTTGAAAATTTTGAAGATTAAAAATTTAATTGGGAAAAGTAAGATTAAAAAATGAAGATTAAGGATTCACTTATTTTGCTGAAGTTGAAATTTTTTTACTAAAAGTATGGTAGATAAAGGCAAAAGTTAGCTGAAATAGTTCAGTGAGATCCATGAATAGTATCAAAAAGTGCAGTGGGACCGATAAATAGTAGTAAAAATAAACTGAATAGTAAAATAAGTTAACAAAAATAATTCATGCCAGACGAACTCTAACTATTAACAAATTGAAGATTAAAAAATAATAAAGGAGAATTAAAGAAAAAATAAAGAATGAATGAAGAAATAATATTTAAATAAAATAAAGTAAAGATAGAGAATTTATTAGAAATTGAATTTAAAAAAGTAAGTAGGTAAAAGCTAAAAGAAACCGTTCACCATCCAAATAGTACACAAATTTAAAGAAACGGCTGGAAATGCTCTTAAAATGCAGATTGTATATAAGAGCATTGACTGTAAAATGGAAAAGCAACCCATTTTGCATTGATTGTAAATTAGAAAAAGCAATCCATCTTATGTCTAAAATTAATCTAAAATCCATCAATGATGGGGGTGGCAATTTGTGTTCACGGGTTGGGTTCATGTCGTGTCGAGCCATGACTATTCAGCTGTATGGGTTGACTCGAACCCGACATATTTAGTAAACATGTCAGGTATCCTTTACCCGAACACGACCTGATTATTAAACAAGTCGACTCAACTTAATACGTTTAACTCGCTTAATTAACAAGTCATATAAAGGTCAATACACATGACCTGTTTAATTATATATTTGATTAATAGGTCATACCTAACCTATATAATTTTTTTTATCAATTCTCATATATCTAAAATAAAAGTACAATTACAACTATAAATAGAGTAATAAACATATAAAAAAAAACTATAAATTAAGCAATAATATCAAAATAACTAATAACTTTATAAGCTAAAAATGGGTCAAACCAGTTCGCATGTTGAATACGAACACGGCTCGTTTATAAAACAAGTTAGCTATGTCAACCT
This sequence comes from Quercus tomentella, assembly GCA_028535165.1. Classification (NCBI taxonomy): domain Eukaryota; kingdom Viridiplantae; phylum Streptophyta; class Magnoliopsida; order Fagales; family Fagaceae; genus Quercus; species Quercus tomentella. Next base: position 83,036,669 of record JAPQVY010000068.1, read on the forward strand.
AAATACAACCCGAACCCGTTTAGCCTCAACCCATGACTTGTTTATAAACGAGTTAGTCATGTTAAGTTCGTGGGTCGTATCAGATTTTGCCATCCCTAATCCATGATACAGTTGTGCATTCATATCACTTTGCTTCCAAAGTCCATCAAATTGGGGGAATTTCAAATGCCGGGTTTTCCTCCCCATCTCCTTCCCTTTGCCTCTACACCATCCATATCCTAAACTTGGTTGAGAATTCTCATCTTAGACAACAGTCTCATAAAGACTTTCTTTCCATTCTACACCTTGCTTATGGATGGTTTGATGTTGTGTATTAGTTTAAATCTTTTGGTAGTTGAGATAGAGCTTGATGCAAATACTATGCTCGGTTGGGTTACTGAAGAATTTAATAGTAACTTACAAATGTGTAGACGCCTTAGCAAGAAAGACTTGGATTCAAGTCAAGATTATGCTTTTTAATATATAGTCTACCTATGGACTTAAGTATGCTGTTATTTTTTGATAATTCTGGTTTGTATTGTGGCCTTTAAAGATAGTGATAGTTTGAAACAACATATTTGAGTTGCTTAATTGCTTTTGTTACCAATGAAGGAGGGTAGGCCATCTTAGATTCATTCCTTCAGTAGGGCATAACTTCCCACCATTTATTTATTTATTTATGGTTGTTTATTTTTGGCTGACATTAAAAATTTGTAAAAATAAAAGTTTTTTTAAACATTTTTACTATGGATGTAATTTTAATGATCAAATTTCACATTTACTTTTTCTAACTACTATTAAAAAAAATGGCAACTATTTGGTTGGAATTGTCAACTTTTGGATAATTTTGGTAAAAGACCATTTGTTAAATTACATATTCATTTCTTAACCTACAGTTTTGGTTTCAAAATGATAATTATACTTTAAAATGTTTCAAAAATATCCTTAAAAATATCTAATGAATATAAAATATTAATGTATAAAACAAAATTCATTTAGTTAAGGCCACTTTAATGACATGAAGCCCATGATGTGATATAAATTCTGTTTATCAATATCAACATTTTTCATCATCATATGTTAATAATTGGCCGTTTGAAATAATTTTGAAAATATAGGAACTAAAGTGAAATCTAAAAATAATAAATAAAATAAAAGTTTGTTTGGTACTCTTAAATGTTAGTCTCTAGGAGTTGACAGTACATTCGAATCGGTGATAGTGAGTTTGCCCACATTCCTTATCATAAAAATAGCCCAAAGCAAACCAAAAATAATTATACTAGTTGGATTAAAAAGGATTGTGAGACATGATCAAATATTGGGCTACTTATTGATCTTGTTTTTGTTTTTGGTTAAACCCAATATTTTGGATTGGATGCTATATTTATACTTTTATAGGTCACACATTAACATTCTATCTGTCAGCCCCAAATTTTTTGAACTTGTATTGTATGCCCATTGACTAAACGATAGGGTGGAAGGAAGTGGAGGCCATGTTTTCTTCTGGGAGACTGGTACTCAAAAACTGACCGAAGAGAGCAATTCTGAGTTGATTATATCGTGATATATAACTCTTGTGTGTGAGGCTGTATTTTATAGGACCTGATGATGCCTTAATCCTTATGACCTTATAACCTTATGACTATTTGTTTGGACATGATAGAGATGGAAATTAGTGTTTCATGGGACCTTGTTCATATGTTTTGGATTCATGAATGTTTCATAATCTAATAGAGGGACCTTTTCAAATGTTTGTTTGTATCCACAAATGTTTTTATAATACCTTCTGAGTAATGTCTTGTGGGCCTTACGAATTATGTTTATGATAGGGATACATAAATTGTTTCATAGAGGCCTTTTGTTCATTTACCTTGTGGACCTTATGATAGACATGCAAAAGTAGTGTTTCATAAAGGGACCTTTTGGACCTTTTCAAGTGTTTGATGAGAGTCATGGTACAAAGTTTCTCTCCAAACTTATTTGGAAAGATATTCTTCAAACTTTTTATATATCTATTTTTTGAGTGTGAATTTTGAAAATCTAACCATTGAATTTTATATCCTTATGTTTTTAATATGCATATCAAATTTCGTTCAAATTAGATATTATTTACTATTCGATCAATAAAATTATTTTTTATACACAATTTTAGATCACAAAAACTTAAAATTTTAATATTTTTTTGATAACGTAGCAATTGATCTTTGATCTTCTTAAAATTTTGCAAGCATGAAGAATATAAAAAGTACATGTAATTCAACGGTTAGAAAGCACTTAATGCATCTCTATCACTTAACGCATCTTAAGATAATATGACCATGGGTTTTATAAATTTTATTATATTTTAATGGAAAAATTAACGGATGATCTAAAGGTATTGATCTACGAAATATTTAAACAAAAAATTTATGAGTAAAAAAACAAAAAAGCAAAATTTTGACAATTTTTTTATATTTCTTATGAAAGTAGTATCAAAATTTTCCTAACATTGTCAATTAACAAATGCTCTAAGGCCACTCGTTAATTGGATCTATATTCAAAAACTGCCCTGTCAATGTGTTAGTATATCAAAGATCTACTAACTACTCACCTTAATTTTTCCTATGTAGGAGTTATTCATTCAACTAACATGACAATTTAAATGTGAATATTCTTCTTTTTATTATTATTATTTTTATAAATATGATAAAATTTGAATTTCTAGAAAATTTAGTTAATGATAATTTCTCTTTATCATCAAATCAGATTATATATAAATACTTATAGGGTTCGATTAGCGGATGCCCTTAGAATATTTGTTAGTTAACAATTTTAAGAAAGATTTGATACTATTTTCATGAAAAATATAAAAATCTATCAAAAAAGGAAAAAAAATTAACTATAAAATTGGTTGTAACCTTAGACTACAATCTTAATTAATATATTTTTTTTTTATTGAAGGTAGATTTTGACAAATCCATTATTAAATTATATCTTCTTCTTATATTCTTCATGCTTGCAAAATTTTTAGAAAATTAAATATCAATAGCTATATCATCAATAAATTGTTTAAATTGTAAGTTTTTGCATTTTAAATTTTAAAATGATGTATAAGATAAAAGCTTTTATATATATATATAGTAAATAATATTCGATTGACACAAAATTTGACATGTGTATTAAAAACATAAAGAATATGTAATTCAACGGTATATTTTCAAAATATGTAATAATATATATTTTATTGAGTAAGGTTGTAACCTAAGGCTATAACCAATTTTGCATCTAAACTTTGTCTTTAAAAAAATCAGCTACTTTTACCTTTATGGGAAAAATAATACATAACATAGATTGCAAACCTCACACCACAAGAAAATTCAATACAAGCTACGTAATTCAAACAAACCAACAAAAACAGAGCATGGATAACAGTACACTCTGTTTCAACTTTATGTATATTAAATGATGTGAAGCCAACATAGTATATTGTAAAATTCACAGTAATAAATTACAAATCGTTGACATGTATAATATGTTATTTCCTCCTAAAATCAGATGGTATAGAAGAATGAGTGTCTAATAATAATCATGATAGTGAAAAACACCCAGAAAATCAAATGTGAAAAGCAAAGCATTCAATTTTCACTAATAATATAAATCTTACGCCAAACACTGATAACCAACATAAAATAAAATAAACACAGACAATTAAGATAAATAAATCTTCTAGAGCTATTTTTTTCTGCTGAAGAAATTAGAAGCAAACATGCATTTTATTCTTTTTCTCTTTTTATACCATGAGAAAATGACGGAACATGCCCAAAATATTGTGTTTCTAAAAAAGGAAATTATCAATAAATAACAAAAAAGACCCAAAATATACGCACATGTGTGCGCAGATAAATATGATAGAATCTTTGTAGTAATAACTCAAACAAAAGCTGATGAAGTTACATAAAAGGAAACTTTGATCACAGTAAAGTCTAAAAAGAAAGCTCACGTATTCTTCGACGAAAATAAGGAGAAAAAAAAAACCAAAAACATTTGGTTTACTTGTTACACACATAATAAAGCTACTTGGAATAACAAAGATTACATATTATGAACGGTAAAGGTGGTGAAAGTGGTATTACACGTACAAGATAGGTTTTCTCGAAATCGGTGAGTTCAGATGTTCGATTCCTCGTTCACAATTAGATCGTTTTGGCCATTGGCAGCATCAGCTTCAGCATCAGTAGGTGGGACTTCGTTCTGGTGGTCATTGGCAACGGCAGCAAGTTGTCTTGCAGTCCAAATGGACCAAATCCCTCTGCATGTGCGTATCAGTCGTAGGAGTAGATCAACAAGGCTGACAAGGGACCCAACTACATCATTAACTAGTTCTAGGACTGACACAACTTGCTGAAATCTGAAACAAAATGGAATTGTTAGAATAACAGTAAAATTTACAGAGCATCAATAATGGAATATGGGGGAGGAAGAAGTTGAAATACTTTCTCACCCATCATGTGCCATTGAGATTATCTGGTGAAGATCGCGTATTAACTGTTGGAGTAGAACAACAATTCTGACAAGGGTCCCAGCTGCTTCAAAAATGAGTTCTAGGACCAACTCAACTTGCTGAAATCTGAAACAAAAACAAATTGTTAGAAAAAATTTACAAAGCGTCAATAATGGGTTGTGGAGAGGAAGAAGTTGAAACTCTCTCACCCATCATGATTCATGTGCCATTGAGAGGATCTAAACCATATTTTCAAAATTATTCTTGATGTGTTCTAAAAAGAGTTATTTACAAACAAATTCCAAAAAAAAAGGGGTAAAAAAATAAATAAACATATAGCTACTACTAACATTATTATGTAACTAAATTAATTCCGCACTAAAAGAATTTTTTTTTAAAAGAAAAATATGTAAAATTCATTTTACTATGTTTTATTTCTTTATGACGAAGAGGTCTCAAATGGTCAAAATGTAATTACCAAATACCCAGCAATCAGATGATTTAGTTGATCAATGATACCATTTATTACCAAAGTTCCGATCAATATATATTAAATTGATTAATGAAACTTTCATAATATTGATGTAAATGAGAATCTTTTATCCCCCGCGTAACATTCCATTTTTTACACTGGTATCCATTTTCTTAGACGGGAAAAAAAAAAAGGTATATCATGTGTATGAAACTTTTGTAATACTACTATTTAGAGTAAGTAGCACTCCCTTTAAGCCATTCTAATTTTAAGCATCTTGACACACGTTGCTAATGTTCATGTAATAAAAAGAGTAATGCTTAGGATATAATATTTTCAACCGGTAATTGTTGATGTAATTGGTTAGGATTAGAATAATATTATTTTCAATCAATTTTATTACTAATACCACTTTTGTTATACACCAATACTACTTTTGTTATACAATAAGCCATATTAGGAGTTGTGAAATAAATCATGAAAAATGTTGTCCTTAGATTTATCGTGCGAGTGATGCTAAGGTTACAATGAATTTTACTATATAATATTTATAAATTAATGTGTTATTAATCGCAAATATATATATATATATATATATATATAAACAAATATGATAAGGAAATGATTATTATTTGCATTTTCCCCATCACATTCCCCTCTCTCTCAATTAGGCCTTAAGAGTCACTTACAGTAAATCTTGATGAGAAATCCTATATAATCTCTAATAATTCAACTTTGCTAGGTAAACGTGATAGTGAACGAAAAAAATTATCACTTATTTCTAGTTTTCTTTTGTTATTTATTAAGCTAACCCATCATGAGGGCCATCCTTTATTTCTTTCTAATTCCTAGCCGCTTATTTATGGCTGACACTAAAATATGTAAAAAGTATTTTCCTTTACTATATTTTTTTTAGAATTATTTTCCTTTACTATGGTTTTTATTTTTATGATCATATTGACAATTAATCGGTTGGAATAGTGTTTGGATTATATTTGGGGGAAAAAAATTATTCGTACTTTTAATTTAGTTAAATGGCCCAAAACAAATTTACTAGTTGGGTTAAAATGTTGGTCAATCCATTAAATCCAGACATCTTCAACTCTCATCCATCAGAGATGTTAATTTTGGACGAATTATCTACATTTGTTTGGTTCAATTAAATGGTTTGGACTATGGAGTCTATGGACTTGAAGCTTATGCTATACCCAAATCTAGCTTTTGGAAAGTACTCTATTGTACAAGAAGATAGGACACATGGGAAAAATAGCTCAAATGGACAAGGCAAACTTGTCCAAAAAAGACAACCATTATTTAGTTTCTCAGGGAAACCAAAATAAGGAAACCCAGTTCCAGATCATACAAAAGAGCAATTAGATATGCATCAATCATAATCCCTGATTGGCGATTAGGAAAATGACTAAGAACCTTTTTCCAAAAGAGATGATGAAAAAGAGTGACCTATCCAGGTTGATTTGAGGCTTTTATAAAAATCCATCCAAATCCAAATCCACAATTTTTTTTTTTTTTTTTTTATGAGCCCAAAATGGAAGATTTATGGAGGCCCAAAACATTTTCCCAAACCTTTTTTTTTTTTATAAAACCAGATCCACACCATTATTCATAAACTCTAACTAGTATAAGAAGAAAAAGAAAAACAGAGCATATATGACTTGCACTAAAACAATCAGAAAGCCAAACAGTTCAAATTTTCCTAACCACAGGAAAATTCAAACTTCCCAAACTGGCCAGCAGAAAGAGAAAGGCCTGGATCCACACTACTATTCATAAACCTCAGCAAGTTTGGAGAAAAAAGAAAAACAGGGCGTGACATGCACGAAAACAATCGCAAAAACAAACAGTTCAAATTTTCCTAAGCCCTCAACAAGTATTGGACTAAAATCACTTTATTCATAGAACATTACAAACCACAATAGATCCACACAATATATATTCTGCAAAATGAAAAAAGAAAATGCAAACCTCATACCACGGACAATTCGAGCTACGCAACTCAAACAAACCAATAAAAACAGAGCATGAAGCAGTGCACACTCTGTTTCAACTTATTTATATTGGAAGCTCCAAGTTATGTAAAAGTAAAACCCACATAGTAGGTATTAACATAGCAGTGTTGTTAGTTAAAAACCTGAGAAGTGCGAGAAGGAGTGTGATGATGAGAATGGTCAGGCCAAGAACTATTTGAGCAACAACTTTAGCGTCTGAATTGAGCTCGTTCCCTGTAGGGTCTGAATTCAGGTATATATATTGATTCTCACCCATTCGGAGGAGTAGAGGAATAGAGGAAGCTGAGTTACAGGAGTTTTGGATTTTGGGATTTTGGTCACTTGGATTTTGGGATTTTGGTCACTTTGTAGGGTCTGAATTCAGGTATATATATTGATTCTCACCCATTTGTAGAGGAATAGAGGAAGCTGAGGATTTTGGTCAGAGGAGTAGAGGAATAGAGGAAGCCGACGATTTTGGTCACTTTTTCAATTTCAATTTTACGAGATTTTGGTCACTGTAGAGGAATAGAGGAAGCTGAGAGGAAGCTGAGGATTTTGGTCACTTTCAATTTCAAGTAAAGGAATAGAGGAAGCTGAGGATTTTGGTCACTTTTTCAATTTCAATTTTACGAGATTTTGGTCACTTTCGAATGGGGTCACTAGGAATAGTGGAAGCTGAGGGTTTTGGTGTAGAAGATTTTGGTCGCTTTCAATTTTACTTTATTATTTCAATTTTACGAGATTTTGGTCACTTTCAATTTCAAGTAAAGGAATAGAGGAAGATGAGGATTTTGGTCACTTTTTCAATTTCAATTTTACGAGATTTTGGTCACTTTCGAATGGGGTCACTAGGAATAGAGGAAGCGTAGAAGATTTTGGTCAATCTCAATTTTACTTTATTTTGCTGTGTTTAGGTTTTTTATTTATTTATTACAGTCAAAGGGGCCGAATTTGCATTAGGAATTAGTTAACCGTTAACGTTCGGAAATTATCAAATAAATATGTTAATGTTAGAAGACTCACAACCATACATTAACCATTCATTATTACTAATTCTATCCTATGTGGGACTTTGTCATTTAATTAACTAAGTAATTTACAGCAATAATTCTGAACCATTTATCTTGCTTCTAGTTTATCTCCCTCAACAACAAAAGAAAGTGCAAATAATTATAATTGGTTTACCTTTCAAAATTATTCTTAATTTGTTTTTAAGAGACTTATGTTCAACAAATTCTAAGAATTCACAATAATTATAATTATAAATATAATTATATATATATATATATACACATATATATATTAGTATACAACTCAATTAATACTACATTAAAATATTAACTTTTATCATTTTCTCTAAAATAAAATACATAAAGTTTGTTTGACTATAGGAATAGAAAATGTCTCTAATGCATTATTAATAGTTAGAAGATTTAATTCATTAACAGTACGATTTTATGACCCTAACTTCACCTCCACGTATATTGGTCTTGTGCCATGCTTAAATGTTATATTGAACCGATCCCTAAAACTTCATAATAATTTTGTTGTGTTACTCACTTCACTTACGCTAGTATTTAACAATAATAAAATCTTTTAAGAATACCTTGTTGAGGGACTATGTTTTATGTCCATATAACTAGGAAAAGATGGATGACTCAAATGCATTATCAAACAACAAACAATTAGAAGATTTAGTTGATCTACAGTACGATTTGTGAGCCAAACTTAGTTGCCTATATATTGGTCTGGTCATGTGCCATGCTTAAATTGTACACTTAATAGATCCAAGTAATTTCATAGTATTTATGTATATATTTCAAATACGAGATGAAGATTTAAACACTGGACGTTTGAAACACTCAAAAGTGCCAGGCTAATCGACCTAAAGGTCATTGGTAATTTGGTGCAACCTTTTCATTTCAACATAGATTTTGTTGTTACACAATAAAATGTTTTGAAATACTTTAACACATGTCAAATGTCTGTTGGGGATATTATACAAAGTAATAATAGAAGACCAAGGATAACAAAAAAGACAAACAGAAAATAAATAACTTGGAGGCACAATATTGTTTTCTTTAGACAATATTTACCCCCCACACTATTGTTGCTAAAGGGTTATCGCAAATTTGTTTCCAGGATACAACCAAGATGTTAGGTTCTACAGATAGCAATTCTGGAGAATAACCACAGGATTTCTTGTGTTTCTCTCTAACTTACTATTTTTTTGTGGAGTTAGTTATTTTTCAAGTGGACATAAGCCTTTATTTATACCCATGGGGTTATATTTCATCAAAAAGCACGTATGTAGAGTTAAAATGTTTCATAAAACCGTTTACAAGGCTCGAAACCTCTTCAAACTCTCTGAACAGTCACTTAAAAATTCTGCAAAAAAATCCTGTTTCACGATTTTCGATCGGTCGAAAATTCCTTTTGATCGATTGAGTGCTCTTTTCGATTGGTTGAACAAGAATCGAGCAGCGATTGAGACATCAAGAAACTCCAAGATTATTTTCTTACCATTTCAATCGATCAAGCCAAAGGTTCGACTGATCGAAAATGCTTAACTTCGAATTTTCACTTAGAAAATTCCAGAACTTGAATTTTCACTTTAACAACATTATAAAACAATATTCTCCAAACTCAAATATCATTATTACAACCTATTCATGTATATACCTATATATACAACAATCCCCCACTAGGTTGTAATAATATATGTCTCACTTGATTGATATTCTATCATGCATAATGGAAGGTGTCTTTTAACTTAAACCTCCCCTTAGTGTAATTGCTCAAAAAATCAACAAAGTTTAATGGTGGCTTGGTGCTTAAACCAAAACTCTTATGTATTGAAATCGGAAACAACACACACATGAGAACTTCCACAACACATGTAGAAATCCATTGTTGTTAGCACTATTATGGCCTTGTGCTCTTCCCAGTTTAGTGAACATTTACAAGAGAAAACTCTTTACTCTTGCTAGCAGCAGCACCACTTCTATGTTCACAAAGGTGGAGTTCCTTCTTATTTCCCTGTTACACCGACATTTATACTTTATGAACTTCATTAAGAGTGTAATAACTCATCCTCAATTTCATCGTAACAGTCTACTCTAATCCATCCTGAATGAGACACAAAATTAGTGCTCCTACTAACCACATATTAATAGCTTGTTGTTACCCTTTAAACCTCTTTAGATTAAATCATTTCGAGATTGGGTTCCCACTATTGGTGATTATCCTAAAAGAAGGATTTTAGTCCCATTCCAATGGATGTTACCCCAACCATATCTTGAGACACTGCTTTAATTAAAGGGTCTGGCAAATTACTATTTAACTTTACATAAACAATTGAAATGGTACCAAATTCTATTGATTGTCTTATGTAATCATGTCTTAGACTTATATGTCTAGACTTACCATTATACATTTTACTGTATACTCTGCCCAAGGTGGCATTACTATCACAGTACACTGAAATGGCTAGTATTGGTTGTGGCCACAACTCTATGTCTAACAACATATTTCTTAGCCATTCCGCTTCCTTGCTTACTACCGCCAAGACTATAAATTCTGATTCCACAGTGGAGTGAGAAATACACGTTCATTTCTTTAATATCCAAGAGATGGCAACCCCACCAAGAGTGAATATCCAACCAGACGTGGATTTGTTATCACTCACACTAGTAATCCAACTAGCATCTGAATAACCTTCCAACACAGTTGGAAATTCGGAATAAAAGAGTCCCAAACTTATGGTTTTCTTTAAATAACCAAGAACTCTACCAATTGTTTTCCAATAATCCACACTTGGATTACTTGTAAATCTAGAAAGTTTGTCCACTGAAAATGATATGTCTGGTCTTGTACAATGCATAGCATACATCATGCTAACAATAGCACTAGCATACTCGAGCTGTGCAATTGCTCTTCCAGTGTTCTCACCTAACTCTATGCTCCAATTGAAAGGTTTATTTGCTTCCTTTATATTAAGATGTTCAAATCTTTGAAGCACTTTCTTAACATAATGAGATTGACACAATAAAAATCCTTCACTATGTCTTTTAATTTTGATTCCCAAAATAGTATCTACTTTGTTTAAATCTATCATTTGAAACATAGAAGACATATACTTTTTAGTTTCACATACTCCTTTCATATTCGTACCAAATATGAGCATATCATCCACATAAAGGCATACTATGACTCTATATTCCTTTGTGAATTTGGAATACATACATTTGTCAAAACTATTATGCACAAAACTCTCTGACAAAATTGCTGAGTCAAACTTCTCGTGCCATTGTTTTGGAGCTTGTTTCAAGCCATACAAAGACTTATCTAACTTGCAAACTTTCTTTTCATTTCTAGGAAGTACAAAACCCTCAGGTTGTTCCATGTAAACTTCCTCATCAAGATTAACATTTAAGAAAGTTGTCTTAACATCCATTTGATGTACAATCAACTTGTATATGGATGCAAGAGCTAACAACACACGAATAGATGTGATCCTAGCCACCGGTGCATAGGTATCAAAATAGTCTACGCCTTCCCTTTGTTTAAAGCCTTTTGCCACTAACCTTGCTTTAAAGGTTTGTATTGATCCATTAGTATTATATTTTCTTCTAAATACCCATTTACAACCAATTGGTTTAGATCCAGTAAGTAGATCCACTAAGACCTAAGTATTATTGGATAATATTGAGTCCATCTCATCATTCACAACTTTTTTCCAGAAAGCTGAATCTCTAGAAGCCATAGCTTCCTCAAATGTTTTAGGATCATCCTCTGTGTTAAACACTATAGGTATTTTATTTAAGACCACTTGTCTATTACCTTCAACAAGGTACAATTGAGCTTGATAAGAAATGAAATCTGAACCAAAGTCCTTTACTTTTCTTATCCTTTGACTTTTTCTTTGTTCACTTGGTGAACCACTTTCAATCTTTTTAATACCATCCAAAGTAGTATTAGGATTAGAGTCACCTTGTTCTATTTGAGTAGGTATCAAGGCGTCCATGGAATCTTTATTGAATTTATCCTCAATAAACTCAACATCTCTTGATTCCACCACTGTATTAGAGCTTAAGTCTAATAATCTATATGCCTTTGAATTTTCAGCATAACCTACAAACACACTTTTCATAACTCTTGGTCCTAACTTTGTTCTTTTTGGATCAACCACTCTATAAGAGCATTCCCATCAGATCTTCTATAAAAAATGTCATTTTGACAGATCAAAAACTTACTTTACTATTTTACAACATCTCATTTATCAGATGTTTTATTCTTCACTTCTATATATTAAAATAATATTTACAACATATTAAAATAATACATTAAACTTCTCCCCAGTTTCCATCATCATCATCATCATCATCATCAACAACGGCACAACCACTGCTGCCACAACAACAGCCACTGCCGCAACAACACCGACAGCCACCACCGGCAAAAACCCACATCCACCAACACCACCTTATTAAAAATTAAAAAAAATTAAAAAAACCATAACCAGAAAAAAAAAAAAAAAAAAAAAAAAAAAAAAAAAAAAATCCACAACAAGCCAAAAAATTACCACCACAATCAACCCACAACCACTACAATTACTCACCAATATTAGATCAGTCCAAATTGCAGCCAAAAAAAAAAAAACCCACAACCAGAGAGAGGCAGAGTGAAAGGGGAACAGAGGGGAGAGGGAAGAGAGATCTACCACCACCGCCCACCATAACCAAAATCCAAAATCAACCCACAACCGTCGCCACCCACCAATATCAGCCCATCACAACCCATGAAAATCAACCCACAACCAGTCGGTGCCGAATCCACCATCAAATAACAACAAAACCAAAAAAAAAAAAAAAAGAAACCACTGCCATAGAGATCGGCCTGGCTTGAAGCTCCGGCCATGGGTTGCTGTGGATGTGGTGGGCTTGTGGCGGTTGGGCTGGGTCGGTGTGGCTGTGTTGGTGGTCGGGTTCGTGGGTCATGACTAGGTGGCGGCTTGGTGAGGTCTGCTACTTGGTGAGATCGACGGCGGCTTGATGAGGACGGCGGTGTGCTCTAGAGAAAGGAAGAAAGGAGAAGCTGAGAGTGAGAATGAGTGAGGAAGAGAGACTCAGGCGGATGGGAGAGAGAAAAGAAAGAATTAAAAAAGATTAAAGTGATGAGAGAGGAGAGAGAAAAGATAATAAAATAATAATAAAATTTATAGAATTATTGTCCGTACGCTTCTATTTTTGAGACGTTACTATTCATTCGTGCCAAATTTTTTGGCATTTAGAACACCTCATGAGAGTGGTTTTTTGGTGTTTGGTGTGTCAAATGCCAAATATTTGGCATTTGACACACCTGATGAGAGTGCTCTAAAAGGCTAAATACCCCCACACTTTGATATAATCAAGGTTTGGTTTCCTTCCATTCCATAACTCATATAGAGATACTTTAATTTTCTTGGAAGGTACTCTATTATGCACATGACATGCTGTAAATAATGCCTCTCCCCATCAATTAAATGGGAACTCTACACTCAAGATCATGGCGTTTACCATGTCTACAAGAATCCTGTTTTTCCTTTCAGCCAAACCATTTTGTTGGGATGTATAAGGGGCTGAACTTTGGTGTATTATACCATATTCCTCACAAAACGTAGAAAAATCATTAGGAAAGTATTCACCACCTCTATCACTTTGTAGGATCTTTATTTTCCTATCCTTTTGATTTTCTACTTCAGTTTTATAACGTTTGAACATGTCAAAAAATTCATCTTTATTTTTCATTAAATACACATATGTAAATCTAGAGAAACCATCAATGAATGTAATGAAGTATCTTTTAGCTCCTCTAGTTAATACACCATTCAATTCACATACACCATTTCTATCTGGCTTAGAAAAAGGTTTCTTTGTCATCTTTGCTTGACTACAAATTTCACATTTCTTTTCATTATCATACTTATATGAAATCATACCATGCTTTGACATAAACTTCAAGTATTTGAAATTTAAATGTCCTAATCTAGCATACCACAAATATGAAGAATCAACAATATAAGCACAACCAGTAATTTCTTTATTAATAATACTTAGTTTGTACATTTCATCAGTAGCATTTCCCTTTCTTACAAATATCTCATTCTTGGACAAGATTAACTTGTCTGATTCAAGTATAGCTTTTACACCACTCTTACATAACAAATTGGCAGACACAAGATTCTTCTTGATATCGGGTACATGAAAAATATTGGTCAAGATCAGCATCATGCCGGAACTTATTTTCACATCAACGGTGCCCTTTCCAAGAACCTTTGCTTTATTGTGGTTGCTCATCAGCACTTGTTGTTCTATGGAAGACTCATCATAAGTCCTGAATTTCTCTTTGTTGTTGCACACATGCACCGTTGCACCCGAATTGAACCACCAATCAAAAGGATTTGCAATCATAGCCATATGAACTTCAGTGATCATATCAATATGTATGCCACTCACCATAGCAACAATGTCCTCAATGACATTCGTTTCAATGGCATTGCCTTCTTCATCCTTTTTATTGTTCTTTAAAAGTTTACATTCGCGAATGTAATGGCATTTCTTTCCATAATGGAAACATGCCCGGTTCTTCTTGTCCTTGTTGGGATTCTTGGAGTTGTTCTTCTTGAAACCACTCCCACTTTTGTTCACTTTCAAGTACTTATTGGTCTTACTTGAACTCCCACTTTGAACATTGCTCACATTCACTTTAGAATCGGTGTTAATCGCATCACTAACCTAACTTTCCTCTTCAATTCGAAGATGTTGTCTGAATTGTTCTAAAGTGAGATCTTTTGACATATGCAGAAGCTTCTTCCTAAAATTATCCCAATTTGGTGGAAGTTTGGCAATGATTGCACCCACTTGGAATGATTCAGGAATATTAATTGACAAATCATGGAGTTTATTGACCAAAATTTGTAACTCATGTACTTGATCCAAAACTAAGATATTATCAAGCATTTTATAATCAAAATACTTTGAATAATAAACTTATTCATACCTATTTTCTTAGTTTTGTATTTTGCTTCCAAAGCACAAATCTCCTTCGGTGACTTCATTGATGTGTAGAGACCATAGAGACGATCCGAAAGAGTATTGAGAATGTGTTCTCTGCAAATCAATTCGTCTTCCTCCCGTTTCTTTCTTTGTGCCTTTATCTCATCAATGCCTTCATCACTCGCAGTAGGAAAAGACATCAAATTCGAGTCCAAGACATAGAAGAGTTTGAGTGCAGTAAGTAGGAATTTCATCTTGTCTTTCCAACACAACATACAAGTGCAAATATATAATTACACATGTTTTTATATAAAATAGACCAAAATCCAAGTAGATACTGTTAGTTTTTAGACCCCTTAACACAATATGTTTAACCTAATATTAAGCCAAGTTGATTAACAAGTTTGTTAATTAGATCTAGGTTAAACCAATATGTGTAAAACAGATATAATGGGAAAAATAAAGAACACACAGATCTGATGACCATGGAAAACCTAACTAGTAAAAAACTTGGAGAAGATTTAAACTAGCTATCCTCAAGGTAAAAACAGATCCACTATGAAAGAATTGAAGTTTGTACAATAAGACTTGGACCACTAACATCCAATTGCTACCTTGAGTAGAAAACTTACTACCACAACCACGTGACAACTCTGAGTCCACGGACTACTTTTTTCCTTGATTTGTAGCAACCAGAAGTTCTCTTACTTATGACTTTGAGACTCCACTCAGAGGTTTCAGATCTTCTTTAAAGTTCTTTATGCAGCAACTACAGCAATCATCAAGTTCTTGACGTGAATCTTGATCTTGATAATTCTATGTATGTGTATGAAGGTAAACACTTCTCAGATCTCACAAAAGATTCAATACTCAACAAAGACCTCTAAAACGTAGTTAGGGTTTTTCCTATTATACTTGGAGTGAAACACTTAACCCTACACGTCATACAAGCTTGGGCTGGTTTAATAATTCTACAAAAAATTACTGATTCACGAGGTTCGATCGGTCAAGTCTAATTTTTGATTGATCGAGCCTTGCAGTTTTTGAATAGTAATTTCTACAATTACTCGATACCAAGTTTACATCAAATCATACTTTGAGCAAGCCTAAACTAGACTCTATGTTTTGATCATGGTTTGCCAACATAATACACATTGAAGTTCTAATAGATTAGTTCCTAAAGTCTTAGAACCTAACAGATACTAATGGTGAGGTTTATGCCAACACTTTAGAAAGCATGTTATCTTGCCTATGAGTTAAACATTTGAGACAATTTCTTAGGTTCTATACATTATGTTTCTCATTTAAATTCAAAAAATATATTACATTAAATGTAATTGTTTTAGGGAAAGTAACATAATTTGTATTGTATTGGTCATGCAATAATTTGTTTAATTTTAATTAAGAAACCTAAAGTACAACAAATAAAATTTGTAACTAAGTTTGTCGTTATATATAAACAGATTCTAAAAAAAAGCACCAAATTAAATAAATATATAGTTACTAGTAAAAATACACAATTAAATCAATATTGCAATAGAAATGATTAATTTTGATCATTTTTAAAAATAATCCTTGTTGGCTTACATGAGAAGATTTGAAAGTAGTATAGCCCATCCTGTTGAGTGTAGTCCTTAGCCAAGTGTCTAGCTTTATATCTTTCTACAAACCCATTAGACCTATACTTTATATTATAGACCCACTAAAAACACTAGCATTAGGTTAGCATAGCACACCAAAAACTTCACACATCAAATGATCAAAAATGCAAAAAAAATTAGCACGGATGAACAATACAATTCTATTAGTAGAACTATACAGCAAAAATGGTAAATTTTGTTCTTTTTTTTTTGTTCTTTTTTTCTCTCTCCTATAACACATGTTTGTCTCTCTCTCTTTCCCCTGTATGCAGGGCCAGCTCTACAACTTTTGGGGCCTAAGGCAAAAACTTTAAGTGGGACATTTTCTTATATGTAAATATTAACTAAATAAAATTTATTTTCATTATTATCTTTTTGTTGTATAATTTCATTATCTTCTAATTATTTTTTATGAATTTTTTGTTCATTTGTTATATTTTCATCATAATTTTCTGTTGTGTTTTGTTTAATACTAGTAACAAATTTATCCATAGATCATTTCTGTGAGTCAATTTATTTTTCAATTTTTCTCTTTATTTTTAAATTTTTTACATCCATTTTTAATAGATATTTATAATTAAGAAATACTTCTAAATAAATAAAACACGATTTATAATAAAAAATTACAATTTAATTAAAATAAAATTTAAAGAATAAAACAATAGAACCTGGTATATCAAAAACAAGATTGCAACTTTACTAAATGATGTGATCACTTTATACACTAAATCTGCACAAATAAACATGTATTTATCACATAACTTAATAAATTAGTACTAATACAAAGCAAATTATTCTAAAAGAATAACTAATAAAAATATTCCTAAACAATCCAGATTAAATAAACTATTGGAAATTAAAACAATAATAAAAAGTTAACAAAACACGTGATAATGCCATAATGGTAGTAGTCTAGAGTTAGTAAAATAAAAGGTTCTGACTAGGTGTGTAAATGTGTGTCAATGGGGCCTTTTTTAATTTAATTTTTTCTCTTCACCTTCATTTTCTGTGTTTTGTGAGTATTAGAAGGGTCTTTTTAATACACAATGCATTTTATTAGCTAACAAAATGGGCCTTGTTATTATTAATTTTTCCTGAATATAGACCTAAAGAAGCCTTAATTAAAATGTACACATAAATATATTATATTATAGAATCGGGGGTAGCTCCATGTTGTGGTTAGGGTGTTCAAATGAATACTCTGACCTTGGGAAAAAATTACATAATATATATATATATATATATATATATATATATATATATATATTGTCTACCATAAATAAAAATTGAACACTCTAAAATGCAATTACAAAGACCAATAATGGTAAACACAGTTACAAAAATCAATAAGTTGAGTAATAACAAAAATTCCTCGTGCAAAAATTGTTCAAAAATTCTTACCTATTTTAACATGAAAAGCTAAATTTTCTATTTTACATAACCCCTTTTCAAAAAGAAAAAAAAATCTACATCAAATTATCTATTTGACACTACATTTTATTAAAGTGTCATTTCTTTATTAATTTTTTACTACTCTAGCAAATAATTTCTCTCTGTGTATATGAGTAAAGAAAGTATTAGAAAACAAATTTGCATATAAACAATAACTGTATATATTTACACAGTCATTGCAACTACAAAGCATTTTGCACAATAATATGAATGCTCTTAATAACCACCTTAGAAAAAATTTCTAGAGTCGTCACTGTATAGAATTAGTTAAAAAAAAAATGGGACATTCTTTATCCGAGGCCTTAGATCATTACCTATATATGCTCCAGCCGGCCCTACCGATATGCTTCTAACTCTCTGAGTACCTCGCTCTCACCACACCGTTGATCTCACCATTCTGTCCAGATCTCCTTCTTGTGGTGGGTTTTTATTATTATTATTTTGTTGTGGGTAGATGGGTGGTTCCGATGGTGGGGTCGACAGGTGGGTGGGACAATTTTGGGTAGGGTTGCTCCAGTTTTGGGTAGGTTCCAACAAATTTTGGGTGCGTTTTTGTGGTGGTTGGCTGGTTGTTGCTTGTAGGAGAGGTGGTGGTGGTGTTTTTTATTTATTTATTATTTTTTATATATAAATAAAAGGTAGGAATTTTTTTAAGTTATTTTAATAGCTGGTGTGGCAAAGTAAGAGATGTGATGTAAAGTGTATTGTAGAGTGATATGTTAAAATAGATAAAATAATTTTTTGTTGTGTGAAAATAATTTTTTTTTTTTTTTTTTTAAGCACAGTTGATGATACTCTTACAACTAATTGGTTGTTTCCTAGAAGGTAAAGTCTGGTGCCTTACTTAAACTTATGACATGTTATTTTTTTAATCTAAAATTTTAGCAATACTTTGCATTTTGGTCTTTCTTATTCTTTATGCTTTATCAAGTTGCAAGTGATTGGAAATTTAATGTGCCGCGCCACCATTTGGAAATTTTAAGGTAAGACCACACTTGTACAATTATCAGGAGTTAGAGTAGGTAATTGTTGAAGCCATTGAAGCTTTTGCTACTAATGTAGCTGTCTAGTTTGCCGAGGATCTTAGCATTCACAAGCTTGAAATTGAAGGGGACTTACTGTTGGTCATCTCAGTCTTGTGAGACAACAAAACATCCTTTGCTTTGCATGGACATTTTATGGAAGAGACAAAAATCTTGTCAAGATCTTTACAATGTTTTAATTTTAAGCAGGACTGAGCAAGGACCCGGCCCACCCGAAAACCCGACCCGACCCGACCCGAATCGAGAGGTTTTGGATGGGTCAGAGAATATTCGAGTCGGGTTTCGGGTCTCATTTTCGAGTTATTTTCGAGTTAGGGTCGGTTTCGGGTCGGGCGTCGGGTCAGATAAATATACTACTCTGAACCCGATTTTTTTTTTTTTTTTTGTTGAATCAAACCCTACTCTGTTTCAAGCCGCCTCCCTCAGCTCTCTGCCTTGTGGTTCTCTCGCCGCCTCCCTCAGGGCTCGGTTATCTCTGTGTAAGTCATACTTAAAATTTTTAAGTATGTTAAGAGAGAATGTTAAGAGAGAGGACAACTATTTAGCCCATGTCATTGCTAGAAGAATTATTTCATCTTCAAGTTTAGATGTTTAGGTATAAGAGCTCTCGTCTAATTTGAAACTTGTATTTCAAAATGATTTAAGTTAATAAATTTTTCTAAGAATAAAAATAAATAAATAAAAGAAGAAGAAGAAAGATGAGGTAACTTCTATCCAATAAAAAAAGAGAGTGGGTAACACCATAACAAGTTAGAGGGTTTGGACTGGAAGCTTATGTTGTAGGCTACCGTAAAGAAAAGGAAAGCTCTCTCTAAATAGAATGAGTTTTTATTTTATTTTTATTTTATTTTTTTATTATTGATGAAAAATGAGTGAGTACAATCATAAATATCTACTACTGTTTCATCAAAAAAATAAATAAATATCTACTGCTCTGCTATTTATACAGCATAGCAGGATCAGTTCCAAGCAAAAGAAAAAGGCGCCAAAAAAAAAAAACAAATTCTAACAAACTTATTATCTTTTAATGAAACAACGACACCTGTCAAAGCCTAATAACAGATTCTGAGCTTAAGACTGTCAAGTGCACAGTTCATGTCTTCATTAAGTTATACGCGTCTTCATGGACAAGGAAAAGATGGCACAAATGGACCACCCTTATTTGGTTTGTAAGGAAAACAAAAATGGAAATCAAGTTCCAGATTATACAAAAGAGAAATTAGATTTGTATCAATTATAATCTCTAATCAGTGATTAGGAAAACAACTAAAAACCATTTCAAAAAAAAAAAAAAAAATAATGAAAAATAGTGACCTATCATGTTGATTTGGGGCTTCTTTAAAAATCCATCCAAATCCACCTTTAGTTTGTGAGCCCAAACAGAAGATTTGGTTTTGGAGTCCCAAATAAATTATCACTTTGAAAACTTCCCAAACCGGCCAGAAGAAAGAAAAAGGCCCAGGTCCACACTATTATTCATAGACCTCAACAAGTTTTGGAGGAAAAAGAAAAGCAGAGCATGACTTGTACTAATACAATAAAAAAACCAAACAGTTCAAATTTTCATAACCCCTCAACAGAGAATTAAAAAGTACAACAGATCCACAAAACATATATTCTGCAAAATGGGAAAATTAACATAAGTAAATTGCAAACCTCACACCACAGGAAAATTCAATTCAAGCTACGTAATTCAAACAAACCAACATAAACAGAGCATGGATAATTGCACACTCTGTTTCAACTTTATGTATATTAAATGATGTGAAGCCAACATAGTATATTGTAGGCTTAGACGGTGTTGACGTTCAGAATATCAAAAAAAACAGTTTCGATGTTCTGTTTGACTTGGTGGGAACAATCTTTTTGCTGCTCTGAAGTTGCGAACTTTGAAACTTCTTGGATCTCTCAGATTGTAATTTAAAAAGGGTCTTCTGTTCCTTGTTGAACAAAGGCTTTCAGCTTCTCTCCAAGTCACTCACGTTTGGCTGCCTCCGCATCAAGAAGAGAGATGCCGGTCAGAACCAAGAACGACGATAGTAGCAGCAAGATCACAAGAACAGGTGATCTCTTTCTGATCACCTCAGTTTTTCTCTCTTAAGAACGTTTCTCCATCTCTCTGTGAATCGGTTTGGAAAATTTTTTTCACCCGTGCGTATCACGTGAATTGAGTAGACGTTAGTATTAAACAGCCAATCAGACGGAAGATGTGATTTGTCACATGTGGATAGTTCAGGTAGTATATTGGTTAAAACAAAAGTTCAATGGTTGTAAGAGCTACCATTTCAAAGTTTGAGGGGGGTATATGGGCATTTTTTTTTAATTTAAATAAAGTAGTAACAAAAATATAAAACATTTGATATTTTGTGTATTATAAAGTAAGGTAGTAAAAATAAATAAAGTAGTTTTTTGAAATACTAAAAGTTAAATTTTTAATACAACTATTGTGAATATATATATATATATATATATCCTAGCTAACCTAGTATTAAAAAAATATATATTATTTTGTTTTTTTTTTTTTTGTTTTTTTTTTTTTTTTTTATCTTTGTTGGTAAATAATTACTTTTTAATGTATTAAGAAACAATAATTTTGTGTATTTATAATTTGTTAATATTATATGGATATCTATTTGGAGTTTTGTTTTTTATTATTATTATTTTTTTTTGCCTATACTTCGGCCTCCTCTAACTTAAAATTCTAAATCTATCCTTGGTTAAAGCCATTGAGTAAAGTTAAATGTGTGAAATAAATTTCAATCAAACTTTTTTTTTAGGGAAAAGACAATGAACTTTAATTAAGAAAAACCGGCTTTGTCAGCCTGAAGTACAGAATAAAATTGTGGTGGAACATTCTCCATCTATACAAAAAAAATCTGGCACATTAATAAAGTATCTACCCAGAGCATAAGCAACTTTATTGCCTTATCTCCTAGTGTGAGAGTAAAGGAATTGAGAAAAAGACCGAGATAGTATCTTTGCATCTTGTATCAAAGGGGCATAGGAAGCCAAGAATAAAACCTCATCAGCCAGAGCTTTAACAATCATCCCCAAATCACATTCCAAAACAGCGTGGGTAATACCAAGTTCTGTGCCAAGCTCACTAGCACGGGCTGCAGCTAGAGCTTCAATATCCATTGCTTAGTAAGCTAGAGGTAATTTTTGGGATAGAGCTTCAATGACCTGACCTTGGCTATTCCGAATGACCACATCAAGTCCGGATTTGTTATCTTCTTTAAAGACTGCTCCATTTTAGCTAATTTAATTTAATTAAAAAAACACTTGTTTGAACAATAATTAATTAATTAGAAAAGTCGTACAATTATGGTATTATATGGGGGTACGTGTTAATTATTAAATATAATTTTTCATATTGCTAAGCATTAATTTTTCATTTATAGTTAAACATATATCAATTTCAAAAATATTAATGGATAATAAAGTTTTTTTTTTTGAGAAACAATGGATAATAAAGTTAATCCATAATAATACATATATCAATGTTGGGCACAATTTTTTCTTGGGGAGAGAGAGAGAGAGAGAGAGAGGAAGCACTTCAAAGAATATATATATATATATATATATATATGTGTGTGTGTACTGTAAATTTGAGAACAAAAAATTTTGAGAGAAAACAGTGTTATATAAAAACAGCTTCACATGTTATAGTGAATAATCGTCAATCATGCAAGAAAACAGAGAGTTCTCATTTCCTCACGTGGGCCGCCTACATTCTTAGACTTCGTGACAAATTGTACAATTAATTGAATTAAATAATCATCAATCATGCAAGAAATTGAAAAGGTTTGAACAAGTAGATGAATTTTTCCATACCCCTAGCAGCACTCCAAGAAAAGGAGTGAACATGATATAAAGACAAACCTTTGATCTCTTTTCTTATGTGTTAAGATAGGCCCAGGTGTGAAAAAAACTAAAAAGCCGATGAATTTTTCTATGCCTTACCTGGACTGAATAATAAAGTAGTCTTTGAAGGAATTGGTACCACGCCTTTGTCAATTTTGCCTCTAAAGGAAAGTGAGATGCTCTTTCTCATGTTATAGTGAATAATAAACTGCCGACCGACAAAAACAACCCTTTCCTCTTTCTCATGTTGAAGTGACAGCTCAATTGCACTCCTTTCTTAAAAACAAGTAGCATTCTAGAACATTTTACAAAATCTTCAATTGGTCAAACGGGTTAAAGATTAGTAGTATCCTATTACAGGCTCATTTTACTTCAAAGGCTACTTTTTGAAGAATCTTTTGTAAATTTTACAAGAAGTTTAAATTTTTTAAAGGGTTCGGTTAGTATGTGCCCTTAGGACACACATTAAACTTTCTACTCCCTCCGTCCCATTTTGTTTGTCCTCTATTCCATTTTAGGATGTCCCAAAATATTGTCCTGTTTCTAAAAATAATAGTTATTAGTTTACTAGTATTCCTATTATACCCCTAAGCCTCATTAAGAATAACTCTTTTTAAAAAAAGCTGATAAATTTATTTAAGGATAGTTTTGTAAACTTATACATTTTTATAAGGCAGACAAGAAAATAAATGATGTTCCCTTAAAATGTTTGACTTTTCAAACAGGACAAACAAAGTGGGACGGAGGGAGTATTTTTTAAAATATTTTCTCGAGAATTGAAAAAGCTGTCATTACTTTTTCAATTTTCGAGAAATTTTTTTTCAAAAATAGAAATTAATGTGTGCCCTTAGGGCACACATTAGTAAAATCATTTTTTAAATATGTAGATGGCATGAAATTAAATAAAGCAGATAAGTGATTATAAAAAAGTAGTGACATAGATTTTATCTAACCTAAACCAAAATTAATTCTCTCAAAATAACAAAGCCAAATTTCAAATGTCTTGCATATATAGGTCTCAAATTCATAATGCAAACATACAGCAATACACCAACACTGCAAAACATGAGTAACAAGTAAAATGCAAAACCCCACAAGAAATTTAAAGTTTGAAGAAAACCATGTAAGGCAATCAGAAAGAGAGTTTTTTTTTTTTTTTTTTTTTTCTTTATTTATTTATTTTTGAAAGTTTAAAAGAGAACCCCAAAGAGAGATGCTCACTAATGTTTTAGAAACATTTCAATCCACCATTGATTCCTTGCATACAAATTATATCATTGTAATTTGAAAGTAATTAAACACATCAAGGTCAGGGATATGATTGTGAATAGAAATTTGGGAAGAAAATTAAACTTTGTAGTAAACTCATCACCTTAAGTCCACAACACCAAGTCACCCTAAAATGAACTGTCCCACTGCCATCAAACTACACTAATGGATTAGGGGTGTGTTTCAATACCGCTTATTTTGCTGAAACTAAAAAATTATTGCTGAAAGTACTATAGATAAAAATAAAAGTTAGTTGAAATAGTACAGTAGGACTCATGAATAGTACCCAAAAGTACAGGACCTATGAATAGTAGCAAAAATAAACTGAATAGTAAAATAATTTTCATTTTTCATCCTAATCCAAATGTACAGTAAATGTCCACATCATATTGCCCAAAAGTACAAAAGCTCTTAGCCAGCAAAATTCAACATCTTAAAACAAAGCAAAGCCACCTTGATTCTTGACTAGTCTTCAAATGACAAAAGCAAAAGAAACGGGGGAACTAAACTACACTTGCCCAGTTGCCCACCAAAACAGTCAAAGCTTTTATTTAGAGAAACAATATGGGAGACTCTAATTATGCTCCATCAGCAACCAGATAGACAGACTACTAAAGGCTGCAGCTGTTTAAATTATTAAAAGCTGTAATTAAATCAGTAACATATATTACCTCCAAAAATCAAATGAATTATATGAGAATGAATATCTGGTTATAATCATAAAAACACCCAGAAAATCAAACAGTATAATTTAGAGCTGTGAAAGAGGGAAAAAAAAAATTAAAGAAATCATTTAAGATAATAGGACTCAAAACTAATAGATTAACGATCCAAGATAAAACAAATAAAATAAACAAAAAACAAAACACAAAAACAGAGAAACACAGCTATAATGATGATAAACAAACCCAAAGAGCTGCAAGACAGAAAATTTGGCATCCAAAAACGATACAAATCCAAATATAAACATGTTAAGCTGCAAATATGATGCACATAAAACGTGTTTTCTGAAGATTTAAAGAAGGGATTATAAAAGGTAGAATGGCACCAGATTCAGCAAGGAAAATGCTTGATCTGATGAGTGCAACTCCAACCATTTCTGCAACAACAATAAATAGTTGTGATATCTAACGTGAGGGTTGAGGAAAGAGTGATAAGAGAATTTCATTGAGCAATCTATATAAGCGAATCTGATGGAGGTCAGCTTTGTTAAATGGAACGCGGATTGCGGACACGTATGCACTGGATCCGTTGGATCCGTTAGGATGTTGACACCTGTGCATCTTGTATCACTTACCTTGTTGACACTTTGTTTAGTTTTGGACAACGCAAAAGTCAAAACTTTTCCAAAATTCTTTTTGAAGCTGATACAATAATTTCTCATTTAGAAAATACTGTAGTAACTCTAAATTATTATTTTATCTTAAAAAAATACCCGCTGAATAAAAAAAATATTCTTTCTTTTCAGTCTTCCCTCCCTTTCTCTCTCTACTCATCAGAGAACAAATGGAAGCAACTCTTCTCTTATAAGTAAAATTATTGCATACAATCCGAACAAAAACACAAAACAAAAAATGCAATAAAACTACAAAATACAATCTTTCTTATAAACTAATAAAATCAGAACCCAAAAATAAAAAATAAAAAAAATCCAGCCTTTATCTCAACGGCTACTAACTGCAACAAAATACAATCTGAACAAAACACAAACAGAAAATGCAATGAAATCATAAAATACAATCTTTCTCATAAACCCATTTCGACCGCATGTCGTTGCCAGTGGGGGAAGAGGACCAGCGGCGGTGAAGGCAGAGCAGACGACGGAGGACGAGGATGACGCGATTCTCTCTCTCGCCCGGTGAAGCACAACGCCGATTTTCCTCTTGGAGATTGCCCCTCTCTCTCTCTCTCTCTCTCTCTCTCTCTCTCTGTGTGTTTGATGAGAAGAAATCAAATCTAGATGGTGAACCGTGTGGCTGGTGTGTGGCCTTTTGATTTTTATTAGGTGTTTTGATGGGAGAAATAAACGTGGCCTTCTTTTTTTTTGATAAACGATAAACGTGGCCTTCAGCCTTCCAGCTCTTTTTTTTTTCTTTTTTTTTTTTTAAAAATAAATAATACTAAGTTTATACTAAAAAAAACTAATGCTAAGTTTTTTTTTTTTGGAAATTAATAAGAACTTAATGAATAGGAATAATAATCTCTTTAATTAAGATTAGATATAATTTCTTTATAGAAAAAAAGGGATAATGGTAAGTTAATGGATATTAATAATTAAATTTTAGGGGATAATTTAAGGGATGATCTCTTAAATTAAAAGTAGACTATTAACAAATAAAACTCTTGAAAATTTTGAAGATTAAAAATTTAATTGGGAAAAGTAAGATTACAAAATGAAGATTAAGGATTCACTTATTTTGTTGAAATTGAAATTTTTTTACTGAAAGTACGGTAGATAAAGGTAAAAGTTAGCTGAAATAGTACAGTAGGACCCATGAATAGTACCAAAAAGTGCAGTGGGACCAATAAATAGTAGTAAAAATAAGCTAAATAGTAAAATAAGTTAACAAAAAAAATCCATGCCAGACAAACACTAACTATTAACAAATTGAAGATTAAAAAATAATAAAGGAGAATTAAAGAAAGAATAAAGAATGAATGAAGAAATAATATTTAAATGAGATAGAGTAAAAATAGAGAATTTATTGAAAATTGTATTTGAAAAGTAAGTAGGTAAAAGCTCAAAGAAACCATTCACCATCCAAACAGTACAAAAATTTAAAGAGACGGCTGGAGATGCTCTTAAAATGCAGATTGTATATAAGAGCATTGATTGTAAAATGGAAAAGCAACCCATTTTGCATTGATTGTAAATTAGAAAAAGCAATCCATCTTCTATTTAAAATCAATCTAAAATCCATCAACGATAGGGGTGACAATTCGTGTTCACTGGTCGGGTTCATGTTGTGTCGAGTCATGACTATTCAGCTATATGGGTTGACTCAAACCTGACCTATTTAGTAAACGTGTCAGGTATCATCTACCCGAACACGACCTGATTATTAAACAAGTCGACCCAACTCGATACGTTTAACTCGCTTAATTAACAAGTCATATAAAGGTCAATACAAATGACCCGTTTAATTATATATTTGATTAATAGGTCATACCTAACCTATATAATTTTTTATCAATTCTCATATATCTAAAATTAAAGTGCAATTACAACTATAAATATAGTAATAAACATATAAAAAAAAAACTATAAATTAAGCAATAATATCAAAATAACTAATAATTTTATAAGCTAAAAACAGGTCAAACAAGTTCACATGTTGAATACGAACACGGCTCGTTTATAAAACAAGTTAGCTATGTCAACCTGAATACAACCCGAACCTATTTAGTTTCAACCCATGACTTGTTTATAAACGGGTTAGTCGTGTTGAATTCGTGAGTCGTATCAGATTTTGCCATCCCTAATCCATGATACAGTTGTGCATTCATATCACTTTACTTCCAAAGTCCATCAAATTGGGGGAATTTCAAATGCTGGGTTTTCCTTCCCATCTCCTTCCCTTTTCCTCTACACCATCCATATCCTAAATTTGGTTGAGAATTCTCATCTTAGACAAGAGTCTCATAAAGACTTTCTTTCCATTCTACACCTTGCTTATGGATGGTTTGATGTTGTGTATTAGTTTAAATCTTTTGGTAGTTGAGATAGAGCTTGATGCAAATAAAGAACTCTATTTTGTAATGTTGACAAATCATGATAAAAAAAAATGTTAGTCTTGTTTAGACTTGCTCAAAGTATAGGTATTTTATGTAAAGTTGGAATCGAGTTAACTGCAAAATTGAGTGTGCAATTCTGACTGGCTCGATCGATCGAGAATTAGACTTGATCAATCGAAAGTCGGGCAGAATGTTTTTTCTGCAAAATTTCCAACTCAGCCCTAAGCCCATATGTCGTGTAGGGTTTTATATTTTGCCCTAAGTATATAAAGGGAAATCCTAGCCACATTTTTGAGGTGGCTCTGCTTGCTGTGTGTGTGAATCTTCTGTGAGATCTAAGAGGCGGTTGTCTTCACACATGCTTAGGATTATCAAGAAGGAGATTTCATTGAGAGCTTGATGATTGTTTCAGTTGCTGCAATAAGAGCTTAAAGATACACAAGCAGGAGTGCTTGTACTTGCTGGGAATCGAAGAAAGAAGGAGTCCGTGGTCTCGGAGCTTGCACGTGGCCGTGTTAGTAAGTTTTCTACATGAGGTAGTAATAGGATGTTAATGGTCTAAGTCGCTATTGTATAAACTTCGATTCTTTCATAGTGGATTTGGGTTTACCTTGAAGATAGCTAGGTTAAATCCTCTCCAGGTTTTTACCGGTTTGATTTCCTGGGTCATCATATCTTTGTGTTCTTTATATTCCGCACTTTACATTGATATGATTATATGATTGTGTTAACCTAGATCTGGAATTTTGACTAAGTAATAACTTGGCTAATTAACTAAGTTAATCCAATTATGTTTTAAAGGGTCTAAAAAACAAACTGTTACAAATGAAGGAGGGTAGGCCATCTTAGATTCATTCCTTTAGTAGGGCATAACTTCCCACCAGTTATTTATTTATTTATGGTTGTTTATTTTTGGCTGACACTAAAAATTTGTAAAAATTAAAGTTTTTTTTAAAACATTTTTACTATGGATGTAATTTTAATGATCAAATTTCACATTTACTTTTTCTAACTACTATTAAATAAAAATGGCAACTATTTGGTTGGAATTGTCAACTTTTGGATAATTTTGGTAAAAGACCGTTTGTTAAATTACATATTCGTTTCTTAACCAACAGTTTTGGTTTGAAAATTATTATTATACTTTAAAATGTTTCAAAAATATCCTTAAAAATATCTAATGAATATAAAATATTAATGTATAAAACAAAATTCATTTAGTTGAGGCCACTTTAATGACATGAAGCCCATGATGTGATATAAATTCTATTTATCATATCAATAATTTTCATCATCATATGTTAATAATTGGCCTTTTGAAATAATTTTGAAAATATAGGGACTAAAGTGAAATCTAAAAATAATAAATAAAATAAAAGTTTGTTTGGTACTCTTAAATGTTGTCTCTAGGAGTTGACAGTACATTCGAATTGGTGATAGTGAGTTTGCCCACATTCCTTATCATAAAAATAGCCCAAAGCAAACCAAAAATAATTATACTAGTTGGATTAAAAAGGATTGTGAGACATGATCAAATCTTGGGCTACTTATTGATCTTGTTTTTGTTATTGGTTAAACCCAATATTTTGGATTGGATGCTATATTTATACTTTTATAGGTCACACATTAACATTATATCTGTCAGCCCCAAATTTTTTGAACTTGTATTGTATGCCCATTAACTAAACGATAGGGTGGAAGGAAGTGGAGGCCATGTTTTCTTTTGGGAGACTGGCACTCAAAAAATGACCGAAGGGAGCAATTTTGAGTTGATTATATCGTGTTATATAACTCTTGTGTGTGAGGCCGTATTTTATAGGACCTGATGACCTTATGGCCTTAATCCTTATGACCTTATAACCTTATGACTATTTGTTTGGACATGATAGAGATGGAAATTAGTGTTTCAAGGGACCTTGTTCACATGTTTTGGATTCATGAATGTTTCATAATCTAATAGAGGGACCTTTTCAAATGTTTGTTTGTATCCATAAATATTTTTATAATACCTTCTGAGTAATGTCTTGTGGACCTTACGAATTATGTTTATGATAGGGATACATAAAGTGTTTCATAGAGGCCTTTTGATCATTTACCTTGTGGACCTTATGATAGACATGCAAAAGTAGTGTTTCATAAAGGGACCTTTTGGACATTTTCAAGCGTTTGATGAGAGTCATAGAACAAAGTTTCTCTCCAAACTTATTTGGAAATATACTCTTCAAACTTTTTATATATCTATTTTTTTAGTGTGAATTTTGAAAATCTAACCATTAAATTTTATATTCCTTATGTTCTTAATATGCATATCAAATTTCGTTCAAATTGGATATTATTTACTATTCAATCAATAAAATTTTTTTTATACACAATTTTAGATCACAAAAACTTAAAATTTTAACATTTTTTTGATGACATAGCAATTGATTTTTGATCTTCTTGAAATTTTGCAAGTATGAAGGATATAACAAGAACATGTAATTCAGTGGTTAGAAAGCACTTATTGCATCTCTATCACTTAACGCATCTTAAGATAATCTGACCGTGGGTTTTATAAATTTTATTATATTTTAATGGAAAAATTAATGGATTTTCTAAAAATATTGATCTAGGAAATATTTTTTAAAATTTTTTATGAGTAAAAAAAGAAAAGCAAAATTTTGACAATTTTTTTTATTTTTTTATATTTCTTATGAAAGTAGTATCAAAATTTTCCTAACATGGTCAATTAACAAATGCTCTAAGGGCACTCGTTAACTGGATCTATATTCAAAAACTGCCCTGTCAATGTGTTAGTATATCAAAGATCTACTAACTACTCACCTTAATTTTTCCTATGTAGGAGTTATTCATTCAACTAACACGACAATTTAAATGTGAATATTATTATTATTATTATTATTATTATTATTATTATTATTATTATTATTATTATTATTATTATTATTATAAATATGATAAAATTTTAATTTTTAGAAAATTTAGTTAATGATAATTGTTTTTTATCATCAAATTAGATTAAATATAAATACTGATGATGCCGAATAAATCACTAGTAAGCCACACAGTGCTCGCACGTTCGAAACAGCACCTGCACAACAAAAGAAGACCTAGCAGAGAGTGCCGATGTGGTGCCGGCCAAATACCCTCCGAAGGTTAAGTTAGATCTATTCTCACAATTCTAGAGTGCTAGAGAGGGTAAATTATGCGTACCTCGATTTGTGAGGGTATTGAGGCTTTTATAGTAGTAGAAGGGTGACCTCTCTTCCTTGATGTAGAAGTCTTTTCCTTATAGGAATCTTCTTGAGCAATTCCAAACGTGATGGACAAGTTATTTCCTTGTAGAGAGGGGTCCTTTATTAACACGCGTATCTTCCGGAATTCTGCATACACTAGGATTCCGATTTCCTTTGGGATTCTACTTGATTTCTGGCGTGTGTGACAAGTATTTTAAGTTAGGTTCCTGTTATTCCCTGGGCTTACCCATTGTCGGCCCATGGGCTAAGATCCGTCAAGCCCATCAAGGCGAATATCCGTCATACCAATTTTTACACCTTCAGTTGCCCCCTTCACCCTATAGTCCGTCATGAATAGGTGGACGGACTACTAGGGTGACGGTTCAATAATCGTTTGGGTTTGACGGTTGAAGGTTCTTTAACGGTTGGACAGGAGGACGACAAGAACTGCGATCATTTGTTGACAGGTTGTCAAGCACTTATGAGGTACGACATGTGTCATGTCTTGATTGGGTTTTGTCCCGGATCGAAGCGTCGCTTCGTCTTCTGTGCATTTTTCCTATATATATTACACTTCTCTTCTCTCATTTCTCCATTTCTCAGCCAAAACGCATTGTCAGAGCGCGATCGTCACCCCTGTCAGAGAGCCCTCCGTCGAATATCTGTACCCGTCATCTATACAACCGTCGACCTTCAGTAACTCAAACTTGGTGAGTATTTATTATGATTTTACAAGTCTTTCATTGGTGCTTTTTATTTGGCTAGACTTTCATACACACCCGTCAACGCTCCTAAATCCGTCAGTCTTAGGTTTTGTCGTCACTTGTAGGCAATGTCTAGTGCGTCAAGTAATCAGTCAGTAGTTCGTGACGGGGCGGATGACGAGGAAGTATACCCGTCCGGTCATAAAGACCAAGAGAGTCCGGGCGAAGAGAGGAGTCCGTTCGCATCTTCCTCGTCCTCAACAAATGAGGATATGGAGATGGCTGAGCTAGAGAATATTTCTGTTGACGGCGAGGATCAACCATTAAGATCCATCATTGGTGCTGATGGACTTAAGGAGTTCATCATATTACCAGAGTGGACGGTGCATAAATTCACATCCGTCATCAAGGAGAAACACTTCAGCATATTTAGGGCCATTTTTCAAATTCCAGACTATATTTCAATCCGTCTACCCAATGTATCAGAGAAATGTTATTATGAGGGGGTAGACGGTGTCGGAGTATATGAACAGATGTTGAAGGCGGGACTTAGGTTTCCCTTAAGTACCCTACATAGGGAACTTCTAAATTATTTGGGTCTGTCCGTCACCCAGATATCCCCAAATGCCTAGAGGGTCTTCATAGCAATGGAGATTCTCTATAGTGCTATTTCAAACGGTGCTAGGAGGCTGACGGTGCGTGAATTTCTTCATTGCTACCGTCCAGATGAAATCGACAGGTCAAAGGGGATGTATAGTTTTGCTAGTAGGAGTCCACTGTTGAAGGTTATCTTTGAAACACCCGACTCAAATAGAGACTAGAAGAGTCGATACTTCTTCTTAGAGGGCGATGGATGGATGGGTCGCCCAGGGGAGACATATTATGAAGGTGTAAAAATTGGTATGACGGATATTCGCCTTGATGGGCTTGACGGATCATAGCCCATGGGCCGACAATGGGTAAGCCCAGGGAATAGCAAGAACCTAACTTAAAATACTTGTCACACACACCAGAAATCAAGTAGAATCCCAAAGGAAATCGGAATCCTAGTGTATGGAGAATTCCGGAAGATATGCATGTTAATAAAGGACCCCTCTCTACAAGGAAATAACTTGTCCATCACGTTTGGGATTGCTCAAAAGGATTCCTATAAGGAAAAGACTTCTACATCAAGGAAGAGAGGTCACCCTTCTACTACTATAAAAACCTCAATACCCTCACAAATCGAGGTACGCATAATTTACCCTCTCTAGCACTCTAGAGTTATGAAAATAGATCTAACTTAACCTTCGGAGGGTATTTGGCCGGCACCACACCGACGCTCTCTGCTAGGTCTTATTTTGTTGTGCAGGTGCTGTTTCGAACATGCAAGCACTGTGTGGCTTACTGGTGATTTATTCGGCATCATCAGTTGGCACCGTCTGTGGGAATCGACGTCATATTACCGCTTCCCGGACAAAAAGTTGTATGGTGCTCACTCGCTCAATAGCAACAACTAACGACGTTCAGGAAGAAGAACCACCCACGACTGCACTCGAGAGACAAGTCAAAACTCTCGCCGCTGCCGTGGAACGCCTCACCAAACAGAATCGCGAATTGGAAGAGCAGCTGCACCAGAAAAACACAGCACCAGACAACCAAGGAGCAGACCAAGAAGGAACCAACGCTGACAGAAGGAACCAAGAGAGACCTCAGGCTAGTAACGCCCCGAGCAAACTGGAGCGACAGAACGTAAGCCTCCCTTCCCTCGCGGATACGGCTTCGCCACCTATTATCGCAGAGATGCAGGCGATGAAGGAACAGATGGAAGTTATGATGAACGCTTTCAAGGGACGAGTGTCCAGTGATCTTGACGACCTTGTGAACCAAACTGACTCGCCGTTCACCGCCCCCGTCAACTCCTTTCCTCTGCCGAGTAAGTTCCGCATGCCACAGATAGATAGCTATGACGGGGTCAGGGACCCTCTGGACCACCTAGAGACCTTTAAGACCCTAATGCACCTTCAAAGAGTAGCGGACGCAATCATGTGTAGGGCCTTCCCTACAACGCTGAAGGGTGTGGTGAGGATTTGGTTCAGCCGGCTGACACCCAACTCTATCAGCACCTTCAAGGAGCTGAGCGCTCAATTCACTGCACACTTCATCGGAGGACATCGGTACAAGAAGTCTACGGCTTGCTTGATGAGTATCAAGCAGTGGGAGGATGAAACGTTAAGGGCCTACATATCCCGATTCAATAAGGAGGCACTCTCAATCGACGAAGCCGACGACAAGATACTCATAGCAGCATTCACGAATGGGCTGAAGAAGGGTAAGTTCTTGTTCTCCCTGTACAAAAACGACCCAAAAACCATGTCAGAAGTACTTTACAGGGCCACCAAGTATATGAACGCTGAAGATGCGTTGTCGGCCCGAGAAGAAAGGCCCAGGAAAAGAGAAAGGCAAGAAGACACCCGGTAGGACCAAAGCTGGAAAAAGGCGAGGACAGGAGACCGAAGGGATGAAAGACGCCCTAAGCCCCCGGGGGGAAGATTCACAAGTTTCACTCCATTGACTGCCCCGATAGATCAAGTCCTAATGCAAATCAAGGACGAAGGAGCTCTGACATTCCCTGGAAAGCTGAAGAGTGATCCCAACAGACGATCTAGGGACAAATATTGCTGCTTCTACTGAGACCATGGTCACGACACGGCCGATTGCTATGACCTAAAGCAGCAAATCGAGGCCCTTATCAGACAAGGAAAATTGCAGAAATTCGTTAGCAAAGAGAAAACGGATCCACCACCACAAGACTAACACCCCCGACGGGATAATGAGCGACAAAGACCCCCCACAGGGGAAATAAGGATGATCATAGGAGGAACAGCTGTCGCTGGGTCGTCCAAAAAGGCCCGCAAAACCTATCTTAGGTCGGTACAAAATGTACAGCTGACGGGGGCCATGCCAAAGATAGCTCGAAGAGAAGGCCTCATAATCGGGTTTTCAAAAGAAGATGCGCGGCGCCTTCACCACCAACATGACGATGCTCTAGTCGTCAGCCTACGTGTAGGAGACTACAACATGCACCGGGTGTTAATCGACAACGGCAGTTTAGCAGATATTCTATACTACCCGGCGTTCCAGCAGATGAGGATCGACAGGGAGCGATTGGTTCCGACAAATGCCCCGCTAGTGGGTTTTAGAGGGAGCCGGGTATTCTCACTGGGAGCGGTCACATTGTCCGTAGTGGTAAGCGATTACCCCCAGTAAGTAACCAAGGACGTGACATTCTTAGTGGTCGATTGCTCGTCTGCCTACAACGCTATCCTTGGAAGACCCACGCTCAATTCATGGAAGGCGGTAACTTCAACTTACCACCTGATGATTAAGTTCCCTACCGACTATGGAGTAGGGGAGCTGCGCGGAAGTCAGAAGGCCGCTCGCGAGTGCTACGTGGCCATGACAGAGATGGAGGATCAGGTCTAGGCCTTGAATATAGAAGAACACCGGACGGTGACGGAGCCAGTAGAGAAGCTAGAAGAGATACACCTTGACAGTTCCGATCCTAGCCGAACGACCAAGATTGGAACACTCGCTAACCCCGCAATCCGTTAAAAGCTCATAACCTTTCTCAGAGGCAATCGAGATGTATTTGCCTGGAGTCATGAAGATATGCCAGGAATAGACCCTTCAGTCATGGTGCACAGGTTGAATGTATCGCCCTCCTTTCCACCCGTCCGACAGAAGAAGAGAGTGTTCGCCCCCGAACGAGATCGGGCCATAGCAGAAGAAGTCCGCAAGCTATAGGAGGCGAGTTTCATTAGGGAAGTATACTATCCCGATTGGCTGGCGAACGTAGTAATGGTTAAGAAAGCTAGCGGAAAGTGGCGGATGTGTGTGGACTTCACCGACCTTAACAAAGCCTGCCCCAAAGATAGCTATCCCCTCCCAAGGGTCGACGTCCTAGTAGACTCAACGGCTCGACACCAGTTGCTAAGTTTCATGGACGCTTTCTCGGGGTACAACCAAATCCGAATGCACGAAGACGATCAAGAGAAAACTTAGTTCGTAACCAGTCAAGGCCTCTTCTGTTACAAAGTAATGCCCTTCGGCCTGAAGAACGCGGGCGCAATGTACCAAAGACTTATGAACAAAATGTTCACACAGCAAATTGGGAGGAATGTCCAGGTTTACGTTGACGACATGTTAGTAAAAAGCCGAAGGGAGGAAGATCATTTGGAAGATCTCAAAGAAACATTCAACACCCTTCGTTTTACAACATGAAGCTCAATCCAGGAAAATGCGCCTTCGGAGTAATGGCGGGAAAATTCCTAGGATTTATGGTGTCCCAAAGGGGGATCGAGGCAAACCCGGACAAGATCCGGGCCATTATGGAGATGGCGCCACTAAGAAATGTAAAGGAGGTACAAAGCCTCAACGGAAAAATAGCAGCACTAAATAGGTTCGTGTCAAGGGCGACGAACAAATGTTTGCCGTTCTTCCACACGCTGAAGAGATCATTCGAATGGACTGTCGAATGTCAGCAGGCATTCGAGGAGTTGAAGGCTTATCTCTCCTCCCCACCACTACTGAGCCCATCACAGCCAGGAGAAGAGATTTTTCTCTATCTAGCCGTCTCCCCCGCAGCCATCAGCGCTGCCTTAGTAAGAGAAGAAGAAAAAGTACAAAAGCCTGTATACTACGCGAGCCGAGTGCTTCGCGGTGCCGAAGAAAGATACTCGCCTATGGAGAAACTTGCCTTTGCATTAGTTACGGCAGCTCGCAAGCTCAAGCCGTACTTCCAAGCCCATACGGTGAACGTCCTAACCGACAAGCCCTTGCGACGGGCGATGAGCAATCCTGAGGCTGCGGGTCGACTGGCCTTATAGGCTATAGAGTTGAGCGAATTTGATATTCAATACCGCCCACGAACCGCCATCAAAGGACAGATCGTCGTAGACTTCATAGCAGAATTCACTCATGACGAAGACAAGGGGGTAGAAGAGTCCCCTCATTGGAGCATATATACGGACGGGTTATCCAACAGACAAGCCGTAGAGGCCGGCATCGTGCTACTATCGCCCGAAGGAGAGACAGTTGAATGTATGGTCCGTCTCGACTTCCCCACTACAAAAAATGAATCAGAGTATGAAGCATTAATAGCAGGACTCAACCTCGCCAAGGTAGCAGGAGCCGTGAGGGTAGTCGTTTACTACGACTCTCAGGTCATTACTAACCAAATAAATGGAGACTACGAGTGCAAGGGCGAAAGGATGAAGAGGTACCTTGATCAAGCAAGGGCAAGAGTAGATGACCTAGAAGCCAAAATCGTCCAAATCCCCAGAGGAGAAAATGAGCGAGCCGACCGTCTTGCCAAAGCCGCTTCAGCAGAGCATATGATCATACCCGGTAATGTACTCTTTTTCGTTCAGCTTTCTCCACTAATAGATTCCGGTGACATACAGGAGATAGGCTCTGGAAGTAATTGGACCACACCGTTAGTTTCATACTTAAAAAACGGGGTCTTACCAGACGAGAAGGAGGCGGCGAGAAAGCTGAAGGTCCAAGCGGCTAGATTCGTCTTGATAAAAGATATCCTGTACAAAAGAGGTTTCTCCCGTCCATATCTAAGATGCTTGGGTACGGAAGAGGCGGACTACGTCATAAGGGAGATACATGAGGGGATTTGCGAAAACCATTCAGGGTCAAGATCATTGGTACACAAGCTCGTGCGAGCAGGGTATTATTGGTCCACCATGCAGAAGGACACGGAGGCTTATGTCAAGACTTGCGACAAATGTCAGAGGTTCAGCAACTTCATTAAGCAACCGTCCGAAGAATTGACCCCATTGACGGCACCTTGGCCATTCGCTCAATGGGGACTAGACATCATGGGCCCATTCCCAACAGCGGTCAGGCAGTTAAAATTTCTGGTAGTTGGCATAGACTATTTCACTAAATGGGTAGAAGCAGAAGCCTTAGCCATAATCACGGAGAAAAACATCCGAAGTTTCGTCTGGAGAAATATCATATGCAGGTACGGGATACCCAGAGTACTGGTCTTTGACAACGATAAGCAATTCGACAACAGCGCGTTTAGAGATTTCTGTTCAGAACTAGGAATCAAGAACCACTACTCGTCACCCGCGCACCCAAAGGCTAATGGGCAGGTCGAAGTCACGAACCGGTCCTCGCTTAAGATAATCAAAACCCGGCTTGAGGGGGCAAAGGGTATCTGGCCAGACGAGTTACCAAGCGTTTTGTGGGCATACCGGACTACGGCAAGAACCCCCACTGGAGAAACACCATTTCGTCTAGCATACGGAAGTGAAGCTGTCATTCCCGCGGAAGTGGGGCTCACAAGCTATTGGGTGGAGAACTACGACATGGATGAGAACGAGAAGGCCATGCGCCTTCAGCTCGACCTTGTGGACGAAGTTAGAGCGACAGCGGAGCAGAGGTTGGCGCGTTATCAGAATCTCATGGCAAAACACTACAACACCAAGGTAAGGCCTAGGGACTTTCAGGTTGGTGATCTTGTACTACGGAAAGTAATGGGCGCCGCTAGAGATCCTTCACAAGGAAAGCTCGGCCCCAACTGGGAAGGACCCTACAGAATCGCGTCATTG
This sequence comes from Quercus tomentella, assembly GCA_028535165.1. Lineage (NCBI taxonomy): Eukaryota > Viridiplantae > Streptophyta > Magnoliopsida > Fagales > Fagaceae > Quercus > Quercus tomentella. The sequence continues at coordinate 83,075,196 of JAPQVY010000068.1, forward strand.
CAGAGGAAGAGGACCTACCACCTCGAGACGATGGATGGACAAAAGCTGCAGCACCCATGGAACACGGAGCATCTACGGAAATACTACCAGTAGAGATAATATGAAAAACAACGATTCTTATTTTTTGATACAATTACTAGTTTTCCTTTAATAATTTTTGCTACAATATTTCGTGCCTTTTTAAGCCCAAGGGGGCAGGTACTTTTCCTACAAACGCATTTTCTTTTCTAAAAAGAGGATTTATTTAGACACAATCATATTTTTCTACTTAAATTCTCAAAAAAAAGAAAAAAGAAAAAAGAAAATGGAAGGATCACCTATAGGGTGTGAATATTAAAGTCCACAAAGTGGACGGATCACCCACAGGGTGAGAAAACTTACAAAGTACACAAAGTGGACGGATCACCCACAGAGTGAGAAAATTTACAAAGTCCAAAAAATGGACGGATCACCCATAGGGTGTGAATATTAAAGTCCACAAAGTGGACGGATCACCCACAGGGTGAGAAAACTTACAAAGTCCACAAAGTGGACGGATCACACACAAGGTGAGAGAACTTACAAAGTCCACAAAGTGGACGGATCGCCCATAGGGTTTAAATATTAAAGTCCACAAAGTGGACGGATCACCTATAGGGTGTGAATATTAAAAATCCGCAAAGTGGACGGATTACCCACAGGGTGAGAAAGCTTACAGTCCACAAAGTGGACGGATCATCCACAGGGTGAGAAAATTTACAAAGTCCACAAAGTGGACGGATCACCCACAGGGTGAGAGAACTTACAAAGTCCACAAAGTGGACGGATCGCCCATAGGGTTTAAATATTAAAGTCCACAAAGTGGACAGATCACCTATAGGGTGTGAATATTAAAAATCCGCAAAGTGGACGGATCACCCACAGGGTGAGAAAGCTTACAGTCCACAAAGTGGAAGGATCACCCACAGGGTGAGAAAATTTACAAAGTCCACAAAGTGGACGGGTCACACACAGGGTGAGAAAATTTGAAGTCCACAAAGTGGACGGATCACCCATAGGATGTGAATATTTATTACACAAAGTGGACGGATCGCCAACAGGGTGTGAATATTTAGTCTATAAAGTTGATGGATCACCTTCATGGTGAGAAAATTTAGTCCCCAAAGTGGACGGATCACCAAGCAGACGGACCAAACATAAAGATGGATATAATCGTAAGTTCACAAGATGGACGGGTCAGAAGTAGTTAAATTCATTAATAACTTCGCAAAATGGACGGACCGTCTATAAATTTCAAATCCTCGGCATTACCGAATCATCTTAGACAGGTGACAGTGAAAGTCCATAAATAAACGGGTGAAAAATAGAAACCAAAAAGCTTCGACGGAATGTACGGGCCGGTGACGACGAGCCCATAAAACATTTAAGTAGCCAGTTTCAAATGGACGGATACAAACCCGTCAAACTTCACGAATCACCGAACTTGGTGAAAATTTCGAAATGAAAGACGGGTAAAATTCAAGGACGGACATTCATGCAACTTTCAAAAATCAAGAAATAATACAGCAGGCATAAATATTATGGAATAAAACATTGACGGATAAAAACCCTTGAAGGGTAATTGTTTAATACACAAATAAAGGACAAATTGTTCTAAAAAATTGATGGATAAACTAAAGTGCTTTCTACATTTTGGGGTCGGCATCTTGGGGATTCTTTGCTGGAGCTGACTCTCCGTCTCCTTGAGCCGCATTTTCCTCAAATAGATCGTCCGTGTTCTCCAAAGCGACGGGCAAAGCAGACGTCTGACCTTGTTCTTCAACAGTTATCATGGACACGTCTAGGTTAGGGTAGGCTTTCTTAACTTGATGGAGGGCGTCGTCAAAATCTTGAAGGAATGAGTCTCCTAGCTCGGCCAATAAAGCGTCGGAATCACGATATTGACGGACCGCTATCTCGTTAGCTTGACGGAGACTTTTCTTCAGGTCTTGTACCTCCTTATCTTTAACCACCAAGGCTTTCCCCGCCTCATCCGTCTTCTGCTCCAGCTCCTTCCTTACCTGCTCAGAAAGGTCAAACTTCTTCTCCATAGTGGACTTCCACTTGTTAAGATGACCCAGCTCATCCTTCGTCTGCTCTGCCTTTGCTCGCACACGTTCCAGAGCCGCTTCATGGTTCAGGCAGCGATCCATTAGTCCCTTCATCATGACAAGGGACTGGAACAAGCAAGTTAAGAATGTTAGACAAAAACCAGGTGGAATGGACGGGCTAAAGTTGACGGACAAAATTACCTGTGCTACAGCAAAGAGACCCGTCTCCCCCATTGCCTCCGTCGAATGATTGCCCAAATCCTCGTAGTCCTCCGACGAAATAATAGACGAAAGCTTCTCTAGGGCAAATTTGGAGTCGTCTCGAAGGAGAGGAGGAGGTTTCTCTTGGCTTGTGGACGGGGCCTTCATCAAACCCTTGCCTACCCCATGCTTTATTGGGGTGACGGTGTTCACACCCGCAGCCATTAACCCTACGACGGGTTCCAGTGAGACTTTCGGCTGCTTAAGTGGACGGTCAGATTTGGACGAAGGCTTTCTTTTTATTGACGGAGTCGTCCCCTTAGGAACCGGCTCGCCGGACTCCTTTCTCTTGGCAGCCTGTAACTTTATCTAAGCCCTTCTCTTAGCATCATCCATCTTTGAAAGAATAAATGGACGGACAAAGTTATTAATTAGATTGAAGCCATGTATGCGAATAATGGTTGACGGACTTATGTCTATGAACTTTTTTGCTGTATCTGATGGCTTCAGGTGTGGGTTCAGGACCGTCACAGTACCAGTGGATGGTGTTTGGATTTACCAACTTCACCCAAGTCCTTTCCTCTGGCTTGGTTTTCTGAAAAATCTTCTCAAGGAAACCAAACTCTTCGACACTAACTTGAGGACGCCGTCTACCTGAAAAAACGGACGGTCAAAAGTAAGATCGTAATAAACTGAGCAAATGTAAAAAGCTTATAGATTAGGACGGGTGCATACGGGTTGGATCTAACACTCCCCAGGTTGTGTCAACGGGCATATAATCTGATGATGCCGAATAAATCACCAGTAAGCCACACAGTGCTCGCACGTTCGAAACAACACCTACACAACAAAAGAAGACCTAGTAGAGAGCGCCGGTGTGGTGCCGGCCAAATACCCTCCGAAGGTTAAGTTAGATCTATTCTCACAACTCTAGAGTGCTAGAGAGGGTAAATTATGCGTACCTCGATTTGTGAGGGTATTGAGGCTTTTATAGTAGTAGAAGGGTGACCTCTCTTCCTTGATGTAGAAGTCTTTTCCTTATAGAAATCCTCTAGAGCAATCCCAAACGTGATGGCCAAGTTATTTCCTTGTAGAGAGGGGTCCTTTATTAACACGCGTATCTTCCGGAATTCTCCATACACTAGGATTCCGATTTCCTTTGGGATTCTACTTGATTTCTGGCGTGTGTGACAAGTATTTTAAGTTAGGTTCCTACTATTCCCTGGGCTTACCCATTGTTGGCCCATGGGCTAAGATCTGTCAAGCCCATCAAGGCGAATATCCGTCATACCAATTTTTACACCTTCAAATACTTATAGGGTTCGATTAGCAGGTGCCCTTAGAGTGTTTGTTAGTTAACAATTTTAAGAAAGTTTTGATACTATTTTCATGAAAAATATAAAAAGCTATCAAAAAAGGAAAAAAAAATTAACTACAAAATTGGTTGTAACCTTAGGCTACAATCTTAATTAATATTTTTTTTACTGAAGGTAAATTTTGACAAATCCATTATTAAATTATATCTTCTTCTTATATCTTTCATGCTTGCAAAATTTCTAGAAAATTAAATATCAATAGCTATATCATCAATAAATTATTTAAATTGTAATTTTTTGCATTTTAAATTTTAAAATGATGCATAAGATAAAAGCTTTTATATGTGTGTATATATATATATATATATATAGTAAATAATATCCGGTTGACACAAAATTTGACATGTGTATTAAAAACATAAAGAATATGTATTTTAACAGTTATATTTTCAAAATATGTAATAATGTATATTTTACTGAATAAGGTTGTAATCTAAGGTTATAACCAATTTTGTATCTAAATTTTGTATTTAAAAAAATCAGCTACTTTTTTCTTTTCTCAAAAAGAGTTTTTAAAAATATTTTTTGCATGTTATATGTATATATGTGTAAAGCTCCCTCTTGGGAACTTGAAGCTCGGCCTTTGCCCCCCACATCCCACAAGCACTTATACTTATAGAGTGACTATCACATCGTAGGTTTACGGTGGTGCATTTCTAATTCCTTATTCATTGGACTGAAACAAAATAACTTCTTGGCTCATTACAAGATACCTAACAATCGGATGATTTAGTTGATCAATGATATTGATACCATTTATGACCTAAACTTGGCTCCAGACTGGCCAATTGTCTTGCACCATGTGTAAATGGTGTGTGTGTGTATATATATCTTTTGAATTTATCCATGGAACTTCATAAATTGATGTGAATAAAAATATTCAGAAGATTTTGTTACCAATTCAAGTTTGTTTATTGTTCTTCGTAGTCTAAGCATGAACATTTTCATGGTATAGATCACCCATATATATTAATCTGGATCTTTTGCTGTATAACATGAAATATATAAGCAATATATTAGCTAGCATGTTTACTTTTCTTATTGTGAAAATTCACATAGGATTTCACTTTAGAAGGGTAAAGTGATCCAACATTGCTCCTCAAACAATCCATTTCTTCACTAGAGATGGCCTAATAAGTTTTGTTGCTGATCCACGATCAGAATATTGCATCATTAATATCACCACCACACGAAATTGCAAGGTGATTGGAAATTTTATGTGTCACACTGCCACTTGAAAATTTCAACATAGGACCACTTGCACAATTTTACAATTTTTTTTTTCAACACAATTATACAAGAGTTAGAAAGAGTACTAGAGTAGGTAATAGGTTAGAGGATTCACTTTCTCAAAAAAAAAAAGGTTAGAGGATTCATGGCTCATGCTCATCAAAAAAATTATACAAACAAATATTCTTTGCATTCTTCCTATCTCATTCCTCCTCCTCTCAATTTGGCCTCAAGAGTCACTGGCACTATAAATCTTGATGCGAATTCCTATATAATCTCTAATAATTCAATTTTGTTAGGTAAAGTAGTAATAGTGAAAGAAACAATCCATGAATTTTTTTTTTTCTAATTTTTTTTTCCCACTATTGTATTCTTTTGTTATTTATTAAGCTAACCCATCATTAGGGCATTGCTTCTTCATCCTTTATTTCTTTCTAGTTTCTAGTGGTTTATTTATGGTTGGCAATAAATCCGTAAAAAGTATTTTCTTTTAGAGATTAAATTTTGTAAGGATGTAATGTAAAACTTATGTTTTCCTCCTCCAATCCCAACATGTCACATCACCTTATCACATATTTAAGAATGTAAAATTGTGATTTACAACTATGTTTTATGTTGGCTTTATTCCATGACAAAAAGTGTTGTGATTACTTTAATTTTGTTCCTTGTATTTTGTAGGATTTTATTGTATTGGGTTTAGTATTAGGTTGGTGAAGAATCGAGCATGAATTGAAGAACAAGAGGATTTCACGAGAAGCTAACCCGCGATAGAGCCACGTGAGAAGCACATGCTGGAAGCTGAAGAGTCATGCTAGCCTAAAGGATTTCGCGAGTGTCTCGCGGGTAAGGCTTTCTCGCAAGATACTCGTGAAACTCTTTGCCTGGAGGATTTTTAAGTGTGACTTTTTTACCCTTCACCTATACTATATATACCCTCATTACCCATAAAAGTGTTAAGGGGGCCATTCAAAGAGAAAAACCCTAGATAGGTTTTCAACAACACACACACACATCTTTTAGAGAGAGAGCTCTCATCCTTAGTGAGAAATCATTGTAGCTTCTTCTCCTTCCCTCTTCCATTGTTATACCTTGAGAGGAGATTTGTACCTAAACACAACCCACACCTATTCAGAGTGTAAAGGGTGTTTTGGAACTTGGGAAGCCTTGGGAATTTGCCAAAAGAAGCTAGTGAGGCTTGGTGGATGCAATCGGGTGTATTGCGTGATCCGAAAAGTTAGAGAAGACATGACTCCTTGAAGTCCGTTGGTAGTAGGAGCTTGAAGGGCTCAAGTACATTGGGTAGATTAGGCTTAGAGGGTCTTTTGTTATTTATGTACCCCAACTTTATTCTCTAGTGAATCGATTTACCGCTTAGAAATCGGCGGAGAGGTTTTTCGTCGAATTCTTCAGTTTCCTCTTCGATAACATGTCTTGGTGTTATCTTGTGTTTGCATCCTTCTTCCCTACTCTTTTACCTTTCATTTTATTGCTTTTATTTGATGAAAATGGCTTAGAGTAGTTTTGTTGTTTGTTCGCTCGTATCCGCACTTAGTTAAGTTAGAGTAAAATCAACTGAGTCGTAATTTTTAATTCGGGGGTCTAAACAAGCTTTTGTGTTTTTACATAAATTTGAGCTTTCAAAGAATAAGCACACCATACTCAATCAATTTTAATACTCATATATAATTCCAACCAAATTGAGAGTTTATAGAAATATTATTAGATGTGGTGGGATGTATTGAATTTTAAGTAAAATGCTGATGTAGCAATATTTTATTGGATGGTGTAAAATATGAGTTTTACACCCCATCCTTACCAAATTTAGACTTTTTTCTTTACTATGGTTATTATTTTTATGATCAAATTGGCAATTAATTGATTGGAATAGTTCTTCTAAAAAAAAAAAATTTGGAATAGCGTTTAGATTAATTTTTAGGGTATAAAAATGATTCGTACTCTTAATTGTTAGTTTTTGGAGAGTCAAATGGCCCAAAACAAATTTTCTAGTTAGGTTAAAATGTTGGTCAACCCATTAAAACCAAACCTCTTCAACACTCATCTATCAAAGATGTTAAATTTTTGGGCTACATTTTATGAATTTGCATTGTACTATTCTATGTCCACTAACCCAAATTTGGCATTTGGAAAGTACTTTGTTATACCACATAAGAAAAAGGGAAAGATAGCTCAAATGGACAAGACAGACTTATCCAAAAAAAAAAAAAAAAACCCTTATTTGGTTTGTCAGAGAAAACAAAAATGAAAATCTAGTTCCAGATCATACAAAAGAGCAATTAGATCTACATCAATCATAATCCATGTTGATTGGTGATTAGGAAAACAACTTGGAACCATTTTCATAAAAAGGATGAAAAAAAGTGACCTATCCATGTTGATTTGAGGCTTCCATACAAATCCACGTCTTTAGTTTGTGAGCTCAAAAAGGAAGATTTGGTTTTGGAGGCCCAAATCAATTTCCCCTATGAAAACTTCCCAAAACTTCCCAAACATGCCAGCAGAAAGAAAAAGGCCCAGATCCACACCATTATTCATAGACCTCAACAAGTTTTGGCGGAAAAAGAAAAAAAAAACAGAGCATGACTTGTACTAATACAATCAAAAATCCAAATATTCATAGCCCCTTAAAAGAGGATTAAAAAGTACAACAGATCCACACAACATACATTCCGCAAAATGGGAAAAATAGTACATAAGTAAATTGCAAACCTCACACTACAGGAAAATTCAATTCAAGCAACATAATTCAAACAAACCAACAAAAACAGAGCATGGATCATAGTATATTGGAGGCTCAGACAGCGTTGAAGTTCAGAGCTATAAGTTGGATATTGTCATGGTTGCTGCTGTTAGTAACGCCATCGGTGCTAGCAACGTTGCCTTCAGGAAGAGTTTGGATAGCATTTCCAGCGTTGTTAGTTGTAAGCTTGCGAAATGCGAGAATGAGTGCGATGATGAGGATGAGCAGGCTAAGTATTTCTGCAGCAAGCTTAACGATTGAAAGCAACGAGGTTTGTTCCCTGCATGAACAAGAGGAAATTAATTCTATGAATTACTTTACTGGAACCAACAAAAAAAAAATTACGAAATAAATTGCTAATAAAAGAATATGTAGCTATTGTCACCTGTTTGGAGGAGGAGACAAAGAGGACGATAGGGTTGAAGGAAGAGGAGCCAGAGAATATAGAAAGAGTTTTGCCTTTGCCATGTTTGCTTACTTAAAAAAGGATTGAAGGGAGCAAATATATATAGCTCTCTACGTACGTGGCCAATTCTCTCTCAGCGTCTCTTTTCTCTCTCCTTGCTTTGCTTGTCTGACAGCGTTCTCTCATCTCTCTCCTTGCTTTGCCAATGCGTCTCCGACAGCGTCTCTCTTCTCTCTCCTTGCTTTGTTTGTCTGACAGCATTCTCTCTTCTCTCTCCTTTCTTCTTAATTCTCTCTCAACGTACAACGTAGCGTTCTCTGACAGCGTGAGGCTTCTCTCTCCTTGCTTTTCTCTCTCCTCTTCTCGCGTTCTCTCTTCAGTCTTCTCTCTCCTTGCTTTGCTTGTCTGACAGCGTTCTCTCTTCTCTCTCCTTGCTTTGCCCATTCTCTCTCAACGCACAACGTAGCGTTCTCTGACAGCGTGAGGGTCCTAGCTCTGGTTTTGTGGCTCTCAAATCTCAGCGTGAGGGTCCTAGCTCTGGTCTCTCAGCGTCGGCTTTCTTATATTTCGGAATTACCTTTTTCAATGAGTTAGTGCTACAAAGATATATTAATCATTCATGTGTTATTACTATTGGATGCGGGACTTAATCATTTAACTAATTAACTAGATAACTTACACTTAAATTTAAAAAGTAGAACATTTATTTTTGATATTTCCTTTCACCGTTAAAACAAGACAATATATGGATATTTATATGTGTACTTTTTTGTACACTCATATGGTATCATATTAGTATCTATTTCAAAACATGCAAAACATTTTACATCAATTCAGGATTGTGCTTTATTCATGCAAAGCAATATCGATATTTATCAAATATTTAGGTTAAATATAAATGATTATAATTGATCTATTTCTCAAAATTATACTTGATGTGCTTTAAAGAGATTTAATGTACAACAAATTCTAAGAATTCAAAGTAGATTAAAGAAATATAACTCTCTGTGAGTGAGGCCATATATTGTGGTATAATAGGACCCTCTGCTGACTCAATGCATTTTGTGAAATCTGCCCTCCCTCTGCTGCTGACTCAGCACGTTTTTGCCCTCCATCTGCGGAGGGAATGCATTATGCTACCCCTTTTTATTGTAGGACGTTTTTGCCCTCCCTCAACAAAAATAAAATGCTAATAAAAGAATTCACAGGACGTGTCGCACGCCTATTGGTCTCATATCTGATTATCTGTCACCATTTTATTGGTAGGACGCTTTTTCGAAGAAACGATACGTTTTTCGCACCGAATCTCCCACCAAATTATGAATATGCAGACACCTGAAAAAGAATATAAAGCTAATGCTATTCATGGACGTCTTTTTCTATCTATTTGCATTTTAGGACCACCTTTCACTAGTTTACCACTATAGGAAGCGTATACAAATGTCTCCAATGCATTTTCAACAAATGGTACAATTTATGACACTAATTTCACCTCTCCTTGAGCTTTCACACCCGGCATGCCATATGCCATATGTTGGTCTATTTTACCATTAAAGCACAAAAAACCCACTCCATCCAGCCTTCTAAACTTGTGAACTTGGAAAAATTTTTCCAATACTGCTACAGTACTGTCTTACTTTTATGACGTACTGTACCATCTTCCATAACGTTTTATATTATTTTCTCTCTCTCTCTCTCTCTCTCTCTCTCTCAGCCACTCAATTGTTTTTTTTTTTTTTTTCATCTCAATTCTCACTCTCTCTCTAATTCTTTCCAAAAGCTTTTTCTCTCATTTCTCTTTTTGCTCTAATTTTTTTTTTTTTTTTTTAAATTTTTTGGACTTGGTTCAGCAGAATCCGATTTGAGAACGGTCAGATCGGACCCGAATGGTGGCATCGAGGCGGCTATGGGATTGTTCGCAGAAGAATCCACAATGGGCGTTGGTGTCGTACGGTGTATTCATGTGCTTAGAGTGCTTCGGCAAGCACCGAGGCCTCAGCGTCCACATCTCCATCTGATCCGTCACCATGGACTCCTGGTCCGAGATCCAGATCAAGAAAATGGAGTCTGACGGCAACGAGCAACTCAACTTGTTCTTCGCTCAGTACGAGATCCGACCATTGATCGATGGTGGCAGCGTGGGTCTGGGTTGGTGAGTTTGGGGTGGTCTGTGATGGTGGGTCAATCTGATGGGTTTGTATCGGTGAGTTTGTATTTGATGGGTTTGTATTTGATGAGTTTGTATTTGATGGGTTTGTATCGGTGATTCTGTATCTGATGGGTTATTTCATGGTGGTGGGGATTCTTGTGGCAGAGGTGGTGGTGATGGGTGGCTGAAAGAGAGAGACAATGAGAAAGGAATAAACATTGATGGAGGAGAAGGGTGGGAGAGATATTGGATTAGTATTATTTTATTGGGTAGTTATATTATTATTATTATTATTTTTTTGAGGAGGGGTAGTTATATTATTTTAATGAGTTGAATAGAAAAATAAAAATTGGGATGTTGGGAGTGTTGTAAAATGATATGTTATAAATGATAAAGTAGGTTTTGAGATGGTAAAATAGAATAGTTTGAAGATTCCGGATGGGAATGCTCTTATATTGGTCATGCGCCATGCTTAAATGTGATATTGAATTGATCTCTAAAATTTCAAAACAATTTTTTTTTTTGATGTAACATTTTTATTGTAACAAAAATTTGTTGTACTACACACTTACACTAGTATATTAAAATCTTTTAAGAACACCTTCTTGAGGAACTATGTTTATGTTCATATAAATTAGGAAGAGAAGAATGTCTCAAATGCATTATCAATCAACAAACAATTAGAAGATTTAGTTGATCAATAGTACGATTTTTGAGACAAAATTGGCTGCCCATATATTGGTCTGATCGTGCACAATGCTTAAATTATATATTGAATTGATCTCATTAATTTCATAGTATTTACGTTTTTTTTAGACATATATTTCAAATGAGGGAGGAAGATTTGAACACTAAATATTTGAAACACTCAGAGGTGCTAAGCAAATTGACCTAAAGGTCATTGGTATTTTGGTGCAACATATTCGATTTAACATAGATTTTGTTGTTACACAATAAATGTTTTGAAATACTTTAACACATGCCAAAAGTCTTTAACTCACCCATCCCCCAATTATTGAATCATAAAAAAAAAAAAAAAAAAAAAAAAATTTACACAATAATTCTAACACATGTACACATATATATACAAACATATAATTACACACACGATTTTAATTTTTATATAGAGATAATCCAAAATTCAAGAGATACCTTGGGTTAAGTTTATGACAACCCTTTGAAAAGCATGTTATCTTCCCTATGAGTTAAACCTTTGATACAATTCCTTAGGTGTGTTGTACATTATGTTTCTTATTTAAATTCAAACGACTGATTACATTAAATGTAATTGTTTTAGGGAAAATAACATAATTTGTATTGTATTGGTCAATGCAATAATGTATTTGATTTTAATTAAGAAACCTAAAGTAAAACAAATAAAAAATAGTACCTAAGTTTGTCATTATATATAAATAGATTCTAAAAAAAGCACCAAATTAAATAAATATATAGTTACTACTTACTAGTAAAAATACATAATTAAATCAATATTGCATTATAATGATTAATTTTAATCATTTTCTAAAATTAGCCTTGTTGGCTTATGTGAAAAGATGTCAGTGAAGTCAAGCCCATCCTGTTGAGTGTGGCCCTTGGCCAGAAGTCTTAACCACAAGTCTTACCTTATATCTTTCTACAAACTCAATAGACTTATACTTTTTCTTATAGACCCACTTACAACTAATTGGTTGTTTCCTAGAAGCTAAAGCCCGGTGCCTTACTTATACAGTTAAACTTTTGGCTTGTTGTTTTATTCATTGAAAATTTTAGTAATATGTTGTGTTTTTATCTTTCTTATACCTTATGCTTTATCAAAAGGTGCAAGGTGATTGGAAATTTTATGTGCCACACTGCCATTTGGAAATTTCAATGTACAACCACTTGTAAAATTATACAAAGAGTTAGAAAGAATAGGTAATTGTTGAGGCCATTGAAGCTTTTGCTGCTAACGTAGCAGTTCAGTTTGCCAAGGATCTTAGCATTCACAAGCTTGAAATTAAAGGGTACTCATTGTTGGTCATCTCAGCCTTGAGAGACAACAGACCTTTCTATGCTTTGCATGGACATTTTATGGAAGAGACAAAAATCTTGTCAAAATTTTTACATAGTTTAATTTTAAGCATGTTAAAAGGGAGGGCAACTGTTTAGCCCATGCCCTTGCTAGAAGAAAGGTACATAACCTTCTCTTTGGTGTTGGTCACTACCCTGTGGCCAATTTGTATCCACAATAATAGAGTACTGATTGAAGGAATTGTTGCTAATGCTTTATCCATTTGGCATCTTATTTTAAATCTACAATGCAAGTACAAATAAGTTGTGCTGGTAGGAAAGGATAGCTAGAGGCCTCTCCAGAAAGCACAGAGAGACACATTTATTGCTACATGTTAACAGTGAGAATTGAGAAGCATTTCTTGATAGGCCAAAAACGAATTGACCCCTTATGATTAATTAATTGATTAATTAGCCAAGTTTATTAATTAATCAAATTAACATGCAAAATGCGTGGTAGCACAAACAAATCACCAAACAATTAAATATGCAGCGGAAATAAATGACACAATGATTTGTTTACGAATGGGGAAAACCTACACGGCAAAAACCCTACCAGGTGATTTTTAGGTCACCATTCCCGAAACTCCACTATTATCATAACAAGCGGTTACAAGTAAAGGAATCCCAAGTACCTTACCAACCTACAGTTGAACCCTTACCCCAATACCCAATTGGACTTGTTTTGTAGTGACAGTTTCCCTTTCGATGCACGGCTCCCAAGTACGTGACTAACCAATTGCACGGATCCCAGTATGCGACTTCAATCACCAACTAAGAAGGTTGTTGGTTGCAAAGTTTTCAGTTCATCCACACGATAAAGATCAAGAAGATGCTTGGTCACAAAACCCTACGGTGCACATACACAGAAACTTCTTCAAGAGAAAGAGATGAACTAGGGCAAGAACTTCGTCTTCGGTCACAATTTGCTTGAATAGAGTTTGCTCAATGCTTGTGCAACTTGTGAACTGTTTAACGGCCCTTAAAACAATCCTTTTATATGTCTAGGGTTAGGAGAAAAGAAAGCCCAAAGACACATTCACGGATCCCAAGAGAATCAGATAAGAATTCCAAAATTCTTAAACCTCGACAGATAGGAGGTGTCGAGCAGGTGTCAAGCACACGAGCTGAACAGCTTCCCTAAACCTCGACACATTCTAGACAGACTTGAAGGTTTCAACACTTGATCTTGAAACATGGTTTCTTGAAGTATTTAAACACATCCTAAATCTACCCAATTACAAGTAAAGTGCGTTTTGTCAAAGGATAAGCCAATTACATAAAATCATGACATATGTTCTTAACATGTGAAACACATATGCCCTAACATTTCTCACTCTAATCAATTAGTTTAATTTGTTACAAATTCTATTTAAAAGAAATGTAAAGCCATCTTGACCTGTCTCCAAATGACAGACACGTACAAATTGAGGAATCAAATGCAACTGCCTACCTAAATAATCAATCGTTTAATTACATATGGACATTTGACACTTGCTCTCAAATCTTTATCATCTCAAATGCAAGTAGTATTTTGAAATTTTTTACAAAAGTAGTCCCCTATTACTAGCTCTTTTTACTTCCAGGGCTACGTTTTGAAGATTCTGGTGTAAAATTTACAATTAGAATCGCATGATAGAGGACATTGTTAGCTAATTCCAACTTGTCTTGGCTAAATTTAATCCTCTCAAAACAACCAAGCCAAATGTCATGCAATAGTTAAATCAGTGAGCATATAAAGTTTCTCTTGGCTCAAATAAAGCAGATGAGATTCAAGAGAATGAACATGTAACACTCCAAGAGTAAACAAAAATCAAATAACTTAACTTAGAGGTGAGAAAAAGAAACGCTTATGACCCATTTAACAAAAATGATATTAACTCTCACACGGTCACACCCTATATAGATTACCAAGATATAAACTAAAGCTATATTTGATGCCCAAACTAACAAACAACAAAGTAGAAAGGCATAGATAAGATCAATATATCCACAGGACCACAAGGCCAATTAGCTCTTAAAAAAAAAAAAAAAATGAAAAGAAAAAAAAGAAAAAGAAAAGAGAGCCCAAGTATAAGCAAAAACACAATTTATGCCAACAATATATGAATCTAACAAGCAATTAATTAAAATGAAGAATGCACATAGAGAGTTTTACTTCTATAATTGTAATTTGACAGTAATTATATAGCTCAAGGTTAGTGTTATGATTGTGAATAGAAATTTATGAAGAAAACCTAAATCTAGAGTAATCACCTCACCATAAATGCAAAATTTTAAGCCACCCCAAAATGAACTGTCCCATTACCATCAAACTACACCAGTGCATTTGATGTTCAAATGCATCACATATCAATTGAATGGAAACAGTTAAACTTGGGACTGTTTGGTAACGTTGTTTGTATTTTTTGGAAATACGTGTGAGTGAAAAAGTGTGTAATGTTGTTTACAAATTGAAAACATGTGTTTAAACACATGTATCAAACAGGCCAGCTTCTTAAATACTTATAGAATTCTTAAAATCCTATTTATTTATTTATTTCAAAATAAGTGAATTGAAATTTACAATACTATTTTTTTTTTGGGTGAAATACTAAATTTGGTGACAGTTAATATTTGTTTAAATGTTTTTAGTTTAGTAAAATTCAATCATTTTATTTCAAAATTGAAGGATAGAATTTAGGAAATCAATGATAGAATTATCTTAAAAACTCTCAAAAATCTCAATCCACTAAAAGTTCATTTAGCGGTTTCAAGTACTATATTAATCTCCTATCAAAAGTAGCTCCAGCTTCTTAAATACTCTTGGAGCAGTCCATTGTAAAAATTACAATAAACTTGTAATATATATAACTTGTCCGGGCTAAATCTAATTCTCTCAATTCTCAAACAAAAAAGTCAAATATCATTCATTAATTAAATCAGTGACTAAAATTTCCTCCTAAAATAAAATAAAGTATACGAGAATGAGAATGATAATGTAGTAATAATAATATTAAAAGCATTCATAAAAATCATTCCACAACCCAAATAAATTAAGAGAGGTGTCAGTCCAAAATCAAAACAGACCAAATCCAAAAGGTCCATGACCAAAATGCAAGAGTCACGTGTGCACCTTTTTTATTCTAAGTTCGGCTATGGGCCTCGTAAGTCGTAACCCTCACTTTTTTTTTTTTTTTTTTTGATACCATTAAAACATAAAACAAAGATTACAAAAGGTTACTGTTTACATCAGAAAGCATAGGAGCCCAAAAATGATGGATTGGCATCTTAGTAGCCTGATCAGCTAAATACAAAACATGACTAAGGACCAAGTTTGGAACAAAAAGCAGTTTACATAGAAGTCCACTCTGTTAAGTGACAGGATATCTAAAACCATAGTATGTTCCTGCCAATTAGGAGGTTGAACTAAATTGGAGATCTGGACTAGTCTACTGCTATTACTTAAGAACAAAATTCGCTGATACCTCAGACTTCTAACTTTCATGATTGCATCCATCAAAGCTTCCTAAGTTGCACCCAAGGCAGATTTTGCAACACAGCTAAAGGTACCCGTGAAGATGCAGTTTCCCTAGACATTCCTGGCTTCATACGCATAAGCACATCTGTTAGTTTTTTTCCTCTTCCTCCCAGCAATCTTGATAAGAATCTGCCAACTCCTCTCACAACCTGACAGGCCAGAATTGAGCTGAACCCTCTGATTGCTAGGTTGGTGATCTTTTGTGAGAATATCATGGTACCTGCAAGAAAGGTTTTGAGCAGTTAAAATGACTTCAATAGGATTAGGCTAAATACCCTCATGGACCACCCTATTCCTGTGATTCCACATAGTCCACAAAGTAGTAAAGATGCTTTGTAGGTAATGCATTGAATCATCATCCATCCTCTTGTATCTGTTAAGTAAGATCCTAATCCAATCCTGAACAAAAATATTCCTTAGCTCTGAGGTTTGAACAGCCAAAGTTGTACCATGCCACATAGCTCTAGCAAAGGAACAATAGAGAAATAGATGTGATGTGGATTCCTCATCTGAGTTGCACATAGGGCAGGTACTGGAATTTATAATTCCTCTATCTTTAAGGGTTAGGAAAGTAGGGAGACAATTATGCATAAGCTTCCAAATGAAATTCCCAATCTTCAATGGAAGTTTCACCTTCCAAATGAGGCACTAAATATTAGTTGGGATAGAGATATAGTTGTGATGGTTAGAGCAAGATAGAGAAGTATCTTCCTTAAGAAATTTATAGGCATTTCTCACCTTGAAAACCCCTGAATTTAAATAATTCCATAACAATTTATCCGAAACAACCCAGTTCTTGAGATGGAGTTGCTCATAATAGCCTCACTGATTGGATAAGGATATATTTCCCTAACCAAGTCATATTTCCAAGTGCCATTCCTGTGGTTAATAACGTCTGCCACAGTTTTAGTTTGAAGGTTAGGATTACTAAGGTTCTGAGATGGACAAAGGTACCAAGCTTGATGTGTTAGGGGTATGTCAGAACCTTTACCGATCCACCACCTACCCTTTTTGAGTTTGGGATTTTTCTGGTAGACAATGCCTCTCCAAATCCATGAATGATGAGGTTTAGGGGTGCACTCATGGATTGAACACCTAGGAAAATACTTAGCTTTAAAAGCTCTTGCCATTAAAGCTTGGGGGTTATGACTAATCCTCCAAAATTGTTTAGCAACCATAGCCTAGTTCATCAAGCTAAACTTCTTAAGCCCCAGACCCCCATACTCTTAAGTTTACAAACCTCATCCCAATGCAATAAGTGAAGTTTTCTCACTCCAGGCTCATGACCCCACCAAAAGGCCCTAGAGAGGGAGTCTAGCTTGTTGCAAATAGACTCAGGTACCCTAAAACAAGAGAAAACATAAAAGGGGCATAGATTGAATGACAGAAGAGATGAGGGTGGTTCTACCAGCTTGGGACAACAATTTAGCTTTACACCCTCGTAGTTTAGAATGCAGTCTATCTATCAAAAATTGAAAGTCACCTATCCTCTTACCCCTCAACATGAAATTCATGCCTAAGTATTTGCTAGGGGCCTGCACCAAATTAACCTGTAAAGATGCTGCTAGATCTTCCTGATCCACTCTAGAAATGTTTGGGGAACAAAAAAGGTTAGACTTGGCAAGGTTCACACATTGACTTGACAAAGAGCAATACCACCTTAATATCTGCTGAATGTTTTCCAAAGACTTGTTATCTCTTTTGAAAAATAGAAGGGAATCATCAGCAAACAGCAAATGAGTAAAAGAAACTCCATTTCTACCTAGCTTAACCCCTTGAATGTCCTTATTATTCTCAGATTTGATTAGAGCAAGGGACAATATATTAGCACACATAAGAAAAAGGTAGGGGATAAGGGGTCTCCTTGCCTTAGTCCCTTAGCAGGTTTATAGGATTGGGTGATGCTGCCATTCACTAACAAGGTCTACTGGACAGAGGAGACACATTCTAGAATCCAATTCACTCACTTGGAAGGAAAATTCATAGACACCAGGACAGCTTTTAGAAAGACCTAATTAACCCTATTGTAGGCTTTGCTCATATCAATTTTTAAAACACTAAACCCATTCTTCCAACCCTTTTTCTTCCCCAACATGTCAATAATTTCATGTGCCAACAAGATATTATTAGTAATGGATCTGCCTCTAATGAAAGCATTTTGGAAAGGGGTGATAAGCTCATCCATTAAAGATTTCAATCTATTCACAAGTAATTTGGATATGATTTTGTAAACTACAATGCAAAGACTTATGGGTCTAAAATGGGTGACCTCCTCAGGAAACTTAATCTTTGGAATTAAAGTAATGAATGTATGATTAAGAGTTTTGGAAAGATAACCTAAATGGAAAAAGGTGTGGACAGTGTTGAGGATATAATTCTTGACAAGAATGAAAGAAAAAGGCAGGTAGGCCATCTGGTCCTGGCGCCTTCTGAGGACCCAATTGAAACAGAGTATTTTCAATCTCCTCATTTGTGATTAGCCTATTGAGAATATAGCATTGCTGAGAAGATAGTTGAGGAATAGGTAAGGTACTCAAGACTCTTTAAAATGCTGTTAAGATCAACTGTAGTAGAGTCCTGATAGGAGCTTTTAAAATGATTTACTAGAATGTTCTCAATATCCATCGGATCCTCAAAATAAGTCCCATCACTCCTCTTAAGATGGATAATTCTACTCCTTGCTCTTCTCTGCTTTACCAATGTTTGGAAATACCTGGTGTTTTTGTCCCCCATTATAATCCAGTCAGATCTGGCTTTTTAAGCCCATAGCACTTCTTCTCTGCTCAACAAAGTTTCAAGCTCCTCCCTAATCACCTTTTCCTTTCTTAAATCATCTAAAGAAGAGATGGAGTTTTGAGCATCTTGTAATTGAACCATCTTTTGCTGAATATCTCTCTCTACTCTTCCAAAGACCTCCTTATTCCATTGGATAAAATCCTTCCTTATCCTGTTCATCTTATTCTGGAGTTGGTAAGCTCTGGTGCCATATGAAAAGTTGTTCCATGCCTTTTGGATCACCTCCTTACATAAAGGGTGAGAAGTCCACATGCGTTCAAAACGAAAGGGCCTTCTTCGGAACGGGAATTGAATCTCAAAATCCAGAACTATTGGTCCATGGTCTGATCTAAAGATAGGCAGATTTCTTAAAGCATAATTTGGGTAGGCATTAACCCAATCCACACTCGCAAAAGCCCTATCAAGTTTTTCCATCACAAAATTCTCTTCCTCTTTGTTTTTCATCCAGGTAAACTTCTGACCCTTTGCAATAAGCTCACACAATTGTAAATCATCAATTAATTGCTGTAAAAGAGAAACACTAGGAATTTTACCTTGTTTAGAGGATAGCTTATCTTCCATGTTGAGAATCTGATTGAAATCCCCAATTAATAACCACTTAGAATGTGCCCTATTTTTTTAGTTGTCGAAGCATATTCCAGACTTCCTCCCTTTTGGATTGCTCAGGATGCCCATATACAAAAGTTATTGAATAGGGATTGCCTTATCCAACAAGTATGTACAATATGTTTGGATGCATATACAATTCGAAGACTCTGCCTAGGCATCCAAGCCAACAAAAGTCCACCACTTAATCCTTCTCTTGGCAATTCCCAGCCTTCTTCAAACCCACACTTATCCCAGATTACTTTGCCTCTATCTTCAGCTAATCGAGTCTCCATCAAAAACATCACATCAGGTTTAGACTCAAGGGCCTTTTTTTGCATTGCAAAACTACAGAGGGTTTGCCCAAACCTCTACAGTTCCAACTGAAGACCCTCATGGCTGTTGGGGAAGCTGTTGAGGACCAGCGTCCCGATGCCCATACCTGATCTCCGTACTAGATTGCTCCATTCCTTCACTAGAACCCAGATCATTATATTGCTCTGTTCCTTCCTTGCCATCACTGATTCCATTAGCTTCACCGTCATTTCCTTTTGAGAAGAAACCACACAAAAGCCTTTGTCGAATGTTTCTACTAAATTTGCCTATTTCTTTTCTGAATCTTTTTCTGCCCCCAATCAACTGAGATGGAGCAGGTGCACATAGTTCTTTCAATTCCTCTCGCTGCAAGGATGAAAGAGGGCAAGGGTTTGACCATGTGGAAACCAACGAATCTTGTGATGGGCTTCTTAACATATATTCTGGATTGCTAATCGTGCCCCTATCCCTTCCCTCTTGCGGAGTTGGGCCTATAGACTCACATGTTGATGGGCCCAAGTCAGGTAGATTAATATCATTTGTTTGGCCCAAAGCCCTGTCTCTCCTATTCTCATTTGACCGATCAGACTCATAGGCCTGGGCTTGGGTCCTTGACATTCGCGGCCCACTACTAGCATTCCCAAGCTCAAAATGGAATTGTCTACGATTAACCCTTTGGACTAAATTCTCAATTAGAGATTCTGGGGACTCAGGTATTTCACCTCTGGCATAGGTGGAGTTTGGCAACACTTCAGGACGTTGAATATTGAGGCTATCAAGGTTAAACATTGTGGTCGTGATGGATTCACTTTCAGTTTCTGAAGAAAATAAATGATTGTTCCTTAATTCCCCATTGGTTAGGAACGGGCCTGTACCCTCCATCCAGGTCCATCTCAGGCCAGAGTTTGTAGGTGGATTCGAAGGAGGTCGTGTGGAAAAGTGAGATTCTGATGAGTTAAAAGGGGGGTCAGAATGGGGTGAAGTTGGAGGGACATTCACATTTGTTAACGGAATATGGTCTGTGTGGCTAGGAGAAGATGCTGTAGAGTTAACAGGTGTAGCCGGGGTAGAATGGTGGCCAAGATTCAACGAATGAATGGCAGTATTAAGGTTAGAATGATCAGGTTCAAAGTGATTAGTTGCATGTTGGGTTTGGATGAAGATCGAGTTGGTGGCATTTCTGATTTGGGGTGTATCAGGGTCCAGATAACCTGCATTGTCTGTTGCATGGGCCTGATTAGGGGAAGTGAAGGCATTTTGGAGGCCAGCATCTTGTGAGGGAGCATTTTGATGATCCTAATTTGGGTGTGTGGTTTGTGGAAAAGGATGGTAATGGTATAAATTTCCAAACCGTATGTGGGACATCCATCTCCTTTTCCGGTTGTAAAAAGCTCGAAGATCATTTGAAAATTGAGGTTCTAAGGCATCCAAACTAAAACGAACCTGATGAAGATTCTGGATATTGTATCTTTGCCTAAATAACATCATCTCAACATCTTGCATACTTTGAGAACATTGGCTTCTAGTGTGCCCAATCAGACCGCATCTATTGCTTAGTTTATGGATTCTCTCATACCTGCACTATATCCCTACCTTTGAACCATCATCCAAACGTAGCATAAAACCTGATACCACTGGAAGCCACGGGTCTACACGAACTCTAATCCTCATGAACCTAATATTCCTCGGCATTCTATCCTCCCAATCCACACGTTCAAATATACCCATCAACTGACTCATTCTCTCTGCCAACTCAGGATATTGGTATTCCAAAGGAAGGCCATGCAATTGCACCCACAGAGAGACAAAGTTGAGTTGAAGTCTATTAAGGACTAAATTTGGTCTCCATTTTTCTAGGACAAATAAAGCCCCATCAATTGCCCATGGACCCTCATTGCATGTATGATTTAAGTCTTCAATATACTTAAAATGCAGAAGATAAAAGTGAGAATCCCTACCCACAATGGAGACCGTCCCTCTTAAGCGCCATGCAGCATTAATAATGTGCTGGAGATGACTTATAGAGAACTTATGATAGTCGAGGATGAAACCGATTGCACAAGAATTCCAGAAATCACGTGGGACGGTGATCTCCTCAGGGTCAAGTTCCAGAACAGGGCCATGCCTTGCAAAAGGGATCTCATCCTCATCACTAGACCTATAATCGGACTCCACTTCATCAGCAAATAATTTCGCACTGACACCAGATTCACTACTTTCAATCCAGCCATATTCCCTTGCTGTAAAGGAGTCAGCCATGAGGATAGAAAGTTAACATGCAAGAAGAAAAAACGTAGAGAAAAGGAAGGGGACCACAGAGGAAAAGGGAAAATGTATCTGAACAAGAAAAAATGGAAACAAAGGAACAAATAGAAGGAAGGTCAAACTGATAAAAAGAGAAAATGCGGAAACAAAGAAAGGACCAATATGCACAAAAAACGCCACGCTATGAGCATGCACAAGTACACAAACATAAGTGAGAAATAAAGAGAGTGGTTGGCTAGTGAATGGACAAGACAGCTATAGGTAAAAGCAACTAAATGAAGAGTACCCAGATTGGTAAAGGATTAAGGTGAATGATAGAAGAGAAACTGGCGCACAAAAATGCCGGCGGAATCCCCAAAGGGAAAAAGCTCTCTTATAGAAAGAAAAGTTCTCCCAATAAATTCCTTAAACTTATATGTAACCCTCACTTTTGTTCCAAGAAGTGAGTAACCTCACTTCTTGGAACATGATGATGCCGAAAAATCAACAGCAAGTCACACGGTCCTCATGTGCTTGAAACAATACCTGCACAATACAAGAAGAAAAGACCTAACAGAGAGCACCGGTGTGGTGCCGGCTAAATGCCCTCCGATGATCAAGTTAAAACTTCTCACAACTCTAGAGTGCCAGAGCTAGGGGTGAATTATGCGTGTCTTGGTTAGTGAGGGTTTTGGGGCTTTTATAGTAGTAGAGGGTTGGCATCTCTTCCTTGGTTTAGAAGTCTTTTCCTTATAGGAGTCCTCATGAGCATATTTTGCAGAATCCTTTCCTTGTAGGAGTATTTTTTTATTAAAATTGAGTGCGGGGCACAAGATATTTCCTTATACACGCATGTGTGGAGATCAAGTTAGGGTCATGTCAGAACCGTCAGTCTCGTGCATCCTCTTCAGCTTAGTGGCGTCAGCTTTCCATCTTTGCCCTAAGTTGACCCCGTCAACTTGGAGCTGTAGACTCCCTACTGTTGTCATGTGTCAATGGACACAAGACCGACAGGTTTGTTTGGAACGTCGCTCTACGCCTTTCCATTAGTGAGTGTTCATATTTATAATTTTATCCTTATTAGTTGCCCCTACTCCATAGCTTCGTCAGCTTAAGCTGACGGGTTATGGAGTTGAACTTTATTATTAATTTTCTTTTGCTCAAGAGAGAGGGAAAATCATTAATGGGCGATTACTCGAGCAGCCTTTATTTAATGCTTGGACACGTGGCACAACTCAATTGGCTCCGCTTCTGGACGAGGGCATCGCTTCGTCTTCTGTGCATATCCTCCCTTATATATACCTCGCCTACCCCCTCATTTTCCTCTATTTTACTGTTGTTGATTATCAGAGCGAATCCGTCACTTCGAGAACTTTGCCCATGTCATCTTGCTTTAGCTAAGACCGTCATCTTTCAAGAGTCCGTTAGTTTTACTTGGTAAGTCACCTTTGCTCTTATTACCTCCTATTTTTTACTTTTATCCTTTTCTTTTGATTGTGAAAAAATATATTTTTTTAGAAAGGCCGTCAACTTAGGTTCTTAGAATACCTCCGTTGCTTGCAGGTAGTCAGATGTCTAGAAAAGCGACGAGTGAATAGTCATCAGTCCGCAAGGGAGCGGGCTACGACGAGGTCTTCCCATCAAGTCACGAGCTTGAGGAGGGCTTCTCCTGGTCGTCAAAGAGGGAAACGTCAGCCCAATCTTCTGACGAGGAAGTGGAAAGTTATAGAGAAGAAGATGAGGGAGTGATGAGTGATGAGGGGGAAGAGAGAGAGAGTGACCGGGATAATAATGACGGTGACGAGGAGGCTTTAGATAGCACCTTGGGAGCCCTCGGAGGTGACCATCCTTTCATCGTCTCCAAGATATGGACTGTCAATGACTTTTTGCCGACGATGTTGGAAAAAGTCTTCAACACCTTACGAGACCGTTACCAGATTCCGGACGACATCCCAATCCGTCTCCCTGGGAAGTTTGAGAAATGCTACTCGGGGAAGACCGCAGACGTTGGCATGTATAATGCCATGTTCGTGGCAGGATTGAGGCTGCCGCTGATGGCGTTTCATCGTCAGCTGGCCAATTTTTTGGGTTTGTCCGTCAGCCAAATCGCCCCCAATGCTTGGAGAATATTCATCGGGGCTGAGATTTTTTGGGGTCGTCTAAGTGGCGGGAACCGTTAGCTAACCATTGACGAGTTGTTTTGGTGCTATCGACCCCAAAATATAGTCTCGTCTCAGGGGATATACCACTTTGCGGCGAGGAAGAAGGGGTTAAAGCTGGTATCTGATATGCCTGACTCCAATAGGAATTGGAAGGGCAGGTATTTCTTTGTAAAAGGGATGAACTGGGTATGTCGTTAGGAAGAATGGGAGACAATGCCCCACGATTTTGACAACACTTGGGCTTTTGTCAAGAATTCAAGTTAATCTCGTATGTTCTTTTCCTTTGTTTATTTGTTTCAAACTTCTAACACCGTCTACTTCCTTTATTTTCAGCTAGCATTCGTCCACGTATCACAGACGAGCAAGAAGCCTTCATCCGTCAGGTAACAAAGATCCCATTGGAGGAGTGAAAGTGTCGGGATCTTATTACACTTGAAACTTTACACCTTTACTGCGGAGGTTCGGAGCCGACGCCAGTAGCCCGTAAGCTAAACGCCTATTCCCGTCGATGTAAGTATCCTTTAATTTCTACTGTCGTCTTTGTACTCGTTTTCTTTTTGGTCGTCACTTGTGCAAATACTCGTCATTTGTCTTTGTAGAAATGGAGGCAGCCAGACAAAGGGTGAGGGCAGCTGCTGCTCGTAAAAAAGAGGAAGAGAAGAAAGCTAAGGAGGGGGAGTCCTCGTTAGCCCCTAAGGCAGACCGTCCGTCCAAAAAGGCGTCCATCACTCTTAGAGAGAAGCTTCCTAAGAAGCCATCACCTCCAAAGCAAAGGGTTGATGACCATGCCTGGCCTCATCACTCAAGATTCTGAGCATTGTCTCCTTACCTAGAAGGATTATGCTGTTGAGATGCTTAAGTCCATTATCAAAGATAAAGACGCGGATCCTTGTGTTGGCCAGGCGGCGGGGGAGCTGGGGGATTCAGGCCTCTTTGACCTTTCTCAAGTATGTTTCTTCCATTCTTTCTTTTATTCATTCATTTTCACGCTAACTAGTTGACGGTTGCTCTATCTTGAAGGCACTGGTTTGTATGAAGGCTTTGCAGGTCAAGGGCATTACCAATAAAGGGGTGATTGCCTGTCAGCAAAAGCGTATTAAGAACCTGACTGACGGGCAAGAACAATACAAGAGCGCCCTCCGTACCCTCAACCAGGAGGTGAAAAAGTTGAAAGAAAAGCTGGAGGAGAAGGGTTGTCAATGAAAAAAAGATCTAGAAGCCAAGGAGGCGGCAGAGAAGGAGTTGGCGACTCTGTTGGGCTAGGTGGAGACGGCCAAGGCCGATGCTGTAAAAGAGTTTAAGGAGTCACAGGCATACATTGATTCTTGCGCCGAATATTATGGTGTGGGGTTTGAGGATTGCCTTAAACAGGTCAAATCAAATTACCTTCACCTGGATTTGGCGAAGGTCTCAATGGATGACCCCTTGCCAACAACACCTGCAGGCAACGCTATTTCTGAAGAGACTGACAACTCCACCGAGTCGGAGCAGGATACTCAAGATTATAGCGTCGTCCTTGCTCAGCCTGCCTTGAATCCTCCCGTCGTTCCTCTAATTCTATCGGCCAATCATCTAGTTGCTGACAACCCTTCAGCTCGGGATGCCCTAGACCTTCCTCCCTAGGGTGACGAGGCCCTACAAGACCCCCCTGCTTCATGAACTTAGCATTTTTCTTTCCTTTTTATTGTAAATGTAATCTAATTTTTGGACAATGCCCTTTTTGTTTTTTCTTAGGCTCTGTTTGTAAAAACTTCATTTTATTTATGGTATTTCATATCCGTCTCTTTCAGTATGTTTATTGGTGTGTGTATGTTCATCTTTTTGCTCTTATGAATCCGTCTACTCTATTGATCTCGTCAACTTTAATAAGATGAATTTGTAAATTGTGGGATTACCTCGTCAACTTTGTTGACTAAGTTATGAACCCTTCTTTGTGGGCCTGTCCACCTTAATTATGGATAAAGCCATCTTTGTGGAATAAATTTGTCTTCTTTTTGGACTTTATAAGTCCGTTTACATCAATTATGGATTCGTCAACCTTGTGGATCAACTCATGAACCCGTCTACATGTGGAATGAACTCGTCCACTTATGAGTTCTTATATTAGTGGACTTTATGATAATAACTTATAATTATGGGATGAGCTTGTCCAATCTATAGACTTACTAGTGAACTCGTCCTCTTCATGGACTAATAATAATTCATCCTTTTGTAATGAACTCGTCTATTTTATAAGCTTACTAATAAACTCGTCCACTTTATGGACCACCAAGCTTGTCCACTTTATGAACTTGATGAACTCGTCCATTTTATGGACTTGATAATAAACTTATCCACCTTATGGACTAATAAACTCGTCCACTTTATGGACTTAGTAATAAACTCGTCCACTTTATGGACTAATGAACTCGTTCATTTTATAGACTTGATAATAAATTTGTCCAATTTATGGACTAATGAACCCGTCCACTTTATGGACTTTATAATAAACTCATCTACTTCATGGAGTAATGAACTTGTCCACTTAATGGACTTTATAATAAACTCATCCACTTCATGGACTAATGAACTCATCCAAGTTATGGACTTATAATATTTTGTAGAAAAACACATTAGTCATATCTGAATAAAACTCCTCTTATTATGATAAACCATGCATTCGTAGAAAAGTATTTCTCTTAAAAAAAAAAAAAAACTTGCCCTTTGGGCTTAAAAAGTATTTGTAGCAAAAATTAACTAAGGTAAACTAGAAGACTAAGGAGTGTAGCTAAAATTAACTAAAGTAAACTGAAAACGAAAAGTGTTGCTCTCCACGTTATCATCTCTGCTGGTAGTACTTCCGTAGGTGCTTGGTGTTCCATGGATGGTGCAACTTCCGTCCATCTAGTGTCTCTAGGTGGTAGGTGCCTTTCCTCTGCCATGACGTAATCCTATAAGGTCCCTCCCAGTTAGGGTCGAGCTTCCCTTGGGTAGGGTCTTTAGCGGCACCCATTACCTTCCTCAAAACGAAATCTCTAACTTGAAAGTCTCTGTGTCTGACTCGGGAGTTGTAGTGCTTGTCCATGAGGTCCGGTACTGTGCAAGTCTTTGCTCGGCTGTCGCCCTGACTTTGTCCAGTAGATCGAGCTGTAGACGCATAGCCTCGTCATTTTTTCTTTCATCGTGGTTGTCCACCCTGTAGCTTGTGAGTTCGACCTCCGCCAGAATGACCGCCTCATTCCCGTATGCTAGTCGGAATGGTGTCTCTCCGGTAGGTGTTCTTGCTATTGTTCTGTACGTCCATAATATGCTTGGCAGCTCTTCAAGCCATATACCCATTGCCCCCTCAAGCCTAGGCCTAATGATTTTAAGTAAGGATCGGTTCGTGACTTCAACTTGTCCGTTAGTTTGAGGGTGGGCAGGAGAGGAGTAGTGGTTTTTAATCCCTAATTGCGAGCAAAAATCCCGAAATGAGTCATTGTCGAATTGTTTCCCATTGTCTGAGACCAGGACCTTAGGGATCCCATACCTACAGATGATGTACCTCCAGACGAAGTTTCGCATGTTCTTCTCTGTAATGGTTGCCAGGGCTTCAGCTTCTACCCACTTTGTGAAGTAGTCTATGCTTACTATGAGGAACTTCAACTATTGTGCCGCTACCGGGAATGGTCCCATGATGTCTAATCCCCACTGACCAAATGGCCATGGAGTTGTCATCGGGGTCAGCTCTTCAGATGGCTGTGTGATGATGTTGCTGAACCTTTGACACTTGTCATAGGTTTTGACATAAGTTTGGGCATCCTTCTGCATGGTGGGCCAATAGTACCCAGCACGGATCAATTTGTGTACTAACCATCGTGACCCTGAGTGGTTCCCGTAAATCCCTTCGTGGACTTTTCTCATAACATAGTCTGCTTCCTCAGTGCCCAAACACTTTGGTATGGGCGGGAGAAGCCTCTCTTGTACAAGACATCCTTTATTAGAATGAATCGCGCTGCTTGAACTTTCAACTTTCTTACGGCTTCCTTCCCGTTTGGCAACACGCCATTTTTCAAGTAGGAGACTAATGGCGTGGTCTAGTTCTTTTCAGAATCTATCTCCTGCACATCGACAGAATTCATTAGTAGAGAAAGCTGAACAAAGGAAAGTACATCGTCAGGGGTGGTCATATGTTCTGCTGAAGCAGCTTTGGCGAGGCGGTCGGCTTGCTCATTTTCTCCTCTGGGGATTTGAACAACCTTGGCCTGTAGGTCGTCCACCCTTCTCTTCACTTGCTCCAGGCATTTCTTCATCCTTTCACCCTTACATTCGTAATCTCCGTTTACCTGGTTGGTGACGACTTGGGAGTCGCAATGAATGACCACACTTGTGGCCCCTACCGCTTTGGCTAGATCAAGCCCTACCACTAGAGTTTCGTACTCCGCTTCATTGTTGGTGGTAGGGAAGTCGAGACGAACCATACATTCAATCTTGTCCCCTTCTGGAGAAAGAAGCACAATACCTGCTCCTCTAGCTTATCTGTTAGACGATCCGTCTGTATGTATGCTCCACTGAGGACGCTTGCTTGCCCCCTCGCCTTCTCCGTTGGTGAATTTCGCTATGAAATCAGCGACGACCTGTCCCTTGATGGCGGTATGCGGGCGGTACTGAATGTCAAACGCACTCAACTCTATCGCCCACAGTGCCAATCGTCCGACAGCTTCAGGATTGGTCATCGCTCTTCATAGGGGTTTGTTAGTCAGGACGATCACCGTGTGAGCTTGGAAGTATGGCTTGAGCTTACGAGCTGCCATAACCAAAGTGAAGGCGAGCTTCTGCATTGGTGGGTATCTTTCTTCTGCACCTCGGAGTGCTCGGCTTGTGTAGTACACGAGCTTTTGTACCTTGTCTTCTTCTCTGACTAAGGTAGTGTTGACGGCCGCCAAGGATACTGCTAAGTAGAGGAACAATTCTTCCCCTGGCTACGAAGGGCTTAGCAACGGAGGGGAAGAGAGGTAGGTCTTTAGGTCCTCGAATGCCTACTGACATTCGGTCGTCCATTCAAAAGATTTCTTCAGCGTGCGGAAGAATGGTAGACATTTGTTTGTTGCCCTAGATACAAACCTGTTCAGTGCTGCTACTTTGCTGTTAAGGCTTTGTACTTCCTTCACGTTCCTTGGGGGTGCCATTTCTATTATGGCGCGGATTTTGTCAGGGTTGGCCTCAATGCCCCTTTGAGAGACCATGAATCCTAGGAATTTTCCTACCATCATCTCGAAAGTACACTTGCTGGGATTGAGCTTCATGTTGTAGGAACGAAGGGTGTCAAACGTTTCCCTGAGATCCCCCAAGTGATCTTCCTTCCTTTAGCTTTTCACTAATATGTCGTTAACATAGTCTTGAACATTTCTCCTGATCTGTAGCAGAAGAGGCCCTGGATAGTGACGAATGACGTCTTCTCCTGATCTGTTTCGTCCATCCTGATCTGGTTGTAACCTAAAAAGGCATCAATGAAGCTTAATAATTGGTGTTGAGCCATAAAGTCAACTAGGATGTCGACTCGTGAGAGGGGGTAGCTATCTTTGGGGCATGCCTTGTTCAGGTTGGTGAAGTCCACGCACATCCTCCACTTCCCACTGGCTTTCTTGACCATCACCACGTTCGCCAACCAGTCGGGGTAGTAAACTTCTTGGATGAAGTTCGCCTCTTGTAGCTTGTGGACTTCTTCTACTATAGTTTAGTCCTGTTTTGGGGCAAATACTCGCTTCTTCTAATGGACGGGTGGAAAGGATGGTGATATATTCACTCTGTGCACCATGACCGAGGGGTCGATTCCTAGCATGTCTTCATGGCTCTAGGTGAATACATCCCAGTTATCCTTGAGAAAAGCTGTGAGTGCTTGGCGGATTGCTGGACTGGCTAGAGTGCCAATTCTGGTCGTTCGATCCGGCTTGGAGTCGTTGAGGAGTATTTCTTCAAGCTCTTCGATGGGCTCTATCATTGTTCGGTGCTCCTCTATATTCATGGCCTGGAGGTGGTCATCCATCTCCATCATAGCTACGTAGCATTTGCGGGCGGCTACCTGATTTCCACGCAATTCCCCTACTCCATAATTAGTGGAGAATTTGATCATCAAATGGTAGGTTGAAGTTGCTGCCTTCCATGAATTAAGGGTAGGCCGTCCCAGGATGGCATTGTAGGTGGAAGAGTAGTCGACCACAAGGAATGTTACGTCTTTAGTGATTTGCTGGGAGTAGTCGCCCACCGTTACGGATAATGTGACTACGCCAAGGGGGTGTACCCTTGTTCATTCGAAACCAACGAGCGGTGTTTTCTTCGAAACTAGTCGCTCTCTGTCAATCATCATCTGTTGAAATACTGGGTAGTAAAGGATGTCAGCTGAACTACCATTGTCAACTAGAACCCGGTGTGTATTATAATCCCCCATTCGTATGCTAACGACCAGTGCATAATCGTGCAGGTGGTGGAGACGTCGGGCATCTTCTTCAGAGAATTCGATGTTGAGGTTGTCAATCCGCGGTATCTTCGACACGGAACCTGTTAGCTGGACGTTGTGG
This sequence comes from Quercus tomentella, assembly GCA_028535165.1. Classification (NCBI taxonomy): domain Eukaryota; kingdom Viridiplantae; phylum Streptophyta; class Magnoliopsida; order Fagales; family Fagaceae; genus Quercus; species Quercus tomentella. The sequence goes on from JAPQVY010000068.1 coordinate 83,105,592, forward strand.
ACCATCCTTAGGTAGGTCTTATGAGTCTTTTTAGACGACCCGGTAGTCGCTGTGCCCCCTACTATCATTCTTATGTCACCTAAGGGTGGTCTAGGATGCTCGTTTTCCCATTGAGGAGCCTGTTCTTATGGTGGGTCTGCTCTCTCCTTGCTGATGAACCTTTGCAGCTTCCTTTGCCTGATGAGGGCTTTGATCTGCTGCTTCAAGTCATAGAAATCAATTGTATCATGGCTGTAATCGAGGTGGAAGCGGCAGTACCTGTCCTTAGACCTCTTGTTAGGATCGCCTTTCAGCTTGCCAGGAAAGGTCAAGGCTCCTTCATCCTTAATTTGCATCAGAACTTGGTCGATTGGGGCAATTAACGGGGTGAAGCTTATGAACTTCCCTACAGGGGGTTTGGAGTGTTTGTCCTCTTGTCGATCTCCGGTTCTAGTCATCTTCCACCCCCTATCCTGTCACGGGTCTTCCTACCTTTCCCTCTTTTTGGGCTTCTCTTCTCGAGCCAGCAACGCATCTTCCGCGTTCATGTACTTGGTTGCCCTGTATAGCGCATCCGACCTAGTTTTCGGGTCGTTCTTGTATAAGGAAAACAGGAATTTACCCTTTCGTAGTTCATTTGTGAAGGCAACCACGAGTATCTTGTCGTCGGCTTCATCGATTGAGAGAGCCTCTTTGTTAAAGTGGGTGATGTAGGACCTCAGCGTCTCGTCCTCCCACTGCTTAATGTCCATCAGGCATGCAGTGGACTTCTTGTACCTGTGCCTTCCAATGAAGTGTGAGGCGAATTGGGTGCTTTACTCCTTGAAGGTTCCAATGGAGTTAGGCGTCAGCCTGCTGAACCAGATCCTTGCAGATCCCTTCAGCGTGGTGGGGAAGGCTTTACACATGATCTCATCTGGCACCTTTTGAAGGTGCATCAGGGTCTTGAAAGACTCTAAGTGATCTAAGGGGTCCTTGGATCCGTCGTAGTTTTCCACCTACGGCATGCGAAACTTTAGTGGAAGGGGGAATGAAGTGACGGACGTTGTGAATGGAAAATCAGTTTGATGGACCAAATCATCGAGGTCAATAGACACCCGTCCTCTAAAGGCATTAATCATAAAGTCCATCTATTCCTTCATCATCTATATCTCAGCTACTATATGAGGTGGAACCATATCAGTGATGGATGGGCGATTAGTGTCCTGTCGTTCTAGCCTGCTCAAGGCGTTGCTACCTTCCGGCCCTTCTTAGTTCCTTCTCTCAGCGCTAGTGCCTTCTAAGTCTTCCTCTTGGGTATACATCACCGCGTTCTTCTAGTGCAGCTGTTCCTCTAGATCATGATTCTGCTTGGTGAGGCATTCTATTGCTGCTGTGAAGGTTTGGACTTGCCTCTCCAGGGCATTAGGTCGCGGTTTGTCGCCTTGATTGTTGGTGGTGGTTGCCATCGAACGAGTAAGTACCATGCAACTTTTTGTCCAAGAATCAATGAATATGACTTATCTCTTAATCGCGCTTCCCCACAGACGGCGCCAACTGATGATGCCGAAAAATTAACAGTAAGTGACACGGTCCTCACGTGCTCGAAACAATACCTGCACAATACAAGAAGAGAAGACCTAACAAAGAGCACCAGTATGGTGCCGACCAAATGCCCTCCGATGATCAAGTTAGAACTTCTCACAACTCTAGAGTGCCAGAGCTGGGGGTGAATTATGCGTACCTTGGTTAGTGAGGGTTTTGAGGCTTTTATAGTAGTAGAGAGTTGACATCTCTTCCTTGATTTAGAAGTCTTTTACTTATAGGAGTCCTCATGAGCGTATTTTGCGGAATCCTTTCCTTGTAGGAGTCTTTTTGATTAACACTGAGCGTGGGGCACAAGATATTTCCTTATACATGCATGCGTGGAGACCAAGTTAGGGTCATGTCAGAACCGTCAGTCTCGTGCATCCCCTTCAACTTAGTGGCGTCAGCTTTCCATCTTCGCCCCAAGTTGACCCCGTTAGCTTGGAGCTGTAGACTCCCTACTGTTGTCATGTGTCAATGGACACAAGACCGACGGGTTTGTTTGGATCGTCGCTCTGCGCCTTTCCATCAGTGAGTGTTCATATTTACAATTTTATCCTTATCAGAACAGAATAGATAAAACCAAAAAAAAAAAAGAAATCAATCATTTTGCAATTCGTTGTGCAATTTGTCTCACTCACATTTAGCTAAGAGCATTCTCTAAATATGCCATTTTGACACATCAAAAAACTCTTTTTATTATTTTAACACACCATTTTACAATTCACCATTTATCACATCTTCTATTTTTCAATTCTATACATTAAAATAATATATAAAAATATTAAAAAAACCATCAATATAAAAAAAAATAAAAAATAAAAACTCACCACCATACACAAACACAAGCACAAAACTGTAACAAACCCACCACCATACATAAGCATAGCCTGCCACCACCACCCACAGCTACTGGTACAACCTGCTACCACCAACAACAATCCACCGGCCGCCACCGCCACCACCCATTACTACTTTAAAAAAATCCCAAAAATCAACACAAAACTCTAAAAAAAAAAATGAAGAGATGAATCAACTCCATTTATACAACCCCAATCACATGGAATCAACCCAACTCCACCACCACCCATAATGACATGGAATCCACAACCGAAAAAAAAAATGCCCAAACTTACATGCGATCTCCACCAATCGACCTCATCGGTGAGGTTGAACTCCATAGTGACAGCCGATCTCAATGGCAATGGTCTAGGTGGAGAAAAAAGAAGAAAGAGAGAGAGAGTGATAGGAAAAAAAATAGAGAGAGAGAAAGAGACAGAGAGGCGCAGAGAAAATGATAGAAAAAAAGAAAAAAGGAAAAAAAGAGAAAAAAAAAAGCATAGGTGAAGGTTCTGGAGAGGAAAGAAGAAGAAAAAAGGAAGAGAGTGTGACAGAGATGACGGGAGTGGCGGAGAAAGAAAGAAAGAAGAAAAAGAAAGAGAGAGAGACGAAAGAAAGTCATAAAGGAAGAGAGAGAAAATGAATAATTTTTTTTTTTTTTTTTTTAGCATTTTCATCTGTATCGTTCCAAAGATGGAATGGTACTGTTCATGTGTGCCAAAAATTATTTCATTTGAAATATCTTATGGGAGGGGTTTTTTGGTGTTTGTGTGCCAAATACCAAATATTTGGCATTTGGCACACCTAATGGGAATGCTCTTATAGTCTTTCTTTAAAAAATATTGTATGGAAAGCCTGTCAAAATTTTACTCAAATCATAATGAATGAAGAACATCTTTGAGCTAGTATTTGCTTGTTAATATTAGGGGTTTGCTCAATCCTCAGTCCAGCGTACATATTAGTTTTTTTTTTTTTTTTTTTGCATGTTGAGCCAGTAAATGGGATCTTTTAGCAGCCTCTTAATATTTTCATATGGAGAATTTATTAGACTTAACACTTAATTAGGGTCTGTTTGAGAACAACTTATTTAGCTGAAACTGAAAGCTAAAAAGTAGCTAAAATCTAAAAGGTAGCTGAAATAGTACAATGAGGCTCATGAATAGTACCAAAAAGTGTAATAGGACTCATAAATAGTAGCAAAGATAAGCTAAATAATAATAAATAAAAAACTAGCTTTTTAAGCAATCTCAAACACACACTTAGTAGTAGGAATATGCCAAATTTGAGAGTTAATTCTTTCAAAAAAAAAGAAAAAAAAAAGCACTGAGCTTTAATTTGGAAATAATGGATCCAAAAATATTAGGAAACATTGATTGGGCTCATTTATGAACTCTACAGAAATTTGAATTGACGGTCTTGCAAACTTCAAACTTTCAAGTTATTATTATTAAAGTAATACTGAGACCACAACTCTTGCCACAATTTTGTCACAATTTATTTATATGACGAGTTGTAAGTGGTGAGTCTTTTACTCCATTACTCGCAACTTATCACATGAGTAAATTATGACAAAAGTTGTGGTCCTAGCATTATTATTATTATTATTATTATTATTATTATTATTAAGTAAAAAGCTTCATAAAAAAAAAAAAAAAAGAAAGTAAAAAGCAATTAAAATGAAGAATGAGATAGTGGAGTTGTTGATATACAAGTCAAATAGAATATCTGATGTCGCAGAAGCTTGAAGAAAGCACACACGATGCTCTTTTAATGGGACAAAAACCAAACTGTTAGTTTCTGGTAGTAAACCTTGAATCCACGAGGGGTTTCCCTGAATCTACAAAGAGATAAAAACTAGAATCCACTAGAAATTTTTTTTGACAAAACGTCTATGTTTATTAATAATAGTCTATTTTGCCTCTGATGGCTACAAAACATATAAATACTGAGAAAAACGTCTAAAACTCTAATTCGCACTAATTATGCAATTAGGTGACAAATTATCAAAATTTACCAAAAATGGCAAAATTGAGTTAAATGCAGAATCATAAACTTCTGACCTTAAGGGTCATCCTAAAACAGACGAGACCTTATTCTAAATTTTAAACCAAAAGTTATTAAGAAAAAACAAATATTACTATAAATAGCAAAAACACTGTTTTCGGGGCCTTAATGAAAGAATTCACCTAAATTTTGGCGACGCTCGTGGCATATGAGTCTGGTTCAGAACGCCGTTTTTCTTAAACTTGCCAAATTTCATGCAATTCTGACACTGTTGCATTAATGGCCTCTACTGGCACCCTCCTTTGAGCTTGCGTTATGACTTTTTGCGCCCTTGCTTCCCTAGGAAGGCATGTGCTATCTATTCTATATCAATATCTTACAAAATAACTACACTGAAAAACATGACCAAAAAGTAAAAGGAAAAATCCCACAAGAAATTTAAGGCCAGAAGAAATCCTATTTAGACAATTAGAGAGAGGGATTTACTGTTTTTTTTTTTTTGGATGGTTGCAAGAGAACCCCTATAGATAGTTGCCATTTTCACAAAGATTTTAGAAGCACTTCCATCCACAATTAATTCCTCACATACAAATTATATACTTGTAATTACAGAGTAATTAAAATAGATCAAGGTTAGTGATATAATTGTGAATAGATATTTGTGAAGAAACCCTAACTCTAGTTAGCTCATTATCAACAGAAGTCCAAGTTGCAAGTTATTCATTGGTTTAGTTTCAGCAATGTTGTAGGCACACTAAATGACAAGTAGTTTAGCTATAGTTACTGTACAGTACTACAGGTCATATATGCATTGTATTTAATCAGTTAAGCTTTGACATGTTTTCAATATGGTGGATCAGGTCAGTTAGTTAGATATTCTATTAGTAGCAGTTACTACATTGTTAGTTTTTTCTGTTAGTTCCTACTTGTACATAAGAGTAGAATTAGGGGTGGAGCCAGGAATATTTGTTTGGGGGCCAAGTTATGGCACTAATATATTTATCAAGACAACCCCCTCTACACACACACATTTATATATATATATATATATATATATATATATATATATATTTATATTAATAAAAACACACTTTTTTATTATATATACGCACACTTTTTTATTTGATAAGTTATATATATACACACACCCAACAAAAAAAAAAAAAAAACCTTAGTATTTTTAACCAAAATTATGTTTGATGGCGATCTTTCATAAAATAAATTTCATTTTTACCATTTTCATAGTAAAATTCTTAAAAAGTTTCATTTTCAATATATGCAAATTATCAAATTTCATACTAAAGTGAGTAAAAAAATATTTCAATTGAGCTAATGAAATTTTGAAAAACATGAATGATTCAAAACTTGGAAGAATAAGTTAAGCTCCGAACATATTTGAAGCTATCTTAATTGCTCTAACCCATTATGTGGCAACTAATTAAAGAGACATTTTATGCGTAGTTTTAGTGATAAGATTTTTTTTTAATGAGTCAATAACTTGTTAATTTCCATATAATAGGTTGAAAAAGATAGATTGAAACATATTTGGTGCCAAACTTTATCACATATTTAACCGATATAATAGCACATTTTACACAAAAAAAAAAAAAAGAATTGCGAAAAATAAAGTTATATCTTTATAACTATTAGAACAATTTTTTTTTTTTAAAAGCATCATTAGACTAATTCAAATATTTTGGGGGGAACTCTTATTTTTGTAGACTAAATTGTGAAAACATTAAAATAATTATATATATTTTTAAAAATTCCAAAATTTTGGGGAGCCATGGCCCCCCACCCTATTACATAGCTCTGCCCCTGCAGAGTAATGTAATGTTTATCCCTAATAAGAAAGATGATCACTTTTCTCTCATCTAAGCTCCATTGTTGAGATCGTATCATTCCCATTTTAACACTTATCACCATTAGTCCACAACATCAATCTACTCTAAAATGAACTGTTCCAGTTTCATCAAAGTACACCAGTGCAATAGAATAACCAGCCATGTTCACTTAGGCTCAACAGCCTTTAGCTGAACTTGGAAAGTGAATATTACAACATGCAAAAAACCACTCATTGCTATCCACTTAACACTAACATGGCCAGAGCCACTCACCATCTACCGATCTTGACCTTTCTTATATTATTTGTCCTGGTTAAGTTCAATAACTTCTTTTTCACATGCTAAAATGATCCAAACTACAAAGTTCAGAACTTTGTTTACCTCTCCTAATTAAGCAACCAAAACCAAACATATTTTAAGAATTTTAATGCGTGTGGTTTGAACACATAAGGAAGTTGTGTCTATGTTTCTAGAATAATCATGTATAAGTAGAGAAGCACATATCAAGTAGTTTAACCAAATTCCAAAATTTTGGGGGGCCATGGCCCCCCACCCTATTACATAGCTTTGCCCCTGCAGAGTAATGTAATGTTTATCCCTAATGAGAAAGATGATCACTTTTCTCTCATCTAAGCTCCATTGTTGAGATCGTATCATTCCCATTTTAACACTTATCACTATTAGTCCACAACATCAATCTACTCTAAAATGAACTGTTCCAGTTTCATCAAAGTACACCAGTGCATTAGAATAACCAGCCATGTTCACTTAGGCTCAACAACCCTTAGCCGAACTTGGAAAGTGAATATTACAACATGCAAAAAACCACTCATTGCTATCCACTTAACACTAACGTGGCCAGAGCCACTCACCATCTATCAATCTTGACCTTTCTTATATTATTTGTCCTGGTTAAGTTCAATAACTTCTTTTTCACATGCTGAAATGATCCAAACTACAAAGTTCAGAACTTTGTTTACCTCTCCTAATTAAGCAACCAAAACCAAACATATTTTAAGAATTTTAATGCGTGTGGTTTGAACACATAAGGAAGTTGTGTCTACGTTTCTAGAATAATCATGTATAAGTAGAGAAGCACATATCAAGTAGTTTAACCAAATATTGGCTCAAAAAAATCCATAGTTTCCAAAAGTACAAAAGCTCAGGAACAACATTTTCATCATCCAATTACAATGCAAAGCCATCTTGACTAGTCTTCAAACGACAGAGCAAAAGAACTTGAGGAACCAAATGACAATTGCCCATTTGTCCACCAAAATAATCAATCATTGCATATAAATAACTGTAATGGAGATATCTAGGGTTCAAATCCTACCCCCAGCTATCAAATTATCAAAAAAAAAAAAAAGACTATAAGGCTGAAGTTGCTTAAGCCGCCTATGTATTAGGATTAAAATCACTTCTTTCAAATTTTTACTTTAAGGACTAATCTTTGAAGAGTCCATCGTAAAATTCACAATATGTCTGCAATTACAATTTGCCTAAAAAGGAAAAGGACACATTAATCTTTTGCCAACTTGTTTGGGCTAAATTTAAATCTCGATACAACAAAGTCAATCATGCAATAACTAAACCAGTGACGTATATCCTCCAAAAATCAAATGAGGTATATGAGAATAATATCTAATAATAATAATAAAAAAACATCCAGACAATCATATAGTTAGACTTAGAGGTGTGAAAAACAAAACATTCATTTCACAAAAATGATATAACTCTCACGCTCAACACTTATTACCATTTCTAAAAAAAAAAAAAAAAAAACGCATATTACCTAGATCAAAACCACATCTATATTTAATGCCCAACTGACAAAAACACAAAGTAGCAAGACACAGATTAATTAAGATTCAATATAACTTAAGAAGCCAAAATGCTCTAAAACAGAAAATGTAGTGAGCTCAAGTATAAGTGAAAACTAGATTTATGCCTACAATGTGAAACTAACAAACAATCTAAATAAAGATTGCAGATAGAGGAGGTGCAACATAGGGAGGAAGTGGAGTTACTGGTGCATCTCCAGTAGTTTCTCCAAATTTTTGTACTGTTTGGATAATGAATAATAACTTTTAACTTTTACCTACTTACTTTTTCAAATACATTTTCCAACAGACTCTCTATTCTTATTTTAGCGGATTTAAATATTATTTCTTCATTCATTCTTTAACCTCCTTTATTTATTTATTTTTTCTTTTCAAATATATATATATATATATATGTGTGTGTGTGTGTGTGTGTGTCAAAAACAACACCAGTTCCAAAAGAACAATCAGATCAGAAAGCAATTTCTAAACTTTCTAAACTTCACCATATACATATAAAACAAAAGAACAATTTTTTTTTTTTGGTTTTCCAAGGTATCCCTAGTTTTTATCTCAAGACTAATCCTTCGAGGTACTGTCGGGCGCCAAGGCGGGGACCTCTCCCAAGAAAGTTTGCTGCATCCACAAGGGCTCGAAACCGAGACCACTTGCTTAAGCGACTAGAGCCCCTTCCACTCAGGCCAACCTTCGTTGGTTAAACAAAACAAAAGAACAATTAGATCTGCATAATTGTTCCGAAACAGGCAGAAAAATAGAAAAACAACCAAAAAGCAATTTCTAAACTTTTCTAGTTCTTTTTTTATAGCAGACCGGTAAGGCACAAAAAGTTAGAGAGAGAGCGACAGTCTATATGGACAAGTCACAAAAGGCTCAACTGCTTGTGCACACGCACTCTTTATTTAATTACTTTTTAAAAAGTCCATTGTAAAATTCACAATAATAAATGGTTAACATATACTAAAATCAGATGATATAGAAGAATGAATATTTTGAAAAACTTCTAGAAAATCAAACAGTATAAACTTATGCGAAAAAGGAAAACATTCAATTCTCTCTAATAATATAAATCTCACGCAAAACAATGATAACCAAGATAAAATTAATAATAAATAAAAAAACACAGATCACCAAGATAAATAAATCTTCTAAAGCCTTTTCTTTTTTCTGAAGAAATTAAAACAAGCAACGGATTCTAGAAGCAAAAATGCATTTCATTCTTTTTTGCTTTATACCGTGAGAAAATGACGAAAGATGCCCAAAATACTGTGTTTCTAAAAAAAGAAATTATCAATAAATAACGAAAAATACTCAAAATACACGGCACACGCGCGTGCAGATAAAAATGACAGAAGCTCGTGTATTTAACTCAAATAAAAGTTAATGAAGTTACATAAAGGGGCACTTGGATTATTACAGTAAAGTCTGCAAAGAAAGACCACGTACTTTGAGGTCAGATGTTCAGATCCTCGTTCACAATTTCATGGCTATTGCCTATTGGTAGCATCAGCATCAGCTTCAGCTTTAACATCAGCATCAGCTTCAGCTTCAGCTTCGTCATTACCAGCAAGGGGGATATCATCCTGGTAGCCATTACCAACAGAAGCTGGTTGTCTTGCAGTCCAAATGGTCCAAATCCTTATGCAGATACGTATTAACCGTACGAGTTGAACAACAAAGCTGGCAAGGGACCCAACTACTTCAGCAATGAGTTCTAGGACCAGCACAACTTGCTGAATTCTGAAACAAAATGGAATTTAGTTAGAATAACAGTAAAACTTTCAGAGCGTGAGTCAATAATGAGTTATGAGGGAAGAAGAAGTTGAAATACTCTCTCACCTATTGTGTGCCATTGGCATTGTTGTGCTTACAAAGTGGGAAGTTGAAGAAGAACGTTAGTAAAATGCCTTAAAGAAGAAGGTTGAGAAGTTGAAGTAGCAAGTTAGTAAAATGCGTGCTTATTTATAAATGGGATGCCTCGCAATCACTAACCTGTATATTTTTGTTCACTAAATTGGCCCACTAATCTGCTGCATTTTTTTTTCACTAAATGGGGACTAATCTACTGCATATTTTTGTTCACTAAATGGTGCCACTAATCTGATTTTTGTTCACTAAATGGGGACTAATCTGGCTGCATACTTACCCTAAGTTCGCTTTTGCAACCCCAAGTTCGCTTTTGCAAAGTCACTAAATCTAAAAGGGGGACTAATCTGCTGCATATTTTTGTGGTCCCCGGTCTCGCTTTTGCAAAGTCACTAAATCTAAAAGGGGGACTAATCTGCTGCATATTTTTTGTGGTCCCCGGTCGCGGACATATTTTTTGTGGACCCCGGTCGCGGACATATTTTTTGTGACATATTTTTTGTGGTCCCCGGTCGCGGACTAATCTGCTGCATATTTTTGTTCACTAATGGGGACAACCTCGGTCGCTTTCCTCCAAGTTCCATTCTGGTTGCTTTCCCCCAGGCTAATCTGCTACTAATCTGCTGGGACTGGGACTAATATGATTTTTGTTCATATTTTTGTTCACTAATTTTACTGCCTTTGCAAAGTTCACTATACTATGTCGTTATGTGTTAGTTTAACAACGATATATTAACCATTTAAATAACTATCCTATGTGGGACTCTTTTTTATTATAGAAGTTCTATGTTGGAATTAATCATTTAAATAACTAAATTATATATTTATCGATATGATAAAATTTAAAATAAATGGGAATTATCTATTTGGTTCATGGTAATTAGTAATATATGATTTATTATCCTATCAGGATTTTTAATCCAGGATTACATAAGAATACTTATACACATTTTTTTTTTTTTTTATAATCATATATTTATTACATATCATGCCTTATATTTTAAATCAATTTAGGAGTGTGTTCTACTCCTCTAAATTAATATTTGTGAATCATTTGGCTTGCTTTTAGTTTATCTTCCTCCACAAAAACATAATATGCAAATTATTATAATTGATATATTTTTCGAAATTAGTCTTGATGTGTTTTTAAGAGATTTATATACAACAATTTATTCATTCAAATATATATATATATATACACACACACACATCAAATTCTAAGATTCACACTAAATTAAATAAGTCACTACCAACAATATACAACTCAGTTAATACTTAATACTACGTAAAAATGGCTAATTTTTATCATTTTCTCTAAAAGCAAATGCGTATAATTTAACTGTATTTGATATCCATATCATATGACTAGAAAGAGCCAAAAAGGAGGATGACTTAGCGTATGAACCCTTTTGATGTTTCTCAAAAAATGAAAAAAATACAGAAAAGCTACCTACTATACCAATTGAGACGCCAACCAAGGGAAAATTTTTATCTTAAAAAAAAAAATGTTATTTAGGTCATTTTCCATTTTGTATATGGGGGTAGTACATGTCTATTTGTGATTTGTTCAACCATTATTTAAGAGAGAGAGAGAGAGAGACAGAGAAAAGTGGAATAAGGATAACCTAAGCGAAATCCTTTTCCTAATACAAGGCTAGCGGTTTCCAGCCTTTCCTATGTTGATTCCCCTTGAATTTCTGTAAATGTGTGGCTGCCACGTGGCTTTTTTTTTTTTTTTTTTTTTTTTTTTTTCCTTCAACGTGTTTTCTTTATTCTCTCAAATGGCTTTTTTTCCCCTTTCCTTTATTTATATTTTTTAAAATCAAGTTAATGATGCCGAAAATCGTAAGTAAGCTACATGGCCCTTACGAGCTCCAAACAAAACTTGCTCAACACAAAAAAGGAGAAGGAGACCCTCTGAAGAGTACCGGTGTGGTACCAGTCAAATACCCTCCGAATATCAAGTTAGAGAACTTTCACAACTCTAGAATGCCAGAGTTAGGGTGAATTAGGCGTACCTTGGTTTGTGAGAGCTTTGGGGTTTTTTTGGTAGTGTAGAGTTGACATTTATTTCTTGGTGGAGAGGGTCTTTCCTTGTGGGGAAGATTCTCATTAATGCGTGTATCTTGCGAGATCCTTTCCTTATAGGGATCCTCTTGATTAAGGTTAACCGTGGGACACAAGATGTTTCCTTATATACTCATTCGCGAAGCCTAAGCAAAGCCATGTTGGATCCATCAAAGGCTTCTTTATTCCCTGTCAGTTTCCTTCCGTCAGCTTCTCATCCCATCTAGGCATTCTGGTCGTCCCACCCAAATGTCGTCGGCTTTGAGGTGGAGTTGTCGGCTTTGTGATATCGTCGTTTTCCTAAGTAAGGCTGACAGGTTCATTGGGACCATCAGCTCCATATTATGTGAACGAGTGTAATATCTTTTTAGAATTACCCTTATTAGTTGCCCCCTACTCCATGGCTCCGTCGGCTTTAGCTGATAAGTTATGGAGTTTGATTTGTAGCTTTTTTGTTATTTTTATTTGTTCAGGAAAAAGGGGTGTTCGTTAATGGTTCCTCGAGCAGCCATCATTTAATGCTTGGACACGTGGCATAGGCTGGTTGGCCTCGTTTCTGAACAAAAGCATTGCTTCGTTTCCCGTGTATTTTCGTTCTATAAATATCTTACCTCCTCCTCACATTTCTCTTCATTTCATCCTTGCAAACCCTAAGAGAAAGAGAGCAGTCATCCCGTCATCTTTGTCGCTATCAGCTTATGGATCCCGTCATCTCCAGAGTCATCACTTCATCCTGTAAGTCCTCCTTTCCCTTCAATTTCTTTTTACTTTAGCTCTTGTAGTTAGTCATCACTTCTACAGAGAGACCCGTCAAATAGGTTCTTAGATTACCCGTCAGGTGATAGAGAAGCGACGAGTGAACAGTCGTTAGTCCGTGAGGGAGCGGGCTACGACGAAATCTTCCAGTCAGGTCATGAGCCCGAGGAGGGCTTTTTCTGGTCGTCAGAGAGGGAACTGTCCACCCATTCTCCTGATGATGAAAGGGAAAGTTATGGTGGAGAAGAAGGTAAGAAAGAAGAGGGAGAATAGGGTGGGGATGAGGATGATGAGGGAGGAGAGGATGAAGAGTACGAGGGAGAAGTTGACAGGGACGAGGGTGAAGGTGACGAGAGAGCTCCTTAGGGAGGAAGTTCAGGAAGCCCCGAGGATGGCCATACTCGTCCCTTTATTCTCCCTAAAATGTGGACTGTCAATGATTTCAAGCTGACGATGATGACCAACATCTTTAAGAACTTACGGGACTGTTTCCAAATTCTTGACAATATCCCAATCCGTCTTCCCGGGAAGTTTGAAAAGTGCTACTCGGGGAAGACCGTGGACGTCGACATGTATGATGCCATGTTTGCGGCAGGACTAAGGTTGCCACTAACAGCATTACACCGTCAGTTGGCCAATTTTCTAGGACTATCCATTAGCTAGATTGCTTCTAATGCTCAGAGGATATTCATTGGAGCTAAAATCCTATGGGGTTGTCTTAATGGTGGGAACCGTCAGCTTTCACTGGACAAGTTCTTCTGGTGCTATAAACCCCAGTACATCGTCTCGTCTCAAGGGATATATCATTTTGTGGCGCGGAAGAAAGAGCTTAGGCTGGTGTCGGACGTGCCTGATTCCAATAGAAATTGGAAGGGCAAATATTTCTTTGTACAGGGGACGGATTGGGTATGCCATCCAGAGGAGTGGGTTATAATGCCTTATGGCTTCGACAATACTGTGGGTATTATTAAAGACTCAGGTTTAGTGCCATCGGTTTTTTTTTTCTTTACTTCTTTCTCTGTTTATTTGTTAAGTATTTAACGTCGTCCATTTCTCTTCTTTTCAGCTAGTGTTCATCCGCGCATAATTGACGAGTAAGAGGCTTTTATCCATCAGGTTCTTGAGATTCCTTTCGAGGAACGGAAGTGCAGGGACCGGATCACTCTTGATACGCTGCATGCCTATTGTGGTGGTCCAAAGCCGACGCCTATAGCATGTAGATTGAACAGATGCTTCCGTCGGCATAAGTCCTTCCTTCCTTTCTTCCCGTCATTTTCGTTATGTCTTTGTGTCTAACTTCCGTCCTTGGTCCTTTGCAGAAATAGAGGCAGCTAGACAGAGAGCCTTGATGCAGGCGGTAGCCGCGACTATTAAAAAAGAGGAGAAGAAAGAGGGGGTGTCAACGTCGGCTCTCAAGGTTGTTGGCAAGGGAGCATCTAAACAGAAGAGCGAGGGGAAGGACGACCGTCCATTTAAGAAAGGACTGGTCACTTCTGTGGGTGACAAGCCAAAGAAGTCGTCTCCTCCCAAGTCCAGCCACGGAGCTGGCAAAGGTTTAATGACGGCGACTGGCCCCGTCACTCAGTCTTCTTACACACAAGGGATATACCGTTGAGATGGTTGGGTCAATCATCAAGGAGACAGACTTAAACCCTCATGCTGAGCAGGAGACCAAGGATTTAGAGGCGTCGGGTCTTTTTGACCTTTCTAGAGCGCGTTCTTTTCTCAAACTCTTTTATTATGTTTTTGTTCGTTAGCTGATGGTTATCTTGTTTTCAGGCGCTGGTACGTATGAAGGTGCTTCAAGATAGTTGCGTCACTGAGGAGGGGGTGATTAGTCGTTTGAGGAAGTGCAATGAGACCCTGACAAACGAGCAGGTGCAATACAAGGGGGCCCTCTGTTCTCTTAACGAGGAGGTAACGACTTTAAAGGAGAAGCTGAAGGAAGAGGCCAGCCAACGAGCAAAGGCGCAAGAGGAGAAGGTGGACACGGAGAAAGAGCTGATGGCTCTCTATGAGCAGGTAAAGACGGCAAAGGCTGATGCCATTTCGGAGTTCAGGGCTTCCAAGCCTTTTATTGATGCCTGCGCCGTCTATTACGGTGACGGATTTGACGATTGCCTCAAGCAGGTTGGGTTCGTCTACCTAGACCTCGATCTCTCCAAGGTGACGATGGATGATCCAATGCCGACGACCCCTATTGGTGGCGACACCACCTAGGAGACTGAGGACTCTACTCATACCGAGCATGGTTTGAAGGACGACGGCGTGGTTCTTGCTCAACCCACTTTAGAGAGACTCGTCACTCCTTTGATCCCATCTACCGAAGATCCTCCACATCTTGATGCTGAAAATCCTTCTACTCAAAACGTGCAGAATCCTGCTTCCAAAGATGACAAGAACCCTCTTGTTCAGAACGTCCAGGACCCTTAGTTTATTTTTCTATTTTTTAAACTTTTTTTCATGTATTTCATCTTATTTCTAGACAATATTAAGTGCCCTTTTGTTTTTAGGCTTTTGTTGTAAATACTTTCTGATGAAGCGTGAATTCGTTAGTCGAAGTAGGTAGATGGAATCAACCTCCGGTCCGTGTGAATGTATCCTTAAAGATGGTCACCGGTGTGGTGCCTGCCATAACGCCTCCAATGCCAAAGTTAGAATAGGAAAGCACTTTGTGAAATGAAAATAGATTAGCAACATAATAAGGGGTGTTTCTTAGTGAATGTATCTACCTCCTGTTGGCAATGTGAGGGGCTTTATATATGTTGCCCTGGGGTTCTAGCCATTGTGATTGGCATTATGGTGTTAATGTCTTCCTTTGGTAACGCCTCCTGCCTTCAATGTGCTTTCAACGGTCTATACAATTGGTTCTGTAACCGTCCAAGGTGTTATTGATGGCATTGAATGGTCTAGCTGTCTTCGTCACTGACGGGGCAAGGGTTAGGCTCTTCACTGGGGGATTTCCTCGTCAGTCTACCTTATCTCGTCTGTGGCCGATTTCGTCAGTCCCATCAGATGCCCTCGGATTCTATGGTCGTTGGGACATGTCATGACGACCGTAGAAGATGAAAGGTCCTTGGCCTGTGAGTGACTCTTGGGACTTCGTGCTGTATTAAATGCGTAGTGGCGGCGCTACACGCTTCATGGCCACGTGGCGCATATTTGTTGGTGGATTTCTTTGCACGACCCTTGGGTTTCCCGCTGCTTTTCAGTTACTTGGGTTTTAGTTTTTAAACTTCCTTTCATTTCCCCCTTTACTTTTCCTAATTTCCTTATCCCTTGCTCTAAGTCTTTTCTTCCCCGTTTGTTCTTGCTACCGCTCCAACTTTATTCCGGTGATTCTCCTTCTCAAATTTGCGCTGCATTTTCTCGAGGTATGTTTCTCTTTTTCCTTTCCCTCTGTCTCCTTTTTCTTTCCCTTTGCTATCTGTTGTAAGTTTCTGATTTTTTCCATTTTCTCACTGTGATTGTCTTTGTTTTATGGCTTTTGGGGTTTTACTATTTACCTCGCTCTTCTGCGTCTTTTTCTGGGTGTCCATGGTTGGTAGTTCTGAGGTTAGAATAGCTTGCCCCTCAATTTCTTTCCTTTTTGCGCGTTTGGGGGGGGAGTCTGTAGGTGTTTTCCCAAACATCGAGGGCTTTGTTTTCGTGGGTAACAGTTTAGGTGTTGTGTTGGCTGAGTTGTGCCCTTTGCTCCATCAATCCATAGATTGGTTTGCGGGTCTAATTAAAGAGCGAGGGATGATGTTTGAGGTTAGATCTAGTGAGCTCAACATTGGGTTGTCATCTATTGGCGAGCCGGTGGAGGGAGATACTGCCGTCTCTAACCCTCGAGAGGTTAGGGCTTTTTATGCCCTCAAGGAAGTGTGTGGGCTAGATGCCGAAACCGTAAGTAGATTTAGGGACAGATTCCAATTTCTGGAGAGGGTTCGCGTTCGTCTGCCCAATGACGAGGATAGGGCTTGCCACTTCTTTCCTGGTGAGGTCTGCTTCTATGAGGCTGCCTTCACTTGTGGCCTTAGGTTCCCCGTCCACCCGTGGATCATGGAGTTGTTGGATCATTTTGGCATTGCTCCCGGGTAGCTTATGCCCAACTCGTGGAGGATAGTGGTTAACTGTATGGAAATATGGTTAGCCGCTATCGGGGACACGATTAAGGTGGCTGAACTCGTCCATCTGTACCGGTTGAAAGGGTCTAAAGAGTATGGGTATTACAAGTTAGTGCCCTAGGAGAGGAAAACCAGGATTGTCAGGGGTTTACCTTCGTCATTCAGGTATTGGAAGTTAAGATTTTTCTTTGTGTCTGGGGATGATTTTGAGACTCCCTCCAGCCAGGATTGGGATGATGTCCCGAGGTTGCTTCGTTGATGGGGAACCCTGACCTTAGGTGCGTCAGTATTTCTTCTCGTTGTTTTCAGTTTAGTTGTGTTTGCTGTCATTGTTGTTGACACCGTGCCTCTTGTCTTGTGCAGTAAAGAGACGACCTAAGCTTAAGAGCAGGTATAAGGAGCGTGTTGAGAAGGCCATACAGTACGCTGAGTCGATATAAAATTGGGATGACTTGGTTGACCCGCGGACACTTGCTTTCTATCATCTTGGTCCCGACCCGTCCTCCTACGTTCTGCGAACCCTTGGCATTGAAGAAAAAAAGAGTAAGTATCAAGATCGTCAGTGTTTACTTTCTTTTAAGCACCCATTTGTTTTTTACAAGTGTTTTCTTCTTGTAGAGATGACGACTAAGTTCAACAAGGACATGTATGCCAAGATGAGGTCCAAGAAGGACGAGCCTTTGTCCAGTATCGGGAAGAAGGGAGTGCGCGTGACTGGAAAAGGCCCGTTTGTTACTCCAATTACTTCAGTTACTCCCGTCATCTTCGGTGTTGAGACCGTGAGGACGACTTCTCCAGCTGTTTCGGTTGAAGAGATTCCCACTCCTTCATCGAAGAGGCTGCGCATATCAGGCAAGGAGAAGGAGAAGGCTGATTCTCATTCGTCCACCGTATGGGGAGATGAAGGTCTGGCTGTGGACAGGGCGCATGGAGTTGTCACTGCCAAGGACTTAAAGGTTTTTACCGGCGTGCCTTTCAATGTGGTCGCAACTCAACAAGTCCATAAGCTTGTCTAGGTAATCCACCCGTGCGCTTCTGGTATTTTTCTATCTTTTTACTGACGATTTTAGCTTTCTTTTCAGGTGTTGGGGGAGAGTCTCCACATTGCTTCGGAGTATCTTACTCAAGAGGCTAAGGTGGCATCACTAATGTCCAGAATGGAGGCCCTGGAAGAGGAGAATTCTACAGTGAAGAAAAAGCTCAATGAATCCATGAATGAGGTCAATACCTTGAAGGAAAGCACAAAGACTTTGACTGACGATCTCCGTGTAGAGCGTCAGTTAACTTTGGAGAAGGACGAACAACTCCTGGCAGCCAAGGAGAAGCTCAAGACTATTGCTGCCAGGTCCGTCGAGGCTTTCCAGCAGACTGAGGAGTACAACACTGTACTCTTCAGTTGGTACTTCAAAGGCTTTGAGCTTTTAAGGCGGTACCTCGTCAAGCATCCCACTGTAGTTGATCTGCAAAATTTGGATCTTGAAGTGGTGGACCAGGAGATGGCGACTGACGAGGCTACCCAATCTTCTGCTCCGGAGGGTGATATCCTAGAAAAGACTCCTGCTGATGACGCTGCTGCTGCCGGTGATGATGCTTCCATGGGTGATGACGCGGTTGTTGGCCTATGAATTTCATATTTGTGAAAATTTCCTCTTTCCTTCTGTTAGCCCGCCATGTTTTGGGCTTTTTGTAAATCTAATATTAGAACAATTTAATCTGTCCTGAGGACAATTTTTTGTGTTGCCCAGTGTTTATGGGTCTTTTTTTTTTTTTTTGGGTATAACAACAATGGTAATTGCCCTTGGTTTTTGGGCTATTAATTGAATTTGCAGCATACTTACCTGTTCGTCAAGTGCTTGTGCCGCTTTATATTCGTCCATACCTTGTACTTAGCATAAATTTTTAGCTGTGACCTTTCCTCTCCATTCGTCATTGATTTGCTACTTAGTCTGCAACTCACGATCCTTCAAAGGGGCTTGGATACAGCCTGCGTTTTGTTTTGATTTGTTGCAAGGTTCTTGTCCCTTTTTTTTTTTTTTTTTTTTTTTCGTCGGTAACTTGCATCCATCAGGCAGAATCTTGTCATTTGCGCCCGCCAAGGGATTGTTCTCGCGTCAGTAACTTACATCCGTCAAGGCGGAATCTTGTTACTTAGCCTTTTTGACTTATACCCTTTCAAGGGATTTTGTCATGTCTGTGGCTTCGTCAGTAACTTACATCCGTCAAGCGGAATCTTGTTACTTAGCCATTTTGACTTATACCCTTTCAAGGGATTTTGTCAATCTTGTTACTTAGCCATTTTGACTTACACCCTTTCAAGGGATTTTGTCATGTCTGTGGCTTCGTCAGTAACTTACATCCGTCAAGGCGGAATCTTGTTACTTAGCCATTTTGACTTACACCCTTTCAAGGGATTTTGTCATGTCTGTGGCTTCGTCAGTAACTTACATCCGTCAAGGCGGAATCTTGTTACTTAGCCATTTTGACTTACACCCTTTCAAGGGATTTTGTCATGTCTGTGGCTTCGTCAGTAACTTACATCCGCCAAGGTGGAATCTTGTTACTTAGATGTTATACGGTTGACTACACCTGCTTACATAGAGACATTAGATGAACAATTCTTTTATTAATTTCAGGAATGAATATATTTGTTTGTTACATCTATTGGTGGTACTTCTTCAAATGCTCAATGTTCCACGGTCGAGGGAGTCTCTGTCCGTCAATGGTTGCCAGGTGGTAACTACCCTGCCTTGAGTAGTGAACGACTCGGTAAGGTCCTTTCCATTTGGGACCTAGTTTTCCCTGGGCAGGGTCTTTAGTTGCTATGGTGATCTTGCGTAGGACGAGGTCACCTATGTCTAGTCGTCTGAGTTTAACCCTCTTATTGTAGTATTCCGCCATCTTCAGCTGGTACATTGTCATCTTGCTGGAAGCTTTGTCTCTAACTTCGTCCAAACAGTCCAGGTTGAGTCGCAGTTCATCGTCATTGCCCCCTTCGTTGAATGTCTCTCACCTAATGCTCGTTACTGCTACTTCAATCGGAATTACTGCTTCAGTGCCATAGGTAAGCCTGAAGGGGGTTTCTCCTGTCGGGGTTCTTGTCGTGGTTCTATAAGCCCACAGGACATTTGGTAATTCTTCTGGCCAGGTGCCTTTCGCCTCGTCCAGCTTGGTCTTGATAATCTTGAGCAGTGTTCGATTCGTTACTTCCGTCTGTCCGTTTGCCTGGGGATGCCCTGGGGAGGAGAACCGGTTCTTGATTCCAAGGTTTGAACAGAAGTCTCTGAAGCCTTGGCTGTCGAATTGCCTCCCATTGTCTGATATAATCATCAAGGGAATCCCGAACCTGCAGATTATATTCTTCCACACAAAGCTCCGAATTCTTGCCTCGGTGATTGTTGCTAAAGCCTCTGCCTTAACCCACTTTGTGAAGTAATCAATAGTAACCAGGAGGAATTTTACCTAACCTTTACCTTGGGGTAGTGGACCGACGATGTTGATTCCCCATTGTGCGAATGGCCACGGGGAATCTATCGTCATCAGTCTCTCTGTTGGAAGCCGTTTTACATTCCCGTATCGCTAGCACTTGTCGCACTTCTTGACGATTTCCACAGCGTCCACCTGCATAGTAGGCCAGAAATAACCTATTCATATTACCTTGTTTACTAGGGATCTAGGGCCGGCGTGGTTGCCGCAAATTCCTCCATGGATTTCTTCCAGTATGTATCTGACTTCTTCTTCGTCGACACACTTCAAGTAAGGCATGGAGAAACCTCTCTTGTATAAGGCGTCATTGAGGATCGTAAATCTGGCCGCCCTCTTCCTGATTTTTTTAGCCTCTTCTGTATTCTGAGGGAGGTGCCCATCCTGGAGGAAAGATAATATTGGTGTCATCCAGCTGTTTACGCTCTGGATTGTGAATGTTGGGACTTCTTCAATGCTGGGGTGTTTCGGGACTTCCATCGCCAAGTCCATGCAAATCTCCCCTTCTTCTGACGATGCTAGCTTCGAAACTTCGTCTGCCTCCACATTCTGACTTCTTGGTATCTGTATGAATTCCACCGTATCGAACCCTTGAATCAGATGTTTTGTCAGCCGGAGGTATTTTTGCATTCTCTCCTCCTTTGCTTCGTACTCCCCCCTGATCTGCCCGATGACTAGCTTTGAATCATTTTGAACTAACTGGTTCTTAGCTCCAAGCGCCTTCCCGAGCTTCAATCCTGTCAGTATCCCTTCGTATTCAGCTTCGTTGTTGGTTGCTGGAAATTTCAGTTGAACTCCATACTTGAGTGTCTCTCCATCGGGGGTGGTTATAACGACCCTTACTCCCACCCTCTTTTGAGCTGACGAACCATCAGTATGTATCGTCCATCGCTCGGATTCGTCAGTGAGACTGTCCTTATCCGGAAAGGTGAACTCCGCGATGAAGTCTGCCAAAGCTTGTGCTTTGATGGCTGTTCTGGGATGGTACTCGATATCAAATTGACTTAGCTCAATTGCCCACTGGATCATTCTTCCGGCTACCTCAGGTTTGTTCATGGATTTTTTGATAGGTTGGTCTGTCATCACCAGGATAGGATTCGCCTGAAAATATTGCCTTAGTTTGCGTGAGGCCACTATTAACGCAAACGCGATCTTTTCAATTCTTGGATACCTAGACTCAGCCCATTGGAAGGCTTGGCTGACATAGTAGACTGGGAGTTGTTTCTTGCCTTCTTCTCTGATCAGGGCTGCACTCACCGCTGTAGCTGATATAGCCAAGTACAAATATAGGTCTTCCCCTTCCTTGGACGGACTTAAGAGGGGTGGATTACTCAGGTAACATTTGAGTTCTTGGAATGCTGCTTCACATTCGTCGGTCCAGGCGAAAGCTTGCTTCAAGGTCTTGAAAAAGGGCAGGCACTTGTCCGTCGCTCTAGAGACGAACCTGTTTAAAGCTGCAATCCTTCCCGTGAGCTTCTGGACTTCCTTGACGGTCCTGGGCAAGACCATGTTGATTATGGCTTGCACTTTCTCTGGGTTTACTTCTATTCCTCTCTGGGACACCATGAATCCCAAGAACTTCCCTGAAGCTACACCAAAAACACACTTACTAGGATTCAACCTCATCTGGTACTTTTTGAAGGTGGCAAACGTCTCCTTCAGGTCGTCCAGATATGTGAGTTCTTCTTTACTCTTGACGAGCATATCATCCACATATACTTCCATATTCCTGCCAATCTATTGGTTAAACATCTTGTTCACTAGTCTTTGATACGTAGCTCCGGCATTCTTTAACCCAAAAGGCATAACCTTGTAACAATAGAGTCCTTGACTCGTGATGAAAGCAGCCTTCTCCTGATCTTCTTCAACCATCCTTATCTGGTGATATCTCAAGAAAGCGTCCATGAACGTCAGCAACTTGTGTCCGGCTGTAGAATCCACAAGTTGGTCTATTCTTAGTAGAGAGAAACTATCCTTTGGGCATGCCTTGTTTAGGTTTGTGAAGTCCACGCACATTCTCCATTTCCCGTTTGCTTTCTTCACCAGGACAATGTTTGCGAGCCATTCAGGATAGTATACTTCCCTGATGAAGCCTGCCGTCAATAGCTTGGTAACCTCGTCTGTAACTGCTTGGTCTCGTTCCGGGGCAAAAACTCTTCGTCTTTGTTGGACGGGTTTTCTCTCCGGGTTCACATTCAACTTATGCTGAATGACTTTTAGAGCTATGCCCAGCATGTCCCCGTGGCTCCATACGAAAACATCTAGGTTTTCTTTTAGGAACTGGATGAGCTTTGTTCTCATCTCAGGGCTTAGCGTCGTCCCTATCTTCGTCGTCTTGTTTGCTTCTCATTCGGCCAGCTCCACTATTTCCAGGGCTTCCATTTTTTCTTCTTTCTTCTCTTCAATCATCCATGTGTGGTTCTCCTTTTGCAGCCAGGACGACTTGATAACATTCCCTTGCTAAGACTTGATCTCCTTTTACTTCGCTGAAACCATTTGTTAAGTGTGGGCCTCCCTATGATCACATTATAAGATGACGGGCAATCTACTACCAGGAAATCTAATTGACGGGTCAGCTGCGCCGGGTAGGTCCCCACTGTTACTGTCAACGTCACTATGCCCCTGGGATATACCCTATCTCCACTGAAACTGACGAGGGGGGAGTCAAATGAACGTAGTCTCCTTGGATCTAGCTTCAACTGTTGGAAGGCAGGGAGGTAGATGATGTCTGCGGAGCTACCGTTGTCCACGAGGATCCTTTTGGTGTTGAATCCCTCTATGTTTAGCATTATAACCAATGGGTCATTGTGGGGCCGCTTCACTCCCTGGGCGTCCACTTCATTGAAGGACATGTCTTGGTCTGTTCGTTGCTGCTTGAACGGAGGTATCATGTGGACGCTATTCACTTGTCTCTGGTATGCTTTCTTGAGGGATCTGAATGATCCTCCTGTGAAAGGCTCTCCTGTAATCGTCTTTATCTCCCCGATCACGTTCTATGTAGGTTAGAACGGTCGATCGTCATTCCTGGAAGAAGACTCATGCTGACCCTTATTACCATCCCTGAACTTGTTATATTCTCCCTTCTTCACGTATCTTTGTAACTTGCCCTTCCGTATCAACTCTTCTATCTGTTCCTTTAGGTCCCTACAATCTTCCGTGTTATGGCCATGATCCTTGTGGAACCGGCAGTACTTGTTCTTATCACGGATGTTAGGAGATGAGTGTAATGGTCTCGACCATTTAAGATAGTGTTTGTCCTTAATCTGCATCAAAATTTTGTCAATAAGCATAACTAGAGGGGTAAACTTTACCGTCTGAGGACCTTTGTCTTCTTTTCTTCTGTTCCCATCATTATTCCGACGATCGGGGCACTCCCTCTTTTGACCCCTACGCTCGTCATCCCTTCTTCCTTTGTCCCCTGGCCTCTCCACGTCTTTTATGGCTGCTAAAGCGTCTTCGGCATTCATATACTTCTGTGCTTTTATGAGCATTTCCGCCATCGTCTTTGGAGGGTTCTTCGCCAGTGAAGCCATAAGATCTCTGGATCTCAGTCCTGCTTTGAAGGTCGTCAGCTGTACCTTGTCATCAGCTTTGTCCACCTCTAGAGTCTCCCGAGTAAAACGTTTCACGTACGACCTTAGGGTTTCCTTCTCTCCCTGTCTAATGGTGAGTAAGTGGTCTGCCGGCCTCTTTGGACGCTGTCCCCCTATGAAATGATGCAAGAAGGCATTGCTCAATTGCTCAAAATTGTCCACGGACGATGTCGGCAACTTTGTGAACCATTCCCTTGCAGCTCCTTTGAGAGTGGTGGGAAAGGAACGACACAATATCTCGTCGGGTGGCTATTGAAGACCTAGCGTCGTCTTGAAGGTATTAAGGTGATCCTGAGGGTCTCTGAGTCCGTCGAACGGCTCAAGCTGAGGTAAACAAAACTTTGACGGCACGGTGCATTCAAGTACCGCTACGGTGAAGGGTGAATCCGTGGCCCTTACCATTTTGTCTACGCTTCGGTCTGTCTTCTCCTTGATGGTGTTTCTCAGTTCGTCCATCTCCTTCCTCATCTCTCGAAGGAGGTCCGAATTCTGTTCGTTCGGAGTAATTGGTCTTTGATGAATGCTCCTCCTCTGGCTATCCCCTTCTCCTTCCACGTTATCCTTGGATCGATTCTCTACCTGTTGAGCCTACTGAACCTGTTGAAGCCGTAGCTTCATTTCCTGATTTTCTTTGGTGAGTTCTTCAATGGTGGCTGTAAGAGCTTGAACTTGCTGGGCCAAGGCTGCGGAATCTGGGTTGGGTTCCATCTGAATGTAGAAGTTGATGGAAACTACGTTTTCAAATATGAATCTGAAAATATCGTCCCCACAGACGGCGCCAAACTGATGAAGCATGAATTCGTCAGTCGAAGTAGGCAGATGGAATCAACCTCCAGTCTGTGTGAATGTATCCTCAAAGATGGTCACTAGTGTGGTGCCTGCCACAATGCCTCCGATGCCAAAGTTAGAATAGGAAAGCACTTTGTGAAATGAAAATAGATTAGCAAGATAATAAGGGGTGTTTCTTAGTGAATGTATCTACCTCCTGTTGGCAATGTGAGGGGCTTTATATATGTTGCCCTGGGGTTCTAGCCGTTGTGATTGGCATTATGGTGTTAATGTCTTCCTTTGTTATCGCCTCCTGCCTTCAATGTGCTTTCAACGGTCTATACAGTTGGTTCTGTAACCGTCCGAGGTGTTATTGATGGCATTGAATGGTCCAGCTGTCTTCGTCATTGACGGGGCAAGGGTTAGGCTCTTCACTGGGGGATTTCCTCGTCAGTCTACCTTATCTCGTCTGTGGCCGATTTCGTCAGTCCCATCACTTTCAGTCCCATCACTTTCTTTAAGGTGTTTGCTTAATATTTTACATCCGTCGTTTTTAGCATGTCGTGTGTTGATTTCTCATTCCGTCCACCTTGATACTAGCGCATATGTTAGGATACACTCGTCCACTTGGGTGTATCCATCCCTTAGGGACTTAAACATTTTTGGGTACCCTTGGGACGAGTTCGTTAGCTAACTAACAATAGCAACTCGTTCATTTAAGGACTATCTAGTAATAAATCCGTTCATTTGCAACCTTGATGAACCCATCTATGTAGCACTTAATAATTTGTAGGTGTGAACTTGGCCACTTTGGACATAACTCGTCCTTTTGAGGACTAAGTATCAAACTCGTCCATTAATGGACTTGGTACTTAAAGACTTTGTAATGGACTCATCTACCTGTGGACTTCGTAATGAATTCGTCCACTCGTAGACTTCGTAATAAACCCGTCTACCTGTGGACTTCATAATGAACTCGTCCACTTGTGGACTTCATAATGAACTCGTCCACTTGTGGACTTTGTAATGAACTCGTCCACTTGTGGACTTTGTAATGAACTCGTCCACTTGTGGACTTGGTAATGAAGTTGTCCACCTAAGGACTTCTATTTAGGCATCCCTTGGGATGATCTATCCACTTTTGGACGTAGTTTTGAAGCCGTCCACTTATGGACTTAGTGAATTCATCCATTTGTGGACTTAATTATTTCGTAGACATCCCTTGGGATGATCTATGTAGTTTCGTAGAAACGTACACATACACATGTAACATCTGAATAACTCCTCTTATTGTGATAAATAAGTACATAAGTAAAAATTGTTCTTAAAAAAAGAATAAAACCCTGCCCTTTAGGCTTAGAAAGTACTGCAGATAAAAATTAATTAAAATAAATAAAATGGAAATGAGGAGTGGTGCCCTTTATGCAG
Organism: Quercus tomentella; assembly: GCA_028535165.1. Classification (NCBI taxonomy): domain Eukaryota; kingdom Viridiplantae; phylum Streptophyta; class Magnoliopsida; order Fagales; family Fagaceae; genus Quercus; species Quercus tomentella. The sequence goes on from JAPQVY010000068.1 coordinate 83,131,733, forward strand.
TCTTCTACTAGTAGTATTTCCTGAAATGCTCGGCGTTCCATGGATGGTGCAACTTCTATCCGTCTAATATCTCCAAGCGGTAAGTGCCTTTTCTTTGCCATGACGTGACTTTATATGGTCCTTCCCAATTAGGGCCGAGCTTTCCTTGGGAGGGATCTCTCATGGCACCCGTCACCTTCCTTAGGACGAGATCCCCAACTTGGAAGTCTCTATGCCTAAACCTGGAGTTGTAGTGCTTGGCCATGAGGTCCTGGTATCGTGCTAGCCTTTGTTCAGCTGTTGCCCTAACCTCATCCACTAGGTCAAGTTGTAGACGCATGGCCTCGTCGTTTCTTCTCTCATTATGGTTGTCCACCCTGTAACTTGTGAGTCCGACCTCAGCTAGGATAACTATCTCGCTTCCGTATACCAGTCGAAATGGCGTTTCTCCTGTAGGAGTTCTGGCTGTTGTCTTGTATGCCCATAGTACACTTGGCAGCTCTTCTGGCCATATACCATTTGCCCTTTCAAGCCGAGTCTTGATGATCTTAAGCAAGGATCAGTTCGTGACTTCCACCTGTCCATTGGCCTGAGGGTGGGCGGGGGAGGAGTAGTGGTTTTTGACTAACTCTGTTGATTAGGTCCGTCTGCCTTGGGATTTATCCCTATCATATATAAACAAAATAGAAGAAGAATATTTTTATCAAAAATAAATAAATAAATAGAAGAAGAAAATGAGCACATTTTTCAAACCCCAAACTGTCGGATGATATAAATTGTCTTGAATTTGATTGCAAAGAAAAAAAAATGAAAATGAACATATTTTTTAATAATTTCAAAATTATTATAAAAAGAAACAAAACAAAAATGGATGCGGGATCTAAAATTTTAAAATTAACTTCTATTCCACTCTTGACCTCCCATTATATTGTTCACTGCATTTCTTTCCTATTTAATATGAAAAACTATACTCTACGTATCACTGATTGCATGGTATATTTGGATTCGCTTTTAAAAAAATTTTTTAAAAAATTATTGACTTATTTATTGAAAATTTTAACAAACGCAATTGATCCGGAAAAATGTACGGTTTGAAAGCCAGAAAATAGAAGGTAAAGACAGGGCTGACAATCTAGGAAAAGAGTTTACTTTCTTCATGCTCTTTCCCTATAGACCATGCAATTCCCACAAGATTTATCATCAAACCATGACTACATATAAATATTTATATATATTCTTTTGTATGCTCATATATCTATTACATATCATGCATAATATTTTCAATCAATTCAGCAGTGTACTCTGCTCCTCTAAACCGATACTTTTGAACCATTTAGCTTGATTCTAGTTTATCTCCCTTAACAACGAAAGAAAATGCAAATAATTATAATTGGTTTATCTCTTAAAATTATTCTCAATGTATTTTTATGAGACTTATGTACAACAAATTCTATGAATTCACAATAATTAATATATATATATGTGTGTGTGTGTGTGTGAAACTCAATTAATACTAAATTAAAATATTAACTTCCATCATTTTCTCTAAAATAAAATATGTAAAGTTTGGATTCTAATTAGCTCAACTGATAAAAACTTTGATAGTTGAATAAGAGATTTGAAATTCAATCTACGACTACACTAAAAACCAGTCGATGTCTTAGTCTGATAATAAAAAGTACAATGTTTTGATCTAATAATAAAGAACACAATGTCTTGGTCCAATAATAAAGAGTGCATTCATTAGAAGCGGATGCTATAGATAGGATGAAATTTATAATAATAATAATAATAATAATAATAATAATAATAATAATTTCATTTGACTATAGAAACGGAAGGATGTCTCTAATGCATTATCAACAATTAGAAGATTTAGTTCATCAATTGTTGACTTCACCTCCCCTATATTGGTCTTGCACCATGCTTAAATGTTACATTGAATTGATCTTTAAAAATTTATAATTAATATTTTTGTTGAGGTAATTATAGGTTTACATTGTACTAGCAATGTAATTCTTACATTGTAGACATAAAATTGTATATTTTCCTTTTTATTGATGTAACATTTTTGCTGTAACAAAATTGTTATTTTACACATTTACACTAGTATTTAATGATAAAAAAATTTCTTTATGAGGTGCTACCTAGGCCACTAGCGAGTTCATCTAGCCATTTAAAAAAAAAAATTGTTCATTTGCTTAGCTCAATTATCTTTTTGGGAGATCAGATTTTTGATGCCCAAACATTAAATTCTTGAGAATAAATGTGTGTATGTGTAAATTATAAAGAAAAATTCAAAATTTTGAAGCAACAACTTGACTCCACCACTCTCTTATCATTCTAATAATCTAAAAATAAATAAAGAAAAAATAAAGTTTCTTTTCCCCTACCTTCTCATATGATTCCTTCCACTATCAATCAAAAAAACAATATTAAATTTGAAAGTTTGAAGGGAGAGGAAATGATAAAAATTGATGATATTGTAAATTTTTCTCTCCTTTTGTTCATATGCCCCCAAGACCTTATTTTTGTTTGGTTGTAAGGTGGAAATGAGAGGAGAGGATGATTTATAAGATAAGGGCAAAAAAAATGCAATTTTTTTTTTATTTTTTTTAGAGAGTGTTTCAACCTATGGTATTTGCTCTTGATGATGCTTTTTATCATTAGATCAAGACACCAATCGGTTTTTGGTGTAGGTGGGGATTGAACCCTAGATCTCTTATTCAACCATCAGAGACTTTACCAGTTGAGTTAATTGAAATCCACATGCAATTTTAATTATTAAATCCTATACTTAAGAAACATTAAAGAGAAAATAGAAAATATATTAAATTTCATTTAAATCAGATCTCTTGCTATGGTATTCGCTCTTGATGATGCTCTTTATCATTAAACCAAGACACCAATCAGTTTTTGGTGTAAGCGGGGATTGAACCCTAGATCTCTTATTCAACCATCAGAGACTTTACCAGTTGAGTTAACTGAAACTCACATGCAATTTTAATTATTAAATCCTATACTTAAGAAACATTAAAGAGAAAATAGAAAATATATTAAATTTCACTTAAATAAGATCTCTTGCTTCCAAAATACATAAAATTGGAAATTTAAAAAGGAACATCTCCTTCCCCTTCCGCCCTGCACCCCCCCCCCCCCACCCCAACCCCCCCCCCCCCCCCCCCCCCCCCCCCCCAAATAATACCCTTGAGAATTAGTCTCATATTAGATAACAGTCCCATGAAGATTTTCTTTCCATCTACAACTTTGTTGAGAATCAATCTCATTTTAGACAACAATCCCTTAAAGATTTTCCATCTACACCTTGCATAAAAGTCAACATAAGACTATTGCATTATAGATTTGGATTGTGGACCATGCGGTGAGTAATTCTTAGGTATTCCTGGAGTACAGAGAATGGTACTCCCTCTTCTCACATTCATGGTAGAGTCCACTCATCAAATTCATAGTGGGGTCTACCGTAGATGTGAGAAGAGGGAACACCATTTCTTCGTGCTCTAGGAATACCTAAGAATTTTCCTCACGTGGTATTCTCCCTAATAAATTTTGGTTTGGTAAAGCAATGATAGTGATAGTAGAAAAAACATGTCTGAGTTGCTTAATTACTTTTGTTATCTATGAATGACCGAAGGAGGGTGGCCACCATTGGTTCATTTCTTAGGGCATAGCTTCCCACCATTTATATTTATTTTTGGTTGACACTAAAAATTCGTAAAAAAAATATTTTACATTTTTCCTATGGATGTGATTTCAACGATCAAATTTGGCATTTACTTTTTCTAAGTATTACTAAAAATAATGCCAATTGCTTGATTGGAATTTGTCAGTTTTTGGATGATTTTATTAAAATTTGTTGGTTAAATTGTATATTTGGGTCATAAACATTAGTTTTTGTTTTAAAATCATTATTATACTTTAGAATATTTCAAAAGACCCTTGACGGAATTTGATGGATAAAAAATGTTAACGCATAAAATAAAATTCAATAAATCGAGGCTTCTTTGATGACGTGAAGTGGATGTGATATAAATTATGTTTGCCGTAGCAACATTTTCCATCCTTTGTATGCTAGCAAGTAGTTTTTTTTTTTTTTTTTTTTTTTTTTTTTTGAAAATATAGGAATTAAAGTGAAATTAAAATAATAATAAAAAATTCTGAAAAAGAGAGGTTTTTTGTTGTTGTTGTTGTTGTTGTTGTTGTTGTTAGGCTCTTGAACATTTTTTTTTTATACAAGTCTCTTGAGAGTTAATACCAATAGTACATTCGAATTTGTGATAGTGGGTTTGCCCACATTTCTCATCATAAAAGTGTCCCAAAACAGATGAATATGCTCCAGGATGAGCCGAACCAAACCCAAAACAAATATAATATTTGGGTTTAAAAAGATTGTAAAAGATGAACAATTTTCGGGCTACTTATCTGCTCTTGTTTTGGGTTAAACCCAATAATTTGGATTGGATGCTATATTTATAGGCCACACACTATATCCGCCACTCCCAACTTTTATGAACTTGTATTGTTACTATTGTAATTTGTATGTCTATCTATGCACTAACAAAAATCTAAGCATTTGGAAAGAACTCCTTTGTAACACATGAAGACAAGCATAGATGCCAAATTGACAAGGCAAACATGACCAAAAGACAACCCTTATATGGCCCTTTGTCAAAGAAAAAACATAAAAACCCTGTTCCAGATCATACAAAAGAGCAAATTATACATATGCATCAATGATCTCAGATTAGCGATGTTGGATCAGCCTTCTATAAAAATCCATCCAAATCCAAATCCATATCTTTATTTTGTAAGCCCAAAACAGATGATCTGGTTTTGGAGGCCCAAATAAATTTCCCCTATTAAAACTTTCCAAACCGAGCAGCAGAAAGAAAAAGGCCCAGATCCACACTATCATTCATAAACCTTGGAGGAAAATAAATAAATAAATAAAAAACATGCGAGCATGACTTCTTCTAAAACAATCGGGAAAACAAACACAGCTATCATTTAGAGATTGTCTTGGCCGCTGTTTGTAACGCCATGGCCGCCGGCAAGGTCGTCTCCAGGAAGCCTTTGGGTACTAGCATTATCGGTGTTGTTTGTTGTAAACTTGCGTGGTGCAAGAACGAGCATGATGATGAGGATCACCAGGCCAAGTATTTGAGCTGCAAGTTTAAGGTCCGAAAGCAATGACATTTGTTCCCTGCAGTAACAAAGAGGAAATTAATTCTATCAACACTGGAACCAACAAAAAAAAAATTAGAAAAAAAAATTGTTAATTAAATATATATATATATATATATATATATATATATATATATATATATATAGTCTGCTTTATATTCTCACCTGTTTGGAGGAGTTGATAGAGATAGAGGATGATTGGGTAGAACAAAGTGAAAAGGTAAAGGAGAGAGATATATTTTTGGGTTGGTTGTCTTAAATGTGTCGCAGAGGATATACAGAATCAAAGAAAGTTGAGTCTTCCTGTAAGTTTTTTTTTTGGCTAAACCTTCCTGTAAGTTAGTTTAGTTTATATAGAGTGATGCAGTCATATTCGGGTGGAGCAATGGGGCTGAGAGAATTGTTTCAAGCAGTGAGATCACTGAGATGCAGTATGTGTTTCGCGCCAGCTAAAAAAATCAGCTTATTTTATTATTTAACTTATTTTTGCTATTATTCATGGTCTCATTACACTTTTTGGTACTATTTATGGGTTTTACTGTATTATTTTAGCTAACTTTTACCTTTATTTACAATGCTTTCAGCAAAAAATTTCCAGTTTCAAAAAAATAAGTGGATTCCAAATAAACTGCAATCATAAACGAGCTATTCTTTGACTTTGGAGCTGAGTTTTTTTTTTTTTTTTATATTATATATATAAATATGAAATTTTAAAATAAAAAATAAAAATATATATACTTGGTCTCCTTGAAAAATAAAATTGGTCACAAAAGCCAATAAACATAACAAATATCTCATTCCTTGTGACTTTGCACCATGTGATCAAGTGTATCCGTAATCCGTATGGCGTGTACTAATGTGTATAGTTTTTGACTTTTTGTAAGCTCTCAAAACATTTTCATTGATTATTTAACATTTTTTTAATGCAAATGACTTGAGTTGTTAAGGTGGTGTTTGGTATATGTATTTGAAAACATGTGTTTTGTTATTTGAATACATATATAAAAATACGTGTAGATGAAAAAGTGTGTGAAAATGCATGTAATGTAGTTTAAAAACTGAAAACATGTATTTAAACAAGTCTACCAAACAGTCCCTAAGTTGTTTTTTTTTTTTTTTTTTTGATAGTGAAACTCACAAGCATTTTCATTACTTAGGATAAACTGTCCTCACAATTTACATCCAACTAAACTTTAATAGCAATTTTAGGGGGGTGTCTTCCACCCAAATCTGACAGTCATGAATACCTCTAGCTTCCCTAGCCATAATATGCGCAGCAAAGTTATTTTGTCTGCTAATATGGCTTAACGACCAATGCTTATAGGAACCCAGTCCCAATTTTATCCCTTCCACCACCTTCAAGATAGAGCTTGGCCGCGATACTGCATCAATGATTGCATTGACTACGACTTGTGCATCACTCTCTATTTCTACTTCCCACAAACCCAGGTCACGAGCCAAATTAATCCCCTCTTCCATTGCCATCGCTTCCACCTCCAAAGCACCTAAAGGGAGGGGCAAATTTCTGCTCAACGCGGCCATAATCTGTCCAACCTCATTCCTAATGACCACCCCAATACCACAACTTTTCAGGCTTGTAAACACTGCCCCATCAACGTTGACTTTGAATCTCCCATGTCGAGGTGGACGCCATTTTGTTTTGACCGGGGCTTGGCTGCGACTAGAAGGACAAGATTCATCTGCTACTTCTTTTGCATACTCCCTGGCCTCCAAAGCAATTCTCTTAGGATCCTTACATCTCCCCTCGTGCTTGAACACATTACGGTTGTTCCATATCATCCACGCTGTTATGGCAAACAGCTCCCAATCTGAGTCACCATCCCTCTCATAAAGCGACCACACCACATCAATAAAATTCTTCATGGGCTGCTTCAGTATGGGCAAGTTGATGTCTACTTCCTTCCACACTTCCGCCGCAGCACAACAGTCCCATAACGCATGGCCAAACGATTCACAGCCTCCACAGAAGCCACAACTATTGTCCGAGGTCACTTTCCTTGATGCAAGGCAGAAGTTAGTTGGAATTATGTTCTTACACGCCCTCCATAGGAAATGCTTAATTTTATTCGGACAATTAAGCTGCCAAACCAACTTCCATAATCCTGCAATCTTCTCCTTATCTGAGCATTCTCCACCTCCTTTAGCCGGGCGCACTTCTTTAAGCACCTTGAGTGCCACAATGTATGTGCTCCTCACTGTGAATTCGTCGTTCTTTGACCAAGCCCAAATCAGGGAGTCCTTCGGCAATCTTGAGCTTAGAGGCATTCCGAGAATAACTTTCGCTTCATGGGGAAAAAATTTCTCCTTAATTTGATCCACCTTCCACATACCCGTATTCCCGTCAATAATTTGCGCCACCTTTACCAGCTCAACATTCAGACCTTGGAGGGTAATTACCTTAAAATTGTTCGGGGTTGGAATCCACCTATCCCTCCAAATCTCCACTGATCTGCCATTGCCAACACACCACCTAGACCCATTTTCAACCGTCTCCCTTGCTACCATAATACTTCTCCACACATAGGAAGGCTTTCTCCCCACTTGTGCTTCCAAGAAAAAACAACCCACAAAGTACTTTGCTTTAAACACTCTGTGTGTAAGAGAGTTCGGGTTTTTACTTAGCCGCCACCCTTGCTTTGCTAGAAGAGCCAAATTGATCACTTTAAGATCCTTAAACCCCATTTCCCCTTCCGATTTGGGTTGGCATAGTTTTGCCCACGAAATCCACGCCATCTTTCGCTCCTTCTCTTTCTGCCCCCACCAAAATTGACACACCATTGAATTGAGTTCATGACAAAGGGAATCCGGGAGTTTAAAACAACTCATAATATAGGTTGTAGTCGCTTGTGCTACTGCCTTAATTAGGATTTCAGGACCCGCATTCGACAACAGGTTTCCTTTCCATCCTGCAATTCTCCTTCCAACTTGGTCCTTCATGCGACTAAAGGCATTCTTTTTCCCTTTCCCCACTAGAGTAGGTAGCCCCAAATACCTTTCATGCTTTTGGATAATTTGAGCTCCAAAACTCCCTTTTATCTCCTCCCTTATTTCCTTGCTGGTATTCCTACTAAAGAAGATTGACGTCTTCTCTTTATTCAATTTTTGTCCCGATTCTTTTTCATAATCAGCCAGCACCTTTAGTACTCTATTGCCTTCCTCAATATAAGCTTTTCCAAAAATGATGCAGTCATTGGCAAACAAAAGATGAGAAATCCGTGGTGCCACTCTACAGACTGAAACTCCATTGATCATCCCTTCGCATTCCTCCTTTCTAAGCATAGTTGTCAACCCCTCTGCACACAAAGGAAAAGGTAAGGTGATATAGGGTCGCCTTGCCACAATCCCCTTGTAGGTATGATCTTTCCCTTTGGCTCCCCATTTATAAGCACAGAATAGGAAACTGTCTTTACACACATCATCATCAGCCCAATCCATCTCTCACTGAAGCCTAGTCTCCTCATCATCACCTTCGAAAAAGCCCACTCCACTCTATCGTATGCTTTACTCATATCGAGTTTTATAGTCATTAACCCTTCCTTTTCTTTCCGCCTTTGATCTATGCTATGCATAGTCTCAAATGCCACTAACAAATTATCTGTAATTTGCCTCCCGGGAACAAAAGCACTCTGAGACTCACTAATCACCTCAAGCAGAATTTTCTTCAACCTATTAGCTAGTACTTTCGACACTATCTTGTATACAACATTACATAAGCTAATAGGGCGAAACTCCGTAATCTTTTGAGGGCAGTTCACCTTAGGGATAAGGCAAATGAATTTCTCGTTTAGACCATCAGGCATCACTCCGGTTCTAAGGATTTGGAGCACACTGTTTACAACACACGGGCCAACAATATCCCAATACTTTTGAAAGAAGATAGGGGACATACCGTCCGGGTCGGGAGCTTTGGTAGGGTGCATCTGGTTCAAAGCAAACCTGACTTCCTCCACTTTGAACTCACACAACAATGCTTCATTCATCCTTGGTGTCACCCTCTGCCGCACTGCCCCTAAACTTGGTTCAAACGACATTGGGTGGTCCGAACTATATATGTAAGTGAAGTAATCCAAGATCACTCTCTCAATGTCCTCTTGACTATCTAACCATACCCCTTCATCCTTTAGCCCTTCAATCTTGTTTGTTCTCCGTCTTTGTGAAGCTGTCGCATGGAAGAACTTAATGTTTCTGTCTCCGCACTTGAGCCAAAGAGCCTTTGATCTTTGCTTCCACATTACCTCCTCTCTAGCCAATATCTCATTAATGTCCTTCCTTACTTCATAAATTTCCTTTGCTGTCTCATGCAAGTTATTCTGAACCTCAAGCTGGTGGAGACGTTCCTTCAAGACTTTTAGCCTTTTATTGACATTCCCGAAAACCCCACGATTCCACCATTGCAGTTGAGCTTGACAGCTTCGAATTCTTCCACCAATGCTGAACTCACAACTATCCCGGAGCGAATCCCATGCCCTTTCAATCACCTCCCTACACCTTTCATCTCTCGCCCACATCGCTTCAAAGACAAACCTCCTCTTCATTGGCTTTATGCGCTTCTTCTTTGTCAAGTACAATGCTAACATGCAATGGTCAGATGCGGACATAGAGAAATGGTGCACCTGAGCTTCAGGAAATTGCTCTACCCATTTCCCATTTGCCACCATTCTATCTAATCTAATAATTGCCTTTGTTCTCCAAATCTCCCATTACACCACGTAAAGCTCTGCCCCACAAACCCCAAATCAATCAGCCCACACTTACTTAAACACTCCATAAAACTCCTCATTTGATTTGCATCACGATCCAGCCAACCTAACTTCTCCTTAGGATGGGTAATTTCATTGAAATCCCCAAATACTATCCAAGGCATATTACATTGATTTTTTAAAGAACACAGAAAATCCCAAGATTCATACCTTTTCCTTGCATCCGGATTCCCATAGAAGCCCGATGCCCTCCACGGCAAAGTCCCACCGACGCCATAAACCACCACATCGATGTGGGAGTGTGAGCAGCTCTTATATCTCACATCCACCCCTTCTCGCCAAAGCATCGCCAATCCTCCACTACGACCATCACATGGCACCGTAATCCCTTGGGAAAGCTGAAGTTTCCGCTGCAAGCCTTTGATTCTACTCGGACTCGCTTTGGTCTCCACGAGGAATACCAAGGCTGGGTTTTTGGATTTCACCTCATCGGTGAGAAGTTGGATTGTCAGGGATGACCCTAAACCCCGGCAGTTCCATGCAAGCACATTCATGAGGATTGGCGGGGCTGCTCCGCAGCCACCGCTTCTCCGCCATCCCTCTCTTCACTGTGTTCAAAAACTTTGCTCTGTTCCTAGTTTTTTCTTCTTTTCCGATTTGTAATGTTGGTTTCTAATTCTTGTACAGGTACCGGGCCTAGTCTTTTCCCCAATGTTTTATCCTTTACTAACTCATTAGTCGGGCTTGCAATGTGAGCCATCCTAGCCATGCATTTCCAATGGCCGCTTTTTGGGCCAAGTTCCTCGGCAACCCAGCCCGACTCAACATCAAAGCTCATTGCCATTGGGCCGGTCTCCTTATCCACGCTTATCGGGCCCACTTCGACTTCTCCATCTTTAGCATTTGGCGCCACACGAAATTTGAAAGGAACTTCAACCTCAGGATGGGTCTCTTTCTCCCAATGCATCCCTTCCACTGCTTGACTTTGAGCCCAGAGCCTTTCCCTATTTTCTTTCACCAAATTAGCATTGATTCCCTGAGGATGCTCTCTTAGGCTGGTCTCCTTTCCCTTTTCATGATCACTCCTCTGTTTTTGGCTTTCCCGACCTCCCTCAGTTGTTTCTTCCCCTCTGTCACTGTCCCCCTGATGTGGCAGCGATGATTCCGAGATTTTCTCATTCACCAATCTCATTCCCAACGCGTGCACAGACATCCCTCTACCTCCCACCATGCCTTTCGCCGAACCTCCCTTTGCATACCACCTATTGGTTATTTTTTGTTTGGTACTTAAAAGTTAGAAGTGTGGTTCTTTTATTTTCCTTGGCAATGTTAGTTAATTTTTTTAGTTCAATAACATTTGACATATAATTAGATGATGATGATAAATGTGACTTATATTTGATTGGTAAATCATGAGAAACTTAGCTACAGTATTAGATTTATTTCAAAAGAAAAATGTAAATAATTCAAAAACAACTATTTATGTGTCTTTTCTTTTACTGATTGGTATAATGAATTTACTTAGATTGATGTGACAACTATTATAAATTTTACTAAATAAGTTTTACAAATTGATATATCAATTGTTAAGACACAATAAATAAGTAATTAAGAAATTTATTTATTATATTATTGATGTGACACCAAATAAATTCATTGCTATATCAATTTGCAAATATTATGTAGTAAAATAGATAGTAGTTTTATGATTTATTTATTATGATATTGATGTAATACTAATTATTTTCAATATATTGTTAACCATCATGCACCCTTAACATGATGGTTACTCCTCAAATATTAGTGCTTATAGAGTATTGGGGCTAAAGGTCAAGGTTCAAATGTATAGAAGGGAATTTCACACACATATACACTTAAATTATGTTAAAATAGAATTTTTATCTTTAATATATATAAATATATATATATATATATATATATATATATATATATATATATATATTAGTTTGTAAGCTTTTAAACAGGAGAACATAATTTTGTTATTATTTTATTTTATTTTATTTTCTTGTTAAAAAATGAGCAGTTTGTTTTTGTTAAATTTTTTTTTCTTTTTTTAAAAGGCTCATTTGGACCACTGTATTATCGAAATGACAAAATCATTGGCAGTCAATTATTTACTTTTTGCCAAACCTTTTTTTTTTTTTTTTTTTTTTTAGAATCTATTATTCCAAGATAATTTTTAAAATTTGACCACAAGTCAAATGTGGCTTCACCGCCGAATGCATAGGCAAAGAGCATGCAAACAAAAATTTTAGGACTATAGTACAACTTTTGTCACGGTTGACACAATTGTCATGTAGCTAATTAATTATGAATGGTTAAGAAAAGGTTGTGAATTTATAAGACAATAACAATTAATTAATCACAATATATAATTATAACTAAAATTGCTGTGTTTCATGTGTAAATACAACGGGCACTTTACTTGTTGTATAAGGAATGGTTTAGTGGGAGCTGAGGAAGGTTCCCTACACTGACAAGAGTCATCTTTTCTACGTTGGGAAAAAAAAAATTTAGAATAAATGGACACATGACGGAAAATTGGACTCCAATTGAAATCTAATTTAGAATCTAATTAGATTTGGACTCTTCAATTTTTACACTCAAAAATTCACTTAGCACAAAATTAAAAATTAAATGGGACATGTGGCGTAAAATTAAGAATCCAATTAAAATCTAATTGGATTTTCTCTGAGCTTTGGCTATATGTGTATATATATATATATATATATATATATATATATATATATATATATATACTTTTGCTTGCCATTAGCAATTAAAGCCTAATTTAGAATCTATTTTCTCTCCCCCTTATGTGTGTGTTTGATTCTTAAAAAAAAAAAAAAAAATGCAAGCCTAATTTAATGGGTGTTTAGACTTATTTTAATGGTTATTTATATTTTCGGCTATAAATTGAAAGAACTTTTTGTTCCCTATTATTTTGTCGAGCAAAGGAGGAGGAATGTCGGAAGATTTTGGATATGTTGGCTACTTATGAGAGAGGGTAGGGGCAGAAAATTAATAGAGACAAAACTAATATTTTTTTCAGCTCTAATACTTCTTCTGATATGCAGTCTCGTATTCAGAACATTTTAGGGGTGCCGGCCATTCGGCAATATGAGAAGTACTTGGGCTTGCCAGCACTTGTGGGGAGGGCCAAGAAGCAAAGTTTTATCTATATCAAGGAAAGGGTTTGGAAAAAACTTCAGGGGTGGAAGGAAAAGTTGCTATCTCAAGCAGGCAGGGAGGTTTTGATCAAAGCCATCATTCAAGCTATTCTGATGTATACTATGAGCTGTTTTAAACTCCCCAAGGGTTTAATCAAGGACTTGGAAGTTATGATTCGAAAGTTTTGGTGGGATTATAGTGGAGGTTCTAGGAAGATCCATTAGGTTAAATGGGATAGACTTTGTGAAGCCAAGGAGGTTGGAGGGATGGGGTTCAAAGAAATTGAGAAGTTTAATGATGCATTGTTGTCTAAGCAAGTTTGGCGGTTGATAAATAATCCTACTTCGCTTTGTTATTAGGTTTTTAAGGCGAGGTTTTTTCTGGACTGTTCTATTCTTGAAGCTAGGGAATCTGTGGTGGGTTCCTAAGCATGGAAAAGTCTCCTTAGTGCAAGGGATGTTATCCGTAAAGGGATGATTTGGCGAGTTGGGAATGGGGAGTCTGTGCGATTAAAAGGGGACCGTTGGCTGCCAAACCAAGCTTGCTGCTCTGTTATTTCTCCCTTGCTGCAGGTGGATGATGACACAAGAGTTAGCTCCCTTATTGACCAAGACAGATTTGCATGGAAGGAGTCATTGGTTAAGGAGCTTTTCCTCCCTCACGAAGCCGATATGATCTTGGGAATTCCTCTGAGTTCTAGACGTCCTCCTGATCGTATTGCTTGGGCTCCTACTCCCTCGGGTATATTCACAACTAGTAGTGCTTACAAATTGATTGTATCAAGTGCTATGAACTCTTTTGCAGGAAGCTCTAATATGGATAATCAGAAGAAATTTTGGAGGAGTTTGTGGCAGCTCTGGGTTCCTAATAAAATCAAGATGTTCGTGTGGAGGGCCTGTAATGATGCGTTACCAACTATGGACAATTTGTATCAACGGCATATTGTTTCTTCTGACCGGTGTAATCGCTGCCAAGAGCACCCAGAGGACGTTGTGCATGCTCTGTGGCTGTGTAAGGAAATCTCAGGTGCTTGGCTATCATTAGAGTGGTTTCACCAAGTGGTTCCGGTTCAACCCGTATGTTTTCGTGAGCTCCTGTCCAGGTTTTTGCATTGCCAGGATGAATATCGTGCTGAGATCTTTGTCATTACTGCATGGAGTATCTGTAACAGACAAAATGCGCTGCATTTTGGGCGGAATGCTCTTCCTGTGGATCGAATCTGTAGTAGTGTTGGTAATTTGCTGCAGGAATTTTTGGTTGTACAGGAAAAGGAATAGGGCCTTCCCAATCCCCCATCCGAGCAACGTTGGTGTCCTCCAATGACAGATGTGTGCAAGGTGAACTTCGACGCTGCAGTTTTTCGGTCTTCCAACTTGGCAGGTTTGGGTGTGGTTGTGTGCGACAGCAATGGTGCCGTGATTGGAGTGCTATCTGTTCCTATCTTTCTTGGAAGTTCGGTGGCTGAGTTGGAGGCTTTAGCATGTCTGAGGGCTGTGCAGTTTTCTTCAGAAATAGGCCTTACCCGAGTGGTGTTTGAAGGAGACTCTGCCACTGTGATTAACGCTCTTAGACAGGGATTGGGCGAGTCGACCTGCTATGGGAATGTGCTGGATGATATCCGAGTTCATGTTTCTGCTTTTCAATATTGCGATTTTAATTTAGTTAGTCGTTTGTGTAATTCGGTTGCTGATGCTTTAGCTAAGAAAGCTAATTCTGTTGTGGGCTCGTAGGTTTGGTTGGGTGACCTCCCTGCTGACATTGCTCCTCTTTTGTTTCGTGATGTTCATTAACTTATTTTTTGAATAAATTCCCAGGCTTGTGGTCTAGTTTCTCAAAAAAAAAAAAAAAAAAAAAAAAAACATAGTAGGATAATTTTTAATATTCAAGAAAATGATCAGATATGTTACACAGTTATATGATTATTTTCAAAATGAGACACCCATGAATTTTAATGAAAATGAGAATTCATTGATTGGTTCTTGTGTACATATCATCTTAAATATTCCCAGTTAAAGATGTGAGCCAGTGGCTTGAAAATTGGTTCAAAAAGAAGATTAATATAAGTCAAATTATGTTATATTAATTTTTAAAATTTTAGTATATATATATATTTTATACAGTCAAAGTTAACGAATGCCCTAAGGATATTATGTATTAGTTTTAAAATATTTTTAGAATTTTTTATGGAAAAAGAAAAAAAAAACTACTGATTTTTTTGACAACTATTTATATTTTTCATGAAGTGGTATCAAAACTTTTTTAAAATGGTCTGTTGATACTATATTTTGTTTGGCCTCAATTAACGTACCAAAATATGATTTAAATCTTGAAAAATAGGTGAAAACCATGATTTCAAAATCCAAAAGTTGGGAACAATGTAAAAAAAAAAATCCTATTTACCCTAATTGAGCGATAAAACAAACAATCCAAAATCAAACTTGCCATTTCTAGCAAATTTGTCCAACGTTGACTAAACCTTGATCAGGATTGGTCAAAATATTGAGTTTTTTATCTGACCATCTATTCAAGGTAAATTAAACAATCTTAAAGATCATGAAATTTCTTTCAAAACAACAATTCACGAGACAAAATCGAAGTTAAAACAAATGAGATATCAAGAAAATACCATAATCCTGATTAAATGTATTATTATTTTCAAGTAAAAAGAGCTGTTTTTTAGGCATTTTTTGTGTAATAAATGGTATAGATCCAACTACAACTAGTTCAATCGACTTGAACTAGATTAAAGTATGATGAGTCATCTACTTTCCATAAAAAGGGCTTGGTGATATATGCTCTTTCCAGAAAATGCTTAATAAAATGATATTTTGTTTAACTATTATTGATCTGAGTTTTGATGTGTTTGATTATAAAAAAAGTACAAGAAAGACAAAAAAGAAAAAAGAAAAGAAAGAAAATAAGGATTGTACCTGAACACACAGAAAGAACACAGAACATGAACATATTCTTCTGGAAAAAAAAAATGAAAGTAATAAAAAAAAATTATTTTATTTTTTTAAAAAAAGTTAGAGGAATTTTGTTTTTAATTTTTTTTATGTGGCTTTTATTTAGAGAAGTGCTACATCCACAACATCTTCACAATACTTTCACAATAAGTCATAGGTGGTATATTATTATTGATTCTAATTTGAATCCATAATTTAAATTAATTTTTGGTCACATATAATAACCAATAACAACTTGTCACTTAGAATTTGTTATATGAAAAAACTGTGGACATAACATTTCTCTTTTATTTATTTATTTAAATGTTGACATGTAATTTTTTTTATTGTTAATTAAACATTTTAATATTATTTTAATGACCATGTTAGCATCTATAGTGCCAGCAATGCACTCCATCTGTCACATAGGCTATATCCATTGGTGAGATGATGGTAGAGACTAAAATGAGAATGATTTTTCGATTTTAGGGACTGCATTCGGGGAAAAAAGTGAGGACCATGATAAAAATTGGTCCAAAATGAACGGATCAAAAGTATATTTACGTCAAGAATTTTATTAATAAATGGCCAAAGGGCAGTGATTAAAATATATTTCATACTTTATATTGAATAATACTACATCCATAATATTTTCACAATAAATTATAAATAGTAAGTTATTATTGGTGAATAAAAAAATGATGTCAATGGTGAACCCAAATTAGAATCAATAACAATTTGTCATTTGAAATTTATTAAGAAATTATTCTGATAACGTTAATGTCGCAGTATTACTCAAATAATTTTTTTATACATTTTTCAAAAATAAAAAAAGTTAATTTGTACAAATATATCTTAAAAAGTACACATAATCACAATAAATTTATATGCATGAGTCAATGAATGACGTCTACTTTATTTATTTATTTATTTTTAAATATGCATTATAGTTCATATATTTATAGATTGGCGTAAATGCACTTTTGGTCCCTACATTTTGTACTTTTTTTCATTTTGGTCCCTACATTTTATTTTTACCACTTTTAGTCCTTAAACCAATTAACGCGTGACATTTAAATCCTTACTGTTAGCCAACTAATGGGAAAAGCTGAGGTGGCAGACAGAACACCTTATTAGCTGACGTGACGATTAAAATATTATTAAAAAAATTATTTGGCATTTTTATATGCCACGTCTCTATTTTAATTTTTTATAAAAAGCCATGTCAGACAATTTAAACCAAAAAAGAAAATAAATTAAAAAAAAAAAAAACTTAAATTTTTTTTTTTTTCATAAGAACTGAAGTTGTTCTTCGTGTTCTTCCTAAATCCATGAAATAAACCAATCTCCAGCAAACCCCAAATCCAAATCCAGCAACCAAATCTACTCCATCAAATCCAGAAAAACAAGAAATAAATCCAAGAAACCAAACCAAACCATAAATAAATCGAAGAAATAAACCCATAAACCCAGTAACTAATTCAATCTCTAGCAAACCCATAAACCCAGAATTTTTCTTTAGAAACTTGACCCCACGCTGTAAAATAAGCTTCCCATGCCGTAAATGAATTTCCCTTTCCATTTTACCTTTAATAGATTTTTGGATTGGTCACTCCTCACACACTTCTCTCACACACTCCTTACACACCCCGAAACTCATCCTCAAGCTCACCTCAGCTCCACCCCCACGCACCGACGACAGAGAGACGCAGCTCCACCCCACACTCCGTCGAAGGTCCGACGTCCACCCACACTCTGACGCAGCTCCACCCCACACTCCGATGCCAGTCCAGTGAGTTTTCTCCTTTTGCTTCTCTTCTCTCACCTCCGCCCATTTCAAGCCCTGCATGTACCTGATCCACCAAGGCAAAACTTTCCCTCACACCGGCGAAGCCATACCCATCTCCAACATCTCGATTTGTCGTCAACGAAGCCAATCTATGGGTTTGAGTTTTGATTTGTGGAGGAGGAGCATGACTTATTTGGGTCTGGGTTTTGAGGAGCGTGACGTGTAGGTTGCGATTTGGGTTTTGGTGGTGGTCGATCTGAGATTTTGGGTTGCCAAGATGGACATCAACATGGGGTTGTGGTGCTGTGGGTGGACCTGGGTTCATGGGGCCGTGGGTAGCAGCTCGCCATGGGTCTTGGGATTGAGATCTGTGGAGTGATTGATTTGAGTTTAATTTTTCTAGGTTTTAGAAGTCCTGAAATATATGTCTGGATTTGAAATTGGGATTTTTTTGGATTTGATGGAGTAGATTTGGTTGCTGGATTTAGGCTGTGTTTGGTTCGTGTAAAAGCATTTCCGGAAAATATTCTATTTTCCGGAAATGCTATTTTCCGGAAAGGAAAATGTTTTCATGTGTTTGGCTACCACAAAGTTCGTTTTACGGAAAATCAATTTCGGTATTTGGTTCATTCAAACATTTTTACAGAAAATGCTTTACATACCCAATTTTCCATACACTTCCTCAACTGTAAACATGCAGATAATGAATCAATTCCACACTCATTCACAAAAGAAACAAAATCCAGCAAAAAAATTCATCAAATCCACTCAAATTGAGATTGCGCGGCAGAGGAGAAGATGAGATCGCGCGGTGAAGGCAAGATCGAGCGGAGGCGAGATCGGAGGCAAGATCGGTGCGATCGTCCGACGAGCGGCGCTATCGCCGATCGCGATCGAAGAGCGCGCTTGTCGGATGATCGCACCGCTCGTCGATCGCGTCGCTCGTCGATCGACGAGCGGCGCGATTGACAATCGGCGCGGTGCGATCGTCCGACGAGCGACACGATCGACGATCGGTGCGGTGCGATCGCCGGCGAAGTCTCTTCTTCCTCTCTCTCTCCGATCTGGGCTCTCTGTTCTCTCTTTCTCTCTCTCTCTCTCTTTCCGGAAATGATTTGAAGTGAAAATGAGAGTGTAAAATCATTTCCGGGTCAAAGGAGTAAATATTGGTCAACAGGAAATGATTTTCCGGAAAATTTCATTTTCCGTTGCTGCCAAACACGCTGGTTTGGGGGAAAATGATTTCCTGAAATCATTTTCCCCCAAAACAAACGCACCCTTAGATTTGGGATTTGCTGGAGATTGGTTTATTTCATGGATTTAGGAAAAACACAAAGAACAACTTCAGTTCTTACGAAAAAATAATGAAAGTAAAAAAAAAAAAAAAAAGGTTTTGTTTTTTAGTTTATTTTCCTTTTTGGTTTAAATTGTCTGACATGGCTTTTTATAAAAAAATTAAAATGATGACGTGGCATATAAAAATTCCAAATAGTATTTTTTTAATAATATTTTAATCGTCATGTCAGCTAATAGGGTGTTCCGTCTGCCATCTTAGCTTTTCCCGTTAGTTGGCTGACGGTAAGGACTTAAATGTCAGGCGTTAATTAATTTAGAGACTAAAAGTGATAAAAATAAAATGTAGGGACCAAAATAAAAAAGTACAAAATGTAAGACATTTACACCTTCTAAATTTTTAACTTTTACCCAAGGACCATTATAAAAAGAGCAAACCCAAACAAAAACAGATGGGCCCATGGCGTACAAAGTACAAACAGAAACAAACAACAAAAACACAAATAATTTTGTGACTCTGTGAGCAAGGCCGAGGTGTAAGTTCAAATGGACCAAATCCCGACAAGGAAAGGCCGAATGTACAATTTGTACATGGATTTTGTACATTGTGCATGCTCTTTGTGCCTAGAATGTAGAAACAAATCGTACCTTTTTTATTTTATTTTATTGATTTCAGTTCATTGTGCTTCAGCTCTTTCTAGCGACTTTATTATGCCTAGATTTTAGAATGAGGAAAAAAAATGTGACGTTTTTTATTTGGGTTTCTGCAGATTTTTGTTTCTGTGCAGTAATAGTAGTGCAGGCTTGTAACTCTTTATGTGCTAACAGATGGCAGGATAGGGCTATGGTTGCTGATCTTAGAGCCTTAAAGCATCAGGGTATTGTTTGTGAAGCCTTTGGGCTCAGTTTTTTGTATAGCTGAACTAACAGCAACCAACCCAGGACACCATAGCTGGATTATTCCAGACCTTTTGTAATGAATTATGTTTCATTGGTATCAAAAAAAAAAAAAGAACATATTTTATTGATCATCGTAGTAAATCTTTGTATACAATATCCAATAACAAATGTGGTCTTTCTTAGAGGAGTATGACCTTTATGAGCTTAAACCCTTGTAGTTGTATTATGTGTGTATTTGACATTAGTTTATTTAATTTTTTGTAATTATTTTTTTATTAAAAGTGTATTAAAATATACTTGTATTATGAAAAAGTAATTAAAAAAAAAAAAAAAAAAAAACTCTTCTTTTGGTTCAGTAGGTTATTATTTGTGAGTCCCACAATTATGTTTTTGGAAAAGAAAAATCAATATAATTAATTGAATGCAAGTCTCACGCTATTAATTTTCTCAAAATGCCAAGTGCTTTTCTGCTTATTGTATGTCCCATTTTTTTTTTTAATTAATAGTACTTTCAGCAAAAAACTGAATAAATTGTTCCTAAATCAAAACTATAGACTAACTATTGCACTTAAGGCCCATTTTCGAAAGTGGCCAAAATGTGATTGAGCTCTTTCAATAGGTTGCCACAAAAGGATATCATGTCACAGAGCATTTTTTAGACTTAAACCATGCTTAACACCCTCAAAGCTCGATTCATAGTTGAAATATGCCAAATTGAGCATGAACTGAGAAGAATAGACCCTTTACTATTGGGCTCATTTATGAGCTTTACAAAGATTAAGACCCAAAAAAGTAAGAAAAAAAAAGGGGAAGGAAGAATAGAGACTTGGACCAAAGGACCTTCAACATTTCAAGTAAACTTGGGTGATTTTGAAAGTGTAATTTTGGGGACAAAATTGCCAAATGCCCATTTCGGGCAAACTAATCAGTCTTTTGCCCTTCTTCCCAAACTAAATAGGGAAATGCCCCTCTTTTGAAAATCGAGTTTTTAAAAATCGATTTAAGCCCTATAGCGACGTTTTCAAGGACCTATAGTGACGTTTATAAGGACCTATAGTGGCGTTTTGTAACTTGATATCCATGAAATCGAGTTATAGGCAATTCTATTGCCTATAACTCGATTTCATGAATATCAAGTTATAAAACGTTACTATAGGTTCTTAAAACGTCACTATAGGTCCTTAAAAACGTCGCTATAGGGCTCCAGAAATTTTTTTTTTTTTAAACTCGATTTTAAGAAACTCGATTTTCAAAAGAGGAGCATTTCTCTATTTAGTTTGGGAAGAAGGGCAAAAGGCTAATTACTTTGCCCAAAAAGGGCAAAAGCCCATTTTGTCCGTAATTTTGGTATTGAGGTGTTATAAAATTGTTCTTCTCTTTCTGAGTTTCAAAACAACTTTTGAATTACAATCATATTTGAAATGAGATTTTGCAGCCTGTTTTAGTGAAATTGAGTCGTTTTGGGCCCAAAAGGATTGGCATGTAGTCCAACAGACTGGTTCTTTTTTCTTTTTTGAATCCAATTGGCGAGTCAACCCGTATTCAATCGGTAAAAATCAGGTCAAGGTTGATGACAAACACCAAACAATTTGACGGATTTGTCATCTAAATTGCATTCTAAAAACGACAAGTTGTTTAGTTAAATTTTAGGTGCATTACTTAATCTTAGGAGTTAGGCTGCATTGTTTTATTCTTTGAAATTTTTTGAAAAATGTTGCGTTTTTGTCTTTCTTCTTCCTTATTTGTTGGACTTAAATAAAATTACTTCTTGGCTTTGGAAATTTTATGTACTAGCAGGTGGTGGAATTTTTATGTGTTACCCAAAAAAAAGTTTGATTTCAAGTATATTTAGAGCTATTTTATTTGAATCTATTTTGTGACAATTATAAAGATCATTTATGTGTAAGCTTAGTCATATAACTTTTTTAATAAATCATATAACTTATTTTAAATACTATATATGTACTTTTATGTAATAGATTGGAAATTTCATACATATTGATATTGATTGCCATCTAAATTCACATCTTCATCTTGTGAGGCCCAAACGGAATGTTTTGGCCTGGTCCCACTTGAAAAAATCAGTTTCCCAAACGACATTCTCATATACACTTTATTTTATTAATAAGTGTGCGTTTGGATCCGTGTTTTAAGTTCAGCGTTTGCGTTGTTGTTGTTTTTTTTTTTTTTTTTTTTTTTTTTTTTTTTTTTTTTTTTTTTTTTTTTTTTTCAGCGTGTATTAATAGCAACCTGCACTGTTTATGTATATGGATTCACTGTACAGAAACAAAATGCACTGTTCATGTATTGTTCACGCACTGTTCATATACTGTTCACGAGTCTTACGGTACTATTCACACATTTAAAAATTATTTTGCTACAGTGTTTTCAGTTTTCAGTAAAATAAGTTGTATCTAAAGGGACCCTAAAAAAAAAGAATTAAGAAAACCTCAGCCGGTTTTGTAGTAAAATAAAATCAACGCATGAGTTGCACGAAAACGGATGAGAAATACAGACCAATAGGAAGCTTCGGAGTGAAATCACACCATGTTCATTATTCAATCAAACAGAGCGTCACAAAGCATAACAGATCAACACAATACAGTTTCAGCCAAAGAAAAAGAAGATAGAAATTAAGCAAGACACTACAGAGAAGAAGCAGAAGCAGAAAACTGCAAACCTAATAACACAGACAATTTATTTTACGTAATCAAACTAACCAACAGAAGCATACCATGGACTCCACTCTGTTTCAACTTTATGTGTGAACGCGATTTTCTCCAGAAAAGGCTTTAAAATAACGATGTGAAGATGAAGCCTATATACATGGTAATGGTAAAGATTCAGAGAGGGTTGTCGCTCAGAGTTACAAGTTGGATAGTGTCTCGGCTGCTGCCGGTAACGCCATTGCTGTCGGCAAGGTTGTTCCCAGGAAGCGTTTGGGTAGCAGTGTGAGTGCTGTTTGTTGTAAGCCTGCGAAGTGTGAGAACGAGTGTGATGACGTGGATGACCAGGCCAAGTATTTGAGCACCAAGTTTGAGGTCCAAAAGTAACGACATGTTTTTTTTTTTCCTGTAATAAACAACAATAAGAAATTAATTCCATGTATACTGGAACTAATGATGCCGAAAAGATCACCAATAGGTTACACGGCGCTCGCGACTCAAAAGTGAACCTGCACGACAAAATAACGAAAGACCTCCGAGAGCACCGGTGTGGTGTCGGCCAAATACCCTTCGAAGGTCAAGTTAGAATTCTTCTTACAACTCTAGAGTGCTAGAGAGGGTAAAAATATGCGTACCTTGATTTGTGAGGGTATTGGGCTTTTATAGTAGTTCAAAGTTGATCTCTCTTCCTTGCCCTCGAAGTCTTTTCCTTGTAGGACTCTGTCTGAGGAGTCCCAAACATGATGAGCAAGAATTTCCTTGTAGAGTGGGCTTTTCACCAAACGCGTGTCTTCCAAAACTACACTCGAACTAGTATTCTGACTTTCTCTAGGATTCTTTCGGATTCCACAAGTATTTTGAGTTATGCCAGGCCCTAGGTTCTCCCATACTGTTGGCCCATGGGCTCGGATCCGTCAGGCCCAGTGTCCATATTTTTTCCCACATCAGTTGCCCCCTTCACCCTATGGTCCGTCATATTTTAGGGGATCGGACCATAAGGGTGACGGTTAAATTTTTAATGGGGATGACGATCCAAGATTTACATATGTTGACGGTTGAAGACTCTGAGGTCGATGGTCTTTCAAGGGGAGACGAATTTTGAAAATACGCTGAAGGGTTGTTAAGCATTTATGAGGTACGACACGTGTCATTGCTTGATTGGGTCTGTCTTGGATTGACGCGTCGCTTCGTCTTCCGTGCATGTCTTTCTATATATACCACTCCCCTATTCTCTCATTTCTTCATTTCATTGAAAAAACGCATTGTCAGAGCGCGATCGTCACCATTGTCAGAGAGCCATCCGTCGAACATCTGTATCCGCTAACTATTTCAACCGTCGACCTTCAGTAGCTGAGACTTGGTGAGTAATTATTGTGATTTTACAAGTCTTTAATTGATGCTTCCATTTAGTTAGACTTCCATATACACCCGTCGAAACTTTTAGATCCGTCAGTCTTAGGTCTCGTCGTCATTTGTAGGCAATGTCTAGTGCGTCGAGTAATCAGTCGGTAGTTCGTGACGGGGCGGATTACGAGGAAGTATACCCGTCTGGTCGTAAAGACCAAGAGAGTCTGGGCGAAGAGAGAAGTCCGTCTGCATCTTCCTCGTCCTCAACGAATGAGGATATGGAGATGGCTGAACAAGAGGATATTTATGTTGACGGTGAGGATCAACCATCAAGATCCGTCACTGGTGCAGATGGACTTAGAGAGTTCATCATGTTACCAGAGTGGACGGTACATAAATTCACATCCGTTATAAAGGAGAAACACTTCAGCACCTTTAGGGCAATTTATCAAATTCCAGACTTCATTTCAATCCGTCTACCCTATGTGTCAGAGAAATGCTATTATGAGGGGGTAGACGGTGTTGGAGTATATGAACAGATGTTGAAGGCGGGACTTAGGTTCCCCTTAAGTACCCTGCATAGACAACTCCTACATTATTTGGGTTTGTCCGTCACCCAGATATCCCCAAATGCCTGGAGGGTTTTCATAGCAATGGAGATACTTTACGGTGCTATGTCGAACGGTGCCAGGAGGCTGACGGTGCGTGAATTTCTTCATTGCTACTGTCCCGACGAAAT
This sequence comes from Quercus tomentella, assembly GCA_028535165.1. Classification (NCBI taxonomy): domain Eukaryota; kingdom Viridiplantae; phylum Streptophyta; class Magnoliopsida; order Fagales; family Fagaceae; genus Quercus; species Quercus tomentella. The sequence goes on from JAPQVY010000068.1 coordinate 83,156,506, forward strand.
TGATAAGTCAAAGGGGATGTATAGCTTTGCCAGTAGGAGTCCACTGTTGAAGGTCATCTATGAAACACCCGACTCAAATAGAGACTGGAAGGGTCGATACTTCTTTTTAGAGGGAGACGGATGGATGGGACTCCCAGGGAAGACGGACTATATGCCCGTCGAGACAACTTGGGGAGTGTTAGATCTGGACCGTATGCACCCGTCCTAATCTATTAGCTTTTGTTATTTGCTAAGTAAATTGTGATATTACCTTTAACCTTCCATTCTCTTCTTTTTTTTACAGGTAGACGGCGTCCTCAAATTAGCATCGAGGAATTTGGCTTTCTTGAGAAGATTTTTCAGAAGACCGAGCCGACGGAGAGAACTTGGGCCAAGCTGGTAAACCCGGAAACCATACACTAGTACTGTGACGGTCCCGAACCTACACCTGAAGCAATCAAATACAGTGAACAAATTCATAGGCGTAAGTCCGTCAACCCTTATTTGCAAAGATGTATTTAACTTGAATAATTACTTTATCCGTCCGTTCATTCTTTCAGAAATGGACGATGCTAAGAGAAGGGCTCAGATAAGACAACAGGCTGCCAAGAGAAAGGAGTCTGGCGAGCCGGTTCCTAAGGGGACGGCTCCTTTGAAAAGAAAGCCTTTACCCAAATCTGACCGTCCAACTAAACAGCAGAAAGTCTCCCTTGAACCCGTCGTGGGTTTAATGGCTGCTGGTGTGAAGGACGTCACCCCAGTAAGGCATGGGGTAGGCAAGGGATTGATGAAGGCCCCGTCCACCAGCCAAGAGAAGCCTTCACCTCTCCTTCGAGACGACTCCAAATTTGCCTTGGAGAAGATTACTTCTATTATTTCGTCGGAGGATTACGAGGATTTGGGCAATCATTCGACGGAGGCAATGGGAGAGACGGGTCTCTTTGCTGTAGCACAGGTAATATTGTCCGTCACCTTTGCCCGTCCATTCAAACTGACTCTTGGTCTAACCCTCTTAATTTGCTTGTTCCAGTCCCTGGTCATGATGAAGGGCCTAATGGATCGTTGTCTTAAACGTGAAGCGGCTCTGGAACGGGTGAGAGCCAAGGCAAATCAGACGGAGGAAGAGCTGGGTCATCTTAACAAGTGGAAATCCACTATGGAGAAAAAGTTTGATCTGTCCGAACAAGTAAGGAAGGAGTTGGAGCAGAAGATGGATGAGGCCGGAAAAGCATTGGTGGACAAAGATAAGGAAATACAAGATTTGAAGAACAGGCTCTGTTAGGCTAACGAGACAGCAGTCCGTCAATATCGTGACTCCGACGCCTTATTGGCCGAGCTAGGAGAGTCATTCCTTCAAGGATTTGACGATGCCATCCGTCAAGTCAAGAAAGCCTATCCTAAGTTGGATGTGTCCATGGTAACTGTTGAAGATCAGGCTCAGACGTCTGTTTTGCCCGTTGCTTCGGAGAACACGGATGATTTGTTTGAGGAGAATGCTGCTCAAGGAGACGGAGAATCAGCTCCGGAGAAAAGTCCCTAAGATGTCGACCCCAAAATTTAATTAAATTTTTTGACAACTATGTATGAAACGATTACCCTCCCAAGGTTTTCTTTTTGTATTAAACATTTACCCTTCAAGGGTTTTTATCCGTCGATGCTTATGCCCGTTACTATTTCTTTTCTATTTGAAAGTTGCATGAATGTCCGTCCATGAATTTTACGATTATATTTATATCTTACATTTGGTCCGAATGCCCTGTTGACAGAGTATTTTTCACACTATGGGTGATCCGTCCACTTTGGGAACTGAATTTTTCTAACTATGTCGGATAGATATTCATACACCATGAGTGATCCGTCCATTATGAGGACTTCGATCATTTTGCATTTTGTTGATTTGTATCCGTCCATGTTGGACCACACTTTCATCCTATTGGGATGATCCGTCCACATTGTGGATTTGTTCGTTATCCGTCCTTTTTGGACTTGATATTTTCATCACCTTGGGTTTTATCCGTCCATTTTGTGGACTTGTTCGTTACCCGTCCATGTTGGACTACACACTGTCATCCTTGTGGGACGATCCGTCCACGTTGTGGACTAGTAGGTATCCGTCCATTTTGGACTTCAGATTTTCATCCTCCTGGGATGATCCGTCCACCTTGTGGACTTGTCGTTATCCGTCCATTTTGGACTTCAAACTTTCATCCTTCTGGGATGATCCGTCCACGTTGTGGACTTGTAGGTATCCGTCCATTTTGGACTTCAAACTTTCAAACTTTCACCCTTCTGGGATGATCCGTCCACGTTGTGGACTAGTAGGTATCCGTCCATTTTGGACTTCAGATTTTCATCCTCTTGGGATGATCCGTCCACCTTGTGGACTTGTCGTTATCCGTCCATTTTGGACTTCAAACTTTCATCCTTCTGGGATGATCCGTCCACGTTGTGGACTTGTAGGTATCCGTCCATTTTGGACTTCAAACTTTCACCCTTCTGGGATGATCCGTCCACGTTGTGGACTTGTAGGTATCCGTCCATTTTGGACTTCAAATTTTCATCCTCCTGGGACGATCCATCCACCTTGTGGACTTTGAGATATATAACAAAAAATCCATGTAGAAAAAACTGTATCTGATTATTGTTGAATGAAAATGCATTTGTGGGGGAGAAGCACTTGCCCCCTTGGGCTTAAAAAGGTGCAAGAAGATTGTATCAAAAATAGATTGGAAAAACAAAACTAAAAATTGTAGTTTAATGCTTAAATAAACTGGGCAAGATTGTTGTTGTCTGCTGTGTCACGGCTACTGATAATACTTTCTTAAGTGCTCGGAGTTCCATGGATGTGGCAGCTTCTGTCCGTCTATTGTCTCCAGGTGGTAGGTGCCTTTCCTTTGCCATGAGGTGACTCGGTAAGGTCCTTCCCAATTGGGGCCCAGCTTCCCTTGTGTAGGGTCTCTAGCGGCACCCATGACCTTTCTGAGTACGAGGTCTCCAACTTGGAAGTCTCTATGTCGGATCCGAGTGTTGTAATGCTTGGCCATGTGGTCCTGGTATCTAGCGAGCCTTTGTTCTGCCGCCGTCCTTATTTCGTCTACCAGGTCCAGCTGTAGCCACATTGCCTCGTCATTCTTGTCCTCGTCATGGTTTTGTACCCTGTAACTTGTGAGGCCAACTTCGGCGGGGATGACTGCTTCGCTCCCGTACGTTAGTCGAAATGGTGTCTCTCCTGTGGGGACCCTTGCCGTCGTCCTGTACGCCCACAGTATGCTTGGTAGTTCTTCAGGCCATATGCCCTTTGCCCCCTCGAGCCGAGTCTTGATTATCTTAAGTAAGGATCGGTTCGTGACTTCAACCTGGCCATTAGCTTGAGGGTGAGCGGGGGATGAGTAGTGGTTCTTTATCCCTAGCTGTGAGCAGAAATCCCGGAAGTAGTCATTGTCGAATTGCCTTCCGTTATCCGAGACAAGGACTCTAGGTACACCAAACCTGCATATGATGTTCCTCCAGACAAAACTTCGTATGTTCTTTTCTGTAATGGTGGCTAAAGCTTCCGCTTCTACCCATTTCGTGAAGTAGTCGATACCCACTACCAGGAACTTTAGCTGTCGTATTGCTGTAGGAAAAGGCCCCATAATGTCTAGACCCCACTGAGCGAACGGCCATGGAGCCGTCATCGGGGTCAGTTCTTCAGTTGGTTGCCTGATAATATTGCTGAATCTTTGGCATTTGTCACAGCTTTTAACATAGGCCTCGGCATCCTTTTGCATCGTTGGCCAGTAATACCCAGCTCGCACCAGCTTGTGTACCAACGACCTCGATCCTGAATGATTTCCGCAGATTCCCTCATGTACTTCCCTCATCACGTAGTCTGCTTCTTCGGCACCCAAGCATCTCAGATATGGACGGGAGAAGCCTCTTTTGTACAGGACGTCTTTTATCAAGACAAACCTTGCCGCCTGGACCTTTAGCTTTCTTGCTGCCTCCTTCTCATCAGGGGTTATCATATGTTCTGCTGAAGCGGTCTTGGCTAGATGGTCGGCGTGCTCATTTTCTCCTCTTGGGATTTGGATGATTTTTGCTTCTAGGTCGTCCAGTCTTGCCTTCACTTGATCAAGGTATCTCTTCATCCTTTCACCCTTGCACTCAAACTCTCCGTTTACTTGATTGGCTACGACCTGGGAATCACAGTATATGATCACTTTTGCGGCTCTTACAGCTTTGGCGAGGTCGAGTCCTGCTACTAATGCTTCGTATTCAGCTTCATTATTGGTGGTGGGGAAGTCAAGACGGACCATACATTCAACCTTGTCTCCTTCGGGTGATAGCAGTACGATCCCGGCTCCCCCGGCTCGTCTATTGGATGATCCGTCAGTATATATGCTCCACTGAGTGGACTCTTCTTCCCCCTTGCCTTCTTCATGTGTAAATTCTGCTATGAAATCGGCTACGACCTGTCCTTTGATGGCGGTTCGTGGGCGGTACCTGATATCAAATTCGCTCAATTCTATGGCCCACAACGTCAATCGACCTGCAGCTTCAGGATTGCTCATCGCTCGTCGCAAGGGCTTGTTAGTCATGACGTTCACCGTGTGGGCTTGGAAGTATGGTTTTAGCTTGCGAGCCGCCGTGACTAATTCAAAAGCGAGTTTCTCCAAAGGTGGGTATCTTTCTTATGCACCGCGTAGCGCCCGGCTGGCGTAATATACGGGCTTCTGCACCCTGTCTTCCTCTCTGATTAAGGCCGCGCTGACTGCAGCAGGGGAGACGGCTAGGTAGAGGAAGAGTTCTTCACCTGGTTGCGAAGGACTCAACAGCGGTGGGGATGACAAGTAGGCTTTGAGTTCCTCGAATGCATGCTGACACTCGTCCGTCCACTCGAAGGACTTCTTTAATGTGCAAAAGAAGGGCAAGCATTTGTCTGTGGCCCTCGACACGAATCTATTCAATGCCGCTATCTTGCCGTTGAGGCTTTGTACTTCCGTCACATTTCTTGGGGGAGCCATCTCCATTATGGCTTGGATTTTGTCCGGGTTGGCCTCAATTCCCCTTTGAGATACCATGAATCCTAGGAATTTTCCAGCCGTCACCCCGAAGACGCACTTTCTTGGATTGAGCTTCATGTTGTAAGAGCGAAGCGTGCTGAATGTTTCTCTAAGGTCTTCTAGGTGATCTTCCTCCCTACGGCTCTTCACTAGCATGTCGTCGACATAGACCTGGACATTCCTCCCGATTTGATGCGCGAACATCTTGTTCATCAGCCTTTGGTACGTCGCACCCGCGTTTTTTAGGCCGAATGGCATTACTTTGTAGCAGAACAGGCCTTAACTGGTTACGAATGAAGTCTTCTCCTGATCAGCTTCGCACATTCGGATCTGGTTATATCCTGAGAAAGCGTCCATGAAGCTTAGTAGCTGGTGTTGAGCCGTCGAGTCTACTAGGACGTCGACCCTTGGGAGGGGATAGCTGTCTTTAGGACATGCTTTGTTAAGATCGGTTAAGTCCACGCACATCCGCCACTTGCCGTTCGCTTTTTTAACCATTACTACGTTTGCCAGCCAGTCGGGGTAGTAGACTTCCCTAATGAAGCTTGCCTCTTGTAGTTTGCGGACTTCTTCCGCTATTGCTTGGTCTCGTTCAGGAGCGAATACTCTCTTCTTCTGTCGGACGGGTAAAAAGGATGGTGACACATTCAATCTATGTACCATGACCGAAGGGTCTATTCCTGGCATGTCGTCATGACTCCAGGCGAACACGTCTTGATTGCTCCTAAGGAAGGTTATAAGCTCTTGTCGGATCGCGTGGTTAGCGAGTGTTCCGATTTTGGTTGTTCGATCGAGTCTAGAGTGATCAAGTGTTATCTCCTCTAGTTTCTCTATTGGTTCCGTCATTGTTCAGTGTTCTTCTATGTTCAAGGTCTGGACCTGGTCTTCTATCTCCATCATGGCTACGTAGCATTCCCGCGCAGCCATTTGACTTCCCCGCAGCTCTCCCACTCCATATTCTGTAGGGAATTTGATCATCAAGTGGTAGGTTGAGGTTGCTGCCTTCCATGAGTTGAGCGTGGGTCGTCCGAGGATAGCGTTGTAGGCAGACGAGCAATTGACCACTAGGAATGTCACATCCTTGGTGATTTGTTGGGGGTATTCGCCTACCGTTACAGATAATGTGACCGCGCCCAGAGGGAATACCCGGCTACCTCCGAAACCAACGAGCGGGGCGTTCGTTGGAATTAGTTGCTCCTTACCTATCCTCATTTGCTGGAACGCCGGATAATATAGGATATCTGCTGAGCTGCCGTTGTCGACCAGTACCCGGTGCATGTTGTAATCTCCTACTCGCACGCTGACGACGAGAGCATCGTCATGCGGATGGTGTAGGCGTCGTGCATCTTCTTCTGAGAACCCGATAACGGGTCCTTCTCTTCTTGCTATCTTCGGCACGGTGCCCGTCAGTTGAACACTCTGTACCATCCTAAGATAAGTTTTGCGAGCCTTTTTTAAAGACCCAGATACTGCGGTCCCTCCGACTATCATCCTTATGTCCCCTATGGGGGGTTTTGGGCGCTCGTTCTCTCGTCGAGGGTGTTCTTGTGGGGGTGGATCTGTTCTTTCCTTCCTGATGAACTTTTGCAGTTTTCCTTGTCTGATAAGGGCTTCAATCTGCTGCTTCAAGTCGTAGCAATCGGCTGTGTCGTGACCATGGTCACGGTGGAATCTATAGTACTTATCCCTAGATCTTTTGTTGGGATCACTCTTCAACTTTCCAGGAAACGTCAGTGTCCCTTCGTCCTTGATCTACATCAGGACTTGATCTATTGGGGCGCTTAATGGGGTGAAACTTGTGAATCTTCCCCCCATGGGTTTGGGGCGTCTCTCCTCCCTACGGTCTCCTACCTTTCCTTTCTTCCGGCCCTGGTCCTGTCTAGTGTCTTCTTGCCTTTCTCTTTTCCTGGGCCTCTCTTCTCGGGCCAACAATGCGTCTTCCGCGTTCATGTACTTGGTGGCCCTGTAAAGCACCTCTGACATGGTCTTTGGGTCGTTTTTGTACAGGGAGAACAAAAACTTACCCCCCTTTAGCCCATTCGTGAATGCCGCTACAAGTATCTTGTCGTCGGCTTCGTCTATCGAGAGTGCCTCTTTATTGAAGCGGGATATGTAGGCCCTTAACGTTTCCTCCTTTCGCTGCTTGATATTCATTAAGCAAGCTGTAGACTTCTTGTACCGATGTCCTCCGATAAAGTGCATAGTAAACTGAGCGCTTAGCTCCTTGAAGGTGCCAATTGAGTTCGGCGCTAGTCGGCTGAACCAAATCCTTGCCGCACCCTTAAGCGTTGTTGGGAATGCCCTGCACATAATTGCGTCTGCCACTCCTTGAAGGTGCATCAAGGTCTTAAAGGTCTCCAAGTGGTCTAGAGGGTCCTTGACCCCGTCATAACTATCCATATGCGGCATGCGGAACTTACTCGGCAGAGGGAAGGAGTTGACGATTGTGGTAAAGGGCGAGTCGGTCCTGTTGACGAGATCGTCGAGGTCACTAGACACTCGTCCTTTGAGAGCGTTCATCATTACTTCCATTTGTTCCTTCATCGCCTGCATCTCTGCGATGATAGGTGGCGGAACCGTATCCACGAGAGACGGAAGGCTCATGTCCCGTCGCTCTGGTCTGCTTGGGGCGTTGCTAGCCTGTGGTCCTTCTTGGTTCCTCTTTTCAGCGCTGTTTCCTTCTTGATCCGCTCCTTGGTTATTTGGTGCTGCGTTTTTCTGGTTCAGCTGCTCTTCTAGGTCGCGGTTTTGTTTGGTGAGGCGCTCCACGGCTGTGGCGAGCGTCTTGACCTGTTTCTCAAGCGCGGTAGTGGGGGCTTCTTCTTCTTGAACGTCGTTAGTGGTCACCATTGAGCGAGTGAGTACCATGTAACTCTTTTGTCCGGGAAGCGATAATGTGCTACGTTTCCTACAGACAGCGCCAACTGATGATGCCGAAAAGATCACCAATAGGTTACACGGCGCTCGCGACTCAAAAGTGAACCTGCACGACAAAATAACGAAAGACCTCCGAGAGCACCGGTGTGGTGTCGGCCAAATACCCTCCGAAGGTCAAGTTAGAATTCTTCTTACAACTCTAGAGTGCTAGAGAGGGTAAAAATATGCGTACCTTGATTTGTGAGGGTATTAGGCTTTTATAGTAGTTCAAAGTTGATCTCTCTTCCTTGCCCTCGAAGTCTTTTCCTTGTAGGACTCTGTCTGAGGAGTCCCAAACGTGATGAGCAAGAATTTCCTTGTAGAGTGGGCTTTTCACCAAACGCGTGTCTTCTAGAACTACACTCGAATTAGTATTCTGACTTTCTCTAGGATTCTTTCGGATTCCACAAGTATTTTGAGTTATGCCAGGCCCTAGGTTCTCCCATACTGTTGGCCCATGGGCTCGGATCCGTCAGGCCCAGTGTCCATATTTTTTCCCACATCAGGAACCAAAAAAAAAAGAAAAGGAAATTGTAAATACAAGATGGTTATAGCTATTATCACTATTCACCACTCACCACTCACCTGATCGAATTAGCAAGAGGAAAAGAATAGGGAAAGGGCTTGTAGGCTCTTGAGCTTGTGGAGCTAAATGTTGCTGTGAGAAGGTAACATTACAGATATCTGTGACTGGGTTTATAGGAATTTTGGTGTGACGTGCCACGCGTTTACTTTGAGGCGTTGGGATAATTAAGGTTGGTCCTTGTCCTTAATACCTTCGGGCGACGGCGAATAAGTTTGCTCCTCCTTTTTGCACATAAGCTTGGACCTTGTCCTTTATGCCTTTGGGCGAATAAGTTTACTCCTCCTTTTTGCACATAAGCTTGGTCCTTGTCCTTAATTCCTTCGGGCGAATAAGTTTGCTCCTCCTTTTTGCACATAAGCTTTGTCCTTGTCCTTTATGCCTTCGGGCAAATAAGTTTGCTCCTTCTCCTTTTTGCACATAAGCTTGGTTCTTGTCCTCTCCGTCTTTGTGCACATAAGCTCGATCCTTGTCCTCTCTGCCTTTGTGCACATAAGCTCGATCCTTGTCCTCTCAGCCTTTGTGCACATAAGCTTGAATCCTTTTCCTTTGTGCCTTTGTGCACATGACATTGATCTTACAACTTGACTCACGTTTACCAGCCTGCTTGGCCAAAACTGTATATATCACGTGGGGCCGTATATAGTCGAATATGTTTTTTTTTTTTTTTTTGAGGAACCAAATATGGGGTTTTATAGGACTTTAATCTAATGCTTTGGCGTTGTGCACATGCTATAAGTAGTAGTGTACTTGATAAAGGCTCAAACATTATTGTCCATTGTAATCGTTGCAACTTGCAAGTTCATTCGAGTGTCCTTTGAAGTTTCCTATCTAAATCTAAATGCTTCTAAGTTCTATAACTTGTATTTGGACTGATTAATATCGGCTAATAGTGGTATTTCCAATTTCTTTCTAAAAGAGAAGGTTTAGTCAGTGGTCCATGATTTGAACTCCCAAAAAAAATATAAAAATTGACCCCTCTTCAAAAGAAGAAAACAAAACAAAACAAATTTTTTTTAAGGAATTTTTTTTTTTTTAAAGGAACTTAAAAAAGTTTAAACAAGATTGTAATATCTCATAAAAAACAATAAAAGATTACCAATAGATTATAAAAATTTTATAAAAACTCCACTTAAATTCATCATTTATTGAGGTAACAGATGACAATTATTTAGTGGTTGTAGTACAATTATATTAAGTCAATGTAGCTAAAAAAATCTCATTATCAAGTAAAAAAATAAAACACCTGATATATATGAGTAATAAAATATTGTTTTAGAAGTTTTAGGTTTTGTTGTATATGTTTGTTATGCTTAGTTTTTATAATTTTTTTGAGTATTCATATATTTTTATTTAACACTAATTTTTTCTTAATTTTTGAGGCGAAAAAGAATGCAAGTCACGTGAGATATCAATTTGGAAGAAAAAAATTAGAATGATAGTTTCTTTAAATGATTTTTTATTGGTGTATTGCTTTGTTATTTAAGAGTCGAATGATTATTATATATGCTGGACATCTAGTGTGTTCCACAAGTTTCTTTCATATTGTGAGTGCTCAATGAAGTTATAATTCAAATGTTTAAAAGGTTAAAAGTTTCAATAAAGTAAAATTTATTTCATAACATGTGAATAAAGGTAATTAATAATAATTATGGATAACATATAAATGCTCTATTAAATTTTTACTTATATAAAACTTAAAGTTATTTCAATTACTAAATAATATACGAATATCTATATTAACAAAACTTATGGTTTAAAAAATAAAGTAAATTTAAGAAATTTCTCTAAATCTTCATAAAATTGCATCTTGGTCCTAGTGGTCTCATAAAAATATATTTCTAGTTTAATCTCTGCCTACAAGGGAAGAAATATTTTTTTAGTTTGATGATAATCTAGATCTAGCTCTTGTTCAAACTAAAAAATCCTGAAATTTTGATATTCAACTCAACTCGTTTTGTTTTTAGCCCTACTTTTGCTTTTGCTTTTGCTATCAATAAAGGAGGCAAGCTGTTATTTCTTCACTGGGCCATAGTTTCCCACCATTCATTTATTTATTTTTGATATATACGATAGGTTTGAACTTATGACATCGATTCATTGATGAATCATTTTTATTATCAAACCAAGATACTAATTAGTTTTTGGTATAGAATGAATTCGAATTTAAGTTTTTTATTTGACGACAAAAATTTATCAATTAAGCTAAACTAGGATGCACACCATTTATTGATTTCTAGTTGTTTATTTTTAGCTAGCACTAAATTACGTAAAAGTTCTTTACTATGGAAGTTATTTTTAACTTTTAGATCATTTTTGTTAGAAATTGTTTTGTACTTATACATGTCTGTCTCTAAAGAGTTAATTATACATTTGACTTGGGGATTGGGTGTTAGTAGGTTTGCTCACATTCTTCATTTCCTGAAACAACCCATCCATTTAGGAAAATAACTGAGAACTATTTCGAAAAATTAATGAAATAAGAAAAAGGTAACCTCAGCATGTAGATTTGGGGTTTCTATACAAATATATCCAAGTCCATATAGCTTATTTTGTGAGCCCCAAACGTTAAATTGTATTCAGAGGCCCAAAATGCTCTTATAAGAACTAGGTTCCCATACGGGCCAAGAGAAAGAAAAAGGCCCGAATCAACACCTTTTTCTATTTTAAATGAATTCACTATTATTCATAAACTTAAGCAAGTTTTGTTGTAAAAATAAAGAGTAAGTTTAGTACCACAACAAATTTCATAATTTTATCATAATTTGCCACGTGGTGACTTGTGAATGATAGAATTATGGACCCACATAGACTCACCATCTTATTTCCACCTCTTACAATCCACCATATAAGTAAATTGTAGCAAAAGTTGTGGAATTTGTTGTGGTAGTAGACTTATTCAAAAATAGAATAAACACATGAAAGGAGGATGAGAAATATGGAGACCAACGATTCTCCACAAAAAGAGAAAAAAAGAAATATAAGAACAATTGGAAATTTGGAGTTAAATTACCTTGTTCACTATTCAATCAAACAGACCATTGCAAAGTATAGCAAATCATTAACACAATAGAGATCGTACTACAAGAAATCTGTACTATTGCGGCGGTTTTTTTGTGGCGGGTGCAAAAAACATTGCTATATGTCGCCTATTGTGGCGTTTTTTGTGACTGCTGCTGTACATAGGGTCTATTGCGGCGTTTTTTTGGAACGCTGCTATAGGCATAGTCTTTTGCAGCATCCTATAGCGGCGGGACATAAAACCACCGCCATATATATGTTTTAGCGGTGGTAACTTAGATATAGCGGGGCTCCTAAAACCCGCTGCAATAAATACATCATTTTGCACAAATGCTATAGCAACAGTATTGAAAAACAAAGCAATATGCGAGTTGTAGCTGCGTTTTGTATGACCACCACAATAGGGACTACTTTTTATAGCGGTGGATTAGACCGCCGCTATAGACCTTTAAATTTCCAACCCCAAAATTTCCCTCTGTTATTTTCATCTTCCCTCTTAGGTTTTCACTTTTCCCACTTATCATTCTCACTCTCTCCAAACTCTCAATCCCAAATCCTCGCCGAGCTCCGCTCTACTGCCGACATCACCACTAGCTTGTCCACTAGCTCTACGCCAAGAACATCATTCCGATCCATAAGTTTTTTTTTTTTTTTTTGATTGATCTGTACTCATCGTGCAAGGAATCCTGCTTCTACATCCATCTCCATCCCCTAATCCAAAGGTACTCTCCCTCTCTCTTGGTTCCATCCCACTCAAGGTTTGGGTTTTATTTATTTATTTATTTATTTAGTTCGGTGATTTTATGAATTTAGTTAATTAATTGGGTGTTTGAATTTGGTATTAATTTATTGTATTTAAATTATTGTGTTTTTGGTTAATTTATTTGGTTAATTGCCTGAGATCTATTTGGTTAATTTATTGGGTTTTTTTTTTTTTTTTTTTTTTTTTTTTTTTTTTTTTTTTGGTGTTTGAATTGTTATGTTGGAGATATGATGGTGAATACTATACAAAAATGTGATGGTTCTAAGTTTTGTTTGAAAGTTTGAATGAGCTTAAAAGTGTTATGTAAGTGATTTGGTTTTGAGCTTTGGTGTATGGTGCAAGATCATTTCAGGTTAGTCAGGTAGAGGTAGATTGAGTATCTCAATTGTGAACTTGAAAGCATTTTAGTTTATACTCCCTGTTTGGTTTTTGAGAAAACAAGAAAAGAAAGAGAAAATGTAGGTTTGTTTGGTTGGTTTTGAAATATTGCATTTTGGGTTTGTTTGGTTATTGAGAAAATGTGGGAAAGGAAAAGATATATTGGTGGTTCTTGGTTGATGAGGCAATGCAGAAAATGTAGAGTAATTAAGTGATTTTTTATTAGGTGTATTGACCCTTTGTGACATATATTGTGCAATTGCAGAATCTGAGTCACGGACAGAGTTAGAGTCAGCCTCTTCTTCTTCAGGTATGCATCTATCTTCTTCTTCTTGGTTCTGTTTAAGATTTGCAATATTTTGATGCTGAGAAAACCATGAAATCTGATGTTTTAAAACAAATGAAAAAAGATTTCTAGGTTTGATTGTATATGGGGTTATAGCATTTAGGATTGTGTTTCTTGTGATTTGATTTTGACTATGTGGACTAGAAGAAAGTTCATTTTCTTATGCTAAGTGAACCAATTTGAACCAAAATTTATAATCTTTTGGTTGTAGTGGTGCCTATCTATGTTGTCTTAATTGGTAATGTTTCTTATGAAGCTTGACTATGTGTTTGGTGATTCATCCCATGTTCTGTAATCTCACTTTTGCAATCTTGTTACAAGTTGGATAAAAATATCACTCTATATAGCTGGCTAATTGTATCATGACTTGTGATCTCACTTGAGTGAATATCTAACAAGTTGGATAAAAATATATACAAGTTTTTTTATTTAACGATTTCCTCAAGTAGTCCTGATGTCCTAAGATCTTTTTTTTTGGTTTCATTTGACTTCTGGCTAAGCTTGACGAGTGCGTCTTCTATTACTTGGAAAGAGAATTGAGCAAGAAGCTAAAGCTGAAAAGCATATCCAGAAACTTCTATTACTTGGTACACATGAAAATAGTATTTCTCATTACCTCAATTATTTTGCATCCGCTAAAATCATAAGCTTGCTAGATGGAATTTTGAGGAGTTGGATTTCGTTTTGCTTTTGTTCAAAATGTGGTTTTCTTAATAAGTGTAATGGTAGTTGTTTTAGCTAACAATTTTCTTCAAATCAAAACTCTGTTGTGGTTAAGTCTAAAGTTCTTTTTTGTTAATGTACTTATATCTCTAAATAAATATTGGAGTAAATGTAGTAAATCTGTCTTCCAACTTTTCTCCTCTTCCAACTTATATCACTTATATTAGGATTTCATGAATGCATAGTTTACTGTTTTTGTTGATGACTATGGTTTTAAAAATGGATCGGTATGTTAGAATTCTCGAGATAACAATGTTAAATAATGTGCTTTCCTTTTTTCCATTAGTTTCCAAATGACCTACTGTGTGATTGATGATTTGTGCTGAAAAAGAACTTTCTACATATTATATTATATGATAGTAATGCGGTAAATTTTTTTTGAACTTTCTAAATTAAGTGCTAGCTGTAACAAGAAATCCATGATAAGTTAGATGTATGTTCCTAACTTCCTACTAAAGATTTTAACATATAATATCTTGGTGATATTGATGAAATCAAAGTTACAATTGCATCTTGGTTGATCTTTTCTTTTTATTCTCAATAGCTTATAATCTTATGGTGACATGTATGAAATCAAGGCTACACCCTTGCCCTTGATCCCATCAATTTGGGACAAGAAGGTGCAATTGAGATAGAGCACTGATCTTTATTGATCTCTTTTTTGCTTGTTATTACCTTTTCTCCCTTCTTTTAATTATAAAGATAATGCTTGAAGTAAAATTTATTCAAATTTGAGCTTCATTTTTTTATCCAACTTCTAGCTTCATTGCTTGCATGTGTGGTTAGGTGCTGTGTTGAGTGTGGATTAGATGAGTTTGTTGCTTAATTCCCCCCTCCCCCCAAACCCTTTTTTTTTCCCGGTTGTTTATGATAATTAAAATTGTTGAGACGATTACAATATAAATATGGGACTTTGTTTTAATATGTGAAAAATTGTATTAAAAAAAAAAATTAATACATAGGTGATTATAAAACATCCTCTCATCAAGTTACACTAAAAAAATTCATAAGAGCAATGCAGTCTAGTAAGGAATCGCAATGCAAATTCCAAAAGCATGCAGTCAGTCATATAGAAAGCGGGAGAAAAAAAAAAAAAACCTTTTTAGGGAGTTCCCATGGTGTCCTTGTTTAAAATCTTAGATAAAGATGCATTAAATCTTTTATAATTTTTGAAAAATGGAAATCTTACGTGCTCATAACTGATTAAACAAAGGTGGCAGCCAAAACTGAGTGTGTGGTGAGGATGAGGTTGTATATATTGTATCTATAAGTAGTACGCTAATAGACTAGACATGACTCCATTCCCATGTGCATCTTTTCTCAAGTCTTCAGCTTTCTCAGCTTATGTCATTAATCACTATCCTATCGTATGATATCTATACAGTGTCTTGTCATTGTCAAGTCTTCATTGCTTTTTATAAGTGAATGATGACATATATAGAATAGCAAATTGCAGTAGTACTGTTGGGAAGATACAGGATCTCAATCCCTGTTGGTGAAATAATTAAGGTGCTCTCTCTCTCTCTCTCTCTCTCTCTCTCTCTGTGTGTGGTTGTGGTGGGTTATTGAATTGGGGTAAGTAAGTGGCTTGCATGGAGTAATAAGGCGGTTTTATTTGATATTGGCAGTGTTGACTGTTTTTTGTAATATTTGATAATTCTTGTGGAGTTGTTTTTATTTGATTAATTTGTTTTACACTATTGCTAGTAATGATGTTATAGTTACCAAATGTATTGATAACTTCTTTATGTGTTTAAATTCACTGTTTTGTTAGAAACATAGTTGAAAGTGAATGATTAAAGATGATTTGTTTCTTAAATTAAAGTGAAATTGTGTAAATGAAATGTGTGTTAACTCTTGCTTTGTGCTTTCATGAAATGACATTATAGGTATTTCTTGTAAACCACTTTATAGCAATGGATAGGAGTTGGATGAAACTTATGAATAGAAGGTCACGAGAATATTTAGATGGAGTCCAACAGTTTCTGCATTTTGCATCTAACCATGCACATTCGAATGGAACGATTTCATGTCCGTGTAGAAAATGTGTTCAAACAAATTTGTGGCCTATAGATGTCGTACAAGCTCACTTAGTGTCAAAAGGGATTTGTAGGGGTTATAACCCTTGGGTTTTTAATGGGGAATCATCATCTACACGGACTTCTTCTAAAATTCCTAATAGTCATGTCCAAGAAAACTCGATAGAGTATGCCAATCTTCGTGACATGTTGCATGACATGTTCCCCATACAAGATATGAAATCTGGGCCAATGAAAGAAGTTCCTACTGTGTAACAACCCACAGAAGGTCCTGCAGAAGGTCCTATAGAAGATGCACTTCGATTTATGAAATTGCTTGAAGATGCTAATCAACCTTATTATGAAGGTTGTAGGCATTTTAGCAAATTATCAACCATTGTGCATTTGTACCACATAAAGTGTCTTAATGGTTGGACCAACAAATCATTTACCATGTTGCTGCAATTTTTGCTTGATTTTCTTCCTTCAAATGCTAAGTTGCCAAAAGATTGTTATGAAGCTAAGAAGATTATTAAGAATTTGGGCTTAAGCTATGAGAAGATTCATGTTTGTCCTAAAGATTGTATTTTATATTGGAAGGAGAATGCCAATCTTGAAGCTTGTCCGAACTGTAACTGTTCAAGATGGGAAAGTAATGAGTATAAAGGTCAACAAAGTACTAATGCTTCCTCTAAGAAAAAAAAGAAGAAACCTGCAAAGATCCTACGGTGGTTTCCCTTAAAGCCAAGATTGCAACGACTATTTATGTCTCCTGAAACAGCCAATCATATGAAGCAGCATGCCAATGGTTGTGTGAATGACAGGTTACTGACGCATCCTGCTGATTCTGAAGCTTGGAAATCATTTGACTCTAAGTACATAGAGTTTTCATTCGAGCCTCATAATGTGAGGCTTGGATTTGCAGCCGATGGATTCAACCCGTATGAAAATATTAGTACTCATAGTACATGTCCTGTCATTTTGATCTCATACAATCTCCCTCCATGGATGTGCATGAAAAGGTCTTCTTTCATGCTATCATTAATGATTCCCGGTCCAACCCCACCCAGGATATAGATGTATACTTACAACCCCTAGTAGAAGAACTGAAGGAGTTATGGGATGTTGGAGTAAAAACGTTTGATGTGTCTTCCAAAAAATCATTCCAAATGCATGCTGCATTATTGTAGACCATAAATGATTTTCTTGCATATGGTGATATCTCAAGTTGGAGTACCAAAGGTGCTCTTGCATGTCCACCTTGTAACTATGATAGTCAGTCTCGTTGGTTAAGATATGAAAGGAAATTTAGTTACATTGAACATAGGCAATTCTTGGATAGTGATCATAAATTCCATTAGCAAAAACAATCATTTGATGGGCATGTTGATATG
The DNA here is from genome assembly GCA_028535165.1 of Quercus tomentella. Taxonomy (NCBI): domain Eukaryota; kingdom Viridiplantae; phylum Streptophyta; class Magnoliopsida; order Fagales; family Fagaceae; genus Quercus; species Quercus tomentella. The sequence continues at coordinate 83,173,672 of JAPQVY010000068.1, forward strand.
AGATCAGCTTCTATTACGATATCCGAAGGGGAAATTATGTTACAAATGGATGCTGTAGTCAATCAATTGTTTAGGAAGAAAACAGTTAATTTGCCCAATAAAAGAAAAAGAAGGGAGGAAGCCTTAACTGTGTGGAAGAAGAGAAGTATATTTTTCACCTTACCTTATTGGGAGGACCATATGTTGCGTCACAATCTTGACGTGTTGCATATTGAAAAGAATGCAATCGATAATATAATCGATACATTGTTGAACTTGGATGGCAAGACAAAGGATAACTTGAAGGCACGTCAAGACTTAAAGGATATGGGTATAAGAAGTGAACTTCACTTGGAAAATGTTGAGAATGATAAGACACGTATGTCACATGCCTACTACCATATGAATGCTAGTGAAAATGATGGTTTTTTACAAGTTTTGAAGGTTGTAAGAGTGCCAGATGGATATTCTTCAAACATCTCACGTTGCGTCAAACTCAAAGAACGCAAGATTAGTAGGATGAAGAGCCACGATAATCACATCTTAATGCAGCAACTTTTTCCGATAGCAATACGTGGATCATTGCTCCCTAAAGTGAGTAGGCCTTTTAATTGTCTTATCTTGTTTCTTTAGGGAGATATGTTCCAAAGTACTAAATATGGATGAACTTGGGACTATTGAGAAGAGAATTGCAATGACATTGTGTGAGTTGGAAATGATATTCTCTCCCTCTTTCTTTATAGTGATGGTACATCTAGTCATGCATTTGGCTAGCGAAACCAAAGTTGCTGGCCCAGTTCATTATCGTTGGATGTATCCCATAGAGAGGTAACACGTATAGTAATTTTATCTATCTAATTGATTGTTTTTCACACCAATTTCCTGTTGTTGATCTTGGGTTTTTCAATAGGTACTTGTCAAGACTGAAGTCTTACGTGCATAATAAAACTTATCCAAAAGGCTCCATTGCAGAAGGGTATATAGCAGAGGAATGCTTAGTATTCTGCTCACGCTATTTTAAATCTGTTAAAACTGCGTTCAATCGGCCTATAAGGAATGTCGAGAAATCCATGGGTGCGATGGTGAGCATTACACTAGATTCAAATTCATGGATCCAAGCACATCGTTATGTGCTATTCAATTGTGAAGAATTCACCTCATTTCGTAATATGTCATTGTGTATCCTTTCATGGCATTTAGGTATAATAATCTAACTTAACACTAACATGTTTGTCTACATAGTGTACACATAGCGGAGATCAAGGCTAATTTCCCTTTTTATGTAACCGATGATGTTATTCAAAAGTAGTATATGGAGAAATTCTGCAGCTAGTTTAGAAACTATGTAAGTAAAGCATATATATAAAACTTTATTGTTTATAATAGGTGATGTCAATGTCTATATATAAAACTTGGTTGTAACACTTTAGATAACAGACTTATAATAAACGTCATTGTCTATATTAGGTGAAATGGATGCATCTAAGAAAAAGAAACTCTCTGATAAAGTCATATGGCTTGCTCGATATCCAGATAATGAAACAAAAAAGTTCAAGCGTTATGTTATAAATGGGGTGAAGTTTCGCACCAAAGACTCTGAGGCAACTAGGAAAACTCAAAACAGTGGAGTTTGTGTTGTTACTGAAGGTGATGCTACTTATTATGGTATACTAATCAATATTATTGAGTTGAACTACTCTGACAAGTATCGATATGTACTATTCAAATGTCAATGGGTTGAAGTTATTAGTGGGAGAGGATGCAAAAAAGATGAGTTTAGATTTCCCCTTGTCAATTTTTCACGATTGATACACACGGGCGGTCGATTGATTAACGAGCCTTATGTATTAGCATCTCAAGCTTCACAAGTGTTTTACGTGGAAGATGTGAGACATAAAGATTGGGCGGTGGTGGTTAAAACAAAACCTAGGGAGGTGTTTGATGTTGGTATTAATGCTTCACATGATGATGATGATGATGATGATGAAGTGGGTACCTATCTTGAGAATGTCCCTTACAATATAACTATTGATGATGCATGTGATGATGCAAATGACAACCATGCTTGGGCTCAAGTTAATGAAGAAGGAACCATTTATGATACACCATTGATCAATGAGGATGAATTGCTTGAACAAGACTTTATCAATGACGAAGAGCTTAGTGATGATGTTTATGAGTCCAATGATAATGAGTCTTAGAGTTTCAAAACCTCTCTCTGGTTAGTTTCTTCTCCCTAAAAATGTTTGAAATTGTTTGAAACTGGTTAGTAGATTTAAAAGCCATTCATAGTTTTTCTATTTCTAGAAATCTTTCTAGTTGAAGTGGAGCTTTGCTTGATTTTTAGTCTCTCTAATTGGTTTTCATGTATGGTTTTCTTTGTTGAAATTGTTTAGTTACTTGATAATCTCTCTCTCTCTTTCTCTCTCTCTCTCTCTCTCTTTGCTTTTGTTTTTGTTTCAAATGAATATTGTCTAATGTTAATTCATGTCTGTGGATTTAGCTCACTAGGCTCTTCTTAAATCTATTTGTTACTTTATTCATAGTTTCATACATTGTACTAGATATAAGCTAATGTGATAATCTCATAATTTTTATGCTTGAGAATTAAACTATGGTGTTTGAAAATGTAGGGTCTTGATAATCTCATAATCTCTAGAATTTAATTTGTTGTTGTTGATTTGAATGGTTTGTGGAACTGTGAATGTGTGATGGAGTTTGAAGCAACTTTACAATCTCTTTTTTCAGTGCTTTACAATCTATTTGGATGGATGCAAGCAAATCAGGTTGAATTTGATCAAGAATAGGAGGATTGGATTAATGAAAATAAAATGTTATTTTGATAGGATGAGTTTTTGGACTTTTCAAATCTAAAATCAGATTACTTTTTTGGCTGTTCTTAGTGTATGTTAGAATAATCTCTCCATGAACAATACTCTCAGCATGTTTGTATATTTTTTTTTCAAAGATGTTATGGCTAGACCCCCATAAAACATTGATAATGGAACTCTGGTAATCATATGCTTTGTTTAACCTGTGCATTGTGAGTCTAATCTTATCTCCTGATGCATATAATTTAATCTCAAAATTGTCTCAAGCTGGTTATTAATCTTGATTTAGGTTATAGAGTCTTTTGGTTCTGACACTCACATGGAGGAGGCCTAACGTGCTATATTGATGCCCATGTTCGAAGTTGTAAGCATTGATAAGGATTTGCACGCTGTAGTGGTGAACTTTACCTTTATCTTATAACTAGAAGTTCCTAGTTCATGACTGTTTGTATTGATGGTCCAAAAGATTGGCTTCTAGTCTTGTGCTTTGTAGCCTTAACATACTCTGATTTCTCTCACTCGATAGGCATACCTTGATAATTTGATTTTTGTTCCCTTGAATTCAACATATTTTGAGAAAGGGACTTGATGGGGGCATTTTGTCATATAAATTTGCAAGCAATGTTATCATGTGTATTTGTGGCTAGAGAATTCAAGGTAGTGAGGGATATATTGAAAGCTTTTTTCATTGATCAATGTTGTTTTTGTAATCCTTTTACAACCATGCACTAAATTTAAAAAATTTAATTTGCTCTTACAGTTCGAGTGTCCAACCATACCTCCCAATGTTAAACCAGAACGAGTGACCCCTACTAAGTATACTATTACCAACAGGCGTGGAGTTGGGACTACTGGTTCTTCTTGCAAAAAAGTGTACCAAGGGCATCTTCTTACAAAAGTGTTGAAGGATTTGTTTAAATACTTTGGAACTTTGATTATGGTTATAGACAATGTTATATGTATTTGATAATATATTTCTATGTTAATATTACGTTAGTTTGGAGACATTTTGTGGTGTTGTTAATTAGTTGCATTTGTGGTATTGTGTTAGTAGAGTTAAAATTATTACAGGTTCTTTGTAATAGGTCTGTAAAAAAATAGTGGATTTACAGCCTGCTGAAAAAAAAAAAAAAAAAAAAAAAAAAAAAATCTATAGCAACGGTCAAAAAGCGCCGCTAGAGGTGCATATATTATGATTTAAATGGAGCCCTATAGTAGCGTTTTTTACCCGCCGCTAAAATGTTACACATATAGCAGCGTTTCTCCCCACCGCTAAAAGTCCAATGAGTCCGTTTTAATTGGTTCCCTATAGTGGAGCCTTTTGCCCACTGCTAAAGGTGGAACCAATAGCAGTGGGCATAACCTGCCGCTAAAAGTCAGTTGACACGAATTTTGACCTCATATGGCGGCGGTTTTCTGCCCGTCGCAAAAAACCAAAAAGGCCACTAAAAGGTGAGTTTATAATGACGTTTTTTGTTACCACTGCAATAGAGCTATTGCGGCACTGCAAAGCTGGCGGGTAGAACTGCCACAATAGGCTAAATGGACCTTTAGCGACCCTTTTTGGGCTTTTGCGGCGGTTTTGGCCCGCTGCAATAGTCCAATTTTTTTGTAGTGTCATATGAACGTAATTTTTATATTTTATATCCCAAGCATCAGTCATTTAACTAACTATCACAAACAAAGAATGGGTTTTTTCTCTGTTTTAACTTTTATGAAAGAACATGAATTTCTGCAGAAGAAGCTTAGTGACCAGAAGCCTATATGATAGTATATTGGAGGCTTAGCCAAGGCCATCGATATTTTTCACACCTATAAGTTGGTTAGTGTCTTGGCTGCCAGTAATGTAAATGCAGTTGTCACTAACAACCATATGCGAGGTCAGAACTAAGTTAAGTTCCATTTTGAATTATTGATTGTCTATTTAAATCATCTCTTCTTGTAGATTGTTCTTTTACTCTACTAGTAGATGGTTTATCTTTTCTAGTATTAATATTTATCAACAAAAATTCTGTACTTTTTCCTGTAAACAAAAAATGTGAGATAATTGAAATTTTAATTTTAATAGGTTCGGACTTTTAAGGAAGCAAAAGCTATCTTTTAAATGAGGTTGAAGATATAAGAGTATTATAGGGACAATACAAATGTTTAATTTCCTTTTATATATATATATTGTTCAGCTATTTTGTTTTTTTTTTTTTTTTTTTTGAAGTGTTTTTGATGCTTACAACAGGGTATGGACAAAATTATTTTGTTTGAAAGTTTTTAAACAGTCCAGTTGTTTTTTTAGGTAAATTAAATTAGTTAATTGGCTTAATTTTTTTTTAATTCATAATTTTTCTAGTGGAAATTTTTGTTGATAAGCTGATTTTTCTAGACTTGTATATTTTGTTTTAAATTTTAGATCTATAAATTTTAAATAGCCTTTTATTAGAGCATTTTAATTTAAAGTACGTTAAAACTTAAATTAACTGAAGATTAATAAAGAGATGAGTTATAGTGGAATTTGTTAAAGAAAGAGTTAACATGTATGTAAGTTATCTAAAATAATAAATAACATGTAGGCTATGAGAAGGATTGGACGACTATATAAATGGCTATGCTACGGACTAATTTCATATCAAGAGTGAATGAAGATAAATAGTTTAAGCAAAGAGTATTGTGTGGGAGAGTGAATTCAATAATTTTCCTAAATACTTGAGAGATTTTGGGTCAAACAAAGGTGTTTCTTTTGGTGGAGCTTTGAGCTCAAACACTTATGTAGAATTGGTCCAAGTTACGAACTATTGGGCTGTTGTATCCTGGAGGAGATAAGTCAGAAGTGAATTTCTGCTGCATCGGTTTTTAGGCTTTGCCAACCGTTGAGGGCTTGAATCTCCTTAAATAGAGTGAGATTTTCGTGCCTCAGTCCAACATTATTCGTTATATTTATATTTTTATTGTAATCAATTATTATATTGGTAATTTCTCCAACACCTTTAAAAGAAGGAAAATGTTAGAGTTACGAACATTTTTATAAATTGCTTATATGGTTAGTGATTATTGTTATGTAAAAAAGTGATATTAGTGATAGACCCAAATGCAAATTGTGGGAGCTAGTTAGCCAAGAGGTACTATTAAAGCTATACGAATTGGGCCTATGGCCCAATCTGAGGATATTAACCAATCCGAAAATGGTAAAATAAGGTTATTATAGGAATGGTGTAAGAAGAAGAAATAAGGATCGTGTATGACAGTTCAAAATATGTCCGAGGATGACAGTCATCTCGAAAACAGAGATCCGAAGTTAGTAAGAATGTCTTATCATCCTGGATATCCTTCAAGGATGCATCACGATTAGAAGTCGGACATTAGATGAGGGAGGTAACAAATATCTTCAAAAGCTACTACCTCCACATTAAATGCATCCCAACTAACTCTCTGGCCGCATTAATGTGGAGGTGATACCTGAACAGTGGTCAAGCAGCCTTACAGTTACTAGTTAATGGTTCTGAGAGGTGTTGGATGGGACAAGAAGGAGTTACTAGAATCTAACCTACACGTGTATGGTAAAGATGATACCAAGATTGTAATATATAGCATGGGAAGGTGGCCTAAAGAGAGGCATCGAAAAAACTAAGAAATCTTGGTAATAATCCTTTGAACTCTCGTAACCTTGTTCGTCAATAAGATATTATAACATAGCCACTCAGGCCGTGCCGATGATAGATTTTCTTATCTTAATTGTGTTTGATGCTCTCAAATCAACAACTGTCATTGTTTTCCTTATTGAATAGAACTAGTTCTTTCACCCACGCTCTACAAATTCATTGTTTGGCCTTGTTGGGCTAAAACCCAATCCTATATTGGGTCCAATCCAAATCCAGTCCCTATAATTGGCGTCATCTGTGGGAAGAACTTGATCTATTCTGAAAGTGTTTCGGGTGCAACGTTTAAGATGGAAGAAGCAGGTCCACATCAGGTAGCGACAGGTTCACACCAGCTGGATGCAAATCCACACCAAGCAGAATCAAGGGGGTCTCAACATAGCAATCCGTGTAGGAGCCTTGAACAGAGAAGAGATCGTGAGGGAAGTGTGCACGCAGCTCATACTAGTAAAAGCCAGTCTCGAGGGAAGAGCCATGTTTCTCATGCAAAGAGCGATAGAGACATGCAACGTGAAATCGATGAGTTGAAGAGGGAATTGCGCCACGCACGGCGGAGGCATTCATCGTCAAACTATGAGCTATCCTCCGAGGAGACGGATGGTGCCAGTTATAGACGGAGGTCCAGAACTTCGCCCGACGAATCTTTCTCTTACGATGAGGAATACCACCATAAACGTAGGTACAAGAGCCCTCCTCGGAAAGGCCTGGGGAACGATGCCATGAACAAGGCGTTGAGTCAAGTTTCTAAGTCGCCCTTCACACGAAACATAGAGGGTGCGAGTCTTCCTCGTCAATTCCATCAACCTACATTCACCATTTATAATGGTCGAGCAGATCCAGTGGAGCATGTCAGTCACTTCAACCAAAGGATGGCCGTTCATTCCAAGGATGAAGCTTTGATGTGTAAAGTCTTTCCATTTATTTTGGGCCCAGTCGCGATGAGATGGTTCAATGGTTTAAAGGTGAATTCCATTGACTCTTTTAAAAAGCTCACCCGGGCCTTTGGTGCTCTCTTTATCACTTGTAGCAGGGTTCCTCAGCCCTTAGGATCCTTATTATCTATGTCCATGCGGGATAGAGAGACTCTGAAGGCCTACTCGGATAGATACTGGGAGATGTTTAACGAAATAGAAGGAGACTATGACGATGTGGCCATTAGTACTTTAAAGGCTGGCCTTCCAGCCGAGCATGATCTGAGGAAATCTCTAACTGGTAAGCCTGTTACCAGTGTACGTCAACTTATGGATCGAATTAATAAGTACAGAAGGGTAGAAGAAGACCAACTGCAGGGGAAAGGAAAGGCTAAGGTGATCCCTCAAGAGAGAAGGGATTTCAGGTCGGACCGAAACAATAATAACCGACCTTGGATAGACTTTGTTGGGCAGCAGGATCTGCCAACACCCAGGTGGTTAATGCTGTGTTTCAAGAACCAGTACAGCAGGTGCTGGAGAAGATTAAAAACAAGCCGTTCTTCCAATGGCCAAACAAGATGGTAGGAGATCCTATGAGGTGTAATCAAAACCTTTATTGCCAATATCATCAGGACCATGGACACATCACCGAGGATTGCAGAAACTTGTGGGACCATTTAGACCAGCTGGTCCGGGAAAGGAAATTAAAGCAGCTCCTGCATCATTCCAGTGGACGGGAAAGCCAAACGGGTTCGGAATTTCGGGGAGATGCTTCTTCAAGACTCCCTCTCAGCAAAATAAATGTCATATTTGTTGCTCCAGGGAGGACCGGATCTTGTCCCTCCAGAGTAATGTCGGTATCCCGTTGCCCAGCCGAGGAGTCTAGTTCAATGCCGAAGAGAGTCAAGATAGGCATCTCACTGGTGTTGGGTTTCTCGAATGAGCACAAATTTGGAACCATACAGCCTTATGATGACGCTTTGGTGGTTACACTTAGAATTGGTGGATACGATGTAAAAAGGGTGACGATTGACCAAGGCAGCGGAGCTGAGATAATGTATCCTGGCTTATATAAAGGGCTAAATTTGAAACCTGAGAACTTAACAGCCTACAGTTCTCCTTTGGTAAGTTTTGAAGGTAAAATGGTTATTCCGAAAGATCAGATCAGATTACCCGTGCAAACCAACCCAGATGTGTTGGAGGTGGACTTCATTGTTGTAGATGCTTTCTCTCCATATACGGGCATTATAGGCAGACCCTGGCTTCATACCTTAGGAGCTGTCTCCTCCACTCTTCACCAAAAGGTGAAATATCCTTCGGGAGGCCAGGTTTTGGAAATTTTAGGAAGTCAATCCACGGCCAGACAATGCCTAGTAGCGGCCATCCAACATTGACCTGAGACTGAAATCTCGACCACTGTTGAGAACGATTTATAGCAATCAGAAACTCCGGCGTTGCCCTTTAATAAACCGACCGACGAAGCGAAATGTGAAGATCTGGAAAAGGTAGTCGTTGGTGATGATCCGGAGAAGTTCTTTCAGGTTGGGGCTCAACTACCTCCATAGGAGAGGGAACAATTGGTTGAATTCCTTAGAAAAAATGTTGATGTGTTCGCGTGGAGCGCATACGAAGCCCCGGGCGTAGATCCAAGTTTCATTTGCCATCATTTGAATGTTAACCCATCCATCACTCCAAAGAGACAGCCACCTCGGCGCCCGTCCAAAGAGCACGCTGAGGCTGTCAGAAATGAGGTAACAAAGCTCAAACAGGCAGGGGCTATCAAGGAAGTTTTCTATCCTCAGTGGCTAGGCAACACAGTGGTGGTGAAAAAGAAAAATGGGAAGTGGCGTGTGTGTGTGGACTTTACAGATCTCAATAAGGCTTGTCCAAAAGACCCTTTCCCTATGCCCCGGATAGATCAGTTGGTGGATGCGACGGTAGGCCATCCTCGGATGAGCTTTTTAGATGCCTTTCAAGGATATCACCAGATACCGTTAGCACTGGACAATCAGGAGAAGACAGCTTTTGTCACTCCCACTGGAAACTATCATTACAAAGTGATGCCCTTTGGTTTGAAAAATGCAGGGTCTACTTATCAACGGATGATAACAAAAATATTCGAACCCCAATTGGACAGGAGCATTGAAGTCTATATTGATAATATGGTTGTAAAGAGTAAGGTGGTGTCTGAGCATGTGGGAGACCATGCGAACATTTTTGAAATTCTGAGAAAGCATAAGTTACGTCTGAATGCTTCCAAGTGTTCATTTGGTGTAGGCTCGGGAAAGTTTTTGGGTTACCTGGTAACTCACAGGGGAATTGAGGTGAACCCTGATCAGATTAAAGCCATTAACAGTTTGCAACCACCTCGGAAGCCCAAAGAGGTCCAGAAATTAATCGGGATGACTGCTGCATTGAATCAATTTATATCCAGGTCAGTAGATAGGTGTAGAACTTTCTTCCTTTTGCTGCATAAATGGAAAGGATTTGAATGGACTGAGTAGTGTGCTGTAGCATTCCAACAGCTTAAAGAATATCTATCTCGGCCGCCCATCATGTCTAGTCCTGAGGTGGATGAGGTTCTATTTGCCTACTTGGAGGTAGCCTCTCATGCAGTAAGTTTTGTTTTGATACAAGTAGACAATGGCATACAACGACCAGTCTACTATGTAAGTAAGTCACTTCACGAAGCCAAGGTGCGATATTTACCACTGGAGAAGGCCATCTTGGTAGTAGTGCATGCTACACGAAAACTCCCCCATTCTTTCTAGGCACACACCGTGGTTGTCCTAACTTAGTTTCCGCTCAAATCAATACTTCGGAGCGCGGATTATACCGAGAGAATTGCCAAGTGGGGCACAATTCTAGGAGCTTTTGACGTCAAGTATATGCCTTGTACCTCTGTAAAAGGCTAAGTCCTTGCCGACCTAGTAGCCGAGTTTGCCAAATTTCCTGAAGAAATAGATGTGAAGCAGCATGGCATGGATGAAAAATCGGTTGGCCTAATCTCCACACAATACCCCTCATCCTGGAAAGTATATGTGGATGGGGCAGCAAATCAACGGGGATCAAGAGTGGGGCTGGTTTTGGTATCTCCTGAGAAGATCACCATTGAAAAATCATTGAGGTTGGGGTTCTCAGCTACAAATAACGAAGCAGAATATGAAGCTTTGTTAATGGGAATGGTGATGGTCCAGAAAATGGGTGGAAAGGCAATAAAAATTTTCTCAGATTCAAGACTGGTCATGGGCCAGGTAAAAGGGGAATTGGAAGCCCGAGATGCAAGGATGCAGGAGTATTTGGGTCAAGTTAGGCGTATACAAACAAAATTTGAATTCTTCGACTTATCACATATCCCTAGAAGTGGAAACACCCATACGAATTCCTTGGCTACCCTTGCCACTTCCTCGGCACAAGATTTGCCCCGAGTAATACTTGTCGAAGACCTATGCACCCCTACCCCAATAGAGAAAGACTTGCTCCAAGTCCATCAAATCAAGGTAGGGTCGAGTTGGATGGATCCTATACTTCTATTCCTTAAAAAAGATATATTGCCTGAGGAGAAGTCAGAAGCTGAGAAAGTACGAAGGAAAGCTCCTCGGTTTTAGCTGTCCGAGGACAAGAAGTTGTACAAACGTTCTTTTTCTGGTTCGTATCTGCTTTGTGTACATCCCGAGTCATCAGAATTACTCTTAGAAGAACTACATGAATGAATTTGTGGAAGTCACACAAGAGGAAGATCTTTATCTCACCGAGCCATTACTCAAGGATACTAGTGGCCGGGCATGCAAAAGGAAGCACAAGAATATGTTAAAAAGTGTGATCAGTGTCAGAGATTCGTTCTAAACATCCATCAGCCTGGAGGAATTCTTAATCCTCTTTCTAGCCCTTGGCCTTTTGCTCAATGGGGCTTAGATATTGTAGGTCCTTTCCCTAAGGCAATAGAAAATAAAAAGTATCTGCTGGTCAGGATAGACTATTTCACCAAATGGGTCGAAGCTGAACCTTTGGCTAATATCAGAGATGTGGATGTTAAAAGGTTTTTCTGGAGAAATATCGTTACTCGATTAGGGGTTCCCCATACTCTCATCTCGGACAATGGCCTTCAATTTGATAGCAAAACTTTCAAGAAGTACTGTTGTGATCTTGGAATAAAGAATAGATATTCCACTCCGGCCTATCCACAAGGAAATGGGCAAGTTGAAGCTGTCAATAAGGTTATAGTGAGCGGACTTAAAAAGAGACTGGATGATGCAAAGGGAAGATGGGTGGAGGAATTACCACATGTCCTATGGACGTATCGAACAACACCTCGCTGGTCAACTGGAGAAACCCCTTTTTCTATTACGTATGGGGCCGAGGCTGTAATTCCTCTGGAAACTGGTTTCCTAACGCTGAGAACAAATGCATTTACCTCGGACGACAATGATATGTTGCTAGAAAAGAGTCTAGACTTAATCGAAGAGAGAAGAGAGAATGCCATGGTCCAACTGGCTTACTACCAGCATAAACTCAAGCAAGGTTATGATACCAACGTAAGGCTAAGACTGTTAGCCCCAGGAGATTTGGTATTGAAAAAAGTTTTGGGCACTACCAGGAATCCATCCTAGGGAAAGTTAGGGCATAATTGGGAAGGACCATATTGTATCATTTCGGTGGCAGGAATAGGTGCATACTATTTGGAGGATCTAGATGAAAAAACTGTACTCCATCCTTGGAATGTAAACAACCTAAAGAGGTATTATTATTAATAAAAATAGTCCTGTTTAGTTTCTCTTTAATTCATTCCAATCATGTATCATGTGTTTTCCTATCTATTAAAGTATTAAACAGAAACTAAGTCATGTCAGGTTCCTCGGACCACAGACTTAGTGAAAATTAATACCCTTTGACATCTATTGAAGTATTAAACAGAAACTAAGTCATGTCAGGTTCCTCGGACCATAGACTTAGTAAAAATTAATACCCTTTGACATCTATTGAAATATTAAATAGAAACTAAGTAATGTCAGGTTTCTCGGACCACAGACTTAGTGAAAATTAATATCCTTTGACATCTATTGAAGTATTAAATAGAAACTAAGTCATGTCAGGTTCCTTGGACCACAGACTTAGTGGAAATTAATACCCTTTGACATCTATTGAAGTATTAAACAGAAATTAAGTCATGCCAGGTTCCTCGAACCACAGACTTAATGGAAATTAATATATTATGGTACCTATTAAAGTGTTAGTCAAACATTAACTCAAGCAGTGAAAAGAAATAAACTCATGATTCTCTCTCTCGGATCACAAGGTTTGTTATCACCCAATAAAGATGTAAACCGTAGTAAGCCCATGAGCATCACTTAAAGTATTCTGGAGTGCCCTGGACTTAGCTTTATTTGATCAAAATATGTCTTAATAGTATTATGGATTCAATGGTTACAATCCATTCTAATTACCAATTAAAAATATGTGTAAACTTTGTTTTTCTCTTGTGTAAGCAACTTTGTACTCTCATGGCATATGATTATGTTCAAACAAGGGACAATCAAAATGAAAATTATTTATAAAATAATAATAATAATAATAATAATAATAATAATAATAATAATAAAATAAATAATAACTCATACAAATTTGAGAAAGTAAAAATGCGTATTTCATTAAAACATGTCTTGGAAAAAAACAAATTCCATTACAGAAATCATAATTACATTACAAAATGAAGATTCAGTGTTTCAATTTTATCTGAAGCTTATCCTTGGAAGTCTTGTCAGCTGGTTTATCCGCTTCAGTAGGAATCGTTTTTTCCTTCTCCTTGGGGGCTCCCTCGGCATGCATGGTAATTGAAGCTAAGGCCTGTTCAAAACCTTGGGAAGCTGCCCCATCTTGTGAAGCCTCTGCGGCCTTGTCCGAGGATGTTTCCTTTGAAACTTCAAGTTCCTTTGACTACTCCTGCTGATTGGGAGGAAGAGGATCCTGAGGCTGTGCTTCCTCGACCGGGTCAGCAACTATAGAGGCCATCTCACCATGAATAGAAGGAAGGTCTGGGGCTCATATGGCTGGTGGGAAGTAAACGTTTTCTGGCCTTCTCAGCTCAGAAGAAGCCTCAACCCCGGCTTGGTTAAGGGCTTCCTCCCAAGTCTAAGCACAGTAGGTTCGACAGACAGCAGGGACCTCTGCCCGGAGGGTATCCTTAGTCTCAGCTACGCCGACGTCGTAACCATGCTGTTCGGCCTTTTCCCTAGCCTTCTCGGCCTCTATTTTTTCCTTCTCGACCTCAGCTTTCAACTTCTCAGCCTGATCTTTAAGCTTCTGGGCTTCTACCAGTTTCTTCCTAAGGGCTGCTATTTGCTCCCTAGAAGCAGCCAGCTGATCATTGGCATCACGCAGGCGCTTCCTCTGATCCTCGGCCTGCCTTTGCACACTCTCCAGAGCCGAGTCAGCACTCCTCCTAGCCCTTTCTTCCTCAATCAGCTTATTCCTCAGATCTTTGTTGCTTTGATCAGCAATGTTGAATGACTGCACAGCTGCTACGCGCCTTTTCTTCTCGTCTTCCAACTACTGATAACAAGAGTTGGTTATCTCCTCTACCCTGAAAGTGGCTTGGACAGCCTAAAAGAAAAGGGTTAGTAACATAACAAATAACAATAAAGATAAAAAAAAAAATAATAATAATAATTAAAAAAAAAAAAAAAAAAAGGATAGCATCATACCATGCCCAAATATCTTTTGAGGTTGAGGAAAACCTCATTCTTCCTGATATTCCATAACTCGGCCACATCAGTCGGGAGTAATAGAGCCCTCTTCAAAGCTGAGGCAACATGGCATCCAATGCCCCCATTGAAATCCCTGAGTGATGCATCATCCCTCAAGGGTTCACCATTGAGCATAGGTGCTGGAAGCCAAGCCTGAGGCTCCGGAGGCTGATCATCTCCCCTTTCCACGCCTCGCTGTGACGTCTGGCTAACCTTTTGCTGCTTTGCAGCTCGTTAGGCCTCGTCTTCATGAGCAGGACGAGACCTCTCAGTCTCCACCACGTCTTTGCCCTTCTGCTTTCTCTTCCTTTTTGGATCAGCAGGTTCAGGTCTGGAAGGTAGAGATGGCTGAGGAGGAGGAAGAGGAGATTTGGGAGAGGGAGGAGGAAGTTTAGGCTGTGTGGATTTCCCCGGTGCACTTTTTCCGGGCTGATTTTCTATTAACTCCATCAAACTCCTTTGGGATTTCATCTGGATACCCATTTCGTCCGATATACCCTCGGGAGATGAAGTTTGGTTGAACACTTCAAATTCCTCTGAGGAGTCTGGCAAAGTCACAATCCCCTCTGGACTTTCTTCTTCTTTTTCTTCTTCTTCTTCCTCTTTCTCAAGAATGAGTTGGGACGAGGATGCTCCTACCGAAGGGGTGGCCACAAAGAGTGGTCGAGTAAGGGGTGTACCTTCAGGAACTGGAATACCCTCTGGAACAATGAATCCTTCGTAGGCAACACTAATATGGTGGAGCCAAGGATCGTTGGCTCTTATCACGCACTTGGGGGCTTGAAATGCAAGAGAAATAGGCGTGTACCCAAGGATTAGGTGCGCTACTCGCAATTGACCGTCAGCTTCATTCACGAACACCTCGGATCGTAAAATTCTATCTAAGCTCTATCTGTTGACTAGGCTGAGCTAAGGTTTAGTAGTACTTCTGTCTGCAAAATCATTAAAATGAAAAAAAAAAAAAAAAAAAAAAAAAAAAAAAACAAAAAAACAAAAAAACAAAAACAAAAACAAAAACAAAAACAAAAACAAAAAACAAAAAAAAAAAAAAAAACAAAAAACAAAAAACAAAAAACAAAAAAAAACAAAAAAAAAAATTGTCAGAGGCAAAGATAGTGAGAAATATAAACCAAGATGCATAAGTATATGACTGTACCCCCACCTGGTTTTCCCTCCTTAGTCAGACAAGGTAAGCCATCATGCCATTCCCCGAAGAAGGTTAAAAAATCCTCCTTTGGCCCTTTGTTTGATGTGGGGAAGCACTGGATTAACCTTACTTCAGGATACCTTGACTTAAGGTAATATCCCTGCCCCGTCAGATGATGTAGGTTGTATACCCAGTTCATATCATGATGGGTTAAATTTAAGTTCATTCTCTCGTTTAGAACTTCTATACTCCCCAATACCCTGAACATATTTGGGGCACACTGTGTGGGAGATAGTCTAAAAAACCTAAAGTAGTTCCTAGTGATGTTACCCATGGGAATGGTCATCCCTCCCTCTATGAAGGCGATCATTGGGATGACCACCTCTCCTATTTTCCTAGCATCTACCCATTCCCCCTGGGCAGTGTATCTCATGCCCATTGTTGGTGGGATCTTGTACTTAGCCCTAAACCTTTCTATACCCTCCTCGGACTCAACCAAACGCTTGAACTTACCCATTTTTCTAGGAAGTTTTGAAGAAAAATTAACAAGTTTGAAACGAAAACTAAGAGGGTTTAAGGAAACTTACAAGTTTGAAAAGAAGGTCCTCAGACAAACTTTTAGTATTTGTAGACGTACAGGGAAGTGAGAGAAAATGATAGGTTCAATGTATGAGCTCTAGGATTATGTGATTGCTGAAAGTAGGAAAAGGAATTGATTTGAAAAGCTATTTATAGTGACACAGAAGTTACAAGCGGGAAAATTCCCGCTCGTAAACCTAGGAAAATCCTCCATCGTTGGATTTACATCCTGCCATTAAACGTGGGGGACAAGAGTGCTGCCAAAATTTAATGATGGCATGCTCTGGATGCCGAAGCGTTAAAAGCGTGCCTTGAGCAGGTAAAAAGACATTTGGGAGTTCGGGTGGACAGAGTATAAACATAAACGGGACGAGCTGAGGGTGTCAAAATCCTTCTTTCCTCCCGAGGAGTCGAAAAGCAAGATTTTGAGGGGCTATTGTGGGAGCTAATTAGCTAGGAGGTACTATTAAAGCTATACGAATTGGGCCTATGGCCCAATCTGAGGATATTAACCAATCCGAGGATGGTAAAATAAGGTTATTATGGGAATGGTGTAAGAAGAAGAAATAAGGATCGTATATGACAGTTCAAAATATGTCCGAGGATGAGAGTCATCTCGAAAACAGAGATCCGAAGTCAGTAAGAATGTCTTATCATCCTGGATATCCTTCAAAGATGCATCACGATTAGAAGTCGGACATTGGATGAGGGAGGTAACAAATATCTTCAAAAGCTGCTACCTCCACATTAAATGCATCCCAACTAACTCTCTGGCCGCATTAATGTGGAAGTGATACCTGAACAGTGGTCAAGCAACCTTACAGCTACTAGTTGATGGTTCTGGGAGGTATTGGATGGGATAAGAAGGAGTTACTAGAATCTAACCTACACGTGTATGGTAAAGATGATATCAAGATTGTAATATATAGCATGGGAAGGTGGCCTAAAGAAAGGCATCGAAAAAACTAAGAAATCTTGGTAATAATCCTTTGAACTCTTGTAACCTTGTTCGTCAATAAGGTATTATAACATAGCCACTCAGGCCGTGCCGAGGATAGATTTTCTTATCTTAATTGTGTTTGATGCTCTCAAATCAACAACTGTCATTGTTTTCCTTATTGAATAGAACTAGTTCTTTCATCCACGCTCTACAAATTCATTGTTTGGGCTTGTTGGGCTAAAACCCAATCCTATATTGGGTCCAATCCAAATCCAGTCCCTACACAAATCAATAAGAATTTTCACCTCAACCATTTATAAAAATGATGTAGAAAAGTTTTGTGGTCGTAGCATTCTCAAAATAATTAAAGATATTTTTAAGGGGTGTAAAATGTAATTTTATAAAACAAAACTGCCAAAATTAATACTTATATATATATATATATATATATAATAGTGAATTAAAAGTGTGTGTATATATAATAATAATAATAATAATAATAATAATAATAATAATAGTGAATCAAAATTAATACCTATTAATACCCATTGTAGGAGGAACGAATCTTTCCCCAATCAGGTGTACACATGATTGGTACACCCTTCCTTAGGCTCAACGCTTATAAGGCAAGGGTGGAAGGCGTCTCTCCCTGATGTGGGATTGAGCAAATCCGTGAGGGTGGCATCGGCCCTTGGCCCATTCCTAAAGCGGACAATACCTGATTGGGGAAAGATTCGTTCCTCCCACATCCAAATTTAGGTTTTTTTTTTTTTTTTTTTTTTTTTTGAGAAAGCATTTAGTTATTTCTTTAAACACCTTACTGAATCAAAAGTGTATATATTGCACTTCTATAACAACACAAATCAAACGTGTATATATTGCATGACTATAAAATCAAACGTAATATTTATAAGTCATAAGCAAATAAAAGATTCCAATAGACCCCATCATCAGGCCACAAAGGATTCACAATTAAAAGATAATAGAGGAAATTGTTTTTGTTAAAAACTCTTTACTTGGACTCCACAACCCAAACTCACTAGAGAAGAGAGGGAAAAACTAAAAAACTAATTTGCTATTTAAAGAAAGTACTCTTTTTTTTTTCTTTTTTCTTTTTTTTTGTGTGTGTGGGGGGAAAAATGGACATATTATTTTTGTTATTTAGAGAAAGTATTTTTTTTTCCTTAAAAAATATATATCATAAATAGAAAAACTTTTAGAGCTAAAGCCAACATGCAGCTAGGAGAAGTTTCCCTTCACCTTCCCAGCCTCCGCGTAATTCATATTCTCATTCCTACCTACGCACAAAAGAAAACAGCCAAAACTCCGCTATCCGTTGTATGATGTGTCATGTGTGACGTGTACGTGTTCATGACTATGGATTCAGAATGTGAGACTAACCCAATTTTTCTCGTTTTGTTTTCGAAGAGTACAACGTATTTCAACATCGTTAGTTCCTTATATAAATAAAAGTTTTTTATTTTAATTCTTTCACATCTAATAATATTCATACTATTTTATATTAGACTAATAGTCTTAACGCAAATCCTTTCATTTTTTTTTAAATATTTATTATTGTATAGGAACGCAAATCTTTCCCTTATTGATGACTACAATTGGTTTCATTATTGATGATTAGATGATGCTCATATGGCTCAGTATTGCCACGTTTTTCTTTATTTTCTACCTCATATATATAAAGGATTTGTATTCAAAAAAGAAGGGATGGATTAGTGTTTTCATATTTTTGGTAAATAGTGATAATGCATTAAATTAAAGAAAAATAAGTTTTCGACAAAATAGCTCAGCCTTATTGTCAAGGTTTTGTAACTTATCTAGTTGGCATCTCTTACAATTTTCATGATATCAAGTGTTCAAATCCCTCTTCTCCATTGTAACTATTGAATTATCAACAACAAAAAAAAAGTCCAGTCTTATTAATAATGAGTAATGCTACAGTCACAAACTATTTTACAACATTTTTTGAATCTCTAGCATTATTCGTTAATGATCAACAAATTCTCTAACATTGTCATTGGGTTATAAAAATTAAAAACAAAAAAAAAAAAAATACAAAATTACATGTTTGAAGAGCTCCAAGTTTAGTAAGAACATCCATTCATTGATTGGCTCTACAGTAGACATGATCAATCTCTTGTTTAGGAAAGTATTCAAGAGGCTCCTGCAGTCACTAATAGTTCCATTAGAGGATTTTTACTAAGATTATTCTTCAAAAGTTGAAAAACCATCTTTGCATCAAGTTCCACATTGATGTTACTGATGCCAAGCTTTGAGGCTAAAAGATCATGTACGAGATCCCAAGGTTCAACCATCCATCACACATTGTCGTGTCTTCAGTCGATATATATCAAAACCATTTAACCAATTCCCCTTACTATATATCTGAGTAATCCTCCTTCTACATGGGATAGATTTTCAAAGAAAGATATATCTGTGCTGTGTTTAGCTCATTCTTTGGGAGGTTTCATTAGTCCATTAAATATTTAACGTGTATAATGATATCACTTGGTTTGTACCCCCACATTAAAGCATAGGGCAAAAAACTCAACTCCTTTCCTTACACAAGCTTCATGAATTTTTCTTCTCATAATTTAAAATTAAAAAAAAAAAAAAAAAAAAAAGCAAATAAATAAAAGCTTCATGAATTTTGGATCAACCACTCTCTTTGGGAACAATTTATTTAACTTTTTGTTGAAATTATGCTAAAATATATTTGTATTTTTGAAAAAATAAAAAATAAAAAAAGTTATACATAAAAATTAAAAAGCAAAAATCTGTCTTATAAACTGGTGTCAAACACACTATAGAGGAAAAAAAAAACACCTCATAAGGGATGCCAAGTTCCTGAAAATAACTGGTGTCAAACAATTTGTGCTATCGCCATCTAGCTAGTTAAAGGCCAAGCCAGATTCAACAAGATAAGCGTATTACGTATATTCTCTTTCTTTGTTTGGTTATGTGGATTGTGGGCCAGAATATAAAAGCGAAGAAAATGTTTATACTTGTTATTACTTATTACTGTTACGTAGGTGATGATCTTTTATTATTTTTCTCTTTTGTTGACTTGCAAGTAAATTTGTATATAAAGTTTTACGACTTTTGATTAAAAAGATTTTCATTTCTTGTACCTTTCCTTTATAATGGAAGCACTAAATTTTTTTTTTTTTTTTTTTAAGTTTTAACCTATGGCGTCCGCTCCTGATAATAGCTTTTTATTATCAGACTAAGACACCAATTGGTTTTTGGTGTAAGCTGGAATTGAATCACAAATCTCTTATTCAACCATCAAAAAGTTTATCAGTTGACCTAACTGGAACCTACAATGAAAATACTAAAATGGATGTTCAGAAAATAAGACATTCAATCAGTCGAACTATGATATTAATAAACCAATAAAGATATACTCATCATTTATTCATTTCTTCGGTAGAGCATATATAGTTTCCCACCATTTATTTATTTCTAGTTCATTTTCACCATTTACTATAGATACATGTTATCTTAATTATCAATTTTGGCACTTAATTTTTTCTAACTGTTACTCAAAATTTTGGCTTGATCGGAATTTGTCAGCTTTTGTATTATATTTGTTAAAAATTGTTGGCTCAATTGTATATTTGGTTCTTAACTTTTGAATTTTGTTTCAAAATCATTATTATACTTAAAAATGTTTCAAAAAGATCTTTAACGACATCTAATAGACATAAAATACTAAACTGTTATTTTAGAAACAAGAATTCATTAAATCGAAACTACTTCAATGATGTGAAGCCCTTGACGTGGTATAGGTTCTATTTACTATGTTATTTACTATGATTAGTATCCCATGTCAGATTTGACTTTCTAACAAGCCACAAAGGAGTAATTAGAGCAACTGCATTAATGAGTGTAAAATTTCTGTCTATTTTGCAAAAATAAAACACACACACTTTTTCCTATTTTACACACTTACTTTTACAAAACACCCATATCAGTCTATCTATTCTAAACATTTATTCAATAAAATATTCATTCTTTTATACTATCATCTCTCTCACAGACCTAACACAACCCATCCAGCCACCATCATCAACCCACCTAGCCACCATTATCAAGCAACTAGCCTCCATCATCAATCCATTCAACCACCATCATCAAGCAACTAGCCTCCATCATCAACCCACCCAAATACTCATTCAACCTAGCCACCACCAACGAAATCCAAATACCCATTCAACCTAGACACCATCAATGAAATCCAAATATCCATTCAACCCAGCCACTGTGCAACAAGATTGACACCTCCCACTATCCGGCCATGGAAGCTCTGATGCGTCAAAGCCCACAATGGTGCGTCAACATCGCACAAAGCTCATGAAGCTCTAATCGACTCCTACAACATCGCACCCAAGGTGCGTCAAAGCCCACGATGCATAAACCCCACTGATCTTTGGATCTGGCCATGGAAGAGGAAGATTATGAGACAAGAGAAAGCGAGAGCTGAGAGGGTTGATGCAGAGAGAGTAAAAAATGAGAAAAAGAGAGAGTGAGGTGAGAGTTAGAAGGACCACTAAGAAGGAGAGAGAAAAAAAATACTAAAATATTAAATGGAAAGCTACAGTAACTGTGCATATATGCACAATTATTGTAGCACTTTTGTATATATGCACAATTTTGCAAGCACTAATGTGGGTGTTTTTTTTTTTTTGGTTAAAATGTGTAAATTAACCGCTTTTTGTATTTTGCACAATTTTACAACCTCTAATGGTTGCTCTTAGTTTAGGTTTATGAAAAATATTTGAAGTCAGTAGAAGATTATACCATTCTCATTAATTTGTCATGTTTGAAGTGTGAAAAGACCCTTTTTCAAAACTCTTTTTCTCAATTCTCATATCCATGGCCGATTCCCTGCCCCACCAAATTCCCACACAAGGTCCGAGATCTTCGACAGTGGGTTTTTATTTTGTAATTTTTTTAGAATAAAATTGTGTTGCTTAACTTTTTTTTCTTTCTTTTTTTTTTACCACATAAGGAAAATTAGAGACAACAGGAGCATACTAAGGCTCCAAATAGTCAACAAAATACATAGAGGCCTGATTAACCCAACTTTAGGATTGAGGCACAAACTAAATGTTTGCTATGGATATTCCTCCAATCTTCCCTGGACTCGTATGATATCTTCCAAGAGTATTCATTCCTTCCAGCTCAACTATTGCTCAACTTCTAAAATCTAGTGTGACAAATTTTTTCCTTGTGTAAATGTATTGTTTACCCCTTTTGTAAGGAATGTTAAAGATTTAATTGGTGTAAAACTTTAGGCCCCTTGTTACACTAAAAATTTATTAATATTTTAACCTAATAATAAGAGCAATCATCATGGAATAGACTCCATTGATTAAAATTCTAGTGTTTCTTAAAATAAAAATAAAAAAATAAAAAGTTTAGGCCCTTCTTAAGATTTCAAAAGATGAGACCAATAATTTAGCTTGCAAAGTGGATCAATGTTGAGTATGGCATGAATGTTATCTCTTTTTAACTAGGTTTGGATTTTTTTCCCCCTTTTTTGAGAGCTCAGATTGGACAAACTAAATTGCAACAAATTATAAGTACCCCTTTTGCTTTGATTAAAATATGGTTTAACTCCAACCCGAACAATGGTGGTCCATGTGCCCCATCGCCTCCTCCCCTCTTGTCCTTTTTGGAAAATATATATTTAGACATTACCTTGCCTAAGCTAAATTAGTGTAAAGAAGGCAAAACACATGGTGTAAAACTCTGTTGTACCATATTAGATAAGAGAAAGATGGCTCCACTAGAATGATAACTTTATTGTCCTTTGTTAGGGGAAAAAATTGAAATTAATTCCAGATTATATAAAAGAGGAATTAGATCTGCATCAATCATTATTTCAATTGGAGATTAGAAAGATTAGAAAAACAACTTAAAACAATTCCCCAAAAAAGATGATGAAAAAAGTGACTCTCCATGTCGCTTTGGGCCTTTTAAAACAAATCCACATAAATTATGGGAGCCCAAAATGGAAGATTTAGTTTTGGAGGCCCATATCAATTTCTCCTTATGAAGACTTCCTAAACTGGTCAACAGAAAGAAAAATGCCCAGATCCAGACTATTATTCATATTACGTAACTAAAAGTTTCGGAGGAGAAAGAAAAACAGAACATGACTTGTAAGTTGTACTGAAAATCAGAATCAGAAAAACAAACAGTTCAAATTTTCATAACCCCTCAACAAGTATTGGACTAAAACAGATACATGATACAAAATATGTATAATATATAGCAAACCTCACACCGCAGACTATATGCTGATATACACCACGTACTTCAAACAAACCAACAAAAACAGAGCAGTGAACACTCTGTTTGAACTTATTTATATTGGAAACTAAGTCTTGAAAAACCTACATAGATTGTCTTGAAGGGTCAGACAGGATTGACATTCACAGCGATCATTTCGATATTGTCTTGGCTGCTGCTGTTTGTAAAGCCATCACTGCTAGCAAGGTTACCGCCAATAAGAATTTGGGCAGTAGTAGCAGTGTTGTTAGTTAACAACCTGCGAAGTGTGAGAATGAGTGTGATGATAAGGATGACCAGGCCAAGTATTTGAGCAGCGAGTTTAACATCCGAAAGAAACGACACTTGATCCCTGCAGTAACAAAAGAAATTTAATTGTGTGAAATACTCTGCTATATAAATATATAACTTTTCTTTTCTTTATTTTTTATTTTTTATTTTTTTTGAAAGTTTAAAAGAGAACCCCAAAGAGAGATGCTCACTAATGTTTTAGAAACATTTTAATCCTCCATTGATTCCTTGCATACAAATTATATCATTGTAATTTGAAAGTAATTAAACACATCAAGGTCAGGGATATGATTGTGAATAGAAATTTGTGAAGAAAATTAAACTCTGTAGTAAACTAATCACCTCAAGTCCACAACACCAAGTCACCCTAAAATGAACTGTCCCACTGCCATCAAACTACACTAATGGATTAGATGTCCACATCATATTGCCCAAAAGTACAAAAGCTCTTAGCCAGCAAAATTCAACATCTTAAAACAAAGCAAAGCCACCTTGATTCTTGACTAGTCTTCAAATGACAAAAGCAAAAGAAACTGGGGAACTAAACTACACTTGCCCAGTTGCCCACCAAAACAGTCAAAGCTTTTATTTAGAGAAACCATATGGGAGACTCTAATTATGCTCCATCAGCAACCAGATACACAGACTACTAAAGGCTTCAGCTGTTTAAATTATTAAAAGCTGTAATTAAATCAGTAACATATATTACCTCCAAAAATCAAATGAAGTATATGAGAATGAAAATCTGGTTATAATCATAAAAACACTCAGAAAATCAAATAGTATAATTTAGAGCTGAGAAAAAGGAAAAAAAAAAATCATATAAGATAATATAACTCTCGCGCCCAACACAGATAACGAGGATAAAACAAATAAAATAAACAAAAAACAAAACACAAAAACAAAGAAACACAGCTATAATGATGATAAACAAACCCAAAGAGCTGCAAGACAGAAAATTTGGCATCCAAAAACGATACAAAATCCAAATATAAAGATGTTAAGCTGCAAAAATGATGCACATAAAACGTGTTTTCTGAAGATTTAAAGAATGGATTCTAAAAGGTAGAATGGCACCATATTCAGCAAGGAAAATGCTTGATCTGATGAGGGCAACTCCAACTATTTCTGCAACAACAATAACTAGTAGTGATTTCTAACGTGAGGGTTGAGGAAAGAGTGATAAGAGAACTTCATTGAGCAATCTATATAAGCGAATCAGACGGAGGACAGCTTTGTTAAATGGAACGCGGATTGCGGACACGTATACACTGGACCCGTTGGATCCGTTAAGATGTTGACACCTGTGCATCTTGTATTACTGACCTTGTTGACCACTTTGTTTAGTTTTGGACTTTTGCAGCAAAAGTGAGCCCGCTCCAACAAATTCTCTGAAAGCAAAACTTCTCCAAAAATTTGTTGAAGTTGCTACAGTAATTAGATGAGTTATGCTAGGATCAAGGATTGGCATAATTTTGTGCAAAAGTGGCAAGTTGTAATCGGAAAAGATATGATAATAGGTCATGTGAAAACACAGTATTGCTAATTACAACTAGTCACTTAGCGAGTTATGGCATAAAATTGTGCCTAATTTAATGGTCTCAGCATTAATCGACGTACAGAATGACGTAGCAACTCTAAATTATTATTTTATCTTAAAAAAATACCAGGCTGAAAAAAAAAAAAAAAATCTTTCTCTTTCCTTCCCTTTTCTTTTTTCTTCACTCCCTCTGTCGCTTCTCATCAGAGAACAAATGGAAGCAACTCTTCTCTCGCAAGTAAAATTATTGCATACAATCTGAAGAAAAACACAAAACAAAAAATGCAATAAAACTACAAAATACAATCTTTCTCATAAACTAATAAAATCAGAACCCCAAAAAAAAAAAAATCCAGCCTTTTATCTCAACGGCTACTAGATGCAACAAAATACAATCTGAACAAAACACAAACAGAAAATGCAATGAAATCATAAAATACAATCTTTCTCATAAACTAATGAAATCAGAACAAAAAAAAAAAAAACGATCAAACCCATTTCGACCGCATGTCGTTGGCAGTGGGGGAAGAGGACGAGCGGCGGTGAAGGCAGAGCAGACGACGGAGGACGAAGATGCCGCGATTCTCTCTCTCGCCCGTTGAAGCACAACGCCGATTTTCCTCTTGGAGATTGCCTCTGTTTGATGAGAAGAAATCAAATCCAGATGGTGAACCGTGTGGATAGTGTGTGGCCTTTTGATGGTAGAAATAAACGAGGCCTTCAGCCTTCCAGCCCTTTTTTTTTTTTTTAAATAATACTAAGTTTATACTAAAAAAAACTAATGCTAAGTTTTTTTTTTTTTTTTTTTATGGAAATTAATTAGAAGTTAATGAATAGGAATAATAATCTCTTTAATTAAGATTAGATATAATTTTTTTAAGAAAAAAAAAAAAGAGATAATGGTAAGTTAATGGATATTAATAATTAAAATTTAGGGGATAACGTAAGGGATTATCTCTAAATTAAAAGTAGACTATCAACAAATAAAACTCTTGAAAATTTTGAAGATTAAAAATTTAACGGGAAAAAGTAAGATTAAAAAATGAAGATTAAGGATTTGCTTCTAATGCTGAAATTGAAAATTTTTTGTTGAAAGTATTGTAAATAAAGGTAAAAGTTAGCTAAAATAGTATAGTGGAACCTATGAATAGTATCAAAAAGTGTAGTGAGACCCATAAATAGCAGAAAAAATAAACTAAATAGTAAAATAAGCTGGTATTTTAATTTTTACTAAACACACACTTAAATCGTCAAAATTAGTTAGACTAAAAGCATTATTTACTTAAAAGGACCACTTTTTTAAGAATGCGGTCTAATTTCACAACAAGTTTGATATTATATAATATATTTCATTTTTAAAATTTTTGAAATTATATATATATAATTAAAATAGAAGAAGAATATTTTTATCAATAAATAAATAAATAGAAGAAGAAAATGAACACATTTTTGGAACCCCAAACTGTCGGATGATAGAAATTGTCTTGAATTTGATTGCAAAGAAAAATGAAAATGAACATATTTTTTAATAATTTCAAAATTATTATAAAAAGAAACAAAAACAAAAATGGATGCAGGATCTAAAATTTTAAAATTAACTTCTATTCTACTCTTGACCTCCCATTATATTGTTCACTGCATTTCTTTCCTATTTAATATGATAAACTATACTCTACGTATCACTGATTGCATGGTATATTTGGGTTCGCTTTTAAATTTTTTTTTAAAATTATTGACTTATTTATTGAAAATTTTAACAAACGCAATTGATTCGGAAAAACGTACAGTTTAAAAGCTAGAAAATAGAAGGGAAAGAGTAAAGACTGGGCTGACAATCTAGGAAAAAAGTTTACTTTCTTCATGCTCTTTCCCTATAGACTATGCAATTCCTACAAGATTTATCGTCAAACCATGACTACATATAAATATTTATATATACATATTCTTTTGTATGCTCATATATCTATTACATATCATGCATAATGTTTTCAATCAATTCAGCAGTGTACTCTGCTCCTCTAAAGCGATACTTTTGAACCATTTAGCTTGCTTCTAGTTGATCTCCCTCAACAACAAAAGAAAATGTAAATAATTATAATTGGTTTATCTCTTAAAATTATTCTCAATGTATTTTTAAGAGACTTATGTACAACAAATTCTATGAAATATTAAATTAAAATATTAACTTCCATCATTTTCTCTAAAACAAAATATGTAAAGTTTAGGTTCTAGTTAACTCAACTGGTAAAGACTTTGATAGTTGAATAAGAGATTTGAAATTCAATCCATGACTACACCAAAAACTGGTCGGTATATTGGTCTGATAATAAAGAGTACAATGTCTTGATCTAATAATAAGAGCACAATGTTTTGGTCCGATAATAAAGAGTGCATTCATCAGAAGCGGACGCCATAGATAGGATGAAATTTATAATAATAATAATAATAATAATAATAATAATAATAATAATAAAGTTCATTTGACTATAGAAACAAAAGGATGTCTCTAATGCATTATCAACAATTAGAAGATTTAGTTCATCAACTGTTGACTTCACCTCCCCTATATTGGTCTTGCACCATGTTTAAATGTTACATTGAATTGATCTTTAAAAATTTATAATTAATATTTTTGTTGAGGTAATTATAGGTTTACATTATACTAGCAATGTAATTCTTACATTGTAGACACAAAATTGTATATTTTCCTTTTTTTTTTTTTTTTGAGGATGAATTTTCCTTTTTATTGATGTAACATTTTTGCAGTAACAAAAATTGTTATTTTACACACTTACACTAGTTTTTAATGATAATAAAATTTCTTCATGAGGTGCTACCTAGGCCACTAGCGAGTTCATCTAGCCATTTAAAAAGAAAAAAATATTTTTGTTCATTTGCTCAGCTCAATTATCCTTTTGGGAGATCAGATTTTTCATGCCCGAACATTAAATTCTTAAGAATAAATGTGTGTGTGTAAATTATTGTAAAGTGGTGGGCCTTGTTTGTAGTGTTGGGCTGCTTCCTGCTGCACTAGGCCCAAGTTTTCTGGATAAGGGAGTTGGGACCGGTCCAACTGCAACTCAATTTGGTTTGGCTTGTGCCCAAACTATGCCTTGTTTGCCAAGAACATGCTTGCGGCAGGCAGAGCTATTTGAAATAAGTTGTGGCAGACAGACATGGTAATAATAGCAAAATAAAATATCCTAGCTACTTAATAGAAAATGACCAAATGATCCCTATTCAAGAAACATAATCACAGTAATAATAATTACTTTTACAAAAAAAAACAAAGGGAACAAATGGTAATATATGTGGGTTAATCAGAAGAGAAAGAGGTCAAATTAAATCTAGTCCGCAGGAGCAAAACCAGGGAGGAAAAAACGTTTCTTCTCAACGCAATTAATCTCCCAGGAAAGTCCTGCCGTGGAAATTAACGACCTTGAGGGAAACAAACCTAAATGGTTGATGCATAAAGGGCTCCTTTTGGTTTTGACAGAGAGTAGGATTTTGTGAGGGAGAGAGGGAATTAACCTATTGGTGCATGCTTGCCGTTCTAACTCTCTATCTATTTTCTTTTTGGTTTTTCTCTTTTCTTTCTTTCCCTCACACTCGTTTCTTTCTGTTTCCCGATATATCTTTTCGGATTCCTATTCCTTAGTTATGGTTCCCCTCGTTGTTGTTTTTTGTTCACGGCAAGGGTCTCTTTTTATAGTGCCTATCATGACCAGATTTTTACTGTTTTAGCCCTTAACCTCCTTTGTCTAGTCTGGGTGTACTTGCCGACCACCACTGGTCTGTCTGTGTGTCACCCCCATCACCAGACAAAGAAAGGTATTTTATTTATTTGTCTGTCGTGGCACCCTTTCCTGCTACGGTTTGGGTTTTTTCTCTCTCCCTATCCCTCATGGCATGCACCTAGTGGTTCCAACTCAGCTTGCTTCTTTTGGATAGTATGTCATCCCAATAGGACACTTCCCCCAAAAGAGCCTGAGTAGGAACCTCAAAAATAGATTTTTCCCCTCTCCCCACCACCAAACCATGCCCTCTTTCCTCTGACCCACGACCTCACCATTTCCTGTATTGGCTGGGTACAGGCTGGTAGTGCCTAGGCCTTGCGCGTGCCTCCCTTCCATGTGTGTCCAAAATCTGTCTGTTGCTCATTCATTCGCCGCGGTCTGGAGGCTTGCCTGCACAGTTTGCCGTCCGTTTTTTTTTTTTACCTTTTATGTGAGCTGCTTTTCGATTTCCCGCTCCTCTTAGGGGCTGGGCTTTATTTGATACTGGGCCGTACATTTCTTTCAGCCCATTTCTTGATTGCCATCATTTCCTGCCATATTACTCTGTCATTCCTGCTGTAATGACTCAATCCTGTTGGGCCTCTTTAGGCCTGCCATTTACTCTTTCCCCCAGTGGCTTAGCATGGCCATTGGTTTTCCTACTTATGGGCTCCTGTGTCCCTTTTGTTTTTCTCTTGGACATCCTTAACCCATTTGCTTTCTTTGGGCTTCCTTGGCCCTTTTACTAACTCTGCATTCTCATAGACTTTTACTAACTACATTGGGCTTCCTTGGCCCAATTACCTTATTCTCATCCTTGGGGTTCATGGGCCTGCCATTAACCCCTTACTTTCTTTGTTTGAATTACTTTGGGCCTGTAGTGGCCTATTCTCACTTTTCTATATCATATACTGTCCATGGGTATGCTATTTCTCTCTTTTTAGGCTTTCTTTAAGCCCATTTTTCCTCCTCAAGACCCATTTGTTTATTTCATGGGCCTGTGATCCATTATCCCTGCCGCTTGGGCCTAATGGTTTTGCCATCTGTTTGCCAACACTTTGCTGCCCTTGTTGCTGGGCTTTCTTCTTTCTACTTGGATTCTCAAAAATGACCCTTAACATTTAGCCCCCTGAACATATGAAGCGTTCCTGCAGTTCATATGTGAATAAAAGACCTTCCTGTCCTTTCTACCTCTCTTCTTTCTTTTCCTTTGTGGGCTTTTTTAAACAGTGGACTCCTCCTCATATATATATTTTTTTTCTTTTCCTGCCACGAACAGTGTTGTCTCTTCGAATTTCCCAGTTTAGCAGTTATTTTAAAATATAGTTGCCGTTTTATTAATTTCATCCCATTCTGATGGTTGACTCGTCGCCTTCCTTCGTGCTGGTATTAATGACTTGGGTATTTAAGGAGGAGTCCCTCCGTGTTTTAAACACAAACTCCTTCTTTTCCAAGAAACACATTCTCTCCGTCCCCCTTTCTTCACTGTTTTTTTCTTCTCAGACACTCAAACCCATTTACTCCGATCAAGCCCTCATACTATAGCGCCGGTGAAAAGCCAAAGCTCCTCCCACCGTAAAGGGAAAGAGACCATTTCCGACCCTCCCGCCGCAATTGACGTAAGTGAGGAGGCAGAGTATTCTAAGTCAGAACACTCCGATGAGGAAGAAGCACAGTGCGACCCCGACAGTTAATGCGCCCCTCTAATCGATCCATGGTACGACGTCCATCCTCATTTCCCAAAGATTCCCGGTGATTATACGCCACCGCCGCCGGGCCGTGTGTGGCTTGCCCTTAGTCGGCGAAACCCCGATGTATCTTGGGCCTCGTTGGCCTCCTCGATCCCCGATCTAGTCATTCGCCAAGGCATTTTGCTCCTCGTGCCTATCCAATTCAAATTTAGGTCAAGTACAGCCTTAGGTTGGAGAGAATGGGTAGATAATGAGTTATCTGATATGGGCTTTATGGGGTTGTTGCAGCGAGCCGATGTTTTGAAGGCCATCGTTTCGTCTTGCTGCTTGTCCAATTTTCGGGACCTCTACAACCTTTGCCACTTGGTTCGCCGGTAGTGTACCACCACCCATACCTTCTTCTTCTCCTGCGGCGAACTCACAGTTACCCTTGAAGATGTGGCCAACCAGTTACTCTTGCCCATCCTTGGCGACGCTGATTCTGCCACTCTAGAACTTTTTCCGGAGGAAGAGGCCATTGAGACCGAATTGAAGAAGAGGATGACCGAGAATGCCAAGCTATCATTTTGGGTTAGTTCTTCTTCTAAATTTTCTGTAGCTGCCCGCCATGCGGCTTTTGTTGCGTTTTGGCTTTGCAAGTTTGTTTTTGGGTCCCACCCCCATTATGCCATAAAGCCCTTATACTTTCGT
Source organism: Quercus tomentella (assembly GCA_028535165.1). Taxonomy (NCBI): domain Eukaryota; kingdom Viridiplantae; phylum Streptophyta; class Magnoliopsida; order Fagales; family Fagaceae; genus Quercus; species Quercus tomentella. Next base: position 83,204,755 of record JAPQVY010000068.1, read on the forward strand.
TTAGCCATCAAGATATCCACTGGGGTGAGCCTGCCGTTGGCCCCTATGTTCTTGGGGCATCTATATGTCCAATTAGACATCCTGTGGAGTGATAAGAGTCAGGCGGGATCCTGTCACATAGTTACCTCCTCCGTTCATAGTACTATTCTGCAGCAGTTGTTATTTGAGCGTTGTGCCCAACATTTAGCAAAGTGTAGACCCGCTCGCTTTGCTAAAAAGAAGTACCAATCATGCCCGAGGGTAATTACTGATTTCTGTGGCAGATTTGAGTCCGATTTTCCGTTGGCTTTCCGTTGGTCTGGTTTGAAGCCTATTGGTTATTCTGTTGTTAAGTCGTTCGATGAAGGTGTTGGTTTTTCTTGGAGGGCTTATAGAAATTTGGGTGCGAGTTATACATGCATAGATTCTACAATGGGTTTGTTTGTTGACACTATTAGGACTATCACTCCCTTGGCCGGTTTTGATGAGACAAGGATTACTTATTTGGCGGCCACCAATGCCGGATGGTTGCCTTACTTAGCTGATGAAGGCATCAGGTTCGTTCATTATCCTGCCAACCGAGTGAGAAGACAGTTTGGATTAGATCAGGACATTCCTGATGACCTTTCTTTTCTTATGGAGTCCCCTACTTCGGTTTGACCCTTTCTACGGCACATTGTCTTTGAATTTTGGAGGTGGCGTTTCAGTACAGTTACCGTTCCTAGCTTACTAAGGGAGGGCCTTTGTACTCCTGCCATGCATGGGTATTGGCAAGCAGTGATGACTTCATTCGAGCAAGAATTGGTGGGTAGTCGTGGTTTCTCCCTTATTTCTCCTGATGGGCTCAGTATGGTTATTTCGGCTAATCCTCGATTGCTCCTACCCTCCAAGTCCGTGTTAGCATATGCCAGGAAACAGAACCGGTCTGCCATCTTTGAATGGGATGAGGAGAAAAAAGGGTGGTATTGGCACACTGGTGATTATCCTCCAGATTGGGAGAAAAAAGATAAAGTGACAAACATTTTTGCACCGAGTAAGAAAGGTCCTGCCAAGCTTAAGTCTGCAAGTAAGTCCAAGCCTGCTACTCCACGGCCACCTACAGATGCTCCCCCTGCCAGCAGAACACGAGGCAGCAAGAGAAAGACAACCCTTCATCCTGTGTTTGCTGCTGAACGAAGAGTAAGTTACTTCTAAAATACTTTTTGACTTTCTTGTGACTAACCTTGCTGACTTTTTTTTTTCTTTAACGTTGTCTTTTGTTCCCCTTATTTTTTTTTTCTTTGTAGTCTAAGCATAAGGAGGATAAGTCAATCACCCGTCCCATTTTACTTGATGAGCCTGAGTCTGAGGTACATCTCTTTTCTTCTCTTCCCTTTCTTTTCTTTACACGTGCTTCCTCTGCCACATGTTTTTTGTTTGTCTCATGCAGTTAAAAGTTCCTTTGGTCTTCACATATGTATTTATATGTTTTTTTTTTTTTTTAGAAGGAGCCCGAACCTCTCTCCATATATCGCCCTACTGTCAAGGCTCCTACCCCTCCCACCGAGCCGGTACCTAGAGAAGAGGGTACTCATAGTGAAGGGGTTAGTGAGACCACAATTATTTCTGTCGAGACACTTACTCCTCCAGAGGGAGTTATTTCTCCTGCTGCTGTTCAGGCCGAGGTTGCTTCTCCTGTTCTGCCCCTTATCATCTCCACCAGTGACCCCTTCGCAGCTCTATCCCAGGCTGTGAAGGACGGTTCTTCTCTGGTGGTTACTCCTTTCTCCACTCCCAGTTCTGCTACACGTGGGCCTGACACAGACTTATCCTCTGAGGGGTCTGAGGACATTCTTGAGGATCCTGACGACGATCCTGTCCTGAAGAAGAGGATTTTTGATTCTGACGAAGAGGAGAGTGCTCCATTCGAGCCTGAATTCATGGGTATGTGTCTTCCCCCTTTTCTGCTAAGTTCACTTTTTTCCTTCTTTTGTTACCTCTTCCTCGTACATATGTATTTGCGTTGCTCCTTGCTGCGGTCTCCCCTTCATTTATATGCCTATTTCCCTATTTGCAAAGACCTTTGAGGGGCTAGGAATTACAGCAGACGTAGGGATGCCCGTTCCTGCCATACCCATAGCACCCATTCCTACCGTACCTTTGGCACCTGTTTCTACCATACCTACAGTGCTTGTTTCTGCCGTTCCCACAGCCCCCATTCTTGCTGGCCCTGGTAAGTTTCCTTTCCCCTTTATCTTCTCCTTCATTTTTTTTTTTTTTTTTTTTTTGTGAGTTTGTCCTTTCTAGATCACGACTTCTCATTTCGCCTCGTGCTTTCTTGATAGGTCCACTTCCCACTGCCCCTTTTCAGTTTGAGGTGGGCAGCAGCTCTGCCACCATCTCGGACCCTGTGAGTGAAGTTGCAGCCTTTTTTACCCGCTTTGATCAGCCTGAGGTCAATGACCTTGGTCCTGCAGACTTCTGGGGTTCTAGGTCTCCTTATGTGGATTTCCATGGCTTCCGAGTCCTCGGGGATTGTGTTTCTCACTTAGTGATGGTCCATAGCAGCTGTGGTGATTTTATGCAGGGATTTCGTCTTGGCTGTTCTGCCAAGGAGCACTTCTTGAAGATGTTGGGGAGCGTGATGAACGACATTAAGCATAGCTTTGTTGACACCGTCTCCACCGAGAGGATCCTGTAGTGGAGGGCCACGATTCAGGAGCTTATCAGTGTGGGTTTTGCTGTGGAGTTTATTCTGGATCATCTCCGTGAGGTTGCCTGAGCCTTTTTTATGAGGAGAGTTCAGCCAGCTATTGATGCTATTGATGCACAGATTGAGATTCTGAAGAAGGAGGTGGCAGACTTGGAGGGCCGTTGCGAGCGCCTTCTTTCTAGCATTGGTGGGCCTAGCCATTTTGGATATCAGACTCTCATTTTCAGATTCCGTTAATGATGATGCAGTTTCCTTCTTTCTCTATTTCGTTTTTCTTCTCTTATTACTTCATCCAGGACACTTATATGTTTCCTATAGCACTTATTTGGCGTGTGTTTGCCACAGTTTGGGTTTGTAATTATGATGCTACACTTTGCTACTACTTTTACTATCGCTATGACATAGAGTGCTAATACTTCGTACTTTTTCATTACATATTCATGAAAACACGTTACAATTCTGTCTTGTGACGTAGTCACTTGAAAGAAGGAAAAGATAAAGGAAACATATAAGCTTTTTAACAAGACAAAAGAAAGGGACAACCATATAGCTTTTCTCCCTAGGCATAATAACGTTTCAGGGATCCATTAAGTCTCTGCCATCCATTTGAGTCAAACGGTAATATCCACTTTGATGCGTTTCCCTTATCACAAGAGGTCCTTCTCACTTCGGTGCAAACTTAGATGGTCCTACCATGCCTCGCCTGACATAGTCTGCTACTTTTAACACAAGTTGCCCTTCTGTGAACACTCTCTCTTTGGTCATCCTGCCATAGGCTTCAGTCATCTTTTATCTGTATCTACGGCTGCGCTCCTGGGCTTTTTCTCTCTTTTCATCAAGTCCTTCTAGATCTTCGCGCCTTTCTGCCGCAAAGACTTCTCCTTCCTTTTCTTTTTCTTGCATCTACATGACTCTCAGGGATGGAGTCATTATTTCTGTTGGGCTTACTACCTCAGTTCCGTAGACCAAGGAAAAAGGTGAGAAGCTTGTGGCTGACTTTGGTGAATTTCTATAAGCCCAAAGAGCGTCTGGCAGGTGCGTCGCCCATCCTCCTGTATACTCTTGGCTCATCTTACTGATAATCTTTATGAGAGTCTTGTTTGTTGCCTCTGCTTGCCTATTCCCTTGAGGGTAATAAGGCGATGATCGGTGGTGTTTGACTTGGTAGAACTTTAGCATCTTCCTTACATCACTATTAACAAATGGTGTGCCATTGTCACTGATGATCCTGTAGGGCACCCCAAACCTTACAATTACATTCTCCTTGATGAAGTTTGCCACTGCTCCTCCTGTGGCTTTACGAAGTGGTACCGCCTCTGCCCACTTAGTAAAATACTCTGTAACCACTAGTATCCATATGTATCCACGCGATGGTGGGTTAACTGGTCCCACCAAATCAAGCCCCCGAGTGTGGAAGGGCTATGGGGTGACCATGCTATGTAAATTCTGTGGATGAGTGTGAATCAAGTTGGTTTGTACTTGGCAACTGTGGCACTTTTTCACAAATTCTACCATATCTTTTTTCATGGTAGGCCAGTAGTAGCCCATCTATAGCAGGCATCTGTAAAGCTTTTTCTTCCCCTGGTGTTCCCCACACTCTCCTGAATGTACTTCTTTTATCATTTCTCTTGCTTCTTCAGGGCCCAAACACCTCAAAGGGTCCCCATCGTACCCTTTTTTGAAAATGACCATGTTATGCAAAAAGTAACATGTTACCAACCTCTTAAACTTGTATCTTTCACTGTGCTTTTGTGGCAGGATGTCTTTTGTTAAGTACTGTATAAATGGGCTTCTCCAGTCCTTGCTGATGAACACAGCGTAACTTTTCTCTCTGTCTGCCACGAGATGGAAGGTCCCATACTGGGTTTGGACTTGATCTGCATCTCTACCCATACTTGGCCAGTAGAAGCTTGCCCTTTGAAGTCTGCGGTAAAGGCTAACCTCCCCGCAGGATCGGCAAGTTTTATCGTGTACTTCTTTCAATTTTCTTTGGGCCTCCTCCTGCCCCATGCATCTGGACAAGACCCCACCTGGCATCCTGCAGTACAACTCCTCTCTCACCAGGGCGTAGTCTTTTAGTATCTTTAGCTCTGCAGCATCTTCTCCTCTCATCAAGACTTCCCTTATGGGGATCTGCCAATCCCCTTCGCACTGTTCCTTCTAGAACCTTTCCTTCAACACCTCAATAATAGATTCTTTCCTTTTGCTGACCTCTATCCTGGTGTTATCCCCTTCGAAAATTATTTATGACCCCAGTGCGGCTAATGCGTCCACAAACCGGTTTTCGTTCCTTGGAGCATGCTCTATTTTGAAGGTTGAAAACTTTTCTTACATCCTTTAGGCCATTGCTCTGTATGGGGCTAGGCTGGGCTCTTTTAAGGAGAAGCTTCCCTTGGTCTGGCAGACGACTAGTTTCGAATCACCCAATACCCTTAAATGTTTGACTCCCATTTCGAGAGTCGTGGCTAGCCCGGTTAGGTAGGCTTCGTATTCTGCCGTGTTGTTTGAATAGGGGAATTTCAGTTTGAACGATAGCGCCACTGCCTTATCTTCTCCATGGTACGAAACTACTCCCACCCCTCTAGATTGGGTGGTAGAAGACCCATCAAATTTCATTACCCATTGTTCTCTGACCTCTTCTGCCATGGCTACTTCCCCTGGAATTTCATCATTCAGCGGGAATTCTTCCTCTCCTTGAAACTGTGCCAATAAATCCGCTATAACCTGGCTTTTCACCGCCCTAGGTGTCCCTATTCTCAAGTCGTACAGTGACAATTGTAACAACCACTGAGATATTCTGCCAGAGAGGATCGATTGCTGTAACAAAGTTTTGATAGCATGGGACTTGGTCATCAACCATACTTTATAGGCCAAGAAATAATGGCGCAACCTCTGCGAAGCATACACAATAGCCAGGCACGCCCTTTCCGCCCTTGGATAACGAGTTTCTGCATCTTTTAAGGCGCGGTTAATGTAGTACATTGGTTTCTCAACGCCACCTCCATTCTCTTGGGCAACTAATGCACCAATGGCATACGAGTTGGTGGCCAGGTAAAGTAGCAATGGTTTTTTGTGGATAGGGGCCTGCACCGTGGGGAGGTTCGTCATGATCTGCTGTAGGCTCTTGAAGGCCGTCTGCTGTGCTTCCCCCCATTCAAAACTTTGCACCTTCTTGAGCAGCTTAGTGAAAGCAGAAGTGATTGATGCCAACCCAGGGATGAATCTCCGGATATATGAGACTTTTCCTAAGAAACTCTTTAACTCCTTTACCGTGACCGAAGGTCTTATAGTTGCTATGGCTGTGGCCTTGGCCGGGTCCACATCTATTCCCCTGCTGTGAACCAGGAAACCCAAGAATATCCCAGAGGACACCCCAAATGCGCACTTGAGAGGGTTCATTCTTAACTTAAAGGCTTTGCATCTTTCGAATACCTTTTTCAACACGTAGAAGTGCTCTTCTCTCCTCTTCGATTTAACCCCTATGTCATCCACATAGTCCTCTAGTTCCTGATGCATCATGTCATTAAATATGGCCGTTATTGCTCGTTGATAAGTTGCACCTGCGTTTTTCAACCTGAAGGGCATCACAGTGTAGTAGAAAAATTGCCCATGGGTGTTCTGAAAGCAGTTTTCTCCGCATCCTTTGGTGCCATCTTGATCTGATTGTATCCGCTGAACCTATCCATGAACGAAAACATGGCACTTCCTACCGCAGAGTCTATTAGTAAATCCATGTTTGGCAATGGGAACTCATCTTTCGGACAGGCTTTATTGAGATTTTTGAAATCTACACAACATCTTATCTGGCCGTTTTGTTTCTTTACTGGTACTATGTTGGATAGCCAGCGAAGGTGTTGAATATGTTTGATGAATCCTGCGGCCAGCAATTTCTGTACTTCTTTGACTATTTGCCCTTCTATTTCTGTGTGAAATATCCTGGCAGGCTGGGCCACTGGCTTGGCCTCTAGGTCTACATTCAACGTATATGCAACTAGCCCGGGGTCTAATCCTGACATTTCACTGTAATCCCACGCGAAGACATCTTTGAACACTTTCAACAATAGTATCAGCTCTGATTTTTTCTTTTCTGTCAGACTTGCACTAATTGAGATAGGCCTTGGTTCTTGTGAACCAGACCCTAGGTCAACTTCTTCCAATTCTTCTTCTGCCACAACCTGTGCATCTTTTTCTGCCACAACTTCTCCATCTTTCTCTTTCTCTTTTTTCAAACTTTCTTGAGCGACACAACACACCAAACTCCAGTGCTGCCATTCTTGGGTGGGGCCCGCTTGTATCTCACTTGTGGGCCCAGCGTGCCTTCATAATTTGTACACAATCCTACCATCAGGGCCTCGAACCCTGACGTGTTGGGGTATGTCATATGATTCTATGGCGGGCGCTTCTTTTCTTGATCAGGCTTTGGGTCACTTTGGACGTCTTCCCACTTAGGTACGAAGGTAACTCGTGGCTTTGATACTGAGCTTTCCCTAGATGGAGCCCATTGGCCATAGAACATAGTTTCCACTAGGCGAGCCTCTACCTGCTCGAATGGCGAGGGGTTTGCGGCTATACATATCATCCTGCCATTTAATCTTCCTTTCACACACTGGTGATAAGTGGACGGGACCAATCGGTGTTTGTGCAACCAGGGCCTTCCCAAAAGCACATGATAGGATACTTTTGTTCTTACCACATGGAAACGAGCTAAAGAAACTATGGGGCCTACTTTCAACCATAGCTGGATGTGGCCTGCGGTGTACTCGCCCCTTCCGCCGAACCTTGTCACTTCCATTGGGCATCCTTGGATCTTTCTTTCTGAAATTCCTGCCACTTGTAAGGTGCTTAATGGAATGAGGTTTACGGAAGCACCTGTATTTACCAAGGCCCTCTTGATGGGGATTTCATTTATGGATGCTGCCAAATAGAGGGGCCTCCTGTAATCTGGGTATCCCACCTCCATATCCTCATTGCTAAAAGTGATCTTGGTTGATTCCTGTAAGAGGGCTCTGTTATCTGGGATTTTTGCTGATAAACATTCTACTCCTGCCCCAGAGGCGATGCTCACCAAAGCGTCTGTGGCTATCTTTCTTTCCTTTGTTGTGAGCCCCAACTAGTCAAACAAATTTTTGAATTTGGTGCTTTGCTGTAGGGTGGTAATTGCTGCGGCAGGCAGGGTCGGGTTCTCCTCCTCGTCCTCCCTCGGGTCTGCGCATATTACCACTGCTGCTACACCCTTCCCCTTGTGATTCGGGAGTGGGTTTCTTTGGACCTCTTGCTGGGTCAACTCCAGAGTCCCTTCTTTAATCCTGCAGTGCACCAATCTGCGGAGCGCCCAGCATTCTGCGGAGGGATGTTGTACATAGTTATGCAGGCAACAGAAGCGAGGGATGTTGTACATAGTTATGCAGGCAACAGAAGCGAGGGTCTCTTCTCTCTTCCTCCATGGGCTCTCTGGAAACCTGGTTGGGTTTAAAGATTCCGTCTGCTATCCATTTATCTAGCAGCACATCCAGTTCCTTTGGGGTACACGGTATGGACGGGAGCGTATCATATTCCCTCCCTTCGGTTTTCCTTCTCCGCTCTCCAGTGGACACTGCTATAGCTTGCGGGGCGTTTCTTTCGTCTAAGCTTGGTTTTACGGATTAGGCCGTCTTCTTGGCTTTCTACAACAGCTGTGCAAACTGGGAAATTTCTAGATTTTACAAGACTGCTCTGTATTCCCGAATCATGTTAGTCATACACATTTCTACTAAGGTTCTTTCTTCATAATGGTCATAGCAGTCAAGTGCTATGTCCCTGAACCTCTTGATGTATTCCATCAAATCTTTTCCGCTTCTTTGCTTGGTCATTTGCAAGGTTGCAAGCGTCATTGTTTCTTCTCCGTGGAAGTATTTCGTATAGAATACATCCACCATATCATCCCAGGTTAGGATGGATCCTGGCTTTAGGCCTATGTACCAGGTGTACGCTCGGTCACATAGCGATTTGGAAAACTCTGGAAGACATAGGTCCTCATCCGCTGCATAGGGACCGAGAGTATCGATGAACTTGCTCACATGTTCAACGGCACTTCCTTTCCTGCCATCATACTGGGCAAAGGCTCGTGGCTCATACCTCTCAAGGTATGGCTTACTAAGTACCCTTAGTGGGTAGGGGGTCTCCATGCATAGAATCTTTCCTTAGGTGTTCTAGCTCTCTCCTGCTCCAGGAGAGCTGCTACCTCTGCCATAATGATGAAGCATTGCTCTGCATTCTAGGGGGCCAGTGTTTCCTCTTTGTCTGTCGCATGCTCTGGGACATGCTGGCTCCCCTTCTCTTTCGTCTTGTCTGCTTTTAGTTGGCGAATTTCTTCCATCATTTGTTGCTGCGAGTGTTGTAGTGACTGCAATACTTCAATAAAAGTATTGACATTGTCCGTGGGAATTCTTGGCTATGGCTGAGGATCAGCCCCCGTTCTGTTGGCACCTTCCGTTTGGTTAAGCTGCTGTTAGTGAGGCGTTGTTGGCCTGAACTCTGCTTGCGAGAGCACGACACTCATATTTCTTGTTGTTCTAGAATTTGGTGGCATTGTCTGCGAGGGATTCTGTGTTTTTGCCCTTATCAGTTTCCCAACTCCCCAGTGGAGTCGTCAATTGTAAAGTGATGGGCCTTGCTTGTAGTGTTGAGCTGCTTCCTGTTGCGCTAGACCCAAGTTTTCTGGATAAGGGAGTTGGGACCGGTCCAACTGCAACTCAATTTGGTCCGGCTTGTGCACAAACTATGCCTTGTTTGCCAAGAACATGCTTGTGGCAGGCAGAGCTATTTCAGATAAGTTGTGGCAGACAAACATGGTAATAATAGTAAAATAAAATATCCTGGCTACTTAATAGAAAAGGACCAAATGATCCCTATTCAAGAAACATAATCACAGTAAGAATAATTACTTTTACAAAAAGAACAAAGGGAACAAATGGTAATATATGTGGGTTAATCAGAAGAGAAATGGGTCAGATTAAATCTGGTCTGCAGGAGCAAAACCAGAGAGGAAATAACGTTTCTTCTCAACGCAATTAATCTCCCAGGGAAGTCCTGCCGTGGAAATTAACTACCTTGAGGGAAACAAACCTGAATGATTGATGCACAAAGGGCTTCTTTTGGTTTTGACAGAGAGCGGGATTTTGTGAAGGAGAGAGGAAATCAACTTATTGGTGCATGCCTGCCGTTCTAACTCTCTATCTATTTTCTTTTTGGTTTTTCTCTTTTCTTTCTTTCCCTCACACTCATTTCTTTCTGTTTCCCTGTATATCTTTTCGGATTCCTATTCCTTAGTTATGGTTCCCCTCGTTGTTGTTTTTTGTTCACGGCAAGGGTCTTTTTTTATAATGCCTGTCGTGATCGGATTTTTACTATTTTAGCCCTTAACCTCATTTGTCTGTTTTGGGTGTACTTGCCGACCACCACTAGTCCGTCTGTGTGCCACCCCCCATCACCAGACAAAGAAGGGTATTTTGTTTGTTTGTCTGCCGTGGCACCCTTTCCTGCTACGATTTGGGTTCTTTCTCTCTCCCTATCCCTCATGGCATGCACCTAGTGGTTCCAACTCAACTTGCTTCTTTTAGGTAGTATGTCATCCCAGCAGGACACTTCTCCCAAAAGAGCCTGAGCAGGAACCTCAAAAATAGATTTTTCTCCTCTCCCCACCACCAAACCATGCCCTCTTACCTCTGACCCACGACCTCACCATGTCCTGTATTGGCTGGGTACAGGCTGGTGGTGTCTGGGCCTTGCGCGTGCCTCCCTTCCATATGTGTCCAAAATCTACCTGCTGCTCATTCGTTCGCCATGGTTTGGAGGCTTGCCTGCACAGTCTGCCATCCATTTTTTTTGACCTTTTATGTGAGCTGCTTTTTGATTTCCCGCTCCCCTTAGGGGCTGGGCTTTATTTGATACTGGGCCTTACATTTCTTTCGGCCCATTTCTTGATTGCCCTCATTTCCTGCCATATTACTCTGTCATTCTTGCTGTAATAACTCAATCCTGCTGGGCCTCTTTAGGCCTGCCATTGGGCCTCTTTAGGCCTGCCATTTACTCTTTCCCCCAATGGCTTAGCATAGCCATTGGTTCTCCTACGTATGAGCTCCTGTGTCCCTTTTTTTTTTTTTTTCTCTTGGGCATCCTTGGCCCATTTGCTTTCTTTGGGCTTCCTTGGCCCTTTTACTAACTCTGCATTCCCATGGGCTTTTACTAACTTCATTGGGCTTCCCTGGCCCAATTACCTTATTCTCATCCTTGGGGTTCATGGGCTTGCTATTAACCCCTTACTTTCTTTGTTTGCATTACTTTGGGCCTGCAGTGGCCCATTCTCACTTTTCTATATCATATACTACCCATGGGTATGCTATTTCTCTCTTTCCGGACTTCTTTAAGCCCATTTGCCTTCTCAAGGCCCATTTGTTTATTTCGTAGACCTGTGATCCATTATTCCTGCCGCTTGGGCCTAATGGTTTTGCCATCTATTTGCCAACCCTTTGCTGCCCTTGTTGCTGGGCTTTCTTCTTTGTACTTGGATTCTCAAAAATGACCCTCAACAATTATAAAGAAAAATTCAAAATTTTGAAGCAACAACATGACTCCACCACTCTCTTATCATTCTAACAATCTAAAAAAAATAAAGAAAAAATAAAGTTTTTCCCCTACCTTTTCAAATGATTCCTTCCATTATCAATCAAAAAAGCAAGAGATTAAATTTGAAAGTTTGAAGGGAGAGGAAATGATAAAAATTGATGATATTGAAAAAATTTTCTCTCCTTTTGTTCATATGCCCCCAAGACCTTATCTTTGTTTGGTTGTAAGGTGGAAATGAGAGGAGATGATGATTTATAAGATAAGGGAAAAAATATGCAATTTTTTTTTTTAAAGAGTGTTTCAACCTATGGCGTTCGCTATTGATGATGCTCTTTATTATTAGACCAAGACACCAATCGGTTTTTGGTATAGGTAGGGATTGAACCTTAGATCTCTTATTCAACCATCAGAGACTTTACTAATTGAGTTAACTGAAACCCATATGCAATTTTATTTATTAAATCCTATACTTAAGAAACATTAAAGAGAAAATAGAAAATATATTAAATTTCATTTAAGTCAGATCTCTTGCTTCCAAAATACATAAAATTGGAATTTTAAAATGGTTTCTTTCCATCTACAACTTTGTTGAGAATCAGTCTCATATTAGACAACAATCCCTTAAAGATTTTCCATCTACACCTTGCATAAAAGTCAACATAAGACTATTGCATTATAGATTTGAATTGTGGACCATGTGATAAGTAATTCTTAGGTATTTCCGGAGCATAGAAAACGGTGCTCCCTCTTCTCACATTCATGGTGAGTTTCACTGTAAATGTGAGAAGAGAGAGCACCATTTATTCGTGCTTTAGGTGTACCTAAAAATTTTCCTCATGTGGTATTCTCCCTAATAAATTTTGGTTTGGTAAATCAGTGATAGTGACAGTAGAAAAAACATGTCTGAGTTGCTTAATTGCTTTTGTTAGCTATGAATGACCGAAGGAGGGTAGGCCACCATTGGTTCATTTCTTAGGGCATAGCTTCCCACCATTTATATTTATTTATGGTTGTTTATTTTTGGTTGGCAATAAAAATTCGTAAAAAAAATATTTTACATTTTTGCTATGGATGTAATTTCAACGATCAAATTTGGCATTGACTTTTTCTAAGTATTACTAAAAAAAATACCAATTGCTTGATTGGAATTTGTCAGTTTTTGGATGATTTTATTAAAATTTGTTGGTTAAATTGTATATTTGGATCATAAACATTAGTTTTTGTTTTAAAATCATTATTATACTTTAGAATTTCAAAAGACCCTTGGCGGAATTTGATGGATAAAAAATGTTAATGCATAAAACAAAATTCAATAAATCGAGGCTTCTTTGATGACGTGAAGCTAGAGATGTGATATAAATTATGTTTGCCGTAGCAACATTTTCCATCCATTGTATGCTAGCAAGTAGTTTTTTTTTTTTTTTTTTTTTTTTTTTTTTGAAAATATAGGATTAAAGTGAAATTAAAACAATAATAAAAAACTCTGAAAAAGAGAGGTTGTTTGGTTTTTATTTTATTTTTTATTTTATGCTATTGTTAGGCTCTTGAGCGTTTTTTTTTATTTATACAAGTCTCTTGAGAGTTAATACTAATAGTAAATTCGAATTCGTGATAGTGGGTTTGCCCACCTTTCTCATCATAAAAGTGTCCCAAAGCAAATGAATATGCTCCAGGATGAGCCGAACCAAACCCAAAACAAATATAATCTTTGGGTTAAAAAAGATTGTAAAAGATGAACAATTTTTGGGCTACTTATCTGCTCTTGTTTTGGGTTAAACCCAATAATTTGGACTAGGCCACACTATATCCACCACTCTCAACTTTTATGAACTTGAATTGTTACTATTGTAATTTGTATGTCCATGCAGTAACAAAAATCTAAGCATTTGGAAAGAACTCTTTTGTAACACATGAAGACAAGCATAGATGCCAAACTGACATGGCAAACATGACCAAAAGACAACTCTTATATGGCCCTTTGTCAGAGAAAAAACATGGAAACCCTGTTCCAGATCATACAAAAGAGCAAATTATACATATGTATCAATGATCTCAGATTGGCAATGTTGGGACAGCCTTCCATAAAAATCCATCCAAATCCAAATCCACATCTTTATTTTGTAAGCCCAAAACAGAAGATTTGGTTTTGGAGGCCCAAATAAATTTCCCCTATTAAAACTTTCCAAACCGTCCCCTATTAAAACTTTCCAAACCGAGCAGCAGAAAGAAAAAGGCCCAGATCCACACTATTATTGATAAACCATGGAGGAAAAAAAATTAAAAAAAAAAAAAAAAAACACCTGGGGATGACTTCTACTATTGCAAACCTAACAGAAGAGACTATTCATAACACGTAATTCAAACAAACCAACAAGCAAAAAGAAAGCATGGATAACTAGAAAGCCTACATAGTACATAGTACACTGGAGGCTCATACAGGGTTGACGTTCACAGCTATCATTTGGAGATTGTCTTGGCCGCAGTTTATAACGCCATGGCCGCCGGCGAGGTTGTCGCCAGGAAGCCTTTGGGTAGCATTATCGGTGTTGTTTGTTGTAAACTTGCGTAGTGCAAGAACGAGCGCGATGATGAGGATCACCAGGCCAAGTATTTGAGCTGCAAGTTTAAGGTCCGAAAGAAATGACATTTGTTCCCTGCAGTAACCAAGAGGAAATTAATTCTATCAACACTGGAACCAATAAAAAAAAATTAGAAAAAAAAAATTGTTAATTAAATATAGTCAGCTATATATTCTCACCTGTTTGGAGGAGTAGATAGAGATAGAGGATGTTTGGGTAGAACAAAGTGAAAAGGAAATGGAGAGAGATATGTTTTTGAGTTGGTTGTGTTAAATGTGTCGTAGTGGATATACTGAATCAAAAGAAAGTTGAGTCTTCCTGTAAGTTAGTTTAGTTTATATAGAGAGATGCAGTCATATTCGGGTGGGGCAATGGGGCTGAGACAATTGTTTCAAGCTGTGAGATCACTGAGATGCAATCATGGACGAGCTATTCTTTGACTTTGGGGCTGAGTTTTTAATTTTTTTTTAATATTATATATATATAAAAATGAAATTTTAAAATAAAAAATAAAAATATATATACTTGGTCCTTTTGAAAATTAAAATTGGTCACAAAAGCCAATAAACATAACAGACATCTCATTCCTTGTGACTTTGCACCATATGATCAAGTGTATCCGTATGATGTGCGTACTAATGTGTATAGTTTTTGACTTTTTGTAAGCTCTCAAAACATATTCATTGATTATTTAACATTTTTTTATGCAAATGACTTGAGTTTTTTGACATTGGTTATTTGTTGTTTGGTACTTGAAAAGTTAGAAGTGTGGTTCTTTTATTTTCCTTGGCAATGTTAATTAATTTTTTTAGTTCAATAACATTTGACATATAATTAGATGATGATGATAAATGTGACTTATATTTGATTGATAAATCATAGGAAACTTAGCTGATGATAAATGTGACTTATATTTGATTGATAAATCATAGGAAACTTAGCTACAGTATTAGATTTATTTCAAAAGAAAAACGCATAATTCAAAAACAACTATTTAGTATCCGTTTGGGTACTGATGAAAGTCTTGGCGTCTAGCATTTCACTTTTTTTTTTTTGTTGAGAAGAGCATCAACTGAGTTCCAGTGGGTCCCGTGCACTGATCACGGGACCCACAAACCTCTTTTTTCAACAAAATTTTTATTAAAAATGGGTTCCACGGCATTATTTACACATTTAAAAATTATTTTGCTACAGTGTTTTCAGTTTTCAGTTTTCAGCAAAATAAGCGCTATCCAAACAGACCCTTAGTGTCTTTTCTTTTACTGGTGTAATAAATTTACTTAGAATGACGTGACAACTATTATAAATTTTACTAAATAAGTCTTACAAATTGAGATATCAATTGTTAAGACACAACAATTAAGTAATTAAGAAATTTATTTATTATATTATTGATGTGACACCAAATAAATTCATTTCTATATCAATTTGCAAATATTATGTGGTAAAATAGATAGTAGTTTTGTGATTTATTTATTATGATATTGATGTAATACTAATTACTTCCAATATATTGTTAAACATTGCACACCTTTAGCATTATGGTTATTCCTCAAGTATAAGTGCATATAGAGTGTCTAGGGTAAAAGTCGAAGTTCAAATATATAGAAGAGAGTTTCACACATATATACGCTTAGATTAAGTTAGAGTAGAATTTCTATCTTTTATATATATATATATATTGTTACGTTAGTTTGTAAGCTTTTAAAATAGGAGAATCATAATTCTGTTACTAGTTTTTTTTTTTTTTTTTTTTTTTTTTTTTTTTTTTTTTATCTTGTTAAAAATGAGCAGTTTGTTTTTGTTAATTTTTTTTTATTTTTTTTTAAAAGGCTCATTTGGACCACTGTATTATGAAATGACAAAATCATTAACAGTCAATTATTTACTTTTTGCCAAACCTTTTTTTTTTTTTTTTAGAATCTATTATTCCAAGATAATTTTTAAAATTTGACCACAAGTCAAATGTGGCTCCACCACTTAATGCATAGGCAAAGAGTATGCAAACAAAAATTTTAGGACTATAGTACAACTTTTGTCACGGTTGACACAATTGTCATGTAGCTAATTAATTATGAATTGTTAAAAAAAAGTTGTGAATTTATTAGACAATAACAAATAATCAGTCACAATATATAATTATAGCTAAAATTGCTGTGTTTCATGTGTAATACAACGGGCACTTTACTTGTTGTATAAGGAATGGTTTAGTGGGAGCTGAGGAAGGTTCCCTATACTGACAAGAGTTGTCTTTTCTACGTTGGTTTGAAGACTCCGCACAACACGCATCAAAGCAAACAGAAGGGAATTGAATCCATTAAGAAGATAGTTTTGAGGCGTAAGTCCTGCTACTTTGACCTTAGGGACAATTACGAAATCAATAAATTTAAATACAATGGCATTAAAAAAAAAAAAAATTAGTTATAAAATTAGTTATAACTTAAAATTATTATCTTATTCAATATCTTTTTATTGGATGTAAATTTTGATAAATCCACCATTGGATTACATATTCTTCTTATATTCTTCATGCTTACAAAATTTCTAAAAAAGTAAAGATTAATAGATATGTCATTAATAAATTATTTAAATTACAAGTTTTTAAAATAATAGCTATATCATGATTACATAGTTCTCATTAATTTCTAACTGCATTTTTCATCTATCTAACGCACTATATTCAACTTTAAAGTTTCTTTATTACAGATTATCAAAGTCTCTGTCTGCCATGAATCACACTCAACTTTTTGGCCTATAAGTAATAGATTTAATTTAATAATAAAAATTCCGAAAAAGGTACAGATTAAAATCCTATTGGATCACTACCAAAAGTAAATGAAATTCATAGGGGCGAAACCCTCGGAGAAAAAGGGTCCTGTTCTTCTCCAAAGACCATCAACCTGAGGCAAGAGTCATGCTTTTTGCTCTCTGAGACATCATCATTTGTACTTTTTTTTTTAAGATTACAACTTACTATTAATTTTGCCGTTCGAACCCTTCCCCTAGACAATTTAGCACTTTCTGTATGGAAAAATTTTAATTTTGCTGCAACGCCCTTGGCTCATCATTTGCACTTAAGTTGATATCATAATAAATAGATAGTTTTGAGGCGTATGTCCTGCTATTTTGACCTTAGGGACAATTATGAAATCAATAAATTTAAATACAATGGCATTAAAAAAAAAAAAAAAACTATAAAATTGGTTGTAACCTAAGGTTTTAATCTTATTCAATATCTTTTTATTGGAGGTAAATTTTGATAAATCTACCATTGGATTATATAATCTTCTTATATCTTCCATGCTTGCAAAATTTCTAAAAAATTAAAGATCAATAGCTATGTCATTAATAAATTATTTAAATTGCAAGTTTTTTATAGTTTAAAATTATGTATAAAATATAAGCTTATAAATCATATAGTAAATAATATCTAATTGACAAAAAATTTAACATATGTATTAAGAGCGTAAAAAAAATGTAATTCAACAGTTAAATTTTCAAAATATTTAGTAATGTTTATTTTATTGAGTAAAGTTGTAGCCTAAGGTTACAATTAATTTTATACCTAAACTTTGTCCTAAAAAGAATCAGAGTGTACAAAATTCTTTTTAATAAGATTCTATCCCTTTGACTTAAAAAATAAAAATTTAAATAGTATAAAAATTGGTTTTGATTCACACATAATTAAAGCAGTATCATTATTTTTAAGAAAAACATTGTAAAGGGAAAAAATCACAATTATTATTTATTAGAAATCTATGTATTATGAGAATAAACTCTAAGAATTGTTGTAACACTCTCCATATAATATATTGATACACTACTTAAACTTAAAAGATTTAAATCCAATAAATATAAACTTAAATATATTATATTAATTACTTACTCTTCTCGTTTATAAGAGAATATTCCAACAAATTAAAATGTAGTTATTAAAACCCTAATAAGTCTGAAATTAATTAGATTCCATTACCCAAAAAAGTTTAACTTGTCATCTTCATATATAATAATATTATATGCTGGCATCTCAGAACATTTTCAAAGCTGCACTCATTGCTTAAGCAGACTTAGGTCGTCAAAATTAGTTCGGCTAAAGGCTGTGCTTACTTAAAGGACCACTTTTTGAAGAATGCGGTCTAAATTTCATAATAAGTTTGATATTTTTGGGGCCGGGGAGCTTATGATCCGGCCCACGCTCTATTAGGGCTCAGGGCCCATGCCGAGGAGGGTATGTGCCGAGGACAAATGGGGAAAGGCCGGTGTGTCGAGTGGAACAGCCGAGGATGACCCTGTCCTCGGCACTCCAGGACTTCAAGGGGAATAGTAACGTCTCGATGATGGCTACCCCCAAAAAGCCCCCTGAAGGAGATACGAGTAGAATGGAACCCACGTTAGGGGTACAGTGCGAAACTGGTTCAGGATAAATACGTCCTCTTCGCATTAAATGCACCCGCCAGCGTCCTGACCGTGTTAATGAGAGAAGACGCCTGGTCAGGATGACTTCGATCGTCGCAACTAACAGAAAGCAAGATGGGACAGTCGATGGGGCGGGTACAGAAGTTAGCACCTGCTTGGCCAACAAGTGGAGGGCTAAGATTAACCAAGAAGGGCTATATAATGTGAAGGTTAACGCATCAAAGAAGAAGGCTGGGAAAAATGGCCAAAACCAAAGCCTCCCAACCCGCCTCCAAGAGAAAGACTCCTAGAGCAAACACGATTTGTTTATGTATGATCACTACGGAATACCACTGACTTGTGATCAAGACCTAGCCTTTCAAACCCACGCTCTATAAATGATATTGTTTGGGCCTTTTTACGTGCGAACCTAGTATCGTTTTGGGTCGTTACAAATCGAGTCCTTACAATTGGCGCCGTCTGTGGGGAAGGCTTGTGTGTTGGCATAGGCGGTAGGTCGAAACAATCCCCTTGTCACTTCTAAACAGCCGGTTGTATTGTTTTAGCGTAAAATTCCACCAGGGGCTATGTTTCTTTATTAGGGGCTGCGCTTCGTAGCGTCAGCAGCACGGATGGTTCTAGAGGCTTGGCCGAGGAGCTAATTCCCCGTAAACCAAGGTCCCGTGCCATAACCGAGAGGTTAATTCCCCCAACGACTTATCAAAATCAAGTTTTGGACAGAACCAAGGTATTGCATGGTCCTCGGACTCAAACCTATGGGGAAACCAACTACTTATCAAAATTGAGTTTTGGACAGAACCAAGGTATTGCATGGTCCTCGGACTCAAACCTATGGGGAAACCAACTACTTATCAAAATCAAGTTTTGGACAGAACCAAGGTATTGCATGGTCCTCGGACTCAAGCCTATGGGGAAACCAACTACTTATCAAAATTGAGTTTTGGACAGAACCAAGGTATTGCATGGTCCTCGGACTAAAACCTATGGGGAAACCAACTACTTATCAAAATTGAGTTTTGGACAGAACCAAGGTATTGCATGGTCCTTGGAATCAAACCTATGGGGAAACCAACTACTTATCAAAATCAAGTTTTGGACAGAACCAAGGTATTGCATGGTCCTCGGACTCAAGCCTATGGGGAAACCAACTACATATCAAAATTGAGTTTTGGACAGAACCAAGGTATTGCATGGTCCTCGGACTCAAACCTATGGGGAAACCAACTACTTATCAAAATCAAGTTTTGGACAGAACCAAGGTATTGCATGGTCCTCGGACTCAAACCTATAGGGAAACCAACTACTTATCAAAATCGAG
Organism: Quercus tomentella; assembly: GCA_028535165.1. Classification (NCBI taxonomy): domain Eukaryota; kingdom Viridiplantae; phylum Streptophyta; class Magnoliopsida; order Fagales; family Fagaceae; genus Quercus; species Quercus tomentella. Next base: position 83,224,343 of record JAPQVY010000068.1, read on the forward strand.
TTTTGGACAGAACCAAGGTATTACATGGTCCTCAGACTCAAACCTATGTGGAAACCAACTACTTATCAAAATTGAGTTTTAGACAGAACCAAGGTATTGCATGGTCCTCGGACTCAAACCTAAGGGGAAACCAACTACTTATCAAAATTGAGTTTTGGACAGAACCAAGGTATTGCATGGTCCTCGGACTCAAACCTATGGGGAAACCAACTACTTATCAAAATTGAGTTTTGGACAGAACCAAGGTATTGCATGGTCCTCGGACTTAAACCTATGGGGAAACCACCTACTTTAAAGAAACCTAGATACTAAGCAGGACCTAACACTACACGTGACTATCTCCAGTGAATGAGGATCAGACATGGGTTCAAAGCTCTATAGGTGCAGGTAAGCTAGCATTTTGAAACATGATTCTAAATATATCGCATGCACAACTATTCATACATGTTAAGATAATTAGTTCAAAATTCATAAATAATAGTAAGTATCGACAAGGGCAACTAACCAGTAACTAAAAGGAAAAAGGAAGAAAAGAATTTCATATACGTGTTCAATAGGTTCAAACTACTAGCAGATTACAAAGTTTTCAAAATGAAAAAGAAACAAGTTAGTCATTAAACTAAAAACAAATACGAAGCCTGGCTGGGGTTTCTACTTCTTTAATTTTGCATCGGCCACGTCTTGGGAAAGAGGAACGGGATCAGCTCCGGTGCCCTGGAGGACAGTCCCTTCTGGGGAAGACTGAGCAGGATCAGTATCGGTACTCATGGGGACCACAGCAAGGGTAATCGTCTGTAGTGGCTGGGCAAGTATGGCTGGCTCCTCCGCGTTAGGCATCTGAGTGCCATGCACGGGCTCAGCAACCTCTTTGGGTACCTCGGGATCCGTATGCTGAGATGCTTCTATCACATCTTGAAGCTCTCCCTCTTTAAGCGGCTCGGCAGGAGAGGCGCCGACCCGTACGGTTTCCGAGTGAGCGACCCTTTCCTCATGTTGGTCGCTCATAGCCGCGGAGCTGGTGGAGGTGGCCTCGCAGATGGCTGTAGGGTAGAATATGTTCTCCGCTTTCCATAAGTCAGATGAAGCATTCACCCCAGCCCGCTTCAAGGCCTATTCCCAAACCTGGGAGCAGTAAAGCCTGCATACTCCAGGAATCTGGGCTTTAAGGATGGCTTGGGTTTCAGCTACCCCTGCATTATAACCATCATCCTCGGCCGTTTCCTTTGCAGCCTCAGCCTCGTTTCTGGCAAACTCGGCCTTCTGCTTGGCCCTTATGGCTTCGTCACGGGCATACTCCGCCACACCTTTTTCATGCTTTGCCATGGCCAGTCTTTTATTTAAGTCCTTGACTAGCTCTTTAGCTATTTGCAACTGATCCTCGGCTTCTAGCAGACGTTTTGTTTGGTCCTCAGCCTGTTTTTGGGCGCTGGCTAAACCCGCTGAGGCGCTATCCCTTGCTCGGATAGCCTCTGTTAGGGCAGTCTTGGTCTTGGCGAGGTCGTCCTCAGAAGCTTTGAGAGACCGTGTGGCCACTAAGTGCTTGGAGCTTTCACTCTCGGCCGCCTTACTCTGATTGTTCACCTCTTCCTCCATCCTATAGGTGGCCTGGAGAGCCTGTCAAGGGAGATAAATACATCGTAAATGACAAACCGGGAGTGGGAGTTAATAAAATTCTAGGTTTCAAGAGCCTTACCATGCCCAAGTACCTCTTCGTACTGAGGAAGACCTCTTGCATCCTCATTTTCTTCAGCTCATCCATGTCGGTGGGAAGCAGCATGGCTCTCCCTAGTGCGTCTGCCACATAACCACCCTCGCCATCTCCAAGGTCCCTCATGGACGCGGTCTCTAGCAATGGACCCCCGTGGAGCATTGGGGCGGGAAGCCAGGCGCTTGGCGAGGATTGGGCCTCGATCTCCTTTCCCTTGCCTTGGGAAGATTGGGACTCAGTTTCTTTACCCTTGCTCTGGTGCCCAATCTTCAGTTGTTTCGCACGAGGGGCTTCCTCCCTCTCCTTAGAAGGTTGGGATTTTCCCCCATCCATGGTTTCCTTGCCCTTGGGGCTCCTTTTTCTCTTTGAATCAGTGCCTTCCGGCCAAGGAGGCAGAGCTGTTTGGGAAGGAGCAGGAAGTTTGGGGCGGGGGGATTGTGGTTGTGACTTGGTGGAGGACGACCTAGTTTGGATGGTCTGGGGCTGAGGTGGTGGGGGCGGAACATAAGATTGCGGCGTTCCCTGCGCACCCTCCCCCGGTTGACCCTCGAGGAGTTCGAATAGGCTGGTCTGGGGCTTTCTCTTGAGTCCCATCTCAGCTTGCGAAGATGTTCCTACTGATGATAGTTCCGCCTCGGACAAAGCTGGGTCACCTAAATCACCAGAAGGATCCTCGGATTGGTTGGTTAGGTCAAATACCCCAAATCCTTCCTCATACTGATCTAACTCGCCTTCATCCTCCGCTGCTTGGTGAGACGAGGAGGGGCCCACCGGTGGGATGCTCTCTGGGACAGATGGTATTTCGGAGATTAGAAATCCTGTCTCGACCACGGTGATTTTTGGAAGCTGAGGACGGTTGGCGCTGATCACGTGCCTAGGGTCGCCAAATGACTTTTGAACGGGAGGGTACCCTAATATTTTGTGAGCGGCTCGGACTTGACCATCTCCGTCATTTACGAAAATCGCCGCTTGTAGAACAGTCTCCAAGTCCACCCGGTTAACTAAGTGAAAATGTCGTTGATAAGCGTGTGGATCTACAAAAGAAAAAATATATGCATGGTTAGTTACCGAGCCACATCAGATTAAAAATGGTGCAAAGGGTCGGCGCCCTTCCATTCCTTATACCCCACTTGGTTCTCCTTCTACCATGGGGCACGGATTGCCATCATGCCATTCACCGGAGACGATAAGGAAATCCTTGTTTAATCCCTTGTTGGAATCGGGAAGGCACTGGATTAGTCGAACCCTTTCGTCTCTCATCTTCATGTAGTATGATTTCCCCTTCAAATTTTGGAGGTTATAGCACTAATTCATGTCATGGTGGGTCAGTCTTAACCCCATCTTTTCGTTTAAAGCATCCACGCAACCCAAAATCCTAAACATGTTGCCGGTGCACTGGGTGGGGGCTAATCGAAAGTGCCTGAGGTAACCCCTCGTTACCGGCCCCATAGGGATTCTCATACCCCCCCTCTTCAGTATCAACTAATTTCCTTAGTCTCGATTTAACCATTTCTATGATTTACTAAACAAACTCAACCAGCAACGGGAGAAGGAAAGGAACCAGAGAAAAAATAAACCCAGAAAAGAAAAAAAAAGCGAGTTAATGGAGGCAAGGAACTTACATAAAAGAGGAAAGACGCTTCGGACAGGTTTTTTGTGCTGGAGATAGACTTGAGTTTGGGCGAAAGTTCAGATGAACCCAGGGTATACGCGCTAGAACTCTTAAGTGCAAAACTGAAGAGTCGGACCCGTTCCAAAAAAAATCATTTATACTTTCTAGGGTAACTGCATAAATTTTCCCGCCCATAAAGACCAAGGAATCGCCACCGTTTGATCTTCATCATGCCGTTGAACGTGGAAACACAGAGCCGTCCGCATTTAATGAGGCCACGTTTCACCTTCCAAATGCACCAGGAACGTGTCTCGGGCAGATGAAAAGTCTTGGGAACCGATAAGTGACAAGGATTGACAGGCATTGACAGATATTTGATGTCATCAAAAGCCTCCTATCCGCCCGAAGAGTCGGATAGCAGGATTTTGAGGGGCTATTATGGGGTCGGGGAGCTTATGATCCGGCCTACGCTCTATTAGGACTCAGGGCCCATGCCGAGGAGGGTATGTGCCGAGGACGAATGGGGAAAGGCCGGTGTGTCGAGTGGAACAGCCGAGGATGACCCTGTCCTCGGCACTCCAGGACTTCAAGGGGAATAACAACGTCTCGATGATGGCTACCCCCAAAAAGCCCTCTGAAGGAGATACGAGTAGAATGGGACCCACGTTGGGGGTACAATGCGAAACTGGTTCAGAATAAATACGTCCCCTCCGCATTAAATGCACCCGCCAGCGTCCTGACCGTGTTAATGAGAGAAGACGCCTGGTCAGGGTGACTTCGATCGTCGCAACTAACAGAAAGTAAGATGGGACAGTCGATGGGACGGGTACAGAAGTTAGCACCTGCCTAGCCAACAAGTGGAGGGCTAAGATCAACCAAGAAGGGCTATATAATGTGAAGGTTAACGCATCAAAGAAGGAGGCTGGGAAAAATGGCCAAAACCAAAGCCTCCCAGCTCGCCTCCAGGAGAAAGACTCCTAAAGCAAATACGATTTGTTTATGTATGATCACCACGGAATACCACTGACTTATGATCAAGACCTAGCCTTTCAAACCCATGCTCTATAAATGATATTGTTTGGGCCTTTTTACGTGCGAACCCAGTATCGTTTTGGGTCGTTACAAATCGAGTCCTTACAATATTATATACTATATTTCATTTCTAAATTTTTTGAAACTAGATATATAAAAAAAAATAAAAGAAGAAAATATTTATCAAAAAAAAAAAAAAATGGAAGAAGAAAATGAACGCATTTTTCGAACCCCAAACTGTCGGATGATATATAAACTATCTCGAATTAGAATGAAAAGAAAAATGAAAATGAACGTATTCTTTTTATAATTTCAAAATCATTATAAAAAAAAAAAACAAAAAAAAAATGGATGCAGGATCTAAAATATTAAAATTAACTTCTATTCTACTCTTGACCTCCCAATATATTGTTCACTGCATTTCTTTCCCATTAATTATGATTAACTATACCCTACGTATCACTGACTGCATGGTATATTTGGATTCGCTTTAAAAAATTAAAAAGTTATTGAATTATTTATTGAAAATTTTAATAAACGCAATTGATCCGGAAGAACATACATTTCAAAAGCTAGAAAATATATAGAAGGTAAAGACTGGGCTGACAATATGGGAAAAAAGTTTTCTTTTCTTCATGCTCTTTCCCTATAGCCTATGCAATTCCTACAAGAAGATTGGTCACTTTGTGTGTAGCAAAAGGGTTGGTGGAAGAACTGAAAATACTCCTACATGTTGCAATGAATTATTTATCAGAGCTGATAAACCTCAACTTAATTATGCTTTTTCTTCGTATTTGAACTTTGTATAGTAGGGGAAAAAAAAAGACAAAAATAACAAAATTCTTGGGACCAAAAACAAATAAAAAAGGAAACAAAAACAAAAAATACAAAGCCTTTGGGGGTCAAAGCCCGCAAAGCAAGTTAAAGTTAAATAGCAATGTAATGGGTCATTATACTTATGCCTTTTCTTACCTAGTAAGTAAGTCTAAAGACACAAAGTCCACATTAAATTTCACAAGAAATTTAACACACGTCAACAACTTGATATTCTTTCACAAGCTTCCAGCCAAAAAAGAAAAAAAAGAAAAAAGTGCACTCTTTTCATAAGCGCCCACTAATAAGATGTTGTGGTGCCAATTTGGGTGTAGGAAGTAGGAAATAGATTATTAGTTGGTGTTACAAATTATACTAAACTAGTCACTAACCCATGCTATGCATGGGAACTTACCTATTTGTGAGGTAAACTAAAATAATTTTATAAAAAATTTAAGAAACTACACCATTGCATAATTTGCTCTTGTATGAGCCATTGCACGTGAAGAAGCAATTGCTTGAACATGCAATGACTTACAAAAAATTTGTCAGATAGTTTCAGATACTATAAAAAATTAACTCAAAAATTTAGATATTAAAACTTCTGAAAGACCAAAAAATATTAAAGAATCAGATAATTCACAGCTTAGAAATTATTGAAATAAAACAAAATATATATGACTAAACAATATAGAAATATAAGAGAAAGATGGGTTACATTCAAAAGAATAATTTCAATTATTACAAACTTTTTTATCTTGTAAAAAACAACTAAAGAGAGTTTGGTGGTTCATGTACAAAAATTACTTTTTAAAAAATACATGAAAAACCATAAAATAATTTTTTTTTTTTTTTTTTTTAACAAAGTAGAGAAGAAGAAAATAATTTAAGTTGGACTTGTTAGAGAGATAGAGTTTCACTTATTGTTAAGTTTGGATTAAACAAAAATAATTTTGTTTGAAAAAAAAATGATAATTATGAGTTTGAGTTTAAGTTGAACTTGTTAGAGAGATAGAGTTCCATTCCTTATTAAATTTGGACTAAACAAAAACAATATATATAAAGCAATAAGTTTTACTGGTGTGAACTCTAAACAACTAAAACAATCATAGGCACAAAATCAAACATACATATTTCAAATATCCAACATGTTCACCAGAACCAAATGGAGTAACAGAAGAATTAAAAGAACGTAGATTAAAATAATAATAATAATGTAGATGACAAAAAAGAAAAGAAAAAAAGTACCAAGCTTAAGATGCGAGACTTGAGGCAAAGAGTAATTCAATACCATAGCATCTAAAACAACTAAATTAAACCATGAAAAAAGAATACCATAGGTACTATATGGTTGCATGGAGCCATGCTTGAGTTTTGAGCATGTTAGCAACAGCCAGCCACACCAACTTCATTGTATGTCTGAAAGTTCAAATATGTGTAAAAACACCCTTGAACGTTTAGACCCCCAAATTACAACTTAACCAATTCAAGCTTTATGTCAAACAACTAGTGTGCGGAAAATGAACATAAGCTATAAACAGAATTGGAAATCAATCTAAGCCAATTATAAATCACATCCACAGCAGAAAATAAAAGGCAAAGATAAAGGGAAGAGAGATGCAAACACAAGGACAACACACGATGTGTTATCGAAGAGGAAACCGAAGCCCTCGGCGTAAAACCTCTCCGCCGCCCTCCAAGCGGTCAATAATCCACTAGAAAATGTAGTTGGGATACATGAACAGCAATAGACCCTCCAAGCCTAATCTACCCGATGTACCTAAGCCCTCCAAGCTTCTTGCTCCAACGAGGTTACGCCGAACCTTTTTCTTTTCTAGCTTATCGGATTCCGCTACTAGACCATAGCATCCGCCATCCTTGGCATCTTCCAATACTTCCCAAAACTCCAAAAACTCTCAACACTCTAAATGGGTGTGGGTAGTGTTTGGATAGAAATCTCCTCTCAATAGGTATGACAATGAGAGAGGGAATGAGAAGAGACTACAAAGATTTCTCTCTAAGAATGAGTAGCTCTCTCTCTTGGGTGGGTGTTTTGAAGAAACCTCTCTTAGGGTTTTTCTTTCTGAATAGCCACACATATTTTGTGGGAATGAGGGGTATTTATTCTGGTGTGAGAAAAGAATGCAAAGAGTCAGTTTTTCCAAAAACAGAGTTGGCTGGCTACTTGACCTCGCGACTTAACTGAGTCGCGAGTTCAAGTCGCGAGCTAGCTAAATGGCCAGTCTGGATTTTTGTCCTGTAGTGCTCCAGCTGGCATGACTGTTCAGCTCCCCTGCATGCTTTGCACGTGTGCAACTTTTGGCGGCTTGCAAGCCGCGAGCCACCCGCGAGTCCTAGCCGCGAGTCTCTGCTTCACTGCACTGTCTTGAGCATTTCTTCACACTCTCTCACACATTACCCTTACATGATTCCCACCTAAATACAAGGTTTCTAAGTGCTGTATTATAAGCAAATTTGTCATGGAATAAAGCCAACACATGGTTGATTAAATTCAACCTTACAATCTCCCCCTTTGGCTATTCCGTGATAAAACACCCTAAAACAGACTCTAGACTTAAACGTGAGTTTGGGAACAATGGCAAAACTCACTCACACCTAAATCTAGAAGCTGTGAAGCACTTGAATCATATGAACATGAATCTCCTGAAACACAACAATACACCATGATCATTGTATGCAGAAAAGCATGAAATGCATATGAAGCAAGCAATATGTGATCAAGCAAAGATGAAGTTAAGAAACAAACCATGGCTTGATCAAACAAGCAATCACTACAAGGTAGTGATCACAATGCTCATTCACACTTGGAATGAACACTTGAACATACAAGCTAACAAGAACAATGCAAGTTACTTGTATGTTTAACACTCAACCAATGCATACTACACAAGGTATATGCATCTAGGAACAATCCTACAAGGGCACAAGAGTGACAGTACTTAACAAGAAAATGCATGACATTTAGTTAACAGTACTGATTTAGCAAAATATAAAAGGCTGCATAAAGCATGGTACAGACCATAAAGCTTACAAAACATAAACCCTAAAAGCTTACATAAGCACATGGGTACAAAGCACAAAATACTAAATATAAACTTAAACAATATAAACTTAAACAATATAAACTAAAAGTGCTTAAAGTTTCTCCCCTTCAAAGTGATGAGAGGCTGTGATGCACTTGGAACATATATACTTGTAACCTGAAACACTTGCACAAAACACATTAGACCCTCAAGGTAAAGCAAGTAATAAAAGGACAAGTATAATGTAACAAGTAAATTGCGATCAAGAGTAAACATGATGTGAAACATGTGAGCAACTTGATCATACACCAAAACAGTCATATAAAAATGACTACAATGATCACATAGTAAAGCAAATGATCATCCGAACATGCATTCCATGTAACACAATAACATAGGGATATATGCATGTCCAAAACAAAAACACGATGCGATGAGAACCACAAAGCATAACTTAAAGCACCATAAAGCAAACAAGAAAACAAACAGAACAAAGTTTTCTAGTTAACACAGTGTCTTCTCCCCCTTGGTATATGCATCTCTACTATGGAAAATCTCTCCCCCTACAAATGTGCACGAGAAATAGAATTTCTCCCTCTAAGGATGTGCACAAGAGTTATGATCTCTAGAGTATATACTCTCCCCCTTTTTGTCAGGAATAGACAAAGGGTCAAGGAGAAAAAAAAAAGGCAAGAGATGAATGTACGAACAATGCTAATGATGCATGAGGGGTGCGAGATGAATGAGAAAATGAAGCTCAATCCTAAGACAAAGTAACATGCTACAAAGCATAAGGTAAACATGACATGAAAGGATGAAGAAATAAGGTAAAGACCAATGCATGACAAAGGTAGCAAAGGTGTGTGCAAAAGGTGGCTAAGTGCAATGCATGACCAATGCATGAAAAATGCACATGTGGGGCAAAGTGTACTAAATACACAACCAACGAACCAAACATGTTCCTAATGAGGAAACATGAGAAACCCCAAAGTTTGGTACTCATCGGAGTCCAAACAAGCGAGAAAATGTCTAAGAAGCATTTTATCAAACACCTAGCATGCACACTATGAACAATAATGTGAAACAATGCATGAATATCATGAAAAACACCCTTAATACATGTTCTTTCTGCCACAAGGGGCCAACAACCAATGCAAATCAACAAAAGAAACCAATCCCATGAAGAAATTTGACAAAAATTAAGTTTTCCCAACCCTTATGATAAAAATCCCAACCAAGAGCACAAAACTCTCCAAAACATAATCTAAGGATCAAAATCAATGAAAAGAGTTTATAATTACCTTAGAGATGTTAATGGATTGAAAAACCATTCAAATTGGTTGGGTTTAGATGTAAAAATATTGAAAGAGGGGTTTTAGAGAGGATGGGAGAGGTTTAAAACAAGTTTCCCACGAAAAAGCTCTTTAAAAAGCTGATTCTGAGCGTCTCGCGACTGGCGAGTCGCGAGCTAAGTCGCGAGTGAGCCGCGAAACCTCTCTGTATAAACTCGCAGCTTAAACTCGCGGCTTGCAAGCCGCCAAACCAAGTAGCCAAAACTGGCAGCTCACGCAAGTAGCCAAAATGAGTGGTTAAAAATTCTGACACTTGTTTTTTCAAAACAGAACATGTTTAAACATTGAAAAACAAAGTAAGCACTAAACATAAACACAAAAAGTGATAAAAATCACTTCCAAAAACATATAAATGATCAAAAATATTTTTGGATTAATCTATATAAGATTGAGCACACACACATCACATTTAGACAAGTACAATCTAACAAATGAATAAGACATTCATTGAACATTAGGCAAGTGTGTTATGTGTGTGTATCAAATGTGGAATAGTCCTTAGTCTAGAGTGAAGCTTCAATGATCAATTCAATCAAGTCATACACAACTAGTACTAAGTCAAGTGGTCTATTTCAATTATAGAAATGAACATATATGACCTCCCACAAGAAAATGATTACATAAGATTGAAGCTTTTCATTTGGCTTCTTACAATTCATATCATTTGATCATTTTGAATCAATACAACTCATTTTGAGCAATACATCTCATTTTTGAGGTTGATGCCTGAAATTTTTGATATTTTAATTTGATGAACAAGCCTTTGGCTTTTGGGCATCAAACATTTTCAATACAAGTCGCTTTCCCTTTTTCCTAGTCAAATACTAGTATATGCGACGGCTTTTGCAGCTCATTATCTCTTTTCATTTTGAGATTTACATTTATTGAGCTCTTTAAGCAATAAAAATAAAAGAGTGGGAAGAGATATAAGCACAAGTCTACGCATGTATCAATACCAACATGACTATTGACTAATCATTCATGACAAGCTTGAAGATCGATTTACAACAATCACACAAAGATGTCAAGATTTTTCCCACGAAGATATAAGTGCAAAAATAACAAGCTAAGCTCGTAAATGCACAAAGCCATTTGTACAAAGGTACAAGGCCAAACTCACATGTGATATGTGCTCAAACATATACGATCAAACTTTTTGAATTTTTCACTTTTTATGTGGTTTTGGATTTTTTTACTCACACAAAACAGAAATATAAAAGTAAGATCAAAAACAGAATAATGCATAAAAATGAATGCAAGATGCACAAAATGCATGAAGATATGACATTTAATGCATGAAGGGTCCTACAAAGATCGAAAGAATTAGATCAAGGACCAAAAGAGCAAAAGCTCAACCATAGGAACCCTTCCTCATCCAAACGAAACGATTGTTTGGAATGAGTGTCTCAAGAGAAGTGAGACGAGGGTTGGAAGAATGAGAACCGGAGATGCACATAGTCAAGGAGTTAAGAGCATTAAACATTTTCTTTAACAACATGCTATTCTCACTCAAAACCGGTTTACTCTTTTTAGCACTTTCAAAAAGCTCAAGTTTCTCTTTTCTTTTGATTCTTTTAAAAGCATGAAACTTAGAGCATTGAGGTCTTAGATGACCAAAGGCACCACAATGGTGACAAACAATGTGTTTAGGTCCACTAGGCTTTTTGGGAAGGGATCTAACAACAAAGTTTTGTTCCTTCTTCAACTTATGACATTGAGGTCTTATATGACCAATCACACCGCAATGGTGGCAAGTTGGAACAAACTTAGATCCATTTAAAACCTTAGGTTGAGACCTAAACGAAAACTTTGACTTAACAGTCATTCTCTCCACCTTTTGATTTCTTTTATGTGGAGGAATGTACACCGATTTGTCCTTTAAGGTAGAACACACACTAGGCACAAAATCGGGTACCACAACATGATTGCAACAAATATTTTCATCCTTTTTAACAATAGGTTCAGCAATCAAACACTTGGCATGCATCTTAATAGATTCATTTTCACATTTAAGATCATCAACAAGTTTGTTAGACAAAACAAGTTTAGCATCCAAGTCCATATTCAAACATTCAATCTCTTTCAGCTTTTCAAGAGAAATTTCAGCAAGTTTTTTATATTTCTCAACCAATTTGTTGGATTCATTGAGCTTAGCAATCAAATCATCCTTTTCACAAAATAACTTGCTCAAGTTCTTTTGAAACTTCTTAGCATTTTTCTTCAAGAGTTTGTCAACAACACCCATAGATTCAAATAACATGTCATCACACTTATGAGGATTAACACCCATAGAGACATTTTCACAAACACGTGGCATGTTACATTCATCACCAACCAAATCATGCAAAGAGGCATACAAAGCACAATCCATGGCAAATAAACACAAGGGGTCAAGGATCACACTTAGGTATTTAAACCACAACAAGTGTACCCGCTCTGATACCAATTGAAAGTTCAAATATGTGTAAAAACACCCTTGAACGTTTAGACCCCCAAATTACAACTTAACCAATTCAAGCTTTATGTCAAACAACTAGTGTGCGGAAAATGAACATAAGCTATAAACAGAATTGGAAATCAATCTAAGCCAATTATAAATCACATCCACAGCAGAAAATAAAAGGCAAAGATAAAGAGAAGAGAGATGCAAACACAAGGACAACACACGATGTGTTATCGAAGAGGAAACCGAAGCCCTCGGCGTAAAACCTCTCCGCCGCCCTCCAAGCGGTCAATAATCCACTAGAAAATGTAGTTGGGATACATGAACAGCAATAGACCCTCCAAGCCTAATCTACCCGATGTACCTAAGCCCTCCAAGCTTCTTGCTCCAACGAGGTTACGCCAAACCTTTTTCTTTTCTAGCTTACCGGATTCCGCTACTAGACCATAGCATCCGCCATCCTTGGCATCTTCCAATGCTTCCCAAAACTCCAAAAACTCTCAACACTCTAAATGGGTGTGGGTAGTGTTTGGATAGAAATCTCCTCTCAATAGGTATGACAATGAGAGAGGGAATGAGAAGAGACTACAAAGATTTCTCTCTAAGAATGAGTAGCTCTCTCTACTTGGGTGGGTGTTTTGAAGAAACCTCTCTTAGGGTTTTTCTTTCTGAATAGCCACACATATTTTGTGGGAATGAGGGGTATTTATACTGGTGTGAGAAAAGAATGCAAAGAGTCAGTTTTTCCAAAAACAGGGTTGGCTGGCTACTTGACTCGCAACTTAACTGAGTCGCGAGTTCAAGTCGCGAGCTAGCTAAATGGCCAGTCTGGATTTTTGTCCTGTAGTGCTCCAGCTGGCATGACTGTTCAGCTCCCCTGCATGCTTTGCACGTGTGCAACTTTTGGCGGCTTGCAAGCCACGAGCCACCTGCGAGTCCTAGCCGCGAGTCTCTGCTTCACTGCACTGTCTTGAGCATTTCTTCACACTCTCTCACACACTACCCTTACATGATTCCCACCTAAATATAAGGTTTCTAAGTGCTGTATTACAAGCAAATTTGTCATGGAATAAAGCCAACACATGGTTGATTAAATTCAACCTTACAATGTCTAATTCTATTAGCAGTGGCAAAAGCGAAAGCCAAAAATAAAAATCCTAAATATAGCTCTTTCAATTATCATGGCTCTTCATTCTTTTTCAGCTTTTATATATATATATATATATATATATATATATATATATATATATATAAAATTGTAGGACGGTGGATAATTTGTTGAGTTGTAATCAGTTTTCAACTCTACTTTGGTTAACCTATTGGTTTCCAACTATTTTTAGGTGGGAATAATTTTTGGTTTCCAACTCTCTTTAGGTAATGTATGGGGTAAATAAAAGTTAAAATTAAAAAAAATAATAATAATGATATGGCAAGCTCTGTAAATAAAAATAATTTTATTTAAATAAAATGATTATTTTATTTGAATATCGTGCTGATGTGGAAAATTGTGAGAGTTTCAAAAGCTTTGGTTTTATATATAAATATATAGATTAGTGTGTAACACCGTGTATATGCATGAGTACAATTAAAAACAATTGCAAGTATATATTTTTTTAGAAGAGATTCAAATTGTACATAGTATTAGCTTACAATTTTTTTAACCCATACATTCCTAAAATATGTAATGGTTTATCAATATATATATATATATATATATATATATATATATATATATATATATATATGATTTAGAATTTAATTGGGTTTAAACTCTTCAGTTTTTTCACCCAATAATTTACTTGTCAAAAAAATTAAAAAAATAAATGAGATATCAAGAAAATACCATAATCTTGATTAAATGTATTATTATTTTCAGGTAAAAAGAGTTGTTTTTGAGGCATTTTTTGTGTAATAAACTGTATAGGTCCAACCACAACTGGTTCAATCCACCTAAACTAGATTAAAGTATGATGAGTCATCTACTTTCCATAAAAAGGGCTTGGTGATATATGCTCTGTCTAGAAAATGCTTAATAAAATGATATTTTGTTTAACTATTATTGATCTGAGTTTTGATGTATTTGATTATAAAAAATGTACAAGAAAGTCAAAAAAAAAAAAAAAAAAGATAAGAAAATAAGGATTGAACCTGAACACGCAGAATGAACACAGAACATGAACATGCTCTTCTGAAGAAAAAAAAAATGAAAGTAATAAAAAAATTTATTTTATTTTATTTTTTTAAAAAAAGTTAAGAGGAATTTTTTTAAAAATTTTTTTATGTGGTTTTTATTTAGAGAAGTGCTACATCCACAACATCTTCACAATACTTTCATAATCAATCATAGATGGTAAATTGTTATTGATTCTAATTTGAATCTATAATTTAAATTACTTTTTTTGCTAACCTATAATAACTAATAACAACTTGTCACTTAGAATTTGTTATAAAAAAGCTGTGGACATAACATTTCTCTTTTATTTATTTATTTAAATGTTGACATGTAATTTTCTTATTGTTAATTAAACATTTTAATATTATTTTAATGACCATGTTAGTATCTAATGTGCCAGCAGTGCCCTCCATCTATCACATAGGCTATTTCCATTAGTGAGATGATGGTAGAGACTAAAATGAGAATGATTTTTCGATTTTAGGGGCTGCATCCGGGAAAAAAAACGTGGGGACCATGATAGAAATTGGTTCAAAATGTACAGACCAAATGTATATTTACGTCAAGAATTTTGTTAATAAACGGCCAAAGGGTTGTGATTGAAATATATTTATATATTTAATACTTTATATTGAATAATATTGAATAATTACATTCATAATATTTTCACAATAAATTATAAATGGTAAGTTATTATTGGTGAATAAAAAAATGATGTCAATAGTAAATCCAGATTAGAATTAATAACAATTTGTCATTTAAAATTTATTGTGAAATTATTTTGATAACGTTATTGACACAGTATTACTCAAATAATTTTTTTATACAATTTTCAAAAAAGAAAATTGTACAAATACATCTAAAAAAAACACATGATCCCAATAAATTTTTATGCATGAGTCAATGAATGACGTCTGTAAGGACACGATTCCGTTGAGGCCCAATAAGGATGTTGGGCTCGTACACGAAAGATCCCTCACAATATGATTTGTAGAGAGTGGGCTTGAAAAGCTAGCCGTTGGGCACGGGGCGATATTCCGGTCTTGATTTTATAGGAATTCATATAGAAAGGGGAGATGGGTTTGAACATTTAAGCCCTATAGTGTCGCATCCCATGGGGTTGGACTCCTCGGACTTGATCCGAGGAGCATTAAGGTCCTACTCCGTTTCCCCAATGGTGGCTTTCTTTCTGATCAGCATGAGTCGTTCTGGTGTTTCCCCCATGGAGTCTCTTCCTTAGGTGGGATGGAGAGAGCCCCTCCTCTCTTTGGCTCACTTACTTTTCCTTTTATATTCGCCTGCGTTCGCTGTCCTTCGTCCACGTGTAGGGTCAACCTTTACAAGACTGATATTTGTCCCATCAGTCTCATCCCGGAATTGTTGGGGATGGTTGATAAAGCTGAAGAATACGGCTCTGTCAGGTGCAGAGCCTTATCTGGGAAGGGTAGTAAGGATAATTCTCCCAAGATATTTTAGATCTTCTTTCAAGTTTTAGTCCTATACCAGTTTTACCCTTCTTCTCAATGGAGCTTTGGGTCTGCCGAGGACTAGACTGTCCTCGGCTGCGTCTCTGGACCATTACCTTTTTCGGCTTGGGCCTTTGGAATCCTCATGAGCAAGTGGGCCTGGCCCATAAATTATTGGGCCCCACAATAGCCCCTCAAAACCCTGCTATCCGACCTCCTGGTTGGAAGGGAGGGTTTTGGTAAACCCGGGCCTTTAGTATGGCTTATTTAATTTAGCCCCGCATTAATGTAGGCGGTTTTCTCACCTGTCCAGGAAACTCACCGGTTTACAAGGTATTCCCTTTAATTTGCTCGTGACCCGCTCCTGCCGTTTGGCTGTCCAAGGCGCGCCTTCAATGATTTCCCTTTACGAGGCTCATTTACGTCCGGCGGCTCATCTGATGAGGTGGGGAAGTGGAACGGACACATTTTTATTCTTCAGATTTTTTTGGAAACCTGAATGAATTTAACACCTTCCGTTTTGCCCTTACTATAAGAAGGCAAGTAGGAAGCCATCACTTTCGTGCAGACACCCTTCCATCTTTCTGAGATCTGAAGCCCTCAACCTCACTTAGCGTACACTTAACCCGATTGTTATTCCCACATCAGAATACGTTTACCATAGCGAGTGATGAAGGAACCATATCCCTCCTCAAAACATCATGTTCTAACAAAGCTCGAGATGGCTCGGTCAGGGCAAGGATGGCGGAGACTTAAGATTTGCCCCACCTCCCTTTCAGCCAAAATCCGAAGCAGGGGCTCGTCACGTCAAAATTTTGTCGTGACTGAGTCGAGATCACCCACTATCAGCACCACCCGGCTCCTTACGAGCATACCTAACATGGCACCAGTGTGTTAGGAGTCAGGACTGAGGCAGGGGCCAAGTGCCTCTGCTTCTTCCCCTCTTTGTTCACTGGTGCCCTCCTCCGCCTTCCTCTCTTAGTCTTCCCAGCACCAGCTCCGTCCTGGTGCTGTCCTTCTCCCTCTTTTGCTCCTCTCTCTTTCTTTTCGTCTCTTCCCCTCTTCTTCTCCTCCTTCTCTTACTCATGTCCTCCATCTTCTTCATTCATCTCCTCCATCTTCTTCTTCCTTCTCCTTCAAATTCTTCTTCTTTCTCCTTCATCTTTTTCCGAAGAAGGCTCTTCTTTAGATATGAGCAATACTGAAGCAGAGATTGGAGAGACTTTGAAGACGAGTTTAAAAGACACCAGGCTGTTTGCTTATCTGTACTGCGAATGTTAGTGTTGCTTCGGCAGCTCACCTTTTGTATAGGATCGTTTGAGCCCTACTTTGTACGTTGTAATAATTTTTCATATTAATAAAAATTGTTGTTATTTTACTTCGCATGTTCAGTCTGTGTTTTTACAAATTTGCAAACGCTGCTCGGCACAGTAATATAACATTTGAATCGATGACCACTAAGGCCAAAATACTTGCTAATAAAAAGACGTCAACTTTAACAGAATTGTTTGACATAGCGGTGTGTACCTGTGAATAACGAGACTTGCCCGAAACAATGCCGAGATTAGAACTGGATGCCCTATTCAGTGTAGGAAATAATCATTCGAAGACATATCACCCGTAAAAATGAACAGCCTCCTTAGGATGTCGAATAGTGGAGTGCCCCACCATCATCCTAACACTTTTATTGGCCTTAACATTTCAGTATCTGAGCCGGGGATCTTTCCCATCCGAGCAGTTATAAAACTTGACTTTCCTCCCTTTCTTTCTTTTTTTTTTTTTTTTTTTTTCTTGGTTTCCCCATAGGCTTGAGTCCGAGGATCATGCAAGGCCTTGGTTCTGTATAAAACTTGTAAGGTTTTTCTTTTTTGTACTTGGTTTCCCCATAGGCTTGAGTCCGAGGACCATGCAAGGCCTTGGTTCTGTCCAAAACTTGGAGGATTTCCCTTTTGTACTTGGTTTCCCCATAGGCTTGAGTCCGAGGACCATGCAAGGCCTTGGTTCTGTCCAAAACTTGGAGGATTTCCCTTTTGTACTTGGTTTCCCCATAGGCTTGAGTCCAAGGACCATGCAAGGCTTTGGTTCTGTCCAAAACTTACAATGTTTCTTTTTTGTACTTGGTTTCCCCATAGGCTTGAGTCCGAGGACCATGCACGGCCCTGGTTCTGTCCAAACTTATAATGTTTCTTTTTTGTACTTGGTTTCCCCATAGGCTTGAGTCCGAGGACCATGCAAGGCCTTGGTTCTGTCCAAAACTTGCAGGATTTCTCTTTTGTACTTGGTATCCCCATAGGCTTGAGTCCGAGGACCATGCAAGGCCTTGGTTCTGTCCAAAACTTGGAGGATTTCCCTTTTCTACTTGGTTTCCCCATAGGCTTGAGTCCGAGGACCATGCAAGGCCTTGGTTCTGTCCAAAACTTGGAGGATTTCCTTTTTGTACTTGGTTTCCCCATAGGCTTGAGTCCGAGGACCATGCAAGGCCTTGGTTCTGTCCAAAACTTGGAGGATTTCCCTTTTGTACTTGGTTTCCCCATAGGCTTGAGTCCGAGGACCATGCAAGGCCTTGGTTCTGTCCAAAACTTGCAGGATTTCCCTTTTGTACTTGGTTTCCCCATAGGCTTGAGTCTGAGGACCATGCAAGGCCTTGGTTCTGTCCAAAACTTGTAGGATTTCCCTTTTGTACTTGGTTTCCCCATAGGCTTGAGTCCGAGGACCATGCAAGACCTTGGTTCTGTCCAAAACTTGGAGGATTTCCCTTTTGTACTTGGATTCCCCATAGGCTTGAGTCCGAGGACCATGCAAGGCCTTGGTTCTGTCCAAAACTTGGAGGATTTCCCTTTTGTACTTGGTTTCCCCATAGGCTTGAGTCCGAGGACCATGCAAGGCCTTGATTCTGTCCAAAACTTGGAGGATTTCCCTTTTGTACTTGGTTTCCCCATAGGCTTGAGTCCGAGGACCATGCAAGGCCTTGGTTCTGTCCAAAACTTGTAGGATTTCCCTTTTGTACTTGGTTTCCCCATAGGCTTGAGTCCGAGGACCATGCAAGGCCTTGGTTCTGTCCAAAACTTGGAGGATTTCCCTTTTGTACTTGGTTTCCCCATAGGCTTGAGTCCGAGGACCATGCAAGGCCTTGGTTCTGTCCAAAACTTGGAGGATTTCCCTTTTGTACTTGGTTTCCCCATAGGCTTGAGTCCGAGGACCATGCAAGGCCTTGGTTCTGTCCAAAACTTGGAGGATTTCCCTTTTGTACTTGGTTTCCCCATAGGCTTGAGTCCGAGGACCATGCAAGGCCTTGGTTCTGTCCAAAACTTGCAGGATTTCCCTTTTGTACTTGGTTTCCCCATAGGCTTGAGTCCGAGGACCATGCAAGGCCTTGGTTCTGTCCAAAACTTGTAGGATTTCCCTTTTGTACTTGGTTTCCCCATAGGCTTGAGTCCGAGGACCATGCAAGGCCTTGGTTCTGTCCAAAACTTGGAGGATTTCCCTTTTGTACTTGGTTTCCCCATAGGCTTGAGTCCGAGGACCATGCAAGGCCTTGGTTCTATCCAAAACTTGGAGGATTTCCCTTTTGTACTTGGTTTCCCCATAGGCTTGAGTCCGAGGACCATGCAAGGCCTTGATTCTGTCCAAAACTTGGAGGATTTCCCTTTTGTACTTGGTTTCCCCATAGGCTTGAGTCCGAGGACCATGCAAGGCCTTGGTTCTGTCCAAAACTTGTAGGATTTCCCTTTTGTACTTGGTTTCCCCATAGGCTTGAGTCCGAAGACCATGCAAGGCCTTGGTTCTGTCCAAAACTTGTAGGATTTCCCTTTTGTACTTGGTTTCCCCATAGGCTTGAGTCCGAGGACCATGCAAGGCCTTGGTTCTGTCCAAAACTTGTAGGATTTTTTTATTTGGTTTATTTTTCGACCATAAGCCCCTCTACCAGGGCGGGGAAAGTTGACTTGAGGCCGGAAGCCCCTAGAGATGCCCATGCCCTTGGCACCGCAAGGCGTAGCCCCTAGTAGAAGTTTATGCTGGAGCAGCAACTGTATGTCGCCGGAGACGGAGGAAACCCCAGGAATTTCTGCTTGCTAGAGAGTTGACTCCAATGCCACCTGCGCCAACGCGCAAGCTTTCCCACAGACGGCGCCAATTGTAAGGACACGATTCCGTTGAGGCCCAATAAGGATGTTGGGCTCGTACATGAAAGATCCCTCACAATATGATTTGTAGAGAGTGGGCTTGAAAAGCTAGCCGTTGGGCACGGGGCGATATTCCGGTCTTGATTTTATAGGAATTCATATAGAAAGGGGAGATGGGTTTGAACATTTAAGCCCTATAGTGTCGCATCCCATGGGATTGGACTCCTCGGACTTGATCCGAGGAGCATTAAGGTCCTACTCCGTTTCCCCAATGGTGGCTTTCTTTCTGATCAGCATGAGTCGTTCTGGTGTTTCCCCCATGGAGTCTCTTCCTTAGGTGGGATGGAGAGAGCCCCTCCTCTCTTTGGCTCACTTACTTTTCCTTTTATATTCGCCTGCGTTCGCTGTCCTTCGTCCACGTGTAGGGTCAACCTTTACAAGACTGATATTTGTCCCATCAGTCTCATCCCGGAATTGTTGGGGATGGTTGATAAAGCTGAAGAATACGGCTCTGTCAGGTGCAGAGCCTTATCTGGGAAGGGTAGTAAGGATAATTCTCCCAAGATATTTTAGATCTTCTTTCAAGTTTTAGTCCTATACCAGTTTTACCCTTCTTCTCAATGGAGCTTTGGGTCTGCCGAGGACTAGACTGTCCTCGGCTGCGTCTCTGGACCATTACCTTTTTCGGCTTGGGCCTTTGGAATCCTCATGAGCAAGTGGGCCTGGCCCATAAATTATTGGGCCCCACAATAGCCCCTCAAAACCCTGCTATCCGACCTCCTGGTTGGAAGGGAGGGTTTTGGTAAACCCGGGCCTTTAGTATGGCTTATTTAATTTAGCCCCGCATTAATGTAGGCGGTTTTCTCACCTGTCCAGGAAACTCACCGGTTTACAAGGTATTCCCTTTAATTTGCTCGTGACCCGCTCCTGCCGTTTGGCTGTCCAAGGCGCGCCTTCAATGATTTCCCTTTACGAGGCTCATTTACGTCCGGCGGCTCATCTGATGAGGTGGGGAAGTGGAACGGACACATTTTTATTCTTCAGATTTTTTTGGAAACCTGAATGAATTTAACACCTTCCGTTTTGCCCTTACTATAAGAAGGCAAGTAGGAAGCCATCACTTTCGTGCAGACACCCTTCCATCTTTCTGAGATCTGAAGCCCTCAACCTCACTTAGCGTTCACTTAACCCGATTGTTATTCCCACATCAGAATACGTTTACCATAGCGAGTGATGAAGGAACCATATCCCTCCTCAAAACATCATGTTCTAACAAAGCTCGAGATGGCTCGGTCAGGGCAAGGATGGCGGAGACTTAAGATTTGCCCCACCTCCCTTTCAGCCAAAATCCGAAGCAGGGGCTCGTCACGTCAAAATTTCGTCGTGACTGAGTCGAGATCACCCACTATCAGCACCACCCGGCTCCTTACGAGCATACCTAAAATGGCACCAGTGTGTTAGGAGTCAGGACTGAGGCAGGGGCCAAGTGCCTCTGCTTCTTCCCCTCTTTGTTCACTGGTGCCCTCCTCCGCCTTCCTCTCTTAGTCTTCCCAGCACCAGCTCCGTCCTGGTGTTGTCCTTCTCCCTCTTTTGCTCCTCTCTCTTTCTTTTCGTCTCTTCCCCTCTTCTTCTCCTCCTTCTCTTACTCATGTCCTCCATCTTCTTCATTCATCTCCTCCATCTTCTTCTTCCTTCTCCTTCAAATTCTTCTTCTTTCTCCTTCATCTTTTTCCGAAGAAGGCTCTTCTTTAGATATGAGCAATACTGAAGCAGAGATTGGAGAGACTTTGAAGACGAGTTTAAAAGACACCAGGCTGTTTGCTTATCTGTACTGCGAATGTTAGTGTTGCTTCGGCAGCTCACCTTTTGTATAGGCTCGTTTGAGCCCTACTTTGTACGTTGTAATAATTTTTCATATTAATAAAAATTGTTGTTATTTTACTTCGCATGTTCAGTCTGTGTTTTTACAAATTTGCAAACGCTGCTCGGCACAGTAATATAACATTTGAATCGATGACCACTAAGGCCAAAATACTTGCTAATAAAAAGACGTCAACTTTAACAGAATTGTTTGACATAGCGGTGTGTACCTGTGAATAACGAGACTTGCCCGAAACAATGCCGAGATTAGAACTGGATGCCCTATTCAGTGTAGGAAATAATCATTCGAAGACATATCACCCGTAAAAATGAACAGCCTCCTTAGGATGTCGAATAGTGGAGTGCCCCACCATCATCCTAACACTTTTATTGGCCTTAACATTTCAGTATCTGAGCCGGGGATCTTTCCCATCCGAGCAGTTATAAAACTTGACTTTCCTCCCTTTCTTTCTTTTTTTTTTTTTTTTTTTCTTGGTTTCCCCATAGGCTTGAGTCCGAGGATCATGCAAGGCCTTGGTTCTGTATAAAACTTGTAAGGTTTTTCTTTTTTGTACTTGGTTTCCCCATAGGCTTGAGTCCGAGGACCATGCAAGGCCTTGGTTCTGTCCAAAACTTGGAGGATTTCCCTTTTGTACTTGGTTTCCCCATAGACTTGAGTTCGAGGACCATGAAAGGCCTTGGTTCTGTCCAAAACTTGGAGGATTTCCCTTTTGTACTTGGTTTCCCCATAGGCTTGAGTCCGAGGACCATGCAAGGCTTTGGTTCTGTCCAAAACTTACAATGTTTCTTTTTTGTACTTGGTTTCCCCATAGGCTTGAGTCCGAGGACCATGCAAGGCCCTGGTTCTGTCCAAACTTATAATGTTTCTTTTTTGTACTTGGTTTCCCCATAGGCTTGAGTCCGAGGACCATGCAAGGCCTTGGTTCTGTCCAAAACTTGCAGGATTTCCCTTTTGTACTTGGTTTCCCCATAGGCTTGAGTCCGAGGACCATGCAAGGCCTTGGTTCTGTCCAAAACTTGTAGGATTTCCCTTTTGTACTTGGTTTCCCCATAGGCTTGAGTCCGAGGACCATGCAAGGCCTTGGTTCTGTCCAAAACTTGGAGGATTTCCCTTTTGTACTTGGTTTCCCCATAGGCTTGAGTCCGAGGACCATGCAAGGCCTTGGTTCTGTCCAAAACTTGGAGGATTTCCCTTTTGTACTTGGTTTCCCCATAGGCTTGAGTCCGAGGACCATGCAAGGCCTTGGTTCTGTCCAAAACTTGCAGGATTTCCCTTTTGTACTTGGTTTCCCCATAGGCTTGAGTCCGAGGACCATGCAAGGCCTTGGTTCTGTCCAAAACTTGTAGGATTTCCCTTTTGTACTTGGTTTCCCCATAGGCTTGAGTCCGAGGACCATGCAAGGCCTTGGTTCTGTCCAAAACTTGGAGGATTTCCCTTTTGTACTTGGTTTCCCCATAGGCTTGAGTCCGAGGACCATGCAAGGCCTTGGTTCTGTCCAAAACTTGGAGGATTTCCCTTTTGTACTTGGTTTCCCCATAGGCTTGAGTCCGAGGACCATGCAAGGCCTTGATTCTGTCCAAAACTTGGAGGATTTCCCTTTTGTACTTGGTTTCCCCATAGGCTTGAGTCCGAGGACCATGCAAGGCCTTGGTTCTGTCCAAAACTTGTAGGATTTCCCTTTTGTACTTGGTTTCCCCATAGGCTTGAGTCCGAAGACCATGCAAGGCCTTGGTTCTGTCCAAAACTTGTAGGATTTCCCTTTTGTACTTGGTTTCCCCATAGGCTTGAGTCCGAGGACCATGCAAGGCCTTGGTTCTGTCCAAAACTTGGAGGATTTCCCTTTTGTACTTGGTTTCCCCATAGGCTTGAGTCCGAGGACCATGCAAGGCCTTGGTTCTGTCCAAAACTTGGAGGATTTCCCTTTTGTACTTGGTTTCCCCATAGGCTTGAGTCCGAGGACCATGCAAGGCCTTGGTTCTGTCCAAAACTTGGAGGATTTCCCTTTTGTACTTGGTTTCCCCATAGGCTTGAGTCCTTCCCTTTTGTACTTGGTTTCCCCATAGGCTTGAGTCCGAGGACCATGCAAGGCCTTGGTTCTGTCCAAAACTTGCAGGATTTCCCTTTTGTACTTGGTTTCCCCATAGGCTTGAGTCCGAGGACCATGCAAGGCCTTGGTTCTGTCCAAAACTTGGAGGATTTCCCTTTTGTACTTGGTTTCCCCATGGGCTTGAGTCCGAGGACCATGCAAGGCCTTGGTTCTGTCCAAAACTTGGAGGATTTCCCTTTTGTACTTGGTTTCCCCATAGGCTTGAGTCCGAGGACCATGCAAGGCCTTGATTCTGTCCAAAACTTGGAGGATTTCCCTTTTGTACTTGGTTTCCCCATAGGCTTGAGTCCGAGGACCATGCAAGGCCTTGGTTCTGTCCAAAACTTGTAGGATTTCCCTTTTGTACTTGGTTTCCCCATAGGCTTGAGTCCGAAGACCATGCAAGGGCTTGGTTCTGTCCAAAACTTGTAGGATTTCCCTTTTGTACTTGGTTTCCCCATAGGCTTGAGTCCGAGGACCATGCAAGGCCTTGGTTCTGTCCAAAACTTGTAGGATTTCCCTTTTGTACTTGGTTTCCCCATAGGCTTGAGTCCGAGGACCATGCAAGGCCTTGGTTCTGTCCAAAACTTGTCGGATTTTTTTATTTGGTTTATTTTTTGACCATAAGCCCCTCTACCAGGGCGGGGAAAGTTGACTTGAGGCCGGAAGCCCCTAGAGATGCCCATGCCCTTGGCACCGCAAGGCGTAGCCCCTAGTAGAAGTTTATGCTGGAGCAGCAACTGTATGTCGCCGGAGACGGAGGAAACCCCAGGAATTTCTGCTTGCTAGAGAGTTGACTCCAATGCCACCTGCGCCAACGCGCAAGCTTTCCCACAGACGGCGCCAATTGTAAGGACACGATTCCGTTGAGGCCCAATAAGGATGTTGGGCTCGTACATGAAAGATCCCTCACAATATGATTTGTAGAGAGTGGGCTTGAAAAGCTAGCCGTTGGGCACGGGGCGATATTCCGGTCTTGATTTTATAGGAATTCATATAGAAAGGGGAGATGGGTTTGAACATTTAAGCCCTATAGTGTCGCATCCCATGGGGTTGGACTCCTCGGACTTGATCCGAGGAGCATTAAGGTCCTACTCCGTTTCCCCAATGGTGGCTTTCTTTCTGATCAGCATGAGTCGTTCTGGTGTTTCCCCCATGGAGTCTCTTCCTTAGGTGGGATGGAGAGAGCCCCTCCTCTCTTTGGCTCACTTACTTTTCCTTTTATATTCGCCTGCGTTCGCTGTCCTTCGTCCACGTGTAGGGTCAACCTTTACAAGACTGATATTTGTCCCATCAGTCTCATCCCGGAATTGTTGGGGATGGTTGATAAAGCTAAAGAATACGGCTCTGTCAGGTGCAGAGCCTTATCTGGGAAGGGTAGTAAGGATAATTCTCCCAAGATATTTTAGATCTTCTTTCAAGTTTTAGTCCTATACCAGTTTTACCCTTCTTCTCAATGGAGCTTTGGGTCTGCCGAGGACTAGACTGTCCTCGGCTGCGTCTCTGGACCATTACCTTTTTCGGCTTGGGCCTTTGGAATCCTCATGAGCAAGTGGGCCTGGCCCATAAATTATTGGGCCCCACAACGTCTACTTAAATTTTTTTTTTAAAAAAAAATGCACTATAGTTCATATATTTATAGATTTTTAACTTTTACCCAGGAACCATTATAAAAGGAGCAAACCCAAACAAAAATAGATGGGCCCATGGCGTACAAAATACAAACTGAAACAAACAACAAATACACAAATAATTTGTGACTCTGTGAGCGAGGCCGAGGTGTAATCCAAATGGACCAAATCCCAACAAGGAAAGACCGAATGTACAATTTGTACATTGTACATGCTCTTTGTGCCTAGAATGTAGAAACAAATCGTACCTTTTTTAATCGTACCTTTTTTATTTTGTTTTATTGATTTCAGTTCATTGTGCTTCAACTCTTTCTAGCGACTTTATTGGGCCAAAATGGCCCAATACCATGAATTTTTGAAATATTTTGTAAAAAAACACTGTTTCGGAACTATATAGGAAAATACCACTTTTTATGGAACTCGAGTTTCTTAAACTCGAGTTCCTAGGAGTTTTTCCACCGTGGCGCTGCTGAGGTGGAAATTGGGCCATTAAAAAATGCTTTTTTTTTTTTCTAAGATACTCGAGCTTGGTGAGCTTGAGTACCTTGTAAGGAACTCGAGTTTAATAAACTCGAGTTCCTTATAACTTTTCTTTTTTTCTAAGGGGAACTCGAGTTTAATAAACTCGAGTTCCTTATAACTTTTTTTTTTTTTTTTTGGTTGTTGGGATTATTGACAAATAAACATAAACATAAAAATAAGTAGCTTTTTTTTTTTTTATGTTTTTATTTATTTAAATAGAAGCATTGTAAAATATAGAGATTTTAATTTCAAAATATGAATTTAATTTCTACATTAAGTAAAACTGTTCATTGTTTTCTCATAAAATTTTTCCCGGGGGCATTGCCCCCGAACCCCCAAGAGGCTTGTCCATGAGCGCTTCAGCTTGGGCCTGTCGGCCCAAGCCTCCGCTCCATGGACTAAGCCTCCAAAAATCTCCCATTAAAAACTACACAATATTATTCGAGTCAAGTCGGGTCGTCAACATGAATCAAATGATACCCTTAAAGTGTGGATGAAATGTTTTATAATGCTTAAATTTATAAAAGATACTAGTGAAAGTTCCATGCGTTGCATGACTTTAATCCTAAATTTTCTTTATATATTTTTTTGAGAAATTATAACTAAATGAGTTATTATTACATAATTTTAGAATTATTTTCTAACTATATATAAGACAACTGATGATTATGTACATTCAACTTTTACAAATCTAAAGATTAACTGCTCATTAGTTTTGACTAAGTTTATATGAAATCATTGTGTCATTTTTTTCCCTGCTATTCTTTGTTGCTACATATGATTCTTGTGCTTTGGTTGGACAATGTCCTCTGCTTTGTAATATAGGAAACACCTTAGGAAGTAAAATGCCTCCAGTTAGATATGTTGATGTTTCCAATATTTGTGTAATTTGAAATGTTAAACACATAACACTTATCACCCAAATTAGATTTATTGTACATTACTTGTAGCAAAAATTAATAAATTCAATACATACAGACTCATCCAAACCACACAGACCAACCACTCTTTCACAAAAAAACCATATGGCTCCTAAAGTAAGGACTTGCCACGTGAATACACAGATATGCAACCCTTTGTAATGCACCGTTTTCAAGGATGCAGAGCATCTCTGTAAAGTTTATGCATCAATTTTGGGGGTGAGCTGTCCACCATTACTACACTGATGTTCGTAATGCTGCATGTGCTGCTCAACAATTTGGTACGTTCTTTGGTTTTCCATTGAGCTTACACGATTTTCTTCATTCAACGATTTCGAATTTTTCAACAAATTCAGATGATCAATACATTAGTACACAGTTTTCCATTTAATTTTCACGATTTTGTACATTTAACGAATTCAAACTTTTCAACAAATTCAGACTATCTGTACATCTAATTTACACAATTTTATTTTGTACTTTCAAGATTTTATACAATCAACGAAATCAAATTCGAACGATCTGTACATCTAAATTTTTTTTTTTACAAATTCGAATGATCTGTACATCTAATGTACACAATAACTAAATGAATTTTCACGATTTTGTACTTTCAACGAAATCAAATTTCTCAACAAGTCCAGAATATTTGTACATCTATACATCTATTCAAATCTGCTTACTACATTCATAAAATTTGTTTTCTGCATTAATTAAAACTATTCATTGTTTTCTCATAAAAATTGTTCACTGTTTTCTACATAAACTATTTCTAGGATTTTGCATAAAATTATTTTCTATTCAGCATTATTTAAAAAATTGTTCACTCTCTTTTCTACATAAATTATTCTATGTTCACTGTATAAATTGTTCATTGTTTTCTCATAAAACACCTAGTGAAATCATGTTTTCTAAATTTAAACGCCAAATCTGAATGCTTTTTCTTGTTTGAATTTCACAATAATCGAATCTATTTTTTTGCATTGATAAAATCTGTTTCTACATTAATATAATTTGCTCTCTGCACATTATGTTTACTGCATATTCAAATCTGCTTACTGCATTCATAAAATCTTTTTGAGGGGGAGAGAGTACAAAAGTCTTTTTGAGGGAGAGGGAAGGCTATTACAAAAGTCTTTTATAGGTGAAATGAACTATGGTAAAGTAACCTGAGTAGGTAAATTTAACTTAAGTTAATTTGTCGGTGGTATGGAAATTAGTACTAATGAGTAATAGTCTGTTTGCATCTGTCTGGGAATCTTTCAGATCTCGGGAATCTATCAGATCTCGGGAATCTATCAGATCTCTTTTTACGCATGTTAGTAAACAGTAGTAACTTTTGAACATCTGTCTGGACTATCTTGATTTGTCTGGAAGCTATTCATGCGTGCTGGTGAATAGTAATCTGTCATGGATGCCATCTTCGGTGGTTCTACCCAAGCCATTAAAGATGCAATGGCTGTCCTGAATCAAGAAATTATGTAACTGTGGTAGTCAATGTTGATGTGAATTTGAATTGGTTCAGAACCTTAGGAACAAATACAACGAGTCCATGGCTTAGGTGATTATCTTGTTTTGTGTTTCATTCTCTTTTCCCTTTGCATACAAATTTCATTCTAGATATGATTCACATTTATTTGTTCATTCTAATGATTTCTGCCTTTATATAAACTACAAAATGAAAATTCTTTGCTTGGGTTCTTGATTTTGAATAAACAGAGTAATATCAATAACATTCTGGTGAATGATCATTATTGACAACTACCCTCTAGGAAGCTGTTTTATATTCAGGTATTTGTTATTTTGTTAGCTTTAACACATTATTAAATAATTTACGCAAAAAAGAGAGTAAACAATTTTTTAAATAATGCTGAACAGAAAATAATTTTATGCAGAATACTAGAAATAGTTTATGCAGAAAACAGATTTTATGAATGTAGTAAGCAAATTCGAATAAACAGTAAACATGATGTGTAGAGAGGAAATTTTATTAATGTAGAAACATATTTTATCAATGCAGAGAAAAAGAGATTCGATTATTGTGAAATTCAAACATGAAAAAGCATTCAAATTTGGCTTTTAAATTTAGAAATCACGATTTCATTAGGTGTTTTATGAGAAAACAGTGAACAGTTTTTAAATAGTGAACAGAAAATAATTTACGCAGAAAAGAGAGTGAACAACTTGTTATAAAGTTTACACAGTAAGTTGTTATTAATTCTCATCTGGACCTATTAGTGACATTATATTTTTCCCTACCATTAACAACTTGTCATGCAGCCTTTATTGTGAAATTTTTGAAAAAATATTGTGTCCATAACTTGCATTAAGAGAGGTAATTAAAACATATATATCTTGTCTTTTTTGGTAATTTACAAATCAAACCGCCACTTTTATAAGTATTAGCCAAACACTCAACTTTGTCAAAAAGAATTTTTTGATAGTTTTTTTCAAACATGCTACTTTAAAAAAAAAAAAAAAAAAACTCAGTTTCATATTTTACTTTTTAAAACTTCCACTTTTTCCAAAAGAACTGTTTGAAAAAGCTGAACCAAACTCACCTTAGTAGAACTAATAGATTGTGGGTTTTTTTTTAGTTGCAACTTACGCATATGCAAGTAACAATAATATGCAAGTATTATAAAAGATTTAATTGCTTGAGTTCAAATCATCTCCTTCATTAATAAATAAGGAGTTATAAAAAAAAAATTAGAAAGGTTTTTTATTGATAATCTTAATTAAAGATATTATATATAAGGACAAATATACAAAATTATGCATGTGTATATTATAATAATCATTCATTTAGTTAGGAAATAATTCTAAAATTATGTAATAATAACTCATTTAGTTATAATTTCTCAAAGAAATATAAACTTTCACTAGTATCTTTTATAAATTTAAGTATTATAAAACATTTCATCCACACTTTAAGGGTATCATTTGATTCATGTTAACGACCCGACCCGACTCGAATAATATTGTGTGGTTTTTAATGGGAGATTTTTGGAGGCTTAGTCCATGGAGTGGAGGAACTCGAGTTTATTAAACTCGAGTTCCTTACAAGGTACTTGAGCTCACCAAGCTCGAGTACCTTAGAAAAAAAAAAAAAAAGCATTTTTTAATGGCCCAATTTCCACCTCAGCAGTGCCACGGTGGTAAAACTCCTAGGAACTCGAGTTTAAGAAACTAGAGTTCCATAAAAAGTGATATTTTCCTATATAGTTCCGTTCCGAAACAGTGTTTTTTTACAAAATATTTCAAAAATTTGTGGTATTGGGCCATTTTGGCCGACTTTATTGTGCCTACATTTAGGTGTGGTTTGGATAGATGGCGTTTGCGTTTGCATTGCGTTTTGCTCCTTTTGTTTTTTTTTTTTTTTTTTCCACGCGTTTTTAGCTGAAACAACTACTGTTTATGTACTGTGCATGAACAGTAGCCAAAAATTTTGACTTTCAGCGCATTAGTGGGTCCCGTGTACTGTTTATGGGACCCACAAACTTCACTTTTTTACAACTTTTTCATTAAAAATAGATCTCACAGCACTATTCACATATTTAAAAATTATTTTGCTACAATGTTTTCAGTTTTCAGTTTTCAGCAAAATAAGTTCTATCCAAACAGACCCTTAGAATGAGGGAAAAAAAAAGTGACGTTTTTTATTTGAATTTAAGAACATATTTTATTGATCATCAGAGTAAGAGCATCTTCAACGGTGTAGTTAAACCCAAAATTCTCTCTATAATAGAGAATGAAAAGATAAATCAGTGCTCCAACAATCTTTTTATATATTTCAAAAAGCTTATTGCTCATGAACAGTAACTCATTAGGTCTGATGAGTTACTGTAGATTATGAAAATAATTTATCACATTAAAAAATTCTAGAGCTAACTATTATATTAATTTTTTTCTCTTTCTTCTTCATTTCTTTTTCCCACACCTTCTCTTGGTTTCTTCTCACAGACCAAAGAAAGAAGACAAAACACAAAACACAGCTCAACCAACAAAATCAAACATCTTGAATAAAGGAAAGAATTTAGCATCTAGGCTACATGCCGTTGGTGATGGGGACGAGGACAAGCAGTGGTGGAGGCGGAGCAAGCAATGGAGGACGAAGACGACTTCTCTCTCACTTGAGCATTTCCTTCTCTCGGCTCTCTTGCTCTCTGTTTCCATTTAGGACTCCCCTCTTCTTTAGGTAGTAGCTGTAAGGCTGAAAGCCACTGTTCAGGCATCACCTCCACATTAATGCGGTCAAAGAGTTAGCTACAGTGCAATTAATGCAGTAGTTGCAACTTTCTCCTTAGATATTTTAGGACTCCCCTCTGTCCTTTGTTTTTGCAATGCTTATCCGTGCCAGTAGAACTTCTTGGAACATTCTCTCGGAAGGCAGACCACCTCTTCGGACCTCGGCTTGGGTTAGCCGAGGAGGCACTCATCCTCGGCCTAACCTCCAAGGCCATTGTGATCAAAACTAACTTCTTCATTTACTAATACAGGCTCCCTTGACAATGTTTACCCTTCCTCGAACGACCCCTTATCCTCGGTTTGGGCTTGAAGGCCCAATATATACATAGATAATGAGCTCCTAGGCCCAATACCCCTACAAAAACTATAGACTAACTATTGCACTTAAGGCCCATTTTCGAAAGTGGCCAAAATGTGATCGAGATCTTTCAATAGGTTGCCACAAAAGGATATCATGTCACAAAGCATTTCTTAGGCTTAAACGCGCTTAACACGCTCAAAGCTCGTTTCATAGTTGAAATATGCCTAATTGAGCATGAACTGAGAAGAATAGGCCCTTTACTATTAGGCTCATTTATGAGCTTTACAAAGATTAAGACCCAAAAGTAAGAAAAAAAAAGAAGAAGAAAAAAAAAAAAAAAAAGGTGGGGAAGGAAGAACAGAGACTCGGACCAAAGGACCTTCAACATTTCAAGTAAACTTGGGTGATTTTGAAAGTGTAATTTTGGTATTGAGGTGTTATAAAATTGTTCTTCTCTTTTTGAGTTTCAAAACAGCTTTTGAATCACAAAAATCAGACTTGAAACGAGATTTTGTAGCCTATTTTAGTGAAATTGAGTTTTTTGGGCCCAAAAGGATTGGCATCTAGTCCAGTGGGCTGGTTCTTTTTCTTTTTTGAATCCAGTTGGCGAGTCCACCCGTATTCAATGTGTTTACTTTGAGGCGTTCGGCCCATGATTAAGCTTGGTCTTTGTCCTTTATTCCTTTGTGTGAATAAGTTCGCTCCTTCTCCTTTTTGCACATAAGCTTGGTCCTTGTCCTCTCCGTCTTTATGCACATAAGCTTGATCCTTGTCCTCTCTGCCTTCGTGCACATAAGCTTGAATCCTTTTCCATTGTCCCTTTGTGCACATTACATTGATCGTACAACTTGACTCATGTCTACCAGCCTGCTTGGCCAAAATTGTATGTATCATGTGGGGCCGTATATTGTCGAATATGGGGTTTTATAGGACTTTAATCTAATGCTTTGGCGTTGTGCACATGCTATAAGTAATGGTGTACTTGATAAAGGCTCAAACATAATTGTCCATTGTAATCGTTGCAACTTGCAAGTTCATTCGAGTGTCCATTGAAGTTTCCTATCTAAATCTAAATGCTTCTAAGTTCTATAACTTGTATTCGGACTGATTAATATCGGCTAATAGTGGTATTTCCAATTTCTTTCTAAAAGAGAAGGTTTAGTCAGTGGTCCATGATTTGAACTCCCAAAAAAAAATATAAAAATTGACCCCTCTTCAAAAGAAGAAAACAAAACAAAACAAATTTTTTTTAAGGAACTTAAAAAGTTTTAACAAGATTGTAATATCTCATAAAAAACAATAAAAAATTACCAATAGATTATAAAATTTTTATAAAAACTCCACTTAAATTCATCATTTATCGAGGTAAAAGATGACAATTATTTAGTGGTTGTAGTACAATTATATTAAATCAATGTGGCTAAAGAAATCTCATTATCAAGTAAAAAAATAAAACACCTGATATGAGAAATAAAATGTTGTTTAAGAAGTTTTAGGTTTTATTGCATATGTTTGTTATGCCTTTTTATAATTTTTTTGAGCACTCATATATTTTTATTTACTACTAATTTTTTCTTAATCTTTGAGACGAAAACGAATGCAAGTCACGTGAGATATCAATTTGGAAGAAAAAAAATATAATTTTTTAAGAAAATAATTAGAATGATAGTTTCTTTAAATGATTTTTTATTGGTGTATTGCTTTGTTATTTATGAGCCAAATGATTTTTTATTGGTGTATTGCTTTGGTATAGTTTTAGTTTACTTTTATTAAATTGATTTGGTATGGTTTTCAGTTTTTCACAATGATAGGTACACAACTTTTTAAAAAAAAAATTATAGTTAATTACCTTTTAATTCTAGAGTTTTAAGTATGTTTTATATATTTAAGACTTTTTTTCACTTAAATAGTTACACTTTAAAATTTCTAAATACACTTCATTTAAATCTTTAATTTGTTACCACCATTTTTTTATGAATACGGTTAAACATCATATATTAAGCTGATTTAAGCAAATTTTATTTCAAACTTTGAAGTACTACTTTAAACAAAACTTACCCCAACCTCTAAGGTCTAAATAAAACTCTATCAATACTTTGGAATTCCTTTACCCCATTTTGATTAGGATAGTGCACCCATGATTATCTTATCATCTTCCACGGTCTAACATATGGTTAGGGTAACCACTTTTATGGTTTAATTGCACCTCCTTAGGTGCTAAAAGTGCCTAGAAGTGAGCAAGGTCTCTAGTTTGAGAGTTGGGGTGGGTAGTGGTGGGGTAGATTTAGGAATTTCTAACTAAAAAACAAGAGAGAGAGAGAGAGAGAGAGAGAGAGAGAGAGAGAGAGAGAGAGAGAGAGAGAGAGAGAGAAGAGAATAAAGGAAAATGTCGGCCTAATGGAGCCTTGGAGGGACACATGTATGTTGTTACAATGGATGAAATTTCTTTGAATGTTATTGTTTAGGGATATTGAAATAGCTACGTAATGATGGTTTGTGGTCTGTTTGAGATCTGTTTATTTTGCTGAAACTAAAAACTTTTTGCTGAAAGTGCTGTAGATAAAAGATAAGAGTTTGTTGAAATAGTATAGTGAGACCTATGAATAGTATCAAAAAGTGCAGTAAGGCCCATAAATAGTAGTGAAAATAAGCTGAATGGTAAAATAAGCTTATTTTTTAATGTTTTCCAAACACACACTTGGTATGGTTTAATTTTGTTGGTTTATTATATTTGAAAGTAAATTGTCAAAAATTTTGTAGCTAAACTAGTTAGTACTTTCTTATATTTTTTATAGAAATATTCAAAATTTAAATTCCATTACCCCCAATTATAAAATAAAAATTAATTTGATAAAAAGTATAGTTATACCTTGTTGTACCAAACTTAAAAGTTTTAAAAAGTTCTACATATTAAAAAATTAAATTAAAAAAAATCACTTTGATGTCCTTTCAAGATTTAATCATAAGACATTGATTTAAATAATAATTTAATGATCCTGTTGAGGATCAGAGGATAAAATGCTGGTTGAAAAAATACAAATACAATGAACATCAATGGCTTTTAAACGTTAGCTCATATATAGCTGCTCTGTTTCCTCTCACTTCTCAAACGATCAAACTTGTAAAGTGAGCTATCTTAACTCTTAAGCTTGCCTTCCTGGACGGACGTGGCCTACGTTTGGTTTCCTCTCTAAATGGTTTAAACTCAAGTGCCCTTGAGTTTTTTTTTTTTTTTTTTTTTTTTTTCATGGATGAGTCTCCTCAAGCCAATAGCACTCTCAAAATCTCTATTTATTCCTCTTTTTAATTTTTTTTTTTTTTTTTTTTAGACATGATAGATTAAAACTTATAGTAGTAATATCATAGTAATTACCCTCTATATTATCTAATCAAAATACCAAATGGTTTTTAATATAAAGTATAGACGATGAATTTGCACTTTAATCATTTAGTCGATAATATATTTTTTTTATTCGGAGTAAAAGTGAATAATAAGTTAACCATGGTCCTTCTCAAAAAAAAAAAAAAAAGGGGGGGGGGGGGGGGGGGGGGGGTTAACCATGGTCCCCTGCCTTTGGAAATTTCTCACCACTCCCTTTTTTTTTTTTTTTTTTTTTTAATAATTTCTCCACTCCTTTCAATTCACTAACAAAACGTTTAAGTTATGAGTAAACTATACTTATCAGCCTTCCTCATATTAAAAAATATATATATATATATATATACAAACACTAAATTAAAGAGATTACCTCTATATATATTTTTGTGGTTTAAATACTCCTGAAAGTTAACAAGTTATTAGAGACGCATCCAAAACAATCTTGTTCAAAATGAGAAACTAATAATTCATGAGCAAGCAGCTTCATCATTCTCTGAATGTTAACGTTCAAATTCCAAATAAGCAATGCAGCAATGCATTACCAGTGAGGGGAAAATTGATTCATCGTACAATTTTCACTAAAGTTCTATGTCCCCTTTGCAATGACAAGGAGTAGACCATTTCTTTTAGTGAGTGTTGCACTGCGTGTTAGGGTGATAACATCTTAACCCAAAAATTTAGGCCTACGGATTTAAACCCAATCATGTTATATATTAATTCTTATCCAACACGATTAGGATAGTATGATTTGGTTATGCATTAACTTTGAGGACAATTCAAAACTAGCATTCTAGAACATTTTACAAAAGCTACAATTGCTTAAAGAGAGACTACTTATCCGGGTCAAAGTAGATTCATATTAACTCTCACACCCAACATAGATTACCAAGT
Source organism: Quercus tomentella (assembly GCA_028535165.1). Lineage (NCBI taxonomy): Eukaryota > Viridiplantae > Streptophyta > Magnoliopsida > Fagales > Fagaceae > Quercus > Quercus tomentella. Next base: position 83,259,970 of record JAPQVY010000068.1, read on the forward strand.
TCAAAACCATGGCTATATTTGATGCCCAAACTGATAAACAGAAAAGTAAGGCTAATATAAAATAGATTTAACCCAAATATCCAAAAGCTCTAAACAGAAAAATAGTGAGCTCAAGAATAAGCAAAAATTTATTTATGCCAAAAATATGAAACTGGCAAGCAAATAAAATGAAGAATACAGATAGGGAAGGAAGGCACCAAAAGGAGGAAATGTTGTTATGCATGTCAGTCAAATTAAGAGTGTCTTGCAAATATACGTATCAAATCTAGAATGCAAACATACAGCAATAACACTGTAAAACATGAGCAGAGAGTAAATGCAAAATCCCACAAGAAATTTAAGGCTAGAAGAAAATCATATTGGTCAATCAGAAAGACTTCATTTTTCTAGTTCTGGAAAGTTACAAGAGAACCCCGTAGAGAGATGTTGTTTTCACAAACTTTTTAGAAACGTTTCTATCCACCATTGATTCTGAAAGCTCGAAAATGTGTTAAAAACACAAGAGCTGTTTAGACCCCCAAATTAAAGTTACGACTTGATAGATTTTACACTAACTTAATTCTAAGTGCAGAATTGTGTAAATGCGAGCGGATAAACAAACAAGCTACTCTAACACATATTCATACAATCATAGTAGTAAAAAGAAATGTAAAAGAGTAGGGAAGAGAGATGCAAACACAAGATAACACGCCGATGTGTTATTGAAAAGGAAACCGAATTAAAGTTACGACTTGATAGATTTTACACTAACTTAATTCTAAGTGCAGAATAGTGTAAATGCGAGCAGATAAACAAACAAGCTACTCTAACACATATTCATACAATCATAGTAGTAAAAAGAAATGTAAAAGAGTAGGGAAGAGAGATGCAAACACAGGATAACACGCCGATGTGTTATTGAAGAGGAAACCGAAGAACTCGGCAAAAAACCTCTCCGCCACCCACCAAGCGGTAATCGATCCACTAGAAAATTAGTTGGGATACATGGGTTAGCAAGAGACCCTCCAAGCCTAATCTACCCGTTATACCTAAGCCCTCCAAGCTCCTACTCCAACAAGAATTCTCAGAACCGTGTTTTGTTTAGCTCTTCGGATCTCGCAACAAGCTTCATGTTGCATCTGCCATCCTTGGCTTCTTCCAATGCTTCCCAACAGCACCAAAAGCTCACTTGACACTCTGAAAGGGTGTGGTCAGTATTTGGGTTATCAACCTCTCAATGGTATGGAAATGGAGAGGTAGGAGTTAAGGAAATCCATAAGCATATGTGTAGAGATATATGAGTATGATAATCTCTAACTCTCAAGGTTTGAGGCTAGGGTTTTCTCTCAGAAGCACTCCTTAACATTTGTGAGTAATGTGGGTATATATAGTATAGGTACAAAAAGTGTGTATCAGATGGTACAGTCTGACAAAACAGAATGTCTCGCGGGTGTCTCGTAGGAAGGCCTTACCCGCGAGATACTCGCGAGACACAGCTGTCTCCATCTGTACTGACTCTTCGTATTCCAGTTATGTGCAAGGAACATGCATTACTTCCCGGGATGCTAAATCACGAGATACCCGCAAAAACCTCTTCAGTCTTCAATAGCTTGAGTCTTCACACTCTCTCTCTCTATCACACAACCCTTACAATCAAATTCCACAATAAATGCAGGGTACAAAAGATTGAATAAAATTACAATCAAATTTGGCACGGAATAAAAGCCAACTAAATACATAGTTGTAAATCACAACTTTACTGATTCCTCATATACAAATTCTACAATTATGATAATTTGATAGTTAAAATGGAAGAGATGAGATTTGAACCCTAGACATCTCCGTTGAAAATACCAAGAGATGTGAATTAAGTTACATAGCCCTTGGCTACAAATTATACGATTATGATTTGATAGTAAACGTATAGATCAAGGCCAACGATATGATTGTGACTAGAAATATGTGAAAACCTGAATCTATAGTAAACTCATCAGTCATCACCATAAGTCCACAACATCAAGCCACGCCAAAATGAAATTTCCCACAGCCATTAAATTACACCAAATTAGATGTCCACATCACATACCCATGCAATGGTAACACTTAAAACCAACTTCTTAAATACTTATCAGTATCATATAGGATAACCAACCATGTTCACTTAGCTCAACAGGATTTACCCAAAATTGGAAAGTGAACATCACAACACTCAAAAACCCACTCATTGCCATCCACTAAACACAATAACATGGCCAAACCACTCATATGTGAATCTATCAATCTTGGCCTTTCTTATACTATTTGTTCAGTACCTTATTTTCACATGCTAAAATTATCCAAATTGCAAAGTTAAGAACTTTGATTACCTTTTCTAAACAACCAAACATATCTTACACAGTTTAAATGCCTATGTTTTGCTCAAGAGCACATCAATTAGTCTTACCAAAACTTTAAAATGGCTCAAGGCATTCAATATTTCCCAAAGTAGAAAAGCTCTGGAATAACAAATTCAACATCCAAAAACAATGGTCTTCAAATGACACAGGCAAAAGAACTTGAGGAACCAAATAGCAATCACCCATTTCCCCACCATAAATAATCAATCGTTGCATATAAAGCTATGGTTCCCTAAACAGCCTATGTATCAGGGTTAAAATAATTTACTGTTGAAAGATATTTTTACTTCAAGGACTACTTTTTGAAAAGTCTGTTGTCAAATTCACAATAAGCCTGTAATTACAATTTGCCCCCAAAAAAGGGACATATATATATCTAACCCCAACCTTTCCGGCCCAAATTTAATTCTCTCAATACATCAAAGCCAATCATGCAATGATTAAAAACCAGTGACGTATTTTTCCTCCTAGAATCAAACAAAGTATATAAGAATGAAATTTTGTAATAGCAAATAAATAAAGCACCCAGAAAATCAAATAGTTTAACTCAGAGGTGAGGAAAATAAAACATTTATTCCACAAAAATGATAATAACCCCCACACCCAACAAAGAATACCAAGATCAAAACCAAATCTATCTGTTGATGCACAAACTGACAAATCACAAAGTAGCAAGGCACAGGTTAATTAAGATCAATGTAACCCAAGAAGCCTAACAGCTCAAAATCAGAAAATGTAGTGAGCTCAAGTATAAGTGCAAACCAATTTTATCCCTAAAATATGAAGCTAACAAACAATTTAAATGCAGATTGCAGATAGAAGAGGTGGCACTATATTCAATAGGGAGGAAGTTGAGTTATTGGTAAGAAAGCCAAATTAGATTATCTTGCAAATATAGGGTATCAAATCCTGAAATGCAACTATAACAACATTGCAAAACATGGAATTTTTTTTTTTTAAATAAAGTAAAAAGCAAAAATCCACTGGAGATTTAAGGCTAGAAGAAAACCCCAAAAAGAAATGCTACTTTCAAAAAAAAAAAAAAATTAGAACATTCCAATCCATCATAATTCTCCACATACAAATTCTACAATTGTAATCTGGCAGTAATTATATAGATCAAAGTCAGTAATACTATTGTGAATAGAAATTTGTTAAGATAATATTACTCTATAGTAAACTCAACACGTAAGTCCACATCGTGAAGCCATCTCAACATGAACTTTCCTATTGCTAAGCTACACCAGTGCAGTAGCACATACAATACCCGAAATTGGAAAAGTGAGACTATACAAGACTTAAAATCTACTCATTGCTATCCAATTAACACTATAACGTGAACAAAATCGCTCACATGTTCATCCACTGGTCTTGACCTTCCTTATACTATTTTTCCTAGTTAAGTTCAGTACCTTATTTTTCACATGCTAAAATGATCCAAACTACAAAGATTAGAACTTTGTTTACCTTACTAAACAACATACATAAGTTTAAGGGTTTAGATGCATGTTTTTTATCAAAGGAAGGTTTTTGTGAGTTTCTAGAACAACCATATATAAGCTAACAAGTACACATCAATTAGTTTTGCCAAAACATTTCATATTACCAGAAAGTACAAAAGCTATGGAACAGCAAATTCAACATCCAAAAACAATGCAAAGCCATGTTGACTAGTCTTCAAATGATAAAGGCAAACGAACTTGTGGAACCAAACAACAATTTCCCATCAGCTGACAAGTTGCATTTAAAAAATTGTATGGGATACTTTACTTATGTTCTATCAGCAACCAGATACAAAGCCTATAAGGCTGCAGTTGTTAAAACATCCTATGTATCAAGATTAAAATAATTTCCTTCAAATTTTTACTTCAAGGACTACTTTTGAAGAGTCCATTGTAAAATTCACAATTAGTCTGTAATTACTATTTGGCCAAATTTAGCCGGGCTAATTTTAATTCTCTATACAACAAAGCCAATCATGCAATAATTAAACATTTAGTTCCAATAAATCAAGGTCAATAATATGATTGTGAACAAAAATTTGTGAAAATCACTTTACTCTTAAGAAAACTCATCATAGAAGTCCACAACATCAAGCCACCTCAAAATGAACCGTCCTACTGCCATGAAACTACACCTGTGCTAGCACATTAAAAATTAATGCAACACCAGCTTCTTATATACTTATCAGTCTATCATATGGGACAAGCAGCCATGTTCACTTTTCCCAACAGGCTTTAGCTTGGAAAATGAATATCACAACACTAAAAAAACCACTCATTCTTATTGATTTAACACTATAATAACATGGAAAGAGCTGCTCATATGTTCAATAACCGATATTGACCCTTCTTATACTGTTTGTACTAGTTCAGTACCTTATTTTATACATCCTAAAATGATCCAAACTACAAAGTTAAAGAGCTTTGACCAACTTTTCTAAGCAACCAAACATAAGTTAGGGATTTAATTGTGTGTTTTGATCACATAAGGAAGATGTGAGTGTTCCTAGTAGAAGCATGTACAGGCAAAGAAACACTTATCAATTAGTTTTAACCAAAAGATTAAAATGGCGAAAAACATTCCTTATTACCCAAAAGTACAAAAACTATGGAACAGCAAATTCAACATTCAATAACAAAGTAAAGCCATCTTGACTAGTCTTCAAATGAAACAAGCAAAAGAAATTGTGGAACCAAACTACACTTGCCCACACCAAAACAATCAAAGTTTTCTTTATTTAGAAAAACTGTATATAAGACGTACTAATTATTCTCCGTCAGCAACCACATACACAGATGAATAGGCCTCAATTGCTTAAACAACCTATGAATCCGGATAAATATTTAACTTTGAGACCTACTTTTTGAGGAATCTTTGTAAAATTCACAATAATGTCTGCAATTACAATTTGCCAAAAATAAAGATATATATAATATAACCCCAACTTGTCCAGGGCTACAATTTTATCCTCTCAAAAAGACAAAGCCAAATATCATGCAATAATTAAATCAATGACATATATTTCCTCCTAAAATCAAATAAAATATATGAGAATGAATATGTAGAAGAGCATGCACATCTATCTTTTATAATTTCTCAAATTTAGCTCTTAAATTTTTTTTTTTTTTTTTTCAAATTTACAGATCCACTTTTACAATCCACTCTACATCTCAGTCTCTATTCTACAATTCATTCTATTAAAAATTATAACAAACCCATATAGGCTATTCTCCAAAAAAATACCTGATTAGACCCAAAATATTCTAAAAACGCCCGGTGAGACCAAAATGAGCCGAAAATGATATAGTACGACTTAGAGCTGAGAAAAAGAAAGCTTTTTTTTTTTCACAAAAATGATATAAATTACACATACTACACAAATTACCAATATCAAGACCACACCCAAAAAAACCAAAAAGTCGATGACAAATAAACCCAAAAATCAATAAGGCAAAAATTAAAGATGTATACACCCATGAAAACTACACCATATATATTAAAATCAACCAAGTTCCAAAATAACAATCAGATCTGCATAAATCATAAGTATATATGTATCAACTTGGTTCCCGAACAGGCAGAAAGAAAAATGACCAAGAACTCAAGAAGCGAATCTCTGAGTTTTCTAAACTTTTTGGTTCCATGTTATAGACAGACCGATGAAGCACAAGAAGTTTGTTGTACACATGTTTTTTCAGTAATAATTTGGAGAAAGAAGAGACAAGTGCGAGTGTGCGACAGTCTAGATGGATAAGTCACAAAAGACTCAACCGCGTGTGCATGCGCTCTCTTTACTCCTTTAAAAAGTCCAATGTAAAATCCACAGTAATAAATTACAAATCGTTGACATATATAAGAAGAATGAATGTCTAATAATAATCATGATAGTGAAAAACACCCAATCTTTAACTAAAAAGCTGAAGTAATAAATATGATAGAATCTATTTAGTAATAACTCAAACAAAAGCTGACATAAAAGGACACTTTGATCACAGTAAAGTCTGAAAAGAAAGCTCAAGTATTCTTCCAAAAAAAAAAAAAAAAACCCAAAAACATTTGGTTTACTTGTTACACACATAATAAAGCTACTTGGAATAACAAAGATTACATATTATGAACGGTAGAGGTGATGAAATTGGTATTACATGTACAAGATAGGTTTTCTCGAAATCGGTGAGTTCAGATGTACAGATCCTCGTTCACAATTACATTGTTTTGCCCATTGGTAGCATCAGCTTCAGCATTTGTAGGTGGGATATCGTTCTGGCCATAGTTAATATCAGCAAGTGGGATTTCGTTCCGGTGGTCATTGGCAACAACACCAGGTTGTATTGCAGTCCAAATGGACCAAATCCTCTGCATATGCGTATCAACCGTACAAGTAGATCAACAAGGCTGACAAGGGACCCAACTACATCATGAATGAGTTCCAGGACTGACACAACTTGACGGAATCTGAAACAAAATGGAATTGTTAGAATAACAGTAAAATTGACAGAGCATTAATAATGGGTTATGGGGAGAAAGAAGTTGAAATACTTTCTCACCCTTCATCTGCTGGAGTGTTAATAGTATCGTGTATTAACCGTAGGAGTAGAACAACAATGAGGTCAAGAGTCCCAACAACTTCTGAAATGAGTTCTAGGACCAACTCAACTTGCTGAAATCTGAAACAAAAACGGATTGTTAGAAAAAAATTTACAGAGCATCAATAATGGGTTGTGGGGGAGGAAGAAATTGAAACTCTCTCACCCATCATGATTCATGTGCCATTGAGATTATCTAATCCATTTTTTCAAAATTATTCTTGATGTGTTCTAAAAAAAGTTATTTACAAAAAAATTCCCAAAAAAAAAAAAGTTTAAAAAATAAATAAACATATAGCTACTACTAACATTATGTAACTAAATTAATTCTGCATTAAAAGTTTATTTATTTTTTTTTTTTTAAAAGCAAAATATGTAAAATTCGTTTTACTATGTTTTATGTCTTTATGACTAAGAGGTCTCAAATGGTCAAAATGTAATTACCAAATACCCTGCAATCGGATGATTAGTTGATCAATAATACCATTTATGACCAAAGATGGTTCCGATCAATATATATTAAATTGATTAATGAAACTTTCATAATATTGATGTGAATGAGAATCTTTTATTCCACCCGTAATATTCCATTTTTTACACTAGTATGCATTTTCCTAAACAGGGGGAAAAAAATCAGTATATCATGTGTGTGGATTTTTTCCCCATTAATTCTTTTAAAGGTGAAAAAAAAGGTGTAGCAGATTGCGATTGTTGGAATAGCAAGTGGACCAGTCAGATTTGGGCATGATTATATTAATACTGGGGCAACCTTTTCGATCTAACAAAAATTTGTTGATCTACACAAGTATTAATGTAGTAAGTGGTTAAGAAGCAGTTTGATGCATCTATTCTAATTTCTAACACATTATATAGGTATATGTACACATAATTACACACTTGCTATGATTTTTAAGCAAATAATTTTTTTTGATTTTATCTTTTGACAAGTAAATTATGATTTAGTGCAGAGTACCCAGCAAGATCAATGATAAGCAAATTATAATTTAGTGCAGAGTACTTAGACTGTCAAATGTTGTTACTTTATATGAATACCTTTCTCATTTTTTTATACCCATTCTTTGTTTTGACAATATAGTACCAGTTTAGGCTATTCTAACTAAATTAATCCATGTATCTTCTTCATTTAGTGTTTCTTTATGATAGTTTAAACTAATTGGCTTAAAATATAAGTCGAATAAAAATACAATTGTAATTAAAAAAAAATATTAAAGCCATAAAAAAACTATACATAAATTAGATAAAGAAGTCAGCTTATAACTTGAAACAAATGGGCTTTTAATGGAATTTGATCATGGGAATCGAAACATGAAACTGGAGGCAAAGAGAAATATTTTATAATTAGTAAAGGTAACAACTATAATTCAGCCAACTTTTAGCAAAAGCCAAAAAAGTTGATACCAAAACCGACACCAAATTCCTCATTGGATTGACCAAGATCCTATGCTGCTGAATTACCAAAGCTCAAATTTGAGTCAGAATAGAAAGAATTTTGATGGACTCCAATCAGCAAATTCACGTAGGAAGTTGCTCTAAATGTGAAGCAAAAAGAAGATGAAAAAAGTGACCCTTGAGCGTGCATTTGGCTTCAATGTAAAGTACCATAATAACAGAGGATTTAAATCCAGTGTGACGGGAAAAATTTTGTTACCCCATCCCCACCCCTTGAGGCCCCGCGTAGACTCGTCCCACCCTATAAAACTCTACTTTTTGTTAATTTGTCCCGAAACTATTATAATATTTTTTAATAAAACTATTTCATTAATAAAAATATACTTGAAATTATAACTAAATTTATCCTATCAAATCAAACTAATTTTTAGCAAAAAATGTATAATATTATCCGAGTGTTTAACAAGACAATATCACAACAAAAACAAAATCTCATAGTATAACAAATAACAAAATAGAGGCAGAAAGCCACATTGGATAGAATTAAAAAAACTAATATTGATATGTTTATTTAAATAGTAGGGTTTTAGGGTATGAAAAATTTACAATTATTACATTTATTAACGCAGGGTGGGGTGAGGTGGGTCTAAAAAATTTAAACTCATCCTCACTCTGCCCTATGGTGCGGTGCTAGAATCTCGCCCCAACCCCACCACCTTTGTAGGGATGGAAAAATTCGTGCAAGGTGAGCGGGCAGGAGCGAGTCAAGTGGGGCAGGGCAAAATTGCTATCATGTTAATATGTATGTCCTTGTCACAGTTTGTACAATCCTTTGTTTCCTAGGCCAAATTCACTTCAAGCTCAACAACAATGGGCACAAGACTCTCAATCCAAATAAACTTGTTCCCTTTACCCTTTTATTTATTTATTTTTCTTTTTTAAATATATCTTCCAATGTCATGAGATGTCCCCCACCCCCAAGGGACTATTTAATTAATAAGAATGTATTCAATCAAACAGAGAATAACAAGAAGTTTACACAATACAGAACAAGCTGAATTTCTGAAGGAACCTCACACCTTTATCCTCTTATAACCTGTAACAATGTCATAGACTACTAAATATTTTTATTTAAGGCTTTATATCTATGAGAACAATTTCTGCCTTGCTAGAGAGATCATAATAATAATGCTAATCATTCCAGTGGTAACACTATAGCTAGGAATAGCGTGGTATCCAATAAAAATGGATGTTGGAAGTTGGAAGAGTAAGACAATTGTTAATTAACTCTCATATTTATAAGAAGAAAGAGTAATACTACTATTTAGAGTAAGTAGCACTCCCTTTAAGCTGCTCTAATTTTAAACATCATGACACACATTGCTAATGTTCATGTAATAAAAAGAGTAGTGTAGAGGATATATTATTTTTCAACTGCTAATTGTTGACGTAACCGGTTATGATTAGAATAATATTATTTTCAATCAACTTTGTTACTAATACTACTTTTGTTATACACCAATATTACTTTTGTTATACAATAAGCCATATTAGGAGTTGTGAAATAAATCGTGAAAAATGTTGTCCTTAGATTTATTGTGTGAGTATTGCTAAGGTTACAATGAATTTTACTATATAATATTTATAAATTAATGTGTTATTAATCACAAATATATATATATATATATATATATAAACAAATATTATAAGGAAATGATTATTATTTGCATTTTCCCCATCTCATTTCTCTCTCTCTCTCAATTAGGCCTTAAGAGTCACTTACAGTAAATCTTGATGAGAAATCCTATATAATCTCTAATAATTCAATTTTGTTACGTAAACGTGATAGTGAAAGAAAAAAACTATCACTTGTTTCTAATTTTCTTTCCCACTATTGTTTTCTTTTGTTATTTATTAAGCTAACCCATCATGAGGGCATTGCTTCTTCATCTTTTATTTCTTTCTAGTTCCTAGCCATTTATTTATGGATGGCACTAAAATATGTAAAAAGTATTTTCCTTTACTATTTTTTTTGAGAAAAATATTTTCCTTTACTATGGTTTTTATTTTTATAATCATATTGGCAATTAATTGATTGGAATTTGGAATAGTGTTTGGATTATATTTTGGGGAAAAAAAATTTATTCGTACTTTTAGTTTAGTTAAATGACCCAAAACAAATTTACTAGTTGGGTTAAAATGTTGGTCAACCGATTAAATCCAGACATCTTCAACTCTCATCCACCAAAGATGTTAATTTTTGGACTAATTATCTAAATGTATTTGGTTCAATTAAATGGTTTGGACTTTGGAATCTTTGGACTTGGAGCTTATGCTATACCCAAATCTAGTTTTTGGAAAGTACTCTATTGTACCATATAGGAGATAGGACACAAGGGAAAGATAGCTCAAATGGATAAGGCCAACTTATCCAAAAAAAGACAACCGTTATTTGGTTTGTCAGGAAAACCTAAATATGGAAACCCAGCTCCAGATCATACAAAAGAGAAATTAGATATGCATTGATCATAATCTCAGATTGGCGATTAGTAAAACAACTGAGTACCATTTCCCAAAAGAGAGGATGAAAAAGAGTGACCTATCCAGGTTGATTTGGGGCTTCTATAAAAATCCATCCAAATCCACATTTTTTTTTGTTTATGAGCCACCCAAAATGGAAAATTTGGTTATGGAGGCCCAAAACATTTTCCCAAGCCTTTTTTTTTTTTTTTTTTAACCAGATCCACGCCATTATTCATAAACTCTAACTAGTATAAGAAGAAAAAGAAAAACAGAACATATATGACTTGCACTAAAACAATCAGAAAGCCAAACAGTTCAAATTTTCTTAACCGCAGGAAAATTCAAACTTCCCAAGCTGGCCAGCAGAAAGAGAAAGGCCTGGATCCACACTATTATTCATAAACCTCAGCAAGTTTGGAGAAAAAAGAAATCAGGGCGTGACATGCACGAAAACAATCGCAAAAACAAACAGTTCAAATTTTCGTAACCCCTCAAAAAGTATTGGACTAAAATCACTTTATTCATAGAACATTACAAACCACAATAGATCCACACAATATAGATTCTGCAAAATGAAAAAAGAAAATGCAAACCTCATACCACCGACAATTCAAGCTACGTAATTCAAACAAACCAATAAAAACAGAGCATGAAGCACTGCACACTCTGTTCGACTTATTTATATTGGAAGCTCCAAGTTATGTAAAATTAAAACCAAAATAGTAGGTATTAACATAGCATTATTAGCAATGTTGTTAGTTAAAAACCTGGGAAGTGCAAGAAGGAGTGTGATGATGGGAATGACCAGGACAAGGACTATTTGAGCAGCAGCAACTTTAGCGTCTGAATTGAGCTCATTCCCTGTAGGGTCTGAATTCAGGTATATATATTGATTCTCACCCATTTGGAGGAGTAGAGGTAGAGGAAGCTGAGTTTTGGTTTCTGGAGGAGTAGAAGAATATGAGTTTTGGTTTTTGGAGGAGTAGAGGAATAGAGGAAGCGAGTTTTGGTTAGTCAGAGCTACTTTATTTTGCTCTGAATTTTGTTTGTGTCAGAGCTACTTTATTTTTGCTCTGAGTTTTGTTAGTCAAGAGCCCCTTCTGTTTATTTTTGCTCTGAGTTTTGTCAGAGCTCCTTCTGTTTAATTTTGCTCCGAGTTATTTTTGCTCTGAGTTTTGTCAGAGCCCCTTCTGTTAAATTTTGCTCTGAGTTTTGTCAGAGCCCAAGAACCCCTTTTGTTTTGCTTGTCGTTTATTTTGTTAATGTATTTTTTTATTCTTTATTTTTTAGTCAAAGGGGCGAATTTGCATTCGGAATTGGTTAACCGTGAACCTTTTTTTTTTTGGGATGAATTAACCGTGAACGTTCGGAAATTACCAAATAAATATGTTAATGTCAGAAGACTCACAACCATATATTAACCATTCATCGTTACCATTTCTATTTTATGTGGGACTTTGTCATTTAATTAACTAGGTAATTTACAGCAATAATTCTGAACCATTTAGCTTGCTTCTAGTTTTTTTTTGGTTGAGAATACTAAGTATTTTTAACACACACACACGGGGAGAGGGGAGAAAGACTTAAAAAAACTTATAGCGGTGTATATCCAAAAGGGTCTTGCTTGCTTCTAATCTATCTCCCTCAACAACAAAAGAAAACGAAAATAATTATAATTGTTTTACCTCTCAAAATTATTCGTAATTTGTTTTTAAGAGACTTATGTTCAACAAATTCTAAGAATTCACAAAAATTATAATTATAATTATATATATATATATATATATATATATATATATATATATATATATTAGTATACAACTCAATTAATACTACATTAAAATATTAACTTTTTTATCATTTTCTCTAAAAGAAAATATGTAAAGTTTGTTTGACCATACGAATAGAAGGATGCCTCTAATGCATTATTAATAGTTAGAAGATTTAATTCATCAACAATACAATTTTATGACCCTAACTTCACATCCACCTATATTGGTCTTGTGCCATGCTTAAATGTTATATTGAATCGATTCCTAAAACTTCATAATAATTTTGTTGTAACAAAATTTTGCAATGTTATTCCCTTCATTTACGTTGGTATTTAACGATAATAAAATCTTTTAAGAACACCTTGTTGAGGGACTATGTTTTACGTCCATGTAACTAGGAAGAGAAGGATGTCTCAAGTGCATTATCAAACAACAAACGTTTGGAAGATTTAGTTGATCTACAGTACAATTTATGAGCCAAACTTAGTTGCCTATATATTGTTCTAGTCATGTGCCATGCTTAAATTGTATACTTAATAGATCCAAGTAATTTCCTAGTATTTATGTATATATTTCAAATAAGAGATGAAGATTTAAGCATTGGACGTTTGAAACACTCAAAAGTGTCAGGCCAGTCAACCTAAAGGTCATTGGTAATTTGATGCAACCTTTTCATTTCAACATAGATTTTGTTGTTACACAATAAAATGTTTTGAAATACTTTAACACATGCCAAATGTCTTTAGCTGAATTGTTACTTCCAGTTGTTGAAATCCCCCTTGCTCGTAATTATTGAATCATCCAAAAATAAATAAAAATTGACACTAATTCTAACACATGTACACATATATGTACAAATATATAATTACATGCGTTTTTATATAAAGATAGACCAAAATCTAGGCAGATATTATTGGTGAGGTTTATGCCAACCATTTAGAAAGCATGTTATCTTGCCTATGAGTTAAACATTTGAGACAATTTCTTAGGTTCTATACATTATATTTCTCATTTAAATTCAAAAAATATATTACATTAAACGTAATTGTTTTAGGGAAAGTAACATAATTTGTATTGTATTGGTCATGAAATAATTTGTTTAATTTTAATTAAGAAACCTAAAGTACAACAAATACAAAATTGTACCTAAGTTTGTCGTCATATATAAACAAATTCTAAAAAAAAAGGCACCAAATTAAATAAATATATAGTTATTAGTAAAAATACACAATTAAATCAGTATTGCAATAGAAATGATTAATTTTGATCATTTTTTTAAAATAATCCTTGTTGGCTTACATGAAAAGATTTGAAAGTAGTAAAGCCCATCCTGTTAGCCAAGAGTCTAGCTTTATATCTTTCTACAAACCCACTAGACCTATACTTTATATTATAGACCCACTAAGAACACTAGCATCAGGTTAGCATAGCACACCAAAAACTTCACACATCAAATGTTCAAAAATGCTAAAAAATTTAGCATGGATGAACAATACAATTCTATTAGTAGAACTATATGGCAAAAATGATAAATTTTTTTCTTATTATTTTGTTCTCTTTTTCTCTATCCTATAGCACATGTTTGTCTCTCTCTCTTTCCCCAGTATGCAAGGCCAGCTCAACAACATTTGGGGCCTAAGACAAAAACTTTAAGTGGGACATTTTCTTATATGTAAATATTAACTAAATAAAATTTATTTTCAATATTATCTTTTTGTTGTATAATTTCATTATTTCTAATAATTTTTTATGAATTTTTTGTTCATTTGTTATATTTTAATCATAATTTTCTGTTATGTTTTGTTTAATACTAGTAACAAATTTATCCATAGATCATTCTGTGATTCAATTTATTTTTCAAGTTTTCTCTTTATTTTTATAGTTTTTATATCCATTTTTAATAGATATTTATAATTAAGAAATACTTCTAAATAAATAAAACATGATTTATAATAAAAAATTACAATTTAATCAAAATAAAATTTAAAGAATAGTACAATAAAACCTGATATATCAAAAACAAGATTGCAACTTTACTAAATGATGTGATCATTTTATACTCTAAATTTGCCCAAATAAACATGTATTTATCATATAACTTAATAAATTAGTACTAATATAAAGTAAATTATTCTAAAAGAATAACTAATAAAAATATTCCTAAACAATCCAGATTAAATAAGCAGAGACAGAGAAGGGAAAGGTCGTTTAAATTTGAGGAATCATGGCTCATGTGGGAGGAATGTGAGCAGGTGGTGGGTGAGGCATGGCATGCGAATGGAAACAATGAGGTGGGGCTAGCTTCAGTTAAGGAGAAAATTAAACACTGTGGTTCGGACTTGATGGCATGGGGGACATCCAAAGCCGATCCGAATGATGAGGAAATTAAAAAATTCCAGAAGCAACTTGAGATTCTTAATGAGGCCAAAACTACTGAGGGGACTAAAGCTGAATTTTTGGCGGTTAACAAACAGTTGGATGATTTATTGTTGAAGCAAGAGATTTATTGGGCTCAACGGTCAAGAATTCCCTGGCTGAAATATGGGGATAAAAATACAAAATATTTCCATTCCAAAGCAAGCCAAAGGAGGAGGAGAAACCATATAAATGGGATTCAAAATGGGGAGGGTATATGGGTGGAGGATATGGAGGATGTAGTCAATGTAGCTACAGGATATTTTGACAATTTATTTTGTGCAGGTTCATGTGATCAGATGGAGGAGTGTCTTGATGCAGTCTCTAGTAAGGTGACCGCTGAAATGCATCAGATGTTGTCCAGTGATTTTACAGCTGAGGAAGTGGAAGTGGCGTTGTTCCAAATGGGACCAACAAAAGCTCCTGGGCCTGCTGGTATGAATGCTCTTTTCTACCAAAAGTTTTGGCATGTTGTGGGTGAATCTGTTACTATGGTTGTGTTAGATTTTTTAAATTTTGGTAACATGGTGCCTGACATTAACCATACCAATATTGTTCTTATTCCTAAAGTTAAGAACCTTGAGAAGATGTCTGATTTTAGACCTATTAGCCTATGTAATGTGATTTATAAAATTGTATCTAAGGTCTTGGCGAATAGATTGAAGCAGGTTCTCTCTTAGATCATCTCTCCCACACAAAGTGCTTTTGTGCCTGGTCGTCTCATCACCGATAATGTGTTGGTGGCTTATGAAATTTTACACACCATGCATTGCAGGAAGAAGGGTAAAAAAGGGTCTCTAGCATTAAAGCTTGATATCAGTAAGGCTTATGATCGTGTAGAGTGGCCTTTTCTGAAGGAAATTATGCATAAACTGGGGTTCCCTGAAAGGTGGATTGATAGAGTGATGAGTTGTGTCACAACACCATCTTTTTCTGTTCTCATTAATGGCAAACCACATGGCAATATGCACCCATCTAGAGGAATCCGTCAAGGAGATCCTCTTTAACCTTATTTATTTTTGTTGTGTGCAGAGGGTTTCACTTCTTTACTGATGAAGGCAGATATGGAGGGGAAAATTCGTGGTGTTTCTGTTTGCAGAAGCGCACCCAAAATCACCAACCTGTTATTTGCTGATGACTCATTGCTATTTTGCAGAGCAACTAAAACTGAAGTAGAAGTAGTTAATGATATTCTTAAAACATATGCTCAAGCCTCAGGTCAAAGTATCAACTTGGAGAAGTCATCTGTTTATTTCAGCAGCAATACCCTTGATTATCAAAAGGAGGAGATCAAGCAGATTCTAGGAGTAAGGGAGGTGGACCGGTTTGACTCCTATCTGGGGCTGCCTACATTGGTGGGAAGATCGAAATATCATTCTTTTTCCCATTTGAAGGATAGGGTTTGGAAGAAATTACAAGGATGGAAGGGCATGTTACTATCAAGGGCGGGGAAAGAGATTCTCATCAAGGCTGTGGCACAATCCATTCCTACCTATACGATGGGTGTATTCCAAATTCCGATGAAATTATGTGATGAGCTAGATGCTTTGTGTGCAAAATTTTGGTGGGGACAAGTAGGGAATGAAAGGAAACTTCATTGGAGAAGGTGGGATAAATTAGCCACTCCTAAAAAAGAAGGTGGAATGGGGTTTCGTGATTTGCGAGCATTCAATCTTGCTATGCTAGCAAAGCAAGGGTGGAGATTGCTTAAAGAGGATGACTCTCTATTATTCAAGTGTTTCAAGGCTAGATATTTTCCACGATCTAATTTTCTTGAAGTTGTTGTATCCCCTAATTGCTCTTTTGTTTGGAGAAGCATAATGGCGGCTCAACCTATCCTCAAAAAGGGGAGTTGTTGGAGAGTTGGGGATGGGTATTCAATTAGAGTTCATGAGGATAGATGGATTCCAAATCATCCAACCAATAAAGTTTTATACCCGGCTAGTGAAGAAACTGATGGAATGGTAGTGGCTGATCTCCTTGATCCGGAACTACATTGTTGGAGAAGAGAGCTGATTAATTCACTGTTTCATACTGATGATGCGGAGGCAATTTGTAAAATTCCATTGAGTCATCGACATGTGCCAGATATATTACTGTGGATGTACAATAAGAATGGAATGTTCTCAGTGAAGTCGGCTTATAGGGTGGCTGTACAGATTCAAAAAGGTGAGGAATGGACTGAGAATTCTAATGGCTGTGTTGGAAAACAGGTGCGGAATGCTCTGTGGAAGTTACATATTCCTAATAAGATTAAAGTGTTTGGGTGGAGGGCATGTCAGGAGATTTTGCCAACACGATTGAACCTTGTGAAGAGAAGAATTATTCATGATGATGTATGTCCGAATCGCACCAGGCTTCCAGAGTCAACGGTACATGCATTATGGGACTGCGGGGTTGTTGTGGACATGTGGGCTGGGAGTTCATTGAAGATACAGAAGTGTACGCATGACCAAGCTGATATGATGGAGCTGATGGAGTATTTGTTGAGTAGACTCTCTTTGAAGGAGATGGAGTTGTTTTTAGTTCAGGCATGGATACTTTGGAACCAACGAAACAGGTTGCTGCATGGGGGGAAGATCCAGGATCCAAACATGTTGTGCAGGAGAGTTGTGGAGTACTTGGAGGAATATTAGACTTCTCAAGGAAATTTATGTGTTGATGGTGTGGTGCAATCAGTTGGTGATGTGTGGAAACCACCTCCAAATTCGATCTTCAAGTTAAATTTTGATGCAGCGGTGTTTGTGGAAGCTGAAAGGACTGGGTTTGGTGCCATTATACGGAATGATAAGGGTGAGGTTATGGCAGCGATGTCAACAGGAGGACCACCAGTGAGTAGTAGCGAAGAAGCGGAGCTGTTAGCGTGCAGAAAGGCAGTAGAGTTCGCCACTGATGCTGGATTTTCTGAGCTTGTGATTGAAGGAGATAATAGTAATGTTATGAAAGCTCTATCTTCTTCGTTGGCTGATCAGTTGTTATTAGGTAATGTGGTGGATGATGTGCGCCACTTAGTTTGTGGGATGCATTGGGTAAATTTCAGTTGTATTAGGAGAAGGGGTAACCAGGTAGCTCATGCTCTTGCGCTGCATGCTAGGAATATTGTTGAGGATGTGTTCTGGATGGAGGATTCACCCCCACCAGCTTTGAATGCATTGTATCATGATTCTCTTTTGTTATAAATAGATGAATGTTCCAGTTTCAAAAAATAAAAAATAAACCCAGTCACAGACTCACAGCCATCATCAACTTCAACAACCCACTACCACCATCAACCACTGCCACTAGCAATAGCCACCTCGACCATCCCTCACCAGCCACAACCACAAACCACAACAACAGGAAAAAAAAAAAAAACAGCAAAAATACCTCCATTGTTGCCCCACCTTCCTCTTCCACCTCTCAACAGCCACCACCAACCCATCAACAACCACCGTGCCACCAGACCCATCAAAAAACCACTGAAACCCATCAACAACACCACCGAGACCCATCATCACCGTCACCAAAGCACCACCATCACAAAATCTCAGCCACCACCAAAATCACATCAAAAATCCTAATATCACATTTGATTATCAATACCTATCAAAAATATTCTCTACAAAATACCAAAAACCCAAATATCAATACAAAAAAAAACTCAAGCCTCAAATCTAAAAATCAAGCTCGTCATGCTCCAAATATCACCGTACTCTAAAACCCATACATCACCGATTCCTCACTCTCCAAAGATGCCAACACTCCCAACTACGGCCTCACCGTGCTCTGCCTCGTCTCTGAACCCTCCGTCTACAAGATCCACCAAATCAGATCACACATGAAACCCACATCACCAAATCAGACCCACAAAATTAGACCCACATTAAACCCACTGAATCAGACTCACATGAAACCTACCCGCCTCATCTCTGAACCCTTTGAACTGCCGGAGCACAACCACAAGGCATGGGAGAGAGAGAGAGAGAACAGAGAATAAAGAATAGAGAAGTGATGAGAAAGGAGAGAGAAGATAGATGAAATGGTGGCAGGATAAAAGAGGAGAAATTATACAATTCTCAACGTTCCAGTAAAAGACTTCCACGTATTTAAAATTGCTGAGTCAGTATTTAGTTTTTATTTAAAACTCCATAATTTTAAACAAGTGGGAGTTTTTTACTGGAATAGTGGACCACATCATTTGTCCACCATGAGCACCTTATAATTTCTCATAAAAGAGACGTTGAGAGGGAATAAAAAATTTATTTTTATGTTTACCTTCATGCTACAGTGAGCTGTTATTGATAATTGCTCTTTGTAGCATGAAGGTAAAATATAGCTAAAATTTTTAGTTAAAGCATCTCCAGCAAATTCATCAAATTTTTGTACTGTTTGGAGAATGAACAGTGATTTTTACATTTTATCTACCCACTTTTTCAAATACATTTTCCAACAGATTCTCTATTTCATTCTCTATCTCATTTAAATATTATTTCTTCATTCATTATTATTTTTTTTTTAACAACTACACGTGATGAGCTACTGTTCATGAGCCAAAAAAATTTCCGGGTATAGAGAACCCATTAGAAACTGTTTTTATAGTCCCATTCTCTATTATAGAGAATTTTATGCTTTTGCCTACACAGTTGAAGATGCTCTTAAAGTAACTTTGTCGTGGGGCTTTTTTGTGTGGTTGAGATGCTAAAATAACTTAAAAGTTATTTTAGCATCTTTACCATGAGTGCTCTTAGAAGGGTCTTGTTAATACACAATGCAGTTTATTTGCTAACAAAATGGGCCTTATTATTATTAATTTTTCTTGAATATAGACCTAAAGAAGCCTTAATTAAAATGTACATGTAAATATATTATATTATAGAATCAGGGGTGGGTCTATGTTATGGTTAGGGTGTTCAAATGAATACTCTATCCTTGGAAAATAATTATATAATATATATATATATATATGTTTTTTTTTTCTACCATAAATAAAAAATGAACACTCTAAAATGCAATTACAAAGACCAATAATGGTAAACACAGTTACAAAAATCAATAAGTTGAGTAACAACAAAAATTCCTAGTGCAAAAGTTCTTCAAAAATTCTTATCTATTTTAACATAAAAAGCTAAATTTTTTATTTTACATAACCCCTTTTCAGAAAGGAAAAAAAAAAAAAAAAAAAAAAAATCTACTTCAACCTATCTATTTGACACTACATTTTATTAAAGTATCATTTCTTTATTAATTTTTTACTACTCTCCCAAATAATTTCCCTCTCTTGATATGAGTAAAGAAAGTATTAGAAAACAAATTTTCATATAAACAGTAATCGTATATATTTGCATGGTCATTGTAACTACAAATGCATTTTGCACAATAATACATTAGTTCCTGTGGATGATTTTTGTGGTTGGTTACGCAAAATTTGGCCCTTATGCCATTTTATATAGACTAATATGAATGCTCTTAATGACCACCCTAGAAAAATAAATTTAGAGCCGTCACTGTATAGAATTAGTTAAAAAATGGGACATTCTTTATTTGGGGGCCTTATATCATTACCTATATATGCTCCAGTCGGCCCTATCGGTATGCTTCTCTCTAACTCTCTACCTACCTCACTCTCACCACATCGTTGATCTCGCCATTCTATCCAGATCTTCTTCTTGTGGTGGGTTTTTATTTCTATTTTTTTGTTGTGGGTAGATGGGTGGTTCTGATAGTGGGGTCGGCTGGTGGGTGGGACAATTTTGGGTTAGGTTGCTCCAGTTTTGGGTAGGTTCCAATAAATTTTGGATGGGTTTTTGTGGTGGTTGTCTAGTTGCCGCTTGTAGGAGAGGTGGTGGTGGTGTGTTTTTTTTTTTTTTTTAATAAATAAAAGGTAGGAATTTTTTTTAAAGTTATTTTAATAGGTGGTGTGGTAAAGTAAGAGATGTGATATAAAGTGTATTGTAGAGTGATGTATTAAAATAGATAAAGTAATTTTTTGTTGTGTGAAAATAAATTTTTTTTTTAGCATAGTTGATGATACTCTTACAACTAATTGGTTGTTTCCTAGAAGGTACAGTCTAGTGCCTTACTTAAACTTATGGCACGTTATTTTTTTCATCTAAAATTTTAGCAATACTTTGCATTTTGGTCTTTCTTATTCCTTATGCTTTATCAAGTTGCAAGTGATTGGAAATTTAATGTGCCACACTGCCGTTTGGAAATTTTAATGTAAGACCACACTTGTACAATTATCAAGAGTTAGAAAGAGTAGGTAACTGTTGAAACCATTGAAACTTTTGCTACTAATGCAACGGTCCAATTTGCCAAGGAGTTTAGCATTCACAAGCTTGAAATTGAAGAGGACTCATTGTTAGTCATCTCGGTCTTGTGAGATAACAGAACATCCTTTGTTTTGCATGGACATTTTATAGAAGAGACAAAAATCTTGTCAAGATCTTTACAATGGTTTAATTTTAAGTATGTTAAGAGGGAGGACAACTATTTAGCCCATGCCATTGCTAGAAGAGTTATTTCATCTTCAAGTTTAGATGTTTGGGTATAAGAACTCTCATCTAAATTGAAACTTGTATTTCAAAATGATTTAAGTTAATAAAGTTTTCTAAGAATAAAAATAAATTAATAAATAAATAAAAGAAGAAGAAGAAAAATTAGGTAACTTCTATCCAATAAAAAAAGAGTGTATAACACCGTAACAAGTTAGAGGGTTTGGACTGGAAGCTTATGTTATAGGCTACCGTAAAGAAAAGGAAAGCTGTCTCTAAATAGAATGAGTTTTTTTTTTTTTTTTTTTTTTTTTTAATGAAAAATGAGAGAGTACAATCATAAATATCTACTAAATATCTACTGCTCTGCTATTTATACAGCATAGCAGAATCAGTTCCAAGCAAAAAAATAACAAATTCTAACAAACTTATTATCCTCTAATGAAACAACGACACCTGTCAAAGCCTAATAACAGATTCTGAGCTTAAGTCTGGCACGTGCACAGTCCATGTCTTCATTAAAGTTATCCGCGTCTTCATGGACAAGGAAAAAATGGCACAAATGGACGATCCTTATTTGGTTTGTCAGGGAAAACAAAAATAGAAACTCAGTTCCAGATTACACAAAAGAGCAATTAGATCTGCATCAATCATAATCTTTGATCGGTGATTAGGAAAACAACTAAGAATCATTAAAAAAAAAAGAAAAAAAAGTGACCTATCATGTTGATTTGGGGCTTCTTTAAAAATCCATCCAAATCCACCTTTAGTTTGTGAGCCCAAACAGAAGATTTGGTTGAGGAGTCGCAAATAAATTATCACTTTGAAAACTTCCTAAACCGGCCAGAAGAAAGAAAAAGGCCCAGATCCACACTATTATTCATGGACCTCAACAAGTTTTGGAGGAAAAAGAAAAACAGAGCATGACTTGTACTAATACAATTGAAAACCAAACTGCTCAAATTTTCATAACCCCTCAACAGAGGATTAAAAAGTACAACAGATCCACAAAACATATATTCTGCAAAATGGGAAAATTAATACATAAGTAAATTGCAAACCTCACACCACAGGAAAATTCAATTCAAGCTACGGTAATTCAAACAAACCAACATAAACAGAGCATGGATCACTGCACACTCTGTTTCAACTTTATGTATATTAAATGATGTGAAGCCAACATTGTATATTGGAGGCTCAGACAGTGTTGACGTTCAGAATATCCAAAAAACAGTTTTGATGTTCTGTTTGAGTTGGTAGGAACAATCTTTTTGCTCTGAAGTTGCAGACTTTGAAACTTCTTGGA
Source organism: Quercus tomentella (assembly GCA_028535165.1). Taxonomy (NCBI): domain Eukaryota; kingdom Viridiplantae; phylum Streptophyta; class Magnoliopsida; order Fagales; family Fagaceae; genus Quercus; species Quercus tomentella. The sequence continues at coordinate 83,282,833 of JAPQVY010000068.1, forward strand.
TCTCTTAGATTGTAATTTAAAAAGGTTCTTCTCTTCCTTGTTGATCAAAGGCTTTCAGCTTCTCTCCAAGTCACTCACGTTTGGCTGCCTCTGCATCAAGAAGAGAGACGCTGGTCAGAACCAAGAACAACGCTAGTAGCAGCAAGATCACAAGCACAAGTGATCTCTTTCTGATCACCTCAGTTTTTCTTTCTTAAGAATGTTTCTCCATCTCTCCGTGAAACAGTTTGGAAATTTTTTTGAAATCGTGCGTATCACATGAATTGAGTAGAACTTAGTATTAAATAGCCAAACAAACGGAAGTTGTGATTTGGCACACGTGTATAGTTCAGGTACTAAAATGAAAGTTCAAGGGTATAAGGGTTACAACCCCAAGATTTAAGGGGTGTATGGGCGTTTTTTCCGATTTTAAATAAAGTGGTCTGTACTTAACGTTGAGATTTCTACTTGTATGGGCTGAAGCTGTTCTGACTGCCTTCTATTTTTTTAATCGAATACCTTCCTCTTGTCATCTCTGGAAAAAAAAAAAAAAAAAAGACATTTGATATTGAGTTTATTATAAAGTAAGATAGTAAAAATAAATAAAGTAGTTTTTTGAAATGTGAAAAGCTAAGGGCATGTTTGGTAGATTGTAATAGGCGCTGTAATGTAATAATTATTCCTATGATTTAGTTATTCTTTAGTTTGGTTATGTTTTTATTATAAGGAATAATCATTCCTTATGAATAGTTATTCTTCAAAATGAGGAATAACTATTCCTTTTTAAAAGGTTGTATTAGCTATTCCTTAGTAAGTGTAATAATTTTAAAACTTAATATATTTCCAAGTAAACAAGCTTTCCATATACATCTAACAATTATAAAAATGAAAAATCATAAAAAATAACACATATCTCTCTTAAATTTAAAAATAACAATTTTTAAGGAAATATAATTGTATGAGTAAGAAATTTCCTAAAATAAATGTTAAGTTTCATTCTAATGTTATAACTCACAACCAAACTAATAAATGAGTTTAGTAATTACATTACAGCACATTTTATTCCTAGTAATGAAGATTACAATTCCTGTCGTAATCTTCATTTAGTGTACCAAACGTACCCTAAATTTTTTTGCACAACTATTATGAATGCTACTTAATAAAAATCCTAGCTAACCTAGTATAAAAATCTATATATATATATATATATATAGATGGATATAAGGGTTCAAGTTACATCTGGTGTAACTCTTATAAACTTACATCTTTTTTACACTGTAGATTTCTAAACTTAGAAATCTAATGATTAAAAAAACATCATTAAATACTATTGTTTTTCACTTTATTACCTAATTAATACTAGCATTCTCTCTCTTTTTTTCTCTCTCCTTATTTATTGCTTTCCACCATATAACATTTTCTTCAAGACAATCTAACAAAAAAAATTGAAAAATAATCTCATAATCATTGATTTCGCAGAACTACCCATAACAAGAGCCAAATGACTTTTATCCAAGCCAAAGTCTCCACTTGCTTTAGATCTGCCTGAGGAAAATTTGGAGGTTGAAAACTATGCCATTTGTGGTCATTCTGGCACGTTTATAATGGAATGTGCCACCGTTTCTTTTTCTTTTATATTGTTCTTTTCGCAGTCTGATAATCCAGAACCGTTTTTGTCCTTCACGTAAAGAAGATTTTAAAAAGGAAAAAAAAAAAATTGGAAACTTAACTAGTCTCAGCCATTACTGTTTCCAACTCTTTTTATCCTTACCAAACAACACGTAAACCTGCTTCACATGGATATGCACCAAAACATATATAATGCCAATATGCCACTTAAATAGGTGCATTCTTAATATATCAACAATAATGTGAAGTGGCATAGGCAGTCTGGTATGGAAGAAATGGTGCCCTAGAATTGATTGCCTATAGGCTACAGGTATAGTGCATCTCCCATTTAGTACTAGACCTGGTTGAATTTGTGTTATTCTCAGTCATTGCTTGCACTAGAACATATCTGGAAGGTGAGAAAACAAGGATTTCAACATACAACAGGTAGCAACCAGACTTAACAACAACAAAATTCTTATTTTAGCAACAAAAAAAATTTTAAATTTAGAACTATATTGTTTTTATTTATTTTAAGGAGCAAATTGAAAGTCATTTGACTCTTTTTATGGGTAGTTTTGTAAAATCAATGATTATGGGATTATTTTTCAATTTTTTTTGTTAGATTGTGTTGAAGAAAATATTATATGGTGGAAAGCAATAAATAAGGAGAGAGAAAATGCTATTATTAATTAGGTAATAAGGTGAAAAATAATAGCATTTAATGATTTTTTTTAACCATTAGATTTCTTAGAAATTTACGTTGTAAAAAAGGTGTAAGTTTATAAGAGTTATGTGGGGGGCACGCTTTGTCAGCCAACAGTGGGCCTTAGGACCAGGATGAAGCCCAGCCATGGTGGGAAGCGAAAACGGGGTCGGCAGACATTTAGCCCAATCCAGTTGGGCCGGGCCGGTTCTATTTAAGGATAGTCCGAGGAGTAGTGCCTCCTCGGACGCACTTAATGGACGTCAAATACGTATCCTGTCCATGGTGAGGAACCCTCCTAAAAGAAGGAAGTGCTAAACGGACAGGGAACAACCACTACTGCCGCATTAAATGCAGGGAAACTACTTTTCCAGCCGCATTAATGAGGATTGGACAGAAAATAGTATTATCTTGGCCATTGCAACTCACAGAAAAAGGAGGGGGATGTCCTTTAGGACAGGCACTCGAGTAGAGGCCTAGATGGCGAACAAGTGTAAGGTCATTATCAATTAAAGGAGGATATATAAGAGCTGAAGGTCTCCACAAAGGGGAGGGGGGCTGAAGGATAGTCATCTGAGAAAACTGAACAAGACAATCTCACGTCCTATTTGTTGCATGGTTCACCATTAATCACGTCCACTCTGTCAAGACCTAGCTCTGAGTCCCACTCTCTACAAATTCATTGTCGAGGGTCTTTTGGGCCAAGATCGCTGGCTTGCTGGGCCTGGGCCCCAAAAACCGCCCTTACAATTGGCGCCGTCTGTGGGGAGAACTTGTGTCTCGACAAGTGAAACAGCGAGAATGGAAGGATCAGGTCCACACCAAACAGGACGTGCAGACTCCCAACGACAGGACAATGTTCTGAATCTTGAACGGGAGAAGGACCAAAATAAACAGCGAGAGGGAAGTGTGAACACCTCTCCCACAGGAGTGGGCCGGTCAAAGGGGAAGGGTCGTGCTTCCCCTGAGCAAAACGATCGAAAGGTTCTGTTGCAAGAGATTGACGCCTTAAAGAGAGAGTTGCGCCGAGCGCAACGAAAACGTCCTTTATCCCACTCGGACAGTAGCAGTGATGGGGACAATGAATACAAGCAAGCATCAGGAACCCCTCCGAGTGAGACCTTCTCTTACGAAGAAGAGCGGCCTTACAAGCGCGGCCACAAGAGTCCATCATACCACGGCACAGCCAATGATGCCATGAGCCGTGCTTTGGATCGCATATCCCAATCTCCTTTCACGCGAAGGATAGAGAGGGCAACGCTTCCTCGGCGGTTCACTCAACCGGCGTTCGCCATGTACAATGGTCGGACCGACCCAGTAGAGCACGTAAGCCAATTTAATCAGAGGATGGCTGTCCATTCCAGGGATGAGGCACTAATGTGTAAGGTGTTTCCGTCCAGCTTGGGACCCATGGCCATGAGATGGTTTGATTCCCTCCCACCAAACTCCGTTGACTCCTTTAAACAGCTGACACAGGCCTTCGGCTCTCGCTTCATAACCAGTAGTAGGGTTCCTCGGCCCCTGGATTCCCTCTTGTCCTTGTCCATGCGAGAAGGAGAAACGTTGAAAGCCTACTCGGATAGATACTGGGAAATGTATAACGAGATAGAGGGGAACTATGATGATGTCGCCATCAGCACATTCAAGAGGGGCCTGCCGACAGATCATGGCCTGAGAAAGTCCCTCACTGGGAAGCCGGTCACCAGCGTGCGTCAACTCATGGACAGGATTGACAAGTACAAAAGGGTCGAGGAAGATCAGCAGATGGGGAAGGGTAAGGCGAAGGTTGTCCCTCAGGAGAGGCGGGACTTCAGGTCGGATCGTTTTAACAATAGTAACAGGTCGAGAGGTGATTATATGGGGCATCACGAATCTACTGGGGCTCAGGCGGTTCATGCTGTATTCCGAGAACCGCTACACAAAATCCTGGAGAAAGTGAAGTATGAACCTTTCTTTCAGTGGCCGAACAAGATGGCTGGTGATCCGTCGAGGCGCAATCAGAACCTGTATTGCGCGTACCATCAGGAGCCAGGTCACACCACGGACGATTGCAGAAGTCTGAAGAGCCTTTTAGATCGGCTCGTCCGGGAAGGGAAGCTAAGGCATCTACTGCATCGCCCTGAAGGAGGACAGGAACGGTCGAACAATGAAAGCGGACAAAATACGTTGAGGCCGCCCCTCGGGACAATTAATGTCATCCTCGCCGCACCTGGAAGGACAGGTTCTGCCCCTTTCAGGGTGATGTCAGTGAGCGGTATCTCAGCTCAGCTGGACAGCAGAGTTCCTAAAAGGGCCAGGGTGGATGCCGCTCCCTTAATTGGATTCTCGGAGGATGATAAGCGAGGTTCCATTCAACCCCATGATGATGCCCTGGTCGTCACACTCAGAATCGGAGGTTATGACGTCAAAAGGGTGCTAGTCGATCAAGGTAGCGCTGTGGAAGTAATGTACCCCGACCTATACAAGGGGCTGAATTTAAGGCAGGAAGACCTTTTACCATACGATTCTCCTCTAGTCAGCTTTGAAGGAGCACTCGTCACCCCGAAAGGCATGATCAGGCTGCCTGTGCAAACAGACTCGGACGTGGTGGAAGTGGACTTCATCGTAGTAGATGCGTACTCCCCCTACACAGCTATCGTTGCCCGACCGTGGCTTCATGCATTAGGGGCTGTACCATCGACCCTACACCAAAAAGTGAAATACCCGTCCGGAGGTCAAATAAAAGAAATAATCGGGAACCAGGGCATGGCCAGGCAATGCATGGTGTCGGCAATTTCGCGACGGCAAAGTGGTGAGCCTTCCACATCAGCCAAGAAGGGATTATAGCAATTAATGAACTCGGCCCCAGCCGAGGGTGAGAAAAGACCAGCCCCGGAAGTAAGTTGTGAGGATCTGGAGAAAGTACTCGTCGGATCAGACCCAGAGAGGTTCTTTCAAATTGGTTCAGAACTACCGCCCCAGGAGAGGTCAGCATTGATTGCTTTTCTCCGACAGAATGTAGATGTGTTTGCGTGGGACCCCTATGAAGCCCCCGGGGTCGACCCAGGTTTCATCTGCCATCACCTGAATGTGAATCCGGCTATAACACCTAAAAGGCAGCCTCCTCGGCGACCGTCGAAAGAACATACTGACGCCGTAAGAGAAGAGGTCGCAAAACTGAAGAGGGCAGGGGCTATCAAAGAGGTCTTCTATCCCGAGTGGCTGGCCAACACGGTCGTGGTAAGAAAGAAGAGCGGGAAATGGCGGGTCTGCGTAGACTTCACAGACCTAAACAAGGCCTGCCCAAAAGATCCCTTCCCTATGCCCCGGATAGACCGGTTGGTAGATTCGACTGTCGGACACCCCAGAATGAGTTTTCTAGATGCCTTCCAGGGCTATCACCAAATACCCTTGGCCGCTGAAGACCAGGAGAAGACTGCTTTCGTCACGCCGGTTGGGAATTATCATTATAAGGTTATGCCTTTTGGCCTGAAGAATGCTGGCTCAACTTATCAAAGGATGATGACCAGGATGTTCGAACAGCAGATGGGTAAGAGCGTTGAAGTATACATAGACGACATGGTGGTTAAAAGCAAGTTAGTGCCCGACCATATTGGAGACCTCGGCGACGTTTTTCAAATTCTGAGAAAGTACAAGCTACGGCTCAATGCAACTAAGTGTTCATTTGGGGTGGGATCTGGGAAATTCCTGGGTTATATGGTCACTCACAGAGGCATAGAGGTTAACCCTGACCAGATAAGAGCCATCCATAGCTTGCAGCCTCCTCGGAATCCTAAAGAGGTCCAAAAGCTTACTGGTATGATAGCTGCTTTAAACCGTTTCATCTCGCGCTCAGCAGACAGATGCAGGCCATTCTTTCTCCTATTACACAAGTGGAATGGATTTGAGTGGAATGAGGAGTGCGTTACCGCTTTCCAACAGCTAAAAGAATACCTCGCCCGACCGCCTATTATGTCCAGCCCCGATGCTGACGAGGTCTTATTCGCCTACATCGCCGTCGCCCCCCATGCTGTCAGCCTGGTGTTGATCCGAGAAGACAATGGCGCGCAGCGACCAGTCTATTATGTGAGCAAATCATTGCAGGAGGCAGAGACCCGCTATCTCCCCCTCGAAAAAGCTGTTTTGGCCATCGTACAAGCCACGCGAAAGCTTCCCCACTACTTTCAAGCACACACTGTAGTGGTGCTAACGCAACTCCCCTTAAAGGCCATTCTACGCAGTGCGGACTACACCAGCCGAATCGCAAAGTGGGGAACAATCCTGGGCGCCTTCGATGTCAGATACATGCCTAGAACTGCTATAAAGGGCCAGGTCCTCGCCGACCTCGTGGCAGAGTTTGCGGAACCCACGCTAGAAGTCATGCTAGAGGCTGATGGGAAAATGATCAGCACAGTTTCTCGACACGAATACACTTGTTGGAGAGCACACGTTGATGGCGCGGCGAATCAAAGGGGCTCAGGAGTAGGAATTGTTCTGCTCTCCCCGGAAGGTCTAACCATAGAGAAGTCATTGAGACTCGGATTTCCAGCCACGAACAATGAAGCCGAGTATGAGGCGCTACTCGAGGGAATGTCGATGATTCTGAAAATGGGGGGGAAATCCGTGGACATACTCTCGGATTCGAGGCTCATTGTGGGGCAAGTAAATGGAGATTTGGAAGCCAAGGACGACAGGATGCAAGACTATTTGGATCGGGTTAGACACCTGCAAACCCACTTCCATCATTTCCGCCTGACGCACGTGCCCCGAAACGGAAACGCACATGCTGACTCCCTCGCGACGTTGGCAACCTCATTGGCCCAGCCCCTTCCTCGGGTCATCTTGGTAGAAGACCTCATCCAACCCTTAGCAGGGAAGGTCAGCGGAGCTCGAGTACACACCGTCAGGACAGGTCCGAGCTGGATGGATCCTCTAGTGCTGTACTTACAGCACGATACCCTGCCGGACGACAAGATGGAAGCCGACAAAATCAGGAGAAAGGCTGCTCGATTCTGGTTGTCCGAGGACTCCAAGCTTTATAGACGCTCGTTTTCGGGGCCCTACTTGCTGTGTGTGCACCCAGAGGCCACTGAACTCATCCTGGAGGAGTTACATGAGGGAATTTGCGGAAGTCATACAGGGGGTAGGTCTTTATCCCACCGGGCCCTAACACTCGGTTACTGGTGGCCGAGCATGCACAAGGAAGCCCTGGAGTACGTGAAGAAGTGTGATCAATGTCAGAGGTTCGCCCCAAATATACACCAGCCTGGCGGAGAGTTGAACCCGCTATCCAGTCCCTGGCCATTCGCACAGTGGGGCCTAGACATACTCGGTCCGTTTCCCAAGGCAACAGGGAACAGGAGATTCCTTCTCGTCGGCACTGACTACTTCACCAAATGGGTGGAAGCCGAAGCTCTGGCGAACATTAGGGACGTCGATGTCAAGAAATTTCTTTGGAAGAACATTGTCACCAGGTTCGGCACCCCACACACCCTGGTGTCCGACAATGGACTCCAATTCGACAGCAAAGCCTTCAGAAGATACTGCAGTGAGCTAGGAATTATTAACCGGTATTCCACGCCAGCTTACCCACAGGGTAACGGACAAGCAGAAGCTGTCAACAAAACAATACTGAACGGACTTAAAAAGAGATTGGATGACGCAAAGGGAAGGTGGGCCGAGGAGCTAGCCCACGTCTTATGGACATACCGCACCACACCCCGGAGGTCTACCGGGGAAACCCCTTTTTCTATGACCTACGGAGCCGAGGCTGTCATCCCACTGGAAGTAAACTTCCCCACCCAGCGAACTGCCGCTTTCTGCCCCACTGCCAATGACAAACTTCTGGAGAAAAGCTTGGACCTCATCGATGAAAGAAGGGAAAGCGCTTCGGTCCATCTAGCACACTACCAGCAGAAGCTCAAGCAAGGTTACGACACCAAGATAAAGCCCAGACCGCTGGCGCCTGGAGACCTAGTATTGAGAAAGGTCTTGGGCACCGCAAAGAACCCTGCGTGGGGAAAGCTCGGACCGAACTGGGAAGGACCGTACCGTATCACTTCCGTAGCCGGCATAGGAGCCTACTTCTTGGAAGACTTGGACGAACATGTAGTGCCACGCCCTTGGAATGTAAATAACCTCAAAAGGTATCACTATTAATAAAAGTATCTTTTTCACTTGAGTTCTGGTTTCCTTGTGATTTTTGCCTTGTACCCTATTCTCTTTTTTCTTTTTCTTTTTCTTTCCTTTAAGTACTAGACAGAACCAAGGTTTTGCATGGTCCTTGGACTCAAGCCTATGGGGAAACTAGCTACGTTAACAATAAGCGTTGAACAGAACCTAGGTCCTGCCTGGCTCCTCGGACCACAGACATGGGGGAAATTAACTGCTAAACTATTCCTAATAAGCGTTAAACAGAACCTAAGTCCTGCCTGGCTCCTCGGACCACAGACATGGGGGAAATTAACTGCTAAACTATTCCTAATAAGCGCTAAACAGAACCTAAGTCCTGCCTGGCTCCTCGGACCACAGACTTGGGGGAAATTAGTCACATTCATTTAAGTACTAGACAGAACCAAGGTTTTGCATGGTCCTCGGACTCAAGCCTATGGGGAAACTAGCTACGTTATCAATAAGCGTTAAACAGAACCTAGGTCCTGCTTGGCTCCTCGGACCACAGACTTGGGGGAAATTAACTGCTAAACTATTCCTAACAAGCGCTAAACAGAACCTAAGTCCTGCCTGGCTCCTCGGACCACAGACTTGGGGGAAATTAGCCACATGTATTCAAGTCACGGAGGGGACCCAAGGCTTCCTTCTTCACCTCGGACCTCAGCCTTGGTGAAAATAACTGCTACTTGATTAGCTCATACTTAATCGCAGAAGCAACGAAACAAAACGAAACGAGGTTATATCATTCATCAAATGCCAAAATGGCTCGTTTTACACATACTTGCGAAGCGAAAAGCAAACAAAAAGCAGAAAGCAAAACCTATTACAAGTTAATCCCTACACTAATGCTTTAAACTGGGTCCTGGGCCAAGCGCTTCTCGGGGACAGCGGCCACGGGGTTTTCTTCCTCAGCCGTTGGTTTAGGCCCAACTTCTTTAGCCTGCGCAACGACATCCCTTATAGTAAGGGCGTCTTCTGGCGATTTGCCCCTGGCTGACGTCTGCCCTGGGATGTCGGCGCCGGGAGGGACGGTTTGTGCAGAGGCGAGATCCCCTAGGGAATCCGAGCCAGGGATCTCGCGAATATCTAGTGGGAAGAAGATACTCTCGAGCCTCCTAAGGTCGGAATCCACAGGGACTGCTGCTCGGTCCATGGCGACTCCCCAGGCCTCAGTAACGTAGTCCCTGCAGACCACAGCTACCTCTTCGGCCAGCCTAGTTTCAGTATCCGCCACTCCCCGTTCATAAGAGGCCGCCACCGCAGCCTCGGCGGCCTCCCTGGCCAATCTGGCCCCTTCCTTCACTTGTACCAGCTGCGCCTTAAGATCCTCGACCAATTGCTTCTCGGTCGCAAGGTTTATCTCGGACATGTGAAGCTGTTTGCGCATGTCCTCGGCCTGCTTCATTGTGCTCTCAAGGCCCGCATTGGCGCTGTCCCGTTCCCTCACAGCCTCCTTAAGTTTTTCTTTTAGGCTTTCCTTTTCCAGCTTCAGGACAGCAGCAGTTTTCTCCGCGGCTACGCGGGATTGGACCTCGCCATTAACCTCTTCCCGTGCACTTTTCGCGCGCTCTTCGGCGATGTAAACTTGCTGGGTGATCTGCATAAAGTTAATAAAGGTGTCGTTAGAACGAAAATAATGCTAGCTGAAGGTGAAGCACAGCGTCCAATCTGGCCAAGGCTTGTTGCTCACCATAGCGAGATCCCTCTTCAAAGACTTGAAGAGGTCTGGTTGCCCCGTTTTCCTGAGCCCATCCATGTCGCGGGGCAAGAGCAGGGGTTGCTGCAGGGCCTCGGCAAGGTTGGTCGCCTGCCCCCGTGGACACTCCCAAATTGTGGCATCCCAGGGAATGGGAGCACCGTCCAGTTCCAGCCGTGGGCTCCAAGTACGTTGTGCCCTTCTCAGTGCCGCCTCATCTCGGCTGTCAGTGGACTTGGCCCGCTTATCCTTGGGCTCCTTTCCTTTCTTTTGCTGCTTCGGTTGCTGAGGGCCGACCTCACCCTCCTCCAGTTCTTCCACTGGCCTCTTCCGCCTCAAATTGGGCATAGGCTGAAGTGGGGGGTCGGTAGATGGAGGAGGAGGAGGGGGAAGCTTAGCTGGAGGCTGCTCCTTGGGGGCATCCTTAGAGGACTGCCCCTTGTTCCTGTTAGATAGAAGGCCTCGGAGGCCAGCCCTGGGCTTCAAGTCCATCCCTTCTTCCTCAACCTCTTGGCTAGTATCAACTTGCGCGACGACTAGACCGAGGGCAGGGGCTGCTGAAGCACGGTCTGAGTCTGAGTCAGAGTCCGAGAGTTCTACAACTCTAGCCGACACCTCCCCTTCCTCGGCAAATTGGAACCGATCTATCTGTTCCTCTAGGGAAGAATGCGAAGAACCAGCCTCCTCCTCGGGAGTAATCTCTGCAGGGATGGGGCGGTGATCAGGCAATCGAGCAGGGGGCAAATCTGACGAAGCGAGAAACCCGGGTATGGAAACGTTTATACGTGCCAATCTCGGACTTCCAGCCCTAATAGCTTGACCAGCTTCCACCAAGGACCGAGAAAGAGGAACAAAATCCAAAATCAACGGAGCCGACCGCAACTGTCCGTCTTCGCTCACGAAAATCTCAGATCTCAAGAGGTAATTTAGAGCAGGAACGTTGACCAGGCTCAGCCGAGGGGTTGTGCGCTCTTTGTCTGCGAAGATCGTTAAGTGAGATATGTTAGTCCGAGGAGACATGTAGCCATAACAAAGGAAACGCAACACAAATAAAGCAAAACAAAGGGGGAAAACTCAAACTAGGGTCCTCTCCGCGGAACCTAATGTTATGGCACCCCACCTGGCTTTCCTGCCCTGGTCGGACAGTGAATGCCGTCATGCCATGGTCCGGAGACGATCAAATGGTCGTCCTTCAAGCCTTTGCTGGACTTGGGGAGGCAGGATATCAACCTCACTTCATCAGACCTGGACTTTAGGTAGTATGAGTCCCCGAGTCTGTGGCATTCATAGAGATGAACCACGTCACGCCAGGTTAGGCCGAGGTTCATTTGGTCGTTTAATACGTCGGTGCACCCCAAGATCCGGAGCAGGTTTGCGGTGCACTGATAGGGGGTCAATCTATGACCACGCAGGTAGTCCCTAGTTATTCTCCCCATGGGAATCGTCATTCCTCCCTCCACGAAGGCTATCATTGGAATCACGACCTGCCCTGACTTCCTTTTGAAGAAAATTTCCTCTTCGTGGCAGTACTCTAAACCTACCTCCGGTGGAATACGATACTTCGCCCTGAAGCCCGCCATACCGGCCGGAGAGTCTACCATTTTTGAAAGCCTACCCATTTCCCCCTAATCCTAGGTTACACGAAGGAAGTTCGCCTAGAGAAGAGTAACGAAGAAGAAACGCGCACTTACGGGTAAGAAACTTGACGGAGTCTTCAATAAAAGGGTGGCGGAGATAAGGGCGTATTGAAGGAGAATGCACTAAGGTCTTCTGAACACTGGCGCTTTCGTAGAAAATGGGAAAAAACTCCTTCAAGACCTTATATACCCAAGGGAAGTTGGACAGACGCACTCCCGCCTAGAACAAACAAAACGTTGTTCGCCGTTGATCTGGTCTCCAACCGTTGGATTGAAAAGGCGTAATGCTCCAAAAGCTGCAGTTAACTCCCCCGTGGGGCATTAAATGCCTTCAGCATTAATGAGGCACGTGATGACACACGCTCGCCCGGATAAAGTAGAGAACCACGATGGGCTGTCCAGCAATTATCAAAATCCCGTCTTTCCTCCTCGGATCAAGAAGAAAGAGCCGGAATTTTGAGGGGCTATTGTGGGGGGCACGCTTTGTCAGCCAACAGTGGGCCTTAGGACCAGGATGAAGCCCAGCCATGGTGGGAAGCGAAAACGGGGTCGGCAGACATTTAGCCCAATCCAGCTGGGCCGGGCCGGTTCTATTTAAGGATAGTCCGAGGAGTAGTGCCTCCTCGGACGCACTTAATGGACGTCAAATACGTATCCTGTCCATGGTGAGGAACCCTCCTAAAAGAAGGAAGTGCTAAACGGACAGGGAACAACCACTACTGCCGCATTAAATGCAGGGAAACTACTTTTCCAGCCGCATTAATGAGGATTGGACAGAAAATAGTATTATCTTGGCCATTGCAACTCACAGAAAAAGGAGGGGGATGTCCTTTAGGACAGGCACTCGAGTAGAGGCCTAGATGGCGAACAAGTGTAAGGTCATTATCAATTAAAGGAGGATATATAAGAGCTGAAGGTCTCCACAAAGGGGAGGGGGGCTGAAGGATAGTCATCTGAGAAAACTGAACAAGACAATCTCACGTCCTATTTGTTGCATGGTTCACCATTAATCACGTCCACTCTGTCAAGACCTAGCTCTGAGTCCCACTCTCTACAAATTCATTGTCGAGGGTCTTTTGGGCCAAGATCGCTGGCTTGCTGGGCCTGGGCCCCAAAAACCGCCCTTACAAGTTACATCAGGTGTAACTTGAAATCATCTCACATATATATATATATATATATATATATATATATTGTTTTGTTTTGTTTTTTTTTTTTTTTTTTGGTAGATGATTGCATCTTAATATATTAAAAAATAATAATTTTGTGTATTTATAATTTGCTAATACTATATGGATGCCTATTTGGAGTTTTGCTTTTGTTTTTGTTTTTTTTTTTTTTTTTTGCTTATACTCCCGACCCTCACTAACTTAAAATCCTAGGTCTGTCCTTGGTTAAACCCATTGAGTAAAGTTAAATGTTTGAAATAACTTTCAGTTAAACTTTTTTTTTTTAGGGAAAAGACAACGAACTTTAATTAAGAAAAACGAGTTATGTCAGCTTGAAGTACATAATAAAATTATGGTAGAACATCCTCCATCCACACAAGAAAATTTGGCACATTAATAAAGTATCTACTCAGAGCATGAGCAACCATATTGCCTTATCTCCTAGTGTAAGAGTAAAGCAATTAAGAAAAAAACCGAGATAGTATCTTCGCATCTTGTATCAAAGGGGCATGGGAAGCCAATTAAAAATCCTCAATGGCCCAGAGCTTTAACAATCTCCCCAAATCGCCTTCCAAAACAGCATGGGTAATACCAAGTTCTGTCCCAAGCTCAATAGCACGGGCTGCAACTAGAGCTTCAATATCCATTGCTTAGTAAGCTTGAGGTAATTTTTGGTATAGAGCTTCAATGACCTAACCTTGGCTATTCCAATTGATCACAGCAAGTCCGGATTTGTTATCTTCTTTGACTGCTCCATAGAAGGTGTAAATTGCATTTTTGCTAATTTAATTTAATAAAAAAAAATTTGTTTGAACAATAATTAATTAATTAGAAAAGTCAAACAGTTATGGTACTTGTACAGCATCGGGCTTCTAGAGCCATTTGGGCCTTAGACCTAAGTTGTACGGTATGTCCCGCAGTTCCTGACACCCATGTCAGAAACTGGGCTTAAGGCCCACTAAGGCCATGGGCACGGATCCTGCAGTATTGTGTTCGGCCCAAAACTTGTTGGGTCAGTCGTTGAAATATGTACTTATCAATTCGTGGCCGGGAAGTTGCCCGGCGCGTCCCATCTCCTATGCGTGTGAGTGCTCAGGAAGGCCATATCCCAGATGCTCGACGACTCCTTGACAAATTCCACCTCCGAACATCATCCCTCCCTTGAAGTAGGAACCAGTTCCAATGCCACTCACACCACACCACACTCCCAACTAAACATCCACTTAACGATAACAATATTAGATCTTCATTCCCACTAGCCTTGAGTGTAATCATGATTTTCCCACTAATTTTGGGCTATAAATATATGAGGCTAAGGAAAGGAAGAGGGTTGTTGAAAGTCTGAAATGAGAGTCTTGAATCAAGATTAATAGCTACAAAGAGTGAGAGGAAAGCAATACAAAAGTTGTAAAAATATTGCTAGGTCTCTAGGTTAGAATCACCCAAAGTAGGAAATCCAAAACCCACATTATAAGCATATTGTGAGCTCAAGAGCAAGATTGGTCTATTAAGCTCATTTGGGGTGCGCACAGTACTATATGGGGGTACGTTTTAATTATTAAATATATTTTTTCATATTGGTAAGCATTAATTTTTCATTTGTAGTTAAACATAAATCAATTTAAAAATATTAATGGATAATAAAGTTAATCCATAGTCTTCAAATGATGTTTAGAATACATATATGAATGTTGGGCACAATTTTTTCTTGGGGAAGAGAGAGAGAGGAAGCACTGAAAAGAAAAAAAATATATATATAATATATATATATATATATATATATATTAATATATGTACTGTAAATTTGAGAACAAAAAATTACGAGAGAAAAGAGTGTGTTATATAAAAACAGAGAGAGCTTCTCATTTCCTCACGTGGGCCACTTACATTCTTTAGACTTCGTGACAAATTGTACAACTGAAGAATCATCAATCATGCAAGAAATTTAATAGGTGTGAAAAAGTAGATCAATTTTTCCACGCCCCTAGCAGCACTCCAAGAAAACGTGTGATCATGATGAAGTGGGAAATTAAAGACAAACCTTTGATCTCTTTACTTATGTGTTAAGATAGGCACAGGTGTGACTAGGAGTCTAGGTGTTGAAAAAGACTAAAAAGCATACTGAATAAAGTAGTCTTTGAAGGAATTGTCACCACCCATTTATCAATTTTGCATCTGAACTCTGAAGGACAGTGTGAATCCTCGTCAGCATTCACAGTTGAGAAATCAAATACAACTGCCGACCGACCAAAACAACTAATCGTAGCATTAAAGTTGGATTCCTTCATCCACCCTTTCCACTTTATCTAACCTAACCTAAATTTAATTCTCTCAAAATAACAAAGCCAAATTTCACGTAATAATTAAATCAGTGATGTATAGTTCATTTTGAAATTAAATAAAGAATATAAGTAATTCCCAAAATAATAATAAAGCAGATAAGACGCACAAATCAACCCAATGTCCCGTGAGTACTTCTATCAATTCTATGCACTGGGCGAAGCTGTGGAGGCCTCAACCAATAATAAGATGCACTTTCACACCTAGAAGCTAATGAGTGATATCCAGCTCCTTTTGGAATCAAATAAAGCATATGAGATTTTAAAAATGAAAATGTAACCCACTCCAAAAGTATCCAAAAATCAAATAAAAGAATTTAGGTGTAGTTATAGTAGATTCATATGTAGTTTAATCGGAATTCACATTGCTTTTCCATGGTTTGAAAAGTATCAAGATTTACTCTGTTTGTCTCCCATTACTCACCTCTATTAATAATAGGAGTAAACTTATATTTTTGCTTCATTTTATGTCTCTTAACTCCCAAAACAAAAAATAAATAATAATACAATATAAAACAAGATTAAAAAGTGATATGAGAAAGGTTGTTTAGAAAACGAAAACAACTATTCTTAGCAAGAGCAAGAACAATGTGAGTTCTTGTGGGTGGGATTTGGTTTGGGAAAGCATATACTTTTTTTTTGAAAGTGAGAAAATATGGAGGTGTTCCAAAACGATTGGGACTATTCGCATTCATTCTTAGTTTTCTGAATTCTTTCTTCCATGATTGAATACGCAGGGTAAACTCAGTCTTGCCGTATCAAAAATAAAAACGAGTAAAATATTATTTTGGTTCTTAAACTTTACTAAAAGTTTGTTTTTCATCCCTAAACTTTAAAAATTCTTTTTCCATCCCTAAACTTTGCAAAGAGTTTTTAGAATAGTATAGAGACAAAAATATGGAAGAAAAAATAAATTTTTTTTAGTAGTTTAGGGATGAAAAAAAAAAAAAAAAAAACTTTTAATAAAGCTTAAGAACATAAATAAAACATTTCAATAGTTTAGGAAGAAAAATGAACTTAAAGTTTAAAGATGAAAAACAAACTTTTAATAAAGTTTAGAGGCCAAAATAGTATTTTACCTAATAAAAACTCTGTCTTGCTTTGGAGTACAACGCAATAAAAACCCAGAAAAAAAAAAAAAAAAAAAAAAAAAACCAGCCTTTTTGTCTTCAACCTCAAACCAACAACCAATATTCAAATATCTTAAGCTTCAAACCCATCAAAATAATCGGCATAAAAACTCAGCAATCAATCCCCAAACAACCTGGTTTTGCAGAGACACCAACACCAACACACCCACACCATCAAAGTACAAACCCACAGATCTATCAAAATACAATCCCAAAACCCAAAGGCAATGATTGGGTTTAAACACTTCACTTACAAAGGCAATGAGTCACTGATGATGGCAGGACTGAAAGCATGGGGAGTGGGTCTTGTTATATGGATATATATAGAGAGAAAGAGAGAGTGTGTAGAACTTGTAGGTTTGAAAATAGGGATTTTAGAACAGAGAAAGTGCTTTTATTGTGTATATTTAGCCGTATGTTTTGGAAGTTCTAAGACATTGCATAATTTTTTTTCTCAATAACACTTTTTGATCTTGTTTTATCTTGTCCATTTATGTTTCTTATGTTTTGGGAGAAGAGAGATATAAAGGGGAGAAAAAAATACATATTCACCCTTGTTTTTAAGAGATGTGAGTAAGGGAATCAAAAACCATAGCTAGCTAATGTAAATTCAAGTCAAACCACAGGTGAGCTTACTGTAATTACCCTAATAATTTGACTTAAGAGTTGACAAAAAGAGCACCCTCACACCTGAAAATAGATTTCCAGGATCAACAGCACAACTATATCTGACGCCCGACCAAACAAACCGCATGGTAGTAATTCTCAAATAAGACTGATAAAACCAAACTAAAAAGCTCTAAAGTAAAAAAATACAGTTAGCTCATGTATTAAGCAAAAACCCAAATTATGCCAACAATATGAAACTAACAAGAATTAAAATGAAAGCTGCAGATTGAGAAGAATGGGGGCACCACAAGGAGGAAGCAGAGTTTGTTGGTATGCAAGCCAATTTAAAATGTCTTGCAAATATAGGTCTCAAATTCGTAATGCGTTATATACCGACACTGCAAAACATGAGCAAAAGTAAAATGCAAAAACACACAAGAAATTTAATGTTAGAAGAAAACCATGATAGACAATCAGAAAGAGAGTTTTCTTTTCTTTCTTTTTTTTTTGAAAGTTTAAAAGAGAACCCCAGAGAGAGATGCTCACCAACTTTTTAGAAACATTTTGATCCACCATTGATTTCCTTGCATACATATTCTATCATTGCAATTTGAAAGTAATTAAATACATCAAGGTTAGGATATGATTGTGAATAGAAATTTGTGAAGAAAACCAAACTCTGTAGTAAACTCATCACCTTAAGTCCACAACACCAAGCCACCCTAAAATGAAATGTCCCACTGCCATCAAACTATACTAACGGATTAGATGTCCACATCATATTGCCCAAAAGTACAAAAGCTCTTGAACAGCAAAATTCAACATCTTAAAACAATGCAAAGCCACCTTGATTCTTGATTAGTCTTCAAATGACAAAAGCAAAAGAAACTGGGGAACTAAACTACACTTGCCCAGTTGCCCACCAAAACAGTCAAAGCTTTTTTTTAGAGAAACCGTATGGGAGAGTCTAATTATGCTCCATCAGCAACCAGATACACAGACTACTAAAGGCTGCAGCTGTTTAAATTATTAAAAGCTGTAATTAAATCAGTAACATATATTACCTCCAACAATCAAATGAAGGATATGAGAATGAATATCTGGTTATAATCATAAAAACACCCAGAAAATCAAATAGTATAATTTAGAGCTGTGAAAAAGGAAAAAAAAAATTAATGAAATCATTTAAGATAATATGACTCTCGCGCCCAACACAGATAACCAAGGTAAAACAAATAAAATAAACAAAAAACAAAACACAAAAACAAAGAAACACAGCTATAATGATGATAAACAAACCCAAAGAGCTGCAAGACAGAAAATTTGGCATCCAAAAACGATACAAAATCCAAATATAAACATGTTAAGCTGCAAATATGAATATATGATGCACATAAAACGTGTTTTCTGAAGATTTAAAGAATGGATTCTAAAAGGTAGAATGGCACCAGATTTAGCAAGGAAAATGCTTGTTCCGATGAGTGCAACTCCAACAATTTCTGCAACAACAATAAATAGTTGTGATTTCTAACGTGACGGTTGAGGAAAGAGTGATAAGAGAAATTCACTGAGCAATCTAATATAAGCGAATCTGAAGGAGGACAGCTTTGTTAAATGGAACGCGGATTGCGGACACGTATGCACTGGACCCGTTGGATCCGTCAGGATGTTGACACCTGTGCATCTTTGTATCACTGACCTTGTTGATCACTTTGTTTAGTTTTGGACTTTTGCAAATTTTTCCAAATTTTTCCAAGTTTTGGACTTTAGTCAAAACTTTTCCAAATTTTTTTTTTGAAGCTGTTACAGTAATTCTCTTGATATACTGTAGCAACTGAATAAAAAAAATATTCTCTCTCTTTAGTCTTTCCTCCCTTTCTCTTTTTTCTTCACTCCATCTCTCTCTACTCATCAGAGAACAAATGGAAGCAACTCTTCTCTAGTTCTCTCATAAGTAAAATTATTGCATACAATCTGAATAAAAACACAAAACAAAAAAATGCAATAAAAGTATAAAACTACAAAATACAATCTTTCTCATAAACTAATAAAATCAGTACCCAGAAAAAGAAAAAAAAAAATCCAGCCTTTATCTCAACGGCTACTAACTGCTACAAAATACAATCCGAACAAAACACGAACAGAAAATGCAATGAAATCAGAAAATACAATCTTTCTCATAAACTAATGAAATCAGAACAAAAAAAAAAAAAAAAACTGATCAAACCCATTTCGACCGCATGTTGTTGGTTGTGGGGAAGAGGACGAGCGGCGGTAAAAGCAGAGCAGATGACGGAGGACGAAGATGACGCGATTCTCTCTCTCGCCCGGTGAAGCACAACGCCGATTTTCCTCTTGGAGATCGCCCCTCTCTCTCTCTCTCTGTCTGTGTTTGATGAGAAGAAATCAAATTCAGATGGTGAACCATGTGGCCCTTTGATTTTTAGTAGGTGTTTTGACTTTTGATGGGAGAAATAAACGTGGCCTTCAGCCTTCCAGTTTTTTTTAAAATAATACTAAGTTTGTACTAAAAAAAAAAAAAAAAACTAATGCTAATTTTTTTTTTTTTTTTATGGAAATTAATTAGAAGTTAATGAACATGAATAATAATTTCTTTAATTAAGATTAGATATAATTTGTGGGTTCCAGTTAGTTTAATTGGTAAAATCTCTGATGGTTGTATAAGATATCTAGAATTCAATCTCCACCTATACCAAAAACTAATTAGTGTCTTGGTCTGATGATAGTGTCTCCAAATGACATACACGTACAAATTGAGGAATCAAATGCAACTGCCAACCTAAACAATCAATCGTTGAATTACATTTGGACATTTGACACTTGTTCTCCAACCTTTATCATCTTAAATACAAGTAGTATTCTGAAATATTTTACAAAAGTAATCCCTTATTGCTAGCTCTTTTTACTTCAAGGGCTACGTTTTGAAGATTCTGTATAAAATACAATTAGAATCGCATAATAGAGGACATAGTTATCTAATTCCAACTTGTCTCGGCTAAATTTAATCCTATCAAACAACCAAGCCAAATGTCATGCAATGGTTAAATCAGTGAGTATATAGAGTTTATGTTGGAATCAAATAAAGCATATGAGATTTAGGAGAATGAACATGTAACACTCCAAGAGTAAACAAAAATCAAATAACTTAACTTAGAGGTGAGAAAAAGAAAACACCCATGACCCATTTTACAAAAATAATATAAACTCTCACACCCTATATAGAATACCAAGATATAAACTACAGCTATATTTGATGCCCAAACTGACAAACAACAAAGTAGAAAGGCACAGATAAGATCAACATATCCATAGTACCACAAGGCCAATTAGCTCTAAAACCAAAAAAAAGAGCCCAAGTATAAGCAAAAACACAATTTATGCCAACAATATGAAACTAACAAGCAATTAATTAAAATGAAGAATGCACATAGAGAGTTTTACTTCTATAATTGTAATTTGACAGTAATTATATAGCTCAAGGTCAATGTTATGATTGTGAATAGAAATTTATGAAGAAAACCTAAATCTATAGTAACCCCCTCACCATAAATGCAAAACTTCAAGCTACCCCAAAATGAACTGTCCCACAACCATCAAACTACACTAGTGCATTTGATGTTCACATGCATCACATATCAATTGAACGACAACACTTAAACTTAGCTTCTTAAATACTTATAGAATTCTTAAAATCCTATTTATTTATTTTAAAATAAGTGAATTAAAATTTACAATACGATTTTTTTGGTGTGAAATACTAAATTTGGTGATAGTTAATATTTGTTTAAATGTTGTTAATGTAGTAAAATTCAACCCTTTTTATTTCAAAATTGATGGATAGAATTTAAGAAATCGATGATAGAATTATCTTAAAAACTCTCAAAGATCTTAATCCTCTAAGCTCATCTAGCGGTTTTAAGTACTATATTAATTTCTTATCAAAAGTAGCTCCAACTTCTTAAATACTCTTGGACCAGTCCATTGTAAAAATTATAATAAACCTGTAATCACAATGTGCCAAATATATATATATAGAGATGGGTTCAAGTTACACTTGGTATAACTCTAAAGAGTTACACCTTTTTTAAACCATTGGATTTAAGTAGATCTAACGGTCAAAAAAAGATTCTCATTAATGCTAATATCTTAATTGATCTTATTTATTGTCTCTTATTTAATACATTCTATACTTATTTCTAAGCCCAAAAAATTTATACTGTTGACTCTTTCTCTCTCCACTGCACATCTCACTCTTTCTCTTTGCACGTTTTTTCTCTCTATCTCCTCCACTGCTCTTCTACCTCCACGGTCAGGTCTCCGGTAGCAAAAAAAGAAAAGAAAAGCCACAAATGGTGCATATTCAATCTGTTGCTTGAATCTGCACAATATATTGCATACACAAAAATATTAAAAAAGAACAACTCTTGTTTAGTCATTTTTTAACATTAAAATAAAATATTAATTGGGAACTCTAACAACCATTGACCACTTAATTTCTAGATTGTATAAGGATTTGAAAGTTTTCCAAACACAAATACAATACCACATATGGTTTCCGTTTTACATGCTTTTGTCTTTTTCCTCTTTCATTGATCTGTCTGCCACTTTGATATGATAACTTAATCAAAAGAAAAGAAAGCAAGCAACATTATCAACTCGATCTGTTAACCACGTCAAAGTTCAAAACTCGTCCATTTGGCTTTTTAAGAACAAGAGCTATGGACAACACTTCTGACAACACCGGCCTGCCATAGTACTCCACAAAATGCCTTGATGATTCATCACCTTTTTGCACGTTAAGCCAACTATCAATGGATACATTGTTTGTTTATTTGAGTTGTCAATCATTCTACAATCTATTGCTTGTTTAATATTTTTGTGTTTGCAATAGATTGTGTAGATTCAAGGAATAGATTGAATTTGCACCATCTGTGGCTTTTATTATTATTATTTTTTTGCTGCTGGGGACCTGACCATGGAGGTAGTAGAAGAGTTGTGGAGGAGATAGAGAGAAAAAATGTGCAGAGAGAAAAAGAGAGAGAGACATGCAGTGGAGAGGGAAAGAGTCAGCTGTATAAATATTTTGGGCTTAGAAATAAGTATAGAATGTATTAAATAAGAGATAATAAATGAGATCAATTAAGATATTAGCATTAATGAAATTTTTTTTTTTTTTGACCATTGAATCTATTTAAATCCAATGGTTTAAAAAAGGTGTAACTCTAAAGAGTTACACCAGGTGTAACTTGAACTCATCTCATATATATATATAAAACCTATCCAGGCTAAATCTAATACTCTCAATTCTCAAACAAAAACGTCAAATATAATTCATTTATTAAATCAGTGACTAAAATTTCCTCCTAAAATATAATAAAGTATACGAGAATGATGATGTAGTAATAATAATATTAAAAGCATTCATAAATCATCCATGATTAAGGTTGTGTTTGTTTTGGGTGAAAACCATTTTCGGAAATGCTTTTCTATATTTACGGGTGTTTGGTTGCGCATGAAAAATACATTTTCCGGAAATGGTTTTCAACTGACCGTGTCTTGGGTGTAAATTGATTTCCGTTTTTATTTTACCTTCAAATACAATTTTCCGGAAAACAGAGAGAGAGAGAGAGAGCTGAGTGAGAGTGAGATAGAGGAAGAAGAGAGAGGGAGAGAGCACAGGCCTTCGGCCAACCAAGCTCCGGCCAGAGAGATCGCACCCAGAAAGAGAACGAACCCAGAGCCCAGAGCCGTTCGACTTCGCCTTCGCGCCGATCGCCGTTCGAATCGCACCCTTCGTCGTCCTCGATCGCCGTTCGAATCGCACCCTTCGTCGTCCCCGATCGCGAACCCAGATTCGTCGTCCCCGATCGCCGCAGTCGCAGCACCGATTCGTCGTCCCCGATCGCCTTTCGAATCGCACCCTTCGTCGTCCCTGATCGTGAACCCAGATTCGTCGTCCTTGATCGTCCTCGACCCCAAAACCGATCGTCCTCCCTCTCTTCCTTCTTCTCTCAATCTGACCGGAATATGATTTTTTTTTTTGGGTTTTATTTGTGTTTTGGTGTTCTGTGTGATTTTGATTTTTGTTGTTGTTGTGGTGGTGTGGTGGTGGTGTTTTGGTGGTTGTGGCTTTTGATTGCCGGAGTTTGCTGCCGTGGGTTGAATTACCATGTGAAAAATTTGTAGGAAAATAGCATTTTCAACCATACAACCAAACACCAGAAAATATTTTTCACAACATTTTCTGAAATGCAACCAAACACTTAAAAATATTTTCCTTTCCGGAAAATAACATTTCCAAAAAATAAGTATTTTCTAGAAAATCACTTACATGAAACAAACACGGCCTAAAATACGAAAGGTCCATAACTAAAGTGCAAGAGTCACGTGTGTGGACCTTTTTATTCTAAGTTCGGCTGTGGGCCTCGTATGTCATAACCCTCACTGCTGGGACAAAATAGATAAAACCATATATATATAAAACCTGTCCAGGCTAAATCTAATACTCTCAATTCTCAAACAAAAACGTCAAATATAATTCATTTATTAAATCAATGACTAAAATTTCCTCCTAAAATATAATAAAGTATACGAGAATGATGATGTAGTAATAATAATATTAAAAGCATTCATAAATCATCTATGATTAAAATACGAAAGGTCCATGACTAAAGTGCAAGAGTCACGTGTGTGGACCTTTTTATTCTAAGTTCGGCTGTGGGCCTCGTATGTCATAACCCTCACTGCTGGAACAAAACAGATAAAACCATAAATATATATATATATATATATATATAAAACAGAAAAACAAAAAAAAAACAAAACAAAAGGAAAGAAATCAATCATTTTGAAATTCGTTGTGCAATTTGTCTCACTCACATTTATAGTCTTTCTTTAAAAAATAAAAAATATTGTACGGAAAGCCAGTCAAAATTTTATTCAAATAATAATGAATGAAGAACATCTCTGAGCTAGTACGTTGCTTGTTAATACTAGGAGTTTACTCAATCAACAGTCCAGCTTACATATTTAGAGGGTGTTTGGTTTACCTGTTTCCGTAATTCAATTCTCAGTTTCCATAACTCATAACTCAAAAATGGTGGGACCCATGACAAAAAGGTTATTTGGCAAACGATAACTCTGTTTCCATCACTCAATTCTCTGATTTTTGAGTTATGAGTTATGGAAACTGAAAACACATTTTAGTTGTTTTCAGTTTACATAGCTCATAACTCAATGGCAATATTGTAATTAAACACACAAAAAGGGACCCACAAACAGTACCAGCCGCAACTTTTGACCACTTTTGACTTTTTTTTTTCCTTTCTTCTTGGCTGTTCGGTTCTTTTTTTTTTTTTTTTTTTTTTCTTCTTCTTCTTCTTTCTTTCACTTCAGTCTGTTTTGGGTTTCTTCTCTTTTTTTTTTTTTCTTTTTTTTCTTTTTTTTTTCACTAGGTTCGGTGAGTTTGGGTAAAAAAAAAAAAAAATGCAATGAATGACAGATATGGGACCCACAAATAGTGTGAAAAATATTGAGTGATGGAAATTGAGTGATGGTGCCAAACGGGTGTAGTATTTAGAGTGATGAGTGATGAGTGATGAGTGACGGAAATTGAGTGATGAAAAAAAACAAACCATACAAAGCCTTAACTTTTTTTTTTTTTTTTTTTTTTTTGGTCTTATGGAGCATTTATTTGGCTTAACACTTAATTCATTGCAGGAATATGCCAGATTTGGGATAGGGATGGCAATTTTGCCCTGCCTCGCTTAACCCGCCCCTCCCCCGCTTCGCTCTGCGCAGGTTTTTCCCGCCCCACAAAGGTGATGGGGCTAGGATGGGGCAAGATTTTAGCCCCGCACCACGGGGCGGGGCGATGATGGGTTTAAACTTTTTAGACTCACCCCGCCTCGCCCCCACCCCGCCCGAGTTGCTAAGGGTTATAATTGTAAATTTTTCATACCCTAAAACCCTACTATTTAAATAATATATCAATATTAACTTATTTAATTCTACCTAATGTGGTTCTTTGCCTTTATTTTGTTATGTGTTATAATATGAGTTTTTTTTTTTTTTTTTTTTTTTTTTTTTTTTTTTTTGTGATTGTCTTGTTAAACTCTTGGATATATTATTCAATTTTTTCTAAAAATTGATTTGATTTGATGGGATAAATTTAGTTGTAATTTCAAGTATATTTTTATTAATGAAATAGGTTTTATTAAAAAAATTGTACTAATTGTAGGGCAAATTAACAAAAAGTAGAGTTTTAAGGGATGGGGCGGGGCTTTACAGGGCCCCAAAGGGTGGGGATGGGGTGAGAAAGTTTTCCCCGGCATACGGGGCGGGACAGGGCGGGGATGGGGCAAGACAAAACCATGCGGGGCGGGGATGAAGATCCCATCCTTCGGCCCCGCCCCGCCCCGCCCCATTGCCATCCCTAATTTGGGAGCTAATTCTTTCAAAAAAGAAATTGTAAACTACATTTTTTGTCCCTATTCTATATATTATATTTCAATTTGATTCCTAACATTTCAATTGTGTCAATTTTGTCTCTAACTTTTCAGTACAAACTTAACCTAGCAAAAGGCTGAATAAGTTTGTACAGATTGGTTTGAAGTACAAAGATTCATGGCTTCCGTTGCGCATAGGAGAGAGAAAGAGAGAAATTAGATATGTATTCAATGGATTCCTATCAAATATTCAATATTGTGCCCGTGTGATCTCTTTATTTTTGGTTGATTCATTCCAGATCATATTGTGAGACATGAGAAATGAGAATGCTCTTATTCTTATATTGGGTCGAACATTTCAATAGTAAAGCAAATTGCCCTGTGCTTTATATTACATGGCGGACCAACCAATTATCGTATGGCTATCAAGGGGGCCACGCGTGGACGTGATATTTTTTAAAAAGTAGTACTAACTACTAAAAGCAAAAGACATCGCAAAGACATTAATTTGTAATTAAAAAAAAAAATATATATATATATATATATATATATATATATTGTGGGGCCGGGGACTCATGATCCGGCTCACGCTCAATTTGGGACTCAAGGTCCATGCCGAGGAGGGTATGTGCCGAGGACGAATGGGGAAAGGCCGGCGTGTCCAGTGGAACACCCGAGGATGACCCCGTCCTCGGAACTCAGGGACTAAGATGGGACCCACGTTGGGTGGGTACGGTGCGAAGCTGGCTCAAGATAAACGCGTCCTCTCCGAATTAAATGCACCCGCCAGCATCCTGACTGTGTTAATGAGAGAAGACGCCAGGTCAGGGCAACTTGGATCGTCCCAACTAACAGAAAAGCAAGATGGGACAGTCGATGGGACAAGTACAGAAGTCAGCACCTGCCCGGCCAACAAGTGGAGGGCTAAGATCATCCAAAAAAAGGCTATATAATGTGAAGGTTAATGCATCAGAAAGGGAGGAGGGCCAAAACCAAAGCCTCCCAACCCACCTTTTGGAGAAAGACTCCTAGGGTATGCACAATCTATTTATGTATGAACATCACACAGTACCACCGACTTGTGACCAAGGCCTAGCCTTTCAAACCCACTCTCTACAAATTTATTGTACTGGGTTCACTGGGCCAGTATCCCATACATTTTGGGCCTGGATCGAAAATCGTGTCCCTACATATATAATATATAAAAAAAAAAAAAAAAACAGAACAAAACAAAAATTCTAGGAAAAAAAAAATGTAATTAACTTTTTTGACAACTTTTTTATTTTTCTTATAAAAGTAGTACTTAATTTTTTTTTTTTAATTGTTAATTAACAAATACCCTAAAGGCATAGGACACCCTTATTCTATTTATTTGCTTATTTTGGTACATCCAAATGTACAATTTGAGAAAAGAAAAACTTATTTAGATAATTAATACTTTTAAAAGTGTTACGTTTTTACAATATTTTCACAATAAATCATAAATAGTAAATTGCTACTAGTTCTACTTTGAATCTACCACTTAAATTAATTTATCCCTTCTTATGTTAAGTTTCATTGATACTCTATTTTTAAGGGAATTCAAAAGTTGAGATCATGAAACCCATAATTTATTGTGTAAGTGGATTTTTGTTTTTTATGAAGTGTAAGTGGATCTTGTGCATGGCATGGATTAATTCTTTCTAACTAGTTTTAGACAAACGAAATTGCAACAATATCACATGCTCATACGACCTTTCTCCTCAGACTTTCCTTCAAAAGATATATGTTAATACTATAGTTATGCCACTACTTTCTCACAAACTCTCTCATAGGCTCACTTTATTATTGAGATCCATCACAACACAAAAATTACATTATGAATGCGTGTGAAAATTACGGTAATAAAATAGGTGTCATCACACTTTTCCTATGTAAAAAGTAAAAATTAACAGAACCATAACCACAACTGATTGGGATAGAGGTACGTTGAGAAACTCCTACCCCTTAATTTTATTTTATTGAAAAATAAGTAATTTTAACTTTGACCGCCTTGCCTAAGTTTAATTAGTCCAAAGGAATTTAAAAAAGGATGTGCATGTGTGTAAAACTCCTCAAATGCCAAGGAGTTTCAGAATTTTTATTAAATGTGTTGGTAAAACTCTGTTGTACCACCCAAGCATGGGATAGAATTGATAGATGGCCAAAACGGACAAGGTAAACAAGACCAATTAGATCTGCTTAAATCATAATCTTTACTTGAGAATGAGTGTGATGATGAGGATGACCAGGCCAATTATTTGAGCAGCAAGTTTAAGGTCTGAATTAAGCAGCGACATTTGTTCCCTGCTGTTAATGTGTATAGTGTTATGGGCTTTAGGCCCAACTAAATTACTTGTATAGCACACATTCTTGTACTACACTCTTACTTGTACTGCACTCATATGCCTCCTATATAAAGGCACTCATGTGTATTCTTTTACTGTGAAATACAATATACAATCATTCAGTATTTCTAACATGGTATCAGAGCCATTGCTCTAACTTTCTTATGTCTTGCAGTCTTGTCTTTGTTGGTATTTTTCGCTGCCTCGACTTCTTCGGTCAGTAAACCTTTTCCGTGCCCTCTCCTGACTACTCCATCGCCGTCAGAGGTGCCCAAAGTTGAATCTTCACCGCCAGAAGCTTGAACATTGCCACCAAGATCACTGCCTTTGTCGAATCTTCCACATCAAACCTCTGATTAAGACATAAGACATATCACTGTGTAGATTTTCAACCGATCTACACAACTCCGCCGGAATCATCATCATCTGACCCTACACATGTTGCCACGCGCTGGTCAAAGATTCGGCAGTTTTTCCACGCGCCGCTTGGTCACCTGCTGATGTCATCGCTGACGTTATCACTGCCACGTCAGCATCCACTTAAGCCCTAGCTTACGTCATCTTGCTGACGTCATCACTGGGAGTTGATCGTTGACTTTTTTTAGAGTTGACTTTTTGTAGTCTAGGTGTTCCTTACCCAGTTTTTTGCATAGATTTCATTTTTACATATTTTGCTTCTAAATGAAAAATAAGGACAAGTCTTCTTCTTGTTGCAATAATCGTCGTCGACAATTTAGCAAACATTTTTGCAATTTTTGCAAACGTTTTGGCCACAATATTGAGACTTGCTATCATCGCAACAAATTAACTATTTCAATTTCTACTGCTACTGTTGCTAACACTGAGAGTGTCCAACCAATGGCTCCCGTCTCTGCACAGTTTAAGTCTTCAGGTAGCACTTTCACCATGACCACAGATGACCTTAAAAGCATCATCGGTAATGTCATTCGTATGGTTGGTAATGCATCTTATTCCTCTTCTCTCTCAACTTTATCTAGTATGTCTCCTTCCTCTTGGCTTATGGATTCTGCTTGTTGCAATCACATGACACCTCACTTGTCCTTATTTTCAGAACTTAAACTTGCACCACACCCTCTTAATATTCGCACAACAAATGGTTCCACAATGTCTGGTCATAATATAGGTTTCGTTTCGACCTCCAACCTCTCGGTTCCTAGGGTCTTTAATGTTCCTGACCTTTCTTACAATTTATTTTTTGTGGGACAATTAGCTTAGTTGGGTTATCGCATTATCTTTGATTATTCTGGGTGTATTGTGTAGGATCCAAGGATGGGACAGGAGCTTGGGACCGGTCCCAGAGTTGGGCGTACGCTTCCCATGGACAACCTTCGTCTTCTACTTGTTGCTCCTGTTTCTGTTGTTGCAGCTGCTGCAGTTCCTTCTATTCCTTCCCTTGCACTTTGGTATGCTCGACTTGGTCATGCATCTTCTTCTCGGGTACAACAATTGGCTTTTAGAGGTTTGTTAGGTTCAGTGTCTACAGAAAATTTTGATTGTGTTTCATGTCAGTTAGGAAAACAACCAGCTTTATCTTTCAATACTAGTGAATCAATACCCACTGATATCTTTGACCTTATTCATTCTGATGTTTGGGGGCCTTCCTCTGTCTCTAATATTGGTGGATCTCGATATTTTGTTGTCTTTGTTGATGATTACTCTCGCTATAGCTAGATTTTTAATATGAAACATCGTTCTGAATTATTGCAAGTATATTCTAATTTTGCAAAAATGGTTGAAAGTCAATTTTCCAAACGTATCAAAATTTTTCGATCTGATAATGCTCTTGAGTACACTCAATATGCTTTCCAAGCTGTTTTGCATTCCTATGACACTATTCATCAACTAACTTGTCCAGGTACCTCTCAACAAAATGGTAGAGCCGAATGAAAACTTTGTCATATTCTTGACACTATTCGTGCTCTCCTTCTCTCTGCCAAAGTTCCTGCTCTTTTTTGGGGCGAAGCTGCTTTTCATGCTGTTCATGCTATTAATCGCATTCCAAGTCCTGTCATCTAAAATCAAACTCCATATGAACGCCTTTTTGGGTCACCTCCAGACTATCACCACCTTCACTCCTTCAGTTCTGCTTGTTTCGTTCTTCTTCAGCCACATGAGCATAACAAACTTGAGCCTCGGTCAAGGTTTTGTTGTTTTTTTGGCTATGGCGAAACTCAAAAGGGGTATCGGTGTTATGATCCTGTTTCTCATTGTCTTCGTATCTCCCGCAATGTTGTCTTTTGGGAACATCGCCTCTTTGTTGAGCTCTCTCACTTTCTTGCCTCCCTATCTTCCTCCTCTGTCTTAGATCTTTTTCTAGATGAGGCACATATTCCTTCTGTAGCTGCTCCTGATCCTCCTGTAGTTGCTCTTGATTCTCCTGTAGACTTCTCTGTCCAACCACCAGATATCCTTGATCCCTTTCCTAGTTAACCCTTTAATGAACAGGTGGAAGATGAATAGGTCGAAGACGAACTACCCAACCTTGAGCTTGGGTCCCCTGCTCCTGCTCCACCTAAAGATCATGCACAAGACATTCCACCTCGTCACTCAACTCGAGTAAGATCCATTCCTACACATTTACTTGTCTATCATTATTTCACTGCCTTTGCTACACTGCACGAGCCTCACACCTATCGTGAGGCTTCCACTGATCCTTTATGGCAGATTGCAATGAAAGAGGAACTTGATGCATTATCTAAAAACCATACTTGAGACTTGGTGACTCTTGCTCCTGGGAAATCTGTGGTTGGTTGTAAGTGGATTTATAAGATTAAGACTCACTTTGATGGGTCCATTGAGCGCTACAAAGCTCGTCTTGTTGCAAAAGGTTTTACACAGGAGTATGGGATTGATTATGAAGAGACCTTTGCTCCGGTTGCTCATATCTCATCTGTTCGTGCCCTCTTAGCTGTTGCTGCCAGTAAATGGGGTCTTTTTCAGGCGGATGTAAAAAATGCATTCCTTAATGGGGATTTAAGTGAAGAAGTTTATATGCAACCTCCTCCTGGTTTCTCTGTTGAATCAAGCAAGGTTTGTCACCTTCGACGTGTACTTTATGGCCTTAAACAAGCTCCACGAGCTTGGTTTGCCAAATTCAGCTCTACCATCTCTCACTTGGATTACATGGCCAGTCATTATGATTTTGCCTTATTTCTTCGTCGCACTGACAAAGGCATTATTTTACTTCTCCTGTATGTGGATGATATGATCATAACTGGTGATGACCTCAGTGGCATTCAAGATCTCAAGGATTTTCTCAGTCAGCAGTTTGAGATGAAAGATCTTGGACATTTGAGCTACTTCTTGGGTCTTAAAATCACTCATTCTACAGATGAACTTTACATTACTCAAGCCAAGTATGCCTCTGAACTCTTGTCTCGAGCTGGACTCACTGATAGCAAGATTGTTGACACTCCAGTTGAGCTTAATGCACATCTGACTCCCTTAGGGGGGAAACCATTGTCTAATCCTTCTCTTTAGAGACGCTTGGTTGGCAGCCTAGTTTATCTTACTGTTACTCGTCCAGACATTTCCTATACTGTTCACTAGGTGAGGTAGTATCTGTCTGCTCCACGATCGACTCACTATGCTACTGTTCTGTGCATTCTTCGATACCTAAATGGCACTCTCTTCCATGATCTTTTCTACTCTACTCAGTCTCCTCTTATTCTCCGTGCATTTTTTAATGTTGATTGGGTAGGAGATCCCATTGATCGTAGGTCCACTACTGGTTATTGCTTTCTTCTTGGTTTTTCTCTGATTTCTTGGCGAAGTAAGAAACAAACTCATGTGGCCCGCTCCAGTGCTGAAGCAGAATATCATACCTTTGCTGATACCACATCTGAGCTCCTTTGGCTACGATGGCTTCTCAAAGACTTAGGTGTGTCTACATCCTCTGTTACTCCTCTTTATTGTGACAATCAGAGTACCATTCATATTGCTCACAATGATGTCTTCCATGAACGAACTAAACATATCGAGATCGATTGTCATTTTATTCGTTATTATCTTGTCCATGGTGCTTTCAAGCTGATCTCAGTCTCCTTTAAAGATCAACTTGCAGATATCTTCACCAAGTCACATCCTAAGGGAGGCCTTCGTACTTTGGTTGACAACCACAAGTTGGTCTCACATCCATCTTGAGTTTGAGGGGGGCTGTTAATGTGTATAGTGTTATGGGCTTTAGGCTCAACTAGATTACTTGTATAGCACACATTTTTGTACTACACTATTACTTGTATTGTACTCATATGCCTCCTATATAAAGGCATTCATGTGTATTCTTTTACTGTGAAATACAATATACAATCATTCAGTATTTCTAACACCAGCATTAACCAAGAGAGAATTAACCAATGACATGTGGCCCAGTTCTCTCTCCCCTGTAGGAGTCTTCTTTCTCTCTCAATACGGTAAGAGTCTTCTTTCTCTTTCAACAAGGTAAGAGCTTATTCCCTCCCTTGAGAGCCTCTCTAAGGGTTTTCTCTTGGACTACACCATCTTTCAATATTGGTTGTAGCCCATTTTTTAGTTTATGACTGAATGGATCAAGTAATAGTGAATAGGTTGGAAAAGTTAAAGCTCACAAAAGAAGAGGAGGATATTGTCATTGCAAATATCAGTAGCTCTGAAATTTT
Organism: Quercus tomentella; assembly: GCA_028535165.1. Classification (NCBI taxonomy): domain Eukaryota; kingdom Viridiplantae; phylum Streptophyta; class Magnoliopsida; order Fagales; family Fagaceae; genus Quercus; species Quercus tomentella. Next base: position 83,315,348 of record JAPQVY010000068.1, read on the forward strand.
TGAAGAATGCTCTTTAAGCTTATTTGGGAGTCTACTTTCAGATCATCATCAAAATCAAAGAGCTTTGAAGAGCACTTTAAAGGCAACATGGAAGATGGGTTTTGACTTGAGGATTGTAGAGGTGGGGAATAATATATTGCAGTTTAAGTTCAGCTCAAGATGTTAGTTAGAGTGGGTTGAAAAAAGTGGTTCTTGGAATTTTGATAACAACCTACTCCTTCTTTGTCGATGGAGGAAAGGTTTAAAGTCAAAAAATATCAGTTTTTCCCATTCTCCTTTTTGGGTGTAGATTTGGGGTTTACCATTTGAGAATATGTCTGAAGAAATTGGGAAAGATATTGGTAGCAAGATTGGAAGGGTGTTAGAAGTTGACAAGCTGGCTATGCAAGTGGATCAAGCTAAGTTTTTAAGAATATGAGTTGAGGTTCTGATTGATAAATCTCTCCGTAGAGGGGGCTATGTTAAGAATGAAGAGGGTGGAAGATATTGGGTTGATTTTAGGTATGAGAGACTCCCTACATTTTGTTACATATGTGGAATACTTGGGCATGATGAAAAGCATTGCCAAGCAAGTCCAATGGAGCAATTGTCAGGGAGGCAATATGGTGAATGGCTAAAGGCTGGAGGAGTTATAAAAAATGGAGGTGAAAAGGTGAAGGTGCAGTCGGAGGTTGAAAAAGGGAGCTCGCCATCTATGGTGGTGGATGGCGGAGCTGGAGAAGAGGACGGGGCTGTTAGGGGGAGCTTGCCTGCTATGATGGTAGGTGGAGGAGCTGGTGAAGAGGGTGGTATGGTTGTTTTGATGGATGTAGCTCCCTTGGACAAGGTGAAGGGTTCTGTCACGTTTAATGTCACGTCTTCTCATAGGGAGCAGGGAGAGCAGATTGGATGGGATAATAGGGTACCAAAAGCTTCGAAAATGGGGCTAGAACGGAATGCATGTGATAAGCAAAAGGGTGTTAGAGTTGGTTTGGTCAGAAACGAAGTGCATGGGAATGAGGTTGGTCAAGTAGTAGTTGACAAGAAGTGTGGGCCGGTTATAAGAGAGGTTGAAGTGTTAAGCCCAATAAAGCCAAAAGAGAAAGAAGGCCCAAGTGAGGAAAGGAATAGGTAGCTACATAGCCCAAGCCGTATGGTTAAAAAAGCTGCTAGAGGTAGAATTAAAAAAGTAGCAAGGGAAAAAAGGAAAAGCCTAAGGTGTTGAGAAGTCTGAACAAGACCAAAAGGTAAGTAAAAAAAGAAAAGGTAATGATGAAATGTTTTTTTTATTTCTGATGGTAGAGTCCAGAAACGTTTATGTGAAGGGAAACATATGGGGGTGAAAACTCTTATACTGAAACGGCGGTGACTGCTATGCAGCACCACCTAGATCAATGATTGCATTAGGGTGAAATTGTTGGGTGCTTGGGAACCCCCAGTTAGTTTGTGTGTTGCACGAGCTCGTGCAACGTTGGAAGCCCAAAATTGTCTTCCTGTCGGAGACAAAGATGAAGAAATATCAGATGGAAAAAGAGAAATTTAAAACTGGTTTGTTGAATGGTTTAATTGTTCCTAATGTGGGGAGGAGTGGGGGATTAGCTATGTTATGGAGTAGGGACATAAAAGTGGAAGTTCAAGGCTATTCAAGAAATTATATTGATACAATTGTGACTGACCCGGAATCAGGATTTAAGTGGCGCATAATGGGTTTCTATGGAAATCCTGAAACTCATCGTAGAAAAGAATCATGGGATCTTTTGAGAAGCCTTAGCCAAAAGTATCAACTCCCTTGGTTATACTTTGGTGATTTTAATGAAATTGTGTTGGTGGAAGAGAAATTGGGTGGGGTGCAAAGGTCTCAAAGATAGATGGATGAATTTAGAGAAGCAATACACCAATGTAGGTTCAAGTATCTTGGTTACTGTGGTCTTGATTTTACTTGGTGTAATATGCAAGAGGGTGAAAGCAGTATGTACCTAAGATTGGATTGTGCTTTGGCTACTCCTAAATGGATTGATCATTATAAAGATATTAAAGTGCATCATTTGGTAGAATCAACGTCTAACCACTGCGCTTTGCTGATTACTAATGCTATTGTCCAGAAGTATCCCAATAGACAAAGATTTCAATTCGAAGCTATGTGGACAAAAGGGGAGGAGTGCAAAGATATAATCCAAGAAGTCTGGGATGGCAGACAAGAATTAAACTCTCCAATTGGGATAGCTGCTAGGTTGAGGTGTTGTGCCGAAAATCTCTCTAGATGGAACAAAATGGTATTTGGGCAAATTCCAAGGCAAATTTAGAAGAAAAGGGAGACTCTTAGTACTCTGGTCCGTAGAGATAAAGATGGCAGCCTAGGCAGTGAGATCAATATGATAAGAAAGGAGATTAATGATTTATTAGAAAGTGAAGAAATTATGCAGCATCAAAGATCGAGGGTGCAATGGTTAGGCCTTGGGGATCGAAATACAAAATACTTCCACATTAAGGCTTCAGATAGGAGAAGGAGAAATACTATCAAAAGTATCATGGATGAAAATGGAAATTGGCATGATTCTATTGATGGTATTGCAGAGGTGGCTATGTCATATTTTAAAAATCTGTATACCACCTCCTATCCATCTTGCATTTCGGAAGTCCTTGATACTATTCCAACTAGAGTCACTGAGGATATGAATCAGCTCCTTATCCAAGAGTTCACAAGGGAGGAAGTTGAGGCAGCACTGAAACAGATGCATCCAAGCCTCAGGTCCTGATGGTATGTCTACTATTTTCTTTCAAAAATATTGAGGTATTGTTGGTAATGATGTCATATGCATGGTCTTAAATGTTCTAAATTCAAATATGTCTATGGTAGAGATTAATAAAACAAACATCACTCTGATGCCAAAAATAAAAAACCCCACAAAAATAACAGATTTTAGAACTATTAGTCTATGTAATGTTGTTTATAAATTCATATCAAAAGTGTTAGCCAATTGTCTCAAAATAATCCTTCCACAGATTATATCAGAAAATTAGAGTGCGTTTCTCTTTGGGAGACTAATTACAGACAATGTTCTTGTAGCTTTTGAACTTATGCACTATTTGGAACATAAAAAGGAAGGAAGGGAGGGTTTTATGGCAATTAAGTTGGATATGAGTAAAACATATGATAAGGTGGAGTGGGGTTTTATTAAACAAGTGATGGAAAAAATGGGCTTCCATGAAAAATGGATAAATTTGATCATGCATTGCATCACTACGGTATCTTACTCTATCCTCATTAATGGTGTTGCTTATGGTAATATAATTCCTACTAGGGGTCTCCGTCAAGGAGACCCAATTTCACCTTATATCTTTCTATTGTGTGTAGATGGTTTTTCCTCCCTTATTAGTAATGCTGCAAAGAATCAAAAAATTAGTGGAGTATCAATATGTAGAGGCAGTCCCAAGATCACACATCTATTTTTTGCAGATGACAGTCTTTTGTTTTGCAAAGCAAACAGCCAAGAATGCCAAAATCTTATTGATATTCTCCAACTATATGAAGCTGCCTTGGGTCAGAAAATCAATGTGAATAAATCTTCAGTTTGTTTCAGTAACAATACCCCTGACAATAGAAGATGTGAAGTGTTGAATATATTGGGTCCAATGCAAGATACCCGACATAAAAAATACTTAGGCCTACCCTCAATTATTGGCAAGTCAAAAGTTGAAATATTTGTAGAAGTTAAAGAGATGGTGGAGAAAAAACTATTGGGGTGGAAAGAGAAAATTCTATCAGTGAGTGTTCAAGAGATCCTTATTAAAGCTATCGCTCAAGCAATTCCAACATACGCGATGAGTTGATTCCAGATCCCAAAGAGTCTTTGTGATGAGATTGAAGGTATGAGAAAGTTTTGGTGGGGTCAAGAATCGAAAATTGCTTGGGTTAGCTGGAAGAAAATGTGTATGTCAAAGCTAAATGGAGGAATGGGTTTTAGAAATTTACAAGCTTTCAATCTTGCTATGCCAGCTAAACAAGGTTGGAGGTTGATCTTGAATCCTAACTCTCTGGTAGCCCAAATCTACAAAGCAAGATTTTATCCGAATGGTGATATTTTTAGAGAAAAACTTGGATCTAGCCCTTCCTATACTTGGAGAAGCATTTTCAATGGGTTGGAAGTTATGAAGAGAGGTACCCGATGGTGAGTTGGCAATGGCAATAGGATTCATATTTGGGAGGATAAGTGGCTGCCTACTCCAAAAACGTATAAAGTAATCTCCCCCCCCCCCCCAAAGCCCTTTGATGATTATTCTAGAGTTTTGACATTGACTGATAGAGACACGAGGAGGTGGAAAGGTGATGTAGTAAGATCTTTGTATTTGCCTTTTGAAGCAAGGACTATTCTGAATATTCCCCTCAGCCACAACCTTCCAGAAGACCAAATCATATGGGTAGGTAATAAAAAGGGAGATTTTAGTGTAAAAAGTGCTTATTATATTGCTGTTGGCGTACTAGATACAATGGAGGAAGGTGAAAGCTCTTTGGGTGATCCTTGGAGTCCTTTTTGGAAGAAGCTTTGGCACTTAAACATCCCTCCCAAGGTGCGTATTTTTGCTTGGAAAATGTGTATGAATGCTCTTCCTACCTTTGTAAACTTGCAAAGAAGAGGAGTTAATCTATTTGATTTTTGTCTGGCTTCTGGGAAGGAGCCTGAATCAACTCTCCATGTTTTTGTTAAGTGTGAAGTGGCTAAGAAAGTGTGGAGATGTTGGGTGGATGATTCGGTTGATTTGCTGAATGTAAATATGGATATTATAGATATTGCAATGAAAATTTTTGAATTTGGTACGTCACAAGACTTGGAGTTGTTCTTTGGAGTTGCATGGGCAATCTGGTATAACAGGAATAAAATAGTGCATGAGTCTTCAAGTAAGTTTCCTGATCATATTTGGAGTTATGCTAGAAAATATATTCTAGAATTCAAGAGTGCCTCAATAGCTTGCTCTTAACACTTGGCTCGGACATAAGAGAAGTGGACAGCACCCCTTCCAGGAGTTTTTAAGATCAATGTTGATGGTGTAACATCTGAGAATGAAAGGAACTCAAGTGTGGGTGTTGTTATAAGAGATGCTACTGGTACTGTTCATGTTGCGTACTGTAAATACCTTTAGGGACGATACTCGGTGGAGGAAGTTGAAGTTCTGGCTATGGAGTGGGGTCTAATTCTTGCCAAAGAGCAAAAGCTATCTCAAATCATCTTGGAATCTGACTCATTAACAGCTATTCATAGTGTCATAGCAACTGAAACAAATGGTTGTCTTGGTCATGTGTATCAGGGAATTCTTAGTTTGCTTTCTTCTTTTAGCAGTTGGAAAATCAAACATGTGAAAAGAGATTACAACAATGCAGCTCATGAGCTTGCACAGTATGCAAGGCAAAAGGAAGAGTCTCAAGTCTGGAAGGGAGTTTGTCCATCTATGGTGATTCACGTTGTCCAGGAAGATTGTGTTTAGTCTGTACTGTGTTGAGCTTTTCTTTTTTGCTTTGTTGTACTCCCTTTTCTGTTTGGCAATGATATTCCAATTGGTTGTTTCAAAAAATAAATAAATAAATAACCAATGACTATAAGGCATAATTTGACTATCTCACTTGGAGTACTTAAAGAGAAGGCATTCAATTAATGCCTTTAGTTGAGGTGACTATCTCAACTAAAGGCATTCGATAACCCGCAACTATCTCAGGCGTTCAATAAGACTTGGCATTTGGTTAAAATGTATTCTCTTGCATTTGCATTTTAGATGCAATGACCACCTCACAAGTTATGACCTTTTTTTTTTCTTTTTTTTAATGACTTGGTTGGTTAATATTCAAACTATCACATCAATGTATTAATGTCAAAACCATTTATTAACCATTCACCTTTATTATTTCTATTCTATGTAGGACTTAATCATTTTATTAACTAGGTAACTTATAAGTGAATTTGAAAGCTAAAACATTTTTTTTCAACTTATGATGTTCGTTTTTTATAATTGTGTTTTTTATCATTAGATTAAGATACTAATATGTTTTTGATGTATGAGAATTGAATCATAAATCTTTTATTCAATTATTAGAAACTTTATTAGTTGAATTAATTAGAACCCACAACTATAACTTTTATACATGATGATTGTTTTTTATCGTCAAACCATAATTGACACGCCATTTTAGACAAAGTATCAATGTGTGACACGTGTCGGACACCGATACCGATAAGACTCGCTGGACTCTAGTGTCCGAGTGATTTTTTTTTTTTTTTTTTTTCCGCTTCTCCAACACAGCTATAACAGAATACCACACGGCTTTGACCATCACTGTGAGTTCGTGGTCGTCCGCTCAATTCCAGGCTCTGGCTTCGGCTCCGGCTCCGGCTCCAGTCCAAGCTAGCGACCACGGCCACTAGTACATGTCTGTTTCTCTCAGTGTTTAGTCTTTAATGCTACAGACTAAACAATTAGTTTCTGCCTTTTTATTCTTCTTTTGTACTACTGCGTGCTGTACAACTGTACTGCACTAATCTTAATCTAACTTTGTCTTTGCTGAGTTTCAAAATTTTGAGGCTATCAATTTTTTTTTTTAATTTTTATTTGATGGATTGTGGGCCTGTGTCTGTCAGTAACAATGCCAAACCTTTTTTAAATTGGTCCCTTCAAATTGGGTGCCTAAAGTCTAAAGATGAATAGAGAGGCCAATAGGGCCGCCCATGAGATAAGAAAATGAGCCCAAAAGCAAATGTTAATGGCCCCGTATTTTTTGTTTGCGTGGACCGAAGGGTCAGGGATATCATTTTTGAAGAATCCATACATGTTTACAATTTTAAACACATTCATAAAAAATATATATATATATATATATATATATATATATATATAAATTGTTTAAATACCACAACTATAATACCAAGTAAAACATAGAACAAAAGAAAATTAGAACCTCAATAAGTACAAGGTGTTTTGAAGATTTAGTATTTGTTAATTCTAATCTTCGACTTCTTTCAAGGAAGAGGGAAGAGTACACTAAAAGAAACCCTAAGAAGTGGGAAATTGGTGGAGATACTTGGGATGAACCATTTGGAGGACCTCGGTTGCTTGAGATTGCTCATCTCACACTAGATGAGCCAGAGATAGAGATAAGTCTTGTTGAGAATGATGACTATGTTGATGACAATGATGTTGTTGTTTTGTGATAATCTTGAAAGTTTAAAACTTGTTTTCCTTTTATGTTTTTAGTTTGATGTTGAACTTGTTTTTCTATGGTAATCTTGAAAGTATAAAACTTGTTTTCCTTTTATGTTTTTAGTTTGATGTTGAATGTAGCCTATTTAAACTTTTGGTTTGTACTCTAAACATTTTATATGCATTATTGTACTACTTTGGGTGTTAGTTTACTTATTTGTAGTTCTTACATAATTTAAATTCTAGACATAAACGTATTTTATGTCTAAAAATATTTAAAAAATATACCTAAATATAAAATTTAATTAATTATTTAATTGCCATACCCACGCCGTGTCGTACTTTTATTTTTCAAAAATTGCCGTACCCCGATATTTGTACCCGTGTCGTATTCGAACTTGTGTTCGTGCCAGTACAACTTAGATATATATATATATATATATATAGTAATATTGGAGGCTTTTTTTTTTTTTTTTTTTTTTTTTTTTTTGAGAAATATTGGAGGCTTTAGATAGGGTTGACGACGTTAATTTAGAGCTATCACTTTGATTATGTCTTGGATGCCGTCAACTCTGCCACTGTTGCCCATGGTGTTAGTTGTAAACTTGCGTAGTGAGTGTAATGATGAGGATCACCCATTTAAGTATTTTAGTTACAAGTTTAAGGTCAAAAAGAAGCGACATCTATTCCTACAGTAACGTACAAGAGGAAATTAATTCAATCAATCAATATTTTGGTTTTGTATGGTGTGTTTGTTTGCTCTATTTAGGAGACATTTTCATATGAGCCCAATTTCTCCTAAATAGAGCATTAGGCAATTTAGGGGCTGTTTGGTTTTTATATTTCCATCATCCATCACCCATAACTTAAAATAAGTGGGACCCACTCCAAGAAAGCTTATTTGGCTGTGTTTCCAATTTTTGTTTCCATCACTCTATTTTCTGATTTTTGAGTGATGAGTATGGAAACTGAAAACACATTTTAGGTGTTTTCAGTTTCCAAAACTCAAGTTATGTTTGGTAACAGTTTTTGTTTTCTATTTTCAAAAACTTTTTTTTGGAAATATAAAGAAAAAAAAATTTTCTTGTATTTTTGAAATCAAAAACATATTTGGTTAGTTGAAATTAAAATGATAGTTTTTTGAAAAAAAAATAGAAAATACTAAAATATGTTGTTACTAGGATTTGAATTCTAATGCTAACTCATTAAATAAGATAGATTCATTAAATTAAATACATGTTTTCATTGACTTTTGAAAATTAGAAACTGAAAACACTATTTTGCATGTTTTTAGTTTCCTTCACAAATTGAATTTTGAGAATAGTTTTTGTTTTTTGTCCATTTTGGGTTACCAAACAAGTTTTTTAGTCTCAAAAATAGAAAATTGTTTTTGGAAACAAAAAATAAGAGGAAAAAACAGTTACCAAACATATCCTCAGTTTTCAATGGCATTTTCGTAATTAAACCCACAACTTTTGAAATTTCAACTGAAATGTTTGACTTTTTGGGTTTTTTTTTTTTTTTTTTTTTGAAACAACGCAACAAGTTGCATATCTTGACTTTTTATTTGTTTTATTTTTTTTGAAACAAAGTCACTGAGTGATGAGTGCTAAACGGGTGGGGTTGGAAAAATTAGGGTATTTTAAGTTATGAGTAATGAGTGACGAAAATTGAATGAAAAATGATAAGTGAGGACAAAAAAAAAAAAAAACCAAATAGCCCCTTAACTTCCTTTACTCCATATTTCGAGACCTGTTAGCCTTCTTACTCGCTACCAAGTTGGTCTAATGGTATGGACTATGGAGCTCCCACTTGAAACTGGTTTTGTTTTTACTTGTTATTTCTCAATATCTTAATAGATTTAATTTTGGCCGTAGATTCCCTACTTTTGTTGACTTCCGCATTTAGCATTTTTTTTTTGTTTTTTTGGTTAAATGTATTTCGCATTTCATACTCTTAATAGGCATTTGGTAACACTTATTTTTGCTAATTTATTTTACTATTTAGTTTATTTTTACTATTATTTATAGGCCTTACTGCATTTTTTGGTGCTATTCATAAATCTCATTGTACTATTTCAACTAACTTTTACCTTTATCTACAGTATTTTTAGCAAAATTTTTTTCAATTTTAATAAGATAAGCACAACCCAAACAGACCTAAGTAGAACCACATTGTTTCAATTTTGCTTTAAGGTAGATTTTTTAAATAGGATTTCTAACTTGCCTCATAATTACTTTTGAATATATAATTATATATGCACGTACGGTAGAATTCCAAAATTATACTCACAAGTGTTTTTCTTTGTTGCTAAACAAATATTTCATATATATATATATGAGTTGGGTTCAAGTTACACTTGGTGTAACTCTAAGTAATGTTACATCACCTAATAACTTGTTATTAAATTAATATTTTGAAAATCCAACCGTTGAATTATATGTTCTATATGTTCTTAACATGCATGCCAATTTTCATATTAATCGGATACTATTTACTATTAGATTTATAAACTCATATTTTATACATTATTTTAAACTACAAAAATTTGAATTTTAACAATTGATTGATAACATGACTATTAATCTTTGATCACCTCGAAATTTTGCAAGCATGAAGAATATACGAAGATAATATAATCTAACAGTGGATTTGTCAATATTTGCATCCAATTAAAAAATATTAAGTGGTGTAACATTGTTTAAAATTACACCAGGTGTAACTTGAACTCAACTATATATATATATATATATATATATATATATATATATATATATATATATATATATATATATATATATATATATATCCTTTTGTATACTCTATATCTATAACGTATCATTTATAAGTGCACTCTGCTCCTTTAAAGTGGTATTTATGAACCATTTAGCTTGCTTCTTTTTTATTTCCCTCCACTAGAAAAGAAAATGCAAATGATTATAAATTTATAATTGATCTATTTGACAAAACTGTTCCTAAAGTGCTTTTAAGAGATTTTATGCACAACAAATTCTAAAGAGTTCACAATAAATTAAATAAATATATAGCCTTTAGTAAGAAGATACATATAAGAGCATTTGTAATATTGGTGGTAAATTTTTTAACTTCCAACATTTCAAAAATCCATTTTATCTATTTTAATACATTATTTTATAATTTCTCAACATTAATGGTTCGATTTTTATAACACTTCATTTAAATATTCTTTTTTCATACTTTCTATTTTTTCTTTCCTCTTCGTCTCTCTCTCTCTCTCTCTTAGTCTCTCTCTTCTTCGAAGCAAACCAGTAAGAACAACAATCACACCCCACAAGCAAATTAGCAAGAACAACAATCACACACCCACCGCCATTGCCAGTAAAACCAGCCGCCACAACCCCTGGCTAAAAATTCATTGTCCCAAAAAAAAATTCAATATCAAACCCACCAAAAACAACCACAAATATAATTTTAAAAAAACCACCACGACAAACCCACCAACCACACCACCGCCGACCACCACCACATCATAACCCAGCAACCCAAATTAGCCAAAAGTCACGAAGCCAACCAAAACCAGATTCACGGCAGCCCACGGCCTGACCCACCAAGCCAACGACAGCTCACCGTTGCTGCATGTCCTTAACCCACAGTTCACAGCCACCAAACCTGACCCACCACCAACATCAAGAGTAGGGGCCATTGAAGACGAAGGAATCGACCTTGCATCTGCCAAGAATGACTTGAACAATATGCTCACAGTCACAGCAGTGAACACAACCTTTGCATCCTCCAAACAAAAATTCAAAATTTTCGACAACCAACCACTCTTCTGATCAAACTTCGATTTCGCCACCTCCATCTTCATCGTTGTTGTTATTGTTGTCGATAAAGTCAATGATGTCAAGAGAAAGGAGGAAGAAAAAAAGAAAACAGTGAAAGGGAGAAGACTGAAACGGTGAAGAGAAACAGGAAAAAGAGAAAATTGCGAGGAAAGAGAAAAGAGTATTTAATTAAAAGGGAGAAAAGGGAAAATAAAATATTATTTTTTGGGTTTAACTAAGAGCTACAATGATCTCCAATAGATGACAGATTCCATGGGATGTAAGAACTGCTGGTTGATATTTTACGTTGAACCCTTAAATTCCTTCCACATCCAGATATGCAAATTCAAAAAGTTTTTTTTTTTTTTTTTTTTTATTCAATTCAAAATTTTTTACATCTTAGTTACAGTGAGGTTGCATATTTGCAACCTTACTGTTCAGAGGATGTAAAAAATTTATAATTCTTTATTCTCTTCTCTCTCTTCCTCTCACTTTAGAGTTCAAACTCCTCAACCTCTTTGTTCATTTTCTTTTCTCTCATGATCTCTACTCTCTTCCTCTCACGCTCTCTACTCTCTTCCTCTCACGGTGAAGTCTCCCACTTCTCAAGATCGCCTTTTGGTGTGAAGAAAATGGCTTTAGATTTGCTTTCGGTGGCTTCAGATCAGCATGGGGTTGTCGGGACAGTGGGTGGCCGTGGGTAGGTGTCGATGGCGTGGGGTCGTGGGTTTTGCTGGGCGTGGGCCACCGTGGGTCTTGTGTGTTTAGATTTGGGTTTTTCTTCGGTATTTTTAGTGATGAATCAGTGTTTAGATTTGAGTATTTTGGTGCCCGGGTTTTTGTTGGAGTGTTTCTCGATGTTGCTGCTGTAGATGGGTGTTTCAGTGGCGCTGTTGTGGGTTGTCGTTGCTATTGGTGGTTGCAGGTGATGTTGGTGGTTGCCATTGCTGTTGGTGGTTGCCGTTGCTGTGAGTTTGGTGTTACAATGGTGGGTTTGGTAGAATACCCAGACTTAGAGCAACCACATCAGTCCATGTATTTTACACATCTATTTTTACACTAAAAACCTACTTTTTCTATTTTACACATTCACTTTTACAAAACACCCACATCAGTTCATTTATTTTATCACCTCCTTTATTTAAATAATCAATTTTCTCAATTTTTTTATTATTTCCTCAACCAACCCCTTTATTATACGCGCGCGTTCTCTCTCTCTCTCTTTGAACCCATTTTTTCTGATACAGCTCTCTACACCCATAACCTATCTGTATACCCAAATCTGAATCAACTTTCCCTCTCGGTCTATACCGATCCACAGCTCCCTAGCTCCGATCATCTCTATACCGATCTCCCTTTTTGAATTAATTTTCTGAATCATCTCTATACCGGTCTCCCTAGCTCCGATCCACAGCTCCGATCAGGTAAGCACCGATTTCCCTAACTCTGATGCACAGCTCCGATTAGGCAAGCACCGATCTCCCTAGCTCCGATCCACAAGCACCGATCAATTAATGTATCTCCCTAGCTTTGATTAGGCAAGACCCATACCCACGAGCTCTGATTGTTCCAGTCAAGTGTATCTCTGTGTGTGTGTGTGTGTGTGTGTGTGTGTTTTTTTTTTTTCACTTTTGAGCAAGTGTATCTCTATGTTGATTTGTCTGTGAATGTGTTTGGGTTAATTTTCAGTTGATTTTGGGTTAATTTTTAGTTGAGTTTGGTTAATACTCTGTGCTAGATTGCGGTGTTTGGTGGTGGCGCTAGGTTTGGTGGTTGGGTGGTTATTCTAGCGCACTGGATTGTTGTAATGGTTGGAGAAGAGAAGTAGTTTGACAGAGGAGAGAAAATAATATTAAAAAATCGTTTACACGGTGAACAGTAACCGTGTATATATACACGGTTACTGTTCATTTTGCAAGACATCATGTATATTTAGACATTTTTACATGAACTGATGTGGAAGGATTTTGGGATAAAATGTGTAAATTGGAGCACTTTTTGTATTTTAAATGAGTATCCACGAGCTGTTGTGGATGCTCTTAGGTTGTCAAAATTAGTTAGACCGAAGGCATTGTTTACTTAAAAGAACCGCTTTTTTAAGAATGCGGTCTAATTTCACAACAAGTTTGATATTATATACTATATTTCATTTCTAAATTTTTTGAAATTATATATATATATATATATATATATAAACAAAATAGAAGAAGAATATTTTTATCAAAAAAGAGAAAATAAAAGAAGAAAATGAACATATTTTTCGAACCCCAAACTGTTGGATGATATAAACTATCTTGAATTTGATTGCAAAGAAAAATGAAAATGAGCATATTTTTTAATAATTTCAAAATTATTATAAAAAGAAACAAAAACAAAAATGGATGGATCTAAAATTTTAAAATTAACTTCTATTCTACTCTTCACCCCCCATTATTCCCCATTATACTGTTCACTGCATTTCTTTCCTATTTAATATGATAAACTATACTCTACGTATCACTGATTGCATATTTATTGAAATTTTTAATAAACGCAATTGATCCGGAAAAACGACGTACGGTTTGAAAGCCAGAAAATAGAAGGTAAAGACTGGGCTGACAATCTAGAAAAAAAGTTTACTTTCTTCATGCTCTTTCCCTATAGACTATGCAATTCCTACAACAAGATTGGTCACTTTGTGTGTAGCAAAAGGGTTGGTGGAAGAATTGAAAATACTCCTTAACATGTTGCAATGAATTATTTATCAGAGTTGCAGATAGACCTCAACTTATTTATTCCTTTTCTTCGTATTTGAACTTTGTATTGGGGGGTGGGGGGTGGGTGGGGAGCAAAAAGAAAAAAAATAACAAAAATCTTGGGACAAAAATAAAATAAAAAAGGAAACAAAAACAAAAACATACAAAGTCTTTCGGGGTCAAAGCCCGCAAAGCAAGTTAAAGTTAAACAACAATGTCATTATTAACTCATTAGTATCCTTATGCCTTTTCTTACCTAGTAAGTAGGTCTACAGATCCAACGACAACTGGTTTAATCCACTTGAACCAGATTAAAGTATGATGAGTCATCTACTTTCTATAAAAGGGGCTTGGTGATATATGCTCTTTCCAGAAAAATGCTTAATAAAATGATATTTTGTTTTAGGGGTGTAATCGGTTTGGTTCGGTCGATGTTGGAGGCAATTTTTGCACTGAACCAAGAATTTCGGTTTAAAATATTCAACACTGAAACCAATTTGTAAGGGATGAACACCGGACCAACCGATTGCAATCGGTTTCAGTTTAGCTCGGTTGGGTTTTGGTGTTTAGGATGTGTGAAACTCATAGCAAGAAGACAAACCATCCAAAAGCATTTGCTCCATTTGTATGCTAACATATTCTAGAATAGCATAAATCCAACAGCCCAAAAAACCCAAAATTTTTTTTATTTTTTATAAAGTCTCCCATAAAGTTTCGATCTCCTTTTTCCTACAGACTCTTCACAATCAACTAGACCCTTAGACTAAAAACAATAAGGAAATAAGATAAATGATTTAAGGAGAGAAACACACATACAGGGTTGAGAGCATTGGGATTGGAGCCATAGTCAGCAGTCAAAAGAAAATAGGAAGCAGTCAGAGTGGCCACCATAGTTATCCTTCTCACAAGCTTGTCTATCTGTGGGTTCACCATGCTTTTTCTACTTCAACTTTGCACATTACGGACTAAGAGAGAGAGAGAGAGAGAGAGAGAGAGAGTCGGCGCTAGAAGAAATGAAGTTAAGGATGAAGAGGGCCAAGTATAGAAGAGGGAAGAGAGAGGCATGGAAGATGGAACTCAGAGAGAAGAAAAGAAAAGAATGAGGGTGAGGGCATGAGGTGGCTGAAGTGAAATGTAGAGAGTAGGGTTTATTTTTTATGTTTTAAGTTGATGTATAAAATGACGAAGTTTTGTAGGAGAGAAAAAATTAAAATGTTAAAATGTTTTTAGCAAGGTTCGAACCTAGGCCAAGTATAGTCACACGCATGTCTTACCACTAGACTAGTGGTACACATCTTGTATTATATTTAATACATATTGGTTGGTTTTGGTTCGGTTTGGACTTTTATTTTCCAAACCCGAAACAAAAACTGAAAATTTCGATTTTCATTTTTGCAAACTGAAACTGAACCGAAATTTTGGACACGGTTCAATCAGTTTCAGCTGGTTTTTTCTATTCCTCGGTTTTTTGCAAACCACTATTTTCTTTAACTATTATTGATCTGAGTTTTGATGTGTTTGATTATTAAAAAAAAAAAGTACAAGATAGACAAAAAAAAGAAAAGAAAAAAAAAAGAAAAAAAGGATTGAACTTGAACACGCAAAAAGAACACAAAACTTGAACATGTTCTTCTGAAAAAATAATGAAATTAATAAAATTAATTAATTTTTTTAAAAAAAGTTAGAGGAATTTTGTTTTTAATTTTTTTATGTGGCTTTTATTTAGAGAAGTGCTACATCTATAACATCTTCACAATACTTTCACAACAAATCATAAGTGATAAATTGTTATTGATTCTAATTTAAATCTACTACTTAAATTACTTTTTTGCTTACCTATAATAACCAATAACAACTTGTCACTTAGAATTTGTTATAAAAAAACTATAGATATAACATTTCCCTTCTATTTATTTATTTAAATGTTGATATGTAGTTTTTTTATTGTTAATTAAACATTTTAATATTATTTTAATGGCCATGTCAGCATCTAATGTGCCAACAATGCATTTCGTTTGTCACATAGGTTATTTCCATTAGTGAGATGATGGTAGAGATAAAAATGAGAATGATTTTTCGATTTTAAGGACCGCACCTGGAAAAAAAAGTGGGGACCACAATAGAAATTGGTCCAAAATGTAAGGACCAAAAGTATATTTATGTCAAGGATTTAGTTAGTAAATGATCAAAAGGGCAGTGCTTAAAATATATTTAATACTTTATATTGAATATGTTCGGGGGCCTTTTTCGGATGCCCAGCCACGTGTGGTCCGTTGGAGGGATAATCTTACTAGGCCCGGGTTCTTTTTGGGGAGTTGCATCCGGAACTCAACATTAGACCACGTGGTCCAACGACTACCGGCGTATTTTTTTAAGCCTATAAAATCATTAAAGCCAAAGTCTAAGAATCGCGATAATGGTCGAATAAATATGTAATATGCGTTTGATATAATAGCTTTGATTAGTAGTTTGTAATAGTAGTTGAAATAAAGCAATTTATTTAGAGGTAAAGCAATCATGTACTCAGTGATGTAAATTTAAAGATATGGGAGTAAAGTCACTTATCTTTGTATGGTTTATAGCTCAGCTATGTAACATCAGTGAGCTGATAGGATTCCAGCAAAATGCCGGAAGTAAAGGCTAGTTTATCATGCATTTAAATGAGTTTAAGCCTTGGTTAATAGTTGTAATTGCAATTGGAATAAAGTAATATGTATTTAAATGTGAAGTGATCATATACTCAATAATGCAAATTTAAAGACAAGGAAGCAAGGTCACTTAACCTTGTATGGTTTGTAGCTCAGCTGTACAGCTTCTGTCAGTTGATAATATCCCAACAGAGTGACTCCAGCGGTAGAGAGGCAGTTTGCCATGATAACTTCGTGATTGAAGAGGAAAAATGGGTGCAACTAGAGAGAGATAGAGTATGTCCAGCTGTGTGTAGGGGCTGGTTAAGCTCGCCTTTCTTATCATGCACTTAAATGAGTTTCTCCTTTGACAATGCTCTTTTAATTGTTGTTAAGTAACGAATAGAGTTGCCTTCCATGAGAAGGGCTTTTGTATGGAATATATGTGCCTTCTAAGAGAAGGGCTTTATGTGAGAAGTAGTTGTGCCTTCTAAGAGAAGGGCTTTTGTAAGAAGTAGTTGTGCCTTGTAAGAGGAGGGCTTTGATATGAGATCTTGGTGCCTTTTAGGAGAAGGACTTTAGTAATAGAAGTTCATACCTTCCATGAGAAGGGCTTTGATATGAGATCTTGGTGCCTTCTAGGAGAAGGGCTTTAGTAATAGAAGTTCATGCTTTCCATGAGAAGGGCTTTTAGTATGAATGTTTGGCATCTCTTGAGAAGTGTGGAGATGGTAAAGACATAGATGTTTTGTGGGATGTAGCATATATGATATATGGAAGTATGATAAATGTGGTAATTAATGATAGTAAAAATATGAGATTATAACTGCTGGAGAAGTTGTAGAGATTACTTTCCAAGAGGAAAGATTTTGTGAGAGAAGAGTATGGAGATATGTTTAGACCTTTGGAGCTAGGAGCAGTAAGATATATGTATTTTTAGAATATGGAGAGTGAGATAATGAGTATAAGAGAGTAATAGTGTTGTAGTGTGTTTAGCAAAGCTGCTGGGATTTTCTGCTGGAGGAGGTATGAAGGCTTATGAAGGCATTTATGAGCTAAGGGCTGAAGAGTTTAGTTCCTAATCTAGAAACTAAAAAACTCAGAAGCTTAGAACTTCATTAGGAGCTTCAGAAAATTATTAGAGGGAGAAAGAATAGGGAAGTGTATGTGAGAGTTCTCCCTTGGTGTCCCCCTTTTAAGGTGTTGATGAAGGGTCCCATTTAGCTGAGTTTAAAGGGGTATTTTAGCAAAGAATATCAGCCAAAATCTGTCCCAAACAGCAATGAATCTTTAGAGAATCCATCTTAAGATTTTGGCCAAAAATGGTATGTTTAGCTTTAAGATATTCTTTCTATTTCAGGTAAGAGTTGCTGGGGGAAAAGTAACAGAAAAGGAAGGTATTTTAGCAAGAGAAAGGTAGTTTCAATAGTTGGTTTTGGTTTTAGCCAAATGAGGAAAAATCAGTAATGTTCAAGCTACTGGGTCAGCTGTCACAGCTATTCTGAAAAGGCTATCCCAGCTATCAGGAAAAGCTGTGACAGCTATCATGAAAAAGGCTGTCCCAGCTATCAAGAAAAGTTGTCCCAGCTGTTATGAAAAGTTGTGACAGCTATTATGAAAAAGCTGTCCCAGCTGTCAGGAAAAGCTGTTTGCTTTGGGCAGAAGCCAATGAGGTTAGATGGGTGCTTTTAGACTATTGGAGAGGTCATTTAGCATTTATTGGATGGATTTGGCTGAAAAATGATAAGATCTCTTTGAAGGGTATCTTGCTATTTTGGTTATAACAGCTCGTTGCTGGGATTTCAGCATTAAATGGCTGATGATATCACTTCCAGCTAGGTGTCAAGTGTTGAATGCACTACTGGGGTTCAGCTGAAAATGTTTCCTTTTCGGGTGTTTGTGTTTTTGGTCCAAGGTTCCATTACAACACATTTCTAGCAAGTAATAGAATGATAGGTTGAAGGCTAAGGAGGCTTTAGAGATTTGGTCAAGGTCTCATTGGGTTGTGACAAAATCTTGGTGAGCAAGAAGAGTATTTAATGCTCTGTTTTGGCAGCTGGCAGAGACATATATGGTCTGATTGTGGCAGACAGCAGCTGGGTATAAAAGATATCATGAATATTTTGTATATAAAGTGATAAAAGATAGCCAATCAGATTAGGCCACGAGTTTGAGTTGGATTTTAGCTGAAAGTAGTAATGAGATTTATGTAGAATAATATAATGAAGTTTCTAAATTTGTATAGCAACAGCTGGGGATCAAATGAACAGTTACCCAGCAGTTAGATGGCAGGAGATATTGAGCATTTGTCACATGATGAATATTAAGCTTTAGGAAAAGAGCAATGGGAAATTTTATCATTTAAAGTGCTGTGTGATAAGAGATGCTTACCATATGTTACCCGCTACACACGGACTCGTCAGAGTTTAGGGAGTTGGAGAAGACACGCCAAGTAATATGTTTCTTTTACCAACTTTAAACTGCTGGAATTTTACTGAACATACCTCTTGGCCCTCCAAACCACGACTCCCAAAGTTTCCCCAAAGAGACTTATGAGCTTGGGTCATAAGCCGAAGATGAGATGATGTACTTCGTGTTTTGTTGTCATTTTGTGTAAATATGGGCTCTTGTTGAAGAAGCTGCTTGCCATAAGTGTAAGAGATGTAATATGGGCCGTGAGCTTTGATTCATTGCTTAAGCCCAATCCATATGTTGATGTTGATAATGTCGTGGGGTTATGATCCCAATTGATGAAGAGGAAATGTGGACAATGAATTCGCCTCTTGAAGTAAGGATCTTGCGGGCCATGTGAGCCCAATCCATGTAGTTGAATGAGATATGAGCTTATTTTGGGCTTTAAATAGATTCACCCAAAATAACCAATAATATGTTGATGTGGCGCGAGGTGCCAATAAAGTAATGCCACGTGGGCCGAAAAAACATTCCTCAACATTTAGCCCCCCAAGTGCATGGGCTTGTACTGCAAGGGCATGCACGAGTAATGGGTTTGCTTGAAGACCTTTGTAGATAAGGCAGCATGAGATTGTTGACTGCTGGAGATGATACTGCTGGATTGAAGGCAGCAAGGTATTGTTGCAGCTACATTTGGTGTTGTTGGGTTAAGGGTAGTAAGACAATTTTGCAGCTGGTCAGGACCGAGTTTGTTGAAGTCGACGCATTTGGAGCTAACCTCATTCTTGTAGTTGTGACCGTGGTTGGTCCATTTAGAAATAATATGAGAGCAACTTTCAATGCTATGGATAGGGAGGATACTGCTCTTGATCCAGTGGAGCTGAAGCATTGAAGTTGTTGCTACTGAAAGTCTGAATACTGAATTTACTGCTGGAGTAGTCTAGAATGTAGTTTGAAATTATAACAGATGAATAATTTGCTGATACTGCTGATTGTAGTCAATTCTTGGAGAAATTTGATAGAGATGGCCAAGATAATATGAGCTTTCCATTGAGATTTCATCCTTGTTGGAAGAGTTGCTTTAGGAAGCATAGAGATTGAATGGCCACTTATAGGATTGGCTGCATGATCATGATTGTGTTGATAGAGCTGTAAGTGATGATCATATTGCTGAATCTGATAGTACGGTTGGGGTAACAAAATAGGTGCCGCTGGGCATGTGCAGATTTAATGCAGCAGAAAGTTCCATAGTTGGAGTAGTAGCTTTAATTTAATTGGTGGAGTGGCTGGTCTTCATGTAGATCTATATGTAGTCTTCTCAAATAGATAATGAAAGACCAAGCCCTCAAGTGTAAGATGACGTTTGCAAAGATCCCAGCGGTGTGATGCATAAGACCGCTGTGATTCCAATAGTGTAGTGCATGGGACTACCACGGCTTTGAAGAGGGTGCATGGGACTTCCACGACTTTGAAGAAGGTGCGTGGGATTGCCACGACTTAAAGAGGGTGTGTGGGACTTCCACGGCTTTGAAGAGGGTGCATGGGATTGCTATGGCTTGATATAATAGTACTCCAATGAATAGAGCTTCATTTGTTGCTTGCAATTTTGTGAGAATGCCAAATTGATAAGTAATGTGTTCTAGAAAGAAGTTGGCCGCTGCTGGGCCAATAGACTTGTATAGTGGAAATACCTCCATTGATATTGTTGTACTTTGTTGTGATAAATATCCAATTGTAGCCCTCAGAGATGGAACCTTTGGATTGATAAGACCAAGCCCCCAAGTGTAGAGAGGCCCTGGATAAGCATATATTAGCAAGTGAGGAATACCTTGACAAATTCAGTAGTGAAATCGGCACTTTGCTGCTTGAAATAATGTAGGTACTTATGGTAATGATCTTGTATGATGATTGCTCGGTTGAGCATGTTAGATCAATAAGTCTGCTTGCTGGAGACATCTGTATAGACTGGTGGATCTACTGGAGTTCTAAACATGAGCAGCTGGAGTTTGTTTGGTTTGCCCAGGCAAGCTGTTGGGTCTGTGTCAGTTTACTATTGGAATAATCTTTTCTTGACTTGAACAAGTGCTTCATCATTCCGGATGGCTTTGTGATTTGATGAATGTAATGACTGTTGAGTAGATGATAATGATCGAAAATATTTGATCTTTCTATGAAGGAAATAGTATTGGCAGCTGCTAGGAAAGTATGGCTGGCACGAGTCCCAGCGGTAAGATAGGAAATACCAAATTGATAGTGATGGTCTGGATTCAGCAATAGAATAGTATAGTGGTAGCTTTCACCTTGTGTTTAGGAAGTAAGTTTGGCTGAACCTTTTGTTGCCCTTAAGTAAGAATCAAGGGTGCCACTTGACAATGTTGGTAGATGATTCTTTGTCGGACTTAGATAGTTTGGAGACTATTTCATCTTTCCCAGCGGTAGGTGGATTCTTGTCAAGTTGTTGGCCATTGGCTTCTTGCATTTTTCACCATTCGCTGGGTTATGTTCAGAAGTAACGAGGACTGTGTAGTACTCATCTTGCTTCCCAGCAATGCAAGGCTTTTACTAATGTAGTAACTTTTCAGACCTTTGCAGTAGCTAGGTAGATTGTGAAGATATAGCAGTAGGTGGCTTGGGATAGTGCCATGAGATTGCTGGATGGACTCAAGTAAGCCTTGGATCTGATTTTTGCTTGTGGAGGGTAGTAAGAGTGATCGTTAATTCTTCGTGAGAACATTTTTTTTTCCAGCAAAGATTCCCCATGTAGCAATGGAAGTAGGTTGAATAGTAGTGTAGCTAAATGTTGGCATGATCCGAGATGGATTAAGAAAGTTCTTTTGCAAAGTTCTCCACTTCTTGAATGTAGGCCTCGAATGATAACCTATATGTTAGTGAAATAGAGATAATTGCCATGAGATTTTAGTGAAATGGAGATAATTGCCATGAGATTTACCATGGGCTTTGATAAGTAATTGCCATGGGCTTGAGCCATGGGCTTTTAATATGAGATTGAATTCCATTGATGAAGTAGTTTTGCCATGGACTTGAATCATGGGCTTTTGAAATATATTGTTGCCAAAGTATTAACTTTGGGCTTTGAGCATAATATAATATCATTTGCCAAATAATATTTGGGCTTTTATGAAATAATTATTTGTCAAAAAAGTAGTAGTTTTGGGTTGTTGATAAGATGTTGCCAAAATAGTATTGGACTTTTGTAAAATATTGCCAATGATAGTATTTGGGCTTTTGATAAAATATTGCCAAGGATAGTACTTGGGCTTTTGAGTATTTGTAAAATTTTGCCAAACTAGTATTTGGGCTTTTGATAAAATATTGCCAAGCATAGTACTTAGGGTTTTGAGTGTTTGTAAAATTTTACCAAACTAGTATTTGGGCTTTTGAGTATTTGTAAAATTTTGCCAAACTAGTATTTGGGCTTTTGATAAAATTTTGCCAAGGATAGTACTTGGGCTTTTAGTATGTGTAAAATTTGCCAAACTAGTATTTGGGCTTTGTAAAATAGGTGCCAAAATAGTTTTTGGGCTTTGTAAGATGGGTGCCAAAATGGTTTTTGGGCTTTTGTAAATAGGTGCCAAATTAGTATTTGGTCTTTGTAAAAATAGGTGCCAAATTAGCATTTGGGCTTTTGTAAATAGGTGCCAAATTAGTATTTGGTCTTTGTAAAAATAGGTGCCAAATTAGCATTTGGGCTTTATGAGTAGTTGCCAAAAATAATATTTGGACTTTATGAAATAGTGTAAAGATAGTTGCCAAATTAGTATTTGGGTTTTGTAAAAAAATAGTTGCCAAATCAGTATTTGGGCTTTTAGAAATAGTTGCCAAAATAGATTTGGGCTTTGTAAAAATGATTTTGAGATTTCGTAAAGTATTGCCGTGTAGCAACGGGCTTAGAGGTGTCGTGTAGCAACGGGCTTTAGAGATGCCGTGTAGCAACGAGCTTTGTAAATAGTGCCGCATCGTAGCAGGCTTTGTAAAAATGATTTTGAGATTTTGTAAAGTATTGCTGTGTAGCAACGGGCTTTAGAGATGCCGTGTAGTAACGGGCTTAGAGGTGCCGTGTAGCAACAGGCTTTAGAGGTGCCCTGTAGCAACGGGCTTTAGAGATACCGTGTAGCAACGGGCTTTGTAAATAGTGCCGCATTTTAGCGGGCTTTGTAAATAGTGCCACATCGTAGCGGGCTTTGTCTTTAGAGGTGTCGTGTAGCAACGGGCTTTAGAAGTGCTGTGTAGCAACGGGCTTTGTAAATAGTGCCGCATCGTAGCAGGCTTTGTAAAAATGATTTTGAGATTTTGTAAAGTATTGTCGTGTAGCAACGGGCTTTAGAGGTGCCGTATAGCAACGGGCTTTAGAGATGCCGTGTAGCAACGGGCTTTGTAAATAGTGCCACATCGTAGCGGGCTTTGTAAAAATGATTTTGAGATTTTGTAAAGTATTGCCGTGTAGCAACGGGCTTTAGAGGTGCCGTGTAGCAACGGGCTTTGTAAATAGTGCCGCATCATAGTGGGCTTTGTAAATAGTGCCGCATCATAGCGGGTTTTGAATTAGCCACATCGTAGTGGGACTTTGAATTAGCCACATCGTAGTGGGACTTTTGAATTAGCCACATCGTAGTGGGATTTTTAATTAGCCACGTCGTAGTGGGACTTTGAACTAGCCACATCGTAGTGGGACTTTGAATTAGCCACATCGTAATGGGATTTTTAATTAGCCACGTCGTAGTGGGACTTTGAATTAGCCACATCGTAGTGGGACTTTGAATTAGCCACATCGTAGTGGGATTTTTGAATTAGCCACATCATAGTGGGACTTTGAATTAGCCACATCGTAGTGGGACTTTAGGGAGTTTGGGCTCTTGTGGAGATAATGTAATTTTGTAGCCCAATTGTGGTAGTGGTATGGTGAGTGTTTTTGTGAAAACCCAAGTTGGATAATATGTGAGCTATAATGGGTAATATTTATGAAAGGGCCAAAGGCAATTTATGGGCTTGTGTATAGAGAGTATTTGGGTAATATGTGGGAAGTATTTATGGGGGTTATTCGACTATTTTGTATTTGGTGAGTGGGTAAATAGGGATTTGAGATGTAATAATTCATCCAGTTGAAGAAGTGTTTTATGCTAGAGGCTTTTTTTGATTGAACTGCTAGGGCAGAAAATAGAATGTTCAGCAAAATAAGGATTTTCTGCTTTGATGAGGCCTGCTACTGTAGAAGTGATGGATAACAATGAATATGTTTAACAACATGAGGGTTTGTTGCTAATCAAGCCCTTTGTTGTTGGACTGTTGGATAATAATAAATCTGCCCAACTGTATGAGGGTTTGCTGATAAAGCCCTCTGATGTTGAACTGCTGGGTAATAGTGCAGCCAAAGAAGGGTAATCTGTCGCTGAGGCCCTTTGCTACTAGAAAGATGAACATGTCTAGCGATAAAAAGGGTTGCTGTCGATTAGGCCCTTTCTTATTGGACTGCTGGATAATAATAAATTTGCCCCGCTGATAAAGCCCTCTGATGTTGAATTGTTGGGTAATAGTGCAGCCAAAGAAGGGTAATCTGTCGCTGAGGCCCTTTGCTGCTGGAAAGATGAACATGTCTAGCAATAAAAAGGATTGTTGTTGATTAAGCCCTTTCTTATTGGACTGCTGGATAATAACAAATCTGCCCAACTGATAAAGCCCTTTGATGTTGAACTGCTGGGTAATAGTGCAGCCAAAGAAGGGTAATCTGTCGTTGAGGCCCTTTGCTGCTGGAAAGATGAACATGTCCAGCGATAAAAAGGGTTGCTGTCGATTAGACCCTTTCTTATTGGACTGCTGGATAATAATAGATCTGCCCAGCTGTACGAGGAACTTCTACTGCTGAGTCCATTTGTCACTAGAATGATAATAACGGAGACCCCCAACGGTAAGAGAGGTTTCTGCTGTTGAGGCCCTCTATGGCTGAAATGAGAGATAATAAAGAAGATCTCCAGCAGTAAGAGGGGTTTCTACCGTTGAGTCCCTCTGTTGCTGGAATGATAGATAATAGTGAATATCTCCAGCAATAAGAGGGTTTTCTGCTATTGAGGCCCTCTGTTGCTGGAATGATAGATAAGAGTGAATATCCCCAGCGGTAAGAGGGTTTTCTGCTACTGAGGCCCTTTGTGGCTGGGATGATGGATAATAGTGAATATCTCCAGCAGTAAGAGGGTTTTCTGCTGTTGAGGCCCTCTGTTGCCGGAATGGTAGATAGAGTAAATATCCCCAGCGGTAAGAGGGTTTTCTGCTACTGAGGCCCTCTGTGGCTGGGATGATGGATAATAATGAATTTCTCCAGCAGTAAGAGGGTTTTACGCCGTCAAGGCCCTTTATGGCTGGAATGATGAAAGAGCTTCTTTTATGGAGTCAATAAGCTCATAATAAGTATGTTCCAAGCCTTGGTGCAGCTCGAATGATAGAGAGAATGACATGTGGAATAGCATTTCCGTGAATAAATATGAGATAATATTGATGTGACTCAGCGCCACAAGCTGCTGGATTAAGTCACTTTGAGTATTTAGAGTCGAGTTCTCCTTTATGATATGTGATTCTAGACTTTGGAGGCATGACATGGCAATACATGCAACTCCCCAGTGGAGTCGCCAAATGTTCGAGGGCCTTTTTCGGATGCCCAGCCACGTGTGGTCCGTTGGAGGGATAATCTTACGAGGCTCGGGTTCTTTTTAGGGAGTTGCGTTCGGAACTTAACATTGGGCCACGTGGTCCAACGGCTACCAGCGTATTTTTTTAAGCCTATAAAATCATTAAAGCCAAAGTCTAAGAATCGTGATAATGGTCGAATAAATATGTAATATGCGTTTGATATAATAGCTTTGATTAGTAGTTTGTAATAGTAATCGAAATAAAGTAATTTATTTAGAGGTAAAGCAATCATGTACTCAATGATGTAAATTTAAAGATATGGGAGCAAAGTCACTTATCTTTGTATGGTTTATAGCCCAGCTGTGTAACATCAGTGAGCTAATAGGATTCCAGCAGAATGCCAGCAGTAAAGGCTAGTTTATCATGCATTTAAATGAGTTTAAGCCTTGGTTAATAGTTGTAATAGCAATTGGAATAAAGTAATACGTATTTAAATGTTAAGTTATCATATACTCAATAATGCAAATTTAAAGACAAGGAAGCAAGGTCACTTATCTTTGTATGGTTTGTAGCCTAGCTATACAGCTTCTGTCAGTTGATAATATCCCAGCAGAGTGACTCCAGCGGTAAAGAGGCAGTTTGCCATGATAACTTTGTGATTGAAGGGGAAAAATGGGTGCAACTGGAGGGAGAGAGAGAGTATGTCCAGCTGTGTGTAGGGGCTGGTTAAGCTCGCCCCTCTTATCATGCACTTAAATGAGTTTCCCCTTTGACAATGCTCTTTTAATTGTTGTTAAGTAATGAATAGAGTTGCCTTCCATGAGAAGGGCTTTTGTATGGAGTATATGTGCCTTCTAAGAGAAGGGCTTTTGTAAGAAGTAGTTGTGCCTTGTAAGAGAAGGGCTTTGATATGAGATCTTGGTGCCTTCTAGGAGAAGGGCTTTAGTAATAGAAGTTCATGTCTTCCATGATAAGGGCTTTGATATGAGATCTTGGTGCTTTCTAGGAGAAAGGCTTTAGTAATAGAAGTTCATGCCTTCCTTGAGAAAGGCGTTCAGTATAAGTGTTTGGCATCTCTTGAAAAGTGTGGAGATGGTAAAGACATAGATGTTTTGTAGGATGTAGCATGTATGATATATGGAAGTATGATAAATGTGGTAGTTAATGATAGTAAAAATATGAGATTATAACTACTGGAGAAGTTGTAGAGATTACAGGAGTATGAGCTTTATGAGCTTGAACCCTTGTAGTTGTATTATGTGTGTATTTGACATTAGTTTATTTAACTTTTTGTAATTATTTTTTTATTAAAAGTGTATTAAAATATATTTGTATTATGAAAAAGTAATAAAAGAAAAAAGACTTCTTTTTTTTTTTTTTTTGGTTCGGTAGATTATTATTTATGAGTCCCACAATTATGTTTTTGGTAAAGAAAAATCAATACAATTAACTGAATATAAGTCTCACTCTATTTGATGGTGCATGATAATCACCTAACTCCAGACTCGTCCACGATGGTTGTCCAAGGGAAACAATACAAACAAACCGCGAGTAGAAAAGATGCTCTATGCTGATACAGAATACTCGTCCATGAGGAGGTCATTCGTCCATGAAAGGTTTGGACGACCTCCTTACATTCCAAGAATGTCTTTCGCACGAAACATAATGATCAAAGTCCTTTACCATAAACCGTTTCCAAATAACGGTTACAGAGAACAGGTTCATGTAACTTCCATAGCAGTTATGGAAGTTACCTCCGAGTCTTCCGAACTCCTCGATAATAGGAGCAGTTGCTAAACTAGTAACTGTCCCAATTGTGTGCTATATAAGCATTCATCTACGAAAGGGTAAGTCATTCAGACACTTCAACACAAATTGGAATTCCAAAAATATTGACTTTACCATCGGAGGATTCTTGGCCGGTCTTCTCCGGTCTCCTCTGATTTTGTGTTTACTTTTTCAGGACATTCCAAGTAACATTGAGATCATCAACGCTCGAGACATTCAACCTACTAATTTCCTTGTTTTCATCACTATTAATTTTCTCAAAATGTCAAGTACTTTTTTGCTTATTGTATGTCCCATTTTTTTTTTAATTAATAGTACTTTCAGCAAAAAACTGGATAAATTGTTCCTAAATCAAAACTATAGACTAACTATTGCACTTAAGGCCCATTTTCGAAAGTGGCCAAAATGTGATCGAGATCTTTCAATAGGTTGCCACAAAAGGATATCATGTCACAGAGCATTTCTTAGGCTTAAATGTGCTTAACACGCTCAAAGCTCGTTTCATAGTTGAAATATGCCGAATTGAGCATGAACTAAGAAGAATAGGCCCTTTACTATTGGGCTCATTTATGAGCTTTAGAAAGATTAAGACCCAAAAAAGTAAGAAAAAAAAGGGGAAGGAAGAACAAAGACTCGGACCAAAGGACCTTCAACATTTCAAGTAAACTTGGGTGATTTTAAAGTGTAATTTTAGTATTGAGGTATTATAAAATTGTTCTTCTCTTTCTGTGTTTCAAAATAGCTTTTGAATCACAAAAAGCAGACGTGAAACGAGATTTTGCAGCCTATTTTAGTGAAATTGAGTACTTTTGGGCCCAAAAGGATTGGCATCTAGTCCAGTGGGCTGGTTCTTTTTCTTTTTCGAATCCAATTGGCGAGTCAGCCCGTATTCAATAGGTAAAAATTGGGTCAAGGTTGATGACGAACACCAAACGATTTGATAGATTTGTCATCTAAATTGCATTCTAAAAACGACAAGTCGATTAGTTAAATTTTAGGTGCATTACTTAATCTTAGGAGTTAGGATGCGTTGTTTTATTCTTTGAAAATTTTCGCAAAATGTTGCATTTTTGTGTTTCTTCTTCCTTATTTAAGCACCAAGTTTGAGGTCCAAAAACAACGACATGTTTTTTTCTTTCCCCTGTAATAAACAACAAGAAGAAATTAATTCCATGAATACTGGAGCCAAAAAAAAAAAGAAGGAAATTGTAAATACAAGATGGTTATAGCTATTATCACCATTCACCGCTCACCACTCACCTGTTCAAATTAGCAAGAGGAAGAGAATAGGGAAAGGGCTTGTAGGCTCTTGAGCTTATAGGAGCTAAATGTTGCTGTGAGAGGGTGACAGGGTTTATAGGAATTTTGGTGTGACGTGTCATGTGTTTACTTTGAGGCGTTCGGCCCATGATTATGCTTGGTCTTTGTCCTTTATTCCTTCGTGCGAATAAGTTCGCTCCCTCTCCTTTTTGCACATAAGCCTGATCCTTGTCCTCTCTGCCTTCGTGCGCATAAATTTGATCCTTGTCCTCTCTGCCTTCGTGCACATAAGCTTGAATCCTTTTCCATTGTCCCTTTGTGCACATTACATTGATCGTACAACTTGACTCATGTCTACCAGCCTGTTAGGCCAAAATTGTATGTATCATGTGGGGCCGTATATTGTCGAATATGGGGTTTTATAGGACTTTAATCTAATGCTTTGGCGTTGTGCACATGCTATTAAGTAGTAGTGTACTTGATAAAGGCTCAAACATAATTGTCCATTGTAATCATTGCAACTTGCAAGTTCATTCGAGTGTCCATTGAAGTTTCCTATCTAAATCTAAATGCTTCTAAGTTCTATAACTTGTATTCGGACTGATTAATATCGGCTAATATTGGTATTTCCAATTTCTTTCTAAAAGAGAAGGTTTAGTCAGTGGTCCAAGATTTGAACTCCCAAAAAAAATATAAAAATTGACCCCTCTTCAAAAGAAGAAAACAAAACAAAACAAATTTTTTTTAAGGAACTTAAAAAAGTTTTAACAAGATTGTAATATCTCATAAAAAACAATAAAAAATTACCAATAGATTATAAAAATTTTATAAAAACTCCACTTTAATTCATCATTTATCGAGGTAAAAGATGACAATTATTTAGTGGTTATAGTACAATTATATTAAATCAATGTGGCTAAAGAAATCTCATTATCAAGTAAAAAAATAAAACACCTGATATGAGTAATAAAATGTTGTTTAAGAAGTTTTAGGTTTAATTTGTTGTATGTGTTTGTTATGAATTTTTTATATTTTTTTTGAGCACTCATATATTTTTATTTACTACTAATTTTTTCTTAATCTTTGAGACGAAAAAGAATGCAAGTCACGTGAGATATCAATTTGGAAAGAAAAGAAAAAAATTTTAAGAAAATAATTAGAATGATAGTTTCTTTAAATGATTTTTTATTGGTGTATTGCTTTGTTATTTATGAGTCGAATGATTTTTTATTGGTGTATCGCTTTGGTATAGTTTTAGTTTACTTTTATTAAATTGATTTGGTATAGTTTTCAGTTTTACACAACGGTAGGTACACAACTTTTATTTAAAAAAATTATGGTTAATTACCTTTTAATTCTAGAGTTTTAAGTATGTTTTATATATATTTAAGACTTTTTTTCACTTAAATAGTTACACTTCAAAATTTCTAAATACACTTCATTTAAATCTTTTATTTGTTACCACCATTTTTTTTATGAATACGGTTAAACATCATATAATAAGTTGATTTAAGCAAATTTTATTTCAAACTTTGAAGAACTACTTTCAACAAAACTTACCCCAACCTCTAAGGTCTAAATAAAACTCTATCAATACTTTGGAATTCCTTTACCCCATTTTGATTAGGATAGTGCACCCATGATTATCTTATCATCTTCCACGGTCTAAGTGATGATGAGAATGACCAGGCCAAGAACTATTTGAGCAGCAAGTTTGAGGTCTGAATTAAGCTTGTTCCCTGTAGTAACCAAGAGAAAATTAATTGCATGAAATACTGGATGCCGATTATTGCTGAAAATACTGTAGTAGTTGAAAATACTATAGTAAAATAATTTTTAAATGTATGAATAGTGCCGTAAGACCCAGTTTTAAAGCAAAATTTATTGAATTCCGTACTTACGGGTCCCGTAAACAGTGCACGAGATCCACAGAAAAAAGGCTCATTCTCACCCATTTGGAGGAGTAGAGGAAGCTGAGTTTTGGTGAGTTTTGGTTCTGGGAAGCTTTGATGTTTTGTGAAGCAGAAGAGGTTCCTTTGGTATTTATAGTAATGCAGTGGAAATTTCGAAATGACTACTCTAACCTTCTTATAGTTTTGGAAAATTTGGAACCTTCTGCGAAGAACCATAAATTTCCATTCTTGGAAATTTGAATGACTACTCTAACCTTCCGTGAAAAACGCAAATGACTATTCTAGCCTTTGTAATGCAGAGGAAATTTTGAAATGACTACTCTAACCTTCTTCTAGTTTTGGAAATTTGGAACCTTCCTTGAAGAACCCAAATTTCCAGTTTGGAAATTTGGAGGAAATTTCGAAATGACTAATCTAACCTTCCGTGAAGAACGCAAATGTCTATTTTAGCCTTCCACTTTAGTGAAGAACTGATATTGGTTGTCAAGGGGGCCGGATTTGCATTCGGAACTGGTTAACCATTAATGTTCGGAAACTACCAAATAAATATGCTAATGTCACAAGACTCACAACCGTATAGTTTCAAAGTAAAAAACCTAAGGGGGATTTAACCTAAACAATTCTCACGACAACATTTCACTATTAGAATAGAAGTTTGTACAATAGACTTAACTCTAAATCTATCGCTATCTCATGTAGTACTTACTCATGTAACCATAAACAGCTTCGAATCCACGAATTCTTCTACTATGAAACTGTTGCACACAAACTCTCTAGTTTGTGACTTTGAGATCTCCACTCAAAGGTTTAGATCATCAACTCTGGTTGATTTGATGCAGCAACTTTACTCTATAACCGAATCTGTTATTTGCACAAGGTCTCCAGCTATAGCTCCAAAAGGGTTTGGAAAACTCTAGATCTGTATACAAAACACTGCCCTCTTGGATCCACTGAGCTTTAACGATTTATTGGACTGTTTCTTGCAAGTACAGGAGGATTTCAGAAGGGAAATTTTCATAATGGTGGCCTGGACCATTTGGAATAGCCGAAATGCTGTGAAGTTTGGCCACTCGACGGTTCTAGTGGATTCCATCATCCCAAGAGCTGGAGTTCTACTTCAGGAGTTCTTGGCTGCTCAAGACAGACTGACCGAGGTCCCTACAGTTGCTGTTTCTCACCAGTGGCATCCTTCGGAGTTCCTGTATTACAAAGCCAATTTCAATGCAGCGGTTTTCAGACAAAGCTCCTCGGCAGGGATTGGTGTGATCGTTCGCGACAACAGGGCAAAGCTATTGGTGCATTATCTATGCCGATCTCTCTGTCCAATTCAGTTGCTGTCTTGGAAGCTTTAGCATGCCGTAGAGCTCTCCTTTTTGCCAAAGAAATCGGTCTGAGTCAGGTAGTCTTCGAAGGAGATTCTACTGTGGTCATCCAAGCCGTTACCCATGGCAACTCAGAACTTGCGGAGTATGGACACATCGT
Source organism: Quercus tomentella (assembly GCA_028535165.1). Taxonomy (NCBI): domain Eukaryota; kingdom Viridiplantae; phylum Streptophyta; class Magnoliopsida; order Fagales; family Fagaceae; genus Quercus; species Quercus tomentella. Next base: position 83,347,171 of record JAPQVY010000068.1, read on the forward strand.
TGAAGACATTAGGATATTAGCTGCAGATTTTGATTTTATTCAGTTTAGTCATGTTAAATGCAATTGTAATGTTGTTGCAGATGCCCTTGCTAAGAAAGCTAAAGACTCTCTAAGCTTAGCTGTTTGGTTCGAAGAGGTGCCAGAGGACATTGCCCCTCTTCTTTTGTTTGATATTCCTTGAGTTATGGTTATTTCTCCCCTGGCCATTTTGGTCTGGGTTCTCAAAAAAATATATATATATATATATATTAACTATTCATCTTTATTATTTCTATCTTATACGGGACTTTGTCATTTAATTAACTAGGTAATTTACAGCAATAATTCTAAACTATTTAGCTTACTTCTAGTTAATCTCCCTTAACAACAAAAGAAAAAACGCAAATAATTATAATTGTTTACCTCTCAAAATTATTCTTAATTTGTTTTTAAGAGACTTATGTTCAACAAATTCTAAGAATTCACAATAAATTTATATATATATATATATATTAGTATACAACTCAATTAATACTACATAATAATATTAACTTTTATCATTTTCTCTAAAATAAAATACTTAAAGTTCATTTGACTATAAGAACAAAATGATGTCTCTAATGCATTATTAATAGTTAGAAGATTTAATTCATCAACAGTACAATTTTATGACCCTAACTTCACCTCCACCTATAGTGGTCTTGCGCCATGCTTAAATGTTATATTGAACCGATCGCTATAACTTCATGATAATTTTGTTGTAACAAATTTTTGTTGTGTTACTCACTTACACTAGTATTTAACGATAATAAAATCTTTTAAAAACACCTTGTTGAGGGACTATGTTTTAAGTCCATATAACTATAAGAAGAGAAAGGATATCTCAAATGCATTACCAAACAACAAACAGTTAGAAGATTTAGTTGATCTACAGTACGATATGAGCCAAACTTAGCTACCTATATATTGGTCTGGTCATGTGCCATGCTTAAATTGTATACTAAATAGATCCGAGTAATTTCATAGTGTTTATGTATATATTTCAAATAAGAGATGAAGATTTGAACATTAGACGTTTGAAACACTCAAAAGTACTAGGCCAATTAACCTAAAGGTCACTGGTAATTTGGTGCAACCTTTTTATTTCAACATAGATTTTTTTGTTACACAATAAAATTGTTTTGAAATACTTCAAAAAATGCCAAATGTCTTTAGCTCAATTATTACTTCTTGATGTTGAAATCCCCCTTGCTTGTAATTATTGAATCATCCAAAAAAAAAATTGACACAATAATTCTAACACATGTACACATATATGTACAAATATATAATTACACACATTTTTATATAAAGATAGACCAAAATCCAGGCAGATACCTTTGGTGAGGTTTATGCCAACCCTTTAGAAAGCATGTTATCTTGCCTATGACTTAAACATTTGAGACAATTTCTTAGGTTCAATACATTATGTTTCTCATTTAAATTAAAAAAAAAAAAAAAGATTACATTAAATGTAATTGTTTTAAGGAAAGTAAGATAATTTGTATTGTATTGGTCATGCAATAATTTGTTTAATTTTAATTCAAAAACCTAAAGTACAACAAATAAAAAAATTTTACCTAAGTTTGTCGTTATATATAAACAGATTCTAAAAAAAAGCACCAAATTAAATATATATATATATATATATATATATATATATATATATATATATATATAGTTACTACTAAAAATACACAATTAAATCAATATTGCATTAGAAATTATTAATTTTGATCATTTTCTAAAATAATCCTTGTTGGCTTACGTGAAAAGATTTGAAAGTAGTCAAGCCCATCCTGTTGAGTGTAGTCCTTAGCCAAGAGTCTTGCTTTACATATTTCTACAAACCCATTAGACCTATACTTTATATTATATACCCACTATGAACACTAGCATTAGGTTAACATGTTTGTCTCTCTCTCTTTCCCCGATATGTAGGGCTAGCTCAGCAACTTTTGGTGCCTAAAGCGAAAACTTTAAGTGAGGCATTTTCTTATATGTAAATATCAACTCAATAAAATTTGTTTTCATTATTATCTTTTTGTTGTATAATTTCATTATCTTCTAATTATTTTTTATGAATTTTTTGTTCATTTTTTATATTTCATCCTAATTTTCTATTGTGTTTTGTTTAGTACTAGTAACAAATTTATCCATAGATCATTTTTGTGATTCAATTTATTTTTCAAGTTTTCTCTTTATTTTTAAAGTTTTTTACATCCATCTTTTAGTAGATATTTATAATTGAGAAATACTTCTAAATAAATAAACACGATTTACAATTAAAAAAATTATAATTTAAATAGAACATGATATATCAAAAACAAGAATTGCAACTTTACTAAATGATGTGATCACTTTATACTCTAAACATGTATTTATCACATAACTTAATATATTAGTACTAATATAAAGTAAATTATTCTAAAAGAATAACTAATAAAAAGAAAACTATTGGAAATTAAAATAATAATAAAAAGTTAACAAAACACTAATAATGCCATAATGGTAGTAGTCTAGTGTTAGTAAAATAAAAGGTTCTCACTAGGTGTGCAAACGTTTGTCAGTGGGGTCTTTTTAAATTTAATTTTTTTCTCTTCACCTTCATTTTTTGTGTTTTGTGAGTATCAAAAGGGAATTTTTAATACACAATGCATTTTATTGGCTAACAAATAGGCCTTATTATTATTAATTTTTTCCTGAGTATAGGCCTAAAGAAGCCTTAATTAAAATATACACATAAATATATTATACTATAGAATTAGGGGTGGCTCCATGTTATGGTTAGGGTGTTCAAATGAACACTTTGACCTTGGGAAAAAAATTATATAATAATTCTTTTTTTGTCTACCATAAATAAAAACGAACACCCTAAAATGCAGTTATAAAGACCAATAAGGGTAAACATTGTTACAAAAATCAATAAGTTGAGTAACAACAAAAATTCTTCAAAAATTCTTATCTATTTTAGCATAAAAAGCTAAATTTTCTGTTTTACATAACCCCTTTTCAAAAAAAAAAAAAAAAAAAAAAAATCTACATCAATTTATCTATTTGACACTACATTTTATTAAAGTATCATTTCTTTATTAATTTTTTACTACTCTCCCAAATAATTTCTCTCTCTGTATATGAGTATAGAAAGTATTAGAAAACAAATTTCCATATAAATAGTAACCGTATATATTTGCACGATTACTGTAACTACAAATGCATTTTGCAAAATAATACAAAAGTTGATGTGGATGATTTTTGTGGTTGCTTGTGCAAAATTTGGCCCTTATGCTATTTATACGGACTAATATGAATGCTTTGTTGGAAAAACACATGTTTCTATCGCATATAAAACATACGCAGTGGAAAATTAACGGTTCTACTTCATTCATAATTGATAACATGTACTATATAAATTTCAGAATTCAAGAACAAGAGAGCGTACTTTATTGCAGTGAAATTCAAAATCAAAGATTAGAAGTACTTGGAAACACTTTTAATCTTCACTCCAATTCCACTTATGCCCAAGAAGTGTGGTCTCTCAATTAGTTCAAGGGAGAATAAGAGAGTGGTTTACACTCACATACACACCATTTCATAGACCTTGCTAAAAAACGTGTTACAAAATTCTGTATGTTTCTCTCCTTATACATAACTGATTATCTAATTGGGCTAGCCTTTTGGGCCAATCCAATTAGGCTTTAGTATGTGGCTTGGAGTGGGACCAAAAGAGACAAATAAGACACTAGCTCTAATGGGTTTTGGACTTTTCTGTCAACTCTTGACAAGCCCAAAATTACCATTAACTATATTTAATACCACTATATAAATCTAGTTGCACTCTAGGCCTTATTTATAAATTATATCCCCAGATTTTGTTATACATTCAACTCCTTCATTAAAATATTCGTTAATACAAAGTTATGAGTGTTGACTACCACTTTGAAGATTACTACATCTTAATCTTTGAGTACCTGAATTAATCCTTTAAGTTATTCATCATATATTTATAAAATTCAATTTTATAAATATATATTTTAGTAACTCCTTACTAAAGTGGTTAGGCCTAACACTCTGAATAACCAAACCCATTAAACTTATTTCAAGGGAATATTTTATATTTTCATTAAGAGATTATGAATTCCATCTTGAGAATATATGTTCCTTCAACACTAAATGTGGCTGCCCGACATACTGAAATTTTGATCATGACTTTAGATCTCACTCCTGATATATCAAAGCAACCTACACTTCATGATCAGGTTTATTATTCTCTTGGGATTAAGAGTCGATGTAAATAGAAGTCGTGAGATTTATTATTCATTTAACAATCGTTAGTAGAATAATAAATCTCACAGCAGTCCATTTAATATGTCTTAACTCTTAAAACATATCGACTAGAAGTCTCCACTTCCATGATATAAAAAAAATCATCTTAGTTGATATATTATAATCTTCGTAGATGAAATACCAAATTTCATCACCGACTACAAACTAAAATTCTAAGTTTACAAAGAACTTGTGACTTATATCTTCTGTGACTAAATCACATACTATGCATCTCATGGACTATATGATAATGTCCAAATATTCATGTTACCATTATTTTAGAATAATAAAACAACTTTATTAATCACAACATAATATCATACATAATGTCATACATAGCATCATATAATAGGATTTAAGGGCACATATCCTAACATGCTCTTAATGACCACCTCAGGAAAAATTCTTAGAGCCGTCACTATATAGAATTGGTTAAAAAAGGGACATTCTTTATTTGGGGGCCTTGTGTCATTACCTATATATGCTCTAGCCAGCCCTATTGGTATGCTTCTCTCTAACTCTCTACCTATCTCACTCTCACTACACCGCTGATCTCGCCATTCTTTCTGGATCTCCTTCTTATGGTGGGTTATTATTATTATATTTTTGTTGTGGGTTGATGGGTGGTTTCGATGGTGGGGTCAGTGGGTGGTTGGGACAATTTTGGCTTGGGTTACTCCGGTTTTGGGTAGGTTCCAATAAAGTTTGGGTGGGTTTTTGTGGTAGTTGGTTGGTTGCTACTTGTAGGAGAGGTGTTGGTTGTGTTTTTTTTTTTTTTTTTTTTTTTTAAATAAAAGGTAGGAATTTTTTTAAGTTATTTTAATAGGTGGTATGGTAAAGTAAGAGATGTGATGTAAAGTGTATTTTAGAATGATGTGTTAAAATAGATAAAGTAAAATATTTTTTTGTGTGAAAATAATTTTTTTTAGCACAATTTATGATACTCTTACAACTAATTGGTTGTTTCCTAGAAGGTAAAGTCTGGTGCCTTACTTAGGATCTGTTTGGATACAACTTATTTTACTGAAAACTGAAAACACTGTAGCAAAATAATTTTTAAATGTGTGAATAGTATCGTGAGACTCATTTTTAATTTTTTTTCTGAATAAAGTGCTTGTGGGTCCCATGAATAATGCGTGAATAGTGCACTCTGTCGGAGAAAATCTGAAATGTGTGAACAATGCATGGGTGGAAAAGTCAAACTTTACGGCTTAAAAAAAATAAATAAAAAAAAAAAAAAAAAAACAAAACAAAACAAAAGCTGAAAATGCAAACGTAGACGTGGGATGCCGATCCAAACACATACTTAAACTTATGGGGCGTTATTTTTTTCATCTAAAATTATAGCAATACTTTGCATTTTGTTCTTTCTTATTCCTTATGCTTTATCAAGTTGCAAGTGATTGGAAATTTTATGTGCCATTTGGAAATTTTAATGTAAGACCACTTGTACAATTATCAAGAGTTAGAGTTAGAAAGAGTAGGTAATTGTTGAAGCCATTGAAGCTTTTGTTGCTAATGCAGCGGTCCAGTTTGCCAAGGATCTTAGCATTCACAAGCTTGAAATTGAAGGGGACTCACTGTTGGTCATCTCGGTCTTATGAGACAACAAAACATCCTTTGCTTTGCATGGACATTTTATAGAAGAGACAAATCTTGTCAAGATCTTTAAAATGGTTTAATTTTAAGTATGTTAAGAGGGAGGACAACTATTTAGCCTATGCCATTGCTAGAAAAGTTATTTCATCTTCAAGTTTAGATGTTTGGGTATAAGAGCTCTCGTCTAATTTGAAAATTGTATTTCAAAATGCTTTAAGTTAATAAATTTTTCTAAGAATAAAAATAAATAAATAAAAGAAGAAGAAGAAAGAGTAGGTAACTTCTATCCAATAAAAAGAGAGAGTGGGTAACACCATAACAAGTTAGAGGGTTTGAACTAGGGATGGACCCAGGTAGAGGCCTAAGGGGGCCCGGGCCCAAAAACAAAAAAAATTTTAGTAGGTAAAATTTTCCCAAAAAAAGAAAAAAAAAAAAAGACTTGGCCCCCTTATCAAAATGACTCGGCCCCTCCTTATTTTCATGACCCATCCTATCCTAGCCGGCCAACCCAATGAGCCCAGTCAAGAGCCCATATAAATCTTTGAAAAAAAAATGTAAAAAAAAAAAAAAGAAAAAAAAAAAGAAGAAAAAAACCCAGCATCCAAAGCCAAACAGAATAACTGAACAAGCGAAAAAGGAAAAACGAAGGAAAAAAAAGAAAGAAAAGAGAGAGGCGAGACAGAGACAGTGAGAGGTGAGACTTAGAAAGTACTCACGCCCGCCACCACGTGAGAGAGACCCATCTTGTTGCCCACATCGCCACCCATCTCGCAGAGTCACAGACCCGTCCCTGTCAACTGTGGGCGTCGCATACCCAAATGGGAAATGGCGACACCAACGCCGCCACGGCCCACGCGAGATCCATCTTGCTGCCGGTTGCTTGATCTGCCCAGCCCAACTTCATTGCTTCAGCCTTCACAGTTCACAAATATTTAATCTATTCTTTCCTTTAAAACCTAATCTAATATTTGTGAATCTCAGAATCTAATAATCTGTGGTTGTGGACTTGTAGTGTTTGTGTTTTTATTGATTAGTGATGAACTGAATTGGTGATTGTGAATTGAATTTATGCCTGTGGTGTTTTTTTTTTTTTGCTTTGTGACTCTCTATCACTCTATGTTTGTGACTTTCTCTTTTATATGAGAGAGAGAGAGAGAGAGAGAGAGAGAGAGAGAGAGAGAGAGAGAGAGAGAGAGAGAGAGAGAGAGAGAGAGAGAGAGAGAGAGAGAGAGAGAGAGAGTAGAGTAGAGTAGAGTAGAGTTTGTAGAGATTAGAGAATATAAATTAGTGTAGTGTTTTACTAGTTGTCCTTTGTTGACTGGTAGTTAGGCAATAATAGGGACAAGTGACAGAAAAAAAAAATGATAAAGTTAGGAAAAGTTTTTTTGTTGCTAGTGCAGAAAGCAGAAAATATTCATAGTGTCGGTAGTGAGATTGGGTGAGTGTTAGAAATATGGAGACAAAACAAAGACAAAGACAAAGAGATAAATAAAGGCAAAGATGAAATACAAAAGACAAAAAAGCAAATCATATAATATAGAAAATTGTCACACAAATTTAAGAATATAAAAGTGATTCACTTGCGCCTATTGTTAACTCATAATGCTAAATTAGATAAATTTATAAATTGAAAAGAAGTGAGAAATAAATTTTCAACTATGAAAGTTGTCAAAACTAACCTTCGAAACAAAATGGAAAACGATTTTTTGACGGACTCTTTGATGTTATACATTGAAAAGGATATAGTTTCAACATTTAGTTTTATATTAAGAAACAATAGTATTTCGTGTCTTTTGTTTTTGTTGGTAGATAATGTATCTCAATATATTAAGAAACAATGATTTTTAGGTATTTGTCTTGGTTGATAGTTTATTAATACTATATGAATGCGTATTTGAAAAAAAAAAATTCACTTATGACCGCCGCCCCACCCCCCCCCCCCCCCCCCCTTCTTCCAGCTTGAAATCTTGGATTCGTCCCTCTTTGAACCGGAAGCTTATGTTATAGGCTACCGTAAAGAAAAGGATAGCTCTCTCTAAATAGAATGAGTTTTTATTATTATGAAAAATGAGAAGAGTACAATCATAAATATCTACTACCGTTTTATCAAATAAATAAATAAATATGTACTGCTCTGCTATTTATACAGCATGGCAGAATCAGTTCCAAGCAAAAGAAAAAGGCGCCAAAAAAAAAAAAAAAAAAAAAAAAAAAAAAACTCTAACAAACTTATTATCCTCTAATGAAACAACGACACCTGTCAAAACCTAATAACAGATTCTGAGCTAAAGTCTGGAATGTGCGCAGCCCACGTCTTCATGGACAAGGCAAACTTAATAGACCATCCTTATTTGGTTTGTCAGGGAAAACAAAAATGGAAACCCAGTTCCAGATTATACAAAAGAGCAATTAGATTTGCATCAATCATAATCTCTTATCGGTAATTAGGAAAACAACTAAGAACCATTTCCAAAAAAAAAAAAAAAAAAATTGAAAAAAAGTGACCTATCAAGTTGATTTGGGGCTTCTTTAAAAATCCATCCAAATCCATCTTTAGTTTGTGAGCCCAAACAGAAGATTTGGTTTTGGAATCCCAAATAAATTATCACTTTGAAAACTTCCCAAACAGGCCAGAAGAAAGAAAAAGGCCTAGATCCACACTATTATTCGTAGACCTCAACAAGCTTTGGAGGAAAAAAAAAACAGAGCATGACTTGTACTAATACAATCAGAAAACCAAACAGTTCAAATTTTCATAACCCCTCAACAGAGGATTAAAAATTACAACAGATCCACAAAACATATATTCTGCAAAATGGGAAAATTAATACATAAGTAAATTTCAAACCTCACACCACAGGAAAATTCAATTCAAGCTACGTAATTCAAACAAACCAACATAAAGAGAGCATGGATCACCGCACACTCTGTTTCATGATGTGAAGCCAAGATAGTATATTGGAGGCTCAGACAGTGTTGACGTTCAGAATATAAAAAAAAACAGTATTGATATTCTGTTTGACTTGGTTGGAACAATCTTTTTGCTCTGAAGTTGCAGACTTTGAAACTTCTTGGATCTCTTAGATTGTAATTTAAAAAGGGTCTTCCTCTTCTCTTCCTTGTCGATCAAAGGCTTTTAGCTTCTCTCCAAGTCATTCATGTTTGGCCGCCTCCGCATCAAGAAGAGAGACGCTAGTCAGAACCAAGAACGACGCTAGTAGCAGCAAGACCACAAACACAAGTGATCTCTTTCTAATCACCTCAGTTTTTCTCTCTTAAGAACGTTTCTCCATCTCTCTGTGAATCGGTTTGGAAATTTTTTTTTAAACGTGCATATCACGTGAATTGAGTGGACGTTAGTATCAAACAGCCAAAGCCGCCAAACAAACGGAAGTTGTGCTTTGGCATGTGTGTATAGTTCAGGTACTAAATTGGCTAAAATGAAAGTACAGGGTGTAACGGCTACAACTTCAAAGTTTACGGGGTGTATGAGTATTTTTCTTTATTTTAAATAAAGTGGTAAAAAAATAAAATATTTGATGTTATATGTATTATAAAGTGAGATAGTAAAAATAAGTAAAGTAATTTTTTTAGGTGCTAAAAGCTAAATTTTTTAGCACAATTGTTGTGAATGCCCTAACTTAAAAAATATATATATCCTAGCTAACTTAGTATTAAAAAAAACATTATTTTGTTTTTGGTATTTATTGGTAGATGATTGCATCTTAATATATTAAAAAACAACAAACAACCTTATTGTCCTATCTCCCAGTGTGAGAGTAAAGCAATTGAGGAGAAGACCGAGATAATATCTTCGCATCTTGTATCAAAGGAGCATGGGAAGCCAATTAAAAAACCTCATCAGCCATAGCTTTAACAATCATCCGCAAATCACCTTCCAAAAAAGCGCGGGTAATACCAAGTTCTGTCCAAGAGCTAGAGCTTCAATATCCATTGCTTAGTAAGCTTGAGGTAATTTTTGGGATAGAGCTTCAATGACCTGACCTTGGCTATTCCGGATGACCACACCAAGTCCAGATTTGTTATCTTATTCATAGACTGCTCCATCAAAGATGTAAATTGCATTTTAGCTAATTTAATTTATTAAAAAAAATTTGTTTGAACAATAATTAATTAATTAATTAGAAAAGTCGTACAATTATGGTACTAAATGGGGGCACGTTTTAATTATTAAATATATATATTCATATTGGTAAGCATTAATTTATCATTTATAGTTTAACATATATCAATTTAAAAATATTAATGGATAATAAAGTTAATCCATAGTCTTCAAATGATGTTTAGAATACATATATGAATGTTGGGCGCAATTTTTTCTGGGGGGGGGGGGAAGAGAGAGAGGAAGCACTGAAAAAAAAATTAATACGTGTACTGTAAATTTGAGAACCAAAAATTATGAGAGAAAACGCTGTGTTATATAAAAACTGTTCTGCACAATAATTTCAAGAACAGAAAAACTGTATTGTGAAAACAATTTGTCAAACAAGTAAACAGCTTCACATGCCAGTGAATGACCGACAGTCATGCAAGAAAAGAGAGAGAGAGCTTCTTATTTCCTCATGTGGAAGCCAACATTCTTAGACTTCGTGACAAATTGTGCCGATGAATAATCATCAATCATGCAAGAAATTGAATAGGTGTGAACAAGTAGATCAATTTTTCCACGCCCCTAGCAGCACTCCAAGAAAAGGTGTGATCATGATATAAAGTATGGAAATTAAAGACAAACCTTTAATCTCTTTTCTTATGTGTTAAGTTAGGCACAGGTGTGACTAGGAGTCTAGGTGTAAAAGACTAAAAAGCAGATGAATTTTTCCATGCCCTACCAGGACTGAGTAAAGTAGTCTTTGAAGGAATTGTTATACCACCCATTTATCAATTTTGCATCTGAAGGAAAGTGAGAATCCTCGTCAGTACTCACAATTGAGGATCAATCGTTGCATTAAAGTTGGATTGCTTCATCCACCCTTTCCACTTTATCTAACCTAACCCAAATTTAATTCTCTCAAAATAACAAAGCCAAATTTCATGTAATAATTAAATCAGTGATGTATAGTTCATTTTGAAATTAAATAAAGCAGATAAGTGATTCTCAAAATAATAATAATAATAATAATAATAATGAAGCAAATGAGATGCACAAGTCAGACCAATGTCCTGTGGCCGTGAGTGCTTCTATGCACTGGACGGAGCCACAGAGGCCTCAACCAATAATAAGGTGCACTTTCACACCTAGAAGCTAATGAGTGATATACAGTTCCTTTCGGAATAAAATAAAGCATGTGAGATTTTAAAAATGAACATGTAACACACTCCAAAAGTATCCAAAGTAGTTATAGTAGTAAACACACGTGGACGTGGTTTAACCAGAATTTTCTTCTTATGGTTTGAAAAGTGTCAAGATTTACTCCGTTTGTCTCCCGTTACCCACTTCCGTTAACAATAGGGGTAAACTTGTATTTTTGTTTTTATTTTATGTCTCTCCCCTCCCAAAACAAAAAAAATAAATAAAAATACAAAATAAAACAAGATCATAAACGTTATGAACAAAACTTTTTTTTTTGATAACACACATTCAAACCAACATGCCAACTCCAAAACTGCTAGCAAAGAAAGGGGTGCAACACAAGGAAGCATTAACTTACAAAAAAAGGAGTTAAAGGATAAATACAAAAAGCAATAGTGATTAAGTTCTCCTTTTAAGATTCTGCCATGTGGCTACTTAACTTAAAATATATATTTTCATCCATGAAAAAAAGCCACATGGTAGAATTTTAAGAGAAGAACCTAAAGAAAAGCACTTAAGTACTGTACCTAAGTCTTGTTCAAAAGTTATTTGAGAAAGATTATTTAGAAACGAAAGCAACTATTCTTAGCGAGAACAATGTGAATTCTTGTGGGTGGGATTTGGTTTGGGAAAGCGTATGCTTGAAAGTGAGAAAATATGGAGGTGTTGCAAAACGATTGGGACTATTCGCATTCATTCTTAGTTTTCTTCTTTCTTCCATAGTTGAATACGCAAAGTAAACTTAGTCTTACTATATCAAAAACAAAAACCTAGTCTTGCTTTGGAGTACAACGTAATCAAAACCCAGAAAAAAATAGCATAATTAATAAACCCATCCTTTTTGTCTTCGACCTCAAACCAACAACCAATATTCAAACATATCAAGCTTCAAACCCATCACAGTAATTTGCATAAAAATTCAGCAATCAATCCCCATACAACTTGATTTTGCATAGGCACCAACACTAACACACCCACACCATTAAAGTACAAACCCATAGATCTATCAAAATACAACCCCAAAACCCAAAGGCAATGATTGGGTTTAAACATTTCACTTAGAAAGGCAATGAAAGAGTCATTGACAAAGCAGGACTGAAAGCATGGGGAGTGCAGAGTGGGTCTTGTTATATGGATATATATAGAGAGAGAAAGAGAGTGTGTGTAGAACTTGTAGATTTTGAAAATAGGGACTTTAGAATAGAGAAAGTGCTTTTATTTTGTATATATTTAGCCGTATGTTTTTTATTCAAATGATGGCAAGGGTAAATACAAGCTTGAAGTTCTAAGACATTGCATAATTTTTTTTTCTCAATAGCACTTTTTGATCTTGTTTTATCTATCCATTAATGTTTTTTATGTTTTGGGGGAAGAGAGACATAAAGGGGAGAAAAAAAATACATATTTACCCAAGTTTTTAACAAATGTGGGTAACGATAAACGGAGTGAATCTCAACTGGGCAAAGTGACACTTTGCAAACCACGGGTAGTCAATGTGAATTTGAGTCAAACCACAGGTGGGTTTACTGTAATTACCCTAATAAATTAACTTAGAAGTGACAAAAAGAGCACCCTCACGCACAACTATATCCGATGCCTGACCTAGCAAACCACATGGTAATAATGCTCAAATAAGACTGATAAAACCAAACAAAAAAGCTCTAAAGTAAAAAACATACAGTTAGCTCAAGTATTAAGCGAAAACCCATTTTATGCCAACAATATGAAAGTAACAAGAATTAAAATGAAGAGTGCAAATTGAGAAGAATGGGGGCACCACAAGGAGGAAGCAGAGTTGTAGGTATGCAAACCAATTTAAAATATCTTGCAAATATAGGTCTCAAATTCATAATGCGCAATATACCGACATTGCAAAACATGAGTAAAAGTAAAATGCAAAACCTCACAAGAAATTTAATGTTAAAAGAAAACCATGTTAGACAATCAGAAAGAGAGTTTTCTTTTCTTTTTCTTTTTTGAAAGTTTAAAAGAGAACCCCAGAGAGAGATGCTCACCAACTTTTTAGAAACATTTTGATCCGCCATTGATTTCCTTGCATACAAATTCTATCATTGTAATTTGAAAGTAATTATATACATCAAGGTTAGGGATATGATTGTGAATAGAAATTTGTGAAGAAAACCAAAATCTGTAATAAACTCATCACCTTAAGTCCACAACACCAAGCCACCCTAAAATGAAATGTCCCACTGCCATCAAACTACACTAATAGATTAGATGTCCACATCATATTGTCTGATGATGCCAAAAATCGTCAGCTAATCACACAGTACTCACGTGCTCGATTTAATACCTATGAAACAGAAACAGAGAAAAAACCCTAGGAGAGTACCGGTGTGGTACCGGCCAAAGACCCTCCGAAGGTTAAGTTAGAAAACTTTTCACAACTCTAGAGTGCCTGAGTTGGGAGAATTATACGTACCTTGTTTTCTAAGAGCCTTTGGGTTTTTATAGTAATGTAGAACTGACCTCCGTTTCTTGCGTAGGAAGGCTTTTTCTTATGGAGAAGATCATCATTAATGGGTGTATATTACGAGATCCTTTTCATGTTAAGATTCTATTCATATTAGGACTCTATCGACTAGGGTTAATCGTAGGACGCAAGTTGTTTCCATTTAGGATTACTTGGAGGTCACTTAAACCATGTGGATGCCACATGGCCTTGAGATCCGTCCACCTTGCATTCGTGCATCTTGGATCCATCCACTATTAGCTCACTGGTCTAGCACCGTCAGGTTTATTTAAATGGACCCGTCATCCCTAATTTTACCCTTTTCAGTTGCCCCCTCACTCCATGGGTCCATGATCTTTGAGTGGATGAACCCATGGGGTGACAGTTCAACTTGCTTCCTGAGAAACATACCCAACCTAATAGGCTGGCCTAGGGTCATTAATGTTGTAGGGACACGTGGCATCGATTTAGTGGTCTATCTCTTGGAACGAAGTGTCCCTTCGTCTTCCATGTCGTTCCCTCTATATAAACCTGCCTCTTTAACCCTCATTTTTTACTTTCCATAGAAATCTTACGATTAGAGCGCTACCGTCACCATTGACAAACGAGCATACTATCCACCTAGTGCATCTGTCATCTACACCTTTTTGCTGCTCATCCTCAACTGGTAAGTACTCTTCTCTTTACGTTAAATTTTTGTCATCTTTTAGATTTTGTACTCCTGTCATCTATTAGATCCTTCAGTGTCTTAGGGTTTACCATCACGTGTAGGTGACAAATGTCTAGTGCGTCAAGTAACCAATCGTGTGTCCACGATGGGGCGGGCTACGATGGAGTGTTTCCATGAGGACAAAAAGACCCCGACATTTTAAGTGAAGAGAGGAATCCATCTGCCACCTCTCCTTCAAGGGATGAGCGTTTGGAGATGGATAGGTCAGAGGGTGACTCTAGTGATGGTCTAGATGGTGCTGAGCCCCCAATCCAATTCTTCATAGGTCCTGATAGATTTAGGGAGTTCATAATGCTACCCTTGTGGATGGTTAACAATTTTATTTCTACAATCAAAGAATCTCACTTCAAAACACTTAGGGAGAAGTACCAAATGCCCTTCAACATACCCATCCGTCTACCCTACAAGTCAGAGAAATGTTACTACGAGGGTGTTGAAGGCATCGGGGTCTATGAGTAGATGCTGAAGGTAGGGCTCAGATTCCCCCTAAGTTCACTTCATTGTCATCTCCTTCAATACCTAGGTTTGGCTGTCACCCAGATTTCCCCAAACGCCTGGAGGGTCTTCCTTGGCATGGAGGTCTTGTATGGGGCCATGTTTGACGAAGCACGAAGGTTAACGGTTGAAGAATTCTTTCATTGTTATCGTCTGACTGAGATTGCTTAGTTAAAGGGCATGTATAGCTTTGTGCCCAAGAGCCCATTGTTAAGGCTTGTGTGTGATACCCCTAACTCCAACAGAAACTGGAAGAGTCGGTATTTTTTCATGGAAGGTGACGAGTGGATGTGTCGTCTTGGTGACCATGAATATATGCCTATCGACACAACATGGAGCATAATGCCCCCGTCCGGTATGCATCCGTCTATATTCAGGATTTTAATTGTTTGTGATAGATGTTACTCTAACAGTCTTTTTTTTTTTTTTTTTTTTTTTTTTTCCTTCCCTTCAACTTGCCTTGTTACTAACCCTTCTGTCTTCAGGCAATGTTAATGATAAAGGGGTTGATGGGGCATTGCCTAAACCACGAGACGGCGTTGGACTGTATAAGGGCGAAGGCGAGGTCAATAGAGGACGAGCTGGCTGAGTTGAAAGCCTGGAAGACGGTCCAAGAAAATAAGCTCGCTTTGTCTGAGGAAGCTAGGGGTGAGTTGGAGAAGCAGACGGAGTTGTTGAGGCAAGTCTTGGAGGACAAGGAAAAAGAAATTAGTGACACCAAGGACTGGCTCCGTCAGGTGAAGGATGAAGCGATACATGAGTGCCGCGACTTCGACGCCCTTTTGGCAGAGCTCGGAGAATCCTTTGCTGAAGACTTTGACGACTGCCTCCGTCAAGTCAAAAATTCTTTTCTGGACCTGGACTTATCCCATGTTACGATTGATGCCCAGGCCTAGACTTCAATTCAGCCCGTCCACTCTGAGAGCACAAACGAATTATTCGCTGATGATGCCCTCATCGACAACCATCGTGATGACGGAGAGATTGCTGCTGAAGGCCAAATCAAACTCGTTGTGGACAACACCCATCATCCTAAGGAAGTTCAATTTGGAGAAGATGAAAATACTCCCGTCCAACAGTAGTTTTTTTTTTTTTTTATGTGGTGAAAATGTAAACTTTTTGAAGAACAATTTATGTTTAATTTATCCATTGTTTTTTGTATTTAGTCTGCAGTAATATTTAATTACTTATTTTATCCATCTACTGTTATTCCTGTAGATGAATCTGTTCAGCTTATGGTTACATTAGTCCACTTTTATGGACCTCAATTTTATTATCATCCTTTGGATGAACCCGTCCTCTTATAGCTTGTAAATTTAATTTAACATGAGGTTGAATCCGTCCACTTTATGGACTTCATAATTTTCTGATCATCCTCTTGGATGAACCCGTCCTCTTATGGACTTGTAATTTTAATTCAACGTGTGGTTGAACCCGTCCACTTTATGGACTTCATAATTTTCTGATCATCCTCTTGGATGAACCCGCCCTCTTATGGACTTGTAATTTAATTCGACACGTGGTTGAACCCATCCACTTTATGGACTTCATAATTTTCTGATCATCCTTTTGGATGAACCCGTCCTCTTATGGATTTGTAATTTAATTCGACATGTGGTTGAACCCGTCCACTTTATGGACTTCATAATTTTCTGATCATCCTTTTGGATGAACCCGTCCTCTTATGGACTTGTAATTTAATTCAACGCGTGGTTGAACTTGTCCACTTTATGGACTTGACATCTCAAATCACCCCCTTTGGGATGAGTTCGTCCACTTGGACTTAATCATTTCAAACCACCCCCTTTGGGATGGGTTCGTCCACTTGGACCCAACATTTCAAATTTTCCCTTTTGGGATGAATTCGCCCGTTTAGGACTTTTAGTAATTACGTAGACATGTAGATATCATACACAATATTTTTGAATAACTCCTTTTATTATGTGGTAAACATGCGTGTAGAAATTGTTCTTAAAAAACCTACCTTTTGGGCTTGACAGAAACTAAATAATAAAAAGTTAGCTAGAAAACAATAAACTGGAAATGAGGAGCGTTACATCATTGTTCATGTTGTCGCCTATTGGTAGTACTTCTTCAAGTGCTCTGTGTTCCATGAGTGATTCAACTTTCACCCTGATAGGCCAAAAACTTATTGACCCCTTGTGATAAATTAATTGATTAATTAGCCAAGTTTATTAATTAATCAAATTAACATATAAAGCACGTGATAGCACAAACAAATCACCAATTAAACTAAGTTTGCAGTGAAAAATAAATTAACACGGTGATTTGTTTAAGAATGGAGAAAACCTACACGGCAAAAACCCCACTGAATGATTTTAAGGTCACCATTCCCGAGAATCCACTATTATCAAAACAAGCAGTTAGAAGTAAAGGAATCCCAATACCTTATACCAACCTACAGTTGAACCCTTACCCCACCACCCAATTAGACTTGTTCTGTAGTGACAATCCTTCCTTTTTAATGCATGGCTTCCAATACATGACTAACCAATTGATGCGCGAATCCCAGTATGCGGCTTACTTCTTTGCACAAATCCCAGTACGTGACTCACTCACCAACTTGAGAAGATTGTTGGCTACAAAGTTCTTCAGATCATGAAGTTGCTTGGTTACAAAACCCTATGGTGTACAAACACAGCAGCTTCTTCAAGAACTAGGGCAAAACTAAGTTTTCGGTCACACTTCTTCACTCTTGTGAAATTTGCTCTTGTGTAATTGTGCGTAACCTTTTATAGCCCTTAAAATAATCTTTATATATGTTTAGGATTGTGAGAAAAGAAAGCTCAAACATATACTCACGGATTGGATGAAAACAGAACTGAGAAATCTATTTTTCATAAACCTTGACAGATACCTATCTTTCGAGCTGCTGTCAAGCCATAGGCTGGAACAGCTATTCAAGTCTCGATAGATGCTAGCTGTCGAGCTTAATGAACAACACTTATCAACTTGAATCTTGGACAGACTTGCATAGTTTTAACACTTGAACTTGAAACCTTATTTCTTAAAGCATTAAACACATCCTAGATCTACCCAATTACAAGTAAAGTGCGTTTTGTCAAAGAATTAGACAATTACATAAAATAGTGACATATGTTCCTAACATTGAACCACATATGTCCTAACACGCCCGTCTAGTGTCTCCAGGTGGTAGGTTCCCTTTCTATGCCATGATGCGATTCTGTATGGTCCTTCCCAGTTAGGTCCTATCTTCCCTTGGGAGGCGTCTCTTGTGGCGCCCATCACCTTTCTCAAGATGAGATCTCCAACTTGGAAGTCCCTATGTCTGACCTTGGAGTTGTAATGCTTGGCCATGAGATTCTGGTATCGTGCTAACCTCTGCTTAGCTACTGTTCTTACTTCATCCACCAGATCAAGCTGCAGGCGCATTGCTTTATCCTTCTTGCCTTCATCGTGGTTCCCTACTCTGTAGCTTGTAAGTCCTATTTTAGCTGAGATGACAGCCTCACTTTTGTATGCCAGTCGAAATGGTGTTTCACTTGTAGGCACTCTTGCCATCGTCCTGTATGCCCATAAAACACTTGGTAGTTTGTCCGGCCATATACCCTTTGCCCCCTCGAGCCGAGTCTTGATGATTTTAAGCAAGGATCGGTTCGTGACCTCAACTTGTCCATTGGCCTGAGGGTGAGTGAGCGATGAGTAATGGTTCTTGATCCCTAGCTGCGAGTAGAAGTCTCTAAACATGTCGTTGTCGAATTGTTTTCCGTTGTCCGAGACAAGCACTCGAGGTATACCGTACCTGCAGATAATGTTCTTCCATATAAAGTTATGCACATTCTTCTCTGTGATGGTGGCTAGGGCTTCTGCTTCTACCCATTTGGTGAAGTAGTCAATGCCAACCACCAAGAACTTCAACTGCCTAGCTGCTATTGGGAAGGGGCCCATGATATCCAACCCCCATTGAGCGAACGGCCACGGGGCTATCATTGGGCTGAGCTCCTTTGTTGGTTGCCTTATGAGGTTGCCAAATTTCTGACACTTGTTGCAGGCTTTAACATATGCATTGGCATCCTTCTGCATGGTTGACCAGTAGTACCCTACCCGGATTAATTTATGCACCAACAACCGCGATCAAAAGTTGTTTCCGCAGACTCTTTCGTGGACTTCTCTTATGACATAGTTTGCCTCTTCAGGGCCGAGGCACCTTAGGTACAGTCGGGAGAAGCCCCTCTTATATAGAACGTCTTTAATTAAAATGAAGCGAGCCACTTGAACCTTCAACTTCCTTGCAGCCTCCTTGTCTTCTGGTAATATGTCGTCCTTCAGGTAGGAGGTTATTGGGGTCGTCCAATAGTTCTCAAAGCCTATCTCCTGTACACTAGTATTGTCTATTAATTGTGAGATTTGAATGAAGGATAATACCTAACCGGGGATGAGCATGTACTCTGCGGATGCGGCTTTAGCAAGCCGGTCGGCGCGCTCGTTCTCCTCCCTCAGGATTTGAACAAACTTTACTTGGATGTTGCTAACTTGTCCCTTTACCTGCTTGAGGTACTTCTTAATCCATTCATTCTTGTACTTATAGTCGTCATTGACCTAATTGGTTATCACTTGGGAATCACAGTATATGACCAAATTTTCAGCTCCTACCACCTTTCCAAGGTCTAGTCCTACAATCAATGCTTCATACTCTGCTTCATTATTGGTCATAGGAAAGTCCAGACAGATCATGCATTCGATCATATCTCCTTCCGGGCTGTGGAGTACCACACCAGTTCCACCTGCTTGTCTATTTGAGGATCCGTTTATGTGGATGCTCCACTATAGGACCTCTTCTGCCCCCTGGCCTTCCACAAGTGTGAATTCTGTAATAAAGTCAGCTACTACTTACCCTTTTACGGTCAAGCATGGTTGATACTGTATGTCGAATTCACTTAACTCTACTGCCTATAATGCCATTCGTCCTTTAGCTTTCGGACTACTTATAGCTCTGTGCAAGGGTTTATCCGTCAGGATGATCATAATGTGTGCCTGGAAATAGGGATTGAGCTTTCGTGCCGCAACTACCAACACAAAAGCAAGCTTCTCCATTAGGGGGGGGTACTTCTCTTCCGCTCCTTAGAGCGCTCGGCTCATGAAGTACACGGGCTTCTGCACCCCATCCTTTTCTCTGACCAGAGTCGCACTAACAGCGGTTGGGGAGATAGCTAGATATAGGAACAGTTCTTCCCCTGGCTTAGATGGGCTTAGTAACTGCGAAGAAGAAAGATATGCCTTTAGATCTTCAAATGCTTGTTGGCACTCGTTCGTCCATTCGAACAACTTCCTCAACGCATGGAAGAAAGGTAGGCACTTATCCGTCGCTCTTGAGATGAACCTGTTTAACGCTGCTATCTTGCAGTTCAGGCTTTGTACTTCCTTAATCGTCTTTGGCGGAGCTAACTCCATTATGGCCTGTATCTTTTCCGGATTGTCCTCAATACCCTTTTGGGATACCATGAATCTCAAGAACTTTCCTACCGTCACCTCGAATACGCACTTGTTCGGATTCAATTTCATGTTGTACGACCGAAGGGTGTTGAACGTCTCTTAGAGGTCGCTTAAGTGGTCGTCCTCCCGTATACTTTTTACTAGCATGTCATGCACGTAGACTTGCACATTCCTTCCAATTTGGTGTGCAAACATTCTGTTCATCAACCTCTGGTACGTGGCTCTCGCGTTCTTGAGTCCGAACAGCATCACTTTGTAGCAGAATAGTCCCTGGTTGGTGATAAACGAGGTTTTCTCCTAATCAGCCTTATTCAGTTTGATCTGGTTGTAACCAGAGAATGCATTCATGAAGCTTAGTAGCTGGTGTCTTACGGTGGAGTCTACCAAGGTATCAATCTGTGGGAAAGGATAACTGTCCTTGGGGTAGGCCCTGTTTGGGTCTGTGAAATCTACACACATCCTTCACTTTCGGTTGGCTTTTTTTACCATCACCACGTTCGCCAACCAATCGGGGTAGTACAATTCTCGTATGAAGTTTGCTTCCTGTAATTTGTGGACCTCCACAGCTATGACTTTGTCCCGTTCTTGTGCGAACACTCGCTTTTTCTTTCAGACAGGAGAAAAGGTGGCCAATACATTCAACTTGTGGACTATGATCGACGGATCAATTCTTGGCATGTCCTCATGACTCTAGGTGAACACATCTTCGTTTTCCTTTAGGAACAACCTAAGTGCCTGACACACTGGCCAAGGTACCTATCCTCGTTGTTCGTTCAGGCCTAGTATCATCAAGAAGTACTTCTTCCAATCCTTCCATCGGTTCTGCTACCGTCCGTTGTTCTTTTATACACATAGTTTCATATGATCGTCCATCTCCAAGATGATAATATAGTATTCGCGTGTTGCCACTTGATCCCCTCTTACTTCTCCCACTCCGTATTCGGTAGGAAACTTCATCATCAAATGGTAAGTTGATGTCACAGCCTTCCAGAAATTCAGAGTAGGACGACCCAATATGGCGTTGTACGCAGATGAACAATCGACAACTAGGAATGTGGCATCCTTGGTGATCTACTAAGGATGATCTCTGGTCGTCATTGGCAGGGTGACCGCCCCTAGGGGATGCACCCTTGTCCCTCCAAATCCTACAAGCAGTGCGTTGGTCGGAATCAACTGTTCTCTTTCTATTCTCATTTGTTGGAATGTCGAATAGTGTAGAATATCAGCAGAGCTCCCGTTATCCACAAGGACTCGATGGGTGTTGTAGTCCCCTACACATATGCTGACTACAAGTGCATCATCATGTGGGTGATGGAGGCGTCGGGCATCTTCCTTCATGAACCCAATTACGGTGCTTTGATTCGTGCCATTTTTGGGATGCTCCCCATTAGTTGGACGTTCTAAACCATCCGTAGGTAAGTCTTGCATGCCTTCCTGGAAGAACTAGAGGCAGCGCTGCCCCCTATAATCATCCTTATGTCTCCCAAGGGGGGCCTAGGGTGCTCGTTTTCTCTCCAAGCAGGCTATCCCTAGGGCTGTTCTATCCCTTCCTTACCAACAAACCTCTGCAACTTCCCTTGCCTTATGAGAGCTTCTATTTGCTGCTTTAAGTCGTAACACTCCGACGTGTCGTGGCCGTGATCGCGATGGAAACGGCAGTACTTATCTCTAGACCTCTTGCTGGGATCTCCCTTCAACTTGCGAGGGAATGTCAGGGCCCTTTCGTCTTTAATCTGCATCAGGACTTGATCAATCGAGGTGTTCAGGAGGGTAAAGCTTATGAACCTTTCGATTTGAGGCTTGGAGCGCCTTTCTTCCCTTCTATCTCCTGTCCTGGCCATCTTTCGCCCTTGGTCCTATCGTGATTCCTCCTGTCTTTCTCTCTTTTTGGGCTTCTCTTCGCGAGCCAACAACGCGTCTTCCTCGTTCATATATTTAGTAGCCCTGTAGAGCACATCTGACATAGTCTTCGGGTCATTCTTATACAAGGAGAATAGAAACTTACCCTTTCGCAGCCCATTCGTGAACCCGGCCACGAGTATCTTGTCGTCAACTTCATCGATCGAGAGCGCTTCCTTGTTAAACCGGGCCATGTAAGACCTTAAAGTCTCATTCTCCCGTTGTTTAATGATCATTAGTCATGCAGTGGACTTCTTATACTTGTGTCCCCCTGTAAAATGTGCTCCCCCCTAGACTGAGGGTTTTACATGGAGTCGCCACTTATTTAATTTAAAAGGAAAAATAAGAAAACCTTTAATGAAAAATACTTATGTTGTATTAATGTATATGACAATTTACATCAAATTTTGTAACAAAAATTTACAATGCTTTTTGTCCTAGATACAATCTAAGAAAAGTAAATTACATTGCTTTATTTCCTAGTTACATTCTAAAAAAAAGTAAAATTGTATATACAAGAGCATTGTCTAGAACCCTTGATCTTGGTTTGGAGGCTAATTTACGAGATGGGAAGTGATTAAGCACCCATCTCGCCCGGTAAAACCGGTCTCCTAGGTTAAGGTGGCCAATGTCATGTTATGTCAAACAAATACAAAGAATATGCCATATAAACATGTAATTTGCAGGAATTGAAACAAATATGTGTTAGGGGAATTTGACATAAAGAGAAACAAAAAGTGAAACTTGTTAGATGACAATTTTAATGTAAAAAAAAAAAAAAAAAAAGGTGAAGGTAATGGCATGTTCATCCAAGAGATCAATATAAATAAAGAATTCCAAGCCTAGACATGTTTATCTAAGCATGTGAAGGAAAAACAAAAATTGTCATGTTATTTGTCATCAACATATTTGCAAAGAGAAACAAATAAAAATAAAACCTTTAAGCATATTTGATCATCCAAGCAATTATGAAGAGAAAGAAAAAACCCTAGACATGTTCATCTAGTCAAAATCAAAATACTTTGACATGTTTGTTCAAGTATTTAAAAAAGTAAAACAACTACCTAGACATGTTTATCTAAGTATTAAAGAGAAAGTTGTGTTTTAGCCTAGAAGTGCTCATCTAAGCATTCAAAAGAAAATTGTGTATTAGCCTAGAAGTGTTCATCTAAGCATTCAAGAGAAAATCAATAAGACATATAGGCATGTTCATCCAAGCATAGCATAAAAAAAGTGAATAATGATTTGTAAGCATTTATTCTAGCATGTATAAAGAATTTAAAAAAAAAATTAACTACTTACCAGCATAAATTAAAAGGGGAAGTGATCACTTAAAGGGCTAGGGAGAAAGTAAGGAAGTACTAAACTACAACCAAAGTAAGAACAATGGTTGTTCAATAGCTTTTCTTTTCTGCTTTCTCACTAGCTCTCTAGAGGGAATTCGGGGTCCAGAAAATGGAAGAGGTCTTCTCTATTTATAGGGGAATGGATGGCTTAGCTTTAAAGCTAAGTTATTAGCTTTCTTCTGAAGCTAAGGGAGGAGATAACCTGTTTAAATGAGCTGGAATGGATTTGGTGTTGATCTCCATTCAAATTTTGAAATGATGCTACACCTACTTTGTATTTTGGCTCTAATTTTCCGCTCAAAATTCCAATTGATTCAAGATGGGTGTTTTTTGAAAGGAAATTCAATTATCTACAACTTTTTTCAGAAATAGAGAAAGCCAAATTTCAACATTATCCATGCCAAAAATGTGTTTCAAATTGCTGCTGAAATTAGTAACGTCTTTTGAGCATTTTTGAATTTTTTCACAGGATGTATCTATTTCTTTATCCAATTTATTTTTCAAAAATCTTTCTTCTGAAGCAAAGGGAAAGGATAAGTCTATTAGATAGGCTTGAACAGATTTATTGCTAATCCCCATTTGAAATTTTGAGAGAAAATTGAAGATAATGCTGAGTTTGTGTTATCTTCTGCATCTGTTTCGTATTTTGGCCATAACTTTCTGCTCAAAATTCCAATTGATTTGGAATTGATTTTTTTGAAAGAAAATTCAATTTTCTATAACTTTTATAGAAATAGAGAAATCCAAATTTCAATGTTTTCCAGGCCAAAAATGCGATTCAAGTTGCTGCTGAAGATAATGACGTTTTCTGAGCATTTTTCTTTTTTTTTTTTTTGAATTTTTCAGGGATCATATCTCCAAATTTTTTTCAAAAGAGCAGATAAGATGCCATAAATAAAAACATTTAAAAAAAAATGAAATCCAATCGAAAATCACACTTAATTAATTTCAAATTAATTCTTGTGAGAACCAATCAAAATTAAGTGTTTAGAATAGGATGTGATTAGGCCCATCGTACAGGCAAGCCATGATCATTGAAAGTTGTTTGTACGATAACTTTTGATCAGGTGGCCCAATCAAAACCCATGACATACCATTATGATAGTTAAAACATCAAGATTTGTTTTGTATCACAAATCTGAAGATCTACCAGTTGGTTAAATACAAGTTGTAAAATGGGGTGTCTACACCCCCGATGAAGTGTGAGCCAAACTGGACGCTTAACTCTTTAAAGGTACCAATAGAATTGGGCGTCAACCTGCTGAACCAAATCCTTACGAGGCCCTTCAACGTAGTTAGGAAGGCTCTGCACATAATCTCGTCTGCCACCCCTTGTAGGTGCATCAAAGTCTTGAAAGACTCTAGGTGATCTAGAGGGTCCATTAATCCGTCGTAGCTTTCCACCTGAGGCATTCAAAATTTTGGTGGAAGAGGGAACAACGAGACGGATGCGGTGAATGGTGAATCGTTTCGATGGACCAAGTCGTTGAGGTCACTGGACACCCGTCCTCCGAGGGCATTCATCATGAAGTCCATCCGTTCATTCATCATTTGCATCTTCGCAACTATTTGGGGGGGGGGGGGGTGGTATCTGTGCTAGATGGGCGGTTGGTATCCTGTCGCTCTTGTCTGCTGGGGGCGTTGCTACCTTCTAGCCCCTCCTGATTCCTTCTTTCGGCATTGGTTCCTTCTTGGTCCTCCTCTTAAGTGTTCAACACTGTGTTCTTCTAGCGCAACTGTTCCTCTAGGTCATGATTCTGCTTGGTGAGGCGTTCTACTGCTGCTGCGAGGGTTTGGACTTGTCTCTCCAGGGCCGTGGTGCACAGTTCGTCACCCTAATGTTTGGTGGTGGTTTCCATCGAATGAGTAAGTACCATGCAACTTTCAGTCCGAGAAGCGATAAGTGTGGCTTATCTCCTGAGCTTCCCCACAGACGGTGCCAAACTGATGATACCAAAAATCGTCAATTAATTGCATAGTACTCACGTGCCCGATTTAATACCTGCAAAATAGAAACAGAGAAAAAATCCTAGGAGAGTACTAGTGTGGTACTGGCCAAAGACCCTTCAAATGTTAAGTTAGAAAACTTTTCACAACTCTAGAGTGCCAGAGCTGGGAGAATTATGCGTACCTTGTTTTCTAAGAGCCTTTGAGTTTTTATAGTAGTGTAGAACCGACCTTCGTTTCTTGCGTAGGAAGGCTTTTTCTTATGGAGAAGATTATCATTAATGGGCGTATATTACGGGATCCTTCTCATGTTAGGATTCTATTCATATTGGAACTCTATCGACTAGAGTTAATCGTAGGACGCAAGTTGTTTCCATTTAGGATTACTTAGAGGTCACTTAAACCATGTGGATGCCACGTGGCCTTGAGATCCGTCTACCTTGCGTCCATGCATCTTGGATCCGTCCACTATTAGCCCACTGGTCTAGCATCGTCATGTTTATTTAAATGGACCCGTCATCTCTAATTTTACCCTTTTCATTGCCCAAAAGTACAAAAGCTCTTAGCCAGCAAAATTCAACATCTTAAAACAAAGCAAAGCCACCTTGATTCTTGACTAGTCTTCAAATGACAAATGCAAAATAAACTGGGGAACTAAACTACACTTGCCCAGTTGCCCACCAAAACAGTCAAAGCGCTTTTTTTTTGAGAAACCAAATGGGAGAGTCTAATTATGCTCCATCAACAACCAGATACACAGACTACTAAAGGCTGCAGCTGTTTAAATTATTAAAAGCAGTAACATATATTACCTCCAAAAATCAAATGAAGTATATGAGAATGAATATCTAGTTATAATCATAAAAACACTCAGAAAATCAAATAGTATAATTTAGAGCTGAGAAAAAGGAATAAATAAATAAATAAATCATTTAAGATAATATAACTCTCGCGCCCAACACAGATAACCAAGATAAAACAAAAAAAATACTCAAAAAACAAAACACAAAAACAAAGAAACACAGCTATAATGATGATAAACAAACCCAAAGAGCTGCAAGACAGAAAATTTGGCATCCAAAACGATACAAAATCCAAATATAAACATGTTAAGCTGCAAATATGATGCACGTAAAACGTTTTTTCTGAAGATTTAAAGAATGGATTCTAAAAGGTAGAATGGCACCAGATTTAGCAAGGAAAATGCTTGATCTGATGAGTGCAAACTCCAGCTATTTCTGCAACAACAATAAATAGTTGTGATTTCTAACGTGAGGGTTGAGGAAAGAGTGATAAGAGAACTTCATTGAGCAATCTATATAAGCGAATCTGAAGGAGGACAGCTTTGTTAAATGGAACGCGGATTGCGGACACGTATGCACTGAATCCGTTAGGATGTTGACACCTGTGCATCTTGTATCACTGACCTTGTTGATACTTTGTTTACCAGCAAATTTTCCAAATACAAAACTTTTCCAAATCTTCTTTTTGAAGTTATTACAGTAGTTCTCTTGATAGAGATGGGCAACTCCAAATTATTATTTTATTTTAAAAAATACCCGGCTTAAAAAAAAAAAAAAAAAAAAAAAATCTCTCTCTTTCCTCCCGTTCTCTTTTTTCTTCACTCCCTCTCTCACTTCTCATCAGAGAACAAATGGGAGCAACTCTTCTCTCATAATTAAAATTATTGCATACAATCTGAACAAAAACACAAAACAAAAAATGCAATAAAACTACAAAATACAATCTTACTCATAAACTAATAAAATCAGAACCCAAAAAAAAAAATCCAGCCTTTATCTCAACGGCTACTAAATGCAACAAAATACAATCTGAACAAAACACACACACACACACACAAAAAAAAAAAAAAACCCTGATCAAACCCATTTCGACCGCATGTTGTTGGCAGTGGGGAAGAGGACGAGCGGCGGTGAAAGAAATTCTGCTAGAACGACTAAAATTGGCTTTGGACCCAACCTGGACAACAATATGCATGTGCCACAACGGGATAACTACAGCCTTTTTTTTTTTTTTTTTTGAGAAGGAGGATAACTAAAACTTATTAGGGAAATTACAGGAAAAAAAAAAAAAAAAAAAAAAAAAAATCTCATGTAGGTCCAAGTAGGAAAAATAGAAGTTTGGCTACGTTGGAGCTGGCAACTTACGTAAAAATTTTCACTAATATTCTATCACTTTCACTTCAGAGCTGTGTGTGTGTGTATATATATATATATATATATATATTATCAATAATAAAGAAAAAAAAGTGCATATATATTATAATTATTTGATTATTATTCTTTCACATGGTGGGCCATTTATTTAATTTTTTTTTCCTTGAGTTTGGCTAATTTTATTTATGGAAATTCATATCTAACAAAGGGTCTCCTTAATGGCATGTTTGGAAGTTTAAAAAAGGAGCGGGAGTAGAGTAGAGGGAGAGAGAGTAATTCAATTACCTTGTTTGAAAGTTTTTTAAGGAAGGAGGGAGAGGAGTTTGGAGGGATTTGGAGGGGTTTCAACCACCTCTAACCCCTCATTTTTAATTCTCCCAAATTTGAGAGATTTGGAGGGAGAGTAGAGTAGATAAATTATTGACCAAATGAATTCCCCAATTTACCCTTGTCATATTAATTAAATTACAAACTAATATTAAAGTAATTTGTAAAAAGATTGTAAGGAGCATTAGTGAAGAGTAATTTGTAACATAATTTTTTTTTTAATGCTGCACCAATTACATGCACCAAAAAGTTTTTTTAATGCTGCACCAATGACATGCACCAAAAAAATTAATTTGTAATGTTAAAAATTTTTAACGTTAAAAATTAAAATTTTTAACGTTACAAATTAATGACCCTTTTACAAAACAATTTTTAACCTTACAAAATAATTTTTTAACGTTACAAATTATATTTCAAAAAATTGACCGGAATCAGTTTGCATTACTTTTTTCTTTTTCTTTTTTGAGAAATATATATTCTACAATTTTTTTTTTTTTTTTGAGAAACTATATTCTACAATTAATCAACTACTTCTTGAACCTTTTTTGGTCAGTAAGGAGTAGCAGTGAAAAAAAATAGTAATAATAGACATAATTATTTAATCTAACAAATTAATCATATTAATCATAAGCCAATGTTGCAAGTCCATTTTCAAATAGGGGTAATTTTGTCTATTTAAATTATTTCCTCTCATTTCCATCCTAATTTTAAAAACATCCAAACAAGAGGAAAGACTAATTACTCCATTCCCCCTTACTAATTTTAAAAACATCCAAACAAGGTGGAGGATAACAATTCCCCTCTACTCTCCTCTCCTCTACTCCCCTCTACTCTCCTCCCTCTCTAAACTTCCAAACAGGCCATAAAGTGGCCCCAAAACGATTAAACAACCCCCACCAATTACCCTTGATTACCTCTAAAAGTCCAAATAATGAAAGCAAACAAAAGAAAAAGTTTTAAAATAATAAATCTTCGGACACAACATTGTGATTCTAGAATCTTTCAGACCCAAAAATTTAACAACAAAAACAAATAACTTCAAAATTGGGTATGGGTATGAGCCATGTCGGTATGAAAGGTGATACTTATCGTCAAGTACTCTACGTAAGTGGCCCCATATAACCTGCCTAAAATTTCTGAAAATTTGAGATATGCCTCAGTAACGAAACTTTATAAAGTGATGTTGGCAATAATAAATACAATCCTGTAGAATAATAAATAGCCATGGATTATTTTTACTAACTTATTTTATTATTCAGTTTATTTTTGCTACTATTTATGGGGTTCATTGTACTTTTTGGTACTATTCATAGATCCTACTGTATTATTTCAGCTAACTTTTACCTTTATCTACAGTACTTTCAGTAAAAAAATTTTAGTTTTAGCAAAATAAGCAGATCTCAAATGAACCTTAATCCTTGTGTGTGAGGCCGTATTTTATAGGACCTGATAACCTTATGACTATTTGTTTGGACATGATAGAGATGGAAATTAGTGTTTCATAGGACCTTGTTCATATGTTTTGGATTCACGAATGTTTCATAATCTAATAGAGGGACCTTTTCAAATGTTTGTTTGTATCCATAAATGTTTTTATATATACCTTCTGAGTAATGTCTTGTGGACCTTACGAATTATGTTTATTTTCATAGAGGCCTTTTGTTCATTTACCTTGTGGACCTTATGATAGACATGCAAAAGTAGTGTTTCATAGAGGGCCCTTTTGGACCTTTTCAAGTGTTTGATAAGAGTCATAGAACAAAGTTTCTTTCCAAACTTATTTGGAAAGATATTCTTCAAACTTTTCATATATCTATTTTTTGGGTGTGAATTTTGAAAATCTAACCATTGAATTTTATATTCCTTATGTTCTTAATATGCATATCAAATTTCATTCAAATCGGATATTATTTACTATTCAATCAATAAACTTATTTATTATACACAATTTTAGATCACAAAAATTTGAAATTTTAACATTTGTTTGATGACATAGTAATTGATCTTTGATCTTCTTGAAATTTTGCAAGCATGAAGAATATAACAAGAACATGTAATCCAGCGGTTAGAAGCACTTAACGCATCTCTATCACTTGACGCATCTTAAGACAATATGACCATGGGTTTTATAAATTTTATTATATTTTAATGGAAAAATTAATAGATGCTCTAAGGGGTTTAGTCTAAGAAATATTTTTTAAAAAAATTTTATGAGTAAAAAACAAAGCAAATTTTTCACAATTTTTATATTTCTCATGAAAGTAG
This sequence comes from Quercus tomentella, assembly GCA_028535165.1. Classification (NCBI taxonomy): domain Eukaryota; kingdom Viridiplantae; phylum Streptophyta; class Magnoliopsida; order Fagales; family Fagaceae; genus Quercus; species Quercus tomentella. The sequence continues at coordinate 83,377,559 of JAPQVY010000068.1, forward strand.
TATCAAAATTTTCCTAACATGCTCAATTAACAAATGATCTAAGGGCACTCGTTAACTAGATCTATATTCGAAAACTACCCTGTCAATGTGTTAGTTTATCAAAGATCTATTAACTACTGACCTTAATTTTTCCTATGAAAGAGTTATTCATTCAACTAACACGACAATGTAAATGTGAATATTCTTCTTCTTATTATTATTTATTTTTATAAATATGATAAAATTAATTTGAAAACTACAACATTTTAGTTTATGATAATTGCTCTTATCATCAAATCAGATTACATGTAAATACTTATTGGGTTCGATTAATGGTTGTCCTTAGAGTATTTGTTAATTAACAATTTTTAAAAAGTTTTGATACCATTTTTATGAAAAATATAAAAAGTTGTTAAAAAATGAAAAAATTTAACTACAAAATTGGTTGTAATTTTAGGCTACAACCTTACTCAATATCTTTTTATTGAAGGTGAATTTTGACAAATCCATCATTAAATTACATCTTCTTCTTACATTCTCCATGCTTGCAAAATTTCTAAAAAATTAGAGATCAATAGCTATGTTATCAATAAATTGTTTAAATTGCAAGTTTTTGTAGTTTAAAATTCTGCATAAAATATAAGCTTATTGATCATATAGTAAATAATATTAAATTGACATAAAATTTGACATGTGTAATAAAAACATAAAGAATATGCAATTCCACGGTTAAATTTTCAAAATACGTATAATATACATTTTATTGAGTAAGGTTGTAACCTTAGGTTACAACCAATTTTGTAGCTAAACTTTGTCCTCAAAAAAATCAATTACTTTTTTCTTTTTTTCAAAAAGAGTTTTTAAAAATATTTTTCCCACATTGTTTTATTCATTGGAAGTTTTAGCAATATTGCGTTTTGGCCTTTCTAATTCCTTATTTATTGGACTGAAACAAAATCACTTCTTGGCTCATTACAAGATACCTAACAATCGGATGATTTAGTTGATTAATGATATTGATACCATTTATGACCCAAACTTGGCTCCAGACAGGCCATATTTGTCTTGCACCGAGTATAAATTGTGTGTGTGTATATATATATATATATATATATATATATATGTTTTGAATTTATCCATGGTACTTCATAAATTGATGTGAATAAAAATCTTCAGAAGATTTAGTTGTCAATTCAAGTTTGTTTATTGTTCTTCGTAGTCTAAGCATGAACATTTTAATGGTACAGATCACCCATATTTATTAATCTGGATCGCTTGCTATATAACATGAAATATATAAGCAATATAGTAGCATGTTTACTTTCTTATTGTGAAAATTCACATAGGATTTCACTTTAGAAGGGTAAAGTGATCCAACGCTGCTCCTCAAACAATCCATTTCTTCGCTAGAGATGGCCTAATAAGTTTTGTTGTTGATCCACGATTAGAACGTTGCATCATTAGTATCACCACTACACGAAACTGCAAGGTGATTAGAAATTTTATGTGTCACACTGCCACTTGAAAATTTCAACATAGGATCACTTGCACAATTTTACAAATTTTTGTTTTTCTTTTAACACAATTATACAAGAGTTAGAAAGAGTACTAGAGTAGGTAATAGGTTAGAGGATTCACTTTCTCAAATAAAAAAAAGTTTAGAGGATTCATGGTTCATGCTCATCAAAAAAATTATACAAACAAATATTCTTTGCATTCTTCCCATCTCATTCCTCCCCCTCTCAATCAGGCCTCAAGAGTCACTAGCACTATAAATCTTGATGCAAATTCCTATATAATCTCTAATAATTCAATTTTGTTAGGTAAAGTAGTAATAGTGAAAGAAACAATCTTTTTTTTCTTTTCTAATCTTCTTTTCCACTATTGTATTCTTTTGTTATTTATTAAGCTAACACATCATCAGGGCATTGCTTCTTCATCCTTTATTCCTTTCTAGTTTCTAGTGGTTTATTTATGGTTGGCAATAAATCCGTAAAAAGTATTTTCCTTTAGAGATTAAATTTTGTAAGGATATGATGTAAAACCCATGTTTTATCCCTCCAATCCCAACATGCCACATCACCTTATCACATATTTAAGAATAAGCACAACTATACTCCATCAATTCTAATACTCATATAAATCCAACCAAATTGGAAGTTTATAAAAATGTTATTAAATGTGGTTGGATGTATTGAATTTTAAGTAAAATGTTGATGTAGCAATATTTTATTGGATGAGTTTTACACCTCATTCTTACCAAATTCAGACTCTTTTCTTTACTGTGGTTATTATTTTTATGATCAAATTGACAATTAATTGATTGGAATAGTTCTTCTCAAAAAAATAAAAAATTGGAATAGCGTTTAGATTAATTTTTGGGGGGGAAAATGATTCCTACTCTTAATTATTGGTTTTTGGAGAGTTAAATGGCCCAAAAAAAAATTTCTAGTTGGGTTAAAATGTTGGTCAACCCATTAAAACTAAACGGCTTCAACACTCATCTAACAAAGATGTTTAATTTTTGGGCTAAATTTTATGAATTTGTATTGTACTATTCTATGTCCACTAACCCAAATTTGGCAATTGGAAAGTACTTTGTTATACCACATAAGAAAAGGGAAAGATGGCTCAAATGGACTAGGCAAACCGATCTTTAAAAAAAAAAAAACCCTTATTTGGTTTGTCAGAGAAAGCAAAAATGATCCAGATCATACAAAAAAACAATTAGATCTAAATCATAATCCATGTTGATTGGTGATTAAGAAAACAACTTAGAACCATTTTTTAAAAAAAGAATGAAAAAAGTGACCTATTCATGTTGATTTGGGGCTAATATAAAAATCCATACAAATCCACATCTATAGTTTGTTAGCTCAAAAAGGAAGATTTGGTTTTGGAGGCCCAAATCAATTTCCCCTATGAAAACTTCCCAAACATGCCCGCAAAAAAAAAAAAAAAAAAAAAAAAAAAAAAAAAAAGGCCTAGATACACTATTATTCATAGACCTCAACAAGTTATGGCGGAAAAAGAAAAACAGAGCATGACTTGTACTAAAACAATTAAAAAGGCAAACAGTTCAAATTTTCATAACCCCTTAAAAGAGGATTAAAAAGTACAACAGATCCACACAACATACATTCTGCAAAATGGGAAAAATAGTACATAAGTAAATTGCAAACCTCACACTACTAGAAAAATCAATTCAAGCTATGTAATTCAAGCAAACCAACGAAAACAGAGCGTGGTTCATAGTATATTAGAGGCTCAGACAATATCATAGGATATTGTCATGGTTGCTACGGTAATGCTGTTAGTAACGCTATCAGTGCTAGCAACGTTATCTTCAGGAAGAGTTTGGATAGCATTTCCAGTGTTGTTAGTTGTAAGCTTGCTAAATGCCCGAATGAGGGCGACGATGGTGAGGAGCAAGCTAAGTATTCCTGCAGCAAGCTTGAAAGCAATGAGGTTTGTTCACTACATTAACAAGAGGAAATTAATTCTATGAATTACTAGAACCAACAAAAATAAAATTACAAAATAAATTGCTAATAAAAGAAGATGTAGCTATTGTCACCTGTTTGGAGGAGGAGACAAAGAGGACGATAGGGTTGAAGGACGAGGAGCCAGATAATATGGAAAGAGTTTTGCCATGTGATAAGGGAAATTCTGTAACATTGATAAACTCGTCCATATTAAGCAAACTCGACGACCTCAATGAACTCGTCAGCCTCTCCCACACATCCATAGCCCGAGTGACGACAAGATAAGGTCGACGGTCCCACCTTAAAATTGACGACATCACCTTTAGGTCATCAAACACCTAAAGGTGATGACTAGAATGTGTGGACAGGGATAAGTAGCTGACGAGAGGAAGCTGAAGGGAATAATAGAACCTCTGACGAGTCTGACATGGCTTTACTTGGCTTTCACGGCATAAGTGTGTAAGGAAATATCTTGTGCCTCACAATTATCTCCAATTAAGGGGAGTTCTATAAGAAAAGAACTCTGCAAAATACGCAAATTAAAGAGGATATCTCCTACAAGGAAACATCTTCTTAACCAAGGCACGGATGTCAACCCTACACTACTATAAAAACCCGATACCCTCACAAACCAAGGTACGCATAATTCCCTCCAGCTCTGGCACTCTAGAGTTGTGAAAAGTTTTCTAACTTAACCTTCGAAGGGTCTTCGACCCGTACTACACCGATACTCTTTTAGAGTTTTCTTTGTTTTTATTTCGAGAATCTTGTTTCGAGCACATGAGTATTGTGCGGCCTACTGACGATTTTCGACATCATTAGTTGGCACCGTCTGTGGGAACTTACGACTTGTAAGCCATACTATCGCCTCCCAGACAAAAGAGTTGCTTGGTGCTCACTCGCTCGATGGCAACCACTAACGACACTCAAGGAGACGAACCACACACAACCGCCCTTGAGAGACAGGTTCAAACTCTCGCCGCTGCCGTGAAGTGCCTTACCAAACAAAACCACGACCTGGAAGAACAGTTGTGCCAAAAGAATGCAAACCTTAATACTCAGGAGGAAGACCAAGAAGGCACCAGTGCTGAGAGAAGGAACCAAGAAGGGCCGAAAGGTAGCAACGCCCTAAGTAGACCAGAACGGCAGGACATGAGCCGGCCATCCGTCACTAATATGGCTCCACCTCACATAGTTGTCGAGATGCAAATGATGAAGGAACGAATGGACTTTATGATGAACGCCCTTAGAAGACGGGTGTCCAGCAACCTCGATGACTTGGTCCATCGAACTGATTTGCCATTCACAGCGTCCATCATTTCATTCCCCCTTCCACCGAAGTTTTGTATGCCGCAGGTGGAAAATTACGACAGATCCAAGGACCCCTTAGATCACTTGGAGTCTTTCAAGACCTTGATGCACCTTCAAGGGGTGCCAAACGAGATCATGTGCAGAGCCTTCCCTACCACGCTGAAGGGGCCTGCAAGGATCTGGTTCAGCAGGTTGACACCCAACTCCATTAGTACCTTCAAGGAATTATGCACCCAGTTCACCTCACACTTCATCAGGGGGCACAAGTATAAGAAGTCCACTGCATGCTTGATGAACATTAAACAGCGAGAGGATGAGACGCTGAGATCTTACATAACCCGCTTTAACAAGGAGGCCTTCTCGATCGACGAAGCAGACGACAAGATACTCGTGGCGGCATTCACCAATAGGCTACGGAAGGGTAAGTTTCAGTTTTTCCTATATAAGAATGACCCAAAAATTGTGTTAGATGTGTTGTACAAGGTAACCAAGTACATGAACGTGGAAGACGCGCTGATGGCCCGAGAAGAGAAGCCTAAGAAGAGGGAAAGACAGGAAGACGTATGGCAGGATGGGGGACGGAAGATGGCTAGGACCGGGGAACGGCAGGAGGATAGGCGCTCCAAACCCCTCGCTAGGAAGTTCACGAGTTTCACCCCACTGACTGCCTTGATCGACCAAGTCTTGATGCAAATTAAAGACGAAGGAACTCTGACATTCCCCGGCAAGCCGAAGGGAGATCCCAATAAGAGGTCTAGAGGTAAGTACTGCCGCTTCCACCGTGACCATGGTCATGACACAGCCGATTGCTACGATTTGAAGCAAAAAATAGAAGATCTCATAAGACAAGGGAAGTTGCAGAGCTTCATCAGTAAGGAGAGAATGGATCCACCTCAAGAGCAAGCTCCCTGACTAGAGAACGAACACCCTAAGCCGTCTATGGGAGATATAAGAATGATTGTAGGGGGTACAACGACTACTAGGTCATCCAAAAAAGCCCGTAAGACTTACCTCAGGACAGTTCAGAACTTCCAGCTAACAGGTTCCGTACCAAAGATGGCGTGGATCAACAACCCCGTTATCGAATTCTCGAAAGATAATGCCTAACGTCTCCATCACCCGTATGACGATGCACTTGTCGTTAGTATACGGGTAGGGGATTACAATACGCATCGGGTTCTAGTTGACAATGGCAGCTCAGCAGACATCCTTTATTACCCAGCATTCTAGCAAATGAGGATTGATAAAGAGCGACTGATTCCGATGAACGCTCCGTTTGTTGGTTTTGGAGGAACAAGGGTATTCCCCCTTGGTGAGGTCACATTGTCCATAATAGTTGGTGACTACCCCCAGCAGATCACTAAGGACGTAACATTCCTTGTGGTCGATTGCTCGTCTGCTTACAATGCCATCCTAAGATGACCTACGCTCAATTCATGGAAGGCCATAACCTCGACCAATCACTTAATGATCAAATTCCCTACTGATTATGGAATAGGTGAGATGTGCGGAAATCAGGTGGCTGCATGTGAATGCTACGTAGCTATGATGGATATGGACGACCATCTCCAAGCCATGAACATAGAAAAACACCGGACGTTGACAAAGCCTGTTAAAAGGCTTGAAGAGATACTTCTCGACAACTCCAAGCTTGATCAAACAACCAGGATTGGTACCCTCACCAACCCAATGGTCCGCCAAGCTCTAACAACTTTTCTCAAAGATAATCGAGATGCATTTGCTTGGAGCCATGAAGACATGCCAAGAATAGACCCTTCGGTCATAGTGCACAGGTTGAATGTGTCGCCCTCCTTTCCACCCATCCGTCAGAAGAAGCGGGTATTCGCCCCAGAATGAGACCAGGCTATAGCGGAAGAAGTTCACAAGCTACAAGAGGCGAACTTCATTAGGGAGGTTTACTGCCCCAACTGGCTGGCAAATGTGGTCATGGTCAAGAAAGTAAGAGGAAAACGGAGGATGTGCGTTGACTTCACAGACCTGAATAAGGCATGCCCCAAAGATAGCTACCCCCTCCCGCAGGTCGACGCCCTAGTTGACTCTACGACTCAACACTAGTTATTAAGCTTCATGGATGCTTTTTCGGGTTACAGCTAGATCAAAATGGACGAAACAGATCAAGAGAAGACTTCGTCCATTACTAGCCAGGGCCTCTTCTACTATAAAGTGATGCCATTTGGCCTTAAAAACGTGAGCGAGACATATCAGAGGCTCATGAACAAGATGTTTGCATAGCAGATTAGGAGAAATGTCCAGGCCTACGTTGACGACATGCTAGTGAAAAGCCGAAGGGAGGACAATCACTTGGAGGATCTCAGGGAAACATTCGACACCCTTCGTTCCTACAACATGAAGCTCAACCCAGGCAAGTGTGCCTTCGGAGTGACAACAAGGAAATTCCTAGGGTTCCTAGTATTCTAGAGAGGAGTCGAGGCTAACCCAGATAAGATCCAAGCCATAATAGAAATGGCACCCCCTAGAAACATTAAAGAAGTGCAAAGCCTCAACGGCAAGATTGCTGCGCTTAATAAGTTCGTGTCTAGAGCAATGGATAAATGTTTACCTTTCTTCCGAACATTGAAGAAATCTTTTGAATGGATGGTCGAGTGTCAGCAAGCATTTAAGGACCTGAAGGCCTACCTCTCTTCCCTACCATTGCTAAGTCCATCAAAGCCAAGGGAAGAGTTATTCCTTTATTTGGCTGTATCTCCGACTGCCGTCAGTGCAGCCCTAATTAGAGAAGAAGATAGGGTATAGAAGCCCGTGTACTACATAAGTCGAGCACTCTGAGGCGCAGAGGAAAGATACCCACCAATCGAGAAGCTCACCTTTGCTTTAGTTACAATAGCCTGTAGGCTCAAGCCATACTTCCAAGCCCACACAGTGATCGTCCTGACTGACAAACCCTTACGGCAAGTAATGAGCAATGCTGAAGCTGCTGGACGAATGGCGTTATGGGCAATAGAGTTAAGTGAATTCGACATACAGTATTACCTGCATACTGCAATTAAGAGACAGGTGATCGCTGACTTCATTGCAGAATTCACTAACGTAGAATGTCAGGGGGCAAGAAAGTACCCTTAGTGGAGTATATACACGAACGGATCGTCCAACAGACAAGCTAGCAGAGCAGGTATTGTGCTTCTTTCTCCTGAAGGGGACGAGATCGAATGCATGGTTCGTCTCGACTTTCCTACGACCAACAATGAAGCAGAGTACAAAGCTCTAGTAGTAAGACTAGATCTTGCCAAAGTAGCAAGAGCCGTGAGTGTGATTATTCATTGCGACTCCCAAGTCATCACAAACCAAGTAAATAGAGATTACGAATGTAAAGGCGAAAGGATGAAGAAGTAAATGATGCAAGCAAAGAGAAGGGTGGACGACCTACAGACCAAGATTGTTCAAATCCCTAAGGGAGAGAATGAGCAAGCCGACCATCTTGCCAAGGACGCATCAGCAGAACAGATGGTTATTCCTGATAAGGTACTCTCCTTTATTCAGCTTTCGCCATTGATAGATGTCATCAATGTGCAGAAAATAGGTTCCAAGAGTAATTGGACCACCCCCTTGGTCTCCTACTTGAAAGATGGCATATTACTCGACAGTAAGGAGGCCGCAAGAAAGCTGAAGGTTCAAGCAGCACAGTTCGTATTGATAAAGGACATACTGTACAAGAGGGGCTTCTCTCGACTGTATCTAAAATGTTTAAGCCCCGAAAAAGTGGATTATGTCATGAGAGAAGTACACGAAGGAATCTGTGGCAACCACTTAGGGTCGCGGTCATTAGTACATAAACTGATTCGGGCTGGATATTACTGGCCTACAATGCAGAAGGATGCCCAGGCTTATGTCAAAGCCTGCGACAAATGCCAAAGGTTCAGCAATATCATCAGACAGTCGACAGAAGAATTGACCTCGATGACAGCCCCGTGGCCATTCGCTCAATGGGGACTCGACATCATGGGCCCATTCCCAATAACAGTACAGCAACTGAAGTTTTTTGTAGTCGTCATAAACTATTTTACCAAATGGGTAGAAGCAGAGGCCTTGGCTACCATTACGAAGAAGAATGTAAGAAGCTTTGTCTGGAGAAACATCGTCTGCAAGCATGGGATCCCTAGAGTCTTGGTTTCAAATAAAGGGAAACAATTCGACAACGACTCCTTCAGGGATTTTTGCTCACAATTGGGAATCAAGAACCACTACTTCTCTCCCACCCACCCACAAGCCAATGGGCAAGTTGAGGTCACGAACCGATCCTTACTTAAAATCATCAAGACTCGGCTTGAAAAGGCAAAGGGTGTATGGCCAGAGGAACTGCCAAGCATACTATGGGCGTATAGGACTACAGCAAGAACACCTACTGGGGAAACACCGTTTTGATTAGCTTATGGAAGCGAGGCAGTCATCCCAACAGAGATCGGACTCACAAGCTATAGTGTGGGTAATCATGATGAAGGAAAGAATGACGAGGCTATGGGCCTACAACTTAATCTACTAGATGAATTCAGGACGATAGCTGAGCAAAGACTCGCACGATACCAAGACCTCATGGCCAAGCACTAAAACTCCCAAGTCAAACACAAAGACTTCAAGGTTGGAGACCTTGTTCTAAGAAAGGTAATGGGCGTGGCCAAAGACCTCACCCAAGGAAAGCTTGGCCCTAACTGTGAGAGACCTTATAGAATCATGTCATGGCAGAGGAAAAGCACCTATCACCTGGAGACGCTAGATAGATAGCAGTTGCACCATCCATGGAACACCAAGGGCCTCCGAAAGTACTACCAATAGATGATAACATGAAGAGCGACACTCCTCATTTTCCAATTTATTTTAGTTCATTTTTGCTACAATGCTTTTTAAGCCCAAAGGGCAAGTCTTTTTCTTTAAAGAACAATTTTTCTACATGCATTTATCATAATAAGAGGAGTTTATTCAAATATGACTAATGCAAAAGACAAATGACAAGTATTAGAACAAGTGACAACAAAAACAAAAACAAAAACGACAAAAGAAATACGTTACTTACGCCGACGGGAATAAGTGTTTAACCTACGAGCTGCAGGCGTCGGCTCTAGACCACCACAATACGCGTGCAATGTATCAAGGGTGATCAAATCCCTGCACTTTCGTTGCTCAAACGGGATTTCAAGAACTCGACGAATAAAAGCCTCTTACTCGTCAGTTATGATTGGACGAACACTAGCTGAAAAAAGAGAAGGACGACGACATTAAAAACACTTTACGACTAAATGAAAAAGTAAAAGCGAAGGTTGACAGTGCAAAACCTGAATCTTTGACAATACCCCAAGTATTGTCAAAACCATGGGGCATTGTATCCCACTCTTCTGGATGGCATACCCAATCCGTCCCCTTAACAAAGAAGTACCTGCCCTTCCAATTCTTGTTAGAGTCGGGCATGTCCGACACGAGCCTTAACTCTTTTTTCCGTGCAGTAAAATGGTATATTCCTCGGGACGAGATGATGTGTTGGGGTCTGTAGCACCAAAAGAACTCGTCTAGTGAAAGCTGACGATTCTCACCGCTAAGACGACCCCACAAAATTTCAGCCCCTATAAAGATCCTCCAAGCATTTGAAGCGGTCTAGCTGATGGATAATCCAAGAAAATTGGCCAACTACAGTGCAAAACCGTCAGTGGCAGCCTCAATCCCGCTGCGAACATCGCATCGTACATGCCGACATCTGCAGTCTTCCCTGAGTAGCAATTCTCACATTTCCTAGGGAGACGAATTGGGATATGGTCGGGGATCTGGTAGCAATCCCTCAAATTCTTAAAAATATTAGTCGTCATCTTTGGTAAGAAATCATTGACGGTCCACATTTTAGGGAGGATAAATGGACGGGTAAATCCATCTCTGGGACTTCCTAAACTTCCAACCTCAGGAGTTCTCTCACAGCAAAATCTTCGTCCCTGTCATTCTTTACTTCCTCTTCCTCGTCATCCTCTTCTCCCTCATCACCTTCATCCTCACCATCATCTACTTCCTCCTCCTCACCTCCCTCTCCAAAATAACTTTCTACATCCTCGTCAGGAGAACAGGCTGAGGTTTCCCTCTCTGACGACCTGGAAAGGCCCTCCTCGGGCTCATGACCTATTTGAAAGACCTCGTCGTAGCCCGCTCCCTCACGGACTAACGACTACTTACTAGTCGCTTCTCTTGACATTTATTTACCTACAAATGACAGAGGTATTCTAAGTACCTAAGTTGACGGTCTCTCTAAAAGTTGCACGATCAACTAGAAAAAAACAAAAGAATGAAAGATAGGAGGAAATAATGGAAAGGGTGACTTACCAAGTAAAGCAGATGGTTTCTTGAAAGGTGACGATCTCAAAAAAATGACGGTAACTAGGGCATAAAGTCAGCAAGATGACGCGAACGAAGTGATGAGCTCTTTCTCTGAAGATCAACAATGATGAAATAGGAAAAATGAGGGAAGAAGGGAGATATATATAGGATGAAAAGTGCACGGAAGACAAAGCGACACCCTTGCCCGGAACTGGAGCCAATATGTTTAAGCCATGTGTCCAAGCAATTAATAAAAGCTGCTTGAGGATTCACCCATAAATGCCTTCCCTTTTTTTCATAAACAAAATAATAAATAATAATAGAAAAAGCTACAAATTGAACTCCATAACCCGTTGGCTGAAGCCAACGAGGCCATGGAGTAGGAGGTAGCTAATAAGGGAAATTCTGTAACATTGATAAACTCGTCCATATTAAGCAAAGTTGATGACCCCAATGAACTCGTCAGCCTCTCCCACACGTCCATAGCCCGAGTGACGACAAGATAAGGTCGACAGTCCCACCTTAAAACTGACGACATCACCTTTAGGTCATCAAACACCTAAAGGTGACAACTGGAATGTGTGGACGGGGATAAGTAGCTGACGGGAGGAAGTTGAAGGGAATAATAAAACCTCTAATGAGTCTGACATGGCCTTACTTGGCTTCCACGACATAAGTGTGTAAGGAAATATCTTGTGCCCCACAATTATCCCTAATTAAGGGGAGTTCTATAAGGAAAGAACTCTTCAAAATACGCAAATTAAAGAGGATATCTCCTACAAGAAAACATCTTCTTAATCAAGGCACAGATGTCAACCCTACACTACTATAAAAACCCCGAGACCCTTACAAACCAAGGTACGCATATTTCCCCCCAGCTCTGGCACTTTAGAGTTGTGAAAATTCTCTAACTTAACATTTGGAGAGTCTTCAGCCGGTACCACACCGGTACTATCTTAAGGTTTTCTTTGTTTTTGTTTCATAGGTCTTGTTTCGAGCACGTGAGTATTGTGCGGCTTACTGACGATTTTCGACATCATCACTATGTTTGCTTAAAAAAAGGATTGAAGAGAGCAATTTTGAGTCTTGTATATTGTGATATATATAACTCTCTGAGAGTGAGGCCATATATTGTAGTTTTATAAGACTTGATGCGTACCATTTAGTGTCGTGATTCACTATCCGTACCATTTACTATCTGTTAGACCACTTTTTCGTACCATTTAGGAGGCTCAGTTTTGTGAATATTTTGACTTTCTTATATTTCGAAATTATCTTTGTCAATGAGTCAGTGCTACATAGATATATTAACCCTTCATACGTGTTATTATTATCCTATGTGGGACTTAATTATTTAACTAATTAACTAGGTAACTTACACTTAAATTTAAAAATTAGAATATTTATTTATGATATTTCTCTTCACCATTAAACCAAGACAACATATGAATATTTATATGTGTACTTTTTTGTATACTCATATAGTACCATACTAGTGTCTATTTCAAAACATGCAAAACATTTTACATCAATTCAGAATTGTGCTTTGTTCTTGTAAAGCAATATCGATATTTATCAACCATTTAGCTAAAATATAAATGATTATAATTGATCTGTTTCTCACAATTATACTTGATGTGCTTTAAGAGATTTAATGTACAACAAATTCTAAGAATTCACAATAGATTAAAGAAATATATACCCATTACAAATAATATATATCTCAATTAATACTACATTAAAATTATTTATTTTTATCATCTTTCTCTAAAAACATATACGTAAAGTTTGTTTGAATATATATATATATATATATATATATATATATATATATATATATATATATATATCACTATAGGAAGCATATACAAATGTCTCTAATGTGTTTTCAACACAGTATACAGATAGTATTTATGATTCTAATTTCACCTCCCCCTATATTGGTCTTGAGCCATGCTTAAATGTGATATTGAATTGATCTCTAAAATTTCACAACAAAATTTTTTTTGATGTAACATTTTTATTGTAACAAAAATTTGTTGTACTACACACTCACACTAGTATATTAAAACCCTTTAAGAACACCTTGTTGAGGAACTATGTTTATGTTCATATAAATTAGGAAGAGAAGAATGTCTCAAATGCATTATCAATCAACAAACAATTAGAAGATTTAGTTGATCAATAGTATGATTTCTAAGACAAAATTGGCTGCCCATATATTGGTCTAGTCGTGTGTAATGCTTAAATTGTATATTGAATTGATCCCATTAATTTCATAGTATTCATGTTTTTTTTAGACACATATTTCAAATGTGGGAGGAAGATTTGAAAACTGGATATTTGAAACACTTATAGGTGCCAAGTAAATTGACCTAAAGGTTATTGGTATTTTGGTGCAACATATTCGATTTAACATAGATTTTGTTGTTACACAATAAATGTTTTGAAATACTTTAACACATGCCAAAAGTCTTTAACTCACCCATCACCCAATTATTGAATCATAAAAAAAATAAAAAATAAAAAATTGACACAATAATTCTAACACATGTACACATATATATACAAACATAAAATTACACACACAATTTTAATTTTTATATAGAGATAAGCCAAAATTTAGGCAGATACCTTGGGTCAGGTTTATGACAACCCTTTGGAAAGCATGTTATCTTGCCTATGAGTTAAACCTTTGATACAATTCCTTAGGTGTGTAGTACATTATGTTTCTCATTTAAATTCAAACAACTAATTACATTAAACATAATTTTTTAGGGAAAATAACATAATTTGTATTGTATTGGTCAATGCAATAATGTATTTGATTTTAATTAAGAAACCTAAAGTAAAAAATAAAAAATAAAAAAAATAGTACCTAAGTTTGTCATTATATATAAACAAATTCAAAAAAAAAAAAAAAGTACCAAATTAAATAAATATATAGTTACTACTTACTAGCAAAAATACATAATTAAATCAATATTGCATTATAATGATTAATTTTAATCCTTTTCTAAAATTAGCCTTGTTGGCTTATGTGAAAAGATGTCAGTGAAGTCAAGCCCATCCTGTTGAGTGTAGCCTTTGGCCATAGGTCTTAGCCACAAGTCCTACCTTATATCTTTCTACAAACTCAATAGACTTATACTTTTTCTTATATACGCACTTACAACTTGTTAGGACATATGTGAATCATGTTAGGAACATATGTCAATATAGAATTGGCTAATCCTTTGACAAAACACACTTTACTTGTAATTGGGTAGATCTAAGATGTGTTTAATACTTCAAGGAACAAGGTTTCAAGTTCAAGCGTTAAAGCCATGCAAATCTGTCCAAGAATCAAGTGAAGAAGTGCTGAATTTTAAAACTCGACAGCTAGCTTGATAGCTAGTATCTATCAAGGTTTAAAAGGTTGTTTAAGCCCGATGCTCGACAGCTGTTCGATAGATTGGGTATCTGTCGAGATTTATGAAAATCAGTTTTTCATATCTAATTTCACTCCAATCCTTGAATAGATGTTTGGGCTTTCTTTTCTCACAACCCCAATCATATATAAAGATTGTTTTAAGGGCCGTCACAGCTGATGCAACTCAATGCAAAAGCTTTTGACAAGCATATTGTGAACCGGAGACATACGCCCTAGTTCATCTTTCTATTTAAGAAGCTGTTGTGTTTGTACATCGTAGGGTTTTGTAACCAAGGAGCTTCGTGACCTTCATCGTGTTGATAAACTGAAGAACTTTGCAGCCAACATCTTTCTCAAGTTGGTGAGTAAGCCACGTACTGGGATCCGCGCATCGAATTGGTTAGTCACGTACTGGGAGCCATGCATTGAAATGAGAGATTGTCACTACAGAACAAGTCCAACTGGATATTGGGGTAAGGATTCAACTGTAGGTTGGTATAAGGTACTGGGATTCCTTTACTTGTAACCGCTTGTTGTGATAATAGTGAATTCTCGAGAGTGGTAACCTTAAAATCACCCAATGGGGTTTTTGCCGTGTAGATTTTCCCCATTTGTAAACAAATCATCATGTCAATTTACTTTCAGCTGCGTTTTAACTTAGTTGGTGATTTGTTTGTGCAACCATGCTTATTGCATGATAATTGAATTAATTTATTAACTTGGCTAATTAATTGGTTCATTCATCATAATGGGTCAATACATTCTTGGTCTATCACAACTAATTGGTTGTATCCTAGAAGCTAAAGTCCGTGCCTTACTTATACAGTTAAACTTCTGGCATGTTGTTTTATTCATTGAAAATTTTAGCAATACGTTGTGTTTTTATCTTTCTTGTACCTTATGCTTTATCAGAAGGTGCAAGGTGATAGGAAATTTTATGTGCCACGCTGCCTTTTGGAAATTTCAATATATGACCACTTATAAAATCATACAAAGAGTTAGAAAGAGTATGTAACTATTGAAGCCATTGAAGCTTTTGCTGCTAATGCAGCAATTTAGTTTGCCAAGGATCTTAGCATTCACAAGTTTGAAATTAAAGGGGACTCATTGTTGGTCATCTCGACCTTGAGAGACAATAGACCTTCCTACGCTTTGCATGGACATTCTATGTAAGAGACAAGAATCTTGTCAAAATCTTTACAATGGTTTCATTTTAAGCATGTTAAAAGGGAGGACAATTGTTTAGCCCATGCCATTGCTAGAAGAAAGGTACATAACCTTCTCTTTGGTGCTAGTCACTACCCTGTGGCCAATTTGGATCCACAATAATAGAGTAATGTTTGAAGGAATTGTTGCTAATTCTTTATCCATTTGGTGTCTAATTTTAAATCTACAATGCCAGTACAAATAAGTTGTGCCAGTAGGAAAGGATAGCCAGAGGCCTCATCAGAAAGCACAAAGAGACGCATTTACTGCTACATGTTAACAGTGAGAATTGAGAAGCATTTCTCACTCTAATCAATTAGTTTAATTTGTTACAAATTCTATTTAAAAGAAATGCAAAGCCTTCTTGACTTGTCTCCAAATGACACACACGTACAAATTGAGGAATCAAATGCAACTGCATACCTAAACAATCAATCGTTGAATTACATTTGGACATTTGACACTTTTTCTCCAATCTTTATCATCTTAAATACAAGTAGTATTCTGAAATATTTTACAAAAGTAGTCCCCTATTACTAGCTCTTTTACTTCAAGGGCTACATTTTGAAGATTCTGGTGTAAAATTTACAATTAGAATCGCATGATAGAGGACATACTTATCTAATTCCAACTTTTCTCAGCTAAATTTAATCCTCTCAAAACAACCAAGCCAAATGTCATGCAATAGTTAAATCAGTGAGTATATAGAGTTTCTCTTGGAATCAAATAAAGCAAATGAGATTCAGGAGAATGAACATGTAACACTCCAAGAGTAAACAAAAATCAAATAAATTAACTTAGAAGTGAGAAAAAGAAAACACCCATGACCCATTTAACAAAAATGATATTATCTCTCACACCCTATATAGATTACCAAGATATAAACTAAAGCTGTATTTAATGCCCAAACTAACAAACAGCAAAGTGAAAAGGCACAGATAAGATCAATATATCCACAGTACCACAAGGCCAATTAGCTCTAAAACCAAAAAAAAGAGCCCAAGTATAAGAAAAATCACAATTTATGCCAACAATATGAAACTAACAAGCAATTAATTAAAATGAAGAATGCGCATAGAGAGTTTTACTTCTATAATTGTAATTTGACAGTAATTATATAGCTCCAGGTCAGTGTTATTATTGTGAATAGAAATTTATGAAGAAAACCTAAATCTAGAGTAATCCCCTCACCATAAATGCAAAACTTCAAGCCACCCCAAAACGAACTGTCCCACTACCATCAAACTACACTAGTGCATTTGATATTCACATGCATCACATATCAATTGAATGGAAACACTTAAACTTAGCTTCTTAAATACTTATAGAATTCTTAAAATCCTATTTATTTATTTCAAAATAAGTGAATTGAAATTTACAATACTAATTTTTTTTGGGTGAAATACTAAATTTGGTGATAGTTAATATTTGTTTAAATGTTGTTAGTGTAGTAAAATTCAATCCTTTTATTTCAAAATTTATGGATAGAATTTAGGAAATCGATGATAGAATTATCTTAAAAACTCTCAAAAATCTTGATCCACTAAGTTCATCTAGCGGTTTTAAGTACTATATTAATCCTATCAAAAGTAGCTCCCACTTCCTAAATACTTTTGGAGCAGTCCATTGTAAAAATTACAATAAACTTGTAATCACAATGTGCAAAATATATATATATATATAACTTGTCCCGGCTAAATCTAATTCTCTCAATTCTCAAACAAAAAAGTCAAATATCATTCATTAATTAAGTCAGTGACTAAAATTTCCTCCTAAAATAAAATAAAGTATACGAGAATGAGAATGAGAATGTAGTAATAATAATATTAAAAGCATTCATAAAAACCATTCCACAACCCAAATAAATTAAGAGAGGTGTCAATCCAAAATCAAAATAGACCAAATCCAAAAGGTCCATAAGCAAAATGCAAGAGTCACGTGTGCACCTCTTTTATTCTAAGTTCGGCTGTGGGCCTCGTAAGTCGTAATCCTCACTTCTTGGAACAGAACAGATAAAATCAACCCAAAAAAAAAAAAAAAAAAGAAGAAGAAAAAATCAATCATTTGCAATTCGTTGTGCAATTTGTCTCACTCACATTTATAGTCTTTCTTTAAAAAATATTGTATGGAAAGCCTGTCAAAATTTTACTCAAAGCATAATGAATGAAGAACATCATTTTGCTAGTACTTGTTAATATTAGGGGTTTTTGGTCACTGTTTTGACAATAACGTTTCAACGGTAAGGAATTCTTTGACACGGTCTGAATGTTTTAGAAATTAGACATTCCGAGCTTGAATTTCAACCAAAATTTTGAATTTTTTCAACACAAATCATGAGTTATTGTCGTTTGAAAATTCCCTAACCGAGTTACCTGAAATTCGGATTCCAACTATATGCTGATAGAAGGGCGTAAAAAAGGAAGTCTAACTTTTTTTTCATGGACTTGGTTTTAAAATAATATACCTATACCTTGAGAACAATCCACCCAAAATCAAACTTTTGGAAAAAAAAAATACGTTAGTGGCTAGTTATTCACGAGACTAAATCACTTTGAAAATGTGTTGAAAAAAAGTGACCTTTGATAACTGTTTTGACAATACCTTTTGAACGGTAAGAATTCTTTGACGCAGTCTGAATGTTTTAGAAAGTAGACATTCTGAGCTTGAATTTCAACACAAATTTTGAATTTTTTCGATACAAATCATGAGAGTTATTGTCGTTTGAAAAATGCCCCACCGAGTTACCTGAAATTTGGATTCAAATTATGTGCCGATAGAAGGGCGTAAAAATGGAAGTCTAACTTTTTTCCACAGACTTGGTTTTAAAATATTATACCTATACCTCGAGAATAGTCCACCCAAAATCAAACTTTTGGAAAAAAATACCTTAGTGGCTAGTTATTCACTAGACTAAATAGCTTCATTTCTCACCCAAATTCAAGTGGGTCGGGTCATGTCAACTTGCCTCATTAACAGGCCATGTTAGGATTAAAGGATCATGATATGTTTATTAAATGACTTGGGTTTGGGTTGAATATTTAGTCGAATAATCTTATCTCGACACGACTCAAACACGATACGCTAAACTAAATTGACACCTCTACTTAAATATCACGCACGCACTCTTTTTTCTCTCTTTATTCTTTTTATTTCATGATTTGTTGATTTGTGCATAAATGAATGATAAACATTCTCTACCTACT
The DNA here is from genome assembly GCA_028535165.1 of Quercus tomentella. Lineage (NCBI taxonomy): Eukaryota > Viridiplantae > Streptophyta > Magnoliopsida > Fagales > Fagaceae > Quercus > Quercus tomentella. The sequence continues at coordinate 83,396,482 of JAPQVY010000068.1, forward strand.
ACGTTAAACTACTCAAAAATGCAAAATTAACAAGCCATGAAATGGGTGAAAAATGAATATGCATATATATATATATATTTATATATATAGATATATATTTATATATATATATTTCCAGTTTGATGAAGCATGAGTTCAAAATGAGAAATGGCTATAATTAAATTAACTTCTAACTAAAGCATTAGCATGATGCAAAAAAAAACCTATTTTGCATCCTCAAACACTATTTTATCTATTTTACCAACTCATTTTATAACTCATCTTACATTCTAGTTTTTATTTTTACATAAAACCCAATAAAATAATATAAACTACCTAATAAAATAATAAAAAGTATCATTCTCTCTCTTTTTCCTCCTACTCACTTTTTCTCTTCGCACACAACCACAAAATTAAAATAATTTTTTTTTTTACAACTTATGAACAATAAGGTTGCATATATGCAACCATACTGTTCATAAAATTGCAATTTTTTTAAGTTTACAAACTTTAAATATAGTGAATTTTGAGTGGCTTAAGTGGTAAAATAGCAACGGAATGGTTTACAACCACTGCTAGTGCTCCAATAATACAGAAGTAGAAGTCCCCAAAAATATCATTTAACCTTCTTTTTATAGAAGTATAAAATTCTAAACTTCTCCAACAAGTTCATACCAAGAGCTATTATATGATGTAGGGCCGTGGGCTGGACTTTTAAGGTGCCGTGAACCCAACCAATAAGCTAACACACGCATAATCTGAAAAAGAAAGTGCATTGGGTCAAATGGCCAATTGGGTGAGTACACTGAAGAGTAGAGAGTCGAGAGTAGAATAGAAAGCATTTGTTTATAAATGAGATTTGGCGTCACACGCAAACATGCTCTTCTGCTCTGCTCTGCTCACAAAACTCAGTCACTCAGAAGAACTCAAAGCCTGTTCAGTGACCATCTTTGCATGCATGACCCCAATTTTTCACCCAAAATAAATGTGTTTTTTTTCTGAGATTCATTGCATTTCAATTCTTTGTGTGTCGTTTCTTCACTCATTTTAGGTTTCTAAAGTAGCAAGCAAGTACCCATTTGGCCATTAAGCAACTTTATTGTAACTTCTTATTATCCCATTACGTATATTTTTTTTAAAATTTTTTAATTGATGACCTTCAAATCAATGGGAATTCTCCAGTGTGGTGAATTTGAGAGAATTTGGTTACACAACCATAGCCACATAAATGGAGGGTCCTCTCTCTCTCTCTCTCTCTCTCTCTCTCTCTCTCTCTCTCAAACAATTAATCCTCTCTTGAGATGACTTATAATGTCCTTTTTATATCGAACAAGTAGGGCTCGAATTGGGCATGTAACTAACAAGTTATTGGGCTTTGTGTGTTGCTGATTTCCGTAATCTCGATATATCAAGATGAAGTTAAGGAAATAGACACTTCATTCAAGACTTGATCAATTGAGTGGAATCGAGGCTAGAGTCAAGTGGAGTCAAGGTCACTAAAACTTCACTTTTCTTGAGCTGTTCTTGAGTTTGTGGCTTCAACTTGGTTTTCAATCACCATTTTAAGACATATCAAAGTTCACAATTAGGCACACAATTTGGCACAATTTGACTACACTAAAACATATAGACCTAGCATATATATATATATAGATGGGTTCAAGTTACACCTGGTGTAACTTGAAAAGAGTTACACCTTTTTATAGCCTTTGATTCTTATAAGATCTAAGGGTGAGAAAGACACTAATTTTCACATCATTAATATATTAAAATTTAATTACATAACTGCCCCCGAAATTAATGTACATCACTTTATTATTCATATTTTTACAAAAACTATGCACCTTCTCTCTCTAATTCATCTCTCCCATGGCTCCACCTTATTACGTTGGCCACAAAACCAGCAAAGGTACAAAACATACTTAACCAAGTTTGTGGAGGTTGTTTTTCTCAAAAACAAAATTTTTTTGGAGGTGGTTTTTAATTCTTAAACGAGTTGGGTTTTTCAAAAAGGGTGGGTCTCAGTAAAACTCGACGGTGGCAGGAAAGGCTTGGTCCTTGGTTAAAAATGATGGTTTTGGTCTAAACCCATTATCACTTTGTAATACATATGCAGCTATCAATTAGAATCATAAAGAACCTTAAAATGTGCGGGGACTGTCACCGTGTGGCAAAATTGGTGTCCAAAGTTTACAACAAAGAAGTAATTGTTAGAGTTGTTAGAGATAAAAATTGATGATTTCACCATTTCAGGCTTGGTTTGTGTTCATATACATAAAGATATTGGTGAGAGCTTAATAAAGGAGACTCTGTAAATTATTGATCCAGTTTTCTCTGTGTACCATCTGCTTCTAAAGGGCAAACAAAATCAATACTTCCTTTTTCAATCTTTAACCATGAAGTCTGAAGAGACAATCAATACTTGTAACTAGTATTTGTGAGGGTGGGTCTCCATCTAAAACCCAACTGGTTTTATGGTGAAGAGGATGGAGTTGTGGTAGAGGTGATGCCAAAAAGAGAAGGGAAATTGAGAAAATAAAGAATAAAATAATATACATTTATTGTGGAGACAACTAAGTTATTAATTTCTAGAATATTAATGATAGCAGAAATTGCTCTCTTTATCACCATTAGATCTTATAAAAATCAATGGCTACAAAAAGGTGTAACTCTTTTGAAGTTACACCAAGTGTAATTTGAACTCATCTCATATATATATATATATATATATATATATATTAATAGGCAAAACTTAGAGAAAGTTCAATTAGAATCCAAATTTGCACTACTATCTAAATTTATGTGGGGACCACACCATAATTATTCATTTAAGTTTGTGCCATGTGTTTAGTTAAGTTTTTTAATCTTTGTGCTAAGTGAGTTAATGTGTGCAAAATACTAAGAATCTAATAGTAATGAATTATAAAATTTAAATAAATAAAAAATCCAATCATATATACTCAATAAAAATCACCACATACAAAAATCACCACACATTCTATCTTATTAAAAATTAGAAGAAAAAAAATTATCATAAGTAGTATTAAATTTAGGTAAGAATTATAATATGTAACTATTACATTTACTTAAAAAAAATAATTTGACTAATTATTAATATTTTTATGATAAAAATTGTGTTTAATTTTAAATGTATTTATACGTATGCATTAATGCATGTGTTTCTGTTACATGCTTTTTTTTTTTTAATAATTTAACTAATTATTTATATTTTATAATAAAAATTGTGTTTAATTTTAAATGCATCCATGCATTTGCATGGGTTACATACTAGTATCATTCTAATAATCCAAACAAAAAACTGATGAAAAATTAGGTTTATTTTCCTTTCCTTTCATATGATTCCTTCCTTATCTGATGAAAACTTTGTTCATATACCCTTCAAAACTCTATCTTTGTTTGGTTGTAAAGTGGAAATGAGATGAGAGGATAATATATAAGAAAAAGGAAAATACATTAAATTTTATTAAATCCTTTACTTAAAAAATAAATTAAAGAAAAAAAATCCTATTCTTAAAATACCCTCAAATTATTCCTCCTTTACTTTAAAAAATTCTGAATAAAGGAACTGAAATTTTCACTCTCATCTCCTTCCCTTTCCATTCCACGTCCATACCAACTTTGTTGAGAATTAGTCTCATATTAGACAATAGCCCCATAAAGACTGTCCTTCCATTTTACACTTTTCATCGAAGAAAAATGTCTATTGTATTATGGATGTGATATCCTTTTTTAATAATTCAATTTGGTTTAGTAAAGCAGTGATAGTTGCTTAATTGCTTTTGCTATCTATGAAGGAGGGTAGGCCCATCATTTATTCATTTCTTTAGTAGGGCATAACTTCCCACCATTTTTTTTTTCTAGCTGTTTATTTTTGCCAGACATTAAAAATGCTTTAAAAAGTATTTACTATGGATGTTATTTTAATTATCAATTTTGGTTAGAATTTGTCAGCTTTTGGATAATTTTTGTTAAAAATTGTTGGTTCAATTTGTATATTTGGTTTCTAACTTTTGATTTTTGTTTCAGAATCATGATTATAATTAAAAATGTTTCAAAAAGATCCTTATTGACAGTTGATAGATGTAAAATACTAAAATGTTAATGTAGAAACCAGAATTCATTAAATTAAAACTACTTCAATAACGTGAAGCCCATGATGTAGTACTCTTAAATGTTAGTCTCTGGTCTCTACAGAGTTATTCGAATCGGCAGAAGTGGGTTTGCTCACATTCCTCATCAAAATGGCCCAAAAGAAATTAACATGCACCCGGATGAACCAAACCAAAAACAAATATACTAGTTGGGTTAAAAAAAATTGTGAGACATGATAAATTTTGGGCTACTCATCTGCTCTTGTTTTCGGTAAGACCCAATACTTTGGACTGGATGCTATATTTATAGGCCACACCATTTCGCAAGAAATAAGATGATAAAAGTGACCAGACCCATGTTTTTTTGGGGCTTCTTTATAGATTCATCCAAATCCACATCTTGATTTTATGAGCCCAAAACGGAAGAATTGGATTTGGAGGCCCAAATGGAATCCCCATGAAAGCTTCCCAAACCGACCAGCAGAAAGAAAAAGGCACTATTATTCATAAACCTTAACAGCAAGAGTAAAATTACTTAATTCATAGAGGATAACAAAATACAGCAGATCCACATAGATTATACAATTCCAAAAAAAAAAAAAAAACGTAGATTATACAAAAAGAACGGTGAAAAACAAAACAAAACAAATAAGCAAACAAAAGCTTAAATACATCTGCATAAGTCATAATCTCTTATAGGCAATTAGGAAAGCAAGAAGATGAAAAAAAAATGGCCTGACCCATCTAGATTTGGGGCTTCTAAGCTTCTTTATGGAACGATCCAAGTCCACATCTTTATTTTGTGAACCCAAAACAGAAGAGTTGAATTTGGAGGCCAAGTCAATTTCCCCTATGAAAACTTTCGAAACGGTCCAACAGATAATAAAAAAATGCCCAAATCAACACTTCTATTCTAAAACCTCAACAAGTATCGGAGTAAAATCACTTTATTCATTGAGGATTACAAAGTACAATAGATCCACGCTTAGCAACAACAACAACAAAAAAAAAAAAAAAAAAAAGATACAATAGATCCACACAACATAGATTCTGCAAGAAAAAAAGAGAGTGCAAAAAAATAAAAGCAAACTGCAAACCTCATACCGAAGACAATTGAAGCTACGTAATTCAAACAAACCAACAAAAACGCGAGCGTGTGGATCACTTTACATTCTTCATATTGGAGCTCAGACAGGGTTGACGTTCAGAGCTATCATTTGGATATTATCTTGGCTGCTGCTGGTAACGTTACCTTCAGCAAGCGTTTGGGAAGCACTACCCATGTTGTTAGTTGTAAACTTGCGAAGTGCAAGAACGAGAGTGATGATGAGGATCACCAGGCCAAGTATTTGAGCAGCAAGTTTAAGGTCCGAAAGCAGCGACATTTGTTCCCTGCAGTAACCAAGAGGAAATTAATTCTATGAAATTCTGTAACTAACAGAAATAATTGTTAATAAAAGAATATGTAGCTATTGTCACCTGTTTGGAGGAGAAGATAAAGAGGACGATAGGGTGGAAGGAAGAGAAGAGGAGCCAGAGAATATTGAAAGTGTTTGGGTTAGCCTGGTAATTCTAACATATATATAGAGGCCTGAGAGGACTATGCAGTATGCATCGTGTGAAAGCGTATATTGCTTTTAAAATTATAGGAATAGTTCTCTAAAGGAATCTCAAAATGAAAGCCCTTTTGGCTAACAGCCTAACCCCATCAACCGAGCCAAGCCAAACCAAATATACAACTAGTCCTAACCCCATCAACCAAGCCAAGCCAAACCAAATATACAACCAGTCCCAACGCCATCAATCATTTAGTTCTCTAAAGGAATCTCAAAATGAAAGCCCTTTTTGCTAACAGCCTAACCCCATCAACCAAGCCAAGCCAACCAAATATACAACCAGTCCCAGCGCCATCAATCGGATTGTATCATTACATTCTTAAAATTTTGTTCAAATCGGATAGTATTTACTATTCAATCAAAAATCTTATTTTTTATGCATAATTTTAGATTATAAAAACTTGAAATTTAAACATTTGATTGATGACATAGTAATTAATTTTTTATCTTCTTGAATTTTGCAAGTATGAAAGATAAAATAAAAACATGTAAACCAATAGTTAAATTTTTAAAATTCACACTTAGTGTGCGTTTGGCTCCAGTTTAAAAAGCCAACTTATTTTACTATTCAACTTATTTTTATTACTATTTATGGCCCCACTGTACTTTTTGGTACTATTCATGAGTCTCACTGTACTATTTCAGCTAACTTTTACTTTTATCTACAGTACTTTCAGCAAAGAATTTTCAATTTCAGCAAAATAAACGAATCACAAACATACTCTTAATAAAAAAATATAAATTAAGTTCTAAGATTTTCACTTCAAACTTTATTTATTTATTTATATATTAATATATAGAGAGAGATTGGGGTGGTATAATTATCCCATTGGTGAAAGCCTATTTAAGCCGTTTTGGCTAACACCATCAACCAAGCTAAGCCAAGCCAAATATACAACCGGTCCCAACATCATTAACCGTTTATTTTTTTTGTCCCCCCCATCAACGGAACCAGAAGCAAAACCAAGCCAAGTATACAAAGTACAAACCCCATCATCCATTTATATATACGACTGCCTCTTCTGTCAATATATATATATATATATATATATAAAGACACACACACGACTGCCTCAAAACCCCAGCCAAGCCAAAATATACAACCAAATTCCCAATCATCAATTTAGTCCAGTCAACCATACAATGCATCAAAATCCCAGCCAAGCCAAATTTAAAACCCCATCATTTGAAAGCGTATTTAAGCTAACACCATCAGCTAAGCTAAGTCAAGCCAAGCCAAATATACAACCAGCCCCAACCACAGTCCCAGCCCCATCAACCACATGCATGACAACCTAGTCAATCTAGTCAATAATCCATTTTGCCCATCCAACCGTATGTGGTTGAAAGTTGAAAAAATAAAATATATTAAAGAAAAATTATAAAATATAAAATATAAAAAATTTGTGAGAGAAAGTGGATGAATTCCATCAAATCTAAGATTGAAAGTGTATATTGCTTTTAAAGTTATTCGAAAAGTTCTCTGAAGGAATCTCAAAATGAATGCCCTTTTGACTAACGGCCTAACCCCATCAACCAAGCTAAGCCAAACCAAATATACAACCAGTCCCAGCGCCATCAACCAAGCCAAGCCAAACCAAATATACAACTAGTCAGACAAATATTCTTCAAACTATTTATATATCTTTTTACTAAGTGTGAATTTTAAAAGTCTAATAGTTAGATTGTATCTTTATATTCTTAAAATTTTGTTCAAATTGGATAGTATATACTATTCAATCAAAAATCGTATTTTTTATGTATAATTTTAGACCATAAAAACTTGAAATTTAAACATTTGATTGATGACATAGCAATTAATCTTTGATCTTCTTAAAATTTTCAAGTATGAGAGATAAAATAAAAACATATAAACCAATAGATAAATCTTTAAAATTCACATTTAGTGTGCATTTGTCTACGGTTTAAAAAGCTAATTTATTTTACTATTTAGCTTATTTTTGCTACTATTTATGGTCTCATTGCACTTTTTGGTACTATTCATAAGTCTCACTATACTATTTCGGCTAATTTTTACTTTTATCTACAGTACTTTCAATAAAGAATTTTAAGTTTCAACAAAATAAGTGAATTCTAAACATGCCTCTAATAAAAATATATAAATTAAGATTGAAGATTTTCACTTCAAACTTTTTATTTATTTATTAATACATATAGAGAGATTGGGGTTGTATAATTATCCCATCTCTATATATACAGTATACACACACGACTGCCTCAAAACTCCAGCCAAGCCGAAATATACAAACCAAAATTACCCAATCATCAATATAGTCCAGTCAACCATACAATGCATAAAATCCCAGCCAAGCCAAATCTAAAACCCCATCATTTGAAAGCGTATTTAAGTTAACACCATCAGCTAAGCTAACTAAGCCAAGCCAAATATACAACCAGCCCCAGCCCCATCAACCACATGCATTGACAATCTCAGATGTATAACTACACTAGCCAAGCCAATTGCACCCACCCCATGCATCGACAATCTAGTCATCCTGTCCCATCAGCATCAAATATACAATCGAATCAAAAACCCAGCCAAGCCAAGTATAACCCAATCATCCATTTAGCCATGCAGCAAAAAAAAAAAAATCATCCATTTGGCCCAGTCCTTTAGTCAACATGTCCTATCAATCAGCATCAAAGAACCTAACCAGGCAAATAAAGCATTGAGAGAAAAAATTGTGTTTAAACCGGCAAACAATATATAAAATAAGCAAGAAATTATCTTAAAATTACTTTTTAAACTCAACTCGATTTGAGTCCGTTTATATCCAACTTATTTGATTAACTTTTAATATTTAGTTTTTATATACAATTATTTAAAACTTAATTTTTTCTTACTTATACACATATTACAATCAGTAAAAAGTTAAATAAATTTGGATTTTTCATTTGAAAAATAATAATAATAATAAAAACTAGCGTGGATTTATTGAGGTCCCACTTGGGACGTTAATGGTTTGGCTTTCTAGCTTTGATTTATGGATGTCGAACTTGAGACTTGACTGGCTTGGCTTTCTATTATTTGTGGCTTGAATTTCTATTAACTAGGTTGGATTTAAGAAGGTCCCACTTGGGACGTAACTAGTTCGGATTTCTAATAACTGGCTTGGATTTTTATGGAGGTCCCACTTAGGATGTGACATGTGACTGCAGGCATGACTTTCTACTATTTGGTTTGAATTGATTTCTATTACTAAAGGCTTGGATTTCTGGTAACTAGCTTGGATTTTATAGAGATACTACTCGGGATGTTACAGCAGGCTTGGCTTTCAACTAACTAGCTTGGAATTCTTGGCTTTCTAATAACTAGCTTAGATTTTTATGGAGGTCCTACTCAGGATGTGACTGCAGGTGTGCCTTTTTTTTTGGTCAATTGGGTGTGCCTTTTATACTATATATTTGGCCTGGATTTCTATTAACTAGCTTGGATTTTTATGGAGATCCCACTCGGGACGTGACTGGCTTGGCTTTCAGCTAACTAGCTTGGAATTCTTGGCTTTTCTAATAACTAGCTTGGATGTTATGGAGTTCCCCACTCAGGATGGGACTGCAGGCATGCCTTTGTACTGAACTAATAGCTAATTTGTGTGATGTACGAAAATAGCTACTGAATGAGTATCAAGAAGAAAAAAAATCATTATTTTTGAGTTAGAGTAACAAGCAAAAATACATGAAATTCAAGACAAAAAATTATTAAAAGAAATAGTACAAAGTTTTATTATTAAATATAAGAAAGTAATGTTTCATTTATTAGTCTTTTGTGAGAATGAATAAGAGACAGAATGTTATGTCTTTAGTTTAGTTCGTATCATATATATAGGTATATATAAGATATGTTGTAATATTTCTGCCAAGAAGTGTCTATTGAAAGGTCATAACCTTTTATATTGAATATACCAAAAGATGTCTATTATATTGACCGAAAACGTACTTATTGGTGGAAAATGTGCCTATTAACTGAAAAACTGCCTATTGGTCGAAAATATGCTTATTGGCTAAAAATGTGCATATTGAATAAAAATGTGCCTATTGACCGAAAATATATTTATTGAAAAATAAAAAGTCACGACTGTTTGGTGTTTTTAAATATATGCGTGGCTTTAATTTATGTAGTCATGTGACGTAATAAGAAGTAGTCAACAAAAAGTCAAACGTTTCAGTTTTATATCGTATATAGATATTTGGCTTGGATTTCTACTAACTAGCTTGGATTTTTATGGAGATCCCACTCTGGACATGACTGGCTTGGCTTTCTAATAATTAACTTTGATTTTGGTTGGGTTGAATTTTTGGATATATTATCAACTTTTCTAGAATTTCATAAGTCACTTTTATGCTTTGTTTGGATGTAAGGGGAAGGAAGGGGAGTAGAGTAGAGGGAGGGAGAGTAATTAAATTACCTTATTTGGATATTTTTTTTAAAATGAGGGGAAGTGATTTGGAGGGGTTTTAACTACTTCTAACCCCTCATTTTTAATTCCCCCAAATTGGAGAGATTTGGAGGGAGTGTAGAGTACATAATTTATTGACCAAATGAATTACCTAATTTATCCTTACCATATTAACAAAATTACAAACTAGGTTCAAATAAAAAAATTCTGTAAAATGTTATTTCTCTCAACTCTCTCAACTTTGAAGACTCCACTAGCTCTCTGTCTCTCTCTTTCTCTCTCGATCGATTTCTTCCTTCTCGATAGTCTCTCTACTCTTCACGTTGGCTGTCTCTCTCTCTCTCTCTCAACTGCTTCACTCTCAATTGTCTCTCACGCCTAGCTTTCTCTTTTAGAGTTAAACTCTTTTTTTTCTCTTTTTTTTTTCATGGGTTTCTTTTGAGTTGGATGAAATAACTATATTCTTAAAATTGTGATTTTATTGGGTAATTTCTTATTAATTGTAATTTTATGGGATAATAACATGTTGTTTGTGGGTGGGTTTCAGATCTGAGAGCTTTTTTTACTTAAGTTTTAAAGTTTCAAAATATTGCTCATAACATGTTTGATAAGGTGCTTGAGTGAGTCTAAATTGTGAACTTGCATAAATTTGTATATTGTAGCTATATATGGATCTATGTTTCTTGTTTATTTTTATCTAAACACTTACAATCCTATTAGTTCGTGATATATGGATGAACTATGGTTAAACCTAGGCTTTGTGATTTTTTATTCTGTGTAAGTTTGATTTTATGGTCAAGTTTTTTATTATGGTCAGGATTCTCTCTCTCTCTCTCTCTCTCTCTCTCTCTCTCTCTCTCTCTCTCTCTCTCTCTCTCTCTCTCTCTCTCTCTCTCTCTCTCTCTCTCTCTCTCTCTCTGACTTATAATGTCCTTTTTATATCAATACAAGGAGGGCTCGAATTGGGCATGAAACTTACAAGTTATTAAGCTTTTTGTGTTGCTGATTTCTGTAATCTCGATATATCGAGATGAAGTTAAGGAAATAGACACTTCATTCAAGACTTGATCAATCAAGTGGAATAGAGACTAGAGTCAAGTGGAGTCAAGGTCACTAAAACTTCACTTTTCTTGAGCTATTCTTGAGTTTGTGGCTTCAACTTGATCTTTACTCATCATTTTAAGACATCAAAACTCACAATTAGGAACACAATTTGGCACAATTTGATTACTCTTAAATATATAGACCTAGCATATATATATAAAGACACACACGACTGCCTCAAAACCCCAGCTAAGCCAAAATATACAACCAAATTACCCAATCATCAATTTAGTCCAGTCAACCATACAATGCATCAAAGATTCAAAATCCCAACCAAGCCAAATATAAAACCCCATCATTTGAAAGCGTATTTAAAAGCTAACACCATCAGCTAAGCTAAGTCAAGCCAAGCCAAATATACAACCAGCCCCAGCCCCATCAACCACATGCATCGACAATCTAGTCAACTTGTCTCCCATCAACCTTTTTGCCTGCCAAAAATGCATAACCCAATCATCCATTTAGCCCAGCCAACTATATAACTCGGATTGAGATTAGCCGTAATATTTAGGGTATTACGTTTAAATATTAAATAAAATATATTAAGAAAAGTTAAAAAGTAAAAAATGTAAAAAAATTTATGAGAAAAAGTGGGTAAATCCCATACAACTCCATTAACCCTTTAGTCAACATGTCCTATCAATCAGCATCAAAGAACTTATAGCCAGGCAAATAAGCATTGGGAGAAAAAGTTGTGTGAAAACCGGCAAACAAGACATGAAATATATAAAATAAGCAAGAATCTACTTTATAATTACTTTTTAAACTCACTCGAGTTGAGTATGTTTATTAGATGTGGCAAAATGGGTGGGTCGAGTCGGGTCAATCGGGTTTGCGAGTTAAACGGGTCGCAGGTTGAGTCGGGTCGTGAGTCGGGTCGAGTTGACCCGTATTTTTCAAACAATTTTTTTTTTGGAAATAGATGCAATCTGTCAGTTGTTTATGAGTTCCTTAATTGTGATTAGATTCTCACTAATGATATTGTTACCAATTACCACTAAACACTTGAATTGATACCCAAATTTGGTGCAACTCTTGTTCCAGCTTTCTCGAAACTAATCTTGGTATAATCTTTGATCTATTTAAAGTAGGAAGAGAAAATGAAGGTAGCAAGTAAAGAATGACAAACTATAATGGAGTACATAACATATTAAGTAAAAAAGAATAAGTAAATATTTTATAAAAATTACACCTCAATCTCAATTTACTCAATGTTGGTAGACGTGGCAAAACGGGTGGGTCGGGTTCGGGTTGGGTCAATCGGGTCGCAGGTCAAAACGGGTCATTTTTAAACGGGTCAATCGGGTTACGGGTCAAACAGGTTGCAGGTCAAACGGGTCTGACCTGTTTTGCCATATCTAATGTTTATATCCAACTTATTTAATTAGCTTCTAATTTTTAGTTTTTATGTACAGTTATTTAAAACTTAATTTTATTTTTTATTTATACACATATTAGAATACTTGTAAAAAACAATCAATAAAAAGTTAAATAAACTTGAATTTTTTATTTTTTTTAAAAAAGTTAATAATAATAATAAAAACTAGCCTAGATTTATGGAAGTCCCACTCGGGATGTGACTGCAGGCATGACTTTCTACCATTTGGCTTGAATTGCTTTCTATTATTAAAGGCTTGGATTTCTGGTAACTAGCTTGAATTTTTATAGAGATACCACTCGTGATGTTACTGCAGGCTTGGCTTTCAACTAAATAGCTTGGAATTCTTGGCTTTCTGATAACTAGCTTGGATTTTTATGGAGGTCCCACTCAGGATATGTGACTGCAGGCATGCCCTTTATACTACATATTTGGCTTGGATTTCTATTAACTAGCTTGGATTTTTAAGGAGATACCACTCGGAACGTGACTGGCTTGGCTTTCTAATAATTAACTTCGATTTTGGTTGGGTTGAATTTTTGGCCATATTCTCAACTTTTCTAGAATTCCGTATGTCGCTTTTAACATGTCAGGTTCGTGTCGTGTCAATTCATACGTATCTGACTATATGGGTTAACACTAACTCGACATATTTATTAAACGGGTAAAGATTTTTTAACCCTAACACGACCCATTTATTAAATGGGTCAGTCGTGTTGACCTATTTATATGATTTTATCAAAATGAAGAAAAACATTTATGAAAAAACAAGTAAATAAATATTTTAAATATAAAATTTAGAACTAATAAGTAACTGCATCACAAATAATAATTCAAAATTAAAGCATATCTCAATATCATAAATAATTAATCATAATATGTCAAAGAAAATAAACTACAACAACTAATAATTTTATATATCTAGGGCTTGAATGGTATATTGGTAAAATTTCATTTAATTAAACAGGTCAAACAGGTCAAACGGGTTCCATAGGTTGAACTCTAACCCAACCCGTTTATCAAACGGGTCAGTCGTGTCAACCCGAATATGACAGAACCCATTAAGCCTTAACTCATAATCTGCTAATTTCGTGTCGTGTCGTGTCGTGTCGGGTTCGTGGGTTGTGTCCAATTTTGCCACCCCTAGTTCTTCTAATGCGGATTGTTACATGATTACACATTTACACTTGTATTGCTTTAGTTTAGTTCGTAGGGGAAGTGGGACGGAGTTCAAGCATATATCCATTGTTTCTAAAAATAAAAATAAAAAAACACTTATGCTCGAACCCCAAGAAACCAAGCTTCATTATTAATAAATAAATATATTAAATTTATAGAAAAATTGACTTAAAAAATATTCAAAAAATTTAAACAACTTTTCAAATGAATTTTCATAATTTTTATAAAGTCAATAAAAAAAATAAAGTATAAACAAGCATTAATTTTTTTTTTTTTTTTTGGTAATCTTTTAAATAAAAAACATTTTGATCTAAAATCAAATTATAAATTGTACATTTACATGTAATGATGCAAAAGCATAATTCTTGAACACAAATAAATTTAGCATAATAAGTTATTGAGAGAGAAGTGATGCAATAAAATGGAAACCACGTCAAAGTAACTTAAATATAACATGATTTCAACAAAAGACACAAGCAGTTTAGCCGGTGTAGTGGTCTAAGTGTTGGACATAAGTATTAAAATAGAGTTTCTCTCACTTTAAAACTAATTTGGGTTTCGGTTCAAGGTTGACCCAATCCGATCTAGGTTTAAAAATCATGACTCTTGATTGTATATAGAAAATGATCAAGTAAGACCACATAACATATACACACGATAAAATTTCAAATTTATATTTATAATTATTTTTCTTTATTATTAAACCAAGATGACATATGAATATCTATAAATATACCTTTGTATACTTATATATCTATTATATATCATGTATAATATTTCACATCAATTTAGCAGTGTACTCTGCTCCTTTAATGTGATGTTTGTAGACCATTTAGCTTCCTTCTATTTTATCTCCTTCCATGAAAAAGAAAATGTAAATAATTTTAATTGATGTAGTTATCAAAAGTGTTCTTGATGTGTTTTTAAGAAATTCATGTACAACAAATTTAAGAGTTTTTTTTTTTTTTTTTTTTTTTGAGAAGAACAAATTCTAAGAGTTAAGTAAATTAATAAAAAAATATATATATATATATATATACCAGAAATTCTCGAAGGCCTAGGCTGAACCTAGGCCCAAGAGGGGGTTTGGAAATAGTTTTCAACCAGCAATAGACGCGCCTCGGTTAGAACCTCACTAGCTGCGTCATTGCCCCAAGCGTAAAGATCCACTACTAATAATATATAGCTCAATTAATACTAAATTAAAATTATTAATTTTATCATTTTCTCTAATGCGTAAAGTTAGTCCAGCCAAATATACAACCCCATCATCCATTTAGCCCAGCCAACCATACAACTGCGTCAAAACCCCAACCAAACCAATTATACAACACCATCGACAACTTAGCTAACCTGTCCCATCAACCATTTAGTTAGTCAAATATACAACCAGTAGCTTCCGTAGTAAATATTTGACATTTGGCACATCAAACACCAAAAATAGAGCTTTATCAATTATGTTAAATGTGTCAAACTTTTGCAACATACTACAGTACTGTTGCATCTTTGACATGGTACGGATTCGAATGGCATATGAGTATATTATTTTTTTATTCATCTTTCTCTCTCATCCCAATTAAAAATATATCTTCTTCTTTACTTTCAGCCACACAAACCGCTTCTCCATCTCCACTTTGCCTCCCTCTCCGACGAAACCCAGGCTGGAGCATCAAGCCATGCCATGCCACACAAACCCGACCCACACTCTCAGATTGCCGTCCACCAACACAGCCACACGAACCCGACCCACCACATCCACAGCAACCAATGGCCTAATCACCGTGCCACACCACGCCGCCGAGCTTGCCGTGCCATCCACCATGTCATCGGAACCTCCCACCATCAGATTTCTCTCAATCGGCCTGCAGTGGTGGGTTTTACTTTTAAGTTTGTTTGATTTGGGATGTGTTTGATTTGGTTGTGTTTTTTGCCGTGCCGATCTCTCTGGTTGTGTGTGTGTGTGTGTGTGTGTGTTTTTTTTTTTTTTTAAAGGTGGCATTGGTGGATGTGGGTTTGTGCCGGTGGTGGCTGGTCGGTGTTCTTGCAGCAATGGTTGTTGGTGGTTGTTGTTGCAGTAGTGGTGGATGTGCCGTTGTTATTGATGGTGATGATAGGGAGGAGATAATATCTTATTTTAATGTGTAGTAAATATTATTTTAATATATAAAATTGAATAATAAAATATCTGATAAATGAGATATTATAAAATGATGTGATAAAATAATAAAATAGACTTTTAATGTGTCAAAATGATATTTTTTATGAAACATCTATCTACTATAGATGCTCTAAAACCCAGATAAGCCAAATATACAAGCCCATCATACATTTAGTCCAGCCAAATATCGACTGCCTCAAAAATCCCAGCCAAGACAAAATATACAACCCCATCATTAATTCCAGCCAACCATACAAATCCATCAAAATCCCAGCCAAGCCAAATATAAAACCCCATCATTTGAGTGTTTAGTCAGCCAAATGTGCAACTTCACTGAAAGTCCAAAACCCCAGCCAAGCCATTTATACCTACCCTATCGATTCATCGACCATGTAGTCTACCTGTCCCATCAGCCATTTAGTCAGCCAAATATACAACCGAATCAAAAACCCAGCCAAGCCAAATTTACAACCCCAACATCCATTTAGCCCAGCCAACCATACAACTGCATCAAAACCCCAGCCAAGGCAAATATACAACTCCATGAACCGTTTAGTCAACATATCCCATCAAGTCATCAACCAACATCAAGCACCCAGCAGTTTGAAACGGTTTTAGAAATAAAGTGGAGGCTAACATGAATATGAGTAAATTATTAATTTTAACTTTAAAAATATGATAATATTTTGGAATATTCTAAAATAGAATAGGAGAAAAACAAATTGGAATAGATAGAGTAATAAAGGATAGAGAGCAAGTTGCAACCCAATCAACTTGTGGAGATTGAAAGTTTTAAAAAATAATTTTCACTTCTAATGAAAGAGAAAAAGTTGACGGATGTCTTGAAGGGCGGTGTTTGGTTCATTTTACTGTGACTTTAATATGATGTACATTATCGTAATGTAACATTATAATGTTTTGATTCATTTGATTTTTCTAAGATTATGTTAATCTAAGATTACAAAATATATCATATAACTCTAATCTCATTGATTACCTTATTAAATAGGAGTAATCTTACATTACTTATTAGTGTGTGATATAGTAATTTATACAATTAAACCTAAAAAATTACTAAAGTAACCTCAAAAACTCTAAAATGACCAAAAAAAACTTAAAACCTCTAAAATAAGCAAAAATATATTAAAAACTTTAAAATGACGAAAATGACCTAAAACCTCTAGAATTACTTATGAATATATAATTTTATATGCACACACGGTAGAATTTCAAAATTATGTTCACGGAGTATTTTTCTTTATTGTTAAACAAAGATTACGTGTGTGTGTGTACACACACACACACACTTTTTTATAGTCATATATCTATTACATATTGTTAAGGGTGTTTTTACATTTCTTGTACCTTAGACACGTGTCTTGATGTTATTAGACAATGTTTAGTCTTGGCTTTTTCTAAGAAGGAAGTCGGCCTACAATGCCATCATTGGGAGACCAACACTCAACGCATGGAGAGCGTCCACATCTACATATCACCTGTTGAAATTCCCTATGGAATGTGAGATAAGGGAGGCCCATGGAGACTAGATGACTGCTCGAGAATGCTACGTAGCCATGCTGGAGATGGATGAAGAACTAACTACTATGAACATTGAGGAGCGACAAGTGAATGTAGAACCCATAGAGGAATTGGAAGATGTCTCTATGGATGCAGAACACCCGAATAGGATCACTCGCATCGGCATGCAAGCCAGCCCGTTGGTCCAAAACAAGCTGATTCCTTTCCTAAAGAACAACCTGGACATCTTTGCTTGAAGCCATGAGGATATGCCAAGTATGCTTCTAAACTTTTGTCTCAGGCTGGACTCACTAATAGCAAAACTGTTGACACTTCAGTTGAACTTTATGCATTTGACTCTCTTAGGGGGGAAACCATTGTCTAATGTCTCTCTTTATAGACAATTGGTTGGCAGCCTAGTTAATTTCACTGTTACTCGTCTAGACATTTCCTATGTTGTTCACCAGGTGAGCTAGTATGTGTTTGCTCTACAATCGACTCACTATGCTCCTATCCTGTGCATTCTTCGATACTTGAAGGGCACTCTCTTTCATGGTCTTTTCTACTCTGCTCAGTCTTCTCTTGTTCTTTGTGCATTCTCTAATGTTGATTAGGCAGGAGATCCCACTGATTGAAGGTCAACTACTGGTTATTGCTTTCTTCTTGGTTTTTCTCTGATTTCTTAGCGAAGTAAGAAACAAACCGTTGTGGCCCGCTCCAGTACTGAAGCAAAATATCGTGCCCTTGCTAATACCACATTTGAGCTTATTTGGTTTCAATGGCTTCTTGAGGATTTAGGTATGTCTGCATCCTCTGCTACTTTTCTTTATTGTGACAACCAAAGTGTAATTCATATTACTCAAAATGATATATTTCATGAACGGACTAAACATATTGAGATTGATTGTCATTTTATCCATTATCATCTTGTACATGGTACTCTTAAACTATTCTCGGTCTCCTCTAAAAATCAACTTGCAGATATATTCACCAAGTCACATCCTAAAGGACGTCTTCGAGTTTTGGTTGACAACCTCAAGTTGGTCTCACACCCACCTTGAGTTTGAGGGGGGTTGTTAACGTATAATAGGCTATGGGCCTTAGGCCCTCATTGTCTACTTGTATAGTACACATACTTATACTACACATACTTATTCTACACACACTCTGCATTCTATATAAAGGTACTCATGTATATTTTATCACTTGAGAAATATAATATATTCATTCAATATTTCTAACAGTTTGGTAAAGCAGTGGTAGTGATGGTAGAAAAAACATGTCCGAGTTGCTTAATTGCTTTTGTTATCTATGAAGGACCAAAGGAGGGTAGGCCATCATTGGTTCATTTATTAGGGAGCTTCCCACCATTTATTTATTTATTTGTGGTTGTTTATTTTTTGTTGACACAAAAAATTCGTAAAAAATTATTTTACTTTTTTACTATGGATGTAATTTCAATGATCAAATTTGGCATTTACTTTTTCTAACTCTTACTAAAAAAAAAAAAAAAATGCCAATTGCTTGATTGGAATTTGTTAGTGTTTGGATGATTTTATTAAAATTTGTTGGTTAAATTGTATATTTGGGTCAGAACCATAGGAGGGCCATAGCCCCCCTAACTTTTGAAATTTTCTATTAATCTTCTTTTACATTTGGTAATAAATCTAAAAATTACACAAAAAATGTATTCACCGGCCCCCTTGAGAAAATTTCCTGACTCCGCCACTGGTCAGAACCATTAGTTTTTGTTTTAAAATTATTATTATACTTTAGATTATTTCAAAAGATTCTTAACGAAATTTGATGAATAAAAAATGTTAACATATAAAACAAAATTCAATAAATTGAGGCTTCTTTGATGGGTGAAGCTAAAGATGTGGTATAAATTCTGTTTGTCATAGCAACGTTTTCCATCTGATGTATGCTAGCAAGTAGCTTTTTGAATTTTGAAAATATAAGAATTAAAGTGATATTTAATTTTTTTTTTTTTTTTTTAAACTGAAAACATTCGAATTCGTGGTAGTGGGTTTGCCACTTTGCCCACATTCGTCATCATAAAAGTGTCCCAAATGGGCCAAAACAAATAAATATGCTCCAGGATGAGCCGAACCAAACCAAAAACTACTTGGGTTTAAAAAATTCTGATACATGAACAATCTTTGGGCTACTTATCTGCTCTTGTTTATGGTTAAACCCAATAATTTGGATTGGAAGCTATATTTATAGGCCACACACTATATCCGCCACTCCCAACTTTTTATGAACTTGTATTTGTTACTATTGTAATTTGTATGTCCATGCACTAACAAAAATCTAAGCATTTGGAAAGAACTCCATTGTAGCACATGAAGACAAGCATAGATGCCAAATCCACAAGGAAAACATAACCAAAATAACCAAAAGACAACCCTTATTTGGTCCCTTGACTGGGAAAAAACATGGAAACCCAGTTCTAGATCATACTGTTGGGCTTTGTGGAGCCTAGTTGTATTTGATCCAGATTATGACCTGATTCAAAATAATGTTGTTACAGTTTTGTAGCTCATTGTGAATCTTGTGCACATGATATAAAAAATATTGTTTTGGAGATTAGGGTGTTTTTTTTTTTTTTTTTTTTTTAATGTCGTTTTTTAGAGAGAAAAACTGTACTGCCGCACTCTGAATTTTTTCCTTGAGAATAATGAAATCCCTGCAACTCCGTAAACATAGACAAATTATTGAACCACGTAAATATTGTCTTGTATGTGATTATTTCTCTTTGGAGTATATTTTTCTTTATTTTTGCATCTCACAGGTTTGGGAATTTCGTACATATTCCCATCACATACAAAAGAGCAAATTATACATAGGGTAAATTGCAAATTACACTCCTATAGTTTGGGAGATTTTGAATTTTACACCCTAAAGTTTTAGAATTTAAAATTTACCTCCTAAAGTTTGGAAGTGTTTAGATTTTACATCATAACGTTTCTGAATTTAGATTTTACCTCCTAAAGTTTGGGGGTTTTTGGATTTTATACCCTAAAATTTCAAAATTTGGGGTAAAATCCAAATTCTCCCAAACTTTAAGGGAGTAAAATCTAAACACCCCTAAAATTTAGGGGGGTAAATTTAAAATTTTAAAATGTTAGGGGTGTAAAATCTAAATACTTCCAAACTTCATGGGGTAAAATCTAAATTCTAAAACTTCAGAGTACAAAATCCAAATACTATAAAAATTTATGGGTGTAATTTGCAATTTACTCTTATAAATATGCATCAATGATCAATCACAATCTCAAATTGGTGATGTTATTGGGTCAGCCTTCTATAAAAATCCATCCAAATCCAAATCCACGTCTTTATTTTCTAAGCCCAAAATTTTGTTTTAGAGGCCCAAATAAATTTTCCCTATTAAAACTTTTCAAACCCAGCAGAAAAAAGAAAAAGGCCCAGATCCACACTATTATTCATAAACCTTGGAGGAAAAAAATAAATAAATAAAAAACATGTGAGCATGACTTCTACTAAAACAATCAGGAAAACAAACACTTCAAAGTTCAATTTTCATAATCACTCTTCAACAAGTATTAGACTAAATATCGTTTTCTTTTTTTTCACTAAATTATAAAACCTTTAAAAGTAAAACACATCCACACAATATATATATTGCAAACCTCACAGAAGAGACTATTCATAACACGTAATTCAAACAAACCAACAAGCAAAAAGAGAGCATGGATAAACCGGAAGCCTACATAGTACATGGTACACTGGAGCTGGAGGCTCAGACAGGGTTGACGTTCACAGCTATCATTTGGAGATTGTCTTGGCCGCTGTTTATAACGCCATGGCCGCCGGCAAGGTCGTCTCCAGGAAGCCTTTGGGTACTAGCATTATCGGTGTTTTTGGTTGTAAACTTGCGTAGTGCAAGAACGAGAGTGATGATAAGGATCACCAGGCCAAGTATTTGAGCTGCAAGTTTAAGGCCCGAAAGCAATGACATTTGTTCCCTGTAGTAACAAAGAGGAAATTAGTTCTAGCTATCAACACTGGAACCAACAAATATAAAATTAGAAAAAAATTGTTAATTAAATATATATAGTCTGCTATAAATTCTCAACTGTTTGGAGGAGTAGATAGAGATAGAGGATGATTGGGTAGAACAAAGTGAAAAGGAAAAGGAGAGAGATATTTTTGGGCTGGTTGTGTTAAATGTGTCGCAGAGGATATACAGAATCAAAAGAAGAGTCTTCCTGTAACTTAGTTTAGTTTATATAGAGAGATGCAGTCATATTCGGGTGGGGCACTAGGGCTGAGAGAATTGTTTCAAGCAGTGAGATCACTGAGATGCAATCATGGACGAGCTATTCCTTGTGACTTTGCACCATGTGATCAAGTGTATCCGTATGGTGTGTGTACTAATGTGTATAGTTTTTGATCTTTTGTAAGCTCTCAAAACATATTCGTTGATTATTTAACATTTTTTTATGCAAATGACTTGAGTTGTTAAGTTGTTTGACATTGGTTATTTGTTGTTTGGTACCTAAAAGTTAGAAGTGTGGTTCTTTTATTTTCCTTGGAATTGTTAATTAATTTTTTTAGTTCAATAACATTTGACATATAATTAGATGATGATGATAAATGTGACTTATATTTGATTGGTAAATCACGGGAAGCTTAGCTACAGTATTAGATTTATTTCAAAAGAAAAATGCAAATAATTCAAAAACAACTATTTATGTGTCTTTTCTTGTACTGATTGGTATAAAGAATTTACTTGGAATGATGTGACAACTATTATAAATTTTACTAAATAAGGCTTCAAATTGATGTATCAATCGTTAAAAAACAACAATAAGTAATTAATAAATTTATTTATTATATTATTGATGTGACACCAAATAAATTTTATTGTTATATTGATTTGCAAATATTATGTAGTAAAATAGATAGCAGTATTGTGATTTATTTATTATGATATTGATGTAATACTAATTATTTTCAATATATTGTTAACCATCACGCATTCTTAACATGATGGTTACTTTTCAAGTATTAGTACTTGTAGAGTGTTGGGGGTAAAGGTCAAGGTTCAAATATATAAAAGAGAGTTTCACACACACACATATATATATATATATATATATATATATATTGTTATATTAGTTTGTAAACTTTTAAACAGGAGAACATAATTCTGTTATTAGTTTTTTTTTCCTTGTTAAAAAATGAGAATTTGTTTTTGTTATTATTTTTTTCTTTTTTTAAAAGGCTCATTTGGACCATTGTATTATCGAAATGACAAAACCATTAACAGTCGATTATTTACTTTTTGCCAAACCCTTTTTTTTTTTAGAATCTATTATTCCAAGATAATTTTTAAAATTTGACCACAAGTCAAATGTGGCTTCACCACCGAATGCATAGGCAAAGAGTATGCAAACAAAAATTTTAGGACTAAATAAAACTCTAAGGTCTAAATAAAACTCTATCAATACTTTGGAATTCCTTTACCCCATTTTGATTAGGATAGTGCGTCCATGATTATCTTATCATCTTCCATGGTCTAACAAATGGTTGGGGTAACCACTTTAATGGTTTAATTGCACCTCCTTACTCCTTAGGTGCTAAAAGTGCCTAGAAGTGAGCAAGGTCTTTGGTTTGAGAGCTGGGGTTAGTGGTGGGGTAGATATAGGAATTTCTAACTAAAAACGAGAGAGAGAGAGAGAGAGAGAGAGAGAGAGAGAGAGAGAGAGAGAGAGAGAGAGAGAGAGAGAGAGAGAGAGAGATGTATGTTGTTACAATGTTGGCCTAATGGAACCTTAGAGGGACACATGTATGTTGTTACAATGGATGAAATTTCTTTGAATGTTATTGTTTAGGGATATTGAAATAGCTACGTAATGATGATTTGGGACCTGCTTATTTTGTTGAAACTGAAAACTTTTTGCTAAAAGTGTTGTAGATAAAGGTAAAAGTTAGCTGAAATAGTACAGTAAGATCCATAAATAATACAAAAAAGTACAATGAGGCCCATGAATAGTAGCAAAAATAAGCTGAATAGTAAAATAAACTGGCTTTTTAATTTTTGCCAAACACACACTTGGTATAGTTTAATTTTGTTGGTTTATTATATTTGAAAGTAAATTGTCAAAAATTTTATACTTAAATTAGTTAATACTTTCTTATATTTTCGATAGAGATATTTAAAATTTAAATTCCATTACCCCATTATCAAATAAAAATTAATTTGATAAAAAGTATAGTTATACCTTGTTGTTCCAAACTTGAAAAGTTTTAAAAAGTTCTACATACCAGAAAAAATTGAAATTAAAAAAAAAAATCACTTTGATTTCCTTTCAAGATTTAACCATAAGACATTGATGACTTTTAAACGTTAGCTCATAGTTGCTCTGTTTCCTCTCACTTCTCAAACGGTCAAACTTGTAAAGTGAGCTATCTTAACTCTTAAGCTTGCCTTCTTGGACGGACGTGGCCTACGTTTGGTTTCCTCTCTAAATGGTGCTAAGGCTTAAGTGCCCTCGAGTTTTGTTTTTGTTTTTTGTTTTTTTTTTTGCTTTTTTTTTTTTCATGGATGAGTCTCCTCAAGCCAATAGCCCTCTCAAAATCTCTATTTATTTCTTTCTTTTTTTAATTTTTTTTTAGACATGATAGATTAAAACTTATAATATTAATTTCATAATAATTATCTTTTATATTATTTAATCAAAACACCAAATGGTTTTTAATATAGAGTATAGATGATGAATTTGCACTTTAATCATTTAGCAGATAATATATATATATATATATATATATATATATTTTTTATTCGGAGTAAAAGTCAATAATAAGTTAACCATGGTCCTTCTAAAAAAAAAATAGTTAACCATGGTCCCCCTGACCGCTCCCTTTTCTTTCTTTTTTCTTAAAAAAAAAAAAAAAAAAAAAAAATTCTCCACTCCTTTCACTTCACTAACAAAACGTTTAAGTTATGAGTAAACTATACTTATCGGCCTTCTTCATATTAAAAAAAAATATATATATATATTTATATATATATATATATATATATATATGTATTTTTGTAGTTTAAATACTCCTGAAAGTTAACAAGTTATTAGTGACGCATCCAAAACAATCTTGTTCAAAATGAGAAACTAATAATTCTTGAGCAAGCAGCTTCATCATTCTCTGAATGTTAACGTTCAAATTCCAAATAAGCAACGCAGCAATTCATCACCAGTGAGGGAAAAATTGATTCATCGTACAATTTTCACTGAAGTTCTATGTCCCCTTTGTAATGACAAGGAGTAGACCATTTCTCTTACTTAGTGTTGTACTGCATGTTAGGGTGATAACACCTTGACCCAAAAAATTTAGGCCTACGGATTTAAACCCAATTATAATTATGTTATATATTAATTCTTATCCAACGCGATTAGGATAGTATGATTTGGTTATGCATTAACTTTGAGGACAGTTGAAAACTAGCATTCTAGAACATTTTACAAAAGCTACAATTGCTTAAAGAGAGACTACTTATCCGGGTCAAAGTAGATTCATATTAACTCTCACACCCAACATAGACTACCAAGTTCAAAACCATGGCTATATTTGATGCCCAAACTGATAAACAGCAAAGTAAGGCTCATATAAAAGCTCTAAAATAGAAAAAACAGTGAGCTCAAGAATAAGCAAAAATTTATTTATGCCAAAAATATGAAACTGGAAAGCAAATAAAATGAAGAATACAGATAGGGAAGGAGGGGCACCACAGGACCACAAGGAGGAAATGTTGTTATGCATGTCAGTCAAATTAAAGAGTGTCTTGCAATTATACGTATCAAATCTAGAATGCAAACATACAACAATAACACTGAAAACATGAGCAGAGAGTAAATGCAAAATCCCACAAGAATTTAAGGCTAGAAGAAAATCATGTTGGACAATCAGAAAGACTTCATTTTTCTAGTTCTGGAAAGTTACAAGAGAACCCTATAGCGAGATGCTGTTTTCACAAACTTTTTAGAAACGTTTCTATCCACCATTGATTCCTCACATACAAATTCTACAATTACAATAATTTGATAGTTAAAATAGGAGAGAAGAGATTTGAACCCTAGACCATCTCCGTTAAAAATACCAAGAGATGCTAGTTAAGCTACATAGCCCTTGGCTACAAATTATACAATTATGATTTGATAGTAAATGTATAGATCAAGGCCAATGATATGATTGTGAATAGAAATATGTGAAAACCTAAATCTATAGTAAACTCATCAGTCATCACC
Organism: Quercus tomentella; assembly: GCA_028535165.1. NCBI lineage: Eukaryota > Viridiplantae > Streptophyta > Magnoliopsida > Fagales > Fagaceae > Quercus > Quercus tomentella. The sequence continues at coordinate 83,422,223 of JAPQVY010000068.1, forward strand.
ATAAGTCCACAACATCGAGCCACACCAAAATGAAATTTCCCCCAGCCATTAAACTACACCAAATTAGATGTCCACATCACATATCCATGCAATGGTAACACTTAAAACCAGCTTCTTAAATATTTATCAGTATCATATAGGATAACCAACCATGTTCACTTAGCTCAACAGGATTTACCCAAAATTGGAAAGTGAACATCACAACACTCAAAAACCCACTCATTGCCATCCACTAAACACAATAACATGGCCAGACCACTCATATGTGAATCTATCAATCTTGACCTTTCTTATACTATTTGTTCAGTACCTTATTTTCACATGTTGAAATTATCCAAACTGCAAAGTTAAGAAGTTTGATTACCTTTTCTAAACAACCAAACATATCTTACAGTTTAATTGCCTACGTTTTGCTCAAAGAAGGAAGATGTGTCTGTGTTTCTAGAACAACCATGTATAAGCATAAAAGCACATCAATTAGTTCTACCAAAACTTTAAAATGGCCCAAGGCATTCAATATTTCCCAAAGTAGAAAAGCTCTGGAACAACAAATTCAATATCCAAAAACAATGGTCTTCAAATGACATAGGCAAAAGAACTTGAGGAACCAAATAGCAATCACCCATTTCCCCACCATAAATAATCAATCATTGCTATGTATCAGGGATAAAATAATTTACTATTAAAAGATATTTTTACTTGAAGGACTACTTTTTGAAAAGTCTGTTGTCATATTCACAGTAAGTCTGTAATTACAATTTTCCCCAAAAAAGGGACATATATATATCTAACCCCAACCTTTCCGGTTCAAATTTAATTATCTCAATACATCAAAGCCAATCATACAATGATTAAAAAACCAGTGACGTATTTTCCTCCTAGAATCAAATAAAGTATATAAGAATAAAATTTTGTAATAGAAAATAAATAAAGCACCCAGAAAATCAAATAGTTTAACTCAAAGATAAGGAAAATAAAACATTTATTCCACAAAAATGATAATAACCCCCACACCCAACAAAGAATACCAAGATCAAAACCAAATCTATCTGCTGATGCACAAATTGACAAATCACAAAGTAGCAAGGCAAAGGTTAATTAAGATCAATATAACCCAAGAAGCCTAACAGCTCAAAATCAGAAAATGTAGTGAGCTCAAGTATAAGTGCAAACCAGTTTTATTCCTAAAATATGAAGCTAACAAACAATTAAAATGCAGATTGCAGATAGAAGAGGTGGCACTATATTCTATAGGGAGGAAGTTGAGTTATTGGTAAGAAAGCCAAATTAGATTATCTTGCAAACATAGGTATCAAATCCTGAAATGCAACTATACAACCGTAACAACATTGCAAAACAGGGAGATTTAAAAAAAATAAAAAAGTAAAAAGCAAAAATCCACTGGAGATTTAAGGCTAGAAGAAAACCCCAAAACAAATGCTATTTTCAAAAAAAAAAAAAAAATTAGAACATTCCAATCCATCATAATTCTCCACATACAAATTCTAAAATTGTAATCTGGCAGTAATTATATGGATCAAAGTTAGTAATACTATTGTGAACAGAAATTTATTAAGATAACATTACTCTATAGTAAACTCATCACGTAAGTCCACATCGTGAAACCACCTCAACATGAACTTTCCTATTGCTAAGCTACACCAGTGCAGTAGCACATAAGATACCCGAAATTGGAAAAGTGAGAATATTCAAGACTTAAAATCTACTCATTGCTACCCAATTAACATTATAACATGTACAAAATCACTCACATGTTCATCCACTGATCTTGACCTTCCTTATACTATTTTTCCTAGTTAAGTTCAGTACCTTATTTTTCACATGCTGAAATGATCCAAACTACAAAGTTCAGAACTTTGTTTACCTTACTAAACAAAATACATAAGTTTAAGGGTTTAGATGCATGTTTTTTTATCAAAGAAGGAAGGTGTTTGTGAATTTCTAGAACAACCATATATAAGTTAATAAGTACATATCAATTAGTTTTTACCAAAACATTTCATATTACCATAAGTACAAAAGCTATGGAACAGCAAATTCAACATCCAAAAACAATGCAAAGCCTTGTTGACTAGTCTTCAAATGATACAGGCAAACGAACTTGAGGAACCAAACAACAATTTCCCATCGGCTGACAAGTTGCATTTAAAAAATTGTATGAGATACTCTACTTATGTTCTATCAGCAACCAGATACGAAGCCTACAAGGCTGCAGTTGTTAAAACAACCTATGTATTAGGATTAAAATAATTTCCTTCAAATTTTTACTTCAAGGACTACTTTTTGAAGAGTCCATTGTGAAATTTACAACAAGTTTGTAATTACTATTTGCCCCAAAAAAGAGGACATATATCCATCCCCAATTTATCTAGGCTAAATTTACAATACAACAAAGCCAATCATGCAATAATTAAACCATTTAGTTCCAATAAATCAAGGTCAATAATATGATTGTGAATAGAAATTTGTGAAAATCACTTAAAACTTAAGAAAACTCATCACGTAAGTCCACAACATCAAGCCACCTCAAAATGAACCGCCCTACTGCCATCAAACTACACCTGTGCCAGCACATTAAAAATTAATTCAACACCAGCTTCTTATATACTTATCAGTCTCTATTATATAGGAAAACCAGGCATATTCACTTTGCCCAACAGGCTTTAGCTTGGAAAATGAATATCACAACACTCAAAAACTGATATTGATCCTTCTTATACTGTTTGTCCTAGTTTAGTACCTTATTTTATACATCCTGAAATGATCCAAACCACAAAGTTAAAGAACTTTGACCAACTTTTCTAAGCAACCAAACATAAGTTAGGGATTTAATTGTGTGTTTTGATCACATAAAGAAGATGTGAGTGTTCCTAGCAGAAGCATGTACAGGCAAAGAAACACTTATCAATTAGTTTTAACCAAAAGATTAAAATGGCTAAAAACATTCCTTATTACCCAAAAGTACAAAAACTATGGAACAGCAAATTCAACATTCAATAACAAAGTAAAGCCATCTTCACTAGTCTTCAAATGAAACAAGCAAAAGAAATTGTTGAACCAAACTACACTTGCCCACGCCAAAACAATCAAAGTTTTCTTTATTTAGAAAAATTGTATATAAGACTCTAATTATTCTCCATCAGCAACCTCATACACGGATGACTAGGCCTCAATTGCTTAAACAGCCTATGAATCAAGATAAATATTTAACTTTGAGAACTACTTTTTGAGGAATCATTGTGAAATTCACAATAATGTATGTAATTACAACTTGCCAAAAATAAAGACATATAATATAACCCCAACCTATACAGGGCTACAATTTTATTCTCTCAAAAAAAAGACAAATATCATGAAATAATTAAATCAATGACATATATTTCCTCCTAAAATCAAATAAAATATATGAGAATGAATATGTAGAAGAGCATGCACACCTATCTTTTACTATAATTTCTCTACTTTAGCTCTTAAAAAGTTTTTTTTTTTTTTTTTTTTTCTTTTCAAATTTGCAGATCCACTTTTACAATTCACTCTACATTTCACTCTCTATTCTACAATTCATTCTATTAAAATATTAAAACAAACCCATATAGACTTTTCTCCAAAAATATACCAGATCAAACCCAAAATACTCTTAAAACGCTCGGTGAGACCAAAATGATCTGAAATCATATAGTACAACTTAGAGCTGAGAAAAAGAAAGCATTTTTTTTTTCACAAAAATGATATAAATTACACATACAACACAGATTACCAAGATCAAGACCACAGCTAAATATCTGATGACAAATAAACTCAAAAAGCTGTAAGTCAGAAATTAAAGATGTATACACCCATGAAAACTACACCTGTATATATCAAAATCAACCAAGTTCAAAAATAACAATCAAGTCTGCATAAATCATAAGTATATATATATCAACCTGGTTCCCGAACAGGCAGAAAGATAGATAAACGACCAAGAACTCAAGAAGCGAATCTCTGCGTTTTCTAAACTTTTTGGTTCTATTTTATAGACAAAACGATAAAACACATGTTTTTTCAGTAATAATTTGAAGAGAGAAGAGACAAGTGCAAGTGTGTGACAGTCTAGATGGATAAGTCGCAAAAGACTCAGCCGCGTGTGCACGTGCTCTCTTTACTTCTTTAAAAAGTCTACCAGAGATGTTTATTTTTGGGCTATTTATTCTTGTGTTTGGGTCGATTCAAATGGCTTGGACTGGAAGCTTACGCTATAACCTATAGGTTTCACTCGCTTCTTACTTCTAAATTCTATGAGTCTGTATTGTATATGTGTCTATCCACTAACCCAAATTCGGCAGTTGGAAAGTAGTTTGTTGTCCCACATTGGAAAAGAAAAACTTGGCTCAAATGGACTATGTTGATTTGGGGCCCAAAACGGAAGATTTGATTTTGGAGGCCCAAATCAATTTCCCCTATCAAAACTTCTCAAACCTGCCAGCAGAAAGAAAAAGGTCCATATCCACACTACTATTCATAAACCTCAGCAAGATTTGGAGGAAAAGAAAAATAGAGCATGACTTGTACTAAGGCTGTGTTTTGACTTCAAACTAATTTCAGAAATGCTTTTTGGTAAAATAGGCTGTTTGGTTGATTCGAAAAATTGGGTCAAACGGAAAATAACTTCCGTGAAACGTAAAATATACCCTCTAATCCTGGAAAAGCATTTCCATTTTTATTTTACCTTCAAATCACTTCCGGAACTGAGATGCGCAAAGAGAGGAGCTCACAGACGCGCAAAGGGAGAAAGAGAGAGAGAAAGAACGACTCAAGTTCGCGCTGTCGAGAGAGAAAGAGTTCACAGACGCGGCCCAACCCCAGACGCAACGGCGAGATCTCGCCGTCGAGTTCGCGCCACCGAGTTCTCAGTTCGCGCCACCGATCTCTCTCTTTCTCGATCTCGCTCTCCCTTTTGAACCGGGTCTAATCATCGCAGCACCGCGCCGATCGCGATCTCGCTTTCGCGCCAATCACAATCGCAACACCGCACCGCGCGATCTCGCCTTCGCAGCACCAAACAGTTCAAATTTTCATAACCCCTCAACAGAGGATTAAAAAGTACAACAAATCCACTCAGCATATATTCTACAAAATGGGAAAAATAATACATAACATAGCAAGAACTAAGAAGTAAATTGCAAACCTCACACCACAAGAAAATTCAATTCAAGCTACGTAATTCAAACAAACCAACAAAAACAGAGCGTGGATAATAGTACACTCTGTTTCAACTTTATGTATATTAAATGATGTGAAGCCAACATAGTATATTATAAAATTCACAGTAATAAATTACAAATCGTTGACATATATAATATGTTATTTCCTCCTAAAATCAGATGGTATAGAAGAATGAGTGTCTAATAGTAATCATGATAGTGAAAAACACCCAGAAAATCAAATGTGAAAAGCAAAGCATTCAATTTTCACTAATAATATAAATCTTACGCCAAACACTGATAACCAACATAAAATAAAATAAACACAGATAATTAAGATAAATAAATCTTCTAGAGCTATTTTTTTTCTGCTGAAGAAATTAGAAGCAAACATGCATTGCATTCTTTTTTTTTTTGAGAAACTCATGCATTGCATTCTTTTTTTCTTTTTATACCATGAGAAAATGACAGAACATGCCCAAAATATTGTGTTTCTAAAAAAGGAAATTATCAATAAATAACAAAAAAGACCAAAATATACGCACATGTGTGCGCAGATAAATATGATAGAATCTTTGTAGTAATAACTCAAACAAAAGCTGATGAAGTTATATAAAAGGACACTTTGATCACAATAAAGTCTAAAAAGAAAGCTCACGTATTCTTCGACGAAAATAAGGACAAAAAAAAAAAAAAAACATTTGGGTTACTTGTTACACACATAATAAAGCTACTTGGAATAACAAAGATTACATATTATGAACAGTAAAGGTGGTGAAAGTGGTATTACACATACAAGATAGGTTTTCTCGAAATCGGTGAGTTCAGATGTTCGATTCCTCGTTCACAATTACATCGTTTTGGCCATTGGCAGCATCAGCTTCAGCATCAGTAGGTGGGACTTCGTTCTGGTGGTCATTGGCAACCGCAGCGGGTTGTCCTGCAGTCCAAACGGACCAAATCCCTCTGCATGTGCGTATTAGTCGTAGGAGTAGATCAACAAGGCTGACAAGGGACACAACTACATCATCAATTAGTTCTAGAACTGACACAACTTGCTGAAATCTGGAAAAAAAAAAATAGAATTGTTAGAATAACAGTAAAATTTACAGAGCGTCAATAATGGGATATGGGGGAGGAAGAAGTTGAAATATTTCTTACCCATCATGTGCCATTGAGATTATTTGGTGAAGAACGCGTATTAACCGTTGGAGTAGAAAAACAATGCTGACAAGGGTCTCAAGTGCTTCAGAAATGAGTTCTAGGACGAACTCAACTTGCTGAAATCTGAAACAAAAATAGATAGAAAAAATTTTTACAGAGCGTCAATAATGGCTTGTGGAGAGGAAGAAGTTGAAACTCTCTCACCCATCATGATTCATCTGCCATTGAGATTATCTAATCCATTTTTTCAAAATTATTCTTGATGTGTTCTAAAAAGAGTTATTTATAAACAAATTCCCAAAAAAAAAAAAAGGGTTGAAAAATAAATAAACATATAGGTACTACTAACATATATGTTTTTTAAAGAAAAATATGTAAATTCGTTTTACCATGCTTAATGTCTTTATGACTAAGAGGTCTCAAATGGTCAAAATGTAATTACCAAATACCTAGCAATCAAATTATTTAGTCGATCAATGATACCATTTATGACCAAAGCTGTTTTCGATCGATATATATTAAATTGATTAATGAAACTTTCATAATATTGATTTGAATGAGAATGTTTTATTCCACCCGTAATATTCTATTTTTTACACTGGTATGCATTTTCCTAGACAGGGAAAAAAAACCAATATATCATGTATATTTTTCCCCGTTGATCCTTTTAAAGGTGAAAAACAAGGTGTGGCAGATTGCGATTGTTGAAATAGAAAGTAGACCAGTCAAATTTGGACATGATTATATTGATACTAGGGCAACCTTTTTGTTATAACAAAGATTTGTTGATCTACACAAGTATTAATGTAGTAAGTGGTTAAGAAGAAGTTTGATGCATCTATTCTAACACTTATATAGGTATATGTACACATAATTACACACTAGCTATGATTTTTAAGCAAATAATTTTTTTGTTTTTATTTTTTTATAAAATAAAAATGAGGGGGTATTCGAATGGAAGAGATTAGACACTACCACTAAACTACAGGATTAATGACACGCAAATTATAATTCAGTGCAGAATACCCAACAAGATCAACGACAAGCAAATTATGATTTAGTATAGAATACTCAGACTGTCAAATGCTGTTACATTATATAAATACCTTTCTCATTTTTTTATACCTAATCCTAGGCCAAATTCACTTCAAGCCCAACAACAATGGGCACAAGACTCTCAATCCAAATAAACTTGTTCCCTTTTCTTTTCTTTTCTTTTTTTTTTTCTTTTTTAAATATATCTTCCAATGTCATGGGATATCCCCCTCCCCCGTAAGGAATTTTTAATTAGTACGAATGTATTCAATCAAACAGAGAATAACAAGAAGTTTACACAATACAAAACAAGCTGAATTTCTGAAAGAACCTCACACCTTTATCCTCTTATAACCTGTAACAATGTCATACACTAATAAATATTTTTATTTGAGGCTTTATATCTATGAGAACAATTTCTGCCTTGCTAGAGAGATCATAATAATAATGCTAATTGATCCAATGTTAACACAATAGTAAGGAGTAGCGTGGCATCCAATAAAAATGGATGTTGGAAGTTGGACGAGTAACACAATTGTTAATTAACTCTCATATTTATAAGAAGAAAGAGTAATACTGCTATTTAGAGTAAGTAGCACTCCCTTTAAGCTATTCTAATTTTAAGCATCTTGACACACGTTGCTAATGTTCATGTAATAAAAAGAGTAATGTTGAGGATATAATATTTTTCAATTGGTAATTGTTGACATAACTGGTTATGATTAGAATAATATTGTTTTCAACCAACTTTATTACTAGTACCACTTTTGTTATACTCCAATTCTACTTTTGTTATACAATAAGCCATATTAAGAGTTGTAAAATAAATCATGAAAAATGTTGTCCTTAGATTTATTGTGTGAGTGATGCTAAGGTTACAATGAATTTTATTATATAATATTTACAAATTAATGTGTTATTAATCACAACAACAAAATATTTTCCTTTACCATGGTTTTTATTTTTATGATCATATTGGCAATTAATTGATTGGAATAGTGTTTGGATTATTTTTTGAGGGAAAAAAATTATTCGTACTTTTAATCGAGTTAAATTGCCCAAAATTAAATTTACTAATTGGGTTAAAATGTTGGTCAACCCATTAAATCTAGACGTCTATTAATGTGTTATTAATCACAACAACAACCAAAAAAAAAATATATATATATATATATATATATTTTTTTTTTTTTTGAGAAAAATATTTTCCTTCACTATGGTTTTTATTTTTATGATCATATTGGCAATTAATTGATTGGAATAGTGTTTGGATTATTTTTTGGGGGAAAAAAAAATTTGTACTTTTAATTGAGTTAAATGGCCCAAAATTAAATTTACTAGTTGGGTTAAAATGTTGGTCAACCCATTAAATCTAGATGTCTTCAACTCTCATCCATAAGAGATGTTAATTTTTGGACTAATTATCTACATGTGTTTGGTTCCATTAAATGGTTTGGAGTCTTTGGACTTGAAGCTTATGCTATACCCAAATCTAGCTTTTGGAAAGTACTCTATTGTACCACATAGGAGATAGAACACAAGGGAAAGATAGCTCAAATGGACAAGGCAAACTTGTCCAAAAAAAAAAAAACAACCGTTATTTGGTTTGTCAGAAAAACCAAAATATGGAAACCCAGTTCTAGATCATACAAAAGAACAATTAATAATGCATCAATCATAATCTCTGATAGGCGATTAGGAAAACGACTAAGAACCATTTTCCAAAAGAGAGGATGAAAAAGAGAGACCTATCTAGGTTGATTTGGGCTTTTATAAATATCCATCCAAATCCACATCTTTTTGTTTATGAGCCCAAAATGGAAGATTTGGTTGTGGAGGCCCAAAACATTTTCCCAAACCGGCCAGCGGAAAAAAAGGTCCAGATCCACACTATTATTCATAAACCTCAGCAAGTTTGGCGAAAAAATAAAAACAGGGCGTGACTTGCACGAAAACAATCGCAAAAACAAACACTTCAAATTTTCCTAAGCTCTCAAAAAGTATTAGACTAAAATCACTTTATTCATACAACATTACAAACCACAATAGATCCACACAATATAGAATCTGCAAAATGAAAAAGGAAAATGCAAACCTCACGGACAATTCAAGCTACGCAATTCAAAAGAACCAATAAAAACAGAGCATGAAGCAGTGCACACTCTGTTTCAACTTATTTATATTGCTAGCTCGAAGTTGGTATTAAAATAGCAGTGTTAGTTAAAAACCTGGGAAGTGCGAGGAGTGTGATGATGAGAATGACCAGGCCTAGAACTATGTCTGAATTAAGCTCGTTCCCTGCAGTAACCAAGAGAAAATTAATTGAATGAAATACTGAAACCAACAAAAGAAAAAATCGTTAAAAAGATATATATAGGTAATATATATTCATTCTCACCCATTTGGAGGAGTAAAGGAAGCGTGGAAGCGGTTGTTCTCTGAGGGAGAGTATGTAGAAGTAGAAGAGTATATCTGTGTCTTTTGAGTCTGTACGAGAGGGAGAAGGAGTATATCTGTGTCTTTTGTGTCTTAGTGTCAGTGTCTTAAAGATGTGACTTCTGTTAAGTAACGAGGTCTGCGCTCGACTGTGTTTTTTCTGTTGAGTAACGAGGTCTGCGCACGACTGTGTTTTTTCTGTTAAGTAACGAAGGAGTATATGATATCTGTGTATTTTGTGTGTGTTTTTTCTGTTAAGTAACGAAGGAGTATATCTGTGTTAGAGATGTGACTTCTGTTAAGTAACGAGGTCTGCGCTCGACTGTGTTTTTTCTGTTAAGTAACGAGGTCTGCGCACGACTGTGTTTTTTCTGTTAAGTAACGAAGGAGTATATCTGTGTGTTTTGTGTCTTAGTGTCAGTGTCTTAGAGATGTGACTTCTGTTAAGTAACGAGGTCTGCGCTCGACTGTGTTTTTCCTGTTATTATTAACGCGGAACTTCTGTATTATTAACGCGGAGACTATATCAGATTGGGGATGCTTTCCAGATGGGCCGGACTTGCATGCGGAATGGGTTAACCCGGAAACTACCAAATAAATACGTTAATGTCACAAGACTCACAACCGTATATTAACCATTCATCCCTACTATTTCCATCCTATATGGGACTGTGTCATTTAATTAACTAGGTGATTTACAGCAATAATTCTGAACCATTTAGCTTGCTTCTAGTTTATCTCCCTCAACAACAAAAGAAAAAACACAAATAATTATAATTGGTTTACCTCTTAAAATTATTCTTAATTTGTTTTTAAGAGATTTATGTTCAACAAATTCTAAGAATTCAAAATAAATTTTTTTATTTGTATATATTAGTATACAACTTAATTAATACTACATTAAAATATTAACTTTTTTTATTTTCTCTAAAAGAAAATACGTAAAGTTCTTTTGACTATAGCAACAGAAGGATGTCTCTAATGCATTATTAATAGTTAGAAGATTTCATAAACAGTACGATTTTATGACCCTAACTTCACCTCCACCTATAGTGGTCTTGCGCCATGCTTAAATGTTATATTGAACCGATCCCAATAACTTCATGATAATTTTGTTGTAACAAAATTTTGTTGTGTTACTCACTTACACTAGTATTTAGCGAGAATAAAATCTTTTAAGAACACCTTGTTGAGGGACTATGTTTTAAGTCCATATAACTATAGGAAGAGAATGATGTCTCAAATGCATTATCAAACAACAAACAGTTAGAAGATTTAGTTGATCTTCAGTACGATATGAGCCAAACTTAGCTGCCTATATATTGGTCTGGTCACGTGACATGCTTAAATTGTATGCTGAATAGATCCAAGTAATTTCATAGTATTTACGTATATATTTCAAATAAGAGATGAAGATTTGAACACTGGACATTTGAAACACCCAAAGGTACCAAGCCAATTAACCTAAAGGTCATTGGTAATTTGGTGCAACCTTTTCATTTCAACATAGATTTTGTTGTTACACAATAAAATGTTTTGAAATACTTTAACACATGCTAAATGTCTTTAGCTCAATTATTACTTCTAGATGTTTAAATCCCCCTTGCTTGTAATTATTGAATCATCCAAAAAAAAAAAAAAAAAATTGACACAATAATTCTAACACATGTACACATATGTGTACAAATATATAATTACACACATTTTTATATAAAGATAGACCAAAATCTAGGCAAATACCTTTGATGAGGTTTATGCCAACCCTTTAGAAAGCATGTTATCTTGCCTGTGACTTAAACATTTGAGACAGTTTCTTAGGTTCAATGCATTATGTTTCCCATTTAAATTAAAAAAAAAAATTATTACATTAAATTTAATTGTTTTAGGGAAAGTAACATAATTTGTATTGTATTGGTCATGCAATAATTTGTTTAATTTTAATTAAGAAACCTAAAGTACAACAAATAAAAAATTGTACTTAAGTTTGTTGTTATATATAAATAGATTCTAAAAAAAAAAAAGACACCAAATTAAATAAATATATAGTTACTAGTAAAAATACACAATTTAATCAATATTGCATTAGAAATTATTAATTTTGATCATTTTCTAAAATAATCCTTGTTGGCTTACGTGAAAAGATTTGAAAGTGGTCAAGCCCTTCCGGTTGAGTATAGTCCTTAGCCAAGAGTCTTGATTTATATATTTCTACAAACCCATTAGACCTATACTTTATATTATATACCCACTAAGAACACTAGCATTAGGTTGGCATAGCACACCAAACACCAAAAACTTCACACATCAAATGTTCAAAATGCTAAAAAATTTAGCATGGATGAACAGTACAATTCTATTAGTAGAACTATAAGGCAAAAATGGTAAATTTTTTTCTATTTTTTATTCTCTTTTTCTCTCTCCTCTAACACATGTTTGTCTCTCTCTCTTTCCTTGGTATGTAAGGCCAGCTCAACAACTTTTGGGGCCTAAGGCGAAAAATTTAAGTGGGGCATTTTCTTATATGTAAATATTAACTAAATAAAATTTATTTTCACCATTATCTTTTTGTTGTATAAATTCATTATCTTCTAATTATTTTTTATGAATTTTTTGTTCATTTGTTATATTTTCATCCTAATTTTCTGTTGTGTTTTGTTTAATACTAGTAACAAATTTATCCATAGATCATTTTTGTGATTCAACCTATTTTTCAAGTTTTCTCTTTATTTTTAAAGTTTTTTATATCCATTTTTTAGTAGATATTTATAATTGAGAAATACTTCTAAATAAATAAAACACGATTTACAATAAAAAAAATTTCAATATAACTAAAATAAAATTTAAAGAATAGAACAATAGAACCTAATATATCAAAAACTAGATTGCAACTTTACTAAATGATGTGATCACTTTATACTCTAAATCTGCACAAATAAACATGTATTTATCACATAATTGAATAAATTAGTACTAATATGAAGTAAATGATTCTAAAAGAATAATTAATAAAAATATCCCTAAAAAATCCAGATTAAATAAACTATTGGAAATTAAAATAATAATAAAAAGTTAACAAAACACGTGATAATATCATAATGGTAGTAGTCTAGTGTTAGTAAAATAAAAAGCTTCTGACTAGGTGTGTAAACGTTTGTCAGTGGGGCATTTTTAAATTTAATTTTGTCTCTTCACCTTCATTTTCTGTGATTTGTGAGTATCAGAAGAGCCTTTTTAATACACAATGCATTTTATTGGCTAACAAATAGGTGTTATTATTATTAATTTTTTCTTGAGTATAGGCCTAAAGAAGCCTTAATTAAAATATACACATAAATATATTATACTATAGAATTAGGGGTAGCTCCATGTTATGGTTAGGGTGTTCAAATGAACACTTTGACCTTGGGAAAAAAATTATATAATAATTTTTTTTTGCCTACCATAAATAAAAATGAACACCCTAAAATGCAGTTACAAAGACCAATAAGGGTAAACATGGTTACAAAAATCAATAAGTTGAGTAACAACAAAAATTCCTAGTGCAAAAATTCTTACCTATTTTAGCATAAAAAACTAAATTTTCTATTTTACATAACCCCTTTTCAAAAAAAAAAAATCTACCTCAAATTATCTATTTGACACTACATTTTATTAAAGTATCATTTCTTTATTAATTTTTTACTACTCTCCCAAATAATTTTTCTCTCTGTATATGAGTATAGAAAGTATTAGAAAACAATTTTGCATATAAATAGTAATCGTATATATTTGCACGGTCACTATAACTACAATTGCATTTTGCAAAATAATACATAAGTTGATGTGGATGATTTTTGTGGTTGGTTGTGCAAAATTTGGCCATTATGCCATTTTATACGGACTAATATGAATGCTCTTAATGACCACCTTAAAAAAATTCTTAAAGCTGTCACTGTATAGAATTAGTTAAAAAATGGGACATTCTTTATTTGGGGGCCTTATGTCATTACCTATATATGCTCCAACCGACCCTACCGGTATGCTTCTCTCTAACTCTTTTCCTATCTCACTCTCACCACACCGCTGATCTCGCCATTCTATCTAGATCTCCTTCTTGTGGTGGGTTATTATTATTATTATTTATTTTTGTTGTGGGTTGATGGGTGCAAGGGCATAGCTATGTGTAAGGGTGGGAGGGCCATGGGCCCCCTAAAATTTTGAATTTTTTTTTAAATATATATATATAATTATTTTAATGTTTTCAAAATTTAGTCTACAAAAATAAGAGTTGGCCCTCCCAAATATTTGATTTAGTCCAATGATACTCTTAAAAAAAAATTTGGTCTAATAATTATAGAGACATAACATTATTTTTCACAATTCTATTTTTTATTGTAAAATATGCTCTTATATCTTTTAAATATTTGATAAAGTTTGGCACCAAATATATTTGAATCTATATCTTTTTCAACCAGTTATGTGGCAATTAACAAGTCATTGACTCATTAAAAAAATAATGTCACTAAAACTACACATGAAATGTCTCTTTAGTTACTACATAATGGGTTAGAGCAAGATAGCTTCAAATATGTTTGAAGCCTAACTTATTCCTCCAAGTTTTGAATCATTCATATTTTTGAAAATTTCATTAGTTCAATTGAAAGATTTTTTACTTACTTTAGTATAAAATTTGATAATTTGAATTGAAAATGAAATTTTTTTAAGAATTTCACTATAAAAATATTAAAAATGAATTTTATTTTATGAAAGATCGCCATCAAACATAATTTTGATTGAAATAACTAAACTCTTTTTGTTGTTGTTTGGTGTGTGTATATATATAACTTATCAAATAAAAAAAAATGTGTGTATATAATAAAAAAGCATGTGTATATGTGTATGTGGGGGTTGTCTTAATAAATATATAAGAGTTGCAATTTGGCCCCCCCAATAAAGCTTGGGTGGGTTTTTGTGGCAGTTGGCTGGTTGCTGCTTGTAGGAGATGTGGTGGTTGTGTTTTTTTATTTTTTTTTATATATATATATAAATAAAAGGTAGGAATTTTTTAAAGTTATTTTAATAGGTGGTGTGGTAAAGTAAGAGATGTGATGTAAAGTGTATTGTAGAATGATGTGTTAAAATAGATAAAGTAATTTTTTGTTGAGTGAAAATAAATTTTTTTTAGCACAGTTGATGATACTCTTACAACTAATTGGTTGTTAATTTCCTAGAAGGTAAAGTATGGTGCCTTACTTAAACTTATGGGGCGTTATTTTTTTTATCTAAAATTTTAGCAATACTTTGCATTTTGGTCTTTCTTATTCCTTATGCTTTATCAAGTTGCAAGTGATTGGAAATTTTATGTGCCACACCGCCATGTGGAATTTTAATGTAAGACCACTTGTACAATTATCAAGAGTTAGAGTTAGAAAGAGTAGGTAACTGTTGAAGCCATTGAAGCTTTTGTTGCTAATGCAGCGGTCTAGTTTGCCAAGGATTTTAGCATTCACAAGCTTGAAATTGAAGGGAACTCACGGTTGGTCATCTCGGTCTTGTGGGACAACGGAGTGTCCTTTGCTTTGTAGGGACATTTTATAGAAGAGACAAAAATCTTGTCAAGATCTTTACAATAGTTTAATTTTAAATATGTTAAGAGGGCGGACAACTGTTTAGCTCATGCCTTGATACAAGAGTTATTTTTCATCTTCAGGTTTGGATGTTTAGGTAGAAGAGCTCCCATCTTATTTGAAAATTGTATTCCAAAATGATTTAAGTTAATAAAGTAAACTTGCATTTTTCTAAAAATAAAAATAAATAAATAAAAGAAGAAGTAGGTAACTTCTACCCAATAAAAAAAGAGAGTGGGTAACACTGTAACAAGTTAGAGGGTTTGGACTGGAAGCTTATGTTATAGGCTACACTCACACTTCATAGTTCTTCCTCCTCAATTTTATGAACTTTGTATGTCCACTGACCCAAATCTGGCATTTGGAAAGTACTCTGTTTTGTTGTACTACAAAACAAGCAAAAAACTGCAAACCTCATAGCACAGACGGTTTATTTTAGTAATCAAACTAAACCAACAAAAGCATGGACTCCACTCTGTTTCGACTTTACGTACGAACGTAATTTTTTCCAAACAAGCTGCAAATTGCATATAGCAAATAGTATATATATTGGAGGCTCAAACTTCAAACAGGGTTGACGTTCAGAGTTGTAAGTTGGATCTTGAGCTGAAAAAATAAAATGATGGTGTGAGAGGGCAGCCGACAGAATTTTTTTTTACAGGCTTTATAGGAATTTTAATGTGGCAGCCGACAGAATTTTTTTTTACAGGCTTTATAGGAATTTTAATGTGGCAGCCGACAGAATTTTTTTTTACAGGCTTTATAGGAATTTTAATGTGACTATGCGTTTGTTTTTTACTAGTATTCTGACTGATTAATTTCGACTAATAGTGGTATTTCCAATTCCTTTCTAAAAATATATGAATTGACCTGTCTTTAAAAAAAACACAAATAAAAAAAATCAAAAATTCTTTTAAGGAACTTAAAAAAGTTTAAACAAGATTGTAATATCTCATAAAAAAAAAAAAAAAAATTACCAATAGATTATACAAATAATGTTTTGATACCATTTCAATTGCAAAAGGAGCCTCAATACCTTGCTACCTTTGCTCCACGTCACCATGGACTTTGATACCACTTGTTGTAGAGATAAACACTTTGAATAGCTTACTTGAATAATTAATATAATATATAGAGACACACTTTAATCCAAAAAGTTTAAGTTCAATGGGTATGTGTTCAATTATGTTATATTAATCACTCAATTCTCTCATCATTAATGAATGTTGTTAGATTTTAGATCCTTATAAACATAGTTTGTTTAACCTAATTTAATAACCAAGTTGTTACTTAGGTCAATTATGCAAATCTAGGTTAAACAATAATAATTCATATCATGCACAACGGAAAGTAAATAGCACAAGAAATGATAACCCAAGAAAACCAATAAAACAACTCATTTCAAGGTAAAAAACTAAGGAAACTATCCCAAGAGAACAATCCACTATATCAAGTTGAGATTTATAGTTCAGAATATCAATTTGTAGTAAATCTAACACATTTACCAAACTAGGCTCTGACTCCACAGACTTCCTTGATCTAGATCTTATTCTAACATTAACCACCTATTCATGCTTTGATCTTCAGTACGCTTGATAGCTGAAGGCTTGGCAGCAACTTTACTCCACCAGTACTAGCAATATGGATTTGATCTCCGGTAGGTGCTTCTAGAGTTAAAAGGTTACAGAACCTCACAAATCTCACAAGAGTAACTCTCAAGGCTTGAAAAATGTGTATTAGGGTTTTCCTTTTATACCTAGCAGTGTTGGACTCAAACCTTAAATGTTTCATGGGTTGTTGGGCCTAATTTAAAAACCTGTAGAATCTTAGTTCGATCGGTCGAAGGGCTCTCTCAATGGTTGAGTTCTTCAAATTTTGAATTCTTCTTTCTACAGCTTGTATATTCTTGAATTTTGACTTGCATTAATTTGAGCAAAGTCTAAAACACTTCTAAGACATATATATTTTATACTAGACATGTTTTTGTACTCGGTTTGCCAACATACAATAAATTTAGAACCTAACAAATGTGGAACTTTGACAGTTTTTAGACCCCTTAAACAATTGATTAAACCTAGGTAATTAGCCAAGTTGTTACTTAGTCCAATTAAACAAGTCTAGGTTATCACAATATAAAAGATCAAATCATGCAAAGCAGCGGAAAATAAATAACACACGATATGATCACCCAGGAAACCAAACCGGTAAAAACCTGGGGAGGATTTGACCTAGCTATCCTCAAGGTAAACTTGAATCCACTATCAGAAAGAATCGAAGTTCATACAAAAGGACTTACAAGCACCCCCGCTCGACTTCCTAATGCTACCAACCAGTAGAACTTACTGACACGACCACGTGCAAGCTCCGAATCCACGGACTCCTTCTTTCTTTGGATTCCCACCAGCTACAAGCACCCCCGCTTGTGTATTCTTTAAGCTTTAATGGCAACAACTGTTTTGATCATCAAGGTGTAGAGAATATTTCCTCCTTGAAAACCCTAAGTTTGTGTAAAGGAAAGCTCCTCTAGATCTCACAAGAGATTTACACAAACCACAATTATGAGCAACACTAAAACGTGGCTAAGGTTTGCCTTTTATACTTAGGACAAATAAGAAACCCTAAAAACGTTTTAAAACACTTAGGGCTGAGTTGGAAAATTCTGCAGAAAAGCGATTTGCCCGAGATTCGATCGGTCGAGCCTAAGCTTCGATCGATCGAGCCAGGCCGAAAGCCACAGTGCTTTCTGCTTTACACTCGATTCCAACTTTACATTGACATACAACTTTGAGCTAGCTTTAAAAACTTCTAAACACATTGTTTTGGTCATGGTTTGCCAACAATACAAATTAGAGTTCTAAATACATAAAGTCCTACACTTTAGAACCTAACAAACTCCCCCTTTGGCAATTCGTGACAAAACACAACTTAGAAGCTCAAAGTTTACAAAATGAAAAGCCCTTTACAAAATAATGCTCATAAACCAAATTCAATCCTAACTACTATCCATCAGTTGCAAGTGTAGACAGCAGCTCAATTGAATCAACCTATATATTTTCTGAAACACTAAACAAAATGCATAACCGCATGTGTGACAGAAAAACAAAAACAGTAAATCAACAAATATGCAATCTAACTCTCCCCCTAAGTTAGATACATCAAAAACAATGTTAACTCAATGTTAACTCCCCCTAAACAGAACATTCTTGTATTTTCCACACATTTCATCTAAATCTCTCCCCCTTTTTGTCACGCATTGACAAAGACAACTCAAACAAAGAGTTGACAGAAAACATATGCAACAGAGTAAGAGAAAATAGAGACAACTCCCCCTATGAAGAACAACAACTCCCCCTAAGAACCACAAAGGTTAAAAAAAAATTTCTCCCCCTATAAAAATAGGAAAAACAAAACAAGTTTTGGGAAAAACAATTTTGGGGAAAAATAAAGGGAGTGGGGATAAAGAAAAAAACACAAACCAAGTTTAAAAAAAACTAAGTTGAGGATACACATGAAGAAAAAATATTCTCTCTTTCAATAAAATGCAAACATGGCACTATGTGACCCATAAACAGTTGCATGAGTAGAGAAAATATTTGCACATTGATTATCCATCATATCTCTTAAGAAAATAATTTTCTACAATTCACACATAAAAATAGCATATACTAGAAAGTACATAACTCAAAAATTAATTAATCAATTTTTAAATCAAGTTGAGTACCCAATTTAGCAAAGTGTATGCATGTTATGTGTGAAAACAATGAGAGATATGACTGCAAAACTGCAAGATGGATACAAAAACAATGCAATGCATGTGAATCCTAAACATAAATGATTCATAAAAAATCAAATTTTTGAAAAACAGAGCAATTTAATGCAGAAACTCCTCAAAGCACAATATTTCATGAATGAAATGCATGAGTATGAGATTAAAAGTTTTTCAAAAACACTTGAATTCAACCCAAATTTTCCAAAATCAAGATTTTCAATCAATTTGTCCTCAAAGCGCAAACATTAAACACATTTTGCATTAAAATCAAGGAACTTTTAATCTTGGATGGCCACAACAAAATCACACACAATATAATGTACCAAGTTTAGCAAAGAGTAACTTGTGTAGTATATGCAACTAGCAAAAGCTTGAGATACATGTGAGGTGATATGTGAATAGCAATCAATTACAAAGTCTACAAAATTCATCACATAGAATTTGAAAGAGACTATCACCAAAAGAGTTACATCATATAACTCCCACATCTCCTAGAAAACAAGCTTGCAATCATGTAAGTTTTTTGAATTTTGCCTCATAATATACACACCAATTTTAATTATGTGATTTGGCATCAAGCCTAATAGTACACACCAATTTTAAGCATTAAGCAATTAAACCGAGGCTACACCTTATGTTCTTTTTGTGCATGTGCTACACTTTCTCGAACACAAAATCTTATGATATGCACTAAGGTGTTCATGATTGGCTAGTGAATAATGGTGAGATGGTTATTTATGCCTTTCTCTAAAAGTTCAAGTCCGACAGTCAAAGACATGTGACTTTAAGATCAAGACAAAGTGATCAAAACCATAAACATCTTTCCCACATAACATGCACTACAAAACTTCAAATAGTCAAGTGCAATAAATAAGCTCATTAAAAATAAACAAGGTACATAAACTTGTTATGTAAAGATAATATGGCCAATCCTTGATTTTAAATCCAAGATGTGAAATACAAAACACAAAGATCTTTTTGGTTTTAAAAACTATATGACCAAAAACAAAAAAGCACATATTATGCTAAATGAACAATGCAAATGCAATGCATGACAGTGCTTAACTAAGCTATAGAGGGTACACAAACAAGAAATATCAATTTCTTAATTAACCCTTGAATACATGTACAAACTAGTACATACATAAAATCAGAAATAGCTTAGCACATACTATTCAAGTTTCTCCACAATGTCAAGCATGTTCAAAATCAAGAGAGAGATATCATAATTCATGTAATCCTCAAGAAAAATAAAACTAGACACAAAATAAAATATTTTTGTCTTTTTGAAATTTTTCAATGTTTTTCGATTTTTTTTTTATTAAAAAAAAAAACCTAAAAAACAAAACAACCAAAAACAGAATCAAGACATGTCCACAAACAATTGAAAGAATTAAATTAGGGACAAGTCAGCAACACTCACCTTGGAGAATCTTTTCTCACCCATATAGCACGATTCTTCGGCTTTGTAGGTGAAAATCCATGTGAAGTAGAATGTATATGAGGGATTACACCAATCTTCTGAGAAAGACTAAAATCCTGCAAATTCCTTTCACAAGCCAACAAGCTTAAATTTTTCAAAATAATATGAAACAATTTATATGGACTTATGGCATGAGAAATATCATCACATATCCTAGATTGAAACACAGAATTCTTAAATTTCAATTTATGACAATTAGGACAAATGTGGCCGGAGACACCACAAAAGTGACAAACAGGAACAAATTTAGGAACATCAGTATTCCTAACAACAAGTCTAGTCTCAAATTTTGGTTTTTGCCTCAACAAAGAACAATTTGGTCTAATATGACCAACAACACCACAAAGGTGACAAGTAGGCACAAAAACAGATTTATTATGCTCTCTGACAGTAGATTTAGACATAGGTTTAGAAACTTCAGCGTTAGCATCAGAAATTTTACTTTTGTCTAACCTAGCAAAATAAGCCTTTTCTTTATTATTTCTCTTGAAAGGAGGGATATAAACTTTTTCAGTTTTAGGCTTAAGAGAAACAGAAACAATTCTGTTATCAACAACAGACTTGGTATAAGTCAAATTTTTAATTTTAGCTTTAGATTCAACTAACTCTTGTTCCAAGCTTTTCATCTTCTCATCTTGAGAGGAAATTTGATTTGTCAAAAATTCATTCTTTTTATTAGATTCATCTAATCTAACAATCAATTCCTCTTTTTCAAGATTAGCCAATTTTAACTCTTCCTTGAATTTCTTAGCAATTTTCATAGATTTCAATAATTCCTTACGAAGAGTTTCACAGGCATCAATAAAATCAGCAGAAGCATGAGTAGAAACATGATCAAAAAAACACTTCAAATTATCCATGACAACAGGGGTCAAAGATCAGCTCTTAGATCAAAAGATCTAAAACAAGAAGAGCTACCCGCTTTGATACCACTTGACAGTTTTTAGACCCCTTAAACAATTGATTAAACCTAGGTAATTAGCCAAGTTGTTACTTAGTCCAATTAAACAAGTCTAGGTTATCACAATATAAAAGATCAAATCATGCAAAGCAGCGGAAAATAAATAACACACGATATGATCACCCAGGAAACCAAACCGGTAAAAACCTGGGGAGGATTTGACCTAGCTATCCTCAAGGTAAACTTGAATCCACTATCAGAAAGAATCGAAGTTCATACAAAAGGACTTACAAGCACCCCCGCTCGACTTCCTAATGCTACCAACCAGTAGAATTTACTGACACGACCACGTGCAAGCTCCGAATCCACGAACTCTTTCTTTCTTTGGATTCCCACCAGCTACAAGCACCCCCGCTTGTGTATTCTTTAAGCTTTAATGGCAGCAACTGTTTTGATCATCAAGGTGTAGAGAATATCTCTTCCTTGAAAACCCTAAGTTTGTGTAAAGGAAAGCTCCTCTAGATCTCACAAGAGATTTACACAAACCGCAATTATGAGCAACACTAAAACGTGGCTAGGGTTTACCTTTTATACTTAGAACAAATAAGAAACCCTAAAAACGTTTTAAAACACTTACGGCTGAGTTGGAAAATTCTGCAGAAAAGCGATCTGCCCGAGATTCGATCGGTCGAGCCTAAGCTTCGATCGATCGAGCCAGGCCGAAAGCCACAGTGCTTTCTGCTTTACACTCGATTCCAACTTTACATTGACATACAACTTTGAGCTAGCTTTAAACACTTCTAAACACATTGTTTTGATCATGGTTTGTCAACAATACAAATTAGAGTTCTAAATACATAAAGTCCTACACTTTAGAACCTAACAAACTTCATTCACACGTGTATACCCAGCAAATAAAACTCCTGATATGAGTAATAAAATATTGTTTAAGAATTTTTAGGTTTTTTTGTATGTTTGTTATGCTTAGTTTTATAATTTTTTTTAGCACTCTTTTTTTTTTTTTTTACTAATATATATATATATATATATATATATTGTGTGAGGGGTAAGACCCGAGTACGGAATAGAGCTGATGGGCCCAGTTCGAGGAGGGAAAAGGGCTCACTTCCACATCAGTCCTAACCCAACACCTAGATGAGAGTCCTAGGAGGAAAAACGAAGAGGCCAACCTTTCGAGGAGCCTGAAGAGCAAGCGTTCCTTTGGAATTATTGAGTAAGCCGCTTGCACTAGAAGACAAGAAATCAAGGAAAATGGTAGAGATGTGTAAGCAAAGAAGAAGGGAAATATCTAGATAAAGTAGCTATCACCTCCACATTGAATGCACTATACCAACTTAGTTGGCCGCATTAATAAAGGAATAACTCCTGAATAGTAGCCTCATAGCTTGCAGCACATTTTACCACCACTAGCACAGTCTTGAAGGGACAAGCATTCAAAGGGAGGCTAATGGCTGTACAAGTGGAGGGCTAGGATGCAATCCGATTGACTATATAAGGAAAGGAAACTCCTCCAACTAGGGGAACAAAAAAAGAGAAACAGAACAGAGAAACTGGTAGCACAATCTTGTATTTAAGACTTTAGCTTTATATGAACATTTGCTTCTCGACCAAATCTGAGGAAGTGTTTATCCCCAATTTAGTTTCTCTTTTGTGATTTGTTCAACTTTTTCTCTATAGGCTAAGCAACTAGAACATAAGATTGCATTAGAATTGACCTCAAAAACCCATAACTCTAACAAATTAATCGTTTGGGCCTTCTAAACCTAACTCCACCATTCCAAATGGGCTTAGCGCTCTCAGGCCCCTATATATATATATATATATATATATATATATTAGAATGATAGTTTCTTCAAATGATTTTTATTGGTGTGGGTTTCAGTTAACTCAATTAGTAAAGTCTTTGATAGTTTAATAAGAGATTTAGGGTTCAATCCCCATCTACACAAAAAACTAATTGGTGTCTTGGTTTGATGATAAAGAGATATTATCAGGATCAAACACCATAGGTTGAAACTCTCTAAAAAAAAAAAATTTATTGGTGTATTGCTTTGTTATTTATAAATCGAATGATTGTTATATATGTTGGACATCTAGTGCATCTCACAAGTTCCTTTCACATTGTGAGTGTTCAATGAAGTTATAATTTATAGTAAAAATTTAAATGTTTAAAAGGTTTTAAGTTTCAACAGAGTAAAAATTATTTCATAACATGTGAATAAAGATAATAATAATTATTGATAAAACTTAAAGATATTTCAACTACTAAATAATATAAAAGTATCTAAATAAAACTTATCGTTTAAAAAAAAAAAAAAAACTAAAAAAAAAAAAAACTAAATTAAGAAATTTCTCTAAAATTTCATAAAATTACATCTTCGTCTTAGAGGTCTCATAATATATATATATTTTTAGTTTGATGATTAGCTCAAGCTTTAGCTCTTGTTTGAAATAAAATTAAATAAACTATTAGAGATATATTAGACATATTAGCTCAATATAATAGGTTCAAGCCCACATACTATGTGTGTAAGACAAATCTCCTACTTGTACTAGTAGTTTAGAGTTTATTCGCCTATATATATATATATATATATATATATATATATATATATATATATACTTATGTTATGGTTCATTATAACACAAGCTTTGTACTACATTTTTACATATATTAAAGATGTAGCCCTTTAGGGTTTTCTCTGTGGATGTAGGTCGTTAGGCTGAACCATGTAATACTCGTGTTCTTAGTGTTCCTATTCTATGCTTTCTCTTTCACATCCACTCTAACAAATACAACATGGTATACACATTGCGTTGCTAAAATATTTAACATCCACAATCCTGAAATTTTGATATTCGACTCAACTCGTTTTGTTTTCAACCCTACTTTGTTTGAGTTGCTTTTGCTGTCCATGAAGGAGGCAAATCGTTATTTCTTCATTGGTTCAAAGCTTCCCACCATTTATTTCTATATATGATAAGTTTGAACTTATGACATTGACTTCAATTATGATTCACTTTTATCATCAAACCAAGAAAATAATTAGTTTTTTTATTTTTTTTTTGTATAAATTGAATTCAAATTTAGGTCTTTTATATAATGACAGAAAACAATATCAATTAAGCTAACTAGGATGCACACCATTTATTGATTTCTAGATGTTTATTTTTAGTTAGCGTTAAATTATGTAGAAGTTCCTTACTATGGAAGTTATTTTTAGCTTTTAGATAATTTTTGTTAGAAATTGTTTTGTATACATGTTTGTCTCTAGAGAGTTAATTATACATTTGAATTGGGGATTTGGTGTTAGTGGGTTTGCTCACATTCCCATCCATTTAGGAAAGAGAAATGTTATATTCACAACATTTTCATAACAAATCTTAAGTAATTGATTGCTATTAGCTGTTATGGGTAGGTAAAAAAATAATTTAAGTTGTGAATTTAAATTAAAACGAATAACAACTTACCACCTATGATTTGTTGTGAAATATTGTAAAAATGTTATAGATGTAGCACTTCTCTTTAAAAAAAAAAACATCTAATAACCATTTTGCAAAATTGATGAAAAAAAAAAGTAACCTCAACATGAAGATTTGGGGCTTCTATACAAATCTATCCCAGTCCACATAGTTTATTTTGTGAGCCCCAAATGGAAAATTGTATCAGAGGCCTAAAACATTTGCCTATATGAACTAGGTTTCTAGACGGACCAAGAGAAAGAAAAAGGCCCGAATCAACACCTTATTTCATTTTATTTTTAAATTTTAAATGAATTCACTATTATTCATAAACCTAAGAAGGTTTTGGCCGAAAAATAAAATAAGACAAATTACAACTTACTCACTTGTGGTCTGATCGAAATTTAAGTTGTCTATTTGTGGTTTGTTTGATACTTTACCCACCTGAGGTTTAACCGAAATTTAAGTTGCTCGCTTGTAATTTGAAATTCCATGATGCAAGTGTTTCACTGGATTCTTTTTTATCTTATTTTATCTTATATTTTTATGTTTTTGGAAGAGTAAGACATAAAAGTGGATCAAAATTACATATTTAGTTTTGTTTTTAAGAGAGGTGGGTCACGAAATTCTAAGGCCTTGTTTGGTTTAAAAAAATGGTCACTCATCACTCAGTTTTCATCACCCATCACCCATCACTTAGTTTTCATCACTCATCACTCATCACTCATTACTCATCACTTAAAACACTCCACCTCGTTTGGCACCATCACTCACTTGTCATCACTCAATATTTTTCAACTATTTGTGGGCCCCATACATGTACCTTATGCAGCTTTTACTTTCTTTTTTTTTTTTTTTTTCCTTCAACCCCCAGTACCCAAACTCACCAAACCAGTGAAAAAAAAAAAAAAAAAAGAAGAAACCCAGAAACCCGAAAGAAGGAAAGAAAAAAAAAAAAAAAAAGAAGAAGAAGGAAGAATTGAAGACCGAATCAGTGAAAAAAAAAAAAAAAAAAAAACCAAACTCACTGAATCGAGTGGAAAAAAAAAAAAAAGAAGAAGAAGAGAAGAAGAAGAAACCTAGAAACCCGAAAGAAGGAAAGAAAGAAAGAAAGAAAAAAAAAAAAAAAGAACTAAAGACCGAACCAGTGAAAAAAAAAAAAAGGAAGAAGAAGAAGACCGAATCAGTGAAAAAAAAAAACCAAACTCACTGAACCGAGTGTGGAAAAAAAAATAGAAGAAGAAGAGAAGAAGAAGAAACCTAGAAACCCGAAAAAAAAAAAAAAAAAAAGAAAAAAGAAAAAGAAAAAGAAGAAGACTGAATGCAGGAGAAGAATAGAATAAAATAAAAAAAAGTCAAAGGTCAAAAGTTGCGGTTCTGGGTCCCTCCATGTATGTTTAATTACAAAAATGCTATTGAGTTATGAGTTATGAAAATTGAAAACAGTTAAAATGTGTTTTCAGTTTTCATAACTCAGAACTCAAAAATCAGATAATTGAGTGATGAAAACTGAATCACGGATCATGAGTCACGGAGTCCAAACAAGTGCTCTTCCGTGGGCCCCGCTAGTTTTGGATCAAGAGTTATGAAAACAGGACGGTATCACTCAAAACTCTCCTAATCCAAACATCACCTAAGTAAGCTAACATTGGGTGGGTAAAATATCAAATTTTAATTTCGGCCAAACTACAAGTAGGTAAGTTGTAATTTACCAAATAAAATAAGTGCATGACTTGTACAGTTGTACAACTAACAAAGCAGTCTTTTTATTCAATTGGTGATAAGAATTGTATTCCAATAATGCAAAAACAGTGGTCCTCCATGCTTCTAAGGTGAGAAATAAGTCATCAGACCTGCTCACGACAATTTTGGGAAGGGAAAGAAACAGCCCGCAAACATCGGCTATAAATGCTGCACAAAATCAAAGCCCAAATGCCAAAATTAGAGCAAAAACCATAAGAGCTTGCAGATCAATGCCTTAAGAACAGATAAAAACACAAGAAAAATTTAAGCCCTTTGCTATGTATATACAATTATACATGTATGTCCATAATCCAAATGCCAAAATTATATGTATAATTTTTTTTTTTTTTTGGGTAAGATACCTGGCACGCCATTGAAGTATTTCTTTGAGCAATAACATCAGGAGGCACAGTTCCTGGCCGTCCAAATGATCTCCTCCACGGCAATGACCTTGGTTGCTAGCTAAGGCTATTTAATTCGTTCCTAATTCTCTGAATTCTCCTATACAAAGTTGGGGAAAGGTGATATTTGAGTTCAAAATTCCAATTCTAACAAAATCACATATAAAACAACAATGAACTCAATTCAAAACAGCACAATGGACAAAAAGTGGGGTATGATGATATGTGATGAGAGACAATATTTTGATCTTCTACTGACTGCCTTTTACAATTTTGGGTCTTATTTACAAGTTACAGCCAGTACTGGACTACTGGTTTCCATTTTCAAACCTGGAGGCTGTGGGCCCTAGCCACTAGCCAATAATTATTCAAGAGATCACTTTTCACACCGTCCGAAGTTGTTTGATTACTTGCTAAGCAATAGCCACCATTTGAAGTTGCTCTTTTACATATGATGGTGAGATAGCGGGAACCTCTTGGGAAGTCATTTTTGTTCGTTTCTTCCCCCTCGTTGGGCCAGTCTAGGTTGGTCTAATGGTCTGTTACTTTGTTTTCACGTCTTTTGACAATGAAGTATTAGTTTAGGCTATTCTAACTAAATTAATCCGTGTATTTTCTTGATTTTGTGTCTGTTTAGGATAGTTTAAATTTATTGGCTTAAATATAACTTGAATAAAATACAATTCCAATTTGCAATTTAAAATACATTAATTAGCTTAAAGCTATAAAAAAAAGAATACATTAATTAGCTTAAAAGAAGTTTTGCTCTTAATGGAATTTGATCATGGGAATGGAAACATGAAACTAGAGGCAAAGAAAGAAATAGTCAAGGGTAACAAGTGAAAGAGCCTTAAAGAAATTTTTAGGAGAGTGAGGATATGGAAGACAAATTGGAAATTTGGAACTCGTCATTGGATGACCAAGATCCTATGATGCTGAATTACCAAAGCTCAAATTTGAAGGAAGTAATTTTAATCCTGATACATAGGCTGTTTAAGCAACGGCAGCCTTATAGTCTCTGTATCTGGTTGCGGACAGAGCCTGAGTTGTCCAAAACAGTTTTCTAATTGCAACTATTGATTATTATGGTGAGCAAATGGGCAATTTTTATTTGGTTCCTAAGGTTCTTTTTGCTCGTGTCATTGGTGGACTACCAGAACAAATAGTATAAGAGAGGTCAAGATCGGTAGTGTAAGCTATGTGAACATGGCTAGCTGGGTATCTTACGTATTGTTGAGTATTTAAGAAGCTGGTTTTAACTTTTAAATGGTGTTTGTTTCATTGATTTGTGATGTGGACATCTAAGGGCCAAGGCTCAGGTATAGTTAGATGGCAAAGCGACAGTTCATTTGGGGGTACACAACAAATGAAGGGATATGAAGGTTATGAACTTATGAATAAAGATGATCATAAAATTGGGGGAACATATCTGATCATTCTCCGAATATTGAAAATTATTCTACTAAAGAGTTTGTGCCTATGATTGCTCTTAGGCGCACTAAAGTTCTTTCCAAGGATAGCCCAAGAATTTACGCACCCATTAAAATAAGTCCCCTTTGCTAATGATTTATAAAAAAACCCCGCGTATCCAAACACCCATACAATAAGCATCCATGGCCTGATATAAATTAAAATATTGAAATATGATCAGTATAAACTTTGAAGTTTGTGCTTTGTACCTACAAACATTGGCTAAAACAAGCAAATTTTTACTACACTCAAATTAAACACTTCACATTTTGTATATACCCTCTTATCTTGTGTGGTATCACTAGGAGCGGCAATTTTTACCACATTTATAAACCCACCCATAACTCATCTAATTTCAATAAGTCTTAACCCAACACAATTAAACACTTGGATTAAATGTGTAAATATCCATTTGGGTAGTCTAATTAATAAGTCTTAATAGTTAAACCTATTAACTAAAGTTAAATGCTTGAAATTAATAAATTTCAGTAATACTTTTTTTTTTTTTTAAGGGAAAAGACAATAAACTTTAATTAAAAAAAACCGGTGCAGCTTGAAGTCCAGAATAAAATTGTGGTGGAATATTCTCCATGTACACAAAAAAATCTGGCACCTCTACTCAGAGCATATGCAACCTTATTGCCTCATCTCCTAGTGTGAGTAAAGCAATTGAGAAAAAGACTGAGATAGTGTCTTTGCATCTTGTATCAAAGGGGCATGGGAAGCCAAGAAAAAAAACCTCTTCAGCCAGAGCTTTAACAATCATTCCCAAATTACCTTCCAAAACAGCGTGGGTAGTACCAAGTTTTGTCACAAGCTCAATTGCATGGGCTGCAACTAAAGCTTCAATATCCATTTCTTTCTTTCTCTCTCTCTCTCTGTCATCCCTCATCTCCTCTCTGCTTCGCCAGCCAGCTCACCGGCGGTGGTGCTCATAAAATCCATATAAAAACACACTGAATCAGACACCCAAACACCAGAAAAACACCTGATCGGACCACTGCCACTGAAGCAACACTGATCCACCAAACCCATAGGTCATTAAACCCATCCCAACGACCCACCACTGCCACCAACGACAGAACGCCCACCACCACCACCACTGCCTGCAATAAGTGACCCACCACAAACCCGCACATCCACAACCAACACAAAACACAAACCCACATCACAAATCACAAACCCATGGCAGATCGGTTAGAGTAGAGAGAAAGATCACAAACCCTTGGCACAACCCACAAACCTGCGCCGGCGAAGAAGGCGAGAGCTTTGACGATTTTGTCTTTGGCCACGACACAACCCACAAACCCGCTCTGGCACAACCCACAACCCATAGGATCCTCGAGAGCAAAACCTCTTTGTTTTGTGCTTTTGTTTTTGATTTCACACCTAGAAAATAAAATTTTATAAAACCTCAAAACCAAAGCAAACCTTTGTCTTTCTCAGATTGTTAAACCTCTCTCATGGATTCTCGCACTTTCTCGCTGGAATGTTCTTGAATGAGGGAGAAAAAGAAAATAAAAGAAGGAGGATAGAGATAGGACACTGGACACGTGTGTGGAGGAGAAAAACAAGAAAAAAAAGAAATGAAACATACGAATGAAAATGAAATGAAAGAAAGGAAAAATAAAATAAAGAATAAAAGATCTTAATTGAGAAATGCTACCACAATATTTTCACAATAAATTATTTTCACAATAATTTGGTTTAAAAAAAAAAAATGTTGTTATACCAGATGATAATAGGCTATCATGACGATTGAGAAATTTTTTTTAGTCAAAAGATAAATTTGTATATATATATATATATATATATATATATATATAATTTGGGATTAAAACAAAATATTATTGTTACACTAGATGATTATTTGCTATTATGATGATTGAGAAATTGTTTTATTAAAAAAAAAAAATGTATAAGTATAATTTGGGGTTAAAAAAATCACTTGTTAACACTAGACACTTATTTGCTATCATGTGGCGGCAGCGGTGGCGGTGGCAGAAGAGTCGGTGGCGGCGGCGACAGTAGTGGTAGTGGTAGCGATTGCGGTGGTTGTGATTGGTTTTTATTGTAATGGATATATATTTATATTGTAGTGGATATATTATTTTATAGTGATATTTATATTATTTTATTATGTTGAAAGCTAAAATAGATCCACTGCTGCTGGATGTTTTGTAAAGTGAGTAGGTAAAATAGATAAAGTAACTTTTTGTGGTGTCAAATAACTAAATTTTTAGCTCCATTGTTGTGGATGCTCTTAGTAAACTTGGGGTAGTTTTTGGGATAGAGCTTCAATGACCTGACCTTGGCTATTCCGAATGACCACACCAAGTCTAGCTTTGTTATCTTCTTTAATGACTGCTCCATCAAAGTTGTAAATTGCATTTTAACTAATTTAATTTAATAAAAAAACTTGTTTGAACAATAATTAATTAATTAGAAAAGTTGTACAGTTATGGTATTATATGGGGGTACGTGTTAATTATTAAATATATATTTTCATATTGCTAAGCATTAATTTTTCATTTATAGTTAAACATAAATCAATTTAAAAATATTAATGGATAATAAAGTTAATCCATAGTCTTCAAATGATGTTTAGAATACACATATGAATGTTGGGCACAATTTTTTCTTGGGGGAAGAGAGAGAGAGAGAGAGAGGAAGCACTGAAAAGAAAAATGAAAAAGAATATATAAATATATATCTATATATATATATATATATATATATATATATATTTATATATATTAATATGTGTACTATAAATTTGAGAATAAAAAATTATGAGAGAAAACAGTGTTATATAAAAACAGAGAGGATAAGTGCCCTCTCTATGAAGGTTAAGGGCTCGAAAAATATTAAAATTTTTTGCTTTTTGTGATGAAAAACAGAGTGCTATTGAGAGAGGAGGAAGCCGAGTTATCCAGGAGCAAGAAAAAAGTTAAAGAGGGTCACCATGCTGATTTTAACGATGGTTTAAGTGAGAGTGGGCATTCACAGGGAAGCCAGACCTCGTGGGGGGATGCAAAGAAAACTTTCAAGGATAAACTGGTGGGAGAGATCCCAGGAGCCTATGCTAAGGCTTTCGATTTCTCGGACCTTATGGACATGGAGGCGGATTCAGATGATGAGGTGGAAGACTTCGCGAGGGGCTAGCAGTGGTGAAGCTTACAAGGGAGACCAAACTCCGTATTAGGAAACCGTGGTCCAAAGCATTGATCATTAAGCTCTATGGTAGAGCAATTGGACTCGGTGTTCTTCAGAGTAAACTTAATATGTTGTGGAAACCGGCTGGGGCTTTGGACTGTGTTGATCTTGGTAAGGAGTTCTTCTCAGTAAGATTCTCGTTGAAAGAAGATATGGATGCAGTTCTCAAAAATGGACCGTGGTTCATTACGGGGCATTTTTTATCCATTAGGCCTTGGGAACCATTTTTCAAGCCGGATTGTGCCAGTGTTTCGTCTATCGCGGTTTGGGTTAGGCTTCATGCATTACCTATGGAGTTGTATGAGACGGAAGTGCTTAAACAAATTGGTGAAGCCATAGGGAGGGTTCTTCGGATTGATTCCCATACCGCCATGGAAGCTAGAGGGAGATATGCTAGGCTTTGTATCCAGCTAGATATTACCAAACCACTTATCAATACTATGCTCATTGGTAGATTTGAGCAGCCTGTGGTTTACGAAGGGATTCACAGGCTTTGTTTCTCATGTGGGAGGATAGGGCATAGGATAGAAGCTTGCCCGCTCACCATTAAAAAACCTGAAACGCTAGTGGAGGGTGGTCCAATTGGTGGTGGTGTGGAGAAGAGTACAAACCAAGGAGCAGATCAGCGTGGCACGCATGACTCGCATAGTACTGACACAGGTAGTGGAACGTCGAAGAACAGAGGTACTGGCATAGAGGAGGACGGATACGGCCCTTGGATGCTAGTGGCATGTAGAAAACTTGGGCAGAAGAGAACAAACTTTATAGTTAATACCGAGGACCAAGTTGGACATGGACTGGGCTAGTCAGCTCATGGGCTTAGGCAGGAGCCGAAAGGAGTTACAGGGAGTTGGTTTGATATTAAAAAGGGTGTTGAGGCAGTTGGGCCTTCGAATGTGGGCCGAGTAATAAACAATGGTAGAAATAAGGTGGACGATCATCATAAAGCCCGGTTCAGCCCTTTAGTTAAAGGCAAAAGAGTCTTAGCAAGGAATAGGGCAATCAGGGTGATGTCTAAACCAGAAGTGGGTCATTTTGCTGTGAACACTTATTCAGGTGGGACCTCTTTGGGTAAGGGAGGCGATGGCGAGTGCGTCGGTGATTCTTTCCAGTTTACAGCTAGTGGCCGAACCGAGTTGGAGATTCAAGCTCTTCGGCAGGGCTACGAAGAGTTTAGAGGAGGTGTCATAAGTTCCTGGGATGGGTTAGTCCGGCTGTCTGGTGGCGCTAGTGTGGAGGAAGCTCTTCCAGTCGACGGCAGACAGTTTAAGGGCAATTTTCTTGCAGACAATACCAGGGAGGAGCAAAGTAAGACTAGCAGAGACAATAGTAGAGTGAGCGATGCGAGTAGCTCAATTCGGTTTCACCTTCATGAGGGGGTTTCGGCTCTGCCCAAAGACCAATTTAGTAATCAAGTCAGTGCCAGTACTCAGCAAAGATATGGGGCCGAAGGAGTTAATCTTGGAAATGTTGAAGCAGGGGATAACTCCGTTTCAAAGGAAGGGAAGTTCAAAGGAGAGGATGGCATTGTTGGGATGGAGTTTGAAGTGGGAAGAGGAGATTTTATCTCATCTATTTGATTGTCCGATTCTTCTTTACCTTTTAGTTATGAATATTATAGCGTGGAATTGTAGGGGTGCTCTGAAGCCCAATTTTCAGAGGTATGCTAGTGAGTTAGTCAGGACTCATAATCCTGCTATTTTGGTGGTTATGGAAACGCAAGTTGGGGGAGATAGAGCAAATGAAATTAGTGATCGCCTCCCGTTTGATGGTGCTATTCATGCGGAGACAATGGATTACGTGGGCGGTATTTGGCTGCTTTGGAATTCAGACAGAGTAGAGATTGCGCTGCTCGCGAGCACGGAGCAAGAAATTCATGTCGAAGTAAAGGTATTACCTTCTAACTTTTCTTGGATCTTTTCTGCTGTGTACGTTAGTCCTAGAATTGTGGAGAGGCAAGTGTTGTGGGAAAACCTTACTAAAGTTACTGATCTTCATAGTAAACCTTGGATTATTGCGGGTGATTTCAATGAACCCCTCACTGAGGTTGATAAGTTTAAGGGACGGCCAGTTAGTATAAACAGATCGCTGCTATTCAAGGACTGCTTGAATAAATGTAACATGGTGGATATGGACTTTAGTGGGCTGAAATATACGTGGACGAACAGAAGGGAGGTTAGCAGTCTTATACAAGAAAGAATTGATAGATTCTTTGTGAATCCTAGTTGGTGTCTGATATACCCGGATGCCAAAGTGTCGCACTTAACCAGGTGTCATTCGGACCATTGCCCTGTGTTAATGGAAACGAATCCCAATAGGCAAATGCATCTCATAAGACCTTTTAGATTCCAATCCTTTTAGTTGTCCGATCCCTCCTTTCCTAATGTGGTTAACCAGGCGTGGCAGCAGCCAAGGAAGCTGCTGGAAGCTATTGAAGTATTTTCCAAGCAGGCTAGCTTGTGGAACAAAAACCATTTTGGAAATATTTTCCAAAAAAAGAAAAGGATTGTGGCCCGGCTTGATGGGGTGCAAAAGGCTTTGGCCAATCAACCTTCTGCCTCTCTAGTAGCGCTAGAGAATCATTTAATTAAGGAGTTGGATGTTGTCTTAGAGCAAGAAAGGGATCTTTGGGCTCTTAAATCCAGAATTAATTGGATGATTTTGGGAGATAGGAATACATCTTTTTATCATGTTTCTGCTCTAGCTCGTAGGAAGCGGAATTTGATCATTGCTATTAAGAACGACGCGGGGGAAAGGTGACTGAGGAAAGAGGTTGCAAAGCATATCAGAGAAGGATTTATTAATGTTTGCACTACTTCTCAGGAGGTTGTAACCCATGATTTTGAGTACAGTTTGCAGTGGTAGCCTAAACTTTCATGTGAAGAGAAGGACAACCTTAGCCAAGAGGTGACAGAGGAGGAAATTAGAGTTGCTCTTTGGTCTTTAAAAGCCTTTAAAGCCCCTGGTCCAGACAGGTTGCATGCCGGATTCTTTCAAAGATTCTGGCTTGTAGTAGGAAGGTCGGTTATAGAGGAGGTGATGGCTGTTTTTAGAGAGAAAAAAATGCCGGAATACCTAAATAGCACCAACATTGTGCTTATTCCGAAGACCCAAGGACCTGAAACCATTGGTGGTTACCACCCCATAAGTTTGTGCAACTCAGTGTATAAGATAGTGTCCAAGATTTTGGTTGGAAGAATTAGACCCTTGTTGGAGCATCTAATTTCCCCATGCCAAACAGCCTTTGTTCCAGGGCGGAGGGGAGTTAATAATGCGATTGTCGTCCAGGAGATTATTCACACTATGGGGAGAGCCAAGGGAAAATATGGCTATATGGCTCTAAAAATTGACTTAAAGAAGGCTTATGACAAACTCGAATGGAGATTCATAAGGAGCATGTTGATTAGATATAATTTCCCTGATAACCTCATTGAGATCATTATGAGTTGCATTTCTACTGTTTCGATGTCTCTCCTTTTTAACGGAGGGAGTCTCGACCCCTTCAAGCCGTCGAGAGGTATAAGGCAGGGGGATCCGCTTTCCCCATACATTTTTATCCTCTGTATGGATTTCTTAGGCCAACTCATCCAAGAGAAGTGTGAAGCCAAAGTGTGGTTTCCGGTTAAGGTGTCTAGGAGTGGTCCTTCTTTCTCCCATCATTTTTTTGCTGATGATCTAGTGCTCTTCACCAAGGCTAATGTAGTTAATTGTAATGCCATCAGAGAGGTACTTGATACCTTTTGTAGATGCTCCGGGCAAACAATGAGTGATTCTAAGTCAAGGGTATACTTTTCGCTGAATATTGATCAGGATGATAGGGAGGCTTTCAGTGATATTCTTGGTTTCCATCAAACGGAGCACTTGGGGAAATATCTAGGCTTTCCTATCAAACACCAAGGAAATAATAACCAGGACTTTGGTTTTGTTTTGGATAGAGTCAAGAGTAAGCTTGCGAGGTGGAAGGCCAATCTCCTTTCCATGGCTAGGAGAGCAGTTCTGATTCAAGCTTCATCTTCAACTATTCCAGCATATATAATGCAAAGTCATTTGCTGCCTAGTAAGGTGTTGGATGGTATTAATCGGGTTAATAGATATTTCTTGTGGGGTTTGACCGAGAGTAAAGGGAAAATGCATTGGGTGGGCTAGAAAAAGGTTACTAGACCTAAAGATGAAAGGGGTTTAAGGCTTCAAACAGCTAAAGGAAGAAATACAGTGCTTTTAGCAAAGCTTAACTAGAGGTTTCATATCGAAGAAAAGGCACCTTGGGCTAAGGTACTTAGATTGAAATACTATAGCCCTCGGAGACTGAATTCGAGAAATATAAGTAAGCTTCCTAGCTCTAGAACTTGGAAGGGGATGATGCGAGGTGAAGATACTTTCAAGAAAGGAATTAAATGGATTCCGGGTTTCGAGAGTAGCTTGGATTTTTGGAATGATAATTGGACTAGTTTCGGTCCGTTAAGAAGTACTATTTAGGGACCTTTGTTTAGAGAAGCAGCCAGCTTGAACATTAAAGATGTAGTGGATTATACGGGCAGATGGGACTCGTCTTCAATTCAAATGCTTTTCTCGGATGAGGTTCTTAGAGACATCATGGCCACTCCAATTCCTTTTTCTACCAGAATTGAGGACAGGCTGGCCTGGAAGCATTCGGCCAAGGGGGTGTTTGATCTTAAAAGTGCATATTTGCTTGCTACGGATGTTTTGGGGGATGCTCCTTTTAATGGACAATGGATTTGGAAGCTAAAAATTCTGCCCAGAATACAAATGTTTGTTTGGAAGTGTATGCATTTTAGTCTTGGGGTAAATCAGTGTTTGGTGGCTAAAGGAGTGCGTATGGATGCCTGCTGCCCTTGGTGTCATTGCGAGGTTGAGTCTATTCTTCACTTGTTACGGGACTGCCCCTTAAGCAAGAACGTGTGGCATCAACTTAGAAGGCAGGTAAATAGTTCCAACTTCTTTTCCTTGAGTCTCCAGGAATGGCTTATCTCTAATGCCACATCTAAACTTCACCACAATTCGGGTCCTCCTTGGAATCAAGTGTTTTTATTTAGTTTTTGGCTGATTTGGAAAGATAGGAATCTGTGCGTCTTCAAGCATAAAAATCCTAATCCTAACATGAGTAAAGAAATTATGGATAGGGCTACTGAGTTTTTCTTTTGTGCAAACAATGCCTTGGTCACCAAAAGGATGATTGTGAAAAACATTAGATGGGAGAAACCGAGGGCTGGTTGGCTCACCTTGAACACTGATGGATCTGCACCAAGCAACTTGGGTCCAGCCGGGGGAGGTGGGTTAGTCAGAGATGAAAATGGTGATTGGGTTATGGGTTTTGCAAGGAGGATTGGGAATACTTCGGGTTACTTGGCTGAATTATGGGCTCTCCGAGATGGATTGCAGCTGTGTTTACAAATCAATGCTTAATCTGTTGTTATTGAGTTAGATGCTAAAGCCATTGTGGATGCCTTTAACTCTCCTTCCTCTTCCAATTCTATTGTCTCCTCTATAATGGATGATTGTAGGTGCATGGCTACCCGTATTCCCCAGAAGAGGTTTAGACATATCTATAGGGAGGCTAACAAGTGCGCTGATTGCTTGGCTAGAATAGGCACTTTGCTTGAGAGTGACTTTATTGTATTTTCCAGTCCGCCTATGGACTTAGTTTTTTGGAGGCTGATGCCACTGGTCTGTTTGTGCACAGGCTTTGTCCTGAAACTCTGTTGGTTGTTTAGTGTTTTAATGTTACTTTCCTTTTTACCAAAAAAAAAAAAAAAAAAAAAAAAAACCAAAGAGAGAGAGAGAGAGCTTCTCATTTCCTCACGTGGGCGCCTACATTCTTAGACTTCGTGACAAGTAGATGAAGTTTTCCATACCTCTAGCAGCACTCGAAGACAAGGTGTGAACATGATATGAAGTATGGAAATTAAAGACAAACCTTTGATCTCTTTTCTTATGTGTTAAGATAGGCCCAGGTGTGAAAAAGACTAAAAAGCCGATGAATTTTTCTATGCCCTACTTGGACTGAATGATAAAGTAGTTGATGATACCGAGAATATCACCAGTAAGCCGCACGGTCCTCACGCACTGCAAACGGCACCTACACAATGAAAAGAAAGGACCTCGCAGAGAGTACCGGTGTGGTACCGGCCAAACACCCTCCGAAGGTCAAGTCAGAAATATTCTCACTACTCTAGAGTGCTAGAGAGGGTCCAAAAAACGTACCTCGATTTGTGAGTGGGCATGGTTTTTATAGTAGTAGTGCTTGACCCTTTTTCCTTGGAGTAGAAGTCTTTTCCTTATAGGAGTCTCCTTGGGCGTATTTTGCGGGATCCTTTCCATATAGGAACCCTTCTTAGGTTTCATGAAACGTGGAGGGCAAGTCTTTTACTTATACACGCAAGCGTGGTGATTACGTATTCACAGATTGACGCCGTCAGTCTACATTGTTCCGTCAGACTAAGACCCGTCAGCTTCAGGATTTCCAGCTTTACGGTATTCTACATGTGGAGTTCCTTCACTTCAGGTCCCCGTCAGCCCTCGAGAAATGCTGTCGGCAAAACGCATCTCGTCACCCCTGTCCAAAGCGCGTACCGTCACCCACTGTCCATTTTATCCTCATCACTTGCCCCCTACTCCATAACTCTGTCAGACTTTATACTGACGGGTTCTGGAGTTTGCTTTCTAAAGAGGTAGGGATATTGTTCGCATGGATCTGTGTATTTAATGCTTTGGAGAGGTGGCTTGTTTCGGTTGGCTCTACTTTTGACGAGACGTCGCTTCGTCTTCCGCGCCTTTTTTCTTCATATATAAACAGCACCTCCCCTCACTTTCCACTATTTCAACCCTGCTGATCTTTTGGATAGAGAGACCGTTGCCCAAAATTCGTCAGCTTTATTTTCGTCGGCATATCCGTTGTTGTCCTTAGAGTCATCCAGAAGACCTCCATACCGGTAAGTTTTCATCCCCTCTCTTCTTCTTTTTTGTTTTTGCCTCATTAGTGAGGTCGTCAGCCTAGGTACTTAGATTGAACCCGTCACTTGTAGGTAGTCAGATGTCAAGTGACGCGTCTTGTGAGGAGTCGTCAGTCCGCGAAGGAGCGGGCTACGACGAAACCTTTGGTTCTGGAAATGAGTCGGACTTCTCCCTTCCGTCAGAGAGAGAGTCGTCAGCCCAATCTCCTGACGGCGAGGAGAGTTTTGCTGAGGGAGATGAGAATGAGGGAAGAGGGGATGGAATGGATGTTGACGACGGAGATGAGAGTTCCAGTGAAGGAACCTCGGAGGGGCCCAGAGATAACTGTCCCTTTATTCTTCCTGAGGATTGGGCCGTCAACAAATTCTAACCAAGGATGAGTGGTAAATTTTTTAGGGAGTTGCGTATTCGTTACCAAATCCCAGACCATATCCCAATCCGTCTTCCTATCGAGGATGAGAGATGTTACTCCGGGAGGACCGCTGACGTTGGCATGTATGACGCTATGTTTGCTGCGGGCTTGAGGTTGCCTTTGACGGCTCTACATCGTTAACTTGTTGACTTCCTGGGTATATCCGTCACCCAAATCGCCCCAAACGCCTGGAGGACCTTCATAGGAGCTGAAATCCTGTGGGGTAGTTTCAGTGGAGGACACCGTCAGCTTATGCTAGACGAATTTTTTTATTGTTATAGGCCCCATCATATTGCCTCGTCTAAGGGGACATATCACTTTAATGCCAGGGAAAAAGGGTTACGGCTTGTGTCAGACATGCCAGATTTTAATAGGAACTGGAAAAGTAGATATTTTTTCGTTGAGGGGACGGATTGGGTTTGCCGTCAGGAGGAGTGGGCGACGATGCCCCGCGGCTATTTTGACAACACCTGGGCCTTTGTCAAGGACTCAGGTTGATCCCGTCAACTATGTTCCTTCTGTTTTTTGAAGTGACGCTACTAACACTTGCTTTTGTTTCTTTCAGCCTATACCCGTCCGCACATAACTGACGAGCAAGGGGAGTTCATCCAACGGGTTCTGGAAATCCCTTTGGAAGACCGTAAGTGCAGGGATTTGATCACCCTTGACACTCTTCACTTATATTGTGGGGGTCCAGAACTGTCAGCGGAAGCTCGAAGGTTGGAAGAGTTTGTACGCCGACGTGAGTAAACTTTTATTTTCCGTCAGTTTCATTCCTCCGTCCTTTGCCCTAACAGTCTTTTTTGTGTTGTAGAAATGGAATCTGCGAGGCAAAGGATAAGGGTTGCCACAGCCCGTCAGAAGGAGGAGAGGAAGGCTAAGGAGGCAGGGGGGAGACCTCGTCAACCCCTAAGGCCGTTGCTAAGGTGACAAAGAGGAAGCCCGACGGGAGTGAAAGTCGTCCCTCAAAAAAGGCTGCCATCTCTCCTGGAGATGAAGTATTGAAGGAAAAATCCCCTCCGAAGCCTAGCCATGGCGCGGGCAAGGGGGTGATGACTTCTACTGGTCCCGCCAGCAAGGGTCCCTGCCGTCTCCTGACCCATAAGGACTATGCCGTCGGGGAGGTTGGATCCCTAATAAAGCCGTCGGACATAGAGCCTTGTGATCAGGTGGGGACGGAGGATTTGGGGGCGTCGGCCCTCTTTGATCTCACCAGGGTATGTTTATTACATTTTCGTTTGAACAAGCTTTATTTTGTTTTGGTATGCTTTTTAACTGACGGATGTGTTCTTTCAGGCCTTGGTGCGCGTCAAGGCCCTTCACGACCGTTGTGTGGCGAAGGAAGGGGTCGTCACCCGAGTTCGTAAACATAACACGAACCTGTTGAATCAGCAAGCTCAGTATAAGGAAGCCGTCCGTATCCTCAACAAGGAGCTACAGGAAGTTAAGGATAAGCTGACGGAGGTTTCTCGTCAGAAGGACAAGCTCGAAGAGGAGGTGACAGATCTGGGCAAAAAGTTGCAGACGGCGGGGGCTGACGCGATTAGAGACTTTAAAGCGTCGAAGTCTTTTATCGATTCATGTGCCGAATATTACGGCACCGGTTTCGATGATTGCCTTCAGCAGGTTGCTTCAAACTTTCCGGAGCTGGACTTGTCGGGGATTACCATGGATGACGGAGATGGCGGCTCTCCTCAGCATACTCCTACTTCGGAGCATGACGATAGTGTAGTCCTAGCTCAGCCTGCTGCTAATCCTACAGCTTCTGATTCTCCAGCCGTGATTGTGGATATTGAAGACCATCAGGTTGACGGCAACCCTGCTGACGCTCCTACTGCTTAGTTTTTATTTTGTATTTTAGCTGTGCGTTTCTTTTGTAAACAATCGTTGCATTTTAAGTATTTGGCAAACAATTGTAGTTCTAAACAATGTTTAAGTGCCCGTTTGGTTTCCTTCGGGTCCTTTTTTTTATATACAATTGTGTATGCGTTTATTTCCGTTGCTTTTATATCTTTTATTGCTGACGGCCTTAGACGAAATTCTGGTAGATGTTCCCGTCCGTTTGGGAACCCGTCAATTCCCCGAACCGTTGGAAGACTCCGTTGGCATGACTTCGTGCCTTGTCTTCTTACCTCATTTGATTTACGGGTTTCCGGTTGGATTTTTGGCCTTGCTTATTATTTTCCAAGCTCCGTCAGCCTGGTGACCGTCTAATTTTCTATTCCGTTGCTAGAGCCCGTTGGTTTATGGCTTCGTTGGTTGGTCGCACCGTTTAATGGTCGTCAACCTTCAAAAGAATTTTTAGCTTTGTCGGTCATCTTTGTAGATTTTTTGGTTTGAGGGCCTTGTCCATATGATGATAGCTTCATCTATGAGACCGTCAGCTTTTAAGCCTTAGTCTCGATGACTGTCATTTTTGTAGGTCCGTTGGTTTCAGGACCGTGTCCGTATGATGATGGCTTTTATCTTATGGGACCGTCAGCTTTTAAGCCTAGTCTTGATGAACTTGTCATCTTTGTAGGTCCGTTGGTTTCAAGATCGTGTCCGTATGATGACGGATTTTATCTATGGGACCGTCAGCTTTTAAGCCTTAGTCTTGATGTCTTTGACATCTTTGTAGGTCCGTTGGTTTCAAGACCATGTCCGTATGATGACGGCTTTTATTTATGGGACCGTCAGCTTTTAAGCCTAGTCTTGATGAACTTGTCATCTTTGTAGGTCCGTTGGTTTCAGGACCGTGTCCGTATGATGACGGATTTTATCTATGGGATCGTCAGCTTTTAAGCCTTAGTCTTGATGTCTTTGACATCTTCGTTGGTCTGCCAGTTTTTTAGTCCGTGTGTTATAGACTTAGTCGTTTTGGCTGTGAACTTAGTGGACCGTAGAAAAAATAGATACTTCAGCAATTTCTGAATAAACTCCTCTTATTGCCATGCATTTAAATAAAAGTAATTAAAACCAAATCCTGCCCTTTGGGCTAAAAAGTATTGTTGCAAAAAACTGAAGTAAATGATAAATCTGAGGAGTAGAACTAAAATTTGCTGGAATAAAAAAGAGGTCGGTCTTCATGCTGCCGCTCCTATTGGTAATACTTTCATAGGTGCTCGGTGTTCCATGGGTGTGGTAGTTTTTGTCCTTCCAACGTTTCTAGGTGGTAAGTACCTTTTCTATGCCACGACGTAACTCGGTAGGGTCCTTCCCAATTGGGGTCGAGTTTCCCTTGGGTAGGGTCCCTAGCGGCGCCCATGACCTTCCTAAGAACAAGGTCTCCAACTTGGAAGTCTCTATGTCGGACCCGAGAGTTGTAGTGTTTGGCCATGCGGTCCTGGTACCTAGCGAGCCTTTGTTCTGCCGCTGCTCTGATCTCGTCCACTAGGTCGAGCTGTAGTCGCATAGCCTCGTCGTTTTGGTTCTCATCATGGTTGTGCACCCTGTAGCTTGTGAGTCCAACTTCGGTCGGGATGACTGCTTCGCCTCCGTACGTCAGTCGGAACGGTGTCTCTCCTGTGGGTGTTCTTGCCGTCGTCCTGTATGCCCATAGTATACTTGGCAATTCTTCGGGCCATATACCCTTTGCCCCCTCGAGCCGAGTCTTGATAATCTTGAGCAAGGATCGGTTCGTGACTTCGACCTGGCCATTAGCTTGAGGGTGGGCGGGGGAGGAGTAGTGGTTCTTTATTCCTAACTGTGAGCAAAAATCCCGGAAGGGGTCGTTGTCGAATTGCCTCCCGTTGTCCGAGACAAAGACTCTAGGAATGCCAAACCTGCATATGATGCATCTCCAGACAAAGCTCCGCACGTTTTTCTCTGTAATCGTGGCCAAAGCTTCAGCTTCCACCCATTTCGTGAAATAGTCGATGCCCACTACCAGGAATTTCAGCTGTCGTACGGCTGTAGGGAATGGTCCCATAATGTCTAATCCCCATTATGCGAACGGCCATGGGGCCGTCATCGGGGTCAGCTCTTCGGTTGGTTGTCTAATAATATTGCTGAACCTTTGGCATTTGTCGCAGGCCCTAACATAGGCTTCGGCGTCCTTCTGCATGGTGGGCCAATAGTACCCTGCTCGCACAAGTTTGTGTACCAACGACCTGGACCCTGAGTGGTTTCCGCAGATTCCTTCATGCACCTCTCTCATGACGTAATCTGCCTCTTCCGTACCCAAGCATCTCAAATATGGTCGGGAGAAACCTCTTTTGTACAGGACGTCTTTTATCAGGACGAACCTTGCCGCCTGGACCTTAAGTTTCCTTGTGGCTTCCTTTCCGTCTGGTAAGACCCCATCTTTTAGGTATGAAACTAACGGCGTTGTCCAGCTACTGTTGGAGCATATTTCCTGCATGTTGCTGAGATCTATTAGTGGAGAGAGCTGCACGAAAGAGAGTACATTACCAGGGATGACCATTTGTTCTGCTGAAGCGGCCTTCACGAGGCGGTCGGCTCGCTCGTTCTCTCCTCTGGGAATTTGGACGGCTTTGGCTTTTAGGTCATCCACTCTCGCCTTTACCTCATCAAGGTACTTCTTCATCTTTTCGCCCTTGCACTCGTAGTCTCCATTTATTTGGTTAGTGATGACCTATGAATCGCAGTAGATGACTACCCTCGCGGCTCCTGCTGCTTTGGCGAGGTCGAGCCCTGCTATCAGAGCCTCATACTTTGATTCATTGTTGGTGGCAGGGAAGTCGAGACGGACCATACATTCAATGGTGTCTCCTTCGGGCGATAGTAGCACAATGCCGGCCCCTGCGGCTTGTCTGTTGGACGATCCGTCCGTATATATGCTCCATTGAGGGGACTCTGCTGCCCCCTTGTCTTCGTCATGAGTGAATTCAGCTATAAAGTCGGCGACGATCTGCCCCTTGATGGCGGTCCGCGGGCGGTACTGAATATCAAATTCGCTCAGTTCTATAGCCCATAACGCTAATCGTCCCGCGGCCTCGGGACTGCTCATTGCCCGCCGTAAGGGCTTGTCAGTCAAGACGTTCACCGTATGAGCTTGGAAGTACGGTTTGAGCTTGCGGGCTGCCGTAACTAATGCAAAGGCAAGTTTTTCCATGGGCGGGTATCTTTCTTCGGCACCGTGAAGCACTCGGCTTGCGTAGTACACGGGCTTTTGCACTTTCTCTTCTTCTCTGACCAAGGCCGTGCTAACGGCTGCGGGGGAGACGGCTAGATAGAGAAAAAGCTCTTCTCCTGGCTGCGACGGGCTCAGCAATGGTGGGGAGGAGAGGTAAGCCTTCAATTCTTCGAATGCTTGCTGGCATTCGTCAGTCCACTCGAAGGATTTCCTCAATGTTCGGAAGAAGGGCAAGCACTTGTCTGTTGTCCTTGACACGAAC
Organism: Quercus tomentella; assembly: GCA_028535165.1. Classification (NCBI taxonomy): domain Eukaryota; kingdom Viridiplantae; phylum Streptophyta; class Magnoliopsida; order Fagales; family Fagaceae; genus Quercus; species Quercus tomentella. Next base: position 83,466,857 of record JAPQVY010000068.1, read on the forward strand.
CTATTTAGTGCCGCTATTTTTCCATTGAGGCTTTGCACCTCCTTCACATTTCTTGGTGGTGCCATTTCCATAATGGCTTGGATCTTGTCCGAGTTTGCCTCGATTCCCCTTTGAGATACCATGAATCCTAAGAATTTTCCTACCGTTACTCCAAAGGCACATTTTCCTGGATTGAGCTTCATGTTGTAGGAGCGAAGTGTGTCGAATGTTTCTTTGAGATCTCCTAGATGATCTTCCTCCCTCCGGCTTTTTACTAGCATGTCGTCCACGTAGACCTGGACATTCCTCCCAATTTGTTGCGCGAACATTTTGTTCATGAGTCTTTGGTACGTTGCGCCTGCGTTCTTCAGGCCGAAGGGCATCACCTTGTAACAGAAGAGGCCTTGGCTGGTCACGAACGAAGTTTTTTCTTGATCGGCTTCGTGCATCCGGATCTGGTTGTAGCCCGAGAAGGCGTCCATAAAGCTCAGCAGCTGGTGTCGGGCCGTTGAGTCTACTAGGACATCGACCCTTGGGAGGGGATAGCTATCTTTGGGGCAGGCTTTGTTAAGGTCGGTGAAGTCTACACACATCCGCCATTTCCCGTTAGCTTTTTTGACCATTACTACGTTCGCTAGCCAATCGGGATAGTACACTTCCCTAATGAAGCTTGCTTCCTGCAGCTTTCGGACTTCTTCCGCTATGGCCCGATCTCGTTCGGGAGCGAACACTCTCTTCTTCTGTCGGACAGGTGGAAAGGCGGGTGATACGTTCAATCTGTGCACCATGACCGAAGGGTCTATTCCCGGCATATCTTCGTGACTCCAGGCGAAGACATCTTGATTGGATCTGAGAAAGGTTATGAGCTCCTGACGGATTGTGGGGTTTGTGAGTGTTCCAATTTTGGTCATTCTGCCAGGGTTGGAACTGTCAAGTGATATTTCTTCTAGCTTCTCTACTGGTTCTGTTACCGTCCGACGCTCCTCTATACTTAAAGCCTGAACCTGATCCTCCATTTCCATCATGGCTATGTAGCACTCGCGCGCGGCAATCTGACTTCCGCGTAGCTCCCCTACTCCGTAGTCAGTAGGGAACTTGATCATCAGGTGGTAGGTTGAAGTTACCGCCTTCCATGAATTGAGCGTGGGCCGTCCGAGGATAGCGTTGTAGGCAGACGAGCAATCGACCACCAAGAACGTCACGTTCTTGGCTATCTGCTGGGGGTAATCGCCTACTATGACGGATAAGGTGACCGCGCCCAGGGGGAGTACCCGGCTCCCTCCGAAGCCTACGAGCGAGGCGTTTGTCGGAATCAATCGCTCCCTGTCGATCCTCATCTGTTGGAACGCCGGGTAGTATAAAATATCCACTGAGCTGCCGTTGTCAACCAACACTCGGTGCATGTTGTAGTCTTCTACCCGTATGCTGACGACGAGCGCATCGTCATGTGGATGGTGAAGGCGTCGTGCGTCCTCCTCTGAGAACCCAATTATGGGGCCTTCTCTTCGCGCCATTTTTGGCACTATTCCCGTCAGTTGAACATTTTGTACCATACGAAGGTAGGTTTTGTGGGCCTTCTTGGACGATCCGGCGACCGCCGTTCCTCCTACGATCATCCTTATGTCCCCTATCGGGGGCCTCGGTCGCTCATTGTCCCGCCGGGGGTGTTGGTTTTGTGCAGGTGGATCCGTTTTCTCCTTGCTAACGAACTTCTGCAGTTTTCCTTGTCTGATACACGCCTTAATCTGCTGCTTGAGGTCATAGCAGTCAGCCGTATTGTGACCATGGTCGCGGTGGAAACGGCAATACTTATCCCTGGAACGCTTGTTGGGATCACTCTTTAGCTTTCCTGGGAACGTCAGAGCCTCCTCGTCCTTGATTTGCATAAGGACTTGATCTATCGGGGCTGTCAACGGAGTGAAGTTCGTGAATCTTCCCCCTAGGGGCTTAGGGCGCCTCTCGTCCCTTCTGTCTCTTGTTCTTGCCTTCTTTTGGTCTTGGTCCTGCCCGCTGTCTTCCTGCCTTTCTCTTTTCCTGGGCCTCTCTTCTCGAGCTAGCAGCGCATCTTCAGCGTTCATATACTTTGTGGCACGATAAAGTACTTCCGACATGGTCTTTGGGTCATTTTTGTATAGGGAGAACAAAAATTTACCCTTCTTCAAGCCATTCGTGAATGTCGCAACAAGTATCTTATCGTCGGCTTCGTCGATCTGGAGTGCCTCCTTGTTGAAGCGAGATATGTAGGCTCTTAAAGTTTCATCTTCTCGCTGCTTCATACTCATCAAGCAAGCCGTAGACTTCTTGTACCGATGGCCCCCGATAAAGTGTGCGGTAAATTGAGCACTGAGTTCTTTGAAGGTGCTGATGGAGTTCGGCGTCAGTCGGCAGAACCAAATTCTCGCCGCGCCCTTCAGCGTTGTAGGGAAGGCCCTACACATGATTGCGTCCGCTACTCCTTGAAGGTGCATTAGGGTCTTGAAGGTCTCCAGGTGGTCCAGGGGGTCCTTGACCCCGTCGTAACTGTCTATCTGTGGCATGCGGAACTTACTCGGCAGGGGGTAGGAGTTGACGGAGGTGGTGAACGGCGAGTCGGTTCTGTTCACTAAATCGTCGAGATCAGAAGATACCCGTCCCTTGAGGGCATTCATCATGACCTCCATTTGCTCCTTCATCGCCTGCATCTCTGCAACGATAGGCGGTGGAGCGAAATCCATGAGAGACGGAAGGCTAACGTTTTGTCGCTCTGGTCTGCTTGGGGCATTGCTGCCCACAGGCTTCTCCTGCTCCCTTCTTTCGGCATTATTACCTTCCTGGTTCTGCTCCTGAAGGTTAGGTCCTACGTCTTTTTGGCGTAGTTGCTCCTCCAGGTCGTGGTTCTGCTTTGTGAGTCGTTCTACTGCTGTCGCGAGGGTCTGGACCTGCCTTTCTAATGCAGTAGATCTCGGTGGTTCGTCTTCCTCTGCGTTGTTGGTGGTGGCCATCGAGCGAGTGAGTACCATGCGACTCTTATGTCCGGGAAGTGGTAATATGGCTTACACTAAGAGTTCCCACAGACGGCGCCAACTGATGATACCGAAAATATCACCAGTAAGCCGCACGGTCCTCGCGCACTGCAAACGGCACCTACACAATGAAAAGAAAGGACCTCGCAGAGAGTACCGGTGTGGTACCGACCAAACACCCTCTGAAGGTCAAGTCAGAAATATTCTCACTACTCTAGAGTGCTAGAGAGGGTCCAAAAAACGTACCTCGGTTTGTGAGTGGGCATGGTTTTTATAGTAGTAGTGCTTGACCCTTTTTCCTTGGAGTAGAAATCTTTTCCTTATAGGAGTCTCCTTGGGCGTATTTTGCGGGATCCTTTCCATATAGGAACCCTTCTTAGGTTTCATGAAACGTGGAGGGCAAGTCTTTTACTTATACACGCAAGCGTGGTGATTACGTATTCACAGACTGACGCCGTCAGTCTACATTGTTCCGTCAGACTAAGATCCGTCAGCTTCAGGATTTCCAGCTTTACGGTATTCTACATGTGGAGTTCCTTCAATTCAGGTCCCCGTCAGCCCTCGAGAAATGTTGACGGCAAAACGCATCTCGTCACCCCTGTCCAAAGCGCGTACCATCACCCACTGTCCATTTTATCCTCATCAGTAGTCTTTGAAGAAATTGGTACTACCCCTTTTGCATCTCAAGGAAAGTGAGAATCCTCGTCAGCACTCACAATCGTTGCATTAACTTTGGATTCCTTCATCCACCCTTAAAATCTTCAATTGCTCAGACGGGTTAAGATTAGTAGCATCTTATTACAGGCTCATTTTACTTCACAGGCTACTTTTTGAAGAATCTGTTGTAAATTTTACAAGTATAATTTTTTTTAATATGTAGATGGCATGAAATTAAATAAAGCAGATAAGTGGTTCTAAAAAAGTAGTGACATAGATTGTATCTAACCTAAACCAAATATAATTCTCTCAAAATAACAAAGCCAAATTTCAAATGTCTTGCAAATATAGGTCTCAAATTCATAATGCAAACATACAGCAATACACCGACACTGCAAAACATGAGCAACAAGTAAGATGCAAAACCCCACAAGAAATTTAAAGTTAGAAGAAAACCATGTAAGACAATCAGAAAGAGAGTTTTCTTTTCTTTTCTTTTCTTTATTTTTATTTTTATTTATTTTTTTGAAAGTTTAAAAGAGAACCCCAAAGAGAGATGCTCACTAATGTTTTAGAAACATTTCAATCCACCATTGATTCCTTGCATACAAATTATATCATTGTAATTTGAAAGTAATTAAATACATCAAGGTCAGGGATATGATTGTGAATAGAAATTTGTGAAGAAAATTAAACTCTGGAGTAAACTCATCACCTTAAGTCCACAACACCAAGTCACCCTAAAATGAACTGTCCCATTGCCATCAAACTACACTAATGGATTAGATGTCCACATCATATTGCCCAAAAGTACAAAAACTCTTAGTCAGCAAAATTCAACATCTTAAAACAAAGCAATGCCACCTTGATTCTTGACTAGTCTTCAAATCACAAAAGCAAAAGAAACTGGGGAACTATACTCCACTTGCCCAGTTGCCCACCAAAACAGTCAAAGCTTTTATTTAGAGAAACCATATGGGTGACTCTAATTATGCTCCATCAGGAACTAGATACACAGACTACTAAAGGCTGCAGCTGTTTAAATTATTAAAAGCTGTAATTAAATCAGTATCATATATTACCTCCAAAAATCAAATGAAGTATATGAGAATGAATATCTGGTTATAATCATAAAAACACTCAGAAAATCAAATAGTATAATTTAGAGCTGAGAAAAAGGAAAAAAAAAAAAAAATCATTTAAGATAATATAACTCTCGCGCCCAACACAGATAACCAAGATAAAACAAATAAAATAAACAAAAAACAAAAAACAAAAACAAAGAAACACGGCTATAATGATGATAAATAAACCCAAAGAGCTGCAAGACAGAAAATTTGGCATCCATGAACGATACAAAATCCAAATATAAACATGTTAAGCTGCAAATATGATGCACATAAAACGCGTTCTCTGAAGATTTAAAGAATGGATTCTAAAAGGTAGAATAGCACCAGATTTAGCAAGGAAAATGCTTGATCTGATGAGTGCAACTCCAACTATTTCTGCAACAACAATAAATAGTTGTGATTTATAACGTGAGGGCTGAGGAAAGAGTTATAAGAGAACTTCATTGAGCAATCTATATAAGGGAATCTGAAGGAGGACAGCTTTGTTAAATGGAACGCGGATTGCGGACACGTATGCACTGGACCCGTTAGGATATTGACACCTGTGCATCTGGTATCACTGATCTTGTTGACCCTTTCTTTAGTTTTGGACTTTTGCGCTGCAAAAGAGAGCAGCTCCGACAGATTTTCTAAATGCAAAACTTTTCTAATTTTTTTTTGAAGTTGTTACCGTTCTCTTGATAGAGATCCCTGCAGTAACTCTAAATTATTATTTTTTATTCAAAAAAATATCTGGCTGAAAAAAAAAAAAAAAAAAAAAAACTCTTCTCCCTCCCCTTCTCTTTTTTCTTCACTCCCTCTCTCGCTTCTCAACAGAGAGAACGAATGGAAGCAACACATCTCTCATAAGTAAATGGAAGCAACTCTTCTCTCATAAGTAAAATTATTGCATACGATCTAAACAAAAACACAAAAAAAAAAAAAAAATGCAATAAAACTACAAAATACAATCTTTCTCATAAACTAATAAAATCAGACCCCAAAAAAAAAAAAAAAAATCCAGCCTTTATCTTAACGGCTACTTATTGCAACAAAATACAATCTGAACTGTTAAGTTCTAAAGACTTAGAATTTTATGTATTTAGAACGTTAATGTGTATTGTTGGCAAACCATGATCAAAATAATATGTTTAGTCGTGTTTAGACTTGCTCAAAGTTGGTTCATTTATGTAAAGTTGGAATAAGCTGATGCAAGAATCATTTATGCTTCTCGGCCTGGTTCAATCGATCAAAGCTTAGGCTCGATCAATCGAAAATTGGGTCAGATGTGTTTTCTGCAGAATTCCAACTCAGCCCTAGTTTTGTTTTAAAACATTTAGGGTTTTCTAATTTGCCCTAGGTATATAAGGCAAACCCTAGCCACGTTTTAGTGTTGCTCATATTGCTGTTTGTGTAAATCTCTTGTGAGATCTGTGAGGAGCTTTCCTTTACACAAGCTTAGGATTATCAAGAAGGAGATTTCTTCAAGAGCTTGATGATCATTCAGTTGCTGCCATAAGAACTAATAGAAACACAAGCGAGTGTGCTTGTACTTGTACTTGCTGGAGAATCCAAGAAAGAAGGAGTCCGTGGTTTCGAAGCTTGCACGTGGTCGTGTCAATAAGTTTCTACTAGTGGGTAGCAATAGGATGTTAGTGGTCTAAGTCCTATTGAACAACTTTGATTCTTTCATAGTGGATTCAGGTTTACCTTGAGGATAGTTAAGTTAAATCCTCCCCAGGTTTTTACCGGTTTGGTTTCCTGGGTGATCATATCATTGTGTTTTTATTTTCCGCTACTATACATTGATATAATATATTTGTGTTAACATAGATTTGTTAATTTGACTAAGTAATCACTTGGCTAATTACTTAGGTTAATCTGATTGTAGTTTTAAGGGGTCTAAAAACTATCATGAACAAAACACAAACAAAAAATGCAATGAAATCAGAAAATACAATCTTTCTTATAACTAATGAAATCAGAAAAAAAAAAAAAACAAAAAAAAAACAAAAAAAAAACAAAAACAAAAAAAAAAAAAAACTGATCAAACCCATTTCGACAGCATGTCGCTGGCAGTGGGGAAGAGGATGAGCGGCGGTGAAAGCAAAGCAGACGACGGAGGACGAAGATGACGCGATTCTCTCTCTCTCGCCCGGTGAAGCACAACGCCGATTTTTCTCTTGTAGATTGCCTCTCTCTCTCTCTCTCTCTCTCTGTTTGATGAGAAGAAATCAAATCCAGATGGTGAACCGTGTGGATGGTGTTTTGATGGGAGAAATAAACGTGGCCTTCAACCTTCCAACTCTTCTTCTTCTTCTTCTTCTTTTTTATTTTTTTATTTTTTTATTTTTTAAAATAATACTAAGTTTATACTAAAAAAAAACTAATGCTAAGTTTATTTTTTTATGGAAATTAATTAGAAGTTAATGAATAGGAATAATAATCTCTTTAATTAAGATTAGATATAATTTTTTTTATAGAAAAAAAGGGATAATGGTAAGTTAATGGATATTAATAATTAAATTTTAGGGGATAATTTAAGGGATGATCTCTTAAATTAAAAGTAGACTATTAACAAATAAAACTCTTGAAAATTTTGAAGTTTAAAAATTTAATTGGGAAAAGTAAGATTAAAAAATGAAGATTAATGATTCACTTATTTTGCTGAAATTGAAAGCTTTTTATTGAAAGTATGGTAGATAAATGTAAAAGTTAGCTGAAATAGTACAGTGAAACCTATGAATAGTACCAAAAAGTGCAGTGAGACCGATAAATAGTAGTAAAAATAAGCTGAATAGTAAAATAAGTTGACAAAAATAATCCATGCCAGACGAACACTAACTATTAACAAATTGAAGATTAAAAAATAATAAAGGAGAATTGAAGAAAGAATAAAGAATGAATGAATGAATAAATAGTATTTAAATGAGATAGAGTAAAGATAGAAAATTTATTGGAAATTATATTTGAAAAAGTAGGTAGGTAAAAACTAAAAGAAACCGTTTACCTTCCAAATAGTACAAATATTTAAAGAGGCGACTGGATATGCTTTTAAAATGTGGATTGTATATAAGAGCATTGATTGTAAAATGGAAAAGCAACCTATTTTGCATTGATTGTAAATTAGAAAAAGCAATCCATCTTCTGTCTAAAATCAATCTAAAATCCAACAACGATAGGGGTGGAAATTCGTGTTCATGGGTCGGGTTTATGTCGTGTCGAGCCATGACTATTCGGCTATATGGGTTTACTCAAACCCGACCTATTTAGTAAACGTGTCATGTATCCTTTACCCGAACACGACCTGATTATTAAACAGGTCGACCCAACTCAATACGTTTAACTCACTTAATTAACAAGCCATATAAAGGTCAATACAAATGACCTGTTTAATTATATATTTGATTAATAGGTCATACCTAACCTATATAATTTTTTTATCAATTCTCATATATCTAAAATTAAAGTACAATTACAACTATAAATATAGTAATAAACATATAAAAAAAACTATAAATTAAGCAATAATATCAAAATAACTAATAACTTTATAAGCTAAAAACGGGTCAAACAACTTCGCCTGTTGAATATGAACACGACTCATTTATAAAACAAGTTAGCTATGTCAACCTGAATACAACTTGAACCCGTTTAGCCTCAACTCATGACTTGTTTATAAACGGGTTAGTTGTGTTGAGTTCGTGGGTCATATCAGATTTTGCCACCCCTAATCCATGATGTAGTTGTGCATTCATATCACTTTACTTCCAAAGTCCATCAAATTGGGGGAACTTCAAATGCTGGGTTTTCCTCCCCATCTCCTTCCCTTTTCCTCTACACCATCCATATCCTAAACTTGGTTGAGAATTCTCATCTTAGACAACAGTCTCATAAAGACTTTCTTTCCATTCTACACCTGCTTATGGATGGTTTGATGTTGTGTACTAGTTTAAATCTTTTGGTAGTTGAGATACAGCTTGATGCAAATACTGTGCTCGGTTGGGTTACTGAAGAGTTTAATAGTAACTTACAAATGTGTAGACGCCTTAACAAGAAAGGCTTGGATTCAAGTCAAGATTATGCTTTTTAATATATAGTCCGCCTATGGACCTTTTTTTTTTTTTTTTTTTTTTTTTTTTTTTTTTGTGTGGCCTATGGACTTAAGTATGCTGTAATTTTTTGATAATTCTGGTTTGTATTGTGGCCTTTAAAGATAGTGACAGTTAAAAAAAACATGTTTGATTTGCTTAATTGCTTTTGTTACCAATGAAGGAGGGCAGGCCATCTTAGATTCATTCCATCAGTAGGGCATAACTTCCCACCATTTATTTATTTATTTATGGTTGTTTGTTTTTGGCTGACACTAAAAATTTGTAAAAATAAAAGTTTGTTTTTAAACATTTTTACTATGGATGTAATTTTAATGATCAACTTTCACATTTACTTTTTCTAACTACTATTAAAAAAAAAAATGGCAACTATTTGGTTGGAATTGTCAACTTTTGGATAATTTTGGTAAAAGACCGTTTGTTAAATTACATATTCGTTTCTTAACCTATAGTTTTGGTTTCAAAATTATTATTATACTTTAAAATGTTTCAAAAATATCCTTAAAAATATCTAATGAATATAAAATATTAATGTATAAAACAAAATTCATTTAGTTGAGGCCACTTTAATGACATGAAGCCCATGATGTGATATAAATTCTGTTTATCATATCAACATTTTTCATCATCATATGTTAATAATTGGCCTTTTGAAATAATTTTGAAAATATAGGAACTAAAGTGAAATCTAAAAATAATAAATAAAATAAAAGTTCGTTCGGTACTCTTAAATGTTAGTCTCTAGGAGTTGACAGTACATTTGAATCGGTGATAGTGAGTTTGCCCACATTCCTTATCATAAAAATAGCCCAAAGCAAACCAAAAATAATTATACTAGTTGGATTAAAAAGGATTGTGAGACATGATCAAATATTGGGCTACTTATTGATCTTGTTTTTCTTTTTGGTTAAACCCAAGGTTTTCAGAGCTGGACCGTTCATTGAACTGTAAAAGGGATAGGTTCAAGGTTTTTGAGGTCGACTCGAGGTCGAACCGAGGTCAAACTGTGATGACATCATAATTAATTAAAGCCTAAATATAGATATTAAATTCATAAAACTAGAAAAATTGACAATATATCTATATATGTGAGGAAAATTTAATGATTTTCAAGCATATATTTAATAATTAAATAAGAAAGTTAATAAAATAAAATAATAACCATGAAAACATTAAAATTTATGATTGATTTTTGAAATAAAGTTGAATATCTTTGAAGGATTTTAATTATAATTTTTTTTATTCCTTGTAAGAGATGGATAATTTAATTAAGTAGAATAAAATTGTGTTAAGTTGTTTAAAAAAAAAAAAAATTGCTAAGGGGTTGGACCACAAAGTTCTCACTGGTTCGTGCAATCCAACTCCAGTTTTAAGGGTTCATGGAATTAACAAAAAATCCGGTTCTTTATGCTTAAAAAACTGGTTTTTATTCCGATTCCCAGTTTTCACGGTCCGACCTTCCAATCCGGTCTGCGTCTGAAAACCTTGGTTAAACCCAATATTTTGGATTGGATGCTATATTTATACTTTTATAGGTCACACATTTACATTATATTTGTCAGCCCCAAATGAACTTGTATTGTATACCTATTGACTAAACGATAGGGTGGAAGGAAATGGAGGCCATGTTTTCTTCTGGGAGACTGGTACTCAAAAAATGATTGACGAGAGCAATTTTGAGTTGATTATATCGTGATATATAACTCGTGTGTGAGGCCGTATTTTATAGGACCTAATGACCTTATGGCCTTAATCCTTATGACCTTATAACCTTATGACTATTCATGCAAAAGTAGTGTTTCATAAAGGTACCTTTTGGACCTTTTCAAGTGTTTGATGAGAGTCATAAAACAAAGTTTCTCTCCAAACTTATTTAGAAAGATACTCTTCAAACTTTTTATATATCTATTTTTTGAGTGTGAATTTTGAAAATCTAACCATTGAATTTTATATTCTTTATGTTCTTAATATGCATATCAAATTTTGTTCAAATTGGATATTATTTACTATTCGATCAATAAAATTATTTTTTATACACAATTTTAGATCACAAAAACTTAAAATTTTAACATTTTTTTGATAACATAGCAATTGATCTTTGATCTTCTTGAAATTTTGCAAGCATGAAGGATATAACAAGAACATGTAATCCAGCGGTTAGAAAGTACTTAATGCATCTCTATCACTTAACGCATCTTAAGATAATATGACCATGGGTTTTATAAATTTTATTATATTTTAATGGAAAAATTAACAGATGATCTAAAGGTATTGATCTAGGAAATATTTTTTTTTAATTTTTATGAGTAAAAAGAAAAAAGAAAAAGCAAAATTTTGACAATTTTTTTATATTTCTTATGAAAGTAGTATCAAAACTTTCCTAACATGGTCAATTAACAAATGCTCTAAGGGCACTCTTTAACTGGATCTATATTCAAAAATTGCCCTGTCAATGTGTTAGTATATCAAAGATCTACTAACTACTCACCTTAATTTTTCCTATGTAGGAGTTATTCATTCAACTAACACGACAATTTAAATGTGAATATTCTTCTTTTTATTATTATTATTTTTATAAATATGATAAAATTTGAATTTCTAGAAAATTTAGTTAATGATAATTGCTTTTGTCATCAAATCAGATTATATATAAATACTTATAGGGTTCGATTAGCGGGTGCCTTTAGAGTATTTGTTAGTTAACAATTTTAAGAAAGCTTTGATACTATTTTCATGAAAAATATAAAAAGTTATCTGTAGGGATGGTAGGCCCAGAAGGGTGTATTGGACTAGGGGCCCTGTTCGAGGACATTCAGTAGTCCAAGGACAGATAGATATTAGTGTGGAAGTGCAAGATAGTGGATGGGCCAAGGGGTTTAATTTTAAAGTTCCAAGAGGTATGTCCGAGGACAAATTTCACCTTGGCTTAGTAAGGCAAGGGACAAGAGGGTTGGCCTAGCATCAGGGGCAACGTCCTGGGCAATTCTACTGGCAGAGATAAGCATCAGTAAGGGATAAGGTAAGAGGAAAGTGAGAAATATCTGAGGGAAAACTGCTACCGCCGCATTAAATGTTTTGTATCTAACTCTCTACCTGCATTTATGTGGAAGTGATATCTGAACAATGGGATTCAGCCTTACAACTACGCCTAAAGACTTCAGGAAGGTGCTGATGGGATAAGGATCAAAGCCAACAACTTGACCTACACGTGGACGGTGGAAATGAAGAAGAGAGAGGTATATAATAGAGAAAGAAGCCCCTTACAAAGGGATTTATCTAAGAATGGAGAGAAAAATACTGTAGTAACAAGAACTGGACTTGTAACCAAATTCAAAGGAAATATATACAAGAACTAATCTCCTCAGACTGTGCTGAGGACGATTTTCTTTGGATAAAGCCAGTTTATCTTTATTTTTTTGTCACCTGGATCCACTATAACTGTTACCCAATTCATTAGAGCCTAGTTTTCTAACCCGTTCTCTACAAATTCATTGTATTGGGCTCTTTGGGCCTAGATCCTCTTACCTTTTGGGCTTAGGAACCAAACTGTGTCCATACACTATCAAAAAAGGAAAAAAATTTAAATACAAAATTGGTTGTAACCTTAGACTACAATCTTAATTAATATATATATATTTTTTTTATTGAAGGTAAATTTTGACAAATCCATTATTAGATTATATTCTCTTCTTATATCCTTCATGCTTGCAAAATTTCTAGAAAATTGAATATCAATAGCTATATCATCAATAAATTGTTTAAAGTGTAAGTTTTTGCAGTTTAAATTTTAAAATGATGCATAGGATTAAAGCTTATATATATATATATATATATATATATATATATATATATATATATAGTAAATAATATTCGATTGACACAAAATTTGACATGTGTATTAAAAACATAAAGAATATGTAATTCAACGGTTATATTTTCAAAATATGTAATAATGTATATTTTATTGAGTAAGATTGTAACCTAAGGCTATAACCAATTTTGTATCTAAATTTTGTCTTTAAAAAAATCAGCTACTTTTTTCTTTTCTCAAAAAGAGTTTTTAAAAATATTTTTTGCATGTTATGTGTATATATGTGTGAAGCTCCCTCTTGGAAACTTGAACCCCGACCCTTGCCCCCCACACCTCACAAGCACTTATACTTATGGAGTGACTATCACACTAAAGGTGTACGGTGGTGCGTTTTGGCCTTTCTAATTCCTTATTTATTGGACTGAAACAAAATAACTTCTTGGCTCATTACAAGATACCTAACAATTAGATGTTTTAGTTGATCAATGATATTGATACCATTTATGACCCAAACTTGGCTCCAGACTGGCCATATTTGTCTTGCACCATGTGTAAATTGTGTGTGTGTGTATATATATATATATATATTTGAATTTATCCATGGAACTTCATAAATTGATGTGAATAAAAATATTCAGAAGATTTAGTTGCCAATTCAAGTTTGTTTATTGTTCTTTGTAGTCTAAGCATGTACATTTTAATGGTATAGATCACCCATATATATATATATATATATATTAATCTGGATCTTTTGCTGTATAACATGAAATATATAAGCAATATATTAGCATGTTTATTTTTCTTATTGTGAAAATTCACATAGGATTTCACTTTAGAAGGGTAAAGTGATCCAACATTGCTCCTCAAACAATCCATTTCTTCTCTAGAGATGGCCTAATAAGTTTTGTTGTTGATCCACAATCAGAACATTGCATCATTAATATCACCACCACACGAAATTGCAAGGTGATTGGAAATTTTATGTGCCACACTGCCACTTGAAAATTTTAACGTAGGACCACTTGCATAATTTTACAATTTTTTTTCAACACAATTATACAAGAGTTAGAAAGAGTACTAGAGTAGGTAACGGGGATTCACTTTCTCAAAAAAAAAAAAAAAAAGGGTTAGAGGATTCATGGCTCATGCTCATCAAAAAAATTATACAAACAAATATTCTTTGCAATCTTCCCATCTCATTCCTCGTCCTCTCAATTAGGCCTCAAGAGTCACTGGCACTATAAATCTTGATACGAATTCCTATATAATCTCTAATAATTCGATTTTGTTAGGTAAAGTAGTAATAGTGAAAGAAACAATCCATCACTTTTTTTTTTTTTTTTTCTAATTTTCTTTTCCACTATTGTATTCTTTTGTTATTTATTAAGCTAACCCATCATCAGGGCATTGCTTCTTCATCCTTTATTTCTTTCTAGTTTCTAGTGGTTTATTTATGGTTGGTAATAAATCTGTAAAAAATATTTTCTTTTAGAGATTAAATTTTGTAAGAATGCGATGTAAAACCTATGTTTTACTTCTCCAATCCCAACATGTCACATCACCTTATCACATATTTAAGAATAAGCACAACCATACTCAATCAATTTTAATACTCATATATAAATCCAACCAAATTGAGAGTTTATAGAAATATTATTAGATGTGGTGGGATATATTGAATTTTAAGTAAAATGCTGATGTAGCAATATTTTATTGGATGGTGTAAAACATGAGTTTTACACCCCATCCTTACCAAATTTGGACTTTTTTCTTTACTATGGTTGTTATTTTTATGATCAAATTGGCAATTAATTGATTGGAATATTTCTTCTCAAAAAACAAAAAAACAAAAAAAATTGGAATAGCGTTTACATGAATTTTCGGGGGAAAAAAATGATTCGTACTCTTAATTGTTGGTTTTTGGAGAGTCAAATGGCCCAAAACAAATTTTCTAGTTGGGTTAAAATGTTGGTCAACCCATTAAAACCAAACGTCTTCAACACTCATCTACCAAAGATGTTAAATTTTTGGGCTAAATTTTATGAATTTGTATTGTACTATTCTATGTCCACTAACCCAAATTTGGCATTTGGAAAGTACTTTGTTATACCACATAAGAAAAGGGAAAGATGGCTCAAATGGACAAGGGAAACTTATCCCAAAAAAAAAAAAAAAAAAAAAAAATCTTTATTTGGTTTGTCAGAGAAAACAAAAATGGAAACCTAGTTCCAGATCATACAAAAGAGCAATTAGATCTACATCAATCATTATCCATGTTGATTGGTGATTAGGAAAACAACTTAGAACCATTTTCAAAAAAAGGATGAAAAAAAGTGGCCTATCCATGTTGATTTCAGGCTTCCATACAAATCCACATCTTTAGTTTGTGAGCTCAAAAAGGAAGATTTGGTTTTGGAGGCCCAAATCAATTTCCCTTATGATGACTTCCCAAACATGCCAGCAGAAAGAAAAAGGCCCAGATCCACACAATTATTCATAATCCTCAACAAGTTTTGGCGGAAAAAGAAAAAACAGAGCATGACTTGTACTAATACAATAAAAAATCCAAATATTCATAACACCTTAAAGGAGGATTAAAAAGTACAACAGATCCACACAACATATATTCTGCGAAATGGGAAAAATAGTACATAAGTAAATTGCAAACCTCACACTACAGGAAAATTCAATTCATGCAACGTAATTCAAACAAACCAACGAAAACAGAGCATGGATCATAGTATATTGGAGGCTCAGACAGCGTTGAAGTTCAGAGCTATAAGTTGGATATTATCATGGTTGCTGCTGTTAGTAACGCCATCAGTGCTAGCAACGTTGCCATCAGGAAGAGTTTGGATAGCATTTCCAGTGTTGTTACTTGTAAGCTTGCGAAATGCGAGAATGAGTGCGATGATGATGAGGAGCAGGCTAAGTATTCCTGCAGCAAGCTTAACGATTGAAAGCAACGACGTTTGTTGCCTGCATAAACAAGAGGAAATTAATTCTATGAATTACTTTACTAGAACCAACAAAATTAAAATTACAAAATAAAACGCTAATAAAAAAATATGTAACTATTGTCACCTGTTTGGAGGAGGAGACAAAGAGGACGATAGGGTTGAAGGAAGAGGAGACAGAGAATATAGAAAGAGTTTTGCCATTGCCATGTTTGCTTAAAAAAAGGACTCTGCTTCTTTATTTGAGGGTAAAGAAAAAGAGAGAGAAACTCTAAAAGCAAATGTGGGCAAACTGGCAGAGAGATTGCTGCTGCAAGGTTTCTCTCACTCTTTCTTTAGGGGGCTTTATTTATTGGTATTTTTTTTTTTTTTTCAGTTCAAGGTTTTAAGTTTAACCACAGTTTGATTCTCAAAAAAAAAAAAAAAAAAAAAAAAGGTTTAACCATAGCCTAGATTTTGGGCTTGGCTTAAAAAGCATCCAAAACGGTCAGGGGCTTGGCTTGGCTTGGCTGAGAGTAAAAGCTCATAAATGGTCATGGTGAGAAGTTCAGATTTGGTTTTAATATTTACAATTGCCTTCTACCATTTTGTTTGTGGGCCAGGCAGTTTTGTGAATATTTTGGCTTTCTTATATTTCGAAATTACCTTTGTCAATGAGTTAGTGCTATAAAGATATATTAATCATTCATATGTGTTATTACTATCTGACGTGGGACTTAATCATTTAACTAATTAACTAGGTAACTTACACTTAAATTTAAAAAGTAGAACATTTATTTATGTTATTTCTCTTCACCATTAAAACAAGACAATATATGAATATTTATATGTGTACTTTTTTGTATACTCATATAGTATCATATTACTATCTATTTCAAAACATGCAAAACATTTTACATCAATTCAGGATTGTGCTTTGTTCCTGTAAAGCAATATCGATATTTGTCAACCATTTAGCTAAAATATAAATGTTTATAATTGATCTATTTCTCAAAATTATACTTGATGTGCTTTAAGAGATTTCATGTACAACAAATTCTAAGAATTTACAGTAGATTAAAGAAATATATAGCCACTACAAATAGTATATAACTCAATTAATACTACATTAAAATTATTAATAATTATCATTTTTCTCTAAAAACATATACGTAAAGTTTGTTTGAATATATATATATATATGTGTGTGTGTGTTCATATCACTATAGGAAGCATATACAAATGTCTCTAATACGTTTTCAACAGTATACAGATAGTACAATTTATGATTCTAATTTCACCTCCCCTTATATTGGTCTTGCGCCATGCTTAAATGTGATATTGAACTGATCTCTAAAATTTCACAACAAAATTTTTTTTGATGTAACATTTTTATTGTAACAAAAATTTGTTGTACTACACACTTACACTAGTATATTAAAATCTTTTAAGAACACCTTCTTGAGGAATTATGTTTATGTTCATATAAATTAGGAAGAGAAGAATGTCTCAAATGCATTATCAATCAAAAAACAATTAGAAGATTTAGTTGATCAACAGTACGATTTTTGAGAAAAAATTGGCTGCCCATATATTGGCCTGACCGTGCACAATGCTTAAATTGTATATTAAATTGATCCCATTAATTTCATAGTATTTGCATTTTTTTTAGACATATTTCAAATGGGGGGGGGGGGGGGGGGAGGGAAGATTTGAACATTGGATATTTGAAACACTCAGAGGTGCCAAGCAAATTGACCTAAAGGTCATTGGGATTTTGGTGCAACATATTTGATTTAACATAGATTTTGTTATTACACAATAAATGTTTTGAAATACTTTAACACATGCGAAAAGTCTTTAACTCACCCATCCCCCAATTATTGAATCATGAAAAAAAAAATTGACACAATAATTCTAACACATGTACACACACATATATATATATATACAAACTTGTAATTACACACACGATTTTAATTTTTATATAGAGATAAGCCAAAATTCAGGTAGATACCTTGGGTCAGGTTTATGAAAACCCTTTGGAAAGCATGTTATCTTGCCTATGAGTTAAACCTTTGATACAATTCCTTAGGTGTGTTGTACATTATGTTTCTTATTTAAATTCAAACAACTGATTACATTAAATGTAATTGTTTTAGGGGAAATAACATAATTTGTATTCTATTGGTCAATGCAATAATGTATTTGATTTTAATTAAGAAACCTAAAGTAAAACAAATAAAAAATAGGACCTAAGTTTGTCATTATATATAAACAGATTCTAAAAAAAAAAGCACCAAATTAAATAAATATATAGTTACTACTTACAAGTAAAAATACATAATTAAATCAATATTGCATTATAATGATTAATTTTAATCCTTTTCTAAAATTAGCCTTGTTGGCTTATGTGAAATGATGTTAGTGAAGTCAAGCCCATCCTGTTGAGTGTAGCCCTTGGCCACAAGTCTTAACCACAAGTCTTACCCACAAGTCTTACCTTATATCTTTCTACAAACTCAATAGACTAATACTTTTCTTATAGACCCACTTACAACTAATTGGTTGTTTCCTAGAAGCTAAAGTCCGGTGCCTTACTTATATAGTTAAACTTATGGCATGTTGTTTTATTCATTGAAAATTTTAGTAATATGTTGTGTTTTGATCTTTCTTATACCTTATGCTTTATCAAGGTGCAAGGTGATTGGAAATTTTATGTGCCACACTGCCATTTGGAAATTTCAATGTACGACCACTTGTAAAATTATATAAAGAGTTAGAAAGAGTAGGTAACTATTGAAGTCATTGAAGCTTTTTGAGAGACAACAGGCCTTCCTATGATTTGTATGGACATTTTATGGAAGAGACAAAAATCTTGTCAAAATCTTTACAATGGTTTAATTTTAAGCATGTTAAAAGGGAGGGCAATAGTTTAGCCCATGCCCTTGCTAGAAGAAAGGTACATAACCTTCTCTTTGGGGCTGGTCACTACCTTGTGGCCAATTTGGATCCACAATAATAGAGTAGTGTTGAAGGAATTGTTGCTAATGCTTTATCCATTCGGCATCTAATTTTAAATCTACAATGCAAGTACAAATAAGTTGTGCCGGTAAGAAAGGATAGCTAGAGGCCTCACCAGAAAGCACAGATAGATGCATTTACTGCTACCTGTTAACAGTGAGAACTAAGAAGCATTTTCCACTCTAATCAATTAATTTAATTTGTTAAAAATTCTATATAAAAGAAATGCAAAGCCATCTTGACTTGTCTCCAAAACACATACATACAAATTGAGGAATCAAATGTAACTGCCTACCTAAACAATCAATCGTTGAATTACATTTGGACATTCGACACTTGCTCTCAATCTTTGTCATCTTAAAAACAAGTAGTATTTTGAAATATTTTACAAAAGTAGTCCCCTATTACTAGCTCTTTTTACTTCAAGGGCAATGTTTTGAAGATTCTGGTGTAAAATTTACAATTAGAATTGTATGACAGAGGACATAGTTATCTAATTCCAACTTGTCTCGGCTAAATTTAATCCTCTCAAAACAACCAAGCCAAATGTCATGCAATAGTTAAATCAGTGAGTATATAGAGTTTCTCTTGGAATCAAATAAAGCAGATGAGATTTAGGAGAATGAACATGTAACACTCCAAGAGTAAAAAAAAATCAAATAACTTAACTTAGAGGTGAGAAAAAGAAAACACCCATGACCCATTTAACAAAAATGATATTAACTCTCACACCCTATATCGATTACCAAGATATAAACTACAGCTATATTTGATGCCCAAACTAACAAACAGCAAAGTAGAAAGGCACAGATAAGATCAATATATCCACAGTACCACAAGGCCAATTAGCTCTAAAACCCAAAAAAAAAAAAAAAAAAAAGCCCAAGTATAAGCAAAAACACAATTTATGCCAACAATATGAAACTAACAAGCAATTAAAATGAAGAATGCACATATAGAGTTTTACTTCTATAATTGTAATTTGACAGTAATTATATAGCTCAAGGTCAGTGTTATGATTGTGAATAAAAATTTATGAAGAAAACCAAAATCTATAGTAATCCCCTCCCCATAAATCCAAAACTTCAAGCCACCCCAAAATGAATTGTCCCACTACCATCAAACTACACCAGTGCATTTGATGTTCACATGCATCACATATCAATTGAACGACAACACTTAAACTTAGGTTCTTAAAAACTTATAGAATTCTTAAAATCCTATTTATATATTTTAAAATAAGTGAATTGAAATTTACATTACTAACTTTTTTTCTTTTTTTTTTTTCCGGTGAAATACTAAATTTGGTGATAGTTAATATTTATTTAAATGTTGTTAATGTAGTAAAATTCAATCCTTTTATTTCAAAATTGATGTATAGAATTTAGGAAATCAATGATAGAATTATCTTAAAAACTCTCAACGATCTTAATCCACTAAGTTCATCTAGCAGCTATAAGTACTATATTAATTTCCTGTCAAAAGTAGCTCCAGCTCCTTAAATACTCTTCGAGCAGACATTGTAAAAATTACAATAAACCTGTAATCACAATGCGCCATATATATAACTTGTCTGGGCTAAATCTAATTCTCTCAATTCTCAAACAAAAATTCAAATATCATTCATTAATTAAATCAGTGACTAAAATTTCCTCCTAAAATAAAATAAAGTATACGAGAATGAGAATGA
This sequence comes from Quercus tomentella, assembly GCA_028535165.1. Lineage (NCBI taxonomy): Eukaryota > Viridiplantae > Streptophyta > Magnoliopsida > Fagales > Fagaceae > Quercus > Quercus tomentella. Next base: position 83,487,177 of record JAPQVY010000068.1, read on the forward strand.
TAATGTAGTAATAATATTATTAAAAGCATTCATAAATCATTCCACAACCCAAATAAATTAAGAGAGGTGACAGTCCAAAATCAAAACAAACCAAATCCGAAAGGTCCATAAGCAAAATGCAAGAGTCATGTGTGCACCCTTTTTTTATTCTAAGTTTGGCTGTGGGCCTCGTAAGTCGTAACCCTCACAGCTTGGAACAGAACAGATAAAACCAAAAAAAATGCAATTCGTTATGCAATTTGTCTTACTCACATTTATAGTCTTTCTTTAAAAAATAAATAAAATAAAATAAAAATTGTATGGAAAGCCTATCAAAATTTTATTCAAATCATAATGAATGAAGAACATCTTTGAGCTAGTACTTGCTTGTTAATATTAGGAGTTGCTTCAATCCTCAGTCCAGCTTAATTATTAGTTATTTTTTTTGCATGTTGAGCTAGTAAATGGGATCTTCCACCAGCCTATCCTCTTAATATTGTCTTATTAAGCATTTATTAGGCTTTACACTCAATTCGTAGTAGGAATATGCCAAATTTTAGAGTTAATTCTTTCAAAAAAAAAAAAAAAACAACTTTAGTTTGGAAATAATGGATCAAAAAATATAAGGAATAATTAATTGAGCTCATTTATGAACTCTACGGAAATTTGATCCAACAATCTTAAACTTTCAAGTTATTATTATAAGAGTAATACTGAAACCACAACTTTTGGGAAAATTATTGTGTACTTCTGGAGTACCATAAATGCATACTCCCTCCTCTCACATGAATGGTGGGTCCCACCATAAATTTAATTAGTGGGACCCACCATTCATGTGAGAGGAGGGAGTACGCATTTATGGTACTCCAGGAGTACACAATAATTTCCCCAACTTTTGCCACAATTTATTCATGTGGCGATGTGTAAATGGTGAGCCTTTTACTCCATCACTCACAACTTGTCATATGAGTAAATTATGACAAAAATTGTGGTCCCATTAAAAAAAAAAAATTTAAAAGTAAAAAGCAATTAAAATGCAGAATGAGATAGTGAAGTTGTTGGTATACAAGTCAAATAGAATATCTTGCAAAATAACTACACTTAAAAACAGGACCAAAAAGTAAAAGGAAAAACCCCACAAGAAATTTAAGGCTAGAAGAAATCCTATTTAGACAATCAAAGAGAGGGATTTACTCTTTTTTTTTTGTTTTTTTTTTGGTAAAATATTATTTTCGTTCCTAAACTTTTACAAAAGTTTTTTTTTCATCCCTAAATTATTAAAAGTTTGTTTTTCATCCCTAAACTTTGCAAACCGTTTTACTTTTATCTTTCTGTATATGTCTGTTAGTTTATGTCATACGTGGCCTAATGGAGTGCTGACGTGGCACTTGACTTAGACTAAATTATAATATATATAAAAAATAAACATGTACCAAAGATTTATTGGTACCCTAATAACAATTATTTAAAAAGACAGAATTACCCGCACACCTTTAACGATCCTTTAGGCCTCCACTTCAGCCCTCCCAACCACACTCTCTCCTCCACCACCCAATTTCTCTCTTTAAAATCCCATCACATTCCTCCTTCAATGTCTTCTTTACCTTTACTTACTCTTCGAGTCCAAAACGCTATCTGACCCAATAGCAAGTTCTAGTTGACCCCGTCAGGCGACAACCCACCTAAAGCCCCAAAGTTTCAGCTTATGGAGTCTCTGAATTCCAGCAAAAATCCACCGCCAAGCCTCTAGAACCTGAAAGCTTCAAGAGCAAGACTTTCTTAACAACCGATGGGTCTGAGAGGTTTGATAAAGATGAGATTAGTAAATTTGCGAATAGCAATAGTGGGTCTTTGTCAAATTCTAATTTTGATTTGGGTTTTGATAGTCATGGCAAAGTTAAGAGTGGGATAGTGAAACCCAAGTTCAAGATGAGCTTAGCTAAGCCTTTGGAGGAATGTGATGGGGATTAGAAAGAGAAAGTAGGGTGGTAGAGGGAGAGAAAGCGTGGCTGGAGGGGTGAAGTGAGGTTTGAAGGTTCATTAAGGGTGTGGGGGTAATTTTTTCCTTTTAAATAATTGCTATTAGGGGGACCAATAACTCTTTGCCATGTGTCGTTTTTTAAAATATAAATAATTTAGTCCAAGTCAAATACCATGTCAACACTTCGTTAGGCCATGTATGACATAAACTAACAGAAATAGACGGAAGGACGAAATGTAGAACGTTTTGCAAAGTTTAAGGACAAAAAACAAAATTTTGATAATTTAGGGACTAAAAACGAACTTTTGTGAAGGTTTAGGGGACAAAAATGATATTTTACCCTCTTTTTTTTTTGGATGGTTGCAAGAGAACCCCCATAGACAGATGCCATTTTCACTAACATTTTAGAAGCACTTCTATCAACCATTGATTCCTCACATACAAATTATATACTTGTCATTACAAAGTAATTAAATAGATCAAGGTTAGTGATATAATTGTGAATAGATATTTGTGAAGAAACTCTAACTCTAGTTAACTCATTATCAATAGAAGTCCAAGTTGCAAGTTATTCATTGGTTCAGTTTCAGCTATTAATGTAACAGACACAATAAATGACAAGTAGTTTAGCTATAGTTATTGTACAATACTACAGGTCGTATATGCATTGTATTTAATCAGTTAGGCGTTGACACTTGTCATGTTTTCAATATGGTGGATTAGGTTAGTCAATTAGACACAACTCTATTTTTTGTTAATTTGCCCACAACTATTACAATATTTTTTAATAAAACTATTTCACTAATAAAAATATACTTGAAATTACAACTAAAATTATCTCATCAAATTAAACTAATTTTTAGTAAAAAATGAATAATATTATCCAAGTGTTTAACAAAACAATTTCACAACCAAAAAAAAAAAAAAAATCTCATACCATAAACAAATAACAAAATAGAGGTAGAAAGCCACGTTGGATAGAATAAAATAAACTAATATTGATATGCTTGTTTAAATAGTAAGGTTTTATTGCAACAAAAATTAACAATTATAACATTTATCAACGTGAGACGAGGTAAAATGAGTCTAAAAAGGTCTAAACTCATCCCTGCACTCACCCTATGGTGCGGGGCTAAAATCTCGCACAATCCCGGCCCCCCCCCCCCCCCCCCCCCTCCTTTGCAGGGCAGGAAAAATTCGCATAGGGTGAAATGAGGAGGGGTGGGACAAAGCAAAATTACCATCATGTTAATATGCACGTCCTTGTCATAGTTTGTACAATCCTTGATTAAGGCCCCATCCTAGCCCAAATTCACTTCAAGCTCAACAACAATGGGCCCAAGACTCTCAATCCAAATAAACTTGTTCCCTTTACCCTTTTCTTTCTTTTCTTTTTTTTTCTTTTTTTAATATATCTTCCAATTTCATGGGATGTCCCCACCCCAAAAGGGGCTATTTGATTAATAAGAATGTATTCAATCAAACAGAGAATAACAAGAAGTTTACACAATACAAAACAAGCTGAATTTCTAAAAGAACCTCACACCTTTATCCTCTTATAACCTCTAACAATGTCATACTCATACACTAATAAATATTTTTATTCAAGGCTTTATATCTATGAGAACAATTTCTGCCTTTGCTAGAGAGATCATAATAATAATGCTAACCGTTCCAATGGTAACAAAATAGCAAGGAGTAGCATGGTATTCGATAAAAATGGACGTTGGAAGTTGGAAGAGTAACACAATTGTTAATTAACTCTCATATATATAAGAAGAAAGAGTAATACTACCATTTAGAGCAAGTAGCACTCCCTTTAAGCTATTCTAATTTTAAGCATCTTGACACATGTTGCTAATGTTCATCTAACAAAAAGAGTAAAGTTAAGGATGTAATATTTTTCAACTGGTAATTGTTGACGTAACCAGTTGTGATTAGAATAATATTACTTTTAGTCAAATTTATTACTAATACCACTTTTATTATACACTAATATTATTTTGTTATACAATAAGCCATATTAGGAGTTGGGAAATAAATCATGAAAAATGTTGTCCTTAGATTTATTGTGCGAGTGATGCTAAGGCTACAATGAATTTTACTATATCATATTTACAAATTAATGTGTTATTAATAACAAACAAATATATATATATATATATATATATATATATATAAACAATATTATAAGGAAATAACTATTATTTGCATTTCCCCACCTTATTTCTCTCTCTCTCTCTCTCTCTCTCTCTCTCCATTAGGCCTTAATAGTCACCTACAGTAAATCTTGATGAGAAATCCTATATAATCTCTAATAATTCAATTTTGTTAGGTAAAACGGTGATAGTGAAAGAAAAAAAACTATCACTTGTTTCTAATTTTCTTTCCCACTGTTGTTTTCGTATGTTATTTATTAAGCTAACCCATCATGAGGGCATTTCTTCTTCATCCTTTATTTCTTTCAAGTTCCTAGTCATTGATTTATGGCTGGCACTGAAATATGTAAAAAGTATTTTCCTTCACTATATATATTTTTTTGAGCAAAATATTTTCCTTTGCTATGGTTTTTATCTTTATGATCATATTGGCAATTAATTGATGGGAATAGTGTTTGGATTATATTTTTGGGGAAAAAAATGATTCATACCTTTAATTGAGTTATATGGCCCAAAAAAAATTTACTAGTTGGGTTAAAATGTTGGTCAACCCATTAAATCTAGACATCTTCAGCTCTCATCCACCAGAGATGTTAATTTTGGACCAATTATCTACATATGTTTGGTTCAATTAAATGGTTTGGACTGTGGAGTCTTTGGACTTGAAGCTTATGCCAAATTTGGCTTTTGGGAAGTACTCTATTGTACCACATAGGAGATAAGACATCTTTCTCAAAAAAAAAAAAAAAAAAAAGGACACAAGGGAAAAATAGCTCAAATGGACAAGGCAAACTTATCCAAAAAAGACAACTGTTATTTGGTTTTTCAAGGAAACCAAAATATGAAAACCCAGTTCCAGATCATACAAAAGATCAATTAGATATGCATCAATCATAATCTCTGATTGGCGGTTAAGAAAACAACTAAGAACCATTTCTCAAAATAGAGGATGAAAAAGAGTGACTTATTAGGATGATTGGGGGCTTCTATAAAAATTCATCCAAATCCACATCTTTTTGTTTATGGGCCCAAAAACGAAGATTTGGTTATGGAGGCCCAAAACATTTTCCCAAACCTTTTCTTTTTTTTATAAAACCAGATCCACACCATTATTCATAAACTTTAACTAGTATAAGAGGAAAAAGAAAAACAGAGCATATATGACTTGCACTAAAACAATCAAAAAGCCAAACAGTTCAAATTTTCTTAACCACAGGAAAATTAAAACTTCCCAAGCTCACCAGCTGAAAGAGAAAGGCCTGGAACCACACTATTATTCATAAACCTCAGCAAGTTTGGAGAAAAAGAAAAAACAGGGCGTGACATGCACAACAATCAATCGAAAAAACAAACAGTTTAAATTTTCCTAAGCCCTCAAAAAGTATTGGACTAAAATCACTTTATTCATAGAACATTACAAACCACAATAGATCCACACAATATAGATTCTACAAAATGAAAAAAGAATATGCAAACCTCATACCACGGACAATTCAAGCTACGCAATTTAAACGAACCAATAAAAACAGAGCATGAAGCAGTGCACACTCTGTTTCGACTTATTTATATTGGAAGCTCCAAGTTATGTAAAACTAAAACCCGCATAGTAGATACTAACATAGCAGTGTTGTTAGTTAAAAACCAGAGAAGCGCGAGAAAGAGTGTTATTACGAGAACGAACAGGCCAAGAACTATTTGAGCAGCAAGTATAACCTCTGGATTAAGCTCGTTCGCTGTAGTAACCAACAGAAAATTAATTGTATGAAATACTGAAAACAACAAAATTAAAAATTAAATTGTTAAAAAGATAGATTCATTCTCACCCAGTAGTAGAGGAAGCGTTTGAGACATTTTTAGCAGGGAAGCACATTATATTTGGATGTAGATTGTCCTGTGGATGTTTTGTTGTAGACCATAGGGAGACCATAGGTTTGGATTTGTAGGTTTATATTTTTAGTACTACAGTCGTCGTTCAGTCGTCGTTTATAGGTTTGGATAAAGCATATTTTTCCTGATTTGTGGTGAATATTTTAGTATTACAATCGTATCAGAGCTGCAATCTTTGACATGGTATCAGAGCTGGCTGCATTTCACAAACACAATTTCTCTCTCTCTAGAATTTCTCTCTCTACTTCTCGGTTATGACCTCCATAGCCAACGTTTGAATCTTTGACATGGTATCAGAGCTGAATCATTTTTTATCTTAAGCTGGTATCATTTTTGTGTTTGTCTTCATCTGGAACTTACTTGCAGTCAACGGGGCCAGACTTGCGGCCGTAAGTGTTCGGAAATTGCCAACCATGTATTAACCATTCATCCTTACTATTTCTATCCTATATGTGGGACTTTGTCATTTAATTAACTAGGTAATTTATAGTAATAATTCTGAACCATTTAGCTTGCTTCTAGTTTATCTCCCTCAACAACAAAAGAAAAAAAATGCAAATAATTATAATTGGTTTAATTCTCAAAATTATTCTTAATTTGTTTTTAAGAGATATATGTTCAACAACTTATAAGAATTCATAATAAAGATTATATATATATATATATATATTATATATATACAACTCAGTTAATATTAGACTAAAACATTAAATTTTATCATTTTCTCTTCGTTTGATCGTAGGAACAAAAGGATGATCACTAACGCATTATTAACAATTAGAAGATTTAATTCATCAACAATACAATTTTATGGCCCTAGCTAATTTCACCTCCCCATATATTGGTCTTGCGCCATGCTTAAATGCTATATTGAATTGATCCCTAAAACTTCATAATAATTTTATTGTAACAAAATTTTGTTGTGTGTAACACTTACACTAGTATTTAATGACAATAAAATCTTTTAAGAACACATTGTTGAGGGACTATATGTTTTATGTCCATATAACTTAGTTGCCTATATCTTGGTTTGGTCATGTGCCGTGCTTAAATTGTATACTTAATAGATCCGGGTAATTTCATAGTATTTATGTATATATTTCAAATAAGAGATAAAGATTTAAACAGTGAATGTTTGAAACACTCAAAAGTGCCAGGCCAATCGACCTAAAGGTCATTGGTAATTTGGTGCAACCTTTTTCATTTCAACATAGATTTTGTTGTTACACAATAAAATGTTTTGAAATACTTTAACACATGCCAAATGTCTTTAACTAAATTGTTACTTCCAGATGTTGAAATCCCCTCTGCGCGTAATTATTGAATCATCCAAAAAAATTTTTTTGACACTAATTCTAACACATGCACACATTTATGTACAAATATATAATTACACACGTTTTTATATAAAGATAGACCAAAATCCAGGTAGATACCATTGGTGAGGTTTATGCCAACCCTGTAGAAAGCATGTTATCTTGCCTATGAGTTAAACATTTGAGACAATTTCTTAGGTTCTATACATTATGTGTCTCATTTAAATTCAAAAAATATATTACATTAAATGTAATTGTTTTAGGGAAAGTAACATAATTTCTATTGTATTGGTCATACAATAATTTGTTTAATTTTAATTAAGAAACCTAAAGTACAACAAATAAAAAATTGTATCTAAGTTTGTCGTCATATATAAACAGATTCTAAAATAAAGCACCAAATTAAATAAATATATAGTTACTAGTAAAAATACACAATGAAATCAATGTTGCAATAGAAATAATTAATTTTGATCATTTTCTAAAATAATCCCTATTTGCTTACGTGAAAAGATTTGAAAGTAGTCAAGCCCATCCTGTTGAGTGTAAGCCTTAGCCAAGGGTCTAGCTATATATCTTTCTACAAACCCATTAGACCTATACTTCATATAATAGACCCACTAAGAAGTTTAGCATCAGGTTAGCATAGCACACCAAATACCAAAAACTTCACACATCAAATTTTCAAAAATGCTAAAAAGTTTAGCATGGATGAACAATACAATTCTATTAGTGGAACTATACAGCAAAAATGGTAAATTTTTTTCTTATTTTTTTATTCTCTTTTTCTCTCTCCCCTAACACATGTTTGTCCCTCTCTCTTTCCTCGATATGCAGGGCCAGCTCAATAACTTTCGGGGCCTAAGGCGAAAACTTTAAGTGGGGCATTTTCTTATATGTAAATATTAACTAAATAAAATTTATTTTCATTATTATCTTTTTGTTGTATAATTTCATTATCTTCTAATTATTTTTTTATGAATTTTTTGTTCATTTGTTATATTTTCATCCTAATTTTCTGTTGTGTTTTGTTTAATACTAGTAACAAATTTGTCCATAGATCATTTCTATGATTCAATTTTTTTTTTCAAGTTTTCTCTTTATTTTTAAAGTTTTTATATCCATTTTTAATAGATATTTATAATTAAGAAATACTTCTAAATAAATAAGACACGATTTATAATAAAAAATTACAATTTAATTAAAATAAAATTTAAAGAATAGAACAATAGAACCTGATATATCAAAAACAAGCTCACAACTTTACTAAATCATGTGATCACTTTATACTCTAAATCTGCACAAATAAACATGTATATATCACATAACTTAATAAATTAGTACCAATATAAAGTAAATCATTCTAAAAGAATAACTAATAAAAATATTCCTAAACAATCCAGATTAAATAAATTATTGGAAATTAAAATAATAATAAAAAGTTAACAAAACACGTGATAATGCCATCATGGTAGTAGTCTAGTGTTAGTAAAATAAAAGGTTCTGACAAGGTGTGTAAATGTGTCAGTGGGGACTTTTTAAACTTCATTTTGTCTCTTCACCTTCACTTTTTGTGTTTTGTGAGTATTAGAAGGGTCTTTTTAATACACAATGCATTTTATTAGCTAACAAAATGGGTCTTATTATTATTAATTTTTCCTAAATATAGGCCTAAAGAAGCCTTAATTAAAATGTACACATAAATATATTATATTATAGAATTAGGCGCAGCTTCATGTTATGGTTAGGGTGTTCAAATGAACATTTTGACTTGGGAAAAAATAATAATAATATATATATGTGTGTGTGTGTGTATTTTTTTGTCTACCATAAATAAAAAATGAACACCCTAAAATGCAGTTACAAAGACCAATAATGGTAAACACAGTTACAAAAATCAATAAGTTGAGTAACAACAAAAATTTCTAGTGCAAAAATTCTTATCTATTTTAACATAAAAAGCTAAATTTTCTATTTTACATAACCCCTTTTCAGAAAGAAAAAATATCTACATCAAATTATCTATTTGACATTACATTTTATTAAAGTATCATTTCTTTATTAATTTTTTACTACTCTCCCAAATAATTTCTCTCTTTGTATATGAGTAAAGAAAGTATTAGAAAACAAATTTGCATTATAAACAGTAACCGTATATATTTGCATGGTTATTGTAACTACAAATGCATTTTGCACAATAATACATAAAGTGATGTGGATGATTTTTGTGGTTGGTTGTGCAAAATTTGGCTCTTATGCCATTTTATATGGACTAATATGAATGCTCTTAATGACCACCCTAGAAAAAATTTCTAGAGTTGTCACTGTATAGAATTAGTTAAAAAATGAGACATTCTTTATTTGAGGGCATTAGATCATTACCTATATATGCTCTAGCTGGCCCTACCAGTATGCTTCTCTCTAACTCTTTGCCTACCCCGCTCTCACCACACTGCTGATCTCACCATTCTATCCAGATCTCCTTCTTGTGGGGGGTTATTATTATTATTTTTTTGTTATGGGTAGATGGGTGGTTTTGATGGTGGCGTCGGTGGGTGGGTGGGACAATTTTGGGTTGGGTTGCTCCAACTTTGGGTAGGTTCCAATTTTTTGGGTGGGTTTTTGTGGTAGTTGGCTGGTTGCTACTTGTAGGAGAGGTGGTGGTGGTTTTTTTTATTTTTTTTATTTTTTTTTTATAAATAAAAAAATAAAAGGTAGAAATTTTTTAAAGTTATTTTAATAGGTGGTGTAGTAAAGTAAGAGATGTGGTGTAAAGTGTATTGTAGAGTAATTTGTTAAAATAAATAAAGTATTTTTTTTGTTGTGTGAAAATATATATATATATATATATATATATATTTTTTTTTTTTTTTAGCACAGTTGGTGATACTTTTACAACTATTTGGTTGTTTCCTAAAAGGTAAAGTATGGAGCGTTACTTAAACTCATGGCGCATTTTTTTTTCATCTAAAATTTTAGTAATACTATGCATTTTTTTCTTTCTTATACCTTATGCTTTATCAAGTTGCAAGTGATTGGAAATTTTATGTGCCACACTGCCATTTGGAAATTTTAATGTAAGACCACTTGTACCATTATCAAGAGTTAGAAAGAGTAGGTAACTATTGAAGCCATTGAAGCTTTTGTTGCTAATGCAGTGGTCCAGTTTGCCAAGGATCTTAGCATTCACAAGCTTGAAATTGAAGGGGACTCACTGTTGGTCATCTCGGTCTTGTGAGACAATAAAACATCCTTTGCTTTGTATGGACATTTTATAAAAGAGACAAAAATCTTGTCAAGATCTTTACAATGGTTTAATTTTAAGTATGTTAAAAGGGAGGACAACTGTTTAGCCCATGCCTTTGTTAGAAGAGTTATTTCATTTTCAGGTTTAGTTGTTTGAGTAAAAGAACTCCAGTCTAATTCAAAAATTGTATTCCAAAATTATTTAAGTTAATAAATTCTTCTAAAAATATAAATAAATAAATAAAAGAAGAAGAAGAAGGAGGAGGAGGAGTAGTTAACTTCGATCCAAAAAAGAAAAAAAAAGAAAAGAGAGTGGGTAACACCATAACAAGTTAGAGGGTTTGACTGGAAGCTTATGCTATAGGCTACTGTTAAGAAAAGGAAAGCTCTCTCTAAATAGAATGACATTTTTCTTTTTTCTTTTTTTTTTTCTTTTTTTTTTTTTTTTTTTTTTATGATGAAAAATGAGAGAATACAATCATAAATATCTACTGCTCTGCTATTTATACAGCATAGCAGAATCAGTTCCAAGGAAAAGAAAAAGGCGCCAAAAAAATAACAAATTCTAACAAACTTATTGTCCTCTAATGAAACGACACCTCTCAAAGCCAATAATAGACTCTGAACTTAAGTCTGTCACGTGCAGAGTCCATGTCTTCATTAAGTTATACGCGTCTTCATGGACAAGGTAAAGATGGCACAAATGAACAACCCTTATTTGGTTTGTCAGGGAAAACAAAAATGGAAACCTTATTTCAGATTATACATCTGCATCAATCATAATCTCTGATTGGTGATTAGGAAAACATTTAAGAACCATTTACAAAAAAAGAAGAAAAAAAAAAGTGACCTATCATGTTGATTTGGGGCTTCTTTAAAAATCCATCCAAATCCACCTTTAGTTTGTGAGCCCAAACAGAAGATTTGGTTTTGGAGTCCCAAATAAATTATCACTTTGAAAACTTCCCAAACCGGCCAGAAGAAAGAAAAAGGCCCAGATCCACACTATTATTCATAGACCTCAACAAGTTTTGGAGGAAAAAGAAAAACAGAGCATGACTTGTACTAATACAATCGAAAACCAAACAGCTCAAATTTTCATAACCCCTCAACAGAGGATTGAAAAGTAACACAGATCCACAAAACATATATTCTGCAAAATGGGAAAATTAATACATAAGTAAATTGCAAACCTCACACCACAGGAAAATTCAATTCAAGCTACGGTAATTCAAACAAACCAACATAAACAGAGCATGGATCACTGCACACTCTGTTTCAACAGCCAACATAGTATATAGGAGGCTCAGACAGTGTTGACGTTCAGAATATCCAAAAAACAGTTTTGATGTTCTGTTTGACTTGGTGGGAACAATCTTTTTGCTCTGAAGTTGCAGACTTTGAAACTTCTTGGATCTCTTAGATTGTAATTTGAAAAGGGTCTTCTCTTCCTTGTTGATCAAAGGCTTTCAGCTTCTCTCCAAGTCATTCACGTTTGGCTGCCTCCGCATCAAGAAGAGAGACGCTGGTCAGAACCAAGAACGACACAAGCACAAGTGATCTCTTTCTAATCACCTCATTTTTTCTCTCTTAAGAACGTTTCTCCATCTCTCTGTAAATCGGTTTGGAATTTTTTTTTTTTTTAAAACATGCGTATTACGTGAATTGAGTAGACGTTAGTATAAAACACCCAAGCAAATGGAAGTTGTGATTTGCCACATGTTTATAGTTCAGTACTAAATTCGCTAAAATGAAAGTTGAAGGTTGGCAAAGGACTACAACTCCAAAATTTAAGAAGTGTATAGGTATTTTTTCCTATTTTAAATAAAGTAATAAAAATAAAATATTTGATATTTGGTATATTGTAAAGTAAGATAGTAAAAATAAATAAAGTAATTTTTTGAGGTATTAAAAGCTAAATTTTTTAGCTCAACTATTAAAAGTTTTTTTCTTTTTCTTTTTTTTTGGTTATACTCCGGCCTCTACTAACTTAAAATCCTAGGTCTATCTGGTTAAATCTATTGAGTAAAGTTAAATATTTGAAATAAATTTCAGTCAAGCTTTTTTTTTAGGGAAAAGACAACGAACTTTAATTAAGAAAAACCGGCTATGTCAGCCTGAAGTACAGAATAAAATTATGGTAGAACATTCTCCATCTACATAAGAAAATTTGGCACATTAATAAAGTATCTACTTAGAGCATAAGCAACCTTATTGCCTTATCTCCTAAGGTAAGAGTAAAGAAATTGAGAAAAAGACCGAGATAGTATCTTCGCATCTTGTATCAAAGGGGCATGGGAAGCCAATTAAAAAACCTCAACGGCCAGAGCTGAGCTTTAACAATCATCCCCAAATCACCTTCCAAAATAGCGTGGGTAATACCAAGTTCTGTCCCAAGCTCAATAGCACGGGCTGCAACTAGAGCTTCAATATCCATTGCTTAGTAAGCTTGAGGTAATTTTTGGTATAGAGCTTCAATGACCTGACCTTGGCTATTCCAATTGATCACACCAAGTATGGATTTGTTATCTTCTTTGACTGCTCCGTGGAAGGTGTAAATTGCATTTTAGCTAATTTAATTTAATAAAAAAAATTTGTTTGAACAATAATTAATTAATTAGGAAAGTCGAACAGTTATGGCACTATATGGGGTACGTTTTAATTATTAAATAAATATTTTCATATTGGTAAGCATTAATTTTTCATTTATAGTTAAACATATATCAATTTAAAAATATTAATGGATAATAAAGTTAATCCATAGTCTTCAAATGATGTTTAGAATACATATATGAATGTTGGGTACAATTTTTTCTTTTGGGGGGGGGGGGGGGGGGGGGGGGGAAAGCACTGAAAAGAAAAAAAAAAAAATATATATATATATATATATATATATATATTAATGTGTACTGTAAATTTGAGAACAAAAACTAACGAGAGAAAACAGTGTTATATCTTCTAAAAAAAAACAGTGTGTTATATAAAAACAGAGAGAGAGCTTCTCATTTCCTCACGTGGGCCGCCTACATTCTCAGACTTCGTGACAAAATTGTACAATTGAATAACCATCAATCATGCAAGAAATTGAATAAGTGTGAAAACGTAGATCAATTTTTCCACGCCCCTAGCGGCAGTCCAAGAAAAGGTGTGATCATGATAAAGTATGGAAATTAAAGACAAACCTTTGGTCTCTTTTCTTATGTGTTAAGATAGGTACAGGTGTGACTAGGAGTCTAGGTGTCAAAAAGACTAGCAGACTGAATAAAGTAGTCTTTGAAGGAATTGTTACCACCCATTTATCAATTTTGCACCCTTTCCACCTTATCTAACCTAACCCAAATTTAATTCTCTCAAAATAACAAAGCCAAATTTCATGTAATAATTAAATCAGTGATGTATACTTCATTTTCAAATTAAATAAAGAAGATAAGTGATTCTCAAAATAATAATAATAATAATAATAATAATAATAATAATAATAATAAAGCAGATAAAACACACAAGTCAGCCCTATGTCCCGTGAGTGCTTTTATGCACTGGACGGGGTCACTCAGGCCTCAACTAATAATAAGATGCACTTTCACACCTAGAAGCTAATGATTGATATACAGTTTCTTTTGGAATCAAGTAAAGCATATGAGATTTTAAAAATGAACATGTAACACGCTCCAAAAGTATCCAATCAAATAATTTAGGTGTAGTTACAGTAAATCCACATGTAGTTTGACTCGAATTTACATTATCTTCCCGTGATTTGAAAGTGTCAAAATTTACTCCGTTTGTCTCCAATCACTGTCTCTATTAATAATAGGGGTAAACTTATATTTTTGCTTTCATTTTATGTCTCTTCCCTCCCAAAACAAAAAATAAATAAAAACACAAGATAAATCAAGATCAAAAAGCGATATGAGAAAGAATGTTTAGAAAATGAAAGCAACTATTCTTAGCAAGAACAATATGAGTTGTTGTGGGTGGGATTTGGTTTGGGAAAGTGTATACTTGAAAGTGAGAAAATATGGAAGTGTTGCAAAACGAATGGAACTATTCACATTCATTCTTAGTTTTCTTCTTTCTTCCATAGTTGAATATGCAAAGTAAACTAAGTCTTGCCGTATCAAAAATAAAAACTTAGTCTTGCTTTGGAGTACAACAAAATCAAAAACCCAAAAAAAAAAAAATAATAATAATAATAATAAACCCATCCTTTTTCTCTTCACCCTCAAACCAACAACCAATATTCAAACATCTTAAGCTTCAAACCCATCACAATAATTTGCATAAAAACCCAACAATAAATCCCCATACAACCTGATTTTGCATAGACACCAACACTAACACACCCACACCATCAAAGTGCAAACTGATAGATCTATCAAAATACAACCCCAAAACCCAAAGGCAATGGAGAGTGGGGCTTGTTTTTATATATATATATATATATATATATAGAGAGAGAGAGAGAGAGAGAGAGAGAGAGAGAGAGAGAGAGAGAGAGAGAGAGACAGAGAGAGAGAGTGTAGAACTTGTAAGTTTGAAAATAGGGATTTTAGAACAGATGAAGTGCTTTATTTTGTGTATATTTAGCCGTATATTCTTTATTCAGATGATGGCAAGGGTAAATACAAGCTTGAAGTTTTAAGACATTGCATAATTTTTTTTTTTTTTCTAAATAGCACTTTTTGATCTTGTTTTATCTTGTCAAATTGTTTTTTATGTTTTAGAGGAAGAGAGACATAAAGGGGAGAAAAAAAAATACATATTTACCCTTGTTTTTAACAAATGTGGGTAACGGAAGATAAACAGAGTGAATGTCAAGTGGGCAAAGTGACACTTTTCAAACCATTGGTAGTTAATATGAATTCGAGTCAAACCCACTGTAATTACCCCAATAATTTAACTTTAGAGGTGACAAAAAAGAGCACCCTCACACCTGAAAATAGATTTCCAGGATCAAAAGCACAACTATATCTGATGCCCGACCTAAAAAACCGCATAGTAGTAATGCTCAAATACGACTGATAAAACCAAACTAAAAAGCTCTGAAGTAAAAAATACAGTTAGCTCAAGTATTAAGCGAAAACCCAACTTATGCCAACAATACGAAACTAACAAGAATTAAATTGATGAGTGCAGATTGAGAAGAATGGGGGCACCACAAGGAGGAAGCAGAGTTGTTGGTATACAAGCCAATTTAAAATGTCTTACAAATATAGGCCTCAAATTCATAATGCGTAATATACCAACACTGCAAAACATGAGCAAAAGTAAAATGCAAAACCCCACAAGAAATTTAATGTTAAAAGAAAACCATTTTAGACAATCAGAAAGAGAGTTTTCTTTTCTTCTTTTTTTTCTGAAAGTTTAAAAGAGAACCCCAGAGAGAGATGCTCACCAACTTTTTAGAAACATTTTGATCCACCATTGATTTCCTTGCATACAAATTCTATCATTGTAATTTGAAAGTAATTAAATACATCAAGATCAGGGATATGATTGTGAATAGAAATTTGTGAAGAAAACCAAAATCTGTACTAAACTCATCACCTTAAGTCCACAACACCAAGCCACCCTAAAATGAAATGTCCCACTGCCATCAAACTACACTAATGGATTAGATGTCCACATCATATTGCCCAAAAGTACAAAAGCTCTTAGCCAGCAAAATTCAACATCTTAAAACAAAGCAAAGCCACCTTGATTCTTGACTAGTCTTCAAATGACAAAAGCAAAAGAAACTGGGGGACTAAACTACACTTGCCCAGTAGCCCACCAAAACAGTCAAAGCTTTTTTTTAGAGAAACCATATGGGAGACTCTAACTATGCTCCATCAGGAACCAGATACAGAGACTACTAAAGGCTGCAGCTGTTTAAATTATTAAAAGCTGTAATTAAATCAGTAACATATATTACCTCCAAAAATCAAATGAAGTATCTGAGAATGAATATCTGGTTATAATCATAAAAACACTCAGAAAATCAAATAGTACAATTTAGAGCTGAGAAAGAGGAAAAAAAAAAAAAAAAATCATTTAAGATAATATAACTCTCGTGCCCAACACAGATAACCAAGATAAAACAAATAAAATAAAATAAAATAAACAAAAAACAAAACACAAAAACAAAGAAACACAGCTATAATGATGATAAACAAACCCAAAGAGCTGCAAGACAGAAAATTTGGCATCCAAAAACGATACAAATACAAATATAAACATGTTAAGCTGCAAATATGATGCACATAAAACGTGTTTTCTGAAGATTTGAAGAACGGATTCTAAAAGGTAGAATGGCACCAGATTTAGCAAGGAAAATGCTTGATCTGATGAGTGCAACTCCAACTATTTCTGCAACAACAATAAATAGTTGTGATTTCTAACGTGAGGGTTGAGGAAAGAGTGATAAGAGAAATTCATTGAGCAATATATTTAAGTGAATCTGAAGGAGGACAGCTTTGTTAAATGGAACGCGGATTGCGGACATGTATGCACTGGATCCATTAAGATGTTGACACTTGTGCATCTTGGTATCACTGACTTTGTTGACCACATTGTTTAGTTTTGACTTCTGCGCTGCAAAAGTCTGCTCCAACCAATTCTCTTAAAGCAAACCTTTTCCAAAATTTGTTTCAAGTGTTTTCACATGGCACACTGATATACCTTTACCGATTATAACTCACTATGTAATAGGTTGTGGCACAAAATTGTGCTAAAAATTATGTCCTTAGCATAATTCTTCTTGATATAGATGAGTAATTCTAGAACCAAGGATTGACACAATTTTATGCTATAACTCATCACGTGGTGAATTGTAATTGGCAAAGGTATGATAATAGACCATGTGAAGACACAATTTTGCCAATCACAACTTGTCACATTGGGAGTTAGCACAACGCCGATTTTCCTCTTGGAGATTGCCTCTCTCTCTCTCTCTCTCTCTCTCTATGTTTGATGAGAAGAAATCAAATCTAGATGGTGAACCGTGTGGATGGTGTGTGGGCTTTCGATTTTTATTAGCTATTTTGATGGGAGAAATAAACGTGGCCTTCAGCCTTCAGCCTTCCAGCTCTTTTATTTTTCTTTTATTTATTTATTTTTAAATAATACTAAGTTTATACAAAAAAAAAAAAAAAAAAAAAAAAAACTATTGCTAAGTTTTTTTTTTTTTTTTTTTATAATGGAAATTAATTAGAAGTTAATGAATAGGAATAATAATCTCTTTAATTAAGATTAGATATAATTTTTTTATAGAAAAAAAGGGATAATGGTAAGTTAATGGATATTAATAATTAAATTTTAGGGGATAATTTAAGGGATGATCTCTTAAATTAAAAGTAGACTATTAACAAATAAAACTCTTGAAAATTTTGAAGATTAAAAATTTAATTGGGAAAAGTAAGATTAAAAAAATGAAGATTAAGGATTCACTTATTTTGCTGAAATTGAAAACTTTTTACTGAAAGTACAGTAAATAAAGGTAAAAATTAGCTGAAATAGTACAGTGGAACCCATGAATAGTATCAAAAAGTGCAGTGGGACAGATAAATAGTAGTAAAAATAAGCTGAATAGTAACATAAGTTGACAAAAATAATTCATGCCAGATGAACACCAACTATGAACAAATTGAAGATTAAAAAATAATAAAGGAGAATTAAAGAAAGAATAAAGAATGAATGAAGAAATAATATTTAAATGAGATAGAGTAAAGAAAGAGGATTTATTAGAAATTGTATTTGAAAAAGTAGGTAGGCAAAAGCTAAAAGAAACTGTTCACCATCCAAACAGTACAAAAATTTAAAGAGACAGCCAGAGATGCTCTTAAAATGCGAATTGTATATAAGAGCATTGATTGTAAAATGGAAAAGCAACCCATTTTACATTGATTGTAAATTAGAAAAAGCAATCCATCTTCTGTCTAAAATCAATCTAAAATCCATCAATGATAGGGGTGGCAATTCATGTTCACGGGTCGGGTTCATGTGGTGTTGAGCCATAACTATTCGGCTATATGGGTTAACTTCAACCCGACCTATTTAGTAAACGTGTCAAGTATCCTTTACCCGAACACAACCTGATTATTAAATAGGTCGACCTAACTCGATACGTTTAACTTGCTTAATTAACAAGTCATATAAAGGTCAATAAAAATGACCCGTTTAATTATATATTTGATTAATAGGTCATACCTAACCTATATAATTTTTTTATCAATTCTCATATATCTAAAATTAAAGTACAATTACAACTATAAATATAGTAATAAACATATAAAAAAACTATAAATTAAGCAATAATATCAAAATAACTAATAACTTTATAAGCTAAAAAAGAGGTTGTTAGGGTACTTTTTTTTTTTTTTACACCTAATTTTATTTGGGTACCACCTATTTATTTTCAAACACCATTAATAAGTTATTGGGTTTTCCCAAATATTTTTTGCTCGATTATTATGTCAATCACAAATGTTTCATATCTCATTATCTAAATTTGGTTATGATATAAACTATCACAAAAAGCCCCAAAACTCATATTTTATCCAATTTTATTATCATATTCTATTTAAGGCCCAAGAATACTTATGCTTGGCAATATTTAAGAAGCCCATGATTCAAGTCCATGGCAAAACGATTTTATCAATGGAATTCAAATCCATGATCAAAGCCCATGATTTAAACACATGGCAATTTATTTATCCAAAGCCCAATTCTCATTGGCAATATCAAAAGCCCAACTTGCGTTGGCACTATTAAAAGCCCAAGCTAACTACTTGGCACTATTCTATCAAAAGCCCAAGGTTATTAAATACTTGGCAAAATACTATATTATAATTATTCTTAAACATATTATTACAATATTACAAGCTCATGAAATTTATGAATTATCTATTCTTAAAACCCATGACAATCATCTTGTAAAAACCCATTGAAAGTTATGATTGTTAGACCCATGACATATATTTATTGTTATAAACCCATGAAATACATGGACATCATTTGCATCGCGACATCCATAATATACGCCTTTGACACTCATGGTAAACATTCAAACCCACAAGCTCTTCATTTAAGTTATGATGCGATTATTAGAAACCATGAACATTATTGCAACATGGAATTCATCAAAGTAAATAGTATTTACAAAAGTATTTTGAAATTTGTCCTATTGTTTCAAACATTACAACTAATTGCTCAAAGGCCCATTGCAAGTATTTATGAATGACCCAAAACTATTACTAATAAAATCCATGAGGAATGAAAGCCCATGGCAACATGTGCACACAACCCAACCCATGAGAGCAAGCCCAAGCAAAAAACACAAGCAACTAACCAAAAGACAACTAGAGACTCATACAAGGGAACCAAGCCTTTGAGAATAGACTGGGTTGTCCCATCAATTTTCTGCCACCCTCTGCCTGAAGTGAACAGTGCCCAAGGGCTATCATATCAACTAAAGTCAAAAGGATGAAGAGACTCCATGATCTTCCTCAAAACTGCACCTCCAGCAGAAGGGGAGTTGAAACCAAATTATCCAAATTTCAACAAATTGATGCTATAAATGTTAAAAACGATCAAGACATGATTCATGTACCAAGCCCATGAATCCTAAAGGGGAAAATTTGGGAACATGTGGTTTGGAGGGCATAAAGGGATCTGCAGCGAAACCCCCTAAAGTAGACTAGGACTTGACACCTAGCTTGGGGTGTTGAAATCTTACTTCTTGGAGGACCAAATCTCAGTTTGCAGAATTAGAATTCATTCTTGATACACAATAATTAAGCTCAGCCTCAAAAATCTTGGCACTTAATGCAAAAAGCTCCAAAATCCCATTATTACCCAAAGAAGCAAGAACCCCCCTTAAAGTGGATTTTCCTACTTCTGATCAAAATCTCAGGAAAGTTAAACCTTGATTTCATCACCCTTGATAAGTCATGCATTTTTGGATTCTTGTCAATCAATGCTTCTTTAAAGCTCCATTATAAAAACACACACACCTCAGCCCACTGAAGGAAGAGGCCTTTCTAAGAACTTTTGTCATTGACTTCATTCTGCAGAAATTCAACCCCTATTAAGCTTTCTTTGAGCTTCCCCAAGCTCTCTTGAGCTCACTCACAACTTTTCTCAGCCTATAGTCACCATAACACCAACATTCACCACCTTGCTTACACCTTCCTACTCCATAAACGTCCCATAACAGACCAAGACAGCCACTTCCTCTGAAACCCTTGGTTTATTTACTACTTTGCTCGTGGTTTAGCTTTCCTCAAGCTCACCACTCATCATCTTTAGCCCACACTCATCTAATCTCAGATACTCTCTTCCCCTTTCACACAATCACAGCCCATAAATGTCCTCCAGCTAGACACAAACAGCCCATTATTCACAAAAAGCTTCAATCTTAGTGTTAATCCCATCTCACTCACTCAAAATAGCCCACATTCACCTCATTCATGCCTTATAATTATACACTCACCAAAATCTTAGTTTAATACTTGTTGCACTGAGCTGGGGATCTTTCTCTCCCTTCATTCCGTCCTATTTTTCCTCTTTTATTTGTAATTATGGAACCTTTAATTATTGTTTATTATTATTATGATGATGAAGGATATAATGTAATTGTAACAATTGAATTTTTCCCTCACATTGATGTAATGATGGCTGAAAGTACTATAAATTCCCTTGACCAAGACACACAAGGACCCTCAGGAGTGAACACTTTCCTAAATTTATTTGATCATTGACTGCTGGACTCTAAGTATAATTTCACCCCTATCGCTGGAGATAATACCGTACCGCTAGAGAACTGATTTGAACTATGACGCCGTAAAAAGATTAATAATATAACAAATTAACAACACTAACGTGTTTATTGGGCTTTATTGTTGTCTTCTTGTTAGCGTGCAGCCTCTATCTCTTGCTTGGGTGAACTTATACCACACCGATAGCCTTTGGGCTTTATTTCAAAGGCTTATCGTTGAGTTTCGGCTTGGCTACCCCATATTCTATTTGGGAACATCAGAAATTTTCCCCTCAACATTTTGGCGACTCCACTGGGGAGCCAACCATGGTGAAAGTCTATAGTGCCCTCGAAGTTGCATAAAAGCCAACAAGAAGCAAGTCAACATGATGTTAGTCCGGCGGTACAAAGTTAGTACTCTACAACTGCACTTAATGCCAAATTTTAAAAGAGCAGTCTCTACTGCCTTGCTGCAGCCTCTACAAAGCTAACATTATGTATATATATAAGTATGTATACATACATACACACACACACACACACACACATATATATATATATATATATATATATATATATATATATATATATATATATATATATACGTATGAATATACAAGTGAACACTCTATTTTCTTTCCTTCAAAAAAGAAGCAATTTTTTTTTTTAAAAAAAAGGTGTCCTCAAGGTGAACAGTACAATATTTACACATGGTTAGTCAAAATGAAAAAGATAACAATGCACATATGTATGTTTGTATACATGCATAGAAGAATGGACACTTTTTGTTTTCTTTCAAAACTTTTTACTTTTCCTTTAGCTCAAAAATGGTTTTATGCAGAAAAAAAAAAGAAGGTGGAACACAGTAGCTACGGCTAAAGGGTGTTCTTTGCCATAAAAAGTACAATATTTACACGCAAATGACTAAAACAAAAGGGGAATGATGCAGATACGTATGTTAGTATACATCTATATACATATACATAGATGAATAAAGACTATTTTATCACAAAACATTTTTTTTCCCCTCCCTTTTGGCTCAAAAGATCATTCTTGCAAAAAAAAAGGGCACTACAGCTACGGCTGGAGGTGTCCCCTGCTATGTACAGTGCAATATCCCCACATGAACAGTGAGAAAAGTCATGTGCAGACATGAAAAAGTGGCAATGGATGACCCCCTTTATGCAGAAAGTTTCTTTAGGCATGAACCTTTTTGCAAGGCAATGTCCATAGTTGACTAGTCCTTCTTTCACATGAGATGTTGGTGCCTACCAATTGAATGACCTCTTGCACACATAAAAGAGTAACATTGGGCAGCCCTTTTATGCAGAAAAATCCCTTTTTATGCAGAAAAATCCCTTTTTATGCAGAAAATTTCTTTTGGGCATGAACCTTTTTCAAAACAATGCCCGTAGTTGACTATTTTTCCCTTCGCATGTGATATTGGCACCTACAATTGAATGACTTTTGCACGCATAAAAAAGTAACATTGGGCAGCCCTTTTATGCAGAAAAATCCCTTTTTATGCAGAAAATTTCTTTTGGGCATGAATCTTTTTCAAAACAATGCCCGTAGTTGACTAGTTTTCCCTTCGCGTGTAATATTAGCACCTACAATTGAATGCCATTTTACACAAGTAATAACAACACTTATAACTGAACAAATTACAACTAAAAAGTTTTTCTATAGCTAAATGAGTTCGCATACATGAATAGTAATAGCACCTAGAAGAGCTTTATTCCTCCTATTACAAAAGAGAAAAAGAAAAAGATGAGTCTTTATAACTAGAGAGTCTCAAAACATGTAATGACACATTATATATATTACATCCCAACAAAGTTGCCCACTAGAAAAACGAACTAAAGCATGAGTAGCCTAATCCAATAAGCCACCAAAGGTTTCTGCGGAGGAGGAGCCACCGCTGGTGGGTAAGGACAACTTGATGGAATTCTTTTGACTTGTCAAAAGGGATAGTTGCGCTGACTTTACTGCAATTTCTTTCTCTAAATCTGCAATCTTCACCGCAAGCTCAGCCAACTTCATCTCACCATCATGAATGATGCATGAGGCAACAGTAGTTTTGAGCCAATCAAGAATGATCCCAAAATAAGTTTAAAAGCACTTTTTATTATCCAAAAGAAAGGAAAGCACAAGGAAGCATCCAGCAGCAAATCACAGCCACAATGTGAATAAACCCGGCTATGAGATGGAAGTGTATATTGTTATTCATGATGACGCGTGAGGCTTAATCGCCTCAAATAGAAGGGTACTAGATCAAATGAAGCTAGTACAAAAACTTACAGCTGTACCCAGAAGAGAGCACATCTAATGGAAGAAGAATTCTTGTCTAGCGGTATAGTTGAACCATTTGAGGAACCTGCAGTAGTACTTGACGTACCTTCTCCATCTAAGAAAAAGTACATTGACATCTTTGCTTAGGAGTACAACATGATGCTCAGTTCAGATCGTAACTTGGTGATACATGCTCTCAATATCAAACCATGGAGAGACTTATCATGGCAGATGGACTCTCTACTACTGTACCCATGTCGTCGTGCTGCTGGACTGCCATTAGTTCACTGATTTGCGGCTGGAGCCACGAACTTTCAAGATAATTCATTACAACACTCTCTTTAAATTCATATTGAGTATATGTTACTCTACTATGCTCATATCACTCAGTACAATTTACTTTAATATTGAATCACATTCATCATCCAATTAGAACTATCACTTTAAATATATATTACTTTATCTTTACCATTATTGCAACCGTTGATCGAAAATTATTATATGAGACATATTATTTGTTTCAACCATCGTTATGCTTCTTATACTTTGGAATTTGTCTATTTTGTAGGCATGAAACCCTTGATCATAACTCCTTGCAACTAAAATCATCAATATTATCCTAATCGCTAAAGGAAATCCTTCTTATACCAACCATTGAACCAAGCATATTGGAGGTCATCAAAGAAGCTTTATTATCACCATCAAAGTCGTCCCATGGCAGAAGGCAAAAATCTCATGGAACCTATCAATGGCAAATGGCTGGAGCTATGTCATACTTAACTCAATAATCATATTTTCTGCAAAATGCTTTGGAAATAGAGAGTAAGCGTTATCCTTGCTCTAAAAAATGAATATCTTACATTTATTTCAAAACTATAAATATTTTAAGATACATTTTTACATAGATATTTGTATTTCAAACTTACTTGCAAGGACAAACCTTTTGCAACTTGACATTTTCAAAATAAATTGTTCAACTTCCATGACTGTATTTTGGCTCAATCATATCAATCTTTCAATGATCAAAACACTTTTCATATTTCAAACCTTTACATATTCAAATTGAAGACAAACTTTATGGTTGGGACTCTTCAAAAATAAAATGGTCATGAGTTTAACAAGTGATTTCAAAAATAGATATTACCTTTATGACCATACTTTAACTTTTTGAGCCTAGGAATTGTAATTTTTTTGACAATCAAAATATCTTGACAAAAGAATTTTATTGCTAAATAAAACACAGTCTACATGGTTGAACCGATTTCAAGTTATAAAACGCAACATGCATAACTAGAACCAATTTTCAAACATCACATATAATACAACATTTACGGCTATATAGGTTTACAACATACTTCACATTACATAGTGATTACGTTACATTACATTACATCACAATACGTCACAAAAATAAATTTTTGAAAAGATACACCTAAGAAAATATAAGAATCTACTCCAACAAAGCCATTGCCAAAAATCTCCACTAGAGGGGAAACACCATTGAAAGACACATGATCTCATCCCTCTGATCAAAGGATAAAGTTCAGCCATCATCAACGAAGTATTCTCCTCAGATCAGCTATCTCCATCATCACAAACAGTGCATGATTTAGTGGCACAATAAATATGACTACAGCTAGAGCAATAGTCCTCTCACAACAACACCGATCTTGCATCCAACCATGAAGCTGGAATGTTTCTTTACAATATCTCCAAATACCCTTGACGATCAATCTTTTCAAGAGCAATGACAACAAATTCCGTGCACCGCCATGAAGTAGGAGACCATGGTTAAATATCCAACGGTAACAACAACAGAGCAAATGAATAGTATCAAGAGATAATTCCTTCTAGCAGTATGAGCAATTTCAGATCGTAATTGGAGATTCTTCTATTCTAAGGAACATCGTTAAGATATGGCAGAATCGGGGTTGGAACTCCTCAAAAGCAGTCTCTCCAGCCGTAACAGAGTCAGTAAGGCTTTTGTCAATTGCCATTATGTCTTCAACGGCAAAACCTGAGGTGAAAATGCATCAGCAATAAATATACATGATAAGAAAAAGGGAAGAGGCATAAAATTACCGAAGTCTATATCCGTATCCTCAAATCCGTCATCATACTTCCTCAGCTATGTCTTGTTATTATCACCAAGCTACTGGAACCATAAGGGTAGAGAAATGCAAGGCCATGAATGAAGACAAGGAATAGAAGAAAAAGGAAAGAAAGGATGTAAGAAGATAAGGAGTTCTTGAAGAAACCTCTTCCATAGGTTCATAAATCTTCGTCCTACCGGCAATGGTCTTCTCCTAAATTGCTTCATCATGACAGTTGGACCTATGGAACCAATAGTTTGGTTAACAAAAGTAACAGTTTGATCTAAATAACAATAATCGGAGGGTCTAGATTCATCACGGCTGGATTTCTCACTAGATTAGACTTGGGGGCTTCCACCACAGTGTCTGGATATCTCCTCCATGAACCAGACAACTATTAAATTCAACATCTCTAGACTCTAGCGGCACATCAGATTATGGAATACAATCTTATAGTGGAACAATATCACATCACCAACGATATTGGCTTTATGAAGGGGTTAACAAGACACTTTATTATCAATCTTTCAGCTTATTCAATTAGGCCAATCAATAATGGGCCCACAAAGACCCATAAATCGAATGGGGGCTGGCAGAAGCTCTTATCACTAGATTCAAAACATCAGTAGCGGCTAGAGCCCATACAGTTTCGTCACTAGAATATCTCTTTGTAGCACCCACTTCAGAGGTGCACTAATTGGATTATCCTTCTCAATTACTATTGAAGGACTCGTATCACCTTGCCAACGGCTCCAATTCCACCAACAATTAAAATCTCTTTATCAACTACAAAAAAGAAAAACTCAATCTAGAAGAGTTGAATCAGAAAAGGAGGATGGAAGAAGTTTGAAATGAGATAAAAGGGTTCGTATAGTCTTAAAAAAAAAAAAAAAAAAAAAAAAAAAAAAAAAAAAAAAAAAAAAAGAGGAAGAAGCTCTCTCTATCAAGCTCACCATCTCTCTTTCAACCCATGCAACATAGGCTTATGGACTCATTCAAACTCATAAATGTCACCAAAGGCAAGCTGATCACACAAACTCAGGGGGCTAAATGTTGAGGTACAATTTTTTTCACTCATGCCACATACCCCAATCATATTTAATCACTTTTATTTATTCACAAAAAATACCAAAATATCACCCATATTATTTTGGGCCTCCATGAATATTTCTCATTGATCCACAAATATTTCCTATCTCATCATCTATAATAGGCCACCATTTTTCAAAAACTTGCATGTGTGATCCTAATATTTTTCTTTCAAAAAATATAGTATTACTAATAACTTGATCACACGTGACTCGGGGGGCTAAATGTTAGGGTACTTTTTTTTTTTTACACCTAATTTTATTTGGGTACCACCTATTTATTTTCAAACACCACTAATAAGTTATTGGGTTTCCCCAAATATTTTTTGCTCTATTATTATGTCAATCACAAATGTTTCATATCTCATTATCTAAATTGGGTTATGATATAAACTATCACAAAAAGCCCCAAAACACATATTTTATCCAATTTTATTATCATATTCTATTTAAAGCCCAAGAATACTTATGCTTGGCAATATTTAAGAAGCCCATGATTCAAGTCCATGGCAAAATGATTTTATCAATGGAATTCAAATCCATGATTTAAACACATGGCAATTTATTTATCCAAAGCCCAATTCTCATTGGCAATATCAAAAACCCAACTTACGTTGGCACTATTTAAAGCCCAATTCTCATTGGCAATATCAAAACCCAATTCTCATTGGCAACATTAAAAGCCCAACTTACGTTGGCACTATTTAAAGCCCAATTCTTATTGGCAATATCAAAGCCCAATTCTCATTGGCAATACCAAAAGCCCAACTTGCGTTGGCACTATTAAAAGCCCAAGCTAACTACTTGGCACTATTCTATCAAAAGCCCAAGGTTATTAAATACTTGGCAAAATACTATATCATAATTATTCTTAAACATATTATTACAATATTACAAGCTCATGGAATTTATGAATTATCTATTCTCAAAACCCATGACAATCATCTTGTAAAAACCCATGGAAAGTTATGATTGTTAGACCCATGACATATATTTATTGTTATAAACCCATGAAATACATGGACATCATTTGCATCGCGACATCCATAATATACGCCTTCGACACTCATGGTAAACATTCAAACCCACAAGCTCTTCATTTAAGTTATGATGCGATTATTAGAAACCATGAACATTATTGCAACATGGAATTCATCAAAGTAAATAGTATTTACAAAAGTATTTTGAAACTTGTCCTATTGTTTCAAACATTACAACTAATTGCTCAAAGGCCCATTGCAAGTATTTATGAATAACCCAAAAATATTTACTAATAAAATCCATGAGGAATGAAAGCCCATGGCAACATGTGCACACAACCCAGCCCATGTGAGCAAGCCCAAGCAAAAAACACAAGCAACTAAACAAAAGGCAACTAGAGACTCATACAAGGGAACCAAGCCTTTGAGAATAGACTAAGGGCTGTCCCATCAATTTTCTACCACCCTCTGCCTGACGTGAACAGCACCCAAGGGCTATCATGTCAACTAAAGTCAAAAGGATGAAGAGACTCTATGATCTTCCTTAAAACTGCACCTCCAGCAGAAGGGGAGTTGAAACCAAATTATCCAAATTTCAACAAATTGATGCTATAAATGTTAAAAACGATCAAGACATGATTCATGTACCAAGCCCATGAATCCTAAAGGGGAAAATTTGGGAACATGTGGTTTGGAGGGCATAAAGGGATCTCCAGTGAAACCCCCTGAAGTAGACTAGGACTTGACACCTAGCTTGGGGTGTTGAAATCTTACTTCTTGGGGAACCAAATCTCAGTTTGTGGCATTAGGATTCATTCTTGATACACAATAATTAAGCTCAGCCCCGAAAATCTTGGCACTTAATGCAAAAAGCTCTAAAATCCCATTATTACCCAAAGAAGCAAGACAACCCCTCAAAGTGGATTTTCCTACTTCTAATCAAAATCTCAGGAAAGTTAAACCTTGATTTCATCACCCTTGATGAGTCATGCATTTTTGGATTCTTGTCAATCAATGCTTCTCTAAAGCTCCATTATAAAAACACACACACCTCAGCCCATTGAAGGAAGAGGCCTTTCTAAGAACTTCTGTCATTGACTACATTCTGTAGAAATTCAACCCCTATTAAGCTTTCTTTAAGCTTCCCCAAACTCTCTTGAGCTCACTCACAACCTTTCTCAGCCTATAGTCACCATAACACCAACATTCACCATCTTGCTTACACCTTCCTACTCCATAAACGTCCAATAACAGACTAGGACAACCACTCCCTCTAAAACCCTTGGTTTATTTACTACTTTGCTCGTGGTTTAGCTTTTCTCAAGCTCACCACTCATCATCTTTAGCCCACACTCATCTAATCTCAGATACTCTCTTCCCCTTTCACACAATCACAGCCCATAAATGTCCTCCAACTAGACACAAACAGCCCATTACTCACAAAAAGCTTCAATCTCAGTGTTAATCCCATCTCACTCACTCAAAATAGCCCACATTTACCTCATTCATGCCTTATAATTATACACTCACCAAAATCTTAGTTTAATACTTGCTGCACTGAGTTAGGGATCTTTCTCTCCCTTCATTCCATCCTATTTTTCCTCTTTTATTTGTAATTAAGGAACCTTTAATTATTGTTTTTTATTATTATTATGATGAAGGATATAATGTAATTGTAACAATTGAATTTTTCCCTCACATTGATGTAATGATGGCTGAAAGTACTATAAATTCCCTTGACCAAGACACATAAGGACCCCCAGGAGTGAACACTTTCCTAAATTTACTTGATCATTGACTGCTGGACTCTAAGTATAATTTCACCCCTATCGCTGGAGATAATACCGTACCGCTAGAGGATTGATTTGAACTATGACGTCGTAAAAAGACTAATAATATAACAAATTAACAACACTAAAGTGTTTATTATGCTTTATTGTTGTCTTCTTGTTAGGGTGCAGCCTCTATTCCTTGCTTGGGCAGACTTACACCACACCGATAACCTTTAGGCTTTATTTCAAAGGCTTATCATTGAGTTTCGGTTTGGCTACCCCATATTCTATTTGGGAACATCAAAATTTTCCCCTCAACAGAGGTCAAACAGGTTCACATGTTGAATACGAACACAGCTCGTTTATAAAACAAGTTAGCTATGTCAATCTGAATACAACCCGAACCTGTTTAGCCTCAACCCATGACTTATTTATAAATGGGTTAGTTGTGTCGAGTTTGTGGGTCGTATCAGATTTTGCCACCCCTAATCCATGATACAGTTGAGCATTCATATCACTTTACTTCCAAAGTCCATCAAATTGGGGGAATTTCAAATGTTGGGTTTTCCTCCCCATCTCCTTCCCTTTTTCTCTACACCATCCATATCCTAAACTTGGTTGAGAATTCTCATCTTAGACAACAGTCTCATAAAGACTTTCTTTCCATTCTACACCTTGCTTATGGATGGTTTGATGTTGTGTATTAGTTTAAATCTTTTGGTAGTTAAGATAGAGCTTGATGCAAATATTGTGCTCGGTTGGGTTACTAAAGAATTTAATAGTAACTTACAAATGTGTAGACACCTTAGCAAGAAAGGCTTGGAATCAAGTCAAGATTTTGCTTTTTAATAGATAGTCTCTGAACTTAAATATGCTGTTATTTTTTTATAATTCAGGTCTGTATTGTGGCCTTTAAAGATAGTGACAGTTTAAAACAACATGTTTGAGTTGCTTAATAGCTTTTGTTCCAATGAAGGAGGGTGGGCCATCTTAGATTCATTCCTTCAGTAGGGCATAACTTCCCACCATTTATTAATTTATTTTTGGCTGACACTAAAAATTTGTAAAAATAAAAGTTTTTTTTAAAACATTTTTACTATGGATGTAATTTTAATGATCAAATTTCACATTTACTTTTTCTAACTACTATTAAAAAAAAATGGCAACTATTTGGTTGGAATTGTCAACTTTTGGATAATTTTGGTAAAAGACCGTTTGTTAAATTACATATTCGTTTCTTAGCCTACAGTTTTGGTTTCAAAATTATTATTATACTTTAAAATGTTTCAAAAATATCCTTAGAAATATCTAATGAATATAAAATATTAATGTATAAAACAAAATTCATTTAGTTGAGGCCACTTTAATGACATGAAGCCCATGATGTGATATAAATTCTGTTTACCATATCAACATTTTTCATCATCATATGTTAATAATTGGCCTTTCGAAATAATTTTGAAAATATAGGAACTAAAGTGAAATCTAAAAATAATAAATAAATAAAAAGTTTGTTTGGTACTCGTAAATGTTAGTCTCTAGGAGTTGGCAATACATTCGAATCGGTGATAGTGAGTTTGCCCACATTCCTTATCATAAAAATAGCCCAAAGCAAACCAAAAATAATTATACTAGTTGGATTAAAAAGGATTGTGAGACATGATCAAATCTTGGGCTACTTATTGATCTTGTTTTTGTTTTTGGTTAAACCCAATATTTTGGACTGGATGCTATATTTATACTTTTATAGGTCACACATTAACATTTTATCAGTCAGCCCTAAATTTTTTGAACTTGTGTTGTATAGTATACCCATTGACTAAACGATAGGGTGGAAGGAAGTAGAGGCCACGTTTTCTTCTGGGAGACTGGTACTCAAAAAATGACCGAAGAGAGCAATTCTGAGTTGATTATATCGTGATATATAACTCTTGTGTGTGAGGCCGTATTTTATAGGACTTGATCACCTTAATCCTTATGACCTTATAACCTTATGACTATTTGTTTGGACATGATAGAGTTGGAAATTAGTGTTTCATGGGACCTTGTTCATATGTTTTGGATTCATGAATGTTTCATAATCTAATAGAGAGACCTTTTCAAATGTGTGTTTGTATCCATAAATGTTTTTATAATACCTTCTAAGTAATGTCTTGTGGACCTTACGAATTATGTTTATGATAGGGATACATAAAGTGTTTCATAGAGGCCTTTTGTTCATTTACCTTGTGGACCTTATGATAGACATGCAAAAGTAGTGTTTCATAAAGGGACCTTTTGGACCTTTTCAAGTGTTTGATGAGAGTCATAGAACAAAGTTTCTCTCTAAACTTATTTGGAAAGATACTCTTCAAACTTTTTATATATCTATTTTTTGAGTGTGAATTTTGAAAATCAAACCATTGAATTTTATATTCTTTATGTTCTTAATATGTATATCAAATTATGTTCAAATTGGATATTATTTACTATTCGATCAATAAAATTATTTTTTATACACAATTTTAGATCACAAAAACTTAAAATTTCAACAAATTTTTGATGACAGCAATTGATCTTTGATCATCATGAAATTTTGCAAGCATAAAGGATATAACAAGAACATGTAATCCAGCGGTTAGAAAGCACTTAATGCATCTCTATCACTTAACGCATCTTAAGATAATATGACCATGGGTTTTATAAATTTTATTTTATTTTAATGGAAAAATTAACGAATGATCTAAAGGTATTGATCTAGGAAATATTTTTTTAAAATTTTTATGAGAAAAAAAAAAAAAAAAAAAGCAAATTTTTGACAATTATTTTTATTTTTTATTTTTTATTTTATATTTCTTATGAAAGTAGTATCAAAACTTTCCTAACATGGTCAATTAACAAATGCTCTAAGGGCACTCATTAACTGGATCTATATTCAAAAACTGCCTTGTCAATGTGTTAGTATATCAAAGATCTACTAACTACTCACCTTAATTTTTCCTATGTAGGAGTTATCCATTCAACTAACACGACAATTTAAATGTGAACATTTTTCTTTTTTATTATTATTATTTTTATAAATATGATAAAATTTGAATTTCTAGAAAATTTAGTTAATGATAATTGCTCTTTATCATCAAATCAGATTATATATAAATACTTATAGGATTCAATTAGCGGGTACCCTTAGAGTATTTGTTAGTTAACAATTTTAAGAAAGTTTTGATACTATTTTCATGAAAAATATAAAAAGCTATCAAAAAAGGAAAAAAATTTAACTCCAAAATTGGTCGTAACCTTAGGCTACAATCTTAATTAATATATTTTTTATTTAACGTAAATTTTGACAAATCCATTATTAGATTATATCTTCTTCTTATATCCTTCATAATTGCAAAATTTCTAGAAAATTAAATATCAATAACTATATCATAAATAAATTGTTTAAATTGTAAGTTTTTGCATTTTAAATTTTAAAGTGATGCATAAGATAAAAGCTTTTATATAAATATATATATATATAGTAAATAATATCCGATTGACACAAAATTTGACATGTATTAAAAACATAAAGAATATGTAATTCAACGGTTATATTTTCAAAATATATAATAATGTATATTTTATTGAGTAAGGTTGTAACCTAAGGCTATAACCAATGTTGTATCTAAACTTTGTCTTTAAAAAAATTAGCTACTTTTTTCTTTTCTCAAAAAGAGTTTTTAAAAATATTTTTTGCATGTTATGTGTATATATATATGAAGCTTCCTCTTGGAAACTTGAACCTCGGCCCTTACCCCCCACACCCCACAAGTACTTATACTTATAGAGTGACTATCACACCGAAGGTGTACGGTGGTGCATTTTGGCCTTTCTAATTCCTTATTCATTGGACTGAAACAAAATAACTTCTTGGATCATTACAAGATACCTAAAAATTGGATGATTTAGTTGATCAATGATATTGATACCATTTATGACCCAAACTGGCCATATTTTTCTTGCACCATGTGTAAATTGTGTGTGTGTGTGTGTGTATGTGTGTGTATTTTGAATTTATCCATGGAACTTCATAAATTGAGGTGAATAAAAATATTCAAAAGATTTAGTTGCCAATTCAAGTTTGTTTATTGTTCTTCATAGTCTAAGTATGAACATTTTAATGGTATAGATCACCCATATACATTAATCTGGATCTTTTGCTATATAACATGAAATATACAAGCAATATATTAGCATGTTTACTTTTCTTATTGTGAAAATTCGCATCGGATTTCACTTTAGAAGGGTAAAGTGATCCAACATTGCTCCTCAAACAATCCATTTCTTCGCTAGAGATGGCGTAATAAGTTTTGTTGTTGATCCACGATTAGAACATTGCATCATTAATATCACCACCACACGAAATTGCAAGGTGATTGGAAATTTTATGTGCCACACTGCCACTTGAAAATTTTAACGTAGGACCACTTGCATAATTTTACAATTTTTTTCAACACAATTATACAAGAGTTAGAAAGAGTACTTGAGTAGGTAACAGGTTAGAGGATTCACTTTCTCAAAAAAAAAAAAAAAAATGGTTAGAGGATTCATGGCTCGTGCTCATCAAAAAAATTATACAAACAAATATTATTTGCATTCTTCCCATCTAATTCCTCCTCCTCTCAATCAAGCCTCAAGAGTCACTAGAACTATAAATCTTGATGCGAATTCCTATATAATCTCTAATAATTCAATTTTGTTAGGTAAAGTAGTAATAGTGAAAGAAACAATCCATCACTTCTTCTTTTCTTTTTCTTTTTTCTAATTTTATTTTCCACTATTGTATTCTTTTGTTATTTATTAAGCTAACCCATCATCAAGGCATTGCTTCATCATCCTTTATTTCTTTCTAGTTTCTAGTGGTTTATTTATGGCTAGCAATAAATTCGTAAAAAGTATTTTCTTTTAGAGATTAAATTTTGTAAGGATGTGATGTAAAACCTATGTTTTACTCCTCAAATCCCAACATATCACATCACCTTATTACATATTTAAGAATGTAAAGTTGTGATTTACAACTATGTTTTATGTTGACTTTATTCCATGATAAAAAGTATTGTAATTGTTTTAATTTTGTTCCTTGTATTTTGTGGGATTTTATTGTATTGGGTTTAGTATTAGGTTAGTGAAGAATTGAGCATGAATTGAAGAACAAGTGGATTTCGCGAGAAGCTTGCGAGAAGCTAACCCATGAAAGAGCCATGTGAGAAGCACATGTTGGAAGCTGAAGAGTCATGCTAGCCTGGAGGATTTCACAAATGTCTCTTGGGTAAAGCCTTCTCACGAGATACCCGTGAAACTCTTTGCCTGAAGGATTTGTAAGTGTGACTTTCTTACCCTTCACCCCTACTATATCTACCCTCATTACCCACAAAAGTGTTAAGGAGGCCATTCAAAGAGAAAAACCCTAGATAGGTTTTTAACAACACACACACCCATCTTTTAGAGAGAAAGCTACTCATCCTTAGTGAGAAATCATTGTAACATCTTCTTCTTCCCTCTCCCATTGTCATACCTTGAGAGGAGATTTGTAACCAAACACAACCAACACCTATTCAAAGTGTAGAAAATGTTTTGGAGCTTGGGAAGTTTTGGGGATTTGCCAAAAGAAGCCGGTGAGGCTTGGCGGATGCAATCGGGCGTATTGCGGGATTCGGAAAGCTAGAGAAGACATAACACCATGAAGTCCGTTGGTAGCAGGAGCTTGGAGGGCTCAAGTACATTGGGTAGACTAAGCTTGGAGGGTCTTTTGTTATTTGTGTACTCCAACTTTATTCTCTAGTGGATTGATTTATCATTTGGAGGGCAGCAGAGAGGTTTTTCGCCAAGTTCTTCGGTTTCCTCTTTGATAACACGTCTTGGTGTTATCTTGTGTTTGCGTCCTTCTTCCCTACTCTTTTAGCTTTCATTTTATTGCTGTTATTTGATGAAAATGGTTTAGAGTAGTTTTATTGTTTGTTCGCTTGCATTTACTCTTATTCCGCACTTAGTTAAGTTAGAGTAAAATCAATTGAGTCGTAATTTTTAATTTGGGTTCTAAACAAGCTCTTGTGTTTTTACACAAATTCGAGCCTTCAAAGAATAAGCACAACCATACTCAATCAATTTTAATACTCATATATAAATCCAACCAAATTGAGAGTTTATAGAAATATTATTAGATGTGGTGGGATGTATTGGATTTTAAGTAAAATGCTAATGTAGCAATATTTTATTGGATGGTGTAAAACATGAGTTTTACACCCCATCCTTACCAAATTTAGACTTTTTTCTTTACTATGGTTATTATTTTTATGAACAATTGGCAATTAATTGATTGGAATAGTTCTTCTTAAAAAAAAAAAAAAAAATGGAATAGCGTTTAGATTAATTTTGGGAGGAAAAATGATTTGTACTCTTAATTGTTGGTTTTTGGAGAGTCAAATGGCCCAAAACAAATTTTCTAGTTGAGTTAAAATGTTGGTCAACCCGTTAAAACCAAACGTCTTCAACACTCATATACCAAAGATGTTAAATTTTTGGGCTAAAAATTTGTATTGTACTATTCTATGTCCACTAACCCAAATTTGGCATTTGGAAAGTACTTTGTTATACCACAAAAGAAAAGGGAAAGATGGCTCAAATGGACAAGGCAAATTTATCCCCCCCCCCCCCCCCAAAAAAAAAACCCTTATTTGGTTTGTTAGAGAAAACAAAAATGAATACCTAGTTCCAGATCATACAAAAGAGCAATTAGATCTACATCAATCATAATCCATGTTGATTGGTGATTAGGAAAACAACTTAGAACCATTTTCAAAAAAAGGATGAAAAAAAGTGACCTATCCATGTTGATTTCGGGCTTCCATACAAATCCACATCTTTAGTTTGTGAGCTCAAAAAGGAAGATTTGGTTTTGGAGGCCCAAATCAATTTCCCCCATGAAAACTTCCCAAACATTCCAGCAGAAAGAAAAAGGCCCAGATCCACACTATTATTCATAGACCTCAACAAGTTTTGGCGGAAAAGAAAAAACAGAGCATGACTTGTACTAATACAATAAAAAATCCAAATATTCATAACCCCTTGAAAGAGGATTAAAAAGTACAACAGATCCACACAACATACATTCCGCAAAATGGGAAAAAAAGTACATAAGTAAATTGCAAACCTCACATTACAGGAAAATTCAATTCAAGCAACGTAATTCAAACAAACCAACGAAAACAGAGCATGGATCATAGTATATTGGAGGCTCAGATAGGGTTGAAGTTCAGAGCTATAAGTTGGATATTGTTATGGTTGCTGTTGTTAGTAACACCATCGGTGCTAGCAACGTTGCCTTTAGGAAGAGTTTGGATAGTTTCCAGTGTTGTTAGTTGTAAGCCTGCGAAATGCGAGAATGAGTGCGATGATGAGGACGAGTAGGCTAAGTATTTCTGCAGCAAGCTTAACTATTGAAAGCAACGAGGTTTGTTCCCTACATCGACAAGAGGAAATTAATTCTATGAATTACTGGAACCATCAAAAATAAAATTACAAAATAAATTGCTAATAAAAGAATATGTAGCTATTGTCACCTGTTTGGAGGAGGAGACAAAGAGGACGATAGGTTTGAAGGAAGAGGAGACAGAGAATATGGAAAGAGTTTTGCCACGTTTGCTTAAAAAAAGGATTGAAGAGAGCAATTTTGAGTCTTGTATATCGTGCTATATATAACTCTCAGCGAGTGATGCCATATATTGTGGTAGAGCACTCTCATCAGGTGTGCCAAATGCCAAATATTTGGCATTTGGCACACCAAACATCAAAAATAGACCCTCATGAGGTGTGCCAAATGCCAAAAAATTTGGCACACCGCTACAGTACCGTCTCAAATATGAGACAGTACGGACATCAATGCTATAATTTTTTTTCTTATTTTATTCACTTTTCTCTCTCCTCCTAACACATTTCTCTCCGTCTGCAACATAGCTCTCTCTCTCTCTCTCCTCTCTGGTCTCCATCTCTACGTTGCTCCCTATTTCTTTCTCAGTTTCATTTTTTTTTATCTCTCCATCTCTTTGTCTCTGCGCCTCTTTCTCTTTTTTTTTTTTTTTTTTTTTTTCCTGAAAAGGCAATTCCGATCTGAAACAGAGCTCGCCGATTGAAGCTCGCCAATCTGAACCTCTACTCGTCGATCTGAAGCTCTGCTCGCCCAGGGGTAGTCACCGATCTTTGCTCATCGTCCTCCACAGTCGCCGATCTTTGCTCGTCGTCCTCTACAGTCGCCATTCTTTGCTCGTCGTCCTCCACAGTTGTCGTTCTTTGCTCGTCGTCCATAGCTCTCGTCGCCGATGGTTGGTTGAGTTTGGTCATTGATTGATCTGTTGGGTTGGGGTTTTGTTGAAGATTTTGAGTTTTTTTTTTTTTTTGGTTGAGGTTTTTGGATTTGGAATTTGTTGGAGGATCCGGTGATTGTGGTTGTAGTTTTGGTGGTGGTTGTAGCGGTGGTTGTTCTTGTGGCGATGGTTGTTGGACCCGGTGGCGACTGGGCTGTGCATTTGTATATTTGCTGTGTTTTGGGTAAATATATTATTTTAATGTGTAGGAAATATTATTTTAATGTATAGAATTGAAGTATAGAACATCTGATAAATGGTATGTTGTAAAATGATGTGCTAAAATGATAAAGTGGGTTTTCGGTGTGTCAAAATAGCATTTTTTTTTAGAGAGTTGATGTGAATGCTCTAAGGAGGCAATGCATTTATGTGAATTCTCCGACACCTTTTTACTGTACCCTCCTTCTGCTGACTCAATGCATTCTGCTTTTGAATGTGGTGCATCAGTTTGAATAACTAACTTGACTTTCTTATATTTTGAAACTACCTTTGTCAATGAGTTAGTGCTACAGAGCTATATTAACCATTTATATGTGTCATTACCATCATACGTGGGACTTAATCATTTAACTAGCTAGGTAACATACACTTAAATTTAAAAATTAGAATATTCATTTATGATATTTCTCTTCATCATCAAATCAAGACAATATATGAATATTTATGTGTACTTTTTTGTATACTCGTATAATACTAGTATCTATTTCAAAACATGCAAAACATTTTACATCAATTCAAGATTGTGCTTTGTTCCTGTAAAGCAATATCGATATTTGTCAACCATTTAGCTAAAATATAAATGATTATAATTCATCTATTTCTCAAAATTATACTTGATGTGCTTTAAGAGATTTAATGTACAACAAATTCTAAGAATTCACGGTAGATTAAAGAAATATATAGCCACTACTAGTAGTATATAACTCAATTAATACTACATTAAAATTATTAATTTTTATCATTTTTTCTAAAAACATATACGTAATGTTTGTTTGAATATATGTATATGTTCATATCACTATAGGAAGAATATCTCTAATGCATTTTCAACAGTATACAGATGGTACAATTTATGATTCTAATTTCACCTCCCCTTATATTGGTCTTGCACCATGCTTAAATGTGATATTGAATTGATCTCTAAAATTTCACAATAAATTTTTTTTGATGTAACATTTTTATTGCAACAAAAATTTGTTGTACTACACACTTACACTAGTATTTAATAAAATCTTTTAAGAACACCTTGTTGAAGAACTATGTTTATGATCATATAAATTAGGAAGAGCAAAATGTCTCAAATGCATTATCAATCAACAAACAGTAAGAAGATTTGAACACTGGATATTTGAAACACTCAGAGGTGCCAAGCAAATTGACCTAAAGTGCAAGGGAGAATAAGATCAAAAAGTGTTGATTTGTAAAAAAATTGAGGAACAAAATCAAACAGTTCATCCAAAATTCCTATCAAAATACAAAATTTCACATAACACATTCATTCCAGCTCATCTTCCACCCTAAATTCCAAATCAAAATGCAAACATCTCCAATAGATGATACATTCAAACCCACGAATCTACAAAACTTCATCTTAAATAAAGACAAGGTGGAGAATGAATCCAAAAAAAAAAAAAAAAAAGGTGGAGAATGAACTTAGTTGGCGGCTACGACGAAGTTGAGATGCAAGGAGGACAGACGGCTTGAGGGGGCGGCTAGTAATAGGCTAAAAGATAAGGCCATGACTCATGAGGGTGGGTTGCATTGGCTGTGACTCGTGAGCACTAGTGAGCTTGAGGAGGGAGGCGGCTAAGAGAGATTTGAGAAGTTAGAAGTAAGACTGATTAGGTTAGGGTTTAGAATAGTTAGTGATATATATAGTTAGGGTAGTCCAGTAATTTTAATGTATACAGGTCGGGTTTGGGTTTAGGTTCGGGTTTAGAGCAGGTATGCATAATGTACAAAACTTCATACCCACCTTCATTCTCAAAACCCCAATTTTCAAACTCAAACCATCAAATCAACCAACTTAAACCAAACCAAATGGGAAGGATATTTTGGCCATAGACTTAAATAAAGATAAGGTGGAGAATGAATCCCAAAAAAAAAAGGGTGGAGAACGAACTTAGTTGGTGGCCACGACGAAGTTAAGATGCAAGGAGGACGGAGGGCTTGAGGGGGGTGGCTAGCAGCAGGCTGAAAGATAAGGCCATGACTCATGAGGGTGGGTTGCATCAGCCGTGACTTGTGAGCACTAGTGAGCTTGAGGAGGGAGGCAGCGGCTAAGAGAGATTTGAGAAGTTAGAAGTAAGACTGATTAGGTTAGGGTTTAGAATAGTTAGTGATATATATAGTTAGGCTAGTCTAGTAATTTTAATGTATATGG
Organism: Quercus tomentella; assembly: GCA_028535165.1. Lineage (NCBI taxonomy): Eukaryota > Viridiplantae > Streptophyta > Magnoliopsida > Fagales > Fagaceae > Quercus > Quercus tomentella. The sequence continues at coordinate 83,527,466 of JAPQVY010000068.1, forward strand.
GTCGGTTTTGGGTTCAAGTTTGGGTTTAGAGCAAGTATGCATAATCTACAAAACTTCATACCCACCTTCATTCTCAAAACCCCAATTTTCAAATTTAAACCATCAAATCAACCAACTTAAACCAAACCAAATGGGAAGGATATTTTGGCCATAGAATAAAATAAAGACAAGGTGGAGAATGAATCCAAAAAAAAGAAAAAAAAGGTGGAGAATGAATCCAAAAAAAAAAAAAAAAAGGGTGGAGAACGAACTTAGTTGGCAGCTACAGTGAAGTTGAGATGCAAGGAGGATGGAGGGCTTGAGGGGGGCGGCTGGTAACAGGCTGAAAGATGAGGCCATGACTCATGAGGGTGGGTTGCATCGGCCGTGACTCGTGATCAGTAGTGAGCTTGATGAGGGAGGCAGCGGCTAAGAGAGATTTGAGAAGTTAGAAGTAAGATTGATTAGGTTGGGGTTTAGGATAGTTAGTGATATATATAGTTAGGGTAGTTTAGTAATTTTAATGTATACGGGTCAAGTTTGGGTTCAAGTTTGAGCTCAAAGTGGGTATGCATAATACCCGCACTCAACCTGAACCTGCTACGAGTTGATTTATTAAAACCCAAACCCACCCCTAATGTTTCACGGGTTTGGTGAAATCCTCTCCATTATGGAAGGGTCGGGTTGGGTACCCATGGGTCAGGTAAAAATTGTCAATTTATGACCCTAACTTCACCTCATAACACAACATTTGCACAATATTCTCACAACAAATCATAGGTGGTGAGTTGTCATTGATTCTAATTAGCCGATATCCCGCGTGATGTGTGGTGCATTTTGAAATATTTTGTAAAAAAAATATCTTTTAACCATTTGCGTTCATTAATACAATTGTTGTTTATCATGTTTTATTTACAGAGTTTTAATAGTAAAACTAAATTCAAACCAAACCGTAGTTCCTAACCATAATCAAATCCTACTAAAGCTCAATATTAAAATTAAAAATTCTATTAAGTGTAGTTAGTGCCAAATCTACCAAATTTAGATTTGGCAACATTCTCTGTTATTTTTTGTAAGTATCCCAAACTAATATCAACATGACAATTTGCAATGTGCAGTCATTTGCAAGTCACAAACAATAATGGTTAAAAAGAAATTCCAAGAACATTTATATTCGGTTGCCCCTTTAAAGCTTTCAGATATGAAATTCCTCATCATAAGTAGAAAACTTTGTAAATTTACAAAGCAAATTGCCAAATATAAGCATTTGCATGCCTTAGAACTATAAATTATTATTAAATAAAAACAAAATTTCTTATAGCTAGAAAACATGAACGGAATTTACATTCTTTAATGTGTTATTCTATCATTGTCTGAATGGTCCACTTCCTACAGAAGATTGCATAAAGTTCATCTCCTGCACAAGTAAAACTTAGACCTTTTAATTCTCCTTCTTGTACAAAGTACATTAAGCAACACATAAACTAACATGAGGTCAACTATGTTGATGCTTAACTACATCCAAATAACACTCAAAATTGATTAAGAATGAAAACATTAATATCCAAATGTTTTATGGAATCAAAAGCATATCACAGTGCAATCAGTTATTGCTATAGTCTCTCAGCTACTAAGAAAGTAGGGCTCCCTTACTTTGCTTAGACTGTAGAAGTTTTGTCCCTTCTTGGAAGGAGAGTTTGTATACTTTTTGAGCTAGTGGGGTTTTTTTGTGGGGTTTTGGGAAACAGTTGTCCAGTAATTTCTCTCCTCCAATACTGCCATGCGTTTTGAAGGAAGCATAGAGCAACTGACTATGAGATGGGAGAACCTAACATTATCTGAGAAAGAGTAGGTGGGATATGTCCTTCCTAAGGATCACAGAAAGGGAGAGTTCATTATTGCGGCGAAATTCTTAACCTCTCGCTTTCTCCAAATGGAAGTTGTGGCACGAACATTCGAACAATTGTGGCGAATGAAAAGATGGTTTAGGATTCGCAATCAAGGCAACAACACTGTTTTGTTTGTCTTTGAGAGTTTGGAGGAAGTAGACAAAATACTGAAGAGTTAACCCTAGAGTTTTGATAAGCATCTAATTGTTATGTAGTAGTATTTAGGAGATTTCTCTGTTCAAGAGATCAATTTTGTCAAAACTCCCTTCTGGGTGCAAGTTCACAACATCCCGGTGAGTTTTTTGACACGCAAGGTAGCCGAGAAGTTATGTGAAACGGTGGGGGAAGTTCAGAACTCAACAAGAGCCGTGGATGAAGAAGGTGGTAATTTCTTTCGAGTAAGGGTGGTGATTGATATCACTATTCCATTATGTAGGGGGTGAGTTATCACACTACCGAGTGGTAAGAAAACTTGGATCAATTTTAAGTATGAACGACTACCAAGTTTGTGCTATTGGTGTGGGCATTTGAACCATGATGACAAGGATTGTGATCTCTGGATGGAGAGCAATGGGACACTGTCAACGGAGCAGCAGCAATTCGGCCCTTTTTTGCGTGCTCCTCCTTTCAAAACGGTGGGCAAAGACGTTATTTATGTCCCAGGGTTCTTCGAGAAAACAAACCGGAGGTCTCAATGGGGAAAATGGAGGGAGGAGGAGGTGCAGGTCATGGGTGGAGGAAACTCAGATACGGTGGAGCCGACAACGGAAGCAGCTATGGAATGTGAATCAGATCTGCTAAGAAGGGAGGAGGTAACAGTTATGAAATTCAATGCTCAAAGTAATACGATAAAGGAAAGGGTAATGGGTGAGAGTCTAAGCTCCAATCAATACACCCAGAATGGAAAGGAGACAGTGTTGCCGAATTTAGGGAGCAATGATGGGGCATTAAAGTCAGTAGTTAGTGTGATTGATCGTGCCAATTATGCGGACAACTCATTATTGGTGAAGGTAGATAGGGTAACGGAAAAAGATGTTAATTCAGGGGTATTGAATTCTGATCCGATAATTAATGCAAAACAAATAGAAACTAAAGAAGTGGAGGCAAAATCAAATTCTTTGGAGTCAACCTTAGCCGCCCCATCACATGAGAACCATGTGCCACTTAAATTGGAGCAAATACAACAAATTCAACCCACGGCAGAGGAAGGGGACCAACCGAAAAATATTAGGTCATGGAAGTGTATCATGTGGCAGAAAAAAAGAGGAAATCAAGCACATGCATGGAAAATACTCATGACTTTCCCCACAAACGTCTACAGATCCAGAATGATCAGTTATCTTCAAGTTCAATGGTGGACGTTGCACAGCAGCCTCGCCAAGAGCCATGAGTCTCTTAGTATGGAACTGTCGCGGGCTTGGGAACTTGGCGACAAAGAAGGAGCTTGGTGATTTAACCCAGACACAAGATCCCTCCGTTCTGTTTTTAGCCGAGACCTGGACGGATGAAACTAGGCTAAAAAAAATCAAAAGAAATTTGCAATTTGATCACATGTTCTCTATGCCACGAATTAATCAAGGGAGTGGACTTGTTTTATATTGGAAGGAGTCTTTGAACCTAAAAGTCGAAACATCATCAAAAAACTGTATCGATTGCATTATTGGTAAGGGTAGTGAAGCTGCTTGGAGGTTCACTGGATTCTATGGAGAACCTATTACGCATAACAGGGATGAATCATGGGACTTACTCTGGCAACTAAACTCCCAATTCAACCTACCTTGGATGTGCGCCGGAGACTTTAATGAAATTATGAGGGGTTCATAAAAGAAAGGAGGCACGAATCGAAGTCATGCACAAATGCAGCTCTTCCGTGAAGCGATGGATGCATGTGGGTTTATTGATAGAGGGTTTAGAGGCAGTCAGTTTACTTGGAGAAAATTTTTCAAAGACGGCAATTCAATTTGGGAGAGGATAGATAGAAGCTTAGCCAACAATGAGTGGCTATCCAGGTTTGGTGGGTCAACAGTGCACCACTTAAATTGCAGTACATCTGACCACTCTCCATTGCTTATCATACCTGAGCCTGTGGACTCTGTTATTCCAAGCAAACCATTTAGATTCGAGGAAATGTGGCTTACCGATAAAGGTTGTGCACAGACAGTCAAGGCCGCATGGGAGAAGAGGAGGGCAACCAATCACGACTCAGGTATTGTTTCTAAGATTGACGATTGCAGGGTGGCCCTGAAAAAATTGAGTAGCAGAAATTTTGGGTGTGTCCGAAAGGAGTTGCAAAACAAACAGAAGTTACTTGCTCAGGCCAAACTGGTAGCTCTTAATACAGGTATTAATTCTTAGGCTCAAATGCTAAGGAGGGAGGTTAATGATCTACTAGACAAGAAGATGAAGATGTGGTTCCAACGTTCTCGGTCTTTATGGGCAGTCCATGGTGATAGAAATTCAAAGTTTTTTTCACATGAAGGCAACACAGCGATACCGAAGGAATAGAATATCGGGAATCAAAAATTCATTGGGGCAGTGGTGTACGGATCAGAGAGTCATTGCTACGGAAGTGACAGATTTTTTTAGCAAGCTTTACTCCTCATCTAACTCTTGCCAACCCGAGTTGGCTTTAGGCGCAATAGAGACAGTTGTGACGGATGATATGAATAAAAAACAATCTAGGAAGAAAGTTTTCTTTCTTCATGCTCTTTCCCTATAGACCATGCAATTCCTACAAGAAGATTGGTCACTTTGTGTGTAGCAAAAGGGTTGGTGGAAGAACTAAAAATACTCCTAAACATGTTGCAATGAATTATTTATCAAAGCTGATAGACCTCAACTTAATTATGCTTTTTCTTCCTATTTGAATTTTGTATAGTAGGGGGAAAAAAAGACAAAAAGACAAAAATAACAAAATTCTTGGGACCAAAAACAAATAAAAAAGGAAACAAAAACAAAAAATACAAAGCCTTTGGTGGTCATTATCCGATCCTTATGCCTTTTCTTACCTAGTAAGTAAGTCTAAAGACACAAAGTCCACATTAAATTTCACAAGAAATTTAACACACGTCAACAACTTGATATTCTTTCACAAGCTTCCAGCAAAAAAAAAAAAAAAAAAGTGTACTCTTTTCACAAGCGCCCACTAATAAGATGCTGTGGTGCATAGATTATTAGTTTTGGTCTTACCAATTATACTAAACTAGTGTGTAGCACTGTGTATATGCATGAGTACAATTAAAAATAATTGCAATTTTTTTTAGAAGAGATTCAAATTGTACATATATAGTATTAGTTTACACTTTTTTTAAACCATACATTTCTAAAATATGTAATGGTTTCTCAATATATATATATATATATATATATATATACATATATGATTTATAATTTAATTGGATTTAGACTCTTTGGTTTTTGCACTCAATAATTCACTTGCCACAAAAATTAAAAAAAATAAATAAATGGACACATGGCGGAAAATTGGACTCCAATTGAAATCCAATTTAGAATCTAATTGGATTTGGACTCTTCGATTTTTACACTCAACAATTTACTTAGCACAAAATTAAAAATTAAATGGGACATGTTGTGTAAAATTAAGAATCCAATATAAATAACCACTAAAATAAGTCTAAACACCCATTAAATTAGGCTTGCATTGCTTTTTTTTTTTTTTAAGAATCAAACACACACACAAGGGAGAGAGAAAATAGATTCTAAATTAGGCTTTAATTGCTAATGGTAAGCAAAAGTATATATATATATATATATATATATATATATATATATAAAATCGGGAATTCAAGCCTAATTTAATGGGTGTTTAGACTTCTTTTAGTGGTTATTTATATTTTCGGCTATAAATTGAAAGAACTTTGTTGTTCCCAAGATCAACACAGAAGGATAATTTTTTATATTCGGGAAAATGATTAGATATGTTACACAGTTATATGATTATTTTCAAAATGAGACACCCATGAATTTTAATGAAAATAAGAATTTATTGATTGGTTCTTGCGTACATATCATCTTAAATATTCCCAGTTAAACATGTGAGCCAGTGGCTTGAAAATTGGTTCAAAAAGAAGATTAATATAAGTCAAATTATGTTATATTAATTTTTAAAATTTTAATATATATATATATATATTTTTTTTATACGGTAAAAGTTAACGAATGCCCTAAGAATATTACATATTAGTTTTAAAATATTTTTAGAATTTTTCATGGAAAAAGAAAAAACTACTGATTTTTTTGACAATTATTTATATTTTTTATGAAGTGGTATCAAAACTTTTTTAAAATGGTCTGTCGATACTGTATTTTGTTTGGCCTTGATTAACGCATCAAAATATGATTTAGATCTTGAAAAATAGGTGAAAGCCATGATTTCGAAATCCAAAGGTTGGGAACAATGTAAAAAAAAATCCTGTTTACCCTAATTGGGCGATGGAACAAACAATCCAAAATCAAACTTGCCATTTCTAGCAAATTTTTCCAACGTTGACTAAACCTTGATCAAGATTGGTCAAAATATTGAGTTTTTTTATCTGACCATCTAATCGAGGTAAATTAAACAATCTTAAAGATCATGAAATTTCTTTTGAAACAACAATTCACGAGCCAAAATCAAAGTTAAAACAAATGAGATATCAAGAAAATACCATAATCCTGATTAAATATATTATTATTTTTAGGTAAAAAGAATTGTTTTTGAGGCATTTTTTGTGTAATAAACTGTACAAATCCAATCATAACTGGTTCAATCCACCTGAACCAGATTAAAGTATGATGAGTCATCTACTTTCCATAAAAAGGGCTTGGTCATATATGCTCTTTCCAGAAAATGCTTAATAAAATGATATTTTGTTTAACTATTATTGATCTGAGTTTTGATATGTTTGATTAAAAAAAGAAGAAGAAGAAGATAAGAAAATAAGGATTGAACCTGAACACGCAGAAAACCTAGAACATGAACATGTTCTTCTGGAAAAAAAAAAATGAAAGTAATAAAAAAATTTATTTTATTTTATTTTTTAAAAAAGTTAGAGGAATTTTGTTTTTAATTTTTTTTTATGTGGCTTTAATTTAGAGAAGTGCTACGTCCACAACATCTTCACAATACTTTCACAATAAATCATAGGTGGTAAATTTTTATTGATTCTAATTTAAATCTATAATTTAAATTACTTTTTTGCTCACCTATAATAACCAATAACAACTTATCATTTAGAATTTGTTATGAAAAAACAGTGGACTTAACATTTCTCTTTTATTTATTTATTTAAATGTTGACATGTAATTTTTTTATTGTTAATTAAACATTTTAATATTATTTTAATGGCCATGTTAGCATCTAATGTGCCAGCAATGTACTCCATCTGTCAGATAGGCTATTTTCATTAGTGAGATGATGGTAGAGACTAAAATGAGAATGATTTTTTGATTTTAGGGACTGTATCCTAGAAAAAAACATGGGGACCATGATAGAAATTGGTCCAAAATGTACAAACCAAAAGTATATTTACGTCAAGAATTTTGTTAATAAATGACCAAAGGGTAGTGATTAAAATATATTTAATACTTTATATTGAATAATACTACATCCATAATATTTTCACAATAAATTATAAATAGTAAGTTATTATTGGTGAATAAAAAAATGATGTCAATGATAAACTCATATTAGAATCAATAACAATTTATCATTTGAAATTTATTATGAAATTATTCTATAACGTTATTGACTTATTATTACTCAAAAAAAATTTATACATTTTTTTTTTAAAAAAAAAGGTCAAATTGTACAAATATATCTAAAAAAGTACACATAATCACAATAAATTTATATGCATGAGTCAATGAATTACGTCTACCTTATTTATTTTTTTATTTTTTAAATATGCACTATAGTTCATATATTTATAGATTTTTAACTTTTACCTAGGAACCATTATAAAAAGAGCAAACCCAAACAAAAACAGATGGGCCCATGGCGTACAAAGTACAAACAGAAACAAACAACAAAAACACAAATAATTTGTAAGCGAGGCCGAGGTGTAATTCCAAATGGACCAAATCCCAACAAGGAAAGGCCGAATGTACAATTTGTACATTGTACATTCGGCGCTCTTTGTGCCTAGAATGTAGAAACAAATCGTACCTTTTTATTTTATTGTGCTTCAGCTCTTTCTAGCGACTTTATTGTGCCTAGATTTTAGAATGACGATAAAAAATGTGACGTTTTTTTATTTGAATTTAAGAACATATTTTATTGATTATTGTAGTAAGAGCATCTCCAATGGTGTAGCTAAATTCAAAATTCTCTCTACAATAGAGAAAGAAACCATAAATTCGTTGCTCCAACAGTCTCTCTATATATTTCAAAAAGATTTTTTTGCTCATGACAGTAACTCATCAGGTCAGATTAGGAAAATAATTTATCACATTAAAAAATTCTAGAGCTAACTATTATATTAATTTTTTCTCTTTCTTCTTCATTTCTTTTTCTTTTCTTCATTTCTTTTTCCCACACCCTCTCTTGGTTTCTTCTCATAGACCAAAGAAAAGGAGACAAAACACAGCTCAACCAACAAAATCAAACATCTTGAATAAAGGAAAGAATTTAGCATCCAGGCTGCATGCCGTTGGCAATGGGGATGAGGACAAGCAATGGTGGAGGTAGAGTAGGCAATGGAGGACGAAGACGACTTCTCTCTCACTTGAGCATTTCCTTCTCTCAGCTCTCTTCCTCTCCCTTTCCATTTGATGAGAAGATAAATTTTTTGTTAGAAGATGAATGGTCTAGTTTTGTTCAAATGAAATGTGTGGCCTTTTTTGTTTTTGTTTTTTTTTAAGAAATGAGTAAATATAAGTTAGTAAATAATAATAATAATAATAATAATAATAATAATAATAATTTTGGTGTGACGTGTCATGTGTTTACTTTGAGGCATAGGGCTGTAAACGAGCCGAGCTTTGTCGAGTAGTAAATGTTCAAGCTCGGCTCGACAGCAAAAGTAGAATGTTCAAGCTTGGCTTGAGCTTAATACGAGCCTACAAATAATGTTCAAGCTTGAGCTTGTTATAAAGTATAAAAGTTTGAGCTCGGCTTGATTCATTGGTCAAACCAAGCTCGAGCTCAATATCAAGCCCAAACTCAAGCTCAATATCATGTTTTTGAGCTTGAGATCCAACACAAGTATATTATCAAGCCTATATCAAGTTTATTATCTAGCCTATTTGGTTTGGATGAGTGTTCTCAACTTATAATTAATTAAAGTCTTAGAAGGATATGAGTTTACTTGTCAAGCTCATATCAATTTTATTACCAAACTCATAAATAAGCCTAAGCTCAACTTGTTTTGTTACTTTTGTATCGAGCCTTGGTGTTTACAAGCTTGTTCATGAACAATATTTTTCACTTGGGCTCAGCTCATTTATTAAACAAGCCTAAAACTAAAACTTAAGTTTGGCTTGTTTATAAACAAACAAACATGAACGAGCTTTTTATCGACCCCAATTTATTTATGAATGGCTTGGTTTATTTACAGCCCTAGGTGTTTAGCCCATGATTAAGCTTGGTCTTTGTCCTTTATTCCTTCATGCGAATAGGTTCTCTCATTCTCCTTTTTGCGCATAAATTTGATCCTTGTCCTCTCTGCCTTGGGGCACATAAGCTTGAATCCTTTTCCTTTGTGCCTTTGTGCACATTACATTGATCGTACAACTTGACTCATGTCTACCAGCCGGCTTGGCCAAAACTGTATGTGATGGTCCCGATTATATCCTCGTCTATAGGAAGACACAAGGACGAGGATAATTCTAAGAACTGTCCAAACAGTGATCGTCATGGGGCTAGGACGGACTCATCCGTCCTTAATCATTGATGAAGCATTACAAAGCAATGATGAATCTCTATACCGCTGGGGAGATAACCCACCATTAGCGCTCTATAAAGGCATTACTGATACGAGAATGAAATCACCATTAAGGCAACACCAATAGCTAGAAGGAAGAGGAAAACACATATATAAATACCGATCCATAAGATCCAAAGCACAGGTACACATCCACTCTAAATTCACAGCGATTGACATTCTGCTATTATTATTCTAGCCATTCTAACTTTAGCATCGGAGGTTCTGTGGCAGGCACCACACTGGTGACCCATTCTTCTTCCTTTCACACTCAATCTCTTCAGGGTCAAGCATCATCAGTTTGGCGCTGTCTGTGGGGACGACTACTTTTCAGCACCTAGCTCAAGGGTACTATTCCATTCAACTCATAGGTTCAAATGGAATCCAATGTTAGCCAAGACCCTGCTTCATTAGCCCTACAAATCCAATCACTCGCAGCCACTGTCGAAGAACTTACCAGGCAAAACCAGGATATGAGGCAACGGTTGCAACAAGAAGATAACCGCATGGAAATCAACAGAGACGATGACGAAGACAGTCATACGAGGCGAACCAGCACTCCAGAAGAGGCAAACTCAGATCTTCTCAGGGAGATGAGAAAGGAGATGGAGGAGCTAAGAAACGCCATCAAGGGAAAGACGGACCAAAGTTTGGACAGAATAGTCAGAAAGACAGATTCACCTTTCACCTTAGCAGTTCAGGAATGCTTGGTGCCCTCCAAGTTCCATCTACCCAAGCTTGAGCCCTTTGACGGATTAAAAGACCCATTGGACCACCTCAATACATTCAAGACAATGTTGGGTCTTCAACAACCCCCTGACGAGATTCTGTGTCGTTCTTTCCCCATTACCCTCAAAGGGGCAGCCAGGGAATGGTTCACCAAATTGCCAACGTCATCTATTGATAACTTCGAGTAGCTAAGCAGCTCCTTCCTTCGTCACTTTGTTAGTGGGCAACGTCCAAAAAGGCCAGCTGACCATTTGCTCACCATCAAGCAAGGAGAAAAAGAAACTTTAAGGTCCTATGTAACACGCTTCACCTGGGGAATTCTGGAGGTGGATAAAGCAGACGATAAGGTACAACTTATGACATTTAAGGCCGGATTAAAGTCCAAAGAATTTGTGGTCTCTCTGGCGAAAAATCACCCTAAGACGATGACAGAGATGCTTTTAAAAGCACAGAAGTACATGAATGCTAAGGACGCCTTGATAGCCATAGAAGGAGCAGAGATACCCAAGGAGAAGAAGAAAGAAAAAGAAGACGATCAGAGAGGACGAAAAAGGGATCAAGTAGATAGGCAGAATGTCGAAGGAAATAGACGAAGAGATGACAAAAATCCTCGACCATTGAAGTTCACGCCTTTAGCGATGCCCATTGACCAGATTTTGATGGAGATTAAGGACGAGTAGTATCTTAAATGGCCTAGGCCACTCCACTCGCCACCCAGTGTGCGTGACAAAAGGAAATATTGTCTTTTTCATAAAGACCACAAGCATTACACAGAGGATTGCCAAGATCTAAAGGAGCAAATAGAAGAACTTATACACAAAGGGAAATTATAAAAGTACGTAAAGAGGGGAGATCCCAACAGATACAGGGACGGCCAAAAGAACCATCACGAATGCTCTCAGAGAGACAAAGACAACCTACCACCTCGTCCACAAAGTGCAATAGGGGAAATAAAAACCATCACAGGAGGACCGTCTATAGGAGGGTCATTCAGATCCCTCAAGAAGTCATACCAAAGGCAGGTAAACAGTGTCCATAGTCTGCCTCCCCTGAAGCAGAGATGGACGAACCAAGACATGTACTTCTCAGAAGAAGATGCCAAAGGGGTAAAACAACCTCATGATGACCCACTGGTCATTATGATCATAATTAAGGGATTCAACACAAGAAGGGTTCTGGTAGACAACGGGAGTTCGGTGGACATTATCTACCTTTCTGCCTTTCAATAGTTAAAGGTAGACCCGAAGAGACTTCGTCCTTTCGAGTCCCTCCTCGTCAGTTTCAGTGGAGACAAGGTGTACCCCCATGGAATAGTAACGTTGACAGTCACAGCCGACTCTTATCCCTTCCCGGTAACTAATAAACATAACTTTTTGATAATAGACTCACCCTCGTCCTACAATGTGATCATAGGATGACCTACCCTCAATAGCTGGAAAGCTGCCACTTCCACGTACTGCCTGAAGGTGAAGTTTCAACAAAACAGGGGGTCGGAGAGAAAAAAGGGGACCAAGTGTTGGCAAGAAAGTGCTACCAGGCCATCTTGGCTTCAAAAGAGAACCACACGTGGATAATTGAAGATAAAACACCAGAAATTGTAGAGAAGCTAGAAACGATAGAGCTGGTTGAAGGAGATCCAGTAAAGATGACCCAAGTAGGGACGGGTCTGAATCTAAAGACGAAAGAAGAGATTATCGGCTTCCTGAAGGACAACCTCAACGTGTTCGCATGGAGCCATGAGGACATGCCAAGTATCCTAGCAAACATTATCCAACATCGCCTTAATGTAGACCCTGAGAAAAAAACCATCCAGTAGACAAGAAGAGTCGTTGCCCCTGAACGAAACAAAGCAATAATGGACGAAGTGAACAAACTACTTGTTGCTAATTTTATCAAGGAAGTCTTCTATCCTGAGTGGCTGGCCAATGTCGTCATGGTCAAAAAGGCCAACGAGAAGTGGAGAATGTGCGTCGACTTCACGGATCTGAACAATGCCTACCCAAAGGATAGTTTTCCCTTGCCCATAATTGACCAACTAGTAGACTCAACGGTCAGGCACAAACTTTTTACCTTCATGGTCACATTTTCTGGATACAACCAGATACAAATGGTCGAGGAAGATCAGGAAAAGACGGCCTTCATCACTAGCCAGCGGCTCTACTGCTACAGGGTCATGCCTTTTGGTTTGAAGAACGCAGGAGCCATATACTAAAGATTGATAAACTAGATGTTCAACAAGCAAATTGGGAGGAACGTAGAAGTGTACGTCAATGATATGCTTGTCAAGAGTAAAGAAGAAGAGGATCACTTGGAGGATCTCAGGGAGACATTTAACACGCTCAGACAGTATAGCATGAAGCTAAATCCGTCCAAATGTGCCTTTGGAGTCTCTTCAGGGAAATTCCTCAGGTTCATGGTGTCACAAAGAGGGATAGAGGCGAACCCTGAGAAAGTGAGGGCTATCCTTGAGATGTCCTCTCCAAAGACGGTAAAAGAAGTCCAATCCCTTACAGGAAGAGTAGCTACCCTCAATCGGTTCATCTCAAAGGCGACGGACAAATGTCTTCCCTTCTTCAAGACCCTAAAAAAGGCCTTCATCTGGACGGAGGAATGTGAGACAGCATTCCAGGAGTTAAAATGCTACTTGAGCAATCCCCTACTCTTGAGTCCGTCCAAGGAGGGAGAAGATTTATTCCTCTACCTGGTAGTATTCGTAACTGCAGTCAGCACAGCCTTAATTAGGGAAGATAACAAGATACAACTTCCGGTGTATTACATTAGTCAAGCTTTTCAAGGAGTCGAAGCCCGATACCCGAAGATAGAGAAGATTGCTTTCACCCTAATAATGGCCTCAAGAAAACTTCGACCATACTTCCAAGCTAACCCAATCATAGTAATGATGGACCAGCCCATTAAGAAAGCGATGAAAAAACCTGAAGCCGCAAGATGAATGGTACAATGGGCTATTAAGCTCAGCCAGTTTGATATAGAATACCACCCCCGGACGGCCATAAAGGCTCAGGCACTGGCAGACTTCATAGTAGAATTCACTGATCTCGAGCAAGAAGAGAATCATGAAGAGCTTTGGACGATCAATACGGATGGCTCGTCCACCCAGAAGGGAGGTGGAGCAGGTGTCGTCATCACTTCCCCTAAGGAAGATGTTTTGAAGTATGGTGTTCAGCTTAAATTCCCTGTAACCAATAACGAAGCAAAATACAAGGCTATATTGACGGGGCTAAGAATAGCCAGGGCACTTGGAGCTAAAAACATTTCACTGAGGAGTGATTCACAGCTTATCATAGGGTAGGTCAGAGGAGATTTTGAAGCAAAGGAGACAAGAATGCGGAAATACCTCAAGTTAACGAACCAGTTGGTAAGCAACTTTGATCGTGCAGAGTTTGTTTAAATCCCACGAAGTCAAAATATTGAAGCTGACGAAGTAGCACGGAGTGCATTCGCAAACGATCAATCAAGGGTAAATGACTGGAGGTTGGAAGAACAAAACTCCCCTAGCATTGAAGAATTTCAAACCTTCCCTATGCACACTCGCTCAGGGTGGACAAGTCCTATTGTGTCTTACCTTAAAGACGGAAGGTTACCACCGAACCTCAAAGAAGCCAAGAAGATCAAGAAGAGAGCTGTCAGATTCACGATACTCAATGACAAGCTCTACAAAAGAGGCTTTTCCCAGCCTTACTTGAGATACGTAGAAGAGGAGGAAGCTAAATATGTTCTAGAAGAAGTGCACGGGGAGAATTTGCGGCGACCACATGGGAGCAAAATCCCTCGTCCAGAAGATCATGAGGGCAGGTTATTTCTGGCCCACAATGTAGAAAGACGCAATGGATTTCGTCAAATGATGTGACCATTGCCAGAGGTATGGTAATGTCCAACGTGTCCCTGGGGAAAAGATGATGACCATTTCCTCACCTTGGCCATTCGCACAATGTGGAATCAACATTATGGGTCCCTTACCATAGGGAAAGAGACAGATGAGGTTTTTAATTGTCGTGATAGACTACTTCACGAAATGGGTCGAAGCACTAGCAACAATCACAAAAGCAAAGGTACAAAATTTTGTTTGGAAAAATATTGTTTGCAGGTTCGGGATACCAAGGACGATCATTTTAGACAATGGTCACCAATTTGACAGCCACGGATTCAGGTCATTTTGCGCAAACCTAGGCATTAAGAACAAGTTTTCGTCACCAAGACATCCTCAAGCCAATGGACAGACGGAAGTAACAAACCGAACTTTGCTAAAGATCATCAAGACCCGGTTAGTGGGGGCAAAGGGAGCATGGCCCGAGGAGTTACCAAGCGTCCTATAAGCCTACAGGACTACAGCTCGAACGCCAACAGGAGAGACGCCCTTCAATCTAACTTACAGAACAGAAGCATTCATCCCGGTTGAAGTAGGACTCACCAGCCTCAGAACGGAGTTCTTCGACGAACAGAGTAACGACGATCAATTAAAACTGAACTTGGATTGTCTAGACGAAGTTAGAGACCGAGCCTCCCAAAGAATGAACAAGTACCAATTGAAGATGGCCGAATACTACAATCAGAGGGTAAAGCTAAAAAGGTTCAACATTGGGGATCTCGTCCTTCAAAAAGTGACAACTGCAACAAAAGACCCGACACAAGGCAAACTAGGACCAACCTGGGAAGGACCGTACAAAGTCGTCCATTATTCTCATCAAGGAAGCTACCACCTAGAGGATCTGGACTGAAACAAGCTACCTCGTCCTTGGAACGTGGAACATCTAAAGAGGTATTATGGATAGGAATTGTAATCCAATTGTATGCATGATCTCATACTTTTTAATCAAATAAACATATTATTCAGCGATCCATGTATTCTGGTTATCTTTCTCTTTTCTCAAACTATGAACACCACCCAGAAGCAGAGACATCGTCCAAAGAAAAAAAAAAGACAATAAGATTCCTTAAGTGGATATACATCATCCAAAGAAAAATAAGATGATAAGATTCCTTAAGTGGCCAAAGAAAAATAAGACGATAAGATTCCTTAAGTGGATGTACATCGTCCAAAGAAAAAAGACGATAAGATTCCCTAAGTGGTTGTACATCGTCCAAAAGAAAAATAAAACGGGTTGATGTGTATGAAATATATACAATAAAGTACTCACATATCTACATATTTAGCCTTACTTTTATGTTATTTTGTGACGGATTATATAATATCTTTATGTTGCAGGTAACAAGGGCTTTACATGCAAAGTGCGGCTAGGCCAATTGAATCAAGCCAACTTATATCCAGCCAGGCATGAATTCAATAAAAGACCAACCCAATTAAATTTAAGTCCAATTGGAGCAAGGAATCAAAGGAAATTTGCACCGAATCAAAGGAAGATTCCAGCCTGCACATCAGTTAGTATTTTTGGCATAACTTTCGGCTCAGAAGTCCAATTGCGATGATTCAAGTTGGGCTGGAACATTAACTTAAAGGTATACAACTTTTTAGTTTACCAAAAGTCCGAATTATGACGTTAAATGGGCCAAAATAGTCGGTTAAGTGAAGCCTAAAATATGGAATTTTCTCCAAATGGGAATTCAACTTGTAGTAAGATTCCTTGACCTATTTAAAGGTTCTTTAGGGCAAAATTCAGAGGGGGGTTAAGGATAGTGCTAGGGCTGAGGGCTGAACGTATAGAGAGTTGCGGCTGTGGCTACTTCTTTGGTTTTCTTCCATGACAGTTAGTTTTATTTTATTTGTCTAGTTTAATGTTTAGTATTTTATTTTTACATTTTCTTTCAATTACCATGAGTAGCTAAATTTATAATTAAGGTTGAGGATGAAATCTTGTTAAGGATTATCAGTAATATTTATGTGATTTAATTTTTCCCACAATAGTTGTTCTTTAATGATTTAAATTGTTCTTGCTTCATATCAATTGACTAAGATGAGATTCTAGATATGAGTTCAATCATGTTTTTCTCATGATTTAGGATTTATCTTAATTAATTGAATGCTTGGTTTATTAATTCTTGATTATAAAATTGGATATCGCTTGTGATTTGTCTGTCAATGCATACAATTTATGATTTGATTTTTAGAATTGGATATATCTTGTGATTTGTTTGACTACGGATACAATTGATGATTTGATTTTATACCTAGGAAGCAAAGAAGAACATGCTTTAGATATTTAAATAGAAGTTTTAATGATAATATTTTCCATAATAGCAAGATTGATTTCTAGATTATCATGTAGTGAGTTGGGAAAAGTTAATGATCATAAATATATGCTGATATGACTTACAAGGTAGATTCCAAAACCTTAATTCCTTTCTCTAGATTGTTTACATCTCTTTACTACTCTATATTATATCTTTGCCTAGTTTAATTATTTGCTTAGTTTATTTAATTTCAAAACAACCAATTTTTATTAAACTAGATTAGGATTAATTTGGTTAAGATTTGATTTAATTTTCCTACGTTCATTCAAGTCCCTGTGGGTTCGACCTCGTTCTTGTCAAACTATACTTCGGTATAGTTCGTACACTTGCGAGTACTTTAAAATTTCACAACACGAGTAGATCCCTTAAGTGGATGTACGTCATCCTAATCAAAGGCAATAAGACTCCCTGAAGGGTTTCTTAAACAAACACACATGGCAACGCAAAGGGGCCGTCCTCTGGCGACCAAGTCCACGTTTGGACAAATTTCTGTAAGTCCCTAAAAGGACGAAGATAAGCAAAAATGCCAACAAAAATTTTCTAAGTCCCCAAAGGGACAGAAGGTACATTCTGAATAAACAATAGTCAACAAGAAGTGCAAGCAAGACGTATATACCAACCAGATGAATAAAGATAAATGCATAGACATATTATCTAAAATTATAAAACTGTTCAAAAAAGCCCTAAAACAAGGGGAACATCAAGATATGAGGTGTCCAGTGGCCTTAAAATATACAAGGCATTTCCACCAAAAAAAAAAAAAAAAGAGAGAGAAATTTCTTCCTTAGGGGGCAGCAGATTCAAGTTAGTGGAGCATTATCATCATCCTTATCAGCTTGAGAAGGGTCCACACCAATAGACATTGCAATCTGAGCTGCCAAGGCCGCCTCGTCCTCTTCAATTTCCTCATTAATAGCCTCAAAATCTAACTCCTCCAGATCTGTCCCTAGGCCGTGCTTTATTGGATACCACCTTAGTAGTTCGAAGCTATTAAAATACCATTGAAACAGAATGGTATTATACTCATCAGTAGTTTGGAAAGCAAGGACGGCCTTAGCAACGGCAGCCTTCATCCTCTGACCAGCTAAGGCAAGAAGCTTGTCCTTCTGCTTTACCAGCTGTTTCTCGGAATCCAGCTGCTTAGTCAAAACCTTGATTTGCTCCTTAGAAATGTTGTTGGCATCCATAGCAGCAATCAAGTCTTTCCGTAGTCCCGAAGCCTCAGCCTCTAACACCTCCACTTTTGAATTGGCCACGACAGCCTTCTCCTCGTTTGCCAGATATTGGGTAGTGATGTGCATGGTTTCCCCCAATACCTGACAACAAAAGTTTTTATTGTGGCCAAAGTTAATAGAGGCAGTTAAAATCTTAAGGACGGAGCAGAAGGGGACAAAATTAGAAAGATTACCTGCACGAGTTTGTGAACGTGACGGCTCACCCACTCATGGGAAGGCACACTTGAAATCTCTTTCATCTCCCCAGGAGTAAAGAGCTCATTGGTACGGTCCATAGCTACTCAAGTGTCTTCCCAAACACTGAAGCCTACCTTTTCTTTCCCCTTATCTCCCGTCTTTTGTTTTTTTGAAGGACAGAAAACTTCTTCGATTGAAACGCCGGGAGAAGCTACTTGACCCTCATCTAGATCTGGAGCAGGAGTGGACGAAACTTTCTCCACCGTCTCTTTTTCCTTTTCCTTGTTAGTGATTCTCAACCTTCTTTGATCGATGGTGGAAAGGGGTTCGTTCTTCTTTCCCTTAATCTTAGCGTACATCTCGTTGTTGAATTTGGTCATCATCTCTGCACCAGGAAGAGAAAATTTAATTCCAAGAAAAAGAAGAAGAGACAATCTTACATAAGACAACTCACGTTTTCTCTCTTCCAGGTCAATTGCGCAGAGAACGTAATCTGAAGGCTCCGACCCCAAACAATGACGAGCTAAAGTGTGTGGATCAACCAACTCGTCAAAATCATCAATAGTACTCACGTACTTGATGGCCTCTTGAACCCTTTCCTTGAACTTATCTTCAAGCTCAGGACGCTTTTTCACTACAAAACAAAAAACTAGGCAAGGTTAGAATGACGACCAATATGAACAAAAGGTTGAAAAAGAAAAACATCTCATGGGAGGCAAACGCACCAAGTTGAGGGGTCTCCCACCGGCGCAGCAACCTAGGGACGTCCCCTTCAAAAGTCATTAGAAAGAGTCTCCCAACCATCACCAGACACGAAGAAAAACCTAGACTTCCAATTACGGAAGGACGACAGAAGATCAACGACGAGGCAAGAATTTCTATTCCAGGGTACAAATTCGTAATACTCGAACTCCTTGGATTCTTTCAAATGGTAGAGATGGACGAACTCGTTAAGCATGATCATATCCCCATCAGCTATGATCTTCCAAATCACCATGCAGCTTATGATGATTCTCCAAGAATTCAACATAAGCTACCTCGGAGCAAGGTTCAAGTAGTGAAGAAGCTCCATGATGAATGGATGGACGGGAAATCTAAGGCCGCACAAAAACGCAGCCTTATAAAAGCAAACCTCTCCATGTGCAAGGCACAAGCCTTCTCACCCTTCCTAGGAAGACAAGCCCTAGTCTCATTAGGGAATTGGAACCTATCCCTAAATTTACTAAAAACCTCTATCTTCAAGGTACACTTTTCTTTAAAAGCATGGAAAGAACGGGGTGTAGTAAAAGCAGAAGGATGAGAGGATGAATATGCACAAGAAGGCACAGAGGTAGCTGTGTCTACCCCTACCCCAACCGTGCCTATATTAGAAGACGAACCTCTTTCTAGATTGCCCGATCTCACCTCGGCCCCATATTTTCCCTCCTTAAATCCCCTCTAATGGATTTAAACCAAGCTAGGGATTTATGCAACAATGGGTACAAGTCACCCAACACCAAACCTAGACCATTACCAACCACAATGAAATCCCCAATTTGTGAATACGGATCACTAGATGAAAATGCACCTAACGTATCACTACGAGAATCTACCAACGCCCCTAAGCGAGCAAAAAAGAAGGCGACGGAGGGTGAAGTGCACCTAATTTTAGAAGAATCCACCATTACATAAGACAACTCACGTTTTCTCTCTTCCAGGTCAATTGCGCAGAGAACGTAATCTGAAGGCTCCGACCCCAAACAATGACGAGCTAAAGTGTGTGGATCAACCAACTCGTCAAAATCATCAATAGTACTCACGTACTTGATGGCCTCTTGAACCCTTTCCTTGAACTTATCTTCAAGCTCAGGACGCTTTTTCACTACAAAACAAAAAACTAGGCAAGGTTAGAATGACGACCAATATGAACAAAAGGTTGAAAAAGAAAAACATCTCATGGGAGGCAAACGCACCAAGTTGAGGGGTCTCCCACCGGCGCAGCAACCTAGGGACGTCCCCTTCAAAAGTCATTAGAAAGAGTCTCCCAACCATCACCAGACACGAAGAAAAACCTAGACTTCCAATTACGGAAGGACGACAGAAGATCAACGACGAGGCAAGAATTTCTATTCCAGGGTACAAATTCGTAATACTCGAACTCCTTGGATTCTTTCAAATGGTAGAGATGGACGAACTCGTTAAGCATGATCATATCCCCATCAGCTATGATCTTCCAAATCACCATGCAGCTTATGATGATTCTCCAAGAATTCAACATAAGCTACCTCGGAGCAAGGTTCAAGTAGTGAAGAAGCTCCATGATGAATGGATGGACGGGAAATCTAAGGCCGCACAAAAACGCAGCCTTATAAAAGCAAACCTCTCCATGTGCAAGGCACAAGCCTTCTCACCCTTCCTAGGAAGACAAGCCCTAGTCTCATTAGGGAATTGGAACCTATCCCTAAATTTACTAAAAACCTCTATCTTCAAGGTACACTTTTCTTTAAAAGCATGGAAAGAACGGGGTGTAGTAAAAGCAGAAGGATGAGAGGATGAATATGCACAAGAAGGCACAGAGGTAGCTGTGTCTACCCCTACCCCAACCGTGCCTATATTAGAAGACGAACCTCTTTCTAGATTGCCCGATCTCACCTCGGCCCCATATTTTCCCTCCTTAAATCCCCTCTAATGGATTTAAACCAAGCTAGGGATTTATGCAACAATGGGTACAAGTCACCCAACACCAAACCTAGACCATTACCAACCACAATGAAATCCCCAATTTGTGAATACGGATCACTAGATGAAAATGCACCTAACGTATCACTACGAGAATCTACCAACGCCCCTAAGCGAGCAAAAAAGAAGGCGACGGAGGGTGAAGTGCACCTAATTTTAGAAGAATCCACCATTAAAGAAGGCAACACAACCCAAAAAGGAAAATGGGAGCACAAAAAGAAAATAGGAGCACAAGAAAAAGGAATACAAATAAAACTTAGAAAGGAAAAGGAGTAAATAAAGGGTGTACCTGAAAATAAGGGAGGAAACTGAGAAGACTAAGAGAAAATGCATAATCGGGAAGTCAGAAAAACCAATCACAGAAAGAAAGTGAAGAAATGAGAAGGGAAAAGCAAAGATTAAAAAAATTTTACCTTGAAAAGTGCGGGAAATCTGAAAAGGCTTCACCGAAAACAAGACTCATCAACCAATCAGAAGAGGACACGTGGCCACAATGCATGCCACGCCTCCACAAAGCAATCAATATGGGAGCAGAACCCCAAGCGCACCAACCACAAAAAAAAAAAAAAAAAAAAAAAAAAAAAAAAAAACTTCTCATATTCCTTTGATCGTCCAAACTACAGATGACCTCGGAATATGGGGGGCAGCTGATGGTCCCAATTATATCCTCATCTATAGGAAGACACAAGGACGAGGATAATTCTAAGAACCGTCCAACCAGTGATTGTCATCGGGCTAGGACGGACTCGTCCGTCCTTAATCATTGATGAAACGTTACAAAGCAATGATGAATCTCTATACCGTTGGGGAGATAACCCACCATTAACGCTCTATAAAGGTGTTACTGATACGAGAATGAAATCACCATTAAAGCAGCACCAATGGCTAGAAGGAAGAGGAAAACACCTATATAAATACCGATCCATAAGATCCAAAGCACAGGTACACATCCACTAAAAATTCACAACGATTGACATTCTTCTATTATTATTCTAGACATTGTAACTTTAGCATTGGAGGTTCTATGGCAGGCACCACACCGGTGACCCATTCTTCTTCCTTTCACACTCAATCTCTTCAAGGTCGAGCATCATTAGCATGTATCATGTGGGGCCATATATTGTCAAATATGGGGTTTTATAGGACTTTAATCGGAGAAAATGGGAAAATGCCCCTTTCAAAAAAAAAAATCTAGCATTTTGCCCCATTTCCCAAATTAATTAGGGAAATACCCCTATTATAACTCGATTGTCCAAAAATCGAGTTTCAAAACACCACTATAGGGTCCTTAAAACGTCACTATAGGTATGGGGCAATTAAAATTTAAAAAAAAAAAAAAATTTGCTTGGAACTCAAGTTCCTGGAGCTCGAGTTCCAAAACGCCGCAATAGGGTCTTAAAACGTCACTATAGGGCTCCTTAAAATGCCACTAAAGGCTCCAGAATTTTTTTTTTTTATTTATTTTAATTTTCAGTTTGTTATAACTCGATTGTCCAAAATTCGAGTTTTAAACTGAAACTCAATTTTTAGAAAGCCAAGTTTCAACAGAGGAGCATTTCCCTAATTAGTTTAGAAAAGACACTAGATTGTTTTTTTAAAAAGGGCAGAGGCCAATTTTCTCCGACTTTAACCTAATGCTTTGGCTTTGTGCACATGCTATAAGTAGTAGTGTACTTGATAAAGGCTCAAACATAATTGTCCATTGTAATCGTTGCAACTTGCAAGTTCATTCGAGTGTCCATTGAAGTTTCCTATCTAAATCTAAATGCTTCTAAGATCTATAACTTGTATTCGGACTGATTAATATTGGCTAATATTGGTATTGCCAATTTCTTTCTAAAAGAGAAGGTTTAGTCAGTGGTCCATGATTTGAACTCCCAAAAAAAAAAAAAAAAAAAGACCCCTCTTCAAAAGAAGAAAACAAAACAAATCAAATTTTTTTGAAGGAACTTAAAAAAGTTTTAACAAGATTGTAATATCTCATAAAAAACAATAAAAAATTACCAATAGATTATAAAAATTTTATTAAAACTCCACTTAAATTCATCATTTATTGAGGTAACAGATGACAATTATTTAGTGGTTTTAGTACAATTATATTAAATCAATGTGGCTAAAGAAATTTCATTATCAAGTAAAAAAAATAAAACACCTGATATGAGTAATAAAATGTTGTTTAAGAAGTTTTAGGTTTTGTTGTATATGTTTGTTATGCCTTTTTATAATTTTTTTGAGCACTCATATATTTTTATTTACTACTATTTTTTTCTTAATCTTTGAGATGAAAAGAATGCGAGTCACGTGAGATATCAATTTGGAAGAAAAAAATAATAAATTTTTAAGAAAATAATTAGAACGATAGTTTCTTTGAATGATTTTTTATTGGTGTATTGCTTTGTTATTTATGAGTAGAATGATTTTTTATTGGTGTATTGCTTTGGTATAGTTTACTTTGTAGGGAATTTAATAAAAAATCCCAACCTGTGAGAAACAAAACAAATAGAGAAAACGCGCGTCAAAGAAAAATAATCACACGCACAAGACAATATTTACGTGGTTCGGCAATTTGCCTACGTCCACCGAGTTGCAGGGATTTCACTATTATCAGGGAAAATACAATAGTACACAAGAACACTCTCAAGAAACCCAAATCCCAATTACACCCTAGCACTCTCTCACAGAAAAAAATAAGAATAGAAGTTGGCTGCCTCTCTTTTCTCTATTTTTCTCTCATGCGGCTGCTCACTAGGTGAATTGGAATTTCTCTTAATTCAATTCTCTACTTCTTAGCCGTATATAATATAATAAAGTACATATATATATCTATATATATATATATATATTACTTTATAAGGTCGGCTGAGTGGGATTCCTAATACAACTTGTATTAGGTCAATTTATGGCCGGATTGGGCTTTATGGGCTTGTGGCAAATTCAAGCCACACTAACAAATCTCCACCCTGGCTTGAATTGATCAAGCTACACTAGCAAACTCCTCCATCAGCTCCACCTTAGCCCTTAAGGGCTCACAAGCTGCAAACATCAGCCACAATCCTCCATAACACAATCCCTCATCCCTGCAACTCATCCTCCTGTCCTCAAGCTAGAAGACCAATTGAAGCTGCGCACAACTTCAACTTCTCAATAATGACACCCTTAGTCAACATGTCTGCCGGGTTCTTAGATCCACAAATCTTCTCAAGCATTACCAGCTTATCTTCAACAAGGTAACGGATAAAGTGGTATTTTGTCTGTATGTGCTTCGACTTTGAATGAAAAGCCGAATTTTTGGCAAGAAAGATTGCACTCTGACTGTCACTGTGTAGAATGCCCATCTCCTGCTTCTTACCCAATTCATCTAAGAAACCATGTAGCCAAATTATCTCCTTTCCAGCTTCAGTTGCTGCAACATACTCAGCTTCTGTAGTAGACAAAGTAACAATCTTCTGTAGATTTGAAGCCCATGATATAGCTGTACCACCCAAAGTGAAAACAAACCCAGTAGTACTCTTTCTACTATCAATATCACCAGCAAAATCAGCATCTACATAACCCTGCAGTTTCAAACTTGCACCTGTGAAACAAAGACATGTATCTGATGAACCCTTCAAATATCTCAGAATCCACTTGACTGCCTCCCAATGCTGCTTTCCAGGCGTACTCATGAATCTGCTCACAACTCTCACTGCATGTGCAATGTCTGGCCTTGTACACACCATAGCATACATCAAGCTGCCAATAGCTGAGGCATAGGGCACCTTGCTCATATGGTCCCTTTCTACTTCTGTCTTCGGTGACTGTTCTTTGCTTAGTTTGAAATGACTACCCAAGGGTGTGCTCACTGATTTAGCTTCATTCATGTTGAACCTGCTGAGAACTTTCTTCACATACTCTGACTGTGAAAGCTTCAATGTACCATTAGTCTTGTCTCTAATGATTCTCATACCAAGGATTTGCTTTGCAGCTCCCAAATCCTTCATTGCAAATTGTTTGGACAATTGCTTATTCAGATTATTAATCTCCTCAATGCTAGACCCTGCAATAAGCATATCATCCACATACAACAGTAATATGATGTAAGAATTGTCAAAAAACTTAACATAGCAACAGTGATCAGCTTCACATCTCTTGAACCCAATTCTGTGCATAAAACTATCAAATTTCTTGTATCACTGTCTAGGAGCTTGTTTTAGGCCATACAAGCTCTTTCTCAGTTTGCAAACTAAATTCTCTTGTCCTTGAGCAATGAACCCTTCTGGCTGAATCATGTAAAGGTCTTCCTCCAAGTCACCATGAAGGAATGCTGTCTTCACATCTAACTGCTCAAGATGTAAGTTTTCTGCAGCCACCATTCCCAGTACTAGTCTGATTGTTGACATCTTCACAACTG
Organism: Quercus tomentella; assembly: GCA_028535165.1. Taxonomy (NCBI): domain Eukaryota; kingdom Viridiplantae; phylum Streptophyta; class Magnoliopsida; order Fagales; family Fagaceae; genus Quercus; species Quercus tomentella. The sequence goes on from JAPQVY010000068.1 coordinate 83,552,712, forward strand.
GAGAAAATATATCTGTGTAGTCAATGCCTTCCTTCTGCTGGAACCCTTTAACAACTAATCTGGCCTTGTAACGTTTGCTACCATCATGCTCATTCTTTATTCTGTATACCCACTTGTTGTGCAAAGCCTTCTTTCCTACTGGCAATTCAGTCAGTTCCCATGTCTGATTCCCCAATAAGGAATCCATCTCATCCTTCATGGCTAACTCCCACTTGCTTGAATTCTCATCTTGCAAGGCTTCATCATAACACTCTGGCTCACCACCATCAGTCAACAGGAGATAATTTAAAGTGGGTGAATAACGCTGTGGAGGTCTAATGTTCCTGGAAGATCTGCGGACTTCAGCTATAGGTGTACTCAGATCTACCTGTGAATTTACATTCTCCTTATCTTCTTCACCCCTTTTCTGGACAGTACCTTCAGTCAATTCATCTAAGTTGACAAACTCAGATTTCTTTTGATCTATCTCTGTAACATCTGACACTACAGTTGACCTGTCCTTGTACATAACCTGTTCATTAAATATCACATTTCTACTTCTGATGATTTTCCTGTTTTGTTCATTCCAAAACCTATAGCCAAATTTCTTATCACCATAGCCAATGAAAAAACATATTTTAGACTTTGCATCAAGTTTACTACGAGCATCAGAATCAATATGAACATAGGAAACACAACTAAAAACTTTTAAGTGTGAAAACTTTACCTCTTTACCGCTCCAAACCTCCTCAGGAAGTCTGAACTCCATGGGAACTGAAGGTCCTTGGTTTATCAGGTAAGCTGCAGTGCTAACAGCATCAGCCCAAAAAGTTTTTGGTAGTCCAGCATGCAACCTCATACTCCTAGCACGCTCATTGAGAGTTCTGTTCATGCGCTCAGCCACACCATTCTGCTGTGGTGTCCTAGGAATGGTCTTCTCCATCCTAATTCCCTGTGCAGCACAATACTCACTGAACCCTCCATCTATGTACTCTCCTCCATTATCTGACCTCAAACATTTTACTTTCAAACCTGTTTCTGTCTCAACCATGGCCTTCCACTTCTTAAAGGTTTCAAATACATCTGATTTATTTTTCAGAAAATAAACCCATACCTTTCTGCTTGAGTCATCAATGAAAGTGATGTAGTACCTTGAACCTCCAAGGGATGCAGCCAGAGAAGGCCCCCACAAATCAGTGTGTACTAACTCCAATTTTTCAGCCTTCGGTGTCCTGCCAGTTTTCAAGAAGCTCACCTTTTTCTACTTTCCTAAGAGGCAACTTTCACACATGTCAAAATCAATGGACTTCAATTCTGGTAGTTTTCCTTTTGACAGCAGTATCTTCATCCCTTTCTCACTTATATGACCAAGTCTGCGATGCCATAGGCTTGTATCAGTACTTGCATCAGCAACTGCAATTGTGTCTCTTGGACTTGAGGTCATGTACAGAGTACCAGTCTTCTTTCCACGAGCCAATACCCTAGCTCCCTTTGTAACCTTCCAAGTACCACCAACAAATAGTATTGCATGTCCTTCATCATCAAGTTGTCCAACAGAAATCAGATTCCTCCTCAGGTCAGGAATATGTCGAATCTTCTCCAGTAACCAAACAGACCCATTGGGCAACAATATTCGAACATCTCCCATACCTACAACATCCAAGGCTGAACCATCAGCCAAATACACCTTACCAAAATCACCTGCAACATAATTCTGTATGATTTCTCGATGTGGAGTGGTATGAAACGAAGCTCCTGAATCCAAAACTCAATCATCAAGTGGACTGTCTACTGCAAGAAGTAATGCATCTTGTACCTCTTCTGTTACAGCATTAGCAGAATCATCTTCATTCTTCTTCTTAGGACTTTTGCATTGATTCCTAAAGTGACCTGTTTTCCCACAATTCCAACATTGTACTTGTTGGCCTGATCTAGATTTACTTTTGTTCCAATTAGAATTTCTGGATTTTGATCTGCCCCGATTTGAATTTCTGTTATTACCTCTGCCTCTTGTCTCAAGGTTTAGGGTAGAACCAGATCCTGAGGATTTACCTGCATCTCTTCTGCGAATCTCCTCAGCCAGAATTAAATCTCGTATATCATTGTACTTGAGTTTTTCCTTTCCTGTAGAATTGCTTACTGCCATCCTCATTGCCTCCCAACTGTTTGGCAAAGAAGCCAAGACGATCAGAGCACGAATCTCATCATCAAAATCAATTTCTACAGATGACAATTGATTTGTGATAGTATTAAATTCATTCAGATGTTGTGCTACTGATGCATTCTCTGCCATCTTCAGATTGAACAGTTTCTTCATCAAGTGCACTTTATTGTTTGCTGACGGCTTTTCATACATACCAGACAAAGCCTTCATCAGATCTGCTGTGGTCTTCTCCTTTACAACATTGTGTGCAACAGACCTAGACAGAGTTAACCTGATAACTCCTAGTACCTGTCTGTCAAGAAGAGCTCATTCCTCAACCTTCATAGCCTCAGGTTTTGTCCCCTAAAAGAGGCAGATGCAATTTCCTCCCATAGAGATAATCTTCAATCTGCATCCTCCAATACGCGAAGTCTGTGCCATCAAACTTTTCTATTCCAGACGCCTTTCCTGCTTCCTCTGCCATTGCTCCCACTCAAACCTAACCCTAGGCTCTGATACCAATTGTAGGGAATTTAATAAAGAATCCCAACCTGTGAGAAACAAAACAAATAGAGAAAACACGCGTCAAAGAAAAATAATCACACGCACAAGACAATATTTACGTGATTCGGCAATTTGCCTACGTCCACCGAGTTGCAGGGATTTCACTATTATCAGGGAAAATACAATAGTGCACAAGAACGCTCTCAAGAAACTCAAATCCCAATTACACCCTAGCACTCTCTCACAGAAAAAAATAAGAATAGAAGTTGGCTGCCTCTCTTTTCTCTATTTTTCTCTCATGCGGCTGCTCACTAGGTGAATTGGAATTTCTCTTAATTCAATTCTCTACTTCTTAGCCGTATATAATATAATAAAGTACATAAATATATATATATATATATATATATATATATATATATATATATATATAAGGTCGGCTGAGTGGGATTCCTAATACAACTTGTATTAGGTCAATTTATGGCCGGATTGGGCTTTATGGGCTTGTGGCAAATTCAAGCCACACTAACATACTTTTATTAAATTGATTTGGTATAGTTTTCAGTTTTTCACAATGGTAGGTACACAACTTTTATTTAAAAAATTTATGGTTAATTACCTTTTAATTCTAGAGTTTTAAGTATGTTTTATATATTTAAGACTTTTTTCACTTAAATAGTTACACTTTAAAATTTCTAAATACACTTCATTTAAATCTTTTATTTGTTACCACCATTTTTTTTATGAATACGGTTAAACATCATATATTAAGCCGATTTAAGCAAATTTTATTTCAAACTTTGAAGTACTACTTTAAACAAAACTTACCCTAACCTCGAAGGTCTAAATAAAACTCTATCAATGCTTTGGAATTCCTTTACCCCATTTTGATTAGGATAGTGCACCCATGATTATCTTATCATCTTCCACAGTCTAACATATGGTTGGGGTAACCACTTTTATGGTTTAATTGCACCTCTTTAGGTGCCAAAAGTGCCTAGAAGTGAGCAAGGTCTCTGGTTTGAGAGCTGGGGTGGGTAGTGGTAGGGTAGATTTAGGAATTTCTAACTAAAAAACAAGAGAAAGAGTGAGAGAGAGAGAGAGTGAGAGAGAAGAAAATAAAGGAAAATGTTGGCCTAATGGAGCCTTGCAGGGACACATGTATGTTGTTACAATGGATGAAATTTCTTTGAATGTTATTGTTTAGGGATATTGAAATAGCTACGTAATGATGGTTTGGTATATTTTAATTTTGTTGGTTTATTATATTTGAAAGTAAATTGTCAAAAGTTTTGTACCTAAACTAATTAGTACTTTTTTATATTTTCGATAGAGATATTTAAAATTTAAATTCCATTACCCCTGATTATCAAATAAAAATTAATTTGATAAAAAGTATAGTTATACCTTGTTGTACCAAACTTAAAAGTTTTAAAAAGTTCTGCATATCAAAAAAATACCACTTTAATGTCCTTTCAAGATTTAATCATAAGACATTGATTTAAATAATAATTTAATGACCCTATTGAGGATCAGAGGATAAAATGCTGGTTGGAAAAATACAAATACAGTGAATATCAATGGCTTTTAAACGTTAGCTCATAGCTGCTTTGTTTCCTCTCACTTCTCAAATGGTCAAATTTGTAAAGTGAGCTATCTTAACTCTTAAACTTGCCTTCCTAGATGGACGTGGCCTACGTTTGGTTTCCTCTCTAAATGGTGCTAAGCCTTCGTTTGGATACCAATAAAAAGTGAAAATTATTTCACTATACAGCTTATTTTTGCTACTATTTATTGGTCCCACTGCACTTTTTGGTGTTATTCATAGACCCCATTGCACTATTTTAGCTAACTTTTACTTTTATTTACAGTACTTTCAACAATAAGTTTTCAAAATAATTAATATCCAAACAAACTGAGTCAAGTGCCCTCAAATTTTTGTTTTTGTTTTTGTTTTTGTTTTTTTTTGTTTTGTTTTTTTTTTTTTTTTGGTCATGGATGAGTCTCCTCAAGCCAATAGCGCTCTCAAAATCTCTATTTATTCCTCTCTTTAAAAAAAAAAAATAGACATTATAGATTAAAACTCATAGTGTTAATTTTGTAATAATTACCTTTTATATTATCTAATCAAAACACCAAATGGTTTTTAATATAGAGTATAGACGATGAATTTGCACTTTAATCATTTAGCCAATAATAAGTTAACCATGGTCCTTCTCAAAAAAAAAAAAGAGAGTTAACCAAGGTCCCCCTGCCTTTAGAAATTTCTCACCACTCCCTTTTTTATTTTTTTTATTTTTATAATTTCTCCACTCCTTTCAATTCACTAACAAAACGTTTGAGTAAAATATACTTATAGGCCTTCTTCATATTAAATATATATATACACACACAAACACTAAATTAAAGAGATTTTTTTTTTTTTTAATCCAAAATTAAAGAGATTACCTCTATATGTATTTTTGTGGTTTAAATACTCCTGAAAGTTAACAAGTTATTAGAGACGCATCCAAAACAATCTTGTTCAAAATGAGAAACTGATAATTCATGATCAAGCAGCTTCATCATTCTCTGAATGTCAAACGTTCAAACTCCAAATAAGCAATGCAGCAATGCATTACCAGTGAGGGGAAAATTGATTCATCGTACAATTTTCACTGAAGTTCTATGTCCCCTTTGTAATGACAAGGAGTAGACCATTTCTTTTAGTGAGTGTTGTACTGCGTGTTAGGGTGATAACACCTTAACCCAAAAATTTAGGCCTACGGATTTAAACCCAATTATGTTATATATTAATTCTTATCCAACATGATTAGGATAGTATGATCTGGTTATGCATTAACTTTTAGTTCAAAACTAGCATTCTAGAACATTTTACAAAAGCTACAATTGCTTAAAGAGAGACTACTTATCCGGGGTCAAATTAGATTCATATTAACTCTCACACCCAACATAGATTACCAAGTTCAAAACCATGGTTATATTTGATGCCCAAACTGATAAACAGCAAAGTAAGGCTCAAATAAAATAGATTTAACCCAAAAATCCAAAAGCTCCAAAACAGAAAAAACAGTGAGCTCAAGAATAAGCAAAAATTTACTTATGCCAAAAATATGAAACTGGCAAGCAAATAAAATGAAGAATGCAGATAAGGAAGGAGGGGCACCACAAGGACGAAATGTTGTTGTTATGCATGTCAGTCAAATTAAGAGTGTCTTGCAAATATACGTATCAAATCTAGAATGCAAACATACAGCAATAACACTGTAAAACATGAGCAGAGAGTAAATGCAAAATCCCACAAGAAATTTAAGGCTAGAAGAAAATCATGTTGGACAATCAGAAAAACTTCATTTTTCTAGTTCTGTAAAGTTACATGAGAACCCCATAGATATATGCTGTTTTCACAAACTTTTTAGAAACAATTCTATCCACCATTGATTCCTTTACATTCTACAATTATGATAATTCAATAGTTAAAATGGGAGAAGAGAGATTTGAATCCTAGACATCTTTGTTAGAAATGCCAAGAAGTGATAGTTAAGTCACAAGGCTTTGAGCTACAAATTATAAAATTATGACTTGATAGTAAATGTATAGAATACGGTCAATGATATGATTGTGAATAGACATAAATCTATAGTAAAGCCATCACCATAAGTCCACAACATCAAGCCACACCAAAATAAAATTTCCAACAACCATTAAACTACACCAAATTAAATGTCCACATCACATATCAATGCAATGATAACACTTAAAACCAGATTCCTAAATACTTATCAGTCTATCTTATAGGATAACCAATCATGTTCACCTTAACTCAACAAGATTTACCCAAAATTGGAAAGTGAACATAACAACACTCATACACCCACTCATGCAACCCACTAGGCACTATAACATGGTCAGACCACTCATATGTGCATCTATCAATCTTGACCTTTCTTACACTATTTGTTCAGTACCTTATTTTCACATGCTGAAATGATCCAAGCTGGAAAGTTAAGAACTTTGTTTACCTTTTCTAAACAACCAAACATATGTTACAGTTTAAATGCCTATGTTCTGATCACAGAAGGAAGATGCGTCTGTGTTTCTAAAACAACCATGTATAAGCATAGAAGCACATCAATTAGTTTTACCTAAACTTTAAAATGGCTCAACGCATTCCATTCCATATTTCACAAAGTAAAAAATCTCTGGAAAAGCAAATTCAACATCCAAAAACAATACAAAGTCATCTTGAGTAGTCTTCAAATGACACAGGAAAAAGAACTTGATGAACCAAATAACAATTACTAATTTCGCCACCATAATAATCAATCGTTGCATTTAAAAAACTATATCATATTCTCTACTTATGCTCTGTCAACAACTAGATACAAATACTATAAAGCTGCAGTTCCTTAAACAGCCTATGCATCAATAAATAAATAAAAAGAAGTAAGAAGAAAAAATCCAAAGGAGATTTAAGGCTAAGAGAAAACCCCAAACAGAAATGCCATTTTTCAAAAATAAATAAAACATTCCAATTCATCTTAATTCTTCACATACAAATTCTACAATTGAAATTTGACAGTAAATATATAGATCAAGGTTCGAAATACCATTGTGAACAGAAATTTGTGAAGATAACATTACTCTATAGTAAACTCATCACATAAGTCCTCACCCTCAAGCCACCTCAAAATGAACTGTCCTACTGCCATTAAGCTACACTAGTGCAGTAGCACATAAGATACCTGAAATAGGAAAGTGAGAATATTAGAATACTTAAAATCTACTCATTGCCATCCACTTAACACTATAACACAAACAGAGCTACTCATGTGTTCATCTACCTATCTTATATTCTATTACCCCTAATTATCAAATAAAAATTAATTTGATAAAAAGTATCATTATACCTTGTTGTACCAAACTTAAAAGTTTTCAAAGTTCTACATATCAGAAACAAATTAAATTAAAAAAAAAAAAAAATCACTTTGATGTCCTTTCAAGATTTAATCATAAGACATTGATTTAAATAATAATTTAATGATCCTGTTGAGGATCAGAGGATAAAATGCTCGTTAGAAAAATACAAATACAATGAACATCAATGGCTTTTAAATGTTAGCTCATAGCTGCTCTGCTTCCTCTATAACTTCTCAAACGGTCAAACTTGTAAAGTGAGCTATCTTAACTCTTAAGCTCGCCTTCCTAGATGGACGTGGCCTACGTTTGGTTTCCTCTCTAAATTGTGCTAAGGCTCAAGTGCCCTAGAGTTTTTTTTTTCCCTCATTCATGGATGAGTCTCCTCAAGCCAATAGCGCTCTCAAAATCTCTATTTCTTCCTTTAAAAAATAAATAAATAAATAAACATGATAGATTAAAATTTATAGTATTAATTTCATAATAATTGCCTTTTATTATCTAATTTAGAACATTTCAATCCATCATAATTCTCCACATACAAATTCTACAATTGTAATCTGGCAGTAATTATATAGATCAAAGTCAGTAATACTATTGTGAACAGAAATTTGTTAAGATAACATTACTCTATAGTAAACTCATCACGTATGTCCACATTGTGAAGCCACCTCAAAATGAACTTTCCTACTGCTAAGCTACACCAGTGCAGTAGCACATAAGATACCCGAAATTGGAAAATTGAGAATATACAAGACTTAAAATCGACTCATTGCTATCCAATTAAGACTATAACGTGAACAGAACCGCTCACATGTTCATCCAGTGATCTTGACCTTCCTTATACTATTTGTCCTGGTTAAGTTTAGTACCTTATTTTTCACATGCTGAAATGATCCAAACTGCAAAGTTCAGAACTTTGTTTACCTTACTAAACAACATACATAAGTTTAAGGGTTTAGACGCATGTTTTTGATCAAAGAAGGAAGGTGTCTGTGTGTTTCTAGAACAACCATATATAAGCTAATAAGTACATCAATTAGTTTTTACCAAAACATTTCATATTACCACAAGTACAAAAGCTATGGAACAGCAAATTCAACATCCAAAAACAATGCAAAGCCATGTTGACTAGTCTTAAAATGATACAGGCAAACAAACTTGAGGAACCAAACAACAATTTCCCGTCGGCTAACAAGTTGCATTTAAAAAATTGCATGAGATATTCTACTTATGTTCTATCAGCAACCAGATACGAAGCCTATAAGGCTGCAGTTGTTAAAACAACCTATTTAAACAACCTATGTATTAGGATTAAAATAATTTCCTTCAAATTTTTACTTCAAGGACTACTTTTTGAAGAGTCCATTGTAAAATTTACAAGAAGCTTGTAATTACTATTTGCCCAAAAAAAGAGGACAAATATCTATCCCCAATTTATCTGGGCTAAATTTACAATACAACAAAGCCAATCATGCAATAATTAAACCATTTAGTTCCAATAAATCATGGTCAATAATATGATTGTGCACAGAAATTTGTGAAAATCACTTAAGAAAACTCATCACGTAAGTCCACAACATCAAGCCACCTCAAAATGAACCATCCTACTGCCATCAAACTACACCTGTGCTAGCACATTAAAAATTAATTCAACACCAGCTTCTTATATACTTATCAGTCTCTATCATATAGGATAACCAGCCATATTCACTTTGCCCAACAGGTTTTAGCTTGGAAAATGAATATCACAACACTCAAAAAACCACTCATTTTTATTCATTTAACATAATAATAACATGGAAAGAGCTGCTCATATGTTCAATAACCGATATTGACCCTTCTTATACTGTTTGTCCTAGTTCAGTACCTTATTTTATACATCCTGAAATGATCCAAACTATAAAGTTAAAGAACTTTGACCAACTTTTCTAAGCAACCAAACATAAGTTAGGTTTAATTGTGTGTTTTGATCACATAAAGAAGATGTGAGTGTTCCTAGCAGAAGCATGTATAGGCAAAGAAACACTTATCAATTAGTTTTAACCAAAAGATTAAAATGGCTAAAAACATTCCTTATTACCCAAAAGTACAAAAACTATGGAACAGAAATTTCAACATTCAATAACAAAGTAAAGCCATCTTGACTAGTCTCCAAATGAAACAAGCAAAAGAAATTGTGGAACCAAACTACACTTGCCCACACCAAAACAATCAAAGTTTTCTTTATTTAGAAAATTTGTATATAAGACTCTAATTATTTTCCATCAGCAACCTCAAACACAGATGACTAGGCCTCAACTGCTTAAACAGCCTATGAATCAGGATAAATATTTAACTTTGAGAACTACTTTTTGAGGAATTGTTGTGAAATTCACAATAACGTATGTAATTACAATTTGCCCAAAATAAAGACATATATAATATAACCCCAACCTGTCTAGGGCTACAATTTTATTCTCTCAAAAAACCAAAGCCAAATATCATGAAATGTTGTGAGAATTGGGTGAAATAAATCTGTTTACACAAGGTTAAAGAAGAGAGAGAAGATAATATGACACAAGGAATTTACATGGTTCGGCAATATGCCTACATCCACGGGAGGCGACACAATAAATTTTCACTATAATTGTGGAGATTACAACAATGACTTGAAGACACTCTCACACAAACCCAAACCCCATATACACCCTTAGTTCTCTCACAAACAAATAGAGAACACCCTAGTGTATTTAGACAAAAGTTACCAGACACTAATTGCTATCCGGAGCTCACTTGCATTGCTCTCAATTGCTCCACCTCTATTTATAGCCAAACCTTCAAACGAAATATCACCAATGTGAAACACCAATTGTTAAGGAATTCAACAATAGTGGCCAAGCATTTATTGCCAAAGAATTCATACAATTCGGCTAGCACACTCCTTGACAATTCATGAATTCAATGAAGTCACATATTTCGGCTACATGTCAAGTGTTCTAGACCAATGTGAATGCAAGACTTCTATCAACCAAGAAGTAAACAAATTCGGCTGAGTCCATGCAACAATTTCATGCAACTTCTTTGCATTTCTTCACGTATAGCAATTATGCAACTTTCTATGGTTTGTTGTCTAATTGTCAAGCCACCAATTTTGACAATTCAAGCCATTCCACCATGAAATAATTAAATCAATGACATATATTTGCTCCTAAAATCAAATAAAATATATGAGAAAGAATATGTAGAAGAGCATGCACACCTATCTTTTATAATTTCTCTAATTTAGCTATTAAAAAGTTTTTTTTTTTTTTTTCTTTTTCAAATTTGCAGATCCACTTTTACAGTCCACTCTACATCTCACTCTCTATTCTACAATTCATTCTATTAAAATATTAAAACAAACCCATATAGACTTTTCTCAAAAATATACCAGATCAGACCCAAAATACTCTAAAAACGCTCGGTGAGACCAAAATGAGCTGAAATCATATGGTACAACTTAGAGCTGAGAAAAAGAAAGCATTTTTTTTTCCACAAAAACGATATAAATTACACATACAACACAGGTTACCAAGATCAAGACCACAGCTAAATATCTGATGACAAATAAACTCAAAAAGCTGTGAGGCAGAAATTAAAGATGTATACACCCATGAAAACTACACCATTTATATATCAAAATCAACCAAGTTCCAAAATAACAATCATATCTGCATAAATCATAAGTATATATGTATCAACCTGGTTCCTGAACAGGCAGAAAGATAGATAAACGACCAAGAACTCAAGAAGCGAATCTCTGCGTTTTCTAAACTTTCTGGTTCTATTTTATAGACAGAACGATAAAACACAATTTTTTTTTTAAAGAAAGATAAAGCACAAGAAGTTGTGTACACATCTTTCAGTAATAATTTGAAGAGAGAAGAGACAGTGCAAGTGTGCGACAGTCTAGATGGATAAGTCGCAAAAGACTCAGCCGCTTGTGCACGTGCTCTCTTTACTCCTTTAAAAAGTCCACCGGAGATGTCAGTTTTTGGGCTATTTATTCTTATGTGTTTGGGTCGATTCAAATAGCTTGGACTGGAAGCTTACGCTATAGCCTAAAGGTTTCACTCGCTATAGCTTGGACTGGAAGCTTACGCTATAGCCTAAAGGTTTCACTCGCTTCTCACTTCTTAATTCTATGAATCTGTATTGTATATGTGTCTGTCCACTAACCCAAATTCGGCAGTTGGAAAGTAGCTTGTTGTACCACATTGGAAAAGAAAAACTTGGCTCAAATGGACTATGTTGATTTGGGGCCCAAAACGGAAGATTTGATTTTGGAGGCCCAAATCAATTTCCCCTATCAAAACTTCTCAAACCTGCCAGCAGAAAGAAAAAGGCCCATATCCACACTATTATTCATCAACCTCAGTAAGTTTTGGAGGAAAAGAAAAACAGGGCTTGACTTGTACTAGAACAGTCAGAAAACCAAACAGTTCAAATTTTCATAACCCCTCAACGGAGGAATAGAAAGTACAACAGATCCACACAACATATATTCTACAAAATGGGAAAAATAATACATAACATAGCAAGAAGTAAATTGCAAACCTCACACCACAAGAAAATTCAATTCAAGCTACGTAATTCAAACAAACCAACAAAAACAGAGCATAGATAACAGTTCACTCTGTTTCAACTTTATGTGTATTAAATGATGTGAAGCCAACATAGTATATTGTAAAATTCACAGTAATAAATTACAAATCGTTGACATATATAATATGTTATTTCCTCCTAAAATCAGATGGTATAGAAGAATGAGTGTCTAATAATAATCATGATAGTGAAAAACACCCAGAAAATGAAATGTGAAAAGCAAAGCATTCAATTTTCACTAATAATATAAATCTTACGCAAAACACTGATAACCAACATAAAATAAAATAAACACAGATAATTAAGATAAATAAATCTCCTAAAGCTATTTTTTTCGAGTCCAAATCTTCTGTCCCACTTTTCCTGTTCCACTCTATACTCTACCAATAAAAGCTTGCCACGTATTAACATAATTAATTAAATACTATCATTATTGACTTATTAATATTACCATTATTAATTAATGATAGTATTTAATTAATTATGTTAATACGTGGCAAGCTTTTATTGGTGGAGTATAGAGTGGAGTAGGAAAAGTGGGACAGAAGATTTGGATTCATTTTTTTCTGCTGAAAAAATTAGAAGCAAACATGCATTTCATTCTTTTTCTCTTTTTATACCATGAGAAAATGACGGAACAGGCCAAAAGACCCAAAATATACGCACATGTGCGCGCAGATAAATATGATAGAAGCTATGTAGTAATAACTCAAACAAAAGCATAAAAGGACACTTTGATTACAGTAAAGCCTGAAAAGAAAGCTCAGAAATAAGGAAAAAAAAAAACCCAAAAACATTTGGTTTACTTGTTACACACATAGTAAAGCTACCTGGAAGAACAAAGACTACATATTATGAACGGTGGAGTTGGTGAAAGTGGTATTCCACGTACAAGATAGGTTTTCTCGAAACCAGTGAGTTCAGATGTTCAGTTCCACGTTCACAATTACATCGTTTTGGCTATTGGCAGCATCAGCTTCAGCATCAGTAAGTGGGATATCGTTTTGGCCATTCGCAGCATCAGCTTCAGCATCAGTAAGTGGGACTTCATTCTGGTGGTCATTGGCAACAACAACAGGTTGTCTTTCTGTCCAAATGGACCAAATCCTTCTGCATATGCGTATCAGTCGTAGGAGTAGATCAACAAGGCTGACAAGGGACCCAACTACATCATTAATGAGTTCTAGGACTGACACAACTTGCCGAAATCTGAAACAAAATGAAATTGTTAGAATAACAGTAAAATTTACAGAGCGTCCATAATGGGTTATGGGGAGGAAGAAGTTGAAATACTTTCTCACCTATCATGTGTCATTGAGATTATCTGGTGAAGATCGCGTATTAACCGTAGGAGTAGAACAACAATGCTGACAAGGGTCCTACCTACGTTGGAAATGAGTTCCAGGACCAACTCAACTTGCTGAAATCTGAAACAAAAACGGATTGTTAGAAAAAAATTTAGAGAGCGTCAATAATGGGTCGTGGGGAGGAAGAAGTTGAAACTCTCTCACCCATCATGATTCATGTGCCATTGAGATTATCTAATCCACTTTCAAAATTATTCTTGATGTGTTCTAAAAAGAGTTATTTACAAATCAGGGAAGTGCGAGATGCAGTGCGATGATGAGAATGACCAGGCCAAAAACAATTTGAGCAGCAAGTTTAACGTCTGAATAAAGCTCATTCCCACCCATTTTTTGGAGGAGTTTTTAGTGGGGAGACAAGGGACTTTTTTTTAGAAGCAGGAGTGGAGAGACAAAGGGGGATCTTTAAGAGGACTCATTTTATAGTATGGAGGAACTAGGATAATATGGTAGCATGGAGGAACTGGGATAATATGGAGCAAACATGCAAACATAAGAGGACTGGGATAAGGGGATCTTCAAGAGGACTCATTTTATAGTATGGAGGAACTGGGATAATATGGTGGTATGGAGGAACTGGGATAATATGGAGCAAACATGCAAACATTCTTGACGTGTTCTAAAAAGAGTTATTTACAAAACCTGGGGAGTGCGAGATGCAGTGCGATGATGAGAATGACCAGGCCAAAAATAATTTGAGCAGCAAGTTTAGGATCTTTAAGAGGACTCATTTTATAGTATGGAGGAACTGGGATAATATGGAGCAAAACTGGGACAATATGGTAGTATGGAGGAACTGGGATAATATGAAAAGAGTTATTTACAAACCTGGGGAGTGCGAGTTGCAGTGCGATGATGGAGCAAAACTGGGACAATATGGTAGTATGGAGGAACTGGTATAATATGAAAAGAGTTATTTACAAACCTGGGGAGTGCGAGATGCAGTGCGATAATGAGAATGACCAGGCCAAAAACAATTTGAGCAGCAAGTTTAGGATCTTTAAGAGGACTCATTTTATAGTATGGAGGAACTGGGATAATATGGAGCAAAAAGTAGTATGGAGGAAATTTTATTTTATTAAGCAACTTGCATTGGCAGTTTTGACTGACTTATCATTTTGCTGACGGGTTCATCTTGGATAAAGTGGTCACTTCATCCAAATAAATACGATAATTTCATTAGACTCACAGCTATATATTAACAGTTCATCTTACTATTTCTATCGTATGTGGGATTTTGTCGTTTAATTAACTAGGTAATTTATAGCAATAATTTTAAATTATTTAGCTTGCTTCTAGTTTATCTCCCTCAACAACAACAACAACAAAAAATGCAAATAATTATAATTAGTTTACCTCTCAAAATTATTCTTCATTTGCTTTTAAGAGACTTATGTTCAATAAATTCTAAGAATTCACAATAAATTATATATATATATATATAAAGTATACAACTCAATTAATACTCCTTTTAATTATTATCTATTATCATTTTCTTTAAAAGAAAATATGTAAAGTTCGTTTGACTATAGGAACTTTACATATTTTGTGTTTCTAAAAAAAGAAATTATCAATAAATAATGAAAGTTCAAATGGGTATCCACAACCTCCCATCATAGTTTCATTTTAATACTTTCAGGGTATCCAGTATCCACACTTTCATTTTAATAATACTTTTAGGTTGAAAGTCAAATGAGAAGTTGATGAAACTTCCTGTCACACTTTCATTTTAATACTTTATGGTTGACAATCAAATGGGAAGTTGATGAAATACTTCAACCGATAAAGTCTCTGATTATTAAATAAGAGATTTGAAGTTCAATTTCTGCCTACACAAAAAACTGATTAATGTTTTAATCTGATAATAAAGAGCTATCATCAAGAGCAGACGCCATAGTTTGAAACTCTCTCAAAAAAAAAAAAAAAAGTTGATGAAATACTCTCTTATGCACTTTCTTCCGTGTTTGTGCATTTGAGATTAGCTGAATTTTTTAGCTTATCTTATCTCCACTTTCATCTTATTTTTGCTACTATTCCTAGGTTCCGTTGTATTTTTTTTATACTATTTATGAGTTCCATTGTACTATTCAGTTTTCAGCAAAAAATTTTCAATTTCAGCTAAATAAGTTGTTCCAAACAGACATACACTCTCTTCCTATCACACTTTCATCTTCATCACAATCACACTCTTATTTTAATACTTTCAGTTTCAGGGGTATGTTTTAACTTTTAATCACACTCTTGTTTTGATACTTTCGGGGGTATGCTCAACTTCCGACTATTACTATGTTGTTATCAATGTTAGATTAACAACGATAAATTAACCATTTGCTATTTCTATTACTATCCTATGTGGGACTTTTATTTATTTTTTATAGAAATTCTATGTTGGAATTAATTTTTTAAATAACTAAATTATATATTTATAGATATGATAAAATTTAAAATAATGGGAATTATCTATTTGGTTCATGATAATTAGTATTATTTATTATCATATCAGGATTCAAATCCAGGATTACATAAGAATACTTATACACATTGTGGCAAGCTGAGATTGGACTGGGATAGATTTCGACCACACACAATTAATTTATAGAGATAAGATGTCAATCAACCTTAGTTACCATTTTTTTAACAAGTTTATAGAGTGATATTGGAACGTGTGCTTGGTATATGTGTAAGTCAAGAAAAGTAGAACAATATACGTCTAGGATTAATTTAACAATGCTCCTCGATTCTAGGCCGAGGTGAAGGTTAATACTTGTTCTTGAATGATAATATTCTCTCCCTATTTCTCTCTATTTCTTTTCTTTACCATTCTCCCTCCTTCTCCTTGTAGGGATATCTTTCCTTTATATAGTCATCCAGGTTGTATCTTGGCCTTCCACTTGAAGAGGCAAGGCTTATTTCCTCATATACTTGTTGTAATACCCCAATTTTGTTTTTATGACTATCACCATACCTTGTCATTTTTTTAATATAGAGTTGAGGTACTATATGTGTGTGCACAGTAATATGGGAGTAGACAATTTTGTGGTGCTACAAATAGGTAAGAAAATTAAAATTTTAGTGCATAAAATTTAGTGAGGCAATTAAAATAAATAAAAAAAAAGAGGAAGATGTTTTATGGGCCTCTTGGAGACTAAAGAGATAAGCTCAAGTGGGTTTTAAACTCCAGCCCACATCTCTGATGGGTTAAAATATAAGGAGGAAAAGATAAATTAGGGTTTTCATTAGAAGAGTTTCATCACTAAGGAGGCTAGGAGGTGTATTTTTCCTTGGAGTTAATTGAAGAGGCAACCAATTGTTCCAGGTATGATTTTTCATTTGTTAGAATCAATTAATTAAAAGAGTTAGTGATATGTATATTTGTTTCAAAGAGATATCTTTTCCTAGAATTCGGTTTACACTTTTGCGTTAGACCTTGAATCCTAGGTTGCCACTGTACGTATTCTAGAACAAAAGCCAAAGTTATTAAATCCAGGAGTATGGCTTTTGTTATTTTCGAAAGATTGTAAGAGTATTTGGGCTACAATGATAATCACACATATATCCGGTTTTATACCAAAAAGTTCTTTTGTTTTTATTGGACAGTTTATACCAAAATCCCACACAGTTTTCACACTAGGTTGCTCACATTTTGTCAAAGTCCAGTTTCTCTGATTGATAGATTGATGGCCTTGGTAGACTTTGCCTAGACTTTGCCTAGTCCAAACACAATGAACCGTTCAAGTTCAATACTTCTACAATTGTTTTAAAGGATAATGACAGATTTGAGATTTCATACCAAAATTCTTATATTAAATCTATAGGGACAATGGATGTTAAATTTATGAGTTGAATCATATTGGTTTTGGCCCACCGTTTGCATTGGGGATTATATATTAAATCTTAAAGTGTTGGCTACTGCATTCCTCATGGTAAAATGAGTTTCGATTAATGCAAGGAATGCATTATTGATTAGAATGCCATCGATTAGAAAAATGTTAATTTAGTGCTAAAACTGTTATTAGTTCAGCAAAGTATAATCCTAGTGAGTCTATTTGTATAGTTTTATAAGCTTTATATTTTGTAGAGGATATTGAGTATATTTTATGATTGATGATAGGTCCTATTTAAAAGTGTTTTGAGGCTTTTGGAGTCTGTTTCGGCTGTACTTTCAGAGTGATTCAAGTGTTGTAAGTAATTATGCATAATATGCACAATTTTGTTCATTAGGCTCTTAGATGTTAAAGGTTTTCAAAACTTATGTTGAAGCTTATGTTTACTAAAGTCTATCAAAAGTATTTTTACATCATTGAAAGAGAAACTTCAACCTTTAAATAATGTGTTAGAAAGAAACTTTGAATTATAAATAACGTTTTGAATGCCCGAATCTCATTTAAAAGATAAGTTCTAAACTAAACTATTTTCATAAAATAATTGAGTTTCCAAGTAAGTTTTTTAAAATGGTTCTTGTTCTTTAATTTGTTTAAAACCAAGTGATTTCAAAGTCATATTCTTATTTTCCAAATGGTATTTAAGACGTTTCTTTTAGCAAATTGGGTTTTCAAACTTACTTAAGAATTGTAAAAATATTTATATAAACTCTTCAGTTCTTATTCAGTCCCTAAGAGAGTCAAGCATCCTTTGATTTATGTTTCAATTCAATATTGTGATATTTGATATGCCTTTATATTTGGAATAATCATTAATATTAAGAAAATTATTTTATTTTGTATATATGTTGTTTTGTGATATGTGACTCAAAATGAGTGTTTTTAGAATTAATTAGATATATGTGTAAATCCGCTCACAGAATTGTATGTGAGAATATATGTTGACCCCTCACCAGTAGGGGTTAGATGTTGGTATCCGCTCACAGGATTGTATATGAGAATATGTGATGTGTATATGTGACACTATGCTCTGATCAATTATCTGTGTGTTTTCGAATGGCTTTAAGATTTGATTGTATATGTATTAAGTGGTTCTTTATATGTTTGGAAAACTATATCAAATATTTTGAATGAAATTGTGAAATCAAACTCGTGCTTTGCTTGACTCTATTCCGTTGTATATTCTGTATAATTACTTACTAGATGTGTGGCTCACCCCATCAATTACTGTTTTTAGATTAAAGTGTAGTTGGGAATATAGAACCTTTGGAGCGCTTTGTAAGGTGCAAGGTAGAGCGTGGAAGTTGTAGGCGACTTCAGTATTACTTGAAGACTTATAGAATTTTAGTTACCTTTATTTTGTAATTCATGTTTTATATAGTGGAGATTATTTCCAATTTGTGGAGTTTAGATTTTTGTAAGAGGTTTCTTTTTAAGAGTATTGTTTCTTTGGAGTTTTAATTTATTTTGGATTAATTATGTTTATTGAGTTTTATGAGTTCAGCAAGTTGTCATGCACCTAAATTCATGTTCCATGGATTTGGGTTGTGACACTTGTCCCATCAGGGCCTTATTAGAAGGTTTCTTTTTTAGGTTGTGAGTTGTGATGACACTATTCAGAGGTCATTCTACCATTAATGCAGTCAGCTAAGTGGGTGCAGAGTATTGAATGTGGAGGTGATTGATGCTTTATCTGTACTCTTCCTTCATTTGCCTAATGACAAACCTTCTTTCCTCTCTTTGGTTGTGTGTTTGGTGGTCTTCAGAACTAGATCTCGGTCCTTCCAGGGATGTATCAGTATTCTTGGGATCCTCAGGCACTCCAATTTTCTCGGGTTTGTGGTTGTGTTATCATATTTGCTACAGAACTACCCACGGTGTGCCCTTTTGGTCTTGACCTCTTCTAGCTCATTCTTGTCCTCGGCTTCCATGTTCTTGTCCTCGGTTTCTCCTCTTCCCACACACATTTTTTTAATAATCATATATTTATTACATATCATGCCTTATATTTTAAATCAATTTAGAAGTGTGTTATGCTCCTCTAAATTGATATTTGTGAATCATTTAGCTTACTTTTAGTTTATCTTCCTCCACAAAAACATAATATGCAAATAATTATAATTGATCTATTTCTCAAAATTAGTCTTGATGTGTTTTTAAGAGATTTATATACAACAAATTATTCATTTTAAAAATATATATACAACAAATTCTAAGATTTGCACTAAATTAAATAAGCCTCTACCAACGGTATACTAATTTTTATCATTTTCTCTAAAAGCAAATGTGTATAGTTTGACTGTATTTGATGTCCATACATATGACAAGGAAGAGGAGGATGACTTAGCCATGAAGTATGAACCCATTTGAAGTTTCTCAAAAATTGAAGAAAATACAAAAAAGCCACCAACCATACCAACCTAGATGCCAACCAAGGGAAATTTTTTTCTTAAAAAAAATGTTACTTAGGCCATTTTCCATTTTTTATATGGGGATAGTACGTTTCAATTTGTGATTTGTTCAACCATTATCTCTATATATAAAAAGTGTCAATACTAAAGCGACAGTGAATTTGGTTTATTCAATTCCTTTCATGCTTTCACTTGCTTTTTTTTTTTGGGCGGTAAAATGGCCTATTGAAGACGCTTTTTATTTTTTATTCTTTTATATACATATAACATATGAGCTACTCTAAAAAAAATTATTAACACAACAAATTGCTATAATATTTTCACAATTGTTAAAGTGTTAATTTCTTATAGACCAAAATAAAATAATAAAATATCATTCTGGGCTATGCATTACTTGTATAACATATTTCAAACATGAGTTTTTTGCACACTTTAACTGATATTATGTATATGTTTGGATCCGGATGAAAAGCTAGCATCTGCGTTTGGCGTTTCCTTTTTTTTTTTTTTTTTTTGATGCACACGGATTACATTGTTCATGAGACATTATGCACTGTTCACGGAACCCACAATCACTTTATTCAGAAAAAAAATATTAAAACACGGTACTATTCACACGTTTAAAAATTATTTTGTTACAATGTTTTCAGTTTTCAACAAAATAAACTGTATCCAAACAGATCCTATGTCTCAGGATTTATTCACAATGATATGGACTTATCTCCGGGGCAAAGCTTGGACGGAAGTTTCAGGAAGTCTAGCTCTGGTTTGTTATGATTCCTTTATCTTTTTCTTGTTAAGCAGTTGGTAGTTTGCAGTCCTCCAATTTATCTTGTACAAATTGCAATGCTAGTTATTTTCAACTTATGATTATTCATAGCATAGATTGTACATGCTCTCAGAGTCTCAGTTCCTGTCTTTTGAAATTAAACTTAGATTTGACATATAAGTCACATATAACTAGTGGATGATTGGGGTGAGAATGGCTTTACCAGAAACGTCCAATGATGGAATGAATATAAATTATAAAGTACTCTACACAACATTCCCAGAAAGGGGAAAAAGTATAGATGACATATACAGGTACGGTATATATTAGCCGGTACTACCTTGTTTTGTATTCTCTTTTACACCTTTTCTATTAGTAAGCTCTTACACCAGTTGCCGACACCAATCTTCAACCTATATTTTGGAAAACTTTATGCATGCAGATTGATGGGATTGATGGAGGTGTTTGAAAATAGGAGTCAGAAGCTTGATGTTCTGCCTATTAGGTGGTACAGGGTGTTGGAGTTGGTATTTTTCCTTGGAAAAGGAATTGATAATGAATTCATTAGTAGCCAGTACTACAGGTTACAAGGACTGAGACTTGGTCCATTTAAAATCCATGATCCACAACGTGTTCAGTTATCCAGCACTAATATTTTGTTTGATAATATACTCTGTCTTGTGGGTCCAAAGGGCCTTTGCCTTGTGAGGTTCCACGTCATCAAAAAAAATATAGTCTGTCTTGTGCTAAGGAGAATTTAAAGAGGAGTTCTTCCCTGTAATAGTGGTTCTCTCCTAACTGCAAACTTGGTCCCATGCTAACTCACTAGAGTTAGGTTTTGAATTACAGAGGGGAATGCTATAGTGTTTACCAAACATGACACTGACTGAAGGTTTGTATAGAGTTGATTTCCTTTTTCAGCTGCATTTGCGTCCATCTCAGTGGTCCCGTGCTAATTTCCTTTTTCAGCTGTGCTTGCGTTCAACTCAGTGGGTCCCGTGCTAATTCCTTTTCGATCTGCGTGGGTCCCGTGCTAATTTCCTTTTCCTTATACGTTTGCGTTCAAATTAGTGGGTCCTGTACTAATTTCCTTTTTCGGCTGCGCTTGCGTCCAACTTAACGGGTCTCGTGCATTGTTCATAGAATTCATAAGTATTTTTTTCACCAAAATTTTTATTAAAATTGGGTCTCATAATACTATTCACATATTTAAAAATTATTTTGTTACAGTGTTTTCAGTTTTCAGTTTTCAGTTATAAGCAGTATCCAAATAGACCCTGAGTGAACGTTTGGATACAGCTGAAATTTTTTTTCAGCTGTGTCTAGCATCTGGCAGTGGGTTCTGTGCATTGTTCATAGGACTCACAAACCTCTTTTTTCAAAAAAACTTTCATTAAAAATGGCTCCTGCGGCACTATTTACACATTTAAAAATTATTTTACTACAGTATTTTCAGTTTTCAGAAATAAGCGGTATCCAAACAAACTCTGAGCATCTGTTTGGATAGCGCGTCTAACGTCCAGCGTCTGTCAGTGGGTCCTGTGCACTGTTTACGGGACCCACATGTGCAAACTCATACAAAGGGGCAAAGGGCTTAGAGGTCATCTTTCCCCATGCTTTCCTGCTTTCTAGGTGAAAGATTCCTAATCTATATCTCTACTGAATTTAATATGCTTTGATCAAACTTCTTAATTATCAATAATTACTTGTGTGCTTGTTCTTGGTTTTTTGGTTCTAATATAAGTTCTCTTTGTTACCATCTTCTAAGTAATGCATCGATTTATTTTTAATATTTTTTTCCTCAATGTGATGCAGTAACCTCTACTCATAGTATCTCTGGTGCTTCTGTTTCAAGTAAGTTTGTTCCTACTTCCAAAAGAGGGTTCAAAGGGCTAAAGGACTATGGAAGGAAACTTGTCAACCTAGAACTTTTCACACAAAGTCTTGAGGATTGGGTTTCTGAGAAATCATGTGCAGATTATGTGGATGGCTTTTGGAATTGCAAAAAAGTAACGTCTTTGGCTAGTCTTGGTTTTGATAGTTGTTTTTTCATTCATTCATGGAATTGGGTTTGAAATTATGGTAAAATTTTTATGTTTTTTTTTTTTTTTTTTTTTTGGGATTTATCTATGTGGGTCTATAACTTCTACTAAGGCTGGGAGTGCAATGTTATTTAAGGTGCGTTTGGATACCGCTTATTACTGAAAACTGAAAACACTATAACAAAATAACTTTTAAATGTATGAATAGTACCGTGGGACCCAGTTTTGAAGTTGTTTTTTGCTGAAAAATGTAGTTACGGGTCCCGTAAACAGTGCACGGAACCTACTGGAAAACGTGGGACGCAACTGAAAAATGCTTTTCAACACTATCCAAATATACACCTAGGGTCTATTTGGATACCTCTTATTGCTGAAAACTGAAAACGATGTAGCAAAATAATTTTTAAATGTGTGAATAGTACTGTGGGACCTAGTTTTAAAGTTTTTTTTGTGAAAAAAAGTACTTACGAGTCCCGTGAACAGTACATGAGACTTACCAAAAAAACGCTAAACATAGATGCTAGACGCGCTATCCAAACAATCACTTAGTTTTCAATTTTTTGAGTTATATGTGAGGTCTGGTAAACTGAGTGCAGTTTAGATTTGCTAAGAAATTGTTTGATGAAATGTATGTGTGAGTTGTATATTTTAATGCATTAGTTTTTTGTCTGAGATTTTGAGCAACTAAAATGTTATTGTCACTGAAACCTAACTCCTTATTAATCTAGTGAAATGGTTGGATTGGGTATAGTAGGGATTGATGGGTTCAATTTATTTGAGTAAATGTGATATGAGTATCTAATATAAATATTGTCATTGACATTGGTTCCAGATTGTGAATGACTTTCAGTTTTGGAATGTTAATGTTTAGATGTTATAATGTAGGAAAATCTTGGGTATAATGGTAAAAGTAGAATCTTTATCTTTAATCTAATTTTACTCTTTCCAATTATTTGTTATTTGTTATTTGTTATTCTTTCCCTTTTGTTATTTGTAAGTAAACTAAAGGATCAACTTGGCTTTGTGAAATTTTATGTCTACTGCCGTTTCTAGTACTATTATCTAGTGAGGGATTGGGGTCCTGGTGATGGTGATGGTGATGGTTGATGGGTAAAATGGCTTAAACATTGCAGTCAAGTTTGTCTGGAACCATCATTTTATTCTACTAAGCAATCAAGTTGCTAGCTAGTTTTATTTTATGTGTGAGTAGTTATGGATATGTGCTTTTAGAGCAACCAAGTTTTACAGCTAAGCCTTGCCTATCACTAATCCAAACAGTTCAAAAGCTAATGCATGGAGTTGTAATGACAAATCCTCAGTATATTTGATATTTACTTATATAGCAAATATGAGGGTCTTTTTGGGATGGTCTGCTTTTAATTAATCTTTGTTGGATTCTGAATGTTTAGATAGATAGATATATAGATATTTATCTGCAGCTAGTGAAATTGGCCATTTGTATTGTACATGAAATTCTCCTTGTATCATTTCCAAGCAATTTAGCAATAAAAGATAATGAAATTCTTATCTGGGTGCCTTTTATTTTTATTGGGTTTTCATTATTTATCTTTGTAAAATTTTAAGAATGGAAAAATACAAAAACTTACCCTGAGGTTTGGGATAATGCCAAAAAAATCCAAAACTTCTTTAAAATGTCCAATTTGGTCCTTTAAACATTAACGGCGTGTAAGGCCATTTTTGCATTCTCTCCCGGTGCAAAGCTACCTGGGATTTCTAAAGGAAGACTACAATGACAGCAAGCAAGTGGGACATTAACACCACACCATTTCATGTTTCATCAACACCACACCAACGATTTTCTTAGATTTTTTTTTCTTAAAATAAAATTATTAATAGTTTTGTGTTTGGTAGCTAAGAAAATTCAAAGAAAAGTCACATGGATCTTCCCCATTCTGTGTTTGGCAACCAAGAAAATCAGAAGTACAACCCATAAATCTTCTTCATTCCTAATTTAGTAGCCAAAATATCAAAAGGACAACCCATATAGTCTCATCTGCTTTTTAGACTCCTTTACTCAGTGTTTGCTTGCCAAGAAAACCAAAAGGAACATCTTCATCTCTTTCACAAAGAAACCCATGAAAACCCGAATGACCCTAACCCAATCACACCAGCCAAGGTCCAAAATTCCATCACAATATTGCTATTAAACCCAAATCCAGTTATCCCATCGAAAATGGCTGACCCACCAGCCACCACCAAAGGATTTCCATCAGCGAAATAGAGACATGAGAGAAGAAGAGATGGGAGAAAGAAGAGGGTAAGATTTGGCTTGGCAAAGTAAAAGAAAATAGAAAGAGTGAGAGAATCAAGTGAGAAATAGAGGAAAAAGAAAAGAAACAAGAGATGGAGAGTAGGCCAAGTGTGTGGAGGTGAGGCGTTGACTATGACTTTGTGAGGATAATGATAGGCCAAAAACGAATTGACCCCTTGTGATGAATTAATGGATTAATTAGCCAACTTTATTAATTAATCAAATTAACATGCGAACACGTGGTAGTATAAACAAATCACCAATTAAACTAAATATGCAGTGGAAAATAAATTAACACGGTGATTTGTTTACGAATGGGGAAAACCAACACGACAAAAACCCCACCAGGTGATTTTCAAGTCACCACTCCCGAGAATCCACTATTATCAAAACAAGCAGTTACAAATAAAGGAATTTCAGTACCTTATACCAACCTACAGTTGAACCCTTACCCCAATACCCAATTAGACTTGTTCTATAGTGACAATCTCTCCTTTTGATGCACGGCTCCCAGTACGTGACTAACCAATCTGATGCCAGTACGCGGCTTACTCCTTTGCACGAATCCAAGTACGTGACTAACTCCATAGAAACCCTTGATTGTTGTAGTTGATTTGCAGCAGTTTCACATAGAAACACCAATAAGATCTTCACTGTTGGTGCAAGAGACTTTACTTGGTTACAAAACCCAAAGGCGTACGAGAAACGCAACAAGAACTCTTTCTTCTGTAAGAGGAGGCTGGGGTTTCAAAAAGAAAACCTTATGAAGCTCTCTAGGGTTAGGGTTTTTCTTTTTTCACCTCCTTTAAATAGGAGCTTAATAGGCTCTCCTATTCCAAATAGGTTTATACAAACCTTGGGCTTTCCTAGTCCAATAAGGATTATACAAACCCACAAACCTTGGGTTTTCCTAGTTGTATAAGGATTATACAAAGCCCATAAATAAATAGCCTTTTAGAATAAAAACGTTGCTGGCTATAATCTGAATCCCATAAGCTCGATAGATAGAGACATCTGTCAAGCTTTAATGAATCTCGACAGATCGAGCTTTTGTTGAGGAGGTATCAAGACTAACAGATTGCATTTTTCTAGAGCAGTTCTTGAGTAATCTTCATGTCTTCAATTTAACCACTTGTAATGATCACCTTGAACCTACTTAGATTTACCCAAATATAAGTAAAGTGCATTTTGTCAAAGGATATGTCAATTACATAAAAATATGTCCCTAACAGATAAGAAGAAAGAACGAAGAAAAGATTAAACAAAAAAAAAAAAAAAATCGTTGGGTCTGAAACAAATGGTGTTACACGTCGTTTGTCTTCAAGGACCAAATTGGCTATTTTTAAGAAGTTTTGGATGTGTTTGACATTATCCTAAACCTCAAGGTAGGTTAGTGTAATTTACCCTTTTAAGAAAAATAATAATTGAAGAAAAAAAATTATTGATCTTAAATCCAAATCCAAATTTAAGTATCTAAACAATAAAATTTCAAATGATGAATTTCAAATCCTTCATTCTATAAAAAAAAGACCCAAACATGGAATTTTAAAATTAATGGATTTGAAATCAAGGCATTTGAAATCAATTGATTTAAAATCCAAATTCAAATTCAAATCTTGCCATCCAAACACAACCCTAAGTCATTTGTATATATTAAATAATAATAAAAATGTCAGAGTATTGGTCAAACACGCAATTATTTGAAGTTAATGATGGCTACAAACCGCCAGAGTGGTCGTTGGAGAAAAGTGGATATTTAACTAACGAAACTCAAGAGTACTAAACTCGAGTAGTAAGCAAGTAAAGAACTCGAGTCTACTAACCTAGAGTTCTATATAGTAGTTTTTTGAAGTTAATGTTGGGTACAAACCGTCACAGTGGTCGTTCGAGAAAAGTGGATATTTAATTAATGGAACTCGAAAGTATGAAACTCGAGTATTGTTGAGGTCTAAATAAAAGTCACCATGTTGCACCAAGGCCCAAAATGGCACAGAGTGCTGAACTCCATGAGAAAATAAAAGACTTGAGCCCGCAATAAAGAAAAAAAGGTAGTAGGCCCAACTCCATTAAAGGATTTAAGGAAGAACCCAGACCTACGAATAAATAGGCCTTAGAATTCATGAAACAAAGGGAAGAAAAAAAAAAGCCCAGCCCGCCAAGGTCAGAAAATCATTAGGTAGTCCAGTTGTAAGAACTGGACCGGGATACCCAGGGACAGCCAAGGGCTCGAGACCCTTGGGACATGCAGCAAAGCCAAGATGAGATCAAAACAGCTCAAAAGGAGTGCCAAGAAACACAAGAAACGAGAATAGATACGTCCCTAGTAGCCTCCCAATGATGCAAAAAATAACCAGAAAGCTTGGAAAACAACAATTCATGAGCAAGGGGCTGGTACCTCGAGGAATCCAGAATGAAGAACCTGTTGGGAAATTTAGACCTCGGTTGATAGAATTAACAAATTTTAAACTCAAGTTGTTAATTAGATTTATTATGAATAAAACTTGTTAAAACAAACAAACATCAATATCATGTCAAAATCATGTAGTGGAAAATATAAATAAGACAAGATATGATGACCCAAGAAAACCAATGAAACAAACTAGTTTCACAGTAAAAAACCTAGGGGGAAACCTTCCTGAAAAGCAATTCACTATAGTAAAGAGAAGTTTTAGATCTAGTACAAAACCTTTGTCCCTAGACTCTACAATCCCCGTAGATGAACTCACAGCAGAAACCTTCTACCGCTTCAGAACCTCTAAACTCTTCAATATATGAACGCCACCATTTTTGCACAAATCCCAGCACGTGACTAACCAATAATGCACAGCTCCTAGTATGTGACCAACACACCAACTAGAAGAAGATGTTGACTGCAAAGTTCTTCACTTCATCAACAATGAAGATCAAGAAGCACTTGGTTACAAAACCCTAAGGCGCAAAGACGTAGAGCTTCTTTTAGAGAGAATAAGGCATCAGTCACCTTTTGCATATGTTCTCCTTGTATTCTCTTATGTGACGGCCTCTAAAATAAGCCTTATATAGGTCTAGAGTTGTGAGAAAAGAAACCCTACACATACATGTCATCATAGGCCGAAAATCATATCTAAAAATCTGAATTCCTATAACCTCGATCGATCGAGAGATGTTGAAGAGATGTCGAGCTTTAAACTTCGATAGATACAGCTATCAAGGAGGTGTCAAGCAGGTGTCGAGGGGACAGAAATTTGCTCAATCGATCAACCTAGCTATCGAGAAGTGTCAAGATTGTGATAAGAAGCAACTGAAGAGCCCGACAGATAAGCTAGGTGTCGAGAGGTGTCGAGCAGTTATTGAGCTTTAAAATTCAGCACTTTCTCACTTAATTCTTGGACAAACTTGCATGGCTTTAATACTTGAACTTGAAACAAGGTTTCTTGAAGTATTAAACACATCCTAGATCTACCCAAATACAGGTAAAGTGCGTTTTGTCAAAAGATTAGCCAATTACATAAAATAGTGACATATATTCCTAACAAATGATCACATATGTCCTAACAATCTCCCCCTTTGGCAATCCGTGACAAAACCATAACAAACAAATGAACATATGAGAGAAGTCATAAATTACTTAACTCATAATCACTTGTTGAATACAATAAAATATATCCTAACACAAACTCTTGAAAAACTTTGCAAGAAGAGAGTTCATGGCAAGGAAGACTTTGACAACCTATAATTCTAAAACACTTTAAACAAAACTCATCAAGGCATCTTAGTGTGAGACAGAAATAATAAATTGCATACAATATATAAGAAACATGTGTATAAAGATAGAAAAGAAACAACACATGTAAGAGTAGGTGAAAGAAACATACATCAACATATAAAGAAGAAAAAGTACAATGTATGTAAACATGGTCACAAGACCGGTGTACAAGAAGAATGAGGTAAGCACTCCCCCTAACAAGATGAAACACATCTCCCCCTTACAGAGGCAGAGAACATAGGAGATGGGTATGGCAGTGAACCGTGCCAGGCATTTCTGCATGTAAACTCGATTGAGGAGCAGGAAGTGCATGAAGAAGAGCATTTATCTTATGATGAGGTGCATGGGGGCACATCCGAAAATGAAGATGATCATGGACTTAGTGACGATGCAACCCATATTGATGTTACTAAGGATGAGTTCGAGGAGCTCCTAGATACCGTGGGTGAACATGAGGATGTTGATGGTATCGAAGAGGTGCTTGTAGAAGAGAATAGAGACACATGCCCTAGTCTTGATCCTACGCCGGAATGGTTCACCAAAAACACTTGGGATAATATGTTTGATTCATCACCGGTTATGCAAACAGCAGTATAAAGTTGGCAACCTGGGGAGTAGCTAGTGAAAGGGATGGTTGTGGACGACTAAATTTCTCGGTTCGAAATAAGTCAAATAAGTGAAATAGTTTCACAAATGCGAATTTGTATTGATGATTGTGTGGTACAATTCTTTGTGATTACAAAAGAGTTATCATCTGATTCGATCTCCTTAAAAAACTTGTTGATTGGATTTGTAGTAATGTGATTTTGATCCGAACACCCAATATACTTCAATTTGGCTGAAGAATGGATTGAAGACCTTTGGAACAGAATTACAATGAATTTCTGGCTATGAGCTTATTGGAAATCCTTTGTTCTTCATGTTCTTCATGTTCTTCGCGTGTTCTTCATCTTCGAAGGTTTGTGGTGGAAGTTCTTCGGGGCTTTCGAGGCTTGAATCCATAGAGTTTCACTGATTTGCTGTTTGTTGAGGTTTTTGGAGGCTTTGAGCTTGATTCCAGTGAACTTTGAGATTTAGGAAGATTATTTGGATGATTTCTCTTCGAATTTTCTTCGTATTCGAAGGTTTGTGGTGGAAGTTTTTCGGGGCTTTGGAGACTTGAATCCGTAGAGCTTCGTTGATTTGTGATTTGTTGAGGTTTCTGGAGGCTTTTGAGCTGGATTCCAGTGACCTTTAAGATCTAGGCAGGTAGTTTAGATGATTCTGCTTTGAATGTTCCTTGCATTTGAAGTCGAAGTTCTTGAAGTTGTTGGAGGCTTCAGGGCTTGATTCCAGCAGAGTTTCAGTACTTCTGAGTGCTTCTGAATCTTCTCTGATGCTGCTTGTGCTCCAGATGCTTGGTCCTTCTTCCCAGATGTCTTGGTCCTCCTTTGAATCTTGGTCCTCCTAAATGTCTTAGGAAGGCTTCTATTTATAGGAGTTTGGGAGTGGGTGAGCGACACGTGGCGGAGTCTGATTGGTGACACATGTCACGGCCTGATTGGTCTGCTTATGTCATCACTTACACATGCTGGACTGCTTGTGTCATCGCTTACACGTGCGAGGCTGCTTGTGTCATCGCTTACACGTGCGCTGATGCGTGATTGGTTTTTGCATGACACTTGGCAAATTTCTGTTGGCTTCTGAATAGTGGTAGCAAAACCTAGCAGCAATACATGGTGCTTAGCTGTATTTTGTGGACTTGGTAATGTGACGTGTCAGCTTATGATAGGTCAAGAATTTTCTCTCTCTAGAATGGTATTCTCGACTAAATTAGCGGTGCGACATGTGTTGACCTGGTTCGTAGTGTAGGAGAATTTTAGCTTCAAAACTTATCATTCAGACTTAGAAAGGCTTATGGTGAGTTGCATGGATGATTCCTGTTCATGGTCAGTCTGTGCAATTTGTTGCAAGGGAGACAATGTCTGGAAGATCACAAAATGCAAGTGCCTCTACATGTGCGACAAAATTCAGAATGCTCATGATGTTCTGATGCTTGATTCGGTGTTCCTAGCATATGTACTTGAGAGCTATATACGAGAAGACCCTGCGTATAAGATAAAGTCCTTACATCACCTTGTTTTGGCAGACTTATAACACGATGTATCTCACTACAAGATATTCTTTAACTTGCATTCTTTTTTCAATACAATGTAGAGACATCAATCTTCATGAAAGTATAAGAATGATGTTTTAAGAGGGTTAGGTCACGGTTTCATGCCTCTCTTTCCCAAGACCTATGAATACCTTATATTATGAAAATTGAAATTGAAAAAAATAAATAAATAAAGGCTAGGTGGTGATTTAAAGTATATGGCAGCAACCTGTTTCGTGAATCACTAATGCATGTGACACTAAATGTTTTATGAATCACTAAATGCATGTGACACATGGATCATATCTGATAAGCATCTTCATTTTTGACATTCTGATTAAATAAGCATCTATAGTTTTAATAAAAAGAAAACAAGAAAAAACAATAAAAGGAAAGAGAAAGAAAGATTATCTTCATCTTATAGCCTTACAAGTCTTGATTTTCTTCAACTTTAATTATTTAACTTCTATTCATTTCTAACGTAATCATTATGGTTCACCTACAAGGTATAGGATGCCAAACAAAAAGCCATTGCAACTATATATGGGGATTTTAAAAAGGAGTCGTATGCAGAGTTTCCACATTTTTTGGCAGGATTGAAGATGCAAGTTCGGATACAAAGTATAAGTTTCTAGTGGACAATAATTATGAATGGGGAACCTGTACATTCAAGTCTGTATTTTGGGTGTTTCATCCATCTATTGTTGGGTTCAAGCACTGCAGGCCTGTGATCAATATTGATGCAACTCACCTCTATGGAAAATATAAAGGGAATTTGATGATTGCAATGGTGACAGATGCTAATAATAAGATTTATCCACTAGCCTTTGCTGTTGTCAAGAGTGAGAGCACAGAGACTTGGGGTTGGTTCTTAGCTTGTATAAGAAGGTATGTTATTGTTGAGGCTCATTTTGACAAGCCAAGTAAGAGAAAAAGCCCAGCAACACGAGCAGACCAAAGTTAGCAAATAAGAAAAAGCCATTGATCCCAAGTGGCAGGAATGAATGGCTCACGGGCTCATAAAGTGGGTCTTGAGGAAGCAAACGGGCTTGAATGGGCCCGGAAAGAGAGAAGAAGCAAACCCATGGGCAGTATGTAGAAAAGCGAGAAGAGGCCACAACAGGCCCAAAGTAATGCAAGCAAAGAAAGTAAGGGGCTAATGGAAGACCCATCAGTCCCAAGGATAAGGTATAAAGTAATTGGGTCAGAGAAGCCCAAGAGAGTTAGTAAAGGCTCATGGGAAAGCAGGATTGGAAAAGGGCCGAGGAAGCCCAAGGAAAGCAAATGGGCCAATGATGCCCAAGAGGGAAATGGGACACAGGAGCCCGCAAACAATGTAAGAAAAGGCCCAGTGAACACACTGAGTCACTAGGAGGGAAATAAACAACAGACCCAAAGAGGCCCAGCAAGATTGTGTCAAACAACATTATAGCAGGAATAGCAGAGTGGTATGGCAGGAAATGCTAATAAGGCCACGGAGTGAATACAAAGTAGGCTAGGGGAAGGAAGGCCCATGATCCAACAAGGCCCAACCCCCAAAAGAAGCAAGTCATAAAGAATGGCAAATTGGAAAACAACCCACACCATAAGAAGCCAAAAGTGCACGACAAAACGTACAAACCAATCAACAAATCACGACAAATGCATGAGCAGCAGGCGAAGAAGGTGAAGCACACGCAAGACCCAGGCACCACCAGCTTGTACCCAGCCAATATAGGAAGTGGTGGGTCATGGGTCAGAGGTAAGAGAAGGCATGGTCTGGCGGTGGGGAGAGGGAAAAAAAAACCTATTCTGGGGTTCTTGCTCAGGCTCTTTTGGGGGAAATGTCCTGCTGGGATGACATGCCACCCAAAAGAAGCAAGGACAAGTTGGAACCATTAGGTACATGCCATGAGGGATAGAGAGAGAGAGAGCACACACACTGTAATGGGTAGAAAAGCCACGGCAAGCAAATAAACAAAATCTGTGGGCTTCCCTGACCCAACTTTATCCTTCATCCTTGGGACTCATGGACTTTCCATCAACCCCTTACTTTCATTACTTTCATTACTTCGGGCCTACTGTGACCCATTTTCACTTTTCTACATCACATACTGTCCATGGATTTGCTACTTCTCTCTTTCCAAACTCCTTTAGGCCCGTTTGCTTCCTCAAGGCCCATTTGTTTATTTTATAGCCCTATGATCCATTATTCCTGCCGCTTGAGCTTAATGGCTTTTCTATCCAATTACCAACTCATTTCTGCCCATGTTGATGGGCTTCTCTCCTCTACTAAGCTTCCCAAAACAAGCCATCAACAAAGTTCTAATACATTAGTTCCTAAAGTCTTAAAACCTATCAAACTCTCCCTTTGGCAATCTGTGACAAAACACATTACACTTAATAGAAAACTCAAAGTAAAAACAGCCCAATCAATTATTAAAGCCCAAAATACAATTCAACCTAACCACTATCTATTAGTTGCAAAAGTAGACAGCAGCCCCGACTGAATTAACCTGTATATTCTTGAAACACTAAACAAAAACATAAACACATGTGTGGAATAATACAAGTAAACCAAAACAAACCTCTTGTTTTCACAAAATATAAAATATAAGACATATACCATGAATAACCTCATAATATAAATCAAAATCAATATACCATAATGTGAAACAAGAACATAAACACATAAAAACAATAAGCATAAAAACATAAAACACAATGTCTCCCCCTAACATATACAACACATCATCAAATAAATACATCAAAACCAAATACATATCATGTCTCCTAGATACAATCTATAGCCATAAATATCTCCCCCTATCATTATGTACTCCCCCTTTTTGTAGCATATTGCCAAAGGGCAATCAAGACTCATCAGAGGGTGGAGCCGGTGGAGAAGCACCTCTAGCATGATGTTGACACCTCATTTTGCAACTCACATTTAACCTCATCTGGAGGGTAAAAGGGTAATTTTGCCTTGGAAATATGCATCTTGATTTTGGTCATTAGATCCTTAATCTCATTTCACCAAAATGATCTTGATGTTGTAACGATCAAATCGACTGGTCATAAGCCCTAATTGAACCACCAGATTGAAAGTTATCATCAAATTAAGTTCTAATGGCCGAGATGCACTATCACAAATTGATTCCAACTATATGTGATTATAAACAATTGATTTTAATTGGTTATAAGTATAATCAATTTGAGATCAATGATGTGTCATAATTTGATTGGTTAGGACTACATTTTATAGTAGGGTTACACACACCTAATTAACTAGATAGTTAAACATTATTTATTCAATGAATAATTTGTGCAATTATCTTTTAATTAGGGTAAATTTGAAACTAATTAAGTCTGAAATGGGTGTGATTGGAACCTATTAATGTTAATTAAAAACTAATTTGAGACCTATTAATGCTAATTGTGCTGAAATTGTTTTCTAACAAATGACCTATGCTCACAATTTTGTTGATATCTCTCAGAATATTTTGAATCTATGAATGAGGTTAATTTTCCCAGAAACTAGACATCCGAGGTTTCAATTTGAGCACAAGAATGGGACAATTCAGATCCGAATTGAGTAAGATATGATTTTTTAAAGTTGGCTCTACAGGCTGTTATAGTAGCTACGGAAAAACCGAATTTTGCTTGTTCCTCACTCCCACCAATCTTTACATTTAATGCCCCCGATTTCCCCAAAGGCTAAAATAAGGTCTCGATTCATGATTCTTTATCAACCCTCATTAAACGACCTTCCATTCATATTTTCTCCACCACTATTATATAAACCCCCCCTCCTCTCCTCCATTCCAAAGCACAGAAAAAGCCCCATCTCTTCTCCCCTCTTAAGTTCTAGAGAAGTAAAGTAGTTTTGTCATATCTTGGTCTTCCTGAGACTCAAAGTATTGAGTGAGACTCACTCTCCCTCTCCTAGCTCTTCTTTTCGTCTACCTTTAGGGCCTCCACCAGTAGTCTCCTCCTCCACTGTATGGATCTTGCGTGAAGGTATAATCTCTTTTCCTAACTTGTTTTTTGTGTTTCCATGATGAGAATTTAAGATTAAATCATGATAGTAATTATTTAAATTCTCTTGAATATGTTTGAATGTTCTTAATTGTTCTTATATGTTCTTCACATGTTTTTGGTTGTTCATCACATGTTCATGCATAACACTAACTTTAATCTTAAATCCACATCAAAAATATGAAAAACATGTTTGTTTAATAATTCTTTCAAATCCTTGAATCTAGGATATCACTATCCACACATATTCATTATAATTTATTTTTCAATCAAAATGAAATGCTTAATAAATGGAATTATGGTTTATCACATGCACACACAATGAATTCAACATGCAAATTGATGGATAACATATTGGATGATCTAATATGAATGTTGGCTATCATAGTCTAGAAGACCGGTTTCACCGGGTAAGGTGGGTGCCTAACACCTTCCCACCTTGGGTTGATAAACCAATGTTTATCCTTGTAATTTTCAATTTCTAAACTGTAACTAGGAAACAAAGCTATGTACTTTATCTTAGATTGTATCTAGGACCAAAGCTATGTAATATTCCTATGATCAATGTAAATTCAATTGAAAATTAATAAAATGAGGAATTTTTCAATTTTGGTTTTCTTATTTATCCCAATAATTAAATAAGTAGCGACTCCATTGTAAAACCCTTAATCTAAAGGAGAAAATATAACTAGTCAAACCTTCATTTTAAGAGACAATAACACAACTCCACCCATTTACGTGATTTTGGCCCAACACCTATAAAACGTGCTGGGGGCGTGGTCTCTCACACATGAGCTAAATCTGCTCGTAAAGCCGCAACATCATTGAGCAAATCCAACAAAATCTGTCCATGTGCCGTCTAAACGGTGAGACACGTCTCCAGCATAGTATACATAGACGAAGAGGATAATGTAGATGGAAGAGGATCCATAGCAGCAGTGGGGTCCACAAAATCATCAGCTATAGGATCACTAGAAAGAGGGGCTCTAGATGCATCACCTGTAGAAGTCTCGACACGAGGGCGTTTAGAGCTTGCTTTCAACTGAGCAGCCCTTTGCCTAAGGAAGGTGGCACCTATAAGAGCAATGATATGCACAGGCTCAAACGCAGGGAAGTCATCTAAACCTAAGTCTAACAAAATCTTATGAATGAAAACTGGGAAAAACAAACCATGGGATTTTGCACTACTCCTATTGTTAGGTTCTAAAAGTTTAGAACAATTGGCAAATCGTGAACACAAACTTGTCTAGATATAGATCCTAGAGTCTAAGTATTATTAGACAATGCTCAAGGTGATACAAGTCAAGATCTAAGAACAAGCAAGCTGTAGAAAGAAGAATTCAAAATTTGCTTGGTTCGATAGATCGAGAGATAGGCTCGATCGATTGAGAGTCATATCTGTAGAATTTGGATTAAGTCCAAACAACAGTTTAAGCCCATTAAGGATTAGGGTTTCAGATCTACTTCTTCTAGTATATAAAGGAAGCCCTAAGCACGTTTTGTATAAGGCTTTTCAGAGAGAGAAGAGTGTGCCTCCTTTGTATCTAGGGTTTTGTACCCAAAAAGCTCTCTCATGTCTTCTACTAGTGTTTTTCCTTGAAGAATCTCAAGATCCAATGTTGTAGAAGTTGCTGCCTTCTTTAGTCATCAAAACTGCTGATGATCTAAACCTTCAAGGGCGGTCTTGGAGTCACAAATAGGAAAGTTTGTGTTTTTTTATCGCAAGTGTGGGTGCTTGTGTTGCAAAGGCCTAATAGAGAAGGAGTTCATGGATTCGAAGTTTGCATGTGGTCGTGTCAGTAAGTTCTATATGTGGTAGCAATAGGATGTTAGTGGCCTAAGTATTATTGTAAATTTCGATTCTTTATAGTGGATTTGCTTTTTACCTTGAGGATAGCTAAGTTAAATCCTCCCCAGGTTTTTTATTGGTTTGGATTTCCTAGGTGATCATATCATTGTGTTCTTTATTTTCCGCTGCTTTACATGATATGACTTTATTGTTTTAACCTAGATTTGAATAATAAACCTAAGTATTCACTTGGTTAATTAATTAGGTTAAACAATCTAGTTTACAGGGGTTTAAAACCTAACAAATTTAGATCTCAAAAAAATGTGAAAACCATGATTTTGAAATCTAAAAGTTAGGAACAGTGTGAAAAAATCCTATTGACCCTAATTGGACGACAGAACAAACAATCCAAAATCAAACTTGCCATTTCTAGTAAAATTTTACCAACGCTGACTAAACCTTGATCGGGACTATTCAAAATGTTGAGTTTATTATTTGACTATCTGATCAAGATAAATTAAACAATCTTAAAGATCATGAAATTTTCTTAGAAATGACAATTCACAGGCCAAAATTGGAGTTAAAACGGATGAGATATCAAGAAAATACCAAAATCCTAATTAAATGTATTATTATTTTTAGGTAAAAAGAGCTTTTTTTAGACTTTTTCATGCAATAAATTCTACCAATCCAACCACAATTTGTGCAATCTACCTGAACCAAGTTAAAGTTTGATGAGTCATCTACTTTCTATAAAAAGGGTTTGGCGATATCTGCTCTTTCTAAAAAATGCTTAATAAAATGATATTTTGTTTAATTGTACGATCTCCCTTCTCCAAAATGGAATCCGCAAGAATTTTCAAAACATTACAATTTTTTGACAAACGGATGTTATTTCCCTTGATTGGTATCTTCAACTTCCCTTTATCCTTCCCATGTAAATTCCTCTCACAAGCATCTATGTTGCCTCTGTTAGTTTTAAATTTGTCACTAGCAAACACAGATTTTATCTTACCACCATGACCAGTCTCATCATCACTAGAATAATCTTCACTCTCATCATTAGACCCAGCCTTCACACCACCACTGCCAACATCATCAGCACCATCATCACTATCATCATGCCCGGATGAAGACTCCACTTCCTCCTCATCAACCCAAAGTGGGTGACTGAAAGTTCCGAGCTTCATTTTCTTTTTTCCCAATTTTGATAACAAACAAATATTATAAGGAAATAGTTATTATTTGCATTTCCCCACCTCATTCCTCTCTCTCTCTCTCTCTCTCTCAATTAGGCCTTAATAGTCACAGTCACCTACAGTAAATCTTGATGAGAAATTCTATATAATCTCTAATAATTCAATTTTTTTAAGGTAAAACGGTGATAGTGAAAGAAAAAAACAATCACTTGTTTCAAATTTTCTTTCCCACTATTGTTTTCGTTTGTTATTTATTAAGCTAACCCATCATGAGCGCATTGCTTCTTTATCCTTTATATCTTTCTAGTTCCTAGTCATTTATTTATGGCTAGCACTAAAATATGTATAAAGTATTTTCCTTCACTATATATATATATATATATTGAGAAAAATATTTTCCTTTATTATGGTTTTTATCTTTATGATCATATTGGTTGATTGGAATAGTTTTTGGATTATATTTTGGGGGAAAAAAAAATGATTCGTACTTTTAATTGAGTTAAATGGCTCAAAACAAATTTACTAGTTGGGTTAAAATGCAACCCATTAAATCCAGAGATCTTCAACTCTCATCCACCAGGGATGTTAATTTTGGACTAATTATCTACATGTGTCTGGTTCAATTAAATGGTTTGGACTGTGGAGTCATTGGACTTGAACCTTATGCTATACCTAAATCTAGTTTTTGAAAAGTACTCTATTGTACCACATAGGAGATAAGACATCTTTCTCAAAAAAAAAAAAAAAATTAGGACACAAAGGAAAAATAGCTCAAATGGACAAGGCAAACTTATCCAAAAAAGACAACCGTTATTTGGTTTGTCAGGGAAACCAAAATATGGAAACCCAGTTCTAGATCATAAAAAAGAGCAATTAGATATGCATCAATTATAATCTCTAATTGACGGTTTGGAAAACAACTAAGAATCATTTCCCAAAATAGAGGATGAAAAAGAGTGACTGTCCAAGTTGATTGGGGCTTCTATAAAAATCCATCCAAATCCACATCTTTTTGTTTATGGGCCCAAAATGGAAGATTTGGTTATGGAGGCCCAAAAAATTTACCCAAACTTTTTTTTTTTATAAAACCAGATCCACACCATTATTCATAAACTTTAACTACTATAAGAAGAAAAAGAAAAACAGAGCATGAATTGTACTAAAACAATCAGAAAGCCAAACAGTTCAAATTTTCATAACCACAGGAAAATTAAAACTTCCCAAAAAGTTCAAAGTTTTCCTAAGCAAGTTTAGAGAAAAAAGAAAAACCGGGCTTGACTTGAACGAAAACAATCGCAAAAACAAACAGTTCAAATTTTCCTAATCCCTCAAAAAGTATTGGACAAAAATCACTTTATTCATAGAACATTACAAACCACAATAGATCCACACAATATAGATTCTGCAAAATGAAGAAAGAAAATGCAAACCTCATACCACGGACAATTCGAGCTACGCAATCCAAACAAACCAATAAAAACAGAGCATGAAGCACTGCACCAGGCGAGAAGGAGTGTGATGAGGAGAATGACCAGGCCAAGAACTATTCATTCTCACCCATTTGGAGGAGTAGAGGAAGCGGGTTTTTGGTTCTTAGGACTGGCTTTGTTATTGTGTCTGGACATTCTGTGTGTATGGTGTCTAGCTTTGTTATTGTGTCGGAGACATTTTACATTTTGTGTGTATGGTGTCTGGTTTTTATTGGTTCTGAGACATTTACATTTTGTATGTTCTTAGGACTGGTTGGTTCTTAGGACTGGCTTTGTTATTGTGTCTGAAACTTCTTTATATTTTGTATGTTCATAGGACGGGTTGGTTCTTAGGACTGGCTTTGTTATTGTGTCTGACTTGTTTGTGTCTTGAGGATAAAAGAAGTCATTTTATTTTGCTGTCGTTGAGGGATAAAGTAGTTATTTTATTTTGCTGACAAGGGACGTCGCATTAGTGGTCGATCTCTCAAAAAAAAAAAAACAGTTAATGTTCGGAAACTACCAGATAAATACGTTAAAGTCACAAGGCTCACAACCATATATTAACCATTCATCCTAACTATTTCCATCCTATGTGGGACTTTGTCATTTAATTAACTAGGTAATTTACATCAGTAATTTTAAATCATTTAGCTTGCTTCTAGTTTATCTCCCTCAACAACAAAGGAAAACGCAAATAATTATAATTAGTTTACCTCTCAAAATTATTCTTAATTTGTTTTTAAGAGACTTATATGTTCAACAAATTTTAAGAATTCACAATAAATTTTATATATATATATATATATATATATATTTTAGTATACAACTCAATTAATACTACATTAAAATATTAACTTTTATCATTTTCTCTAAAAGAAAATAAGTAAAGTTCATTTGACTATAGGAATAGAAGGATGTCTCTAATGCATTATTAATAGTTAGAAGATTTAATTCATCAACAGTATGATTTTATGACCCTAACTTCACCTCCATCTATATTGGTCTTTTGCCATGCTTAAATGTTATATTGAACCGATCCCTAAAACTTTATAATAATTTTGTTGTAACAAAATTTTGTTGTGTTACTCACTTCACTTACACTAGTATTTAACGATAATAAAATCTTTGAAGAACACCTTGTTGAGGGACTATGTTTTATGTCCATATAACTAGGAAGAGAAGGAGATTTAGCTTATCTACAGTATGATTTATGAGCCAAACTTAGCTGCCTATATATTGGTCTGGTCATGTGCCATGCTTAAATTGTATACTTAATAGATTCGAGTAATTTCATAGTATTTATGTATATATTTCAAATAAAATGTGAAGATTTAAACACTGGACGTTTGAAACACTCAAAAGTGTCAGGCCAATAAACCTAAAGGTCATTGGTAATTTGGTGTAACCTTTTCATTTCAACTTAGATTTTGTTATTACACAATAAAATGTTTTGAAATACTTTAACACATGCCAAATGTCTCTAGCTCAATCGTTACTTCCAGATGTTGAAATACCCCCTGCTCGTAATTATTGAATCATCCCAAAAAAAAAAAAAAAAAAAAAAAAATTGACACTAATTCTAACACATGTACACATGTGTACAAATATATAATTACACACGTTTTTATATAAAGACCAAAATCCAGGCAAATACCATTGGTGAAATTATGCCAACCCTTTAGAAAGCATGTTATCCTGCCTATGAGTTAAACATTTGAGACAATTTCTTAGGTTCTATACATTATGTTTCTCATCTAAATTCAAAAAATTGATTACATTAAATGTAATTGTTTTAGGGAAAGTAACATAATTTTTATTGTATTGGTCATGCAATGATTTGTTTAATTTTAATTAAGAAACCTAAAGTACAACAAATAAAAAATTGTACCTAAGTTTGTCGTTATATATAAACTGGTTCTAAAAAAAGCACCAGATTAAATAAATATATAATTACTAGTAAAAATACACAATTAAATCAATATTGCATTAGAAATGATTCATTTTGATCATTTTCTAAAATAATCCTTGTTATCTTACGTGAAAAGATTTGAAAGTAGTCAAGCCCATCTTGTTGGTTGTAGTCCTTAGCCAAGAGTTTTGCTTTATATCTTTCTACAAACCCATTAGACCTATACTTTATATTATAGACCCACTAAGAACACTAGCATTAGGTTATCATAGCACACCAAACACCAAAAACTTCACACATTACATGTTCAAAAATGCAAAAAAAATTAGCATATATGAACAATACAATTCTATTAGTAGAACTATATGGCAAAAATGGTAAATTTTTTTCTTATTTTTTTATTCTCTTTTTCTCTCTCCTTTGACACGTGTTTGTCTCTCTCTCTTTCCTCGGTATGCAAGGCCAGCTCAACAACTTTTGGAGCCTAAGACGAAAACTTTAAGTGAGGCATTTTCTTATGTGTAAATATTATATAAATAAAATTTATTTTCATTATTATCATTTTGTTGTATAATTTCATTATCTTCTAATTATTTTTTTATGAATTTTTTGTTCATTTGTTATATTTTCATCCTAATTTTCTGTTGTGTTTTGTTTAATACTAGTAACAAATTTATCCATAGATCTTTTTATGATTCAATTTATTT
The DNA here is from genome assembly GCA_028535165.1 of Quercus tomentella. NCBI lineage: Eukaryota > Viridiplantae > Streptophyta > Magnoliopsida > Fagales > Fagaceae > Quercus > Quercus tomentella. Next base: position 83,594,589 of record JAPQVY010000068.1, read on the forward strand.
TTCAAGTTTTCTCTTTATTTTTAAAGTTTTTATATCCATTTTTACGCTCTGTTTGTTTCGTTGGAAAACCTTCTGTAAAGATAGTTTTCTATATTTTCCAGTGTTTGGTAGCACAAAAAAAACCTGGTCCATGGAAAACTATCTTTGGTCAACGGAAAACTCTAATAAAAATAAGGCTTATTTTCTATAAGCTGTTTTCCAATTTTTTTTTTTGGAAAACAATCTCTCTCTCATGCGTTGCATCTCCTATAAATATTATCTTCGTTTATAACCGTGGGAAACATAATTTTTTGGCGCCTTCTCTCTCTCATGGTAAGTTTTCTCACTTTTTCTCTCTTCCCTTTGCTTTTTCTCTCCTCTTCCCATAGATCTCTCTCTTTAACTGTCTCTCTTCTCTCTTTTCTCCATGTTTCTCTTCCCTTCTGTAACACAATTCTCTGATTAGATTTTTCTTTACTTCACTGATCGATCAATAGCTCCAACTTGCAAAGGAGAACAAATTTGCAGCGGTAATTATTTCATTCCTCTCTACCAAAATCCCAATTCTTTGCTTTGAATTTTAAGCTCGATTTTCTTTTTTCTCTAAGAAATTTTCGGTTTGATGGATTCTAGGCAGAAGTTACTTCTTTTTCATACATAAAGTGCAATAAAATAAAATAAAATAAAAATAATAGAAGAAGAAGAAGAAAGAATGAAAGAAGTAAAAGATGAAAATTTTAAACATAGTAACTATATTGCTCTAAATTGCTTTTACATAAGACAATCTTTACCGTGGACTAATAATATTGTTATATAATGAATGATAATTGTTTAGGAGAATTGCATTTGTTGACAAATACATTTTTTGTTAGCAGATATTATGTAGTGATGATATATTATGCAGTACATTATGTAAATACATAATTTAGAGTAATATTGAAGATTTGTAGTTGACCATAGTAGACAAATGGTTGATATGTGTGTGTGTGTGTGTGTGTGTGTGTGTGTGTACGTACGTTACTGTCTATATATATGAGCAAGATGAGTGGTAGAGATTATGAAAATTTGACAACTAATTAATTTTGATTGTATCTATTGTCAAAATTTTAGATTAATTAGTATGAAAACCAAATTCATTCTTGGTTTTTTATTTATAATGATTACATTAGTTAGTTTACATAATATACATGTTTTAAATTATACAAGAAATATTTAAAAAAAATTGCATACCAAACACCAGAAAACATTCTCAAGTGCATTTTCAAGGTCGTTACCAAACACTGGAAAATAAGACAGTTTTCTAGAAAATGCTCTTTGGAAAATGAACAATTTTCCAGAAAACGTTAATACTGAAACAAACAGAGCGTTAATAGATATTTATTGTAGGGTCACAATTTGGAGCCCAAGCCCAATAGGTATGGGGTCTTGGTCCAATGAGCCCAGAAACAATGAATTTGTAGATAGTGGACTATAGAACTAGGTCTTAGCGAAGTGGACAGTGGTTAATATTGGGCTAAATGACAATTGGACACAAACGAAGCCTGCTAATATCTATAGATTCTCAGTCCGAGGAGATGAGATGAGCATATGCTGGTCCCCACTAGAAGACTACGGATGTTTTTGCTGTTTCTCTGTTCTACCCTCTTTTTTTCCGTCCCCTTCCTCATGGGGACTCCCTTTCTTATATAGTCTTCTTGGGGCCATCGTGGCCTTACACTTGTTAATCACCTGGACCCTCACTTGAGTACTTGTCCCATCGGACACCTCCCCTCTTGCCTTTTGTGAGTGGCGGTAGCCAAGGCAGCACTGTTCACAAGTCCTCTCCACATTAATGCTGCCAGAAAAGTAGCTGTAACACATTTAATGTGGCAGCTACAGCCTCTCCTTGGACATCTCACGTTTCCTTCTTTGCTACGGGTCTGTGGGACCCGTCTTTGTTACTAGTGTCTGTTGGGGTGGGTCTTTTAGTAGGCAGAGTGCATGCTTAAGCCATACTCGTCATGTCCGAGAAGACATTTCTCCTCGAACCGCCCTTTGAATGTCTTCAAGCCCACGAGAATTGGGCTGGGAACCCTTTTGGCACCCACATCTTTTCCTCGGACGTGGTTGATCTTCCCGTATGGGGCCCAAGGTCCATTGTATGGTTTTGGGTTTTTGCCCCTACATTTATAATTAAGAAATACTTCTAAATAAATAAAAAGGGATTTATAATAAAAAATTACAATATAACTAAAATAAAATTTAAAGAATAGAACAACAGAACTTGATATATCAAAAAAAAAGATTGCAACTTTACTAAATGAGGTGATCACTTTATATCAAGTTTTCTCCGTAACAGGATTATTATGATGACTCCTATTGCGTTTTGAAAATCTGCCACCCATTTTTCATCTTCTTTCAATAAAACCTACCAAACATGGATATTAGAGTGCACAAAAATAAATTCTATTTTACCAATCGTTCAAAAAAAAAAAAAACATTACCTGTGTTAGATAAAAAAAAACAAGAACCATTTTGCAGATTCCCCTGGTTGCTTTGTTCTATGAGCTTTGCTTAGATGGGAGGGGAGCCTCAAATTCGATAGTGAGAGACTTTTAGGTGTCAGCGTGTAGTGTGAAGGAGGGACTAAAAGGTGTCAGAATCAAGAACCATTTTATACTGGAAGAAAGTACTAGTTAACACCGTATATACGGGCAAGGACTTCTGTGTATGGGTTTGACTGGTAGAAAAGGTTTGACATTTCCCGTATATATTTTCTTCCAGAATAAAATGGTTCTTGATTCTGACACCTTTCAGTCCCTCCTTCACACTACGTACATGCTGATACCTCAAAAGTCTCTCACTATCGAATTTGATGCTCCCCTCCTATCATTGAAAGAAGGTTTTTGTCTGGGTCTATTTGGTTGGAAAGGTGAAAAGTGCGATGATAGAAATTATTTTAATTAATCTCTTTTTTGTTTGATTGAAAGTAGAAAAGTCGAGGGATAGAAAAAATAAATTTGTATAAATTTACTCATACACCATTATTAAAAAATGATGGCCAATTAAAACAAAAAAAGTGAAAGACAACTAAAAAAAAGCAATCACCCAATTTATTAAAAAATAAAAATCATGTTCCAAAAAAAAATTATGTCTAGTTAAACCAAAAAAAAAAAACAAAACAAAACAACTATCACACTCACAGTCCAAAAAAAAAAAAAAGATCTAAACTACTTAATAATAATAATAATTACAACTTATTGTTAACTAAAATTTGTTGTAAAAATATTTTAAAGATAGCATTACTCTAATATAATTTTTTTTTTTTTCATAAGCTTACTTAAAAAAAAAAAAAAAAAAAAAATTGTTCATACCCTTGCCCTTGCCCCTATACCACATGTAGAACCAACACAAAACCTTTTTTTTTTTTTTTTTCCATTTTTTTCTCAGCCACATCTTCTTCACCTTTTGTCTTCTTTATTTTTCCCTTATTTCTATTTTCCTCCACACACTTCTTCACATTTTGTCTTCTTTCAAGTTTCAACACCTCTCTCTAATTCTTTTTTTTTTTTTTTTTTTTTTGAGAATTTCTCTCTCTCTAACTTTGTTTCACATATTGCATGCTTAACCAGTACCCACACTTCAACAAAGAGATTTATGTGAGTCATAGTTTCCTTCTCGTAGTAAGACTTCACCTCATGGCTCATCAAGAATCAAGACCCACTTTGGCACCACCAAGGAAAAATAGAGAGATCTTGGCAAACCCAAAGAAAATGAAGAACAACAAAGAGAGAGAGAGGTGGTCGCCGATCATTGACTGAAGATTGGATCAGAGCAGAGCGAACAAAAGTGAGATACTACATAAGGGAAGATTTCGCTATATTCCGATGTTTTTTGTTTTGCATTTTGAGGAATCTTAATTTGCAAGGGATTGATTTTTTTTTTTTTTTTTTCCTTAGCTGATTTGGGAATTTATTTTAGATTTTTTTGTGTATGGATTTGGAAATTTGTTATTGAATTGAACCTGGGCTAGACGCTTTTTTTTTTTTTTTGTGGTCTTTGTAGCAATTAATTTATGAAAGGGTTCTGGGGCTGCAAATGGCAATCTGCCTTGATATATCAAAGGGCAAAATTGAGTTTTTAGGAAAACACAATGGGCAATTTGGGAAATAGTTGGTGGCTTTCCAACGGTAATGTTAAAAGCTATTTGGCTTTTGCAAAAGCAGTTGAGAGCTGTCCACTGTTAAGGCCCGTTGTTAAGTGTGTTTAACTAATAGTTTTCAGTTTTCTTGGAAATACGTGTGGGTGAAAAGTGTGTTGAAATACGTGTAATATTGTTTAAAAACTAAAAATATATGTTTAAACACATGTACCAAATGGCCCCTAAAGTGCTCATCCTTCACATTTTAAAACGCAACTTTTGGAAAAAGCAATTCTTAAAACCATAACCAAACGCACATAAATATTTTTTTGGTCTCAAAAATCACATTTTAGCTCTTAAAAGTTGAAATAAACGCACACTAAGAAATCAATCGGTTTTTAGTGTAAGCAAAGATTAAATCTCAAATCTTTTATTCAACTATCGCATTCGCTCTTGATGATAACTTTTTATTTTTAGACCAAGATATTAGTCTATTTTTGGTATAAATGAGAATTGAATCTCAAATCTATTATTCAACTATTAGAACTTTTACTAACTAAGCTAATTGAAACTAATATATATAATTTAAACTAGTGTGTACCAAAGTTTATAACTAAGCATATACAAATTAGTAAAGTGTGTACAAAAGGTTTATATCTCAGCGTATACAATAATAATTAGCACTCATGTTTGATAAGAATTAATTTTATAGTGTCCTCTTCTTTTTATGAAAATTCCACTGATGGGTTAATTTAATTGGGCCGCGCAGGGTCCAGAGAGAGCATATCTCTACTTTTTTTTCTTTTTTCTTTTTTTTTTTCTTTTTTTAACGTGCGCAACGTGCTACCAGTTAAAAGATGGTGTGAGAGGGCAACCGACAGATTTTTTTTGTGACAGGCTTTATAGGAATTTTAATGTGACTTTGCGTGTGTTTTTTACTAGTATTCTGACTGATTAATTTCGACTAATATTGGTACTTCCAATTTCTTTCTAAAAATATATGAATTGACCTCTCTTTAAAAAAAAAAAACAAGTCAAAAAATATTTTAAGGAACTTAAAAAAGTTTAAACAAAATTGTAATATCTCATAAAAAACAATAAAAATTACTAATAGATTATACAAACTAGTCGCTAATCCGTGCGATGCACGGGATAGTTGGTTAAATAACAATTACAAATAATCATGCAAAGTGCGCAAAATATGTTCTTTGATTATAAATGTAGGGTGTTTCACATAACACATAAAGATCACACCTTGGTTTCTCTATGTCGATGAAAAAATTATTGCCAACATTCCAATAGCTCTTACACAAATTTGGGCATAATATGAAGTCACATAATGCTCAAATGCAAATCAATTTATAGTCTACCACCAATATAAATCATACAAAAAAATTTATTGATAACATGAATATTTAAATGAGTAAATAATCTCATGACAGCATTAGCAAGACCATTCATTTGCTACCAGAGAATAATATGCCACATAAACACATGAGGCACTATGCCACTATCTCTTATAAGAAGCAACTCATAAACACAATATTCAAAGCTTTGAAAAGAAACAGCTGACAAATAGTCTAAGTATCTCTGCTTATCTACTCTTTATGGCCCCCAATTTTGATTATGCTGGCTTCTTGGAAACTGTTGAGAAGATCATTTGCAACAACATATATTTGTGTCAGATGCATCTAATTTCCTTTAGATACATCTTTAAGTACATGGAAATAATAGTAGTAGTTTGAAAGAGTGTCTATTTGAAAGGAATCAAATGAAATGCCTATGTATTTCAATTTCAACTATCTCTATAAACAATTAAAAGCAAATTTCATAAACTCTTTGGATACATCTTAAGCAAGACATACAATCAATTTCAAAAACACCTAATGTTGGGTTGAAAGTAATACACAATTATTCGAAGCAATGCTATTAGGCTCAGCCAAGCCACTCTCTATGGAAAAAATTTAAAATACAATAAGGTTCAATATTTGAAGCAATTGCTTGAAATCATTTAAGTACATGCCATCAATGAAGCTGCTTGAAATCATTTTAAGTACATACCATAAATGAAGCCACAACATTAACATTGTTCATAACATTATTTTATTATTTGTAGCACAAGTTCTCAGTTCGTGATAAGCAATGTGGGCATGTAAGATATACATCAGAGGAAATCTACAAAATCACCTACACAAAAGCAAAAAAGGAGAGAGTTAAATCAATGATTGTGTAATAATCATAGTGCAATTTAGATAGAGATGAATTCTAAATGCAGGTTTAGTCTCCTCCTTTTTTAGGTCTATAAAATTTACAAAATCATAGATGCATTGCAAACAAACACCAACTAATTTGATCAATCTATGATGAAATTAGAATGGAGTATATACGTTCATATTATGCTATTCTTTCCTAATACCTGAACAACATGAACTTTTAAAAAGGAAAGAAGTGAAAGACCAAGCACAACAAATTAATATCTTTCTTGATATTTAGTTTTTTAAAAGTTGGCAATATTCTGTAAAGGTTTGCATTTTGAATTTCTCAACTCCAAATATTTTCCTTGTTCATGACCTTTATTTTTTTTATTTTTTTTGTATGTAATACAACAATCACACTCATTACTTAAAATTAGGACTCAGATTCATTAACTTATAATTAGAAGATTTTTAATGCACCTATCAAAATGAATACTCATGGCAGTCTCAATTTTCAATCAATTTTGTATTCCCAAAATAAGGCTACATTGAACAAAGCAGAAATCTAACAAAGAGGAAAATGAATTGCAATCTGCACTTCAATTTTCTTCAATTGGACAAAGACATAGGAAATGAAAAGATGGAAAAAAATGACATCAACAAAGACAAATGTAAGCAAGAATCTACCTAAAAAACCCTATCTCTATAACTAAAATTTCGCAACCAACATTAGGAAAGAATTATAGTTTGATTCAAAATTAGAATCACATATATTACAGCACTTGCAACTCATGTTGATATAAGAGTCTTAGGATGCTCAGAACATCCTATGACAAAACTTAAAATTGAATGAAATAAATGGCATAAAGAAATTGAAACAAATCCTCTACCAATGACAAAACCATAACCTAAATAAAGAAAACTTTAAAATCTCACAAAAGTATACCAAACAGGGAAAAATATTCTAACCAAAAAACAATAATTGACCAAATAGATCCCCAGAAATTGAAAAAAATAAAATGGGAAATCAGGGTACCTTTAACCCTGATTCAATTATTATTTTTGGCATAAGACCGAATGTCTGGTACAAAAAACACGGTATACTACAATTGGAGAAAAAGACGAAAAAGAATGAAAAAAAGAAATCAGAAATTAATTAGGAAGATGGAATCTTAACAACATTGAACAATATAGAAGTATTAAGGCATAAACAATGTAAGAATGGAACCTTTGTTGTTGTAGGGAAGGAATGGCGCAAAAGCAGGAGAAGAAACTATACAGCATGAAGGAAGGAAAAAAAAGAAAGAAGCTATACAACAGTAAAAACTAATTTGAACCATAAATTTAAAACTATCTTCACATTAAGACAAAGTTTTGATTGAAATTAACAAAACCCACTACGGGCTCCAAACCCATCAATCTAAAAGAGAAAACACTCCCAAACAAAACCCTAAATCATATTTAACAGGAAAACTTATAAAACAAAATTAGAAAACTTACTGGTAATAGTGTCTGAGAAAGACTAGTCTCTGACGGTGGTAAAAAGAAATCACAGAGTGGGCCTAATTTCTGAGCTTTTCTCTACAACCAACGGCAACAACTAAAAATGCAAAAAATTGCAGACCATAAACTCTAACTCAATAGCCGAAGAATTAACCCCAAAATTTTTAAATATACATAGAAAATAAAATTGAAGTATGCCTCAACTTGACATACAAATGGGTATGTTCAAAGTTGAGGCTTTGGTTGATTTTGGAACTTGATAAACGGAGAGGCTGAGAAAAGGAGGGTGTGGGATCTGAAAATTTGAAGCAACACAAATCAAGATTAATAACAAAATCAAAAACCAAACCTAACATACCATATCGTCCCTCCAACGGCAAGATGATTCTGGCGAAAATCCATTAAGAGAAATAACTGCAACCTCTCTCCAATGAAATCGTTTTAGTCTCTAAAACTTGATTTGTCCCAATGTCCCATGAAAGGCGGTCTGTTATATCTGATTGGCGTTTGGGTTTTGGGGAAGGAGAAGGGTAGAGAGATAGAGAAAGAGAGAGAAGGATATGGGTCTTTGCAGTGTTTGTTGGGTTGAGTTTGCGTTTGAAGGAGAGACAGAGACTGAGAAATAGGTTTTTGTATCGGGTATTGTTTAGAAGTTGAAGATTATCGAGTTTGTTTTGGGGAGAAATAGATATTGGGTTAGACATAATTACGGTGTATAGGGTTTTATTTATTTTTTAATAATTTTATTTTTATAAATAATGCTGACGTGGAAAATTCTGGGAGCTTCAAAAGTTTCGGTTTTATATATATATAGATAATGTTCCGTTCTCGTTCCAACTAGAAAACATGGGGGGAACTATCTCAAAAAAACAATCCACTATATCAAGTTGAGATTTATAGTTTAGAATATCAATTCGTAGTAAATTTAACACAGTTACCAAATTAGGCTTTAACTCCATAAACTTCCTTGATCTGGATCTTGTTCTCACATGAACCACCTGTTCATGTTTCAATCTTCAGTACGCTTGACAGTTGAAGGCTTGGCAGGAACTTTACTCCAGCAGTACTAGCAATATGAATTTGATCTCTGGTAGATGCTTGTAGAGTTAAAAGGTTACAGAACCTCACACATCTCACAGGAGTAACTCTCAAGACTTGGAAAATGTGTATTAGGTTTTTCCTTTTATACCTATTAATGCTGGACTCAAACCCTAAATGTTTTGTAGGTTGTTGGGGCTGATTTAAAAATCTGTAGAATCGTAGTTCGATTGGTCGAAGGCCTTTCTCGATCGATCGAGCTCTTCAGATTTTGAATTCTTTTTTCTATAGCTCGTATGTTCTTGAATCTTAACTTGTTGTGAGAGACTGCACCCCCAACCTGTTTTTGGATGTTGGGCCAAACCCACGTGAATGGGTGGAGTCGTGTTATTGCTTCTCAAAATGGAGGTTTGACTGATTATATTTTCCTCTTTAGATTAAGGGTTTTACAATGGAGTCGCCACTTATTTAATTATTGCAATAAATAAGAAAACCAAAATTAAAAAATTTCTCATTTTATTTATTTGAAATTGAATTTACATTGATCACAGGAATTTACATGGTTTTGGTCCTAGATACAATCTAAGATAAAGTACATGGCTTTGTTTTCTAGTTACAATCTAGAAATCGAAAATTACATGGATAAGCATTTAATCTACTAACCCTTGATCTAAGCTCGGAGGCTATGTTATATGGTGGGAAGGTGTTAGGCATCCACCTTGCCCAGTGAAACCAGTCTTCTAGATTATGGTGGCCAACAGTCATATCATATCATCTAATATGTTATCAATCAATTTATATGTTATGTGTGCATGTGATAAACTCTAATTCAATTTATTAAGTATTTCATTTGGATTGAAAAATAAATTCTAGTGAATGTGTGTGGATGATGATATTCTAGATTCAATGATTTGAAAGAATTATTAAACAAACATCTTTTTCATGTTTTTGATGTGGATTTAAGATCAAATCTAGTGTTATGCATGAACATGTGAAGAACACATAAGAACATTTAAGAACATTCAAACATATTTAAGGGAATTTAAATAATTACTATCATGCTTTAATCTTAAATTCTCATCATGGCAACATAAAAAACAAGTTAGGGAAAGAGATTATACCTTCATGCAAGATCCATACGGTGGAGGAGGAGACTCTTAGTGGAGGTCCTAAGGGTGAAGGAAAAGAAGTGTTAGGAGAGGGAAAGTGAGTCTCAAGAAGACCAAGATATGACAAGACCACTCTACTTCACTAAAACTCAAGAAAGGAGAAGAGATGGGGTTTTTGTGTGCTTTAGAATGGAAGAGATTGGGATTTATATAATAGTGGTGGAGAAAATATGAATGGAAAGTCATTTAATAAGGTTAACAAAAAATCATGAACCTATACTTTATTTTAACCTTTAGGGAAATTGGGTGCATTCAATGTAGAGATTGGTAGGAGTGAGGAGCAACCAAAATTCGGTTTTCCAGTAGCTATTGTGACAACCTGTAGAGCCAAATTCAAAAAATCATATCTTACTTAATTCTGATCGGAATTGTCTCGTTCTTATGCTCAAATTGAAGCCTCGGATGTCTAGTTTCTGGGAAAATTAACCACATTCACAGATTCAAAATATTCTAAGAGATATCAATGAAATGGTGAGTAGAGGTCATTTGTTAGAAAATAATTTCAGCACAATTAACATTAATAGGTCCCAAATTAGTTTCCAATTAACATTAATAGACTTCAATCACTCCCATTTCAGACTTAATTAGTTCCAAGTTTACCCTAATTAAAAGGTAATTGCACAAATTACTCATTGAATAATTAATGTTTAACTATCTAATTAATTAAGTGTGCACAACCTTAACATAAAATGTAGTCCTAGCCAATCAAATTATGACACGCCATTAATCTCAAATTGAATATAATTATAACCAATTGGAATCAATTGTTCATAATCACATATAGTTGGACTCAATTTGTGATAGTGCGTCTCGGCCATTAAAACTTGATTTGATCATAACTTTCAATTTGATAATCCGATAAGGGCTTATGATCAGTTGATTTGATCGTTACAACATCAAGATCATGAAATGAGATTAAGGATCTAATGACCAGAATCGAGATGCGTATTTCTAAGGTAAAATTACCCTTTTACCATTCATGTGAGGTTAAATGCAAGTTGCAAAATGGGGTGTCAACAAAACTCATTGACAGAGCTTAAAAAGCGAATGTAAATGTATAAAAAAGACACCTGACTTTGCAATCAGTATTTAACTGTGGTGAATGTATGATGCATGCAGATAAAAATGCAGATCGTCATGTAGTGGATCAAAATGTGGACTGAATCTCGAAGAAGATTGCCTACGTACCTCTTGGTGGGAGGATCAGGTCCAAATGTAGTTCATGCATGAAATTTTTTTTTTCTTTGAATGAGTACAAGACATGCTTACCTGAGGTCAAGAAGATATGGAGATTCTGGTCATGCATTTCAGAGGACCTAAGGTTCTGGATCTTGCCTCATGTTTTCAGAAGACCAAGGATTTTTTGGGCTTTGGCTCAAGTTTTCTAAGGACCAAAAGTTTTGGATCTTGGCTCATGTTTTCAGAGGACCAAGAATTTCTGGGCTTTGGCTCATGTTTTCAAAGGACCAAAAGTTCTAGATTTTGGCTCATGTTTTTAGAGGAACAAAGATTTTTTGGCTTTGGCTCATGTTTTCAAAGGACCAAAGGTTCTGGATCTTGACTCATGTTTTCAAAGGAACAAGGGTTTTTTGGGCTTTGGCTCATGTTTTCAGAGGACCAAAGGTTCTAGATCTTGCCATTTGGCTGATTTCGAATCAATGAAACCAGGTGGTATTCAAGGGTAAAGGAGCAAACTCGTACCTGGCAAAGGGTATCATCATGCAAGCTACGGAATTTGTGCTATGCATCAATCGCCCAAGAGGCAACCAGTTAAGGATGATTAAGCAAATTAAATGGGAGAAACCTAACACGTGATGGGTGAAGCTAAACACGGATGGGTTGTCTTCTGACCCCATGAACACGGCGGGAGGTGGAGGATTGATCAAGGATGACCAAGGGAACTAGATCACGGGGTTCTCAAGGAATATCGGAAAAGCTAACAGTTTTACAGTAGAGATTTGGGCGCTTCGAGATGGTCTTTTGTCATGCCATCAAATGAATTTACCTATTGTTATTGTTGAGTTGGATGCTAAAGCCTTAGTTGATGCCCTTAGTAACCCCGCTTATGCCAACTCTATTATTTCCCCTTTGTTTGATGATTGCAGGCAGTTGGTTACCTGCATTCCCCGATGCTGTATTAGACATATTTTTCGAGAAGCCACCAAGTGTTCTAACCGGTTAGCTAGATTAGGCCATTTGCAATCTTTAGACTTTGTTTTGTATCCTAGTCCGCCTTTGGACTTGCTACCTTTTGTCGAGGCTGATAGCCATGGTTTGTACTCTAACGGGATGTGTCCTGCACTCTCTCCTGCTTTATAGTTTTTAATGTTAATCCAGTTTACCAAATATATATATATATATAGGATTTCCAATCCTTGATATATGAGAGGACATGTCACGTGCGGCTTATGGCGAGCCATGGACATAAAGTGGGATATGATATGTGATGAGAGACAAGATTTTTTTTTTTGATAAGGAGAGACAAGATTTTGATCTTCTACTGACTCCCTTTCACAATTTTGGGTCTTATTACAAGTTATAGCCAGTATTGTTTTCCATTGTCAAACCTGGAGGCTGTGGGCACTAGCCACTAGCCACTAGCCACTAGCCACTAGCCAATAAATTAATCAAGAGATCACTTTTCACACCGTCCGAAGTTGTTTAATTACTTGTTAAGCAATAGCCACCATTAGAAGTTGCTCTTTAGAGCATCCACAGCAGTGGAGCCAAATATTTAGCTATTTAGCTCCACTAAAACTTACTTTATCTATTTTACCTATACATATGCATACATACGCTGCAGCAGTGGATCTATTTTAGCTTTTAACACAATAAAATAATATAAACACCACAATAAAATATTATAACCACTACAATAAAATAATATATTTCACTAAAAAAAAACATTCACAGTACCAATCACAACCACCTCTACCATCAGCAGCCGCCGCCGCCACCACCACCACAAGTCCACAGCAGGATAAAGATGAATAAATAAATAAACTCAAATCTCAAATCTTTTTCCTCAGCCACCGCCACAACCACAACCACAACCACCACCAACACCAACACCAACACCACCAACAGAAAAAAAAAAAAAAAAAAAAAAAAAAAAACCCAAATCTCTGTAATAGGCGATCGGCGGCATGGGTCTGCGATCGGCGGCGTGGGTCTGAGATCGGCAGCTTGGGACGGCTGGGTTGGGCCGGCGGCGAGGAATGAGGGAGCTTGAGAGAGTGATGGTGAGAGAGGAGAGTGACGGTGAGTTTTGAGAGCTGGTCGGGACAGCTGGTCGGGCCGGAGTGAGAAGGAAGATGAGAGCTTGAGGACAGCTGGTCGGGCCGGAGTGAGAAAGAGGATGAGAGCTTGAGGACGGCTGATCGGAACGGCGAGATTGCACAGTGACAGAGAGGATGAGAGCTTGAGAGAGTTTTGGGGAGAGGATGAGAATTCAGAAGAGTGAGAGAATGAGAGGCACAAAGTGAGAAAGAGATAAAAGAAAAAAAAAAAAAAAAAAAAAAAAAAGGGAACGGTATTATTTTAATCCCGGTAAGAATTAAATATTATTATTTTTGTTTAGCTCTCATGAACAGTACACATCTATTTATAGATGTGTACTATTCATGTGGAGCTAAAAAATATGGATATAGCTCCACTGCTGGAGCGTAATTTTGGTATCAGTGGAGCTATATTATAGCATTATAGCAATATAGTTCTGACAATGAAATATTAGTTTAGGCTATTCTAACTATATTAATCCCATGTATTTTCTTGATTTTGTCTGTTTAGGATAGTTTAAACTTATTGGCTTAAATATAACTTGAATAAAATACAATTCCAATTTGCAATTTAAAATACATTAATTAGCTTAAAGCTATAAAAAAAAAAATACATTAATTAACTTAAAAGAAGTTTGCTTATAAGCTTAAATATAAATGTGCTCTTAATGGAATTTGATCATGGGAATGGAAACATGAAACTAGAGGCAAAGAAAGAAATTGACATTAGTCAAGGGCAACAAGTAAAAGAGCCTTAAAGAAATTTTTAGGAGAGTGAGGAGATGGAAGACAAATTGGAAATTTGGAACTCGTCATTGGATGACCAAGATCCTATGATGCTGCTGATACATAGGCTGTTTAAGCAACTGCAGCCTTATAGCCTCTGTATCTAGTTGCGGACAGAGCCTGAGTTGTCCAAAACAGTTTTCTAATTGTAACTATTGATTATTATGGTGAGCAAATGGGCAATTTTTATTTGGTTCCTAATGTTCTTTTTGCTCGTGCCATTGGTGGACTACCAGAACAAATAGTATAAGAGACGTCAAGATCGGTAGTGTAAGCTATGTGAACATGGCTAGCTGGGTATCTTATGTATTGTTGAGTATTTAAGAAGCTGGTTATAACTTTTGAATGGTGTTTGTCTCATTGATTTGTGATGTGGACATCTAAGGGCCAAGGCTCAAGTATAGTTAGATGGCAAAGTGACGGTTCATTTGGGGGTACACAACAAATGAAGGGATATGAAAGTTATGAACTTATGAATAAAGACAATCATAAAATTGGAGGAACATATCTGATCATTCCCCCAATATTGAAAATTAATCTACTAAAGAGTTTGAGGCTATGATTGCTCCTAGGCACACTAAAGTTCCTTCCAAGGATAGCCCAAGAATATACGCACCCATTAAAATAAGTCCCCTTTGCTGATGATTTATAAACAAACCCCACAAATCCAAACACCCATATACTAAGCATCCATGACCTGATAAAAATCAAAATATTGAAATATGATCATTATAAACTTTGAAGTTTGAACTTTGTACCTACAAATATTGGCTAAAACAAGCAAATTTTTACTACACTCAAATTACACACGTCACATTTTGTACATACTCTCTTGTCTCATGTAGTATCACTAAGAGCGGCAATTTTTATCCATATCTATAAACCCATCCATAACTCATCTAATATGGATAAGTCTTAACCCAAGACAATTAAACACTTGGATTAGATGTGTAAAGATCCATTTGGGTAGTCTAATTAATGAACTTTTTTTCCTTTTTTATTTTTAGGGAAAAGACAATGAATTTTAGTTAAGAAAAAGCGGCTATATCAACCTTAAGTACATAATAAAATTGTAGTAAAACATCCTCTATCTACACAAGAAAATGTGGTACATTAATAGAGAATCTATCCAGAGTATAAGCAACCTTATTGCCTTATCTCCTAGTGTGAGTAAAACAATTGAGAAAAAGATCGAGACATTATCTTTGCATCTTGTATCAAAGGGGCATGGTAAGCCAAGCAAAAGACCTCATCGGCCAGAGCTTTAACAATCATCCCCAAATCACCTTCCAAAACAGTGTGGGTAATACCAAGTTCTGTCCCAAGCTCAACAGCACGGGCTGCAGCTAGAGCTTCAATATCCATTGCTTAGTAAGCTTGAGGTAATTTTTGGGATAGAGCTTCAATGACCTGACCTTGGCTATTCTGAATGACCACACCAAGTCCGGATTTGTTATCTTCTTTAAAGACTACTCCATCGAAGGTGTAAACTGCATTTTAGTTAATTTAATTTAATAAAAAAAATTGTTTGAACAATAATTAATTAATTAGAAAAGTCCTTCAGTTATGGTATTATATGGGGGTACATGTTAATTATTAAATATATATTTTCATATTACTAAGCATTAATTTTACATTTATAGTTAAACATAAATCAATTTAAAAATATTAATGGATAATAAAGTTAATCCATAGTCTTCAAATGATGTTTAGAATACATATTTGAATGTTGGGCACAATTTTTCTTTTTGTGGGGGGGGGGGGGGAAGAAAAGAAATATATATATATATATATATATTAATGTGTACTGTAAATTTGAGAACAAAAAATTATGAGAGAAAACACTGTGTTATATAAAAACAGAGAGAGAGAGAGAGAGCTTCTCATTTCCTCACGTGGGCCGCTACATTCTTAGACGTCGTGACAAATTGTACAATTGAATAATCATGAATCATGCAAGAAATTGAAATAGCTGTGAACAAGTAGATGAATTTTTCCATACCCCTCAAAAGGGGTGAACATGATATGAAGTACGAAAATAAAAGACAAACCTTTGATCTCTTTTCTTATGTGTTAAGATAGGCCCAGGTGTGAAAAAGACTAAAAAGCAGATGAATTTTTCTATTGCACTCCATCTTAAAAACAAGTAGCATTCTAAAACATTTTACAAAATCTTCAATTGCTCAAACAGGGGTTAAAAATTAGTAGTATCCTATTACAGGCTCTTTTTACTTCAAAGGCTATTTTTGAAGAATCTGGTGTAAATTTTACAACAAGTTAAAAATTTTTAAAATGTAGATAGCATGAAATTAAATAAAGCAGATAAGTGATTCTCAAAAATTAGTGACATAGATTGTATCTAACCTAAACCAAATTTAATTCTCTCAAAATCACAAAGCCAAATTTCAAATGTCTTGCAAATATAAGTCTCAAATTCATAATGCAAATATACAGCAATACACCGACACTGCAAACATGAGCAACAAGTAAAATGCAAAACCCCACAAGAAATTTAAAGTTTGAAGAAAACCATGTAAGACAATCAAAAAGAAAGTTTTCTTTTCTTTTTCTTTTTTCTTTTTTTGGAAAGTTTAAAAGAAAACCCCAAAGAGAGATGCTCACCAATGTTGTAGAAACATTTCGATCCACCATTGATTTCCTTGCATACAAATTATATCATCGTAATTTGAAAGTAATTAAACACATCAAGGTCAGGGATTTGATTGTGAAAAGAAATTTGTGAAGAAAATTAAACTCTATAGTAAACTCATCACCTTAAGTCCACAACACCAAGTCACCCTAAAATGAACTGTCTCACTGCCATCAAACTACACTAATGGATTAGATGTCCACATCACATATCAAAGCAACAAAATTTAAAACCAGTTTCTAAAATACTTATCAGTCTATCATATAGAAGAATTAGCCACGTTCACTAAGCTAAACGGGCTTTACCCGAAATTCGAAAGCAAATATCACAACACTTATAAAGCCACTAATTGCTATCCACTAAACACTATGACATGGACAGGTCAATGACCTTTATATCAATTGGCACTTCTTGGCATTTCCAAGAGAGATGTCTAAGATTCAAATCTTCCTCTCTCACTTAAGATGAAAAAGAAAAACCCCAATAATGAACAGAGTTGCTTGTATATTCATCGACTTATTTTGACCTTTGTATGCTACTCGTCCAACTATCCAAACTGCAAAGTTCAGAACTTTGTTTACCTTTTCTAAACAACCAAACATAAGATAAGGTTTTAAATGTGCGTTTGATCACATAAGGAAGATGTGTTACTATGTATAAGCCAAGAAGCACATATCAATTAGTTTAGCAAAAGATTAAATCGGCTCAAAACATTTCATACTGCCCAAAAGTACAAAAGCTCTTGAACAGCAAAATTCAACATCCTAAAACAAAGCAAAGCCACCTTCATTCTTGACTAGTCTTTAAATGACGAAAGTAAAAGAAACTGGGGAACCAAACTACAATATAATTCCTTTCAGTTTGATAGTTTACGAGCCCAGATCAGATTTAAAATGAGCAAAATATTGTGAAAAAACGAAAAAAGTGCTTACTAATTAAATTTGATGATGTCACGATTTTAAGGCCAGACCAAGGCCCAATCATGGTTCAAATCAGCCTAGTGAGTGCAGGTTCAAATCCTGATATGAACAATTTCCAACATTTTTTTCCCAAAAGTTTACACACAAAAAAATTAACTACGCTGATTCCGTCCCAATTTGTTTATCCTGTTTGAAAAGTCAAGCTTTTTAAAAGAACATCATTTATTATCTTGTCTGCCTTATAAAAATGTATAAGTTTACAAAATTACCCTTAAATAAATTTATCAGCTTTTTTTTTTTTTTTTAAAGAGTTATTCTCAATGAAGCAACTAAAAAGATACCCTAATAAATTTATCACCTTTCCCAGTTTCCTCTCTCTCTCTCTCTCTCTCTCTCTCTCTCTCTCTCTCTCTCTCTCTCTCTCTCTCTATATATATATATATATATATGAGAAATGATATGTCCCCAACATTTTTATAACATTTTTACAACAAATCCTAAGTAGAAGGTTATTTCTGGTTATTATTGTTGGAGCAAAAAAGTAATCTTAGTGTTAGGTTCAAATTTGAACTAATAACAACTAATTACCTGTGATTTGTTGTAAAAATGTTGTGCATGTAGCATCTATATATACATACATATATATATATATATATATATATATATATATATATATATATATATATATATATATATATATATTTGTAAGGAGTTTCCTATATATTCCCTGATTATTCACTGTGGCCATAAATTATCTAAAACCACAAAAATTCTAAGCAAAATACACTCTCCTTCTTCTGCTCTTCCACTGAGAAACACTCTCCTTCTGCTCTTCCACTGAGAAATTACAATGGCATCATCACCTGATCATTGGTAAATAGCTTAACTTTTTCCCCGTTATTGTAAATTTATGCTTCTTTATTTTTTATTTATTTATTTTTTTTGATACTTATAATTTTTCTTGATCAGGGCACAGCAATTAAAAGACAATATCAAGCTCATTGCTGAAATAGCGGTACCCCTCATCAGCATTTCTGTTGCTGTCTATTTAGCTTTTCGCAAGTGCAAAGGGAGGAACAAGACCGATCCTGAAAGCCCCAACGAAGGCCTGGAGGCCATAATTGAAATGACACAGGTGGCAGAGAACGAATCTGCCCGCGAGAACCAAATGTGAATTCTATGCTTCCAACGGCTTTTTTAATTTAGTTTCTGAATGCTCTCTCTGTTATTCCAATTTCTCTTTTTGATGAATGAAAGTTTTGTTTTCCAAAAAAAAAAAAAAAAAAAAAAAAAAAGCCAACTAATTATTTGGTTATTTGTTTGTTGTGTAAAAGAACCAGTGAAATAGCGGCACCCGTAATCAGCATTTGTGTTGCTGTCTACTTAGCTTTTCGCAACTGCAAAGGGAGGAACAGGGCCGATCCTAAAAGCCCCGACGAAGGCCCAGCGGTCAGAATTGAAATGGAACAGGTGACAGATCGAATCTGCCCGCCAGAACCAATGTGAATTCCATGCTTCCAACGGCTCTTTTAATTTAGTTTCTGAATGCTCGCTCTGTTGTATTCCAATTTCTCTTTGTTGATGAACGAGAGATTTATTTTCAGAATCAGACAAATAAAAATAAAAAAATTAAAAAAAAAACTGCAACATCTCTCTCCTCTTCTTGCAAGTGAATTCCACGGGTTTGTTTTGTAATGCAAGGGCAGACTAAAGCGTGGCCCTTTCTGATAAATTCAATTTGTATATCTATATTGCTCTCTCATTTATTATATGTTTTTTAAAAAAAAATAAATAAATTCCCGGACTAATTATTTGGGTATTTGTTTGTTGTGTAAAAGAATCTGTGAATTTAGAAAAAGTGATTCAATTCTGGGTTTTTTTTTTTTTTCCCTTTTTTTTTGGGGTCTTTTTTCCACTCTTTCTGGCTTTCCAATATCGATGCGGTAAGCCCCATCCGGCTTGGAGATTTGGCTGTCAGATCGGTCAAATCCATGGGCCGTCGAAGAGATCTTGAATCTCCTTGGCTTCGCTTGGAACGATTTGGTGGTTTTTGGTGTTCTATTACATTTTCTGTACTGCGGTGACTATGGTTTTGGTAGGTCACCGTTTGGTGGGATCTGGGTGTCAGCCGGCGTTGTTAGAATATTTTGGGTCTATTTTTTTTTTTTTTTTAAATATCTTATTTGGGTTTTTAGAAATTTTTTTATGAGAAATTTTGTTTAGTTAAAAAAAAAAAAAAAAGACTTTTTAGGAGCTAAAATAGACAAATTGAAAT
The DNA here is from genome assembly GCA_028535165.1 of Quercus tomentella. NCBI lineage: Eukaryota > Viridiplantae > Streptophyta > Magnoliopsida > Fagales > Fagaceae > Quercus > Quercus tomentella. Next base: position 83,614,502 of record JAPQVY010000068.1, read on the forward strand.
TATAAAAGAAGGGTGTGTGCTTTTACTAATAGATATTTATTCTAATAATAAATTTTAGACAATGAGACAAGGACTTCTCAAAAAAATTAAAACACGAAGTTATACATTTCCTCCACCATTCTTAGAAGACCTCATGTCTCCTTCTGAATTGAGCAAAATCCTCGAAAAGATCCAACCCAAGGTTACTGAGCCTATGAATTTGACCTTGCTCAGAGAGTTTGGCAGGGAAGAGGTGGACTTAGCCATGAAACAGATGGAACCCATTTCTGCCCCAGGCCCTGACGGTATGCCTCCACTCTTTTATCAATCTTTTTGGTCTACTGTTGGTGATGATGTTTGTTCTGCTGTGTTGGATTGTTTAAAAAACTGTAAGATCCCAAAAGAAATTAATCATACCCATATTGCTCTAATCCCAAAGGTTAAATCTCCTGAAAGAATCACAGAATTCCGTCCAATTAGCCTATGTAGTGTGATCTACAAAGTGGTGTCTAAAGTACTTGCAAATAGGCTTAAGGGTATCCTCCCCTCTGTAGTGTCGGAAAACCAAAGCGCCTTTCAAGCAGGCAGAGTGATAACTGATAACATATTGATGGCCTTTGAAACACTGCACTATATGAAACACCATCAAAAAGGAAAAACAGGTTTCATGGCCATGAAATTAGACATGAGCAAGGCCTATGATCGGGTTGAATGGAAGTATTTAGAGCAAATAATGAAAAAATTGGGTTTTGCCGATAGGTGGGTGGCTTTATTGATGGAATGTATCTCAACTGTGAGCTACTCGATTCTTATTAATGGCGACCCCTCCCTAACCATCCACCCGACTAGAGGCATTAGGCAAGGGGACCCACTATCCCCCTACCTTTTTCTTTTTTGCACAGAAGGTCTACACAATTTACTTAAACACTCTGCGGATTCTGGTCAAATCAGAGGGGTTTCCATTTGTAGGCAAGGTCCCTGGCTAACTCATTTGTTCTTCGCCGACGATAGCTTGCTCTTTTGTAGATCCTCAATCTCCGAATGTCAAAAGATCCAAGAATCCTTAAATAGCTATGAAAAAGCCTCTGGTCAGCGGCTGAATAGAGCGAAGTCCTCTCTTTTCTTCAGTAAATCAACCTCCCGTTCAGCCATAGGGCAGATTACAAGTTACCTTGGGGCCCAAGAGGTGAAACAATATGAGAAATACCTTGGTCTTCCCACCCTTATAGGAAAAAACAAAAAGGCAAGTCTCATGTTCATAAAAGAGAGAGTGTGGGCTAAACTACAAGGTTGGAAAGAACAACTCCTCTCCCAAGCCGGTAGAGAAGTATTACTAAAAGCGGTAGTGCAGGCCATCCCAACCTTTGCCATGAGTTGTTTCAAACTCCCCATCACATTATGCTATGACATTGAAAAATTGATCCGCAAATTCTGGTGGGGTCACCGTGGTAACCAAAGGAAAATTCACTGGTCGAAGTGGAGCTCATTATGTCTTCCAAAAGACCTTGGTGGAATGGGTTTCAAGGAATTACAAAAATTCAATGATGCATTATTAGCAAAACAAGTGTGGCGGCTTCTCGAGGATAAAACCTCTCTTTTCCACAAATTCTTCAAAGCAAAGTTCTTTCCCAATGGAAGTATATTTGATGCAAAGGAAGATAAGGGTTCTTTTGCTTGGAGGAGTATTCTCAAGAGTCGAGACGTCATAAAAAAGGGGGCTCAATGGAGGGTGGGGAATGGCGAGAACATTCTTATCTACGAAGACAGCTGGCTGCCTGACCCTCATAACTCTAAAGTCCAATCCCTTCCATCCTTCTTGGGTAGTGATGCTCAAGTTGCGGTTCTGATCGATAAGGAGAATAGATCTTGGATCTCAGACGCAATTACCAATAACTTCACGCCACGTGACTCCAGGTTGATAAGGTCAATTCCCATAAGCATCATGGAAACGGAGGACAAGTTGTTCTGGCCAAGCAATTCGGATGGATTGTATTCAGTCAAGGCCGGCTACAGACTCCTAGTAAATGATGACTTGCCTCCCCCTGGTGGAACCACAAATAGGCCTCACTCTTGTAACCCTTGGAAGGGTCTATGGAGTCTTAAGATCCCTAACAGAACCAAAACTCTGATGTGGCGTGCTACAAAGGATGCTCTGCCAACCCAGGCAAACCTCACCCATAGAAAGGTCCTCGCTGATCCCACGTGCCAAGTCTACAATACAGAGCCAGAGTCCACCTTCCATGCTCTCTGGTCTTGCCCGAAGCTAAATGAGGTTTGGAAGGTTCATTTTGAGCCCTTGAAAAACAAAACTCAAGATTGCTTGACCTTCCTGGAGGTGTTTAAAACTTGTTTGGAGCAGCCCCACAATATAGTCTTGTTTGCAATGTTAGTCGACCAGATCTGGCTCAGAAGAAATAAGCTGAGATTGGGCGAGGAGGTGCTGGACCTGAAGCTGCTCAATTCAAGGGCCAGAGACGCTCTCCAGGAGTTTCAACTAGCCACTGCCACGCCCCCAAAACCCCCTCCTGTCCGAACCCCTATCAAATGGAAACCCCCCCCCCCCCCCCCCCCACGGAATGGTTCAAAATAAACTTCGACGGGGCTGTTTTCAGGGAGCAAGAAATAGCTGGTTTAGGCTCCATCATTCGTAACGACCTCGGTCTAGTTATGGCTGCATCAACACAAATTATTCCTCTGCCCACTTCTGTGGAGATGATGGAAGTGTTAGCAGCGAGGATGGCTCTTTTCTTTGCCAATGAACTTGGTTTTGATCAAGTCATCCTTGAGGGAGACTCGGAAATTGCAATTAGAGCCATGAATCGTGAAGACTACTCTGCAGCTTCCTTTGGTCACATTGTCTCTGACATTAACACAGTGGCAGCTCAATTCAAGAACGTGATATTCTAGCACACTCGTAGACAAGGGAACAAGGTTGCCCATAGTCTAGCAAGAACAGCATGTAATTTTCCCCCTTTTTGTACTTGGATGGAGGAAGTTCCTCTGTCCTCTTTTGCTGTGTATTCTGCAGGAATTATCAGTATTACTTGAGCCCCTGGTTTTATAGGGGTGACCTCTCAAAAAAAAAAAAAAAAAAAAGACCTCATGTAATTTCCTTGGTCTATATTATAAAGCTGTTACACATTCCTTCTTTGAGAGTTTGTCCATATAACATTTGTTTTTAGCCGCCATTGGGCCTTGTAACCTAGTGGCACCCGGTTCCGTTGTAAACCTTCAGCTCGAGGGTTCTATCCCCCGCATTTACCCAACAAAAAAAAAAAAAAAAAAAAAAAAAATTGTTCTTAGCCTCTTCGGAGAGTTTGATTCATCATGATATGATACATCTAAAATGACTAAAATACCATTGGAATTGCCAAAATGACCACAATACCCCCAAAAATCTTATAATAACCAAAATGCCACCACAAAACCTCTAAAATGACAAAAATGCCCTAAAACCTAGATAATTACTAAAATAACCGTAAACCTCTCAAATTAACACCACTAAAATGATATATTTATAAAATAAAAAATAAAATAAAATAAAATAAAAAAAAAGAAAAACTCGAAACGTCAAAAATGATTTTTTTTTAAAATACCTAAAAACCTCTAAAATGACCAAAGTACTCTCGAAACCACTAAAATGACCAAAATACCTCAAAACCTCTAAAATAACTATAAATATCCTCAAACCACTAGAATGACCAAAATACTATCAAAACTTCTAGAATGACCAAAATACTTCTGAAACCTCTAAAATGACGAAAGTAATCCTGAAACCACTACAAATAACTAAAATACCCCAAAATCACTAGAGTGATCAAAATACCCTCAAAACTATTGGAATGACCAAAATAGCCCTAAAACCTCTAAAATGACCAAAAATGCCTTAAAATTTGTAAAATGACCAAAAATACCCCAAAACCTCTAAATTGACCAAAATACCCCCCAAAAACTATAAGATGATTAAAACAGACCCCCAAATCGCAAAAATGACCAAAATGCCCTTAAATCCTCCATATTGGGCAAAAAAAATACTTGAAAGCTCTAAAAGGACCAAAATACCTCAAAACCTATAAAATGAATACCCCCAAAATAAGATGTATGATGAATGCCAACAAAGAAAAAAAATCTTATATTAATAACATAACTTTCTAGGACTTTATTTTTCTTTTATTTTTTGGGAATCAACTTTCTAGGAGTATAACAGAAAAAGAACAGCATTAATTTTCAAATAGATTCATCATAATACAGAAAATTCAACAAAATCTAAGACATACTTGCAACCAATCCTCCATTAAAATTATCCAACAAAAACTGGACACAAAAAATAAAATAATGCTATGGTGCGCACACCAAAATAGCCAATGAAATCATTAATTCGTTTCATGTGTGGATGGATGTTCATCTTTTTTCTTGAGCTTGGCTATTTCAGTGATTCATTAATGCACAAGCACAAAAACCTCAAATTATAATAAATGAAAATTATGACATTTAAAATAAAATAAAAAAACTAATAAGCAAACATGATGAGAATCATGAGACTAGTAAGACGAGTATTATTATTCTTAAATGACCAATATTCTACTTGCTAAAAACCGATTCTTATTACAACATTAAAAATAATTTAATTTGGCCAATTTTTCTAAAAGCAAAATAGGATAAATTCGTTTGAATTTGTTTTTTCTATGTAACTAAGAAGATGTCTTTTATATGTATATTAAACATTCTGAGTCAAGATTTTCTTAAGCTTCCTATTTTCATTAGTAAAAGCATCCAAAACAATCTTTTGCAAAAAAGTAAAATTGCTATAATTACTTCGGAATGTGCCATTTTTAAATTTATGTCAAAAAATAATTCTATTTTACATTAAAATGCTTTTCATTTATAAGATTACTAAAAACAAATTTTTAAGCTTATTTTTCATTCATAAAATCCGCTCCGGCTGAAATCTACTGTGCCTTTTTTTAAAGGTTAGTGGGTGCCAACTCATACCCCCACAGGCCCACCATGTAACTAAAAGAGATAAATGAGTTACAAAACAGCTATATATATCATTTTATTTTTATCGAAAGTCGAAACCTGAGCCTTCAAAGTTCAATTACAAAAAAGTAAAATAATAAAATAAAAAAGGGGAAAGTGATGGAGGCAACCAAGGCTCTCACCTAGCGGCTGGGAAAACAGTTCAAAGCCAGCGCCAAGTCGTTATAGGCGAGCGTCACACTGAAGGCGCCTCCCTCAGTAGTGACCTAGAGGCGCTTTTGTGCTGCCTCACCTTGCTTGAGCACTCGCTCAGAATGTCTTTGACTACACTAACTAAAATTTTAGGTGAACATTTTTTATTTATTATGGAACATTAAAGATTAAAAATCAAATTGACACCATTAAAACAATTTTTAGGGGCCTACCATTTTGAAATATTAGGAAAAAAATGATGAGAAAACACTGTGTTCTATAAAATTTGTTGTGCACAATAATTTCAAAACAATTTGTCAAACAAGTAAACAGCTTCACGTGCCTAAAGATTGTAGGCGCCTACAATTTTGAATCATAATTTACCGTCAATCATGCAAGAAAACAGAGAGAGAGAGAGAGATTCTCATTTCCTGGAGGCGACTACATCCATCCTTAAGACTTGAGACAAATTGTACCGTCAATCATGCAATAACTGAATAGAGATGTGAACACAGATAAATTTTTCTACGCCCCTGACACCACTCCAAGAAAAGGTGTGAACAGGTTAAAGTAATGCAAATTGAAGGGCTACTTTTTGAAGAATCTGTTGTACGATTTACAATAAGTTTATAATTTTTTTTATCGATAGATGGCATGAAAGGAAAAAATAAGGTTCAAACCACAAATATATTTATAAAAAAAAATAGTCCAAGCTATTTTTAATTCTCCCAAAATAACAAAGCCAAATTTCATGTAATAATTATATCAGTTATTTATAGTTCCTTTTGAAATTAAATATAACAGATTAGAGATTCTCTAAAAATTCAAATAAAGCAATAAGATCTATGAGAATGAACATGTGACACTCCAAAAAGTAGTTCCGTAGATTTTAGCAATAGTAATAACAGGGTCTAGTTTCCATTCAATGCTTTTGTACTTCAGAGATGACGGCACAATCAATGTTTTTAGAAACCGGGCCGACTAGTTTAACAGGTTGAACCGGATAAAAAATGGTCCCAAAAACCGGTGAAGAGCCGGGAATGGTGCACACCACGTGTTTTAAAATAGTCACGCGTCAGTCCAGTGTCCCATTTAGGAATCCTATGTACTAAACAAAAGCCTGAACTAATAATAAGATGCACTGTGACACATAGAACCTAGTGGGTGATGTAAAGCTCCTTTTGGGAATTAAATAATGCATAAGATTTTTAAAAATGAACATGTAACACCCCCAAAAAAGTACCTACAAATCAAATAATTTATATTAGAGGTGACAAAAAGAGCACCCATTTGACAAAAATGATATTAACTCTAACACCTGATCATAGATTACCAAGATCAAAACCACAGCAATATCTAATGCCCGACCTAACAAAGTGTTAGTAGTAAGAATCAAATAGCCCTGATATCACCGAATGGAAAAGCTCTAAGAGCATTTACAATCTCAAAACACTATTTTTACAATTTTAACACCTCATTTTACAATATACCAAAAATCAAACATTCTATTTTTTTTACAACTTTATTTAAATATTCTTTCTTTAATATTTTTATTCATTTTTTTAAATTATTTCTCTCTCTCCCTCTGTCTCTCTCTCCCACTGTCTCTCCATCTTTCTCAACCCACGGCACAATCCACACCAAGGCTAGCCACTGCCAGCCACCACCTAAAAGCTATTCTTTTTATTTATTGATTTCTCTCTCCCCTTTCTGTTACTCTCTCTTCGTCTGATCACCCTCACAGTCAGCCCACCATTCACCATCTCCACAAACCCACAACCAACCACCACCCACAAAACCCCAACAACAACCCACCCCAGTCACCCAAATGACCCACCCGAACCCAGCCACAACCCACCCCAACCCCAATCTGATCTAATGCAACCACCCTCACCAACAACAACGACCACCACCAAAAACCCAACCATAACCAATAGCCACCGAATCAACCCACATCACCTACTCTAAAACACCATTACCCACAAAATCACAGTGACCCACAAAAACACTGTGACCCACGAACCACGATTACCTAAAGCCTGAACCAACCCAAAAAAAGGAGAGCAAATGGTCCACAATCCACCTCCCCGGAGATTCGAAGACCACGATCCACCACAAAGATTAGAAGGCAAATCGGAGATAGATCAGCGACGAAGAGGTAGAGATCGGCGATAAAGAGGCAGAGATCAACGACGACAAGCAAAGGTCGGCGACGGGCAAAGATGATGAACCACGGAAGAGAGAAGAGAGAAGTGAGAGAGAGAGGAAAGAAAGACAAATTAAAAAAAAATAGCCATTTGGGAATATAATTTTTTTTTTTTTTTTACAATCTAGCTACAGCGAGCTTGTATTGATGCAAGCTCACTATAGCAGTATGCCAAAAATTTTGCCGTTTGAAATCTTTGATGGAGTGGCTTTTTGTGTGTTTTGATGCTAAAATTTAGCATATACCACTTTTAGCATCCTTAATGGGAATGCTCTAAAGCAGAAAAAATACAGTTAGCTTAACTATAAGCCTGTTGTGAAGATACAATCAAAATAATAAAAAATAACAAGCACCACAAGACACAAAAATTAACGTGATTAGGCTAACTCCAAACCTAACTCCACGATCAACACCAACAAAAAATCATTATCAATAATAGCAATGACAACACTCAAACTCTCACAAAAAACTCTCAACAATAAACTAACTCAATTCAACGAAAGGTGCTCCCACACTAGGCAAAGCTAGCCTCTACTCTCTCACAAGACAAAGCTTTGCTCTTAATTCACACATGTAATAAAGCTACTCTATCACTCCTTTTATAAGGGATGTCACACCTCCTTACTACTTCTCTTTTTAACATGGGACTAACTCTTATAATATAATTAGTGCACCTTCTTATTGTTCCTCTAGCCAATGTGGGCTTCCAAAACCACTCCTGTCATGGGCTGGACTCACCAATCTCTACCTCAACCCACAATTTTTCTTCACTAGTACCCCCTTTGGTGCTCCCTTTTACACCCCCTTTGTAGGTAGTGGTGCTCCAGCTCGTTCTCAACAAGACATAACTTTTTTTTTTTTTTGGATAAGTATTAAGATGTATTGATATCAAAAAGGGACGCCCTAAGCAAAAAGTTTTCAGTTTCAACAAAATAAGCAGATTTCAAACAAACCCTAAGCACGCTTTTAACAACACTGGTCAATTGCTTACTCACCAGTCACATATATATATATATATATATATATATATATATATAACACCAACCTGTCCATTCTAAATTTAATTCTCTAAAAAGAAAAAGATATAATACAAGCTAATTTTTATAAAGATATATATATATATATATACACACACACCTAACATTACTAGGCTAATTCAATTCTCTCAAAACAAAACAAAAAATAAAAATAAAAGGATATATATATATATATATATAACCCAATTTTTTTTTAAGATAGATAGAAGTTCTACCTATGCTAAATTTGATTCTCTCGAAACAACAAAGCTAATTATGATGCAAAAATTAAATCAGTAACATATATTATGATGCAAACATGCTGGATTTGTGTTCAAGATAGGTTAATATTCAAAATTACCACATCAATGTATTAATGTCACAACCATATATTAACCCAGCTTCCCTAGGTGAACCAACAAAAGTAAAAATGGTTAAAAAGATATATTCAGGTATATATATTCATTCTCACCCATTTGGAGGAGTAGAGGAAGCTGAGTTTTGGTTCTTGGAGGAGTAGAGGAAGCTGGGTTTTGGTTCAATTAAGAATTATTATTTGCATTTTTCCCATCTCATTCCCCTCTCTCAATTAGGCCTTAAGAGTTACAATAAATTTTGATGAGAAATCCTATATAATTTCTAATAATTCAATTTTGTTAGGTAAAACAGTGATAGTTTACCTAACAAAATTGAATTATTAGAGATTATATATATCACTTGATTCTAATTTTATAAATCTTTTTGTTTATGAGCCCAAAATGGAAGATTTGGTTGTGGAGGCCCAAAACATTTTCCCAAACCAACCAGCAGAAAGAGAAAGGCCCAGATCCACACTAATTTTTTTTTTTTTTTTTGATAAATCCAGATCCACACTATTATTCATAAAGTTTAACCAGTATAAAGATCTGTTTAAATACCACTTATTTGGCTAAAAACTGAAAATTTATTACTAATACATGGTAGCAAAATATTTTTTAAAAGCCAAAACATACTGTTCACGCGTTTTTGGTGTTGACCGGTCATGAACAGTGCAATGGGACAAAAAAAAAAAAAAGCAAACGCAGACTACCGCAATTCCCAAATAGAGCATGACTTGTACTAAAACAATCAGAAAGCCAAACAGTTCAAATTTTCACAAGCATAGGAAAATTCAAACTTCAAAAACTGGCCAGCAGAAAGAGAAAGGCCTGGATCCACACTATTATTCATAAACCTCAGCAAGTTTGGAGAAAAAACAAAAACAGGGCATGACTTGCACGAAAACAATCACAAAAACAAACAGTTCAAATTTTCCTAAGCCCTCAACAAGTATTGGACTAAAATCACTTTATTCATACAACATTACAAACCACAATAGATCCACACAATATAGATTCTGCAAAATGAAAAAAAGAAAATGCAAACCTCATAACATGGACAATTCGAACTACGCAATTCAAACATACCAATAAAAACAGAGCATGAAGCAGTGCAAACTCTGTTTCAACTTATTTATATTGGAAGCTCCAAGTTATGTAAAAGTAAAACTCACATAGCAGGTATTAACATAGCAATGTTGTTAGTTAAAAACCTGGGAAGTTCGAGAAGGAGTGTGATGATGAGAACGACGAGGCCAATAACTATTTGAGCAGCAAGTTTAACGTCTGAATTAAGCAACGACATTTGTTCCCTGTAGTAACCAAGAGAAAATTAATTGAAAGATACATTCAGGTATATATATTCATTCTCACCCTCCAAAGGAGTAGAGGAAGCTGAGTTGGTTCAATTTAGAATTATTATTTGCATTTTCCCCATCTCATTCCCCTCTCTCTCAATTAGGCCTTAAGAGTCACTTACAGTAAATCTTGATTAGAGATTATATATATATCACTTGTTTCTAATTTTATACATCTTTTTGTTTATGAGCCCAAAATGGAAGATTTGATTGTGAAGGCCCAAAACATTTTCCCAAACCAGCCAGCAGAAAGAGAAAGGGGATCCACACTATTACTCATAAACCTCAGCAAGTTTGAGAAAAAGAAAAAAAAACCAACCTCTCATGCCCTTGTCATGTGCGATGAAGCCCTCGGATCTGGTGGCGACGGGGTGGTGGTTTGTGAATCTGGGTCGTAGTGGGTCTGGGGCGCGGTGGGTCGTGGTGCACTAGATCGGCGCGGTGGGTTTGCTGTTGTGGAGGTTTGCCACGGTGGATTTGATGTTGTGGGTTGAATTTGGGCTGGAGGGTTGCCGTGGTGGGTTGAGCAGTAGATCGGCGGCGTGTGTGACTTCACCGTGGGTTTGCTGTTGTTGCCATGGATTTTCGTTGTGGGTCAGGTTCATTGCGGTGGTGGAGGGTTACCGTGGTGGTGGGGTGGGTGATTGATGGTGGTGGTAGATTGGCTATTGTGGTTGTGGCTGTGGAGTTTTTTAGGTTTGGTGTTGTGGTTATGGTAGTAGGTTATCTTTCTATATATATACTAGACACACACACAGAGACTCTACATTGATATTTTTCTTTTCTTCTTTTTTGGGGTAAAGGACTCTACATTGATTGTTTTGCCCTTATGGTTTCCCCACGCGCGTATTCAGGAGATTGAGCTGCACTCTCTAGACTTTCACTAGTTAGGCCCGGTTTGTTTTTTTAGTTTAAATCCCACGCGTTTAGAGTCGTTGGACTTTAAGACTTTTGGGACCCGCGACCAGACAGAGAGAGAGACTCTACATTGATTGTTTTGCCCTTATGGTTTCCCCACGCGCGTATTCAGGAGATTGAGCTGCACTCTCTAGACTTTCGCCAATTAGGCCCAATTTGTTTTTTTCAGTTTAAAACCCACGCGTTTAGAGTCGTTGGACTTTAACTAGCGAAAGTCTAGAGAGTGCAGCTCAATCTCAACATGGTTACTGTACTGACCACTGGTCTTAAAAGCCACGGTCAAAATGGTTTACAGCTCAGCTATTTAGATGTTTTTGTTTTTTATTTATTTGTAGTCGTACTTGTCACTTTCCAGTAATAAAGAGTTGAAATATTTTAATGGTATAAAGTCATAATCATATTCGATTTTAAAGATGTTTTTATATTGACTATTGCACTAAAAAATATTTCAAATAATAAGTAATTTTTTTTTGGGTGAAAAGGAAAATAAAATTAAACTAGGCAGCCAGGATGGCTAAGTTAGCAACAATTTGTCTACAAAAACTTTCCCCAATCTCATCTGCATACACTACAGCAGAAACATCAATAGATGGGGGACCATCAAAAATAACAAATTCCTCATGAGCATTACATCATTTCCTAACTAAAGCAGCTGCACATTTATTTGCTTCCCGAAACACATGCTTCACCTTGGTATGAGAAACCATTTCCAGTAATAATCTGCAATCAAACAATAAGGATGAGTATGTTAAGTTGGAAGAGATCCTGGAGTTAATTAAGTCCACAATGACTTTCGTATCAAGTTCAACTTCCAAATTTTGCACGCCAAGCTGAATGGCTAATTGCAAACCATCCCCAAGTGCCCAAAACTCAGCTATTATGCTTGTAGTATAGCCAATATATCTAGCAAAACCCCTTATCCAATTTCCTGCATTGTCCCTTATGACACCACCGCCTCCTGCTCTCCCAGGATTTCCACACGACGCCCCATCAATATTTAGTTTATACCAATTTAGAGGTCGTTTTTCCCATCTCACAGCAATGACAACCATGCTTCTCTGTTCCCTGATCTTGCCCACACAAAAATAATACTCCATGCTTGATTTATACACAGTCTGCACATAATTGGATTTAGAGGATTATTCTCAAAAGACACTTTGTTTCTATGTTTCCACAACTCCCATATAGCAAAAGGAAAGACAAATCTCCATGGCACCAAAGATTGGTGCTTTGCGTTACTAAAACAATTTTCCCGTAGCCAAGTAACCACATCCGAGGCTTGGAATGACTACACAGCATCAGGTGGCACGCTCATTAGATGCCAAAAGTTTCGGGCAAAGTCACACTCCCTCAATAAATGCTCAATTGTTTCAGGCTGATTCTTGCAAAGAGGGCAGATCTTATCTTCAATGATACCCCTTGAAGCAAGAATATCTTTAACTAGCACACTCTTATGAATACACAGCCACAAAAAATTCGCAATTTTGGGCAACACATCTAACTTCCAAATCCAAGCACCTTGGAAGGTAGGGGCTGGATCTTGAGATATATTAGCTAAATAGGCTGATTTTGCAGTAAATTCCTCATCTTTTGAGTGTTTCCGTAGCACTATATCCTCACTTCTACCAACTTGACTTAGAGGTATAGCTTTAATTCGATCTTTAACTTCCTGAGGCAACTTAAATGAAAGCCTTTCCCATCTCCACCTCTGACCTTGTCCACCAAGAAGCTCAACAACCTTCATATCCGCCTTCAAGAGGAAAAATAGTGAAGTGACGGATTAGAGTTTATGGATGACGGGTCCATTTGGATAGGCTTATCAGATCAAGGTAAGTGGACGGGTCCGATATGAATGGACCAGGGTGGACGGACCAATGGGCCACGTGGCGCTAATTGATGATTATGTGATCTCTAAGGAATCTTAAATGGAAAACGACTTGCGTCTCACGAATAACCCTAGTCCATAGAATCCCAATACGAATAGGATTCTAATACGAAGAAGATTCTGGAAAATATGCCCATTAATGAGTATCTTTCCTATATGGAAAAGACTTGCCGCGCAAGCATAGGAGTTTGGTTCTACACTACTATAAAAACCCAAAGACCCTCAGAAAACAGGTACGCATAATTTACCCCTCGCTAGCACTCTAGAGTTGTGAGAATAGTTCTAACTTGACCTTTGGAGGGTATTTGGCCGACACCACACCGGTGCTCTTTGTTAGGTCCTCTCTTTTTGTTGTGCAGGTTTTGCTTTGAGTGTGCGAGGACTGTGTGGCTCACTGGTGATTTTTCGGCATCATCACGTCTCATGTTGATTCAAGGGACCTTCAATCAATTCCCTTAGAGACTTTCCTCTTATCCAACAATCCGTCCAGGCTCTGATCCTAGTCCCATTGCCCACTCCCCAACAAATACCATCAGCAAAGGTTTGGAAGCCAGCTTTAATAGCCTTCCAATTAGATGAGGCCGGAAGCTTGTTAGGATTTCTTGATCGTCTTCTGTCTACTGAACAATACTTTTTCAAAATAACATTAGCCCACAAAGCTTCTTTCTCCTTATACATTCTCCAATTCAACTTAGCAAGGAGCGCTAAGTTTTTTTCTCTTACTGCCTGTATCCCAAGACCAACCTCCTCCTTAGGTTTAATTATTTTATCCCACCCAACCAAATGAAGTTTTTTCTTCTCTCTAGTTGACCCCCATAGGAAATCCCTATTGATCTTATCCAATTTCTCGCATAAGTGTATAGGTAATGCCTCCCCTTGCATCACATAGTTAGGAATAGCTGACATGACCGATTTCACAAGGACAGACCTCCCTGCAAAGGATAAGAATTTTGCCTTCCAACCCGCAAGTTTATTCATCACCCTATCCGCAACAAAATTAAACCGATTCCTTGCTGCCCCTCTATGATTAATAGGAAATCCCAAATACATGCCAATATTAGTCGTGGCTTGAATTCCCAATTTAGAGCATATCTCTTCACTAATTCCCTCTTGAACATTTGGAGAGAAATAAATTCTTGACTTTTCAAGGCTCACCTTTTGCCCCGACTCCTCACAAAATCTGTTTAGAACTTCTGAAATTGCCTCACAAGCTTTCTCCTCCACCTTAGCAAATAATATTAAATCATCCACAAAAAACAAATGGGATATTCCAATATTCTCCCGTGAGGCTTTTAATGGAACCCAATCTCCATTGACACATTTCTCCTCAATTAAGTGCCCAAGAAACTCCATACACAAAATAAACAAGTAAGGAGAAATCGGATCTCCTTGCCTTAGCCCTCTTAACGGCTTGAAAGGCTCCAAAGCACCCCCGTTAAAGAGGATCGAAATCCTTGTAGAAGTAACACAGCTCATAATCACCTTGATCAGGTTAGGAGGAAAATGAAAAGCTTGGAGCACCTTATAAACAAAACTCCACTCTAATCTGTCATAAGCTTTCTCCAAGTCCACTTTAATAGCCATATACCCTTCCTTTTCTTTCTTTCTATCCAAAGCATAGAATAGCTCTTGAGCTAACAACACATTATCAATACCCTTCCTACCCGGTACAAAAGCTGTTTGGACAGGGGCAACTAGTTTACCTATGTGGGGTCTAATTCTGTTTACAATGATTTTTGAAACCACTTTATAGATCGAATTACAAAGACTGATCAGTCTATAATTATTCAAAGATTCAGGGCTTTGGCACTTCGGAATCAGAGTAATAAGGGTCTCATTAAGATAATCAGGCACCTTCCCATACTCAAAAATATCCAAAACTTCTTTGCAAACCAAATTCCCCACATCTCCCCAGAATTGTTGATAGAATCCAGCATGCAAACCATCTAGACCTGGCGTTTTAAATGGCCTCAGGCTCCACAGACCATCCTTAACCTCCTCCTCCGTTACATCTCTACCAATCCAATCCCTTTCTTCTTCAGTTAAGAAGCAGCAAGCAAATTCTGATATCAGGGATTGCCGTGAGGACATACACATCTCAGTGGAGTAAAGTTTTTCAAACCCCACCAAGATGTGCTTTTTAACTGCCTCTTCATTATCCATCCATTCCCCAACACTATTCTTCAAGCATCTAATCTTATTTCTCTGCCTCCTAACAATAGTAGACATGTGAAAATAATTATTTAAAGTCTATAATAAATGGCTAGAAATGTCATTTTGTTTTTAAACCTCCTTTAACTTGAATATCTTTGGATATTTTAAATTTTAAATCAAGATCATTAATTTTTATATATTTATTTTATTTATTTCATATTAATTAATTACTAAATTAATTATATATAACATTATTGCGATTCGACCTCAATCAAACCTAGGTCTGATTTTAACAATTTTAAACCTCTTTCTTTACTAGGTCTAAAAACCAAACCACACCCTCCATTCCACCATGTAATATGTATGTCATGTTTCTCTCTTCTTTTTTTGTCAACCTATTCTTCTTCTTTTTCATTTTTTTCATTATTTTTAGGTTCATAATATAATTGTAATATTCTAGAAATTTAGTTGTTGTTATTATTATTATTAGGTAAAGATTTGGGTCTGGTATTGATATATTAGTTAAAACATCTTAAAAAAATTATATGAATTTTGACCAATAATATATAAAGAAATATATATCTCTATATTAAATTGGACTATTTTAATTAATTTTTCTTTTTGTACTAATTAAATTTTTTTTTTATATATTTTGAATTGGACTATTATTATTTTGAAACCTTTTAAATTGGACTATTTTAGTTAATTTTTTTTATTTATACTAATTTAATATTTTTTTCACGTAAGGCTTTCTTTCTTTGTGAACAAATTTCAAATCCATTCCATGGGTTTGTCTCAGATTTTTAAGGCTGTTTAGCATTGTCAACAACATTGCATAAGTGATAACTTAAATTCTTCATTCATTGTTAGATTTTTTTTCGTAGTCAATAATTTTCTCGTGCATCGCACGGGTTAGCGACTAGTTTTGCTAAAATCCGTACTTACAGGTCCTATAAATAGTGCACGAGACCTACACAGAAACGCTGGATCCAGCTTACAAAATCATTTCATCACTATTTAACACATACACTTAAATCTCAGCTTGTTTTTTTCAGTTTAAAACCTGCGCGTTTAGAGTCGTTGGACTTTAAAGCTGTGTTTGGATAGCGTCTGGCATCTGGGTTTGAGCGTCAGGTGCTTAAATAGTGGGTCTCATGCACTGTTCACGGGACCCACAAATCTCTTTTTTCCGCAAAATTTTCATTAAAAATGGGTCTCACGGCATTATTCACGCATTTAAAAATTATTTTGCTACAGTATTTTTCATTTTTCGTTTTCAGTTTTCAGCAATAAGCAATATCCAAACACACCTTAAGTGTATGTTTAGATAGTGAAGAAATGATTTTGTAAGCTGTGTCCAGCATTTCTATGTGAGTCCCATGCACTATTTACAGGACCTGTAAGTACGGATTTTAGCAAAATTAACTTTAAAACTAGGTCCCACGGCACTATTTACACATTTAAAAATTATTTTACTACAGTATTTTTAGTTTTCAATTTTGCAATAAGCGGTATCCAAACACACCCTAACTATATAAAAAGAGCTTATGCGCTCAACTACAGTGATTTTGGTTTATTCAACCAAACTTTTCACTCGCTTTTTTTTTGGTTTTTGGAAAATATTTTCTGAAGAGTCTGACCATGCTTTTTTACTTTTTTGTCTCCATATTAGTTTTTAAAATATTATCACAACAAATTGCCACAATATTTTTACAATTTTTGAGGTATTAATTTTTTATAACCTAAAATAAAATAAAATAAATATCCAGAGAGAGACCTAGCCTTGGGCTGGGGGCCATGCCCCCCCCCCCCCCAAAAAAAAATTGAAAAAAAAAATTTCTTAATATGTGTGTACACAAAGAAAATTTTCAATTTGCCCCAAAATATGCAATCTTGGCCCCCTCCCTCCAAAAAAATTATAAATTGGCCCATGAAATCCAAAAGTATATGTTCTATTCTATTCCTTTTGCCCAGTTGCCTAAAGAATAATTACAATAACCTTTGGATAATAACAAAAAAGAATAAAAAATAAAGCACAAATTTGGTCCAAAGAAACCCAATTGCCCAAAAAATAATATGAATTACCTGCAGACAAAGAAACTCAATTGCCCCAAAAATAATATGAATTACCTGTAGACAAACTAATATTGACAACAAAAGTAAAGCACAAATTTAGCATTATATCAAATGTATGATTTTTAGTTCACATGGTGTGAACTGTGAAGTGATTAATGTTATATTTTTTAAGTTACTTTTTCAAAAGTTTTTAGTTGTGTTTGTTGTAATTATAATGTTTATTTTTTTTTATTAAAAATATTATATAATGAGTTTGCTGTAATAAATTGTTTGGTAATGTTACTTTTTAAGAAATGAGAGAAATTTGTTATGTCAAAATATTATTTAAATGGTTAGGTAGATGTAGGATAAATTCCTTATAATTAATTATTGTTGCCTTTTTTTTAAGATCATGGAAAAATAATGTTCAATTTTGATTTTTTTTTTTATTAAGAAAATTTCAAAATAATTTAGAAGCTCGTATTGAAAATGCAGTATTGTCAACATCTAATTTGATGTCCCAATTTCTAAAATCCATGAAATAAATTTTTGAAAAATCACCATATATAAAATTGGTAATAGTTCACTATAAAATAATCTAGAATTACCACGAATATATTATGATGTTAATTAACACAATGCAATTGAACAAGCTTATGTTAAGTTTGGTCTATACCATTTTTTTTAATACTTTGGCACCCCTCATTTCCGAATCCTAGTTCTGTCCCTGTAAATATCATACCGAAACCAATCACAACTAAAAATAAATATATTGTGAAAAAAAAAGTTCGACATTCACAATATTTTGCAAAACACTTTTTTGTTGAATGTGTAAAGCAACAATAGTAAAGCCACAATGATTTTGGTTTATCCAACCAAACTGTTTCACTCGCTTTTTTTTTTTTTTCCTATATCTCTATATATAAAAAGCGTGAATGCTCAAACAGTAATGTTGTACAGTGCTTTGGTTTGTTCAACCCATGCGCACTGTTCATCAGGCCTTTTTTTTTTTTTTCTTCACCAGTGTTGTTTGTGCTTTTTTGTCTTTTCCTTTAAATATTTATTATTTATATGTGCATATACAGTTACACCGACTTAACAAATTCTTATAATATTTTCACAATTATTTGACAATCTGCACTGTTTATTGGTCTCTTTTTTTTTTCCACAGTACACCGGTTTTGCTTGTGCTCTTTTTGTCTTTTCTTTTAAATATTTATATATACATATACAGTTACACTGACACAATACATTCTTACAATATTTTCATAATTATTGAGGTATCAATTTTTTAAAAGTCAAAATAAAATAATAAAATAAGAAACTGAGAATTGCTACCATCTAAAACTCAAAATACGTGAAGAAAATTTTTGGGATGTTAAAATTTAGTGGGAGTATTTTAGACATTACAAAATAAATATTTTAAGAATCATAAGCTTTCATTAGGGTTTAACTGAGAGAATAACAATATGACATATTTGCTATTTTCCAAAATATTAAGGGAAAAATTGCTTGATTTTAAAGTTTAAGGAGTAATGCTATGTCCACAACATTTTCACAATAATTTCACAGCAAAATTTTATGAGGCAAGGTATTTTTTATGGATAAAAAAGTAATATCAGTTATGTGTTCAGTTTAAAATCAATAAAAACTTGTCATTTAGAATTGTTCTAAACATGTTATAGATGTAGCATTTTTTCTCAAATAAAATAAAATATATATATTTATTCGGATCCTAAAAATGAAGGTATTGTGCAAATGTTGTGATATTTGTTGTATTCTTAGACTTCTTTTTTAGTATAGTCAAATTGGGTGAGCCAAATATCACAGTTTCACACGCAATTTTCTTGTGTTGTCATTTTGTTTTTTTTTTTTTTTTTTTTAATGCATTATTTTAAAACCATTAATAATTTTTTACCGAAGATTTACTATGAAAATGCTGTAGAAATAAAAAATAAAATAATAATAGCAAACTGAGACTACCACAGTTGGAAATAAAAAAATATTGCGAAAATGTTGTGACATTTTGTTCTGTTCCTAGGATTCTTTTTTGTGTGACATTTTGTTGTGTTCCTAGGCTTCTTTTTTTGTTTAGTCAAATTTGATGAGCCAATATTCATTTTTTTAGGAACAATTTTCTTCAATTGGCTTTTTTTTATTTTTATTTTTTTAAATACACAGTTAAAAGTGGTTAGCCAAATTTACAATCAGTAACAATTTACCACCTAAGATTTATTATGAAAATGTTGTTAATGTAGCATTACTCTAAAATAAAATAATAAAATATCAAACCAGAACCCACCATAGCTAGAAATAAAGGTACTGTAAAAATATCGTGACATTTTGTTGTGTTCCTTGACATTTCTTCTAGTTTAGTCAATTTGTTGAACCAAAATTCATTGTTTTATGCATAGTTTTTTAGGTTGATTTTTTTTAACACATTGTTTCAAGTTAAAAAAATAATATATATATATATATATATATATATATATATATATATATTGTTTTACACAAATACACACACACACAAATTGATGAAGTAGCACTTTCCTCCTTTATGTTTAAGGTAGTTTCATTCCCCCTAAACTAAAGTTGAATAATTTCCTCCTTTATATTTTGTAAACGAGCATATACTCCTATTGTTACTCTCTTAGTTAAACTCTAACGAAATCTTATAATTCCTAAAATATTCCATTGTGTAATGTCTAAAATACTCCTACTAAATTTTAATGTCCAAAAAATTTCTTCGTGTATTTTGAATATTATGTGGTAGACTGGTAGTCATACTTGAAAAGTTAGAATTATGATATATGATGTTCTATTTGTTACCTAGAAAATACTAATTTATTAGGTTTAAATTTTCTAGACTTATAATTTTATCTAATAGAAACTTTGATGACGGATGTCTTTTGTTATTTTGTTCTTTTTTAAATTTAGTTTTCTACTTAAAAGGGTGTTCATTAAAAATAAATAAGTAAAACATCGTAGTTAGACTCATAAAATAAGATGATAAAGAATGAAGTATGAATAACAAAATTTTCATTGTAGATAGTTACAAGAATTTAATTTGATGAAAATCTTCAAAAAAATTGTAGCATATATCACCATTCATTGCGAAAATTTAAATATTGTGGAATGATGATGACATTCATTATTATTCTTTGTAGCATTTTTGGTGTGTAGATATTACATTTAGTAAATAAGTTCTAAGAAATTGTCATGGTAAATAAATATTCAAATAGCTATTTTAAATTTAAGTACATGATTTCATATTTCTTCAACAACAAAAAAATCTATATTAATTTTCTCACTAAAGGGAACCACACTAGTATATATAAAAAGCGCAAATGCACTCAAGCAACAATTAAAAAACTACAGTATTTTATTTTATTCAATACTTTGCACTATTTCGCTGCTTTTTTTTTTTTTTTTTTTTTTTCTGGGCAATATCGTCTAGTATATTTATTTATATATAAAAAGCATGAATGCGCTGATGCACTGTACTATAGCTACAGTGCCTAAAGATTTTTTTAAAATATATATTTATATATTATATCTATTCTATTAACTATATAAAAAGTGCCGGTCAAAGAATAGTAACTTTTGGTTTATTCAAGTTTTGGAATTATGCTACTTTTTTTTTTTTTTTTAAAATTTTTTTTTTACAGATAATTATGCTACTTTCTAAAGAGGCTTTGGTTTGGTGAGCTGACGTTTGTTTCTTTTTATTCCAACCATGTCCAGTGTGTTTGAGCTCTTTTTTTCTTTTTTTTTTTTTTTTTTAATGCGGATTTGGGTTTAAGGGTTGTTATGTTCATAAAATAAATTGTCACAACATTTTAATAATTGTTAAGGTGTTAGTTCTTTATTTATCTAAATAAAATAAATTAAAATAGTAGAATATGAGATTGAACCAATCACAATTGAAATAAAGATATGGTGAAAATGTTGTGATTTTGGTGTCAGTTCTTATAGATCAAAATAAAATAAAATAATAAAATATCATACTAGAATCCACTACAACTAATTATAAATGTATTGGATTATGAAAACGCCATAAAATTTTGTTGTCATCACAAATATTTTTACAACTATTGAGGTGTAAGTTCCTTATAGGTTAAAATAAAATATCATATTGGAACCAACTATAACTAAAAATAAAGGTATGGTGAAAACAGAAGTGCTACATCCACAACATTTCTCACAACGCTTTCATAACAAATCATAGGTCGTAAATTGTTATTGGTTCTAATTTAAACTTATCAATGAATTTACTTTTTTGCCAATTAATAACAACTTGTAACAACTTACTACTTATGATTTGTTGTGAAAATGTTGTAGATATAGTATTTCTCTTATGAAAATGTTAAGACATTTTCATTAAAAAAAATGTTATGTCCACGACATTTTCACAACAAATCATAAGTAGTAGGTTGTTACAGGTTGTTATTGGTGGGTAAAAAAGTAGTTTCAATGGTAAGTCTAAATTAGAACCAATAACAATTTACCGTTTATAATTTGTTATGAAAATGTTGTGAAAAATATTGTGGATGTAGCACCTCTTTTTTCACAATACCTTTATTTTTAGTTGTGGTTGGTTTTAGTATAATATACATATATATATATATATATATATATATATATATTTATATATATATATATATTTTAACCTATAAGGAATTAACACTTTAACAATTGTGAAAATATTGTAACAATTTGTTATGTTAATATTTTATTACATTCTAAAACAGTGCGAATTGGACAAACCAAAAATACTGTAGCAAATCTACAACAGCGTTATACATTCACAAAAAAAAAAAGAAAAAAAAAGCTGCCAACAAAGTTGTGAAAATTAAACAAACCAAAACTACTATAGCGAAACTATTATAGCTTTTCCCATTCACGCTTTTTATATATAGATTTACTTTCTTTTTTTTGCAAATGTGTATAATATTTGCCACTTTTTATATGTCTACACCATAAGCTTACAAAGTAAACATATAAAGATTAAAAAAACAAAAAAACAAAAAAGCAAAAACAAAGTTTAAAAAACTGGCGTACTTGAAAAAAAAAACTCAACAATTGAATAAACCAAAGACACTATTCATTAGACACTATTGGCTCTTTATTTTTAGTTGTGGTTGGTTCAATATAATATTTTTTTATTTTATTTTAACCTATAAGGAATTAACACCTTAACAATTGTGATAATTTTTTATATTAATATTTTATTACAATGTAAAATAGTGCAAATTGGACAAACAAAAAATACTGTAGCAAATTTACTGCAACTTTACACATTCACCAAAAAAAAAAAAAAAAAAAAAGAAGTTGCCAGCAAAACAGTGAAAACTGAATAAACTAAAACTACTATAGCAATGCTATTATAGCTTTTCCCATTCACGCTTTTTATATATATATTTACTTCTTTATTTTTGCAAATGTGTATAATATTTTCCACTTTTTGTATGTCTACACCATAAGCTTACAAAGTAAACATATAAAGATAAAATAAAAAAATAAAAGCAAAAACAAAGTTCAAAAACCTAGCGTACTTCATTCTCAAAAAAAAAAAAAAAAACTGGCATACTTGAAGAAAAAAAAAAGCTCAACGATTGAATAAACCAAAGACACTATTCATGAGCTATTGGCTCTTTTTATTAAAAAAAAAAAAAAAACTGCCAACAAAACAGTGAAAATTGAACAAACCAAAACTATTCTAGCAAAGCTATTATAACTTTTCCCATTCACACTTTTTATATATATATAGATTTACTTTTTTTTTTTTGCAAATATGTATAATATTTGCCACTTTTTGTATGTCTACACCATAAGCTTACAAAGTAAACTTATAAAGTTTTTTTAAAAAATAAACAAAAGCAAAAACAAATTTCAAAAAACTGGCGTACTTCATTCTCAAAAAACAAAATGCTCAACGATTGAATAAACCAAAGACACTATTCATGAGACACTATTCATGAGCTATTGGCTCTTTTTATATAGTTAATAGAAATAGATATATTAGGTAGGGTGGCACGTGCTAGCTCTTGAGTGAAAAAATTAAAATAAAATTTCTATTTGAAGAAGTATGAAATTATATACATAAAAAATATATGTCATACAAAGTTAATTTTATTCTTATAATAATTTTAATAGCTAATCACACATAAATTAAAATTATGGTAGCTATTTAACATATGAATATCTATTTTACTATAATAGTTTTTTAGTACTTATTTGATAAAGGCAATATCCACTCACTAAAAACTTCTAAGAATGATAACGAATATCATCATCTTCCAACAATAAGCAACTGAGTTTTCCTAAGACACTGTCACAATATTTAAATTTTCGTAATGAATGATGTAATATGTTACAAATGAAGTTTTTTCATCAAATACCTTCAACCATACACAATGAAATTTTTTTTATTCATACTTTCTTCTTTATCATTCTACATGAGTCTAGGTGCAATATTTAGTTTACTTAGTTTTTAATGAACACCCATTTTAGGCAAGAAAAGAAAAAAATATTAAAAAAATTAACAAAAGGCATTTGTCATCGAATTTCCCATTAGATAAATTATAATTTTCGAAAATTTAAAACTAGAAAATCAATTTTCTTTAGGTAATAAATAAAACACCTTATATCACTATTCCAACTT
Source organism: Quercus tomentella (assembly GCA_028535165.1). Classification (NCBI taxonomy): domain Eukaryota; kingdom Viridiplantae; phylum Streptophyta; class Magnoliopsida; order Fagales; family Fagaceae; genus Quercus; species Quercus tomentella. The sequence goes on from JAPQVY010000068.1 coordinate 83,638,265, forward strand.
TTTAAGTATTACTATCATCTAAAACTCAAAATACGTGAAGAAAATTTTGAAATGTTAAAATTTAGTGGGAGTATTTTAGACATTACACAATGTAATATTTTAAAAACCATAAACTTTGATTAGGGTTTAACTGAGAGAATAATCATATGACATATTTGTTCTTTTCCAAAATATTAAAGGGAAAATTGTTTGATTCTAAAGTTTAAGAAGGAATTGTGAACTACCTCAAACATAAAGGATGAAAAGTGTTTTTATCCTAAGTTTTTCATTTATTTTTGTGTGTGTAAAACTGTGTTTTTACTTAAAATGGTGCGTAAAGATAAAAATACAATAAAAAATATAAAAAACCAACCCAAGGAAACTGTATGTGAATTTTGGCTCAATAAAGTTGACTAAACCAAAAAAAACATTTCTAGAAACACAAACATAATGGTACAAAATTTTAGTAATGCCTTTATAATTTTGTTATATTTTATTTTAACTTGTAAAGAATTGACACTTTATTAGCTGTGAAAATGTTATGATGACAACAAAATGTCTTAATATTTTCACAATATTTTCATAAGAAATCATAAAGTAGTAGGTTGTTGTTGGTAGGAAAAAAAAGTAATTTCATTGGTAAGTTTAAATTAGAACTAATACGAATTTACCATCTATAATTTGTTATGAAAGTGTTGTGATAATATTGCATGTTCAATAGGCGATATTCCTTCCTCCTCTCCCAAAAAAAAAAACTAGTTTTCACAAGAGAGATGTTATGTTCACAACATTTTCACAACAAATCATAAAGTAATAGGTTGTTATTGGTAGGTAAAAAAATATTTTCATTTGTAAGTTTAAATTAGAACCAATAACAATTTTCCATTTATAATTTATTATAAAAATGTTGTAAAAAATGTTATAGATGTCGCACTTTTTTTTTTCACAATACCTTTATTTTTAGTTGTGGTTGGTTCCAGTATGCTATGTTAGGGCCATATTGATGTAATTGACTAATCCTTTGACAAAACGCACTTTACTTTTAATTGGGTAGATTTAAGATAGGTTTAGTACTTCAAGAAACAAGTGTTCAAGTTGAGTATTGAAGTCATGCAAGTCTGATCAAGAAACAAGTGAAGAAGTGCTGTTTATTAAAACTCAACAGAAGTCTCGATGGAATCCTTTCTATCGAGATTTAATGTTGAAGCTCGACAGAAGCTGAATCTGTCGAGAATTACGAAATCAGGTTTTTTTGATTTGATTACATGCATATCCATGAGTATTTGTGTAGAGTTTCTTTTCTCACAACCCTAGACATATATAAGGATTATTTTAAGAGTCGTCACAAGGTTGTTGCAATTTTTGTTACATGCATTGTGTGACCGGAGACAGAAATTGCCCTAGTTCATCTTTCTCTCTATAGAAGCTATTGCGTCTTTACATCAAGGGTTTTGTGACCGAAGAGCTTCTTGATCTTCATTGTTGATGAACTGAAGAACTTTGTAGCCAATAATCCTTCTCAAGTTGATGTGTTAGTCACATACTAGGATCCATGCAACATTGGTTAGTCACATACTAGGATTCGTGCATTGAACAGAGAGATTACCACTACAATACAAGTCTAATTGGGTATTGGGGTAAGGGTTCAACTGTAGGTTGGTATTAGGTACTGGGATTCCTTTTACTTGTAACCGCTTGTTTTGATAATAGTGGATTTTCGGAAGTGATGACCTTAAATTCACCCGGTGGAGTTTTGCCTCGGTGGTTTTCCTCATTCGTAAACAAATCACCTATGTCAAACTTATTTTCCGCTGCATTTAAGTTGGTGCTTTGTTTGTGCTACCACGCTTATTGCATGTTAAATTGGCTTAATTAATTCACTCGGACAATTAATTAATTAATTTGCCAAAGGGGTCAATACATTTTTGGCCTATCGTGCTTTTTTTTAGCTTATAAAGAATTAATACCTCAACAATTGTGAAAATATTGTGGCAATTTGTGTTAATGATATTTTAATATTTTAGGGTAACAACTCATATGCAGATAAATAAAATAAAATAAAATAAAAAGCGTGTTCAATCGGCAATATTTCCAAAAAAGAAAAAAGAAAACCAGTGAAACAGTTTAGATTGAATAAACCACAACTATCATAGCTTTGCTACTGTAGCTTTGAGCATTGACCTTTTTTGTATATAGAAGTTTAAATTAAAACCAATAAAAATTTACCACCTATAATTTGTTATGGAAATATTGTAGATATAGCATTTCTTTTTCCACAACACCTTTATTTTTAGTTGTGGTTAGTCCTAATATGATATTTTTATAATTTTATTTTGACCTATATGGACTTAACACCTCTAACAACTGTGAAAATATTGTGACAATTTGTTATTTTAATAGAGTTCAACAGATGATGTTAACAAAAAAGGGCTAGCAGAACAGTGCCACTTGAACAAACCAAATGCACGATTGCTTTACTCATTTACACTTTCTATATATAGAAATTTAGATTAAAACCAACAACAATCCACTATGATTTGTTATGGAAATATTGTGAAAAATGTTTGATAGGCCAAAAACGAATTGACCCCTTGTGATGAATTAATTGATTAATTAGTCAAGTTTATTAATTAATCAAATTAACATGCAATTATACGTGGCAGCACAAACAAATCACCAATTAACTAAAGTATGCAGCGGAAAATAAATTGACACGGTGATTTGTTTACGAATGGGGAAAACCTACACGGCAAAAACCCCACCAAGTGATTTTAAGGTTACCACTCCCGAGAATCCACTATTATCAAAACAAGCGATTACAAGTAAAAGAATCCCAGTACCTTATACCAACCTACAGTTGAACCCTTACCCCAATATCCAATTGGACTTATTCTGTAGTGACAATCTCACATTTTCAATGCACGGCTCCAAGTACGTGACTAACCAATTGCGCGGATCCCAGTACACGACTTCAATCACCAACTAGACAAGGATGTTGGCTGTAAAGTTCTTCAGTTCATCTATACAATAAAGATCATGAAGTTGCTTGGTCACAAAACCCTATGGTATACAAACACAGCAACTTCTTCAAGAACTAGGGCAAACTAGGTTTTCGGTCATACTCTCCTTCACTCTTGTGAAATTTGCTCTTATGCAACTTGTATCACCTTTGACAGCCCTTAAAATAATCCTTATATAATTCTAGGGTTGTGAGAAAAGAAAGCCCAAATATACATTTCTATTATTTTATATTGCAAAGTTTAGTTTCTTTCAACAGTATTATTTTATGTTGGTTCTTGTTCAATCTTATGCTTGGATCAATCTTACTGGGGTCTGACTATTTTAATTAGGGGTGTTCGCGGTGCGGTGTGGTGCGGTTTTGGGCCATTTTTAGCACCGCGCTTTGCGGTGCGATTTAGCTAAAACCATAATTGCACCGCACCTTGTTTTTACGGTCACACGTGCAGTGCGGTGCGGTGCGGTGCGGTTTAGAGTTTAGCTAAAACCATAACCGCACCGCACCTCATTTTTGCGGTCATATGTGCAATACTATGTATAAGATGCAGTTTGAAGTCGGTATATTTTTCAAATTTTAGGTTTTTCCTACTCAGCCCAAAACTAATTTTTCCCTTTTTTTTGGGGCCAAGTTTTAAATTATTGAGTTAGTTTTTCTTTATTTTGGGTTGGCTTTTCTAGTCAACACTTGTTAGGGTTATTAATTTTTTTTTTTTTTTGGGAAAACTAGGGTTATTAAACTATTAATAATATATTTAATATTAAAAATAAATAAATTAATTAATATATAGAGAGGGTGCGGTGCGGTGTGGTTTGTGCGGTTTTCTTATTATAAAACCACAAACCGCACTGCACCATGCGGTGTGGTACGGTGCGGTGCGGTTATGCCATTTTGCGGGTGGTTTTGGTGTGATTTTTGCGGTTTTTGCGGTTTATGTGGTTTGGTGAACACCCCTAATTTTAATCGTTCACTATACCATGTTGTTGTTTTAATTTAACAACGATATATTAACTATTTACTATTTCTATTATTACCCTATGTGGGACTTTTATTTTTATTCTTTTATAAAAATTCTATGTTGGAATTAATTATTTAAATGACTAAATTATATATTTATCGATATGATAAAATTTAAAATAATGGAAATTATCTATTTGGTTCATGATAATTAGTACTATTTATTATCATATTAGGATTTTTAATCCAAGATTACATAAGAATACTTATACACATTTTTTTTAATAGTCATATATTTATTACATATATATCATGCCTTATATTTTAAATCAATTTAGGAGTGTTCTGCTCCTCTAAATTGATATTTGTGAATCATTTAGCTTGGTTTTAGTTTATTTTCCAAAAGGGAATCAATACTGTACCGGAAGCTATTTCGATTTAAGCTGAAAATTGAAATATTTTGGTAATAGTAAATACCAGTATACTATTTCGGGATTACTGCTACTTAAAAAATATTTTTATATATTAATAGTATATATTAATTACATGTTTATAAATTTAATTATTTGTTAAAAACCCATATAAATTCTTAGAAATGCAAATTTCATACCTATTTCAATATGTCACAATCCATTTTTTATTTTAAAAAATTAGGGTCTCAGCTCAATTACAACCATAAAAATAAAAATGATACAAGATTTAAAAAGAAAAAGAAAAAAAAAAAAAAGAGAATTGAAGTGAAGTGGGGGTGGGGGTGGGGGTGGGGGTGGCGAAACTTGTTGGTATTTGATGGGCATGGGTGATAAAACCAAAGATAGGTTGCTTTTTTCAATTTTTACGAGTTCCAATGTTTTCTCTTTTCGAATTTTCACGACTTTCAACCAATTTTCCTGCTACATGCACGGTATTAACTGACTTATCAAGTCTCTTACTCCAACATTATTTCTCTTCATTTCACTTGTTTTCAGCTCTCTCTCTCTCTGTCTCTCTGTCTCTCTCTCAACTTTGCTTAGCAACCCCATTAAGCATCATCTTTGCCAACGTGAAGCTCATAAAATGATGGCTTAAGGAGGAAAAAGAGACAAAGAAGGTCATATTTGACGCGAGGAGGAGAGAGATAGTCACTGCAATGGCGTTTTTGGGTCGTTTGGTGTAATTTCAATTCCGGTTTGGTAACCATTAGGGACGGAGGGGGGGGGGGCGAGGGGGCTAATAATAATATTATATTGAACTAAAATGCTTTATTTGCCCCCTGACACAAAAGACAAAAATATATTTCTCTTTTGATAAAAAGAGAAAGGGGTGCAACGTGAGGACTTTTTAGGAGGTCACTTATCTTAGAACTACTCTCACCCAAACACGCTTAACTGCGGAGTTTTGATGAGATCCGATGCATTAGTATTGGTATGATCGCCTAAACACACCCAATTCACAGTAATCTTTTCTCAGTAGACTTCCACTCCTTCTACAATTATAATATATAAAACCAATGGGTCCTACTTAGTAATGATTAAAAAAAAAAATCTCTACATTGAATATAAGGAGTCAGAACATAGCAGCTTGGACTTTTAAAAACAAAAACATACTACAACTATAATATAAAACTATGGATCCCACTAGGTAATTATTAAAAAAATAAAAAATCCCTAGTCTTGATATTTTGTATTTTGTTAATATGGATGCTGTTGGTATGCTTTATGATAGGTTGTCTGATGCTGTGCTCACTGATAGAGTGAGGTAGCCCAGTTTGTATCTTTAACAAAAAAAATAAAAATAAAAATAAAAACCTACTGTTACACACCTACATGGAATAGGAATTAGTACTAGCATAGAACTCTGGAAAAAAGAAAAGAAAAGTGTATATATAACGTAAACAAAGCACGCCTCCCATCAAAAAGATTTTTTTTTTTTTTTGATACTAGTCTCTTTCAATTTCGACTTCAAAGTTTCTGTGGAGTTCTTAAAAGCATTCAAGTTGAGTTTTTGAGTTACACGTTCAAATATTCACAAATATGCATACTCTTAATACTTTTACTTTGATTTATTTATTTATTTAATTTTTTGAAGAATCAAATTATATGTTTAAAATATTTATATTTAGATGAATCTCTTGATTTGACTATTCTTAACCATAAATTTATAATTCAAATTATATGTTTAAACTATTTGTATTTATATTGATCTCTTAATTTGATTATTCTTAACCATAAATTGGTAATTATTTTTCTTTATTTTAATGATATGACATTGTTAGGGTACTTTTTTTTTACACCTAATTTTATTTGGGTACCACCTATTTATTTTCAAACACCACTAATAAGTTATTGGGTTTTCCCAAATATTTTTTGCTCTATTATTATGTTAATCACAAATGTTTCATATCTCATTATCTAAATTGGGTTATAATATAAAATATTACAAAAAAGCCCGAAAACTCATATTTTATCCAATTTTGTTATTATATTCTATTTAAAGCCCAATAATACTTATGCTTGACAATATTTGAGCAGTCCATTATTCAAGTCCATGGCAAAACAATTTTATCAATGGAATTCAAATCTATGATCAAAGCCCATGATTTAAACCCATGACAATTTATTAATCCAAAGCCCAATTTTCATTGGCAACATCAAAGCCCAATTCTCATTGGCAATATCAAAAGCCTAATTTACGTTGGCACTATTTAAAGCCCAATTTTCATTGGCAACATCAAAACCCAATTCTCATTGGCAATATCAAAAGCCCAACTTACGTTGGCACTATTAAAAGCCCAAGCTAACTACTTGGCACTATTCTATCAAAAGCCCAAAGTTATTAATACTTGGCAAAATACTATATCATAATTATTTCACTTAAAAGTACGATAATGAATAATACTTTAAATTCTTAAACATATTATTATAATATTACAAGCTCATGGAATTTATGAATTATCTATTCTTAAAACCCATGGCAATCATCTTGTAAAAGCTCATGGAAAGTTATGATTGTTAGGCCCATGACATATATTTATTTCATGTTATAAATCCAAGAAATACATGGACATCATTTGCATCGCGACATCCATAATATACGCCTTCGACACTCATGGTAAACATTCAAACCCACAAGATCATCATTTAAGTTACAATGCGATTATTAGAAACCATGAACGTTATTGCAACATGGAATTCATCAAAGTAAATATTATTTACAAAAGTATTTTGAAACTTGTCCTATTGTTTCAAACATTACAACTAATTGCCCAAAGGCCCATTGCAAGTATTTATGAAAAACCCCAAAATATTTACCAATATAAGTCCATGAGGAATGAAAGCCCATGGCAACATGTGCACACAACCCAGCCCATGTGAGCAAGCCCAAGTAAAAACACTAGCAGGAGGCAAAGGAGAGTGGGCAAACAGCCCTTGTTCATTCCTAACTAAAAAGAGCAACTAGGTACTCATACAAGTGAACCATGCCTTTGAGAATGGACTAAGGGCTGTTCCATCAGTTTTCTGCCACCCTCTGCCTGACGTGAACAGTGCCCAAGGGTTGTCATATCAGTTGAAGTCAAAAGGATGAAGGGATTCCATCATCTTCCTCAAGACTGCACCTCCAGCGAAAGAGGAGCTGAAACCAAATTTCAACAAATTGATGCTATAAATGTTAAAAATATTCAAGACGTGATTTATGTGCCAAGCCCATGAATCCTAAAGGGGAAAAATTGGGAACATGTGGTTTGGAGGGTATGAAGGGACCTCCAACAGAACCCCCTGAAGTAGACTAAAGCTTGACACATGGCTTGGGGGTGTTAAATCTTACTTCTCAGGAGTCCGAATCTCAGTTGCAGCATTAGGATTCGCTCTTGATACATACCTCAATCACAATAATTAAGCTCAGCCCCAAATCCTTGCATTTAATGCAAAAACACTCTAAAATCTCATCATTATCCAAAGAAGCAAGGCAGCCCCTAAAAATGGATTTTCCTACTTCTGATCAAAAAAGCCTAACCTTGATTTAGCACCTCTGAGTAGTCATACGTTTTTGGATTCTTGTCAATAAATGCTTCCCTAAGCCCCATTATAAAAAAACAAGCAACTAATCAGAAAAACAACCTAGCTACCCTCCTCTGAGACTTTGGATTCGTTGGACATTTTTGCTGGTGGTTCAGCTCTCCTTAAGCTCACCACTCATCATCTTCAGCCTACACTCATCTAATCCCAGATATTCTTCTCACCCCTCTACACAACCACAGCTCAAAAATGTCCTCCAACTAGACACAAACAGCCTATTACTCACAAAAAACTTCAATCTCAATATTAATTTTATCCCACTCACTCAAAACAGTCCACATTCACCTCGTTCACGCCTTATAAACACATACCAATCAAAATCTTAGCTTAATACTTGCTGCACTGAGTTGGAGATCTTTCTCTCCCTTCATTCCATCCTTTTTTTTCCTCTTTTATTTGTAACTATGGAGCCTTTAATCCTTATTTAGTATTATTATGATGAAGGCCATAATGTTCTGGAAACTATCTCTTCCCATGGAACCTTTAATTTTTACTTTTTATTTTACGGTTGAAGGATATAATGTATATGTAACAATTGAACTTTTCCCTCACATTGATGTAATGATGGCTGAAAGTATAATGAACTCCCCTGACCGAGATATGCAAGGAGCCCTAGGAGTTAACACATTCCTAAACTTATTTAATCATTGACCATTGGACTGTTTAAATCTATTTTTTCTAGACTAAGTGTAATTTTACCCTTACCGCTGGAGGACTGATTTAAACTATGATGCTGTAAAAGGACTAATAATATAATAAACTAACAACAATAACATGTTTATTGGGCTTTATTGTTGTCTTCTTGTTAGGATGCAGCCTCCATCTCTTGCTTGGGTGAACTTACACCACACTGATAGCCTTTGGGCTTTATTTCAAGGGCCCATCGTCGAATTTCGGCTTGGCTACCCCATATTCTATTTGGAAACATCAAAATTTTCCCCTCAACAGACACACACACACACACACACACACACACACACACATATATATATATATATATTTGTAGTTAATTGAGATTATGGAGAATCTTGATCATAATAATGAGCCCGGATCAAATCCTAAACGAACTCGTATCGAAGTGAATGTTGCAAATCTTCCCATGAATCCTGGTTTAAGAATAAAAATTTCTAACTATCATCCTAATGAAAGAGATCCAATTAGAAGGCATTATCTACAAAATAAACATTGTCAACTAGTTGACCATGATTTTCCACAAAGTCAATTTGGCCAAACAAAGCGTCGATTTAATCCATTGTGGTTCAAAGAATATCCTAGTTGGTTGGAATATAGCATTACAAAAGATGTTGCATATTGTCTATATTGTAATCTTGTTTGACCTGATACTGGTGATCAAGGAGGGGGAGACTCATTTGATACTAAAGGATTCAGAAATTGGAAAAAAAAGGAGAAATTACAAAATCATGTTGGGGATCACAATAGCGCACATAATATAGCTCAAAGAAAATGTGAAGCTTTGTTAAACCAGAGACAAAGTATTCTTTTTTTTTTTTGATAAACGAGACAAAGTATTCAAACAGTTATAAACAACCAATCGGATGTTGAGAAAAGGGAATATTGAACTCATTTGAATGCATCAGTGGATTATAGTTGATGAATCACGTGATATGTCTACTACAGAACAATTGGCAATTGCTTTGCGTTATGTAGACAAATTGGGACATGAATGAGCGCTTTTTAGGCATTACAGATGTTAATAATACAGCAACAGTGACACTAAAGAGTGCAATTGAGGAAGTATTTAATAAACATAGCTTAAGCATTAGTAGATTGCGGGGACAAGGCTACAACGGGGCAAGCAACATGCGAGGTGAGTTAAATGGACTAAAAACTCTTATTTTGAAAGATAATCCTTCTGCCTATTATGTCCATTGCTTTGCACATCAATTTCGACTAACATTAGTTGTAGTAGCAAAAAATCACATCCAGATTGCAACCTTTTTTAACTTGGTTGCAAAGGTATTCAATATTGTTGGAGCATCATGCAAACGTCGTGATATACTTCGTGAAAAAACGTAGTGCTGAAGACTTGGAGATACATGTTGGAGTTCTCATTATGGCGCACTTGTTAATCTTATTCACATGTTTTCTTCTGAAATTGACGTGATTGAAACTATTATAGAAGATGGTTTAGATTCTGGTCAGAGAGCAAAAGCAAATAGCTTAATTGGTTTACTTCAAACATTTGAATTTGTGTTTGATTTTCATTTGATGAAAGGTGTGCTTGGCATAAGTAATTGATAGTTTAAATAGTGTGTAAAACACCTATGAACGTTTAGACCCCCAAATTAAAAATACCAACGCAAGCTTATAATCAAACAATATATGTGTAGGAAATGAAATATAAGCTATAGCCAAATTGGTAACACACTCTATACCATAATTAATAACCAACACAGTAGTAATTAAAAGGTAAAGAGAAAGGGAAGAAAGATGCAAACACAAAGATAACACGGTGATGTTTTATCGAAGAGGAAACCTAAGTACTCGGTGAAAAACCTCTTCGCCGCCCTCCAAGCGGTCAATAATCTACTAGAGAATGAAGTTGGGATACATGAATAGCAGAAGACCCTCTAAGCCTAATCTACCCAGTGCACTTAAGCCCTCCAAACTTCTTGCTCCAACAGGGTTACACCGAACCTTGTCTTCTCTAGCTTATCGGATCCCGTAATAGCCCATTGCATCAACCAAAATGAATTGGTCCCTTCTGAACTGCTTCCCAAGCACCAAAATACCTCCTCACTGGTATGGGTATAGTGAGATAAGGATTTGGCTAAATGTACATCTCAAGGATATGTCAATGGAGAGGGTGAGAGTAGAGGAATTTGGAGAATCAAAAGACGAAGATTGTGGATGAGTCAATCTTGTTTTTCTCTAGGGTTTCTCTCTCAAAATTCTCTATGGAAGCTCTCTACATTTCATGGGTATAAGGGTATTTATAGTAGGGTGTATGAGGAATGCGAAAAGACAGTTTCAACCAAACAGCGCATTCTGGTAACTCGACCTCACGACTGGAATGAGTTGCGAGTTTGAGTCACGAGCTAACTGCCTAGCTAGACTGGAAGTTTTGTCCTGTAGTGCTCCAACTGTCGTGATCCTTCAGCTCCCCTGCATGCTTCACACGTGTGCCACCTTTGGCGACTCTCTAGTCACGAGCCAGTTGCGAGGCTCTTCTTGAGTGTACACTTCTTGAGCTTTCTTCACACTCTCTTACACACTATCCTTACATAATTCCCACCCAAATACAGGGTATCTAATTGTTAAATTACAAGCAAATTTGGTAAGGAATAAAGCCAACACATGATTAAATAAATTCAACCTTACAGTAATGAGTTGTCACAAACATTACAATGAAAAGATCAATATATTGTGAATGCTATGAAGTTGGCAGACATTTCAAGGCAGACATTTCAAAGCAACCTTTATAGGTCATGAGAGATGATGGATGGAACTCTTTGCTAGAGGAGGTTTTTGCATTTTGTGCAAAAAATAATATTGATGTCCCTGATATGGATGATTTATATCAACCTCGGCCATGATGAAAAGCTCAAAACATGAAAAATTCACATCATTATCAAGTGGAGCTTTTTTATACTATTATAGACATGTAACTTTAGGAACATAAAAGTCGTTTTAAAATTCTGAATTATTACTTTGCGTTGTGTGTTTGAACCCAGATAACTTATTTTCAGCATTCAATAAGGAGAAATTGATTCGGCTTGCTCAGTTTTATCCGAGTGATTTTCCAACAATTCAAGTTTCTTTCTTGGATAACCAACTTAAGACATACATCCATGACATGCGGTCCATTGAAGAGTTTTCAACACTTAAAGGAATTGGACAGCTTGCTGAAAAGATGGTAGAAATGAAAAAGGATGTTTCATATCCATTGGTTTACTCATTAGTGACCTTGGCATTGATCTTACTAGTTGCAACTGCTATTGTTGAAAGAGCTTTTTTAGCAATGAATATAATTAAAAATCGATTACGCAATCGAATAGGAGATTAGTGGATGAATGATTACTTAGTCACATATATTGAGAAAGATATATTCAAGACTATTGAGTGTGAAGAAATCATGTAGTGGTTTCAAAATATGAAAAATCGTCGAGGGAAATTGAGTAAATTAAGCTAGGTGTGAAAAAATAAATTAAAGTTTACATTTTATGTTAGATTCTGTATGACAATTACATTAGCATATAGTTGTTTATTTATTTTGTTATTAATATTGATTAATTTTTATACTTTCAATCTTGTCTTTTAATCTTTACCCCTCCGACCTAAATTCCAGGCTCCGCCATCGGTAATTATTATCTGACTGAAATCTGATATGTATCCCGGTATGGCTGAAACAATGCGGGTATGGTTGGTATTTAAACTGGCACAAAATTACTTTGTTTTGGTACCAATTTAGCTACTGGTATCGAAAATTTCGGCCCTACCGGCCGGTATAGAACAAAATTAAGTCCCTTGATTTTCCACCATAACAACAATATGCAAATAATTATAATCGATCTATTTCTCAAAATTAATCTTGATATGTTTTTAAGAGATTTATATACAACAAATTCTAAGAATTCGCATTAAATTAAATAAGCCTCTACCAATGATATATAACTCAGTAAATACTTGATACTACGTCAAAATTGTTAATTTTTATCATTTTCTCTAAAAGCAAATACATATAGTTTGGCCATATTGTATGGAGCATACCATGTGACTAGGAAGAGGAGGATGACTTAGCCTAATTAATGAACTCATTTGATGTTTCTCAAAAAATGAAAAAATGCAAAAAAAAAAAAATACAAAAAAAGCTACCTATTAGCCATACCAACCTGAGCCGCCAGCCATACCAGTCGATACTTAATTAAATACAAAATATTTGACTTAAATGTCCATCATTTAAATTGGGCAAAATTGTAAATTTGCAGCAAAGAGCTAGCACTTTAATTAACTTAGAGCAAAGCTAACATATCTTGACCATGTTAAAACCTAAAAGATTAATTACTGTCGTTTTATATCAACAGTAATGATCGAGTCTGAAAAGACTTGGAAAGATTAATTTTGAGATATATAGTTACTTGTTTATTCCACGTAATAATCTCTCAGCATTTTGTTTCATCTAGATTGATCTAAAGGAGTCTTGTGGGATTGTTCTTGTATGAATTAAATGGAGTCTAGTACTATGATTAAACTTATAGCTTCTAATTATTCGGTGTGGAAGACGAGAATGAAGTGAAACCATTGTCTAAAACCGATGATGAATGGGATATTTTAAATAGGAAAGCCGTTGGACGATTTAGGCAATGGGTTGATTAGAGTGTTTTTCAGCATGTAGCCAAAGAAACATTGGGAAAAAAAAATTAGAGATTCTGTATGATTGCGAGATCTCGCAAAACAAAGTCTTTATGATAAGAAAGCTTGTGAACTTGAAGTATAAGGATGGGCAAAGGGTTGCCGAGCACTTGAGTGACTTCCAAGAGTTGTTGAATGAGTTTTCCAGTATAAAACTTGTGTCAGATGATGAGGTGCAAGAACTACTATTGTTGAGTTCATTACCAGATAGTTACAAAACTTTAGTTGTGTCAATTAGCAATTCAGCTCCTAATCGTTTGATAACCTTGAGCATGGTGACACATAGCTTTTTCAATGAAAATTCAAGAAAGAGAGAACTGGGTGTACGTATTTCCTAGTCTAGTAAAGACTTCCAGTATAAAATAATGGGTTTACAACAATCTTCTTTTGAACAAATACTAGTGGCTACCAAAACATCAAGAACAAATCATTCTTGGTTCACAACAAATATTCATCACATAAAGGTGGATTAAAACAATAGCAAAAAAAAATCCCACCAATTGAGTCAAATCATTTAAGCAACAAAGAGAAATTTTAGGGTTTGTTGGGTTTGCTCATAACCCATATCTCAAAACTCATAACTCAAACTCATAACTCATAACTCTATTCCCACTATAACTCAAATATCTCTAAAATTTGTGTTTGGTTCCAAATCTAAGTTATATCTCTCACTCTCTAACTCCATTTTTTGGCAAAATGGTGGAGCCCACCCACTGTCACTACACAGAACGGTCATATGGGTACCCGCATGTGACATTCTTTCTCTTCATTTTAGTGCTCTTCCTTCCCATCACAAAACCCAGCAACTGATTTAACACCTCTGTACACCACAAAACCCATTTCACATAACCTAGCAAGAGACTGGTTCCCTCCCACTTCCGCACCATTTCTCCATGAATTTTTTCTCTTACTCATAGCACATTTATTCTCTCTTCCCTATTCCAAATTTCAGATTTTTTTTTCTCTTACCAACAGACTGAAAACCACATATACCCTCTTTAAAAGGAACAAAGAAATGAGAAAGAAGCTAGATTTGTCCTTTAGTTCTCCTCACCACAGCAATCAAACCCTTAGGCCACAAATAGCAAACAAACCTACAGCAACCCACATGAACTGAAGATCTGTTATCAGTCTTTCTTTCTCCCCACCATCAATGGCTGATGTCGCGGAAGCCTAAAGAAAGCACACACGATACTCTCTTGATGGAACAGAAACTAAACTATTAGTTCCTAGTAGTAAACCTTGAATCCACGAGAGGTTTCCCTGAATCCATGAGGGGTTTCCCTGAATCCACAAGGAGAATTAAAACTGGAATCCACTAGAAGAAAATTTGACAAAATGTCTGTGTTTATTGATAATAGTCTAATTTGTCACTGACGGCTACAAAACATATAAATACTGAGAAAAACGTCTAAAAACCCTAATTTGCACTAATTACGCGATTAGGTGACAAAAATACCGAATTTTACCAAAAATGGAAAAATTGAGTTAAATGCAGAATCATAAACTACTGACCTTAAGGGTCGTTTCAAAACAGACGGGACCTTATTTTGACTTTTAAACTAAAAGTTATTAAGGAAAAACAAATATTACTATAAATAGCAAAAACACTGTTTTCGGGGCCTTAATGAAGGAATTCGCCTAAATTTTGGTGATTTTCATAATTATGAATCTGGATCAGAATGCCGTTTCCCTTCAACTTGCCAAATTTCATGCAATTCTAACACTGTCACCTCGATGCCCCCTACTGGCACCCCCTTTTGATCTTGCGTAGTAACTTCCTGTGCCCCTGCTGTTCCAGGAAGGCATGTGTAACACCCCGACCCAATTTTATAATTAAACTATATGTTTAAGTGGTTAAGTATTATTAATATTTTAAGCCACTTACTTACTAAAATTAATATAAGAGTATTTAATAAACATATTATTTTATAATGCCATTGAATAAGAATTGTAGAGTATAAATAATTGAAATGACTATTTGTATTATAAATATATACTTAGTATGTACAAAAATATATTAAGTGGTTAAGTTATGAGATATATATATATATATATATAGTTGTTGGTGTTTTAACTATGCATGATGCATGAGATATTATAGTGGAAATTCCACCCACATGCAATCAATTGAAATTCAACACATGTAAAGCCAAATTTTCATGCATGTGAACAAACCCAAAGACCAAGACTTGGACATGCAATCACCAAGCTCCACCTCACCTCTTCCTTGACTTTCTCAAACAAATAGAACATCCAAGAACCTCTCATTTCCCACGGGTCCATGCAAAAATCTGAATTCTCACTTCACTTTTGTCTCTTTTTCTCTTAAGGAAAGTGCTAGGAAGCTCCCTTGAGTCTTCCTCTCAAGTCCACCGGTTCACACACCAAAAGAAAAACAAAACCCCACCCAAAAGTCTTCCCCTTATCTCATTTTCTTGGCTGCCCAGACAGAAAGTCCAGCAGCAAGAGGGAAGCTCCTTTCAACTCTCTCAAGCTCTCTACCTCTCATACTTTTTGGTCCAGCCACTAGGAAAGGGAAATCCTTTCATGTAAGTCTATATATATATATATATATATATATATATATATATATATATATATACTGTTTTAAGAAGCTTTGAAATTGTGTTGGTGATTTGTTGAAGGTTGATTAGGGTTTTTACTAAATAATGATGGTATATGATTAAGGAAGTAAGAAAAAGTTAGGATGAGTATTTCTGATGCTGCTGCTGGGATTTTTGTTGTGTGTATTTTTGCTCTAAATGGTTAAATGACTGTATGTAAGTGTTTTATAACATGTCTAATGAGGGTATAAAATCCCCATATAAAAATACCATTGTTTGATAATTGTTTGTGAATTTATGATAAAACGTTGCAAAGCTGTCACTGTGACAGATTCTGTGTACATGCATGGTAAATTATGTATTAAATTGTATATAGTGAATTTGAAAGCTAGGGATATTTCCTATGGAATCTAAGACACATATGGTTGTAATGGAAGTGGTCTCACAGAATTTGGATCAATATAAAAATAATGGTTTAATTTCCAAGTTGCATGAAATTCTGTCAGGACAGATTTGAGTACGTTGTCTTGTATGATTTTTAATAAATCATGAGTTTATGCTTTGACTCCGAAATTTTTATGGTATATACTGGAAATACAGGGGAGTTTTTCTGTAAAATTTCATAACAATTGGATGTACGTGAACAGCCCATTTGTATTTTACAAATGAGGCATACGCTGTTGGAATAAAACAGTGAACAGTAAAGGACATGCCTAACTTTGAGGATTTAATTCTAAAGTTAGGGTGAATGTTTTGAGCTATAATTTAATATGATCATCCTTTGGTATGTTAGAATCATATATAAATTTTATGAATTAGTTTCTCTGTGATTTAGTACATCATGTTGCCTAATGAATGTACTTTGTATTTGTGGGAACCTCGTTGAGGTGGGATTATGATTTCCTTGATTCTAAGAGATAGACTTTGAGATGAATGTGTCAGTTTATGATAAGGAATTATGGATAGTAATAAGTTTTGATATTTGATTTAGGTGTTACCAGTATCCAAGTCTAAAGCTCCTTCGACTTGAGGCTCTCGGTTCCTCTGCTTTCAGGTAAGGGATAAGTTATATGGGAATTTAGTAAGTCATGAGGTTATTTTAAAGTATATTATGCATTAAAATGTTTTTGATTAGAGATATGACATATATTCATTATTCTGACAAAGATATGTTCGTGAGCTTTCGAAAACTTATGTATAGGATTTAAGCATATTGATGCTATTACTGATTCCACGAACATGATGTTTAAAGAAAAGAATGGAAATGCTATTATTATGAAATGTTATGCAAAATAAGAAATTTTAGTATGATGTAAAGTATGAAATGTTTTCGGGTTATGTCCTCTGGTGATCTGAACTCGGCCAGCAGGGGTTAATTACTGGCTTTCCATGGAAAAATATATGTTATCTGTTTGGCCATTTAAAGTAGAGGAAATGGGGTTGCCTGTAACTTTAGGTCATTTAAAGTAGAGGAAATGGGGTTGCCCGTAACTCTAATCTAAATAAGGCCTTCTCCCCAATGTGTACGGACGGCAGGGAGGAACAAAACCTGGAGGAGATGTGCCATCAGGCCTCTCAAAGGGGACAATATCATGCACACGAGGTTATCCAAATGTGATGAGGCATTCTCTGTACAGACTTATCAGATATGGACTAACCAATATGTTATGAATAACTATGTGATGTTATTAATCATGAGAGAATTATTTTGTTTAAATGCATTGTGAAAAGTAAAAACTCTCATGGCAAGAAGAAGTTTCTGATGAAAAGAAAAGCTGTTCATTAAAGATAAAAATTTTTGAAATTCTGTTGTACTATAAAGATAAAGCTTCTGATGAAAGTACAAGTTTATGTTTAAAAGTTATCAGATATCTGTTTTTATGAAACGTTAAGTTTTATGACCATGAAAGTTATAGTATTTTATGAGAAGAAGTTTATAAAGAAAAGTTCTCTTATTAGTCAAGATGTTTCTAGTTTAATACAAAGTTGCCGATTATCTGATTTAAATTAAAATAATTATTTTGTAATAAGAATATATATGTGGTGACTTTGTAGGAAATGAAATAAGCTTAATTTGAAAGGTTTTGATAATATTAACCTGATAAGAAAAAGGAGAACAATTATTTTCTATGAAGAGCATATAAGGTATTATTATGAATAGTATAAACTACTATGCATGAAAAGATGTTCTCCTGTTCGAATATTCATAGAATGAAATGATTTGATTTACATGCATCCTTATTGAATTCTCATATATCTTACCTTTACTGAGCTGTGTAGCTCACCCTTTCCACTCTTTTAGTTAGCAGGTTTTATTTTGGAGCAGAGGGAGCCTTAGTCGAGTTTGGAAGGAGCTGGTTTTAGTTTTATATGTATAGATCCTAAATTAGCAATACGATGTTTAGATTTGTAGCATTGTGTATTTTAGAATCTAATGAAAGTGTATACCTTAAAGTATTAAGAGATGTATTATGTGAAATTCCGAATTTGAACAATTGGTGGATTATGTCAATCTTTGAGTACAACGTAGATGCTCTGAATATCAAGTGAAAAGTTATATCATTTAAGTAAGGAAACAAGGATGAAAAGTAAGAGGGAAGCTTTTGGTAAAAGTTTTATAAAAGTTAAGTTGGTTCTTGTTAATATCAGGTTTAGGCTTGATATTAGCATGCCGGTCATGGTCACAAATCCGAGTATCGGGTTTGGGTCGTGACAGCATGTGCTATCTGTTCTACATCAATGGCAATCATCAATACCACCCCCAACTACACAAACCCAACTCCATCACAGCCCAAGCTTCAAACCACAACTACAAACACAGAAAACCCAAACACACCAACACAAAAATCTTTAGATCGGTGATCCAAAATTGCCAACTCAAACCCATAAACACAGAAAACCCAAATCCAAACCCAGGAATCCTTAGATAGAAGACCAAAATCATGAAAATGAGGAGTGGGTTTCTGTTTCTGGGTATATATTTATTCGTGGATGAACATGGTGAGTGGGTCTGAAGAAGAAAGAAAGAAAGAAAAAGAAGAAAAGAAAGAAAGACAAAACCAGGAAGAAGAGGAGAAAAAAAAAAAAAAACCCGTTGGTGGTGGAGTGGGTCTGATGAAGAAGAAGAGGAAAAAAATGTTATTGGTGGGGGAGTGGGTATGAAGAAGAAAGAAAGAAGAAGTAGAGAAAAAGAAAAAAAAGAAAAAAAGAAAAAGAAAAAAAAAAAGGAAGTCGGTGGAACTTAGTAGAAGAAGAAAGAAGGAAAGAAAAAAGAAAGAATGAAGAAGAAGAAGACAAAAAAGTTGTTCGTGGTGGAGTGGGTATGAAGAAGAAAGAGAAGTAGAGAAAAGCTAAAAAAAAAAAAAAAAAGAAGAAGAAAAGAGGAAGCCGGTGGAGTTGACAACACAGAAGCTGTGGGCTCCACAGAGTCTGAAAATTTACGTTGGTGCCACTGAGTTATGTATCTCAGTTTTTGAAAACACCCATTTCTTGTTTTCTATTTTCATCACTCTAACTCAAATTTTTGAGTTTTGAGTGATGGAAACAGTGGCTGAAAACCAAGCCAAACAAATTTTTTTTTTTTTTGAGATCCACGTGTTTTGAGAACTTAGTTATGAAAACTGAGTGATATGATCCAAAATCACCCTCATCCAAGCCCTTAAGCACCACCACCAGGTAACAGAAAGCTCTCTTACATAATTTGAGTGGTTTAAATAAAAAAGTTATGGTTTAATTAGCTTAATGGAACGTTCTTTTTATTTATTGTTATTTATTATTTTTATTTGATCCTTTGGCCTTTTTAAAATAAAAGGCTAACTTCCCTATAGGGAATTAAATCTATTCTATTTCAACCACCTTGTTACATAATATCTTTTAAGAGAAATGCTATTGATACTATAAATTTTACTACATTAAATTTACAAACTAATGTGTTACGAATTATAAATGGACAATTTAAATATTCATATATATATATGTGGTAGCTGAAGGTCATCCATCGCATGTAATGTCGCATCAATTTATAGGCTTCAAAATTTGAAGCCTATAAATTGTTATACTAAAACTTGTAATACATTTAACATTTTTCATCTTCCAAAAGTGCATTTAGATATGCACAATCATAATCTCTATTTGGAAATCCATTTTGCAAAAACAAGCCAACTTACCACATAAAATGACAAATTAAGGCCAAAGCTGCAAACTTTACACCTGAAACAGTTCTTGCTAAAAGTTACAATATTTTTATCAACCAATAACAGTAGATCATGAATTTATGAAGTAATAAGAAATTTAACTTTGTGCATGAAGGTTATTTATTCCAAAGTAGTACTTCATATACAGTACATTTGTTATATTATAATAAGTGACAGATAGGAGCTCAGGCAATATTCAAAGCTGGAAGTTGGATGTTGACACCATCGCTGCCAGCATCCTTTTGGCCCCCAGTAGCGCTGATGACATTCCTTATACAACTGTGTAGTGTAAGGATGATTCCAACCATGAGGATCACGAGCACAAGTATTGTTGTAGCGAGTTTAAAACCCAATATCAACTTTTCTTCCCTGATACAAAGAAGACATACTAAAACTATTACCAATTTTGCTGTAAAAGTTTTATAAGCTTTCGTGACAATAAATATAACATAATTATTGTAACATTAATAACATAATAAATAGTTTTTCAATAATATCTTAAAGTTAACAACGTCAATGTGTAGAGTATATGTATACTAAAATTTTGTAGTAATATATCCTAACATTGCCAACGCGGCAGATGGCCTAGTTCTAAGGGATTTGGGCCAACAAGACAACGGTCTTAGGTTCGAGTGTCCTCTCACTTGTAAGCGCGTTGATGCTTGTTTTCTCTTTGGTTGTCCGAGGCGCATTGGGGTCACCCCATCCACTGCCCCTCTACGTGGTTTTTTTTTTTTTTTTGGAAAAAAAAATAAAAACTAACAGAATCCTATTAACAATGTCGACAATAAAATGAAACTGCCAAAAAAAAAAAAAAAACTCATAAATATTAATTGTTACCCATTCGGGGAAGGAGTTGAAAAGGAAGAAGATAGAGTAGGAGGAGCCGGAGTCAGAGGAAATGAAAATGAGTTGGGCATGTAACCCGCCATTACGGGGCACAAAATTATTACAAATAGAATTATTTGAGTTAGAGAGTAAGGCAGGGTGCTGTATTTATAAATACTAGCTTTTAACCCGTGCAAATGCACGGGAATTTTATTTAAATATTTTTTTAAAATTTTTTTGTTGTATTTTTATAGCATCTCAAAAGTATTTTTCTTTCTTATTTAACATCATCAAAAGTAAATCAAATCATACTTCATCATAGTAACATATACTAACACACTTTAAATAAGGGGAAAAAATTAAACTTACAGTAGTGGAAAAACAAATACCTTTGAACATCATACAAATTTAGATTCATAGCTCAAAATAACATTTATAATCCTAAAATACTACATAACAGCAACTTGCATGGATTCAGTTTCAGTCTTATTCCTATCTAGTCAAAAACAGTAAATAAAGATCTGGGAAGGGAAGGGACTCTTATGAATTCCATACAAAGGAAATGGAAAACATGAAAGCCCACTATAAATAGTAAATAAAAATGTTTGCAAACACATTGTTTTTGAAAGTATGCTAAAGAAGCAATGACAATAAAACAACCAAAAACACCTCAGTCAGAATCCAAGCTTCATACGGAGCCAGTGCCTGTGCTTTGCATTGTACCTGAAACAAAAAACAAACATAACCAATAGGAAGAGTAAGAGTTAAACAAAGAATCAGAGACGAAGAAGCAGGAAATAGAGAGAACCTGATGGTATTGTCAGTCCTCATGCGAATCTAGTGAGGGATAGGCCTATTCTGCCTCATCTTCTTAGCCAGCTTCTTCTTAATCATGAATGTCTACTGGGACAGCTAAGGATACCATAACAATAATAATAATTACTACACAATAATCATTCAGACCCATATCATAAAAGTTACTCAAAATCAATCAGCATTTAACAGTTGCAATCTGGTATTTCTGAAACCTTTTTTTGTTCCTCTGCCCCCGATAAAGTATTTTGCTCTATGCGTAGAATGAAATATTAATAAGACAAACAGAAAGTTTGTTGTCTAATAACACATAAACAGTAGATACCATAGGTTGAAATTCAATCATAACTCTAAAACAAAGAAAGAACTGATGAGGTATCAAAAAAAAAATCTTTAAAGGAACATTAATAGGTTTATGTCCACACCCTTATAATTCCACAAGTGCGAAGGCTCCAACAAAAGGCAAACACAAATAGAGAAACCAAGATTTCGAATTAGGATATAACAAAAAACCAAAGACACAAATTTAAAAATGCTCATTACTGCCCAAAAAAAAATCAATAAAAGAAATCACAAATTAGAATTCATATTTCCAAAAGGCAAGAATTCAAAAATACTCCCTGTGAAAAATTGCCAAAATCAATCTAAAAAAATTAAATTAAGTAGAAAACAATTCTAACCCAATTACCGTAGCCAAATCCAAATCTAACTCAAATACATAAATCCAAACCTATCCAACCAAATGACTAAACATAAAAATCAAGTTATGGTGTAATATAAAAATGAATAAAAAAACCTTTACCTGTAGTAGTTAAACAGTGGAGGGAGGCCATTTTTTTGTTGTATGGAGAGCAACGGTAGTGCCTGCCTGCAAATTGCTCTCTCTCTCTCTCCATTGATCTCTGTTTTTCTCAATGAATCCTTTTTTGTTTAGTTAAATAGTGTCTAACATAATACAATACAATGAAATAAACTCTCTCTGTTAAAATACAAACATGTACAGTGTCTACCATAAAATGGTATATCATTATAACCTGCAAGATCATGCTCCTTATTTTCTTTCCACCTCCATGTATTAAGAGTTCTAGAATAAAACAAAAAATCAGTAATTTTATCAAACAAATTGTATATGAAAAATTAAGTTGTTCTATTAGCAGAATTAGAAAAAAGATGTTAGAAATGAAAGATAAAGTATCATCAAGGATAACAGTAAAAGATGTTGGCAAAGGATTTGGTTTTCGTAGACCAAGGATATCCCAAATACATCCAAAAAGCAAGATTAACAACAATAAAACAATATGCCCAAATTTAATCACGATACCACATTTCAAATAAGATTGAAAAGGGAAAATAAATTTTAGAAATGGAAATAACCAATGATTTCAATCTTACACTTAATTTAATCTCAATGAAGTTATTTCAGTAATCTTTAAACAAAGAACAAAACAAAAGCAAATATCTAAAATTGAGCAAACAAACATTTGGATAGAAAACCCAAAAACCCAAAAGAAAAATGAATCAAATCTAAACCCATTAAACCAAAAAAAAAAAAACTCAATTAAAGTAACATTTTCATACCCAAATCTAAAAAATGAAAAGAAAAAATACCGAAGCCCGTTTCGACGATCTGGGTGGCGGATGTATGGCCTAACGGTTTTTTTCTGTATGCTTGCAGTTCCGACGTTTTAAGTCTGGCGAGCGACCCAAATTGCAGTAAACATGAAATCATAGCTATCACAAGATTTAGGTTTTTACTTATAAAAATTTATAAAAAATCAAAAAACAAAGAAAGCCAAAAAAAGAAAACTCATTCTGTAACAGTACATTGCCGGTTGAAGGAAGCAAGGATTTTGGTGGTCAGAGTCCGACGGTGGTACTGACCTGAGATGACTCTGCCTCTTTCTCTATTTCTTTCTCCAAATCTCATCGCCTCTCTATTTCTATCTCTGCATCTATCGCCTCGCTTTCTCCTTTCTCCTGTAGCAATTTTTTTTTTTTTTTTTTTTAAGTGGTTAGTTTCCTTTTGTACCAAGGGGCTTTTAATCAGTGTTATAACGTTACCAAACATTGCAACGTCCGGTTTTTTTTAAGTTTAACTCTATACGTGTCAGTTTTTTAGATAGGCTTTTTTGCTAACGTGTCAGCACGTGGTTAAAGGCTTCTGCTATTATATATAGTATTAGATTTGACAGGGTGCTGTATTTTTATAACAAGACAGCTAGTACTTAAAAAAAAAAAAAAAAAAAGCAAGACGGCTAATCCTGTGATATATACTCAAGTCAAACAAGCTACATTGTTGTAGGATGGGAAAATTTTCTATAGCTAGTCTTTTATTAAGCCAAACAATGATTGGAGAATTTATATAGCTAACATCATCAAACCAAACCATGCGCAATCTATGAGTCAATAGGGTGTAAACACTGTTGTTATGGAATTATTATGGAATTTACATATTGAGATAGTAGCTGTAGCATGTCAATTTGTATAGCTCGACAATGTTAAATTATTCGTTCTTCTTAATTATTATTATTATTATCCAGTAAGATCATGCGAGTATTTAACAAATCACATAATTCTCGTATGAATATTCTAAGAAGTTTTTTGGTGTATTCATAGGAGAAAATGGGCAAATGCCCCTTTAAAAAAAAAAAAATCTAGCATTTTTCCCCATTTCATAAACTAATTAGGGAAATACCCCTCTTTTGAAATTCGATTTTCTCAAAATCGAGTTATAAAAAAAAAAAAAATTTGGAGCCCTATAGTGGCGTTTTAAGGAGCCTATAGTGACGTTTTAAGGACCTATAGTGGCTTTTTGTAATCCGATCTCCATGAAGTCGAGTTACATGCAATTTTTTTTTCTTTTTTTTACCTATAACTCGACTTCATGGAGATCGGATTACAAAACGCCACTATAAGTCCTTAAAACGTCATTATAGGCTCCTTAAAAACGTCACTATAGGGCTTAACTTGATTTTGAGAAAATCGAGTTTTAAAAGAGGGGCATTTTCCTAATTAATTTGGAAAAGATGGTAAAATGCTGGATTGTTTTTTTGAAAGGGGCAAAAACCAATTTTTTCCTGTATTCATACCTCATACTTATGAGCAAAATATTTTAAATCAATTTAAGAGTGATCTCAAATGTTACTTTCGAACCATTTGGCTTACAAATTCTACTTTATTTCCTTTTAAAATGGAACCAAAAGAAAATGCTCATAATTATATTTAATCTATTTTTCAAAATTATACATGAAGAATTATTGAGAATT
The DNA here is from genome assembly GCA_028535165.1 of Quercus tomentella. Classification (NCBI taxonomy): domain Eukaryota; kingdom Viridiplantae; phylum Streptophyta; class Magnoliopsida; order Fagales; family Fagaceae; genus Quercus; species Quercus tomentella. Next base: position 83,663,312 of record JAPQVY010000068.1, read on the forward strand.
TTGTACATATACAGATTCTTTAAAAAATACACACATGCAAAATTAAATAAACATATAGCTATCACTAACATTTTATAACTAAATTAATTTTGCATTAACACTAACTAACTTTTATAAAAAAAAAAAAAAATTAGTTAAATGATGTAAATTCTATTGTATTTATATATATATATATATATATATATATATATATATATATATATATATATATGGACGAATTTTTATGATTTCCTCTAAAAGAAATGATGTAAGCTTGGTTTGAACGTGCTATATGTTGACATAGTTTTTATGATTTCCTCTGTAGTCATATGTATCTACACATACATTGTACACATGCACAACAACATACAAATTATATCATATAATATGTAAGACTAATATGAATAATAAAATGATACTCAATGTGAATATTATATAATGTTCTAATGTTAAAAAACCCATAAATAGATAATATATATTAAATATATTTTGTTTATTTGTTAGGGTTTTTATGTATGAATAATTCATGTTGTAATTTATTCATTGTCATAATTTTACTTATCATTCTTATATAACAATTCTTATATAACAATTTTTAGTAATGACATAAACCTTAAGTACAATTTATATTGTTTTTTTTATCTCATAAAATGATTAATCCATAACCATTTTAACCCATATAGTAAGCATTTGTGTATTTAAAACTTTAAAGTGTAACTTAAAAGATAATATCAAATTATTGAGTCTATATACATATTTTAAAATTTTATTGTTTATACCTTCACTTTTATAAACTTTTACCACTTTTTAAGAGGGTTTCAACATATGACGTTCACTCTTAATGATAGTTTTTTATCATCAGACTAAAACACCAATCGATTTTTGGTGTAGGCAGGGATTAAATTATAAATCTCTTATTCAACCATTAAAAACTTTACCTATTAAGCTAACTAACATCCATTTTTTTCCTCTTCATTAACAGTATTTAAATGTAAATTCGACTGCCCAAGCTCCCACTGGAATGGCTTTGGGTGTGAATAGGAGTTACACAGCACTTAATATTTATACTACAAATCGAATTTTATATGTCTAATTTCAATTATTCCTCCAAGGAAAAGTGCAGTCTTGACTCCTGACTCTTAAGGAGTTATTAGCCACTCGATAATTCTTGCCATTCAGGAATTTTATATATTTATATTTATACAAACAGAATTTTATATGGCTTAAATAGGCTAAGGCATGGTTTTTAAACCAGGGGTCAAACATCGGCAGAGGCGCATGGGTTATCGGAATTCCGGGTGTCAAACATCAAAGCTTATGATTATCAGCATGAATTTTAGTGCTGACTATTTGTCCCATCCGCAATGGGTGTTTATATTAATCATGGGTATAAACAAGAGATTAACATCAACAAGAAGTAACATATTTAATGCTTACCAAATGCAAAGAAAGGGATAGCCAGATGGGCGAAGGAAATGTTGGAGAGTCATAGTAGGCACAGGTTTTTCTTATTAGAGAAAAGGAATGTTACTATTACAAATTATTTTACAATATTTTTACAAATGGTTATTGTATTGTTGTCAATTCTTACCAGTTTTTATCTAGACTCAATGCTGAAATAACTTTTTTTTTTTTTTATACTAATAATCACTCACTACAGCTGCCGTTTGTAAAAAGAGTTATAAACCATAAACTCTAATATTTTCCATTAATGTATATTTTGACTTCTTATTATATAATGTGTTGCATTCTTATTGGATCATGAGTAGTTTCTTTATTGGACAAGAAAAATATTGAGTTTTGACAAAAATAATATAGATAAAGTTTGGCTACAAATTTAGTTAGCTTAGGACTGCAACTTCTATTAAAATAATTAACATAATTACATATTTTGAAAATCTAACTATTGGATAATATGTATTTTATGCTCTTAACACATTTGTAAAATTTTGATCTAATTGGATGTTATTTCCTATATGATCCATAAACTTATTTTTTTATGCATAAGTTTATATTACAAAAACTTGCAATTTGATGACATAGTTATTGATCTTTGATCTTCTAGAAAATTTTGTAAGCATGGATGATATAAGAAGTAAATGCAATCCTACAGTAGATTTATTAAAACTCATATCCAATAAAAAAATATTGAGTGAAGTTGTAGTCTAACTTTAACTTGCTAGTTCTTTTCTAGAATAGATGGACAAAATTCACTTAGTAGGAAAAAGTTAACGGATGTTTTAAAGGCATTTGTTAATGGACTATACTTAAAAAAAATTTATGGGAAAAGAAAAAAATATTTAACATTTTTGAGAAATTTTTTCATTTATTATTATTATTTTTTTTATTTTCAATAGAAGTGGTAATAAAATTTTCCTAAAATGGTTAACAAAATACAAAATTTGGCTACAAAATTTTTTTTGGGAATTTTGTTTTTTAACCAACTTAGTTGTAGCTAAGAGCATCCATTAATCAGACCTTTGTTAGCATAATAATTTTCTCCTAAAATCAAGAACGCGAAAAATATGACGTTTGTCATGCTTCCTACTTATATTATTACAAGGGTTAAAAAAAATGTAGAAGAAAGTCCAAAGAAGACAGATTTAATTTTAGGCTAATCATGCAAATATGAGAAACGTTGGCCGAGGGGCCCGAGCATATACACCGTAAGTTCAACTGCTAATGTCCGAAAAGCAAAGCATGAATGCAATGCATACACTATCCTAAAACAAATGCAGAGCATGGAAAGCAATGCATGAATGTATGTATACAATAATGTACATAAACTCCGAACCCACAAACAGAAAGAAACAACAAAAACCCAAATAAATTGTGAGCGAGGTGTCAGTACTCCAAATGGACCAAATACCAAAACAGGAAAAGGCCGAAATCACGTGCATGCGTTTTCTAATCTAGGTTCTGCATTGGGCTGTGGAAGTGGAATAGACAGAAGCAATCTTTGATCAATCATTGTACAATTTGTACTTCAGCTCTATTTTGCGGCGCTCTCTGTGCCTTGAATGTAGAAACAAACCGTACTTAAAAAAAAAAACTATTGAATTCAGCCCATTATGCCTCAACTCATTTTTGCGGCGCTCTCTATTATTGTGCCTAGATTCTAGAATGTAGAAACAAAATGTGCCGTTTCTTTATTTGAATTTAAGAACATATTTTATTGATCATTATTGTTAATCCCCAAGGCTTAACAAAATTGATAAAGAGGATTGAGGGTTATCAAATTGATCAACTTATTGTTTGCTATCAAATTTATCAAGTTACAATTTATTAAGATGAAAATCATAGTTTCATCTCAGTAAATGGTCACCTCTAGGGGTTGTTTGGTTGGAATAATGAAAAAGTAAAAAAATAGAAAATAGGAGGAGAATGGAAAAGTAATTAAGAGGATAGAAAAAATTTTAGTTTCCCTCATTTGTGTTTATTTGAGAAGATATGGAAAAGTGGAAAGATTTAAAAAAAAATGTTTGATTGAGACGAAAAATAAGAGGATTAAAAATAGAGTTTATATAAACTTACTATCATATCCCTATTAAATAAAACAAAAAGTAACACATTATATTTAAAAAAAAAAATTGTGTATAGAGGGACATTTCATTAAAATAAAATAAAAAAGAGAATGAGAATTTAACCCAGACTGTTTTCTATAAAAAAAAAAAAAAAAAGAAAACAAAACAAAAACCAACAAAAATTTATGAGAAAAGAGACATGATTTTTTTTTTAATTAAAAAAAAAAAAAAAAAGGAGAAGGAAACGAATGATTTTGAATGCTATCAGAAGACCAAAAAAAGAAAAGAAAAAGAAAAAGAAAAGAAGCCAGCACGTCCATAAGCTTACTAACAGAGAATGACAAAATCAAAGGGGGAAAAGTAGGCACAAAAAAATGAAGTGCAACGTTCAGGGGCATTTTTGACAGCTTATTTCCATGAGCTTCCCCCCTCCCCTCCAAGAAAACATTTTAGTGCATTCGGGGAGAAAACACTCAGGCCTCAATACTTTTTGTTAGGACATATGTGTTTCACATGTTAAGAACATATGTCATGATTTTATACAATTGGCTTATCCTTTGACAAAACGCACTTTACTTGTATTTGGGTAGATTTAGGATGTGTTTAAATATTTCAAGAAACCATGTTTCAAGATCAAGTGTTGAAGCCTTTAAGTCTGTCCAAGAAAACAAGCTGATAGTGCAAATTCATTAAAGCTCGACAGCTGCATCTATCGAGTTTAAGAAAGCTGTTCAAAGTCCGGTGTGCTCGACACCTGCTCAATAGCTTCTCGACACCTCCTATCTGTCGAGGTTTAAGAATCTCAGAATTCAAATCTGATTTTCTTGGGATCCGTGAATATGTCTTTGGGCTTTCTTTTCTCCTAACCCTAGACATATAAAAGGATTGTTTTAAGGGCCGTCAAACAGTTCACAAGTTGCACAAGCATTGAGCAAACTCTGTTCAAGCAAATTGTGACCGGAGAACCGCAAATGTGAATGATAGAGTCTGTGAGTATGAATCAAGTGCATTCAACTCATTTATTTAGTCTTTGGGAATTATCCATGAAATTACTCCACCATATTCGCCTGCTTCTAATGGTGTGGTTGAGAGAAAAAATAAAACTCTAATTGAGTTAACAAATTCCATGTTAATTGAATTTGTTGCACCTTTACATTTTTTAGGTGAAGCTATTTTAACTGAATGTCATGTTTTGAATAGGGTGCCATATAAAAAAACACACACCACACGTTTTGAGATGTAGAAAGGACATAAGCTAAATTTGGAATATTTGAGAGAATGGGGTTATCTTGCTTATGTAAGGCGTATTGACTCTAAAATATCTAAGTTAGGTATTAGAGCTACTACCTGTGCTTTTATTCGTTATGCGATTAATAGTACAACCTACAGATTTTTTTCATCTTGAAAACAAAATGATTTTTGAGTCTAGTGATGCAATATATTTATCCTTTGATGAAGAGCTTCACAAAGTTGTCTCATCTCAACAAGCTCAGATTGTACACTTCTTAATTGTCTTGGAGCCATTTTGAACAAAAATAAGCAAATTTGTCACTCAGTTGATGTTTGCTCAATAAATGCAAACATCTCATTGTAGAAAACTCGAAATCAAGGTCCAATTTTTTTGTTAGAAACTAGAAAGATAGATCTTTCCAAACATATATGGCATGAACATAGATACCTCATGAGCAAATACAAAATTGATGAATAAGATGAAGAGACAGATCTGGAACATATCGAAAACTACAATAGATCCAACAGGAAGAACTTGATTTGATACCAATTGATACCGGATTCGTCTGGGTAACCCAAACTTAACCGATATGATAGATGAGGATAGGTTGGATAAATATATTTTATATTTTCTAGTTATATGGGATAATAAAAATACTCAAGAATTAAAGTGATAGATAAGCTAACCAGCAAAGTAAACCTAAAGGGATACAGATAACACCACCCAAAGGAATTTAACTAAGGGATAAGAGTTAATTTAGAAGAAATCCATCTTCTGAAAAACACAAGGTTTTTTAATTCTGAAAATACACTCTGACCTTATTTTATTAAGTCAAAGGGCTTAAATAGAGTTTGAAACAACCCCCCAAGCATAGGAAAACAAAAATGATAATTAAAAAATTAACTTAACATGACCAAAGTCAAATATGACTCTTAGGAACTAGAAACACAATAAAATACTTGCCTGCCTAGGAGAAATAAAATATAAAGACTGTTTGACTTCTTTATTAATGTTAAAAAAAATATTCAAAGTAATGGACTAGTCTTCTCATCTTAAAGGAAAGCTTTTGGGCTGGACTAACATTTAATTGAGTCTACTGGAACTTGGGACACTCCGACGTCGAGAGGAACAAAACATAATGGCTAAATGTTTCCTAGGAAACCAACATTAAATACTCTTTGAGTTCTTGAAGAAAATGACTTATTATTATCCTTCAAATATATTCTAAATTGTTGGGAAAATAATGGCTCTATAAATTTGCTGGGCTTGAAAATCAACTTGGTTGGGCTTGAGAAACTGATTGAATTAGGCTATAGGCTTATTTGGATACTCCTCATGCCTAATGTTTGTAGATGCCTCTTTACTCCAGTGTCAAAAAGTAAAATTTTTTATTATTTAATGATTATAAAATATTATTTCTTACATTAATAAGACGGATATAAGAATAAATTTATACAAACTATATATTCTATCCCTCCACATTTCCATTCTCCCAACCAATCACCGGGAGAGAAAATTAAAATATTTTTTATCCTTTCATTTTTCTATCCCCTCTCCATTTTCTATCCTCCCATTTTTCTATATTCCCAACCAAATGGACCTTAACTCTCTCAAACAACAAAGTCAAATATCATTCATTAATTAAATCTAGTGACAAATATTTTCTCCTAAAATCAAATAAAGCATACTAGCCTCATCACACACGCTCCGCACGTGCGATGAGGCTCTTTTTTATTTTGAGTTTAATATAATTTTTCAATTTGAATTTATCTATTGTTAGTGAGGTTACATAGGAAAGAATTTTAAAGAAATTGAAATTTAGGATTTGAAATTGAGTAAATTGCTAGGTTTAGCATGTGCTAATTTTTAGAAAAAAAAATGTATCAAACTTGCATGAAATATATTTAAATAGAGAGTGTGCTAATTTTAGGAAAAAAATTTCTCTGATAGTTTTTTTGTTTTTGAATTCTTTTTTTTTTAGTAAATGTTTTTGAATTTTGTTGAATTACAATTTTAATCCCATTTTATTTTTCTTTTTTAAGAATAAAGATTATCTAATTAGATTAAAGATATTTTTGACATTTTGTAAAGTTATAACTAATTTTCTAAATTCTCTTAATATATAGAAGTGATAATGATCATGTAGTAATAATAATATTAAAAGCAACCAGAAATTCAAATAGTTTAAATCAATAACTCAGGAAGTCAGGATGGGAGGAAAAGAAACATTCATTTCAAAAAATAATATGACTCTCATGAGTCAAGCCCAACATTCATAAGTCATTTCACAACCCGTCCAAATTCAAAACAGACCAAATCCCAAAGGTCCACGAGGAAAATGCCAGACATAGAACAGAACATTTATAAAATAAAATAAAAATAAAAAAAATCAATCAATCATTCATTGTGCTTCAGCTCAATTTTGCGCCACTCTCGTATATGTGCCTAGAATTTAGAGACGGATAAAATTGGTCTCTGCCTTTTTCGGATAAAATAAATAGTATTCTATCTTATTTTTCAAACTAATTAAGAAAATTTCCTTCTTTTGAAACTCGACTTTCTCAAAATCGAGTTAAAAAAAAAAAAAAAAATCTAGAGTCCTATAGTGGTGTTTTAAAGAGCTTATAGTAACGTTTTAATGACATATAGTGACGTTTTGTAACTCGATTTCCATTAAGTTGAGTTACATGCAACTTTTTTACCTATAATTCGATTTCATGGAGTTTGAGTTAAAAAAACGCCACTATAGGTCCTTAAAAAGGTCACTATGGGTCCCTAAAAACGTCACTATAGAACTTAATTCAATTTTGAGAAAGTCGATTTTCAAAAGAGGGGCATTTCCCTAATTAGTTTGGGAAAGGGGGTAGAATACTATTTATCTTGCCCGAGCCCTATAATGGTGTTTTAAAGAGCCTATAGTAACGTTTTAATGACATATAGTGACGTTTTGTAACTTGATTTCCATGAAGTTGAGTTACATGCAACTTTTTTACCTATAATTCGATTTCATGGAGCTTGAGTTAAAAAAAAGCCACTATAGGTCCTTAAAAAGGTCACTATAGGCCCCTAAAAACGTCACTATAGAACTTAATTCAATTTTGAGAAAGTCGATTTTCAAAAGAGGGACATTTCCCTAATTAGTTTGGGAAAGAGGGTAGAATGTTATTTATCTTACCCGAAAAGGGCAGAAGCCAATTTTGTCCATTTAGAGACAATCTTACCATTATTTTATTTTATTTATTTATTGAATGTAACATTAACAAATACTCCGTAGTATTATTGATCATTGTTGTAAATGGTTGTATGGCGTATACAATATCCAACAAGAAATGTAGGCTTTCTTCGATCCACGCATCAAAACTTACAAGAGTCCGAGCTTTTTGGGCATTGGACTCTTGAAGCTCTATTAGCCCATATTTGAAAGTGGCGTAAATGTGATTAGGCTCCCTTAATTAGGTTGCCATAAATGGTCACGCCCATATTTGTATGGAGCTTGTCAAAAGTTTATTCAAATCATAATAAATGAAGAACATCTTTGAGCTAGAGTCTTAGACAAAAAATTATATATTTGCATATATATACGGTTATTGTAGCAGTTTTGTATATTTGCATACTTTTGCAAGGACTGATGTGGGTGTTTTTTTGGTTAAAATGTGCAAAATTAAGCACTTTTTGTATTTTGCAACCACTGATATGGTTGCTCTAATAAATTACAAATCGTTGACATATATAATATGTTATTTCCTCCTAAAATCAGATGGCATAGAAGAATGTCATGTCTAATAATAATCATGATAATGAAAAACACCCAAAAAATCAAATGTGAAAAGGAAAACATTCAATTTTCACTAATAATATAAATTTTATGCCAAACACCGGTAACCAATATAAAATAAAATAAAATAAACACAGATAATTAAGATAAATAAATTTTCTAAAGCTATTTTTTTTTTTTTTTTAAGAATACTAAGTATTTTTAACACACACACACGGGGAGAGGGGAGAAGGTTTTTTAAAGAAACTTACAGTAGTGTATATCCAAAAAGGCCTAACTCTTAGATATACAGCACAAGCTTTAAACCTCTTTAACTCACACTCATTTTCCAATGTGGGATTAACCCACTGTTTTTTCTTTTGAGAATACTAAGTATTTTTTAACACACACACGGGGAGAGGAGAGAGGGGAGAGGCGAGAGGAGAGAAGGTTTTTTAAAGAAACTATTTTTCAGTTGATAAGAAGGTTTTTTTAAAGCTTTTTTTTTTTTTTTTCAGTTGAAAGAATTAGAAGCAAACATGCATTTCATTCTTTTTTCTCTTTTTATACCATGAGAAAATAACGGAATGAATATGCCAAAAGACCCAAAATATATGCACAAGTGCACGCAAATAAATATGATAGAATCTATATAGTAATAACTTAAACAAAAGCATAAAAGGACACTTTGATTACAGTGAAGTCTGAAAAGAAAGCTCGCGTATTAAAGTCTGAAAAGAAAGCATAAAAACCCAAAAACATTTGGTTTATCTTGTTACACATAATAAAGCTACCTGGAAGAACAAAGACAACATATTATGAACGGTGGAGGAGGTGAAAATGGTATTACATGTACAAAGATAGGTTTTCTCGAAATCTGTGAGTTCAGATGTTCAGTTCCTCGTTCACAACTACATCGCTTTGCCCATTGGTAGCATTAGCTTCAGCATCAGTATGTGGGATATCATTCTGGCCATAGTTAATATCAGCAAGTGGGACTACGTTCTGGTGGTCATTGGCAACAACAACAGGTTGTCTTGCAGTCAAAATGGACCAAATCCTTCTGCATATGCGTATCAACCGTAGGAGTAGAACAACAAGGCTGACAAGGGACCCAACTACATTATCAATGAGTTCTAGGACCGGCACAACTTGCTGAAATCTGAAACAAAATGGAATTGTTAGAATAACAATAAAATTGACAGAGTGTCAATAATGGGTTATGGGGAGAAAGAAGTTGAAATACTTTCTGACCCTTCATGTGCCATTGAGATTATTTGGTGAAGATCGTGTATTATCTGTAGGAGTAGAACAACAATGCTGACAAGGGCCCCAACTGCTTCAGAAATGAGTTCTAGGACCAACTCAACTTGCTGAAATCTGAAACAAAAACAGATTGTTAGAAAAAATTTAAAGAGCGTCAATATTGGGTTGTAGGGAGGAAGAAGTTGAAACTCTCTCACCCATCATGATTCATGTGCCATTGAGAGGATCTAATCCGTTTTTTCAAAATTATTCTTGATGTGTTCTAAAAAGAGTTATTTACAAAAAAATTCCAAAAAAAAAAAGGTTAAAAAATAAATAAACATATAGCTACTACTAACATTATGTAACTAAATTAATTCTGCATTAAAAGAATATATATACATATATATATTTAAAGCAAAATATGTAAAATTCATTTTACTATGTTTTATGTCTTTATGACTAAGACGTCTCAAATGGTCAAAATGTAATTACCAAATACCCAGCAATCAGATGATTTAGTTGATCAATGATACCATTTATGACCAAAGCTGGTTTCAATCAATATATATTAAATTGATTAATGACACTTTTATAATATTGATGTGAATGAGAATCTTTTATTCCACCTGTAATATTCCATTTTTTACACTGGTATGCATTTTCCTAGACGGGGAAAAAAATTAGTATATCATGCATATGGATTTTTCCCCATTGATTCTTTTAAAGGTGAAAAAAAAAGGTGTGGTAGATTGCGATTGTTGGAATAGAAAGTGGACCAGTCAGATTTGGACATTATTATCTTGATACTAGGGCTGTGGACGACTAAATTTCTCAATTCGAAATGAATCAAACAAGTGAAATAGTTTCACAAATGCGAATTTGTATTGATGATTGTGTGATACAATTCTCTGTAATTACAAAAGAGTTATCCTCTGACTCGATCTACTTAAAAGACTTGTTGATTGGATTTGTAGTAATGTGATTTTGATTCGAACACCCAATATACTTCAATTTGGCTGAAGAATGGATTGAAGATCTTTGGAACAGAATTACAATGAATCTCTGGCTATGAGCTTGTTGGAAATCCTTCGTTCTTCACGTTCTTCGTGTGTTCTTCGTCTTTGAAGGTTTGTGGTGGAAGTTCTTTGGGGCTTTAGAGGCTTGAATCCATTGAGCTTCACTGATTTGTGATTTCTTGATGTTTCTGGAGGCTTTTGAGCTTGATTCCAGTGAACTTTGAGATCTAAGAAGATGATTTGGATGATTCCTCTTCGAATATTCTTCGTATTTGAAGGTTTGTGATGGAAGTTCTTCGGGGCTTTGGAGGCTTGAATCAGTAGAGTTTCTCTAATTTGTGGTTTCTTGGAGTTTCTGGAGGCTTTTGAGCTTGATTCCAATGACCTTTAAGATCTAGGAAGATGATTTGGATGATTTCTCTTCGAATGTTCTTCGTATTCGAAGTCGAAGTTCTTGAAGTTCCTGGAGGCTTCAGGGCTTGATTCCAGTAGAGCTTCTGGACTTCTGAACTCAAGATCCCTTCCTAATGTCTTCCCAGATGTCTTGGTCCTCTTAAATGCCTTAGGAAGGTTTCTATTTATAGGAGTTTGGGGATGGGTGAGCAACATATGGCGGAGTCTGATTGGTGACACATGTCACAGCCCGATTGGTCTGCTTATGTCATCGCTTACACACGCTGGATTGCATGTGTCATCGCTTACACGTGCTGGACTGCTTGTGTCATCGCTTACACGCGCTGATGTGTGATTGGTTTTTGCATGACACTTGGCAAATTTCTGTTGGTTTCTGAATAGTGATAGTAAAACCTAGCAGCAATACATGGTGCTTTGTAATTGGTTGTATTTTGTGGACTTGGCAGTGTGACGTGTCAACTTATGATAGGTCGGGAATTTTCCCTCTCTACAAATGCCCCTTCGAGACTTGTTCACACACACAGTTTCGGAGTGTGGTGTGGGAATGAGTTTCGAAAACGGATTTTTACACTTGACACTTTAAGTGAAGTAGTTGAAAGTGGTGGAGCTTTCAGCAGGATGAGATAATTTCTGAAGAGTAGACCCACCCATATGAAAGACTTTGATGAGACCGAAAAAGGGTTTGCCAGTATTTGAATGTACTTGCATGATTGAGCCTTCTCAGCATAGTTTAAGTTGAAGTAATTTCAAAAGAGTGTTCTATGGTATTTGAAGTGGGTTGGTGAGGCTGAAAGTTATTTGCAAGAAGTTGGATGTATTTGCAAGATTGAATCATTTCAGCAGAGATTAAGCTGAGGTAATTTTAGAAGAGTATTTTGGATCGTTGGCGGCGATCACAAGGTGTAGAAGATAAGGAAGATGCAAGAATGGTGGCTGGGTACAGCATGCAGAGTCATGGGGCCAGCCTCGTGTTTTTAAGAACTACTGGTGAAGTTATCTCGGAAGAATATGCTTCGGATTACGGCGAGAACATGTGGGAAAGTGGTTGAATGCACATGTGTTATTGTATCACTCAGGTTAAGTTGAGGTAATTTCAGAAGTTTATGGATTTTGGGTATGCTGGCGGTGGTGTGAAGAAGATGGAAATGAAGCAAAGTGAATGGGTGAAACATACGCCACCATGGTGCTAGCCCTGTATGTTGGGGACCCTCTGGTGTAGATATTTATGGGAAGTACACCTTAGGATCGAGACTGACTGCATGCTGATTGAGGTCCGGTGGTGAGTCATTGAATGTGCATGCGTGATGGGACCATGCCGACGGACGTTAAGTTGAAGTAATTTCAGAAGAGTACTTTTTGAAATAATTCAAGTTGAATTTAAGTTGGAGTAATTCCAGAAAGTGTGTTTTGAGATACCAGCAACGATGACCTTTGGGTCCTACACTGGTGGGGACATGGAATAAGGCTTTAGTGACCATTTACCGACACTAAAGGTTGAATTCTAATGAGCTAGTGCCTTGGAGGTTGTTTCAAGTGTTGGATGGAAGACAATTTGTAGGATACCCCAACACTTTTAACCATCTTCACCTACTGCCACTTGTTGGAAAAGCACAAAAAAATGAAAGATGGAGTTAACTTGTGATTCTGGTCTTAGAAACCAGCCAAGTTGCTGTTTGTTCCGAATCGCTGCTTCTACTGGAAGACCAAGCAATTGGAGAGAAACTACGGGAGCCCTGAGCTGAAGAACAGGTGTCTCTGCTAGACTTGGATTTCCTGGCCAACCAAATCCGAGGAAGCATGGAACGACAACCCCAGCCTTGTTATGAGTAATTTTATGGACAACTATGGTCATTAAGGGGAGAAACAAAATTTGTTTGGATCTCAAAACTACAATGATATTGTGAAGAGGGTTTCTACTGAACCATGAGAGGGTTGATTTCTGGCTGATTATGAAGCAATTTTGGTTGCTAGGTGTTGAGAATGATGAGGCCATAGTGAGAAAGGGCTGTGAGAAGGAGGACTTGAAAATTTGAAAGAAACAAATCTTTATTTCATGATTCAGTGTTTTTCTTGATGATTTCTTGATGAATCCGGCCCTTCTATTTATAGTGGAGAGACAAAGAATGGTAGATGGGTAGTTGAGAATGGCGGTTGAGAATTTTTGATGAGAATGGTAAGCGGGAGACTGGTAGGGAATGAGAATGGTAGGTGGGAGACTGGTAAGCATCGAACTGTAGGTGGGAATGTTCGGCACCGAAAGGGGAATGGTAGGCTGAAGTAGTGACCCAATTTAATTTCAAGTTCAAGACACACTTGTGAGAGTTCATTCGTTCTTTGAAAGGGAAGCCTTGATGAAGTTTGGAGAATATTCTTGAGGGAATCTAGACCAAATGGATGAATCTCAAATTTTGATCTTGGGAGCTTAAGTTTTGGACACTGCTAGTATTTCAGAGAAGTAGGTCAGATTGGTGGTTTCCAAGTCACGAAAAACTGAGCAAGACAAGTCTGGCTTGAAAATCTTGACTTTAGGTCGACTTCAACACAAAAGTCAACTACCTTGGAATTGAGTCATTTGTGCAATTTTCGAGTCTCAAATGACGGAACGAACTCCAAAATTGGAATGTATGCGAAAAATTGAGTAAGATAGGTCCATCTTAAAAATTTTAAGTTTTGGTCAACATTTGCGCAAAAGTCAACTTCTGGAAATTGGACGTTTGCACAATTTCTAGTCTTTGAATGAAGAAACGGGTCCCAAAATCGGAATGTACTCGAAAAATTGAGTGGGACAAGTCCGTTTTGAAAATTTTGACTTTTTGGTCAAGGTCAAAGGTCCACTTGGTCAAAGCATTTTCTCTCTCTCTCTCTCTTTTCTCTTTTTTCTTTTTTTTTTTAGTTTTTTTTTTTTTTGGTAGGCAGTTCGGACCAGGTCAGGTGAACGAGTCAAACCGGGTACTGGAGGATGACGTCATAGCGTTGGAGGTGCGCGTGTGATGCGCGTGAATGAAGAGAGTGGCGTGTAGGCGTGCGTGTATATTTAGAAGGTGTGTGGCTTAACGTTTGGGCCTGAAATTTTTGGGTCTTGTAGATCGGAGGCCTTAGAATCTCCTGGTATTGTCCGTGTTCTAAAATTGTGGGTAGATTTGCACAGATTTGAAGGACTAGGCCACAAGTCGTTTGAAAGATCGTGGCTTTGCGTAGGGGTGCGTGCAGCCATTTTTTTGGTCTTGAAATTTTTAGGTTTTGTAGATTGTGGGCCGATGGATCTAGTGGTGGCACTGGTTTTGTAAAAATTTTCTCAGACTTGTGCAAATTTGAATGAGAAACTCGCGGGTCATTGGGAATTTATGGCCGCGTGTGGCTGGGCATCTAGGCCTGGAAATTTTCAGGTTTGGTGGATCGAAGGCCGTAGAAGACTTCTGTGACGTCGGTTTTGTCTTTCATCTAAGTGCAATAGTCTCTTCTGTGATGTCGGCTTCGTCTTTCATCCAAGTGCAAGGTTTGGTGCAGTTTTCTTTGACTTTTGAGTGCATTTGAGTTGCAGAGTCTGACTTCAAACAGTATCTGATTGGTGGCCGCATTTAATGGCTTGCCAGCTCTCCTTTTTCTTTTCGTTTTTTATCTAAGAAGTTTTCTATATAAAGCCACCCGGCGCATGCACTAATCTATATAAGCAGTCTCTAGTGGGTAGCATGATATGTAGAGAAATTATGTTTTTTTGTTTTTTTTAATCTCTTTTTTTTTTTTTTCACATGCCTGGTTTGTACTAACCCTTTTTTTTTTGACAGGCTAGAGATTAAAATTGAAGCTCTCTCATTATCGATTTTTTTTTTTTGGTTTAGACGTGCCATGAGATTTTCTTCTGACAAGTTCTTTGTTGTTGCTTGTTTTTGTTATGCACCGGGCATTTCTTATTCTTTAGGCTTTAACGTCAAGCTTTACACCAACGTTCTTGTAGTGATGTTTGTCTCCATCCATGACGTTCTCATAGCGACAGTCATCTAGGCAACAATGTTATCAAAGGTGTTCATGATTCAATGATGCTATTACTAGTACTTGACTTTGAAGTTGTACTGGCCTTTGTCTTGGCAATTAAGCTGCACCAACACTTGTCTTTTTAACACAGCCATCTCAAGAGTTTTTGCAACGTAGCCACATCAAGAGTCTTTATCATGAAGCCGTGCCAGCATTTGTCCTTGTACTGAAGCCATGCCAACATTCATCTTTGCCATGAAGCAATATTTGCACTTGCATCTACTATGAAGTCGCACCATCATTTCCCTTTGTAATGAAGCCGCACTAACACTCTTCTTTTGCCATCAAGCTGCCTCGACATTTTATTTGCATTGAGAACACATCTACACTTCCTTCATACCGAAACCGTGCCAACATTCATCTTTGCCATGAAGCTATGACAACACTCTACATTAGCACTTGCACTCGTATTGAAGTTGCACCAATATTTGCACTGAAGCCATGCCAACATTCATCTTTGCCATGAAGCCACGTCAATACTTCATTCATATCGAAGCCGTGTCATCATTCCTCTTTGCCATGAAGCCACGTCAACACTTCACCTTAGCACTTGCACTCGCATTGAAGTTGTACCAATATTGATCTTTACAATAAAGCTACAACAACACCAATTTTTAGAGGCAATATAGCTCAGACATCGAGAGTGCATAGCACTGTAGCCAGACATCAAGATTTCAGAGATGCCAACAAGACATTGAAGATGCAAGGAGTCCCTATTGAGACTTTGAAGATGCAAGGAAATGCCAACAAAACCTTAAAGATGCGGGAAAAAAAATGACACCAATACTTTGAAGACGCCAGAGTATGCTACCAAGACTTTGAAGATGTCGAAACATGCCACGAAGATTTCTGACAATGCATGAACATGCTTATAGAGGAGAAATGATGCGACACCGACTTCGGATATATAATCTATCATCATTCTGAGACATGATGTGAAACAACACCACTCAGAAGGGAGATGATGTGGTTCAAATTTCAGAGCTATGAAGTGGCACAACCTAGAAGAGAGACGATGCAGCTTAGACTTGCAAGGTACAAGAAGATAACCCTAGGAGATAAGCGATGCAAAACATATTTCAGAAACGTGGAAGAATGTCCATAGAAGATGGGCAATGCCATGAAGACTTCATTTCTTGCAAATGAAGTTGGAGATTTTATTTTACTCCACAACCAAGCATCAACTTATGTTCATCATCGTTCAAGGAAAGTTAAGCAACATCAACTCCTTACAGTCTTCATTTTCTACTACAATGATCTTTGATCATCCTATTGAGCAGTCGATTGTCTTTAAGCAATGCCTTGCCAACCAAAAGGACCTTAAAAGCCTATTGATGACCGTTGGAAAACTCTTCAAGCTCGACTGGAAATCCTTCTTCTTTTCATGTGACTGAACTTAGTGACAAGTACTAAGCTGCCTACATACCTCGGAGAGGGATCAAGTTATCACGTAGTTCAACATATATATATATTTTGCAAAAAAAGGGAGGGCTCAGTGTGTAATAGTGGGTATCACTATTAATCGAACCCGAGACCTCGACCTCAAGGGTGACATGGGCATCCAACCACTGTGCCACACTCGCAACTGGTGACATAGAGTGGGATTAATTTCTCCTTATTGGTACGCTTTTAAAGGTAATGGGAAGACATCATGTACTCTTGCAGCGCTACAGTGGGCAGTTTAAACTCTTACCAAGGAGCAATCACCGATTTTCAATTGTAGAAGTGTTGCAAGAACTTCCCATTGATAGGATTGATTCTTGCATCATCATTGTCAATTTGCTTGTAAGCTCTAATGGTGTTTGCCCCCTGCCTGAGAGTTGGACGTACATCACAAGCAATGGTCACATGGTTTGACCCAACAACTTCATCAAAGTCTAGATCAATCTTGTTTTCTTTGGCGAGCTTCATGATTTGTTCTTTGAAGACGAAGCATTTTCGGATTGGGTGGCCAATGATGCGATGGTATTTACAGTAGTTAGGGTCATCAACTTTCCCCATGTCTTCTAGCCGCTTACATTCTGGTAGTTCAATCAGTTTCAATTGCAATAGTTGTTCTAAGATGTTTAGCACATCTTCATCAGGAAACGAATATACTTGTTGCTCACGTTCCTTAAAAGTCAAATGACGCACTTCGTTTTTTTGCCATCCTTCAAGCCGTTTTTAATTTGCATTTGCTCATCTTCTTGGAACCTTAACTTCGGCAATGTTGGCAGCCATTAGGTCTTTGAGGCTGACTTGTGCATTCCTATCATTCTTCCTTACTTCATTTTTGCTTTCAAGTATGGGAGGATTTGTATTTCCATGGCTAGAGATACTCAATTCCATGTCATGCGCACGAGTTGCTAACTCTTCAAATGTTTGGGGCTTTATCCCTTGAAGGATGTAAAGAAATCCCCAATGCATGCCTTGGATGCACGTCTCTACAGCAGATATTTCAGAAAGTCTATCCTTGCAATCTGGACTCAAAAAACGCCACCGATTGATATAATCAACGACAGGCTCATCCTTCCACTGTTTAGTATTGGTAAGCTCCATCATGCTCATCGTGTGATGCATGCTATAGAAATGGTCAAGAAATTCTCTTTCAAGTTGCTCCCAATTGTAGATTGACTCAGGTTCTAAGTCTGTATACCAATCAAAGGCATTTCCCTTGAGTGAACGGACAAATTGCTTTACAAGGAGGCTTCCTTGAGTCCCTGTGTCCTCACAAGTTTCTACAAAGTGAGCAATGTGTTGCTTAGGATTTCCTTTGCCATCAAACTGCAAGAACTTGGGGGGTTGATACCCATTTCGCATTCTCATGTTGTCGATGCGCTTTGTGTAGGGTTTTGAATATGTGATAGAACTTGTAGAAGAACCTCCATATTGTGCTCGGATAGTATTTGTTATCATGTCTTGTAATTATTGGACTGACAACGAAGCAACCGAAGTAGATTGTTCTCATCGGGGAGTGTTTTCAATTTCTTTCCCTTCATCATCCTTCGTAGATGTGAATTTATGACCATGGCTTGATTCACCAAGATCTTGTACTTCGAGTTTGTTCATTAAAGTTGCAATTTAGAGATCCTTATCTTCAAGTGCTTTTGTGAGAAGGACAGCTCTTTGTTCCATTTCAGCCATCTTTTCTTCCATGGTAGAGGTGTTAGTCATCATGACTAACACAACTTCCCAAAATGATGGAGAAGAAAGTGATTTGAAGTGAGCACATGAAATCTCATCTTTTAGGTTCCCTTTGATAGGAGAGAAATCGTGTGACCAACTTCTTGTGAAGGAAGAAGGGGATTTGCCTCCATACTTGAGGTGTTCCAAGGTGGAGATGTCCTTATTGACGACCTTGTTTCTTGTGAGAGGGTCTAAGGAGATGATTGTCTGGACCTTGGCTTCCTTGGTTGATTGAGCTTGAAGTTGATTGTGAGCTTTAGGCTGGCTACAATTGATTGTACCAATGCAGTTGTTGGTGGTAGTTGTACCAAGTTTAACTGAAGTAGCAATTGTTGAAGCTTGAATGTTCTTGCTAGAGGCCATTTGAGCTGGTAGCAAGATGATTAAGATTTCTTTCTTTGAAGGAGAATGAGATGAGAGGTAGAGATGTCCCACCGGGCGTGCCAGAATTTGTGGACGACTAAATTTCTCAGTTTGAAATGAATCAAACAAGTGAAATAGTTTCACAAATGTGAATTTGTATTGATGATTGTGTGGTACAATTCTCTGTAATTATAAAAGAGTTATCCTCTGATTCGATCTCCTTAAAAGACTTGTTGATTGGATTTATAGTAATGTGATTTTGATTCGAACACCCAATATACTTCAATTTGGCTGAAGAATGGATCGAAGATCTTTGGAACAGAATTACAATGAATCTTTGGCTATGAGCTTGTTGGAAATCCTTCGTTTTTCATGTTCTTCGTGTTCTTCGTGTGTTCTTCATCTTCGAAGGTTTGTGGTGGAAGTTCTTCGGGACTTTAGAGGCTTGAATCCGTTGAGCTTCACTGATTTATGATTTCTTGATGTTTCTGGAGGCTTTTGAGCTTGATTCCAGTGAACTTTGAGATCTAAGAAGATGATTTGGATGATTCCTCTTCGAATATTCTTCGTATTTGAAGGTTTGTGATGGAAGTTCTTCGGGGTTTTGGAGGCTTGAATCCGTAGAGCTTCGCTGATTTGTGGTTTCTTGGAGTTTTTGGAGGCTTTTGAGCTTGATTCCAGTGACCTTTAAGATCTAGGAAGATGATTTGGATGATTTCTCTTCGAATGTTCTTCGTATTCGAAGTCGAAGTTCTTGAAGTTCCTAGAGGCTTCAGGGCTTGATTTCAGCAGAGTTTCTGGACTTCTGAACTCAAGATCTCTTCCCGGTGTCTTCCCAGATGTCTTGGTCCTCTTAAATGCCTTAGGAAGGCTTCTATTTATAGGAGTTTGGGGATGGGTGAGTGACACGTGGCGGAGTCTGATTGGTGACACATGTCACAGCTTGATTGGTCCACTTATGTCATTGCTTACACGCACTGGATTGCTTGTGTCATCGTTTACACGTGTTGGACTGCTTGTGTCATCGCTTACACGCGCTGATGTGTGATTGGTTTTTGCATGACACTTGGCAAATTTCTGTTGATTTCTGAATAGTGATAGCAAAACCTAGCAGCAATATGTGGTGCTTTGTAATTGGCTGTATTTTGTGGACTTGTTAGTGTGACGTGTCAACTTGTGATAGGTCAGGAATTTTCCCTCTCTATAAGGACAACCTTTTCATTCTAACAAAGATTTGTTGATCTACATAAGTATTAACGTAGTAAGAGCATCCACAGCAGTGGAGCTAAAAATTTAGCTATTTGGCCCCACAAAAAGTTACTTTATCTATTTTACCTACACACATGTTGCAGCAGTGAATCTATTTTAGCTTTCAACACAATAAAATAATATAAACATCACATTAAAATAAGATATCTACTACAATAAAATAATATATCCACTATAATAAAATAATATATCCACTACACACTACCACTACACACAACCATCACAGCCACACACACAACCACAACCACCACCACCACAACCCACAACAAAGGAAAAAAAAAATCAACCAATCCCAGACCCACCAGGCAACACCCACACCCACCACCACGAAACCCACCCGAGCCACCACCACGAACACACTGATCTACCCACAAACCCACCCACACAGACACCGTATTAACCCAGCAACCCACTCACGAACCACATTGACCCACCACAGCACACCAACCAAACTACAGCACACTGACGTCGATGAACCCAACTGACGACAACGAACCCAGCCACCCACCGACGCCGATCGGTGGCTTGGGACGGTTGGTGGGTCAGTGACGTTGAGGATGAGTTGGGCCACTATCGCTGGTGAAACAGATTGGTGAGAGTTTGAGAGAGTGGGCTTGAGAGAGTTTTCAAAGATAAGAGCTTCAGAGAGTGACACTGAGAGAGAGGCACGGTGAGAATAAAAGAGTATAAAAAAATAAACAAACATATATTATTCTAATTCGGGCTAGAGAATAATTTTTTTTTTTAGCTTTCAGCTACAGTGTACAGCCATAGATAACTGTGCACTATAGCAATGAAGGTAAAAAAAAAACCTTTAGCTCCACTGTTGTATGGTTGATTTTTGTGTTTTGGTGGAGCTAAAATAGCTATATAGCTATTTAGTTCCATTGCTACAAGTGCTCTAAGTGGTTAAGAAGCAGTTTGATGCATCTATTCTAACACTTATATAGGTATATGTACACATAATTACACACTAGCTATGATTTTTAAGAAAATAATTTTTTTTGTTTTTATTTTTTTATAAAATAAAAATGAGGGGTTATTTTAATCCAATATTTGTCATGGAAGAGATTAGACACTATCACTAAACTACAAGATCAATGACAAGCAAATTATGATTTAGTGCAGAGTACTCAGGCTGTCAATGCTGTTACTTTATAAAAATACCTTTCTCATTTTTTTTTTTTTTTTTTTTTTAAATACCCATTCTTTGTTTTGACAATATGGTACCAGTTTAGGCTATTCTAATTAATCCATGTATCTTCTTGATTTAGGGTTTCTTAATGATAGTTTAAACTTATTGGCTTAAAATATAAGTTGAATAAAAATACAATTGTAATTAATAAAAAATATTGAAGCCATAAAAGCCATAAATAAATTAGATAAAGAAGTCAGCTTATAAGCTGAAACAAATGGGCTCTTAATGGAATTTGATAATGGGAATCGAAACATGAAACTGGAGGCGAAGAGAAATATTTTATAATTAGTAAAGGTAACAACTATAATTCAGCCAACTTTTAGCAAAAAGCCAAAAAAGTTGATTCCAAAACAGACACCAAACTCCTCATTGGATTGACCAAGATCCTATGCGGCTGAATTACCAAAGATCAAGTTTGAGTCAGAATAGAAAGAATTTTGATGGACTCCAATCAGAAAATTCACGTAGGAAGTTGCTCTAAATTTGAAGCAAAAAGAATATGAAAAAAGTGACCCTTGAATGTGGATTTGGCTTCTATTTCAAGCACCTTAATAACAGAGGATTTAAGTCCAGTGTGAAAATTAACAAATCAAAATTGTCTTTCAGACTTCAACCTCATTTGATAATTGAACCAATGTCCATGTTTAGTGATGGCAATGAGGAGGGGTGAGGCAGTCCAAAAAATGAAGTCTTTCCCCCTATTCCACATAGTTTTGTCTCGCCCTATCCCTGTCCCGCTCCGCATGATGGGAAAAGTTTTGTTACCCCATCCCCGCCCCTTGGGGCCCTATGAAGTCCCACCCCATTCTATAAAACTCTACTTTTTGTTAATTTGCCCCAAAACTATTACAATATTTTTTAATAAAACTATTTCATTAATGAAAATATGCTTGAAATTATAAGTAAATTTATCCCATCAAATCAAACTAATTTTTAGCAAAAACTGAATAATATTATCCAAGTGTTTAACAAAACAATATCACAACGAAAACAAAATCTCATAGTATAACAAATAACAAAATAGAAGCAAAAAACCACGTTGTATAGAATAAAATAAGCTAATAATGATATGTTTATTTAAATAGTAGAGTTTTAGGGTATAAAAAATTTACAATTTTAACATATATTAATGCAGGGTGGGGCGAGGTGGGTTTAAAAAGTCTAAACTCATCCTTACCCCGCCTTGTGGTGTGGGGCTAAAATCTAGCCCCATCTCCACCCCACCTCTTTGCGGGGCGAGGAAAATTCTCGCAGGATGAAACGGGGAGGGGGCAGGGCAAAATTGCTATCACGTTAATATGTACGTCCTTGTCACACTTTGTACAATCCCTTATAAGGCCCGACCACCCAATCCTATGCCAAATTCAGTTCAAGCTCAACAATAATGGGCACAAGGCTCTTAATCCAAATAAACTTGTTCCCTTTACCCTTTTTTTTCTTTTTTAAATATATCTTCCAATGTCATGGGGTGTCCCCCCCACCCCCCTTAAGTGACTTTTTAATTAATAAAAATGTATTCAATCAAAACAGAAAATAACAAGAAGTTTACACAATACAGAACAAGCTGAATTTCTGAAAGAACCTCACACCTTTATCCTCTTAAAACCTGTAACAATGTCATACACTAATAAATATTTTTATTTGAGGCTTTATATCTATGAGAACAATTTCAGCCTTGCTAGAGAGATCATAATAATAATGCTAATCGTTCCAATGGTAACTCAACAGAAAGGAGTAACGTGGTATCCAATAAAAATGGATGTTGGAAGTTGGAAGAGTAACACAATTGTTAATTAACTCTCATATTTATAAGAAGAAAGATTAATACTACTATTTAGAGTAAGTAACACTCCCTTTAAGCTATTCTAATTTTAAGCATCTTGACACACGTTGCTAATGTTCATGTAATAAAAAGAGTAATGTTGAGGATATAATATTTTTCAACTGGTAATTGTTAACGTAATTGGTTATGATTAGAATAATATTATTTTCAATTAACTTTATTACTAATACCACTTTTGTTACACACCAATACTACTTTTGTTATACAATAAGCCATATTAGGAGTTGTGAAATAAATCATGAAAAATGTTGTCCTTAGATTTATTGTGTGAGTGATGCTAAGGTTACGTTGAATTTACTATATAATATTTACATATTAATGTGTTATTAATCACAATATATATGTATATATACAAACAAATATTATAAGGAAATGATTATGATTTGCATTCTCTCTCTCTCTCTCTCTCTCTCTCTCTCTCTCTCTCTCTCTCTCTCTCTCTCTCTCTCTCTCTCTCTCTCTCTCTCTCTCTCTCTCTCTCTCAATTAGGCCTTAAGAGTCACTTACAGTAAATCATGATGAGAAATCCTATATGATCTCTAATAATTCAATTTTGTTAGGTAAAGCAGTGACAGTGAAAGAAAAAAACTATCACTTGTTTCTAATTTTCTTTCCCACTATTGTTTTCTTTTGTTATTTATTAAGCTAACCCATCATGAGGGCATTGCTTCTTCATCCTTTATTTCTTTCTAGTTCCTAGTCATTTTATTTATGGCTGGCACTAAAATATGTAAAGAGTATTTTCCTTCACTATATGTATTTTTTTGAGAAAAATATTTTCCTTTACTAAGATTTTTATCTTTATGATCATATTGGCAATTAATTAATTGGAATAGTGTTTGGATTAAATTTTGGGGGAAAAAATGATTCGTACTTTTAATTAAGTTAAATGGCCCAAAATAAATTTACTAGTTGGGTTAAAATGTTGGTCAACCCATTAAATCCAAACATCTTCAACTCTCATCCACCAGTTAATTCTGGACTAATTATCTACATGTGTTTGGTTCAATTAAATGGTTTGGACTGTGGAGTCTTTGGACTTGAAGCTTATGCTATACCAAAATCTGGCTTTTGGAAGGTACTCTATTGTACCACATAAGAGATAAGGCATCTTTCTCAAAAAAAAAAAAAAAAAAAAAAAAAAGGAAAGATAGGACACAAGGGAAAAATAGCTCAAATGGACAAGGCAAACTTATCCAAAAAATACAACCGTTATTTGGTTTGTTAGGGAAACCAAAATATAGAAACCTAGTTCTAGATCATACAAAAGAGCAATTAGATATGCATCAATCATAATCTCTGATTGGCGGTTAGGAAAACAACTAAGAACCATTTCCCAAAATAGAGGATGAAAAAGAGTGACCTATCCTGGATGATCGGGGGCTTCTATAAAAATCCATTCAAATCCACATCTTTTTGTTTATGGGCCCAAAATGGAAGATTTGGTTATGGAGGCCTAAAACATTTTCCGAAACCTTTTTTTTTTGGATAAAACGAGATCCACACCATTATTCATAAACTCTAACTAGTATAAGAAGAAAAAGAAAAACAGAGCATATATGACTTGCACTAAAATAATCAGAAAGCCAAACAGTTCAAATTTTCTTAACCACAGGAAAATTCGAACTTCCCAAGCTGTCCAGCAGAAAGAGAAAGGCCTGGATCCACACTATTATTCATAAACCTCAGGTCCTCAGCAAGTTTGGAGAAAAAGGAAAAACAGGGCGTGACGTGCACGAAAACAATCGCAAAAACAAACAGTTCAAATTTTCCTAAGCCCTCAAAAAGTATTGGACTAAAATCACTTTATTCATAGAACACTACAAACCACAATAGATCCACACAATATAGATTCTGCAAAATGAAAAAAGAAAATGCAAACCTCATACCATAGACAATTCAAGCTACACAATTTAAACGAACCAATAAAAACAGAGCATGAAGTAGTGCACACTCTGTTTCAATTTATTTATATTGGAAGCTCCAAGTTATGTAAAAGTAAAACCCATATAGTAGATACTAACATAGCAGTGTTGTTAGTTAAAAACCTGAGAAGCGTGAGAAAGAGTGTGATTATGAGAACAAATAGGCCAAGAACTATTTGAGCAGCAAGTAAAACCTCTGGATTAAGCTCGTTCGCTGTAGTAACCAAGAGAAAAGTAATTGTATGAAATATTGAAATCAACAAAAGTAAAAATTAAATTGCTAAAAAGATATATTCATTCTCACCCAGTAGAGGAAGCTGCATTTTGGTTCTTGGAGGAGTAGAGGAAGCTGGGTTTCTGGGTTGTAGACCATAGGGACGTTTGGGACATTTTTAGTAGGGACATTATTTCAGATGTAGAATGTTTTTGTTGTAGACTTATTTAGATTTGTGGGAAAATCATCATTGTTGGATATTTTTCTTTTAGATGTAGAGATGTATTTTTCAGATGTAGAATGTTTTTGTTGTAGACTTATTTGGATTTTGTGGGAAAATCATCATTGTTGGATATTTTTCTTTTAGATGTAGAGATGTAGATTGTTGGATCATCATTTTTTCAGAATCGAATCAGGACATTATTTCAGATTTTGTTGTAGACTTATTTGGATTTGTGGGAAAATCATCATTGTTGGATACTTTTCTTTTAGATGTAGAGATGTAGATTGTTGGATCATCATTTTTTCAGAATCAAATCGGGACATTATTTCAGATTTTGTTGTAGACTTTTCTTTTAGATGTAGAGAAGTAGATTGTTGGATCATCATTTTTGTTGTAGACTTTTCTTTTAGATGTAGAGATGTAGATTGTTGGATCATCATTTTTTCAAAGTAAAATCGGGACATTATTTTAGATTTTGTTGTAGACTTATTTGGATTTGTGGGAAAATCATCATTGTTGGATACTTTTCTAATCTTAAGCTGGTATCAGCTTTGTGTTTGTTTTCATCTGGAACTTACTTAGAGCACATCCATCCGGTTTTGTCATCCCATCTTATTTTACCTTTCCAAAAAGCTACTTTATCAATTTTACCATACCATTTTACAATACCTCCAACATCTCATATTTTATTTTTTCATTCTACATATTAAAATAATATAAAAAATCTCTCTCTTCTCTCTTCATCTCTAGTCTCCGTCTCTCTGTTTTTCCCTCTCTCATCCACCCACCACCAACCCAAACCCAGAACAACCACCCACCAATACACGCCTGCAACTTGAAAAAAGTCTTGAATTTTTTTTTCTCTTCACTACCAATTCAGCCATACTCACAAAGAAAGAAAGAGCAGAGATAAAATTCAGCCACCATCCATATCAAACCCATACCCACCTCTTCCTTTAGCCATCAGTCACAACAGAAAAAAAAAAAAAAAAAACCCACAGAACCCAGATTGCAACCCAGAAGAACCAGATCGCAACCCACTTCAGCGGCGCTTTTTGACACCAGACTCTCCACTTCAACGCCGGCAAACTCACGTTCATCACTTTCCTCCTATTCACCGCGTTGTTCATCATCATGCTATCCAACGGCATCATCACAGAGAGATCGGCTCGTGTCACTCCGAGCATCGGCGATCTGCACGGACTCAACGGCGGTGACGGACTGAAATCCACAACGTCTGGTTTTTGGACCTTGCATCAGAGACGGACCAAAACTGTGATAGAGAAGAGGGAGAAAGAGAGGAAAGTGTGAGAGACAGAGAAAGGCAGAGAGAGAGATGAGAGAGAAAAATTTATGGGAATAAAATATTAATATTATTTTTGGCATAGTGCTACAGTGCAATCTTACATGTAAGATTGTACTGTAGCACTATGCCAAAAAAATTTACACTTTCTCACTTTTAGCCTTCCAATTGCTGAGCACAATTTGGGCCTAAATGCCAAATGTACCTTACATTTGATATTTGGCCCTCCAGCTGCGGATGCTCTTACAATCAACAAAGGCCAGATTTGTGGCCGTTAGTGTTCGGAAATTACCAACCATATATTAACCATTCATACTTACTATTTCTATCCTATGTGGGACTTTGTAATTTAATTAACTAGGTAATTTATAGCATTAATTCTAAACCATTTAGCTTGCTTCTAATTTATCTCCCTCAACAACAAAAGAAAAAACGCAAATAATTATAATTGGTTTAATTCTCAAAATTATTCTTAATTTGTTTTTAAGAGATTTATGTTCAACAAATTATAAGAATTCATAATAAAGATTATATATATTATTAGTATACAACTCAGTTAATATTAGACTAAAACATTAACTTTTATCATTTTCTCTTCGTTTGACTGTAGGAACAAAAGGATGATCATGTACATTTTTAGACCCCTTAAAACACAAGTTGTTTAACCTAGTTATTTAGCCAAGTGATTACTTAGATAAATTATTCAGATCTAGGTTAACACATTCAGATCATATCATGTAAGTAATGCGGAAATATAAAGAACACACAATATGATAACCCAAGAAAACCAAATCGGTAAAAAACTTGGGGAGGATTTAACCTAGCTATCCTCAAGGTAAAATAGATCCACTATGAAAGAATTGAAGTTTTTACAATAAGACTTAGACCACTAACATCCTATTGCTACCTTGAGTAAAAAACTTACTACCACGACCACGTGGCAGCTCCGAGTCCACGGACTACTTCTTTCCTTGATCCACTGCAACCACAAGTTCTCCTACTTATGACTTTGAGACTCCATTCAAAGGTTTAAGATCTTCTTGAAATTCTTTATGCAGCAACTGAAACGATCACCAAGTTCTTGATATAATCTTGTTCTTGATAACCCTAAGTGTGTATGAAGGTAAACACCTCTAGATCTCACAAGAGATTCAACATACAGCACATCAACAACATCTAAAACGTAACTAGGATTTTTCCTTTTATACTTGGAGTAAAATATAAAACCCTACATGTCAAACCGGGCTTGGGTTGAGTTGGAAATTCTGCAGAAAAAATAATCTGCACGAGGTTTGATCGATCGAGCCTAATTTTCGATCGATCGAGCCTTGCAGATTTAGCCAATAAATCCTGCAATTTACTCGATTTCAACTTTACAAATAAACACACTTTGAGCAGCCTAAATCTAGACTCTAAGTTTTGATCATTGTTTGCCAACACATTACAAATTGAAGTTCTAATACATTTAGTTCCTAAAGTCTTAGAACCTAACAGATCACTAACGCATTATTAACAATTAGAAGATTTAATTCATCAACGATACAATTTTATGGCCTTAGCTAACTTCACCTCCCCATATATTGGTCTTGCGCTTAAATGCTATATTGAATTGATCCCTACAACTTCATAATAATTTTATTGTAACAAAATTTTGTTGTGTGTAACAGTTACACTAGTATTTAATGATAATAAAATCTTTTTAGAACACATTGTTGAGGGACTTTATGTTTTATGTCCATATAACTTAGCTGCCTATATATTGGTTTGGTCATGTGCCATGCTTAAATTGTATACTTAATAGATCCGGGTAATTTCATAGTATTTATGTATATATCTAATCTAATCTATATATATATATATATATATATATATATATAAAACCGAAGCTTTTGAAGCTTTCACAATTTTCCACGTCAGCACAACATTAAAAAAAAAAAAATAAAACCAAAACCAAATAAAAAAAACGTCATAAACCCGACACTACCCGACTGCCTTTTCTTTTCACGCTTTCCCTTTCACGAATACTCTGTCATTACCTTCCTCCCAGCTCCTCCTCTACCAGCTCCACGCGAAGACAATTCCCTTTCCACGGCAAGACCCAACAGACCGATCCTCTGCCTCTTCCTTTCCACGGCAAGACCCAACAGACACCTTCTTCAGAGCACCAATCCACCAATTTGCCAGACCTATCTGACCCAACAGACCGATCCTCTGCCTCTACCTTTCCACGGCAAGACCTAATAGACACCTTCTTCAGAGCACCGATCCACCAATTTGCCACAAACGATCCTCTGCCTCTCCCTTTCCACGGCAAGACCCAATAGACACCTTCTTCAGAGCACCGATCCACTGATTTGCCATAAACGATCCTCTACCTCTCCCTTTCCACGGCAAGACCCAACAGACACCTCCACCGATCCACCCAGAATACCCACACGTATAAATCTTTGGTTTTCAATGCGTGATTTTCTCTACTCCAATCTCTATCTCAACGACCAAGAAACCCTGACTGGCCGTAGCTTCCACCATTGCCGATCTTTGCTTTCCAATGTAATGATTTTGGTAGTGTTCTTCGAGGTAAGCTTTCTTTTTCTCTTTATTTTTTTTGAGGGCTCATCTGTATGAAGAGCACTGATAGTGCAGGGGTTATAAAGGTTTTATCAGAAAGAATTAATATATGAAGAACTATTATTATTATATTTTTTGGATATTGTTGGAAGTTTTTCAAATCTTAATTTATGAAGTGTGAGTAATATTTGAAGCATAAGTTCAGCCATTGTTCTCCCTTAGAGAAAAAAAAAAAAAAAGCAATTGTGCAAGTTAACTCTAATTGTTATATATATATATATATATATATATATATAAAAGTATATTCTTTATCTCAAGAGATAAAGCAACCTACAAAACAAAAAATTTTGGTCTGCTTTTACATATCTCATAATTTATTTAGTTAGTTTGTAGCATTTACATTATAGAATAATAACTACTACTTATGTGTGTATTGCTCATACAAAATAATCTATGCTTTTGATAGTTTTGTGTTGAAGTTGGAAAAGCTGGTGTGTATTAGTTCCCATTTTATGAAGTGGTGGACCTAGATTTGGTTTGTTATCCATTTATGCTTTTGACAATATTTGATTGATGAAAATTGTGGTTATTTAATTTTTCTATATTATTGTTTTAGCTCTTACCAAATTATCAAATAGTCATAATACAATTGTAGGATAACTTATGTCCCTTAAATTTATGATTTGATTCCCTACAATATTTTTTTGGTTAATTGATATTGGTCTTACTTTACAAGAATCTAAAAATCTTGATACTAGGATTTGTGGTAAGTTCAACTTTAAGTGGAAGTTCAGTGTAATATATGTATTCTTGCATGATCAATTTCTTGCAGTTATTGTTGTGTGCTTATATTGCATCTTTTGATATGAAATTGTTGTTTATTTTTGTGTGCCACTTTCTATTTTGGTGAGCCTCTTACATATTTTCAAAAGAATGAATGCATTATTGAAGTAAATATTATGCTATTCCAAGCATATAAATTCCTTTATAAAAATGTTGTCCTTAGTGTAGTCATCATAATCTCTCTCTAAATGTAATTCTTATATAATAATATTTGATGAACAAAGTGTAATCAAAGTGTATTCTCAATTGGTATTGTGAGGTGAAGTTTGTATATTTTTTTTTATGAACTTATATATATAAATTGAATTACTTATTAACATTCATTTTTAAGTCACTATCTCTTCAAGCAAAATATATATATTTTTTATTAAATTATACCGTGCATCGCATGGGTTAGTATTATATATATATATATATATATATATATATATATATAAAACCGAAGCCTTTGACTTTTGGTTGACCTCTTCACAATTTTTCCCCATCAGCATTTTTTATTTATATTTTTTAATTTGATTTAATTCTTTTGATTTTACTATACCAAATTGCAAAAAATTTGTGGAGGGAAGAGAGAGTCCTAACATGAGTCTCTCTTTTTTTTTTCCTTAATCCTAAAGTCTTTTTTTTTTTTTATGTGAGTCTTTTTTTTTTTTTTTTGAACCTAAAGTGAGTCCTTTAAAAAAAAAAAAAAAAAAATTCTAACGTGAGGTCTAATTAAAAAAAATATAATTATTTTTTAATCTTAATTCTAATGTAAGTCTCACAAAAAGTCAAAAACTTCATTTTTATATTATATATAGATAATAATAATGATGTGGCAAATTTTAAGAATATGATAATGCAATTTGTAGATCTACTATCAAGATAAAATTGAATTGGACAAAAAGTTATTTAGTTTCATTCATTTTCAAGTTATACATTTTTTTTTTAAAGTCAAGTCATAAAACTTTAAGCAAAATAAATACTTTTAATTTTTATTTAACTATCCGTGCATCGCACGGGTTAGCGACTAGTACTATATATAATAGCAGAAGCCTTTAAGGAGGTGCTCCCACGTTAGAAAAAAAGACCCAATAAAATTCTGACATGTATAGAGTTTAAACTTAAAAAACCCGCACGGTGCGTTTGGAAAAAACGAAAAAAAAAAATGATTCACTTTGTTAAAACACTGTTTGGGAGCCTCTTGGTATAAAAGGAAACTAACCGCTTAAAACACAAAAAAAAAAAAAGAAAAAAGAAAAAAGAAGAAAGATTGCTTCACGGAGAAAGGAGAGAGAGACAGAGAAATAGAGAGGCAGAGAGAGTTCTCTGTTCCCTCGCCAGACTTAGAGCACCGGTGCAAGTAGAAAGAAAAAACTATGGGCATCAACACCGTTGGGCTATATATTTGCCACCATCAGATCGTCGGAACCGGCTCCGGTACGTTTTTCTCCATTTTTTTAGACTTGGGTATGAAATATTACTTTTTATTGAGTTTTTTTGTTGGAAAGGTTTAGATTTGATTTTGGTTTTGATTCCTTTTTGTTTCAGGCTTTTGGGTTCTCCATGAATGTTTTCTCAATTTTTCGATTTATTTTGATATCACTAAGCCTTTCCCTGTTTTCTAATATCTGCGTTCATAGTTTTTTTATTTTTATTTTTATTTTTTTTTGGGTTTTGATTTGGAAAACACCTTTTGATCTGTTTGGCAGCGTTAAAAATCCTTTTGATAGCCTTCAGTATAAAAGAAAACAAACCGCTTAAATCAGTAAATTGCAATCAAAAGGAAAGAGAACAGGGTTCGTCGGAACCATAACCCAATAGCTTAAAAGAGAATTTTTTGAAAACAAAACCTTTGGCCTGTTTTTCTCAAAAGTTTCACCGGCTTTGAATCTTTCGGGGTACGTATCAGATCGTTGGTAAGATCACCTTGAATCCTCAATCTTCACTACTCTCTTCCTATTTTGTTGCTGTTGTTGTCCTAATCTACTTGCTTATGAATTATTTGTGGTTTTTGTTTCCAAAATAACTTTGAGGCTCAAATGTTTGTAGGAAATTGAGAAAACAAACAAGGAGACTGGGAAAATTACTAGATTTTCGATTTGGGGGTTGTTATTAATTTTGGGATTTGGGGGTTTCTAATTAGTGTTTGTTGCAATTATAGATTTCAATTCCTAATATGTTTTCCTCTCTGTTTCTTTTTTCCAGGGAAACACCATAGAAGATCAAATTCTACCTAGGCTTTGTCTCTCAGCGTTCTGAGGAATGTAGGTATTATTTTAGGGGGAACCAACATATTTATAGATTTGATCTTTTATTTGTGACTTGGGTGTTGATCTAGGTTTAAATACTCAGATTTGAGGATTTGCATTCCTTTAACCAATTAATTGAAAGTTACTGCTTCAATTTGGTTTAAACATATTGTGATGTGAATTGTTCATTGTCTTGGGCAACATGACTAATACTTTTGGAATTCCAGACTGCAATTGGGGGAGGTGGTGGAGATATTGGAAAGAAAATAAATCATGGTGGTGGTGATGTCGATGGCGATGAAGATGATTACTTTCATGACTTTGATGATGGCGATGAAGGGGATGGCGGAGGCCTATTTGGGAGACAGAAATTTCTTCAGGAGGTTATAATTCTTAAATATGCTCTTTAGTAGATTAAATGTTTTTTGGGTGTTGTTTTTTTTTTTTTTTTTTTTTTTTTTTAAAGATGTTTGTGAGTGCTGTTAATATTAGTATGTTCTGATGCAGTAATAATTTTGTGCCTTTTATCAGCTTTTTGGTCATAAATTCGTAGATGCAGTGTTAAATGAATGGCAGGGGATATTGATGGATTTGCCTGCTGGATTCCAAAAAGCTTATGATATGGTATGGTATTTCTCTAACTATGTGCTTTTGGCAAAGAATTATCTTGCCATATACCAACTCAAATTTTACCTCCAGGGTCTGGTTAGCTCTATTCAAATGGTAAAACTCCTAGAACTCAATGCCCAGCCAACTACTACTAGATTTATCCCCCGAGCACTTCCTAAAGGAATGTCACAGGCATTTATTGGCTGGTGAATATGCTTCCCTTAATTCGACATCATTGGCTGTCAAAGTTGCAGAGTTCCATATAATACTATGCTACATTTACCAAAACAAAGAATCTAACTCTAGATATACAAGTATAAGTCCATCAGCTCCATTTTTTAGTAAAGCCACATTGTCTCAGCATATATATAAGGAAATTGCAATTGATGTAATCATGGGCCTCCTCTAAATCCAGCTTACATAATACTCTTGGTATGGCAAATTTCAAGGGAATTAGTTTGAGTTGTAGTCTAATTACATTGCAGGAAAAGAGTTAGGGGCCTTTTTATAAATATGAGAGCTCAAATTCAAACTAATCCTAATCCTTTTATTAAGTAAATTCTAACCCTGCATGTAAGTTTGTAATTATTGTAATAAAACTTGAACCAGTGAGTGCCAAATGACTAAGATGGACTCTCAACTAAAATTCCTTTTTCAATCCGAATGGGCCTTTTAATTGATGCAAGTCCTTAGGCATTAGTGGAGGTCTTCCAAAGAGGCCCTTTATTTGAAGCAATGCAACTATTATGTCACAATCATACTAATCTTTTGTTTCATAGTGCTTACTAAGATTTCATGAAATTTCATACATGATATCATATTATCATGTAATGTATAATATAAGTTGCATCCTACCCGTGATTGCATCAGGTGATTTCCCTATCTATACTGCATTATAAGTATATTAAAATGTACTTATCCAAGGGAGGCAAGTTAACTCTTTAAAATATACTTATCCAAGGGAGACAAGTTAACTCTTTTTATGAGCATTCTTTCCAGTTTGCCTACTTATTTTCTTTCTCTTCATTCTATTCCAGTGGAGGTGGTTGATTGAGAAGCTATAGAGAGATTTTCTTTGGAGTGGCATTGATAAGATGTAATTTTATACATTGCTAAAAGTATAATCAAACTTAGCTAATCAGAGTTGTTAGATTGCTGAATAAATTGTCAATCTTTGATGTTTATCAATGCCACCTCCAAGGTTTGTTACTTTCCTCTACCTTTTTATGTTTATTTTGTTAATCTTTGCTCATTCATTGGGGTTTTTCTCTCATCATCAATGCATAATTTCATAGTAAATTTCTTCTCTTTGGTTATATTTGTCCTACCTTTTATTGCTTTGTTCTTTTTAATTTTTAAATCATTTCTTTGTTTCTTTTGTTACAATTTTATATAGTGCTGAGGTTAAGGTGTACGTGACCATATCTACATTACAGCTAATTTCACGTCATGTTTTCCTGGCTTATAGAGGGCTAAGACCATGGGAATTGTTGAATTCCCAATACTAGGCCGCATCAGTAAACTTGCTATTTCCTAGGATTCTTTGGTTCGGTTTTGATTATGGGTATGTTGTTTTGGTTTGCTATATGGTTTTTTTTTTTTTTTTTTGTATTTATTTTGCATTTGTTTTCCATTTATATTTATTATATGGGCATTGTAAACTTTAGTTAGTTTTGTACATTAAGAAATAGTAAACAAGTTCAATGGGCAATATAATCTTTGGCTTTTTATATGATCAACTGCGAAATGTTATGTTGGGGCTGTTGCTATTTTGGATTTTGTGGCGATTTTATTTTTATTTTGAAGGTTTTGGTTGGTTAGTATGGTTGTTCAAGATTGCTGAACAGGTGTCTCATTTTAATTAATTTTTTTTTTTAATGAATACCCCACACACACACACACAAAAAAAAAAAAAAAAAAAAAAAAAAAAAAAAACTGACGATTTGTTTAGGAGTAAGCTGCACAATACCCCTGAGTGTGGTGTGGTGTTAAATAGTGAACATAATAGTCACTTAATTTGCACTACTACTACCTAACATCTTGGCGCAAAATTAGTGGAAATTTTTAATGACCAGGAGGTATTAAGGTCCTTTCTTCTTTTAAGAATCAAGTTATGATACAATGGAAAAGAAGCACAATAAATTGCACACTTTGCCATGCCGATGATTACAACCATAGGCATACTCAGATGGCACAAGAAATTGAATACTTTCTATGCCAGTAATTTTGGCCATAGGCAAAGTCAATAAAAGGGCTTTGAGTCCAAGAAGATTGTCGGATGTATTGTAAGGTACTAATATTTACGCCATAAGCTTTGGAATAAGAATATAGGAAACTTAAACCTCTTTAGATTGCCATATTTTAAGTGGCATTTTAAGGATGTAAGGAAAAGATACAGAATCTTAGACACAGAAATTGTGTTACCACTATGCCAATATACGCCAAAATGGGAGTGAGCTCTACTGGTGGAGGTTCTGCTCATAATAAACTTACTTTTTTCAAGGATGATTCTTTTACTAACAACAATAGAAAAGAGTTGAAAAATAAGGATATAGAAAATTTGAATTTGGGAGAAACCTGAAACAAGATTGACAGGCCTAAAAGGAAGCAACTGAAGCACATATCGTGACTTCATTAACAATTAATTGATGATGTAAATTATTGCCTCAAAAATATATCCTTTTCCATATTTACCAATAAAAGTGGCTGTCTTCCTAATTTATCAGTTAAGAGTACTCTTGCAACAGTGGCTGGAATCTACAAACAAGCACTTACACTTCTTAAAAATGTAACAACCAAAAGTCTTGATTCATTCTGCAGTTATAAGTGTGAAGAACCTGGATGATAGCAACTGATATAGTCCCATTAAGTACGTGGAAGATTCATTAGTATCACATGTTCCCCCTCTCTTTTTCTCTCTGAAAAAAATTGGTTAATTCAGTTTGAATTTTAGATAATTTCCTACTAATATAGATTGTGCTTAAAATTGCAGAATCTATAGCAATGTATAGATCTTCTGAAGTTGGATATGTGACTATTATGTACCTCTCTACAAGGTAATATATGGACATCATTACAATTTTACATGATTAATAATGTTTTTTTAATGGATTATGGCAACATAGTTGAGATTTCTATGCGAACTATAGATGAAGTAAATGCTAAAAGAAAGTTAGAGATAATGGATGCAACCACAGTATTTGGTTTTGTGTTTGTAAAATAGAGAAAAAAAAAAGTTTATTAATGGCATAGTACGTGGAGGTTGCTGAGCATTAGAAACCTCAGTGCCAGTATATATAATGTGTTAGTGTTACTTATTCATTTGTGCATCTAGGTTTGTTTCTGTTAGGTTCTAAAGTGTAGGACTTTATGTATTTATAACTCTAATTTGTATTGTTGGCAAACCATGACCAAAACAATGTGTTTAGAAGTGTTTAAAGCTAGCTCAAAGTTGTATGTCAATGTAAAGTTGGAATCAAGTGTAAAGCAGAAAGCATTGTGCCTTTCGGCCTGGCTCGATCGATCGAAGCTTAGGCTCGACTGATCGAACGTCGGGCAGATTGCTTTTCTGCAGAATTTTCCAACTCAGCCCTAGTTGTTTTAAAACGTTTTTAGGGTTTCTTATTTGTCCTAAGTATAAAAGGCAAACCCTAGCCACGTTTTAGTGTTACTCATAATTGCGGTTTGTGTAAATCTCTTGTGAGATCTAGAGGAGCTTTCCTTTACACAAACTTAGGGTTTTCAAGGAGGAGATATTCTCTACACCTTGATGATCAAAACAGTTGCTGCCATTAAAGCTTAAAGAATACACAAGCGGGGGTGCTTGTAGCTGGTGGGAATCCAAGAAAGAAGGAGTCCGTGGATTCGGAGCTTGCACGTGGTCGTGTCAGTAAGTTCTACTGGTTGGTAGCATTAGGAAGTCGAGCGGGGGTGCTTGTAAGTCCTTTTGTATGAACTTCGATTCTTTCTGATAGTGGATTCAAGTTTACCTTGAGGATAGCTAGGTCAAATCCTCCCCAGGTTTTTACCGGTTTAGTTTCCTGGGTGATCATATCGTGTGTTATTTATTTTCCGCTGCTTTGCATGATTTGATCTTTTATATTGTGATAACCTAGACTTGTTTAATTGGACTAAGTAACAACTTGGCTAATTACCTAGGTTTAATCAATTGTTTAAGGGGTCTAAAAACTAACAGGTTTGAAGCTTAATCAATAGTTTAATTTGATCAATTTGGTGATTTGTGAAAAATTGAATATTCTAGGGCTTGAATATACCCGAATTGGGGATTTTGTTCAAATTGAGCTTAATTGATGAAATTGGCTTATTTGGGTGATTGATTTGGTCATTATATATTGTTCTTTATCAAGTATAATGATCAATTGGGTTTTTCAAATTTTGGGGTTTTTGATGTAAACTCTATGCTCAAGCCAAATTTGTGATTTTAAAGCTAAATTGAACTTCTTCTCACTGCATTAGGGTATGCATCATGTGTTGATAATGTTCATGCATCATATAGAATTGATATTTTTTTTGTGCTAACTTGCAGTCTGCCTTTGGTTTTTCTTGTTTCTTTTTTGGTTCTTTTCTGTGTGTCTTGTCCTTTCCTTAGCATCATGCCTAGGAAAACTAGAGCCAATAGGACCTCCACTTCTTCTCCTTCCCCCACCTTTGATAGTGATAGGTTCCTGAGTGAGAAAAACCAGGAAGCGTTTGAGAAGCTTAACCTTAGGAGAAATATTTGGGCAGAGAGAAAGGTACTTTTAGATGAGCTAGATCCCGAGATTAGGCATAACTTTGAGCGTAGGGGCTAGTTACCTTTGCTGGATATTTCACATCCACCTCCGGCTACCTTGATTAGAGAGTTTTATTCGAACCTTTCTGTCCACTCCTATGATGCCAACACTCTCGTGAAGAGTTGGGTACGGGGTGTAGGGTACAACATTACCCCTTCGGTAGTGGCTAATGCCCTTGGGGTACCAGTGGTCCGGCATCCTGTCTACCCTTATGATGAGTCTCCTCCCTTGGATGACATCATGTCTTATATCATTGGGTCTTCTATCTAGTGGGGTTCTGATCCTCGGATCACCACTGTTGAGCTCACTGCGATTCATTATCTTTTCTTTAGGAATGCTTGTCATTCTTTTTGGCCTATCTCTCATTTGCACACCATTCCTTTCGAGCGTTGTGCATTTTTGTATGCCCTGGTTATTGATGCTCCTATTAGCTTTCCTCATCTTTTTAGAGCTAGCTTTTATGGGAGCAACAATGTGTACAGGCTCAGACGCAAGAAACTCAACTAAACCGAGATGCAAAAGAATCCGGTGAATAAAGACGGGGAAGAACAAAGCATGAGCAATAGAACTACTCCTATGCACCTTAATCAAGGAATGAATAAAAAGATGAGGAAAGCTAATAGGAGCATCAGTAACCAAGGCATACAAAAATGCACAACGCTCGAAAGGAATGGTGTGCAGATGAGAAATAGGCCAAAAAGAATGACAAGCAATCCTAAAGAAAAGATAATGAATCGCAGTGAGCTCAGTAATGGTGATCCGAGGATTAGAACCCCATTGGATAGAAGACCCAGTGATATAAGACATGATGTCATCCAAGGGAGGAGACTCATCATAAGGGTAGACAGGATACCGGACCACTGGTACCCCAAGGGCATTAGCTACTACCGAAGGGGTAATGTTGTACCCTACACTCCGTACCCAACTCCTCACGAGAGTGTTGGCATCATAGGAGTGGACAGAAAGGTTCGAATAAAACTCTCTAATCAAGGTAGCCGGAGGTGGATGTGAAATATCCAACAAAGGTAACCAGCCCCTACGCTCAAAGTTATGCCTAATCTTGGGATCTAGCTCATCTAAAAATACCTTTCTCTCTGCCCAAATGTTTCTCCTAAGGTTAAGCTTCTTAAACGCTTCCTGGTTTTTCTCACTCAGGAACCTATCACTATCAAAGTTGGGGGAAGGAGAAGAAGTGGAGGTCCTATTGGCTCTAGTTTTCCTAGGCATGATGCTAAGGAAAGGACAAGACACACAGAAAAGAACCAAAAAAGAAACAAGAAAAACCAAAGGCAGACTGCAAGTTAGCACAAAAAAAATATCAATTCTATATGATGCATGAACATTATCAACACATGATGCATGCCCTAATGCAGTGAGAAGAAGTTCAATTTAGCTTTAAAATCACAAAATTGGCTTGAGCATAGAGTTTACATCAAAAACCCCAAAATTTGAAAAACCCAATTTCTCAAAACCAACAAATTGACCAAATTGATCATTATACTTGATAAAGAACAATATATAATGGCCAAATCAATCACCCAAACAAGCCAATTTCATCAATTAAGCTCAATTTGAACAAAATCCCCAATTCAGGTATATTCAAGCCCTAAAATATTCAATTTTTCACAAATCACCAAATTGATCAAATTAAACTATCAATAACAGTTATACATCCTCATATGACAAAAAATCCATTGATCAATTTGAAGAAAATAAGCTTGAAACATCAAAAACCCCAAAATCCTATAGGTTCGAAATTTCCCCACAAATGCATGATTTAATGCATGAAACATGAAAATAAATGCAAAAGGAAGGGTAAAAGGGTCTTACCGGCCTTAGAGGAGAAAAACCTTGCAAAAAGAACGGAGGAAAACGACAAAAAATCTTGATTGGAGCCTTGACCGATCGGATAGAGACAGAGAAAGTGTTTGAAAACTTTTTGAAAAAGTGTTTGAACACGTGAGAATCAAGTGTTTTAAAAAACTCTCTATACGATTTTCAATTGATCGAAAATTAGGTTCGATCGATTGAAACACACAGAGCCAAGCC
Organism: Quercus tomentella; assembly: GCA_028535165.1. Classification (NCBI taxonomy): domain Eukaryota; kingdom Viridiplantae; phylum Streptophyta; class Magnoliopsida; order Fagales; family Fagaceae; genus Quercus; species Quercus tomentella. The sequence goes on from JAPQVY010000068.1 coordinate 83,703,106, forward strand.
AAGAAATTTTAATTGCATTTTCGATTGATCAAAAAACAGATTCGATCGATCGAAATACACAGAGCCAAGCCAAAACTTTCTGGAAAAAAGATTTTTAAAAAACAAAGCAAAATATTGCAGAAACTCCTTAAAGTATCGAATTTTGTGAACAAAATGCATGAGTATGAGATGAAGTGCTTTTCAAAAACACTTGTTTTGAACCCAGTTTTCCCAAAATTAAGATGTTCAAACAATTCTCCTTAAATTCTCAGGCTTTAAGCACATTTTGCATAAAATAAAAGGAATTTTCAAACTTGGTTGGCCAAACCAAAATCACATACAATAACATGTACAGAGTTTAGCACAGAGTAACTTGTGTAGTGTGTGCAACTAGCAAAAACTTGAGATACATGTGAGATGATATGTAAATAGAAATCAATCACAGTTTCCACAAAATTCATCACATTGAATTTGAAAGAGACTATCACCTAAAGAGTTACATCATATAACTCTCACATCTCCTAGAAAACAAGCTTGCAATCATGTAAGTTTCTTGAATTTGCCTCATATTGTACACACCAATTTTATTTGTTCAGAAACTTGTTAATAATAGTCAGGATAATGTACACACCAATTTTATTTGCTTGATTTAACATTAAGTCCAATAATGTACACACCAATTTTATCATTTAAGCCGAGGCTACACCTTATGTTCTTTTTGTGCATGTGCTACACTTTTTCTAGCACAAAATCTTACGATATACACTAAGGTGTTCATGATTGGCTAGTAAACAGTGGTGAGATGGTTATTTATGCCTTTCTCAATAAGTTCAAGTCCAACAATTTAAAGCATGTGACTTCAAGATCAAGATCATGTGATCAAAAACTATAAACATCTTCCCACACAACATGCACTACAAAGTTTCAACTAGTAAAGTGCAATAAATAAGCTCATCTAAGCTAAACAAAGTACAGAAACATGTTATGTAAAGATTAAATTGGCCAACCTAGATTTCAAATCCAAGAAAAAAATGCAAAACACAATTTGCTTCCCTTTTCTTCTTCTTCTTCTTCTTTTTTTTTTTTTTTTAATTTTATATTAAAAAAAAAGTCCTAGAATGAAATGCATGAATGTTATGCAATGCAAGTCCTAGAAACAAAATAAAGCAAAAAAAAAAAATGGTCACAAAGAGTAGAGCAATGAAGCACAAGGACCATGTCAGAAAGACTCACTTAGATTGAGCCTTTTGCATACAAAACTTTTTAGATGCACCTCGAGCATTGGAGTTCTTATTCACATGAGAATGATTACCAACTCCAGGATTGGAATAAAGGTTTAAAACCTTTACCAATTCACCAATAAGTACCATAGAATCTTGTGCTTGAGGCACATACACTTTTGGTTTGTTTGCTCTCTTAGCGGCTTGCAGCTTGTAACAATTTGGACGAATGTGCCCAGACTTCCCACAAAAATGACAAACCCAAGCAGGCTTACCATGCAACTTGTCTTTAGTAAGGGTAGACTCCTTAGGTTTAGACTCTTTCAGATCAACCCAAATCTTCCTAGGTGGTGTAACTTCTACAAATTTAGCCTCACTTACAGAGGGTTTGACAATCTCACTCACAGGAGGTTCGGAAGAAGAAGAAGGAACAAAGTTTGTGGAATGTGGTGCAGACACAGAGATGCTTTCTACAAAACCTAAGCCAGTTTTGTCAGAGGGAGACTTTTGAACACTTAACATGTGATCTAGTTTGGAGCTAGCAGACCTATCAGTTTGTTCTCTAGCAACAGATAGTTCATGTTCCAATTTCTTGACTTTTTCAAGCAAAAGCATAGTCTCAGTCTTCACATTATTCAAAAGTTCAGTAGCATCAAATAAATTTACATGCAAATTTTTCTTATCAAGCTCAAGAGAAGCAATTTTCTTTAAGCCTAATTCAACACTCATAGCATCCTTTGTAGCAACTTTGCAAAGTTTATTATAGGCTTCTTGAAGATCTGCATCCTTAGAGAGTTCTCCATCAGAAGGGTTTTCTTCAACAGACAAACTTTCATTGACTACAGTAGTAGTACTGAAAGCAATGAAGTTTCCATCCTCATCACAACCAGACTCATCATCAGAAACTTCATCATCACTAAGGGTGACAGCTATAGCCTTACCCTTAGACCTTAAGTATGTAGGACATTCAGATTTCATATGACCATACCCTTGACATCCAAAACATTGAGGACCTATAGAATTATTAGAAGGTTGACCTACTTTTTCTTTAGGTTTTTCAGTGTTATTAACCTTAGTGGGATCATTCCTCCTAAAATTTCTAGGTTCAGTAGTGTTATTACCTCTTGCCCTTCTGTTATTGTTCCTAAGAAAATTTCTAAAGTTCATGACAAGGTAAGCAATTTCAGTAGCAGAGAGATCATCATCAAATCCACTTGCCTCAACATCATCAACAGACTTGAGAACCATTGATTTTGATTTGCTAGTCTTAGGTAGGTCCAACTCATAGGATTGAAGAGATCCTACAAGTTCATCAACAGGGATGGAGTCCACATCCTTGCTCTCAGTGATGGTAGTCACTTTGGGTTTAAAATCTTCAGTTAAAGATCTAAGAATCTTCCTAACAATTTTAGGTTGATCATAGATTTCACCCAAATTATATGCAGAATTAATAATATCATTAAGCTTAGCATAGAATTCATCAAAAGATTCATTATCAGACATCCTAATGCTTTCAAATTTAGAAGTTAATTGCTGCAATTTATTAATTTTAACAACCTTTGTGCCTTCATGCACAGTCTGGAGGATATTCCAAGCAGCATGAGCAACCTCAACATTAGAGATTCTCTTAAATTCCTCCATAGAAACAGCGTTAAAGATAGCATTCATAGCTTTGCTATTGAACGCGGTTGCTTCTTTTTGAGAAGTTTGCCACTCACTAACAGGAGTAGTGGGCTTCTCCCATCCGTATTCAACGGAGTTCCAGACTCTCTCATCAATTGATTTCAGGAAAGTTTTCATCCTTACTTTCCAATAAGCATAATTATTTCCATCAAAGTGAGGTGGAATAACAAGAGAGTGTCTGTGTTCCATGACAACAGGGGTCAAGGATCAGCTCAGAGATCAAAAGATCTTCAACAAAAGAGCTACCCGCTCTGATACCACTTGTATGTTTTTAGACCCCTTAAAACACAACTAAATTAACCTAGTAAATTAGACAAGTGATTACTTAGTCCAAATTTCAGATCTAGGTTAACACAATCATATAATCATATCAATGTAAAGTGCGGAATATAAAGAATACAAAGATATGATGACCCAGGAAACCACACCGGTAAAAACCTGGGGAGGATTTAACCTAGCTATCCTCAAGGTAAACCTGAATCCACTATGAAAGAATCGAAGTTTTACAATAGCGACTTAGACTACTAACATCCTATTGCTACCCACCAGTAGAAACTTACTGACACGACCACGTGCAAGCTCCGAGACCACAGACTCCTTCTTTCTTGGATTCTCCAGCAAATACAAGCACACCCGCTTGTGTTTCTTTAAGCTCTTTAATGCAGCAACTGAATCGATCACCAAGTTCTTGATATAGTCTTGAATCTTGGAAACCTTAAGTATGTGTGAAGGCAATCACCTCTTGATCTCACAAAAGATTCACACACACAGCATAATGGACAACCAAAAATGTGGCTAGGGTTTTCCCTTTTATACTTAAGAAAAAACATAAAACCCTACACGACAAACGGGCTTGGGCTGAGTTGGAAGAATTCTGCAGAAAAACATTCTGCCTGAGTTTCGATCGATCGAGCCAGACAGAATTGCATAGTAAATTCTGCAGTAACTCGATTCCAACTTTACATAAAAGGCATATACTTTGAGCAAGTCTAAACAAGACTAAAACCTGTTTTGATCAAGGTTTGCCAACAATACAAATTAGAGTTCTAATATATTAGTTCCCAATCCTTAGAACCTAACAAAAAAGATAAGTACAATGTATGTCAAAATGGTCACAAGACCATGTACAAGAATAAATATATCTAAAATAGAGAAAAGAAAAAGATACATGTAATCCTCACTACATCCCTCAGATAATAACACTCCCCCTAACAAAATGTCCTCTATTAACTCTCCCCCTAAGAATGACTACTCTCATATCCAAAACTACTTCCCCTTTTTGTCACGAGTGACAAAGGGTAAGAGTGTCAAGTAGACATCTCATCGGTAGAGCTAGCATCTTCATCATCATCATCCGAAGCATCATCGTCATCACCATCATCATCCTCATCATCCTTAGACTTAGAAGCCACTAGAGGAGGTGGTGGAGGAGAAGCCTCAGGAGCATAACCACCCATGGTCACCTGTTGTCGTGCAATACGACTGACATGAACGTTCACCTGATACAACTCCGTAAAGAGTGTATCAAGGAGAGCATCCATGTGCTGCAGCTACGCCATGATGTCTCCTAGAGTCACATCGCCTAAAGAAGAAGAGGGAACGAATGTGGATGGAGCAGAACGAGACAGAGCAAAATGGGAGGGAGGAGCTGCTGAATCCGACTGCCGAGACCGAAACTGCACCTCGCTACGTTTAACGATAGCGTAGTCTATGGCACACATGACAAGAAAATGGTCGGAAGAGGGAAAAGGAACAGAAAAGTGGCATAGAATCCACGTGATAGCCGAAAGGAAAATGAGCTTATCACGGGTAGCTGTATCCCTATACACATCTAAGATGGAAAGAATGAAATGTGAAGGAAAATCTATAGTGAGGTGCTCTAATAAAGAAAGCAAAAATCGAGCACGGGACTCTGTGATAGAGTTATAGTGAGACAGTGGGTGCAAAAAAAAAGTCATCACCATGTTCATGTATCTAGGACCTTTAGTAAAAGGCCGACATGGTGTGAACTGACGACCACCCCAATCTGCGGGACGCTCACAGAAAGCGGAAATCATCTCATCTTTGGACACAGTCCGCAGACGCTCACAACCGGGGTAGTTAGGATGCTCTACCCTCAGAACATGAAGCACATCCGCAACAAGCAGCAGTGTGACTACAATGCTCGTACCTCGAACGCGAGTAGAAAAGAGAGGTACTGAATGACAGTGGGAAGGTCAGTGTCGGCGAAGTCCGCCAAAATGACTCGGCGTTCCAAATGAACACCTCGTCGAGAAAAGTTCTCCGAGAAGTCCTTTCGGGCATCCTCATCACGGAACCGAATATGAGAAAGAGTCGGATCAGAAGAAGACGATGTCCTAGAACGCAAAGGGTTTTGGGACGGAGCTGACTTACGCTTAGGTGCCATAGACACGACTAACGTAAACAGAAGGAGGGGGGAGAGAAAGAAAGACAATCAGAAAAGCTCCAAAGTAGTTCAAAAATAACAAGTATATTGAAAAGAAAGTACGTATGCATGGGGAATGCATGAACATGTGTTATGCAAAAAAAATTGCAACATGGGCTCAGCCCAATCCAATCCTACCAGCACACAATCAATTGCACACATCTAAAATGCATGATAATATTGTTATTATGCTAATGTGATGCAATGCATGAGATTTTAAACTCATTAAAGCAAAACCCAACCCAAAATTTTAACAAACACTCATCAATTTTGAAAAACCCCAAAATTCTTCAAAATCCCCAAAACCTAGGTTTCAAAACATGAAATGCATGAAGAATGAGAGATTAGAAGCTTACCAAGTGAAGAAACTCTTGAAAAAGCTTGAAGAAACCTTGAGGAGAAGATTTGGAGTGAGATGAGAGTGTTTGGGATGAGAGAACACGAAGCTATTGAGAGAGAGATCGACAGAAATGAAGAACAGATCGCACAGAACCTATATATAGAGGTTTAGTAAATCTCGACAGAAGAAGGTGTTGAGAGGTGTCGATCAAGGTGTTGAGCCAAGTGTCGAGGATTTTGCCATCGACAGATACAGGTGTCGAGCAAGTGTTGAGGTACAAAAACATCAGACACAAGAGATGAGGCTCGATCGATCCACCAGGTGTCGAGAAGCTATCGAGGATCCAGGAACTTTCTCGTTCGATCCACCAGCTATCGAGGATCTGTCGAGATTGCGATAAGAAAAGACCTCAAGAGCTCAACAGATAGCCAGGTGTCGAGGAGGTATCGAGGAGGTGTCGAGATTGCTTAAAAACAGTTTTTCAAGAAGGGAAAAACACAAATATGAATGCAATCAAGCATACAACTCAATCAAAGATCCAATCAACATTTTAAGCTCTCAAAATCATCTCTCAACAAAAATTTTAAGCACAATGATCCCAAAAACACACACACACACACACACTAAACAAGTCAAACCAATTTTATATTTCAAAAACAAGTCAAGACAGTTTAGTGAGCATACATTAACACATGTAAAACCTTGTGATGGCCAAATTACATTGTACCTGCACATGTATCAAAAGTAGCAAAGAATGTTGCGTGTTGTGTATGAAAAACATCGCAAGATTTAATAAGTGTATGCATGTTATGACGATTTGAGATATAGGAAAATCACTTTAACTCACACACAATCATAACTGTTTGATGGGGACTATCACCTTCGAGGTACATCCTATAACTCCCACATCTCCTAGAATACACGTTTGCAATCATATTTAAAGCATTTTTTTATCTTTTTGCTTTTCATTTTCTTTGCATATTTTATTTTAAACTCTCAAAATCATCTCTCAACAAAAATTTTAAGCACAATGATCCCAAAAACACACACACACACACACACACACACACACACACACACACACACACAACAAGTCTAACCAATTTTATATTTCAAAAACAAGTAAAGACAGTTCAGTGAGCATACATTAACACATGTAAAACCTTCTGATGGCCAAATCACATTGTACCTGCACATGTATCAAAAGTAGCAAAGAATGTTGCGTGTTGTGTGTGAAAAACATCGTAAGATTGCATAAGTGTATGCATGTTATGACAATTTGAGATATGAAAAAATCACTTTAACTCACACACAATCATAACTGTTTGATGGGGACTATCACCTTCGAGGTACATCCTATAACTCTCATATCTCCTAGAATACACGCTTGCAATCATATTTAAAGTATTTTTGATCTTTTTGCTTTTCATTTTCTTTGCATATTTTATTTAAGCAAATCATGCATGGGCATATAAGAGAGAGAAAAGAAATACCCAATGATGGTAAGCATTTGACATTCCAATTTTGCTATGCTGAAGCATACAAATGTCATTGACACTGCACTTTTGCTATGCCGAAGCATACAGGTGTCATTTCATGATTGGCGGGCAACAGTGATGAGATGGTTATTTATGCCTTTCTCTTAGGATTTTCTAGTCCTTTCTGTCAAAAAGAGTGATACGAGTGTTAAGTACAAGAGATTACTTAATCTTACTCATCACAAACACGAGCCACAAAACTCACTTGCTTAGTTGTGCATAGAGATGCTCATCTAAGTTACAATAGATACAAAGTTTAGAAAATTTTGTTTCAATGGTCATCCAAGGAACACAAGTACCAATGTACACAAAACACACACTGTTGTTGTATTTTTTCTGATTTTTCAATTTATTTTTTATTTTTTATATTAAAAACAAAATAATCAAAACTGAAAACAAACAAAAACAAGTTAAACAATGTAAAGTATAAAAACTAGACTGACTCAAAAATTGAAAGCAAAACACACAAGTAATGCACACACAAAAACAAGAAAAGATAGAGAGAAAAGTGATAGAATCACTTGGAGCCCTTTTCCTTCCACACCCTGGAAGAACCTTTCCTTTGATTAAACCCTTGAACCGGCAGTGAGGGGGAAGAATTAAAACCGTTTAAGTTCGAAAGGAACATGAGGGCTTTGAGAAGATCTCCAAGGGGAGCAAGAGAGGATTGAAGCTGATTCTGGCTTCTAGATGCTATCATGTCGTTGCTTTGTTGAGTGGCAAGCCATTTATAGCAATTTGGTCGAGTCTGACCTGCAACTCCACAATGATGACAGAGATGCTGTTTCTTTTGTTTAGGCTTTTGAGAGTTAGCCTTTTTAGCCCTGGGATTCTTATCTTCCTTCTTATTTTGCTTAGGGGGTGCTCCTAAGATAGATTTTCCCTTGTCTAAGTTCTTACTAGCTAAAACAGTTTAACATTATTGTTCTCAATTTCAACATTATTGCTAGGAGGAACAAAAACAGTAGTACTAGTAGAAGCAGTATTAGAGGAAGAGAAACCATACCCTAAACCTGTTCGATCAAAAGCAGATTTCTGAAGATTGAGCATCTCATCAAGCTTTGCACTTGAAGTCCTCTCCAATTGTGCTCTGACTTGAAACAACTCAGCTTCAAGCTTCTTGGTCTTCCCAGCCAAGAAATTGTTCTTGTACCTCAGTGCTCCAATAGTCTGATTAGCCTCATCAAACTTTGTGGAAAGCTCTTCACGATCAAGTTCCACATCATTGAGCTTCTTGGTGGTCAGCCTGTAAAGTTTCTCATGTTTCTTAAAAAGCTTGTATAATTTCTCATAGGCTATATGGATATCATCTTGATCATCCATCTTCTCAAACTTGGATTCCACCAATTCCTCTTCTTCAACCATAACTTCAATAATCCCGTTAGTAGGATTAACAGTGGCAGTGAAGGCATTCAAGATTCCGTCATCCTCATTGTCGGAATCATCCTCAGGCTCGGTGTCACTCAAGGTATCAGCAAATGCCTTGCTCTTCCCAATGCTCTTGAGATATGTAGGACACTCTTGTTTCATGTGACCGAAGCCTTGACACCCAAAGCACTTAGGTCCTGCGAGAACAGTGTACTGATTGCCATCCCTTGCATCCTTCTTCCCTTTGTCTTGGATCTTAAACTGAAAAGAACTGGATTGCCTACGGTCCTTGTCGAAGCTCTTTCCATTGGCATTCTTCATAAACTTCTTGAACTGCCTAGTGATGTAGGACTTCATCTTAGAATCTTCATCATTTGAAGACTCATCTGTCTCACTGCTCTTGGCCTTCAGTGCCATGCTCTTGCCTTTACCCGTCTTGCCAATCCTAGTCAACCCTAGCTCGTAGGTTTGCAGATTTCCAACCAACTCTGTCAAAGGAATCTTGTCAATCTCCTTTGATTCCTTGATTGCCATAATCTTAGCATGGAATCTCTCAGGTAAAGATCTGAGCACCTTTCTCACAATCTTGGGTTCAAGAATGGTTTCCCCAAGATTGAAAGCTGAGTTCACTATGTCCTTGAGCTTGGCATAAAACTCATCGAACGACTCATCCACCCTCCATCTTAATCTCTTCAAAGCTTGTAGTGACCCTCTGAAGCTTTGAATCCTTAACAGCCTTTGTTCTCTCATAGGTTGTTTGGAGGATGGTCCATGCTTCCTTAGCAGTTTCAGTGGAGGATATCTTCTTGAACTCCTCATTGGTGACCGCATTGAATAAGTTATTTAATGCTTTACTATTGAAGTTTGCCGCCTTGATCTTGGCATCATCCCAGTCGGCCGGCGATTCCTTCGGCTTGGTCCAGCCTATCTCAATAGCTTGCCACACTTTCTCATCTAAAGACTGCAAGAAAGTTTTCATGCGTACTTTTCAGTATGCATAGTTAGTGCCATCAAATAAAGGAGGTATGAGTAACGACTGTCCTCTATCCATGAAAAATAGGGGTCAATGGATCACAGCAAAGATTAAACCCTAATCAGAGTGTGTCCGCTCTGATACCACTTGATAGGCCAAAAACGAATTGACCCCTTGTGATAAATTAACCAATTAATTTAGCCAAGTGAATTAATTAAGTTAATTAACATGCAAATGCATGGTAGTACAAACAAATCACCAATAAACTAATTATGCAGCGGAAAATAAATAACACGGTGATTTATTTACGAATGGGGAAAACCTAACGGCAAAAACCCCACCGGGTGATTTTCAGGTCACCACTCCCGAAATTCCACTATTATCAAAACAAGCGGTTATAAGTAAAAGAATCCCAGTACCTTATACCAACCTACAGTTGAACCCTTACCCCAATATCCAATTGGACTTGTTTTGTAGTGACAATTTCCCTTTTCGATGCACGGCTCCTAAGTACGTGACTAACCAATGCGCGGATCCCAGTACGCGACTTCAATCACCAACTAAAGAAGGTTGTTGGCTGCAAAGTTCTTCAGTTCATCCCAACGATGAAGATCAAGAAGATGCTTGGTCACAAAACCCTACGGTGCACATACATAGCAACTTCTTCACAAGAATGATGAACTAGGGCAAAACTTTGTCTCCGGTTACAAATTGCTTAAACAAACTTTGCTCAACACATGTGCAACTTGTGTACGTTTTGACGGCCCTTAAAATAATCCTTTTATATGTCTAGGGTTAGAAGAGAAGAAGGCCCAAACACATAATCACGAATTAGAGTCAAAATAGAACTGGAATTCTGTTTTTCATAAAGCTCGACAGATAGCTGTCTATCGAGGTGCTGTCGAGCCTCGGGGCTGGAACAGCTTTTTAAGCTCGATGGATAGCTAGCTGTCGAGCTTTAATGAACAGCACTTCTTCAGCTTGAATGTTGGACAGACTTGGATGTCTTCAACATTTGATCTTGAAACACAGTTTCTTGAAGTATTAAACACATCCTAGATCTACCCAAATGCCAATTACATAAAATAGTGACATATGTTCCTAACAAGTGAATCACATATGTCCTAACAGATATTTCTCTTTATCATCAAATCAAGACAATATATGAATATTTATGTGTACTTTTTTGTATACTCATATAGTACTAGTATCTATTTCAAAACATGCAAAACATTTTACATCAATTTAGGATTGTGCTTTGTTCCTGTAAAGCGATATCGATATTTGTCAACCATTTAGCTAAAATATAAATGATTATAATTCATCTATTTCTCAAAATTATACTTGATGTGCTTTAAGAGATTTAATGTACAACAAATTCTTAGAATTCACGGTAGATTAAAGAAATATATAGCCACTACTAGTAGTATATAACTCAATTAATACTACATTAAATTATTAATTTTAATCATTTTTTCTAAAAACATATACGTAAAGTTTGTTTGAATATATGTATATGTTCATATCACTGTAGGAAGAATATATCTAATGCGTTTTCAACAGTATACAGATGGTACAATTTATGATTCTAATTTCACCTCCCCTTATATTGGTCTTGCACCATGCTTAAATGTGATATTGAATTGATCTCTAAAATTTCACAATAAATTTTTTTTTGATGTAACATTTTTATTGTAACAAAAATTTGTTGTACTACCCACTTACACTAGTATTTAATAAAATCTTTTAAGAACACCTTGTTGAAGAACTATGTTTATGATCATATAAATTAGGAAGAGCAGAATGTCTCAAATCATTATCAATCAACAAACAGTTAGAAGATTTGAACACTGGATATTTGAAACACTCAGAAGTGCCAAGAAAATTGACCTAAAGGTCATTGGTATTTTGGTGCAACATTTTCGATTTAACATAGATTTTGTTGTTACACAATAAATGTTTTGAAATACTTTACATGCCAAAAGTCTTTAATTCACCCATCTCCCAATTATTGAATCATAAAAGAAAAATTGACACAATAATTCTAACAAATGTAAACATATATATACAAACATATATATTATGTACAATAGATGCACATAATATAGATTCTGCAAAATGAAAAAAAAAAAAAAAAAGATGAATTTTTTGTTGGTGATAATGTGATGCCGTAGAATTTTTTGGGTTTTGTTGTGTGGGTCTGATGATGCAGACTGCAGTGAAAGTTCTTCTACTATTATATTTTCTCTTAAGATAAAATACGTCCAATTCATTTGACTATAGGATTAGAAGGCTGGCTTTAGATGCATTATCAATGGTTATAAGATTTAGTTCATCAACGGTTCGATTTATAGGAATGGCAACAGGTCAAGTTTGGGGCGGGTTTCTTTATGCTTGAACCCGACCCGCCATTCGCCACCCGCCCCCAAAACTTGAACCCACCTTGTTAACTAAACAGTATTTTTCTAACCCTAAACCCGTTCGTTGGGCCCCTGCGGGCCCTGCCATGCCTCTTTAAGGCCCTGAACTAAGGCTCAATCTAAAGGCCCTGAAGGCCTGCACCAAGGCCCAACAAAAAAAAAAAAAAAATTATTCAGTTTCTTGAAGCTAAACACCCTAAAACCTAAAGTGCAATGGAGAATAAGATCAAAAAGTGTTGATTTGTAAAAAAATTGAGGAACAAAATCAAGCAGTTCATCCAAAATTCCTATCCAAATACAAAATTTAACATAACACATTCATTCTAGCTCATCTTCCACCCCAAATTCCAAATCAAAATGCAAACATCTCCAATAGATGATACATTCAAACCCACGAATCTACAAAACTTCATACCCACCTTCATTCTCAAAACCCCAATTTTCAAACTCAAACCATCAAATCAACCAACTTAAACCAAACCAAATGGGAAGGATATTTCGGCCATAGACTTAAATAAAGACAAGGTGGAGAATAAATCCAAAAAAAAAAAAAGGTGGAGAATGAACTTAGTTGGCGGCTACGACAAAGTTGAGATGCAAGGAGGACGGAGGGCTTAAAGGGGGCGGCTGGTAGCAGGCTGAAAGATAAGGCCATGACTTATGAGGGTGGCTTGCATCGGCCGTGACTCGTGAGCACTAGTGAGCTTGAGGAGGGAGGCGGCGACTAAGAGATATTTGAGAAGTTAGAAGTAAGACTGATTAGGTTAGGGTTTAGAATAGTTAGTGATATATATAGTTAGGGTAGTCTAGTAATTTTAATGTATACGGGTCGGGTTTGGGTTCAGGTTCGGGTTTAGAGCAAGTATGCATAATCTACAAAACTTCATACCCACCATCATTCTCAAAACCCCAATTTTCAAACTCAAACCATCAAATCAACCAACTTAAACCAAACCAAATGGGAAGGATATTTTGGCCATAGACTTAAATAAAGACAAGGTGGAGAATGAATCCAAAAAAAAAAAAAAAGGGTGGAGAACGAACTTAGTTGGCTGCTACGGTGAAGTTGAGATGCAAGGAGGACGGAAGGCTTGAGGGGGGCGGCTGGTAGCAGGCTGAAAGATGAGGCCATGACTCATGAGGGTGGGTTGCATTGGCCGTGACTCGTGAGCAGTAGTGAGCTTGAGGAGGGAGGCGGCGGCTAAGAGAGATTTGAGAAGTTAGAAGTAAGATTGATTAGGTTAGGGTTTAGGATAGTTAGTGATATATATAGTTAGGGTAGTTTAGTAATTTTAATGTATACGGGTCAAGTTTGGGTTCGAGTTCGGGTTCGGGTTTGAAGTGGGTATGCATAATACTCGCACTCCACCCGAACCTGCTACAGGTTGATGTATTAAAACCTAAACCCACCCCTAATGTTTCACGGGTCGGGTGAAATCCTCTCCATTATGGTTGGGTCGAGTTAGGTACCCGTGGGTCGGGTAAAAATTGTCATTCTATGACCCTAACTTCACCTCGTAACATAACATTTGCACAATATTCTCACAACAAATCATAGGTGGTGAGTTGTCATTGATTCTAATTAGTCGATATCCTGCGCGATGTGCGGTGCATTTTGAAATATTTTGTAAAAAAAATATCTTTTAACCATTTGCATTCATTAATACAGTTGTTGTTAGTCATGTTTTATTTACAGAGTTTTAATAGTAAAACTAAATTCAAACCAAACCCTAGTTCCTAACCATAATCAAATCCTACTAAAGCTCAATATTAAAATTAAAAATTCTATTAAGTGTAGTTAGTGCCAAATCTGCCAAATTTAGATTTGGCAACATTCTTTGTTATTTTTGTAAGTATCCCAACCTAATATCAACATGACAATTTGCAATGTGTAGTCATGTGAAAGTCACAAACAACAATGGTTAAAAAGCAATTCCAAGAACATTTATATTCGGTTGCCCCTTTAAAGCTTTCAAATATGAAATTCCTCATCATAAGTAGAAAACTTTGTAAATTTACAAAGCAAATTGCTAAATATAAACATTTGCATGCCTTAGAACTATAAATTATTATTAAATAAAAACAAAGTTTCTTATAGCTGGAAAACATGAACGAAATTTACATTCTTTAATGTGTTATTGTGTCATTGTTTGAATGGTTCACTTCCTACAGAAGATTGCATAAAGTTCATCTCCTGCACAAGTAAACTTAGACCTTTTAATTCAGCTTCTTGCACAAAGTACATTAAGCAACATATAAACTAACATGAGGTCTACTACATTGATGCTTAACTACATCCAAATAACACTCAAAATTGATTAAGAATGAAAACATTAATATCCAAATGTTTTATGGAATCAAAAGCATATCATAGTGCAATCAGTTATTGCTATAGTCTCTCAACTGCTAAGAAAGTAGGGCTCCCTTACTTTGCTTAGACTGTAGAAGTTTTGTCCCTTCTTGGAAGGAGAGTTTGTATTGTTCTCAAGGAGTATCAAGTATACTTTTTGAGCTAGTGGGGTTTTTTTGTGGGGTTTTGGGAAACAGTTGTCTAGTAATTTCTCTCCTCCAATACTATCGTGCATTTTGAAGGAAGCATGGAGCAGCTGACTATGAGATGGGAGAACCTAACATTATCTGAGAAAGAGCAAGTGGGATATGTCCTTCTTGAGGATCACAGAAAGGGAGAGTTCATTATTGCGGCGAAGTTCTTAACCTCTCGCTTTCTCCAAATGGAAGCTGTGGCATGAACGTTCAAACAATTGTGGCGAACGAACAGAGGGTTTGGGATTCGCAATCAAGGCAACAACACTGTTTTGTTTGTCTTTGAGAGTTTGGAGGAAGTAGACAAAATACTGAAGAGTCAACCCTGGAGTTTTGATAAGCATCTAATTGTTATGCACAAGTATTCAGGAGATGTCCCGGTTCAAGAGATCAATTTTGTCAAAACTCCCTTCTAGGTGCAAGTTCACAACATCCCGGTGAGTTTTTTGACACGCAAGGTAGCTGAGAAGTTATGTGAAACGATGGGGGAAGTTCAGAACTCAACAGGAGCTGTGGATGAAGAAGGTGGTAATTTCTTTCGAGTAAGGGTGGTGATTGATATCACTATTCCATTATGCAGGGGGCGAGTTATCACACTACCGAGTGGTGAGAAAACTTGGATCAGTTTTAAGTATGAACGACTACAAAGTTTGTGCTATTGGTGTGGGTGTTTGAACCATGATGACAGGGACTATGATCTCTGGATGGAGAGCAATGGGACACTGTCAACGGAGCAGCAGCAATTCGGCCTTTTTTTGTGTGCTCCTCCTTTCAAAACGGTGGGCAAAGACGTTATTTATGTCCCAGATTTCTTCGAGAAAACAAACCGAAGGTCTCAATGGGGAAAATGGAGGGAGGAGGAGGTGCAGGTCACGAGTGGAGGAAACTCAGATATGATGGAGCCGGCGACGGAAACAACTATGGAATGTGAATCAGATCTGCTAAGAAGGAAAGAGGTAACGGTTATGAAATTCAATGCTCAAAGTAATACGGTAAAGGAAAGGGTAACGGGTGAGAGTCTAAGCTCCAATCAATACACCCAGAATGGAAAGGAGACAGTGTCGCCGAATTTAGGGAGCAATGATGGGGCATTAAAGTCAATAGTTAGTGTGATTGATCGTGCCAATTATGCGGACAACTCATTATTGGTAAAGCCAGATAGGGTAATGGAAAAAGATGTTAATTCAAGGGTATTGAATTCTGATCCGATAATTAATGCAAAACCAACAGAAACTAAAGAAGTGGAGGCAAAATCAAATTCTTTGGGTCCAACCCTAGCCGCCCCATCACATGAGAACCACGTGCCACTTAAATTGGAGCAAATACAACAAATTCAACCCACGGTAGAGGAAGGGGACCAATCGAAAAATATTAGGTCATGGAAGCGTATCATGCACCAACCTAGCCCTAATGAGATAGAAGTGTTAAGTGTGGCAAAAAAAGAGAGGAAATCAAGCACATGCATGGAAAATACTCATGACTCTCCCCACAAATGTCTACAAATCCAGAATGATTAGTCATCTTCAAGTTCAATGGTAGAGGCTGCATAGCAGCCTCGCTAAGAGCCATGAGTCTCTTAGTATGGAATTGTCGTGGGCTTGGGAACTTGGCAACAGAGAAGGAGCTTGGTGATTTAACCCGGGCACAAGATCCCTCAGTTTTGTTTTTAGCCGAGACCTGGATGGATGAAACTAGGCTAAAAAAAATCAAAAGAAATTTGCAATTTGATCACATGTTCTTTGTGCCACAAATTAATCAAGGGGGTGGACTTGTTTTATATTGGAAGGAGTCTTTGAACCTGAAAGTCGAAACATCATCAAAAAACCATATCGATTGCATTATTGGTAAGGGTAGTGAAGGTGCTTGGAGGTTCACTGGATTCTATGGAAAACCTATTACGCATAAAAGGCATGAATCATGGGACTTACTTTGGCAACTTAACTCCCAATTCAACCTGCCTTGGATGTGCACCGGAGACTTTAATGAAATTGTGAGGGGTTCAGAAAAGAAAGGAGGCACGAATTGAAGTCATGCACAAATGCAGCTCTTCCGTGAAGCGATGGATGCATGTGGGTTTATTGATATGGGGTTTAGAGGCAGTCAATTTACTTGGAGAAAATTTTTCAAAAATGACAATTCAATTTGGGAGAGGCTAGATAGAAGCTTAGCCAACAATGAGTGGCTATCCAGGTTTGGTGGGTCAACAGTGCACCACTTAAATTGCAATACATCTGACCACTCTCCATTGCTTATCATACCCGAGCTTGTGGACTTTGTTATTCCAAGCAAACCATTTAGATTCGAGGAAATGTGGCTTACCGATAAAGGTTGTGCACAGACAGTTAAGGCCGCATGGGAGAAGAGGAGGGCAACCAATCAAGACTCAGGTATTGTTTCTAAGATTGACGATTACGGGGTGGCCTTGAAAAAATGGAGTAGCAGACATTTTGGGTGTGTCCGAAAGGAGCTGCAAAACAAACAGAAGTTACTTACTCAGGCCAAATTGGTAGCTCTTAATACAGGTATTAATTTTCAGGCTCAAATGCTAAGGAGGGAGGTTAATGATCTGCTGGACAAGGAGATGAAGATGTGGTTCCAACGTTCTCAGTCTTTATGGGCAGTCCATGGTGATAGAAATTCAAAGTTTTTTCACATGAAGGAAACACAGTGATACCGGAGGAATAGAATATCGGGAATCAAAAATTCATTAGGGCAGTGGTGTACAGATCAGAGAGTCATTGCTACGGAAGTGACAAATTTTTTTAGCAAGCTTTACTCCTCATCTAACTCTTGCCAACCCGAGTTGGCTTTGGGTGCAATAGAGACAGTTGTGACGGATGATATGAATAGAGAACTAGCTGCTGAGTTTAAAGAGTGTGAAATACATGAAGAATGGCACCATTAAAGGCTCCGGGTCCTGATGGCATGCCACCACTCTTCTTCCAACACTTTTGGGATTTGGTGGGTAAGGAAATTACTTCCTATGTTTTATTCTTCCTAAATTCGGCCACACTACCTGAGCACATTAATCACACTTTTCTCACCTTGATTCCAAAAGTTAAAAACCCGGAATTAGTCTCTAAATTTCGTCTCATAAGTTTATGTAATGTGGTGTATAAACTATTCTCTAAAGTGCTAGCCAATAGGTTGAAGAGGATCCTTCCAAAAATTATTACCGAACATCAAAGTGCATTCACCAAAGACCGTCTCATTTCAGATAATATTCTCATTGCTTTTGAGTCCCTTCATTGCATGCAAAATCATAAATCTGAAAAAGATGGTTATATGGCGCTCAAGCTAGATATGAGCAAGGCCTATGACCAAGTGGAGTGGGTTTTCTTGGAAGGAATTATGAGGAAATTGGGATTCAATGAAAAATGGATCTCTCTCACAATGCTATGTGTATCCACAGTTACATACTCTATCCTTATCAATGGTGCTCCTACGGGTTTTATTACGCCTACAAGGGGAATAAGACAAGGCGACCCCCTTTCTCCATTTTTGTTTCTCCTATGCACTAAAGGTCTTCATGGTTTAATTACCAAATCAGCCATGAGAGGTGATATTCATGGATTTTCTTTGTGTAGGAGAACCCCATCACTAACCCATCTTTTATTTGTAGACGATAGCTTGCTGCTTTGCAGATCTAATGTGGAGGAGTGCCAAAAAGTGTTGGATGTGTTACAAGTCTATGAGATGAGCTCGGATCAACAAATAAATAAAGCTAAAACAATGGTGTTTTTTAGTAAATCCACTAAAGAAGACCGAAGGGATTCAATAAAGAATATGTTGGGAGTGACCGAGATCCGACACTATGAGAAATACTTGGGGCTACCTTCCCTTGTGGGGAGAAATAAAAAATCCAGCTTTAATTACATTAAGGAGCGTGTGTGGCGTAAGCTTCAAGGGTGGGAAGAGAAGCTCCTTTCTCAAGCCGGATGAGAAGTTTTAATTAAGGCGATTGTCCAAGCGATTCCCACATATACCATGAATTGCTTCAAGCTTCCTATTGGTCTTTATGAGGAGTTAGAGGGCCTTATTCGGAGATTTTGGTGGGGTCAAAGAGGAGAGAGGCGGAAAATTCATTGGGTGAGGTGGGAGGAACTATGTAAGCCCAAGGGTGAGGGAGGAATGGGGTTTAAGGATCTTGCGTTGTTTAATGATGCTCTTTTGGCTAAACAAGCGTGGAGGCTCCTCCAAAATAAAAACTCACGACTATATAGAGTTTTCAAACCAAGGTTCTTCCCTCATAGAACTATCTTGGAAGCACCACAATCATAAACAGGGTCATATGCTTGGAGGAGTTTACTAAGGGGGAGGGATGTGCTGATGTAAGGCTTGAGGTGGAGGGTGGGTGATGGGGAGAGTATTAATGTGTGGAGAGACCCGTGGTTGCCTTCTGAATTTCTACCCTTTGTGACTTCACAGGTTGTATCAGGACTTGAGAATATGAAAGTAGCAGATTTGATCAAACCTGGTACAAATGAGTGGAATTCTGAGCTTCTGCAGCAACTATTCTTAGCAAGGGATATCTCTATGATTGAGTCCATTCCGTTATGCTTAAGGCAGGTGGATGACAGATTATTTTGGCCCTTTACTCCATTGGGTTCCAATACAGTAAAGTCAGGTTACAGGTTTCTGTACAAGGCCCAAAGTTTGGACAACAATGACTACCACCCAGATGATAACGGCTTATGGAAGAGGGTGCGAGGGCTGAAAACCCAACCAAAAATCCGGAACTTCCTTTGGCGAGCTGTCAAGAATGCAATCCCAACAAAATGTAACCTCAAACGACACAAGATTGTAATGGAGGATTGCTGTGAATAGTGCATTGTCGAGGCTGAGGACACGGTGCATGCCTTATGGTTGTGCCCTCTTCTTCGCTCGGTATGGGAGCAGCAGAGGGAGTGGGTGTTTCGCGAAACATAGGCTTTTGGTACGTTCAAGGAGCTGGTTGAACACGTTGTGGAGAAAGGTAAAGACTTGGCTCTCTTCGCAACAATTGTATGGACAGTTTGGCACGGAAGGAATGCAGTACGAACCAGCCCAAACCCATTCCCAGTCCAGCAAATCCATCAGATGGTGAGGTCACTAAGAGCGATTTTGTGAACTCTTTACTCCCAAGACCCTCGGACCAAACCACTCCAAACTCTCCAAATCCAATCGGCAGACCCCCACCTTGGCCAGACATCAAGGTAAATTTCGATGGAGCATGTTTTTAAGACCAGAATCTAGCAGGTGCAGTAGCGGTGATTCGAGATAGGAACGGTTTGATATTGGCTTCAATGGCAGACAGGTTTCCTCTGCCTCATTCCACAGTGGCAGTCGAAGTAATTGCTGCTATCAAAGCTCTCAAACTTGTTAGCCCATAAAATTGCTAGACATGCGAGACATGTTAGCGAGTATACGGTGTGGATGAAGGATGTTTCTCCACACTTACCCAATGTAATCCTTGCCACAATGGCTTCATAAATAAAATCACAGTGTTGTTTCTCAAAAAAAAAAAAAAAAAAAAAAAGCATATCATTAATTAACAACAAAGAATGAACATTGATAAAGAGCAAGTTAAATTCAAAAGAGAAAGAAGACTAAATTAAAATGCACACGAAAGATGTAATTTGTGCTGTGTTGATTTCTAGCAATAATATATAGTTAAACCAAGAATTCCCTATAGGGCCTTTGAGCACTGTAGCATCAATAGGTGGCTAATGCCTAGCAGTAGTTGAAACGAGATTTTAATCTAGGATAGTCATTATTCAGCCCCATATAGTTTCATTTACGTGAATGGAAGTCGGAAAGTAAGAAAAGGACATATACTAATAGTTGTGATAAGATGCTCCAGATTTAACCTTTGCATATGATGATTATTGTCCCTAAAAAATAAAAATAAACCCAGTTGATTACTGAAATTAAAAATAACATCCCAAAGAAAATAACAGAAAAAATAAAATTGACCTCAAAGGGACATTCCAATTATGATAATATGTTTGTGGTATTTGCAAAGGTGTGGAGAGGGAGAAAATGGATACAATTGGATTCCTTGCCATTGCCCTTGTCATAGGATTTCATAGACCACTTCTTTTTATTTGTCTGTAATAATTCCAACAAAGCACCCAACACGTCAAAATTGCAAACTCTAATATTGAATTGATAACAACACAATTAAAACCTAACCCTTTGTTGCAAACTCTAATATTAGATTGATAACAACAACAAAAATTAATTTAGTTTATATTAGTTAAAGCACAGTATTTGTGTTTCCTCTTACTTAGCCAAGAACGCAATCACTTTTCTAGAATAAAATTTTAAAAGGAGAAAAAGAATAAAATTTCAAACCCTTACTCACCATGTTTGAACTTTACAAATTCCAGAATGCAAAACCGCGATTTTGCCATAGGATTTACTCATTTCAAGCACAATCTGTCCAACAATACATCAAGAATTTGAGTTATAAAAATGTGATTGCTAAAAAACGTGTAGCTAAAGATTTTAGAAAGAAGAAGAAGAAAAAAGAAAAGAAAAAAAGAGAAACATTAAAAGAAAAGAAAAAAAGAGAAACATTAAAAGAAAAGAAGAGATGTGATTGTAAAAGGAGACTCATGGCTAGAAGGAAGTGTACTAAATATAACTTAGATAAATGAAAGAGGTGGGCAACTAAAGGGTTAGATGTAGAAGAGCTATATAACTTAGATAATTGCAGGAGGCGAGCAATCGAAGGGTTAGACTAGAAGAGCTGAATTAATGGTATTTTTTTTTTCTTTATTAAACAATTAATGGTATACTTGAAAGTTTAAAAGTTATTTTAGTCAATTGAGACTTGAGAGAGTGGAGTGATGACGAGAATAAGTAATAGATGAGTTGTAACTTGAACCAAAAAAAAAAAACTTAATGGCTATCAAAGAAGACACCACATGGCAGGATCTCATGTACTCCCGCATGCCTCTGCTTATATATATAAATATATATATATATATATATATATATATATATATATATATTGATTTGAATCCACAATTTAAATTACTTTTTGCTTACCTATAACAACCAATAACAATCTACCATATAAGATTTGTTGTGAAAGTATTGTCAAAATATTGTGGACATGGCATTTCTTTAAATGTTGTATTAAATGGATCCCTAAAACTTCATAATATTTTGGCCAAAATGCAAAGCTCACCCTCTAAGTTTCACAATTTTTCATTTCAGTCCACTAAATTTTAGGTTTTGTCATTTTACTCCTTTAAGTTTCATTCATTCCCAATTAAGTTTTCCGTTAGTATTCTGTTAGTTGTTGCCGTTAACTTACCAAAACGACGCCATTTTTGAAATTTTTAATTTTTTTTCTTAATTTTAGAAAAATGTTTAATAAAAAAATAAAAACAAAATGAATCCCCACCCACGCACCCACCTGATATCAGAGAAACCTAGAATGACAGATGGGGAAAGAGAGATCGAAAGGGTTTTTTTTTTTTTTTTTTTTTTTTTTTTTTTTTCAAAATAACATTGATTTTCAAACAATTTCGTTAGTTAGCACGTTTTCAAAACTATTTAGGAAACTAACATCTCGAGTGTAATAAACTCGATTTTGGAATGCTAAACTCGAGTCCATTAGACTCATTTTCTGTCAAATTGAAATCGAGCCTTATAGACTCGATTTTAGTACTCACTCAACAAAAACAAAGACAACAAGGAACATTGAAGATGCAAAAATAACATCAAACCCTGACAACCTAAAAATAATGACAAATGAGTTGCTACAACAAACCCATTTCCAAAAAATGTTCTTCTCAAACAATCAAACATAACAACCCATTTCCAAATACTCTTCTTCTCCAACAATCAAAAACAACAACCAAAGAGAAACAGCGAAATCAACAAACCCAAGCAAACCCAAGACCCACCTGGGGTTTTGCTCGGATAGGATCGGACCTAGGTTTTGCCGGAGTTGCTGGGATCGGATAAGAATTGTGAGGAAGGTTTTGCTAGAGTTGATTGGATCGGATCGATGGTTCTCTCTCACTTTGTGTTGTTCTATATCTCTCGTTCCCCACCGAAGCTCACTTGGGTTTTGCTCAAATCGGATCGGTCTTGGGTTTTGCTGGAGTTTGTTGAGGGTAGGCCATCATTGGTTCATTTCTTAGGGCATAGCTTCCCACCATTTGTATATATTTATTGTTGTTCATTTTTGGCTGACACTAAAAATTTGTAAAAAAATATTTTACATTTTTGCTATGGATGTAATTTCAACGATCAAATTTGGCTTTTACTTTTTCTAACTATTACTAAAAAAGATGCCAATTGCTTGATTGGAATCTGTTAGTTTTTGGATGATTTTATTAAAATTTGTTGGTTAAATTGTATATTTGGGTCATAACCATTAGTTTTTGTTGTAAAATCATTATTATACTTTAAAATATTTCAAAAGATCCTTAACGGAATTTGGAATTTGATGGATAAAAAATGTTAACATGTAAAAAAAAATTCAATAAATCGAGGCTTTCGTGAAGCTAGAGATGTGGTATAAATTTTGTTTGTCGTAGCAACATTTTCCGTCCATTTTATGCTAGCAAGTAGTTTTTTATTTTATTTTATTTTATTTTTTTTATTTTGAAAATATAGGAATTAAAGTGAAATTAAAATAATAATAAAAAACTCTGAAAAAGAGAGGTTGTTTGGTAAATTTTTTTTTTGTGCTAATATTAGTCTCTTCAAAGTTTTTTATTTTTATTTTATTTATTTTTATACAAGTCTCTTGAGAGTTAATACTAATAGTACATTCGAATTCGTCATAGTGGGTTTGCCCACATTTGTCGTCACAAAAGTGGCCCAAAACAAATGAATATGCTCCAGGATGAGCCGAACCAAACCCAAAACAAATATACTATTTGGGTTTAAAAAGATTGTAAAATATGAGCTATTTTTTACTTATCTACTCTTGTTTTTTAGTTATACCCAATAATTTGGACTGGATGCTATATTTATAGGCCACACACTATATCTGCCACTCCCAATTTTTATGAACTTGTATTGTTACTATTGTAATTTGTACGTCCATGCACTAACAAAAATCTAAGCATTTGGAAAGAACTCCTTTGTAACATATGAAGACAAGTGTAGATGCCAAATTGACAGGGCAAACATGACCAAAAGACAACCCTTATATGGCCCTTTGTCAGGGAAAAAACATGGAAACCCTATTCCAGATCATACTATACATATGCATCAATGAACTAAGATTAGCGATGTTGGGTCAGCCTTCTATAAAAATCCATCCAAATCAAAATCCACATCTTTATTTTGTAAGTCCAAAACAGAAGACTTAGTTTTGGAGGCCCAAATAAATTTCCCCTATTAAAACTTTCCAAACCATGTAGCAGAAAGAAAAAGGCCCAGATCCACCCTATTATTCATAAACCTTGGAGGAAAAAAAATAATAATAAAAAACATGTGGGCATGACTTCTACTAAAAAAATCAGAAAACAAATTAACCCTTCAAAGTTCAAGGGTCCGTTTGGTACATGTATTTAAATACATGTTTTCAGTTTTAAACAATATTACACGTATTTTCAAAAAATACATATAACGTTACTGAAATAACATTGCCAAACAGCCTCACATTTTCATAATCACTCTTCAACAAGTATTAGACCAAATATCGTTTTCTTTTTTTCACTAAAGTATAAAACCTTAAAAAGTAAAAAACATCCACACAATATATATATATTGCAAACCTCACAGAAGAGACTATTCATAACACGTAACTCAAACAAACCAAGTAACCAACAAGCAAAAGGAGAGCATGGATAACCAGGAAGCCTACATAGTACACTGGAGGCTCAGACAGGGTTGACGTTCATAGCTATCATTTGAAGATTGTCTTGGCCGCTGTTTATAACGCCATGGCCGCCGGCAAGGTCATCTCCAGGAAGCCTTTGGGTACTAGCATTATCGGTGTTGTTTGTTGTGAACTTGCGTAGTGCAAGAACGAGCGTGATGATGAGGACCACCAGGCCAAGTATTTGAACTGCAAGTTTAAGGTCCGAAAGCAATGACATTTGTCCCTGCAGTAACAAAAGAAGAAATTAATTCTATCAACACTGGAACCAACAAAAATAAAATTAGAAAAAATTTGTTAATTATATATATATATATATATA
This sequence comes from Quercus tomentella, assembly GCA_028535165.1. Classification (NCBI taxonomy): domain Eukaryota; kingdom Viridiplantae; phylum Streptophyta; class Magnoliopsida; order Fagales; family Fagaceae; genus Quercus; species Quercus tomentella. The sequence goes on from JAPQVY010000068.1 coordinate 83,727,774, forward strand.
TATATATATATATAGTCTGCTATATATTCTCACCTGTTTGGAGGAGTAGATAGAGATAGAGGATGATTGGATAGAACAAAGTGAAAAGGAAAAGGAGAGAGAGATATTTTTGGGTTGGTTGTCTTAAATGTGTCGCAGAGGATATACAGAATCAAAGAAAGTTGAGTCTTCCTGTAAGTTTTTTTTTTTTTGCTAAACCTTCCTGTAAGTTAGTGTAGTTTATATAGAGAGATGCAGTCATATTCGGGTGGGGCAATGGGGCTGAGAGAATTGTTTCAAGTAGTGAGAACACTGAGATGCAGTATGTGTTTGGCGCAAGCTAAAAAAACTAACTTATTTTATTATTTAACTTATTTTTGCTATTATTCATAGTCTCATTACACTTTTTGGTACTATTCATAAGTTCCACTGTATTATTTTAGTTAACTTTTATCTTTATTTACAGTATTTTCAGGAAAAAAAAAAAATTTCAGTTTCAGCAAAATAAATGGATTCCAAACAGATCCGCAATTCATAAGTTCCACTGTATTATTTTAGTTAACTTTTATCTTTATTTACAGTATTTTCAAAAAAAAAAAAAAATTCAGTTTCAGCAAAATAAGCGGATTCCAAACAGATCCGCAATCATAAACGAGCTATTCTTTAACTTTGGGCTGAGTTTTTAATTTTTTTTTAATATTATATATAAATATGAAATTTTAAAATAAAAAATAAAAATATATATACTTGGTCTCCTTGAAAATTAAAATTGGTCACAAAAGCCAATAAACATAACAGACATATCATTCCTTGTGACTTTGCACCATGTGATCAAGTGTATCCATATGGCGTGTGTACTAATGTGTATAGTTTTTGACTTTTTGTAAGCTCTCAAAACATATTCATTGATTATTTAACATTTTTTTTTTAATGCAAATGACTTGAGTTGTTAAGTTGTTTGACATTGGTTATTTGTTGTTTGGTACTTAAAAGTTAGAAGTGTGGTTCTTTTATTTTCCTTGGCAATGTTAGCTAATTTTTTTAGTTCAATAACATTTGACATATAATTCGATGATGATGATAAATGTGACTTATATTTGATTGGTAAATCATGAGAAACTTAGCTACAGTATTAGATTTATTTCAAAAGAAAAAGGCAAATAATTCAAACACAACTATGTATGTGTCTTTTCTTTTACTGATTGGTATAATGAATTTACTTAGAATGATGTGACAACTATTATAAATTTTACTAAATAAGTCTTACAAATTGATATATCAATTGTTAAGACACAATAAATAAGTAATTAAGAAATTTATTTATTATATTATTGATGTGACAACAAATAAATTCATTGCTATATCAATTTGCAAATATTATGTAGTAAAATAGATAGTAGTTTTATGATTTATTTATTATGATATTGATGTAATACTAATTATTTTCAATATATTGTTAACCATCGCGCACCCTTAACATGATGGTTACTCCTCAAGTATGAGTACTTGTAGAGTATTGGGAGTAAAGGTCAAGGTTCAAATATGTAGAAGGGAGTTTCACACACATATATACTTAAATTAGGTTAAAGTAGAATTTCTATCTTATATATATATATATATATTGTTATATTAGTTTGTAAGCTTTTAAACAGGAGAACATAATTCTGGTATTAGTTTTTTTTTTTCTTGTTAAAAAATGAGCAGTTTGTTTTTGTTATTTTTTTTCCTTTTTTTAAAAGGCTCATTTGGACCACTGTATTATCGAAATGACAAAATTATTGACAGTCAATTATTTACTTTTTGCCAAACCCTTATTTTTTTTTTAGTATGCGTTTGGATTGGGCGTTTTGCCCAATCCTGCGTTCTGTGGGTCCCATGAGTACTGTTCACGAACCTACAAAAGTCATCCAAATACAGATTTCTAACAAAATTTGGGTCCCACAACACTATTCACACATTTAAAAATTATTTTGCTACAGTGTTTTCAGCATTAAGTTTTCAGTTTTTAGCAAATAAGTGATATACAAACACACCCTTAGAATCTATTATTCCAAGATAATTTTTAAAATTTGACCACAAGTCAAATGTGGCTTCACCACCGAATGCATAGGCAAAGAGTATGCAAACAAAATTTTTAGGACTATAGTACAACTTTTGTCACAGTTGACACAATCGTCATGTAGCTAATTAATTATGAATGGTTAAGAAAAAATTGTGAATTTATAAGACAATAACAAATAATTAATCACAATATAATATATATATATATATATATATATATATAAAACCGAAGTTTCTGAAGCTCCCACAATTTTCTATATCACCACTATTTTCTTTTTCTTTTTATTTTACGTTTTATTTTAAAAGGCCAACTCTTAGTCTCTCACGCAGCCCCTTTTGTCATCTGCTTCTTTCTTCTATCTTTTAGTCACGCTTCACTCTGCTCCTCTCTCAAACCCTAAAACGCCAGCCTTATTTGTCTCCATTCTAGTCATGTATCTTCTCCACTATTTGGGTATTGGTCACGTTTCCCTGCCTCTGGTATTCCCCTCCCAGTTGCTTCTCTGCCTTCTGGCTTTCAATTATTTTGAAAAAACACATAGGTTGAAACTTGGTGTATGAATTATATGAAATTTCTAATATGTATTGGTGTTATTCAATTTGATTATATTGGTTGAAACTTGGCTATATGATGTTTTTAGAATGACTTGACTATTTAAATTTTATATGACTTTAAAAGGTTTGCTTCTCAGTTGAATGCAATTTAGCTATTTGATAAAATTCCTCTTTCAAAATATGCACAATACACGTCTAATATAAGTGTGTATATTGTGTTTGTTTCTATGCTTTTAAACATGCATCATTGTTTGTAGTGTGAAACCCAGTTGAAATTCTCACCATTTCAGTAAGTCTTTTTTGTTCATAATAAACACACAAGATAGTCTGAAGAATTACATAAAAATTATTACTTTTTTGTTTGATAAGTTGTGGTATTTTATTAATAGAAAAGATTAATATATGCTCAAGATAATGAGCATGAGCACATCGTAACATTAAAAAATTCTGCTTGAAAAGATTGCTTCTTTCAGCTTTATTCTGCAATGTTTTATATTCTACAATATTCTGTTGATCAAATTGGCTGCAACCTAATAATCCTAAGTAGGTGACATTATCTACCCATATAATTAGTAAGCCATTCTTTTTCACATCTTTGCTAAAACTTCTTTTTTGCAGAGTGCTTTGATATGCTTATCTAAGCAACATTTTGTGCTAACCTTATATGAATTTTCTAATATGTGTTGGTGTTGTTCGGTTTGATTATATTGGTTGAAACTTGGCTATATGATGTTTCCAAAATGACTTTACTATTTAAATTTTATATGTTAATTATCCTCAATTTATTGTTAAGTTGGTGCTAAATGTTATTTAAAATAATATTTTGAGTGGTACTTTTTGGTTTTTTTTTTTTGGATTATTCCAATCTTCTGTTAAATTTGATTGAAATAGTAAGCTTATAATTTAATCTCCATTATGATTTCAAATTTAATTTTTCCTGCTACCAGTTCGATAGTTATCGTCATTGAAAGTGTCAACGTTTATAATTTTAGTACAAATTTTGTAGTTTGTTATTGTAATTATCATGTTTAGTTTCTGCAGAAATATAATAATGATGACTATGAAAGGCTTATTTCGTTTATTTTTTTAATTTATGAAGGAATCTAAGAATATATTCCACTCTCAAAATAGTTTTTACCCCAATTGTTGTAGGGGCTCTATATACTTGAGAGACTCTTTGAAGTTTGAAGTTTCTAAGTATGCTCTCAGTTTTCGATATTAATTTCTGGTGTCTATGTCAAATTTATGTTTCATCCCCCCTCTCTCTCTTTTTGTATCAATGCGTTATTATTTTATTATTTTTTTTAATAATGACTTCTGTGTGGTCAGTCAAAAAAAGTGGGAATGCAATTTATATATATAGATTATAGGTTATTTTTGGTTGTGTAATTGGGATTCGGCCATCTTTATATAGCTGTTGGGTATGATTTTTTTTTTATAAAAAGATTCTATTGATCATTGACGGAATGCAGTGGCTAAAGTGATTCTTTGAATTAGAATCTCAAATGAATTAATTTGTTGGCTATCTCTGTGCTAAGAAAACAACATACACTGCTGATTTTTTTTTTTTTTTTTTCCTTTCAGTTAGTTACTATTAGTTTCATTATATATAGGCGTCAATTTTGGCTGGCACAATGACAAAATAATTGACCATAGATGAAAAGGTGCTATATATAATACTTGAGGGTGGCTAGCACAATGACAGATATGCCACAAAGTGTTCCTACAAGAAATGTGCAAACGAATAAACACCTACTCTTCTAAGTTTATGAAAATTATTCTAAAGGAAAAATGTCAACAAAAACTTATTTCTTTCAGTAGGTTAATTACTTACTTTCAACAAAAATAATTGTCAAAAATTTGCTTTAAATTATCTCGTGTATCGCAAGGGTTAGCGACTAGTTATAGCTAAAATTGTTGTGTTTCATGTGTAAATACAACGGGCACTTTACTTGTTGTATAAGGAATGGTCTAGGGGAGCTGAGGAAGGTTCCCTACACTGACAAGAATCATCTTTTCTAAGTTGGTTTGGAATCTAGGTTTGAAGAAGACTCCCCACAACACGCATCAAAGCAAACAGAAGGGAATAGATAGTTTTGAGGCGTACGTCCTACTACTTGACCTTTGGGACAATTACGAAATGAATAAATTTAAATAGAATGGCATTAAAAAGAAATTTAGTTATAAAATTGATTGTAATCTAAGGTTATAATCTTATTTAATATCTTTTTATTGGAGGTGAATTTTGACAAATCCACCATTGGATTACATATTCTTCTTATATCCTTTATGCTTGCAAAATTTCTAAAAAATTATAAATCAATAGCTATGTCATTAATAAATTATTTAAATTACAAGTTTTTTGTAGTTTAAAATTATGCATAAAATATAAGCTTATAGATCATATAGTAAATAATATCCGATTGACATAAAATTTAACATATTTATTAAGAGCGTAAAAAATATGTAATTCAATGATTAGATTTTCAAAATATTTAATAATGTTCATTTTATTAAGTAAGATTGTAAGCTAAGGTTACAATTAATTTTATAGCTAAACTTTGTCCTAAAAAGAATCAGTGTACAAAATTCTTTTTAATAAGATTCTATCCTTTTGACTCAAAAAAAAAAAAAAAAAAAGTATAAAAATTGGTTTTGATTCACACATAATTAAAGCAGTATCATTATTTTTAAGACAAACTTTGTAAAGGGAAAAAATCACCATTATTAGAAATCTATGTATAATGAGAATAAACTCTAAGAATTGTTGTAACACTCTCCATATAATATATTGATACACTACTTAAACTTAAAAGATTTAAATCCAATAAATATGTACTTTTTTTTTTTTTTGAGAAGAAAAACTATTTGTTATATTAGCATCAAGAGTTTGGAAAATCATCCAATAAATATGTACTTAAATATGTTATATTAACCACTTATTCTTCTTGTTTATATGAAAATATTCCAACAAATTAAAATGTAGTTATTAAAACACTAATAAGTCTGAAATTAATTAGATTCCATTACCCAAAAAAGTTTAACTTGTCATCTTCATATATAATAATATTATATGCTGGTATCCCAGAACATTTCCAAAGCTGCACTCATTGCTTAAGCAGACTGAGGTAGTCAAAATTAGTTCGACTAAAGGCTGTGTTTACTTGAAGGACCACTTTTTGAAGAATGCGGTCTAAATTTCATAATAAGTTTGATATTATATACTATATTTCATTTCTAAAATTTTTGAAATTAGATATATAAAAAACAAAATAGAAGAAGATAATATTTATTAAAAAAAAATAAAAATAGAAGAAGAAAATGAACACATTTTTCGAACCCCAAACTGTCAGATGATATATAAACTGTCTCGAATTTGATTGAAAAGAAAAATGAAAATGAACATATTCTTTTAATAATTTCAAAATTATTATAAAAAAAAAAATGGATGCGGGATCTAAAATTTTAAAATTAACTTCTATTCTACTCTTGACCTCCCAATATATTGTTCACTGCATTTCTTTTCTATTAATTATGATTAACTATACTCTACATATCACTGACTGCATAGTATATTTGGATTCGCTTTAAAAAATAAAAAAAAATTATTAAATTATTTATTGAAAATTTTAACAAACGCAATTGATCTGGAAGAACATACGGTTTGAAAGCCAGAAAATAGAAGGTAAAACAATCTAGGAAAAAAGTTTTCTTTCTTCATGCTCTTTCCCTATAGACCATGCAATTCCTACAAGAAGATTGGTCACTTTGTGTGTAGCAAAAGGGTTGGTGGAAGAACTGAAAATACTCCTAAACATGTTGCAATGAATTATTTATCAGAGCTGATAGACCATAACTTAATTATGCTTTTTCTTCGTATTTGAACTTTGTATAGTATGGGGAATAGGCAAAAAGACAAAAATAACAAAATTCTTGGGACCAAAAACAAATAAAAAAGGAAACAAAAACAAAAAATACAAAGCCTTTGGGGGTCATTATCCGATCCTTATGCCTTTTCTTACCTAGTAAGTAAGTCTAAAGACACAAAGTCCACATTAAATTTCACAAGAAATTTAACACACGTCAACAACTTGATATTCTTTCACAAGCTTCCAGCCAAAAAAAAAAAAAAAAAAAGGTACTGTTTTCACAAGCGCCCACTAATAAGATGCTGTGGTGCATACATTATTAGTTTTGGTCTTACCAATTATACTAAACTAGTGTGTAGCACTATGTATATGCATGAGTACAATTAAAAATAATTGCATTTTTTTTTTAAGAAGAGATTCAAATTGTACATAGTATTAGTTTACACTTTTTTTAAACCATACATTTCTAAAATATGTAATGGTTTCTCATTATATATATATATATATATATGATTTATAATTTAATTGGATTTAGACTCTTTGGTTTTTTCACCCAATAATTCACTTGTCACAAAAATTAAAAAAATAAATGGACACATGGTGGAAAATTGGACTCCAATTGAAATCCAATTTAGAATTTAATTGGATTTGGACTCTTCGATTTTTACACTCAACGATTTACTTAGCACAAAATTAAAAATTAAATCGGACATGTGGCGTAAAATTAAGAATCCAATATAAATAACCACTAAAATAAGTCTAAACACCCATTAAATTAGGCTTGCATTGCTTTTTTTTTTTTTTTTTTTTAAAGAATCAAACACACACACAAGGGAGAGAGAAAATAGATTCTAAATTAGGCTTTAATTGCTAATGGTAAGCAAAAGTATCTATATATATATATATAAAGAAATGCAAGCCTAATTTAATGGGTGTTTAGACTTATTTTAGTGGTTATTTATATTTTCGGCTATAAATTGAAAGAACTTTGTTGTTCCCAAGATCAACATAGTAGGATAATTTTTTATATTCGGGAAAATGATTAGATATGTTACACAGTTATATGATTATTTTCAAAATGAGACATCCATGAATTTTAATGAAAATAAGAATTTATTGATTGGTTCTTGCGTACATATCATCTTAAATATTCCCAGTTAAACATGTGAGTCAGTGGCTTGAAAATTGGTTCAAAAAGAAGATTAATATAAGTCAAATTATGTTATATTAATTTTTAAAATTTTAATATATATATATATATATATATATTTATATATTTTATACGGTAAAAGTTAACGAATGCCCTTAAGGATATTACGCATTAGTTTTAAAATATTTTAGATTTTTTTATGGAAAAAGAAAAAACTACTGATTTTTTTGACAATTATTTATATTTTTTATGAAGTGGTATCAAAACTTTTTTAAAATGGTCTGTCGATACTGTATTTTGTTTGGCCCTGATTAACGTATCAAAATATGATTTAGATCTTGAAAATTAGGTGAAAACCATGATTTCGAAATCCAAAAGTTGGGAACAGTGTAAAAAAATATCCTATTTACCCTAATTGGGCGATGGAACAAACAATTCAAAATCAAACTTGCCATTTCTAGCAAATTTGTCCAATGCTGACTAAACCTTGATCGGGATTGGTCAAAATATTGAGTTTTTTATCAGTCTATCATATAGGTAACCAGCCATGTTCACTTAACTCAACAGGCTTTAACTGAAATTGGAAAGTGAATATCACAACACATATAATCTTCTCATTACTATCCACTTAACACTATAACAAAAACAGAGACGCCCGTGTTCATCTACTAATGTTGACCTTCCTTATAGTAATTGTCCTGGTTAAGTTCAATACCTTATTTTTCACATGCTGAAATGATCCAAACTGCAAAGTTCAAAACTTTGTTTACCTTACTAAACAACAAACATAAGTTTAAGGGTTTAGATGCATATGTTTTGATCAAAGAAGGAAGGTGTCTCTGTGTTTTTAGAACAACCATATATAAGCTAAGAAGTACATATCAATTGATTATTAAAAAAAAAAAAAAAAAGTGCATATCAATTAGTTTTACTAAAACATTTAAATGGATCAAAACATTTCATATGACCAGAAAGTACAAAAGCTATGGAACAGCAAATTCAACATCCAAAAACAAAGCAAAGTCACATTGACTAGTCTTCCAATGACAAAGCCAATCATGCAATAATTAGGCCATTTAGTTCCAATAGATCAAGGTCAATAATATAATTGTGAACAAAAATTTGTGAAAATCATATTACTCCTTAGAAAACTCATCACGTAAGTCCACAACATCAAGCCACCTCCTTAGTATGTTGAAGGATTTTCAGCGTCTCACAGCTTCACAGACAACGCCATAAAGGAGATACTAGGCCTGAAATTTTGTAACTAAAAACTAGTGTCTCTGTAACAGGCCTACGTGTACTGTAACTATATCCAGCCTTGTTAACTTCTATGTACCCTGTTGGAAGTTTACTTGTAACACTCTTTTCAATCAATAATATATATTCTATCTTGGATCTCAAAAAAAAAAAAAAAAAAGAACCGTCCTAATGCCATAAAACTACACCAATGTAGTAGCATATTAAATATTAATGCAATGACGACACTTAAAACTAGCTTCTTATATACTTATCAGTCTATCATATAGGATAACCAGCCATATTCACTTCGCACAACAGGCTTTTGCTTGGAAAATGAATATCACAACACTAAAAAAACCACTAATTTTCATACATTTAACACTAATAACATGGATAGAGCTGCTCATATGTTCAATAACCGATATTGACCTTCCTTATATTGTTTGTCCTAGTTCAGTACCTTATTTTATACATCCTGAAATGATCCAAACTACAAAGTTAAGAACTTTGACCAACTTTTCCAAGCAACCAAACATAAGTTAGGGATTTAATTGTGTGTTTTGATTTCATAAGGAAGATGTGAGTGTTCCTAGCAGAAGCATGTACAGGCAAAGAAACACTTATCAATTAGTTTTAACCAAAAGATTAAAATGGCTAAGAACATTCCTTATTACCCAAAAGTACAAAAACTATGGAGCAGAAAATTCAACATTCAATAACAAAGTAAAAGCCATCGTGACTAGTCTTCAAATGAAACAAGCAAAAGAAATTGTGGAACCAAACTACACTTGCCCACACCAAAACAATCAAAGTTTTCTTTATTTAGAAAAATTGAATAGAAGACTCTAATTATTCTCCATCAGCAACCACATGCATGCGCGGATGACTAGGCCTCAATTGCTTAAACAGCCTATGAATCCGGATAAATATTTAACTTTGAGAAGTACTTTTTGAGGAATCGTTGTAAAATTCACAACAATGCATGTAATTACAATTTGCCAAAAATAAAGATATATATAATATAACCTCAACCTATTCAGGGCTACAATTTTATTCTCACAAAAAAACAAAGCCAAATATCATGCATTAATTAAATCAATGACATATATTTCCTCCTAAAATAAAATAAAATATATGAGAATGCATATGAAGAAGAGCATGCACATCTATCTTTTATAATTTCTCTAATTTAGCTCTTAAATTTTTTTTTTTTTTTTTCTTTTCAAATTTACAGTTCCACTTTTACAATCCACTCTACATCTCACTCTTTATTCTACAATTTATTCTATTAAAATATTGTAACAAACCCATATAGAATTTTCTCCAAAAAAATACCAAATCAGACCCAAAATATTCTAAAAATGCCTGGTGATATCAAAATGAGCTGAAAATCATATAGTACAACTTAGAGCTGAGAAAAAGAAAGCATTTTTTTTTCACAAAAATGATATAAATTACACATACAACACAGATTACCAAGATCAAGACCACAGCTAAATATCTGATGACAAATAAACCCAAAAAGCTGTAAGGTAGAAATTAAAGATGTATACACCCATGAAAACTACACCATATATATTAAAATCAACCAAGTTCCAACATAACAATCAGATCTGCATAAATCATAAGTATATATGTATCAACTTGGTTCCCGAACAGGTAGAAAGATAGAAAAACAACCAAGAACTCAAGAAGCGAATCTCTGCGTTTTCTAAACTTTTTGGTTCTAATTTATAGACAGAACGATAAAGCAGAAGAAGTTTGTTGTACACATGTTTTTTCAGTAATAATTTGGAGAGAGAAGAGAGAAGTGCAAGTGTGCGACAGTCTAGATTAATAAGTCGCAAAAGACTCAACCACGTGTGCACGCGCTCTCACCGATTAATAAGATAGGTTTTCTCCAAATCGGTGAGTTCAGATGTTCTGTTCCTCGTTCACAATTACATCGTTTTGCCCATTGGTAGCATCGGCTTCAGCATCAGTAGGTGGGATATCATTCTGGCCATAGTTAATATTAGCAAGTGGGATTTCGTTCTGGTGGTCATTGGCAACAACACCAGGTTGTCTTGCAGTCCAAATGGACCAAATCCTTCTGCATATGCGTATCAACCGTAGGAGTAGATCAACAAGGATGACAAGGGACCCAACTACATCATGAATGAATTCTAGGACTGACACAACTTGCTGGAATCTGAAACAAAATGGAATTGTTAGAATAACAGTAAAATTGACAAAGCGTTAATAATGGGTTATGGGGAGAAAGAAGTTGAAATACTTTCTCACCCTTCATTTGCCGGAGCGTTAATAATACCGTGTATTAACCGTAGGAGTAGAACAACAATGAGATCAAGAGTCCCAACTACTTCAGAAATGAGTTCTAGGACCAACTCAACTTGTTCAAATCTGAAACAAAAACGGATTGTTAGAAAAAAACTTACAGAGCATCAATAATGGGTTGTGGGGGAGAAAGAAGTTGAAACCAAGGATGTCAATACCGTACCGGGGGCCGTACCGGTTTGGCCACCGGTACGATATATTTCGGATACCGGTCAATATCGATGTACCGTTTCGGGTTTACTGCTATTTTTTATATTTATAAATAAATATATATATATATATATATATATATATATATATATATATATGTATGTATGTGTTTGTGTATATATATATTATAATAAATATAAAAGTTTACCATAAAACATTTCCTCAATTCAGAACTAATTATTCATGGTTTTAGACTTTAGTATTAATTAAAAAGGAAAAAAAAAAAAAAAAAAAGCTTAAAAGTTACCATTGCATACTAAGAAAACAAATAATACTAATAAGTTAATGCAAATAAGTTACCATTCTGTCCTAACAAAAATTCAAAAATTACAAAACTTAAAAAAAAAAAAAAAAAAAAACTTTTTTTCTGTACCGGCCGGTATTGCCCAAAATTGGCCGGTACAGCCGGTATTTTTTCCGGTACGAAACAGGGGGGTCGAGCGTACTGGATTGCTGGCCGGTACGGTACGGAATCGATAACCTTGGTTGAAACTCTCTCACCCATCATGATTCATGTGCCATTGAGATTATCTAATCTATTTTTTCAAAATTATTCTTGATGTGTTCTAAAAAGAGTTATTTACAAAAAAAAATCCAAAAAAAAAGTTTAAAAAATAAATAAACATATAGCTACTACTAACATTATGTAACTAAATTAATTTTGCATTAAAAGTATATTTTATTTTTATTTTTTTTTAAAGCAAAATATGTAAAATTCGTTTTACTACGTTTTATGTCTTTATGACTAAGAGGTCTCAAATGGTCAAAATGTAATTACCAAATACTCTGCAATCGGATGATTTAGTTGATCAATAATACCATTTATGACCAAAGCTGGTTCCAATCAATATATGTTAGATTGATTAATGAAACTTTCATAATATTGATGTGAATGAGAATCTTTTGTTCCACCCGTAATATTCCATTTTTTACACTAGTATGCATTTTCCTAAACAGGGGAAAAAAAAAATCAGTATATCATGTGTATGGATTTTTTTCCCCATTGATTCTTTTAAAGGTGAAAAAAAAAAGGCGTAGCAAATTGCGATTGTTGGAATAACAAGTTGACCCGTCAGATTTGGACATGATTATATTAATATTGGGGCAACCTTTTCGATCTAACAAAAATTTGTTGATCTACACAAGTATTAATGTAGTAAGTGGTTAAGAAGCAATTTGATGCATCTATTCTAATTTCTAACACATTATATAGGTATATGTACACATAATTACACACTAGCTATGATTTTTAAGCAAATAAATTTTTTTGTTTTTATATTTTTTATAAAATAAAAATGAGGGGGGTATTCAAATCCAATATTTGTCATGGAAGAGATTAGACACTACCACTAAACTACAAGATCAATGACAAGCAAATTATGATTTAGTGCTGAGTACCCAGCAAGATCAATGACAAGCAAATTATAATTTAGTGCAGAGTACTCAGATTGTCAAATGCTGTTACTTTATATAAATACCTTTCTCATTTTTTTATACCCATTCTTTGTTTTGACAATAGAGTACCAGTTTAGGCTATTCTAACTAAATTAATCCATGTATCTTCTTGATTTATTGTTTCTTTATGATAGTTTAAACTTATTGGCTTAAAATATAAGTCGAATAAAAATACAATTGTAATTAAAAAAAATATTAAAGCCATAAAAAAGCTATACATAAATTAGATAAAGAAGTCAGCTTATAACTTGAAACAAATGGGCTTTTAATGGAATTTGATAATGGGAATCGAAACATGAAACTGGAGGCAAAGAGAAATATTTTATAATTAGTAAAGGTAACAACTATAATTCAGCCAACTTTTAGCAAAAGCCAAAAAAGTTGATACCAAAACTGATACCAAATTCCTCATTGGATTGACCAAGATCCTATGCTGCTGAATTACCAAAGCTCAAATTTGAGTCAGAATAGAAAGAATTTTGATGGACTCCAATCAGCAAATTCACGTAGGAAGTTGCTCTAAAAGTGAAGCAAAAAGAAGATGAAAAAAGTGACCCTTGAGCGTGCATTTGGCTTCTATGTAAAGTACCATAATAACAGAGGATTTAAGTCCAGTGTGAAAATTAACAAATCAAAATTGTCTTTCAGAGACTTCAACCTCATTTGAAAATTGAACCAATGTCCATGTTTAGGGATGGCAATAGGGTGGGGCGGGGCGGGGCCAAAGGATGAGGTCTTCGCCCTTGTTCTACATAGTTTTGTTTTGCCCTATCCTCATCCCGCCTTGTATGACGGGAATTTTTTTTTTACCCCATCCCCGCCCCTTGAGGCCCTGCGTAGACCTGCCCCGCCCTATAAAACTCTACTTTTTGTTAATTTTTCCCAAAACTATTACAATATTTTTTAATAAAACTATTTCATTAATAAATATATACTTGAAATTATAACTAAATTTATCACATTGTTAATGCCTACTTTGGCAAGAAGCCCAACAATATAGAAGGGAATAAGGAAGAAGAATTAGCAAAGTGAGAAGAAAACCATTAAGCTTGAATGGCAGGAATAATGGTCCATGAGCCTATAAAATAGTAAAAAATGCCTCAAAGAAAGCAAACGGGCCCAAGGGAGCCCAAAGAAGGATGTAGTAAGCCCATGGGAATTATAAGAAACGGAAAGCAATCAAAAATGGGTCGAAAGAGCCCAAACAAAGGAATTAGTAAATGGGGTTGATACAAAGGCCAATAAACCCCGAAAGTAAAGGATATGGTAATTGGGTTGGAGAAGCCCAAGAGATGTAGCAAAAACCCCTGGGAATGTAAGAGTGGAATAGGCCAAAGATGCCCAAAGGAATAAAGCAGGCCGAGGATGCCCAAATGAATGAAATGGGCCAAGAAAGCCCAAGATGGTACGAGAATTAACCTAGCAGAAACACTGGGTAACATGAATTGAATAAGAAAAAAGTGCATTGCAGGCCCAAAAGAGGCCCAGCAAGCACAAGTCAAGTGGTAACATAGCAAAAGCAATGAAATGGCATGGCAAGAACGCTAATCGACCTACAAACCAGAAGTAAAGAGAGATAAAGGCCGAACTGAAGGAAGAAGGGCCCATACCTAAGCAAGACCCAGCCCAAAGAAGAAACGAGGTGTAAAGAATGAAGACCCAGTGACTCATCCACACCACAAGAGGTTAAGAATGAGCAGCAGAATGTGCAACAAAGACTAGACAAGCCCCCACGCAATGGCAAACGCATGAACAGTAGATAAGCCATGGACTCACATGAAAGTGGAGCACGCACAAGGCTTAAGCACCACCCACTTATACCCAGCCAATATAGGGGTGGTGGGCCAGGGGTCAGAGGTAAGAGAAGGTATGATCTGACGGTGGGAAGAAGGGAGAAGTCTATTTTAGGATTCCCACTCAAACTCTTTTGGGGGAAATGTCCTGCTGGGATGACATACCACCTAAAAGAGGGAAAGATGAGCTGGAATCATTAGGTGCATGCCATAGGAGTTAGTAAGAGAGAATACCCAACCCTTATCCGAATGGGAATGTCATGGAAAGCAAGAAAACAAAACAAAACTCTTTTGTTTGGGAATAGAACATGGCACGGCCAACACAGGGTAGTGGTGATGGTTAGGCAGTCGACAGACCAATGGGTGGTTTAGGAAGGACACTTACACCAGGCCAAAAGTAGTTGAGGGGTAAAACAGTAAAACTCATCACGACAGGCAGTATAAAAAGGCCTTAGCTGTACATAGTGTGAAAAATAAAAATAAAATAAATAAAATAAGGAAGAAGAGTAGGAAGAACAACGAGAGGCAAACAAGGAGTAAGGAAAAACAAGTGAGAAAATAATAAGATAGAAAACAACGGAAAATAAGGAAGAAAAGAGGGAATATAGGAATAAGAAAGAAAATGGAGAGTGTAGAAAAACAGAGGGGATAAAGAGTAAAGTGAGGAAGCAAGAGTGTGATAGGGGCATGCACCAATAGGCTACTCTCTTCTCTCCCTCTCAACAGCCTAGTCTCTAGCAAGATTAAAAGGTTTCGAGGATAAGTCATTTAGGCCCATTCTTTCAAAGTGGGCAATTTCCATGGCAGGATTTCCCTGTGAGATTGCCTACATTGAAGAGTGGTTCCCTTTCTAGACTTAAATCTCCTAAGGAACCAAGCATGGCAGAATAACCACTCCTTTTTTATTATTAATTGATCAAGCATTAACATTACTTCCTTTGTTTGTTTTTTTTTTTTTTTTTTTTTGTCACTGATCTATTTCTGTCGTACTCATATTATTGTGTTTTCCTTACTAAGAAAGTGGTTTAATCATTGTCTTTGGTTAGCATCAAATATATTCTACTTATTTTATTATATTATGGCCTCCTGTTATAACATTTTTGTGACAGCATCTTCTGCCGTGGGCACGTGACCAAGATCTCAGCAAAGGGGTTCTAGCTTGCACACAAGCTGGCTTGAGGTGAGTTTCGGTCAAGCCAATTCCAACTCTCCTACCCCAGAACTGTTGGGCCACAATGCGGTAGGAAGAAGTCCAGCCCAGAAGTACAAAAAGGCCCACCATACCCATCAAATCAAACTAATTTTTAGCAAAAAAATGAATAATATTATTCAAGTATTTAACAAGATAATATCACAACAAAAACAAAATCTCATAGTATAACAAATAACAAAATAGAGGCAGAAAGCTAGGTTGGATAGAATTAAAAAAGCTAATATTGATATGTTTATTTAAATAGTAGAGTTTTAGGATATGAAAAATTTACAATTATAACATTTATTAATGTAGGGTGGGGCAAGGTGGGTCTAAAAAGTTTAAACTCATCCTCACTCCGCCCTGTGGTGTGGGGCTAAAACTCGCCCCATCCCCACCACCTTTGCAGGGCTAGGAAAATTCGCGCAGAGTGAGCAGGGAGGAGCGAGTCAAGTGGGACAGGGCAAAATTGCTATCATGTTAATATGTATGTCCTTGTCACAGTTTGTACAATCCTTTGTTTCCTAGGACAAATTCACTTCAAGCTCAACAACAATGGGCACAAGACTCTCAATCCAAACAAACTTGTTCCCTTTACCCTTTTTTTTTTTTTTTTTTTTCTTTTTTAAATATATCTTCCAATGTCATGAGATGCCCCCCACCCCCCAAGGGACTTTTTAAATTATAAGAATGTATTCAATCAAACAGAGAATAAAAAGAAGTTTACACAATACAGAACAAGCTGAATTTCTGAAAGAACCTCACACCTTAATCCTCTTATAACAATGTCATAGACTAATAAATATTTTTATTTGAGGCTTTATATCTATGAGAACAATTTCTGCCCTGCTAGAGAGATCATAATAATAATGCTAATCATTCCAATGGTAACACTATAGCAAGAAGTAGTGTGGTATCCAATAAAAATGGATGTTGGAAGTTGGAAGTTGGAAGTATAACACAATTGTTAATTAACTCTCATCTAATCTGTGGGTTCCAGTTAGCTCAACTGGTAAAGTCTTTGATGGTTGAATAAGAGATCTGGGGTTCAATCCTCGCCTACACCAAAAATTGATTGGTGTCTTAATCTGATGATAAAGAACTCCTGATAGTCTGTGTATATAAACAAAAAAAAAAAGAAAAAAGAAAAAAGAAAAACAGTTAAAAGAAAATAAAAAAAGGCTTGCAACTAAAAAAAAAACCAGCGATACAGAGAAAGGGGAGGAGAAAAAAAAACGCTTGCGATACAGAGGAGACAGAATTCGTACGGCCGACCATGACCATTCCTTTCCAGGCTTAGACCCCACCGCAACCAGCACCGGTAACCTAAAGGTATACGGAGATAGAGAAAACTACCCTCGGTCAAAATTAAATACGATGAAAGGTCCAAGAGGTATTGAGATACGGAGATAGAGAGAGGCAGATTCAGAGAAATAGAGAGGCAGTCCATCAGATCTGTATCCTCCACCGATTAGTCTCTGTTTTCGGGTTAATTAAATTTGGATTTAAATATGATTTAGGTCTGGGTATCTTGATTGGACTGGATTGTATTGGATTGCATTGGATTGCATTTAGGTTTTGGCATAGATTCACTACACCGGTTTGGTATTAACTATTTACTTAACACAATTATATTTGATGTGAAAATTACATTACTGTAAAATTGTCAATTCCAAGGGTCAAAGTCCATTGCGTTAAAAGATGAAACTTAAGAGTGAAAGAATGAGAAATTGAGAGATCACCAAGAGTCTATAAACTACTGATGCTTGGACTTATCTAAGGCTACCGCGAGAGAGAATTCTGTATGAAAGCTATCGCTACCGTCTGGCCACCACTTGGTAGGGTTTTTTTTTTTTTTTTTTTTTTTTTTTTTTTTTTTTTTTTATAAATTAAGGTTTTAAATTTAAATTGGCTTGTGAGAGAGATGAGGAAAAGAAGGCAATGATCGAATTCCAATAGGAGAAGATGTGAAAAAGACAGAGAATTATAAGAAAAGAATTAAAAGGGTGGGTTTTCTTCAGCAGCACATGACACAAAGGCCACACCTACGTTGTTTTGTTTCAATCAATTTGGGTTCTTTCCTTTTTATTTACAACCCTGTTCCTTTCTTCTTCTTTTTTTTTTTTTAAAAAAAAAAAATTCTATTTTCTTATATTTGAATCTCTTGGCCTCCCTCTACCCCTCCTTCAAACCCTTTTTCCTTCCCTCTGCCCAATAATCCACACGTTATGTCCTCCTCCATGACCATTGCCTTGATTTTAATTTTATTTATTTTACTTTCTTTTTTAATCTTTTACATTGTGGCTTTCTACTCTATATGCTTTTAAGTGCCTAAATTTTGGTGGGTTTGTATTTGTGGGTGTTTTTTCCTTTGGTTGCCTTTAGACTTTGGAATTAAAAAATTTGTGATTTTTTGTAATAATCACTTTTTTTTTTGTTATAATCTGTTTCACTTTCTAT
Organism: Quercus tomentella; assembly: GCA_028535165.1. Lineage (NCBI taxonomy): Eukaryota > Viridiplantae > Streptophyta > Magnoliopsida > Fagales > Fagaceae > Quercus > Quercus tomentella. The sequence goes on from JAPQVY010000068.1 coordinate 83,746,077, forward strand.
ACATTCTCACAACTTTGGAGATTGATACCTCTCTCCCTGCTCATCAGATATGTACTGAGTAACCTGCTTCATAGTGAGCATAAAGCATTATTGTAAAAATAAAGGTATCCATGGTTGAGTTCTTTACTAACATCTCCTATCCATGTATAAGAACTGTGTTTTGAAGCATATTTGAATGCCAAATGTTTGTTGAAATGTATGATAGAAAATCTAATAGCCTGTGTGCAAATAAATATTAGCTACTACACATTGCCAAACCATTTGGACTAACTTTATAACAATTCATTATTATTCTCTTTTACTTTCCACAAACTTTTTATGCTTAGAGCTTTAACATTATATGTAATTCATATCTGATTATTTTAAGAATTCCATTAACTTCAAACACACAACATGGTCAAAATATAAGGTATTTTGATAAGAATCTACCCAAGAGTGAGTAGATTCTATGAGAAATACCTAGTTCGAGGCAACTGGCCTCCAAGAATGAGAAATAAGATTTAGAGAGAATAGAGAAAATTAGGAGAGAAACTGTTGCTTATTTCATTTGATGGTCCTTACAATCCCCACTCTAGCAAACCACTTATATCCAGTTTTCTTGAGTATTCAAAGCTATTCCAAGTAAAGCCATATATGTTGCATTCTAACAACCTTTCTAACTAACTAACTGACAGCAACTAACAGATGTTAACAGCTTCAACGGTAAAAAACTAACAATTCCCTAACTCTAATGCAGCGGCTTAGGACAGGTGTATGTTAGGCAACATCAACAATAACAACTATGGCAGCAAGTCAACTTCAGCAACATCACAAGTGTTGCTTGATGACTCTTAACATATTCTATATTGTTAAGTAATAAAATAGCTTACTATATTTTAATATAATGCATTACTCTTTTCTTTTTTTTTTCCTTATTGTTTAGTAATTGAGAAAATGAAGGAAAATAAGCTAAGATAAGATTATAAAGTTTTAAATGTTTCTCAACTATGTATTATATAAAAAATCAAAGTACAATGTTTTTTGGAAATAATTCTCCAGTTTGGAATGATTGTCATTGATATTTACTTATAGCTGTACAAGTAGGATTATACAAGTTACAAGGAAAGTTTTGATGCACAGGTTAAATATGATCTGTCATGATTTATTATTGCATAATATTCTCCTTGAGTTTGGCAATGATTTGATTTGATGCAATGATTTTCTATGTTCGGGTTTTTACCAGAATGAGACTAATTTTCTAGATTGATGATGGCTGAACCAATGATCATGGTTGGTGGCAATAATGCTCAACTTAAGTTGCTGCATAAGTGATGTTGGTGCTGCTGCTGGAGGCTTAAGTAGCTGCATAATTGCTGGTGTTGTTGTTGGAGGTGTGATGGATGCTTTGATTGATTTGGTATGTCATTATATAAACCCATAAATTTAGATTGATAGTATTTATTTCTCATTCAGGAGTAGGATCAAGAAAATAGCTCAGATTGTTATTTACTTTAAGATTTAACAATCAATTGGTTCATTATTTGCAAATTTCATCCAGAATGAGAACCTTGAAGCCAAATACATCTTGGGCTAGGAAATAGTAAAGGTATGCTTGACTTAACTAAAATTTAACTTCAGTTGGTACTAACTTTCACCTTGAGTAATTTTTCTAATTTTCTTTCTACTAAATTTTTATTCCATAATCATAGCCCTTTAGTTGTTTGGATTTGTTGACTGTTAGATGACCCTTTAGAACTAAGACAGTAAATATGATTGAAGAATGTGATCATCTAAATATGCACCATGTAACAAAAAATAGGATTTGATATATAAACCTGCATTTCTATAAGTGGTTTGGTAGACATACTTTGGATAACACCAAATGGTTCACGTCAATATCTGGTTTGTTTTCATGATTTCAATTTAGCCTAAAACATGCTTATGATATCCATATCTGTTTACAATAAGAATAAGTATGTGCTTTAAGCATGAATGATTTACTGGGGCATGTCATGTTTGTGATGAATATATTTTTAAAGCCATATCAAATGTTGTATATACAGATGGATGTTTGAAGTGTAGCTATTGGAAATGGTTGCTGATCTTTTAGTTCTATTAATAGTGATGATCTTTGTGTTTGGTTTGATTGAACAAGGACGGCCAAAGAAATTTTTGCAGTTTCTTTTCCAAAAAGTTATGAAACATAGTGATGCAGGTAATTTTGGAATAATTACTAGCAAAAATGTTTTGTCTTTGTTATGGAATAATTTCGTTAATACAAAATTCTTTTCTTCTATTTCTTATAAAATGTTCATGAATATTCTTTCAGCGGATTTTAAATGCCTTCACATATTTATATGTCTAATATTCAATTGCAAAAGAAAATCATATAATAACATTATTGCAGTAGAATATGCTATTACTTTACAATTTGATTCAAAGTTTAGTAATGAAAAGTGAAAAAAATCATTAATAGGTATTGATGAAAGATTGTTAAAAAAATTTTTAATGGAACCTTCTTATAGAGATAGGAGATTCAAAAGCAAGGGCGTCCTTTGGATATGATTCTCACTAAGGTTCACCCCTCATTGTAATTTTATTCGTTTGCCTGAGTTTTTTTTTTTTTTTTTGGTTAGCACACTTCTCCACAAGATGAAGTATATATGCGCCCCATTTGCTTGACAATGTAAGAATGAGTCTGGAGTTGTTTATAAATTCATAGCAAATAACATTCTTTTCATTTCCATTTGAAACATGGACCCCATTTGTTTGACAAAACTTTCACTCACTCTTGCTGGGAATAGGGGTTTCGATTTTCCTATTTAGAACAAATTAACATGGATGCCTTGAATTTTTACTGCAGGAGTTTCTGTTTTGGTTCACCATGTGGAGAGAGACACCAAAAATGCTTGGGAGGCCTATAGAAACATGTGTTTGACATGCTACCTCCTGTGCTTTTCGGTGTTTTTACTTACAATTTTTCTTTTGATATGCAAACTAACCCCAATTCATAGGAATTGCTTAAAATCGTTATTACCTTTTTGTTCTCTAGGTTGCTGGATAACTCTTTGTTTTAGCTTTATTTGAAGGGGGAAAAAAAAAGTTAAAATATTTATCTATGAGAGTTTTCCTTTGAATTATTTTCTCAATTGATGATAAAGATTGGTGGGGAGATATTTCTAAGAAAGGGGCTCTGCCTTGGCAAATAACAGCTGTGATGGAAGACATCTGAGACTTGCTGGCTTAGTGTAGACATTTATATTTTGTACATAGAAATTTGTTGGCAAAAGAAAAGTCTTAGATGCATTTTTTTTGGGACAATAACTGCAGTGCATAGTAGTTTTTCTATCTTCAAGATTTATAGAAAGCTTACAGAAATGTTCAAAGGACTTAAAAAGGTTTGTAATACTGTAAGCAATATACTTGGATCAATGATGATTTAAATGTAAATCTTCTTTTGAAAATGGATTTTTTTATTTTGTGTTTTAATAATTTTCTAACTTAATACATTTTTTTCTCACACTTTTTTACGGTACGAAGTTTAGCCATTAGTAGTTGACTTAATACTTTACTCATCTCATCTCTTTTATAAACTACTAATCTCTTAGGTGTTAAATATCATGGGTCTTTTGATTGGATTGGTTTTGATTTAGGTATTTGGGATAGATTCATTTATTTTAAATAATTTGATTTTTTTTGTAATTAAGGTACGTATTTAGGTTAGAAGCAGTTTTGTTGTGGGTATTTTATGTAAGATTTGGTTTTGATTTGTAATATATAATTGCTAAACTTCTATTCAGTCATAAGTTAATCTTTGACTTGGGAGGGGAGAATGTTCCACATGGAAGCCTTTCAAAATTGGATATGGAATTTGAGCATATTGGTTTGATGGGCATGTTTCATTTTCTTTGCAAGTATTGATTTTTAAGCTTTTCAGTCTGTGGGTCTTTACATTTTCAATTAGTTAAGAGATTTTTTTTTTTCCCAATTTCCTTTGGGGCTTCTTGAATGTAGAAAAAAAATGTTAGAAAGACAGATTATTACCATTTTCTGTTTGCAAGATTTGGGGGCTGTGCAAGCTTGAATACAATATAATTTAGCTTGATTTAAAAAAATATATATTTTTCTTTGTTTAGCTTTTGAGAAAAATATTTTCAAGGTTCTTTTGTTTTGATAAATAAAAAGTTCACCTTAGTGATGCAAAATAACTAAGCCAAGCTGTGTTAAGAGAGTTTTATTTATTTTACCATAAATAACAAATAAGAGCATCCTAATTCAAAATAAATAAATAAAACTAACTAGCCTGCACATTGTGCGGGTCATACACTAGTATTTATAAGAAGAAAGAGTAATACTACTATTTAGAGTATGTAGCATTCTCTTTAAGCTATTCTAATTTTAAGTATCTTGACACATGTTGCTAATGTTCCTGTAATAAAAGAGTAGTGTAGAGGTTATATTATTTTTCAATTGCTAATTGTTGACATAACCGATTATGATTAGAATAATATTATTTTCAATCAACTTGTTACTAATACTACTTTTGTTATACACTAATCCTACTTTTGTTATACAATAAGCCATATTAGGAGCTGTGAAATAAATCATGAAAACTGTTGTCCTTCGATTTATTGTGCGAGTGATGCTAAGGTTACAATGAATTTTACTATAGAATATTTATAAATTAATGTGTTATTAATCACAAATATATATATATTATAAGGAAATGATTATTATTTGCATTTTCCCCATCTCATTCCTCTCTCTCTCAATTAGGCCTTCAGAGTCACTTACAGTAAATCTTGGTGAGAAATCCTGTATAATCTCTAATAATTCAATTTTGTTAGGTAAACGTAATGGTAAAAGAAAAAAAAAACTCACTTGTTTCTAATTTTCTTTCCCACTATTGTTTTCTTTTGTTATTTATTAAACTAACCCATCATAAGGGCATTGCTTCTTCATCTTTTATTTCTTTCTAGTTCCTAGCTGTTTATTTATGGATGGCACTAAAATATGTAAAAAGTATTCTCCTTTACTATTTTTTTTTTTTAAAATATTTTCCTTTACTATGGTTTTTATTTTTATGATCATATTGGCAATTAATTGATTGGAATTTGGAATAGTGTTTGGATTATATTTTGGGGAAAAAATTTATTTGTACTTTTAGTTTAGTTAAATGGCCCAAAACAAATTTACTAGTTTGGTTAAAATGTTGGTCAACCGATTAAATCCAGACATCTTCAACTCTCCTCCACCAAATATGTTAATTTTTGGAGTAATTATCTACATGTATTTGGTTCAATTAAATGGTTTGGACTTTGGAATCTTTGGACTTGGAGCTTATGCTATACCCAAATCTAGCTTTTGGAAAGTACTCTATTGTACCACATAGGAGATAGGACACAAGGGAAAGATAGTTCAAATGGACAAGGCAAACTTATCCAAAAAAGACAACTGTTATTTGGTTTGTGAGAGAAACCAAAATATGAAAACCCAGTTCCAGATTGTAACACCCCGACCCAATTTTTTATAATTAAACTATGTGTTTAAGTGGTTAAGTATTATTAATATTTTAAGCCACTTACTTACAAAAATTAATATAAAAGTATTTAATAAACATATTATTTTATAATGTCATTCAATAAGAAATTGTAAAGATTATAAATAATTGAAATGGCTATTTGTATTATAAATATATACTTAGCATGTACAAAAATATATTAAGTGGGTTAAGTTATTACATACATAGTTGAAATTTTAGTGTTAATCCCTTAATTTATTCTTTAGAGAGGGATATTTTTCTTTGGTGAGGGAGAGAAGGCTGCCGTGTAAGAAGGGGAGAAGAAGGAAACAAGAAGAAAGAAAGAAGAATAGGGAAAGAAGAAAAGGAGCTGCTGAACCTTCTGGTCTGAGGCAGCCAGCAAAATAGGATAAGAAGGAGACTTTTGGGGCACAAAAGAAGACAAGAAATGTGGGCAAATTGGGGTGGGATACGTGGGATGCTAGGGAAGAAAATCACACCCACTTTTCCAAATTTTCTTGCATTCACACTCAAACTTTCCTACAAAATAATTTCACTTTACACACAGATATATATATCCTTACCTTTATAAGGTTATATCCATCACATTAAAAGAGCATATATGTTGTATAATATCTCATGCATCATACATAGTTAAAACACCAACAACTATATATATATATATATATCTCATGTATCATGCTTAATTAAAATACCAACTATGTATGTAATAACTTAACCCACTTAATATATTTTTGTACATACTAAGTATATATTTATAATACAAATAGTCATTTCAATTATTTATAATCTTTACAATTTCTTATTCAATGACATTATAAAATAATAATTTTATTAAATACTTTTATATTAATTTTTGTAAGTAAGTGGCTTAAAATATTAATAATACTTAACCACTTAAACACATAGTTTAATTATAAAAAATTGGGTCGGGGTGTTACATCCTTCCCTCCTTAAAAAATTTTCGTCCTTCAAAATTATAACAGCAAATATCTTTGTATTACAACAATGTGAAATGACAAGTTGAGAAAATCACAAAACATAGTAGAATCACATGTCAAGTCATTTATATACATTACAACTCTTTATCTCATTTTAAAATTTTCCTTAAGTTATGCTACATGCTTTCAACAATTTTCATGCTCGATTAAAAGATACAACACTATATACACATGCAGACAAGTACTAAGAGCACATGTCACTAACATATATTCAATCGAAGAATACAATTAAGAAATTCTTTCATGCATTGATCAAAATTTATAATATCAATACCTATAATATCAATATAATCAACGGATTTAATAAGAAAAGATCTTAATGGTGACAACCAAGTATTAGAAATATTCACTTGTCAAAATTTTAGTAACTTGGGCAACACATTAAATTTCAAGAGGTTCAATAAAATGAATTAATCAAATAAGATCAATTCCACAAACTCAAAGAATTTCTTAGAAAGCATCCATTTAGCATATATCTCTCCTTTATACAAAAAAAAATAAAAAAATAAAAAAATTGATATATAACATTATGTGGGGTGACATAAAATGATTATTTTGCCTATTCCTTGGTCAAGTAATTTGTTAACTGCCAATGAGCTCACGGGTGGTTAAACAAGTTATTGACAACGAAAAAATTTAGTATAACATAATATCACTTGTGATAATATTATCTGATGAAGTTTATTTTGAAAAAAAAAAAAATGTTTTCAAAGTGAGTTTGATAAGTTTTTGGTTGTTGATAACTTCAAATTGTTGGGGGTAAGTAATCAAAACTTCATTTGTTTATTTCTATTTCTTTACCCTCTATCCTGATTTTATAGGCTGAATTATGATTCTGTTTTAGTGATTTGAAGGTTTGATGATATTATGGTTTAGTTAATGTTTAATAACATATTTTAGTATGTTAATTATAGGTATAAAAATAACCCAATGAAATTAAGGCCTATTGCTATTTGTTGATGATTTTGTAAGAATATGTACTGAAGCTGTCACTGTGACAGATTCTGTGTTCATGCATGTTAAATTATGTATTAAATTGTATATAGTGAATTTGGATGCTAGGGATAATTCCTATGAAACCTAAGACACTTTTGGATGTTATTGAATTGGTCTCACAGCATCTGGATTAATATAAAAATAATGGTTTAATTTATAAGTTGCATGAAATTCTGTCAGGACAGATTTGAGTATGCCGTCTTGTGTGATTTTTAGTAAATCATGGGTTTATGCTTTGACTCCGAAATTTTTATGGTTTATACTGGACATACAGGGGAGTAGTTATGTAAAATTTCATAACAATTGGATGTGTGTGGACAGCCCGTTTGTATTTTACAAATGGGGCATATGCTGCTGGAATAAAACAGTGAACAGTAAGGGAAATGCCTAACTTTGAGGATTTAATTCCAAAAGTTAGGGTGAATGTTTTGAGCTATAATTTAATATGCACATCCTTTGGTATGTTAGAATCGTATATAAATTTTATGAATTGGTTTCTCTATAATTTAGTACATCATGTTGTCTGATGAATGTATTTTGTATTTGTGGGAACCTCTTTGAGGTGGGATTAGGACTTCCTTGATTCTAAGAGATAGGCTTTGAGATGAATGTAAGTTTATGATAAGGAATTATGGATAGTAATAAACTTTGATATTTGGTTTAGGTGTTACCAATATCCAAGTCTAAGCTCCTTCGACTTTAGGCTCTCGGTTCCTCTACTTTTAGGTAAGGGATAAGTTATATGGGCATTTGGTAAGTCATGAGGTTATTTTGAAGTATATTATGCATTAAAATGTTTTTGATTAGAGATATGACATGTAATCATTATTCTGACAAAGATATGTTCGTGAGCTTTCAAAAACTTATGTATAGGATTTAAGCATATTGATGCTATTACTGATTCCACGAACATGATGTTTAATGAAAAGAATGGAAATGCTATGATTATGAAATGTTATGCAAAGGAAGAAATTTCAGTATGATGTAAAGTATGAAATGTTTTCGGGTTATGTCCTCTGGTAATCTGAACTCGGCTAGTAGGGGTTAATTACTGGCTTTCCATGGAAAAATGTTATATGTTTGACCATTTAAAGTAGAGGAAATGGGGCTGCCCGTATCTCTAGGCCATTTAAAGTAGAGGAAATGGAGTTGCCCGTAACTCTAATTTGACTAAGGCCTTCTCCCCAATGTGTACGGACGGCGGGGAGGAACAAAACCTGGAGGGCATGTGCCATCAGGCCTCCCAAAGGGGACAATATCATACACACAGGGGGCACCCAAATGTGATGAGGCCTTCTCTGTACAGCTTATCAGACATGGACTAACCAATATGTTATGAACAGCTATGTTATGTTATTAATCATGAGAGAATTATTTTGTTTAAATGAATTATGAAAAGTTAAAAGCTCTCATGAAAAGAAGTTTATGATGAAAAGACAAGCTGTTCATTAAAGATAAAAGTTTTTGAAGTTCTGTTGTGCTATAAAGATAAAGTTTCTGATGAAAGAACAAGTTTATGTTTAAAAGTTATCAGATATCTGTTTTTATGAAACGTTAAATTTTATGATCATGAAAGTTATAGTATCTTATGAGAAGAAGTTTATAAAGAAAAGTTTTCTTATTAGTCAAGACGTTTCTATTTTAATACAAAGTTGCCGATTATCTGATTTAAGTTAAAATAATTATTTTGTAATGAGAATATATATATATGGCGACTTTGTAGGAAATGAAAGAAGTTTAATCCGAAAGGTTTCGGTAATATTGACCTGATAAGAAAAAGGAGAACAATTATTTCTATGAAGAGCGTATAAGTTATTATTGTGAATAGTATAAAATACTATGCATGAAAAGATGTTCTCCTATTCGAATATTCATAGAATGAAATAATTTGATTTACATGCATCCTTATTGAATTCTCATATATCTTACCTTTACTGAGCTGTGTAGCTCACCCCTTCCACTCTTTCAGTTAACAGGTTTTATTTTGGAGCAGAGGGAGCCTTAGTCGAGTTTTGGAAGGAGCTGGTTTTAGTTTTATATGTATAGATCCTAAATTAGCAATATGATGTTCAGATTTGTAGCATTGTATATTTTAGGATCTAATGAAAGTTATGTACCTTAAAGTATTAAGAGATGTATTATGTGAAAGTGTGGAAATTAAATGATTGGTGGATTATGTTATATTTCGAGTGCAGTATAGATGCTCTGACTATCAAGTGAAAAATTATATCAAGAAGTAAAGAAACAAGAATGATAAGAAAAAGGGAAGCTTTTGGTAAAAGATTTGTAAAAGTTAAGTTGGTTCTTGTTAATATCAGGTTTAGGCTTGATATTAGCATGCCGGTCATGGTCACAAATCCGGGTATCGGGTTTGGGGCGTGACACAGATCATGCAAAAGAGCAAATAGATATGCATCAATCATAATCTTTGATTGGCAGTTAGGAAAACAATTAAGTAATATTTCCCAAAATAGAGGATGAAAAAGAGTGACCTATCTAGGTTGATTGGGGGCTTCTATAAAAATCCATCCAAATCTATTTGGTTCAATTAAATGGTTTGAACTTTGGAATCATTGGACTTGGAACTTATGCTATACCCAAATCTAGCTTTTGGAAAGGCAAATTTATTCAAAAAAGACAACTGTTATTTGGTTTGTGAGGGAAACCAAAATATGAAAACCCAATTCCAGATCTTGCAAAAGAGCAATTAGATATGCATCAATCATTATCTCTAATTGGTGGTTAGGAAAACAATTAAGTAATATTTCCCAAAATAGAGGATGAAAAAGAGTGACCTATCCAGGTTGATTGGGGGCTTTTATAAAAATCCATTCAAATCCACATTTTTTTGTTTATGAGCCCAAAATGGAAGATTTGGTTATGGAGGCCCAAAACATTTTCCCAAGCCTTTTTTTTTTTTTTTTTTTTTTATAAAACCAGATCCACACCATTATTCATAAACTTTAACTAGGATCAGAAGAAAAAGAAAAACAGAGCATGACATGTACTAAAACAATCGGAAGGCCAAACAGTTCAAATTTTCGTAACCACAGGAAAATTCAAACTTCCCAAACTGGCCGGCAGAAAGAGAAAGGCCTGGATCCACACTATTATTAATAAACCTCAGCAAGTTTGGAGAAAAAAGAAAAACAGGGCGTGACTTGCACGAAAACAATCGCAAAAACAAACAGTTCAAATTTCCTAAGTTCTGAAAAAGTATTGGACTAAAATCACTTTATTCATAGAACATTACAAACCACAATAGATCCACACACCTCATACCGCGGACAATTCGAGCGACGCAATTCAAACAAACTGATAAAAACAGAGCTCGAAGCACTGCACACTCTGTTTCAACTTATTTATATTGGAAGCTCCATGTTATGTAAAATTAAAACCCACATGGTAGGTATTAACATAGCAGTGTTGTTAGTTAAAAACCTGGGAAGTGCAAGACGGAGTGTGATGATTAGAATGACCAGGCCAAGAACTATTTGAGCAGCAAGTTTAACGTCTGAATTAAGCTCGTTCCCTGTAGTAACCAAGAGAAAATTAATTGTATGAAATACTGAAACCAGCAAAAGTAAAAATTGTTAAAAAGATATATTCGGGTATATATATTCATTCTCACCCATTTGGAGGAGTAGAGGAAGCTGAGATTTGGTTCTGAGTTTTGGTTTTTGGAGCAGTAGAGAAAGCTTTGATGTTTTGTTTGTAGAAGAGGCTCTCTTGGTTCTTGGAGTAGTAGAGGAAGCTTTGATGTTTTGTTTGCAGAAGAGGCTCTCTTGGTTCTTGAGTTCTGGTTTTTGGAGCAGTAGAGGAAGCTTTGAAGTTTTGTGAAGCAATATGTGAGTTTGCAGAAGAGGCTGTCTTGGTTCTTGGATTGCAAAGGCGAGGTACTTGGTTCTTGGTGTGGATGTTATTTAGTTTTTGGAGCAGTAGAGGAAGCTTTGATGTTTTGTGAAGCAAAATGTGAGTTTGTAGAAGAGGCTGTCTTGGTTCTTGGATTGCAAAGGCGAGGTACTTGGTTCTTGGTGTGGATGTTATTTAGTTTTTGGAGCAGTAGAGGAAGCTTTGATCACAAAATGTGAAGTCTGACAACCAAGTGTCTGCGCCTTTGATCACAAAATGTGAAGTCTGACAAGCAAAATGCAAAATGTGAGTTTGCGTGTTATTTAGTTTTTGGAGCAGTAGAGGAAGCTTTGATCACAAAATGTGAAGTCTGACAACCAAGTGTCTGCGCCTTTGATCACAAAATGTGAAGTCTGACAAGCAAAATGCAAAATGTGAGTTTGCATGTTATTTAGTTTTTGGAGCAGTAGAGGAAGCTTTGATTACAAAATGTGAAGTCTGACAACCAAGTGTCTGCGCTGTTATTTAGTTTTTGGAGCAGTAGAGGAAGCTTTGATCACAAAATGTGAAGTCTGACAACCAAGTGTCTGCGCCTTTGATCACAAAATGTGAAGTCTGACAAGCAAAATGCAAAATGTGAGTTTGCATGTTATTTAGTTTTTGGAGCAGTAGAGGAAGCTTTGATTACAAAATGTGAAGTCTGACAACCAAGTGTCTGCGCTGTTATTTAGTTTTTGGAAGCTTTGATTACAAAATGTGAAGTCTGACAACCAAGTGTCTGCGCTGTTATTTAGTTTTTGGAGCAGTAGAGGAAGCTTTGATCACAAAATGTGAAGTCTGACAACCAAGTGTCTGCGCTGTTTATAATGTTGAAACGTTGTAGTCTGTTATAATGTTGATTTGTCAGGGTAAAGTAGTCATTTGGAATCGGTTAACCATTAATGTTCGGAAACTACCTAATGAATACGTTAATGTCACAAGATTCACAACCATATATTAATCATTCATCTTTATTATTTCTATCCTATGTGGGACTTTGTCATTTAATTAACTAGGTAATTTACAGCAATAATTCTGAATCATTTAGCCTGCTTCTAGTTGATCTCCCTCAACAACAAAAGAAAACGCAAATAATTATAATTGGTTACCTCTCAAAATTATTCTTAATTTGTTTTTAAGAGACTTATGTTCAACAAATTCTAAGAATTCACAATATATAAGTATACAACTCAATTGATACTACATTAAAATTTTAACTTTTATCATTTTCTCTAAAATAAAATACATAAAGTTTGTTTAACTATAGGAACAGAAAGATGTCTCTAATGCATTATTAATAGTTAGAAGATTTAATTCATCAATAGTACGATTTTATGACCCTAACTTCACCTCCACCTATATTGGTCTTGCGCCATGCTTAAATGTTATATTGAACCAATCCCTAAAACTTCATAATAATTTTGTTGTAACAAAATTTTGTTGCGTTACCCACTTACACTAGTATTTAATGATAATAAAATCTTTTAAGAATGCCTTGTTGAGGGACTATGTTTTATGTCCATATAACTAGGAAGAGAAGGATGTCTCAAATGCATTATCAAATAACAAACAGTTAAAAGATTTAGTTGATCTACACTACAATTTATGAGCCAAATTTAGCTACCTATATATTGGTCTGGTCATGTGCCTTGCTTAAATTGTATACTGAATAGATTTGAGTAATTTCATAGTATTTATGTATATATTTCAAATAAGAGATGAAGATTTGAACACTGAACGTTTGAAACACTCAATAGTGCTAGGCCAATTGTCCTAAAGGTCATTGGTAATTTGGTGCAACCGTTTCATTTCAACATCTACCAATTTGGTGCAACCTTTTCATTTCAACATAGATTTTGTTGTTACACAATAAAATGTTTTGAAATACTTTAACACATGCCAAATGTCTTTAGCTCAATTGTTACTTCCACATGTTGAAATCCCCCCATGCTTGTAATTATTGAATCATCTAACAAAAAAAAAAAATTGACACAATAATTCTAACACATGTACACATATATGTACAAATATATAATTACACACATTTTTATATAAAGATAGACCAAAATCCAGGCAGATACCTATGGTGAGGTTTATGCCAACATTTAGAAAGCATGTTATCTTGCCTATGAGTTAAACATTTGAGACAACTTCTTAGGTTCTATACATTATGTATCTCATTTAAATTCAAAAAATTGATTACATTAAATGTAATTGTTTTAGGGAAAGTAACATAATTTGTATTGTATTGCTCATGCAATAATTTGTTTAATTTTAATTATGAAAACTAAAGTACAACAAATAAAAAATTATACCTAAGTTTGTCATTATATATAAACAGATTCTTAAAAAAAAAAAAAAAAAAAAAAAGCACCAAATTAAATAAATATATAGTTACTAGTAAAAATACACAATTAAATCAATATTGCATTAGAAATTATTAATTTTGATCATTTTCTAAAATAATCCTTGTTGGCTTATGTGAAAAGGTTTGAAAGTAGTCAAGCCCATCCTAACGAGTGTAGTCCTTAGCCAAGAGTCTTGCTTTATATCTTTCTACAAACCCATTAAACCTATACTTTATATCATAAACCCACTAAGAACACTAGCATTAGGTTAGCATAGCACAGCAAACACCAAAAGCTTCATACATCAAATGTTCAAAATGCTAAAAATTTTAGCATAGATGAACAGTACAATTCTATTAGTAGAACTATACTGCAAAAATGGTAAATCTTTTTCTAATTTTTTTATTCTCTTTTTCTCTCTCCTCTAACACATGTTTGTCTCTCTCTTTTTCCCCAGTATTCAGGGCTAGCCCAACAACTTTTGGGGCCTAAGCTGAAAACTTTATGTAGGGCATTTTCTTATATGTAATTATTAAGAAAAAATAAAATTTGTTTATATTATTATCTTTTTGTTTTATAATTTCATTATCTTCTAATTATTTTTTATGAATTTTTTGTTCATTTGTTATATTTTCATCCTAATTTTCTGTTGTGTTTTGTTTAATACTAGTAACAAATTTATTCATAAATCATTTTTGTGATTCAATTTATTTTTCAAGTTTTCTCTTTATTATCAAAGTTTTTTATATCCATTTTAATAATGATATTTATAATTAAGAAATACTTCTAAATAAATAAAACACGATTTGTAATAAAAAATTATAATTTAATTAAAATAAAATTTAAAGAATAGAACAATAGAACCTAATATATCAAAAATAAGATTGCAACTTTACTAAATGATGTGATCACTCTATACTCTATATCTGCACAAATAAACATGTATTACGTAACTTAATAAATTAGTACTAATATAAAGTAAATTATTCTAAAAGAATAACTAATAAAAATATTCCTAAACAATCCAGATTAAATAAACTATTGGAAATTAAAATCATGATAAAAAGTTAACAAAACACGTGATAATGTCATAATGGTAGTAGTCTAGTGTTAGTAAAATAAAAGGTTCGGACCACCGCGCATCCTTGGTGTGGTGGTCACTCCACAAGTATAAATGCTTGTGGAGTGTGGGGGGGAAGGGCCGAGATTCAAGTTTACAGGAAGGAGTTTCATACACATATACACTTAGATTTGGCTAGAGTAGAAATTCTATCTTGTATCAAAAAATAAAAATAAAATAAAATAAAAGGTTCGGGCTAGCTATGTAAACATGCATCAGTGGGGTCATTTTAAATTTAATTTTGTCTCTTCGCCTTTGTGTTCTGTGTTTTGTGAGTATTAGAAGGGCATTTTTATTACACAATGCATTTTATTGGCTAACAAAATGGGCCTTATTATTATTATTTTTTTCCTGAGTATAGCCTTAATTAAAATGTACACATAAATATATTATATTATAGAATCAAGGGTTGCTCCATGTTTTGGTTAGGGTGTTCGAATGAACACTGACCTTGGAAAAAAAATTATAATATATATATATATATTTGTCTACCATAAATAAAAATGAACACCCTAAAATGCAGTTACAAAGACCAATAAGGATAAACACAGTTACAAAAATCAATAAGTTGAGTAACAACAAAAATTCCTAGTGCAAAAATTCTTCAAAAATTCTTATCTATTTTAGCATAAAAAACTAAATTTTCTATTTTACATATCCCCTTTTCAAAAAAAAAAAAAAAAAAAAAAAAATCTACATCAAATTATCTATTTGACACTACATCTTACTAAAGTATCATTTCCATATTAATTTTTTACTACTCTCCCAAATAATTTCTTTCTCTGTATATGAGTAAAAAAAGTATTAGAAAACAAATTTGCATATACACAGTAACCATATATATTTGCACAGTCACCATAACTACAAATGCATTTTGCACAATAATACATAAGTTGATGTGGATGATTTTTGTAGTTGGTTATGCAAAAATTTGGCCCTTATGAAATTTTATATCATTATATGGATTAATATGAATGCTCTTAATGACCACCCTAAAAAACATTCTTAGAGCCGTTACTGTATAGAATTAGTTAAAAAATGGGACATTCTTTATTTGGGGGCCTTAGGTCATTGCCTATATATTCTCCAGCCAGCCCTACTAGTATGCTTCCCTCTAACTCTTTGCTTATCTCACTGTCACCACACCACTGATCTTGCCATTCTGTCTAGATCTCCTTCTTATGGTTGGTTTTTATTATTATTTTTTTTGTTGTGGGTTCATGGGTGGTTCCGATGGTGGGGTCGGCGGGTCGGTGGGACAATTTTGGGTTGGGTTGCTCCAGTTTTGGGTAGGTTCCAATAAATTTTGGGTGGGTTTCTGTGGTGGTTGGCTGGTTGCTACTTGTAGGAGAGGTGGTGGTGGTGTTTTTTTTTTTTTTTTTAAAATTTTTTTTTAAAATAAAAAATAAAAGGTAGGAATTTTTTAAAGTTATTTTAATAGGTGGTGTGGTAAAGTAAGAGATGTGATTGAAAGTGTATTTAGAGTGTTAAAATAGATAAAGTAATTTTTTGTGTGAAAATAATTTTTTTTAGCATAGTTGATGATACTCTTACAACTAATTGGTTGTTTCCTAGAAGATAAGGTCTAGTGCCTTACTTAAACTTATGGCGCGTTATTTTTTTTTCATCTAAAATTTTAGCAATACTTTGCATTTTGGTCTTTCTTATTCCTTATGCTTTATCAAGATGCAAGTGATTGGAAATTTTAATGCAAGACCACTTGTACAATTATCAAGAATTAGAGTAGGTAACTGTTGAAGCCATTGAAGCTTTTGTTGCTAATGCAGCGGTCCAATTTGCCAAGGATCTTAGCATTCACAAGCTTGAAATTGAAGAGGACTCACTATTGGTCATCTCGGTCTTGTGAGACAACAGAACATCTTTTGCTTTGCATGGACATTTTATAAAAGAGACAAAAATCTTGTTAAGATCTTTACAATGGTTTAATTTGAAGTATGTTAAGAAGGGGGCAACTGTTTAGCCCATGCCTTTGCAAGAAGAGTTATTTCATCTTTAAATTTAGATGTTTGGGTAGAAGAGCTCCCGTCTAATTTGTTATGCTTAGTTTTTATAATTTTTTTGAGCACTCATATTTTTTTTATTTACTGATATATATATATATATATATATATATATATATATATATATATATATTTAGTACTTCCTGGATCTTTGAGATGCAAAAGAATGCAAAGTCACATGAGATATCAATTCAAAAGAATATAAATATATCTATATATATATATATATATATATATATATATATATATTATAAGAAATTAATTAGAATGATAGTTTCTTCAAATGATTTTTATTGGTGTATTGCTTTGTTATTTATGAATCGAATGATTGTTATATATGTTGGACATCTAGTGTATCTCACAAGTTCCTTGCGCATTGTGAGTGTTCAATGAAGTTATAATTCAAAGTAAAAATTTAAATGATTAAAAGTTTTAAAGTTTCAATAAGAGTAAAAATTATTTCATAACATGTGAATAAAGATAATAATAATTGTGGATAAAACTTAAAGATATTTCAACTACTGAATAATATAAATGTATCTAAACAAAACTTATTGTTTAAAAAAAAACTATAAAATCAAACTAAATTAAGAAATTTCTCTAAAATTTCATAAAATTACATCTTCGTCCTAGAGGTCTTATATATATATATATATTTTTTTTTTTAAGTTTGATGATAAGCTCAAGCTTTAGCTATTGTTCGAAATAAAATTAAGTAAACTGTTAGAGATATATTAGACATATTAGCTCAATGTAATAGGTTCAAGCTCACCTACTATGTGTGCAAGACAAATCTCCTACTTGTACTAGCTAGTAGTCTAGGGTTTAGTCGCCTATATATATATATATATATATATATATATATATATATATACTCATGTTATGGTTCATTGTTACCCAACCGTTGTACCACACTTTAACATATATTAAAGATGTAGCCCTTTAGGGTTTCTTCAATAGACGTAGGCCGTTAGGCTGAATCACGTAACTCTCATATTCTTGGTATTCTTATTTTATACTTCCTCTTCCACATTCACTCTAGCATATACAACATGGTATACACATTGCGTTGCTAATATATTTAACATCAACAATCTTGAAATTTTGATATTCAACTCAACTTGTTTTGTTTTCAACCCTACCTTGTTTGAGTTGCTTTTGCTATCCATGAAAGAGGCAAGTTGTTATTTCTTTGTTGGTTCAAAGCTTCCCACCATTTATTTATTAATTTACTTTTGATATATATGATAAGTTTGAACTTATGACATTGACTTTAATTATGGTTCACTTTTATTATCAAACCAAGACACTAATTAATTTTGTGTAAATTGAATTCAAATTTAGCTCTTTTATATAATGATAGAAAAAAAAAAAAAATCAATTAAGCTAACTAGGATGCACACCAATTATTGATTTGTAGATGTTTATTTTTAGTTAGCGCTAAATTTCTTAGAAGTTCTTTACTATTAAAGTTATTTTTAGTTTTTAGATAATTTTTGTTAGAAATTGTTTTGTAAACATGCCTGTCTCTAGAGAGTTAATTATACATTTGAATTGGGGATTTGCTGTTAGTGGGTTTGCTCACATTCACATCCATTTAGGAAAGAGAAATGTTATATACACAATATTTTCATAACAAATCATAAGTAATAAATTGTTATTGGTTGTTACGGGTAGGTAAAAAAGTAATTTAAGTTCTGAATTTAAATTAGAACCAATAACAACATACCATCTATGATTTGTTACAAAAATATTGTAAAAATGTTGTGGACGTAGCACTTCTTTTTAAGAAAACAACTGATAACCATTTTGGAAAATTGATGGAAAAAAAGTAACCACAACATGAAGATTTGGGGCTTCTATACAAATCTATCCAAGTTCACATAGATTATTTTGTGAGCCCCAAATGTATTGGAGGCCTAAAACATTTACCTATACGAACTAGATTCCCAGAAGAGCAAAGAGAAAGAAAAAGGCTTGAATCAACGCCTGTTTTTTTTTTTTTTTAAATGAATTCACTATTATTCATAAACCTAAGCAAGTTTTGTCCTAAAAATAAAATAAGGCATATTTTAACTTACCCACCTGTGATTTGACTAAAATTTTAGTTGTTTACATGTGGTTTAAAATTTGACACTTTAGCCACCTGAGGTTTGACCGAAATTTAAGTTGTCTACTTGTGGTTTGAAATTTCATGATACAAGTGTTCCACTGTATTCTTTTTTATCTTATATGATCTTGTATTTTTATGTTTTTGGTGGAGAGAGACATAAAAGTGAAGCAAAATTACATATTTAGCCTTGTTATTAACAGAGTTGGGTTATGAAATTCTAACAAAGCTAACCTCGGGTGGGTAAAATGTCAAATTTTAAATTACAAGTAAACAACTTAAATTTCGGCCAGATTACAGGTAGGTAAGTTGTAATTTGCCCAATAAAATAAGTGCATGACTTGTACAACTAACAAAGCAATATTTTTATTCAATTGGTGATAAGAATTGTATTCCGATAATGGAAGAAGAGTGATCCTCCATGTTCACGACAATTTTGGGAAGGTGAAGAAACAACCCACAAACGTCGGCTATTTAAAATCCAATTGGATTTGGGCTCTTTGATTTTTACACTTAATAATTCACTTGGCACAAAATTAAAATTAAAATAAGACATGTGGCATAAAATTGAGAATCCAATTAAAATCGAATTAGATTTTTTTAAACTTTTTTTATTAGTGTGTGTGTGTGTATATATATATATATATATATATATATATATACTAGTCGCTAACCCGTGCGATGCATGGAAAGGCTATTGACTTTGAAAAAAAATCCAACAACGAGTAAATAGACATTTTGCTAATTAGTATTTTAAAAAAAAAAAAATGAAGAAGTATTTAACTTCTATACTTTCCCATAGTTAAGAAGTGTTGTTTAACATTGAACATTATTGAGTTGCAAGTGAATAGTTACCAAAAGCTACAAAGTAATTTACAATTCTTAAATTAATAAAGTAAAACTCTCAATAGTTATATATACACACACACTCAAAACTAATATAAACTGCAAATATATAAACAAAGACCATGATATGAGGACGACACACCAAGTTTCAATTTTGAGTAGCAATATGACTTTCTCGTAATAATAACAATATAGACAATTCAAAACATGGAACAATATCAAAATTATAATACCTAATTCCATTATCTTTTATGTTGAATCCAAACAAATAATTAATCAACCCAAAATCATAGCTTTTAATAAGAAAACAAAAAATCACATGAACCTAAATAAAAAGCATTTAAGGTGAAGAATTAAGATCAACCTACTGAGACACAAATACCAAAAACCCCAAGACTTAAAACTTCAAAATTTATAGTATCCCCAAATTCTACTTCAAAACCAAACCAAATTCAACAAATTTATATATAACATACCAAATAAAAATTTATCGTTCCCTAGGTTGGAAGACATAAGTTGCAGTTTTGATTTTTTTTCCAAAAAAATAGAGATGCTTTATCTACCACGTACAATAAAAAAAAAAATAATTAGTAGAAATTTCAACTCAAAAACCAAACCCACAAAAACAATGTCAATATAAATATGGAGATTAAACCCAAATACTCAAAAAGAAAATCAATTCTAAACATAACAAAAGAATAAGATAGAAAGAAAATCTCAGGCACATATGAAAGCAAATAAAAAATTTGACATAAAAGATAAAATTCATTAATAACAATATAAACAAATATCCACATATGTTGAATTGAAATTTTATTAATAATAACAATATAAACAAATTCGACATAAAATTCATTAATCAAAGAAGAAAGTTGAATCAGATTGCTTGCGTTTTTTTTTTTTTTTTTTTTTAATCCTAAAGTTGAACAAATTCTACCACAATATTTTCACAATAATTTGGTTTTAAAAAAAATATTATTGTTACACTAGATGATTATCTGCTATCATGATGATTGAGAAATTGTTTTAGTAAAAAAAAAATGTATAAGTATAATTTGGGGTTAAAAATTACTTTGTTAACACTAGACATTTATTTGCTATCATGTGGCGGCGGCGGTGGCAGCGGTAGCGATTGCGGTGGTTGTGATTGTTATTTATTGTAGTGGATATATTATTTTATTGTGATGTTTATATTATTTTATTGTATTGAAAGTTAAAATAGATCCACTGCTACTAAATGTTTTGTAAAATGAGTAGGTAAAATAATTAAAATAACTTTTTGTGGTGCCAAATAGTTAATTTTTTAACTTCATTGCTGTGAATGCTCTAAGTAAGCTTGGAGTAATTTTTGGGATAAGCTTCAATGACTTGACTGTGGCTATTCCGAATGACCACACCAAGTCCAAATTTGTCATCTTCTTTAATGACTGCTCCATCAAATGATATTAGCTAATTTAATTTAATAAAAAAATTTGTTTGAACAATAATTAATTAATTAGAAAAGTCGTACAGTTATGGTATTATATAGGGGTACGTGTTAATTATTAAATATATATTTTCATATTGCCAAGTATTAATTTTTCATTTATAGTTAAACATAAATCAATTCAAAAATATTAATGGATAATAAAGTTAATCCATAGTCTTCAAATGATGTTTAGAATACATATATGAATGTTGGGCACAATTTTTTCTTGGGGGGATCCGGAGAGAGAGAGAGAGGAAGCACTGAAAAGAAAAAGAAAAAAAAAAAATATATATATATATATATATATATTAATATTAATATGTGTACTGTAAATTTGAGAACAAAAAATTATGAGAGAACAGTGTTATATAAAAACAGAGAGAAATAGAGTGAGAGAGCTTCTCATTTCCTCACGTGGGCCGCCTACATTCTTAGACTTCGTGACAAGTAGTTGAAGTTTTCCATACCTCGAGCAGCACTCCAAGACAAGGTGTGAACATGATATAAAGTATGGAAATTAAAGACAAACCTTTGATCTCTTTTCTTATGTGTTAAGATAGGCCCAGGTGTGAAAAAGACTCAAAAGCCGATGAATTTTTCTATGCCCTACCTGGACTGAATGATAAAGTAGTCTTTGAAGGAATTGGTAGCACCTTTTATCAATTTTGCATCTAAAGGAAAGTGAGAATCCTCGTCAGCACTCACAATCGTTGCATTAACTTTGGATTCCTTCATCCAGCCTTTCCACATTTTACAAAATCTTCAATTGCTCAGACAGGGGTTAAAGATTAGTAGCATCTTATTACAGGCTCATTTTACTTCACAGGCTACTTTTTGAAGAATCCGTTGTAAATTTTACAACAAGTATAAAATTTTTTAATATGTAGATGCATGAAATTAAATAAAGCAGATAAATGGTTCTAAAAAAATAGTGACATATATTGTATCTAACCTAAACCAAATTTAATTCTCTCAAATAAACAAAGCCAAATTTCAAATGTCTTGCAAATATAGGTCTCAAATTCATAATGCAAACATACAGCAATACACCGACACTGCAAAACACGAGCAACAAGTAAGATGCAAAACCCCCCAAGAAATTTAAAGTTAAAAGAAAACCATGTAAGACAATAAGAAAGAGAGTTTTCTTTTCTTTTCTTTATTTATTTTTTAAATTTTTTTGAAAGTTTAAAAGAGAACCCCAAAGAGAGATGCTCGCTAATGTTTTAGAAACATTTCAATCCACCATTGATTCCTTGCATACAAATTATATCATTGAATTTGAAAGTAATTAAACACATCAAGTTCAGGGATATGATTGTGAATAGAAATTTGTGAAGAAAATTAAACTCTGGAGTAAACTCATCACCTTAAGTCCACAACACCAAAAGTACTGGATTAGATGTCCAGTCAGCAAAATTCAACATCTTAAAACAAAGCAAAGCCACCTTGATTCTTGACTATTCTTCAAATGACAAAAGCAAAAGAAACTGGGGAACTAAACTACACTTGCCCAGTTGCCCACCAAAGGTCAAAGCTTTTTTTTTTTGAGAAACCATATGGGAGACTCTAATTATGCTCCATCAGCAACCAGATACACAGACTACTAAAGGCTGCAGCTGTTTAAATTATTAAAAGCTGTAATTAAATCAGTAACATATATTAGCTCCAAAAATCAAATGAAGTATATGAGAATGAATATCTAGTTATAATCATAAAAACACTCAGAAAATCAAATAGTATAATTTAGAGCTGAGAAAAAGGAAAAATAAAATAAAATAAATCATTTAAGATAATACAACTCTCGCGCCCAACACAGATAACCAAGATAAAACAAATAAAAAAAACAAAAAACAAAAACAAAGAAACACAGCTATAATGATGATATACAAACCCAAAGAGCTGCAAGACAGAAAATTTGGCATCCAAAAACGATACAAAATCCAAATACAAACATGTTAAGCTGCAAATACGATGCACATATAAAACGTCTTTTCTGAAGATTTAAAGAATGGATTCTAAAAGCTAGAACGGCACCAGATTTAGCAAGGAAAATGCTTGATCTGATGAGTGCAACTCCAACTATTTCTGCACTGCAACAACAGTAAATAGTTGTGATTTCTAACGTGAGGGTTGAGGAAAGAGTGATAAGAGAACTTCATTGAGCAATCTATATAAGCGAATCTGAAGGAGGAGCTTTGTTAAATGGAACGCGGATTGCGGACACGTATATGCACTGGACCCGTTGGATGTTGACACCTGTGCATCTTGTATCACTGACCTTGTTGATCACTTTGTTTAGTTTTGGACTTTGGCGCTGCAAAAGTAAAAACTTTTCCAATTTTTTTTTTTTTTTTTTGAAGCTGTTACAGTAAAATTCTCTTGATACAGAAAATACAGTAGCAACTGAATAAAAAAAATATTCTTTCTCTTTAGTCTTTCCTCCCTGTCTCTTTTTTCTTCACTCCCTCTCTCTCTCTACTCATCAGAGAACAAATGGAAGCAACTCTCCTCTCGTAAGTAAAATTATTGCATACAATCTGAACAAAAGCACAAAACAAAAAATGCAATAAAACTACAAAATACAATCTTTCTCATAAACTAATAAAATCAGAACCCAAAAAAAAAAAAAATCCAGCCTTTATCTCAACGGCTACTAACTGCAACAAAATACAATCTTTCTCATAAACTAATGAAATCAGAACAAAACAAAAAAAAAAACCGATCAAACCCATTTCGACCGCATGTCGTTGGCAGTGGGAAAGAGGACGAGCGGCGGTGAAAGCAGAGCAGACGACGGAGGACGAAGATGATGCGATTCTCTCTCTCGCCCAGTGAAGCACAACGCCGATTTTCCTCTTGGAGATTGCCCCTCTCTCTCTCCGTGTGTTTGATGAGAAGAAATCAAATCCAGATGGTGAACCGTGTGGATGGTGTGTGGCCTTTTGATATTTATTAGGTGTTTTGATGGGAGAAATAAACGTGGCCTTCAGCCTTCCAGCGTTTTTTTTTTTTTTTTTTAATACTAAGTTTATACTAAAAAAAAAACTAATGATAAGTTTATTTTTTTTAATGGAAATTAATTAGAAGTTAATGAATACGAATAATAATATCTTTAATTAAGATTAGATATAATTTTTTTATAAAAAAAAAAAAGGGATAATGGTAAGTTAATGGATATTAATAATTAAAATTTAAGGGATAATTTAAGGGTTGATCTCTTAAATTAAAAGTAGACTATTAACAAATAAAACTCTTGAAAATTTTGAAAATTAAAAATTTAATTGGGAAAAGTAAGATTAAAAAATGAAGATTAACGATCAGTTTATTTTGCTAAAATTGATTTTTTTTTTTTTTTTTTTACTGAAAGTACATATATAGGTAAAAATTAGTTGAAATAGTACAATGAGACCCATAAATAGTACTAAAAAGTGTAGTGAGACCCATGAATAGTAACTAAAATAAGCTGAATAGTAAAATAAGTTAACAAAAATAATTTACGTCAAACGGACACTAATTATTAACATATTGAAGATTAAAAAATAATAAAGAAGAATTAAAGAAATAATATTTAAATAAGATAGAGTAATAATCTATTGGAAATTGAATTTGAACAAGTAGGTAAGTAAAAACTAAAAGGAACTGTTCACCATTCAAACAGTACAAAATTTTAAAGTAACTGCTAGAGATGCTTTTAAAATACAGATTTTATATAAGAGCATTGTAAAATTGAAAAGCAACCCATTTTGCATTGATGGTAAATTAGAAAAACCAATCCATCTTCTGTCTAAAATCCATCAATGATAGGGGTGGCAATTCGTGTTCATGCATTAGGTTCGTGTCATATCGAGCCATGACTATTCGGTTATATGGGTTGTCTCGAACCCGACCTATTTAGTAAATGTGTCAGGTATCCTTTACCCGAACACAATCTGATTATTAAACAGGTCAATCCAACCCAACCCAACCCAACCCAACCCAACTCGACACGTTTAACTCGTTTAATTAACAAGTCATGTAAAGGTCAATACAAATGACCTGTTTAATTATCTATTTGATTAATAAGTCATACCTAACCTATATAATTTTTTATCAATTTCCATATATCTAAAATTAAAGTATAATTACAACTATAAATATAGTAATAAACACATAAAAACAACTATAAATTAAGCAATAATATCAAAATAACTAATAATTTTATAAGCTAAAAATGGGTCAAACGAGTTCACATGTTGAATATGAACACGACTCATTTATAAAACAAGTTAGCTATGTCAACCTGAATACAACCCGAACCCATTTAGTCTCAACCCATGACCTATTTATAAATGAGTTAGTCGTGTCGAGTTCATGGGTTGTATTAGATTTTGCCACCCTTAATCCACAATACAGTTGAGCATTCATATCCCTTTTCTTCCAAATTCCATCAAACTGGGGGAATTTCAAATGATGGGTTTTCCTCCCCATCTCCTTCCCTTTTCCTCTACACCATCCATATCCTAAACTTGGTTGAGAATTCTCATCTTAGACAACAATCTCATAAAGACTTTCTTTCCATTCTACACCTTGCTTATGGATGGTCTGATGTTGTGTATTAGTTTAAATCTTTTGGTAGTTGAGATAGAGCTTGATGCAAATACTATGATTGGTTGGGTTACTGAAGAATTTAATAGTAACTCACAAATGTGTAGACACCTTAGCAAGAAAGGCTTGGATTCAAGTCAAGATTATGCCTTTTAATAGTCCGCCTATGGACTTAAGTATGTTGTTATTTTTTTATAATTCTGGTTTGTATTGTGGCCTTTAAAGATAGTGACAGTTTAAAACAACACGTTTGAGTTGCTTAATTGCTTTTATTTCCAATGAAGGAGGGTAGGCCATCTTAGATTCATTCCTTCAGTAGAGCATAACTTCCCACCATTTATTTATTTATGGTTGTTTATTTTTGGTTGACACTAAAAATTTGTAAAAATAAAAGTTTTTTTTTTTTTTTTTTTTTAACATTTTACTATGGATGTAATTTTAATGATCAAATTTCACATTTACTTTTTCTAACTATTATTAAAAAAAATGGCAACTATTTGGTGGGAATTGTCAACTTTTGGATAATTTTGGTAAAAGACCGTTTGTTAAATTACATATTCGTTTCTGAGCATTCCCATCAAAGCTTTTAAAATTTTTAGCATTTAGCATCTCAAAAAGCCACTTTATCAATTTTAACAACTTATTTTACAATATATCCAACATCAAAGGTTCTATTTTTTTACCATTTCGTTTAAAATAATATAAACTAATCATTAAAATAATAAAAAACAACTACACAAACCACCTTTTCCACCACAAGCATTAAAATAATAATATATATTTTTTAAGATTGAAGCTACAGTGAGCTTTCAAAGATGAAAGTTCACTGTAGATTGCTATTTTTTATTTTTTATTTTTATTTTTTTTAAGTTTAGCATGTTTGTTGTAGCTTGCTTTTTGGTGATTTTTACAAACTTGATGTTAAAATTTAGCATTTATAGCATTTAGCATTATTAATGAGGATGCTCTCCTACAGTTTTGGTTTCAAATTATTATTATACTTTAAAATGTTTCAAAAACATCCTTAAAAATATCTAATGAATAGAAAATATTAATGTATAAAAAAAAATTCATTTAGTTGAGGCCACTTTAATGACATGAAGCCATGATGTGATATAAATTCCATTTATCATATCAACATTTTTCATCATCATATGTTAATAATTGGCCTTTTGAAATAATTTTGAAAATATAGGAACTAAAGTGAAATCTAAAAATAATAAATAAAATAAAAGTTTGTTTGGTACTCTTAAATCTAAGTCTCTAGGAGTTGACAGTACATTCGAATCGGTGATAGTGAGTTTGCCTGCATTCCTTATCATAAAAATAGCCCAGAGCAAACCAAAAATAATTATACTAGTTGGATTAAAAACGATTGTGAGACATGATCAAATTTTGGGCTACTTATTGATCTTGTTTTTGTTTTTGGTTAAACCCAATATTTTGGATTGGATGCCATATTTTTGGGCTACTTATTGATCTTGTCGTAGGCTTTTTGCATATCTAATTTCAGTGCCATGTAGCCCATTTTACCAGACCTTTTTGACTTCAAATAATGGAGTGTTTCATGAGCGACCAAAATATTGTTAGTAATAAGTCTCTCTAACATGAAAGCGCTTTGGGTTTCAGAAATAAGCTAGGGAAGCAGGGGTTTCAGGCGATTTGCCAGCACCTTCGCAATGAGCTTATACAGCACATTGCTCAGACTAATGGGCCGAAAATCAGTTACCTTCCTAGTACTCTGAATTTTTGGAATAAGAGTTAGATAGGTATGATTTAAGGCCTTAGGAATTGTACCTGTATTGAGGGCAGATAAGACTGCCTTTGTGACTTCCCCTCCCACTTTATCCCAAAATTGCTTATAAAATAAAGGAGGGAGACCGTCAGGGCCTGGGGCCGTATCTGCATCCATCTAATTCAAAGCGAACCTGACTTCCTCTGCCACAAATGGTTTGAGTAACTCCTCATTCATAGCCCTTGAAACCCTTGGATTCACCCCCTCTAATACTGGCTCAAGGACATTGGGGTTTGCCGTTGTAAACAGAGAAGAGAAATAAGAAATTAGAATGTCACCAATACGATTCTCATCTTCAACCCAATCACCATACTCATTCTCTAGGCCCGATATAAGGTTTCTTTTGTTTCTTTCTGTTGCACGGCAGTGAAAGTACTTCGTATTTAAGTCCCCATGCTTCAACCAATCAACCTTGGATCGTTGATTCCACATGCACTCCTCCAAATCCATGAGTTTCTTAATTTCATCAGAAAGCACCTGTAGCCTATTATTTCCTCTTCCAGCCATAGAATCAGCTTCTGCCTCTACTAACTCAATTCTTTTTTGAGCTAAAGTTCGACGTACATTGCCAAACACATTTCTGTCCCACAATTGTAACTGAGCTTGACAATTTTCGACCTTTTTAATGACTTTCCCCATTGAATCCCCCCAAACAACCTCCTCCCAAGTCGAATGAACAACTCCTTCGCTTCTCACATCCTTGAGCCACATGGCTTCGAACGGGAAAGGCTTCCCGGGTCTAGAAAAACGATTTTGAATATCATCTAAGCAAAGCCAGATTGGTTTATGATCAGAGGATGATGCCGATAAATGATAGAGGCGAGCTGTTGGGAATTTTAACAGCCAATCCGGGGTCGCTAAGGCTCTATCCAGTCTGACCCAGACCACTTGACCCCCAAACAACCTCTGTTACACCATGTATATGGCAGACCCAAGTAACCCAGGTCCTTCAAGCCACACACATCCAAACAATCCTTAAAATTTTGCATTTGAAACTCAGGCCGTATAGCCCCACCCAATTTCTCACTAAGTTTTGTGATTTCATTAAAATCCCCAATGCAAACCCAGGGAAAATTAAATTGAGAGCTAAGGTGACGAAGAACTGACCAAGAAACTTCCCGGTTGGCCACTTCTGGAGCTCCGTAAAACCCCGTGAAGCGCCAAGCGTCATCAATTCCTAGATTCACCACTGCGTCGATATGCCGAGGAGAAAAAGTGAGAATATGTAGATTAACATCGTTCATTCAGAGCAGAGCTAAACCACCACTCAAATTTTTTCGCGGCACAATGAACAGATTATCAAACTTCAGGCGGCAACGAAGTCTCTCAAGGTACGACTTCTTCTTCTTCGTTTCCATGAGAAAAACCACTTTAGGACCTTTTGCTTTCACCAATTCTGAAAGCTCGTGAACTCGCCGGTGGTTCCCAAGCCCCTAGTAGTTCCAGCTTAAATAATTCATGGCACACGGCGGGGCTGAGAGACAGCCGCCGCCGCCGATGAAACATCAGAAAGGGGAGAGACATCAGAGCTTACACCTCTTTTTTTCAATGTTGGAGAATTTGAAATATCTTCTGGGAAGTGTTCTCTCTTTTTAACACTAGCTGGAGAAGCCAAATGGGAAACAACGATGGGCTTTTGTAATTTGGGAATTCTTTTGGACTTTATTTTTGTACGCAGCCCATTAGAGTTTGATAAATCCTGAAGAGGAAGTCTTATATTGGGCTGGTTAACATCTTGCTTAGGGAGAGAAGGCCCATTTTCTTGTGGCCCAACTATCAAAGGTTTCACAACTTCTTTTTCACCTATACCATGTACAGCCACCAACCCATTTAAGCCAAAGACTGACTCTCCCAAATCACCAAGAATAACGCTCGGGTCTTGATCATACTTCTTTATGTCACTATCAATTTCTTGGAGCTTAGCGAGAAATGGGTCTCTATCAGCAAAGGTGCCCGTGTTTTTTGGCAACATTATCGATTTGGATGGCTTTGAAATGGCATCCATATCTACCAACAAGGAATCACCACCTTTTGGGATAGCATACACTTTGGTGGCCTGACAGATGACAGCTGAGGGTGAGGAAAATCCGGGATCAGCCTAAGGTTCATGTGTCAAGTCTCCATCAGCCTGTGACACTAACACATCCAGTGTCACATCAGCATTAATGAATTCTTCATGTATATCCATTTCCATTACTGGGTTCATCTCAGTCGACGGAGAAGGACCAGAAAATTCCGGCATCACCTGATCGTCCTTAGTCCCACCAAAACTCATCCTAGGATTATCATCTCTCTCATAGAAACCCGAAACGAAAACCATGGACTTCTGGGGCCTATATGGAGATGCTCTCAACGTATGGTTGTATTGCCTGTTCTCCTCTGTTAGAGAGCCTTTACTCCGAATCCATAGTGCATAATCCTTATCATTATGATCCAACCTACCACACCAGTAACATATATTGGGGAGGCGTTCGTATTTGAAGCTAACCCAATGCTTATTTCCATTTTCCAAAGTAATCAACCATCCACGACAAAGGTGGAGGGAAATATCCAGGCTCACTTTAACCTGTATGAATCTGCCACCATCCGCCTCCACCCCTCCATTGGAGCGACAAACATCACCAACCAACTCACAAATTGATTCGGCAACTTCTCTAGACATGTATCCAATCGAAATGTCGTGAACTTGGATCCATAACATAGCCCGATCGAACTTAAGATCCTTAACTAGAACGTCTTGGTCATAACGTTGCAAGACCACCAGATTTTTATCAAAACACCAAGGTTCACTCTGAAGAACCCGATCCAGGTCTCCTTTTTTCTTGAACACAAACAAGACCAGATGATCATCAAGTTTCCTCATCTTAAAACCCTTAGTAGATCTCCAGAGTTGTCTAAAAGTTTTTGCCACGGCTTCCATATTCAGCATTCATTTCGTTAAAAATTTTGCTGCAATAATAAACTCCACAGATCTATGTTGGTTCTGAAGAGTAAATTTGGAATCTTCTCTCTCGTTTAGGGAGAGATTGTTCCAGGTACTTGTTAACTCCTCCTTTAGGTGATAAGAAAGGAAAAAAAGGAGAAAACAAAGAGGATTGAGGTAATCTTGTTACCTCCAGAGAAAAAGAACAAAGGAAACAGAGAAAAAGAAAAAAAAAAGTGTATCCCAGGACCCCACGAAAGGAACAAACCACAAGCTCTAAGGTAATCTTGTTGCCTCCAGAGAACACAGGCACCTCCAGTAAAGGAAGGACAAACAATTCTACAGGCAAAGAGCAGAGAGGGTAGAGAGACCCTCTTTTTCTTTGCGAGAGAAACCTTAGTTTTAATGTGTTAGTTTATCAAAGATCTATTAACTACTCACCTTAATTTTTCCTATGTAGGAGTTATTCATTCAACTAACAAGACAATTTAAATGTGAATATTCTTCTTCTTCTTCTTCTTCTTCTTCTTCTTATTATTATTTATTTTTATAAATATGATAAAATTTGAAAACTACAACATTTTTTTTTTTTTTTTTGAGAGGGGAAAACTACAACATTTTAGTTTATGATAATTGCTCTTTATTATCAAATCAGATTACATATAAATACTTATAGGGTTCGATTAACCGGTGCACTTAGAGTATTTGTTAATTAACAATTTTAGGAAAGTTTTGATACCATTTTCATGAAAAATATAAACATAAAAAACGTTAAAAAAAGGAAAAAGTTTAACTACAAAATTGATTGTAACCTAAAGCTACAACCTTACTCAATATCTTTTTATTGAAGATGAATTTTGAAAAACCCATTATTAAATTATATTTTCTTCTTATATCTTTTATGCTTGCAAAATTTCTAAAAAATTAAAAATCAATAATTATATTATCAATAAATTTTTTAAATTGCAAATTTTTGTAGTTTAAAATTATACATAAAATATAAGCTTGTAGATCATATAGTAAATAATATCCGATTGAAACAAAATTTGACATGTGTATTAAAAATATAAAGAATATGCAATTCAATGGCTAGATTTTCAAAATATATAATAATGTATATTTTATTGATTGGTTGTAGCCTTAGGTTACAACTAATTTTGTATCCAAACTTTGCCCTAAAAAAAATGAGCTACTTTTTTCTTTTTTCAAAAAGAGTTTTTAAAAATATTTTTCCCATGTTTTATTCATTGAAAGTTTTAGCAATATTGCGTTTTGGCCAATTCCTTATTCATTGGACTGAAACAAAATCACTTCTTGGCTCATTGCAAGATACCTAACAATCGGATGATTTAGTTGATCAATGATATTGATACCATTTATGACCCAAACTTGGCTCCAGACCGGCCATATTTGTCTTGCACCAAGTATAAATTGTGTGTATATATATATATATGTTTTGAATTTATCCATGGAACTTCATAAATTGATGTGAATAAAAATCTTCAGAAGATTTAGTTGCCAATTCAAGTTTGTTTATTGTTCTTCGTAGTCTAAGCATGAACATTTTAATAGTATAGATCACCCATATATATTAATCTGGATCTTTTGCTGTATGACATGAAATATATAAGCAATATATTAGCATGTTTACTTTCTTATTGTGAAAATTCGCATAGGATTTCTCTTTAGAAGGGTAAAGTGATCCAACGTTGCTCCTCAAACAATCCATTTCTTCGCTAGAGATGGGCCTAATAAGTTTTGTTGTTGATCCATGATCAGAACATTGCATCATTAATATCACCACCACATGAAATTGCAAGGTGATTGGAAATTTTATGTGTCACACTGTCACTTGAAAATTTCAACATAGGACCACTTACACAATTTTACAAATTTTTGTTTTGTTTTGTTTTTTTTTTTTTTGTTTTTTTTGTTTTTTTTCCCAACACAATTATACAAGGGTTAGGCAGACTACTAGAGAAGGTAACAGGTTAGAGGATTCATGGCTAGCCCATGCTCATCAAAAAAATTATACAAACAAATATTCTTTGCATTTTTCCCGTCTCATTCCTCCTCTTCTCAATCAGGCCTCAAGAGTCATTGGCACTATAAATCTTGATGAGAATTCCTATATAATCTCTAATAATTCAATTTTTTTTAGGTAAAGTAGTAATATTGAAAAAAGAAATCCATCACTTTTTATTTTCTAATTTTCTTTACCACTATTGTATTCTTTTGTTATTTATTAAGCTAATACATCATCAGGGCATTGCTTCTTCATCCTTTATTTCTTTTTAGTTTCTAGTGGTTTATTTATGGTTGGCAATAAATACATAAAAAGTATTTTCCTTTAGAGATTAAATTTTGTAAGGATATAGTGTAAAACCTATGTTTTACCCCTCTAATTCTAACATGCCACATCACCTTATCATATAATTAAAAATAAGCGCAACCATACTCAATTAATTCTAATACCCATATATAAATCTAACCAAATTGGGAGTTTATAGAGATGTTATTAGATGTGGTAGGATGTATTTAATTTTAAATAAAATATTGATGTATTAATATTTTATTGGATAGTGTAAAACATGTTACACCCCATCCTTACCAAATTCAAACTCTTTTCTTTACTATGATTATTATTTTTATGATCAAATTGGTAATTAATTGATTGGAATAGTTCTTCTCCAAAAAAAAAAAAAAAAAAAATGGAGTAGCATTTAGATTAATTTTTTGGGGAAAAAATGATTCGTACTCTTAATTGTAGGTTTCTGGAGAGTTAAATGACCCAAAACAAAATTTCTAGTTGAGTCAAAATGTTGGTCAACCCATTAAAACCAGATGTCTTCAACTCTCATCTACCAAAGACGTTAATTTTTTGGGCTATTAGTTGCATGTATTTGGGTCAATCAAATGGTTTGGACTCGAAGCTTAAGACTATAGCCCATAGGTTTCACTTGTTTCTCACTCCTAAATTTTTTGCTTGTATTGTATGTCCACTAACCAAATTTGGCATTTGGAAAGTACTTTGTTATACCACATAGAAAAAAGGGATAAATGGCTCAAATGGACAAGTCAAACTTATCCAAAAAAAAAAAAAAAAAAAAAAACTTCTCTCATAGTTCCAGATCATACAAAAGAGCAATTAGATCTACTTCAATCATAATCCATTTAGAACCATTTTCAAAAAAAAAAAAGATTAAAAAAATGTGACCAATTCATACAAATTCACATCTTTAGTTTGTGAGCTCAAAAAGGAAGATTTGGTCTTGGAGGCCCAAATCAATTTCCCCTATGAAAAATTCCCAAACATGCCAGCAAAAAGAAAAAGGCCTAGATCCACACTATTATTCATAGACCTCAACAAGATTTGGTGGAAAAGAAAAACAAAGCACGACTTGTACAACAGATCCACACAACATATATTCTGCCAAATGGGCAATTTACATAAGTAAATTGCAAACCTCACACTACAGGAAAATTCAATTCAAGCAACGTAATTCTAACAAACCAACGAAAAACAGAGCGTGGATCATAGTATATTGGAGGCTCAGACAGCGTTGAAGTTCAGAGCAAGTTGGATATTATCATAGTTGCTGCTGTTAGTAACGCCATCGGTGCTAGCAATGTTGCCTTCAGGAAGTGTTTGGATAGCATTTCCAGTGTTGTTTGTTGTAAGCCTGCGAAATGCGAGAATGAGTGCGATGATGAGGACGAGCAGGCTAAGTATTTCTGCAGCAAGCTTAACGATTGAAAGCAACAAGGTTTGTTCCCTGCATCAACAAGAGGAAATTAATTCTATGAATTACTTTACTGTAACCAACAAAAATAAAATTACAAAATAAAATGCTAATTAAAGAATATGTAGCTATAGTCACCTGTTTGGAGGAGAAGACAAAGAGGACGATAGGGTTGAAGGAAGAGGAGCCAGAGAGTTTTGCCATGTTTGCTTAAAAAAAGGATTGAAGTGTATATTAAGTAGTGGGGTGAGAGAGTTTGTCATGTGTTGCATTATATGGGATTTTGAAAGATAAGGCCTTGTTTGGTTTGTTTTTTTTCATCACTCAATTTCCGTCACTCATCACTCATCACTCATCACTCATTACTCATTACTCATCACTCTAAATACTACACCCGTTTGGCACCATCACTCAATATTTTTCACACTATTTGTGGGTCCCATACCTGTCACTCATTGCAGGTTTTCTTTTTTTTTTTTTTTTACCCAAACTCACCGAACCTAGTAAAAAAAAAAAGAAAAAAAAGAAAAAAAAAGAAACCCAGAACAGACCGAAGTGAAAGAAAGAAGAAGAAGAAAAAAAAAAAAGAAACCCAGAACAGACCGAAAAAAAAAAAAAAAAAAAAAAAAAACCCAGAACAGACCGAAGTGAAAGAAAGAAGAAGAAGAAAAGAAAAAAAAAAAGAACCGAATAGCCAAGAAGAAAGGAAAAAAAAAGTCAAAAGTGGTCAAAAGTTGCGGCTGGTACTGTTTGTTGGTTCCCTTTTGTGTGTTTAATTACAATATTGCCATTGAGTTATGAGTTATGGAAACTGAAAACAACTAAAATGTGTTTTCAATTTCCATAACTCATAACTCAAAAATCAGAGAATTGAGTGATGGAAACAGAGTTATGGAAACAGAGTTATCGTTTGCCAAACAACCTTTTTGTCATAGGTCCCACCATTTTTGAGTTATGAGTTATGAAAACTGAGAATTGAGTTACGAAAACAGGTAAACCAAACACCCCCTAAGATTCACTGTTCCTGTAACTACAAATGGTATAAAGAGTGGAAAGATGGTGGCCTTTGAGTGATTGTATGTAAGAGAGAGAGAGAGAAGGACAGATAGCTGCAAAGTCAGTGGGGGAATCGAAGGTTTGTCTGCTCCATTCATGGCAGCATTCAAATCCTTTGTCGGACCATGAATTAATTTTGATTCTTATATATCGTGATATATATATATATATATATACACTTTTTATTGCCCTCATTTCAAGTTCCTCCGTACTTTGGCTCGGTTTTGTTTGTTTGAATAAAGCCATGAGTTTACGTCAAAGTTGTTTAGTTTTGTTACGTCAAAGCCATGAGTTTTGGGGTAATTCTGTACCATACCTTATCCCACAATTTTGTGCACAACTTTCACATATAGCAAGCCACCTCATCACCTTGGACCCACCAACATACCACAACACTAAAAGCTTTAGTCATTTCAAATTTTCAATTATAAGAGCATCCACAGTAGTGGAGTTAAATATTTAGCTATTTAGCTCCACCAAAAATTACTTTATTTATTTTACCTACACCCATGCTACAGCAATGGATCTATTTTAGTATCTCCAATCTTTTTCCTCAGCCATGGCCATAACCACAGCCACAACCACCACCAACACCACC
Source organism: Quercus tomentella (assembly GCA_028535165.1). NCBI lineage: Eukaryota > Viridiplantae > Streptophyta > Magnoliopsida > Fagales > Fagaceae > Quercus > Quercus tomentella. The sequence goes on from JAPQVY010000068.1 coordinate 83,782,101, forward strand.
ACCACCAGCAGTCCACAGCAGGAAAAAAAAAAAAAACCCACCATGAGCAAGCACTCCGATCACGTCGGCTAGCTGGGTCGACAAAGGGGTGGGTCGGCGAGCTCCATGGGTTTCCCAGTTAGGTACCCAATATCCACGAGCAAGCACTCCGATCGACGCCGTGGGTCTAAGGCGGATGGCAGTGTGGGTCTGAGGCTGATCGGCGACTTGGAAGACCGGAGTGAGAGGCCGGAGTGAGAGACCGGAGTGAGAGAGTGAGCTTGAGAGAGATGTTCAGAGATGAGATAAGAGTGAATGAGAGAGAGAGAGAGGTAGGTGTGTATTATTTTAATCACCGGTTGATTAAAATAATAATTTTTTTTTTAGCTCTCATGAACAGTGCACATCTATTTTTAGATGTGCACTGTAGCAATGGAGCTAAAAAAAATAGATTTAGCTCCACTGCTGGAGCATGTTTTTTGTGACTGGGAAGCTAAAATATACCAATATATCTATATAGCACCACTGTTGTGAGTGCTCTAAATACCACCATAACTTTACTCCTTTTCATCTTCTTCCTCCCAAAGCCCATATGTGAAAAAGCTTGAGCCCCAAAACAAATTGTAGTAGCTGGAGTACTGGAACTATGGTGGTGCGAAAACGGAAAACTCACTCCGGAAGACACCATCCCATGCCAGCAAATAAAAACCCAACCTTGAGAAACATTACCTCTCCACCGAAAAACCAAAACCCACTGCTCCTTGAATCTGCGAAAAGCATTGTTCGTCTCAGATTTGCTTTGCTGGAGTACTGGCACGGTGACTTGTAAACGGAAATCCCACACCAGAAAACACCATCCCAAATTGGAAAATGAAAACCCATCCTTGTAAAACATTAATCCATTGCCGAAAACAAAAACCCATTACTTAATGAGCCTACAAATTTTGTTTGTGTTTTAAATTCCATCCAATGGACTTAAAAATCTTGTTTGTGTTTTGAATTCCATCCAAGTAAAGGAATAACTTCAATTGAGCTAATGTTTCAGCAACTTCTGGGCAGACTGCTCTTATGATCTGGACTAGGCATTAACAAGCTTAAAGGAAGAAAATGGATGCATATCAACTATAAGGTTGCTTTGGTACAGAAGGAAGTCAAATAAAAAAATTAAAACTTGTTCTTTGTAATTTGTGGAACATTCCTTTTGTTTGTTCTTTGTGTAAGGAATTTATGGCGCAATTGCTTGTTGTTATGTTGATTTGCTCAAAGTATAATGCCAAGTATGTTGTAGTATTGTGTATTGTTGATAAGATTCTAGTTCAGTGGAAGAAAGGGAAGAAGAATTGATACTTGGAACAAGGAACAAGGTAGAGAGAAATAATAGGGAAGAAACAATGAAATTCTATCTGCATGAGCTTTACAATCCTCGCAGCTATACCCGCACCCACATGCAGGCGCACACGCACCCCCTCACAGCTATATCCACACCACCTTGCACACACACACACACACACTCCCATGCACACCCTTACACACACAGTTGTCACACCTACACACATACACCCTAACAGCTATATACGCACCACCTGTGCACACTCTTACACCTACTTACAAATATCTATAAATATCAATAGCCTACAATTGTCACAATACCTATTTACAAATATCAGCAAATATCCACACATGCATACATTTACAAATATCTGCAAATATCCACATTGTCACACTACAGTACCTATCAATTGTACAAATGCACAGATTGTTGTTGTTAACTGTCAATTGCTACAAAAGTCTTCAAAATCCATAGTCTGTCAATTACAATATTTACATTTTTTTTTTGATACCAGAATTGAAGGAATACAAACTATAAAAATGCTGGGTGCACCCAGCAACAAGGACCAAGGACCTTAAGAGCAAATTTGGCTGTGTTACAAACTGAGCCTAAGATGACCCGAGGAACAAAAAGGGTCTTATAACACAAGCCTTGTTGCTGCAAATATGCCAAGTTAGAGAGTAAGGTTATTTGCTGCCAATTAGGACTACACTGCAAATTACAAACACTAACTAAACTTTTACTACAACACATGATCAAAATTCTGCAGAATCCCAAACTCTTTGCTTTAATAGCAGACACCACTAAAGCTTCTTGCATTGCTACAGTAATTGTAGAAGCTCCACTGCTGGCACAACCTGAGAACATGATCCTTCCTTGCAGATTTGAAGCTTCATAAGCAAAAGAGGTCCTCTTTGGTCTAGCGTTCCTAGCTCCTGCTATTTTGATAATAAAATCCTAGCATCCTCCAATATTCTGGTGATTAAACTAAATTCCTTTGTTGGGTCTGTCATGGTTTTTCTTTGTTTCAAAAGCTTCCTTGAACTTGCAAGTCCAAGATTGGGCAGTTAGTATAACTTCAGTGGGGTTAGGGGTTTTGCTATTCAAATTTGCTATAAATTTATAAAATCTCTAAAATAGTTAAGGGGAAAAAATTATACCTGAGATTTGTTATCAACTTTCCTCATTTGATTCATACCAACCTTTTGATAGTGATGACCCTACAAAATAAAATGAATGATAATATATATTATAATAAATACGTTCAAATTTGCAATGTAAATTTCACTAAAAATTTAAAAGTAGCTAACTGAAAAAATGCATACCTGAGATCCATTATCATGGTAAAGAAAAGGGTGCATGCCAAACTCTTGACTTATCATACTTGTTTGAAATGGAAAATTTCCTCCTTGTAAAATATTTTGTTGGCCAAAATATGGATGTATCCTAGGGATATTAGGAATTCCACTTATGTTTGGCCACACGAGCGATGGGGGAAAAATTGACAACTCTTATCACCAATATGCTGTGATTGTGACTATTGCATTTCAGAATCCTACATATTATATACAATATAATTGCATTTCAGTATACTTAATTTAAACCTATTAGCAACATCTTGATAATAGAAAATAAAGAGTCTTACATTAAAGTTAAAACTCTCATGCATTTAAAGCATACCAAATCCCGTAGTAGAATTTGTACTATGCACATTTCCAACCTTGGCAGAATCCTACAAAAGCACAAAGTACAAAAGTTAATAATTGTAATAACAATGATTAATTATCCAAAAAATAAGTAAATAATATAATTATAGCCTAACCTTCTCACAAATTTCCTCAAGAATTGAAGTCTCAATTCGGTTAACTACATTCCCTTCATTAATTATAGTCTTCATTTTCTTTTTCTTTTCCTTTTCCTTTTTCTTTTCCTTTTCCTTTTTTTTCTTAACAGCTTGTTCAACCTTTGACATATTCCTTTTAAATGATGGTCGCCCCTTTTGACAAACAACCACTGGATTGAGAATTTTTCTAGCTTCTTTTGATATTACAAGACCATCACCACATGAGGTGGAATCATATTGAATATCTATAGAAATAGACTTATTGCTACCACAAGCATTTCCCCCTTCCTTGAGCTCCCCTTTCATTTCACATATTTGTGTCATCACATTCTTATATGCATTTTTAGAATTTGTTGCCAAATTAGCAACCTCGTAAAAGGCATTACACATCTTTTCATAGCGACATGCTTCAGGTTTCAAAGATCAATTGTCATAACTTATTCGAACTTTAGTGTGCCTCCTTTTGACATTTTTATTCCATCTGTTTAAGATGTACTTGTCTGGTATTTGATAAATCTTCCTTTGAATAAACACCAATATTTGATGTCTGTATACTATCCCCTTGAACTTAAACAACCTGCATTTGCAATTAACTTCACTGTTATCCTCATTAAAATACACATGAAAAATTACACTTCGTTGACCTTCTCCACGTGATACATCTTCACGTACTTCATACTTTGAAAAGTTGTCTTGTTCCCTACATGAAGACAAACTGCAACAAATACTTCAAACTATCTCATTTTGAAAATCTGTAAATTTTCTCAAAGTGTAAGCACTTTGAAATTGTTTCTCCATATCATAAATAGTTATACAGGAAATGCGTGAATTGAAAGAATTAAAATCTTCAATAGTTTCATTATGCACCTTTGCTGCTAAAGCATTTTCATATTGTTCAACAAATTGTTTTAAAGTAGTTTTCTTATTAATGTATTTATCAAAGAAAGCATTCATGCTTTCACTTCGTTGCATTGTTGACATTCCCGCCCAAAACATATCTTTCACAAAGGCAGGCACCCAACAATGCCGCTCATCATACAACCCAAGTAACCATTCATTGCTTTCAAGTTGATATTTCTTAATGAATCTGCCCCAACTTTCTTCAAATTCTTCTTTTGTCAATGAATCATGAACAACATTTTTCATACAAAATTTTATTGATTCATAGTCTTTGAACCCTTTAAATTTGTTAGGCAACTTATTCATGATATGCCACAAGCACCATCGATGTCATGCATTAGGGAAAACAATCTCTATCGCTTTTTTCATGGCTTTGTCTTGATCTGTAATAATTGCATTAGGAGGACATTTAGATATGCATGCAAGCCAAGATTTAAATAGCCATATAAATGAATTTGTATCTTCTCTTAAGATCAATCCACATCCTAGCAATGTTGATTGCCCATGATTGTTCACCTAGGGGTGTGCAAACCTGTACCGAAGCCGACAAGACCGACCGGTGCCGACCTTCCCACACCGCCACTGCCACCGACCGACGGAGCCGATGCTGGTGATCGGAACTCAAAGGGACATTCGATGCTGGTGCGGTGTAGTTGTCGGAGTTGCAAATCCCTCACCGATGGGTGCCGAACCAAACCGAGATAGGTAAATAGTTTAATAGTTTTTCAAACTTTTGGGTACGGCGTTGTATATTGAGTATGGATTTTAATTTTTTTTACTAAAACATCGTCGTATTGGGTTTTATTAAAAAAAAGCATACACACAAAATGGCACCATTTGGTTCTAGGTTTTCAGATTTTCCTCCCTATAAATACACTCTATTCTCTCTCATAAGACCTAACTCTCTCTCTCACTCTCGCCTCTCGCCTCTCGTTAGACTGACGACTCGTGTTTGAGCTTGCATCGGCTTACCGCGGACAGGCGCCCATAGTCATCGGTAAGCCATCTTTGTGTCTTAGGTATCTTTTTTTTTTTTTTTTTTTTTGGTTGTTTGTAGTACGAACTTTACATGCTAGCTGTTGGGTTTGTGTTTCTTTGTGAATGTTTGCCTTACATGGTAACATGGGTTTGTGTTTCTTGTTATTCTTTGTGTCTTGGGTTTGTGTTTCTTGTTATTTTACATGCTACAAACATTGTACTCTGTTTTATGAGAAAACAGTCAAAACACGTTGTTCTTGATTTGTTGATAAGGTGAATAGTAAAGGTGATAAGGTATTAGACATTTAGTTAGCATTCCCATTTAACTTATTTAAGTGCAGTGAGGGTGAGTGGGTGACCCCAGACCCATCGACTCTATTTTCTCCACTTTAATGAGTTTCTCTGTTTTTAACTTTATAGTTTATATTGTGAGGTAAAAACTAAAATGTAAAAAATTAAACAAAAGGTTGAGATAGTTAAAAAAAAAAAAAAAAAAATCTTAAATTGATCTGAAGATTTTAAAATCCCAACAGAACAAGAGTCCATGAAAATACAAACCTCAAAACCTCATATAAATAAATGAATAAACTCAATCTAACCGGTCCAATTAATAGCAGAATCCCTTTTTTTTTTAATGTATTTTTTTTTTAAATTTTAAATGGTAAAGTAGGAGAATACTGATTCAGTATTACTGAATAGTAAGTGTCTAAAGAAATGTTAAAACCGACCAAACCGATTAAACCGAGCCGACCAAACCGCACCGCTATAGGTCGGAAAACCGACCCTAATCGGTATGCATTGTTTTAATTATGAGAAAACCGATCCCTATCAGTTCGGTAACAAATTTGAGAAAATACCGAGCTGACTGAATTGCGCACACCCCTAGGTTCACCCCAACAATGGAGCAAATGGCATTTCGTATTTGTTAACCATATATGTAGTGTCAAATGTAATTACATCACCAAACTCTTTGAATGCTACCCTACTCCTTGCATTGGCCCAAAATACATCCTTTAACCTACCATTGTCATCAAAATCCATTGTGTAAAAGAATTTAGAATTGTCAGCTTGCATTTTCAAAAAGTAATGGTGCATTGCACTAGCATCTCCTTCCCTAAGATGTGAACATCTAACTTTTTCCATGTGATTTCTACAATCCTTTTCTAGAAAAGACAAATTCTCATATCCCCCCTGTTGCAACCACAAATGAATTAAAACTCTTTTTCATTCTAATACCAGCTTTATCATTTAATTCAAGCTTTTTTTTTCACATGTGGTTCTATTATTCTATTGCATTTGTAAAATCTGGTCTTACAAGGACTCAATCCATGATTATGCTCAAGTACCATGGATCTAAGTATCCACTTTCCATTTGGGCATAGAACCAACCTAAGTTGAGCTTTGCAATCTGTTTTTGTTTGAGGTTTCAATTTAATTGGATTAATAGATCTAGTCCTTTTAATTCCAGAACGATTTAATTTAATCCTTGGCTTTCTAGCATAACTACAAGCAATGGTCACATACCTCACCACCCCATCATCCCCCTTTTTAGAAGTTCTTTTAGCCACCACAAAAGCTTTTTCTTTAGCATATCTTCTATAATATATCACAGCATCATCAATGGAATCAAACATCATTCCCAACTTAGGGTCTTCTGCTTTGTTTTCTACACCTTTTGTTTCTATCATTTCATTCAACTCCACTATTTCATTCTCAATATTATCTTCATTCGCCTCCACCTCCACCATATCATTCTCGATGTCTTCATTTGAATCCCCCCTCCACCGTATCATTCTCAATATTATCTTTGTTTTATTTCACATGTGAGAAAACATTTGATATTTCATCTGCCATGCCTATACAATATAATTCATAACCCATTATCAAAATATAAAGTCACTTAAACATAAGAAAATTAATAATTCTAAATATTATAATTTATCCTTTCAAAAATTTTGTGCTTCATATAAATGTGTTATTCACATTTATTTTTGCAAAGCAAGTGATGGATTACTTTTATTGTCTATAGTCTTTGGCCATTATTACAAAAGAAAAAAAAATCTCATTTCCAAATGCAATAGAAAAAATGGAAAATCCAATTATTACAGGTAACAAATTCACAACTTCAAGATTGCATTTTTTGTTGATATTTCAATTTAGATTTCATTGAAATAGAATAGAGTACAAGGGGAATATATAAAGCAGTGGAGGACCCTAAAACAATGAACCTCTCAGCAACAATTTAGTTAAGAACACAACAAACAATTGACAAAGTAAACTAATAGCACAATAGTACATAGTGAACTAACAGAAATGCACAATAATTTTTACTGAATGAGAGCAATAATACAGGGGAAAACAAAGAATCAAAGACTAACAAAGAAATCTAGAGAAAATACTAGGAAAAGCAGAATGAAAAATCACCTCCTTGGATGGCAGATGGTGATCAACTCTGAGATTTGGAAGAGAACTTTTTTTTCCACAATAGATGGAGCTAATACGAACAATGGTTTTCGTGGGAACAGTGGGTTTTGGTTTTTCGGTGGACAGGTAATGTTTTTCAAGGTTGGGTTTTTATTTTCTGGTGTAGGATGGTGATTTCCGAAGTGAGTTTTTCATTTTCGCACCATAGTTCCAGTACTCCAGCAGCTACAGTTTGTCTTGGCGCTCAAGATTTTTCACATATGGGTTTTGGGAGGGGGGAGAAGAAGACTAAAGAACTAATGTTTACTGTGGGATTTGTTTTGGCACTCAATCTTTTAAGTGTTGTGGTATGTTGGTGGGCCCAAGGTGATGAGGTGGCTTGCCACATGTGAAAGTTGTGCACAAAGTTGTGGGATAGGGTGTGGCACCAGAATTACCTTGAGTTTTGTTTACATCAAAGTTGTTTGAATATACGTACCATTTTTGTAGGACGTTTTTGCCCTTTGTCCGTACGTCAAAGCCAGGAGTTTTGTTACGTCAAAGCCATGAGTTTTGTTTGTTTGAATATGCGTACCATTTTTGTAGGACGTTTTTGCCCTCTGTCCGTTCGCCAAAGCCATGAGAAATTGTGAGCCAGGCAGTTTTGTGAATATTTTGACTTTCTTATATTTTGAAATTACCTTTGTCAATGAGTTAGTGCTACAAAGATATAGGGCCTGTTTGGTACATGTGTTTAAATATATGATTTTAGTTTTTAAACAATATTATACGTATTTCTACACATTTTATCACCCACACGTATTTCTAAAAAAATTGATAACTGTCATTTAAACACACGTATCAAATGGGCCCATATTAACCATTCATATGTGTTATTACTATCCTATGTGGGACATAATCATTTAACTAATTAACTAGATAATTTACACATAAATTTAAAAATTAAAACATTCATTTATGATATTCTTTTTCATCATCAAACCAAGACAATATATAAATATTTATATGTATACTTCTTTTGTATACTCATATAGTATCATACTAGTATCTATTTCAAAACATGCAAAACATTTTACATCAATTCAGGATTGTGCTTTGTTCCTATAAAGCAATATCGATATTTATCAACCATTTAGCTAAAATATAAATGATTATAATTGACAATATAAATGATTGTAATTGATCTATTTCTCAAAATTATAATTGATGTGCTTTAAGAGATTTCATGTACAACAAATTCTAAGAATTCACAGTAGATTAAAGAAATATAACTCTCTGTGAGTGAGGCCATATATTTTGGTTTTATAGGACCCTCTGCTGACTCAATGCATTTTGTGAATTCTGCCCTCCCTCTGCTGCTGACTCAGCACGTTTTTGCCCTCCCTCTGCTGAGGGAATGCATTCAGTTTAAAGCCCCACTAAATTATGAATATGAAGATACCTGAAAAACAATATAAAACTAATGCTATTCATGGACGTATTTTTCTATCTATTTGCATTTTAGGTCCACCTTTCACCACTTTTAGGACCACCTCAAACTATGCGTACACAAATGTCTCTAATGCGTTTTCAACAGCATACAGATGGTACAATTTATGATTCTAATTTCACCTCCCCTTATATTGGTCTTGCGCCATGCTTAAATGTGATATTCAATTGATCTCTAAAATTTCACAACAAAATTTTTCTTGATGTAACATTTTTATTGTAACAAAAATTTGTTGTACTACACACTTACACTAGTATATTAAAATCTTTTAAGAACACCTTCTTGAGGAACTATGTTTATGTTCATATAAATTAGGAAGAGAAGAATGTCTCAAATGCATTATCAATCAACAAACAATTAGAAGATTTACTTGATCAATAGTACAATTTTTGAGACAAAATTGGCTGCCCATATATTGGTCTAATCGTGCGCAATGCTTAAATTGTATATTGAATTGATCCCATTAATTTCATAGTATTTACGGTTTTTTTTTAGACATATATTTCAAATGGGGGAGGAAGATTTGAACACTGGATATTTGAAACACTCAGAGGTGCCAAGAAAATTGACCTAAAGGTCATTCGTATTTGGGTGCAACATATTCAATTTAACATAGATTTTGTTGTTACACAATAAATGTTTTGAAATACTTTAACACATGCCAAAAGTCTTTAACTCACCCATCCCCCAATTATTGAATCATAAAAATAAATAAATTTTTTTTTTTTTTTTTTTTTGAGAAACCGGAAAGAACTTGTCATTAAACATGCATGAAAATCCTGTCAACAGATACAAGCTCTGTTACATTATAATGAATGTCCTCTAACCATACTTGTGGTTCATACAAATTCTTCGCTAGCTTAGCGAGTTTGTCTGCAACGTTGTTACCCTGGCGCTTGGTGTGAGTGAAGGTAGCCGACCTGAATGTTGATGCTAGGGAGCGGGATTCTTCAATAATGTGTCCAAATGCGGACATGCAAGGTTGCTCTGCTGTGAGGAGTTTAAAGATAACCTCTGAATCGCCTTCGAAAACCACATCCTGAAGCCCAAGTTCACTTGCAAATACGATGGATCTCCTGCAAGCCAACGCTTCCAAAGCTGCCACAGTTGGAGGCAAATGGATTCGTTCCGATAGCCCTGCAATGACCAAGCCCTCTGAATCACGTACAACCACACCCAGACCTGCTGCGGCGATGTCCGGAAAAGTAGCGCCATCAAAATTTACCTTGTAAACTGTGGGCAACGGTGGCAGCCAGTGAGTTGGATGGTGCACCGTTAATTGGGTTCTCGGTTCTTCTTGGATTGAATGAAACTCCCTTAAGCACTCCACGACATCTCTGTATATTTTCTCAATTGGCAGAGAAGGTGAGCCCAACCTCCTTGCGTTTCGATCATGCCAAATACTCCACCCGATAAAGGCAAATAGCTCGGCCAAGTTTGGATTTTTCTGGGCGAGGATTCCTTGCAACAAGTCATGGAAACTAGCAAAATTTTCGTTCAAGAATTCTCTGCACTTTTCCAGTTCCCACCAAACTTGTTTGATCATTTGGCAGCCCCATATTGCATGGACTCCATCTTCAATTCCACCTCCACAACGTTCACAGGTTGTGTCTTGAATGATATTCCTCTTCTGCAGGTTCTTTTTTGTTGGAAGGGAGTCGTTTGCCGCGCGCCACAAGAAGTGACGAATTTTGTTTGGCACATTCAGTGACCAAAGCTCCTGCCAGAAAGGCTTCTGAGCCGCTGAATTTGAAGTGCCAGGAACCGCTGCCTCTGCTGCCTGTAATAGAAGTCGGTATGCTGATTTAGTGGTGTAATAACCATTCGTCATTTCAGCCCATATCAACCTGTCCTCTTTGCCGTTGAAACTCAAAGGTAGGCTAAGGATTGCTTCAGCTTCATGTGCCAGAAATTCCTCACGTATCCGATCCTCCATCCAGCATCTATTTTCCTCATCAATAAGAGCACAGACTCGAGTGTTGTTTGGGAAATTTTTCTGCGGAGACACCACACGGCTAGAGAACAAATCAGGTAGCCACTTGTCCCCACGGATCCTGACAGATTGTCCATCTCCAATTCTCCATTTTGACCCCATCCTCACCACCCCTCGTGCTTTTAGAATGCTTTGCCAAGCATATGAACCATTCTCCTTCACCCCCTCATCCAGAATTGAACAATTGGGAAAATATTTGGCTTTAAAGACCTTGTAGAAGAGAGAGTCTTTGTTATGGATCAATCTCCAAACTTGCTTGCCTAGCATAGCAATATTGAAGAGTTCAATATCCTTGAATCCCAACCCTCCGTGGCTCTTTGACTTGCATAATTTTTTCCATCCCACCCAATGAATTTTTCATGCTTCCCCCTTATAGCCCCACCAAAATTTCCGAATTAGAGATTCAATATCCTTGCAAAGACTTTTTGGGAGTTTGAAGCATCCCATGGTGAAAGTGGGCATAGCTTGAAGGACCGCTTTTATCAACACTTCTCTACCGCCTTGTGATAGTAATCTTTCTTTCCACCCTTGCATCTTATGCCAAATCCTCTCCCTAATGTAGCCAAAACTTTTTTTTTTTCCACTCCCCACAAAAGAGGGTAAACCGAGATATTTTTCATAATTAGTAGTAGCTGCCACTCCTAGCAAAGTCTTGATTTCCTCTTGCACATGTGGGTCCGTGTTGGGGCTAAAGAAGAGTTGAGTTTTTTCTCGGTTTATTTGTTGCCCTGATGCTTCTTCATACTGTTTCAAAATCTCCATGATAGAACTAGCCTCATGTGAATTTGCCTTACAAAAGAGCAAGCTATCATCGGCAAAGAACAAGTGTGAAACTTTTGGACCCGTACTACAAAGGGAGACCCCTTTGATTGAGCCTGAAATTTCAGCTTGTTGAATAAGTGAATGTAACCCTTCTGCACACAAGAGAAACAAATAAGGTGACAGTGGATCTCCTTGGCGGAGTCCCCTATTAGGAGTGATATTACCATGGGGTTCACCATTAACCAACACAGAGAAGGAGACAGATCGAATGCAGGAACTAACAAGTGTGATCCACCTATTATCAAAGCCCAATTTTTCCATTACTTTTTCTAGGAATGCCCATTCCACTCTGTCATATGCTTTGTTCATATCAAGCTTAATGGCCATGAATCCGGTTTTCCTTTTTGTTTTTGTCTTAAGGTGGTGAAGGGTTTCAAAGGCTACAAGGATGTTGTCTGATATAAGTCTATCTGACATGAATGCACTTTGGGATTCTGACACCAATTTGGGGAGGAGTTTCTTTAAGCGATTGGCTATGGTTTTAGAAACAATTTTATACAATAAAAAATTGACACAATAATTCTAAGACATGTACACATATATATACAAACATATAATTACACACATGATTTTAATTTTTATATAGAGATAAGCCAAAATTCAAGTAGATACCTTGGGTCAGGTTTATGACAACTCTTTGAAAAGCATGTTATCTTGCTTATGAGTTAAACCTTTGATACAATTCCTTAGGTGTGTTGTACATTATGTTTCTTATTTAAATTCAAACAACTAATTACATTAAATGTAATTGTTTTAGGGAAAATAACATAATTTGTATTGTATTGGTCAATGCAATAATGATTTGATTTTAATTAAGAAACCTAAAGTAAAACAAATAAAAAATAGTACCTAAGTTTGTCATTATATATAAACATATTCTAAAAAAAAAGCACCAAATTAAATAATTATATAGTTACTGCTTACCAGTAAAAATACATAATTAAATCAATATTGCATTATAATGATTAATTTTAATCCTTTTCTAAAATTAGCCTTGTTGGCTTATGTGAAAAGATGTCAGTGAAGTCAAGCCCATCCTGTTAAGTGTAGTCATTGGCCACAAGTCTTACCTTATATTTTTCTACAAACTCAATAGACTTATACTTTTTCTTATAGACCCACTTACAACTAATTGGTTGTTTCCTAGAAGCTAAAGTCTGGTGCCTTACTTATACAGTTAAACTTTTGGCATGTTGTTTTATTCATTGAAAATTTTAGTAATACATTGTGTTTTGATCTTTCTTATACCTTATGCTTTATCAAGGTGCAAGGTATAAGAAAAAGTTAGAAAGAGTAGGTAACTGTTGAAGCCATTGAAGCTTTTGCTGCTAATGCAGCAGTTCAGTTTGCCAAGGATCTTAGCATTCACAAGCTTGAAATTAAAGGGAACTCATTGTTGGTCATCTCGGCCTTGAGAAACAATAGACCTTCCTATGCTTTGCATGGACATTTTATGGAAGAGAAAAAAATCTTGTCAAAATCTTTACAATGGTTTAATTTTAAGCATGTTAAAAGGGAGGGCAACCGTTTAACCCATGGCTTTGCTAGAAGAAAGGTACATAACCTTCTCTTTGGTCTTGGTCACTACCTTGTGGCTAATTTGGATCCACAATAATAGAGTAGTGTTTGAAGTAATTGTTGTTAATGCTTTATCCAATTTGCATCTAATTTTAAATCTACAATGCAAGTAAAAATAAGTTGTGCCGGTAGGAAAGGATAGCGAGAGGCCTCACCAGAAAGCACAGAGATACCACATTTACTGCTACACGTTAACAGTGAGAACTGAGAAGCATTTCCCACTCTAATCAATTAGTTTAATTTGTTACAAATTCTATTTAAAAGAAATGCAAAGCCATCTTGACTTGTCTCCAAATGACACACACGTACAGATTGAGGAATCAAATGCAACTGCCTACCTAAACAATCAACCGTTGAATTACATTTGGACATTTGACACTTGCTCTCTAATCTTTATCATCTTAAATACAAGTAGTATTCTGAAATATTTTACAAAAGTAGTCCCCTATTACTATCTCTTTTTACTTCAAGGGCAACATTTTGAAGATTCTGGAGTAAAATTTACAATTAGAATTGCATGACAGAGGACATAGTTATCTAATTCTAATTTGTCTCGGCTAAATTTAATCCTCTCAAAACAACCAAGCCAAATGTCATGCAATAGTTAAAATCAGTGAATATATAGAGTTTCTCTTGGAATCAAATAAAGCAGATGAGATTCAGGAGAATGAACATGTAACACTCCAAGAGTAAACAAAAATCAAATAACTTAACTTAGAGGTGAGAAAAAGAGAACACCCATGACCCATTTAACAAAAATGATAATAACTCCCACACCAAAAAAAAAAAACAATTTTTTCTCCCACCTTCACATTTCTCTCTCACGTTAGTTGTCAAGTACTAATACAACTTCTTCTTTTTGAAAAAAAAAAAAATTAAAAAACTTTTTTTTTTCCACAAATGTACCATTTTTTTTTTATCACTATTTTTTTTTTCTACCTCAACATTTCTCTCTCACATTAGTAGTCAAGAAATAAGACAACTTAATAAAATAAAACTGTCATGAGTAAATTGTGTAAACCCAAAAAATAAAAAATAAAAAGCCTCATTGCACACGCGAAGTGCATGTGATGAGGCTAGTATATTATTATGGATCTCCTGCTATGTAACATGAAATATAAGCAATATATTAGCATGTTTCATATCATGAAATTTCACATAGAAATTGGCTTTGCAATTGGAAGGGTAAAGTGATCCAACGTTCCTCCTCAAACAATTCATTTCTTCGCAAGAAATGGCCTAAAATTTTTTGCTACTAATCCACGATCAGAACGTTGCATCATTAATATCACCACCACACGTTGCAAGTCATTTGGAAATTTTATGTACTAGGCTAGCATGGGGTGATGGAATTTTTATGCATTATCAAGGCGCAAGGTGATTGGAAATTTTATGTGTCACATTGCCACTTTAAAATTTTAACATAGGACCACTTGCATAATTTTACAAATTTTTGTTTTATTTTTTTTTTCCAACACAATTATACAAGAGTTAGAAAGAGTACTAGAGTAGGTAACAGGTTAGAGGATTCATGGCTCATGCTCATCAAAAAAATTATACAAACAAATATTCTTTGCATTATTCCCATCTCAGTCCTCCCTCTCTCAATCAGGCCTTAGGAGTCACTAGAACTATAAATCTTGATGAGAGTTCCTATATAATCCTAATAATTCAATTTTGTTAGGTAAAGCAATGATAGTGAAAGAAATAAACTATCAGTTTTTTCTAATTTTCTTTCTCATTATTGCATTTTTTTTTCTAGTGGTTTATTTATGACTGGCAATAAATACATAAAAAGTATTTTTCTTTACTATGGCTATTATTATTATGATCAAATTGGCAATTAATTGATTGGGGAAAAATAATAATTGGAATAGCATTTGGATTATTTGTTGGGGAAAAAAATTATTGGTATTTTTAATTGTCAATTTCTAGAGAGTTAAATGGCCCAAAACATATTTACTAATTGGGTTAAAATGTTGGTCAACCCATTAAAACCAAACATCTTCAACTCTCATCTACTTGATGTGTTAATTTTTTGGGCTATTTATTTGCATGTGTTTGGGTAAATCAAATGGTTTGGACTAGAAGCTTACAACTATAGCCTATAGGTTTCACTCTCTTCTCACTCCTAAATTTTATAAATTTGTATTGTATGTCCACTAACCCAAATTTGGCATTTGGAAAGTACTTTACTATTCCACATAGGAAAAGGAAAATATGGCTCAAATGGACAAGGCAAACTTATCCCAAAAAAAACCCTTATTTGGTTTGTTAGGAAAACAAAAATGGAAACCTAGTTCTAAAGTAAAAAAATAATGAATTGTGATTAGCTTTGGAAAAAAAAAAAAAAAAATGGTGATGAAGCGGGCATAGGAGGGACCAGAGAGACGGTTAGTTGGTGCTTAGAGTTAGACTTATTAGCCATGGATGGTTGTGGGAATTTTCAGTCTATCTTTTTGGTGCTATGGCTAATCTGAATCTGTTCTGTTGTATTTATATATCTGTTTTAGAATTGTAGAGACAGAAGAGAAAGTGTTGTTTGACTAGTGCGTGAATGGTGGAGAGAGAGAGAGAGAGAGAGAGAGAGAGAGAGAGAGAGATAAGCGTTGGAAACACGTCTGAGTCACTTTTTATGAGAAGGTGTGATTGTAATCGAAGTTTTAAATCATCAAAGTTTGAAGGCCAGATTGTGTGATTATGGCTCTTCGTTTTCGCCCTTTTTTACCAAATCGGAAACAATAAAATACTATACTAATAATAATAATTAAAAACAATAAATATAAATATTGTGCATTTTTTTGCACGTAAGTAAAATATTGTACACTTTTTTTTTATTTTTATTTTTGAGAATAGTATATATTGTACACTTTTGTTTAGTTTATTATGTAAGATTTACTTTCATGGTACAATATAAACTTATAATTATCTTTAAAAAATTTATATGATTCTTTTCCTTTTAAGGTATATTGTTTTAGTTTTTATGACTTGCCAAATACTTATGATTTTTAGTGAAACATAAAAATGTAAATATTTTTACATTTTAAGAATATTACCTTATTTTAGATTATTTTTTATACATCCATAATTGGGAGTTGAAGATTTGAATTGTAGATGTCTTACTTTAAAATATTAGAAAATGCTGGTGAAGCTACAAAGCTTTTGGTACCTTATTTAGATTTTAGTTAGTTTTAATGATAATTTTTATTTTTTTAAATAAGAAATTTAAAATTGATGACTTACCTTTTTCTCCCAAAAATAAAAAATAAAAATAAAAATTGAATATCCTCTACAAGGCTTAATGGTAAATAGAATATTAACAAATGAGCACTTTAACTAACGCGTAAACACTATTTTTATAATTATGCAATTTAAGAGCATCATCATTAGTTATTGTAAAATATATCATTCTAATAGATCAAAAAACTACTTTATTATTTTAGCACATTATTTTTGTTTATTTGGGTCTTTTATAAAAATCCACATCTTTAGTTTGTGAGCTCAAAAAGGAAAATTTGGTTTTGGAGGCCCAAAAACATTTCCCCTATGAAAACTTCCCAAACCGGCCAGCAGAAAGAAAAAGGCCCAGATCCACACTATTATTCATAGACCTCAACAAGTTTTGGTGGAAAAAGAAAAACAGAGCATGACTTGTATTAATATAATCAAAAATCCAAACAGTTCAAATTTTCATAAACCCTCAACAGAGGATTAAAAAGTACAACAGATCCACATAACATATATTCTGCAAAATGGAAAAAATAATACATAACATAACAAGAAGTAAATTGCAAACCTCACACCACAAGAAAATTCAATTCAAGCTACGTAATTCAAACATACCAACAAAAACCGAGCATGGATAACAGTACATTCTGTTTCAACTTTATGTATATTAAATGATGTGAAGCCAACATAGTATATTGGAGGCTCAGGAAGCGTTGAAGTTCAGAGCTATAAGTTGGATATTGTTATGGTTGCTGCTGTTTGTAACACCATCGGTACCAGCAAAGTTGCCTTCAGGAAGCGCTTGGATAGCACTTCCAGTGTTGTTAGTTGTAAGCATGCGAAGTGCGAGAATGAGTGCAATGATGAGGATGAGCAGGCTAACTATTTGTGCTGCTAGTTTAAGGATTGAAAGCAACGACATATGTTCCCTGCATCAACAAGAGGAAATTAGTTCTATGAATTACTGGAACCAACAAAAATAAAATTACAAAACAAATTGCTAATAAAAGAAAATGTGGCTATTGTCACCTGTTTGGAGAAGAAGACGATAGGGTTGAAGGATGAGGAGCCAGAGAATATGGAAAGGGTATTGCCATGTTCGCTTAAAAAAGGACTGAAGAGAGCAATTCTGAGTATTATATATCGTGATATATTACTCTCTGTGTGGCCATATATTGTGAAGTTGGGGGGGGGGGGGGGGGGGTGGGGGGTTTTTATAGGACCCGATGCCCTCATATGTGTTCAATTTTTAGTTTTTGTAGGACCTGAAAGTAGAGATGTTCATATCAGTTCAATTTTTTTTAGTTGTTTGTAGGATCTGGGTTTGAGTTTTAGTTCCTTCAAATTGTTTTTAGTTTTTGTAGGACCTGAATATCTGAATTCAGATTTTAGTTTTTGTAGGAGACACCATTGATGTTGCCCTCAAATTTCTGTCACTGGATGATACCTAACTTGACTTTCTTATATTTCGAAACTACCTTTGTCAATGAGTTAGTGCTACAAAGATATATTAACCATCCATACGTGTTATTACCATCCTAGCTATGTAGGACTTAATCATTTCATTAACTAGATAACTTACACTTAAATTTAAAGATTAAAACATTCATTTATGATTATGATATTTCTCTAGATCATCAAACCAAGGCAATATAGGAATATTTATGTGTACTTTTTTGTATACTCATATAGTACCATACTAGTATCTATTTCAAAACATGCAAAACATCTTACATCAATTCAGGATTGTGCTTTGTTCCTATAAAGAAATATTGATATTTGTCAACCATTTAGCTAAAATATAAATGATTATAATTTATCTATTTCTCAAAATTATACTTGATGTGCTTTAAGAGATTTACGTAAAACAAGAATTCATAGTAGATTAAAGAAATATATAGCCACTACTAATAATATATAACTCAATTAATACTACAGTAAAACTATTAATTTTTATCATTTTCTCTAAAAGCATATATGTAAAGTTAGTTTGAATATGTACATATGTTCATATCACTGTAAGAAGTGTATACAGATGTCTCTAATGCATGCATTTTCAACAGCTGATAGTACAATTTATGATTCTAATTTCACGTCCCCTTATATTGGCCTTGCGTCATGCTTAAATGCGATATTGAATTAATCTCTAAAATTTCACAATTTTTTTTTTTTTTTGATGTAATATTTTCATTGTAACAAAAATTTGTTGTGCTACACACTTACACTAGTATTTAATAAAATCTTTTAAGAACACCTTGTTGAGGAACTATGTTTATGTTCATATAAATTAGGATGAGAAGAATGTCTCAAATGCATTATCAATCAACAAACAGTTAGAAGATTTAGTTGATTAATAGTACAATTTCTAAGCCAAAATTGGCTGCCCATATATTGGTCTGGTCCATTTAACACATTTTAGTTCAATAAGTTTTTTACGTGGATCTGATCTAGGGATAGCTCTACATTGAAGCCAAGGAAGTCACAAGACCTCCTGACCTGGAAAAAAAAAAGATAATTATTATATTTAAATTTTAAAATGTTCATATTTTTTTTACCTTTAAAAAATATTTGTGACCACCATAAATATTTTTAGGCCAAACATAATTAAACTATGGACATAATAACCATCATGAAAAACATTCTTGGAACCGCCACTGATCTAATCTGACCTAAATTGAATTAGCTAGATTGAACTCAGTCAAGTTGAATGTGGTAAATTAAATGAACAACTTAGAACATTTTAAACTCAGCTTTTCACAATTCATTTACAGCTTTACGGCTGAATTGATTTTGTTAATTGATGAAGTAAGGTAAGCTATCATTTTCTCCTTGGGAAATAACTTCCTATCATTTACTTATTTCTAGTTGCTTATTTTTGCTAGACACTAAAATATGTAAAAGTACATTACTAATGGATGTAATTTTAATGATCGAATTGACAATTACTTTATTAGAATTTATCGATTTTTGGATGTTTTTGTCAAAAAATGTTTTTAAAGTTTTAGGTTTCAAGTTCAAAATCCAAAATAAGCTTGCAATATGGAAATTGGGGTGTAGTGAACATTTAGTCATCAATTCTAGGATCCTTATCCTAACTACCATCGTAATCATCAGCATAATCTATTTCACAAGGCCTTTTTGATAGTTTTTGTTCACATTTTTACACTTTAATATTGTCTAGTGCCAATTGGGTTGTTTCTATCCATGGAATTGATTGGGCTTCTGTTTTTTCAAGCCAATCTCAAGTAAATTTGGATTTTTGAAATATTTGTGAAGCTATGATGTTGTATAATTCCATTTACCATATCAACATCTTCCATCCATCATATCTTAGTAAGTAGCATTTTGAAAATATAGCAAAAATAAAAGTTAAAAGATTGTTGGGTACTCTTAAATGTTAGGCTATGGAGACATTCAAATTTGGTGATAGTGGATCCCCCCTCCCAAAATAAAATGGTGATAGTGGTTTTGCCCACATTCCTCATCATAAAAATGGTCCAAAGCAAATGCTACGGGATGAACCAAAACCAAAATTAAATATGCTAGTTGCATTTTTAAAAAAAAAGAAAAAAAAAAAGAAAGAGAGACTGTCAGACATGATAAAATATTGGGCTACTTATCTTCCTTTTTTTTTTTTTTGCTGAATGTATTGGGCGACTTATCTGTTCCTGTTTTTAGTTAAACCTAATATTTTGGATTGGATGCTATCTTTATAGGCAACACGTTATATCTGCCACTCCCAACTTTTTTGAACTTGTATTGAATGTCCATTGACCAAAATCTAGCATTTGGAAAGGACTCTTGTACCACATGAAGACTAGCGTAGATGCCAAATCGACAAGTCAATCATGACCAAGAGACAACCTGGTCCTTTGTTAGGGAAAAAAAAAAAAATGGAAACCCTGTTCCAGAATCCAAATCATGCAAAAGAGCAATTTAGATCTGCATCAACCATAATTTTTCTTGGTAAATAGGAAAATTTTGCAATAAAGAAGATGAAAAAGGTGACCTCTCCATATTGATTTGGGCCTTCTATAAAAATCCATCCAAATCCACGTCTATTTTGTGAGGATTTGGTTTTGGAGGCCCAAATCATTTCCCCTATGAAAACTTCCCAAACTGGCCAGCTGAAAGAAAAAAGCCCAGATCCACGCTATCATTCATAAACCTAACAAGTTTTGGAGGAAAGAGAAACACAGAGCATGACTTGTACTAAAGACAACCAGAAAACCAAAGAAATACAAATTTTCATAGCCCCTTAACAAGTATTGGACTAAAACATTTTATTCACCGAAGACTATAGTACAACAGATCCACACAACACACACACACACATATATATATAGAGGAAACCTTACAGGCTTACACCACAGACTATTCATACGACGTAATTCAAAATTTCAAACAAACCAACAAAAGCAGAACATGGATGAGAAGGAAGCCTACATATTTGTCTTGGAGGGTCAGACAGCATTGATGACGTTCAGAGCTATCATTTGGACATTGTCTTGGCTGCTGTTGGTAACGCCATCGTTTCTGGCAAGGTTACCGCCAGGAAGGATTTGGGTAGCAGCAAGTTAACAACCTGCGGAGTGTGAGAATGAGGGTGATGATAAGGATCACCAAGCCAAGTATTTGAGCAGCAAGTTTAACGTCTGAAAGCAACGACATTTTTTCCCTGTAGTAATCAAGCGAAAATTAATTGTATGAAAAGTCAAGCTTGTGTTCAATGTGTCGTAGAGGCTTGGGAGATTGTTTTAGTTTATTTATATAGGGAGAGATGACTGAATGTTTATGTACTCTCTCATATTCTGAAAATTGATTTGTAAAGTAGCAGAGTAACATTACATTTTTTATTCATTCATTTCTTTTCTTAGTAGAGTTCTTTGCTCTTTGTGATTATTTTTTATTCATTAATTTCTTTTCTTTGTGATCTAGTAACATTTTGTGATTAGAATAGTCACTTCATTCTTTGTGATATTTTTTTTATTCATCTTTCCTTAGTAGAGTTCTTTGTTCTTTGTGATTATTTTTTATTCATTCATTTCTTTTCTATGTGATCTAGTAACATTTTGTGATTACAATAGTCATCACTTCATTCTTTGTTATATTTAACATTTTGTGATTAGAATAGTCACTTCATTCTTTATGATATATATATTTTTTAAATTACATTTTTTTATTCCTTCTTTGTGGTCAGAATAGTAACATTACATTTTTTTTATTCATTCAATTCATTTCTAGTAAGATTACATTTTTTTAATGTTACATTTTTTTATTCCCGTATAGAGAGAAATTAAAAATAGTAAGACTAGAAACGTCCCCATCAAAGAAGGAATCTAACTTGACTTTCTTATGTTCGGAAACTACCTTGTCAATGCGTTAGTGTTACAAAGATATTTTAATCAACAGTTTTATTACTATTCTATATGGGATTTAATCATTTAACTAACTAGGTAACTTACACTTAAATTTAAAAATTAGAACATTAGAACATTCATTAATGATGTTTCTCTTCATCATCAAACTAAGGCAATATATGAATATTTACATGTGTACTTTTGTATACACATATAGTAGTATCTATTTCAAAACATGCATAACATTTTACATCAATTCAAGATAGTGCTTTATTCCTATAAAGTGATATCAATATTTGTCAACCATTTAGCTAAAATATAAATGATTATAATTGATCTATTTCTCAAATCATACTTGATGTGCTTTAAGAGATTTATGTACAACAAATTCTAAGAACTCACGGTAGATTAAAGAAATATATAGCCACAGCTAATAGTATATAACTCAATTAATACTGTATTAAAATTATTAATTTTTATCATCTTCTCTAAATGCAAATACGTAAAGTTAGTTTGAATATATATATATATATATATCACCATAGGAAGAGTATATAGATGTCTCTAATGCGTTTTCAACTAATATAGAAGATTTAATTCATTAACGGTACAATTTATGACTCTAACTGCACCTGCCCTTATATTGGTCTTGCGCCATGCTTAAATGTTGATATTGAATTGATCTCTAAAACTTCGTAATATATATATATATATATATATATATTTATGTAACATTTTCATTGTAACAAAAATTTGTTGTGCTACACACTTACACTAGTATTTAATAAAATCTTTTAAGAGCACCTTGTTGAGGAACTATTTTATGTTCATATAACTTAGGAATAGAAGAATGTCTCAAATGCATTATCAATCAAAAACAGTTAGAAGATTTAGGTGATCATATATATATACACACACACATATAAAACGAGAGAGGAAGATTTGAATATTGGATATTTGAAACACTCAAATGTGCCAAGCAAATTGACCTAAAGGTCATTGGTAATTTGGTGCAAGCTGTTCAGTTTAACATAGATTTTGTTGTTACAAAATAAATGTTTTGAAATACTTTAACATATGCCAAAAGTCTTTAACTCAAGTAGCACTTCCTGACATTGAAATCACCTATCTCCTAATTATTGAATCATAAAAAAAAAAAAAAAAAAATTGAAATCACCTATCTCCTAATTATTGAATCATAAAAAAAAAAATAAAAAAAATTGACACAATAATTCTAACACATGTACATGTATATGTACAAACAACTAATTACACACATGATTTTAATTTTTATATAGAGACAGGTCAAAATCTAGGCAGATATCTTAGGTGAGGTTTATGACAACCCTTTGGAAAGCATGTTATCTTTGCCTATGAGTTAAACCTTTTTTACAAATCCTTAGGTGTGTTGTATGTACATTATTTTTCTCATTTAAATTCAAACAATTGATTACATTAAATGTAATTATTTTAGGAAAAATAACATAATTTGTATTGTATTAGTCAATGCAATAATGTATTTAATTTTAATTAAGAAACCTAAAGTAAAGCAAATAAAAATAGTGCCTAAGTTTGTCATTATATATAAACAGATTCTTAAAAAAAAAAAAAATTAAATTAATATATAGTTAATACTTACTAGTAAAAATAAATAATTAAATCAATATTGCATTAGAAATTATTAATTTTGACCCTTTTCTAAAATTAGCCTTGTTGGCTTATGTGAAAAGATTTCAGTGAAGTCTAGTCCATCCTGTTGAGTGTAGCCCTTAGCCACAAGTCTTGCTTTATATCTTTCTATAAAGAGAAGTGCTACGTCCATAATATTTTCACAACAAATTTTAATTAGTGGGATGTTTTAATTTTTAATTTGAATTCACCACTGAATTTACTTTTTTACCCACTAGTAACAGCAAGTAATAACTTGCCACATAATTTTTTTTTTTTTTTTTTGAAAAAGTGCCATATAAAATTTGTTGTTAAAATGTTGTGGACATAACATTTCTCTTCTACAAACTAAATAGACCTATACTTTATTCATAGACCCACTTACAACTAATTGGTTGTTTCCTAGAAGGTAAAGTCTAGTGCTTTATGAGCATTCACAGCAAAATATCTAAAAAATTTAACTTTTAGCAACTCAAAAAAAAAAAAAAAAAATCAATCAATCATTGTGTTTCAGCTCAATTTTGCAGTTCTCTTGTTATATGTGCCTAAAATTATTTTTTTCTTCTTTTCCCTAACCACTACAAAAAACGGGGTCTATAGCCGTGTTTCAAAAATGCGGCCATAGACCCCAAAAACGCAGCTATAAGATATAGACCCCAAAAACGCAGCTATAGCCGTGTTTACAAACCAGGCCTATGCGTCGCAGCAATAGGCCCATAGCCGCGTTTTTCTAACTGTGGCTAAAGGTCAGACCTATAGGCGCGTTTCTTAACTGCAGCTATAGGTTAAGACCTATTGTTGTGTTTTTTAAAAACCCAGCTACATGCCAGCTTTGAGCTACATTTATAATCGTGGTTATAGCTTCGGACCTAAAAACGTGGCTATAGGTTGTTCCAATGTAGCTGAAAAAGGGGTCTATAGTCGCGTTTTTTAACAAACGCAGCTATAGGTCTGGCCTATAACCACGATTAGAAACGTAGCTCAAACCGGGCCTATAGTTGCATTTTTGTTAAACGCAGCTCCAGACATGTTTAAGCTGCGTTTAATCAAACGCAGTTCTAAGCATACCCTAAGCTACGTTTATTAAACGCAGCTTTAGACATATTCAAAAAAAAAAAAAAAAAAAAAAACTCGGATGGGTCTGTAGTCGTATTTTAAAAAATGCGACTTAAGTCCTACCCCAAAAACGCAGCCTCACCATCGGAAAACGCAGCTTCAAAGCTAGTCTATAGCCGCGTTTACTAAACGCGGCTATACGTCCAAGGTGGAGCTGCGTTTTTCATAAGCGCGGCTCAAACTCTCACCTATAGCTGTGTTCTACAAAAACACGGCTTAAAAACGCTTTTTTTGTAGTGAATTGCCAAGGATTCAAAAACAAATCTTGCCATTTTTTATATTGGATCTAGCTCATGTACGACATCTTTTCAATTCTCCATAAAACAAATCTTGCCATTTTTTTTTTTTTTTTTGAAAACATTAGGGTGTGAAATGCTTTTCACTTCTCAATGAATAAAACAATATTCCATAAGTTTACCTGAGCATCCCAGCGAGATTGCTAAATTGACAAAAAAGTCAATTTAGCAACCAATTCTTCAAAATTGTGGCTACATCAAAGTAGTTAAACTAAAAAAAAAAAAGGAACTTTGAGTTACAGTGAGCTGCTAGAGATAGCAGCTCACTATAACTTAATCTCAAAAAAAAAAAAAAAAAAAAAAATCAATGTGAGTTGTTAAAAAGTAGTATTTTAATGTGTTGATGGTTGTGATTGTTGTTTATTGTGTTGGATATATTATTTTATTGTGTTGTTTATATTATTTTAATATGTTGAATGTTAAAATAAAAGTTTTGATGTTGGGTGTATTATAAAGTAAGATGTTAAAATAGATAAAGTAGTGTTTTGAGTTGCTAAAAGCTAAATTTTTTAGATATTTTGTTGTGAATACTCGTCAGGCACAGGACTTTACCTTCTAGGAAACAACCAATTAGTTGTAAGTGGGTCTATAAATAAAGTATAGGTCTATTGAGTTTATAGAAGAGAAATGTTATGTCCACAATATTTTTACAATGTTTTCACAACAAATTTTATGTGGTAGGTTGGTATGGTTGGTCGGTAGCCTTTTTGTATATTTTTCACTTTTTGAGAAACATCAAATGGGTTCATACTTTATGGTTAAGTCATCCTCTTCTTCCTAGTCAAATGTATGGACATCAAATACAGTCAAGCCATACACATTTGCTTTTAGAGAAAATGATAAAAATTAGCAATTTTGACGTAGTATTAAGTATTAATTGAGTTGTATACTGTTGGTAGAGGCTTATTTAATTTAGTGCAAATCTTAGAATTTGATATATACGTACATACATACATATATATATATATATATATATATATATATATATATATATATATTTGGGCAAATTCCATTAACCTCCCCTGAGGTTTGGACAAATACCACTCAAGTCCAAGATATTTTAAAATTAACCAATTAGGTCCCTAAAAGACAACTTAATCCCTAACACCCGTAACACCGCCACCCCTCCATTACTATTTTTTTTTTCCCTCATTCTCTCTCGGATCTCTCTTCTCTCTATTGCCCCACATCACCACAGTTCATACCCACATTGCTACACAAAAGCCACACTACACAGTCAACCATATTGGACTCCTCGACCCAGTTCAAAAACCCACATTTGTACCATAAAAGCACAAAACCAAGCAAACCCAATTAAACCCACAAGCCAAAACACCCACAAAAAATAATAATAATAATAATAATAATAATAATAATAATAATAATAAATCCAAACTTTCTCAAACCAAAGATTATCAAAACTCACCCAGCACAGCCTCGGCCTTATTGGAAGCCTTGATCCCTCTAACCCCACCAAATTCAGCAAAATCTTCATCAACCACAACTGGGTCCCGCACCTTCCTCTTGTTGCAACACTGCAGGGGGCAAGAAAACTGACCCCACCCCAGAATCCAAACCCTCATCATCAACATCAATTTCTTTCAAATCCTCAAACTTGGACAAGGAAGACACAGAGGCCCTAGTGCCATAGACCTTATAGCCAAATCTGCTTCATTGTCTCTTGAAGAAGCACTACCCAAATTTGAAATCCAAAGGTAAGATTTGGGTTTTGTTGTGGGTTTGGTTGGGATTTTTTTGAATTTTTTGGATTTGGGTTTTGTTGTTGTGGGTTTGGCTAGGATTGGGTATAGGTAAAATTGTAGCAGATTTAAGGTTAGAGACAGAGATAAGTGAAGAGTGGTCTGAGGGAGAGGAATGAGAGAGAAAAGACTAGAGAGAGAAGAGACCGGTGAGAAAAATGGGAGTAACAGAGGGGGTTACGGAGTTAGGGGTGTTAGGGATTAAATTGTCTTTTAGGGATCTAATTAGTTAATTTTAAAATATCTTGGACTTGAGTGGTATTTGCCCAAACCTCAAGGGAGGTTAATGGAATTTACCCTATATTTTTTTGAATGAATAATTTGTTGTATATAAATCTCTTAGAAACACATCATGACTAATTTTGAGAAATTGATCAATTATAATTATTTGCATATTATGTTGTTTTGGAGGAAGATAAACTAAAAGCAAGCTAAATGATTCACAAATATCAATTTAGAGGAGCAGAACACAATCCTAAATTGATTTAAAATATAAGGCATAATATGTAATAAATATATGATTATTAAAAAAAATGCATGAGTATTCTTATATAATCCTAGATTTCAATCCTGATATGATAATAAATAATACTAATAATCATGAACCAAATAGATAATTCCCATTATTTTAAATTTTAGCATATCTATAAATATATAATTTAGTTATTTAAAAATTAATTCCCACATAGAATTTTTATAAAAAATAATAAATAAATAAAAGTTCCACATAGGATAGTAATAAAAATAGTAAATAGTTAATTTATCATTGTAAAACTAACACATTGATAAAGGCTATTAGTGTATACCGTTCATAAAAAAAAAGAATATTAGTGTATACCCTGAAGTATCTAAATAAAGGCTAAACACCCATTAAGATAAGCATCCATTGTTGACCTTGACTTGACAGTAAGCAAAAGCAGTACTATCTAAGTGCATTTGCAGCAGTGGAGTTAAAAAGTTATAATGCTATTTTAGCTCCACCAATATAGCAAAAAGGACCTGCAGCAGTGGAGCCAAAGGTATAAAATTTAGCTTATTTGCTACAGTGCACATCTATCTATAGATGTGCACTGTAGCACTCATCTAAAAAAAAAAAAAAAAAATTTTACTCCCACTACCGAATAAAATAATAAAACTAATCTTATTTTTTTTCATTCTTTTATTTCATTCCTTCATCGTGCACTCTCATCTCCCTCATTCATCAAACAGACAAACACTCATCTCCCTCACTCATCTCTAGCTCGCCGGTCTCTCTAGCTCGCCGGCCTCCCTCATCCCTCAGCTCGACAATGACGGCCATGGGACCCACAAGGCCAGCACCGCTGTCGGATCCCCCGTGGGGAACACTTCTCTTCTCGGCTATGCGCAGGGCACGGCGTGTGGAATGGCGAGTCGGTCGCGCGTCGCAGCTTACAAAGTTTGTTGGAGCGTTGGGTGCTTCAGATTCGATATTCTTGCGGGTATGGATCAGGCCATAAGCGACGGCGTGGACATGCTTTCGCTCTCTCTCGGCGATGGGTCCACTCCGTATTATAGAGGCACCATCGCAATCGGAGCTTTCAAGGCGGTTGAGAAGGGCATTTTCGTCTCTTGCTCTGCCGGAAACAGTGGGCCCATCAGAGCCTCATTGGCCAACATGGCACCCTGGATCATAACCGTTGGAGTCGGTACTATAGACTGGGATTTTTGTGCTCGTTGTGGGTTTTTTTTTTTTTTTTTTTTTTGCTATGGACTACCGGTAGTGGTGGTGGTGGTGGTGGTGGTGGTGGTGTTGGTGTTTTCCGATCTGTTGTGGGCAAGTGGGCTTGTATTTGTGTTTGTGGCAGTGGGCTTGTGCTCGTTGTGAGTTTTTTTCTTTTTTTTTTTTTGCTGTGGACTGCCGCCGATGGTGGTGGTGGTTGTGCTTGTGGTTGACGGTAGAGGTGATTGAGGTTGGTGGTGTAATATATTTTTTGTAGTGGAATATATTATTTTATTGTAGTAGATATAATATTTTATTGTGATGTTTATATTATTTTATTATGTTGAAAGTTAAAATAGATCCACTGCTGCAGAATGTGTGTAGATAAAATAAATAAAGTAACTTTTAGTGGAGCTAAATTGCTAAAAATTTAGCTCCATTACTGTAGATGCTCTAAGGACCCAATCTCAACCGCATTAAATAAATAAATAAAAAATAGTTAAAAAAAAAGTTAAAAAGTTAGAGTTAAAAAATAAAAATGATAAAAATTGATGTGACAAGTAGTGAGTAATTGCAGTCGGTGTAATACCCAATCCAAATCCTAAAATCACACGTACCAATAAGAGAGTTAGTAGGACAAGACAAAACTTACGTCACAGCAAAAGCATATGGGCGCTTATTTTATTTTATTTTTTTCAAACATGCAAAGAAGAAAAATCTAAGCGGCCAACACAAAGCAATGAACACTATCTTTGAGCAGTTGGATTAGGAATTTTTTTTTTTTTTAACATAGTGATTTATGTACATTTTTCTTTTTCTTTTAAATACGAAAAAAAAGTGTAACCGTGTTCCTTTCAACTTTTTCTTTAAAAAAAAATAGTAAAAAGGTAATATGATTTTGCATTTAAAGAGAAAGACTAAGCAATGAGTGATATTTAATTTTTCTTTGCGGGGTAAAACTTGTTAAATTTATTAGCAAAGAAACGCAGTGATCAGTAAAAAGAAGCAATGTTTGTGGACATTTGGTTCGGGAAGCTAAGGAGGAGCTGTTTCGGTTCCTACATTTCCAGCTGAGTCACAAAAAGAGAGAAGAAAACGCTGTTGCACATAAACTTGCTAGAATGAGTAAAGAATTTATTGGGCTAAACATAGGAATAGAAGAGCACCCAATTTGGTTAAACGATTTGCTAAATGAGGATGTTTCTCATTTTGTTGTGTTCTATTAACTAATTCAACAAAATGATGGTTTCCATTCAAAAATAAATAAAATGGAGGCTAAGAGAGCTTAATAGACATTAATTTTGAAATTTTAGATTGCATCTAATTCCGTAATTATTTTTGATAATTTTGACATTATTAAAATAATTTATACTTTTATTTTATTTTTTTCAAATCTAATTTCAAATGAGGTTGGGATTCGATAAATATGTTCATTTTCTTCTTCTAGATTTTTTTTTTTTTTTTTTTCAAATCCAATTTCTGATTTATTTTATAAATGAAATCTAATTACAGACTTCTCGTAAAATTTAGACCATATTCTTCAAAAATTGGTCATTGAATAGTCTGTTTAAGCAATGCGTGTATTTTTCAAAATGATTCGAAATACTTGGTTTTAATATTATGAAGAGGAGCATAAAAATACAATTTAAAGAGGGACATTTTAAAAAGCTGTTCAAAATTTTTTATAATAATGAAATCTGATTTCAGACTTGCTGGCCTCAATCAAAAGAACCAGTTTTTAACCAAACAAAAGGTATCAATATGATGGAGGAAATTTCCAATGAGCCTTAGGTCAGTTGACATCTCAACTATCGGTCTAGTCTTGTATCAGCCTTTT
The DNA here is from genome assembly GCA_028535165.1 of Quercus tomentella. Lineage (NCBI taxonomy): Eukaryota > Viridiplantae > Streptophyta > Magnoliopsida > Fagales > Fagaceae > Quercus > Quercus tomentella. Next base: position 83,812,383 of record JAPQVY010000068.1, read on the forward strand.
GTTTTCCACTTCTCATCCTATATTACATATATTCTTATAACTTAAAAGAAATTAATTGGCATGAGTCTCGATTATGCTTTGTGACCAAATGTGGCAAAAAAGCAAGTTGTTGTGTAAGCAAGTTGTTGTGTCAGTCAGAACCCAGTTCATGAGCATTTTTATAAATGGGATTTCTCTAGTTTTGAGCCACTGCGAAACAAGGAGAATAGAGCTAACGTTCAAGCTAATAGTGGGAAGTTTCTTGTCGCATTTGTTTGGGTATGTCATATTAGTTACTGCATTATTTTTTGGAATTCATAATTTGACAATGACAATGTGTACATGCGTGGCCGAACTAGCTATGGAAAGTCCGGAGATGCGTAACAAAGATACTACAAGAAATTTTACAAAAAGCTAGATAGTCCATGGCTAATCCAATTTCAACAAAGCGGTTTAATTATATACCTGAATAGTTCGGTTGGTTTACATTTCAGGCAACGCATGCATGAGATATAAATGGACAAATTCCATAAAGAAATGGTGAAGGATATATCTTTTTTCGGATACTTCTGCCATGACTGACCTAGTCTTGTTATGGCTTTCATATACTAGAGAGTATTAGATCTTAATTCAAACAAGAGAGTGAAGAGCGTCAATCTCTTGCTGAGTTCGCAACACTTGCCTCCTGATGACTCATCTGACGTTGAGGCAGTGCCAAAAAAGTCCTGTGATACATTTGGACAGAGGACTTCTAAGTCTTCTATATACCGTGGTGTGTAACAAGGTAAGTTAAACAAAATCCATGAGATTTTCTTCATTAGAATTCTTTGCGTGCTGGCACTTCAATACTAGATTAAATCATTCTTCATCTATATTATATTTGTTTGTGTGATAAGTATAATTTTTTTATGGGTTGGCTTTTACAGGCATAGATGGACTTGTAGATATGAGCTTATCTATGGAATAAAAGTTGAAAAAGAGAGGGACAGACTCGTAAAGGAAGGCAAGGTAGAGCATATATTTTTTCTACTAATAATTGCTGCATCTCCAAATTGGAAAGTTTCTCTTTTCAATTATGTTTGTATAAAAAGTAACCATAATGTTGCATTAACTCCTGTTTTCCTTATGTGGGTTTTTTCCTCTTATCTTGATGTGTGGCTTCCTTAACTTTCTTGCAGTTCATTTTGCTAAGTTTAAAGGTGGACCTTCCCCAAAGTCGATCAGATTCCCTAGTAGCACAACTTGTGGTTGAGCTAAAACCAACTAAAACAAAATCCCAATTGGAAATTTAAAGGCAGTACTGTTTTGAGGCATGCCCTAAATTTTGTACTTTTATTAAGCTCAAGACGGTTTCGGGGAAAACAAAAACACAAATACGCACCACAAAAACTTGTTTTCAAATTGATGGTAATACAAGTTCATGATGACCCAGCTGTGATAATACAAAATCCCGTCTAAAAACGTTGTGAATTAAAACAAAACATCAGTTATCAATATATGAAGTGGAAAAATACAGAAATACATAAAATCCACTCAGAGCTTCATCACAAGAAGGAAAAATACCCATGTCCAGTACTTTGTTGGCCTCTCGGCATCTTTTGTGGTTCCTTACTTAGACATCATCACATAGCAAAAGTTAAAAGAGGATAAAAAAAAATAACCCACCTGGAATAACCTCTAAATTTGTAGGCGGTGCAGTTTTGAGGTCAGCTCTAAAATTTGTACTATTATTAAGCTCAAGATGGGTTTTGAAAAAAATACACGTACGTACGATATAGACTTGTTTTCAAATTAATGTTATAACATGTTTGTGATAATTCAGAATCCTATGTGAAATCCTTGTAAAACCAAACATCACTTATCAATATATAGTGGAAAAATACAGAAATACATAAATAAATACCCATGTCCAGTACTTTGGCCTCACGGCCCCTTTTGTGGTTCCATAGGCATCAACAAGAAGCAAAAGCTAAAAAGGATAAAAACAAAGGTCTAGATCACTAGCACAACCGATATATAATCAACAAATACAAATATTCAGATATCAACCCAGAAGAGTTTCTGTCACCTTTGAAATCATCAGACAAGGTTCCCAAAGTTTCCCGGAATCGCACCCTGAATTTCGATTGTGGGAGGTGCTTCATTGTTGTTGGATCTACACCTCCGTATAGCGAGATATAGGGAGATAAGAGCGATCCCAAGGCCAACTGTGGCAGTAGCAACCTTTATCCAAAGCAGCATGTCTACCCTGGTACAAGAGGGAAAGTGGTATCAATATCACAAAAGTAAAAACAAAACAAAACAAAATTTCAATACAAATAAATTAAAGCTACGCACATACCCCTTTCTGAGGAGGAGGTAGAGGAGGAAAAGAGTCTTCCAGTCTCACCATAGTTAGGGCTCAGCAACTACTTCAATGTGAGAAGTGAATAAGCACCAAACCATATATTACAGAGCAACTTCTGTAGCTAGGGCCCACTGCCATCAGCCTCCATGTTTGACAATGGAAAACAATGGCTGTAAATTGTAAGACCCAAAATTGTAAAAGGCAATCAGTAGAAGTTCATAATCTTGTCTCCCACTACATGTCCTACCCCACACCAGTATACGTCCACTGCTCTCCATAAGCCACATTTCCTATCATTTATCAAGGAATGAAAATCCTATATCAAGGATTCAAGTGCATTCCATCAAATTTAATCTCACCTTGCCCATGAGTTTAGGTTGATCAAATTATATTTTTGAGTATTCCGTATTTTTAACAAAGGTGTTTTAGGGTTTAAAATTTTTCTCACTTTTTAAAAATCTCACGGTATGGTAACCAACTTAACACTCTCTTAAATTGATTCAAAATGTCCTGAAAACTGGATGATCTGTTTGAGTACACAAAAGTATATATATACAGTGAATATGTGTGTACAGTTTGTTGCATAGTCAAGCAAATTATCCGATGGTAATAATATGAATAAAGGATTAAAATATAATTTTTTAATCCTACCTTCTCAATAAAATAAATAAAAAACCATTTTCTACCCTTAGCCATGGTTTGAGAAGTTCAAAAGATAAACCCCATCTACTCTTAAAGGTACTTCAAATTTTTTTTTTTTTGGAAGTACTCTTTAAGGCACTTACACAATAATAGTTGAAGGTGTGTTTTGATTTCTTTTATTTTTTTCAATTTCTTTTAAGTCCCTCTCATACACACACACTAATAGATAAAGCTAAAAAAAATATAAATAGATTTTAATTGAATTATCAATTTTGCACCACATGTTTTATTTAATTTTTAATTTTGTGCCAAGTGAATTATTGAGTGTAAAAATTGAAGAGTCCAAATCCAATTAAATTTTAAACTGGATTTCAATAATTTTTCACCACGTTCCCATCAAAGTTCTTAATTTTTGGGACAAGTGAATTATTGGGTGCAAAAACTAAAGAATCAGAACTAATTAAATTCTAAATGATATATATAATGAGAAACCATTACATATTTTTGAACTATATAGTTTAAAAAAAAGTGTAAACTAATACTATGTATAATTTGAACCATTTTTTTTAAAAAAAAATGTATAATTGTGATTATTTTTAATTGTACCCGCACATATGCATGAGGCTATATACTAGTATATGGAGTGTGTGTGTGTGTGTATATCCAAAATTTAGAGAAAATCTAATTAAATTTTAATTGGATTCTTAATTTTGGGCCATGTATCTTATTTAATTTTTAATTTTGTGTCAAGTGAATTATTGAGTGTAAAAATCGAAGAGTCCAAAATCCAATTAGATTCTAAATTGGATTTTAATTGGAGTCTAGTTTTTTGTCATATGTCTATTTAAGTTTTTAATTTTTGTGGCAAGTGAATTATTGAATGCAAAAATAAAAAAGTTTAAAATCAATTAGGGCCTATTTGGTTAACTCATCACTCATAACCCATATCCTAAAACTCAATTTTCAATTTTTGAAAACTCCTAAATTTATTTACTTTTTAGTTTTCATGACTCCAACTCACTTTTTTGAGTAATGAGTCATGAGAATTGAGATAAAAAATTGAACCAAACAGGCTTAAGGTTGGGCCCACAAAATTTGAGAATTGAGTGACGAAACGTGAGAATTGAGTGATGAAAATTCTTAAACCAATCAACCCCTTAAATACTGAATCATATATATATAATGAGAAACCATTATATATTTTAGAAAATGTATGGTTTAAAAAAAGTGTAAACAAATAGCATGTATAATTTGAAACTCTTCTAAAAAAATGTATGTATAATTGAACTATATAATTGTGATTTTTTTTTTATTGTACTCATGCATATGCACGGGGCTACACACTAGTATATATTAAAAATTCAATTAAAGTTCAAATTAGATTTCAATTACATTTTAATTTTGGGCCACATATCCCATCTATTTTTTTTTTTTTTTAATTTTTGTGCCAAGTGAGATATTTTAGTATAGAAAATAAAGAGTCTAATATAAATAAACCATAAAAAAACCTAATCATATATCTAACTCTATATATAAAATTAGAGAAAGAGAGAGTTTGAATGATTTTATATTTATGGGCCATTTTTTGTGTAACTAGAAATAATTCAATACAGTTTATTACTAACTAGGTTCTATATATATATATATATATATATATATATATATAACTGAAACTAACATTAATAACAACTACAATTTATTATTTTTATGTGTAACAAGTTAAACACTAATTTTTGTATAAAGGTGATTTACATGTTTGTTAGTGGAAATTAAGGTAATTTTTGAATAATGTAACTTGGACAGAACTCAACTTATTTCAACTTCACAACTGCTTTGCATAGAAATTACAACGAAAACGCTTGATGTTACGACTTGCGTGTGGTTTAATATTTTTGTCACGAAAATTGAGATTCAAGCCAGCCTTTCAAGTTTCAAGTTCTAAGAATAACTGAGGTTGGATAAAAAATGGAACCAAAAAAAAAAACCCAAAGGAGTTCCTTTCATCGTCATCATCACGTTATTATTATTATTATGTGGTAATATCTTTTCATAAGAAAGACGCCCAGGGGAAGATAACCACAACTGAATAGGTCCAAACACCAAATAGGCCTTTAAAAAACCTTTTATTTATTTATTTATTTTAATATGATTCTTTAGTCAAACTAAACAGAGAGTCAATACGATGATGGAAAATCCTTAGCTTCGCCCATGATTTCTACCTGGCTCAGATATTCTTAGAATTTGAAAGAAGTTAATGCAGAGTTTCAATTTTCTTTGTCGCATCAAGGGTCACGAGCTTACAAGAGATGATCTGGAGCAACTTGATTGGATGATGCGGAACAACATCCAATCTGGCTCGCCAGGATTCCCTTTCTAACAGGGAATGGTCCTCCCGATGAAAGAGAGAACAAAATTTTCTCATCCTAATTACTAATCATATTTCTCACTGAGCTCACTCGTACTCCAGGGTCATTAATTTTAGGACAAAATTTAGCTAAAAAATTTATTGTGGCCTAAGATTATAACTTTCTTTGAAAAAATTAACATTACTATATATTTGGATGACATATTCTTTATGCTTTTAATATATATATATATATATATATATTAAATTTTGTGTCAATCAAATATTATTTATTATATGATCTATAAACTTGTACTTTATGCATAATTTTAAATTATAAATACTTGTAATTTAAACAATTTATTAATGACATAACTATTGATCTTTAATTTTCTAAAATTTTTGCAAGTATTAAGGATATAAGAGGAAAATATAATCCAGTGGTGGATTTGTCAATATTCACCGTAAATAAAAAGATATTAAATAAGGTTGTAACCTTAAGTTACAACTAATTTTGTATCTAAATTTTGTCTTTAATTTAATTGGAGCACTGTCAGTAAGAGCAAAACTAAGTAAAAGTAAAACCATATATATTGAATTTGGCAGTGCCATTTATTCTATAAAGAAAATTGGAGCACTGTCAAGATGCGAGATGGGAAGGAGACAGATGACCGGTTGGTCCAAAGCCAAAACCAATCAGAATATACGTTGTTCTCGTCGAAAACAAAATGATAAAAATTGGGTTAGTGTTTCTGAATTCATTGCCATGAACACGTCACATATGACACTATCATAGATTCATAGTATCATACAATGGATAGCGGAGTTTTGGCTGTTTTCTTTTGTACGTAGGTGAGAATGACAATAAGAATTACGTGAAGGCTGGGAAGGTGAAGGGAAACTTCTCCTAGCTGCATGTTGGCTTTAGCTCTAAAAGTTTTTCTATTTATGATATATATTTTTTAAGGAAAAAAATACTTTCTCTAAATAACAAAAATAAAATGTCCATTCACCCCCCCCCCCCTCCCCCACATACACAAAATTAGTTTTTTTCTTTAAACAAACAAATTAGTCTAAAATGTCCATTTTTTATAACAAAAGTATTTTCTTTAAATAACAAATTAGTTTTTAGTTTTTAGTTTTTTTCCTTGTCTAGGACCAAGATGCAGTTTTATGAAAGTTTTAAAGAAATTTCTTGATTTAATTTATTTTTTAAAACCATAAGTTCTGTTTTTTTTTTTTTTTTGGATAGGAAACCATAAGTTCTGTTTAGATACTCATAAATTATTTCGTATTTTTTTTTTTTGAGAGTGATATTATTTAGTAATTGAAAAATCTTTTAATATTTATATAAATAAAAATTGAATTGAGCATTTATATGTTATCCATAATTATTATACCTTTATTCACATGTTATGAAATAATTTTTACTCTATTGAAATTTTTAACCTTCTAAACATTTGAATTTTTACTTTGAATTATAACTTTATTGAGCACTCACAATACGAAAGAAACTTGTGGAGTACACTAGATGTCCAGCATATATAACAAGCATTCAACTCATAAATAACAAAGCAATACACTAATAAATAAATAAATAACCATTTGAAGAAACTATCATTCTATTTAATTTCTTAAAAATATATATTTTTCCTTCTGAGATGATATCTCATTTCGTCTCAAAGATCAAGAAAGTACTAGAAAATAAGAAAACAATAATAGTAAATAAAAATATATGAGTGCTCAAAAAAATTATAAAAACTAAGCATATATAACAAACATAAAAAAAAATAAAAAATAAAATAAAAAACCTAAACCTTCTTAAACAACATTTTATTACTCTTATAAGGTATTTTATTTTTTTACTTGACAATGAGATTTCTTTAGCCACATTACTTTAATATAATTGTACTAGAGCCACTAAATATTTTTCATTTGTTATTTCAATAAATGATGAATTTAAATGGAGTTTTTATAATCTATAGGTAATTTTTATTGTTTGTTATGAGATATTACAATGCTTGTTTAAACTTTTTTAAGTTCCTTACAAGTTTGTTTGTTTTCTATTTTCGAAGAGGGATCAATTCATATTTTATTGGGAGTTCAAATCATGGACCCCTGACTAAACCCTTCTTTTTTAGAAAGAAATTGGAAATACCACTATTAGCAGAAATTAATCGGTCCGACTTCAATGGACGCTCGGAATGAACTTGCAAGTTGCAACGATTACAATGGACAATTATATATGTTTGAACATTAATGTTCAAACATAGACATGGCAAAACGGGTCAGAATTTTCTGACCCGACCCGACCCGAACCCGATTTTTTGACCCGAAGCAAAAACGGGTTGACCCGTGACCCAACCCGTGTTTTTTGCGAGTCAACCCGACTCGACCCGCGACCCGACCCGAACCCGAACCATTTTTTTAAAACTTTTTTTTTTTTTGGTAAAAAAAATAGTGAAATCAAGACAATATTGGTTTAATTGTTTATTGTGAGCTTTAAGGAAACAATTGATACATTTACATAACTGCATGCAAATTAATTGAAAAATAAATGGTTGAACATTCTGTAATGAGTAAAGATTTTTAGATATCATATAGCAAAGTACATGCCAAGATAATCTGGTTACAGTAAAGTTAAAAATAGATTTAAAATTGTAAATATGTGTGAGACACATTCACAAGTGTGAAAATAGTAAAGCGAAAGTATCAAATTAGTATAAATTATGAATGCTTAGATCTATTTTTTAACAATTTATGTTCAAAATAAACGACTTTTCAAAATAAATTATGATATTTCTTAGAGTGTGTGCTGCTTAACAATGATATGATATTCATAAAAAAGACTAGGTATAAATAAGTAAGCAATGAAACTTTAATGTATATCTCAAATTGAAATAAAGTGTCAACCACAATTGATAATAGATTATAAAATTAATTTTTAAAATTGTAACTTTCTTATATGTTTTTATTCTTTATCAAATGAGTTATCCAATAAGTCATTTGTAATTTTTTTTTGGAAGATATTGTGTAAAAATAAAACTTGTATATTTGTTTTACTTATCTTTGTGTTGTTTTGTTTTAGATAGCAATGTTAGGATTTGTATAATTTTAAAATTATTAAATAAGTATTAATAAGTTTAACTGAGTTTATTCTTGATATAAGTAATGAATTCAAAATAATGCATTTTACATGAAGTAATATGTTGCATAACTATCCAAATGGCAAATACATATTGTTTTCTTTATAAAAAAAAATAAAAAAAAATAAAAAAATAAAAAATAAAAAATTTCATGTGAAAAATACGGGTCAACCCGACCCAACCCGACCCGACCCGCAATCCGATTGACCCGAACCCGATTTCAACCACCTTAAAATGACCTGTTTTTGACCCGTGACCCGTTTGACCTGTGACCCGATTGACCCGACCCGCCCGTTTTGCCATGTCTATTCAAACATATCAACTACACTACTTAGCATGTGCACAACGTCAGCGCATTAAATAATTTAAAGTCCTATAAAACCCCATATCAAGTTGTAAGATCAATGTCACATGAACAAAGGCACAAAGGAAAATGATCGAGATAATAGTATGTGGAATGTCGACAAAGGCACAAAGAAAAATGATTGATTATTCTATATACTAGTCGCTAACCCGTGCGATGCACGGGTAAATCTTATGAAAGTATAGTTTATACATTAAAACATTTTAATTTTACATGAACTATAATAGTTTTAATAATATTTGAAAAATAAAATAAAAAGTGAAAACTGAAGCCAATTCAAGATGAACCACTGCAATAACAAAGGCAGTCCTCCCATTCATTCTTACAAGCCAATAGCAACTGCAAGAGCTACATGAGGGCATTCCATCAGATAGTTTTGATCCAAGTATGCTCCTCCTTTACTTTAATCTTATACATCAGCAATTTGAAGTGAGTTTTCAGCAAGTGGTATCAAGTAAAAATCACGTTTGCACAAAACCTAAACAGACATCAACAATTTTACCAAGTTTTTTCTCACTTCATAATAATTATGGAAAACCTTGCAAGCTTTAATCACCGTTGGCACATCATTGATGTTGAAGTTTATACATGTTCTGCATGTGGTATTAAGTTTTAGGGTTTTATAGATGTGGCAGCCAAATGATACATGGAAATACTTTTATCACATAATAATGGTGCAGCAATTAATATATAAATATATTGTGTGTAACAACATTTAAAAGGAACAAATAAAAAATAAGTGTAATTGTTTTGAATTATCCATTCATCTTAATCAGAATTTAACAAACTAAATTTGATAAAATAGTTTTCATATGAATAAAGCTTGAGTATAGTTTCCTCTTATTTCCAAAAGTTTCCACATATTTCATCCAACAAAGTCTACAACTCTTCCCAGACCTTTTTTGGAAAAGCGAACGACTCTTCCCAGACCTTGCCAAACCTAGAAGAAAAGAATGAAAGAAAACTTCAGATCAAATAATCATTCAGAGGAACAACTGCAAACAACCATGAAAAATTTATGACTTGAGTTTTTATTCATTGAAATTGAACATTTACATGTTTCCTACCATAAGGTTTTGGAATCCATCACCTCTTCTCAAAGGCATTATCCTAGCACGCTAAGCCTTCACCATCCCTGTTAAACTCTATCCCAAACAACTATATAAAGATGCTTGAATCCCAAACATGCTAAATAAAAATCCAAAACTTATCCCTACACTTTCTTATTAACCAAACCAAAATTATTATTAAAACAAAAAATACAAACATGCACATAATGATACAAAAAGAAAGAGTGTTTATAAGAAAACTCAGATAATACCCAATTGTGATAATCAGAGTCCACTGGCAGCCCATGTAAAAAATACTTGTAGTCAAAACAATGCAATGCAATCTACTATATAGATTAAGATCATTCATCCAAAAAAAAAGAGAAATAAAAAAATGCGAAATGGGAAAGGACATAGATAATAAATTTGAACATTTTGATAAATCCTATGAAAATTTCAAAGTAATCTGACTTTCAAATGAAAATTTGTTAGAGCACACATCAAGGAATTTAGGATTTTGAACAATATTGAGTCAAGATCTATAACAATACACAGAATAGTCCATTAGATTTGTGTAGACAAATCATCAAATTTAAAAATATATAATTTGGGTATCCCCAAATTCATCAAAAACACGAAGTTTAAACCACTATTTGCCTATTAGATTCAATAATCAATATATCAGCTTGGATCACAGTGAAGTCTCTCAAAATATGCTTCAAAAATAGATATAGAAGAAAAAATAACACAGCTCTACCTTTTCAATTTGCTATTGCTGGAATTTGTAGACAGCTTCTAAACTTTATAGGTTCAATCCTTCGCTGTGCATGGCAGAAAGCAGAAAATAAAAGTCAGTAGTAGGAACGAATCTTAGCTTCCATGGTTATACCAAAATTTAAAATACAAACTTTACCATAACTAACAAATAAAAGTTGTAGATAAACAGCGAAGCCAAGGTTGCAGAAGGAGGACACTGGAAAAGAAGCTGGGGTCTGCAACCAAACAAAGAATCAATCAAAACCCCTCAAAAATCTAGATGTTGCTCTTAAAGAAGATTCTTATCAAATTTATTATTAAAAAAAAAAAAAAAATAGCATGATTCTTTGATAAAGTACAAATTCTACATACCCATAAAAATTAGATAAAGAAGTAATAAAAACAATGGTAAACTTGAGATGAAATAATAATTAAACTAAACATAAAACATGCACAGGTAAACAATTAGTTTTTATTTCTTTGAAATTGAACCAAAAAATAGAACCGCACATATGTGAGGACAGTGAACATGATGTCAAATATTATCATGATGAAGAACTTGGAAATTCACAACTACCTTAAATTTAAAGAACAATGATATTTATTTCACAACATTATATTGAATGATTAAAACCCTTAACAATGAGTGAGGAAGACAAAAAGTTGTGCAGATCGAGAACTAAAAGTAATTTGGTAGAATTGTAGAGTAACACCTTCTTTCATATGCAAACATATCTCCAAAGTACAAAGCATCTAACGGAACCATAGAGCATGAAAATATATGTTCTTCTCACTAACATACAAATAGCTTAATTAAATTTATGACTAATCAACAATAGCATGGTGTGGAAATTGTTTACCAAAAAAAAGGGAAATATCTAATGATCAAACATATGTATCTAATAATTCTAACCATAAAGCAACTACAACATGAGAATCTGGTTCAAAGTATTTAAACGATAACTACATTTACAAAATGCCCTTTATATATAGTTATAGTGATGGTGTGATGCCCCACCAACAGTGATAGGGCCTCACCTATTCCACATATGCTTGCTGTCCATGGAGGTCTTCTTAGAATTCTTGTTTTGCACTTCACTAAGCATCTGATTTGCATCTCTTTACCTTAAAAAGAAAACAGAATGAACAGCATGAATAACATTCTCCAATGAGGGTTTCAATTACAAAAACTCATCAAGATTTACAAAAAAAATAGAAAAAAAGAAGACAAAACTAAACATTTTATTAAAAAAAATAGGGCATTAACAAATTAGAAATTCAAAGCATGAAATCAACTACCAAATACCAATTATTATTCAACATCATGAAAGCTATGATGAATTGATAACAGATTTTAAAACTCCTAATAATGAAGAATGGCAACCCCCCAACACAACAACATTTTTGCCAAAAAAATGCATATTGCACATCAAATAGTGTATTTTAACTACCACATTGAAATCTGCTGTCAATTCATTCAAGGAAAAAAAAAAAGGGTCAACTCTCCAAACTGTTAATTTTTTTAATTTCAAAAACCTCCAAATATAAGAAAGACATTTAATGAAATTAATCATTCACAATGGAGACAATGCATTACCCACATATAAATTTAGGGCAGTACAAACATTAAATGGGTTTTTGAGCTAACCATAACATCACTCTCAAAATAAACTTAAAAATCTTTTGCTAATGTCCATATCATAGTAAAACAGAAAACCTTCAAAACCCAAAACCACTGTCACATTCACTTCACAATAAAAACATTCTAGTTTACCATGAATTAGCAGTTTATCAAAACAATACATGAGGTAGTATAAAATATAGCCCAATCTTGAAACCATAAATCCTAGATAGGCAAAAAAGAAGAAGCCATGAAACTGAAACACATGAAAGCAAAACCTATAGGATTGGGAGGCTAAGATCAAAACTGAATACTGCCACCAAGTATATATAATTAACCACAAATCCACATGAGGCTAAAATAATTCAAAAATCTACAACAGAAAGTTAATTATTCAATAACTAAATTAATATACTTGCATTTGTATATAAACCCAAAAACTCAAATTAAATCCAAACACAAACAGAGTATTAAGGATGAAACCCAGATTGTGCGAAGGGTTTGGTTGAAACGAAACCCTAAATCATATTTAACAACCAAAATTATAGAACAAAATAAAAAACTTACCAGTAACGTTTGCAGAGAGAATCTGGTCTGAAAAAAAAAAACAGAGTATTAAGGATGAAACCCAGATTGTGCGAAGGGTTTGGTTGAGTTGAATCCACCATTAGAAACTTAAAAACAGAGTATTAAGGATGAAACCCAGATTGTGTGAAGGGTTTGGTTGAAACGAAACCCTAAATCATATTTAACAACCAAAATTATAGAACAAAATAAAAAAACTTACTAGTAACGTTTACGGAGAGAATCTGGTCTGAAAAAAAAAGAAAACAAAGTATTAAGGATGAAACCCAGATTGTGCGAAGGGTTTGGTTGAGTTGAATCCACCATTAGAAACTTAAAAACAGAGTATTAAGGATGAAACCCAGATTGTACGAAGGGTTTGGTTGAAACAAAACCCTAAATCATATTTAACAACCAAAATTATAGAACAAAAAAAAAAATTTACCAGTAACGTTTGCGGAGAGAATCTGGTCTGAAAAAAAAAAAAAAAAAAAAAAAGTATTAAGGATGAAACCCAGATTGTGCGAAAGGTTTGGTTGAGTTGAATCCACCATTAAAAACTTATGAGAGAAATGAATTAGTGAGAGGTTAAAGGGGAAGGTCTGTGTTTAGATGAGATTATAGGGTTTTGTTTTAAGTGGCAGAGATTTTTTTTTCCGGTTTATAGTAAAATTAGATTTTTTGTTTTTATTTATTTATTAAGCAATGCTGACGTGGAAAATTGTGAGAGCTTCAAAAGCTTCGGTTTTATATATATATATATATATATAGATTAGTCGTTAACTCGTGTGATGCATAGAAAAACTATTGATTCTGGAAAAAAAAATTCCAACAATGAGTAAATAGACATTCTGAAAAAAAAAAAAAAAAAGAAATTAATCCAAACAAATAATTAATCAACCAAAAATATAGCTTTTAATAAGAAAAAAAAATCACATGAACCTAAATAAAAAGCATTTAAGATGAAGAATTAAAATCAACCTATTGAGACGCAAATACCAAAAACCTCAAGACTTAAAACTTCAAAATTTATAGAATTTCTAAATTCTACTTCAGAACCAAACTAAATTCAACAAATTTATATATAACATATCAAATACAAATTTATCGTTCCCTAGGTTGAAAGACATAGGTTGCATCTTTATTTTTCTCCAAAAAAAATAGAGATGTGTTATTTGCCATGTACAATATAAAAAAATAATTAGTAAAAATTTCAATCCAAAAACCAAACCCACGATTATCAACGTGAGTCTCTTTTTCTTAAATGATAGTCTTTTTTTTTTTTTTTTTTTTGAGTCTTATCATAATTTTTGTTTTTATATAGATTATCAATGTTTGAGTTTGAGTTTAAGTTGGACTTGTTGGAGAGATAGAGTTTCACTCCTTGTTAAGTTTGGATTAAATAAAAAAAAAAATTATTTAAATACTATGCTAACGTGGAAAATTGTGAGAGTTTCAAAAGTTTCGGTTATATATATATATATATATATATATATATATATATATATATATATATATCTAGATGTAGACAAAGGCACAGTAAAGGTAAATGATCTTCATAACAATCGTAGGTTTCATCTTCATCATAATCGGCGCTAACGCATGTGCAGTCACGTCGAAGATCACACTTCGCATCAGTGTGCGTTCGACACGGGTGCATCTAGTTTGGAGCCGCACCGGTGCTTTCCGGCCTTGCACCTTGGTAGCACAACAAATTTCCACCACCACCTTGCATCTTGATAGCACATAAAATTCCACCACCCCCTATTAGGGAAAAAAAATTTCAATCACCTTGCACATTGGAAGCACATAAAATTTCCATCACTTCTTCCTTAGTTGCACAACAAATTTCATCACTTGTAATTTGATAGCACATAAAATTAATTTCCATCACCCCGAGTAAGACAACATTTGCATCATCTTGCATTTTGGTATGGCACATGATATTTCCATCACCCCTGTAAGACATAAAATTTACATAATCTTGCATCTTGGTAGCCCTTAATAATATTGATTTAATTGTGTACTTTTACTAATAACTATATATTCATTTAAACTGGTACCATTTTTTTTTTTAAGAATCTGTTTATATATAATGACAAACTTAGGTTCAATTTTTTATGTATGTACTTTAAGTTTCTTAATTAAAATTAAACACATTATTGTATAACCAATACAATAAAAATTATGTTTTCCCTAAAACAATTACATTTAATGTAATTAATTGTTTGAATATATTTTTTTTTTTTTTTTTTTTTTTTTTTTTTTTTTTTGAGAATGATCAATTGTTTGAAATTTAAATGAGAAACATAATGTATAGCACCTAAGAAATTGTCTCAAATGTTTAACCCATAGGCAAGATAACATGCTTTCTAAAGGATTGGCAACCTCACCAGACACATGTGCTTGGATTTTGGTCTATCTT
This sequence comes from Quercus tomentella, assembly GCA_028535165.1. NCBI lineage: Eukaryota > Viridiplantae > Streptophyta > Magnoliopsida > Fagales > Fagaceae > Quercus > Quercus tomentella. The sequence continues at coordinate 83,827,620 of JAPQVY010000068.1, forward strand.
TATATAAAAATGTGTGTGTAATTATATATTTGTACATATATGTGTACATGTGTTAGAATTATTGTGTCAAAAAAAAAAAAATTTGGATGATTCAATAATTATGAGCAGGGGGATTTCAACATCTAGAAGTAACAATTGAACTAAAGACATTTGGCATAGGTTAAAGTATTTCAAAACATTTTATTGAGTAACAACAAAATCTATGTTGTAACAAAAAGGTTGCACCGAATTACCAATGACCTTTTTGTCAATTGGCTTGGCACTTTTGAGTGTTTCAAACGTCTGGGGGGTGTTTGGTTTGTGTTTTTAAACAACCATTTTCAGTTTTTAAACAATATTTCACGCATTTCAATGCACTTTTTCACCCACACGTATTTTCACAAATGTTTTCAAACAACAATTTTCAGTTTTTAAAAACATGTACCAAACAGGCCCCTAGTGTTCAAATATTCATTTCTTATTTGAAATATATATATATACACACACACACTATGAAATTACTAGGATCAATACAATCAACAATTTAAGCATAGCACATGACCAGGCCAATTATAGGCAGCTAAGTTTGGCTCATAAATCGTACGGTTGATCAACTAAATTTTCTAACTATTTGTTGTTTGATAATGCATTTGAGATATCCTTCTCTTTGTAGTTATATGGACATAAAACATAGTCCCTCAACAAGGTGTTCTTAAAAGATTTTATCATTAAATACTTGTGTAAGTGTTTAACACAAAAAAAAAAAAAAAAAAAAAAAAAATAGTTACAATAAAATTATTATGATGTTTTAGGGATCAATTCAACATAACATTTAAGCATGGCACAAGACCAATATAGGTGGAGGTGAAGTTGGCTAGGGCCATAAAATTGTGTGGTTGATGAATTAAATCTTCTAATTATTGATAATGCGTTAGAGACATCCTTTTGTTCCTACAGTCGAACAAACTTTACGAATATTTTTTAGAGAAATGATAAAAATTAATATTTTAATGTAGTGTTAATTGAGTGGTATACTAATAATATATATATATATATATATATATATATATATATATATATGTAAAGCTTTATTATGAATTCTTATAATTTGTTGAACATAAGTCTCTTAAAAACAAATTAAGAATAATTTTGAGAGGTAAAACAATTATAATTATTTGCATTTTCTTTTGTTGTTGAGGGAGATAAACTAGAAACAAGCTAAATGATTCAGAATTATTGCTGTAAATTACCTTGTTAATTAAATGACAAAGTCCCACATAGGATAGAAATAATAAGGATGAATGGTTAATATATGGTTGCGTGTCTTGTGACATTAACGTATTTATTTGGTAATTGACGAATGTTAACTGATGAATTCAACACGAGTTTTTTTCCAAATAAAATGAACAAAAAAGTTGCTTTTCCCCCCTAAAATTTAGCATTTCTTTTTCTTTTTCATTTGACTAAAACACCTCCAGTAATTTAAAAAAAAAATAAAAAAATAAAAAACCTCTTACCCTGCTTATCTCAAACATCCTAAAATTTAGACTTTTTAAAAATTCAAATACTTCAATTATATATATATATATACAGTTACTTTTTAATTTTTTTTTTATATGATATACTGTTACTTATTAAAAGAAGATGAAGAGATGACTACTCATTCTTGTCTCAATTCATACAATTATCACAATAATAGATAGGATAATTTTAAGAAAAGAAAAAATTACAACTCCCCACTTGTCCACTTTTTCCAAAATTCAAATTTTAAAAACAATACAATTTCATGGAAACTGCATGTTTAAAATCGTTAGTACCGCAATTGTTTTGGATATTTTTTGTCAATAAAAACTACCACACTCACAAGTCTTATATCTTTCTCCCTTTATTTTGCCTTATTTTCAATCCCATTTGACTTCACGCTCAAATCTAAGTTCTCCAAATTTAGGTGAGTTTTACTTTTCTTTTTTCTTTGTTTAGTTTTACATATACTTAAGAATTTTAATTGATTAGGAAAGAAAGGATTTGATTGATAATGGGTTCAGGTTATATTTCTTTTTATATATATATATATATATATTTATATCACTGGTATCATCTTTGGGAGAAAGGGTATGATGAAAGCCAAGCATAATGTACTTTTTTTTAATGAAATTTCAAATTTTGATTATTAAGATTTTTTTTTTTTCGTTTCATGTCAAATTGATTTAACATCTTTTTTCTACTATCATTTGAATGTATGTAGGGAAAGCAATTGTGATGATTGGTGAGTTTTCCTTCTCTCTTTACAGATATCTTTAAGAATTTAATTGATTAGGAAAAAGAAATTTGGTTGATAACAGATATCTTTAAGAATTTAATTGATTAGGAAAAAGCAATTTGGTTGATAACGGTTTTTTTTTTTTTTTTTTTTTTAATAAATCTTCTTTATAAGACATATGTCACCTTTGGGGCAAAGTAGTACAAAGTTCATGGTGAAAGGTTAGCACAAAGTTCGGGTTGATACATTTTTCAATCACATAATTTATTTGGGTGTTTGAGATTTATCACTCCCTTAAGAATTTTGATAATTGAAAAATGCATTCACCCCGAATTAGTATATATGAAATTTTTGCCCCTTAGGAAAAGAAAAAAGAAGAGTCTTGTGTGCATGGAGGCTAGTATAATATATTTGTATATAGGACAAAATGGGCTTCTGCCCTTTTCAGGCAAACTAATCAGCCTTTTGCCCTTCTTCCCAAACTAAATAGGGAAATGCCCCTATTTTGAAAATCGAGTTTTTCAAAATCGATTTAAACCCTATAGCGACGTTTTCAAGGACCTATAGTGACGTTTATAAGGACCTATAGTGGCGTTTTGTAACTTGATATCCATGAAATCGAGTTATAGGCAATAGAATTGCCTATAACTCGATTTCATGGATATCAAGTTATAAAACGTCATTATAGGTTCTTAAAACGTCACTATAGGTCCTTAAAAACGTCGCTATAGGGCTCCGAAATTTTTTTTTTTTTAACTCGATTTTAAGAAACTCGATTTTCAAAAGAGGGGCATTTCCCTATTTAGTTTGGGAAGAAGGGCAAAAGGCTAATTACTTTGTATACAATATCGAATATGAAATTTGGACTTCTTCTTTACAGACATCAAAACTTACAAAAGACTATTTTGATTTACAAGTTACAGCCCATTTTCAAAAGTGTCCTAATTAATGTGATCGAGCTTCCTCAACCAGGTTGCCAATACCTCTTCATTCATTTCAATCTTGCGAGCGAAACACAAGGTTTTATTTACACTTTGAATCTTCCCTGGAAATAATGAGCCTACAAATTTTATCATATTACAGTTTGTTATCAAATTTATTAGCTTACAGTTTACTTTGATAAAAATTACCTTAGTGCACCAGTGTGCCGTTGTCTGCTAACTCAGGTGTATTCCATCTCAACAATTTTAAACCTTTTTCTTAAGAGGAACCATTTTTAACCTATTCACTTAATATTGTGTCATAGAACATTTAATCTCAACTCAGGTCCTAGGCTTATAACGGGTAATTATTAGGTACTCCCGGAGTATCTTAAATATGTACTCCTCTCTTTTACATAACTGTGGATCCCACTAATTATATTTATGGTAATTATATTTATGGTGGGACTCATAATTCATGTGAGAGGAGGGAGTACGCATTTATGGTATTTCCGGAGTATTCAATAATTTTCCGCTTATAACACGCTTAAAACTTAACAAAAAAAAACAAAACAAAACAAAACAAAACAAAAAACCTCAATTCATAGTTGAATATGCCAAATTGGGCTTGAATTGAGAAGACTGGGCCCATCACTGTTGGGCTACTTTATGAGCTTTACACAGATTAGGACCAAAGGTATCTCAACCTCTTTTAAGTAAACTTTGTTGTTATTGAAAGTACTCCATAATTATGTTCTTGATTCTCTTGAAGACTTGAAGTGTTATAACTTATAACTTATAAGAGCATTATTATCAGTGGTATTAAAAAGAAATATTGCTATTTTTAGCACGACCCATCACAAAAGTAGAGCTGCAATGGTGGAGCTATAGTCAAAAAATTTGGCTTCTCAACTACAATGCACACCCAAAGATAGTTGTGCACTGTAGCTCAAAGGTAAAAAAAATATAAATATATATATAAATATATATATATTTAAAGTTGTGTTCACACTAATGATTAGAATATTTTAATTTTTTTTCTTTCCCCTCCTTTCCCATTTCTACCCATTGCTCCTCTCTCCCCTCAGTCCTCACACTCTTCATTTCTTCCCATTGCAAACTCCAATTCCTCCACTCGCCGCTGACCCAAGCCCTTACCCAGTGCTAATCGATCTCCTCATTCTCCGCCCCTCTCTCTCTGCTATCTCATTTTTCCTTTGCTCTATCTCTCAATCTTTCTTCATCTCAAACACCAAGACCCATGATCGCCAATGCTGGGTTTTGATTTTGTCACTGTGACTAGGTTTTATTGATGGGTTCTATTTTTATTTTGATTAATGGGTTTTGATTTTGTTAATGGTTGATGAATGGGTTTTGTTGATGAATGGGGTTTGTTGATGGTTGATGAATGAGTTTTATTGATGGTTGAATGGGTTTTACTAATGGTTAAATGGGTTTTGTTGATTCGTGGATCATGTTGTGGTGGGTCATCGGTTTGTGTTGTGGTGGGTCATTGGTTTGTGCCGTGGGGTTCGTGAGTCATGTCGTGGTGGATCTCAATTGAGTTTTTCTTTTGTGGTTGTGTATTGATTTTCTTGGTTAAGTTGGCTTGGGTTACCATGGGTTTTATTTTTGTGGTTATGGGTTGATTTTCTTGGGTAGTTGGGGCTGATTTTGGTGGTTCTATTTGTGGGCTGTGTGAAGTGGTGGTTGACTGGTGGTGGCAGTTGTGATGGTTGTTTATTGAAATAGATATATTATTTTATTATAATGGATATATTATTTTATTGTGTTGTTTATATTATTTTATTGTGTTGAAAGTTAAAATAAAACCATTGATGTTGGGTGTTTTATAAAGTGAGAAGGTAAAATAGATAAAGTAGTTTTTCGTGGTGCCAAATAGCTAAATTTTTTACTCCACCAATATGGATGCTCTAAGAGCATTTACAATAAGCATGTTAAAAGCTAAAAAGCTATTTTTTAGCAAACCATTCCAAAAACACATACTACAGCAAAAGTGTTATTGCCAAAAAATTTGGCATCTGAGTTACAGTAGATTGTCAAAGATGATAGTCTACTGTAGCTAAATGTTATAAAAAATAATAATATTTTATTTGTTCAGCCCTCTTCACATGCCCCTTTTTCTTTTTTTCTCTTCAGCCTCCTCTTCTTTCTCTCTTCAGCCTCTTCTCCTCTGCTCCATCTCTTTCTCACCCTCTATTTCATCTCTTTGTTTCTTCTTCTTCTTCTTCTTCTTCTTCTTCTTCTTCTTCTCTCTCTCTCTCTCTCTCTCTCTCTCTCTCCACCGCCTTGCCACCAAGGGGATCATTTTTTTTGCTCTAGATCAGCATCGGAGTTGAGATCGGTGATAGCTTAGGCATGCAGTGGCAGTAGAGATCGTCTTTGGTGTTCTAGGTTTGTGGGTTGTGAGTTATCTTAATCGGGTTACAGGTTGTTAAGATTGGTGGGTTTTGTGGGTTGTGGGAGTCGGTGGTAGTGGTGGTGGGTTACAGTTGTATCTGGTTGTGGTCTTTTCGCTGCGTGGTTGTGGTTAAAGATGGTGTTGCTGGGTTGATCGTCGCTGTGGGTTGTTGAGTTTAATGGTGGGTTTGGGTGTTTTGTCATGGGTATAATTGTTTGTGAAATGGGTTTTACCTGTGGGTATGGTTGTTTTGTAGTTGTGGGTTTGGGTGTTTGGCTGTGGGTGTAACTGTTTATGGTTGTTTTTGTTGGAAAAATTGGTTTTGCATCTCATACAAAACCCACAACAGAAGCAACACAAGAATCTACTTCATTCATGAGAGATAACTTGTAATCTTGAATTCTAGAACAAAGAAGAGAAAGCATACCTTGGTGTAGTGAAATTCAAAAACATAACTTGAGAATACCTTCAATCTTCATCCCAATTTCACGGGCGGATGAGAAGGGACAGAATACTTTTACATGCGTGTATTGTAGGCAAACATATAAAGGTGGGGGTATTAATAGGATGAAACGACACCTTGCGGGGATAAAAGGTGATATTGGATCGTGTAAAAAGGTTTCTCATGATGTGAGATACCAAATGTTGGAATATTTGAAGGAGTTTGAGTTGAAGAAAAAAGCTGAGAAACAATGTCAAGAAGAAATGTTTAGTGTGCCTTCCACAAATAGTGATATGCAAGAAGATGAAGTTGTTCAAGAAGTATTTAGTAGTGGGTTGCCTAAAAAACCTGTTTTAGGTGAAAGAAAGGGTACAAAGCTAGTGGATAATTACTTTGCTCCAAGAACTACTCCAAGAGCTGAACCTCGTCTTAAAAGTGTGTTCTAGAGCAAAGAAAAGGTGAGGCAAGCTGATATGGCTATTGCAAGGTGGATGTATGACAATTGCATTCCTTTTAATGCAATGAATTCAATGTACTACCAAAGGATGATTGACGCTGTAGCTACTGCTGGTCCTGGTTACAAAGGTCCATCTTATCATGTTATACGAGTCCCTTTGTTAAAGGATCAAAAGAAAGAGGTTCAGTTATTGGTTGAGTCACAACGTAGGCATTGGACAGAAGTTGGATGTACACTTATGGCTGATGGTTGGACAGATACTAGACATAGGTCGTTGATTAATTTCCTTGTTTATTTTCCTAGGGGAATGGTATTTGTAAAATCAGTTGATGCTTTAGAGATTGTGAAGAGTACCAGAAACTTGTTTAAATTGTTTGATGAAGTAGTTACATGGGTTGGTCCAAAAAACATAGTTCACATGGTTACTGATAATGCTTCCAATTATGTATCTGTTGGTAAATTGCTGTGTGAAAAGTATAAAACTATTAGTTGGTCTCCTTGTGTAGCACATTGCCTGAATCTTGTGTTGTAGGATATGGGAGACATGCCTCATGTGGATAGACTCAAAAAATGTGCATCCAAAGTTACAGTTTTTATTTATAATCATGTGGCTTTGATTGCTTAGTTAAGGAATAGACCTGGTTGGATAGATATTGTACATCCGAGAGCAACAAGATTTGCTACTACTTTCCTTTTGGAAGCATTCATGTGCCGACTTGCAAGCCTTAGTGACTAGCAAGTTCTTTGTGGACAATAGATTGGCGAGAGAGTTAAAGGCAAAAGTAGCAATTTCTATCATTTTGGATAATTCTTTTTGGGATGATACTAATGTTCTTGTCAAGATTTCATCGCCACTCATTCGTTTGTTATGGATTGTTGATTCTGATCAAAGGCCTGCAATAAGATATGTGTATGAGGGCATGCATAGAGCACGGTTGAGAATCAAGAAGATCTTCCGAATGAAGAAGCACTTGTACAAGCCATACACCTCAATTATAAAAAACCGTTAGGACAAACATTTGTGTAAAGGTCTTCATGCTCCTGCATATTGGTTAAATCCCGCTTTTCAATATGATAAGGAGAATTTTTGTCAAAAACCAGTAGTAAATATGGCTGTTTTGGACTACATTGGGACAAAATATGATGGTGACAAAGAAAAGGTAATTAAGGAAACCCAATATTTTTGAGACCGTATTGAGAGCTTTGATAGAGATCTTACATTGTCAACAAGCAAGACCACTCATCCAGGTAAGAAGTAATTAGTTTACTTTAATACTATAAACAAATCTTAGTTTTTTTGTTCATGTTGAAAGTTAGTTTTGTCACTATAGTTAGAATAACTGAAGTGATTATTCAATTGAAAGTTTGTTTATGTTGATTAATATTAGATTACGTTGTGTTATGAAAATCAGATGGATGGTGGAAGTTGTGGGGTGCTGATGCTCCAAACTTGCAAAAATTGGCAATTAGAATCCTTAGCCAAACTTCCACCTCTTTTGGATGTAAGCGTTGTTGGAGTTTATTTGACCAAATACATTCTAAGAGGAGAAATAGGTTGAAGCATCAAAGGCTCAATGATCTTGTGTTTGTTCATCATAACTTGCGATTGAGACATAGGTAACTAAATGCTATATCTTGTCATTATATTAATTTTTAAAAACTCATTTATATAATGTAATTGTTAGTTACTAATTATGTTCAGATTCCAATAATGAGCATGACATTTTATGATGCAGGCTTTACAACAAAAAGTTAATTTTGACCCCATTGATTATGTAAGTATTGACAAAACTGATTTTTGGGTATTTGAGGAAGAGGAAGACCCATATCTTAATTATGAAGAGTTGGAGAATGCAATTTATGAAGAGGGTGCATATCCAGCAAGTGTAGAGCCTTCTTCTAATATTGAAGGTTAGTTTATATGTAAACAATTTGATAACCTTTAGTGATTTTTCTTTTATTTTTTTTGAACTTGTGTAAACATTATAATGATTTTTCTTTTTATTTTGTTCAAACTTGTGTGTGGAATTTGTAGATGTAGATGATAGCAGTGAGGTTGAAGGAATTGATTTGGGAACATTTGGACAACCTATTGGCCCTCCTCTTGGATTTCCAAGGAATGATGATGAGCATGATAACTTTCATGGCATTGATGATTTATGATCATAATAATTCTGTTTCAACTTTGAAGTTCTATTTTGTATTTTAGAGATAATTTCTATGTCTTTTTGTAAGACACAGTGTGTAACTTGGAGTTTGTAAGTTTTATGTATTTTTGTAAGAAACAATGTGTAGTTGTGTACTGTAACTAGGAGGCTTGTTTATGCATTTTTACTTTGTACTTTTATGGATTGCTTGAGTAATTCATATTTATGTTTGCTAAGGATTTGACATTTCTTATTTGTCTTGAAAGTTATGATATAAAAAAAATTTGAAAGAAATGAATTAGACTATTTTAGTTAATTTTTCTATTTTTTTATTAGTTTAGTGTTTTTATATATATTTAAAATAATTATTAAATTAATTATGACATCATCACGGTTCGACCTCGATTCGACCTCAAAAACCTTGAACCTCTCTTTTTTACGATTCAATGAATGGTTTGAGTCTGAAAACCTTGTTATCAAGTAACTCAAAAGTAATAAAGCTTTCAACTCATCATCTATTACTAGCTTCACTGTAACCATCTGATTAACCAAGTCTTGGAACTCACTAAGGTGCTCAACAATGGACTTACCCTCTTTAAGCTTCAAATTCACAAGCTTTCTAGCAATAAAAGCTTTATTTTGAGCTGTCTTTCTTTCATAAAGACTTCTTAATTTTTCCCACTGAACCTCTGCATTTGTTTCCTGAGACACATGGTGAAAAACACTAACATCGATGCATTGTCTAATACACCCAATAGTTTTTCTATTTAATTTCTCCCAATCTCTATCTAACATATCACTAGGCTTGGCATTATCACCCTTAATAAGGTCACGCAAATCCTTGCAATAAAGGACATCCTACATCATCGGCCTCCAAATCGAATAATTTGATGCCGAGAGTTTAATCATAGTATTCTTAGTCATATTCTCCATTTAATCCAACACAAGATAGCCAAACCTAAGCAACCAAAAGCTTTGATACCACTTGTTGGGGAAAAATCCTAATCCCCTCTTTGTCTATGTGTGAATTAAAATATATAACTACAAAGCAATAGCAATATTATGGAAACCAAAAAAAAAAAAAAAAAAATCCTGCAAGCACCACATAAACACAACCACACAAGAACACCAAATTTTACTTGGAAAACCCTCCGGTGTAGAGGGAAAAACCACGGGGCAGCTCTGAAAAATATCCACTATGAAATAGAGATTACAACTGCCAAGTTTATGCTAAACTTGAGTCCACAACAAATTGGATATACAATAAATAAATCTCAAGGAGTAAATACAATCTCACCACAAAGCCAGTAGCAAAATCTTCCTCTGAATACTCCAACTCTCCATTATTGTAGCACTAAAAAACTCCATGAGAACTCCATCAATTTATCTTTCTTGTGTGTAACTTGAGTAAAGAAAAATGTCTCCTTTTTCTTTTTCACTCTCTCACACTTTCACTGTGTTTCTCTCTATCTCTTCGGACTGCACCTCCTAAAGCTCTCACTTGTGTTTTTCTCACAATGGACGAATATGGCTCTCTGTTTGCTTTAGCTCTCCACAAGGCCGAATGGCCTCTTGCCTTTTGCTTCTTTCTTTTCTTTCCTCCTTCAGAGTGTTAGACATGCCTTGCATCAACTTTGCATTAAACCAAAAGCTGATTTTGTGGGGCTTGAGAAGACAAGCTCATAAACGCGCTTTGACAAGAGTAGCAAGCAAGTGGGCTAGACCCACTAGGTGCCACGCACCCAACAACATTAACACTAACTAATTTTTATAAAAAATTAGTTAAATGATGTAAATATTATAGTATTTATAAAAAGAAAATATACGGACAAATTTTTATGATTTCCTCTCTAGACATATGTATATATACATACGTTGTGCACATGCACAACATAAAAATTATATCATATAATATGTAAGATTAACATGAAAAATAAAATGATACTCAATGTGAATATTATATAATGTTTTAATGTTAACAGGCTATTGCGGTGGGTTTTTTGCGGCGGTTTCAAAAACTACCACTATACATCACATATAGCGATGCTTTTTTGAACTGTCCATATATATGAGATATATTGAGGCATACCATTAGACCACCGCAATAGATATAATCTTTTGCAATGCTCTATAGTGGCGGTATAAAAAACAGCCGCAATATATGTGTTTAAGCGGTATTTCTTTTAGTTATAGCGGTGGTATACTGAACCACCACAATATATGCATTTTCGCAGCATGTTTTCTTAGTTATAGTGGTGGTTTTAGTGGCTGCCGCAATAGACCTTTTAATTGCCCAAACCCATTTTTAGTCCAAAACTTTCCCTCCGTTGTTTTTTTTTTTTTTTTTGCCTAAACCTATTACTTTAGCGCCCAACCTTTTCATTTATCATCTGTTTGTCTCCCTCTCAAAAAAAAATAAAAATAAAAATAAAAAATAAATAAACACACTCTCTCGGCACTCTAAAAACCCAATGATCGATCTTCCCACCACCGCCACACATCCTCACCAACACACATCCACATTGCCACGCATCCTCACTGTCAAAATCCAGATTAGGTCTCTCTCAATTAACACTCAACGCCGCAGCTCACTGATTGAAGCCCCAAAAAAAGCTATCGAGGCTTGGACGAAGCCAAATGCTTGGCATTTGCCATTGACAATGCCGACAAAGCGAGGTGCTCTTAAAATCCAACTCGGGTCACTCTTTATTAGCACTCACCGCCGCCACTCATCAATTGAAGCCCCAAAAATAGCCGTTGAGGCTTGGATGAAGCCAAATGCTTGGCTTTTGCCATTGACAGCGTTGACGAAGCAAGGTAAAAATTAGTTCTTTTTTCCTTTTTTAATCTCAATGATATCGGATTTTTTTTTTGGGTAATTAGTCTTAGTTTTTTTTATTTTTTTTAATTGCTAATACTCAAACTGGGTCTTAAGGAATTTTGCTAATAAATTGTAAATTTGTTTGTGTTATGCTAAATTTACAAAGCTATGCAGGTGTTCTAATTTTTGCCTAGAGTCTTGAGTTTTCCCCTTCCTAAACACATCTTAGTGTTTAACTTTGGTTTCCATGCTTTTACCTTTTTTCTATATTGCTTTATATTTGATATGCTTTGTTTAGCCTAGCTCTTGGTTGATGGAAATGGGTTAATCACATACGCTTGGACTAATCATATTAGTTTTGCTTAGAAGTGATATAGCTGTAAAAAGCATGGTTTAGGGTTCTAAACAATTTGCATGGGTTGCTATAGCATCTTTCACAATACTTCATGGTAAACTAAAATTTAATGACTGAAATTTAATAAATAATGCATAAATCTTAATATTAGGATAATTAAAAAAAAAAAAAAAAGAGAGAGAGAGAGATTAACAATACAAAAAGGACTAAAATTTAATGACTGAAATTTAATAAAAAATGCATAAATCTTAATATTAGGATAATTAAAAGAGAGAGAGAGAGAGAGAGAGAGAGAGAGAGAGAGAGAGAGAGAGATTAACAATACAAAAAGGAAGTTTTCCCTTTATTTGACTTTTGACACAAGAAAAGATTCAACAAAAACATCATTTCGAATGTTGCTTCTCATAACAACGAAGGAAACATGCTTCAAGAAAAAGAAGAAGAAAAAACCCAACAAAATAGAAGCCAAATAATTATTTAGTAAGTAGTAGACATTGATTTATGAAAAATAAGGTGGGGCATCGAGTTTATCTGGGTTCCAGGGATAGCAAAGATCATATTGTATGGTCTCGTAATTTAACTTACAAACACCATCAGGTCTAATCTTCCAAAAGCACTTACTGCATTGAGGGTGATCTCTATCAAATAGGTAGATATCAAACCAATGGAAATTATTTGGCCATTGAAAATTACAATAGTAATCGGAAGTGCCAAAAGCATTTGGTTTAAAGTTGAATTCATAGAAGCCATTTGGATATTGGATGAAATGAGACCCAAGATCGCTATGCCCAGATTTACAATGAACAGTAACATTCAAGCTCAAATCATTAAACAATTCTACATATACTCTATTCCTCACGAAAAGCCCTCCTTTAACCTTGTGAAAACTAGACAAAAACAAAACAAGAAAAATTCGCAACAATACAATTCTATTGATTGAAATCATAGTGTACTCTTCAATGCTAGTTTTGTTGGGTAAATTGAATTTTTACATGCCAATCATTTTATAGAACCAAAAATTTTCCCACATTTAATGCTATAATCATCAAATTTGGCAACATTATATTACCTTGTTATGTTTTGCAATCGGATGCCTGCGCTAGCTCAACATTCTTTGTTTTGACATCCATATCTTCAACAAAATGAATCATTTTCCAAAAATCATTTTCTAGAAAACTATGTTATTTTCCTTGGTTTGGTAATGAGTTGGAAAACTATATCTCAACTTCCCTTATTTAGTTTTGTGTGAGATATAATTTTCCTTATTTAGCTTTGCGTGAGATAGAGTTGTTTTCCAAAAATTTATTAGCAGAAAAAAACTATATCTCATGTCAAGCTAAATAAGGGAATCTAAGAAATAGTATTCTTTGAACTCTTTTTTTTTTACTACAACACACAGGAAAATGTGAAAACTATCTTCACATATGTTTTTCCAAAGAAAATAAACAGAAAATTGATTTGTATATTGCAAAAGAATTGGGATTTGGATGAAATATTTCAGGATATGTTTAGGGCATTTGTAGTAGGAGATAGTTTGATTGTGATTGCTTATTCTGGTAATTTTAAAAGAACGAGAAAAAAGGTTGATTTCATTTCATCAAACTAGAGGTAAAATTGCAGCCTTAAGTTAGAATTATTCCATTGAACAAGCAAAAGGAAAAAGGACCAGTGTCATGCTAGTAAACTCCATGAATATACAAGCACAATACAATGGCGACACAACATTAGTGAACGTTGAAAGTTCAAAAACGTGTAAAAAACACCTTTGAACGTTTAGACCCCCAACGAACAACTTAACCAATTCAAGCAATATGTCAAACAACAAGTGTGCGGAAACTTAACATATGCTATAATATGAAATTGGTTAAAAACTATCTAAGCCATAACAAAATAAAATCCACAGCAGATAATAAAAGGCAAAGATAGAGAGGAAGGAAGATGCAAACACAAAGACAACACGCGATGTGTTATCGAAGAGGAAACCGAAGCCCTCGGCGTAAAACCTCTCCGCCGCCCTCCAAGCGGTCAATAATCCACTAGAAAATGTAGTTGGGATACAAGGACAGCAATAGACCCTCCAAGCCTAATCTACCCAGTGCACCTAAGCCCTCCAAGCTTCTTGCTCCAACGAGGTTGCGCCGAACCTTTTTCTTTTCTAGCTTCCCGGATTCCGCTACTAGACCATAGCATCAACCAATGAAGATTGGTTCCTTCCTAACTGCTTCCCAGAAATCCAAACAACTGTCTCACAGTGATGATGATGGTGAGAACCAGGTCTGGTATAATGCCTCTCAAGGATTTGACAATGGAGAGGAAGAGAGTTGGGGAATTTGGAGAGATTCTAAGGTATAGATTGTGGGTGAATCAATCTTGTTTTTCTTTAGGGTTTCTCTCTCAAAATTCTCTCTGGAAGCTCTCTCTCAATCGTGGGTAAAAGGGGTATTTATACTGGAGTGGGAGAGGAATGTGAAACGTCAGGTTTTACAAAACAGGGGTGGCTCGCGGCTTGACCTCGCGGCTTGACCAAGTCGCGAGATCCAGTCGCGAGATAACCGTATGGCCAGTTGTCCTGTTTTGTCTTGTAGTGCTCCAGCTGGCATGACTGTTCACCTTCCAGCATGCTTGGCACGTGTGCTGCGTCTGGCGGCTTGCAGCCGCGAGTCACCCGCAAGTCCCAGCCGCGAGTCTCTGTTTTCTTGCACACTCTTGAGCAAACTTCACTCTATCTCACTCACTACCCTTACATCAAACCCACCTAAATACAGGGTTACTAAATGCTGAATTACAAGCAAATTTGGCACGGAATAAAGCCAATTAGGTGGTTGAATAAATTCAACCTTACAATCTCCTCCTTTGGCTATTCCGTGACAAAACCCTAAAACAGACTCTAGACTTAACATGTGAGTTGGGAACAGTTGAACATAACTCACTCACACCTAACTCTAGAAACTGTGACGCACTTGAATCATATGAACATAATACTCCTGAAACACAACAATACACCATGATCATTGTAAGCAGAAAATTATAAAATGCATATGAGACAGGCAATATGTGATCAAGCAAAGATGGAGTTAAGAAACAAGCCATGGCTTGATCAACCAAGTGAACACCACAAGGTAGTGATCACAGTGCTCATTCACACTTGGAATGAACACAAGGACATACAAGTTAACAAGCACAAGGCAAGACACTTGTATGTTCAACACTCAACCAATGCATAACACACAAGGTATATGCATCTAGGAACAATCCTACAAGGGCACAAGAGTGACAGTACAAATATCAAAATGCATAACATTTAGATCAAAGTACTGATTTCAACATAGCATAAAGGCTGCAATTAGCAAGGTACAAACCATAAAGCCTACAAACTATGCATAAAACATAAACCCTAAAAGCTTATAAAAGCACATGGGTACAGATAACAAAACATCCTGAATAACATCATCAAAATATGTTAAAGTTTAAACCAAGAGTATAGATAAAAGTTAGAAACAACTATACACCAAAACACAGTGTATCAAACCCATAAAAGACAAGTTTAGAGAATAAGACTTAAGATGGCAAAAGTATGTGAGAACTCCCCCTATCACTATGCACATTTATGCTCACTTCCCTTTGAACTTTCTCCCTCTTACTGAATGCTCTCCCCCTTTTTGGCACGAATAGCTAAAGGCTCTCGTCCAACCTTTGTTGAATAGCATCTAGCTGATTCTCCATAGTCTCAAGACGCATTTGTACATGGTTGTTTGTGGAGTAGAGAAGTGCCACAAGCTCCTCAATGCGTTTCTGAATATGCTCAAGTGCACTGCTGACTCTATCAGTATGAGGAGCAGTCTGTGCTTGCGGAATACTAGCCGGTGAAGCTTCAGGAACAGTACGTGAAGTAGATGTGGTATGTGCAGGTGTTTCTGAGTCAGGGGCAGATGGAGTGACCGGAGAGATGTGAGCACTCCTTGGTGTGTTAGAGGAGTGACTTTTGCTAGCTTGAAGAGTGACCATGGAAATAGGACGCTGACGGGACAACATCTTTCCATCTGCAGGGGGAATAATGCCTTCACGTAGAATGAGCTTCATGACGAGACTGCAAAATGGGATGATTCCTCGAGCTGCAGTTCGACAAGCGGTCTTCCTCAAGGTGTAGTAGATGTGAGCACATATATCAATGGGGGCTCCAGTAATAAGATCACAAAGGAATAGAGCTCTCCCAAGATTGATGAATGTAGTGTTGGACAGTGGGTAGAGATTGGTGAACATGATCAACTTCAGTGTGGTCAGTTCTGGTGCAAACTTTGCAGTGCTGATGGATGTTCCTGCACTGGATACTTCATGATCGGATCCTAGGATTTGTAGGATTTCTCCAACTTCTGGAGTTCGATCATCGTAAGGAGTTATATTCACATTCTGCGGTCTGGTGATGCCGAGAAGATCTGCAATGGAGTCGGGGGAAACACTAAACTGCGTTCCTCTGACCCAGAAAATGAGTTGAGGTCCAAGATCAGTTGCATTGGAGAAGCATTCTTTGACCAGCTCATCCATTGGATCATCAAAGTTCCCGAACAGGTTTGCCCAATCTCGTGTCTCAAAGATTCGAGGGATGAAAGTGGTCCCTAAGGTGTTAAACTCTACCACCCGTTCCACTATAGTGGTTGACTTGTCAAACACGTTTGAGTAGACGTGAGAGTTAAGCGGAAGTCTGAATCTATCCTCATTGGGATCTTGAGATGCTTGAGATGATAGTCGAGTCCTTTTAGCAACTGGTGTTGCTGGTTCGTCAGCAACAACGCCTTTACCCCTGGAAGATCGACGAGACATCTGCAAGATAACAGGCCCACAGCAAAGAACCAACAGCAGTACCACACAAGATGAATGTCAACAAGATTCAGTGAAAAAAAATCCAACACATAAATACAAACTGAAGATAGTGTAGACCCAACCAAACTTCCAATCAAAAACAAAGGAGCACAAAATGACAGGTGCAGCAAAATGATTTTAAAGCACAAAGCCATAGAGAAAAAAAAACAACTGACAAAACTGTCAATTAGACAGGTTACCATGACCATGATATGCAAACAGATACATCATTCGAACAGTGAGAACTGATAACATAAAAACACTCCACAAGATATATGAACAATGGATAATATTTCAGCAAGAAGAAACAAATCATCTATACTAGGCCACATGGTTGAGAGACACACATTCTGATATCATAAACACTTAGTAACCAATACCGAAATCCAACATCAATACTCAAGCAAGAGAAATGAGTAAATTAAATAAACACCAAACCCATGTAAGAAATGATTGTCAGACTCAACAATAGGCAAATATCAGAGCAATGAAAAACACGTTGTGTCCGTTCTACATAAAAACAGATGAGAGTAATATCAAGCAAGACACGCCAAACCCATTACACAAAGAGAGAAGAATTTCGAACACAATATCAATCCAAACAGTAACAAAAATATGCAGGAAAAGGGAAAAATGAGATTGAGAAAGTAAAACCCATACCTTTTCTTGATGATTTGGATAAGAAATGAAGCACCAATGGGGTTTGAAAATGGGAGCACGGAGTGTTTGGGAAGGAGATGTTTTAGAGAGAAAATGAACAGTTACTAAAGTTCGAGGGAAAACTGAAAAAGATTTAAAAACTGCTCCTTTTTCTGCCAAACACGCGATTTTCGCGACTTGATTAAGTCGCCACACAGTCGCCAGATCAAGCCGCCAAAACACTTAAGGACAAAAATTTGAAAAATTTTTCTAAGTGTTTTTCGCGACTGGAAGGTCTACCCGCGAATGAGTCGCGAGCTGAGCCGCGAAAATCTCTGAATAACCTCGCGACTGGACCTTTCACTCGCGAACAAGTCGCCAAAAATGACCAGCGAAGATGCGACTGAGGCTCGCGACTTGACATACCCGCGACTGAGCCGCCAAAACAGGGCAAAACAGGATTTTTGAAATTTTCAGATTTTTCAACCAAAATACTTTCCAAAAACACCTAAAACACGCAAAAATCTTTTTGTGCTTGATTTAACAAAGATTGAGCACGTGAAAAACACATTTTATCAAGTACAATCACACAAATGAATATGGCATTTATTGAACATAAACTTGTGTGTTGTGTGTGGATATCAACAATGAGATAGTCCTTAGTCTAATGTGAAGCTTCAATGATCAATTCAACCAAGACATACACAATTAGCACTAGATTATGTGACCCATCTCAATTATAGAAGTATGTATATATGACCTCCCACAAAAACTTGATAATATGACTTGGAGCTTTACATTTGACTCCACTATTAATCAACATTTGATCTTTTTGATCTTTTGAGGCAATCACCTCTCATTGTGAGAGTGATAGTTGACATTTCCTTTTGATGAACAAGCCTTTGGCTTTTTGAATAAAACATTTCTCTTTAATTTTTGGTCGCTTTCCCTTTTTCCTAGTCGAATACTAGTATGTGCTACAGGCTTTTGCAGCTCAATATCTCTTTTCATTTGGAGATTTACATTTGGTGAGCTCTTTTTAGCAAAAAAAAAAATAAAGAGTGGGAAGATATATAGACACAAGTCTATGCAAGTCTCAAGATTAACAAAACCATTCACTAATCATTCATGACAAGTTTGAAGATCTATTTACAACAATCACAAAGATTTCAAAATTTCTCCCACATAGATATGAGTACATGAAGATAAGCAATGCTCGAAAATGCACAAAGCCATTAGCACAAAGGTACAAGGCAAAACATGTTTTGAGACAAAAACTCAACAAAGTCAATCAAGCTTTTTGATTTTCTAATTTTTATGTGATTTTTGGATTTTTGACACATGAAGCAAAAAGATTGATAAGACAAAAGAAATATACACAAGAAGACAAGCAGACAACCAATAGCAAAAACAGCAAGTAAAACAAACAAACATTGTCACAAAGCATAGGAAGTATTAATGCATGGACATGTTCTAATGCTTATGCATGAGTACCCTTTTTCACCCACACATCACTTGCGTTTGGGGTGATTTCCTTATAGGATTGGGTACGGGAGTTAGGGTTTTCAAACCTTCGTGAGAAGCTTTCCAAGCAGTTGGTGAATGCACCAATCATCTTCATCACGTTCATCATTCCGGGATCACCATTCTGATCTCTAGATTGATCACCTGCCCAAATTCTTCTATCATTTCTAGGTCCTCCTGACCTTTGAGGAGGTGCACTGTTCTTTGCTCTTAGCTTTTGGCAATTTGGTCGAGTATGCCCTTGAAGTCTGCAATAATGGCACACATAAGTCACTCTAGGACCTCTTTGTGGTCGTGGACGTGACTTGGCACGAGATTCGGATCTGCCCACAGATTGACTACGGGAATTCAGCATCCGTTGGTTCACCACATTCTTCTTCTCCTCCATTTTGAGTTTCTCATCAGTAAGGTCAGCTACAACTGGATCTTTAGCCTTAACAAACTTCACTTCTTTAGTGACATTTCCAGATGAGATACTTCCTCCGGTATATCCCAATCCGGATTTGTCTGAAAAGCTCTTTTGAGATGAGATAACATCATCTAGCTTCTTGGTGGTGACCCTCTCTACTTTAGCATTTGCTTGCACAACCTCATTCTCAAGAAATCTGACTTTTGTGTAAGCTTCGGACAACTCACCATTCAAAGTTTCTATCTCGCATTTGGCCTCCCTATATCGGATTAGGAGACTTTTGTAGTCCTCCTCTGCCTTCTTCATTTTTCTCACAGCAGCCTTGGCCACCCTTGTGTACTCACCCGACTTTTCCAAGAGTGAGTTATAATTCTCCTGAAGATTTGCTGTGCTTTCATCTTGTTCAGCATCTGATTCTTCAACAATTCCTAGTGATTCATCATCACTATGTTCTCCAAGGTCTTGTACAAGCAGATTCAACTCCTCTGAAGACTCAACGTGAGCAATGGTCATAAAAGCTGAATAGTTCCCCTCTCCATCACAGCTCTCTTCAGATTCTGAGTCAGACGAATCAGAGTCACTCAATGTCGTGACATACACTTTACCTTTCGATTTCAAATAATTTGGACATTCCTTCTTAAAGTGTCCATGCCCGTTACATTCGAAGCAAGTGACACCTTGTGTAGGTTGGGATTCTTTACCATCTTTCTTTTTGAATTCCCTTTTCTCCCTTCCAGAACTTTGGAATTTTCCTTTATCACCAAATTTTCCATTATTCTTAAACTTCAAGAACTTTCGGAAATTTTTTACAAGGTATGCAACATCTTTATCAACCACATCGTCTTCCGATGAGTCATGGACTTCTACCTTCTCATTAATGGTCTTAAGAGCAAGGGATTTACTCTTCCATTGATTGGGCAGCGACATTTCATAAGTCTGAAGAGAACCGACCAGCTCTTGGACTTTGATGTCATCTAGGTCCTTGCTCTCTTCAATCGCTGTCACTTTAGCACGAAAACTTTCCGGCAATGATCGAAGGATCTTCCTTACGATTTTAGAATCCTCCGTTTTCTCCCCCAAGTTGAACTTACTGACAACCACCTCATTTAGCTTCCCATAGAAAGAGTCAAAAGACTCATCCTCACTCATCTTGAGCTCCTCAAACCGGGTGGTCAACATTTGTAACTTGGTGTCCTTCACTTTCTTCGTGCCTTCATAGGTAGTTTCCAATATCTCCCATGCTTCTTTGGCAACGGTGATGTGAGAAATCCTGTGAAATTCATCTGGAGACACACCACAGAAAATAGCATTTAAAGCTTTACTGTTAGCATTAGATGCAGCGAGTGCTGCCTTATCCCATGTGGATTTGGCAGCCTCAGGTCTAGTCCAACCACTTTCAACTGCATCCCAAACAGATTCATCTATGGAGCATAGAAATGCTCTCATGCGAACCTTCCAAAAAGCATAATTACTACCATCAAAATATGGAGGTGCATTTAGGGATTGAGACCTATCCATTTCAAAAGGGAGTCAAGGATCACACAATGGTAATGAAACCAATAACAGTGTACCCGCTCTGATACCAATTGAAAGTTCAAAAACGTGTAAAAAACACCTTTGAACGTTTAGACCCCCAACGAACAACTTAACCAATTCAAGCAATATGTCAAACAACAAGTGTGCGGAAACTTAACATATGCTATAATATGAAATTGGTTAAAAACTATCTAAGCCATAACAAAATAAAATCCACAGCAGATAATAAAAGGCAAAGATAGAGAGGAAGGAAGATGCAAACACAAAGACAACACGCGATGTGTTATCGAAGAGGAAACCAAAGCCCTCGGCGTAAAACCTCTCCGCCGCCCTCCAAGCGGTCAATAATCCACTAGAAAATGTAGTTGGGATACAAGGACAGCAATAGACCCTCCAAGCCTAATCTACCCAGTGCACCTAAGCCCTCCAAGCTTCTTGCTCCAACGAGGTTGCGCCGAACCTTTTTCTTTTCTAGCTTCCCGGATTCCGCTACTAGACCATAGCATCAACCAATGAAGATTGGTTCCTTCCTAACTGCTTCCCAGAAATCCAAACAACTGTCTCACAGTGATGATGATGGTGAGAACCAGGTCTGGTATAATGCCTCTCAAGGATTTGACAATGGAGAGGAAGAGAGTTGGGGAATTTGGAGAGATTCTAAGGTATAGATTGTGGGTGAATCAATCTTGTTTTTCTTTAGGGTTTCTCTCTCAAAATTCTCTCTGGAAGCTCTCTCTCAATCGTGGGTAAAAGGGGTATTTATACTGGAGTGGGAGAGGAATGTGAAACGTCAGGTTTTACAAAACAGGGGTGGCTCGCGGCTTGACCTCGCGGCTTGACCAAGTCGCGAGATCCAGTCGCGAGATAACCGTATGGCCAGTTGTCCTGTTTTGTCCTGTAGTGCTCCAGCTGGCATGACTGTTCACCTTCCAGCATGCTTGGCACGTGTGCTGCGTCTGGCGGCTTGCAGCCGCGAGTCACCTGCAAGTCCCAGCCGCGAGTCTCTGTTTTCTTGCACACTCTTGAGCAAACTTCACTCTATCTCACTCACTACCCTTACATCAAACCCACCTAAATACAGGGTTACTAAATGCTGAATTACAAGCAAATTTGGCACGGAATAAAGCCAATTAGGTGGTTTAATAAATTCAACCTTACAAACGTCCTGGCTTGTTGTTCTTTAACCAAGGAGGGTACTTTCTTGTGAAGCAATGCCCCAATTTCTCATTCTAGTTTAAAGAAACCTTGATGAATAAATCAAATATATACTTGAAATCCATCATAAATTTAAGAAATTCTAATAGAAGTATTTTATTTCAATTTTCTAATAATCAATTAAGAAATATAAATATTAATAGAAGTCATTTATGGTATTAGAAAAGCGTCATTAAAATTGAAAATTTTAAAAATACCACCAAATTTCATACAATAACATAAAACACCAAATTACCTAAACAAGATAATTGAATTTAGGCGTGAAAATAAGGATAATTGTTTTTAAGGGGATTGCACGTGGAATTTTGTTTTACAGCTCTTGATGTGGAATTTTGAAACCAATTGGGTCTAGGATATATTTATTTATTTTTATGTTCACTACAAGATAAACGGGCTATTGCGGCGCTTTTTTGAACCGCCCTTGTACATGAGATATATTGCGGTGTACCATTAGATGGCCACAATAGACATAGTCGTTTGCGGCGCTTTATAGTGGTGGTATAAAAAAAAAAAGCCACAATATATGTGTTTTAGTGGCATTTCTTTTAGTTATAGCGGCGCTATATCGAACTGCCACAATATATGCCTTTTTGCAGCATGTTTTCTTGGTTATAGCGGTGGTTTTAGTGACCGCCGCAATAGATCTTTTTCCCTCTTTTTATTTTATTTTATTTTTAATGTTGGTCTCCCTCTCAAAAAAGTAAATAAATAAACAGACTCTCTCTCACTCTCGAAATCTCTTGACACTCTCAAAACCCAGTGATTGATCTTCCCACCACCGCCATGCATCCTCATCGCCACACATCCCCACTGCCACGCATCCTCACTCTCAAAATCTAGCTTGGGTCTCTCTCAATTAAAACTTACCACTGTAGCTCACCGATTGAAGCCCCAAAAATAGCCGTCGAGTCTTTGACGAAGCCAAATGCTTAGCATTTGCCATTGATAGTGCCGATGAAGCGATGTACTCCTAAAATCAAGCTTAGGTCTCTTTATTCGCACTCACTACTGCCACTCACCGATTGAAGCCCCAAAAATAACAGTTGAGGCTTGGATGAAGCCAAATGCTTGGCTTTTTCCATTGACAGCGTTGACGAAGCAAGGTAAAAATTAGTTCTTTTTTCCTTTTTTAATCTCAATGACATCAGATTTTCTTTTTTGGGTAATTAGTGTTCAGTCTTTTTTTTTTTTTTTTTTTTTTTATTGCTAATATTCGAACTGGGTCTTAAGGAATTTTGCTAATAAATTCTAAATTTGTTTGTGTTATGCTAAATTTACAGAGCTATGTAGGTGTTCTAATTTTTGCCTAGAGTCTAGAGTTTTCGCCTTCCTAAACACATCTTAGTGTTTAGCTTTGGTTTCCATGCTTTTACTTTTTTTTTTCTATATTGCTTTCTATTTGATATGCTTTGTTTAGCCTAGCTCTTGGTTGATGGAAATGGGTTAATCACATATGCTTTGACTAATCGTATTAGTTTTGCTTAGAAGTGATATAGTTGTAAAAAGCATGGTTTAGGGTTCTAAACAATTTGCATGGGTTGCTATAGCATCTTTCACAATACTTCATGGCAAACTAAAATTTAATGACTGAAATTTAATAAATAATGCATAAATCTTAATATTAGGATAATTAAAAAAGAGAGAGAGAGAGAGAGAGATTAACAATACAAAAAGGAAGTTTTCCCTTTATTTGACTTTTGACACAAGAAAAGATTCAACAAACACATCATTTTGAATGTTGCTTCTCATAACAACGAAGGAAACATGCTTCAAGAAAAAGAGAGAAAAAAAAAAAAAAAAAACACAACAAAACAAAAGGCAAGTAATTATTTAGTGAGTAAGTAGTAGGCACTGATTTACGAAAACAAAGGTGCGGCATCGACTTTATCTGGGTTCCACGGATAGCAAAGATCATACTGTTTGGTCTCGTAATTTAACTTACAAACACCATCAGGCCTAATCTTCCAAAAGCACTTACTGCATTGTGGGTGATCTCTATCAAATAGGTAGATATCAAACCAATGGAAATTATCTGGCCATTGAAAATTACAATAGTAATCGGAAGTGCCAAAAGTGTTTGGTTTAAAGTTGAATTGATAGAAGCCATTTGGATACTGGATGAAATGAGACCCGAGATCGCCATCCCCTGATTTACAATGAACAGTAACATTCAAGCCCAAGTCATTAAACAATTCTACATATACTCTATTCCTCACGAAAAGCCCTCCTTTAACCTTGTGAAAACTAGACAAAAACAAAACAAGAAAAATTTGCAACAATACAATTCTATTGATTGAAATCATAGTGTACTCTTCAATGCTAGTTTTGTTGGGTAAATTGAACTTTTACATGCCAATCATTTTATAGAACCAAATATTGTCCCACATTCAATGCTATAATCATCAAATTTGGCAACATTATATTACCTTGTTATGTTTTGCAATCGGATGCTTGCGCTAGCTCAACATTCTTTGTTTTGACATCCATATCTTCAACAAAATGAATCATTTTCCAAAAATCATTTTCTAGAAAACTATGTTATTTCCCTTAGTTTGGTAATGAGTTGGAAAACTATATCTTAACTTCCCTTATTTAGTTTTGTGTGAGATACAATTTTCCTTATTTAGCTTCACGTTAGATAGAGTTGTTTTCCAAAAACTTATTAGCGGAAAACAACTATATCTCATGTCAAGCTAAATAAGGGAAGCTAAGAAATAGTATTCTTTGAACTTTTTTTTTTCCCCCTACAGCACACAGGAAAATGCGAAAACTATCTTCACATATGTTTTTCCAAAGAAAATAAACAGAAAATTGATTTGTATATTGCATAAGAATTGGGATTTGGATGAAATATTTTAGGATATGTTTAGGGCATTTGTAGTAGGAGATAGTTTGATTGTGATTGCTTATTCTGGTAATTTTAAAAGCACGAGAATAAAGGTTGATTTCGTTTCATCAAACTAGAGGTAAAATTGCAGCCTTAAGTTAGAATTATTCCACTGAACAAGCAAAAGGAAAAAGGACTTGTGTCATGCTAGTAAACTCCATGAATATATCAGCAGAATAGCATGGCGACACAACATTAGGGAACGTCCTGGCTTGTTGTTCTTTAACCAAGGAGGGGTACTTTCTTGTAAAGCAATGCCCCAATTTCTCTTTCTAGTTTAAAGAAACCTTGATGAATAAATCAAATATATACTTGAAATCCATCATAAATTTAAGAAATTCTAATAGAAGTATTTTATTTCAATTTTCTAAAAATCAATTAAGCAATATAAATATTTATAGAAGTCATTTATGGTATTAGAAAAGCTTCATTAAAATTGAAAATTTTAAAAATACCATCAAATTTCATAGAATAACATAAAACACCAAATTACCTTAATAAGATAATTGCATTTGGGCGTGAAAATAAGGATAATTTTTTTTAAGGGGATTGCACGTGGAATTTTGTTTTGTAGTTCTTGAAGTGGAATTTTGAAACCAATTGGGTCCATGGTATATTTATTTATTTTTATTTTTATGTTCACTACAAGAAAAACGGGCTATTGTGGCGCTTTTTTGAATTGCCCCTATACATGAGATATATTGCGGTGTACCATTAGATGGCCACAATAGATATAGTCTTTTGCAGCTTTTTTATAGTGGTGGTATGAAAAAAAAGAAAAAAAGCCACAATATATGTGTTTTAGCAGCATTTCTTTTAGTTATAGCGGCGCTATATCGAACCGCCGTAATATATGCCTTTTTGCCACATGTTTTCTTGGTTATAGCGGTGGTTTTGTGTTGTTTTTTTATGTTGGTCTCCCTCTCAAAAAGATAAATAAATAAACACACTCTCTCTCACTCTCGAAATCTCTTGACACTCTCAAAACCCAGTGATTGATCTTCCCACCACCGCCATGCATCCTCACCACCACACATCCTCACTGCCACGCATCCTCACTCTCAAAATCCGGCTTGGGTCTCTCTCAATTACCACTTACCACCGTAGCTCACCAATTGAAGCCCCAAAAATAGCCGTCGAGTCTTTGACGAAGCCAAATGCTTAGCATTTGCCATTGACAGTGCCGACGAAGCGATGTACTCCTAAAATCAAGCTTAGGTCTCTTTATTAGCACTCACTACCGCCACTCACCGATTGAAGCCCCAAAAATAACAGTCGAGGCTTGGATGAAGCCAAATGCTTAGCTTTTTCCATTGACAGCATTGACGAAGCAAGGTAAAAATGAGTTCTTTTTTCCTTTTTTAATCTCAATGATATCAGATTTTCTTTTTTGGGTAATTAGTCTTAGGCTTTTTTTTTTTTTTTTTTATTGTTGATATTCGGACTGGGTCTTAAGGAATTTTGCTAATAAATTGTAAATTTGTTTGTGTTATGCTAAATTTACAGAGCTATGTCTTAGTGTTTAGCTTTGGTTTCCATGCTTTTACCTTTTTTTCTATATTGTGTTATATTTGATATGCTTTGTTTAGCCTAGCTCTTGGTTGATGGAAATGGGTTAATCATATATGCTTTGACTAATCGTATTAGTTTTGCTTAGAAGTGATATAGCTGTAAAAAGCATGGTTTAGGGTTCTAAACAATTTGCATGGGTTGCTATAGCATCTTTCACAATACTTCATGGTAAACTAAAATTTAATGACTGAAATTTAATAAATAATGCTTAAATCTTAATATTAGGATAATTAAAAGAGAGAGAGAGAGAGAGAGAGAGAGGGAGAGAGAGAGAGAGAGAGATTAACAATACAAAAAGGAAGTTTTCCCTTTATTTGACTTTTGACACAAGAAAAGATTCAACAAACACATCATTTTGAATGTTGCTTCTCATAACAACGAAGGAAACATGCTTCAAGAAAAAGAAAAAGAAAAAAAACCCAACAAAACAGAAGGCAAATAATTATTAGTAAGTAGTAGGCACTGATTTATGAAGACAAAGGTGGGGCATCGACTTTATCTGGGTTCCATGGATAGCAAAGATCATACTGTTTGGTCTCGGAATTTAACTTACAAACACCATCAGGCCTAATCTTCCACAAGCACTTACTGCAATGAGGGTGATCTCTATCAAATAGGTAGATATCAAACCAATGGAAATTATTTGGCCATTGAAAACTACAATAGTAATCGGAAGTGCCAAAAGTATTTGGTTTAAAGTTGAATTGATAGAAGCCATTTGGATACTGGATGAAATGAGACCCGAGATCGCTATGCCCTGATTTACAATGAACAGTAACATTCAAGCCCAAGTCATTAAACAATTCTACATATACTCTATTCCTCACGAAAAGCCCTCCTTTAATTTTTGTGAAAACTAGACAAAAACAAAACAAGAAAAATTTGCAACAATACAATTCTATTGATTGAAATCATAGTGTACTCTTCAATGCTAGTTTTGTTGGGTAAATTGAACTTTTACATGCCAATCATTTTATAGAACCAAATATTGTCCCACATTCAATGCTATAATCATCAAATTTGGCAACATTATATTACCTTGTTATGTTTTGCAATCGGATGCTTGCGCTAGCTCAACATTCTTTGTTTTGACATCCATATCTTCAACAAAATGAATCATTTTCCAAAAATCATTTTCTAGAAAACTATGTTATTTCCCTTAGTTTGGTAATGAGTTGGAAAACTATATCTTAACTTCCCGTATTTAGTTTTGTGTGAGATACAATTTTCCTTATTTAGCTTCGCGTGAGATAGAGTTGTTTTCCAAAAACTTATTAGCGGAAAACAACTATATCTCATGTCAAGCTAAATAAGGGAAGCTAAGAAATAGTATTCTTTGAACTTTTTTTTTTTTTTTTTTCCTACAGCACACAAGAAAATGCGAAAACTATCTTCACATATGTTTTTCCAAAGAAAATAAACAGAAAATTGATTTGTATATTGCATAAGAATTGGGATTTGGACGAAATATTTTAGGATATGTTTAGGGCATTTGTAGTAGGAGATAGTTTGATTGTGATTGCTTATTCTGGTAATTTTAAAAGCACGAGAAAAAAGGTTGATTTCGTTTCATCAAACTAGAGGTAAAATTGCAGCCTTAAGTTAGAATTATTCCATTGAACAAGCAAAAGGAAAAAGGACCAGTGTCATGCTAGTAAACTCCATGAATATACCTGCACAATAGCATGGCGACACAACATTAGGGAACGTCCTGGCTTGTTGTTCTTTAACCAAGGAGGGGTACTTTCTTGTAAAGCAATGCCCCAATTTCTCTTTCTAGTTTAAAGAAACCTTGATGAATAAATCAAATATATACTTGAAATCCATCATAAATTTAAGAAATTCTAATAGAAGTATTTTATTTCAATTTTCTAAAAATCAATTAAGCAATATAAATATTTATTGAAGTCATTTATGGTATTAGAAAAGCTTCATTAAAATTGAAAATTTTAAAAATACCATCAAATTTCATACAATAACATAAAACACCAAATTACCTAAATAAGATAATTGAATTGGGCGTGAAAATAAGGATAATTTTTTTTAAGGGGATTGCACGTGGAATTTTGTTTTGTAATTCTTGAAGTGGAATTTTGAAACCAATTGTGTCTGGTATATTTATTTATTTTTATGTTCACTACAAGAAAAACGGGCTATTGTGGCGCTTTTTTGAATCGCCCTTATACATGAGATATATTGCGGTGTACCATTAGATGGCCACAATAGATATAGTCTTTTGCAATGCTTTATAGTGGTGGTATGAAAAAAAAAAAAAAAAAAAAAAAAAAAAAAAAAAAAAAGCCACAATATATGTGTTTTAGCAGCATGTCTTTTAGTTATAGCGGCGCTATATCGAACCGCCATAATATATGCCTTTTTGCCGCATGTATTCTTGGTTATAGCGGTGGTTTTTAGTGACCACCGCAATAGATCTTTTTCCTCTTTTTTGTTTTTTGTTTTTTTTTGTTTTTTTTTTTGTTGGTCTCCCTCTCAGAAAGATAAATAAATAAACACACTCTCTCTCACTCTCGAAATCTCTTGACACTCTCAAAACCCAGTGATTGATCTTCCCACCACCGCCATGCATCCTCACCACCACACATCCTCACTGCCACGCATCCTCACTCTCAAAATCTTGCTTGGGTCTCTCTCAATTACCACTTACCACCGTAGCTCACCAATTGAAGCCCCAAAAATAGCCGTCGAGTCTTTGACGAAGCCAAATGCTTAGCATTTGCCATTGACAGTGCCGGCGAAGCGATGTACTCCTAAAATCAAGCTTAGGTCTCTTTATTAGCACTCACTACCGCCACTCACCGATTGAAGCCTCAAAAATAACAGTCGAGGCTTGAATGAAGCCAAATGCTTCGCTTTTTCCATTGACAGCGTTGACGAAGCAAGGTAAAAATGAGTTCTTTTTTCCTTTTTTAATCTCAATGATATCTGATTTTCTTTTTTGGGTAATTAGTCTTAGGTTTTTTATTTTTTATTTTTTTTATTTTTATTGTTGATATTTGGACTGGGTCTTAAGGAATTTTGCTAATAAATTGTAAATTTGTTTGTGTTATGCTAAATTTACAGAGCTATGTAGGTGTTCTAATTTTTCCCAAGAGTCTTGAGTTTTCCCCTTCCTAAACACATCTTAGTGTTTAGCTTTGGTTTCCATGCTTTTACCTTTTTTTCTATATTGCGTTATATTTGATATGCTTTGTTTAGCCTAGCTCTTGGTTGATGGAAATGGGTTAATAACATATGCTTGGACTAATCGTATTAGTTTTGCTTAGAAGTGATATAGCCGTAAAAAGCATGGTTTAGGGTTCTAAACAATTTGCATGGGTTGCCATAGCATCTTTCACAATACTTCATGATAAACTAAAATTTAATGATTGAAATTTAATAAATAATGCATAAATCTTAATATTAGGATAATTAAAAGAGAGAGAGAGAGAGAGAGAGAGAGAGAGAGAGAGAGAGAGAGAGATTAACAATAAAAAAAGGAAGTTTTCCCTTTATTTGACTTTTGACACAAGAAAAGATTCAACAAACACATCATTTTGAATGTTGCTTCTCATAACAACGAAGGAAACATGCTTCAAGAAAAAGAAAAAGAAAAAAACCCCCACAAAACAGTAGGCAAATAATTATTTAGTGAGTAAGTAGTAGACATTTATTTATGAAAACAAAGGTGTAGCATCGACTTTATCTGTGTTCCACGGATAGCAAAGATCATACTGTTTGGTCTCATAATTTAACTTACAAACACCATCAGGCCTAATCTTCCAAAAGCACTTACTGCATTGAGGGTGATCTCTATCAAATAGGTAGATATCAAACCAATGGAAATTATCTGGCCATTGAAAATTACAATAGTAATCGGAAGTGCCAAAAGCATTTGGTTTAAAGTTGAATTGATAGAAGTCATTTGGATACTGGATGAAATGAGACCCAAGATCGCTATGCCTAGATTTACAATGAACAGTAACATTCAAGCCCAAATCATTAAACAATTCTACATATACTCTATTCCTTATGAAAAGCCCTCCTTTAACCTTGTGAAAACTAGACAAAAACAAAACAAGAAAAATTTGCAACAGTACAATTCTATTGATTGAAATCATAGTGTACTCTTCAATGCTAGTTTTGTTGGGTAAATTGAATTTTTACATGCCAATCATTTTATAGAACCAAATATTGTCCCACATTCAATGCTATAATCATCAAATTTGGCAACATTATATTACCTTGTTATGTTTTGCAATCGGATGCCTGCGCTGGCACAACATTCTTTGTTTTAACATCCATATCTTCAACAAAATGAATCATTTTCCAAAAATCATTTTCTAGAAAACTATGTTATTTTCCTTGGTTTGGTAATGAGTTGGAAAACTATATCTTAACTTCCCTTATTTAGTTTTGTGTGAGATACAATTTTCCTTATTTTGCTTCACGTGGGATAGAGTTGTTTTCCAAAAACTTATTAGCGGAAAACCACTATATCTCATATCAAGCTAAATAAGGGAAGCTAAGAAATAGTCTTCTTTTAACCTTTTTTTGTTTACTACAACATGTTTTCTTAGTTATAGTGGTGGTTTTAGTGGCTGCTACAATAGACCTTTTAATTGCCCAAACCCATTTTTAGTCCAAAATTTTCCCTCCGTTGTTTTTTTTTTTTTTTTTCGCCTAAGCCTACTACTTTAGCACCCAACCTTTTGATTTATCATCTGTTCGTCTCCCTCTCAAAGAAAATAAAAATAAAACATAAAAAATAAATAAAAACACTCTCTCGACACTCTAAAAACCCAGTGATCGATCTTCCCACCACCGCCACACATCCTCACCAACACACATCCACATTGCCACGCATCCTCACTGTCAAAATCCAGATTAGGTCTCTCTCAATTAACACTCAATGCCGTAGCTCACTGATTGAAGCCCCAAAAAAAGCGGTCGAGGCTTGGACGAAGCCAAATGCTTGGCATTTGCCATTGACAATGCCGACAAAACGAGGTGCTCTTAAAATCCAACTTGGATCTCTCTTTATTAGCACTCACCGCCGCCACTCATCAATTGAAGCCCCAAAAATAGCCGTTGAGGCTTGGATGAAGCCAAATGCTTGGCTTTTGCCATTGACAGCGTTGACGAAGCAAGGTAAAAATTAGTTCTTTTTTCCTTTTTTAATCTCAATGATATCGGATTTTATTTTTTTGGTAATTAGTCTTAGTTTTTTTTTTTTTTTAATTGCTAATACTCGAACTAGGTCTTAAGGAATTTTGCTAATAAATTGTAAATTTGTTTGTGTTATGCTAAATTTACAAAGCTATGCAGGTGTTCTAATTTTTGCCTAGAGTCTTGAGTTTTCCCCTTCCTAAACACATCTTAGTGTTTAACTTTGGTTTCCATGCTTTTACCTTTTTTATATATTGCTTTATATTTGAAATGCTTTTACCTTTTTTTATATGTGTTTTAGCAGCATGTCTTTTAGTTATAGCGGCGCTATATCGAACCGCCATAATATATGCCTTTTTGCCGCATGTATTCTTGGTTATAGCGGTGGTTTTAGTGACCACCGCAATAGATCTTTTTCCTCTTTTTTGTTTTTTGTTTTTTTTTGTTTTTTTTTTGTTGGTCTCCCTCTCAAAAAAATAAATAAATAAACACACTCTCTCTCACTCTCGAAATCTCTTGACAGTCTCAAAACCCAGTGATTGATCTTCCCACCACCGCCACGCATCCTCATCGCCACACATCCCCACTGCCACGCATCCTCACTCTCAAAATCTAGCTTGGGTCTCTCTCAATTAAAACTTACCACCGTAGCTCACCGATTGAAGCCCCAAAAATAGCCGTCGAGTCTTTGACGAAGCCAAATGCTTAGCATTTGCCATTGATAGTACCGATGAAGCGATGTACTCCTAAAATCAAGCTTAGGTCTCTTTATTCGCACTCACTACCGCCACTCACTGATTGAAGCCCCAAAAATAACAGTTGAGGCTTGGATGAAGCCAAATGCTTAGCTTTTTCCATTGACAACGTTGACGAAGTAAGGTAAAAATTAGTTCTTTTTTCCTTTTTTAATCTCAATGACATCGGATTATCTTTTTTGGGTAATTAGTGTTCAGTTTTTTTATTTTTTTTATTTTTTATTATTGCTAATATTCGAACTGGGTCTTATGGAATTTTGCTAATAAATTGTAAATTTGTTTGTGTTATGCTAAATTTACAGAGCTATGTAGGTGTTCTAATTTTTGCCTAGAGTCTTGAGTTTCCCCTTCCTAAACACATCTTACTGTTTAGCTTTGGTTTCCATGCTTTTACTTTTTTTCTATATTGCTTTATATTTGATATGCTTTGTTTAGCGTAGTTCTTGGTTGATGGAAATGGGTTAATCACATACACTTTGACTAATCGTATTAGTTTTGCTTAGAAGTGATATAGTTGTAAAAAGCATGGTTTAGGGTTCTAAACAATTTGCATGGGTTGCTATTGCATCTTTCACAATACTTCATGGTAAACTAAATTTTAATGACTGAAATTTAATAAATAATGCATAAATCTTAATATTAGGATAATTAAAAAAAAAAAAAAAAGAGAGAGAGAGAGATTAACAATACAAAAAGGAAGTTTTCCCTTTATTTGACTTTTGACACAAGAAAAGATTCAACAAACACATCATTTTGAATGTTGCTTCTCATAACAACGAAGGAAACATGCTTCAAGAAAAAGAGAAAAAAAAAAAAAAAAGGCAAATAATTATTTAGTGAGTAAGTAGTAGGCACTAATTTACGAAAACAAAGGTGCGGCATCGACTTTATCTGGGTTCCACGGATAGAAAAGATCATACTGTTTGGTCTTGTAATTTAACTTACAAACACCATCAGGCCTAATCTTCCAAAAGCACTTACTGCATTGTGGGTGATCTCTATCAAATAGGTAGATATCAAACCAATGGAAATTATCTGGCCATTGAAAATTACAATAGTAATCGGAAGTGCCAAAAGCGTTTGGTTTAAAGTTGAATTGATAGAAGCCATTTGGATACTGGATGAAATGAGACCCGAGATCGCTATGCCCTAATTTACAATGAACAGTAACATTCAAGCCCAAATCATTAAACAATTCTACATATACTCTATTCCTCACGAAAAGCCCTCCTTTAACCTTGTGAAAACTAGACAAAAACAAAACAAGAAAAATTTGCAACAATACAATTCTATTGATTGAAATCATAGTGTACTCTTCAATGCTAGTTTTGTTGGGTAAATTGAATTTTTACATGCCAATCATTTTATAGAACCAAATATTGTCCCACATTCAATGCTATAATCACCAAATTTGGCAACATTATATTACCTTGTTATGTTTTGCAATCAGATGCCTACACTAGCCCAACATTCTCTATTTTGACATACATATCTTCAACAAAATGAATCATTTTCCAAAAATCATTTTCTAGAAAACTACGTTATTTTCCTTAGTTTGGTAATGAGTTGGAAAACTATATCTTAACTTCCCTTATTTAGTTTTGTGTGAGATACAAATTTCCTTATTTAGCTTCGCGTGAGATAGAGTTGTTTTCCAAAAACTTATTAGCGGAAAACAATTATATCTCATGTCAAGCTAAATAAGGGAAGCTAAGAAATAGTATTCTTTGAACTCTTTTTTTTTTTTTTTTTTACTACACCGCACAGGAAAATGCGAAAACTATCTTCACATATGTTTTTCCAAAGAAAATAAACAAAAAATTGATTTGTATATTGCATAAGAATTGGGATTTGGATGAAATATTTCAGGATATGTTTAGGGCATTTGTAGTAGGAGATAGTTTGATTGTGATTGCTTATTTTGGTAAATTTAATAGCACGAGAAAAAAGGTTGATTTCATTTCATCAAACTAGAGGTAAAATTGTGGCCTTAAGTTAGAATTATTCCATTGAACAAGCAAAAGGAAAAAGGACCAGTGTCATGCTAGTAAACTCCATGAATATACCAGCACAATAGCATGGCGACACAACATTAGGGAACGTCCTGGCTTGTTGTTCTTTAACGAAGGAGGGGTACTTTCTTTTAAAGCAATGCCCCAATTTCTCTTTCTAGTTTAAAGAAACCTTGATGAATAAATCAAATATATACTTGAAATCCATCATAAATTTAAAAAATTCTAATAGAAGTATTTTATTTCAATTTTCTAAAAATCAATTAAGAAATATAAATAATAATAGAAGTCATTTATGTTATTAGAAAAGCTTCATTAAAATTGAAAATTTTAAAAATACCATCAAATTTCATACAATAACATAAAACACCAAATTACCTAAATAAGATAATTGAATTTAGGCGTGAAAATAAGGATAATTGTTTTTAAGGGGATTGCACGTGGAATTTTGTTTTGCAGCTCTTGATGTTGTATTTTGAAACCAATTGGGTCCAGGATATATTTACTTATTTTTATGTTCACTACAAGATAAACGGGCTATTGCGGTGCTTTTTTGAACCGCCCTTGTACATGAGATATATTGTGGTGTACCATTAGATGGCCACAATAGATATAGTCTTTTGCGGCGCTTTATAGCGGTGGTATAAAAAAAAAGCCACAATATATGTGTTTTAGTGGCATTTCTTTTAGTTATAGCGGCGCTATATCGAACCGCCACAATATATGCCTTTTTGTAGCATGTTTTCTTAGTTATAGCGTTGGTTTTAGTGACCGCCGCAGTAGATCTTTTTCCCTCTTTTTTTATTATTTTATTTTTAATGTTGGTCTCCCTCTCAAAAAAATAAATAAATAAACACAATCTCTCTCACTCTCGAAATCTCTTGACCCTCTCAAGACCCAGTGATTGATCTTCGCACGACCGCCATGCATCCTCATCGCCACACATCCTCACTGCCACGCATCCTCACTCTCAAATTGTAGCTTGGGTCTCTCTCAATTAACACTTACCACCGTAGCTCACCGGTTGAAGCCCCAAAAATAGTCGTCGAGTCTTTGACGAAGCCAAATGCTTAGCATTTGCCATTGACAGTGCCGATGAAGTGATGTACTCCTAAAATCAAGCTTAGGTTTCTTTATTCGAACTCACTACCGCCACTCGCCGATTGAAGCCCAAAAAATAACAGTTGAGGCTTGGATGAAGCCAAATGCTTGGCTTTTTCCATTGATAGTGTTGATGATGAAGCAAGGCAAAAATTAGTTCTTTTTTCCTTTTTTAATCTCAATGATATTGGATTTTCTTTTTTGGGTAACAAGTGTTCGGTCTTTTTTTTTTATTTTTTATTTTATTGCTAATATTCGGACTGGGTCTTAAGGAATTTTGCTAATAAATTGTAAATTTGTTTGTGTTATGCTAAATTTACAGAGCTGTGTGGGTGTTCTAATTTTTGCCTAGAGTCTTGAGTTTTCCCCTTCCTAAACACATCTTAGTGTTTAGCTTTGGTTTCCATGCTTTTACTTTTTTCTATATTGCTTTATACTTGATATGCTTTGTTTAGCCTAGCTCTTGGTTGATGGAAGTGGGTTAATCATATATGCTTTGACTAATCGTATTAATTTTGCTTAGAAGTGATATAGCTATAAAAAGCATGGTTTAGGGTTCTAAACAATTTGCATGGGTTTCTATAGCATCTTTCACAATACTTCATGGTAAACTAAAATTTAATGACTGAAATTTAATAAATAATGCATAAATCTTAATATTAGGACAATTAAGAGAGAGAGAGAGAGAGAGAGAGAGAGAGAGAGAGATTAACAATACAAAAAGGAAGTTTTCCCTTTATTTGACATTTGACACAAGAAAAGATTCAACAAACACATCATTTTGAATGTTGCTTCTCATAACAACGAAGGAAACATGCTTCAAGAAAAAGAAAAAGAAAAAAACCCAACAAAACAAAAGGCAAATAATTATTAGTAAGTAGTAGGCACTGATTTATGAAAACAAAGGTGGGGCATCGACTTTATCTGGGTTCCATGGATAGCAAAGATCATACTGTTTGGTCTCGTAATTTAACTTACAAACACCATCAGGCCTAATCTTCCAAAAGCACTTACTGCATTGAGGGTGATCTCTATCAAATAGGTAGATATCAAACCAATGGAAATTATTTGGCCATTGAAAATTACAATAGTAATCGGAAGTGCCAAAAGTGTTTGGTTTAAAGTTGAATTGATAGAAGCCATTTGGATACCGGATGAAATGAGACCCGAGATCGCTATGCCCTGATTTACAGTGAACAGTAACATTCAAGCCCAAGTCATTAAACAATTCTACATATACTCTATTCCTCACGAAAAGCCCTCCTTTAACCTTGTGAAAACTAGACAAAAACAAAACAAGAAAAATTTGCAACAATACAATTCTATTGATTGAAATCATAGTGTACTCTTCAATGCTAGTTTTGTTGGGTAAATTGAACTTTTACATGCCAATCATTTTATAGAACCAAATATTGTCCCACATTCAATGCTATAATCATCAAATTTGGCAACATTATATTACCTTGTTATGTTTTGCAATCGGATGCTTGCGCTAGCTCAACATTCTTTGTTTTGACATCCATATCTTCAACAAAATGAATCATTTTCCAAAAATCATTTTCTAGAAAACTATGTTATTTCCCTTAGTTTGGTATTGAGTTGGAAAACTATATCTTAACTTCCCTTATTTAGTTTTGTGTGAGATACAATTTTCCTTATTTAGCTTCGCGTGAGATAGAGTTGTTTTCCAAAAACTTATTAGTGGAAAACAACTATATCTCAT
The DNA here is from genome assembly GCA_028535165.1 of Quercus tomentella. Classification (NCBI taxonomy): domain Eukaryota; kingdom Viridiplantae; phylum Streptophyta; class Magnoliopsida; order Fagales; family Fagaceae; genus Quercus; species Quercus tomentella. The sequence goes on from JAPQVY010000068.1 coordinate 83,864,819, forward strand.
GTCAAGCTAAATAAGGGAAGCTAAGAAATAGTATTCTTTGAACTTTTTTTTTTTCCTACAGCACACAGGAAAATGCGAAAACTATCTTCACATATGTTTTTCCAAAGAAAATAAACAGAAAATTGATTTGTATATTGCATAAGAATTGGGATTTGGATGAAATATTTTAGGATATGTTTAGGGCATTTGTAGTAGGAGATAGTTTGATTGTGATTGCTTATTCTGGTAATTTTAAAAGCACAAGAAAAAAGGTTGATTTCATTTCATCAAACTAGAGGTAAAATTGCAGCCTTAAGTTAGAATTATTCCATTGAACAAGCAAAAGGAAAAAGGACCAGTGTCATGCTAGTAAACTCCATGAATATACCAGCACAATAGCATGGCGACACAACATTAGGGAACATCCTGGCTTGTTGTTCTTTAACCAAGGAGGGGTACTTTCTTGTAAAGCAATGCCCCAATTTCTCTTTCTAGTTTGAAGAAACCTTGATGAATAAATCAAATATATACTTGAAATCCATCATAAATTTAAGAAATTCTAATAGAAGTATTTTATTTCAATTTTCTAAAAATCAATTAAGCAATATAAATATTTATAGAAGTCATTTATGGTATTAGAAAAGCTTCATTAAAATTGAAAATTCTAAAAATACCATCAAATTTCATACAATAACATAAAACACCAAATTACCTAAATAAGATAATTGAATTTAGGCGTGAAAATAAGGATAATTTTTTTTAAGGGGATTGCACGTGGAATTTTGTTTTGTAGTTCTTGAAGTGGAATTTTGAAACCAATTGGGTCCATGGTATATTTATTTATTTTTATGTTCACTACAAGAAAAACGGGCTATTGTGGCGCTTTTTTGAATCTCCCCTATACATGAGATATATTGCGGTGTACCATTAGATGGCCACAATAGATATAGTCTTTTACAGTGCTTTATAGTGGTGGTACGGAAAAAAAAAAAAAAAAAAAAAAAAAACCACAATATATGTGTTTTAGTAGCATTTCTTTTAGTTATAGCAGCGCTATATCGAACCGCCATAATATATGCCTTTTTGCCGCATGTTTTCACTACAAGAAAATCAAGCAGTTGCGGCGGACCTATTGCGGCGGGTGGCAAAACAGCCGCTATAGAGGAGATCTATTGCGGCGCGCTACAGTGGCGGGCCGTTGACCCACCGTAATATATTTGTTTCAGCGGCCCCAACCGTAGATATAGCGGCGGGTGATTGACCCGCCGCAATAGGCCTTACATTTTCCCCCACCCGGACCTAAATTTTCCCTCTGTTTTTTTTGTCCCTTTTCATTTTTACCGCCGTTTCGTTTTTAGCTAGTCTCCCACACACTCTCTCTCTCTCTCTCAGACGCCGAAAATCTCCTCACTGTCTCATCTCTACCACTACCCACAAACCCACAGCCACAGCCGCCACCACCACCACCTCCCAAGCCCCATCCACAGCCACCATGACCACCCAAAAATCGAGCCTAGTTAGGTCCAAAAACAAATGGGTCAGGTCTAGCCCGACCCATTTGTCTTATCGTTTCTAACCCTAACGGTTCATGCCCCTAATCTAGAACCTTCCCTCGTTTTGCTATCTCATCCGAGCTCTCTTGACAGAAACCCATGGCTTGAGCGACCTGATCTCATCACCTCAAACCGGCATTGCCACCACAGGAGGCGGCTTGCTCCTCATCAAAAAGCCTTACCGAGATTCCTATTTCTTTTTTCTGTTTATTGTTATCGAAACCCTAATTTCTTGTTTGGTACACCGCAGGACCGAAGGCACCGATTGACGCTTCGCGAGACATTCATCGCTCTGTCTATCTCTCACTCGGTCTGATTCTCTATTTCTCTCTGATTCTTTGCTGTTATTATTATGATTTTGGTTTGATTATTTGTTTGGTTTTTGAATAGCGGCTAGGGATTTAGAGGAAATTCAAGAGCTGTTGAGATTGGTCGATGGCACTGTAAAGCCTTCACTTTCTCAGGTAAAGATGTTTTTTTTTTTTTTTTGGTTAATTAAGTAATTTTAATTAATGGGTGGGTAAGGGCTTTCTCAGGTATGCATATTATTTTTTTGTTGTTGACGATTTCAGAGATTGCAAAGCCAGTGTCTCTGCAAATAGCAAGTTCTAAATACCCATCAACGATTCCAGTGTCTCTGCTAAAAAGGTAAAGGAAAAACTCTCTCTGTGTTCGTGATTTATTTATTTATTTTGTGTGAAAAAATTGTTCTATGATGGTGTGACTGTATTGGGTCTATTCAGCTTCTCTGTTGTTGTTCTTAAATGCCTCTGGAATGCTGTTGTACTTGTGTGTGTGTGTGTTTTTTTGTCTCCTCTGCTTTGTAAAATTTAGATTGTCATGATCCCAAAACAAAATACATAGTTCTTACAAACTGGGTTGTTGTATTTTAAACAGAACACAACAAATAAATTAAGAAAGTTATTAAGTTGTTGATCTGATAATTTGTATAGTAGCTTTAGCATTGTCCTAATTCTTTTTAAAGGAACAGCTAGTTTCCTTTTAATACATTCAAGTACATGTTTCATTTGGGGTATCGTATAGTTTGCTACACCTTGTCCCTGGAGTATTGTATAATTTTCCGTTTCATATGTGATTTTTTTGGTTCCCAAGCGTTCCTTTTCAATATGAATTCTGTTCTTTGTGGTTTTGATGTTATGGTAACAAAGGTTAGTGTTTTATTTTTATTTTTTAATTATAGTCTTTATAGGTGCTAAGAAGCAAAAAAGATGATACATCCCCATCTTGTTAAGTTTGGAACTGCAATTATTTTTTTCAATTGTTTTCATGTGCATGCACATTTTTAGTGAAGTGTATGTGTTTATTTTTGTGCTTGTTTTTAATGCTGCTATCAAATAAAGCCAACTTTCTAATCAGTACTAAAGTTAAATTGATCTGTTTTGGGTTGTTTGTTGTTTATGATTTAGTTGTTACTTTGATTTTTTGTAGCTAGAAAATATCAATTCTTTGTGCTGCTTATAAGAGAACACTATAAAAGCAATGCAATAAATAAAGAGAAAAGAGTTATCAAATGCTAAGTTGCAAGGATTTAGGGCATCCTTTACTTAAAATGTGGTATCATGACAAAGGTATTACAACCTGCTGGTCTCCCTACCTGTGTGCATTGCTGTTTTGTGCTGCTATACTAAAGGCTGGTGCTGCTGTTTGTGCATTGTTGTTGTTGTTGTACATGCTTATATGCACTATGCTTCTGTTGTACTTGGTGTTAGCTATATTGTGATACTTGGTAGCTATTAGCATTGTACGAGGAATTGATATAGAATCCTAGGATGTTTTGGTAGTTATTGGCAGGTCACATTCAGTTATAGATGACCTGGCTAATTAGGCATGTGCTGAACGTATTATAGAGCATGTGATAGAGAAGGAGTTAGTTAATCAATTCAGCTGCAGCTTAGTTAAAAGGCTGCAATGATTTTAAGGAAGAACATCAGAAGAATAATAATCTGAGAAAGTAATTTATAAAGAATGGAAACATGGGTTGGTTGTTATTTATTTATAAAATGAAGATATTCAAACTTGAATTTAAACTTGAATTAATGGGTTGGTTGTTATTTATTTATATTTGGGCATTAAACACTATTTTTTATGTTGTTCTGTTGATTTTCTGAAATCAAACAATGGAAACATGGGGGTTGTTTTGTCTGAATTTGATTGGTTTATGAATATTCAAATTTAAGAATATAATGCTAAGAAGTAGCTTTCATTTTCCTTAACTGACTTTGCGCTCATGTTTCTATGAAGTTTAAATGAATGTAATCTGTTTGTTGCGTCATTGGAAATTAATTTCTTCTTCAATTGTAGCAGAGGCTAGACTTATTTTAAATCAGTTATAGTTTTCTATTGCTTCGGAAGTAGTTTTATCACATTGTGGAGAAAGAGAGAGAGAGAGAGAGAGAACTGTCAATCACGATAAAAACATGAGTTATGATAGTGTTCATAGTGATTTGAAGATATTAATACTAACCATGTGTCTTTTCCCACAGTCATCATCCCAAATAGCCTAGTCAAAACTTGCATATGATATTGATAGTTGATGGGGAATTATATGTTGCTGGCTTGAACGTGTTATTCTCTAAAGTGGTTTAGAATGATTCTTTCTGTTTGAGAGACCAATAATGTGTTGCTTCAGCTATAGCTTTGCATTTCAGTGTAGGATTGAATGACTGGAAGTATGCTGCTTAATGCATATACCATTTTTTTTTTTAAAAATGTGTAATGCTATGTTTGATTTAATTGGCCCTATGCTTAACTTAGGAGTGAAATATTTATAGGAAATTCTAATAGCAAAGGATAACATGCCTCATCATATTACTATTTGTGTTTCCTAATATTTCATTTTTGTTGTATTTAGAATTACATTTTGCGTGTCAAGGAATTATGAGTAGCTGAGTGCTGTCTTTTATGCTTTAAGGTTTATCAGAATTGCCAAAGTCAAATGGTTTCCTAATTATTGAAGCAAATGGTGGGTTGAACCAACAGCGCTTATCGGTATGTTTTGTTTCTTCAAATGTTATTTCTCTTAGTTTTCCTAGAAAGATTGGTTGAATATGGTAATACTGCCTTAGATCATAGATGGAAATGAATTTTGTGGGTTAGACATGATGATTTGGTAACCTTGATGTCTTTTGGTCTTTGGCTGATGGTAAATCTGTTCCGATTCAGATTTTGTTGGAAGACATTAGAGCATTTTGCTTCACTTAGAATATCAATACTCTTAGAATATTCTAAAGAAAAATTATAACATTGCCATCTTATTGGATTTTTGTGTTCACCGTGGCATTTCTGGGATTTATAAGTTTTGTATATGGGCTTACGCGTCAGCTATCCACGTGATATGGATGATGAGGCATGCTTACCTACTATACTTCTGCCAATGAGGATAGAGATAGAAAATAATTATAAAAGAATTATTGAAATAACAAGGGCATCTTGATATTAATCAGGCAAAGTGGAAGGAAAGATTATAAAGAAATAATCTTTCTTTGTGTTTAGTTAAAACTCGAAAAAAATCAGAACCATATTTGGACTAGCATATCATATGGGATTTCTGCCAATTTGGTACACTAACATATATTCCTCTTGTATGGCACGTAGCCATTTTAGATTGAACATAAAGTCATTGAATCCATCAAAATCCATGACTGCTAGACAAAGCAGTAGATTTTGGTGGGAGATGAGACAATTTTATTTATTTAAAAATCTCAAAGATTTCAGGGCAAGTCTGTGTGAGCAGTGTAGATAAAGATAAAGGGCCCAAAACCAAACGTAAACATGTTTTACCATTGTTGTAGTCCTAAATAATAAATCATGGCCGTACCTCAAAAGCATGATATATATGTCCAAACAGATCCCGAAGCAGTTAGTTTGCTTTTCTTTTGCTTTATCAGGCCATTAAAAAGTAAAGTATTAATTCCATGTGACATAAAAAGCTTGTGAATTCTACTACCTTTTTATTTTTCGCTAAGAAAGATAACTGAAAAAGTGAAAACAAAAAGCTCTAGGAAAAATATTCTTCAAATGAAAAAGATAAAAAGAGAGAGAAAGAGATGGAGAGAATGTTTTATAGTGGGCAAACAAGAGCAAGGACAAAGTGCATTGTCTTCTTTATGAATGGGCGGTACGTTCCGAGGCATGGGTGGGGTTACCAGGTGCAGCGAGCCCAAATAGTCAAATTTTACTGTCCAGGAAAAGGTCCCTGGTTTGTCTTTTCTTTTTGTTCCATATTTTTAATATATAAAGCATGCATGCTCATAGTTCATAGAACCTACCTTGTCTTGTGGAAGAATAGGTATGGGATAGAGTCTTAGAGAAATTAAGAAAGGACAATACCTCAGTTTATTAATTATGACTTTCAACAAGAAATTAACTGTTTCTTTTGCTATTATACTATTCGTTTATCGCTTTGAAATTGCACAATATCAGCATTAGTTTAATTTAACATATCATTTTGATCCTTTTGCATAATAAGAGGGCGAAGTTTTTCAGGAGTCTTTATAAAGAAATACCAGATTTATTATTTTAATATTAACAAACCCAAACAAGACTGTTGATTTTTTGACAAATACAGAAAAGCACAGTTTAATTAAATATGTCCAGTTTTTTAATGTTAAGTTCTTTAGAATAAAAAACAATTTTTCCATCAATTTTACACTTTTATTTATCATCTTTCAAATCATTTTCTTTTAAACTACTGTATAAACAAGTAACGAAAATATCAATTCAAGAGTCCTATTACTTTAAGTAATTTTAATATAAAAAATCATCCAATTCTATATTTAGATTAAAAGATAGAAAAATATTATTAATTTTAATATTTGATATACTTGCATACTTATGCTTAAATTGAATACATGCTTATTTTATCGGGTAAAGTTAATGGATATTCTAAAGAAAAAGAATCAATTTACTCTCATGTTATGCAGTTACAAGCATTCTAAGAAAGGTTGTGAACTACCTTAGCTTGCTAATGTCAAGAACTTAGGAAGATTAGTGTAGCCTGATTACGAAAAGGCTTTTGTTTTCTTCTCTTACCAATAAGGATGTTAATAATGGCAAGCAAAGCCAGTCTACCTTTTCCTCTTGTTTAAGCAGTTTATCCTTACTTGAGCTAATGTAAGTTTACCTTTATGGCTTATTATCATGGCTATAATGGTAGACGCTCATTTCAATGCTTCAGTGGTTATTCTTCAGCCACCTTTTCATATTCTTTAGAAACCAAAATAATATTCACTTTGTCCGCATCACCATCAGCAGTATTTCAGCCCTTCCAAAAGACCATTGTTCTTTATCCTTAGTTCAATTTCAATAGCCTTAAGCACAGTTCTGATCTGAAAATGCATAATTTTTTAGTGTTCCTACCCGTTTATGATTTTGTTATGTTCAAAATGTATGATGGGAGTGAAGCTTTTTTTAAAACCCTCGTTTATTATGCATCTCCAATTGGCTTTCAATTCTAAGGAACTTCTATTTTTGCATGGTTTTCCCAATTAAGTTCACTCTATTGATTTTCTCTATTGTTAATGGAATATCATTTTTGTTTGTGGAGACTGAAGAACATCTGTTGACACTTTGACATCATTGGGATATAGAATTGGAATTCATCATTCTCCTTTTCTTGTTGAATTTCTTTCCCTGCTCAAATACATTCTCTAAATTTTCTCCAATAAAATTCTCAGCATGTGGTTTATAGAGACTGAAGAGCATCTGTCTTACACTATGGCCATGCAAACTGTACATTTTTTTTTTTTCTTTCTTTTTTTCTGTATGAATCAGTAAGGATTTTCATTCAACTGAAAAGAAAACAAAGTTAGTTCCAATGACCTACTCCAATCAGGTGACAGAAAATCTCTGCACCAAGCCAGCAACAATAGCCAACAGAGACTAATAGGATGCCCTTGTGTCTGTAATATCAGTCATTTATGTTGCTAAACTAATACTCTTTTGCCTGTGAAAAATTATTTCATAGGTTGCTTTTGAATCCACGGCCTCACAGTTCACCTTTTCTTATGGTAGGAGAAAGTGCCAATTTAAGCCATTGCTATATTTGCATAAATATGTGAATATATATGCGTGCTTCTATATTTATATGGAAGTATGTATCAAATTGTGGAGAATTCTACAGTACATACCCTTTTTTGGCATGTCCCATACTTACCTAATCTTAACTCTTAATATTGAATATAGCCTTATATATATATATATATATTTTATAATAATAGATGAAGGTTTAGATTAGGCAGGTATGGTACATACAAAAAAAAAAAGTGTGTGCATCATAGAATGGCCCGTCTATTATATATGATTTTTAGATGTAAAGGTAGGCCATGTTTGCCAGACTCTGTAAAGCAGGTTAGTGTTGGGTGCACTGCACCATGCGTCCAGCCCACATGTTTTTTGTCAAGAGCTCATTTAATGAGTTGTCTTTAATGTTTCTTATATTTTCTTCATCATGTACAAAAGTCAGCATTAGTAATTGGGTTGGTTGGCTTTAGGCGTGTCCAACATGCTAAGGAAGAAAGAAAAAAAAAAGAAGCAAAAGCAAGAGTCATTCTGCTATGGCAGAGCTGAAGAAAAGAGAAAAGAAACAAGCAAGGCCATTCGGCCAATGAGAGCTGAAAAAGGAGATTTTGGTTGAAGCAAAGTCAAAGTAAGTGGCTTGCATTTAATGTGACTTGATGAGAAGAGTGTGAAAGGAAGAAAATAGGAAAAGATGAAGAAATAAAGGTAGAGGCCATTCGGCCATTTGGGAAAAGGGCTGAAGAAGTGAAGTCCCAAAAGAAAAGAAGTGAAAGTCCCAAAGTGTGAGGACTAGTGCAGTATTGAAGAGCTGCGTGAGTGGGAGCAAGCAAGAGAGAAGAGAAAAATAGAGAGAGTAAGAGAAAATACACAGTGAGAAAGAGAGCAGCGAGTGAAAAGAAAAAGAGAGTTTTTTTTTTTTACTCAAGTTGTATCTCTAAGTGTTGTAATCTCTATTTTATATAGTGAAATTATTCGGAGTTTGTCCCGTGGTTTTTTCCCTTCAAGAAGAAAGGGTTTCCACGTAAATCTTTGTGTTTTTGTGTGGTTGTGCTTTCGTTGTGCTTGCTAAAATTTATTCACAGTAATATAGAATTTTTCCCAACAGTTAGAAGAACAGATTAAAATTTGAGACAATAATGAGGATTGAAAAGGCTCCTTCAGGTTTTTGTAAATTGCGTAATTTTTTATATCCAATTATTCACCCGAAGCTGCAATCTTAATGCTTTTATGATTATCCTTTTTGATAAGTTTTATGCCTCTATAATTAACTGTCTCTAAGTGCTACACATAAATCCTCCATCCCTTATGGTTTTGTTCCCAGACTTTGGGCCTGCTTTTGACCTTTTCTTTTCTAATATTGACTGCAGCCAGCATATACATTGAAGATTTGGGAATCATTCACCACACAGATACCCAACTTGGTACCATATCATTTCTACTTTTATGGTAGAGCTATATCATGGAGAACTATGAGAATGTGCTACTTTCTACTTATAGTTTCTATGTATGAACACTGCTCAAGGTTTATGTGCTGAAGGTTTTGAAAGTTGTGGTGACTACATTTATGGAGATGTGTTTTTAATACCTACTGTAAACGTGATATGTTCAAGATTGCATTTTGAAAGAAACTTGTTCCGTAATTGACATTGTGTTTTCTAAGCTATTTGAGCTAGGCTAGATGAATATTTGGCACCATTTTTCTCGTGGTTAAATCATTAGTGATAGAGTCTTACCTCTTAATTTTTTCATAATGTTTTTGGTAAAGTTGGCAGCTTGGGAGGTAAGTCAAATCTGTGTCAAATGTTGACGACGCAACAGCTTATTTGCCATGTTTAGAATCTGATCTGGTCCTTGCTATTACACAGAAAATGTCATTTGAACATATTGCTTTTTCTAGATATTAGAATATCTTCTATATGAACTTTCAAATCTTTCAATGTGAAATTTCGTATATGGTGGTAAAACAAATTGTGGACATTAAGCCAAGATGTAGAGACCTGGTCTGAACTGGGATTTCTAACTTGATAAACTGCTTACACCAGAGCTTTTTCCTGGTTGAGCAAAATCACGCACATAAATGAACAACTCTGTTTGGGTCCACCAATTTTTCTACAGGACATGCAATTGTATTTTACCCTGTTATTTGTATGGTTTTCTTTAGGAATTTCCAGGATGTTTTCTTTGTTGTGTCTAGACTTTGTGCTTTCACATGCTTGTAGTAAGCTTGAGTACGGGATAAGGTTGTGAAAATTTAGCAACTATTGTAGGGTCCCAATTTTTCAGTTGATCTCTTTGTAACGTTATTTGAAGAATATTGATTAAGAAAATTAATTTGTTGATATCTTTTATGTGTAATATTTGCTTGAGTCGTATACCTTGGGTGAGGTGGCAATTTCAGCAAGGAGGGGCATACCTACAAATGTTCCAATTACTGAGCTTCACTGTCTCATGTGTTCCAAGGGATTCATTTTCTTGTTTGTTTCTTATTTTGATGCAGGAAAAAGGTGGAACATCCTTCAAAGATAGAATCCCTTTCATAACTTTTGTCTTAGGTAATAATAGCGCATTATTGGTTGAGTGAATAATGGGATCGTATTTATATATACACTATATGGGAAAATATTTCTGTTCTTAAGATTCGATGATATAAATCGTTGTGTCTAAATAAATGCTTTGGGCCTGAAGAAACAGATGTTGGAAGTTATTCACCTTCATTTCATTTCTTGAGCCTCACTTCTTTAGGCTCACTGCATGTTTGCTTCTTGCACTAACTGCTTGTAGAAAGGTTTGGTTAATCCAAATTTTGTGTCTTCATTGCATGTTCTACATGCTCTTTTTTTTTCTTCTTCTACTTCTCTACACTGTAACCACCACTCCTCTTCACACCCCCTGTCCCACCTCTCCTTCTCTGCATTCTTCCCCACAAAAGTCTTTTGGAAAATGATTAAATTCCTAAATCCTAACTATAAATTAGTACAATAATCTACCATATCTTTCTTAAGAAATTATCTCTAATTCGTTATTCATCATCATTATGTGTATTTTATTAATATTCATATATCGCTAAATTATAGGGTTTGGAACTTCTTACTAGTATCTTGAGGTAACTATTAAAAGATTTTTCTTCGTAATAATTCAGTGTGTGTGAAACGAGAGACTGAATACCTTGTTTGTTAAAAAATATATATATGGGTTAATTATTTTTTTTAAAAAATTGTTTATTATGAATAAGTTACTTTTGTTAAATTTGGAAAAAATTATTTAAAAATTAGTACTAATAATAATAATTAAAAAAAAAAACAATTTAGTTTTTTTCAAAAAATTTGTTTCAATAACAATTTTGTTTTAGTAGTAATATTTTCAATAGCCCATAACAATTTTGTTTTAGTAGTAATATTTTCAATTGCCCAAATAATGGGAAGAATTTTGAAGTGGTTGGATCACATCCCATTTATGGCATAATACCCTTCAAACAACACAAATTAATACCCTAGACTAGAGGTTGACTTTTTCGACTGCAAATTATTAAGAAGGATGCTTTCGCTTTTCTTAATTAGAGGATCTATTAGCTTTAGCTGTGTCTAGTCCAAACAAAGATGATTTCTCCCTTGTGATTTGTTTCAACTGTTGTTGTATTATGTATAGTCATTGATGGTTGCATTAAAGTTACTTTCAAAAAATGGGAAAGATGTGGATTCCATAGACATCAAACCTACAAAATCCTAGGACGTTAAATGATTATCGTATATATATTTTATTCATTAATTTATTCTCTATCATTGACCTGTGAGATTTCTTCAATTCTCTTTAGTCAAGGAGCATGGAAAGTTGCGAGAGAGTAGAGGGATGACTATTGCAGTTGTGAAAAATTTGTAGCCATACCATTCATTTGCTTTGTTTTGATGGGTTAGTTTTGAAACTATCCTAATGGGATTCAACTGAAAACCTTGTGAAACATACCATTCAATAGCTTTGTTTTGGTGGATCAAATTTGAAACTATTCTAATTGGAATGGGCCCAAACACTTATAACATGTTTTTTAAAGTATTATCTAATTTTAATGACTCAGCTTATATATAACCATTTCATTTTTCCTATCAAGATACCTTAGCTTATCAATATGAATAATTTATTCTTTGTAGCACAAACTTGTGTGTTGTTTCTAGATATGATTCCGTTGTGACTCACTCTCAGCTAAATTGCTTTGAAGTGAGTCTTGTTTGAAAATTAACTTAGGTTTATATATATTCTTTTCTTGTTGGCAGATTGCAAAAAGAAGAGGCACTATAAGTTTGTGTGATCAAAGCAAGTGAAGTTGGTGAAAGACTTAAGGTTCTCTCTCTCTCTCTCTCTCTCTCTCTCTCTCTCTCTGTGTTTGTGGTGGGTTGTTGAATTAGGGCATGCAGGTGGCTTGCATGGAGTAATAAGGTGGTTTTAGCTGATATTGGGAGTGTTGACTATTTTGTGTAATATTGGATGATTGTTGTTGAGTTGTTTTTATTTGATTAATTCATGCTAAGGGCTTCTCTCTATCTTTTTCACACATATGGAATGCTAAAATGGAATTGCATATTTAAAGAGATGTCCATTCCTAAAGAATATTGCTAGTGATGATGTTATAGTTACCAAATGTATTGATAACTTCTCTATGCATTTAAATTCATTGTTTGATTAGGAACATAGCTAAAAGTGAATGAGTAAAGATGATTGTTGTTGAGTTGTTTTTATTTGATTAATTCATGTTAAGGGCTTCTCTCTATCTTTTTCACACATGGAATGCTAAAATGGAATTGCATATTTAAAGAGATGTCCATTCCTAAAGAATATTGCTAGTGATGATGTTATAGTTACCAAATGTATTGATAACTTCTCTATGCATTTAAATTCATTGTTTGATTAGGAACATAGCTAAAAGTGAATGAGTAAAGATGATTGTTGTTGAGTTGTTTTTATTTGATTAATTCATTTTAAGAGTTTCTCTCTATCTTTTTCACATATATGGAATGCTAAAATGGAATTGCATATTTAAAGAGATGTCCATTCCTAAAGAATATTGCTAGTAATGATGTTATAGTTACCAAATGTATTGATAACTTCTCTATGCATTTAAATTCATTGTTTGATTAGGAACATAGCTAAAAGTGAATGAGTAAAGATGATTTGTTTCTTAAATTAAAGTGAAATTGTGTAAATGAAATGTATGTTAACTCTTGATTTGTGTTTTCATGAAATCACATTATAAGTATTTCTTGCAAGTGGTCAAAGTAGCAAGACTGCTCTCACGGACAGTGAAATACGATTAAGTCAAGCAAGGGACAACGAAGTTGCACAATTGAAGGCTTCCTTGGCTACTATGGAGGAGAAACTAGCAGGTTTTGACGAAATGAAGGAAAAAGTTAGTCAATTCGAAGAAATGGAGCAAAGAATGGAGCAAAGAATGGCTCGCCTGCTTCAACAGATGCAACAAACTACACAATGCAATCAGGTATGATAAATGAATCGAGTGTCAATTTATATGTAGTAGGAAAGGAACGTTAAATGTATGGTTGCTAATTAATATTTACTTGTGGTAATTAGCTGGAAAGATAATTACATATTTAGTAATTACATTAGCTAGAAAGATATTTATTGATCTAATAATTAGTATTTACTTGTGAATTGTGACGGTATGAATCTATTGATCTGTAACATTGATAAAGGGTGGTGAAGGAAAAAGATTTCTACAAGCACCATGTTATTAATAGATGTTTATGGAATTATGTGGTGACACCTTTGCATCCTTTGAATTCTATATCAAGGGACCTCCCAACACCAATCATTTTGATTTGATCCCATTAGTTGTCTTGTTGTGCCACTGCTTTGTAATTTCAAAACTAGGAAGCTGCAAAGAGAGGTGGTCCTCCCATAAAAGATCAAGAAACATGTCTTCATTTAACTTGTTTCCATTTTTTTACCTTGGTAATATTTTCTTGTCATTCTATTTCATTTGTACGCACTTATTAAGTAATCATACTTTATATGTAGGATGCTCCTCTGATCGAACAATCTCCACCTCTCCCCAGATCATCAGCCGCATCTCATCAACCAAGAAGCTTATAAGTTTTATCTTGGAGTTCTTGGACTTTTTTGTGTATGAAGAACTATGGAAGAACAACCGCATTTTTTGCAAGTGTTGAAAGATAATTTTAAACACTTTGAAATTTTGATTATAGTATTAGATTAATTTCAGCGGTTGTTTTATTTAAATGACCACATCTTTTTTTTGTTAATTTTAAGATGGTGGTTATAGATAATGCTATGTATTTGATAATATATTTCTATGTTAATATTACGTTAGTTTCAAGACATTTGTGGTGTTGTTAATTAATTATATTTGTGGTATTGTGTTAGTAGAGTTAAAACTATTACAGGTCCTTTGTAACAGGTTTATGAAAAATTTATTTACCGGCAAACAGCAGTTTTAAAACCCACTGGGAGAAAAAAAAAAAAAAAAAAAAAAAAAACCTATAGCGGCGGTCAAAAAGCGCCGCTAAAGGTGCACATTTTACGTTTTAAATAAATACCTATAGTGGCGCTTATCGCCTGCCGCTAAAAGTATAATGAGCTGTTTTGATCTAATGTCTATAGCGGCGCTGTCTTCCCGCCGCTAAAGGTAGGGACCAATAGCGGCGGGCATGACCCGCCGCTAAAAGTACAATCTGCCGTTTTGATTGATTGGCTATAGCGGCACTCTTTACCCGCCGCTAAAGGTAGACACCAATAGTGGCGGGCATTTCCCCGCCACTAAAAGTCAATGCCACGAGTTGTGAAGACATATTGCGGCGGTTTTATGCCCGCCGCAATTAACCTACAGTGGCACTGCAGCATCGACGGGACTGTCGGCCGCAATAGCACCCGCCGCTATAGGTCGAATGTACCTTTAGCGGCGGTTTTTGGGCCTTTAGCGGCGGTTCTGGACCGCTGCAAAAGCCCTTTTTCTTGTAGTGTTTCTTGGTTATAGCGGTGGTTTTAGTGACAGCCGCAATAGATCTTTTTCCCTCTTTTTTGTTTTTTGTTTTTTGTTTTTTTATGTTGGTCTCCCTCTCAAAAAGATAAATAAATAAATACACTCTCTCTCAGTCTCGAAATCTCTTGACACTCTCAAAACCCAGTGATTGATCTTCCCACCACCGCCATGCATCCTCACCACCACACATCCTCACTGCCACGCATCCTCACTGCCACACATCCTCACTCTCAAAATCTAGCTTGGGTCTCTCTCAATTACCACTTACCACCGTAGCTCACCAATTGAAGCCCCAAAAATAGCCGTCGAGTCTTTGACGAAGCCAAATGCTTAGCATTTGCCATTGACAGTGCCGACGAAGCGATGTACTCCTAAAATCAAGCTTAGGTCTGTTTATTAGCACTCACTACCGCCACTCACCGATTGAAGCCCCAAAAATAACAGTCGAGGCTTTGATGAAGCCAAATGCTTAGCTTTTTCCATTGACAGCGTTGACGAAGCAAGGTAAAAATGAGTTCTTTTTTCCTTTTTTAATCTCAATGATATCGGATTTTCTTTTTTGGGTAATTAGTCTTAGGTTTTTTTTTTGTTTTTTTATTTTTTTTATTTTTATTTTTGATATTCGGACTGGGTCTTAAGGAATTTTGCTAATAAATTGTAAATTTGTTTGTGTTATGCTAAATTTACAGAGCTATGTAGGTGTTCTAATTTTTCCCTAGAGTCTTGAGTTTTCCCCTTCCTAAACACATCTTAGTGTTTAGGTTTGGTTTCCATGCTTTTACCATTTTTTCTATATTGCGTTATATTTGATATGCTTTGTGTAGCCTAGCTCTTGGTTGATGGAAATGGGTTAATCATATATGCTTTGACTAATCGTATTAGTTTTGCTTAGAAGTGATATAGCTGTAAAAAGCATGGTTTAGGGTTCTAAACAATTTGCATGGGTTGCTATAGCATCTTTCACAATACTTCATGGTAAACTAAAATTGAATGACTGAAATTTAATAAATAATGCATAAATCTTAATATTAGGATAATTAAAAGAGAGAGAGAGAGAGAGAGAGAGAGAGAGAGAGAGAGAGAGAGAGAGAGAGAGAGAGAGAGATTAACAATACAAAAAGGAAGTTTTCCCTTTATTTGACTTTTGACACAAGAAAAGATTCAACAAACACATCATTTTGAATGTTGCTTCTCATAACAACGAAGGAAACATGCTTCAAGAAAAAGGAAAAGAAAAAAACCCAACAAAACAGAAGGCAAATAATTATTAGTAAGTAGTAGCCACTGATTTATGAAAACAAAGGTGGGGCATCGACTTTATCTGGGTTCCATGGATAGCAAAGATCATACTGTTTGGTCTCGTAATTTAACTTACAAACACCATCAGGCCTAATCTTCCAAAAGCACTTACTGCATTGAGGGTGATCTCTATCAAATAGGTAGATATCAAACCAATGGAAATTATTTGGCCATTGAAAATTACAATAGTAATCGGAAGTGCCAAAAGTGTTTGGTCTAAAGTTGAATTGATAGAAGCCATTTGGATACCGGATGAAATGAGACCCGAGATCGCTATGCCCTGATTTACAATGAACAGTAACATTCAAGCCCAAGTCATTAAACAATTCTACATATACTCTATTCCTCACGAAAAGCCCTCCTTTAACCTTGTGAAAACTAGACAAAAACAAAACAAGAAAAATTTGCAACAATACAATTCTATTGATTGAAATCATAGTGTACTCTTCAATGCTAGTTTTGTTGGGTAAATTGAACATTTACATGCCAATCATTTTATAGAACCAAATATTGTCCCACATTCAATGCTATAATCATCAAATTTGGCAACATTATATTACCTTGTTATGTTTTGCAATCGGATGCCTGCGCTGGCTCAACATTCTTTGTTTTGACATCCATATCTTCAACAAAATGAATCATTTTCCAAAAATCATTTTCTAGAAAACTATGTTATTTTCCTTGGTTTGGTAATGAGTTGGAAAACTATATCTTAACTTCCCTTATTTAGTTTTGTGTGAGATACAATTTTCCTTATTTTGCTTCACGTGGGATAGAGTTGTTTTCCAAAAACTTATTAGCAGAAAACAACTATATCTCATGTCAAGCTAAATAAGGGAAGCTGAGAAATAGTCTTCTTTTAACCTTTTTTTTTTTACTACAACATACAGGAAAATGCAAAAACTATCTTCACATATGTTTTTCGAAAGAAAACAAATAGAAAATTGGATTTGTATGCTGCATAAGAATTGGGATTTGGATGAAATATTTTAGGATATGTTTAGGGCATTTGTAGTAGGAGAAAGTTTGATTGTGATTGCTTATTTAGGTAATTTTGAAAGCAAGAGATAAAAGGTTGATTTCATTTCATCAAACTAGAGTTAAAATTGCAGTCTTAAGTTAGAATTATTCCATTGAACATGCAAATGGAAAAATAGCCAGTGTCATGCTAGTAAACTCCATGAATATACTAGCACATTTCAACACATTTTTCAATATGGAACTCAACGCTCTTTTAAGTCTTGAAAGTCGTCTATGATTGATTCTGTACCAAATTTTGCAGCAATCTCCTTCTCAATATACAAAATCATAGAGTCCATTAGAAAATCATCTTCCATCTTGTTGTGAAGCCTATTCTTGATAATATTCATGGTTGAAAATGTTCGCTCTGTAGTTGCAATAGAAACTGGAAGAGTAAGTACAAGTGTAATCAATCTATAAATATATGGGTAAGATAATGATTTTCGGGTTTTTACCAACCATTGGCATAACTCAGAAATACTTGATAGCTTCTTGAAGTCCGGATGCCGAACTACATTGTGCTCATAATGATCAACTTTAGTCTTTAAAAGTGTCATTTCTTGATTTGTGAAGTCTTTCAGATAAAACTTGCTTACTAACAACAAAATGTCTATACTTCTATAGGACTCACGTGCCTCTTTAGGATCAAGAGTTTAACTAAGATTAAGCAATTCCACCGCATGTTTACTAAACTGATGATTTAATTCTTGTAATATAGAATCTATTGCAGCATAAAAAATATCTACTTGATAATAATGCTCAATTGTGAAGTCATCTTGTTGATAACGAGCTAGACCTCCTCTCTCAACATAACGAGCATTCATATCTGGGACATCTATGTCATGTGCCTCACAAAATGATTTCACAGTGATAAGTAAATTATCCCACTCTTGATCTCTGAATTTTTGAATAAGTGCTTTAGTGGATGAAACAAAATTCATCGCATTTAAAATGTCTTGAGGGTGACACTGCAAAGCTTGACAAAGTGCATCAGTGATCTTCATAATTTCTTTCATGAGATGCAAAATGAACACAAATTCAAAAGAAATCATAGCATGATAACGCGAGTATGCTGCTTCTCGTTGGGAAGTAGTATTTCCTTCCTTGATGATCTTAAGTAAAATTTCACATGTTGGACTAAATATATTTACCAAGCTAGAAATCGATCTCAAGTGAGAACCCTAATGAGTATCTCTAGCCCGTTGTAATGTGCTAATCTGATTAAGTCCTCTTCCAGTTTCAAGCTCACCAATTTCAACAAAATATGCAATTTGATCAGCATAAGCTTTTTTTAGTTGCTCAGTATGCTTGCATGAAGCACCAACAACATTGACAATAGTTGATAATCTATTAAAAAAACTTTGAACAAGAATAACTTCTTTTGATGCTGCCACTAATGCTAATTGCAAGCGATGTGCAAAACAATGAATGTAGTAAGCATATGGACAATCATTTGAAACCAAAGCTTTTAATCCATTCCACTCACCTCGCATATTGCTTGCACCATCATATCCTTGCCCTTAAATATCTTGAATATCCAGACTATGATGTGACAAGATAGAATATATTTCATTTTTTAGGGTTAATGTCGTAGTATCGGGGACATGAACTACCCCAAAAAAACGTTCTCGAACAAAACCATCTTTGTCTACAAATCTTATAACAATAGCCATTTGCTCCTTCATTGACTCATCACGAGCTTCATCAACAATTAGGCAAAACTTTACATCACCAATTTCTTCATGAATTGCCTTCTTCACCTTGTTTGAAAATACATGTAAGATTTCCTTTTGGATTTTTGGTGATTTGTAAGAGGCATTTTTGGGAGCTTTCTCTATCGCTTCTGCAACATATTCATTATATGATACCACCAAATCCAATATTTCAAGAAAATTCCCACGATTAATTGAATTAGAACTTTCATCTCGTCCTCTAAAAGCAAGTCCTTGAAATGCAAGCACTTTGACAACATCAATTGAGGCCTTTAACTGCAATCGATTGCTTGCAATTTGATCAGAATTGAAAATTTCAAGTACCTTTTGTATGTGTTGAGACTGGTTCATCAAATTTGTCATGGATTGCTCGGAAGCTTTATGAAAAGAGTTAGGTTCTTTCCCCATACGATTCAAAAGGGAACAATTATTTCCATCATTAACTTTCTTCCAATTCCGAAATCCATCCTTAGTGAATGCATGACTCCCAGAATTCCTAGTTGGCTTGTCAAAGAGAAAGCATGGTAGACAAAGAGCAGCATCTTTACTAGGTTAATATTCAAGCCATGTACTAAATTCCTTAATTGCAAACCAGGAATGTTTAAATTTATGAGAATGATTTCCAAATTTAGTTTTCTTGTACTCATCTAGTTTAGGTTGGTATGGACCAAGCTTAATGTAAGCTCGTCGAATTTCATCCCGTTCATTAGCATCATATTCCCATATTTGCTTACACATTCCAAGATCACGCACAAAACCTGTACTTTTGTCAATGGTGACATTTGGAACTTCTGTTTGGAGATTTTCAGAAACTGGGACATCAACGCTAGGGGTTGGCAATCTTGCATCATCAGCTATGACTTCAGAATTATTTAGATTTTTTCTTTTGAAAAAAATTAATATTGTAGTGGACTTACTCATGATCTACCAAAGAAAAAAAAAGTTTCATTATTTCCATATTTCGTAGTTCTATACACCAACTAAAAAAAAGAGACTTCTCAACCAAAAAAAAAAAAAATCTAAAACCAAAATAATCACAAATAGACAAGCACAAATTTATATATATTACTAATATTAGCCACATCACACAAAGTGACAAAGACAAAGTTCACAAGTTCATATATATATATATATATATATATTACTAATATTAGCCACATCACACAAAGTGACAAAGATAAATTTTTTGATAAAACCAAAACAATCAGACCAAAGACTTGGTCAATTGGTCTCACAAAAAAGTCACTTATGACTTACCATTTGCCAAAGACTAGTCTTCAGAGTTTGCAGTACTCACAAATGACAAAACAGTGACTACCAAAGACTACTCTCATAAATTCACTATCACAATTCAGTACTCACATTCTGTTGTCCTGGTCCTGCTTTATTTCTTTATAGATAAAACCAAAACAAAAAATAAAAGTTACAAACACTAAAAAACTGAAACCAATCCACACAATCACAAAAAGCCACAAACAATTACACAGTAGTCAATACAAAGCCACAAACACAAACTAGTCTACGGTCCACTGTCCACACATGACACAACACACCAATCCATAAAATAAAATTAAAAAGCCACAACTCACAAATAACAGTCAACACAGTTCGTAAAAAAACGCAGAGGGCAGAGGGCTAACCGGTTGGCAGAGCAATATAGAAAAGACCAAAAAAAAAAAAAAAAATTATGAACTTGAGAGAGGAGAGAAATTTCTTAGATTTACCGTGTGTGATTGTGATCAAGGATTTGAGGAGGAGCAGTAGCAGTAACAGTCCGGATTTGATTTGAGGAAAAGAGCAGCAGCAGCAGTAGTGATGGATGAGGCGTCGATGCTTGATGAGGTTGAGTGGAGGAAGAGTGAGGTTAGGGTAAAATTTTGAGAATTATAATTTAGGTTTTTAGTCCATATTTATTTTTTATTTTGTAGTTTTTAGTTTGTCGGTTATTTTTATTTTTATTTTTTGTATGAGAGTTAGCCTGCCCTATTGTAGGTCCGTCTAAACAGGCCCACACATGCAAACTCATACAAAGGGCTTAGAGGTCATCTTTCCCCATGCTTTCCTGCTTTCTAGGTGAAAGATTCCCAATCTATTTCTCTACTGAATTTAATATGCTTTGATCAAACTTCTTAATTATCAATAATTACTTCTGTGCTTGTTCTTGGTTTTTTGGTTCTAATATAAGTTCTCTTTGTTACCATCTTTTAAGTAATGCATCGATTTATTTTTAATATTTTTTTCCTCTACGTGACGCATTAACCTCTACTCATAGTATCTCTGGTGCTTCTGCTTCAAGTAAGTTTGTTCCTACTTCAAGAAGAGTGTTCAAAGGGCTAAAGGACTATGGAAGGAAACTTGTCAACCTACAACTTTTCACACAAAGTCTTGAGGATTGGGTTTCTGAGAAATCATGTGCAGATTATGTGGATGGCTTTTGGAATTGCAAAAAAGTAACGTCTTTGGCTTGTCTTGGTTTTGATAGTTGTTTTTTCATTCATTCATGGAACTGGGTTTGAAATTATGGTAAAATTTTTAAGTTTTTTTTTTTTTTTTTTGGATTTATCTATGTGGGTCTATAACTTCTACTAAGGCTGGGAGTGCAATGTTATTTAGTTTTCAATTTTTTGAGTTATATGTGAGGTCTGGTAAACTGAGTGCGGTTTAGATTTGCTAAGAAATTGTTTGATGAAATGTCTGTGTGAGTTGTATATTTTAATGCATGAGTTTTTTGTCTGAGATTTTGAGCAACTAAAATGTTATTGTGACTGAAACCTAACTCCCTATTAATCTAGTGAAATGGTTGGATTGGGTATAGTAGGGATTGATGGGTTCAATTTATTTGAGTAAATGTGATATGAGTATCTAATATAAATATTGTCATTGACATTGGTTCCAGATTGTGAATGACTTTCAGTTTTGGAATGTTAATGTTTAGATGTCATAATGTAGGAAAATTTGGGTATAATGGTAAAAGTAGAATCTTTATCTTTAATCTAATTTTTACTCTTTCCAATTATTTGTTATTTGTTATTCTTTCCCTTTTGTTATTTGTAAGTAAACTAAAGGATCAACTTGGCTTTGTGAAATTTTATGTCTACTACCGTTTCTAGTACTATTATCTAGTGAGGGATTGGGGTCCTGGTGATGGTGATGGTTGATGGGTAAAATGGCTTAAACATTGCAGTCAAGTTTTTCCAAAACCATCATTTTATTCTGCTAAGCAATCAAGTTGCTAGCTAGTTTTATTTTTTGTGTGAGTAGTTATGGAAATGTGCTTTTAGAGCAATCAAGTTTTACAGCTAAGCCTTGCCTATCACTGGTCCAAACAGTTCAAAAGCTAATGCATGGAGTTGTAATGACAAATCCTTAGTATATTTGATATTACTTATATAGCAAATATGAGGGTCTTTTTGGGATGGTATGCTTTTAATTAATCTTTGTTGGGTTCTGAATGTTTAGATAGATAGATATATAGATATTTATCTGCTGCTAGTGAAATTGGCCATTTGTGTTGTACATGAAATTCTCCTTGTATCATTTCCAAGCAATTTAGCAATAAAAGATAATGAAATTCTTATCTGGGGGCCTTTTATTTTTATTGGGTTTTCATTGTTTATCTTTGTAAAATTTTAAGAAGGGTAAAATACAAAAACCTACCCTGAGGTTTGGGATAATGCCAAAAAAATCCAAAACTTCTTTAAAATGTCCAATTTGGTCCTTTAAACATTAACAGCGCATAAGGCCATTTGTGCATTCTCTCCCAATGCAAAGCTACCTGGGATTTCTAAAGGAAGACTACAATGACAGCAAGCAAGTGGGACATTAATACCAGACCATTTCATGTTTCATCAACACCACACCAATGATTTTCTTATATTTTTTCTCAAAATAAAATTATTAATAGTTTTGTGTTTGGTAGCCAAGAAAATCCAAAGAAAAAGTCACATGGATCTTCCCCATTCTGTGTTTGGTAGCCAAGAAAATCAAAAGTACAACCCATAAATCTTCTTCATTCCTAATTTTGTAGCCAAAATATCAAAA
Source organism: Quercus tomentella (assembly GCA_028535165.1). Taxonomy (NCBI): domain Eukaryota; kingdom Viridiplantae; phylum Streptophyta; class Magnoliopsida; order Fagales; family Fagaceae; genus Quercus; species Quercus tomentella. Next base: position 83,887,468 of record JAPQVY010000068.1, read on the forward strand.
GGACAACCCATATAGTCTCATCTGCTCTTTAGACTCCTTTACTTAGTGTTTGGTTGCCAAGAAAACCAAAAGGAACATCGTCATCTCTTTCACAAAGAAACCCATGAAAACCCGAATAACCCTAACCCAATCACACCAGCCAAGGTCCAAAATTCCATCACAATATTGCTATTAAACCCAAATCCAGTTTCTCTCCCAAAAAAAAAAAAAAAAAAACCCAAATCCAGTTATCCCATCGAAAATGGCTGATCAACTAGCCACCACTGAAGGATTTCCATCAGTGAAATAGAGACATGAGAGAAGAAGAGATGGGTGAAAGAAAAGGGTAAGATTTGGCTTGGCAAAGGAAAAGAAAATAGAAAGAGTGAGAGAATCAAGTGAGAAATAGAGGAAAAAGAAAAGAAACAAGAGATAGAGAGAAGGCCAAGTGTGTGGAGGTGAGGTGTTGACTGTGACTCTGTGAGGATAAGAAGAAAGAACGGAGAAAAGATTAAACAAAAAAAACCGTTGGGTCTAAAACAAACGGTGTTACACACCGTTTGTCTTCAAGGACCAAATTGACTACTTTTAAGAAGTTTTGGATGTGTTTGATATTATCCTAAACCTCAAGGTAGATTAGTGTAATTTACCCTTTTAAGAAAAATAATAATTGAAGAAAAAAATTATTGATTTTAAATCCAAATCCAAATCCAAATTTAAGTATCTAAACAATAAAATTTCAAACGATGAATTTCAAATCCTCCATTCTATAAAAAAAGACCCAAACATGGAATTTTAAAATCAATGGATTTGAAATCAAGGCATTTGAAATCAATTGATTTAAAATCCAAATCCAAATTCAAATCTTGCGATCCAAACACAACCCTAAGTCATTTGTATACATTAAATAAAAAAAACAAAACAAATGTCATAGTATTGGTCAAACATGCAATTATTTGAAGTTAATGTTGGCTACAAACCGCCAGAGTGGTCGTTGGAGAAAAGTGGATATTTAACCAATGGAACTCAAGAGTACTAAACTCGAGTAGTAAGCAAGTAAAGAACATGAGTCTACTAACCTCGAGTTCTATATAGTAGTTTTTTGAAGTTAATGTTGGGTACAAACCGCCACAGTGGTCATTCGAGAAAAGTAGATATTTAATTAAAGGAACTTGAGAGTATGAAACTCGAGTATTAAGCAAGCAAAGAACTTGAGTTTGTTGAACTCGAGTTCTGTACTTATTATGCACACCAACTTATTGGCATCAATCATCTCAATTAATGCATAATCAATGGTACTCGATAGTTCTAAACTAGAGTATTTTTTATTTTAAGAACTCGAGTTTATTAAACTTGAGTACCTCTTAACATTCTAACCCCTCGCCAGCTCTCAACCATTTTCAGTATTTACCATTCCCACTTTATTTCCTCTAAAGAAGCAGAAGCCTTACTAGTTGTTGGATCACCATCTGCAAGTCTTAGGTTCTCAGTGTGAATGTCTCCATCCAAGACCAATGTGCTGTTCATTTCCACCTTTGGGTCAACCTTGCTATGATCAATACATAGAGGTAATAGTTAAATGCTTAGTCAGATTGTTTTTGCATGTGGTTCGTATAAAATTTTTGTGCATGGGGTGTATTTCATGTAATGAGTTTTGCAATATTAACTATGTGCAACTACTGATTTACAAGATGAAACGCACACCCACACTCATGCATAACTATGTACAACTGCTGATTTATATATATACACATATATTAATAAATGTTAGTTGAATTCCCAATTAATGCCAAGTATAGTTCACGTGTGGCTTAATTGTATAAAACTCATGTGGTTGATAGATGGAGGTAATATGATATTCAGTTGAGTTTTACGTAATATGAGGGTTCATAGCAATATGAATTCATTACTCAACAAAAAAAATTGGCTTAATAAAATAAAGTCGAAATGGTTAAGTTTTAATTATTTATATGTGTATTATATATATGGTTAAGTGCACATTATAACGCGGATTGTTACACGATTACAAATTTACAGTTGTATTGCTTCAGTTTAGTTCGAAGGGGAAGTGGGACGGAGTTCAAGCATATATCCAATGTTTCTTAAAAAAAAAATACTTATGCTCGAACCCCTAGAAACCAAGCTTCATTATTAATAAATAAATATATTAAATTCATAGAAAAATTGACTTAAAAAATATCCAAAACAATTTAAACAACTTTTCAAATGAATTTTCATAATTTGGCAAAAATAATTTTTGCCAAGTGGATACTCAGTTAACTTTTCTCTATTTTCTTTGAGGAAAAAATTTATTTTTGAGCTGTGTTTGTAGGCCAGCTGATATGATATGGTGCAGGATTGAATATGTTTTGTTTGTTTGGTTTTGAAGCAAGTAGATGTCCTACTTCTAACTTCTAAAAAGAGGATCTGTGAGTTTTGTGTGGGGCCGCTAATGCAGTATATGGCTTGGTAAAGAGAGAGTTGTAAAAGTTTTGGTCATTTTTGTATTAAAAATTAATTAGTGTCTTATCCTAATAATAAGAGCAATCATCATATGGGGTGGACGTCGTATACTCATATGTCAAAATTCGATTATATCTATAAAATAGGTTAAAATTTAATTATATCTATAAAAAATGAGACCAATAATTTAGTGTGCAATGAATCTCCGTTGAGTATGATATGACTGTTATCTCTTTCTAACTAGGTTTGGAGTTGAGTATGGCATGAATGTTATCTCTTTCTAACTAGGTTTGGAGTGGACAAAATAAATTGCAACAAATTGTAAGTACCCCTTTTGCTTTGACTAAAATATGGTTTTAAATCTAACCAAAACAATGGTGACCCCGTGCCCCAACGCCTCCTCCCCCTCTTAATTTTTTGAAAAATAAACATTTAGATATTAAAGACCTTGCCTAAGCTAAATTAGTCCAAAGAAGCTTGAAAAATATATGCATGTGGTGCAAAACTCTGTTGTACAACATAAGATAAGGGAAAGATGGCTCTACTGGACAATACAAACATGTCCAACTCCAAATGATAACTTTATTTGGTCCTTTGTTAGGGGAAAATTTTGAAATTAATTCCAAATCTCTGATTGGAGGTTAGGAAAACAACTGGAAAAAAAAATTTCCATAAAAGATGATGAAAAAAAGTGACCTCTCCATGTTGATTTGGACCTTTCAAAAAATCCATATTCATTTATGAGTCCAAAACGGAAGATTTGGTTTTGGAGGCTCATAAACTCAAAAGTTGCAAGTTATTCATTGGTTCAGTTTTAGCAATGTTGCAGACACAGTAAATGACAAGTAGTTTAGCTATAGTTACTGTACAGTACTATAGGTCATATATGCATTGTATTTAATCAGTTAGGCATTAACATTTGTCATGTTTTCATTTAAAGTATATGAGAATAATATCTAATAATATTTAAAAGAAACACCCAAATGATCAAATAGTTAAACTTAGAGGTGAGAAAAACATAACTTTCATTTCGCAAAAATGATATAACTCTCATCCTCAACACAATTTACAAAGATCAAAATCACATTTATATTTCATGCCCAACTGACAAAACACAAAGTAGCAAGGCACAGATTAATTAAGTTTCAATATAACTTAAGAAGCCAAAATGCTCTAAAACAGAAAATGTAATGAGCTCAAGTATAAGCGAAAATCAGATTTATGCCTACAATATGAAACTAACAAACAATCTAAATGAAGATTGCAGATAGAATAGGGTGAACCTTAGGGAGGACGTGGAGTTATTGGTAAGAAAGCTAAAGTACATTGTCTTGCAAATATAGGTATCAAAACCAGAAATGCAATCATACAACAATAATAACAACATTGTAAAACAAGGGTAAAAAGTAAAAAGCAAAAACCAACTGGAGATTTAAGGCTAGAAGAAAACCCCAAACAGAAATACAATTTTCCAAAACTTTTTAGAACATTCCAATCCATCATTATTCTTCACATACAAATTCAACCATTGTAATCTGACAATAATTATATAAATCAAGGTCAGTTATACAATTGTGAGTAAAAATTTGTGAAGATAGTAGTAGTCTATAGTAAACTCATCATAATTGTCCACAACATCAAGCCACCTCAAAATGAACTGTCCTACACTCCTACTGCCATAGAAATACACCAGTTGCAGTTGCACATAATGTATCAATTAATGCAACAACAACACTTAAAACCAGATTCTTAAATATTTATTAGTCTATCATATAGGTAACCAGCCATGTTCACTTAACTCAACAGGCTTTAACTGAAATTGGAAAGTGAATATCACAACACATATAATCTTCTCATTACTATCCACTTAACACTATAACAAAAACAGAGACGCCTGTGTTCATCTACTAATGTTGACCTTCCTTATAGTAATTGTCCTGGTTAAGTTCAGTACCTTATTTTTCACATGCTGAAATTATCCAAATTGCAAAGTTCAAAACTTTGTTTACCTTACTAAACAACAAACATAAGTTTAAGGGTTTAGATGCATATGTTTTGATCAAAGAAGGAAGGTGTCTCTGTGTTTTTAGAACAACCATATATAAGCTAAGAAGTACATATCAAATGATTATAAATAAAAAAGAAAAAAAAGAAAAAAAAAAGTACATATCAATTAGTTTTAATAAAACATTAAATGGATCAAAACATTTCATATGACCAGAAAGTACAAAAGCTATGGAACAGCAAATTCAACATCCAAAAACAATGCAAAGTCACATTGACTAGTCTTCCATTGACAAAGCCAATCATGCAATAATTAGGCCATTTAGTTCCAATAGATCAAGGTCAATAATATAATTGTGAACAAAAATTTGTGAAAATCATATTACTCCTTAGAAAACTCATAACGTAAGTCCACAACATCAAGCCACCTCAAAATGAACCGTCCTAATGCCATAAAACTACACCAATGCAGTAGCATATTAAATATTAATGCAATGATGATAGTTAAAACTAGCTTCTTATATACTTATCAGTCTATCATATAGGATAACCAGCCATATTCACTTCGCACAACAGGCTTTTGCTTGGAAAATGAATATCACAACACTAAAAAACCCACTCATTTTCATACATATAACACTATAATAACATGGACAGATCTGCTCATATGTTCAATAACTGATATTGACCTTCCTTATTGTTGATGTTGGGCCCATGTGGCTTGAATTGCCAAGCCCAATTCGGTCTTCTAAACCGAATACAACTAGGAATGTATCTCCTAGTGTTGCCGACCTATGACATATATATATATATATATATATATATATATTAGGTTTGAGATGTTAGGGGCAGCCGTGTGATAGAGAAAATTAGAGCAATTCCTAAAACCCTAGCAACAGCCGCATAAGAAGAAGAATAGTGTTTTCTTGTCTTGTGGGTGAGAGAGTGCTAGGGTGTAATTCGGATTTGGGTTTCTTGAGAGTGTTATTGTATCTCCCTATTTTTTTATAGTGAAATTTCTCCGTCGTCTCCGTGGAGGTAGGCAGTTTGCCGAACCACGTAAATTCTTGTGTTCTTTGTGTGTGTTTGTTATTTGATTTCCGCTTATTTACTGTTATTGATTTAAGTCCTAGGGTGTTATCTGCACAACAAGTGATATCAGAGCCAGGTTAGGATTCAATCCTTTGAACAGTAAAGATGTCAAGCACAAAATATGATGTAGAGAAGTTTTGTGGTAAGGGGAATTTTTCTCTTTGGCAAAGGCGGATGAAGGATCTCCTAATTCAACAAGGAGTTCACAAGGCCTTGCTTGGGAAGGAGAAGAAACTGGAAACAATGAAGGATGTAGAATGGGTAGAGATGGATGAGAAAGCAGCTAGCGCTATTCGCCTCAACCTTGGTGATGAGGTCATTCACAACATCCTAGAAGCAAAGACCGCAAAGGAGGTTTCGGAAAAACTAGAAGGTCTTTATATGAGAAAGAATCTAACGAACAAGTTGTACGTGAAGAAGCAACTGTATAGTTTGCATATGAGGGAGGGTTCTGATCTGTTGGAGCATCTCAACACGTTTAACATGTTGAACACCTAACTGTCAAGTTTTGGGGTGAATTATGAGGATGAAGATAAAGCGTTACTCTTATTAGCATCGCTTCCTACTTCTTTTGATCATCTAGTGACTACGTTGATGTACAAGAAAGAGACTATAGTACTCGAGGAGGTGACTAGTGCTCTCTTGTCACACATAAAGATGAAGCAAGATGGTAATGGTTCTCAAGCTGATGGACTTATTGTAAAGTCTGAGTCAAGCAATAGAGGCAGAAGCAGGTCAAAAGGACGGAACTCCAATAGGAATAGATCATAGTCTAAATCACGTGCAAAGAAAGATGTAGAGTGCTTTTATTGTCACAAGAAAGGACACTACAAGAATCAGTGTAAAGACTTGAAAGTGCATTTAGAGGAGAAGAAGAATGGAAAGAAGCTCCTAGAATCAGCTAGTGTTGCTGAAGAAACATCAAATGACAATGAAGTTGGTGCAGATTTACTTTCAGTCTCATCAGGTAACAATATTCTATTGGAATCTTGGGTTTTAGATTCAGCATGCTCATATCATATGACTCCAAAGAAAGATTGGTTTGACACGTATAAGCCTTACAACGGTGGTATGGTCCAAATGGGTAATGATGCTACATGCCCGGTTATTGGAATTGGTACCGTGAAGATCAAGATGTTTGATGGAGTTGTGAGAGTTCTTAGTAATGTCAGACATGTTCCAGATCTTAGAAAGAATTTAATTTTTTTAGGAGTATTGGATGATTTGGGCTATTCATACTCATCAAATGGTGGAATCATAAAGATTACCAAAGGTGCTTTGATGGTGATGAAGGGACAGAAAATAAGCACACTTTACAGATTGATTGGGAACACAGTTGTAGGAAGAGTTACAGTCACCATTCCGGTGGAGTCCAGCACTGATGACACAAAATTATGGCATATGCGACTTGGCCATATTGGTGAACGTGGTATGTTAGAGCTACACAAGAGAAATTTATTAAAAGGGGTGAAGACATGCAAGCTAGACTTCTGCAAGTATTGTGTGTATGGGAAGCAGCATAGAGTCAGTTTTAAGACAGGCTCTCATACAAGTAAGGGTGTTCTTGACTACATTCATTCAGATGTTTGGGGTCCAATGTCAGTTTCTTCTCATAACGGTGCTCAGTACTTCGTCAGTTTCATTGATGGCTACTCTAGAAAGGTATGGATTTATGTTATGAAGCATAAGTCTGTTGTGTTTGGCATATTTAAAAAGTGGAAAGCACAGGTAGAGAATCAGACTGGCAGAAAAATAAAGTACCTTAGAATAGATAATGGACTAGAGTATAGAGATAAAGAATTCATAAGATTTCGTGAATTAGAAGGCATTACTCGTCACTTCACAGTTAAAGGAACTCCACAGCAGAATGGGGTTGCAGAGAGAATGAACAGAACCTTTGCAGAAAGAGCCAGATGCATGAGATTGAATGCAGGGTTGCCTAATGTGTTTTGGGCAGAGACAGTTAACACAGCAAGCTTCATTATTAATAGATCTCCATCATCAGCCATTGATTTCAAGATTCCAGAAGAGGTTTGGTCAGGTAAACCAGTTGATTATTCAAGTCTAAAAATCTTTGGTTGTCCAGCTTTTGTGCATATGCAGAGTGGAGAGCATTCTAATTTGGATTCAAAGTCAAGAAAATGTGTATTTCTTGGTTTTGAAAAAGGTGTTAAAGGCTAAAGGTTTTGGGATGCAATCTCAAAGAAAACGGTGACCAGCAGAGATGTCATATTTGATGAAGCCTTTATGTTGAAACAGAATGAAGCAGAGACATGTGATGATAGTCCACAGGAGAAATTAACTGTTGAGGTGGAGCTTGATGAGAATAGTTCACCTAGTGATAAGGGTGATGTTGAGATTGATCCATAGCAGCAATAAGAAGAGTCTTATTCAATTGCTAAAGGTAGAGAGAAGCGGGTTCACAAAGCACCATAGAGATATGGCTTTGAAGACATGGTTAGCTTTGCTCTCATAACTAGCAGTGGAGATCCATTGTCTTATAGGGATGTAGAAGAGATGAGGTCATTACAGAAGAATAAGACTTGGAAATCGTCTAGTATGTTGACAAAGTCAGTTCCAACAAACAAGTTCAAGAGCTACTTGGACTTGGTTAAAGTTTGCAGCTTGTAAGCCCTTAAGGGCTAAGGTGGAGGCGATGGAGGAGTTTGCTAGTGTAGCTTGATCAATTCAAGCCAAGGTGGAGATTTGTTGATGTTAGGCCCATGTGGCTTGAATTGCCAAGCCTAATTCAGTCTTCTAAACTGAATACAACTAGGAATGTATCTCCTAGTGTTGCCGACCTATGACATATATATATATATATTAGGTTTGAGATGTTAGGGGCAGCCATGTGATAGAGAAAATTAGAGCAATTCCTAAAACCCTAGCAGCAGCCGCATAAGAAGAAGAATAGTGTTTTCTTGTCATGTGGGTGAGAGAGTGCTAGGGTGTAATTGAGATTTGGGTTTCTTGAGAGTGTTATTGTATCTCCCTATTTTTTTATAGTGAAATTTCTCCGTCGTCTCCGTGGAGGTAGGCAGTTTGCCAAACCACGTAAATTCTTGTGTTCTTTGTGTGTGCTTGTTATTTGATTTCTGCTTATTTACTATTATTGATTTAAGTCCTAGGGTGTTATCTGCACAACACTTATATTGTTTGTCCTAGTTCAGAACCTTATTTTATACATCCTGAAATGATCCAAACTACAAAGTTAAGAACTTTGACCAACTTTTCTAAGCAACCAAACATAAGTTAGGGATTTAATTGTGTGTTTTGATTACATAAGGAAGATGTGAGTGTTCCTAGCAAAAGCATGTACAGGCAAAGAAACACTTATCAATTAGTTTTAACCAAAAGATTAAAATGACTAAGAACATTCCTTATTACCCAAAAGTACAAAAACTATGGAGCAGAAAATTCAACATTCAATAACAAAGTAAAAGCCATCGTGACTAGTCTTCAAATGAAACAAGCAAAAGAAATTGTGGAACCAAACTACACTTGCCCACACCAAAACAATCAAAGTTTTCTTTATTTAGAAAAATTGAATATAAGACTCTAATTATTCTCCATCAGCAACCACATGCATGCGCGGATGACTAGGCCTCAATTGCTTAAACAGCCTATGAATCCGGATAAATATTTAACTTTGAGAAGGACTTTTTGAGGAATCTTTGTAAAATTCACAACAATGCAAGTAATTACAATTTGCCAAAAATAAAGATATATATAATATAACCCCAACCTATTCAGGGCTACAATTTTATTCTCACCAAAAAACAAAGCCAAATATCATGCATTAATTAAATCAGTGACATATATTTCCTCCTAAAATCAAATAAAATATATGAGAATGAATATGAAGAAGAGCATGCACATCTATCTTTTATAATTTCTCTAATTTAGCTTTTAAAAAGTTTTTTTTTTTCTTTTTCTTTTCTAATTTACAGTTCCACTTTTACAATCCACTCTACATCTCACTCTTTATTCTACAATTCATTCTATTAAAATATTGTAACAAACCCATATAGACTTTTCTCCAAAAAAATACCAAATCAGACCCAAAATATTCTAAAAATGCCCGGTGAGATCAAAATGAGCTGAAAATCATATAGTACAACTTAGAGCTGAGAAAAAGAAAGCATTTTTTTTCACAAAAATGATATAAATTACGCATACAACATAGATTACCAAGATCAAGACCACAGCTAAATATCTAATGACAAATAAACCCAAAAAGCGGTAAGGTAGAAATTAAAGATGTATACACCCATGAAAACTACACCATATATATTAAAATCAACAAAGTTCCAACATGACAATCAGATCTGCATAAATCATAAGTATATATGTATCAACTTGGTTCCCGAACAGGTAGAAAGATAGAAAAACGACCAAGAACTCAAGAAGCGAATCTCTGCGTTTTCTAAACTTTTTGGTTCTAATTTATAGACAGAACGATAAAGCAGAAGAAGTTTGTTGTACACATGTTTTTTCAGTAATAATTTGGAGAGAGAAGAGAGAAGTGCAAGTGTGCGACAGTCTAGATTAATAAGTCGCAAAAGACTCAACCGCGTGTGCACGCACTCTCTTTACTCCTTTAAAAAGTATATTGTAAAATTCACAGTAATAAATTACAAATCGTTGACATATATAAGAAGAATGAATGTCTAATAATAATCACGATAGTGAAAAACACCCAATCTTTAACTAAAAGGCTGAAGTAATAAATATGATAGAATCTATTTAGTAATAACTCAAACAAAAGCTGACATAAAGGGACACTTTGATCACAATAAAGTCTGAAAAGAAAGCTCAAGTATTCTTCTTCAAAAAAAAAAAAAAAAAAACCCAAAAACATTTGGTTTACTTGTTATGCACATAATAAAGCTACTTGGAATAACAAAGATTACATATTATGAATGGTAGAGGCGGTGAAAGTGGTATTATATGTACAAGATAGGTTTTCTCCAAATCGGTGAGTTCAGATGCTCTGTTCCTCGTTCACAGTTACATCGTTTTGCCCATTGGTAGCATCGGCTTCAGCATCAGTAGGTGGGATACCATTCTGGCCATAGTTAATATTAGCAAGTGGGATTTCGTTCTGGTGGTCATTGGCAACAACACCAGGTTGTCTTGCAGTCCAAATGGACCAAATCCTTCTGCATATGCGTATCAACCGTAGGAGTAGATCAACAAGGATGACAAGGGACCCAACTACATCATGAATGAGTTCTAGTACTGACACAACTTGCTGGAATCTGAAACAAAATGGAATTGTTAGAATAACATTAAAATTGACAAAGCGTTAATAATGGGTTATGGGGAGAAAGAAGTTGAAATACTTTCTCACCCTTCATTTGCCGGAGCGTTAATAATACCGTGTATTAACCGTAGGAGTAGAACAAAAATGAGGTCGAGTGTCCCAACTACTTCAGAAATGAGTTCTAGGACCAACTCAACTTGTTGAAATCTGAAACAAAAACGGATTGTTAGAAAAAAATTTACAGAGCATCAATAATGGGTTGTGGGCGAGGAAGAAGTTGAAACTCTCTCACCCGTCATGATTCATGTGCCATTGAGATTATCTAATCTTTTTTTCCAAAATTATTCTTGATGTGTTCTAAAAAGAGTTATTTACAAAAAAAATCCAAAAAAAAGTTTAAAAAATAAATAAACATATAGCTACTAATTAAATTAATTATGCATTAAAAGTTTTTTTTTTTTTTTTTAAAGCAAAATATGTAATATTTGTTTTACTATGTTTTATGTCTTTATGACTAATAGGTCTCAAATGGTCAAAATGTAATTACCAAATACCTTGCAATCGGATGATTTAGTTGATCAATAATACCATTTATGACCAAAGCTGGTTCCAATCAACATATATTAGGTTGATAAATGAAACTTTCATAATATTGACGTAAATGAGAATCTTTTATTCCACCCGTAATACTCCATTTTTTACACTAGTATGCATTTTCCTAAACAGGGGAAAAAAAATCAGTATATCATGTGTATGGATTTTTTCCCATTGGTTCTTTTAAAGGTGAAAAAAAAAAGGTGTAGCAGATTGTGATTGTTGGAATAACAAGTAGACCTGTCAGATTTGGACATGATTATATTAATACTGGGGCAACCTTTTCGATCTAACAAAAATTTGTTGATCTACACAAGTATTAATGTAGTAAGTGGTTAAGAAGCAATTTGATGCATCTATTCTAATTTCTAACACATTATATAGGTATATGTACACATAATTACACACTAGCTATGATTTTTAAGCAAATAATTTTTTTTTGTTTTTATTTCTTTTATAAAATAAAAATGAGGGGGGTATTCAAATCCAATATTTGTCATGGAAGAGATTAGACACTACCACTAAACTACAAGATCAATGACAAGCAAATTATGATTTAGTGCTGAGTACCCAGCAAGATCAATGACAAGCAAATTATAATTTAGAGTAGAGTACTCAGACTGTCAAATGCTGTTTATATAAATACCTTCTCATTTTTTTTATACCTATTCTTTGTTTTGACAATATAGTACCAGCTTAGGCTATTCTAACTAAATTAATCCATGTATCTTTTTGATTTATTGTTTCTTTATGATAGTTTAAACTTATTGGCTTAAAATATAAGTCGAATAAAAATACAATTGTAATTAAAAAAAATATTAAAGCCATAAAAAAGCTATACATAAATTAGATAAAGAAGTCAGCTTATAACTTGAAACAAATGGGCTTTTAATGGAATTTGATAATGGGAATCGAAACATGAAACTGGAGGCAAAGAGAAATATTTTATAATTAGTAAAGGTAACAACTATAATTCAGCCAACTTTTAGCAAAAGCCAAAAAAGTTGATACCAAAACTGACACCAAATTCCTCATTGGATTGACCAAGATCCTATGCTGCTGAATTACCAAAGCTCAAATTTGAGTCAGAATAGAAAGAATTTTGATGGGACCCAATCAGCAAATTCACGTAGGAAGTTGCTCTAAATGTGAAGCAAAAAGAAGATGAAAAAAGTGACCCTTGAGCGTGCATTTGGCTTCTATGTAAAGTACCATAATAACAGAGGATTTAAGTCCAGTGTGAAAATTAACAAATCAAAATTGTCTTTCAAAGACTTGAACCTCATTTGAAAATTGAACCAATGTCCATGTTTAGGGATGGCAATAGGGTGGGGCGGGGCCAAAGGATGAGGTCTTCGCCCTTGTCCTACATAGTTTTGTTTTGCCCTATCCTCGTCCCACCTTGTATGACGGGAAATTTTTTTTTACCCCATCCCCACCCCTTGAGGCCCTGCGTAGACCCCCCCCCCCCCCCCCCGCCCTATAAAACTCTACTCTTTGTTAATTTTCCCCAAAAATATTACAATATTTTTTAATAAAACTATTTCATTAATAACTATATACTTGAAATTAAACTAAATTTATCACATTGTTAATGCCTACTTTGGCAAGAAGCCCAACAATATAAAAGGGAATAAGGAAGAAGAATTAGCAAAGTGAGAAGAAAACCATTAAGCCTGAATGGCAGGAATAATGGTCCACAGGCCTATAAAATAGTAAAAAAGGCCGCAAAGAAAGCAAACGGGCCCAAGGGAGCCCAAAGAAGGATGTAGTAAGCCCATAGGAATTATAAGAAATGGAAAGCAATAAAAAATAGGTCAAAAGAGCCCAAAGAAAGGAGTTAGTAAATGGGGTTGATTCAAAGGCCAATAAACCTCGAAAGTAAAGGATATGGTAATTGGGCTGGAGAAACCCAAAAGATGTAGCAAAAACTCATGGGAATATAAGAATGGAATAGGCTAAGGATGCCCAAAGGAATAAAGCGGGTTGAGGATGCCCAAATGAATGAAATGGGCTAAGAAAGCCCAAAATGATATGAGAATTAACCCAGCAAAAACACTGGGTAATGTGAATTGAATAAGAAAAAAGTGCATGGCAAGCCCAAAAGAGGCCTAGCAAGCACAAGTCAAGTGGTAACATGGCAGAAGCAACGAAATGGCATTGGTAGGAACGCTAGTCGACCCACAAACTAGAAGTAAAGAGAGATAGAGGCCGACCTGAAGGAAGAAGGGCCCATACCTAAGCAAGACCCAACCCAAAGAAGAAACGAGGTGTAAAGAATGAAGACCCAATGACTCATCCACACCACAAGAGGTTAAGAATGAGCAGCAGAATGTGCAGCAAAGACTAGACAAGCCCCCACGCAATGGCAAACGCATGAACAGTAGACAGGCCATGGACTCACATGAAAGTGGAGCACGCACAAGGCTTAGGCACCACCCACTTGTACCCAGCCAATATAGGGGTGGTGGGCCAAGGGTCAGAGATAAGAGAAGGTATGGTCTAACGGTGGGGAGAAGGGAGAAGTCTATTTTAGGATTCCCACTCAAGCTCTTTTGGGGGAAATGTCCTGTTGGGATGACATATCACCCAAAAGAGGGAAAGATAAGCTGGAATCATTAAATGCATGCCATAGGAGTTAGTAAGAGAGAATACCCAACTCTTAGTCAAATGGGAATGTCATGGAGAGTAAGAAAACAAAACAAAACTCTTTTGTTTGGGAATGGGACATGGCACGGCCAGCACAGGGTAGTGGTGATGGCTGGGCAGCCGACAGACCAGTGGGTGGTTTGGGAAGGACACTCACACCAGGCCAAAAGTAGTTGAGGGGTAAAACAGTAAAACTCATCATAGCAGGCAGTATAAAAAGGCCTTAGCTGTACACAGTGTGAAAAAAAAAAAAAAAAAAAAAAAAAAAAAAAAAAAAAAAAAAAAAAAGGAAGAAGAGTAGGAAGAACAAGGAGAGGCAAACAGAGAGTAAGGAAAAAAAAGTGAGAAAAATAATAAGAAAGAAAACAACGGAAAATAAGGAAGAAAAGAGGGAATATAGGAATAAGAAGGAAAATGGAGATTGTAGAAAAACAGAAGGGATAAAGAGTAATGTGAGGAAGCAAGAGTGTGATAGGGGCATGTACCAATAGACTACTCTCTTCTCTCCCTCTCAACAGCCTAGTCTCTAGCAAGATTAAAAGGTTTCGAGGATAAGTCATTTAGGCCCATTCTTTCAAAGTGGGTAATTTCCATGGCAAGATTTTCTTGTGAGATTGCCCACATTGAAGAATGGTTCTCTTCCTAGACTTAAATCTCCTAAGGAACCAAGCATGGCAGAATAACCACTTCTTTTTTTATTATTAATTTCTCAAGCATTAACATTACTTCCTTTTTTTTTTTTTTTTTTCACTGATCTATTTCTACCGTACTCATATCATTGTGTGTTTCCTTACTAAGAAAGTGGTTTAATCATTGTCTTTGGTTAGCATCAAATATATTCTACTTATTTTATTATATTATGGCCTCTTGCTATAACATTTTTGTGACAGCATCTTCTGCCGTGGGCACGTGACCAAAATCCCAGCAAAGGGGTTCTAGCTTGCGCACAAGCTAGATTGAGGGGAGTTTCAGTCAAACCAATCTCGACTCTCCTACCCCAAAATTGTTGGGCCACAATGCGGCAGGAAGAAGTCTAGCCCAGAAGAAGTCTGCCACCCTTATTAGATAGGCTTGCAGTGGAGTTAGGGTTATGTGCTTCTCCTGAAATATGGTTCTCTTTGAATTCCTTCGTGCTTCATCTCAGAGTGTCTTCTTCTCCATCAGAACGTTTCAAGTTTTCTCTCACCATCTTTATAAAAGTGGCTTGTTTCACACTTTAACGCTGTTTGATAGTTTGTGTAAAAAAAAAAAAAAAAGGTTAAAAGAAAATAAGAAAATGCTTGCAACTAAAAAAAAACCAACGGTACAGAGAAAGGAGAGGAGAAAAAAAAAAACGCTTGCGATACAGAGGAGACAAAATTCGTACGACCGGCCATTACCATTCCTTTTCAGACTTAGACCCCACCGCAACTGGCACCGATAACCTAAAGGTGCATGCTGGAATTGAGATACAGAGATAGAGAGAACTACCTTCGGTCAAAATTAAATATGATGAAAGGTCCAAGAGGTATTGAGATACAGAGATAGAGAGAGGCAGATTCAGAGAAATAGAGAGACAGACCATCAGATCCGTATTCTCCACCGGTTAGTCTCTGTTTTTGGGTTATTTAAATTTGGGTTTAAATATGATTTAGGTCTGGGTATCTTGATTGGATTGGATTGCATTTAGGTTTTGGCATAGATTCACTACACCTGTTTGGTATTAACCGTTTACTTAACACAATTATATTTGTTGCGAAAATTACATTACTGTAAAATTGTCAATTCCGAGGGGTCAAAGTCCATTTCATTAAAAGATGAAACTATTTATTTTCCGAAAGAAAAGATGAAACTTAAGAGTCAAAGTCCATTGCCTTGATTTTAATTTTATTTATTTTACTTTCTTTTTTAATCTTTTGTGTTGTGGCTTTCTACTTTATATGCTTTTAAGTGCCTAAATTTTGGTTGGTTTGTATTTGTGGGTGTTTTTTCCTTTGGTTGCCTTTAGACTTTGGAATTAAAAAATTTGTGATTTTTTGCAATAATCACTTTTTTTGTTATAATCTATTTCACTTTCTGTACATTCTCACAACTTTGGAGATTGATACCTCTCTCCCTGCACATAAGATATGTACTGAGTAGCTTGCTTCACGGTGAGCATAAAGCATTATTGTAAAAATAAAGGTATCCATGGTTGAGTTCTTTACTAACATCTCCTATCCATGTATGAGAACTGTGTTTTGAAGCATATTTGAATGCCAAATGTTTGTTGAAATGTATGATAGAAAATCTAATAGCCTGTGTGCAAATAAATATTAGCTACTACACATTGCTAAACCATTTGGACCAACTTTATAACAATTCATTATTATTCTCTTTTACTTTCCACAAACTTTTATGCTTATAGCTTTAACATTATATGTAATTCATATCTGATTATTTTAAGAATTCCATTAACTTCAAACACACAACATGGTCAAAATATAAGGTATTTTGATAAGAATCTACCCAGGAGTGAGTAGATTCTACGAGAAATACCTAATTCAAGGCAACTGGCCTCCAAGAATGAGAAATAAGATTTAGAGAGAATAGAGAAGATTAGGAGAGAATAGAGAAGATTAGGAGAGAAACTGTTGCTTATTTCATTTAATGGTCCTTACAATCCCCACTCTAGCAAACCACTTATATCCAGTTTTCTTGAGTATTCAAAGCTATTCAAAGTAAAGCCATATATGTTGCATTCTAACAACCTTTCTAACTAACTAACTGACAGTAACTAACAGATGTTAACAGCTTAAATGGTAAAAAACTAACAATTCCCTAACTCTAATGCAGCGGCTTAGGACAGGTGTATGTTAGGCAACATCAACAACAACAACTATGGCAGCAAGTCAACTTCAGCAGAAACATCACAAGTGTTGCTTGATGACTCTTAACATATTCTATATTGTTAAGTGATAAAATAGCTTACTATATTTTAATATAATGCATTACTCTTTTTTTTTTCTTTTTTTTTTCCTTATTGTTTAGTAATTGAGAAAATGAAGGAAAATAAGCTAAGATAAAATTTTAAAGTTTTAAATGTTTCTCAACTATGTATAATATAAAAAATCAAAGTACAAGGTTTTTGGAAATAATTCTCCAGATTGGAATGATCGTCATTGATATTTACTTATAGCTGTACAAGTAGGATTATACAAGTTACAAGGAAAGTTTTGATGCACAGGTTAAATATGATCTGTCATGATTTATTATTGCATAATATTCTCCTTGAGTTTGGTAATGATTTGATTTGATGCAATGATTTTCTATGTTCGGGTTTTTACCAGAATGAGACTAATTTTCAGGATTGATGATGGCTGAACCAATGATCATGGTTGGTGGCAATAATGCTCAACTTAAGTTGCTGCATAACTGATGTTGGTGCTGCTGCTGGAGGCTTAAGTAGCTGCATAATTGCTGGTGTTGTTGTTGGAGGCGTGATGGATGCTTTGATTGATTTGGTATGTCATTATATAAACCCATAAATTTAGATTGATAGTATTTATTTCTCATTCAGGAGTAGGATCAAGAAAATAGCTCAGATTGTTATTTACTTTAAGATTTAACAATCAATTGGTTCATTATTTGCAAATTTCATCCAGAATGAGAACCTTGAAGCCAAATACATCTTGGGCTAGGAAATAGTAAAGGTATGCCTGACTTAACTAAAATTTAACTTCAGTTGGTACTAACTTTCACCTTGAGTAATTTTTCTAATTTTCTTTCTACTAAATTTTTATTCCATAATCATAGCCCTTTAGTTGTTTGGATTTGTTGATTGTTAGATGACCCTTTAGAACTAAGAGAGCAGGGTCCATTTGGATACCGCTTATTTTGCTGAAAACTAAAAACAATAAAAAAATAATTAAAAAGTTACTGTTCACGGTTTGGTACTGGTCATAAGCCTAAAATCACTGTTCATGGACAATCAACAGGGCCAGACGCGTGTCCAGGGAAAAAAAAAAAAAAAACCGCAGGAAACGCACCGCAGAAAACACAATACCCAAACGCCACCTAAATATGATGATTAAAGAATGTGATCATCTAAATATGCACCATGTTACAAAAAATAGGATTTGATATATAAACCTGCATTTCTATAAGTGGTTTGGTAGACATACTTTGAATAACACCAAATGGTTCGCATCAATATCTGGTTTGTTTTCATGATTTCAATTTAGCCTAAAACTTGCTTATGATATCCATATCTGTTTACATTAAGAATAAGTATGTGCTTTAAGCATGAATGATTTCCTGGGGCATGTCATGTTTGTGATGAATATATTTTTAAAGCCATATCAAATGTTGTATATACAGATGGATGTTTGAAGTGTAGCTATTGGAAATGGTTGCTGATCTTTTAGTTCTATTAATAGTGATGATCTTTGTGTTTGGTTTGATTGAACAGGGATGGTCAAAGAAATTTTTGCGGTTTCTTTTCCAAAAGGTTTTGAAACATAGTGATGCAGGTAATTTTGGAATAATTACTAGCAAAAATGTTTTGTCTTTGTTATGGAATAGTTTCATTAATACAAAATTCTTTTCTTCTATTTCTTATAAAATGTTCATGAATATTCTTTCTGCGGATTTTAAATGCCTTCACATATTTATATGTCTAATATTCAATTGCAAAAGAAAATCATATAATAACATTATTGCAGTAGAATTTGCTATTACTTTACAATTTGATTCAAAGTTTAGTAATGAAAAGTGAAAAAAAATCATTAATAGGTATTGATGAAAGATTGTTAAAAAAACTTTTAATGGAACCTTCTTATAGAGATAGGAGATTCAAAAGCAAGGGCATCCTTTGGATATGATTCTCGCTAAGGTTCACCCCTCTCTATAATTTTATTCGTTTCCCCGAGTTTTTTTTTTTTTTCCTTTTGTTAGCACAATTCTCCACAAGATGAAGTATATATGCGCCCCATTTGTTTGACAATGTAAGAATGAGTCTGGAGTTGTTTATAAATTCATAGCAAATAAGATTCTTTTCATTTCCATTTGAAACATGGACCCCATTTGTTTGACAAAACTTTCACTCACTCTTGCTGGGAATAGGGGTTTCGTTTTTTCCTATTTAGAACAAATTAACATGGATGCCTTGAATTTTTACTGTAGGAGTTTCTGTTTTGGTTCACCATGTGGAGAGAGACACCAAAGATGCTTGGGAGGCCTATAGAAACATGTGTTTGACATGCTACCTCCTCTGCTTTTCGGTGGTTTTACTTATAATTTTTCTTTTGATATACAAACTAACCCCAATTCATAGGAATTGCTTAAAATCGTTATTACCTTTTTGTTCTCTAGGTTGCCAGATAACTCTTTGTTTTAGCTTTATTTGAAGGGAAAAAAAAAGTTAAAATATTAATCTTTGAGAGTTTTCCTTTGAATTATTTTCTCAATTGATGATAAAGATTGGTGGGGAGATATTTCTAAGAAAGGGGCTCTGCCTTGGCAAATAACAGCTGTGATGGAAGACATCTGAGACTTGCTGGCTTACTGTAGACATTTATATTTTGTACATTGAAATTTGTTGGCAAAAGAAAAGTCTTAGATGCATTTTTTTGGGACAATAACTGCAGTGCATAGTAGTTTTTCTATCTTCAAGATTTATAGAAAGCTTATAGAAATGTTCAAAGGGCTTAAAAAGGTTTGTAATACTGTATGCAATACACTTGGATCAATGATGATTTAAATGTAAATCTTCTTTTGAAAATGGATTTTTTTATTTTGTGTTTTAATAATTTTCTAACTTAATACATTTTTTTTCTCACACTTTTTTACAGTACGAAGTTTAGCCATTAGTGGTTGACTTAATACTCTACTCATCTCATCTCTTTTATAAACTACTAATCTCTTAGGTGTTAAATATCATGAGTATTTTGATTGGATTGGTTTTGATTTTGGTATTTGGGATCAATTTATTTATTTTAAAAAATTTGAATTTTTTTGTAATTAAGGTACGTATTTAGGTTAGAAGCAGTTTTGCTGTGGGTATTTGTGTAAGATTTGGTTCTGATTTGTAATATATAATTGCTAAACTTCTATTCAGTTATAAGTTAATCTTTGACTTGGGAGGGGAGAATGTTCCACATGGAAGCCTTTCAAAATTGGATATGGAATTTGAGCATATTGGTTTGATGGGCATGTTTCATTTTCTTTGCAAGTATTGATTTTTAAGCTTTTCAGTCTGTGGGTCTTTACATTTTCAATTAGTTAAGAGATTTTTTTTTTTTTTTTTTTTCTCCAATTTCCTTTGGGACTTCTTGAATGCAAGAAAAAATGTTAGAAAGAAAGAGAATTACCATTTTCTGTTTGCAAGATTTGGGGGCTGTGCAAGCTTGAATACAATATAATTTAGCTTGATTTAAAATATATATATATATATATATATATATTTTTTTTTTCTTTGTTTAGCTTTTGAGAAAAATATTTTCAAGGTTTTTTTGTTTTGATAAATAAAAAGTTCACCTTAGTGATGCAAAATAACTAAGCCAAGCTGTGTTAAGAGAGTTTTATTTATTTTACCATAAATAACAAATAAGAGTATCCTAATTCAAAATAAATAAATAAAACTAACTAGCCTGCACATTGTACGGGTCATACACTAGTATTTATAAGAAGAAAGAGTAATACTACTATTTAGAGTAAGTAGCACTCTCTTTAAGCTATTCTAATTTTAAGCATCTTGACACACGATGCTAATGTTCATGTGATAAAAAGAGTAGTGTAGAGGATATATTATTTTTCAACTGCTAATTGTTGACATAACCGGTTATGATTAGAATAATATTATTTTCAATCAACTTGTTACTAATACTACTTTTGTTATACACTAATCCTACTTTTGTCATACAATAAGCCATATTAGGAGTTGTGAAATAAATCATGAAAACTGTTGTCCTTAGATTTATTGTGCGAGTGATGCTAAGGTTGCAATGAATTTTACTATATAATATTCATAAATTAATGTGTTATTAATCACAAATATATATATATATATATATATTATAAGGAAATGATTATTATTTGCATTTTCCCCATCTCATTCCTCTCTCTCTCAATTTTAGAGTCACTTACAGTAAATCTTGATGAGAAATCCTATATAATCTCTAATAATTCAATTTTGTTAGGTAAACATGATAGTAAAAGAAAAAAAAACTCACTTGTTTCTAATTTTCTTCCCAACTATTGTTTTCTTTTGTTTTTTATTAAACTAGACCATCATGAGGGCATTGCTTCTTCATCTTTTATTTCTTTCTAGTTCCTAGCTGTTTATTTATGGATGGCACTAAAATATGTAAAAAGTATTCTCCTTTACTTTTTTTTTTTTGAGAAAAATATTTTCCTTTACTATGGTTTTTATTTTTATGATCATATTGGCAATTAATTGATTGGAATTTGGAATAGTGTTTGGATTATATTTTGGGGAAAAAAATTTATTTGTACTTTTAGTTTAGTTAAATGGCCCAAAACAAATTTACTAGTTGGGTTAAAATGTTGGTCAACCAATTAAATCCAGACATCTTCAACTCTCATCCACCAAAGATGTTAATTTTTGGACTAATTATCTACATGTTTTTGGTTCAATTAAATGGTTTGGACTTTGGAATCTTTGGTCTTGGAGCTTATGCTATACCCAAATCTAGCTGTTGGAAAGTACTCTATTGTACCACATAGGAGATAGGACACAAGGGAAAGATAGCTCAAATGGACAAGACAAACTTATCCAAAAAAGACAACTGTTATTTGGTTTGTGAGGGAAACCAAAATATGGAAACCCAATTCCAGATCATGCAAAAGAGCAATTAGATATGCATCAATCATAATCTCTGATTGGTGGTTAGGAAAACAATTAAGTAATATTTTCCAAAATAGAGTATGAAAAAGAGTGACCTATCCAGGTTGATTGGGGGCTTCTATAAAAATCCATCCAAATCCACATCTTTTTGTTTATGAGCCCAAAATGGAAGATTTGGTTATGGAGGCCCAAAACATTTTCCCAAGCCTTTTTTTTGATAAAACCAGATCCACACCAATATTCATAAACTTTAACTAGTATCAGAAGAAAAAGAAAAACAGAGCATAACTTGTACTAAAACAATCGGAAGGCCAAACAGTTCAAATTTTCGTAACCACAGGAAAATTCAAACTTCCCAAACTGGCCAGCAGAAAAAGAAAGGCCTGGATCCACACTATTATTAATAAACCTCAGCAAGTTTGGAGGAAAAGAAAACAGGGCGTGACTTGCACGAAAACAATCGCAAAAACAAACAGTTCAAATTTTCCTAAGTTCTCAAAAAGTATTGGACTAAAATCACTTTATTCATAGAACATTACAAACTACAATAGATCCACACAATATGGATTCTGCAAAATGAAAAAAGAAAATGCAAACCTCATACCGCGGACAATTCGAGCGACGCAATTCAAACAAACTGATAAAAACAGAGCTTGAAGCACTGCACACTCTGTTTCAACTTATTTATATTGGAAGCTCCAAGTTATGTAAAATTAGAACCCACATGGTAGGTATTAACATAGCAGTGTTGTTAGTTAAAAACCTGGGAAGTGAAAGACGAAGTGTGATGATTAGAATGACCAGGCCAAGAACTATTTGAGCAGCAAGTTTAACGTCTGAATTAAGCTCGTTCGCTGTAGCAACCAAGAGAAAATTAATTGTATGAAATACTGAAACCAACAAAAGTAAAAATTGTTAAAAACATATATTCAGGTATATATATTCATTCTCACCCATTTGGAGGAGTAGAGGAAGCTGAGATTTGGTTCTGAGTTTTGGTTTTTGGAGCAGTAGAGAAAGCTTTGATGTTTTGTTTGTAGAAGAGGCTCTCTTGGTTCTTGGAGTAGTAGAGGAAGCTTTGATGTTTTGTTTGCAGAAGAGGCTCTCTTGGTTCTTGAGTTCTGGTTTTTGGAGCAGTAGAGGAAGCTTTGATGTTTTGTGAAGCAAAATGTGAGTTTGCAGAAGAGGCTGTCTTGGTTCTTGGATTGCAAAGGCGAGGTACTTGGTTCTTGGTGTGGATGTTATTTAGTTTTTGGAGCAGTAGAGGAAGCTTTGATGTTTTGTGAAGCAAAATGTGAGTTTGTAGAAGAGGCTGTCTTGGTTCTTGGATTGCAAAGGCGAGGTACTTGGTTCTTGGTATGGATGTTATTTAGTTTTTGGAGCAGTAGAGGAAGCTTTGATCACAAAATGTGAAGCCTGACAAGCAAAATGCAAAATGTGAGTTTGCATGTTATTTAGTTTTTGGAGCAGTAGAGGAAGCTTTGATCACAAAATGTGAAGTCTGACAACCAAGTGTCTGCGCTGTTTATAATGTTGAAATGTTGTAGTCTGTTATAATGTTGATTTGTCAGGGTAAAGTAGTCATTTGGAATCGGTTAACCATTAATGTTCGGAGACTACCAAATGAGTACGTTAATGTCAAAAGATTCACAACCATATATTAACCATTCATCCTTATTATTTCTATCCTATGTGGGACTTTGTCATTTAATTAACTAGGTAATTTACAGCAATAATTCTAAATCATTTAGCCTGCTTCTAGTTTATCTCCCTCAACAACAAAAGAAAATGCAAATAATTATAATTGGTTTACCTCTCAAAATTATTCTTAATTTGTTTTTAAGAGACTTATGTTCAACAAATTCTAAGAATTCACAATATATATATATATATATATATATATATATATATAAAAGTATACAACTCAGTTGATACTACATTAAAATTTTAACTTTTATCATTTTCTCTAAAAGAAAATACATAAAGTTCGTTTGACTATAGGAACAGAAAGATGACTCTAATGCATTATTAATAGTTAGAAGATTTAATTCATCAATAGTACGATTTTATGACCCTAACTTCACCTCCACCTATATTGGTCTTAAGCCATGCTTAAATGTTATATTGAACTGATCCCTAAAACTTCATAATAATTTTGTTGTAAAAAAATTTTGTTGTGTTACTCACTTACACTAGTATTTAATGATAATAAAATCTTCTTTTTTTTTTTTTTTTTGAGAATCAAGTCAATACTTTTATTGATCAATGAATGCTATCATGAATTACAAGTTGTTGCACATCACTTGGGATGTCATTCGACCAAACATGGGGACAAGGTATAGTTTTAGAAGCCTTAGCCAGTTTATCTGCTATTGCATTCCCTTGTCTCTTTACATGAACAAAAGTAGCTGATACAGAGTTCAAAGCCAAATCTTTAACATCATCTAGAATATGACCAAATGAGTTGTAGCAAGGAGAGCCCGAGTTGATAGCAGTTGTGATAGTTTCAGAATCCCCTTCAAAAACCACGTCTGCAAGTCCAAGCTAAAGAGCGAACCGTACGGCTTTTCTACATGCGATGGCCTCGACCTCCTCCACTGTTCCAGGTAGTACCGTTCTGTCTGAGAGAGCGCCATAGACCCTTCCATCTGCATCTCTAACTACTACTCCAACTCCCACCTGCCAAATTTCTTTGAACAGAGCACCATCATAATTGACTTTATGTTGTGAAGTCTGGGGTGGGTACCAATGTGTTGCACCTGTGGGCCTAAGCTCGAGTATGGGAGGCTCTTGTGCTAGTCGATATTCGAGTAACCTCTCGCGCATGTCTTGGTACAACTGATGAAACAGAAGGGAAGATGCTTACATTCTTGTAGCATTTCTTTTGTTCCATATACTCCACGCAACAAAAGCGAACCGTTCAGCTAGGTTTGGTTCCTCTAAATTTGTGATACCAATCCATAGATCTCTAAAGTCCACGAAGCGCATGGAGAGCTGGTTTCTGAGGATTTCTTCTTCCCACCAGACCTCCTTGAGTACTTGGGAGCCCTACAAGGCATGAACAGTGTCCTCAACTTCCTCATTGCACCATTCGCATAGTGCATTCCTTGTGACATTCCTGGCCAGTAGATTCTTTTTGGTGGGGAGAGATTCACGGCAAGCTCTCCATAGGAAGTGCTTGATTTTATTTGGAATACTCAGGGACCAAATTCTTCTCCAACAACTGGTTTAGGCCGAAGTATCAGATGGGCTAGGAGTGGAAAAATCCTGCTTGGATGATAGCATTTTGTACGCACTCTTAGTGGAGTATCTCCTTGACTTGGTGCCATCCCAAATGAGAAGGTTAGGGACCTAGTTTGAGCTTAGTGGAATTCCCAGTATTTGTTGGGCTTCATGGGGAAAGAATTCCTTTGTTACCCGTTCTCTAATCCACCTTAGGCCATCCTCATCAATAAGAGCACATACCTTTGCATTCATAGGGAGGTTTTTTTGGGGAGAAATGATGTGTTTTGTTGACATATCAGGCAGCCACTTATTACCCCTGATCTGCACTTAAGTACCATCCCCAATCCGCCAATATGCTTCTTGCTTGACCACCTCCCTCACCTTGAGAATGCTTTGCCAAGTGTATGACCCATTGGTTTTTACCCCACTCTCAAGAACTGAGCACGTAGGGAAAAGTCTTGCTTTGAAGACTTTGTAGAATATGGAATTGGTATTATGAATTAATCTCCAAATCTGTTTGCCTAGGAGAGCTAGATTGAATTTTTCCAATTCCCTAAATCCCAAACCACCATGTAATTTTGGTAAGCAAAGTTTTTTCCAAGCTATCTAATGGATTTTTCTTGCCTCACCCGAATACCCCCACCAAAATTTTCTAGTCAATGCTTCAGTGTCCTAGCACAAATTTTTGGGGAGTTTGAAACACCCCATAGTGAAGGTCGGCATTGCATGGATGACTACTTTGATTAAGATCTCTCGGCCCGCTTGTGATAGGAGTTTTTCTTTCCAACCTTGGATTTTGTGCCACACTCTCTCTCTAATATAGCTGAAGGTTTCCTTCTTTGCTCTCCCTACAAATGATGGCATACCCAAATATTTTTCATATTGAGTCACCACCTCTACCCCCACCAAGTCCTTCACCCTATTCTTGATGTCTTCTTGTGTATTTGTGCTGAAGAATAATTGTGTTTTGTCACGGTTGATTTTCTGACCTGAAGCTTCTTCATACATTGTGAGGATATTCATCAAAGTTTGGCAATCTGTATCATTGGCTCTACAAAAGAGCAAGCTATCATCCGCAAAGAATAAGTGGATGATTTTTTACCCTTCTTTGCAAAGAGACACTCCATGTAATTCTCCATTGTCAGCTGCCTGTTGTATTAAAGAATGAATACCTTTTGCAAATAAAAGAAATAAGTAAGGTGATAGAGGGTCTCCTTGACGAAGACCCCTACTTGGGTGAAAAAATCCATGAGGTTCTCCATTAATCATGATAGAGAAAGAGGCCAATCAAAAGCAACAGCCCACTAGATTCCTCCATTTACCATCAAAACCCAACCTCTCCATGATTTTATCCAAGAAATCTCATTCAATCCTATCATATGCTTTACTCATGTCAAGTTTCAGAGCTATGAACCCCGTTTTGCCTTTTTTTTTTTTTTTTTTTAGGTGGTGGAGTGTTTCAAAGGCAACAAGAATGTTATCAATTATGAGATGATCTGACATGAAAGCACTTTGAGTCTCGGATACAAGTTTAGGGAGGATTTTTTTTAAGTCGGTTGGCTATGGTTTTTGAGATTATTTTGTATATGACATTGCATAGGCTTATGGGGCGGTAATCTTTTAGGTTTGTTGGTGATTTTGTTTTGGGGATGAGGGTAATGAAAGTGTGGTTTAAGTTTAGAGGCATTATTCCCGAATTTAAGACAGATAAGGATGCATCTATAACATCAGACCCAACAGTATTCCAATAAAATTTGTAAAAGATTGGGGGAATACCATCCGGGCCAGGGGTTGTCATTGGTTTCATTTGGTTGAGTGCTTGCTCTACCTCCATGGCTGTGAAAGGCCAAGTAAGGTCGGCATTCATCTGCATTGTCACTTTTGGTTCAATCCCTTAAAGGATTGGGTCAAACCTGGCTGTGTTGGCTAACTGGAAGATAGATTGGAAATAGTGCACAAAAGCCTCCCCGATCTTCTGTTCATCCTCAACAACTTCCCCACTGTCAAGGGTCTGTTTGGAAATGAAATTTCTTCAATTTCTCTAGTTTGCACGACTGTGGAAATAGGCTGTGTTAAGATCCCCCGCTTTCAACCAATTCACCCTCGATCTTTGCTGCCATAGACACTCCTCCTTGACCATCAGATCATAAACAACTGATAACCATTTTGGAAAATTGATGGAAAAAAAGTAACCTCAACATGAAGATTTGGGGCTTCTATACAAATCTATCCAAGTTCACATAGATTATTTTATGAGCCCCAAATGTATTGGAGGCCTAAAACATTTACCTATACGAACTAGGTTCCCAGACGAGCAAAGAGAAAGAAAAAGGCTTGAATCAACGCCTTTTTTTTTTTTTTTTTTTTTTTTTTTTTTTTAATTTTAAATGAATTCACTATTATTCATAAACCTAAGCAAGTTTTGTCCTAAAAATAAAATAAGGCAAATTACAACTTACCCACCTATGGTTTGACTGAAATTTTAGTTGTTTACATGTGGTTTAAAATTTGACACTTTAGTCACCTGAGGTTTGACCGAAATTTAAGTTGCCTACTTGTGGTTTGAAATTTCATGATACAAGTGTTCCATTATATTCTTTTTTTTTTTTTTTTTTTTTATCTTATTTGATCTTGTATTTTTATGTTTTTGGTGGAGAGAGACATAAAAGTGGAGCAAAATTACATATTTAGCCTTGTTATTAATAGAGTTGGGTTATGAAATTCTAACTAAGCTAACCTCGGGTGGGTAAAATGTCAAATTTTAAATCACAAGTAAACAACTTAAATTTCGACCAAATCATAGGTAGGTAAGTTGTAATTTGCTCAATAAAATAAGTGCATGACTTGTACAACTAACAGAGCAATATTTTTATTCAATTGGTGATAATAATTGTATTCCGATAATGCAAGAACAGTGATCCTCCATGTTCACCACAATTTTGGGAAGGTGAAGAAACAACCCACAAACGTCGGCTATTTAAAATCCAATTGGATTTGGGCTCTTTGATTTTTACGCTTAATAATTCACTTGGCACAAAATTAAAAATAAAATAAGACATGTGGCGTAAAATTGAGAATCCAATTAAAATTGAATTAGATTTTTCTAAAACTTTATTTATTAGTGTGTGTATATATATATATATATATATATATATATACTAGTTGCTAACTCGTGCGATGTACGGAAAGGCTATTGACTTTGAAAAAAAAAAATCCAACAATGAGTAAATAGACATTTTGCTAATTAGTATTTTTTTTAAAAAATGAAGAAATATTTAACTTCTATACTTTCCCATAGTTTAGAAGTGTTGTTTAACATTGAACGTTATTGAGTTGCAAGTACATAGTTACCAAAACTTACAAAGTAATTTACAATTCTTAAATTAATAAAGTAAAACTCCCAATAGTTATATATACACACACACTCAAAACTAATATAAGCTGCAAATATATAAACAAAGACCATGATATGAGGATGACACACCGAGTTCCAATTTTGAGTAGCAATATGACTTTCTCGTAATAATAACAATATAGACAATTCAAAACATGGAACAATATCAAAATTATAATACCTAATTCCATTATCTTTTATGTTGAATCCAAACAAATATTAATTAATTGAAATTAATCCAAACAAATAATTAATCAACCCAAAATCATAGCTTTTAATAAGAAAACAAAAAATCACATGAACCTAAATAAAAAGCATTTAAGGTAAAGAATTAAGATCAACCTACTGAAACACAAATACTAAAAACCCCAAGACTTAAAACTTCAAAATTTATAGTATCCCCAAATTCTACTTCAAAACCAAACCAAATTCAACAAATTTATATATAACATACCAAATAAAAATTTATCGTTTCCTAAGCTGGAAGACATAAGTTGCAGTTTTGATTTTTTTTCCAAAAAAATAGAGATACTTTATCTACTACGTACAATATAAAAAAATAATTAGTAGAAATTTCAACCCAATAACCAAACCCACGAAAACAATGTCAATATAAATATGGAGATTAACCCAAATACTAAAAAAGAAAATCAATTTTAAACATAACAAAAGAATAAGATAGAAAGAAAATCTCAGGCACATATGAAAACAAATAAAAAATTTGACGTAAAAGATAAAATTTATTAATAACAATATAAACAAATATCCACATATGTTGAATTGAAATTTTATTAATAATAACAATATAAAAAAATTCAACATAAAATTCATTAATCAAAGAAGAAAGTTGAATCAGATTGCTTGCGTTTTTTTTTGTTTTGTTTTTTTTTTTTTTTTTAAATCCTGAAGTTGAACAAATTTTACCACAATATTTTTACAACAAATTATTTTCACAATAATTTGGTTTTTAAAAAAATATTATTGTTACACTAGATGATTATTTACTATCATGATGATTGAGAAATTGTTTTAGTAAAAAAAAAAAATGTATAAGTATAATTTGGGGTTAAAAAAATTACTTTGTTAACACTAGACACTTATTTGCTATCATGTGGCGACGGCGGTGGCGGTGGCGGTGGTAGTGGCAATGGTAGCGATTGCGATGGTTGTGATTATTGTTTATTGTAATGGATACATTATTTTATTGTAGTAGATATATTATTTTATTGTGATATTTATATTATTTTATTGTATTGAAAGCTAAAATAGATCCACTGCTACTAAATGTTTTGTAAAGTGAGTAGGTAAAATAATTAAAATAACTTTTTATGGTGTCAAATAGTTAAATTTTTAGCATCACTGGTGTAGATGCTCTTAATAAGCTTGGAGTAATTTTTGGGATAAGCTTCAATGACCTGACCGTGGCTATTCCGAATGACCACACCAAGTCCAGATTTGTTATCTTCTTTAATGACTGCTCCATCAAAGTTGTAAATTGCATTTTAGCTAATTTAATTTAATAAAAAAATTTGTTTGAACAATAATTAATTAATTAGAAAAGTCGTACAGTTATGGTATTATATAGGGGTACCTGTTAATTATTAAATATATTTTCATATTGCTATGCATTAATTTTTCATTTATAGTTAAACATAAATCAATTTAAAAATATTAATGGATAATAAAGTTAATCCATAGTCTTCAAATGATGTTTAGAATACATATATGAATGTTGGGCACAATTTTTTCTTGGGGGGAGAGAGAGAGAGAGAGAGGAAGCACTGAAAAGAAAAAGAAAAAGAAAATATAGATATATTAATATGTGTACTGTAAATTTGAGAACAAAAAATTATGAGAGAAAACAGTGTTATATAAAAACAGAGAGAGAGAGAGAGAGAGAGAGAGAGAGAGCTTCTCATTTCCTCACGTGGGCCGCCTACATTCTTAGACTTCGTGACAAGTGGATGAAGTTTTCCATACCTCTAGCAGCACTCCAAGACAAGGTGTGAACATGATATAAAGTATGGAAATTAAAGACAAACCTTTGATCTCTTTTCTTATGTGTTGAGATAGGCCCAGGTGTGGAAAAGACTCAAAAGCCGATGAATTTTCTATGCCCTACCTGGACTGAATGATAAAGTAGTCTTTGAAGGAATTGGTAGCACCTTTTATCAATTTTGCATCTAAAGGAAAGTGAGAATCCTCGTCAGCACTCACAATCGTTGCATTAACTTTGGATTCCTTCATCCACCCTTTCCACATTTTACAAAATCAATTGCTCAGACGGGTTAAAGATTAGTAGCATCTTATTACAGGCTCATTTTACTTCACAGGCTACTTTTTGAAGAATCTGTTGTAAATTTTACAACAAGTATAAAAATTTTTAATATGTAGATGGCATGAAATTAAATAAAGCAGATAAGTGGTTCTAAAAAAGTAGTGACATATATTGTATCTAACCTAAACCAAATTTAATTCTCTCAAAAAAAACAAAGCCAAATTTCAAATGTCTTGCAAATATAGGTCTCAAATTCATAATGCTTATTAGTTTAAATCTTTTGTTAGTTGAGATAAAGCTTGATGCAAATACTATGCTTGATTGAGTTATTGAAGAATTCTAGTTTGTATTGTAGCCTTTAAAGATAGTGACAGTTTAAAACAACATGTTTGAGTTGTTTAATTGCTTTTGTTGCCAATGAAGGAGGGTAGGCCATCTTAGATTCATTCCTTCAGTAGGACATAACTTCCCACCATTTATTTATTTATTTGTGTTTGTTTATTTTTGGCTAACACTAAAAATTTGTATAAATAAAACGTTTTCTTAAAACGTTTTTACTATGGATGTAATTTTAATTATCAAATTTCACATTTACTTTTTCTAACTATTATTAAAAAAAAAAAAAAATGGCAACTATTTGATAGGAATTGTCAACTTTTGGATAATTTTGGTAAAAGAACATTTGTTAAATTACAAATTCGTTTCTTCACCTTTGGTTTTTGTTTCAAAATTATTATTATACTTTAAAATGTTTCAAAAACATCCTTAAAAATATCTATTGAATATAAAATGTTAATGTATAAAACAAAATTCATTTAATTGAGGCATCTTCAATGACATGAAGCCCATGATGTGATATAAATTCAGTTTATCATATCAACATTTTTCATCATCATATGTTAATAACTAGCTTTTTGAAATAATTTTGAAAATACAGGAACTAAAGTGAAATCTAAAAATAATAAATAAAATAAAAGTTTGTTTGGTACTCTTAAATGTTAGTCTCTAGGAGTTGATAGTACTTTCGAATAGGTGATAGTGAGTTTGCCCACATTCCTTATCATAAAAATAGCCCAAAGCAAACCAAAAATAATTATACTAGTTGGATTAAAAAGGATTGTGAGACATGATCAAATTTTGGGCTACTTCTTGATCTTGTTTTCGTTTTTGGTTAAACCCAATATTTTGGATTGGATGCTATATTTATACTTTTATAGGTCACATTAACATTATATCCACCAGCCCCAAATTTTTTGAACTTGCGTTGTATACCCATTGACTAAACTATAGGGTGGAAGGAAGCGGAGGCAGAGGAATAGAGGATATGGAAAGGGTTTGGCCATGTTTTCTTTTGGGAGACTGGTACTCAAAAAATGACCGAAGAGGTTTGAGTTGATTATATCGTGATATATAACTCTCGTGTGTGAGGCCGTATTTTATAGGACCTGATGACCTTATGGCCCTAATCCTTATGACCTTATAACCTTATGAGTTATGACTATTTGTTTGGACATGATAGAGATGGAAATTAGTGTTTCATGGGACCTTGTTCATATACCTTTTGGATTCATGAATGTTTCATAATCTAATAGAGGGACCTTTTCAAATGTTTTTCTGTATCCATAAATGTTTTTGTATATACCTTATGAGCAATGTCTTGTGGACCTTACAAATTATGTTTATGATAGGGATACATAAAGTGTTTCATAGAGGCCTTTTGTCCATCATCTCATTCTTCCTCCTCTCAATCAGGCCTCAAGAGTCTCTGGCACTATAAACCTTGATGAGAATTCCTATATAATCTCTAATAATTCAATTTTTTTTAGGTAAAGCAGTAATAGTGAAAAAAACAATCCATCACTTTTTTTTTTTTTTTCTAATTTTCTTGTCCACTATTGTATTCTTTTGTTATTTATTAAGCTAATATATCATAAGGGCATTGCTTCTTCATCCTTTATTTCTTTTTAGTTTCTAGTGGTTTATTTATGCTTGGCAATAACTACATAAAAAATATTTTTATTAAGAAATTAAATTCTGTAAAGTTGTGGTGTAAAACCTATGTTTTATCTCTCCAATCCTAATATGTCACATCACCTTATCATATGTTTAAGAATAAGCACGATCATATTCAATCAATTCTAATACCCATATATAAATCTAATCAAATTGAGAGTTTATAGAGATGTTATTAGATGTGGTAGGATATATTGAATTTTAAGGGTACGTTTGGTACGCTGTAATAGCTCTTGTAATGGAATAGTTATTCATGTGTAATATCAATTCGGTCATTTGGTTGCATCTTTATTACATGGATTAGTTATTACATTGGAATAACTATTCTTTAAATTGAAGAATAGCTATTCCTCTTTAAAATGGATGTAATAGCTATTCCTTAGTGTATATAATAGGTTTTAAAATTAATATATTTCCAAAAATATAAAGTTTCCTTATACATCATCTTTTACAAGTTTTTCATATATAACAACCAAACTTATGAATAGTAATAGTTATTCAATTACAATGTCTTCTATTCCCAGTAATAAAGATTACTATTCCTAATGTAATCTATATTCAGTGTACCAAACATACCCTAAGTAAAATGTTAATGTATCAATATTTTATTAAATGGTGTAAAACATGGGTTTTACACCCCATCCTTACCAAATTTAGACTTTTCTTTACTATGGTTATTATTTTTATGATCAAATTGGCAATTAATTGATTGGAATAGTTCTTCTCAAAAAAAAAAAAAAAAAAAAAAAATGGAATGGCGTTTAGATTAATTTTTGGGGGAAAAAAATGATTCATACTCTTAATTGTTGGTTTTTGGAGAGTTAAATGGCCCAAAACAAATTTTCTAGTTTGGTTAAAATGTTGGTCAACCCATTAAAACCAAACGTCTTCAACACTCATCTACCAAAGACGTTAATATTTTGGGCTATTTAGTTGCATGTATTTGGGTCAATCAAATGGTTTGGACTTGAAGCTTAAGACTTCACTCACTACATCAATCCTAATCCATGTTGATTGGTGATTAGGAAAGCAGCTAAGAACCATTTTCAAAAAAAGATGAAAAAAAGTGACCTATCCATGTTGATTTAGGGCTTCCATACAAAGAGGCCCAAATCAATCCATGTTGTTTGTGAGCTCAAAAAAGAAGATTTGGTTTTGGAGGCACAAATCAATTTCTCCTACGAAAACTTCCCAAACATGCCAGCAGAAAGATAAAGGCCCAGATCCACACTATTATTCATAGACCTCAACAAGTTTTGGTGGAAAAAGAAAAACAGAGCATGACTTGTACTAATACAATCAAAAATCCAAACAGTTCAAACTTTCATAACACCTTAAAAGAGGATTAAAAAGTGCAGGAAAATTCAATTCAAGCAACGTAATTCTAACAAACCAACGAAAACAGAGCGTGGATCATAGTATATTGGAGGCTCAGACAGCGTTTAAGTTCAGAGCAAGTTGGATATTGTCATAGTTGCTGCTGTTAGTAACGCCATCGGTGCTAGCAACGTTGCCTTCAGGAAGAGTTTAGATAGCATTTCCAGTGTTGTTAGTTGTAAGCTTGCGAAATGCGAGAATGAGTGCGATGATGAGGACGAGCAGGCTAAGTATTTCTGCAGCAAGCTTAACGATTGAAAGCAACGAGGTTTGTTCCCTGCATCAACAAGAGGAAATGAATTCTATGAATTACTTTACTGGAACCAACAAAAAAAAAATTACAAAATAAAATGCTAGTAAAAGAATATGTAGCTATAGTCACCTGTTTGGAGGAGAAGACAAAGAGGACGATAGGGTTGAAGGAAGAGAAGAGGAGCCATAGAATATGGAAAGAGTTTTGCCATGTTTGCTTAAAAAAAGGATTGAAGAGAGCAATTTTGAGTCTTGTATATCGTGATATATATATATACTTATTATTGCGTCAGTACTTTGGCTCAGTTATTGCGTTTCCGTACTTTGGCTCAGTTTTGTTTGTTTGAATAAAGCCATGAGTTTGCGTCAAAGTTGTTTAGTTTTGTTACGTCAAAGCCATGAGTTTTGTTTACGTTAAAGTTGTTTGAATATACGTACCATTTTTGTAGGACGTTTTTACCCTCTGTCCGTACGCCAAAGCCATGACATGAGTTTTGTTACGTCAAAGCCATGAATTTTGTTTGTTTGAATATACGTACCATTTTTGTAGGACGTTTTTGCCCTCTGTCCGTTCGTCAAAGCCATGAGAAATTGTGAGCCAGGCAGTTTTGTGAATATTGACTTTCTTATATTTTGAAACTACCTTTGTCAATGAGTTACTTCTACAAAGATATAGGGCTCGTTTGGTACATATATTTAAACACATGTTTTCAGTTTTTAAATAATATTACACGTATTTTTACACACTTTTTCACTAGTACATATTTTCAAAAAAATTAAAAAATGTTGTTTAAACACACGTACCAAATAGGTTTATATTAACCATTCATATGTGTTATTTTTTCACTAGTACGTATTTTCAAAAAAATTAAAAACTGTTTTTTAAACACACGTACCAAATAGGTTTATATTAACCATTCATATGTGTTATTACTATCCTATGTGAGACATAATCATTTAAATAATTAACTAGGTAATTTACACATAAATTTAAAAATTAGAACATTCATTTATGATATTTTTTTTAATCATCAAACCAAGATAATATATGAATATTTATATGTATACTTCTTTTGTATACTCCTATAGTACCGTACTAGTATCTATTTCAAAACATGCAAAACATTTTACATCAATTTAGGATTGTGCTTTGTTCCTGTAAAGCAATATCGATATTTATCAACCATTTAGCTAAAATATAAATGATTATAATTGATCTATTTCTCAAAATTATACTTGATGTGCTTTAAGAGATTTAATGTACAACAAATTCTAAGAATTCAAAGTAGATTAAAGAAATATAACTCTCTGTGAGGCCATATATTGTGATTTTATAGGACCCTCTGCTGACTCAATGCATTTTGTGAATTCTGCCCTCCCTCTGCTGACTCTATACGTTTTTGCACTCCCTCTGCTGCTGACTCAGCACGTTTTTGCCCTCGATCTGCTGAGGGAATGCATTCTGCTACCACTTTTAATTGTAGGACGTTTTTGCCCTCCCTCAAAAAAATAAAATGCTAATAAAAGAATTCACAGGACGTGCTCACTCCCTATTGGTCTCATATCTGATTATCTGTCACCATTTTATTGGTAGGATGCTTTTTCGAAGAAACGATACGTTTTTCACTTTGAATGCCCCACCAAATTACGAATATGAAGACACCTGAATAAGAATATAAAGCTAATGCTATTCATGGACATCTTTTTCTATCTATTTGCATTTTAGGACCACCTTTCACCACTTTACCACTATAGGAGCGTATTCAAATGTCTTTAATGCGTTTTCAACAAATGGTACAATTTATGATTCTAATTTCACCTCCCCTTATATTTGTCTTGCACACTACAAAAAATGCGACTTTAAGCCACGTTTTTTAGCCGCATTTTACAAAAACGCGGCTAAAAAACGAGACTTGGGCTGCATTTATGAAAAATGCGGCTCCACCATAGAGCTACAGCCGCATTTACTAAACGCGGCTATAGACCAGCCCTGAAACCGCATTTTATGCTGTTGAAGTTGCGTTTTTGGGGGTAGGGCTGAAGCCGCGTTTTTAAAAACGCGGCTACAGACCCATTCGCGGATTTTTTTTTTTTTCCAAGGTTGCCCAAAGCTGCGTTTATTAAACGCGGCTTTGTTAACCTATATTATGTTATGGGCTTTAGGCCCAGCTAGGTTACTTGTATAGCACACTTGTACTTGTACCGCACACATATGTCTCCTATATTAAGGCACTGATGTATATTCTTTGATTTTGTGAAATACAGTACAACTCATTCAATATTTCTAACATGGTATCAGAGCTACCTT
The DNA here is from genome assembly GCA_028535165.1 of Quercus tomentella. Taxonomy (NCBI): domain Eukaryota; kingdom Viridiplantae; phylum Streptophyta; class Magnoliopsida; order Fagales; family Fagaceae; genus Quercus; species Quercus tomentella. The sequence goes on from JAPQVY010000068.1 coordinate 83,924,187, forward strand.
CCTGTGGCCATGGTTTTCTTTCCTTGCGGTATATTTAAGAGCAATCTTTGTCTTCTTCGGTATTTTTTTTCGTTGCGTTCATCTTTTTTGGCTTCCTACTGCTGCCGTCAAAACTCTCTGGTATAGTCATGCCATTGTTAGAAGCCGCATCAACACTGTAAGACCATTGCCTTCCTCAAACTATCGTAACAGAGCCAAACTTCTTCCAAGAGATCTTCTCAACCTTATCAAATCTTAAGATTTCATCAAACTTCCATCTTGAGTTTGAGAGGGGTGTAGAGAGGGAAAATTCCCGACCTATCACAAGCTGACACGTCACATTACCAAGTCTACAAAATACAGCCAATTACAAAGCACCACGTACTGCTGCTAGGTTTTGCTATCACTACTCAGAAACCAACAGAAATTTGCCAAGTGTCATGCAAAAACCAATCACACATCAGCGCACGTGTAAGCGATGACACAAGCAGCTTCGCACGTGTAAGCGATGACACAAGCAGCCTCGCACGTGTAAGTGATGACTCAAGCGGACCAATCAGGCTGTGACATGTGTCACCAATCAAGCTCCGCCACGTGTCGCTCATCCACCCCCAAACTCCTATAAATAGAAGCCTTCCTGAGACATTTAGAGGGACCAGAATTGAGAAGTGAAAAAGCTCTGCTGGAATCAAGCCCTGAAGCCTCCAGGAACTTCAAGAACTTCAACCCCAAAATCGAAGAACATTCAAAGCAGAATCATCCAGATCATCTGCCTAGATCCTAAAGTTTGCGGGAATCAAGCTCAAAGGTCCGAAAACATCAACAAAACATAAATCAGTGAAGCTCTACGGATTCAAGCCTCCAAAGCCCCGAAGAACTTCCACCACAAATCTTCAAATACAAAGAACATTCGAAGCAGAATCATCCAAACTATCTGCCTAGATCTCAAAGTTCACTGGAATCAAGCTCAAAAGCCTCCAGAAACCTCAAACAACCACAAATCAGCGAAGCTCCACGGATTCAAGCCTCTAAAGCACCGAAGAACTTCCACCACAAACCTTCGAAAAGGAAGAACACACAAAGAACACAAAGAACACGCGAAGAACACGAAGAACGTGAAGAACAAAGGATTTCCAACAAGCTCATAGCTAGAGATTCATTGTAATTCTGTTCCAAAGATCTTCGATCCATTCTTCAACCAAATTGAAGTATATTGGGTGTTCAAATCAAAATCACATTACTACAAATCCAATCAACAAATCTTTTAAGGAGATCGAATCAGAGGATTACTCTTTTATAATCACAGAGAATTGTACCACACAATCATCAATACAAATTCGCATTTGTGAAACTATTTTACTTGTTTGACTCATTTCGAACCGAGAAATTTAGTCCCTTACAAATTCTGGCACGCCCAGTGGGACATCTCTGCCTCTCATCTCATTCTCCTTCAAAGAAAGAAAGAAATCATCATCTTGCTACCAACCTCAATGGCCTCTAGCAAGAACATTCAAGCTTCAACAATAGCTACTTCAACTAAACTTGGTACGGCTACCACCAATAACTGCTTTGGTGCAATCAATTGTAGCCAACCCAAAGCAAACAATCAACTTCAACTTCAATCAACCAAGGAAGCCAAGGTCCAAAAAATCATCTCCTTAGACCCTCTTACAAGAAACAAGGTCATCAACAAGGACATCTCCACCTTGGAACACCTCAAGTATGGGGGCAAATCCCCTTCTTCCTTCACAAGAAGTTGGTCGCACGATTTCTCTCCCATCGAAGGGAACCCAAAAGATGAGATTTCACGTGCTCACTTCAATTCACTTCCTTCTCCATCATCTTGGGAAGTTGTGTCAGTCATGATGACTAACACCTCTACCATGGAAGAAAAGATGGCTGAAATGGAACAAAGGGTCATCCTTCTCACAAAAGCACTTGAAGATAAGGACCTCCAAATCTCAACTCTAATAAATAAACTTGAAATACAAGATCTTGGCGAATCAAGCCATGATCCTGAGTTCCCATTTGGCTTCACTTCTACAAAAGGTGACAAAGGGAAAGAAAATCAAGACACTCCTCAACAGGAACAATCTACTTCGGTTGCTTCGTTATCAGTTCAACAATTACAAAACATGATAACAAATACCATCCGAGCACAATATGGAGGTTCTTCTACAAGTTCTCTCACATATTCAAAACCCTACACAAAGCGCATCGACAACATGAGAATGCCAAATGGGTATCAACCCCCCAAGTTCTTGCAGTTTGATGGCAATGGAAATCCTAAGCAACACATTGCTCACTTTGTAGAAACTTGTGAGAACGCAGGGACTCAAGGAGGCCTCTTTGTAAAGCAGTTTGTCCGGTCACTAAAGGGAAATGCCTTTGATTGGTATACAGACTTAGAACCTGAGTCAATCGACAATTGGGAACAACTAGAAAGAGAATTTCTCAACCGATTCTACAGCACACGGCGCACAGTAGGCATGATGGAGCTTACCAATACTAAACAATGGAAGGATGAGCCCGTCATTGATTATATCAATCGATGGCGTTCTTTGAGTCTAGATTGCAAGGATAGACTTTCTGAAATATCTGCTGTAGAAATGTGCATCCAAGGCATGCATTGGGGACTTCTTTACATCCTTCAAGGGATAAAGCCCCGAACATTTGAAGAGTTAGCAACTCGTGCGCATGACATGGAGCTGAGCATTGCTAGCCGCGGAAGTACGAACCCTCCCATACCTGAGGAAAGCAGAAGGGAAGTAAAGAGGAATGATACAAAAGTCAGCCTCAAAGACCCAATGGTTGTTAACACTGCCGAAGTCAAGGTTCCAAGAAGAGGAGCAAATGCAAAAGAAAAACAACTTGAAGGATGGCAAAAGAACGAAGTACGCCGCCTGACTTTTAAGGAACGTGAGCAAAAAGTATATCCGTTCCCCGATGAAGATGTGCCAAACATCTTAGAACAACTATTGCAATTGAAGCTGATTGAATTGCCAGAATGCAAGCGGCCAGAAGACATTGGGAAAGTTGATGACCCTAACTACTGCAAATACCATCGCATCATTGGCCACCCAATCCAAAAATGCTTCGTCTTCAAAGAACAAATCATGAAACTCGCCAAAGAAAACAAGATTGATCTAGACTTTGATGAAGTTGTCGGATCAAACCATGTCACCATTGCTTGTGATGTACTTCCAACTCTCAGGCAGGGGGCAAACACCAACCAAGCTCACAAGTTGATCAACAATGATGATGCAAGGATCGGCCCCATCAATGGGAAGTTCCTTAAACACTTCTACACTTGAAAATCGAGGATTGCTCCTTGGTAAGAGTTTAAACTGCCCACTGTAGCGCTGCAAGAGTACGTGATGTCTTCCCATTACCCTTGAAAGCGTACCAATAAGGAGAAATTAATCCCTCTCCATGTCACCAATTGCGAGTGTACCGTAGCGGTTGGATGCCTATGTCACCCTTGAGGCAGTCTCGGGTTCGATCAGTGGTGTACCCACTATTATACACTGCGCCCCCCTTTTTGCAAAAACACATAAGAAAAAAATTATTAAAAAAAAAAAAAAAAAATCAAAAAAAAAAAAATCATTTGAACTACGTGATGACTTGATCCCTCTCAAGGGTACGTAGGCAACTTAGTATCTTTTACTAAGTTCAGACACACACTAAAAAAAAATTATTAAAAAAACAACCAAAAAAAAAAAACAAAAAAAACAAAAACAAAAACAAAAAAAACAAAAAAAATCATCCAAAAAGAAATTATCAAAAAAAAAAATCTGTTGAACTACGTGATGACTTGATCCCTCTCCGGGGTACGTAGGCAACTTAGTACTTGTCACTAAGTTCAGTCACATGAAAAGAAGAAGGATTGCTTGTCTAGCTTGAAGAGTTTCTCCATAGGCCATCAATGTGCTTTCAAGAACCCTTTGATTGGCAAGGCATCGCTTAAGATCAATCAATTGCTCACTACATGATGCTCAAAGATCATTATGGAATGAAGTCTATATGGCGTTGCTCATCTTCTGTGGACTTTCTCCCACGTTTCTGAAGTATGCTTTGTATCACTTATCTCCTGAGGGCATCTTCTTGTACCTTACAAGTCTAAGCTACATCGTCTCCGTTCTGAGTGGTGCAGTATCATATCATGTCTCCAAAAGTTGAACAATGTCACCTTCCTCTAGCATCTGAAGTAGGTGTTGCATCATCTAACCTCCAAGGACATGTCCATGCAATGTCAAAGTCTTGGCGGCATTCTTCTTGAAACTTCAAGGTTTTGTTGGTATCTCCTTGCATCTTCAAAGTCTTAATGAGAGCTCTTTGCAATGTCAGAATCTTGGCGGCATTCTTCTTGAAACTTCAAGGTTTCGTTGGCATCTTCGAAATCTTAATGAGAAGTCCTTGCTTCTTCAAAGTCTTGATAGGGACTCCTTGCATTTTCAACATCTTGTTGGCATCTCTAAAATCTTGATGTCTGGCTACAGTGCTATACGCCCTTGATGTCTAAGTGATGTTGCTTTTGAAAATTGCTTTATGACAGAGATGAATGTTGGCATAGCTTCAACGAATAAAGTGTTGACATAGCTTCAATGGCAATATGGAGTGTTGACACGGCTTCATGAATATTGGCATGACTTCTATGCAAATGAAGTTTCGACGTGGCTTCATGAATGTTGTCACGGCTTCGGTGAATGAAGTGTTAACGTGGTTTCATGGCAAAGATGAATATTGTCACAGTTTCGACATGGATGAAGTGTAGATGTGGCCTCAATGCAAATAAAATGTCGAGGCAGTTTTATGACAAAGATCAATGTTGGCACGAATGAAGTGTTGATGTTGCTTCATGACAAGGTTGAATGTTGGCACGGCTTCAATACAAGGACAGATGCTGGCAAGGCTACGTGGTAAAAAAAAAACTCTTGATGCGGCTACGTTGCAAAGACTCTTGAAATGGCTGCGTTGAAAAGACAAATATTGGTGCAGCTTAATTGCCAAGGAAACTGTGCTGCAAAACAAAAACAAGCAATAAAAAAACTTGTCAGGGAAAAGATCCCATAGCACGTAAAAAAAAAAAAACAAAAAACAAAAAAAAAAAAAATTCTTGAAAGCATGAGGAGAAAGCTGAAGGTTGAGTATGTATCTCAGTGATGAAGGAAGGCAATGACATGCCTTTATATAGAAAATTTCTGAGACAACAAAAAGGAAAAATGAAGAAAGTCAGCAAACCATTAATGGTTCCACCAACCGACCAATGGAAACATGCTACCACCAAAATGTTTAAAGTCAGACATTGCAGTTCTAATACACTCAAAATCAAAGAAGGCTGCACCTAATTTTGAAATGATCGAGGATATTCAGCCATGAAGATAGAAGCTGATGGCTCATCACCCACCTCATGACCTACAAGTCCAAACTCAGCTCCTGCCATGTCAGAACGGCCACCGCAAAAGTAGACCAGAAGGCCATACGTCCAACAATGACCCGCGGCTTTCACACTCGAATCTGTGCAAATCCAGACACCATTTCAGGAAACTAAGCATACCACTCGATCCAGCGTGCCCCGATCTGCAAAACCCAAAAATTTCAAGCCCAAAAACGACTGCACGCGCTACCACGCGCCACCATAAGCTCGCGATGACCAATGGATTAGTCCTCAAATCTGTGCAAATATGTTTCAAATTTCACAAAACTGACCATACAGGGGTCTTCTACGGCCCAAGATCTGCCAAACCTGAAAATTTCAGGTCCAAATGCGAAGCCACGCGCCGCCACGCGCTACCAGAAGGTCCGGCGAACGTTTCCTTCAATCTCACGCGCCGCTCACGCGCTCACACGCGCCGGGAGGTTCCCTCACGTGCGCACGCGCCATGCGTGTAAACGCCAGCGCAGAGTGACGTCATCCATGACGTCACCTCCACACCTGCTGACCCGTTGCCCAGATCCGACCCGGATCGACCCGGACCGACCCGCAAATTTGACCCGGATTCGAACCGCCTGAAAAAAAAAAAAAAAAAAAAAAAAAAAAAAAAAAAGAGAGAGAAAATGCTTGGACCAAGCAGACCTTTGACCATGACCAAAAAGTCAAAAATTTCAAAACAGACCTGTCCCACTCAATTTTTCGAGTACATTCCGATTTTGAGACCCATTTCTTCATTCAAGGCTCGAAAATTGTGCAAACGTCTAATTTCCAAAAAAGAAGTTGACTTTTGTGCAAATGTTGACCAAACGTCAAAATTTTTAAAGATGAACCTATCTTGTTTAATTTTGCGTGTACATTCCGATTTTGGAGTCCGTTTCATCATTTGAGACTCGAAAATTGTACAAATGGCTCAAATTCCAAGACAGTTGACTTTCATGTTGAAATCAACCTAAAGTCAAAATTTTCAAGCCACACTTGCCTTGCTCAATTTTTCGTGTACATTCCAAATTTGGGGTCTATTTCTTCATTTGAGGATCCAAAATGGCTCAAATATTGTGATTCTACAATTGTTGGCTTTAAAGTGAACTTTGACCAAGAATCAAGACGTTCGAGCAAAGCTTGTCCTATTCGGACTTTCACAAAGATTCTAATTTTGAAATCCACTTATTTATTTTGGACTTGGTAATCACCAATCAAACCCACATCTTTGAAGTACTGACGATGTCCAAAATTTAAGCTCCTGAGGTCAAAATTTGAGATTCATCCATTTAATTGGGATCCCCTCAGGGTTATTCTCCAAATTTCATCAAAACTTCCCTCTCAAAATACAAATGAACTCTCACAAGTGTGTCTCGAACTTGAAATTACACCGAGTCATTAGTTCAACCTACCATTCCTGTTCGGTACCTACTAGTCTTCAACCTACCATTCACATTCAGTGCCTACCAGTCCTCAACCTACCATTTCCATCTACCGTTCTCAACAAAAATTCTCAACTACCATTCTCAACCACCTATCTACCATTCTTCGTCTCTCCACTATAAATAGAAGGGCCGGATTCATCAAGAACTCATCAAAAAAAAAAAAAAAAAAAACACATTGAGTCATGAAATGAAGATTTGTTTCTTTCAGAGTTTCAAGTCCTCCTTTTCACAGCCATTTCTCACTATGGCCTCATCATTCTCAACACCTAGCAACCGATTTTGCTTCATAATCGGTTTGAGATCAACCCTCCCATGGTTCGGTCGAAACCCTATTTACAACATCATTGCAGTTTTGAGATCCAAACAAACTTTATTTCTCCACTTAACGACCACCTTTGTCCATAAAATTACTCGTAACAAGGTCTGCACTTTGGTTCCATGCTTCCTTGGACTTGGTTGGCCAGGAAATCCAAGTCCAGTGGACACACCTGTTCCTAACCTCAGGGCTCCTGTAGTCTCTCTCCAATTGCTTGGTCTTCCAGCAGAAGCAGTGGTTTGGAACAAACAGCAACTTGGCTGGTTTCTAAGACCAGAATCACAAGTTAGCTCCATCTTTCATTTTTCTGTGCTTTTCCAACAAGTGGCAGTAGGTGAAGATGGTAAAAAAGTGTTGGGGTATCCTACAAATTGTTTTCCATCAACACTTAAAACAACCTTCAAGGCGCCAGCTCATCAGAATTCAGCCTTTGGTGCTGGTAAATGGTCACCAATGCCTTATTCCATGTCCCCACCACCGTGGGACCCAAAGGTCATCGTTGCTGGTACCTCAAAACTCATTTTCTGGAATTACTCCAACTTAAAATCAGCTTGAAGAATTTCAGAAGGTACTCTTCTGAAATTACTTCAACTTAACGTCCGTCGGCATGGTCCCATTACACAGGCACATTCAATAACTTGCCGTCGGATCTCATTCAGCATGCAGTCAGTCACATATCCAAAGGTGTACTTCCCAGAGACACCTACACCAGAAGGTCCCCAATGTACGGGGTCAGCGCCATGGTGGTGTATGTTTCACCCATTCACTTCGCTTCATCTCCGTCTTCTTCACCACCAACACCAGCATCACCAGAATCCATACTCTTCTGAAATTACCTCAACTTAACCTGAGTGAAACAATTACACATGCGCATTCAACCACTCTCCCACATGTCCTCGCCGTAATCCAAAGCATGTTCTTCTGAGATAACTTCACCAGAAGTTCTTAAAAACACGAGGTTAGCTCCATGACTCTGCATGCTGTACCCAGCCACCATTCTCTCATCTTCCCCATCTTCAACATCTTGTGATCGCCGCCAACGATCCAAAATACTCTCCAGAAATTACTTCAACTTAACCTCTGCTGAGAAGGCTCCATCACGCAAGTACGTTCAAATACTTGTAGACCCCTTTTTAGTCTCATCAAAGCCTTTCATATGGGTCAGTCTACTCTTCGGAAATTATCTCATCCTTCTGAAAACTCCACCACCTTCAACAGCTCCACCACCTTCAACTACTTCACTTAAAAAGTCAAGTGTAAAAACCAGTTTTCGAAACTCATCCCCACACCACACTCCAAGACTGTGTGCGTGAACGAGTCTCGAGGGGGCATTTGTAGAGAGGGAAAATTCCCGACCTATCACAAGCTGACACGTCACATTACCAAGTCTACAAAATACAGCCAATTACAAAGCACCACGTACTGCTGCTAGGTTTTGCTATCACTACTCAGAAACCAACAGAAATTTGCCAAGTGTCATGCAAAAACCAATCACACATCAGCGCACGTGTAAGCAATGACACAAGCAGCTTCGCACGTGTAAGCGATGACACAAGCAGCCTCGCACGTGTAAGCGATGACTCAAGCGGACCAATCAGGCTGTGACATGTGTCACCAATCAAGCTCCGCCACGTGTCGCTCATCCACCCCCAAACTCCTATAAATAGAAGCCTTCCTGAGACATTTAGAGGGACCAGAATTGAGAAGTGAAAAAGCTCTGCTGGAATCAAGCCCTGAAGCCTCCAGGAACTTCAAGAACTTCAACCCCAAAATCGAAGAACATTCAAAGCAGAATCATCCAGATCATCTGCCTAGATCCTAAAGTTTGCGGGAATCAAGCTCAAAGGTCCGAAAACATCAACAAAACATAAATCAGTGAAGCTCTACGGATTCAAGCCTCCAAAGCCCCGAAGAACTTCCACCACAAATCTTCAAATACAAAGAACATTCGAAGCAGAATCATCCAAACTATCTGCCTAGATCTCAAAGTTCACTGGAATCAAGCTCAAAAGCCTCCAGAAACCTCAAACAACCACAAATCAGCGAAGCTCCACGGATTCAAGCCTCTAAAGCACCGAAGAACTTCCACCACAAACCTTCGAAAAGGAAGAACACACAAAGAACACAAAGAACACGCGAAGAACACGAAGAACGTGAAGAACAAAGGATTTCCAACAAGCTCATAGCTAGAGATTCATTGTAATTCTGTTCCAAAGATCTTCGATCCATTCTTCAACCAAATTGAAGTATATTGGGTGTTCAAATCAAAATCACATTACTACAAATCCAATCAACAAATCTTTTAAGGAGATCGAATCAGAGGATTACTCTTTTATAATCACAGAGAATTGTACCACACAATCATCAATACAAATTCGCATTTGTGAAACTATTTTACTTGTTTGACTCATTTCGAACCGAGAAATTTAGTCGCTTACAAGGGGGTGTTAGAAATATATTAGCCCATTAGCATAAGCCCAAACCTAATTCTACTTTGTGTGCAAGCCAAGTCTTTTACTTGTACAAGAAGTCTATTAGTCTAGGGTTTAGTCTACTATATATACACATGTTATAATTCATTGTAATACAGGATTTATACTACACTCTAATATATTATTGATGTAGCCCTTTAGGGTTTCCTCCGTGGATGTAGGCCGTTAGGCTGAACCACGTAACTCTCGTGTGTTACTGTGTTCTATACTTTATGTTTTCGCTTCCGCATCCATACTAGCATATTCAACATGGTGTATCAATGCTGATATTAAGGCACTGATGTATATTCTTTGATTTTGTGAAATACAATACAACTCATTCAGTATTTCTAACAGGCTTAAACGGCTGAACTGAGCTGGGTTTTATGAAACGCAGCTTAAACATGAATTGAAGCTGTGTTTATAAAATGCGGCTTACAATTTTACAAAGCTGCGTTTCATTAAACGCAGCTTAAATGCGTACAGAGCTGCGTTTTATAATCGCAGCTCTGGGTTTGACATAAATACAACAAAAAAAAAAAAAAAAAGCCTCAGTTCAACACAACAACGAAAAAAACCCTAAATTTTCTGAAAAAACCTCTCAGCTCACTCTCTAGCTCTCGATCCCTAATCTCGCCGCTGTGCTCTGTGCCACATAGCTCGACGCCACCGTGCTCTGATCAATATCCTTTCCTCCCAAATCTTGAAGGGATCGTCGATAAGTTAAGGTTTCCTCCTTTTGAGTTTTTGGGTCTCTTTTATATACATATTTAATTTTTTTGTTATTGTTGTTGTTAATCTTATTTAATTCACATGCTCTATTTTAATTTTTTGCTGTTGTTTTTGTTCTCAGTGTAGGACACGCACTCTCTTCCTCTGTTCTCAGTAGTCAGTGCTTCTTTCTCTCTTTCTCGTAGCAAGGTTTGTCTCTCTCAACTCTTTTCTTCCTCTTTATCCTCTCTATTTCACTATTTCTACTAAATTTGAATCATAAAGGCTTTGGGGTTTTTTGTGGGTTTCATTTTGTCTTTTTTTTTTTTTTTGTGGGTTTGTTTGGGTTTCCTCTGATTTGTGTGTGGGTTTTTTTTGGGATTCGTTTGATTCGTTTGTGGGTTTTGTTTCATATCATTTTCAATGATTTGTTTTGAGTTTGTCTTTATTTTCTATTTCTATTTTCGTTCGTGGTTTTGTAATGCAAATTATGTGTTTGATGAAATGCTTCTATGAACTGATATACATAAATAGAGCATGTGAATTGTTATAAGCTTTTGGTTCATTTTTTTCAAGACCCTATGTGTGCGTGTAAACAGTTCTTGTAGCTATTTGTTGAATTTTTTTCACTGAGGCTGTACACTGAAAAAATACACTTGAAAGAAATACACTTGGTAAAGACCTTAAAAGAAATACTGTAGAACCTATTTAGATAGCTTTGTTTTGACTATTTAATTAACATTTTGTGGTGATTAATTATGAAGTATATAACTATGTATAACTATTTAATTAACGTTTAATTAAGAGTTTCACTATTACAAGTCTCAATTTGCTAGGCAGTAATTCTGCAACCACTTGGAGAGAAAGGGTGGTGACACAATCAGGGGTTTCACGAGTTCTAACCAGGTGTTTCTCTATTAGCTTGCAAATTTTAACCTCCGTGTATCTGTTTGTCTTAAGATACTTGGCATGACAAATCGCAAGTGTTATTATCTTACCAAAGTAGGGAAAAAAAGACTCTTTAGTGTCTTCCAAATTAAATTAATTGTGGCCTCATTTCAATTGTTTGTCATTACAAGTTGTACTTGTACTCCACCTATCCAGTAGTTAAAAGCATAAAAATTCTTGTTCAGATTGTTACCTTATACTTCCCTTTGAAATCACTTCAATGTATGCTGGATCACGTCCTCTCTCTCTCTCTCTCTCACACAAAATTTTGAGGTGTGTTACGCTTTATTTTTCTTTTTTAGATTTTGCAAGCATTAGTTTTACTTTAAAGCAGGAATAACTTGCTTTGAAAATTTTTTGAGGTGAGGTGCTATACTTTATTTTCCTGTTGTAGATTTTGCAAGCAGTAATCTCACTTTAAAGAGGGGAATAAGATCATTAAAGATATGATAGATTAATTGCAGTGATAATCTTAAAAAAAATGATAATCATTGTTATCTAAAAAATTATTATCTTTCCTCAGAAGAAACAAAAAAAAATCTTTTAAGCGTTTGCTTGAAGTTGAAATACGACCTATTTGTTAAGAATTTTCGCAAGCTACAGCTTTCATCAAATCAATTTGTGTTATTTGTGTTATTTGTGTTATGTCCTTTCCTGTTGTTGTGTTTGTCTTGTTACTGTGTCTTATGTGAATTTAAAAACTAACCTCATTTATGTACGATTTTGGAGAATATTGTCATGTCTTAGTGCAATGCATCCAACTGGCTTCTACAATTGCTGTATAGATGGCAGTGGATTGATTACTTTCCATCAAATACCCTTTTGGAATTTTTGGCTTTTTTTATTTTTTTATATCTAGTACTCAATGGTGGCTTATTGTTTTTCATGACATATGAGGGTAATCTCTTTATTTAGTTAGTATAACATTTCACGTAATTTTCTGAAATGGATGTTGCTACCATGGGCTATGCTGACAATGAAACACCTTATGTACTAATTATTACGTTTTCAAAGTTTTTATTTTTCAATTTTTTTTTATTTTATTTTTATATTTAACAATGATATAGTTAAATGCTTCCCCTTCACACTGTTTTGTTATGGATCACAATCTAAGACCCTATAATTAGCTAGTTTAGGGGACAAACTAGATAACAGCCACACAATATATATATTTCAAAACTCTAACTATTTATGATAGAGTAGTCTAATAACATTCAAGATAGAAATTTATCATTTGTATAGTTGACAAATTAAGACTAAAATGTAGACCTAAAATCTCTGAAAATAGTAGCATGTCAAGGATGGAAAGGGACAAGGTGATGGTAGGAAAATACTTATGGGGTTATATTGTTTGGTTGTGATGATTAACCTGCACTCATGTGAACTGATGGTAACTTGATTTGCATGTCCATGTTTGAATGCAGACAACTTTCAAAGCAAGCCTCCCGTTGTCACTATGAACTACCAACAAAACTTTCAAAATAGAACCTCTTAGAATGTGTATGATATTGTGATTATATCAACTTGTTTTAAAACGCGGCTATATACCATTTTTTCAGCTACATGGGACAACCTATAGCCGCATTTTAAAACCGCGGCTATAGGTTCGAAGCCTTAGCTGCGGTTATAAACGCGGCTATAGCTTGGGGTCTATAGCCGCAATTAAAAACGCGGCTCTAGGTCGACCTTTAGCCGCGTTTTCCAAAAACGCAGCTATAGGCCTATTGCTCCGCTGTTTAGGCCGTGTTTGTAAACGCGGCTATAGGAAACGCGGCTCTATCCTGTAGCCGTGTTTTTGCGGTCTATAGCCGCGTTTTTTAAACGCGGCTATAGACCCCTCTTTTTGTAGTGGCTCCATGCTTAAATGTGATATTGAATTGATCTCTAAAATTTCACAACAAATTTTTTTTTGATGTAACATTTTTATTGTAACAAAAATTTGTTGTACTACACACTTACACTAGTAATCTTTTATGAACACCTTGTTGAGGAACTATGTTTATGTTCATATAAATTAAGAAGAGAAGAATGTCTCAAATGCATTATCAATCAACAAACAATTAGAAGATTTAGTTGATCAATAGTACGATTTCTAAGACAAAATTGGCTGCCCATATATTGGTCTGGTCGTGCATAATGCTTAAATTGTATATTGAATTGATCCCATTAATTTCATAGTATTTATGCTTTTTTTAGACATATATTTCAAATGGGGGAGGAAGATTTGAACATTGGATATTTGAAACACTCAGAAGTGCCAAACAAATTGACCTAAAGGTCATTGGTATTTTGGGGCTACATATTCCATTTAACATAGATTTTGTTGTTACACAATAAATGTTTTGAAATACTTTAACACATGCCAAAAGTCTTTAACTCACCCATCCCCCAATTATTGAATCATAAAAATAAAAATAAAAATTGACACAATAATTCTAACACATGTACACACACACACACACACACATATATATATATATATATATATACAAACATATAAGTACACACACGATTTTAATTTTTATATAGAGATAACCAAAATTCAAGTAGATACCTTGGGTCAGGTTTATGACAACCCTTTGAAAAGCATGTTATCTTGCCTATGAGTTACACCTTTGATACAATTCCTTAGGTGTGTTGTACATTATGTTTCTTATTTAAATTCAAATAACTGATTACATTAAATGTAATTATTTTAGGGAAAATAACATAATTTGTATTGTATTGGTCAATACAATAATGTATTTGATTTTAATTAAGAAACCTAAAGTAAAACAAATAAAAAATAGTACCTAAGTTTGTCATTTTATATAAATAGATTCTAAAAAAAAAAAAACACCAAATTAAATAAATATATAGTTACTACTTACTAGTAAAAATACATAATTAAATCAATATTGCATTATAATGATTAATTTTAATCCTTTTCTAAAATTAGCCTTGTTGGCTTATGTGAAAAGATATTAGTGAAGTCAAGCCCATCCTGTTGTGTGTAGCCCTTGGCCACAAGTCTTAACCACAAGTCTTACCTTATATCTTTCTACAAACTCAATAGACTTATACTTTTCCTTATATACCCACTTACAACTAATTGGTTGTTTCCTAGAAGCTAAAGTCCAGTGCCTTACTTATACAGTTAAACTTATGGCATGTTGTTTTATTCATTGAAAATTTTAGTAATACGTTGTGTTTTGATCTTTCTTATACCTTATGCTTTATCAAGGTGCAAGGTGATTGGAAATTTTATGTGCCACACTGCCATTTGGAAATTTCAATATATGACCACTTGTAAAATTATACAAAGAGTTAGAAAGAGTAGGTAACTGTTGAAGCCATTGAAGCTTTTGCTGCTAATGCAGCAGTTCAGTTTGCCAAGGATCTTAGCATTCACAAGCTTGAGATTAGAGGGGACTCATTGTTAGTCATCTCGGCCTTGAGAGACAACAAACCTTCCTATGCTTTGCATGGACATTTTATGGAAGAGAAAAAAAATCTTGTCAAAATCTTTACAATGGTTTAATTTTAAGCATGTTAAAAGGGAGGGCAATTGTTTAACCCATGCCCTTGCTAGAAGAAAGGTACATAACCTTTTCTTTGGTGTTGGTCACTAACCTGTGGCCAATTTGGATCCACAATAATAGAGTAGTGTTTGAAGGAATTGTTGTTAATACTTTATCCAATTTGCATCTAATTTTAAATCTACAATGCAAGTACAAATAAGTTGTGCCGGAAGGAAAGGATAGCGAGAGGCCTCACCAGAAAGCACAGAGAGATGCATTTATTGCTACGCGTTAACAGTAAGAACTGAGAAGCATTTCCACTCTAATCAATTAGTTTAATTTGTTACAAATTCTATTTAAAAGAAATGCAAAGCCATCTTGACTTGTCACCAAATGACACACACGTACAAATTGAGGAATCAAATGCAACTACCTAACAATCAATCGTTGAATTACATTTGTACATTTGACACTTGCTCTCCAATCTTTATCATCTTAAATACAAGTAGTATTCTGAAATATTTTACAAAAGTAGTCCCCTATTACTGTCTCTTTTTACTTCAAGGGCTACATTTTGAAGATTCTGGTGTAAAATTTACAATTAGAATTGCATGATAGAGGACAACTAAGCCAAATGTCATGCAATAGTTAAATCAGTGAGTATATATAGTTTCTCTTGGAATCAAATAAAGCGGATGAGATTCAGAAGAATGAACATGTAACACTCCAAGAGTAAACAAAAATCAACTAACTTAACTTAGAGGTGAGAAAAAGAAAACGCCCATGACCCATTTAACAAAAATGGTATTAACTCTCACACCCAAAAAAAAAAAAAAAAAATTTCTCTCACCTTCACATTTCTCTCTCACGTTAGTCATTAGTTGTCAAGTACTAATACAACTTCTTCTTTTTGCAAAAAAACTGTTTTTTTTTTTTTTTTTTTTTTTTTCCATAAATGTACCATTTTTTATATCACTAAATTTTTTTTTTTCTACCTCTACATTTCTCTCTCATATTAGTAGTCAAGTAATAAGACAACTTAATAAAATAAAATTGTCATGAGTAAATTGTGTAAACCCAAAAAATAAAAAATAAAAAGCCTCATCGCACGTGCGAAGCGCATGTGATAAGGCTAGTATATTATTATGGATCTCTTGTTGTGTAACATGAAATATAAGCAATATATTAGCATGTTTCATATCATGAAAATTCACCTAGAAATTGGCTTTGCAATTGGAAGGGTAAAGTGATCCAATATTCCTCCTCAAACAATTCATTTCTTCGCCAGAGATGGCCTAAAAAATTTTGCTGCTAATCCATGATCAGAATGTTGCATCATTAATATCACCACCACACGTTGCAAGTCATTTGGAAATTTTATGTACTAGGCTAGCATGGGGTGATGGAATTTTTATGCATTATCAAGGTGCAAGGTGATTGGAAATTTTATGTGTCACATTGCCACTTTAAAATTTTAACATAGGACCACTTGCACAATTTTACAAATTTTTGTTTTATTTTTTTCCAACACAATTATACAAGAGTTAGAAAGAGTACTAGAGTAGGTAACATGTTAGAGGATTCATGGCTCATGCTCATCAAAAAAATTATACAAACAAATATTTTTTGCATTATTCCCATCTCATTCCTCCCCTTCTCAATTAGGCCTTAGGAGTCACTGGCATTATAAATCTTGATCAAAATTCCTATATAATCCTAATAATTCAATTTTGTTAGGTAAAGCAATGATAGTGAAAGAAACAAACTATCAATTTTTTCTAATTTTCTCTCTCCCTATTGTATTTTTTTTTTTTTCCTAGGGGTTTATTTATGGCTGGCAATAAATACGTAAAAAGTATTTTTCTTTACTATGGCTATTATTTTTATGATCAAATTGGCAATTAATTGATTAGGGAAAAAATTATAATTGGAATAGCGTTTTGGATTATTTGTTGGGGGAAAAATGGGAAAATTATTGTGTACTCTCGAAATACCATAAATGCGTACTTTCTCCTCTCACGTGAATGGTGAGTCCTACTAATTAAATTCATGGTGGGACCCACCATTCATGTGAGAGAGAGGACTACGCATTTATGGTACTCCGGGAGTATCTAATAATTTTCTAAAAAAATGATTGGTATTTTTAATTGTCGGTTTCTAGAGAGTTAAATGGCCCAAAACATATTTACTAGTTGGGTTAAAATGTTGGTCAACCCATTAAAACCAGACGTCTTCAACTCTCATCTATTGGATGTGATGATTTTTTGGGCAATTTATTTGCATGTGTTTGGGTCAATCAAAGGGTTTGGACTGGAAGCTTATGACTATAGCCTATAGGTTTCACTCTCTTCTCACTCCTAAATTTTATAAATTTGTATTGTATGTCCACTGACCCGAATTTGGCATTTGGAAAGTACTTTGCTGTACCACATAGGAAAAGGGAAAAATGGCTCAAATGAACAAGGCAAACTTATCCCCAAAGAAAACCCTTATTTGGTTTGTCAGGAAAACAAAAATGGAAACCTAGTCTAAAGTAAAAAAATAATGAATGGTGATTAGCTTTGGAAAAAAAAATAATGAATGGTGATGAAGCGGGCATAGGAGGGACCAGAGAGGATTACAAGGAAAAGGAAGATAGAGACGGTTAGGTGGTGCTTAGAGTTAGACTTATTAGCCATGGATGGTTGTGGGAATTTTCACTCTATCTTTTTGGTGCTGTGGCTAATCGAATCTGTTCTGTTGTATTTATATATCTGTTTTAGAATGGTAGAGACAGAAGAGAAAGTGTTGTTTGACTAGTGCATGAATGGTGGAGAGAGAGAGAGAGAGAGAGATAAGCGTTGGAAACATGTTTGAGTCACTTTTTATGAGAAGGTGCGATTGTAATCGAAGTTTTAAATCATCAAAGTTTGAAGGCCGGATTGTGTGATTATGGCTCTTCGTTTTCGCCCTTTTTTTACCAAATCGGGAACAATAAAATACTATACTAATAATAATAATTAAAAACAATTAATATAAATATTGTGCATATTTTTGCACATAAGTAAAATATTGTACACTTTTTTGTTTGATAAGAAATATTGTACACTTTTTTTTTTTGAGAATAATATATATTGTACACTTTTGTTTAGTTTATTATGTAAGATTTACTTTCATGGTACAATATAAACTTATAATTATCTTTAAAAAAATTTATATGATTCTTTTCCTTTTAAGGTATATTGTTTTAGTTTTTATGACTTGCCAAATACTTCTTATGATTTTTAGTGAAACATAAAAATGTAAATATTTTTACATTTTAAGAATATTACCTTATTTTAGATTTTTTTTATTATTTTTTATTTTTTATTTTTTTTTATACATCCATAATTGGGAGTTGAAGATTTAAATTGTAGATGTCTTACTTAAAAATATTAGAAAATGCCAGTGAAGTTACAAAGCTTTTGGTACCCTATTTAGATTTTAGTTAGTTTAACGGATGATTTTTATTTTTTCTTAAATAAGAAATTTAAAATTGATGACTTACCTTTTTCTCAAAAAAAAAAAATTTTAAATTAAATATCCTCTACAAGGCTTAATGGTAAATAGAATATTAACGAATGAGCATTTTAACTAACGCGTAAATACTATTTTTATAATTATGCAATTTAAGAGCATCATCATTAGCTATTGTAAAATATATCATTCTAATATATCAAAAAGTTACTTTATTATTTTAGCACGCTATTTTTGTTTAGATCTACGTCAATCCATGTTGATGGGTGATTAGGAAAGCCATGATTATTTGGGGCTTTTATAAAAATCCACATCTTTAGTTTGTGAGCTCAAAAAGGAAGATTTGGTTTTGAGGCCCAAAAAAATTTCCCCCATGAAAACTTCCCAAACCGGCCAGCAGAAAGAAAAAGGCCCAGATCCACACTATTATTCATAGACCTCAACAAGTTTTGGAGGAAAAAGAAAAACAGAGCATGACTTGTACTGATACAATCAAAAAACCAAACAATTCAAATTTTCATAACCCCTCAATAGAGGATTAAAAAGTACAACAGATCCACATAACATATATTCTGCAAAATGGAAAAAATAATCCATAACATAACAAGAAGTAAATTGCAAACCTCACACCACAAGAAAATTCAATTCAAGCTACGTAATTCAAACAAACCAACAAAAACAGAGCATGGATAACAGTACACTCTGTTTCAACTTTATGTATATTAAATGATGTGAAGCCAACATAGTATGTTGGAGGCTCAGGAAGCGTTGAAGTTTAGAGCTGTAAGTTTGATATTGTTATGGTTGCTGCTGTTTGTAACACCATCGGTACCAGCAAAGCTATGTTGCACGGACACGGACATGGACACGGGATACGAAAATTTTTGAAAAATAAGGACACGACACGGCGGGGACACGGCGGTTAAATAATTAATTAAATTTTATATTTAGGCACATTTTTTAATATTTTTAGACATAAAATACGTTATGTCTAGAATTCAAATTATGTAAGAACTACAAATAAGTAAACTAACACCCAAAGTAGTACAATAATACACATAAAATATTTAGAGTACAAACCATAAAAGGATAACAAGTTCAACATCAAACTAAAAACATAAAAGGATAACAAGTTTTAAACTTTCAAGATTATCACAGAACAACAACATCATCGTCATCAACATAGTCATTATTCTCAACAATATTTGTCTCCATCTCTGGCTCATCTAGTGTGAGATAAGCAATCTCAAGCAACCCAGGTCCTCCAAATGGTTCATCCCAATTATCTCCACCAATGTTCCACTTCTTAGATTCTCCTGTAGTGTACTCGGGCCTCCTCCTTGAAAGAAGTCGAAGATTAGAATGAACAAACACTAAATCTTCAGCACGTTTAGGAGTAATTCTATTCCTCCTCATACAATGGATGAAGCCATATGTACTCCAATTCCTCTCAGCACATGATGATGAGCAAGGCCGTCCAAGAAACTTTAGAGCTAAAGTTTGAAGCATTGGTAAACTAGACCCATAAGTTGACCACCAAAGCATTGGATCGTAGTTCCACCTATCCTCCATGTTATCATCATCATAAGTCTTAATTGCTGAAAACAAACCAAACTCCATATTAACATTCTTCCTATCATCAGGATCAGGAAAGATCCTTTTGAGGCACTTGTTTCTCTCCGTTGAAATTTCAGCATCCTTATGTGGCGCAACACGACCTCTGACTTCCTCAATCCATTGATTAGTATAATACCTAGTTAAAAGCAAATAAATAAGTACAACTAATGAGTTTAGTTTATTTGTTTGGAAATGCCTAAAGAATATAAACGAAAAGATTAAAGAGATAGAAAAATTACTTCGAATTCAAGGAGTGGGCTAGGCAATGAAGTGATGTGCAATTTTTAGTCCACCATTCAATGAGTATATTGTGTACCACATCATAGAATGGAGACTCCTCATAGTCTTCCTTGCCTTCATGCCGGTATATTTCTTTCTTCACATTTTCTATCATGGAATCCCACATTTCATACACCTTATGGAGAATAGGTGCATCCGTGTCAGCCACTCGAAGCATCTCATAAATAGGTTCTGTGAATCTCAGAATATATGCAACCTTGTCCCACCACAAATCATTCAAAACATAATCCCTCACAATTTGAGCTTTTCCTACATCATCTTCTCTATATGACATCCATTCCTCACTAATGACCATATTTCGAAGATTTTGTTTTACTTGAAACAATCTTTTAAGCATGATGATTATTGAAGCAAATCGTGTTTCAACAACAGCAAGTAACTTCAAAGGGGAATATGAATTAATTAAAAATTGCTAATCTCATAGAATGATTTGTGATGAAAATACGAATGAAAGTTGCCTCATCTGAAACTTGTGCAATCCAGTTACATTCATTATATGCAACCTCATTCTGCAAAGAGTACTTAGGTGCACATATATTCCTCAAAGCCAAATTGAGGGTATGCACAACACAAGGTGACCAAAATATATGAGGATATTCAGCTTCAACAATAGATCCTGCAGCCTTCATAATAGATGCATTATCAGTAATAATTTGGACAACATGTTGATGCCCAACCTCACCAATGACCTTTAGAAACAAGTCAACAATAAAGTGCTTGTCTTTGTACTCTTTGGTACCATCAATGGATTTGATAAAAAGTGGCCATTTCTGTGATGTAGCCATAAAATTGATAAGCGGCCTTTTTTGTACATCTGTCCACCCATCACTTACAATGCTTAAACCCTTTTCTTTCCAAGTGTCTTTAATTGACCTCAACAACTTCTCAATATGTGCCCTCTCTTTTTGCAACAAAGTTGTTCTTAATTTATTGTAACTCGGAGGAATATAGCCCACTAAATTATTATTAGCTGCAAACTTGATCATCTTAATCCAATACAGGTTCTTAGCAAAGTGAAAGGGTAAACCAGCAGAATAAAATGTCCTAGCAATAAGAGAATCTAATTGCTCTCGACATTGATTGTTAAAAGCCCTCTCCAAAGGAGAATTCCCAACCCCCTTTTTTTTTTTTGAAAAAATGGATGACTTGTAGCTGTACTACTCTCCCTATTGCCCAAATTAGGACTAGTAGGAGAATCAGTTGGTAAAGACACTAGCTTAGGCTTCTTCAATCTACGCGAAGATTCCTCAAACGCATCTTCTAATTTCTACATTTCATTTTGATACTCATCACCAACCTTGGCACATGCTTGTATTCCAAACTTAGGCAGTTTTAACAAGTGTGCCTTCACCCTTGAATAAGACCCCTTGAAAGTTTTTTCACAATAGTTACATTTGGAAGAAACATTCCCACCACCAACACTTGCTTTTTCTAACCTAGTAACATATTTCCATAGAGGAGCAGTAGCTGTCTCAGCTGATGATTTCTCACTTTCATTTTCAATATTCATTTTAGTAAAATCACCTACAATATTTAACTTCAATAAATAAATAAAACTATAGCAGGAATTATAAGTTATAACTAATATAAAAAAATAATAATAATAATAATAATAGGACAGAGGGCATGACAGAGGGCACCCACAGGCCAGTAGACCACAGCAGCAGTTAAAAAAAAATTAAAAAAAAAAAAAAAAAAACCAAAATGCGTTATAAATAAGTAACAGTACACCCACCCCATTCACCAAAATTAACATCTGAAACAAAGAAGGAAAAAAAAAAAAAAATAGAGAGAGAACAGAGGAGAGAATCGGACCTGTTGTCTGCGCCGAGAGAAATAGAGATCGGAAGGGACAGAGGACAGAGGGCACGGCGTCAACGTTGGAGCTCGCCGATCGGCCCGATCTAACTCCGGCGAGGGACAGAGAGCAGCAGCAGCGACAGAGGGAGGGTGGGTTGACTGTTGAGAAGAACTTGAGAGTTGAGAGTTGAGATATGTGGTTTCAATTTTCAGACTCTAAACATGCTTTATTGTTTTAGGGTTATCATAGAATCAACGGTATTGGTAAGTCCACCTATCAAAATTTGTGATTTTTTCCTTTTTTCTTTTTTTTTTCACTGCTGGCGTGTCAGACGCGTCGAAATCGCGTCAGCGCCATGTCGGAGCCACGTTGGCGCCTTGTCGGAGAAGCAAAAAAAAAGAAAAAAAGAAAAAAAAAAGGGACACCGCCGGACATCGGAATCTGGCGCGTCGTCCCCGTTTCGGTGTCCGACACGTGTTGGACACGGACACGACGCCAAAAATGGCGTGTCCGTGCAACCTAGCATCAAAGTTGCCTTCATGAAGCGCTTGGATAGCACTTCCAGTGTTGTTAGTTGTAAGCTTGCGAAGTGCGAGAATGAGTGCAATGATGAGGATGAGCAGGCTAACTATTTGTGCTTCTAGTATAAGGATCGAAAGCAATACATATGTTCCCTGTATCAACAAGAGGAAATTAGTTCTATGAATTACTGGAACCAACAAAAATAAAATTACAAAACAAATTGCTAATAAAAGAAAATGTGGCTATTGTCACCTGTTTGGAGAAGAAAACAAAGAAGACGATAGGGTTGAAGGATGAGGAGCCAGAGAATATGGAAAGGATATTGCCATGTTCGCTTAAAAGGGACTAAGAGAGCAATTCTGAGTATTATATATCGTGATATATTACTCTGTGTGGCCATATATTGTGAAGTTGGTGGGGGGGTTTTATAGGACCCAATGCCCTCATATCTGTTCAATTTTTAGTTTTTGTAGGACCTGAAAGTAGAGATGTTCATATCAGTTCAATTTTTTTTAGTTGTTTGTAGGATCTGGGTTTGAGTTTTAGTTCCTTCAAATTGTTTTTAGTTTTTGTAGGACCTGAATATCTGAATTCAGATTTTAGTTTTTGTAGGAGACACGATTGATGTTGCCCTCAAATTTCTGTCACTGGATGATATCTAACTTGACTTTCTTATATTTCGAAACTACCTTTGTCAATGAGTTAGTGCTACAAAGATATATTAATCATCCATACGTGTTATTACTATCCTAGCTATGTCGGACTTTTTTTTTTTTTTTTTTTTTTGAGGAACAGCTATGTAGGACTTAATCATTTTTTTTGAAACCAAAAGGACTTAATCATTTCATTAACTAGATAACTTACACTTAAATTTAAAGATTAGAACATTCATTTATGATTATGATATTTCTCTACATCATCAAACCAAGGCAACATATGAATATTTATGTGTACTTTTTTGTATACTCATATAGTACCATACTAGTATCTATTTCAAAACATGCAAAACATTTTACATCAATTCAGGATTGTGCTTTGTTCCTGTAAAGAAATATCAATATTTGTCAACCATTTTGCTAAAATATAAATGATTATAATTGATCTATTTCTCAAAATTATACTTGATGTGCTTTAAGAGATTTATGTACAACAAGAATTCATAGTAGATTAAAGAAATATATAGCCACTACTAATAGTATATAACTCAATTAATACTACATTAAATTATTAATTTTTATCATTTTCTCTAAAAGCATATACGTATATAACTCAATTAATACTACATTAAATTATTAATTTTTATCATTTTCTCTAAAAGCATATACGTAAAGTTAGTTTGAATATGTACATATGTTCATATCATTGTAAGAAGTGTATACAGATGTCTCTAATGCATTTTCAACTGCTAATAGGAAAATTTACGATTCTAATTTCACCTCCCCTTATATTGGCCTTGCGTCATGCTTAAATGCGATATTGAATTAATCTCTAAAGTTTCACAATAGGTTTTTTTTTTTTTTTTTTGATGTAATATTTTCATTGTAACAAAAATTTGTTGTGCTACACACTTACACTAGTATTTAATAAAATCTTTTAAGAACACCTTGTTGAGGAACTATGTTTATGTTCATATAAATTAGGATGAGAAGAATGTCTCAAATGCATTATCAATCAACAAACAGTTAGAAGATTTAGTTGACTAATAGTACGATTTCTAAGCCAAAATTGGCTGCCCATATATTGGTCTGGTCCATTTAACACATTTTAGTTCAATAAGTTTTTTACATGGATCTGATCTAGGGACGACTCTACATTGAAGCCAAGGAAGTCACAGGACCTCCTGACCTGGAAAAAAAAGATAATTATTATATTTAAATTTTAAAATGTTCATGATTTTTTTTACCTTTAAAAAATATTTGTGATCACCATAAATATTTTTAGGCCAAACATAATTAAACTATGGACATAATAACCATCATGAAAAACATTCTTGGAACTGCCACTGATCTAATCTGGCCTAAATTGAATTAGATTGAACTCAATCAAGTTGAATGTGGTAAATTAAATGAACAATTTATAACATTTTAAACTCGGCTTTTCACAATTCATTTACAGCTTTGCGGCTGAATTGATCTTGTTAATTGATGAAGTAAGGTAAGCTAACATTTTCTCCTTGGGAAATAACTTCCTATCATTTACTTATTTCTAGTTGCTTATATTTGCTAGACACTAAAATATGTAAAAGTACATTACTAATGGATGTAATTTTAATGATCAAATTGACAATTACTTTATTAGAATTTATCAATTTTTGGATGTTTTTGTCAAAAAATGTTTTTAAAGTTTTAGGTTTCAAGTTCAAAATCCAAAATAAGCTTGCAATATGGAAATTGGGGTGTAGTGAACATTTAGTCATCAATTCTAGGATCCTTATCCTAACTACCATCGTAATCATCATCATCATCTATTTCACAAGGCTTTTCTGATAGTTTTTGTTCACATTTTTAACACTTTAATATTGTCTAGTGCCAATTGGGTCGTTTCTATCCATGGAATTGATTGGGCTTCTGTTTTTTCAAGCCAATCTCAAGTAAATTTGGATTTTTGAAATAATTGTGAAGCTATGATGTTGTATAATTCCATTTACCATATCAACATTTTCCATCCATCATATCTTAGTAAGTAGCATTTTAAAAATATAGCAAAAATAAAAGTTAAAAGATTGTTGGGTACTCTTAAATGTTAGGCTATGGAGACATTCAAATTTGGTGATAGTGGATCCCCCCTCCCAAAAAAAAAAAAGGTGATAGTGGTTTTGCCCACATTCCTCATCATAAAAATGGTCCAAAGCAAATGCTACGGGATGAACCAAAACCAAAAATAAATATGCTAGTTGCATTAAAAAAGAAAAAGAAAAAAAGAGACTGTCAGACATGATAAAATATTGGGCTACTTATCTGTTCCTGTTTTTAGTTAAACCTAATATTTTGGATTGGATGCTATCTTTATAGGCAACACGTTATACCTGCCACTCCCAACTTTTTTGAACTTATATTGAGTGTCCATTGACCAAAATCTAGCATTTGGAAAGGACTCTTGTACCACATGAAGACTAGCGTAGATGCCAAATCGACAAGTCAATCATGACCAAGAGACAACCTGGTCCTTTGTTAGGGGGGAATAAAAAAATGGAAACCCTGTTCCAGAATCCAAATCATGCAGAGCAATTTACATCTGCATCAATCATAATCTTTCTTGGTAAATAGGAAAATTTTGCAATAAAGAAGATGAAAATGGTGACCTCTTCATATTGATTTGGGCCTTCTATAAAAATCCATCCAAATCCACATCTATTTTGTGAGGATTTGGTTTTTGAGGCCCAAATCGTTGCCCCTATGGAAACTTCCCAAACTGGCCAGCAGAAAGAAAAAAGCCCAGATCCACGCTATCATTCATAAACCTAACAAGTTTTGGAGGAAAGAGAAACACAGAGCATGACTTGTACTAAAAACAACCAGAAAACCAAAGAAATACAAATTTTCAGAGCCCCTTAACAAGTATTGGACTAAAACATTTTATTCACTGAAGACTATAGTACAACAGATCCACACCACATATATACAGGAAACCTTACAGGCTTACACCACAGACTATTCATACGACGTAATTCAAAAATTTCAAACAAACCAACAAAAGCAGAGCATGGATGAGAAGGAAGCCTACATATTTGTCTTGGAGGGTCAGACAGCGTTGATGACGTTCAGGGCTATCATTTGGACATTGTCTTGGCTGCTGTTGGTAACGCCATCGTTTCCGGCAAGGCTACCGCGAGGAAGGATTTGGGTAGCAGTAGCAGTGTTGTTAGTTAACAACCTGCGAAGTGTGGGAATGAGTGATAATAAGGATCACCAAGCCAAATATTTGAGCAGCAAGTTTAACGTCTGAAAGCAACGAACGACATTTGTTCCCTGCAGTACCAAGAGAAAATTAATTGTATTAAATACTGAAACCAACAAAAGTAAAAATTGGTAAAAACATATATTCAGCTATATATTCTCACCCGTTTGGAGGGTAGAGGTAGAGGATGATTGGGTGGAAGATATTGGGTGCTCAAAAAGGAACAGGAGTCAAGCTTGTGTTCAATGGGTCGAAGAGGCTTGGTAGATAGGTTTAGTTTATTTATATAGGGAGAGATGACTGATCAATGGTTATGTACTCTCTCATATTCTGAAAATTCATTTGTAAAGTAGGAGAGTAACATTACATTTTTTATTCATTCATTTATTTTCTTAGAAGAGTTCTTTGTTCTTTGTGATTATTTTTTACTCATTAATTTCTTTTCTATGTGATCTAGTAACATTTTGTGATTAGAATAGTCACTTCATTCTTTGTGATATTTTTTTTTATTCATCTTTTCTTCGTAGAGTTCTTTGTTCTTTGTGATTATTTTTTATTCATTCATTTCTTTTCTTTGTGATCTAGTAACATTTTGTGATTAGAATAGTCACTTCATTCTTTGTTATATTTAACATTTTGTGATTAGAATAGTCACTTCATTCTTTATGATATATATATATATATATTTTTTTTTTTAAATTACATTTTTTTATTCCTTCTTTGTGGTCAGAATAGTAACATTACATTTTTTTTTATTCATTCAATTCATTTCTAGTAAGATTACATTTTTTTATTCCCGTATAGAGAGAAAAGAGCGTAAGACTAGAAACGTCCCCATCAAAGAAGGAATCTAACTTGAGTTTCTTATATTCGGAAACTACCTTGTCAATGCGTTAGTGTTACAAAGATATTTTAATCATTCAACGGTTTTATTACTATTCTATATAGGATTTAATCATTTAACTAACTAGGTAACTTATACTTAAATTTAAAAATTAGAACATTAGAACATGAAAGTTCAAATAGTGTAAAAACACCCTTGAACGTTTAGACCCCCAATTTACAAAATACCAATTCAAGCTTTATATCAAACAATTAATGTGCGGAACATGAACTAAAGCATAACACAGAATTGGTAAACAATCTAAGCCAATTAAAATCACATCCACAGCAGAAAATAAAAGGCAAAGATAAAGGGAAGAGAGATGCAAACACAAGGACAACACACGATGTGTTATCGAAGAGGAAACCGAAGCCCTCGGCGTAAAACCTCTCCGCCACCCTCCAAGCGGTCAATAATCCACTAGAAAATGTAGTTGGGATACATGAACAGCAATAGACCCTCCAAGCCTAATCTACCCGATGTACCTAAGCCCTCCAAGCTTCTTGTTCCAACGAGGTTGCGTCGAACCTTTTTCTTTTCTAGCTTACCGGATTCCGCTATAATCCATAGCATCCGCCATCCTTGGCATCTTCCAATGCTTCCCAAAACTCCAAAAAACACTCAACACTCTAAATGGGTGTGGGTAGTGTTTGGATAGAAATCTCCTCTCAAGAGGTATGACAATGAGAGAGGGAATGAGAAGAGACTACAAAGATTTCTCTCTAAGAATGAGTAGCTCTCTCTAATTGGGTGGGTGTTTTGAAGAAACCTCTCTTAGGGTTTTTCTTTTTGAAAGGCCACCCATATTTTGTGGGAATGAGGGGTATTTATACTGGTGTGAGAATGGAATGTGAAGAGTCAGTTTTTCCAAAAACAGGGCTGGCTGGCGACTTGACCTCGCGACTTAACTGAGTCGCGAGTTCAAGCCGCGAGCTAACTGAATGGCCAGTCTGGATTTTTGTCCTGTAGTGCTCCAACTGGCATGACTGTTCAGCTCCCCTGCATGCTCTACGCGTGTGCAACTTTTGGCGACTTACAAGCCACGAGCCAGTCGCGAGATCCAGCCGCGAGTCCCTACTTCACTGCACAGTCTTAAGCATTTCTTCACACTCTCTCACACACTACCCTTACATGATTCCCACCTAAATACAAGATTTCTAAGTGTTGTATTACAAGCAAATTTGTCACGGAATAAAGCCAACACATGGTTGATTAATTTCAACCTTACAATCTCCCCCTTTGGCTATTCCGTGACAAAACACTCTAAAACAGACTCTAGACTTAAACGTGAGTTTGGAAACAATGGAAAAACTCACTCACACCTAAATCTAGAAGCTGTGCAGCTCTTGAATCATATGAACATGAATCTCCTGAAACATAACAATACACCATGATCATTGTATGCAGAAAAGCATGAAATGCATATGAAGCAAGCAATATGTGATCAAGCAAAGATGGAGTTAAGAAACAAACCATGGCTTGATCAAACAAGTAATCACTACAAGGTAGTGATCACAATGGTCATTCACACTTGGAATGAACAGTAGGACATACAAGCTAACAAGCTCAATGCAAGTCACTTGCATCCCAAACACTCAACCAATGCATAATACACTACGTATATGCATCTAGGAACAATCCTACAAGGGCACAAGAGTGACAGTACTTAAAGAAAATGCAATACATTTAAATAGAAGTACTGATTTAAACATAGCATAAAAGGCTGCATAAAGCATGGTACAAACCATAAAGCCTACAAACTATGCATAAAACATAACCCTAAAAGCTTACAAAAGCAACATGGGTGCAAGACACAATATTGAATAAAAACTTAAACAATATAAACTAAAAGTGCTTAAAGTTTCTCCCCTTCAAAATGATGAGAAGCTGTGATGCACTAGGAACATATATTCTTGTAACCTGAAACACTTGCACAAAACACATTAGACCCTCAAGGTAAAGCAAGTAATAAAAGGACAAGTATAATGTAACAAGTAAGTTGCGATCAAGTAAACATGATGTGAAACATGTGAGCAACTTGATCAAACACCAAAACAGTCATATAGAAATGACTACAATGATCACAAAGCAAAACAAACGATCATCCGAACATGCATTCAATGGAGCTCAATAGCATAGGGATCTATGCATGTCCAAAACACAAACATGATGCAATACAAGAAAACAAATATAAAGAGGAACAAACAAAACAAAGTTTTTTTATTAACTCAATGTCTTCTCCCCCTTGGTATATGCATCTCCCCTATGGAATATCTCTCCCCCTGCAAATGTGCATGAGAAATAGAATTTCTCCCCCTAAGGATGTGCACAAGAGTCTCTAGAGTATACTCTCCCCCTTTTTGTCAGGAATAGACAAAGGGTCAAGAAGAAACGAGGGCAAGAGATGAAGGTACGAACAATGCTAATGATGCATGAGGGGTGCGAGATAAATGAGAAAATGAAGCTCAAACCTAAGACAATGTAGAATGCTACAGAGCATAAGGTAAACATGACATGCTAGGATGAAGAAGTAAGGTCAAGACCAATGCATGACAAGGGTAGCAAAGGTGTGTGCAAGAGGTGGCTAAGTGCAATGCATGACCAATGCATGAAAAATGCACATGTGGGGCAAGGTGTGTTAAATACACAACTAATAAACCAAACATGTTCCTAATGAGGAAACATGAGAAACCCCAAAGTTTGGTACTCATCGGAGTCCAAACAAGCGAGAAAATGTCTAAGAGGCATTTTATCAAACACCTAGTATGCACACTATGAACAATAATGTGAAACAATGCATGAACATCATAAAATCCACCCTTAATACATGTTCTTTCTGCCACAAGGGGCCAACATCCAATGCAAATTAGCAAAAGAAACCAATCCCATGAAGAAATTTGACAAAAAATAAGTTTTCCCAACCCCTATGATAAAAATCCCAACCAAGAGCACAAAATACTCCAAAACATAATCTAAAGATCAAAATAAATGAAAAGAGTTTATAATTACCTTAGAAATGTTAATGGAATGAAAAACCATTCAAATTGGTTGGGTTTTGATGTAAAAATATTGAAAGAGGGGTTTTAGAGAGGATGGGAGAGGTTTAAAACAAGTTTCCCACGAAAAAGCTTTATAAAAAGCTGATTTTGGGCGTTTCGCGACTGGGCGAGTCGCCAGGTTCAGTCGCGAAAATTTTCGCGAGTCGCCAGGTTCAGTCGCGAAAATTTTCGCGAGTCGCAAGTGAGTCGCGAGTGAGTCGCCAAAACTTCTGGATGAACTCGCAACTGGGGGTTTCGCGACTAGCGAGTCGCCAGCTGAGCCGCGAAAAACTCTGACACCTGTTTTTCAATACATAACATGTTTAAACAATGAAAAACAAAGTAAACACTAAACATGAACACAAAAAGTGATAAAAATCACTTCCAAAAACATATAAAATGATCAAAAATCTTTTTGGATTGAACCATATATGATTGAGCACACACACATCACATTTAGACAAGTACAATCTAACAAATGAATAAGACATTCATTGAACATTAGGCATGTGTGTTATGTGTGTGTATCAAATGTGGAATAGTCCTTAGTCTAGAGTGAAGCTTCAATGATCAATTCAATCAAGTCATACACAACTAGTACTAAGTCAAGTGGTCTATCTCAATTATAGAAGTGAACATATATGACCTCCCACAAGAAAATGATTACATAAGATTGAAGCTTTTCATTTGGCTTCTTACAATTCATATCATTTGATCATTTTGAATCAATACAACTCATTTTGAGCAATACATCTCATTTTTTAGATTGATGCCTGAAATTTTTGATATTTCAATTTGGTGAACAAGCCTTTGGCTTTTGGGCATCATACATTTTCATATAAGTCGCTTTCCCTTTTTCCTAGTCGAATACTATTATGTGCAACGGCTTTTGCAGCCCATTATCTCTTTTCATTTTGAGATTTACATTTATTGAGCTCTTTAAGTAAAAAAAAATAAAAGAGTGGGAAGAGATATAAACACAAGTCTACGCATGTATCAAAACCAACATGACTATTGACTAATCATTCATGACAAGCTTGAAGATCAATTTACAACAAACACATAAAGATGTCAAGATTTTTCCCACAAAGATATAAGTGCAAAAATAACAAGCTAAGCTCGTAAATGTACAAAGTCATTTGTACAAAGGTACAAGGCCAAACTCACATGTGATATGTGCTCAAATATCTACGATCAAACTTTTTGAATTTTTCACTTTTTATGTGGTTTTGGATTTTTTACTCACACAAAACTGAAATATAAAAGTAAGATCAAAAACAAAAAAATGCATACAAATAAATGCAAGATGCACAAAATGCATGAAGATATGACATTTAATGCATGAAGGGTCCTACAAAGATCGAAAGAATTAGATCAAGGACCAAAAGAGCAAAAGCTCAACCATAGGAACCCTTTCTCATCCAAACGGAACGATTGTTTGGAATGAGTGTCTCAAGAGAAGTGAGACGAGGGTTGGAAGAATGAGAATCGGAGATGCACATAGTCAAGGAGTTAAGAGCATTAAACATTTTCTTTAACAACATTCTATTTTCACTCAAAACCGGTTTAGCTTTCAAAGCACAACTTCCAAAAAGCTCAAGTTTCTCTTTTCTTTTGATTCTCTTAAGAGCTTGAAACTTAGAGCAATGAGGTCTTAGATGACCAAAGGCACCACAATGGTGACACACAATGTGTTTAGGTCCACTAGGCCTTTTGGGAAGGGATCTAGCAATATGATTTTGTTCCCTCTTCAACTTATGACATTGAGGTCTTATATGACCAATCACACCACAATGGTGGCAAGTTGGAACAAACTTAGATCCATCCAAAGCCTTAGGTTGAGACCTAAACAGAGGCTTTGACTTAACAGTCTTTCTCTCCACCTTTTGATTTCTTTTATGTGGAGGAATGTACACCGATTTGTCCTTTAAGGTAGAACACACACTAGGCACAAAATCGGGTACCACAACATGATTGCAACATATATTTTCATCCTTTTTAACAATAGGTTCAGCAATCAAACACTTGGCATGCATCTTAAGAGATTCATTTTCACATTTAAGATCATCAACAAGTTTGTTAGACAAAACAAGTTTAGCATCCAAGTCCATATTCAAACATTCAAACTCTTTCAGCTTTTCAAGAGAAATTTCAGCAAGTTTTTTATATTTCTCAACCAATTTGTTGGATTCATTGAGCTTAGCAATCAAATCATCATTTTCACAAAATAACTTGCTCAAATTCTTTTGAAACTTCTTAGCATTTTTCTTCAAGAGTTTGTCAACAACACCCATAGATTCAAATAACATGTCATCACACTTATGAGGATTAACACTCATAGAGGCATTTTCACAAACACGTGGCATGCTACATTCATTACCAACCAAATCATACAAAGAAGCATACAACGCACAATCCATGGCAAATAAACACAAAGGGGTCAAGGATCACACTTAGGTCTTTAAACCACAACAAGTGTACCCGCTCTGATACCAATTGAAAGTTCAAATAGTGTAAAAACACCCTTGAACGTTTAGACTCCCAATTTACAAAATACCAATTCAAGCTTTATATCAAACAATTAATGTGCGGAACATGAACTAAAGCATAACACAGAATTGGTAAACAATCTAAGCCAATTAAAATCACATCCACAGCAGAAAATAAAAGGCAAAGATAAAGGGAAGAGAAATGCAAACACAAGGACAACACACGATGTGTTATCGAAGAGGAAACCGAAGCCCTCGGCGTAAAACCTCTCCGCCGCCCTCCAAGCGGTCAATAATCCACTAGAAAATGTAGTTAGGATACATGAACAGCAATAGACCCTCCAAGCCTAATCTACCCGATGTACCTAAGCCCTCCAAGCTTCTTGCTCCAACGAGATTGCGCCGAACCTTTTTCTTTTCTAGCTTACCGGATTCCGCTATAATCCATAGCATCCGCCATCCTTGGCATCTTCCAATGCTTCCCAAAACTCCAAAAAACACTCAACACTCTAAATGGGTGTGGGTAGTGTTTGGATAGAAATCTCCTCTCAAGAGGTATGACAATGAGAGAGGGAATGAGAAGAGACTACAAAGATTTCTCTCTAAGAATGAGTAGCTCTCTCTAATTGGGTGGGTGTTTTAAAGAAACCTCTCTTAGGGTTTTTCTTTCTGAAAGGCCACCCATATTTTGTGGGAATGAGGGGTATTTATACTGGCGTGAGAATGGAATGCGAAGAGTCAGTTTTTCCAAAAACAGGGCTGGCTGGCGACTTGACCTCGCGACTTAACTGAGTCGCGAGTTCAAGCCGCGAGCTAACTGAATGGCCAGTCTGGATTTTTGTCCTGTAGTGCTCCAACTGGCATGACTGTTCAGCTCCCCTGCATGCTCTGCGCGTGTGCAACTTTAGGCGACTTACAAGCCGCGAGCCAGCCGCGAGATCCAGCCGCGAGTCCCTGCTTCACTGCACAATCTTGAGCATTTCTTCACACTCTCTCACACACTACCCTTACATGATTCCCACCTAAATACAAGGTTTCTAAGTGCTGTATTACAAGCAAATTTGTCACGGAATAAAGCCAACACATGGTTGATTAATTTCAACCTTACAGAACATTCATTAATGATGTTTCTCTTCATCATCAAACTAAGGCAATATATGAATATTTACATGTGTGCTTTTGTATACACATATAGTAGTATCTATTTCAAAACATGCATAACATTTTACATCAATTCAAGATAGTGCTTTATTCCTATAAAGTGATATCAATATTTGTCAACCATTTAGCTAAAATATAAATGATTATAATTGATCTATTTCTCAAATCATACTTGATGTGCTTTAAGAGATTTATGTACATCAAATTCTAAGAATTCACGGTAGATTAAAGAAATATATAGCCATAGCTAATAGTATATAACTCAATTAATACTGTATTAAAATTATTAATTTTTATCATCTTCTCTAAATGCAAATACGTAAAGTTAGTTTGAATATATATATATATATATATATCTCACCATAGGAAGAGTATATAGATGTCTCTAATGCGTTTTCAACTAATATAGAAGATTTAATTCATTAACGGTACAATTTATGATTCTCACTTCACTTGCCCTTATATTGGTCATGCGCCATGCTTAAATGTTGATATTGAATTGATCTCTAAAACTTCATAATATTTTTTTTTATGTAACATTTTCATTGTAACAAGTTTATGTTGTGCTACACACTTACACTAGTATTTAATAAAATCTTTTAAGAGCACCTTGTTGAGGAACTATTTTATGTTCATATAACTTAGGAATAGAAGAATGTCTCAAATGCATTATCAATCAAAAATAGTTAGAAGATTTAGGTGATCATATATATACACACACACATTTAAAACGGGAAAGAAAGATTTGAACATTGGATATTTGAAACACTCAAATGTGCCAGGCAAATTGACTTAAAGGTCACTGGTAATTTGGTGCAAGCTGTTCAGTTTAACATAGATTTTTTTGTTACAAAATAAATGTTTTGAAATACTTTAATATATGCCAAAAGTCTTTAACTCAAGTAGCACTTCCTGACATTGAAATCACCTATCTCCTAATTATTGAATCATAAAAAAATAAAAAAATAAAAAAATAAATAAATAAATTGACACAATAATTCTAACACATGTACACGTACATGTACAAACAAATAATTACACACATGATTTTAATTTTTATATAGAGACAGGCCAAAAATCCAGGCAGATATCTTAGGTGAGGTTTATGACAACCCTTTGGAAAGCATGTTATCTTGCCTATGAGTTAAACCTTTTTTACAAATCCTTAGGTGTGTTGTATGTACATTATTTTTCTCATTTAAATTCAAACAATTGATTACATTAAATGTAATTATTTTAGGAAAAATAACATAATTTGTATTGTATTAGTCAATGCAATAATGTATTAATTTAATTTTAATTAAGAAACCTAAAGTAACACAAATAAAAAATAGTGCCTAAGTTTGTCGTTATATATAAACAGATTCTTAAAAAAAAAAAAAAAATCAAATTAAATTAATATATAGTTAATACTTACTAGTAAAAATAAATAATTAAATCAATATTGCATTAGAAATTATTAATTTTGATCATTTTCTAAAATTAGCCTTGTTGGCTTATGTGAAAAGATTTCAGTGAAGTCAAGTCCATCTTGTTGAGTGTAGGCCACAAGTCTTGCTTTATATCTTTCTATAAAGAAAAGTGTTACGTCCACAATATTTTCACAACAAATTTTAATTAGAGGGATGTTTTAGTTTTTAATTTGAATTTACCACTGAATTTACTTTTTTACCCACTAATAACAGCAAGTAATAACCTGCCACATAATTTTTTTTTTTTTTTTGAAAAAGTGCCACATAAAATTTGTTGTTAAAATGTTATGGACATAATATTTTTCTTCTACAAACTAAATAGACCTATACTTTATTTATAGACCCACTTACAACTAATTGGTTGTTTCCTAGAAGGTAAAGTCCAGTGCCTTACGAGCACTCACAGCAAAATATCTAAAAAATTTAACTTTTAGCAACTCAAAAAATAGAAGAAAAAATCAATCAATCATTGTGTTTCAGCTCAATTTTGCGGTGCTCTTGTCATATGTGCCTAAATTTTTTTTTTTCCCCAACTGCCAGGGATTCTGAAACAAATCTTGCCATTTTTTATATTGGATCCAGCTAATGTACGACATCTTTTCAATTCTCCACAAAACAAATCTTGCCATTTTTATTTTTTTTTGAAAACGTTAGGGTGTGAAATGCTTTTCACTTCTCAATGAATAAAACAATATGCCATAAGTTTACCTGAGCATCCCAGCGAGATTGCTAAATTGACAAAAACGTCAATTTAGAAACCAATTCTTCGAAATTGTGGCTACATCAAAGTAGTTAAAGTAAAAAAAAATAAAAAATAAAAAATAAAAAAAAAATAAAAAAAAATAAACTTTGAGTTACAGTGAGCTGCTAGAGATAGCAGCTCACTGTAACTTAATCTCCAAAAAAAAAAAAATCAATGTGAGTTGTTAAAAAGTAGTATTTTAATGTGTTGATGGTTGTGATTGTTGTTTATTGTGTTGTATATATTATTTTATTATATTGTTTATATTATTTTAATATGTTGAATGTTAAAATAAAAGTTTTGATGTTGGGTGTATTATAAAGTGAGATGTTAAAATAGATAAAGTAGTGTTTTGAGTTGCTAAAAAGCTAAATTTTTTAGATGTTTTGTTGTGCATACTTGTAAGGCACCAGACTTTACCTTCTAGCAAACAATCAATTAGTTGGAAGTGGGTCTATAAATAAAGTATAGGTCTATTGAGTTTATAGAAGAGAAATGTTAAGTCCACAACATTTTTACAATGTTTTCACAACAAATTTTATGTGACAGGTTGGTATGGTTGGTCGGTAGCCTTTTTGTATATTTTTCACTTTTTGAGAAACATCAAATGGGTTCATACTTTATGGCTAAGTCATCCTCTTCTTCTTAGTCAAATGTATGGACATCAAATACAGTCAAGCTATACACATTTGCTTTTAGAGAAAATAATAAAAATTAGCAATTTTGACGTAGTATTTATAACTATTAATTGAGTTGTATACCGTTGGTAGAGGCTTATTTAATTTAGTGCAAATCTTAGAATTTGATATATATATATATATATTTGGGTAAATTCCATTAACCTCCCCTGAGGTTTGGACAAATACCACTCAGGTCCAAGATATTTTAAAATTAACCAATTAGGTCCCTAAAAGACAACTTAATCCCTAACACCCCTAACACCGCCACCCCTCCATTACTATTTTTTTCCCTCATTCTCTCTCAGATCTCTCTTCTCTCTCTTGCCCCATCTACTTCTCTTTTTCACCTTACATCACCACAGTTCATACCCACACCGCTGCACGAAAGCCACACTACACAGTCAGCCATATTGGACTCCTCGACCTAGTTCAAAAACCCACATTTGAAGCATAAAAACACAAAACCAAGCAAACCCAATTAAACCCACAAGCCAAAACACCCACCAAAAAGTAATAATAATAAATAAATCCAAACTTTCTCAAATCCAAACTCTCCGTCTATGAGAATATATACTCTCCTTCTCAAAAAAGTTTTCTATTTCTCCCGTTACCGTGATCCTTCCCCATTCAAAACACACCCCATGGTGAAACGTTCTCCATCGTCCAAAACACATCCCATGGCCAAACCCCTTCTCCATCATCCAAAACCCAGACCCATATTAGCTCCAACAAA
This sequence comes from Quercus tomentella, assembly GCA_028535165.1. Classification (NCBI taxonomy): domain Eukaryota; kingdom Viridiplantae; phylum Streptophyta; class Magnoliopsida; order Fagales; family Fagaceae; genus Quercus; species Quercus tomentella. Next base: position 83,961,800 of record JAPQVY010000068.1, read on the forward strand.
ACCTGATCCCGTTCCCCTTCTCCTCTGAAGTGATTCACTCCAATCGCAAATACAGGTCGGCCAAAGCCTTTCTTGTTCAAGACACACTTAAATCTTAATTCATATGATTTTTAGTTTTTAATTATGTTTTTAATTTTTTTATTTAATTAAAATTAATAAATTAATTTTTTTTAATTTAAATGCTGACGTGGCATTTTTTAATGTCAAAAAATATTTTTTATTATTAATTTAGGCCACGTCAGCTTTAATTTAGTATTATTTATTCCTACCGTTTGCCACATCAGCTTTTTCCGTTTCTGATGTAACGACAGGGACTAAAACAGAAGCATTTTTCAGGATAGGGACTAAAAGCGGTAAAAATAAAATGTAGGGACTAAAATGAGATTCGCCTGAAAATGTAAGGACTAAAAGGTGCTTTTCGCCTTTTAAATTTTATCATATCTATAAATATATAATTTAGTTATTTAAAAAATTAATTCCCACATAGAATTTCTATAAAAAATAATAAATAAATAAAAGTTCCACATAGGATAGTAATAGAAATAGTAAATAGTTAATTTATCGTTGTAAAACTAACACATTGATAAAGGCATAGTAATACGGTAATAGTGAACGATTAAAATAGTCAGAGAGAATATTCTTTATAACTTCCCTGTAAGCCCTGTGAAGGAAGGAAGGAAGGATGGTCAAAATAGTCAGAGAGGAAGAGCATAAGAGAATATAACTTCTTGTCCCAACACAACACTGTCAATGGCACATGATGGGTCAGCAAGTTGTCCCTTGCTTCAACTCAGAGCATCTCCAACAATCAATGCAGAGCCAAAATATAGAGAATATTTTACAATGTTCATGCTCTATATGCTCATGTTCATGCTCCAACAGCTGAGCTATATCCGGAAATTTTTTACATTAGCAATTGAATTTCTTACATTAAAATATTATACCAACTCCTTTTTATATTAATTCTTTCTCTCTCCTCTAGATTTCTTTTTCTCTCTCATTCTCTCCGTTGCTACTTTTTTTTTTTTCCCTCTCATTCACTCTGTTGCCGTTGCTTCTTTTTTTCTCATAAACCAAATGAAATCAGAAAAAATAAAAGAAAAAAAAATGAAAAAAAAAATGAAAAAAGAGAAAAGAGAGAGACATGTTCATGAGCAAAAGAATTAATCCAAACACAAAACAAAATCCAATTCTTAAAATAAAGTTGAATCAGAACAAGCAAATATGAAAAAAAAAAAAGAAAAAAAAAAAGAAAGAACAAGCCAATCTGACCCAGCGGCGGTGGAGATGCTGGAGCGATGCTAGAGCAGCGGCTGGAGGACGACAAGCCTCTCTCTCTCTCTCTCTCTCTCTCTCTCTCTCTCTCTCTCTCTCTCTCTCTCTCTCTCTCTCTCTCTCTCTCTCTCTCTCTCTCTCTGATGTGAAGCAAAGAGATGCTGGAATGTTCTTGATGAGGTGAAAAAGAAAATAAAAAGAAGGGCCGGACACTTGTGTGGAGGAGAAAAACAAGAAAAAGAAAAAAGAAAAAATGAAAGGAAACGTGGATGAAAACGAAATGGTTGGAAGAAAAATAATATAAAAAAAAATCCTAATTGAAAAATATTATCACAATATTTTTACAATAAATTTTAAGTAACAAATTGTTATTAATTAATATTGGCGAGTAAAAAAATAATTTTAGTGGTGGGTTCAAATTAGAACTAGTAACAACTTTTCACATAAATTTTGTTGTGAAAGTATTACGTAAAATGTTGTGAACATAACATTTCTCATTGAAAAATATAGTTGTTAAAAAAAGAATAAATGATGATTAAAAAAGGAATAAACAATGAATGAAGAAATAATATTTAAATGAGATAGAGAATGAGATAGAAAATCTGTTGGAAGTGTATTTGAAAAAATTGGTAAGTAAAAACTAAATGTCACTGTTCATTCTCCAAACAGTACAAAAATTTACCGAAGTTGTTGGAGATACTCTCATACGGTTAATATGCATATAGTTGACTTGTGCATAAGAGTGGGCCGACAAACCAAAGAATTTGTTGGTGCCAGATAATATTATCACAAATATTAGCAATTCAAAATAGTAATCACACACAAGAACATAAATATTACATGAAATCCTTTCTCTTTGAAAGAAAAAATTACGGGACAAACTTCAAATAATTTCACTATTATAAAATTAATTACAATAATTTTTTTTGTATGTTTCACGGTTAAAAAAAATTCTCTTATTTTTCTTTACTCTTACACAAATTATCTTCCTTAAAAACGGCAATCCTTATTGAATTATGAGGTCTCCTATTTCTAATAGAATTTTTTCACTACATGGATTTCTTGCCGCAAAATGGGGCTGGACCCACAACAGATTTGTCCACCACTTTCTTTTTTCGTTTTTCTATGGCCCTAGATATGCTGGTCCCACGAATCTTGAATGCCATTAAAATGAGTACACACTGCTAGATAAGTACCGTTCATAAAAAAAAAAAAAAAAAAAAAAAAAAAAAAAAAAAAAAAAAAAAAAAAAAAGAAGGTATATTAGTGCATACCCTGAAGTATCTAAATAAAGGCTAAACACCCATTAAGATAAGCATCCATTGTTGACCTTGACTTGACGGTGAGCAAAAGCAGTACTATATCCTATCTCAACCGCATTAAATAAAATAAAATAAATAAAAGTTTAAAAATAGTTTTAAAAAAAGTTTAAAAGTTAAAGTTAAAAAATAAAAATGATAAAAATTTATGTGAGAAGCAGTGAGTAATTGCAGTCGGTGCAATACCCAATCCAAATCCTAAAATCACACGTACCAATCAGAGAGTTAGTACGATGAGACAAAACTTACGTCACAGCAAAATCATATGAGCCCTTATTTTATTTTATGTTTTTTAAAACATGCAAAGAAGAAAAATCTAAGCGACCAACACAAAGCAATGAACACTATCTTTGAGCAGTTGGATTAGGATAAATTTTTTTTTTTTAACATAGTAATTTATGTACAATTTTTTTTTTTTTTAAATACGAAAAAAAAGTATAACTGTGTTCCTTTCAACTTTTTCTTTTTAAAAAAAAAAAAAAAAGTAAAAAGGTAATATGATTTTGCATTTAAAGAGAAAGACTAAGCAATGAGTGATATTTAATTTTTCTTTGCAGGGAAAAACTAGTTAAATTTATTAGCAAGGAAATGCAGTGATCAGTAAATTTCGAAGAAGCAATGTTTGTGGACATTTGGTTTAGGAAGCTAAGGAGGAGCTTTTCGGTTCCTACATTTCCAGCTGAGTCACAAAAAGAGAGAAGGAAACGCTGTTGCACATAAACTTGTTAGAATGAGTAAAGAATTTATTGGGCTAAACATAGGAATAGAAGAGCACCCAGTTTGGTTAAACGATTTGCTAAATGAGGATGTTTCTCATTTTGTTGTGTTCTATTAACTAATTCAACAAAATGATGGTTTCCACTCAAAAATAAATAAGATGGAGGTTAAGAGAGCTTAATAGACATTAATTTTGAAATTTTAGATCGCATCTAATTCCGTAATTATTTTTGATAATTTTGACATTATTAAAATAATTTATACTTTTATTTTATTTTTTTCAAATCTAATTTCAAATGAGGTTGGGATTCGATAAATATGTTCATTTTCTTCTTTTAGTTTTTTTTTTTTTTTTTTCAAATCCAATTTCTGATTTATTTTATAAATGAAATCTAATTACAGACTTCTCGTAAAATTTAGACCATATTCTTCAAAAAGTGGTCATTGAATAGTCAGTTTAAGCAATGCGTGTATTTTTCAAAATGATTCGGAATACTTAGTTTTAATATTATGAAGAGGAGCATAAAAATACAATTTAAAGAGGGACATTTTAAAAAGCTGTTCAAAATTTTTTATAATAATGAAATCTGATTTCAGACTTGCTGGCCTCAATCAAAAGAACCAGTTTTTTCCTATCAAAAAAAAAAAAAAGAAACGATTACAATGGACGCTCGGAATGAACTTGCAAGTTGCAACGATTACAATGGACAATTATATATGTTTGAACATTAATGTTCAAACATATCAACTACACTACTTAGCATGTGCACAACGTCAGAGCATTAAATAATTTAAAGTCCTATAAAACCCCATATCAAGTTGTAAGATCAATGTCACGTGAACAAAGGCACAAAGGAAAATGATCGAGATAATAGTATGTGGAATGTCGACAAAGGCACAAAGAAAAATGATTGATTATTCTATATATTAGTCGTTAACTCATGTGATGCACAGAAAAACTATTGATTCTGAAAAAAAAAAAAAAAAAAAAAAAAAAAAAAAAAAAGAATCCAAACAAATAATTAATCAACCAAAAATATAGCTTTTAATAAGAAAACAAAAAATCACATGAACTTAAATAAAAAGCATTTAAGATGAAAAATTAAAATCAACCTATTGAGACGCAAATACCAAAAACCTCAAGACTTAAAACTTCAAAATTTATAGAATTTCCAAATTTTACTTCAGAACCAAACTAAATTCAACAAATTTATATATAACATATCAAATACAAATTTATCGTTCCCTAGGCTGAAAGACATAGGTTGCATCTTTGATTTTTCTCCAAAAAAATAGAGATGTGTTATTTGCCATGTACAGTATATAAAAATAATTAGTAAAAATTTCAACCCAAAAACCAAACCCATGATTATCAACGTGAGTCTCTTTTTCTTAAATGATAGTCTTTCGTTTTTTTTTTTTTTTTTTTTTTTTTGTGTCTTATCATAATTTTTGTTTTTATATAGATTATCAATGTTTGAGTTTGAGTTTAAGTTGGACTTATTAGAGAGATAGAGTTACACTACTTGTTAAGTTTAGATTAAATAAAAATAATTTTATTTTAAAGAAAATGATAATGATGAGTTTGATTTTAAGTTGGACTTATTAGAGAGATAAAGTTTCACTCCTTGTTAAGTTTGTATTAAATAAAAGTAATTTTGTTAAAAAAATGATGAGTTTGAGTTTAAGTTGGACTTGTTAGAGAGATAGAGTTGCACTCCTTGTTAAGTTTGGATTAAATAAAAATAATTTTGTTTAAAAAAATGATGAGTTTGAGTTTAAGTTGGACTTGTTGGAGAGATAGAGTTTCACTCCTTGTTAAGTTTGGATTAAATAAAAAAAAAAAAAATTATTTAAATACTGTGCTAACGTGAAAAATTGTGAGAGTTTCAAAGGTTTCGGTTTTATATATATATATATCTCTCTAGATGTAGACAAAGGCATAGTAAAGGTAAATGATCTTCATAACAATCGTAGGTTTCATCTTCATCATAATTGGCGCTGACGCATGTGCAGTCACGTCGAAGATCACACTTCGCGTCAGTGTGCGTTCGACACGGGTGCATCTAATTTGGAGCCGCACCGGTGCTTTCCGGCCTTGCACCTTGGTAGCACAACAAATTTCCACCACCACCTTGCATCTTGATAGCACATAAAATTCCACCACCCCCTATTTCAATCACCTTGCACATTGGAAGCACATAAAATTTCCATCACTTCTTCCTTAGTTGCACAACAAATTTCATCACTTGTAATTTGATAGCACATAAAATTAATTTCCATCACCCCAAGTAAGACAACATTTGCATCATCTTGCATTTTGGTATGGCACATGATATTTCCATCACCCCTGTAAGACATAAAATTTACATAATCTTGCATCTTGGTAGCCCTTAATAATATTGATTTAATTGTGTACTTTTACTAATAACTATATATTCATTTAAACTGGTACCATTTTTTTTTAGAATCTGTTTATATATAATGACAAACTTAGGTACAATTTTTTTTTTGTACTTTAAGTTTCTTAATTAAAATTAAACACATTATTGTATAACCGATACAAAAAAATTTATGTTATTTTCCCTAAAACAATTACATTTAATGTAATTAATTGTTTGAATTTTTTTATATATTTATTTATTTATTATTTTTTGAGAATGATCAATTGTTTGAAATTAAAATGAGAAACATAATGTATAGCACCTAAGAAATTGTCTCAACTGTTTAACTCATAGGCAAGATAACATGCTTTCTAAAGGATTGGCAACCTCACCAGACACATGTGCTTGGATTTTGGTCTATCTTTATATAAAAATGTGTGTGTCATTATATATTTGTACATATATGTGTACATGTGTTAGAATTATTGTGTCAAAAAACAAAATTTGGATGATTCAATAATTATGAGCAGGGGGATTTCAACATCTAGAAGTAACAATTGAACTAAAGACATTTGGCATAGGTTAAAGTATTTCAAAACATTTTATTGAGTAACAACAAAATCTATGTTGTAACAAAAAGGTTGCACTGAATTACCAATGACCTTTTTGTCAATTGGCTTGGCACTTCTGAGTGTTTCAAACGTCTAGTGTTCAAATATTCATCTCTTATTTGAAATATATATATATACACACACACACTATGAAATTACTAGGATCAATACAATCAACAATTTAAGCATAGCACATGACCAGGCCAATTATAGGCAGCTAAGTTTGGCTCATAAATCGTACGGTTGATCAACTAAATTTTCTAACTGTTTGTTGTTTGATAATGCATTTGAGATATCCTTCTCCTCGTAGTTATATGGACATAAAACATAGTCCCTCAACAAGGTGTTCTTAAAAGATTTTATTATCATTAAATACTTGTGTAAGTGTTTAACACACAAAAAAAAAAAAAAAAAAAAAAAAAATAGTTACAATAAAATTATTATGATGTTTTAGGGATCAATTCAACATAACATTTAAGCATGGCACAAGACCAATATAGGTGGAGGTGAAGTTGGCTAGGGCCATAAAATTGTGTGGTTGATGAATTAAATCTTCTAATTATTGATAATGCGTTAGAGACATCCTTTTGTTCCTACAGTCGAACAAACTTTACGTATATTTTTTAGAGAAATGATAAAAATTTATATTTTAATGTAGTGTTAATTGAGTGGTATACTAATAATATATATATATATATATATATATATATATATATATATATGTAAAGCTTTATTATGAATTCTTATAATTTGTTGAACATAAGTCTCTTAAAAACAAATTAAGAATAATTTTGAGAGGTAAAACAATTATAATTATTTGCATTTTCTTTTGTTGTTGAGGGAGATAAACTAAAAACAAGCTAAATGGTTCAGAATTATTGCTGTAAATTACCTTGTTAATTAAATGACAAAGTCCCACATAGGATAGAAATAGTAAGGATGAATGGTTAATATATGGTTGCGTGTCTTGTTACATTAACGTATTTATTTGGTAATTTTCGAATTTTAACTGATGAATTCAACACGAGTTTTTTTCCAAATAAAATGAACAAAAAAGTTGCTTTTCCCCCCTAAAATTTAGCATTTCTTTTTCTTTTTCTTTTTCAGTTGACTAAAACACCTCTAGTAATTTTTTTTAAAAAAATAAAAAACCTCTTACCCTGCTTATCTCAAACATCCTAAAATTTAGACTTTTTAAAAATTCAAATACTTCAATTATTTATATAAATATATATATATATATATATATATATATATATATATATATATATATATATATATACACAGTTACTTTTTAAATTTTTTTTTTATATGATATACTGTTATTAAAAGAAGATGAAGAGATGACTACTCATTCTTGTCTCAATTCATACAATTATCACAATAATAGATAGGATAATTTTTAAGAAAAAAAAAATTACAACTCCCCACTTGTCCACTTTTTCCAAAATTCAAATTGTAAAAACAATACAATTTCATGGAAATTGCATGTTTAAAATCGTTAGTACTGGTGGGTTCAATTGGTAAAGTCTCTGATGGTTGTATAAGAGATCTGGGGTTCAATCCCCGCCTACACCAAAAACTGATTGGTGTTTTGGTCTAATGATAAAGAGCTATCATCAGGAGCGGGCGCCATAGGTTGAAACTTTCTCAAAAATAAAAAATCGTTAGTACCGCAATTGTTTTGGATCTTTTTTGTCAATAAAAACTACCACACTCACAAGTCTTATATCTTTCTCCCTTTATTTTGCCTTATTTTCAATCACATTTGACTTCACGCTCAAATATAAGTTCTCCAAATTTAGGTGAGTTTTACTTTTCTTTTTTCTTTGTTTAGTTTTACATATACTTAAGAATTTTAATTGATTAGGAAAGAAAGGATTTGGTTGATAATGGGTTCAGGTTATCTTTCTTTATTTGTTTATATATATATATATATATCACTGGTATCATCTTTGGGAGAAAGGGTATGATGAAAGCCAAGGATAATGTTATTAAGATTTTTTTTTTTCGTTTCATGTCAAATTGATTTAACATCTTTTTTCTACTATCATTTGAATGTATGTAGGGAAATCAATTGTGATGATTGGTGAGTTTTCCTTCTCTCTTTACAGATATCTTTAAGAATTTAATTGATTAGGAAAAAGCAATTTGGTTGATAATGGTTTTTTTTTTTTTTTTTTTTTTTTTAATAAATCTTCTTGATAAGACATATGTCACCTTTGGGGCAAAGTAGTACAAAGTTCATGGTGAAAGGTTAGCACAAAGTTCGGGTTGATACATTTTTCAATCACATAATTTATTTGGGTGTTTGAGATTTATCACTCCCTTAAGAATTTTGGTAATTGAAAAATGCATTCACCCCGAATTAGTATATATGAAATTTTTGCCCCTTAGGAAAAGAAAAAAGAAAAAAGAAAAAAGAAGAGCCTTGTGTGCATGGAGGCTAGTATAATATATTTGTATACAATATCGAATATGAAATTTGGACTTCTTCTTTACAGACATCAAAACTTACAAAAGACTATTTTGATTTACAAGTTACAGCCCATTTTCAAAAGTGTCCTAATTAATGTGATCGAGCTTCCTCAACCAGGTTGCCAATACCTCTTCATTCATTTCAATCTTGCGAGCGAAACGCAAGGTTTTATTTACACTTTGAATCTTCCCTGGAAATAATGAGCCTACAAATTTTATCATATTACAGTTTGTTATCAAATTTATCAGCTTACAATTTACTTTGATAAAAATTACCTTAGTGCACCAGTGTGCCGTTGTCAGCTAACTCAGGTGTATTCCATCTCAACAATTTTAAACCTTTTTCTTAAGAGGAACCATTTTTAACCTATTCACTTAATATTGTGTCATAGAACATTTAATCTCAACTCAGGTCCTAGGCTTATAACGGGTAATTATTAGGTACTCCCGGAATATCTTAAATATGTACTCCTCTCTTTTACATAACTGTGGGTCCCACTAATTATATTTATGGTAATTATATTTATGGTGGGACTCATAATTCATGTGAGAGGAGGGAGTACGCATTTATGGTATTCCCGGAGTATTCAATAATTTTCCGCTTATAACACGCTTAAAGCTTTCTTTAAAAAAAAAAAACAAAAAACCTCAATTCATAGTTGAATATGCCAAATTGGGCTTGAATTGAGAAGACTGGGCCCATCACTATTGGGCTACTTTATGAGCTTTACACAGATTAGGACCAAAGGTATCTCAACCTCTTTTAAGTAAACTTTGTTGTTATTGAAAGTACTCCATAATTATGTTCTTGATTCTCTTGAAGACTTGAAGTGTTATAACTTATAACTTATAAGAGCATTATTATTAGTGGTATTAAAAAGGAATATTGCTATTTTTAGCACGACCCATCACAAAAGTAGAGCTGCAATGGTGGAGCTATAGCCAAAAAATTTGGCTTCTCAACTACAATGCACACCCAAAGATAGTTGTGAACTGTAGCTCAAAGGTAAAATATATATATATATATATATATATATATATATTTTTTTTTTAAAGTTGTGTTCACACTAATGATTAGAATATTTTAATTTTTTTTCTCTTTCCCTTCCTTTCCCATTTCTACCCACTGCTCCTTTCTCCCCTCAGTCCTCACACTCTTCATTTCTTCCTGTTGCAAGCTCCAATTCCTCCACTCGCCGCTGACCCAAGCCCCTACCCAATGCTAATCGATCTCCTCATTCTCCGCCCCTCTCTCTCTGCTATCTCATTTTTCCTTTGCTCTATCTCTCAATCTTTCTTCGTCTCAAACACCAAGACCCATGATCGCCGATGCTGGGTTTTGATTTTGTCGCTGTGACTGGGTTTTATTGATGGGTTCTATTTTTATTTTGATTGATGGGTTTTGATTTTGTTAATGGTTGATGAATGGGTTTTGTTGATGAATGGGGTTTGTTGATGGTTGATGAATGAGTTTTGTTGATGGTTGAATGGGTTTTGATAATGGTTAAATGGGTTTTGTTGATTCGTGGATCATGCTGTGGTGGGTCATCGATTTGTGTTGTGGTGGGTCATTGGTTTGTGTCGTGGGGTTCGTGAGTCATGCCGTGGTGGATCTCAATTGAGTTTTTCTTTTGTGGTTGTGTATTGATTTTCTTGGCTAAGTCGGCTTGGGTTACCATGGGTTTTATTTTTGTGGTTGTGGGTTGATTTTCTTGGGTAGTTGGGGTTGATTTTGGTGGTTCTAGTTGTGGGCTGTGTGAAGTGGTGGTTGACTGGTGGTGGCAGTTGTGATGGTTGTTTATTGAAATGGATATATTATTTTATTGTGTTGTTTATATTATTTTATTGTGTTGAAAGTTAAAATAAAACCATTGATGTTGGGTGTTTTATAAAGTGAGAAGGTAAAATAGATAAAGTAGTTTTTTGTGGTGCCAAATAGCTAAATTTTTTACTCCACCAATGTGGATGCTCTAAGAGCGTTTACAATAAGCATGTTAAAAGCTAAAAAGCTATTTTTTAGCAAACCATTCCAAAAACACATACTATAGCAAATGTGTTATTGCCAAAAAATTTGGCATCTGAGTTACAGTAGATTGTCAAAGATGATAGTCTACTGTAGCTAAATGTTATAAAAAATAATAATATTTTATTTGTTCAGCCCTCTTCACGTGCCCCTTTTTCTTTTTTTCTCTTCAGCCTCGTCTTCTTTCTCTCTTCAGCCTCTTCTCCTCTACTCCATCTCTTTCTCACCCTCTATTTCATCTCTTTGTTTCTTCTTCTTCTTCTTCTTCTTCTTCTTCTTCTTCTTCTCTCTCTCTCTCTCTCTCTCTCTCTCTCTCTCTCTCTCTCTCTCTCTCTCTCTCTCTCTCCACCGCCTTGCCACCAAGGGGATCATTTTTTTTGCTCTAGATCAGCATCGGAGTTGAGATCGGTGACAGCTTGGGCATGCAGTGGCGGTAGAGATCGTCTTTGGTGTTCTAGGTTTGTGGGTTGTGAGTTATCTTAATCGGGTTATAGGTTGTTAAGATTGGTGGGTTTTGTGGGTTGTGGGAGTCAGTGGTAGTGGTGGTGGGTTACAGTTGTATCTAGTTGTGGTCTTTTCGCTGCGTGGTTGTGGTTAAAGATGGTGTTGCTGGGTTGATCGTCGCTGTGGGTTGTTAAGTTTAATGGTGGGTTTGGGTGTTTTGTCATGGGTATAATTGTTTGTGAAATGGGTTTTACCTGTGGGTATGGTTGTAGTTGTGGTTTTGGGTGTTTGGCTATGGGTGTAACTGTTTGTGGTTGTTTTTGTTGGAAAAACTGGTTTTGCATCTCATACAAAACCCACAGCAGAAGCAACACAAGAATCTACTTCATTCATGAGAGATAACTTGTAATCTTGAATTCTAGAACAAAGAAGAGAAAGCATACCTTGGTATAGTGAAATTCAAAAACATAACTTGAGAATACCTTCAATCTTCATCCCAATTTCACGGGCAGATGAGAAGGGACAGAATACTTTTACATGCGTGTGTTGTAGGCAAACATATAAAGGTGGGGGTATTAATAGGATGAAACGACACCTTGCGGGGATAAAAGGTGATATTGGATTGTGTAAAAAGGTTTCTCATGATGTGAGATACCAAATGTTGGAATATTTGAAGGAGTTTGAGTTGAAGAAAAAAGTTGAGAAACAATGTCAAGAAGAAATGTTTAGTGTGCCTTCCACAAATAGTGATATGCAAGAAGATGAAGATGTTCAAGAAGTATTTAGTAGTGGGTTGCCTAAAAAACCTGTTTTAGGTAAAAGAAAGCGTACAAAGCTAGTGGATAATTACTTTGCTCCAAGAACTACTCCAAGAGCTCAACCTCGTCTTAAAAGTGTGTTCTAGAGCAAAGAAAAGGTGAGGCAAGCTAATATGGCTATTGCAAGGTGGATGTATGACAATTGCATTCCTTTTAATGCAATGAATTCAGTGTACTACCAAAGGATGATTGATGCCATAGCTGCTGCTGGTCTTGGTTACAAAGGTCCATCTTATCATGCTGTACGGGTCCCTTTGTTAAGGGATCAAAAGAAAGAGGTTCAGTTGTTGGTTGAGTCACAACGTAGGCATTAGGCAGAAGTTGGATGTACACTTATGGTTGATGGTTGGACAGATACTAGACATAGGTCATTGATTAATTTCCTTGTTTATTTTCCTAGGGGAATGGTATTTGTAAAATCAGTTGATGCTTCAGAGATTGTAAAGAGTACCAGAAACTTGTTTAAATTGTTACGGATTGTTGATTCTGATCAAAGGCCTGCAATAAGATACGTGAATGAGGGCATGCATAGAGCACGGTTGGGAATCAAGAAGATTTTCCGAATGAAGAAGCACTTGTACAAGCCATACACCTCAATTATAAAAAACCGTTAGGACAAACATTTGTGTAAAGATCTTCATGTTGCTGCATATTGGTTAAATCCCACTTTTCAATATGATGAGGAGAATTTTTGTCGAAAACTAGTAGTAAATATGGCTGTTTCGGACTACATTGGGACAAAATATGATGGTGACAAAGAAAAGGTAATTAAGGAAACCCAATATTTTCGAGACCGTATTGGGAGCTTTGATAGAGATCTTGCATTGTCAACAAGCAAGACCACTCATCCAGGTGAGAAGTAATTAGTTTACTTTAATACTATAAACAAATCTTAGTTTTTTTGTTCATGTTGAAAGTTAATTTTGTCACTATAGTTAGAATAACTGAAGTGATTATTCAATTGAAAGTTTGTTTGTTTATTTTAATTAATATTAGATTACGTTGTGTTATGAAAATCAGATGAATGGTGGAAGTTGTGGGGTGTTGATGCTCCAAACTTGCAAAAATTGGCAATTAGAATCCTTAGCCAAACTTCCGCCTCTTCTGGATGTAAGCGTTGTTGGAGTTTATTTGACCAAATACATTCTAAGAGGAGAAATAGGTTGGAGCATCAAAGGCTCAATGATCTTGTGTTTGTTCATCATAACTTGCGATTGAGACATAGGTAACTAAATGCTATATCTTGTCATTATATTAATTTTTAAAAAGTCATTTATATAATGTAATTGTTAGTTACTAATTATGTTCAAATTCCAATAATGAGCATGACATTTTATGATGCAGGCTTTACAACAAAAAGTTTAATTTTGACCCCATTGATTATGCAAGTATCGACAAAACTGATTTTTGGGTGCATATCTTAATTATGAAGAGTTGGAGAATGCAATTTATGAAGAGGGTGCATATCCAGCAAGTGCAGAGCCTTCTTCTAATATTGAAGGTTAGTTTATATGTAAACAATTTGATAACCTATAGTGATTTTTCTTTTATTTTTTTCAAACTTGTGTAAACATTATAATGATTTTTCTTTTTATTTTGTTCAAACTTGTGTGTAGAATTTGTAGATGTAGATGATAGCAGTGAGGTTGAAGGAATTGATTTGGGAACATTTGGACAACCTATTGGCCCTCCTCTTGGATTTCCAAGGAATGATGATGAGCATGATAACTTTCATGGCATTGATGATTTATGATCATAATAATTCAGTTTCAACTTTGAAGTTCTATTTTGTATTTTAGAGATAATTTCTATGTGTTTTTGTAAGACACAATGTGTAACTTGGAGTTTGTAAGTTTTATGTATTTTTGTAAGAAACAATGTGTAGTTGTGTACTGTAACTTGGAGGCTTGTTTATGCATTTTTACTTTGTACTTTTATGGATTGCTTGAGTAATTCATATTTATGTTTGCTAAGGGTTTGATATTTCTTATTTGTCTTGAAAGTTATGATATAAAAAAAATTTGAAAGATAGATCTCTAAATGAATTAGACTATTTTAGTTAATTTTTCTATGTTTTTATTAGTTTAATGTTTTTATATATATTTAAAATAATTATTAAAATAATTATGACATCATTAAGGTTCGACCCCGGTTCAACCTCGATTCGACCTCAAAAACCTTGAACCTCTCTCTTTTACGATTCAATGAACGGTTTGGGTCTGAAAATCTTGCTGTCAAGTTAGGAACTCAAAAGTAATAAAGCTTTCAACTCATCATCTATTACTAGCTTCATTGTAACCATCTGATTAACCAAGTCTTGGAACTCACTAAGGTGCTCAACAATGGACTTACCCTCTTTAAGCTTCAAATTCACAAGCTTTCTAGCAATAAAAGCTTTATTTTGAGCTGTCTTTCTTTCATAAAGACTTCTTAATTTTTCCCATCGAACCTCTGCATTTGTTTCCTAAGACACATGGTGAAAAACACTAACATCGATGCATTGTCTAATACACCCAATAGTTTTTCTATTTAATTTCTCCCAGTCTCTATCTGACATATAACTAGGCTTGGCATTATCACCCTTAATAGGGTCATGCAAATCCTTGCAATAAAGGACATCCTACATCATCGGCCTCCAAATCGAATAATTTGATGCCAAGAGTTTAACCATAGTATTCATAGTCATATTCTCCATTTAATCCAACACAAGACAGTCAAACCTAAGCAACCAAAAGCTTTGATACCACTTGTTGGGGAAAAATCCTAATCCCCTCTTTGTCTATGTGTGAATTAAAATATATAACTACAAAGCAATAGCAATATTATGGAAACAAAAAAAAAAAAAAAAAAAATTCCAGCAAGCACCACATAAACACAACCACACAAGAACACCAAATTTTACTTGGAAAACCCTTCGGTGTAGAGGGAAAAACCACGGGACAACTCCGAAAAATATCCACTATGAAATAGAGATTACAACTACCAAGTTTATGCTAAACTTGAGTCCATAACAAATTGGATATACAATAAATAAATCTCAAGGAGTAAATACAATCTCACCACAAGGCTAGTAGCAAAATCTTCCTCTGAATACTCCAACTCTCCATTATTGTAGCACTAAAAAACTCCATGAGAACTCCATCAATTTATCTTTCTTGTGTGTAACTTGAGTAAAGAAAAATGTCTCATTTTTCTTTTTCACTCTCTCACACTTTCACTGTGTTTCTCTCTATCTCTTCGGACTGCACCTCCTAAAGCTCTCACTTGTGTTTTTCTCACAATGGACGAATATGGCTCTCTGTTTGCTTTAGCTTTCCACAAGGCCGAATGGCCTCTTGCCTTTTTGCTTCTTTCTTTTCTTTCCTCCTTCAGCATGTTAGACACGCCTTGCATCAACTTTGCATTAAACCAAAAGCTGATTTTGTGGGGCTTGAGAAGACAAGCTCATAAATGCGCTTTGACAAGAGTAGCAAGCAAGTGGGCTAGACCCACTAGGTGCCACGCACCCAACAACATTAACACTAACTAATTTTTATAGAAAATTAGTTAAATGATGTAAATATTATAGTATTTATAAAAAGAAAATATACGGACAAATTTTTATGATTTCCTCTCTAGACATATGTATATATACATACGTTGTGCACATGCACAACATAAAAATTATATCATATAATATGTAAGACTAACATGAAAAATAAAATGATACTCAATGTGAATATTATATAATGTTTTAATGTTAACAGGCTATTGCGGTGGGTTTTTTGCGGCGGTTTCAAAAACTACCACTATACATCACATATAGCGATGCTTTTTTGAACTGTTCATGTATATGAGATATATTGAGGCATACCATTAGACCACCGCAATAGATATAATCTTTTGCAATGCTCTATAGTGGCGGTATAAAAAACAGCCGCAATATATGTGTTTAAGCGGTATTTCTTTTAATTATAGCAGTGGTATATTGAACCACCACAATATATGCATTTTCACAGCATGTTTTCTTAGTTATAGTAGTGATTTTAGTGGCTGCCGCAATAGACCTTTTAATTGCCCAAACCCATTTTTAGTCCAAAATTTTCCCTCCGTTGTATTTTTTTTTTTTTTTCGCCTAAACCTACTACTTTAGCGCCCAACCTTTTCATTTATCATCTGTTTGTCTCCCTCTCAAAAAAAAAAAAATAAATAAATAAACACACTCTCTCGACACTCTAAAAACCCAGTGATCGATCTTCCCACCACCGCCACACATCCTCACCAACACACATCCACATTGCCACGCATCCTCACTGTCAAAATCCAGCTTAGGTCTCTCTCAATTAACACTCAACGCCGCAACTCACCGATTGAAGCTCCAAAAAAAGCTGTCGAGGCTTGGACGAAGCCAAATGCTTGGCATTTGCCATTAACAATGCCGACAAAGCGAGGTGCTTTTAAAATCCAACTCGGGTCTCTCTTTATTAGCACTCACCGCCGCCACTCATCAATTGAAGCCCCAAAAATAGCCGTTGAGGCTTGGATGAAGCCAAATGCTTGGCTTTTGCCATTGACAGCGTTGACGAAGCAAGGTAAAAATTAGTTCTTTTTTCCTTTTTTAATCTCAATGATATCGGATTTTATTTTTTGGGTAATTAGTCTCAGTTTTTTTTTTTTTTTTTAATTGCTAATACTCGAACTGGGTCTTAAGGAATTTTGCTAATAAATTGTAAATTTGTATGTGTTATGCTAAATTTACAAAGCTATGCAGGTGTTCTAATTTTTGCCCAGAGTCTTGAGTTTTCCCCTTCCTAAACACATCTTAGTGTTTAACTTTGGTTTCCATTCTTTTACCTTTTTTCTATATTGCTTTATATTTGATATGCTTTGTTTAGCCTAGCTCTTGGTTGATGGAAATGGGTTAATCACATACGCTTGGACTAATCGTATTAGTTTTGCTTAGAAGTGATATAGCCGTAAAAAGCATGGTTTAGGGTTCTAAACAATTTGCATGGGTTGCTATAGCATCTTTCACAATACTTCATGGTAAACTAAAATTTAATGACTGAAATTTAATAAATAATGCATAAATCTTAATATTAGGATAATTAAAAAGAGAGAGAGAGAGAGAGAGAGAGAGAGAGAGAGAGAGAGAGAGAGAGAGAGATTAACAATACAAAAAGGAAGTTTTCCCTTTATTTGACTTTTGACACAAGAAAAGATTCAACAAACACATCATTTTGAATGTTGCTTCTCATAACAACGAAGGAAACATGCTTCAAGAAAAAGAAAAATAAAAAACCCAACAAAATAGAAGCCAAACAATTATTTAGTAAGTAGTAGACATTGATTTATGAAAACAAAGGTGGGGCATCAAGTTTATCTGGGTTCCATGGATAGCAAAGATCATACTGTATGGTCTCGTAATTTAACTTACAAACACCATCAGGCCTAATCTTCCAAAAGCACTTACTGCATTGAGGGTGATCTCTATCAAATAGGTAGATATCAAACCAATGGAAATTATCTGGCCATTGAAAATTACAATAGTAATCGGAAGTGCCAAAAGCATTTGGTTTAAAGTTGAATTGATAGAAGCCATTTGGATACTGGATGAAATGAGACCCAAGATCGCTATGCCCAGATTTACAATGAACAGTAACATTCAAGCCCAAATCATTAAACAATTCTACATATACTCTATTCCTCACGAAAAGCCCTCCTTTAACCTTGTGAAAACTAGACAAAAACAAAACAAGAAAAATTTGCAACAATACAATTCTATTGATTGAAATCATACTGTACTCTTCAATGCTAGTTTTGTTGGGTAAATTGAATTTTTACATGCCAATCATTTTATAGAACCAAATATTGTCCCACATTCAATGCTATAATCATCAAATTTGGCAACATTATATTACCTTGTTATGTTTTGCAATCGAATGCCTGCGCTAGCTCAACATTCTTTGTTTTGACATCCATATCTTCAACAAAATGAATCATTTTCCAAAAATCATTTTCTAGAAAACTATGTTATTTTCCTTGGTTTGGTAATGAGTTCGAAAACTATATCTTAACTTCCCTTATTTAGTTTTGTGTGAGATACAATTTTCCTTATTTAGCTTTGCGTGAGATAGAGTTGTTTTCCAAAAACTTATTAGCAGAAAACAACTATATCTCATGTCAAGCTAAATAAGGGAGGCTAAGAAATAGTATTCTTTGAACTCATTTTTTTTTTTTTTTTTACTACAACACACAGGAAAATGCGAAAACTATCTTCACATATGTTTTTCCAAAGAAAATAAACAGAAAATTGATTTGTATATTGCAAAAGAATTGGGATTTGGATGAAATATTTCAGGATATGTTTAGGGCATTTATAGTAGGAGATAGTTTGATTGTGATTGCTTATTCTGGTAATTTTAAAAGCATGAGAAAAAAGATTGATTTCATTTCATCAAACTAGAGGTAAAATTGCAACCTTAAGTTAGAATTATTCCATTGAACATGCAAAAGGAAAAAGGACCAGTGTCATGCTAGTAAACTCCATGAATATACCAGCACAATAGCATGGCAACACAACATTAGGGAACGTCCTGGCTTGTTGTTCTTTAACCAAGGAGGGGTACTTTCTTGTGAAGCAATGCCCCAATTTCTCTTTCTAGTTTAAAGAAACCTTGATGAATAAATCAAATATATACTCGAAATCCATCATAAATTTAAGAAATTCTAATAGAAGTATTTTATTTCAATTTTCTAAAAATCAATTAAGAAATATAAATATTTATAGAAGTCATTTATGGTATTAGAAAAGCTTCATTAAAATTGAAAATTTTAAAAATACCATCAAATTTCATACAATAACATAAAACACCAAATTACCTAAACAAGATAATTGAATTTAGGCGTGAAAATAAGGATAATTGTTTTTAAGGGGATTGCACGTGGAATTTTGTTTTGCAGTTCTTGATGTGGAATTTTGAAACCAATTGGGTCCAGGATATATTTATTTATTTTTGTGTTCACTACAAGAAAAACTGGCTATTGCGGCGTTTTTTTGTACCGCCCCTGTACATGAGATATATTGCGGTGTACCATTAGATGGCCACAATAGATATAGTCTTTGGTGGCGCTTTATAGCGGTGGTATAAAAAATATATAAAAAAAAAAAAAGGCCACAATATATGTGTTTTAGCGGCATTTCTTTTAGTTATAGCAGCGCTATATCGAACCGCCATAATATATGCCTTTTTGCAGCATGTTTTCTTGGTTATGGCGGTGGTTTTAGTGACCGCCGCAATAGATCTTTTTCCCTCTTTTCTTTTTTTTTTTTTTGTTTTTTTATGTTGGTCTCCATCTCAAAAAAATAAATAAATAAACACACACTCTCTCTCACTCTCGAAATCTCTTGACACTCTCAAAACCCAGTGATTGATCTTCCCACCACCGCCATGCATCCTCACCACCACACATCCTCACTGCCACGCATCCTCACTCTCAAAATCTAGCTTGGGTCTCTCTCAATTAACACTTACCACAGTAGCTAACCAATTGAAGCCCCAAAAATAGCCGTTGAGTCTTTGACGAAGCCAAATGCTTACCATTTGCCATTGACAGTGCCGACGAAGCGATGTACTCCTAAAATCAAGCTTAGGTCTCTTTATTAGCACTCAATACCGCCACTCACTGATTGAAGCCCCAAAAATAACAGTTGAGGCTTGGATGAAGCCAAATGCTTAGCTTTTTCTATTGACAGCATTGACGAAGCAAGGTAAAAATGAGTTCTTTTTTCCTTTTTTAATCTCAATGATATCGGATTTTCTTTTTTGGGTAATTAGTCTTAGGTTTTTTTTTTTTTTTTTTTTTTTTTTTTTTTGGTTGATATTCGGACTGGGTCTTAAGGAATTTTGCTAATAAATTGTAAATTTGTTTGTGTTATGCTAAATTTACAAAGCTATGTAGGTGTTCTAATTTTTCCCTAGAGTCTTGAGTTTTCCCCTTCCTAAACAATATTTTTTTTGCTCTTCATTTTTTTTTTTTTTTTTGAGTTTCAACCTATGGCATCCGCTTTTATTTTTTTTAAGAGAATTTCAACCTTTATCATTCGTTTTTTTTATGATAACTCTTTATCATCAAATTAAGGCACCAATTGATTTTTGGTGTAGGCAGTGGTTGAATCATAAATCTCTTATTCAATCATCTGAAACTTTACCAATTGAGTTAACTGAGATCCACTTTTTTCCACATCATTAACAGTATTTAAATGTAAATTTGCCTGCCTAAGCTCCCACTAGAATGGCTTTGTGTGTGAATAGGTGTTACACAACACTTAATATTTATACTACAAATCGAATTTTATATGTCTAATTTCAATATATTCCTCCAGGCAAAAGTGCAGTCTTGACTCCTGACTCTTAAGGAGTTATTAGTCACCCAAAAATTCTTGCCATTCAGGAATTTTATATATTTATATTTATACAAACTGAATTTTATATCGCTTAAATAGGCTAAGGCATGGTTTTTAAACTAGGGGTCATACATCGGCAGAGGTGCATGGGTTTTTGGAATTCTTGGGTGTCAAACATCAAAGCTTATGATTATATCAACATGAATATTGGTGCTGACTATTTGTTTCCCATTCGCAATGGGTATTTATTTTAATCATGGGTATAAAAAATGGATTTACATCAATAAGAAGTAACATATTTAATGCTTACCAAATGCGAAGTGTTAACAATATAAAGTGAGAGAGAAAGACCAAATAGTCTGTATATTGATGTATATATAATAATGTACAATAGAGAGCCTTATATAAGTTAGGTATGTGTACAGTACAAGTAATATGAGTAAACTACAAATACA
This sequence comes from Quercus tomentella, assembly GCA_028535165.1. Taxonomy (NCBI): domain Eukaryota; kingdom Viridiplantae; phylum Streptophyta; class Magnoliopsida; order Fagales; family Fagaceae; genus Quercus; species Quercus tomentella. The sequence goes on from JAPQVY010000068.1 coordinate 83,982,710, forward strand.
GTATACTGGGCTAAGCCCAATGGGCCAAATTAGTCTAAGCTATACACTAACATCCCCCTCAAACTCAAGGTGGCAAGGAGGAAGCCAACTGGAGTTTGGATATAAGATCTCGAAGACAACCAGGCGGGTGAGTCTTGGTGAAGATATCAGCAGGCTGGTTAGCAAAGGAGATGGAGAACAATTTGAGATTTCCTTTCTTGAGATGCTGGTGAGTGATGTGGCAGTCAAACTCAATGTGCTTGGTACGTTAATGGAAGACATCATTATGAGCAATGTAGATAGCACTACGATTGTCATAATAAAGAGGAGTGGTAGTGGATTGTGGAGCACCCATGTCAGCTAAGAGCCAGCGAAGCCAAACAAGCTCGCAAATGGTGTTGGCAAGGGCACGATACTCAGCCTCAGTACTGGAACACGAAACCACATCTTGCTTCTTGCTCTGCCACGAGACAGGAGAAGTACATACAGGAAACAGAAACCTATGATAGAGCATCGATCAGTCGGACCACCTACCCAGTCTACATTTGAATAAGCATGAAGCTCGAGAGAAGATTGAGAGGAGTAATGGAGACCATGATAAAGTGTGCCCTTGACATATCGGAGATTTCAAAGAACAGCAACATAGTGGACAGAACGAAGGGCATCCATGAACTTACTAACCATACCCTACCCACGGCATGTGAAATATCCGGATGAGTAACAGTGAGATTGATCAGACTACCAACCAATTGACGATAGCGAGTAGCATCGGATATAGGTTCATCATCCAAGGGTGTGAGCCTTGCATTGTATTCTAAGGGAGTGGAAACAGTCTTGTTGTCAGTGATACCGACTTTGGAGAGAAGATCAGAAGCATATTTAGCTTGGGAAAGATAGTATCCATCAGAGGATGAGGTAACCTTAAGCCCAAGAAAATTGCTGAGTGCCCAGATCTTTCATCTCAAAATGCTGGCTAAGGAAGTGTTAAAGAGAGCGGATACCTACAGAATCATCTCCAATTATAATCATATCATCAACATAAAGAAGAATAAGAGTGATACCAGCAGAGGATCGTTGGACAAAGAGAGTAGTGTCATGAGGACTCGAAGTGAAACCCTGCTAAGCAACAATTGAGCTAAACTTTTCAAACCAAGCTCGAGGAGCCTACTTGAGGCCATAAAGAGCACGACGAAGGCGGCAAACTTGATTGCCTGAGTGTGGATAGCCAGGGGGTGGCTACATGTACATTTCTTCGTGGAGGTCTCCATTGAGGAAAGCATTCTTCACATCCATTTGATAAAGAGGCCAACGAGGAATAGTAGCCACAGCAATGAGACATCTGACAGATGTAAGGTGAGCAATAGGAGCAAATGTTTCCTCATAGTCAATGCCATACTCATGAGTAAAGCCCTTGGCAGCTAGGCGAGCCTTGTACTGTTCAACATATCCATCAGCCTTGGTCTTGATCTTGTAAACCCACCTACAACCTACTACAGACTGACCAGGAGGCAAATCAACCATATCCCAAGTGTGATTCTTATGAAGGGCATCTAGTTCTTCGTTCATAGCTTACTGCCAAAGAGGGTCAATATGGGCCTCACGATAGGTGTGAGGTTCATAGAGGGTGGCAAGAGTAAAAGAGCAGTGATAATTAGTGAGATAAGGGGAGGAATGCTTACCTGAGTGGAACGATGAAGTTTAGGACCAACAGGAGACTCAGGAGAAGATGGTGCCATAGGATCCAAGACAGGCAGGTCATATGCTGGGGACAGAACCGGAGATTAGTCGTTTGAAGAGGCAGTCGATGTTGAAGAATCTTCCACAAGTTCAAGATAGAGAGGGAGGAAAAGATCAGTAAAAATGGGAGACTCTAAGGAAAATGACGCAGGAAACTGCTGAAGACTTGTGAAAGGACAATGTTCCTAAAACTCAACATGACGGAGACACAAAAGTGATGAGAAATGGGATCATAGTAGCGAGAAACCCTTTTTGGGATACACCATAACCAAGGAAACAACAAAGACGAGTACGAGGCTGGAGCTTTGTTTTTTCATGAGGAGGAAGAGAGACAAAGCAAGCACAACCAAAAACCCAAAGAGAGGAGTAGTCAGGAGTTTGACCATAGATAAGCTCGAATAGTGATTTGTTGTGTTTAGTTGATGAAGGAATACGATTAATGGTGTACACAGCAGTGAGTGCGACTTCACCCTAAAAGCTCTTAGGAAGAGAGGCAGAAATGAGAAGGGTGGGGACAACATTAAGAATCTGACGATGTTTTCATTCTGCACGACCATTTTGTTGAAAGGTGTAAGGACAAGATTGCTGAGGAAGGGTACCATGACTGTCTAAAAAGGATAGAAAAGATTTATCATTATATTCTTGAGCATTATCTAATTGAAAGACTTTGACGGTGCGATTGAACTGTGTTTCAATTATTTTATGAAATGTTTGGAAAATAGACACAAGTTTAGACTTATGGTGAAGCGGATAAATCCAAGTATATCGAGAAAAATCATTCACAAATATGACAAAATATTTAGATCCCCCCTCAGTGGGAACAGGTGCAGGACTCCAAATATCATAATGTATAAGATCAAAAGGTGCAGATGAAAAGGAGTCACTATTATTGAAGGGCAATTTTGTTTGTTTGCCAAAATGACAGGAAGTACAATCAAATTTTTAAAACTGAACTAAACCTAAATGACCTTGAGAAGCTAACAACTGAAGACAGGATAAGGATGGATGACCAAGAAGGTCATGCCATAGATCAAGTGAGGGGGTGGCAGTGGTAGCAGCTGTAGAAACAACTTGTGAAGGAATCTTCAAGTCATGAACCTCAAACATGCGACCAACCTTACGGCCTGTCCCAAGCACTTGACCCGTCCGGGGATCTTGCACATCTACACCATGATTAGTAAATAGAAGATCTACGCTTAATTCACAAAGTTAAGCAACAGAAAGCAAATTGAGGGATAACTTTGGGATATGAAAAGTGTCACTAAGGGATAAACAAGGAGAAGAGATTGTTCCTTTATGACTAACAGGCATAGGAGTTCCATCAGTAGTGTAAATGGTGATTGGATGTCCTAAGGGTGCCTTATCAGAAAATTGGGATTCATTAGGGGTCATATGGTTACAACATGTAGTATCAAAAAACCAAGGTTGTTTACCTAAGGTGACAGAAAGGGCAATGGAAGTGCGGGATAAAACTAGTTGAACAACTACCTCAATATCAGCCGTAGTAAGTGAGGAAGCCAAAGATAGACCTGTAGGAACCGATGGATCTGAAGAACATATAGCAGTTGCATGAGGAAGAGAAGCTTTATTCTGCTCTTGCACAAATTTTTGCAGTTTACAACAAACTGAGATGTCATGGCCTTTAGCATGGCAAAACTCCCAGCGAGTACCTTTGGAAGACTGAGAGGTGGGATGCCCAGAGTTTATTCATGGAAGAGCAGTGAATGCAGCAATGGGAGGTTGTGGAAAGGGTGTAGCCAATACATGATTAGATGATGACATGTGATGACTAGGCCAACGGTTCTCCTCAGAAATGAGCTCCTTGACTGCAGCATCAAGAGAAGGAGTAGGAGACTGGCTAAGTAGAGAAGCCTTAGTAGACCCAAAATCCTCACGTGAACCCATCATGAAGTGCATAAATTTACAACGATCTCGATATTTGACAAAGAGCTCAATGTCCTTAGAACACACTAGTGGAGGATCTACAGCAGAGAGTTGTTCCCCACATAGTAGAAGTTTGAGAATAAAAATCAGAAATCGACTGACCTGTCTCTTGGTGCATTTGATAAAGTTTTGATTCAATGTGGAACTCCAAGCTTGAATCATCAGTACAATTATAGCAATCGGCCAAAAATTTCCAAGTAGCCTTAGTAGTCTCAAGACGAGGAAGATGATTATGAATGGAGGGAACAGAGGTATTGATAAACCAAGACAATATCTTACTCTGAATACTCTCCCATTCCTCTAGGCGTTCTTTATAATCATCCGTTGTAACAGTAGTCTTGGAAGACTCTTCAGCAGCTGTGGCATTGGACTTAAGGTTTGGTATTGGCTTAGGAATTGAACCAGTCACATATCTTCATAGTTTACGACCCTTGAGAAAGACAATCATATTCTAAGACCATGCATGATAGCTAGTAGGATCATCCAACATAATGGTGATAGGACGTATGATATCTCGTTCATTTTGTTAAGCTATAATGAAGAAAATGACCAAAAAGTGGGATTTAGAGACCTCAAATGTAGAAATGGAGCCCAAAATTGGAATCTACGTGAAAAACTAAGTAAAACAGGTCCTGCTGAATTTTTTTGACTTTGGTCAAAGTCAACGATCAACGGTTTGGTCAAAGCCAACGACTCGGTCAATAGCTCGAGATGCTAACGTGTGCGTGTGACGTCACCCTAGGGCTGACGTGGCAGTACGTGAAATGGAGTAGGCACGTGGGGCGTGTAGAAGTGCGTGACGGCTCTGTTCCTGGCGCGTGAGGCGCGTGTGAGAGGCTGATGACGCGTGGTGGCGCGTGGGGTGCGTGCTCATGAGGCAAAAACTTTAGCCAGCGCGTGTGGTCACGTGTGAGGTGGTGTCTGGCAGCTCTTTGTTGGGTTTTTCTTGGGATCGAAAGATCTGTCAATCTATGCCTTGACTTTGGTAGTTTGATCAACAAAAATGATGAAATCCGAGTGTTCTAGGGGCTGTAGGCGTGACAACGATGACTCGCTTCTGACAGTGACTATTGGAAGAAGGCGAAGGCACCGGAAGAACGCCGAAGATGTCCATAGGGACCAAGAAGTCAAAGGAATGGCTCTGATACCATGTTAACAATATAAAGTGAGAGAAAAAGATTGAATAGTCTGTATATTGATGTATATATAATAATGTACAATAGAGAGCCTTATATAAGCTAGGTATGTGTGCAATACAAGTAATATGAGGAAACTACAAGTACAGTATATTGGGCTATGCCCAATGAGCTAAACTAGTCTAAGCTATACACTAACACAAAGAAAGGGATAGCAAGATGGGCGAAGGAAATGTTGGAGTGTCCTATATAGTTGGCACAGGTCTTTCTTATTAGAGAAAAAGAATGTTACAATTACAAACTATTTTATAATATTTTTATAAATTTTTACTGGATTGCCATCAATTTTTATTGGTTTTTATTTAGGCTCATCACTAAATAACTTTTTTTATTTACTAATAATCACTCACTACAGCTACTGTTCGTAAAAAATGTTATAAAATAGTTTGTAACTATAGTATTTTCCATTAGTGAATATATTGACTTCTTATTTTGTAATGTGTTGCATTCTTATTGGATTGTGAGTAGTTTCTTTATTGGACAAGAAAAGTATTGAGTTTTGACAAAAATAATATAGAAAAAGTTTGACTATAAACTTTGTTAACCTAGGGCTACAACTTCTGTTAAAATAATTAACATAGACTATAAACTTTGTTAACCTAGGGCTACAACTTCCGTTAAAATAATTAACATAACTACATACTTTGAAAATCTATATTTATGTATCAAAAAAAAAAAATCTATATTTAAAATAGATGCCAATTCTTTTCTAGAATAGATGGCCAAAATTCACTTAGTAGGGAAAAGTTAACAGATATTATAAGAGCATTTGTTAATGGACTATACTTAGAAATTTTTTATGGAAAAAGAAAAAAGTAATTAACGTTTTGACAAGTTTTATATTTCTAATGAAAGTGGTGATAAAATTTTCTTAAAATAATTTATTAACAAATGGCAAAATTTGGCTACAAATTTAATTATAGTTAAGGGCATCCATTAATCAAACCCTTATTATTATAGTGATTTTATCCAAAAATCAAGAACTCGTGAAAAATCTGAAGTTTGTCATGCTTACTGCTTGCCAGTGGCGAAGCCAGGAATTTATTCTAGGGGAGCAAGGTAAACACAATAAAATTGTTAAGTATTAAAAAAAAATGATTTACAGCATTTTTTATCCACCAAAATAAACACAATAAAATTCTTAAGTATTAACAAAAATAATGATTGAAAACATTCTTTATTTGACAAATTAACTATAACTTAATAAAGATGTGTCATCTTTCATGGCATTAAAATCATTTATAATTGATTTTGAACTAAATTCTTTAGAAATCACTTACTCAAAAACTCATTGTCCGTCTTGTTACAAAGCTTACAAGCCTAAAAACAATAATTTAATTTAATTATCTAGGGCACCACTATTAATTAAACAAATAATTTAAAAAATAACTTTTATCAAATTATAATAAAATTAATTTAAGTGTTAACTAGGCTGTAATACGAAACGATCTGTGGTTACTTTAGGTTTTTTATTATTTAATTTTTGGTTTGAATTAGATTGTTGCTTAGCTGGAAACCATTAAGTGTTGTTGTGTTGTGCAATGAAGTGTCATCTGTTGTGGTGTCTTGCCTTTTCAAACTTAAAGTACAAATATTTAATTGTATTGTAGTGTGTTAACTGTTAAGTCCAAAAAAGTGAAAAAAAACTACTTTACTCTCAGTCTTCTTCTAAGAGTGAGTTTGGTTGGAAAAAGTGCTTTTTGGTAAAAGTGAAGTTTTCAAGAAGTGCATAATGAAAAAGTATTTTTTCAAAAGCTGAATGTTTGGTAAAAACTGTTAAAAAATGCTTTTTGAAAAGCTGAGTGTTTAGCTAGAACTTATAAAAGTAGCGGTTTGAGTTGTAAATTATCAAAAAGGACAATGTATATATAAGAGCATCTTCAGCAAGTTAGGTAAATTTTTGTACTGTTTGGATAATCAACAGTGACATTTACCTTTTGCCTACCCACTTTTTTAATCTTTATTTTTTAATCAAATTTTATTTTTTATTTTTCTAATCATTCTAAATAATTATATTTTTCAACAAAAAGTATTACATTCACAATATTTTTTGCAATACTTTCACAAGAATCATAACAAAATCTTATATGGAAAGTTGTTACTAGTTCTAATTTGAACCCATCACTGAAATTATATTTTTACCCACCAATATTAGGTAATTACTTAAAAAATTTTGTGAAAATATGGTGAAAATATTGTGGTATTATTTTTAAATTGTGATTTCTTATTCTTTGCCTTTTCTTTCATCCATACATTTCCTTTTTTTTTTTTTCTCTTGCATTTTGTCCACCACACACGTATACCCATCATTAGTACATCCTCTCCTTTTTTTTTTCTTTACTTCCACTTGATTCCAGAAGCCCCCTCACTCTTTCTATCTCCAGCTCTCTCATTTTCTTCTCTTTCTTTCCTTTTTTTTTTTTTTTTTTTTTTTTTTTTTTTTTTTTTTTTCTTGATTCCATAAATTCTCTAGCTCTCTTTGTGATACGTCTCACATAATTTTGCTTGCCTTTTGGTGTCATTATCTTCAAACACACACAGACACGCATGGAGAGAAAGGAGAAATTGTCTTTGCTCCACCACACCGCCACCACTGCTCCTCCTCCTCCTCACTGCAGAGTGCATGCAACCAGGGGTCATATCAGCTTCTATTTTTTTTTCCTTGTTCTTGATTAGTTGTTGTTTCTGATTTTAGATTTGTCAGATCGACTTCTATTTTTTTTTTCTTGATCATTTATTGTCGTTCTATTTTTTTTTCTCTGTTCTTGATCTGCTGTTGTTGTTGTTTTGATTTTAGATTTGTTGTTTAAATTATATCAGTTTTATGAGAGCAAGAATTTTTTTGCTTTTATTGTTGTGGTTTGATTAATTTTAAGATTATGTTTTTGAGTTTGTATTTTGATTATGCTTGAGTTTAGAAATGTTTGAGAGAAAGATGGTTTGCCCAAGATCAAAGGGTAAAGTTAGATTTTTAGTAAAATGTGAAGGGTAATTTGGTAATTGAAGGAAGAGACCAACGGATAGTTTAGAACGTGCATGGACTTTTTGTTTTATGGACCTCCAGAGCTCCATAATGTTTTGCACATTCTCAACCTTGGCTCAAAATGCAACTTTTTCCAAAAAGTTGCGTTTTGGGCTGAACCAAACGCACTTTGGGCTCCAGCTTTCTTCAAAATGTACATTTTAGCTCCTAAAAGCTGAAACAAACGGGCACTAAGTCTAAAAACAATACAGTTAAAGATGCAGACAACAGAACATAGATAGAATAAGCAATTTTTTTGTTGGTGGCTGTCATGGCCACTTGCTCGGTTGCAGTTGGCGGCATAAAGCAATTATTATTTTTTATTATTTTTTATTTTACAAATGGTAGTGAGCCTCCTGAAGTTTAGATCTTTGAGGTTAGGAAGTTTGGGTTGTGTTTTTGCATATTTATTCGGATTTTGGAATCCTAATTTACAAGGGATTTGATTTTTTTTTTCTTCAAAATTGTTTATGGACCAAAGAATGGGCTGGGTTTTTTAGAACTAAAATTTTATATGTATTTTTTGTCAAAAATCTTAGGGAGCCAGTGATTAAGTTTTTCCTAAAGTCCAAATAAGACATATTTAATTTTAGACTAATCATGCAAATATGAAAAATGTTGGCCTCTTCATCAAAAAAAAAAAGAAAAAGAAAAATGTTAGCCGAGCATATACACCGTAAGTTCAACCGCTAAGGTCCGAGAAGCAATGCATACTGTTGGGAAATTTAGACCCCGGTTGATAGAATTAACAAATTTTAAACCCAAGTTGTTAATTAGATTTATTATGAATAAAACTTGTTAAAATAAACAAACATCAATATCATGTCAAAATCATGTAGCAGAAAAATAAATAAGATAAGATATGATGACCCATGAAAACCAATGAAACAAACTAGTTTCACAATGAAAAACCTAGGGGGAAACTTTCCAGAAAAGCAATCCACTATAGTAAAGAGAAGTTTTAGATCTAGTACAAAACCTTTGTTCCTAGACTCTACAATCTCCGTAGATGAACTTACAGCAGAAACCTTCTACCACTTCAGAACCTCTGAACTCTTCAATATATGAACACCACCCTTTTTGTTGCACAGCTCAGTACGTGACTAACTCCTTTGCACGAATCCCAGTACATGACTCACTTACCAACTTGAAGAAGATTGTTGGCTGCAAAGTTCTTCACTTCATCAACAATGAAGATCAAGAAGCACTTGGTTACAAAACTCTAAGGCGCAAAGACGCAGTAGCTTCTTTCAGAGAGAATAAGGCATCGGTCATCTTTTGCATATGTTCCCCTTGTATTCTCTTATGTGATGGCTTCTAAAACAAGCCTTATATAGGTCTAGGGTTGTGAAAAAAGAAACCCTACACAAATACATAAGTTTGGGTTGTAAATCAGATCTGGAAATCTGAATTCCCGTAACCTCGATCGATCAGGAGGTGTCAAGTTTTAAACTTCGACAAATACACCTATTGAGAAGCTATCGAGGAGCTGTCGAGGAGACAGGAGCTCTTTCGATCGATCTACCTAGCTATCGAGAGGTGTCGAGATTGTGATATCTCTCAACTGAAGAGCTTGATAGATAGCTTAGTTGTCGAGAGGTGTCAAACAGCTGTCGAGCTATCTGTCCGCAGGTGTTGAGATATCTGTCCAGCTTTAGTGAACAGATTTTCTTTACTTGTTTCTTGGTCCAATCTTCATGATTTTAATACTAGATTTGAACAACATGTTTCTTGAAGTATTAAACACATCTTAGATCTACCTAAATACAAGTAAAGTGTGTTTTGTCAAAGGATTAGTCAATTATATAAAAGAATGACATATATTCTTAACAAGTGAAACACATATGTCCTAACACATACAATAATGTACACAAGCTCCTAGCGTACAAATAGAAAGAAACAACAAAAACCCAAATGTGAGCGAGGTGTCAGTCCAAATAAACAACGAAATCACGTGCATGCGTTTTCTAATCTAAGTTCTGCATGGGCTGTGGAAGTGGAATAGATAATAGAAACAATCTTTGATCAATCATTGTACAATTTGTACTTCAGCTCTATTTTGCGGCGCTCTCTGCGCCTTAAATGTAGAAACAAACCGTACTTAAAATATATATATATATATTGAATTCAGCTCATTATGCTTTAAACTCATTTTTGTGGCGCTCTCTATGTTATTGTGTCTAGATTCTAGAATGTAGAAACAAACCGTACTTAAAAATAAAAAAATAAATTTTTTTTTATTGAATTCAGCTCATTATGCTTTAAACTCATTTTTGCGGCGCTCTCTATGTTATTGTGTCTAGATTCTAGAATGTAGAAACAAAATGTGCCGTTTTTTATTTTGAATTTAAGAACATATTTTATTGATCATTGTTAATCCCTAAGGCTTAACAAAATTGATAAAGTGGATTGAGGGCTATCAAATTGATCAACTTATTGTTCGCTATCGAATTTATCATGTTACAGTTGCTCAAAAAAAATTTATCAAGTTACAATTTATTAAGATGAAAATCTTAGTTTTATCTTAGTAAATGGTCACTTCTAGGGGTTATTTGGTTGGGATAATGAAAAAGTGAGAAAATAGAAAATAAAGAGAGAATGAAAAAGAAAGAAGATAGAAAAGATTTTAGTTTCCCTCATTTGTGTTTAGTTGGAAGGATATGGAAAAGTGGAAAGATGAATTTTTTTTTTTTTGGTTTGGTTGAGACGAAAAATGAGAGGATTAAAAATAGAGTTTGTATAAATTTACTATCATATCCCTATTAAATAAAACAAAAAGTAACACATTATACTTTTAAAAAAATTGTGTATAGATGAACACTTTATTAAAATAAAATAAAAAAGAGCACGAGAAATTAACCCCAGACTGTTTTCTAAAAAAAAAAAAAAAAAACAAACAAACACCAACCAAAATTGATTAGAAAAGGGACATGATTTTTATTTTTATTTTTTAAAAAGGAAAAAAAAGAAGAAAAGAAGCCATCACGTCCATAAGCTTAGTAACAGAGAAAGAAAAAATAAAAAAAATAAAAAAACGTCCATAAGCTTATATTCGGAAACTACCTTGTCAATGCGTTAGTGTTACAAAGATATTTTAATCATTCAACGGTTTTATTACTATTCTATATGGGATTTAATCATTTAACTAATTAGGTAACTTATACTTAAATTTAAAAATTAGAACATTAGAACATTCATTAATGATGTTTCTCTTCATCATCAAACTAAGGCAATATATGAATATTTACATGTGTACTTTTGTGTACACATATAGTAGTATCTATTTCAAAACGTGCATAACATTTTACATCAATTCAAGATAGTGCTTTATTCCTATAAAGTGATATCAATATTTGTCAACCATTTAGCTAAAATATAAATGATTATAATTTATCTATTTCTCAAATCATACTTGATGTGCTTTAAGAGATTTATGTACATCAAATTCTAAGAATTCACGGTAGATTAAAGAAATATATGTCATTAACGGTACAATTTATGATTCTAACTTCACCTGCCCTTATACTGGTCATGCGCCATGCTTAAATGTTGATATTGAATTGATCTCTAAAACTTCATAATATATATATATATATATATATATATATATATATATATTTTTTTTTTTTTTTATGTAACATTTTCATTGTAACAAGTTTATGTTGTGCTACACACTTACACTAGTATTTAATAAAATCTTTTAAGAGCACCTTGTTGAGGAACTATTTTATGTTCATATAACTTAGGAATAGAAGAATGTCTCAAATGCATTATCAATCAAAAATAGTTAGAAGATTTAGGTGATCATATATATACACACACACATTTAAAACGGGAAAGAAAGATTTGAACATTCGATATTTGAAACACTCAAATGTGCCACGCAAATTGACTTAAAGGTCACTGGTAATTTGGTGCAAGCTGTTCAGTTTAACATAGATTTTGTTGTTACAAAATAAATGTTTTGAAATACTTTAACATATGCCAAAAGTCTTTAACTCAAGTACCACTTCCTGACATTGAAATCACCTATCTCCTAATTATTGAATCATAAAAAATAATAATAATAATAATAATAATAATAATAAAAATGACACAATAATTCTAACACATGTACACGTATATGTACAAACAAATAATTACACACATGATTTTAATTTTTATATAGAGACAGGCCAAAAATCCAGGCAGATATCTTAGGTGAGGTTTATGACAACCCTTTGGAAAGCATGTTATCTTGCCTATGAGTTAAACCTTTTTTACAAATCCTTAGGTGTGTTGTATGTACATTATTTTTTTCATTTAAATTCAAACAATTGATTACATTAAATGTAATTATTTTAGGAAAAATAACATAATTTTTATTGTATTAGTCAATGCAATAATGTATTAATTTAATTTTAATTAAGAAACCTAAAGTAAAACAAATAAAAAATAGTGCCTAAGTTTGTCGTTATATATAAACAGATTCTTAAAAAAAAAAAAAAAAAATTAATTTATAGTTAATACTTACTAGTAAAAATAAATAATTAAATCAATATTGCATTAGAAATTATTAATTTTGATCATTTTCTAAAATTAGCCTTGTTGGCTTATGTGAAAAAATTTCAGTGAAGTCAAGTCCATCCTGTTGAGTGTAGGCCACAAGTCTTGCTTTATATCTTTCTATAAAGAAAAGTGCTACGTCCACGATATTTTCACAACAAATTTTAATTAGAGGGATGTTTTAGTTTTTAATTTGAATTTACCACTGAATTTACTTTTTTACCCACTAATGACAACAAGTAATAACCTGCCACATAATTTTTTTATTTTTTTTTGAAAAAGTGCCACATAAAATTTGTTATTAAAATGTTGTGGATATAACATTTTTCTTCTACAAACTAAATAGACCTATACTTTATTTATAGACCCACTTACAACTAATTGGTTGTTTCCTAGAAGGTAAAGTCCAGTGCCTTACGAGCACTCATAGCAAAATATCTAAAAAATTTAACTTTTAGCAACTCAAAAAATAGAAGAAAAAATCAATCAATCATTGTGTTTCAGCTCAATTTTGCGGTGCTCTTGTCATATGTGCCTAAAATTTTTTTTTTCCCCCCCAACTGCCAGGGATTCAGAAACAAATCTTGCCATTTTTTATATTGGATCCAGCTAATGTACGACATCTTTTCAATTCTCCATAAAACAAATCTTGCCATTTTTTTTTTTTTTTTTGAAAACGTTAGGGTGTGAAATGCTTTTCACTTCTCAATGAATAAAACAATATGCCATAAGTTTACCTGAGCATCCCAGCGAGATTGCTAAATTGACAAAAAAGTCAATTTAGAAACCAATTCTTCGAAATTGTGGCTACATCAAAGTAGTTAAAGTAAAAAAAAAAAAAAAAAAAAGAACTTTGAGTTACAGTGAGCTGCTAGAGATAGCAGCTCACTGTAACTTAATCTCCAAAAAAAAAAAAAAAAAAAAAAAAAAAAAAAAATCAATGTGAGTTGTTAAAAAGTAGTATTTTAATGTGTTGATGGTTGTGATTGTTGTTTATTGTGTTGGATATATTATTTTATTATGTTGTTTATATTATTTTAATATGTTGAATGTTAAAAAAAAAGTTTTGATGTTGGGTGTATTATAAAGTGAGATGTTAAAATAGATAAAGTAGTGTTTTGAGTTACTAAAAAGCTAAATTTTTTAGATGTTTTGTTGTGCATACTTGTAAGGCACCAGACTTTACCTTCTAGGAAACAATCAATTAGTTGTAAGTGGGTCTATAAATAAAGTATAGGTCTATTGAGTTTATAGAAGAGAAATATTATGTCCACAACATTTTTACAATGTTTTCACAACAAATTTTATGTGGCAGGTTGGTATGGTTGGTCGGTAGCCTTTTTGTATATTTTTCACTTTTTGAGAAACATCAAATGGGTTCATACTTTATGGCTAAGTCATCCTCTTCTTCTTAGTCAAATGTATGGACATCAAATACAGTCAAGCTATACACATTTGCTTTTAGAGAAAATAATAAAAATTAGCAATTTTGACGTAGTATTTATAACTATTAATTGAGTTGTATACCGTTGGTAGAGGCTTATTTAATTTAGTGCAAATCTTAGAATTTGATATATATATATATATATATATATATATATATATATATATATATATATTTGGGTAAATTCCATTAACCTCCCCTGAGGTTTGGACAAATACCACTCAGGTCCAAGATATTTTAAAATTAACCAATTAGGTCCCTAAAAGACAACTTAATCCCTAACACCCCTAACACCGCCACCCCTCCATTACTATTTTTTTCCCTCATTCTCTCTCAGATCTCTCTTCTCTCTCTTGCCCCATCTGCTTCTCTTTTTCACCCTACATCACCACAGTTCATACCCACGCCGCTGCACGAAAGCCACACTACACAGTCAGCCATATTGGACTCCTCGACCCAGTTCAAAAACCCATATTTGTAGCATAAAAGCACAAAACCAAGCAAACCCAATTAAACCCACAAGCCAAAACACCCACCAAAAAGTAATAATAATAAATAAATCCAAACTTTCTTAAACCAAAGATTATCAAAACTCACCCAGCACAGCCTCAGCCTTATTGGAAGCCTTGATCCCTCTAAACCCACCAAATTGAACAAAATCTTCATCAACCACAACTGGGTCCCGCACCTTCCTCTTGTTGCAACGCTGCAAGGGCAAGAAAACTGGCCCCACCCCGAAATCCAAACCCTCATCATCAACATCAATTTCTTTCAAATCCTCAAACTTGGACAAGGAAGACACAGAGGTCCTAGTGCCATAGACCTCACAGCCAAATCTGCTTCATTGTCTCTAGAAGAAGCACTGCCCAAATTTGAAATCCAACAGTAAGATTTGGGTTTTGTTGTGGGTTTGGCTGGGATTTTTTTGGATTTGGGTTTTGTTGTTGTGGGTTTGGCTGGGATTGGGTATGGGTAAAATTGGAGCAGGTTTAAGGTTAGAGACAGAGATAAGTGAAGAGTGGTCTAAGGGAGAGGAATGAGAGAGAAGAGACGGGTGAGAAAAATGGGAGTAATGGAGGGGGTTACGGAGTTAGGGGTGTTAGGGATTAAATTGTCTTTTAGGGATCTAATTGATTAATTTTAAAATATCTTGGACCTGAGTGGTATTTGTCCAAACCTTAAGGGAGGTTAATGGAATTTACCATATATTTTTTTGAATGAATAATTTGTTGTATATAAATCTCTTAGAAACACATCACGACTAATTTTGAGAAATTGATCAATTATAATTATTTGCATAGTATGTTGTTTTGGAAGAAGATAAACTAAAAGCAAGCTAAATGATTCACAAATATCAATTTAGAGGAGCATAACACAATCCTAAATTGATTTAAAATATAAGACATAATCTATATATATACATAAAACCGAAACCTCTGCTAGCTGCACAATTTTCCACGTCAGCATTTTTTTAAAATTTTTAAATCTGATTTTTTTTTCTTTTTATTAAATATATATACTCTCCGTCTATGAGAATATATACTCTCCTTCTCAAAAAAGTTTTCTATTTCTCCCGTTACCGTGATCCTTCCCCATTCAAAACACACCCCATGGTGAAACGTTCTCCATCGTCCAAAACACATCCCATGGCCAAACCCCTTCTCCATCATCCAAAACCCAGACCCATATTAGCTCCAACAAAACTTGATCCCGTTCCCCTTCTCCTCTGAAGTGATTCACTCCAATCGCAGATACAGGTCGGCCAAAGCCTTTTTCCGTATCAGACCATTCTCTCTCAGTATTTCTCAATTAATCTATGAATAATATCTTTTCCTATTGTCTTTAATTAGGTTTTTATGTCAATTTTAGGGATTTCGTCTTTAATTAGGTTTTTCTGTCATTTTAGGGATTTCACTTCCTAACCCTCGGGTGTGTTGGGTTTTGGCTGTCAATTGCAACTGAAGCCAGCCTCCTCTGTAGAGGAAGTCCAAACCTGATGTAAGAATTTTGATTTGCTCTTCAATTGAAAACCTACCTGCCTAGTTATTTATTTTTTGATCTCGGTTTTAAAGCAAAATTGGTTTTTTTTTTTTTTTTTGGTGGCTCTAGGTTCTGGCGATTTAAGGTGGAAATTTGTGTCGAAGAAGATTGCGATGACCATCAAGGAGCTCTTTGAGATAGATTTGCTGGGCGGGGTAATAGACTAACAATGGTGTTCATGGGTTGCAATAAGGTTATCCTCATGCCCAAATCTTTTTTTGTATGTATTGAATAAAAATTTGACTTTCTGGTCGTAGCCTGAAATTGGTGGTATATCAATTTTCTATCAATAAGTTTTTAATTTCTAGATTACATTACTATAATTTTTTTTAAGTTCCTCTGTTTCAGCACCTATACATCAACCAAGTTCTATTTCTTGGCCATATCTGTTAGGTGTTTGACAAAAGGCCTACAAGAGTAACCATGTACGTGGGTTGTCAATTGAAATAAGAAAACATTTGAATGTATTTCTTTAAAATGGAAACTCAAAATTTATATGTAGAGGAAATTTGTAGATACTAGACATTACTCTTGAAGTATGTATTCAACACTTTATGGAACAATTTGAAGAGCTATGTTATTCAAAATCCAATTTTGTTTGACAAATTCACCAGATTTCTTGCTCTGTCTCTCTCTCTGTCTCTGTCTCTCTCTCTCTCTCTCTCTCTCTCTCTCTCTCTCTCTCTCTCTCTCTCTCTCTCTCTCTCTCTCTCTCTCTCTCTCTCATGTTTTTGTTGGTATAATGGTTGAAAGAATGATATAAGAATTGGTATCCTTTTTGAAAATAGGCCAACCCTAAGTATTTGACAAAATGTCTCAATGAAATTAGAATCAGTGTAGATTAAAGGCTTGGTTAAAAATTTACATCTGTTTAGTGAATGTCCTCTATTTTGGATTGGCAAAAATTAGAATATGTTTGGATTGGTTGAAAAAGTCTGGAATTTTTTATTGCTCTCTTTATATGTTATTATGCTCTTAAGTTTAGCATTTCAAGTTATTAGTTGCTATAAGTTGATTTTTTTGGGTTATCTGTGAATTACAGCAGGTACTATTGGTGAGAATTTGTATTGCAACTCACAACTAGAACTGTGAGTTATAATTTTGTTAATAGAGAACTATAAGCGTTTAGAATTTTGGTTAAGAGTAATGATTTTTACTGATTAGTTCTTGGGAATTTTGGTTTTCTTTTTAATTGTTGTGCTTTTATTTAAGCAATCATTTTAAACAGCTGAAAATGATACTGCAACCTATGACTTCATTACATAAATTATTTTTATCTGAATATATGTAGCATTAATGGCAAAGCTATGCAATAGCACTCTAATGCTATGGATATCACCGTATAATGTTAGGTTCTATCTAAAATTTTCTTATGGAATAGATGTATTGAACACATCTTTTATATGTATGTGGGATTGACCTATGTAAGCTCTACATACATATTCATATTGGTATATTCAATTTGTGTTTGCCTATTGGGTTTGTGTGTTTTGTTTAAAAAAAAATCTCACTCCCTCTTGCATTTTTATTTATTTATTTAGAATTTGATAGTTATACTCTCACATTATTTTAAGTCAACTTTATGGTTTATGTCTCTTGGTTTTAGTTGTCATAGGAATTGCTAAAACATTGAAACACCACCTGTGCTCTCATCCTACATTAAAACAAAAATACTATTGACTGTTAACTAACCAAGCATGGCAGGTGTCCAAGAAAATAATACAGTAACATTATTCCATTGCTTTCAATTTAATTCTCCTTCCCCCAATTCCACACAGATACTTTGACATATTTTATCAAACAAATCCACGCATTACACCACAATGACTCACTAAATGCATTGTATGTAACTGTGTTAGATTTGGTTTTGTATTAAAATTGGTTTTATAGTGGTTGAAACCCTAATTTGGGTCCATTTCTATATACAACCCTCTATATCCATCCATTGGTAAGGTTTTTTTTTTATTTTTTTATTTTTTTATTTTTTTTTTTTAATTTGGATTTTAAATATGACTTAGGTTTTGATATTGTGGTGGATTGGTTTTGATTTAGGAAATTGGGTTAGTCTATGGTCAACATAAAAGGGTTGCCTTAGAGATCATTTGGGGAGAACATGCACTTGGCATTAATTTGTAAAGCATATTTTGTTGTTATTGTTGGTGGTTTTTTTTTTTTCCAAACGGTTTTGTGGACAATTATCAATGAGTGTTAACCTCTTATATGATATATGTATGCATGTTATTTTCAGACCCTTAATTGATGTTTTTGTCAATTTCACCATTGCCTTTGGTGATTATTATGTATAAGCTACACTTATGTCATTAGTTGAAGGAGTGGTGTTCCTTTGCAAAATAGCCAATAAATATACATTTGTCAACTTCATTTTCTTTTCTTCTTCCATGCCGATGAGGGGAATGCACGTTCACAAAGCTTGATGTGCAGGTTTAAAGAAAAGAGATGAGATTCTAGGAGGAGAATGTTTGGATCTAGATTGTCATAGCATTGAGCAACCGTGATAGCTATTGCGGTTGCAATTGGCTTCTATGTAAATTAAATGTCTCTAACAAATATAGATGTGGCAATAGTGTTTATTGGAATTCTTTTGACAATATTTGATCTACAAAATACATTAGAGCGAAAAGTGAATTTATGTAGCGAGACTGATTTACAATTAATATAAAGTTGTATGTTTTCATTGTTTCAAAATTGAATTTGGATTTTGACTTTGAGCCAAGCAAACATACAAAGGTTGCAATCCTTTGCAAATAGTTTTCAAATTGTCTTAATGTTACTTTAGTTTTCAACATTATTTTCTTTAAAAAAAAAATAGTTTTTCTTTTTTCTTTTTTCTTTTTTCTTTCCCTTTTTAGCTTTTTCTTGGTGAGCAAATCAACCTTTCCTTGATTCTTTTAGCTTTTTCAAGTTTTGCTTTATTTTGCTATCTAGGTTTTTTAGCACATCTGATTTAGCTCAGTTTAATCGTTTGTTTGATTAAATAATTATTTGGGTACCTAAAACGTCAGCCTTCTTTGCCTTCACACATAGCTTGGTTGCATGATTTTGATTGCTCAAATTTATTTGTCCTAAAGTAAATGTATCACAACAATACTTTTTGGGTTATTGATATTGTTGAGTTCCTTAGAATAATGGTTAGAACTCTAAGCCATATGGTCGTGGTTGTAAGAAAATGTTTGCTCTACTCTTTGCCCTCTACAACACAATATGTAACATTGGTTACACATTTTTGGATTGGATATTAGCTTTAGGATGTTGATTATAATGATAGAATTTTGTATAACCTTATACACATTCTTATGCAGTGACCATATGACACTTCTTAAAGCTTTTGAAGGATAAAAGGATGCAAACCGTAATGAAAAGAATCCTGTCACCTTGCAAGTGACAGAGGATATGAGAATGCAATTTGTAGATCTATATAGCATTGGCTTTGTAAACAAATTGATGAGTGCTAATGTAAGTTCTTTAAGATTTTCAAAATTTAAAGCATTTGATTTGCTGAAATCTTATAATTACTAAAAACTTTCCCGTGCATCGCACGGGTTAGCGACTAGTATTTAATAAATATATGATTATTAAAAAAAATGCGTGTAAGTATTCTTATGTAATCCTAGATTTGAATCCTGATATGATAATAAATAATACTAATAATCATGAACCAAATAGATAATTTCCATTATTTTAAATTTTATCATATCTATAAATATATAATTTAATTATTTAAAAAATTAATTCCCACATAGAATTTCTATAAAAAATAATAAATAAATAAAAGTTCCACATGGGATAGTAATAAAAATAGTAAATAGTTAATTTATCGTTGTAAAACTAACGCATTGGTAAGGGCATAGTAATACGGTAATAGTGAACGATTAAAATAGTCAGAGAGAATATTCTTTATAACTTCCCTGTAAGGCGGTAAACCCAGTGAAGGAAGGAAGGATGGTCAAAATAGTCAGAGAGGAAGAGCATAAGAGAATATAACTTCTTGTCCCAACACGACACTGTCAATGGCACATGATGGGTCAGCAAGTTGTCCCTTGCTTCAACTCAGAGCATCTCCAACAGTCAATGCAGAGTCAAAATATAGAGAATATTTTACACTGTTCATGCTCTATATGCTCTTGTTCATGCTCCAACAGCTTAGCTATATCCAGAAATTTTTTACATTAGCAATTGAATTTCTTGCATTAAAATATTATACCAACTCCTTTTTATATTAATTCTTTCTCTCTCCTCCAGATTTCTTTTTCTCTCTCATTCTCTCTGTTGCTACTTTTTTTTTTTTTTTTTTCCTCTCATTCACTCTATTGCCGTTGCTTCTTTTTTTCTCATAAACCAAATGAAATCAGAAAAATAAAATAAAAAAAAAAAGAAAAAAGAGAAAAGAGAGAGACCTGTTCATGAGCAAAAGAATTAATCCAAACACAAAACAAATCCAATTCTTAAAATAAAGTTGAATCAGAACAAGCAAATATGAAAAAAGAAAAAAAAAGAAAAAAGAAAAGAAAGAACAAGCCGATCTGACCCAGCAGCGGTGGAGATGCTGGAGCGGCTGGAGGACGACAAGCCGATCTCTCTCTCTCTCTCTCTCTTTGATGTGAAGCAAAGAGATGCTGGAATGTTCTTGATCAGGTGAAAAAGAAAATAAAAAGAAGGGTCGGACACTTGTGTAGAGGAGAAAAACAAGAAAAAGAAAAAAGAAAAAATGAAAGGAAACGTGGATGAAAATGAAATGGTTGGAAGAAAAATAATAAAAAAAAAAATCCTAATTGAAAAATATTACCACAATATTTTTACAATATTTTCACAATAAATTTTAAGTAACAGATTGTTATTAATTAATATTGGCGAGTAAAAAAATAATTTCAATGGTGGGTTCAAATTAGAACTAGTAACAACTTTCCACATAAATTTTGTTGTGAAAGTATTACGTAAAATGTTGTGAACATAACACTTCTCATTGAAAAATATAGTTGTTAAAAAAAGAATAAATGATGATTAAAAAAAGAATAAACAATGAATGAAGAAATAATATTTAAATGAGATAGAGAATGGAATAGAGAATCTGTTGGAAGTGTATTTGAAAAAATGGGTAAGTAAAAGTTAAATGTCACTGTTCATTTTCCAAACAATACAAAAATTTACTGAAACTGTTGGAGATGCTCTCATACAGTTAATATGCATATAGTTGACTTGTGCATAAGAGTGGGCCGACAAACCAAAGAATTTGTTGGTGCCAGATAATATTATCACAAATATTAGCAATTCAAAATAGTAATCACACACAAGAACATAAATATTTACATGAAATCCTTTCTTTTTGAAAGAAAAAATCACGGAACAAACTCCAAATAATTTTATTATTATAAAATCAATTACAATAATTTTTTTTTGTATGTTTCACGGTTAAAAAAAATTCTCTTATTTTTCTTTACTCTTCCACACAAATTATCTTCCTTAAAAACGGCAAACCTTATTGAATCATGAGGTCTCCTATTTCTAATAGAATTTTTTCACTACATGGATTTCTTGCCGCAAAATGGGGCTGGACCCGCAATAGATTTGTCCACCACTTTCTTTTTTCGTTTTTCTATGGCCCTATATATGCTGGTCCCACGACTCTTGGGAGCAGTTCCATCTCAAGAATAACCACTGGTCCCTCGACTCTTGGGAGCAACAAAGTTTCATCTCAAGAATAACCGAAGATCTTGAATGCCATTAAAATGAGTACACACTGCTAGATAAGTACCGTTCATAAAAAAAAAAAAAAAAAAAAAAAAAAAGAAAAAAGAAAAGAAAAAAAGAAGGTATATTAGTGTATACCCTGAAGTATCTAAATAAAGGCTAAACACCCATTAAGATAAGCATCCATTGTTGACCTTGACTTGACGGTAAGCAAAAGCAGTACTATATCCAATCTCAACCGCAATAAATAAAATAAAATAAAATAAAGTTTAAAAATAGTTTTAAAAAAAGTTTAAAAGTTAAAGTTAAAAAATAAAAATTATAAAAATTTATGTGAGAAGTAGTGAGTAATTGCAGTCGGTGCAATACCCAATCCAAATCCTAAAATCACACGTACCAATTAGAGAGTTAGTACGATGAGACAAAACTTATGTCACAGCAAAATCATATGAGCCCTTATTTTATTTTATTTTTTTCAAACATGCAAAGAAGAAAAATCTAAGCGGCCAACACAAAGCAATGAACACTATCTTTGAGCAGTTGGATTAGGATAATTTTTTTTTTAACATAGTAATTTATGTACAATTTTTTTTTTTTAAATACGAAAAAAAAGTATAACTGTGTTCCTTTCAACTTTTTCTTTAAAAAAAAAAAAAAAAATAGTAAAAAGGTAATATGATTTTGCATTTAAAGAGAAAGACTAAGCAATGAGTGATATTTAATTTTTCTCTGCGGGGAAAAACTAGTTAAATTTATTAGCAAGGAAATGCAGTGATCAGTAAATTTCGAAGAAGCATTGTTTGTGGACATTTGGTTTAGGAAGCTAAGGAGGAGCTTTTCGGTTCCTACATTTCCAGCTGAGTCACAAAAAGAGAGAAGGAAACGCTGTTGCACATAAACTTGTTAGAATGAGTAAAGAATTTATTGTGCTAAACATAGGAATAGAAGAGCACCCAGTTTGGTTAAACGATTTGCCAAATGAGGTTGTTTCTCATTTTGTTGTGTTCTATTAACTAATTCAACAAAATGATGGTTTCCACTCAAAAATAAATAAAATGGAGGTTAAGAGAGTTTAATAGACATTAATTTTGAAATTTTAGATCGCATCTAATTCCGTAATTATTTTTGATAATTTTGACATTATTAAAATAATTTATACTTTTATTTTATTTTTTTCAAATCTAATTTCAAATGAGGTTGGGATTCGATAAATATGTTCATTTTCTTCTTTTAGTTTTTTTTTTTTTTTTCAAATCCAGTTTCTGATTTATTTTATAAATGAAATCTAATTACAGACTTCTCGTAAAATTTAGACCATATTCTTCAAAAAGTGGTCATTGAATAGTCTGTTTAAGCAATGCGTGTATTTTTCAAAATGATTCGGAATACTTAGTTTTAATATTATGAAGAGGAGCATAAAAATACAATTTAAAGAGGGACATTTCAAAAAGCTGTTCAAAATTTTTTATAATAATGAAATCTGATTTCAGACTTGCTGGCCTCAATCAAAAGAACCAGTTTTTTCCTATAAAAAAAAAAAGAGAAACGATTACAATGGACGCTCGGAATGAACTTGCAAGTTGCAACGATTACAATGGACAATTATATATGTTTGAACATTAATGTTCAAACATATCAACTACACTACTTAGCATGTGCACAACGTCAGAGCATTAAATAATTTGAAGTCCTATAAAACCCCATATCAAGTTGTAAGATCAATGTCACGTGAACAAAGGCACAAAGGAAAATGATCGAGATAATAGTATGTGGAATGTCGACAAAGGCACAAAGAAAAATGATTGATTATTCTATATATTAGTCGTTAACTCATGTGATGCACAGAAAAACTATTGATTCTGAAAAAAAAAAAATTCCAACAATGAGTAAATAGACATTCTGGAAAAAAAAAAAAAAATGAAATGAATCCAAACAAATAATTAATCAACCAAAAATATAGCTTTTAATAAGAAAACAAAAAATCACATGAACCTAAATAAAAAGCATTTAAGATGAAGAATTAAAATCAACCTATTGAGACGCAAATATCAAAAACCTCAAGACTTAAAACTTTAAAATTTATAGAATTTCCAAATTTTACTTCAGAACCAAACTAAATTCAACAAATTTATATATAACATATCAAATACAAATTTATCGTTCCCTAGGCTGAAAGACATAGGTTGCATCTTTGATTTTTCTCCAAAAAAATAGAGATGTGTTATTTGCCATGTACAGTATATAAAAATAATTAGTAAAAATTTCAACCCAAAAACCAAACCCATGATTATCAACGTGAGTCTCTTTTTCTTAAATGATAGTCTTTCGTTTTTTTTTTTTTTTTTTTTTTTTTGTGTCTTATCATAATTTTTGTTTTTATATAGATTATCAATGTTTGAGTTTGAGTTTAAGTTGGACTTATTAGAGAGATAGAGTTACACTACTTGTTAAGTTTAGATTAAATAAAAATAATTTTATTTTAAAGAAAATGATAATGATGAGTTTGATTTTAAGTTGGACTTATTAGAGAGATAGAGTTTCACTCCTTGTTAAGTTTGTATTAAACAAAAGTAATTTTGTTAAAAAAATGATGAGTTTGAGTTTAAGTTAGACTTGTTAGAGAGATAGAGTTGCACTCCTTGTTAAGTTTGGATTAAATAAAAATAATTTTGTTTAAAAAAATGATGAGTTTGAGTTTAAGTTGGACTTGTTGGAGAGATAGAGTTTCACTCCTTGTTAAGTTTGGATTAAATAAAAAAAAAATTTATTTAAATACTGTGCTAACGTGGAAAATTGTGAGAGTTTCAAAGGTTTCGGTTATATATATATATATATATATATATATATATATCTCTTTCTCTCTAGATGTAGACAAAGGCATAGTAAAGGTAAAAGATCTTCATAACAATCGTAGGTTTCATCTTCATCATAATCGGCGCTAACGCATGTGCAGTCATGTCGAAGATCACACTTCGCATCAGTGTGCGTTCGACACGGGTGCATCTAGTTTGGAGCCGCACTGGTGCTTTCCGGCCTTGCACCTTGGTAGCACAACAAATTTCAACCACCACCTTGCATCTTGATAGCACATAAAATTCCACCACCCCCTATTTCAATCACCTTGCACATTGGAAGCACATAAAATTTCCATCACTTCTTCCTTAGTTGCACAACAAATTTCATCACTTGTAATTTGATAGCACGTAAAATTAATTTCCATCACCCCAAGTAAGACAACATTTGCATCATCTTGCATTTTGGTATGGCACATGATATTTCCATCACCCCTGTAAGACATAAAATTTACATAATCTTGCATCTTGGTAGCCCTTAATAATATTGATTTAATTGTGTACTTTTACTAATAACTATATATTCATTTAAACTGGTACCATTTTTTTTTAGAATCTGTTTATATATAATGACAAACTTAGGTACAATTTTTTATGTATGTACTTTAAGTTTCTTAATTAAAATTAAACACATTATTGTATAACCGATACAATAAAAATTATGTTATTTTCCCTAAAACAATTACATTTAATGTAATTAATTGTTTGAATTTATTTATTTATTTATTATTTATTATTATTTTTTTTTTGAGAATGATCAATTGTTTGAAATTAAAATGAGAAACATAATGTATAGCACCTAAGAAATTGTCTCAAATGTTTAATCCATAGGCAAGATAACATGCTTTCTAAAGGATTGGCAACCTCACCAGACACATGTGCTTGGATTTTGGTCTATCTTTATATAAAAATGTGTGTGTAATTATATATTTGTACATAAATGTGTACATGTGTTAGAATTATTGTGTCAAAAAACAAAATTTGGATGATTCAATAATTATGAGCAGGGGGATTTCAACATCTAGAAGTAACAATTGAACTAAAGACATTTGGCATAGGTTAAAGTATTTCAAAACATTTTATTGAGTAACAACAAAATCTATGTTGTAACAAAAAGGTTGCACCGAATTACCAATGACCTTTTTGTCAATTGGCTTGGCACTTTTGAGTGTTTCAAACGTCTAGTGTTCAAATATTCATCTCTTATTTGAAATATATATATATATATATATATATATATATACACACACACTATGAAATTACTAGGATCAATACAATCAACAATTTAAGCATAGCACATGACCAGGCCAATTATAGGCAGCTAAGTTTGGCTCATAAATCGTACGGTTGATCAACTAAATTTTCTAATTGTTTGTTGTTTGATAATGCATTTGAGATATCCTTCTCTTCGTAGTTATATGGACATAAAACATAGTCCCTCAACAAGGTGTTCTTAAAAGATTTTATTATCATTAAATACTTGTGTAAGTGTTTAACACAAAAAAAAAAAAAATTAGCTACAATAAAATTATTATGATGTTTTAGGGATCAATTCAACATAACATTTAAGCATGGCACAAGACCAATATAGGTGGAGGTGAAGTTGGCTAGGGCCATAAAATTGTGTGGTTGATGAATTAAATCTTCTAATTATTGATAATGCGTTAGAGACATCCTTTTGTTCCTACAGTCGAACAAACTTTACGTATATTTTTTAGAGAAATGATAAAAATTAATATTTTAATGTAGTGTTAATTGAGTGGTATACTAATAATATATATATATATATATATATATATTTAAAGCTTTATTATGAATTCTTATAATTTGTTGAACATAAGTCTCTTAAAAACAAATTAAGAATAATTTTGAGAGGTAAAACAATTATAATTATTTGCATTTTCTTTTGTCGTTGAGGGAGATAAACTAGAAACAAGCTAAATGGTTCAGAATTATTGCTGTAAATTACCTCGTTAATTAAATGACAAAGTCCCACATAGGATAGAAATAGTAAGGATGAATGGTTAATATATGGTTGCGTGTCTTGTGACATTAATGTATTTATTTGGTAATTTCCGAATGTTAACTGATGAATTCAACACGAGTTTTTTTCCAAATAAAATGAACAAAAAAGTTGCTTTTCCCCCCTAAAATTTAGCATTTCTTTTTCTTTTTCATTTGACTAAAACACCTCTAGTAATTTTTTAAAAAAAATAAAAAATAAAAAAATAAAAAACCTCTTACCCTGCTTATCTCAAACATCCTAAAATTTAGACTTTTTAAAAATTCAAATACTTCAATTATATATATATATATATATATATATATATATATATATATATATAGTTACTTTTAAATTTTTTTTTTTTTTTAATATGATATACTGTTACTTATTAAAAGAAGATGAAGAGATGACTACTCATTCTTGTCTCAATTCATACAATTATCACAATAATAGATAGGATAATTTTTAAGAAAAAAAAATTACAACTCCCCCCTTGTCCACTTTTTCCAAAATTCAAATTTTAAAAACAATACAATTTCATGGAAACTGCATGTTTAAAATCGTTAGTACCGGTGGGTTCCAATTAGCTCAATTGGTAAAGTCTCTGATGGTTGTATAAGAGATCTGGGGTTCAATACCCACCTACACCAAAAACTGATTGGTGTTTTAGTCTGATGATAAAGAGCTATCATCATAAGCGGACGTTATAGGTTGAAACTCTCTCAAAAAAAAAAAATCGTTAGTACCGCAATTGTTTTGGATCTTTTTTGTCAATAAAAACTACCACACTCACAAGTCTTATATCTTTCTCCCTTTATTTTGCCTTATTTTCAATCCCATTTGACTTCACGCTCAAATCTAAGTTCTCCAAATTTAGGTGAGTTTTACTTTTCTTTTTTCTTTGTTTAGTTTTACATATACTTAAGAATTTTAATTGATTAGGAAAGAAAGGATTTGGTTGATAATGGGTTCAGGTTATCTTTCTTTATTTGTTTATATATATATATATATATATATATATATATATATATATATATCTATATTTATATATATCACTGGTATCATCTTTGGGAGAAAGGGTATGATGAAAGCCAAGCATAATGTACTTTTTTTTAATGAAATTTCAAATTTTGATTATTAAGATTTTTTTTTTTTTTCGTTTCATGTCAAATTGATTTAACATCTTTTTTCTACTATCATTTGAATGTATGTAGGGAAAGCAATTGTGATGATTGGTGAGTTTTCCTTCTCTCTTTACAGATATCTTTAAGAATTTAATTGATTAGGAAAAAGAAATTTGGTTGATAACAGATATCTTTAAGAATTTAATTGATTAGGAAAAAGCAATTTGGTTGATAACGGTTTTTTTTTTTTTTTAATAAATCTTCTTGATAAGACATATGTCACCTTTGGGGCAAAGTAGTACAAAGTTCATGGTGAAAGGTTAGCACAAAGTTCGGGTTGATACATTTTTTAATCACATAATTTATTTAGGTGTTTGAGATTTATCACTCCCTTAAGAATTTTGGTAATTGAAAAAGAATAAAGTTTAGCTACAAAATTGGTTGTAGCTTAAGGCTACAAACTCACTTAATAAAATAAATACTACAACATATTTTGAAAATCTAACCATTGAATTGCATGTTCTTTACGCCCTTAATACAAATATTAAATTTTGTGTCAATCGGATATCATTTACTATATGATCTATAAGCTTATATTTTGTGCATAATTTTAAATTACAAAAACTTGCAATTTAAAAAATTTATTGATGACATAGCTATTGATCTTTAATTTTCTTGAAATTTTGCAAGCATGGAAGATATAAGAAGAAGATGTAATCCAATGGTGGATTTGTCAAAATTCACATTCGATAAAAAGATATTAAGTAAGTTTGTAGCCTAAGGCTACAACTAATTTTGTAGCTAAACTTTGTCCATTGAAAAATGCATTCACCCCGAATTAGTATATATGAAATTTTTGCCCCTTAGGAAAAGAAAAAAGAAAAAAGAAAAAAGAAGAGCCTTGTGTGCATGGAGGCTAGTATAATATATTTGTATACAATATCGAATATGAAATTTGGACTTCTTCTTTACAGACATCAAAACTTACAAAAGACTATTTTGATTTACAAGTTACAGCCCATTTTCAAAAGTGTCCTAATTAATGTGATCGAGCTTCCTCAACCAGGTTGCCAATACCTCTTCATTCATTTCAATCTTGCGAGCGAAACGCAAGGTTTTATTTACACTTTGAATCTTCCCTGGAAATAATGAGCCTACAAATTTTATCATATTACAGTTTGTTATCAAATTTATCAGCTTACAGTTTACTTTGATAAAAATTACCTTAGTGCACCAGCGTGCCGTTGTCTGCTAACTCAGGTGTATTCCATCTCAACAATTTTAAACCTTTTTCTTAAGAGGAACCATTTTTAACCTATTCACTTAATATTGTGTCATAGAACATTTAATCTCAACTCAGGTCCTAGGCTTATAACGGGTAATTATTAGGTACTCCCGGAGTATCTTGAATATGTACTCCTCTCTTTTACATAACTGTGGGTCTCACTAATTATATTTATGGTAATTATATTTACGGTGGGACTCATAATTCATGTGAGAGAAGGGAGTACGCATTTATGGTATTCCCGGAGTATTCAATAATTTTCCGCTTATAACACGCTTAAAACTTTCTTTAAAACAAAAAACAAAAAACCTCAATTCATAGTTGAATATGCCAAATTGGGCTTGAATTGAGAAGACTGGGCCCATCACTATTGGGCTACTTTATGAGCTTTACACAGATTAGGACCAAAGGTATCTCAACCTCTTTTAAGTTAACTTTGTTGTTATTGAAAGTACTCCATAATTATGTTCTTGATTCTCTTGAAGACTTGAAGTGTTATAACTTATAACTTATAAGAGCATTATTATTAGTGGTATTAAAAAGGAATATTGCTATTTTTAGCACGACCCATCACAAAAGTAGAGCTGCAATGGTGGAGCTATAGCCAAAAAATTTGGCTTCTCAACTACAATGCACACCCAAAGATAGTTGTGCATTGTAGCTCAAAGGTAAAAAAAAAAAAATATATATATATATATATATTTTTTTTTTAAGTTGTGTTCACACTAATGATTAGAATATTTTAATTTTTTTTTTCTTTCCCCTCCTTTCCCATTTCTACCCATTGCTCCTCTCTCCCCTTAGTCCTCACACTCTTCATTTCTTCCCGTTGCAAGCTCCAATTCCTCCACTTGCCGCTGACCCAAGCCCTTACCCAATGCTAATCGATCTCCTCATTCTCCGCCCCTTTCTCTCTGCTATCTCATTTTTCCTTTGCTCTATCTCTCAATCTTTCTTTGTCTCAAGCACCAAGACCCATGATCGCCGATGCTGGGTTTTGATTTTGTCGCTGTGACTGGGTTTTATTGATGGGTTCTATTTTTATTTTGATTAATGGGTTTTGATTTTGTTAATGGTTGATGAATGGGTTTTGTTGATGAATGGGGTTTGTTGATGGTTGATGAATGAGTTTTGTTGATGGTTGAATGGGTTTTGCTAATGGTTAAATGGGTTTTGTTGATTCATGGATCATGCTGTGGTGGGTCATCGGTTTGTGTTGTGGTGGGTCATTGGTTTGTGTCGTGGGGTTCGTGAGTCATGCCGTGGTGGATCTCAATTGAGTTTTTCTTTTGTGGTTGTGTATTGATTTTCTTGGCTAAGTTGGCTTGGGTTACCATGGGTTTTATTTTTGTGGTTGTGGGTTGATTTTCTTGGGTAGTTGGGGCTGATTTTGGTGGTTCTAGTTGTGGGCTGTGTGAAGTGGTGGTTGACTGGTGGTGGCAGTTGTGATGGTTGTTTATTGAAATAGATATATTATTTTATTGTGTTGTTTATATTATTTTATTGTGTTGAAAGTTAAAATAAAACCATTGATGTTGGGTGTTTTATAAAGTGAGAAGGTAAAATAGATAAAGTAGTTTTTTGTGGTGCCAAATAGCTAAATTTTTTACTCCACCAATGTGGATGCTCTAAGAGTGTTTACAATAAGCATGTTAAAAGCTAAAAAGCTATTTTTTAGCAAACCATTCCAAAAACACATACTACAGCAAATGTGTTATTGCCAAAAAATTTGGCATCTGAGTTACAGTAGATTGTCAAAGATGATAGTCTACTGTAGCTAAATGTTATAAAAAATAATAATATTTTATTTGTTCAGCCCTCTTCACATGCCCCTTTTTCTTTTTTTCTCTTTAGCCTCCTCTTCTTTCTCTCTTCAGCCTCTTCTCCTCTACTCCATCTCTTTCTCACCCTCTATTTCATCTCTTTGTTTCTTCTTCTTCTTCTTCTTCTTCTTCTTCTCTCTCTCTCTCTCTCTCTCTCTCTCTCTCTCTCTCTCTCTCCACCGCCTTGCCACCAAGGGGATCATTTTTTTTGCTCTAGATCAGCATCGGAGTAGAGATCAGCGACAGCTTGGGCATGCAGTGGTGGTAGAGATCGTCTTTGGTGTTCTAGGTTTGTGGGTTGTGAGTTATCTTAATCGGGTTACAGGTTGTTAAGATTGGTGGGTTTTGTGGGTTGTGGGAGTCGGTGGTAGTGGTGGTGGGTTACAGTTGTATTTGGTTGTGGTCTTTTCGTTGCGTGATTGTGGTTAAAGATGGTGTTGCTGGGTTGATCGTCGCTGTGGGTTGTTGAGTTTAATGGTGGGTTTGGATGTTTTGTCATTGGTATAATTGTTTGTGAAATGGGTTTTACCTGTGGGTATGGTTGTTTTGTAGTTGTGGGTTTGGGTGTTTGGCTGTGGGTGTAACTGTTTGTGGTTGTTTTTGTTGGAAAACTGGTTTTGCATCTCATACAAAACCCACAGCAGAAGCAACACAAGAATCTACTTCATTCATGAGAGATAACTTGTAATCTTGAATTCTAGAACAAAGAAGAGAAAGCATACCTTGGTGTAGTGAAATTCAAAAACATAACTTGAGAATACCTTCAATCTTCATCCCAATTTCACGGGCGGATGAGAAGGGACAGAATACTTTTACATGCGTGTATTGTAGGCAAACATATAAAGGTGGGGGTATTAATAGGATGAAACGACACCTTGCGGGGATAAAAGGTGATATTGGATCGTGTAAAAAGGTTTCTCATGATGTGAGATACCAAATGTTGGAATATTTGAAGGAGTTTGAGTTGAAGAAAAAAGCTGAGAAACAATGTCAAGAAGAAATGTTTAGTGTGCCTTCCACAAATAGTGATATGCAAGAAGATGAAGATGTTCAAGAAGTATTTAGTAGTGGGTTGCCTAAAAAACCTGTTTTAGGTAAAAGAAAGGGTACAAAGCTAGTGGATAATTACTTTGCTCCAAGAACTACTCCAAGAGCTCAACCTCGTCTTAAAAGTGTGTTCTAGAGCAAAGAAAAGGTGAGGCAAGCTGATATGGCTATTGCAAGGTGGATGTATGACAATTGCATTCCTTTTAATGTAATGAATTCAGTGTACTACCAAAGGATGATTGATGCCATAGCTGCTGCTGGTCTTGGTTACAAAGGTCCATCTTATCATGTTGTACGGGTCCCTTTGTTAAGGGATCAAAAGAAAGAGGTTCAGTTGTTGGTTGAGTCACAACGTAGGCATTGGGCAGAAGTTGGATGTACACTTATGGCTGATGGTTGGACAGATACTAGATATAGGTCATTGATTAATTTCCTTGTTTATTTTCCTAGGGGAATGGTATTTGTAAAATCAGTTGATGCTTCAAAGATTGTGAAGAGTACCAGAAACTTGTTTAAATTGTTTGATGAAGTAGTTACATGGGTTGGTCCAAAAAACATAGTTCACATGGTTACTGATAATGCTTCCAATTATGTATCTACTGGTAAATTGTTGTGTGAAAAGTATAAAACTATTAGTTGGTCTCCTTGTGTAGCACATTGCCTGAATCTTGTGTTGCAGGATATGGGAGACATGCCTCATGTAGATAGACTTAAAAAACGTGCATCCAAAGTTACAGTTTTTATTTATAATCATGTGGCTTTGATTGCTTAGTTAAGGAATAAACCTGGTTGGATAGATATTGTACGTCCGAGAGCAACAAGATTTGCTACTACTTTCCTTTCATTTGGAAGCATTCATGTGCCGACTTGCAAGCCTTAGTGACTAGCAAGTTCTTTGTGGACAATAGATTGGCAAGAGAGTTAAAGGCAAAAGAAGCAGTTTCTATCATTTTGGATAATTCTTTTTGGGATGATACTAATGTTCTTGTCAAGATTTCATCGCCACTCATTCATTTGTTACGGATTGTTGATTCTAATCAAAGGCCTGCAATAAGATATGTGTATGAGGGCATGCATAGAGCACGGTTGGGAATCAAGAAGATCTTCCGAATGAAGAAGCACTTGTACAAGCCATACACCTCAATTATAAAAAAACAGTTAGGACAAACATTTGTGTAAAGATCTTCATGCTGCTGCATATTGGTTAAATCCCGCTTTTCAATATGATGAGGAGAATTTTTGTCGGAAACCAGTAGTAAATATGGCTATTTTGGACTACATTGGGACAAAATATGACGGTGACAAAGAAAAGGTAATTAAGGAAACCCAATATTTTCGAGACCGTATTGGGAGCTTTGATAGAGATCTTGCATTGTCAACAAGCAAGACCACTCATCCAGGTGAGAAGTAATTAGTTTACTTGAATACTATAAACAAATCTTAGTTTTTTTGTTCATGTTGAAAGTTAGTTTTGTCACTATAGTTAGAATAACTGAAGTGATTATTCAATTGAGAGTTTGTTTGTTTATGTTGATTAATATTAGATTACGTTGTGTTATGAAAATCAGATGAATGGTGGAAGTTGTGGGGTGCTGATGCTCCAAACTTGCAAAAATTGGCAATTAGAATCCTTAGCCAAACTTCTGCCTCTTCTGGATGTAAGCGTTGTTGGAGTTTATTTGACCAAATACATTCTAAGAGGAGAAATAGGTTGGAGCATTAAAGGCTCAATGATCTTGTGTTTGTTCATCATAACTTGCGATTGAGACATAGGTAACTAAATGCTATATCTTGTCATTATATTAATTTTTAAAAAGTCATTTATATAATTTAATTGTTAGTTACTAATTATGTTCAAATTCCAATAATGAGCATGACATTTTATGATGCAGGCTTTACAACAAAAAGTTTAATTTTGACCCCATTGATTATGCAAGTATCGACAAAACTGATTTTTGGGTATTTAAGGAAGGGGAAGACCCATATCTTAATTATGAAGAGTTGGAGAATGCAATTTATAAAGAGGGTGCATATCCAGCAAGTGCAGAGTCTTCTTCTAATATTGAAGGTTAGTTTATATGTAAACAATTTGATAACCTATAGTGATTTTTCTTTTATTTTTTTCAAACTTGTGTAAACATTATAATGATTTTTCTTTTTATTTTGTTCAAACTTGTGTGTAGAATTTGTAGATGTAGATGATAGCAGTGAGGTTGAAGGAATTGATTTGGGAACATTTGGACAACCTATTGGCCCTCCTCTTGGATTTCCAAGGAATGAAGATGAGCATGATAACTTTCATGGCATTGATGATTTATGATCATAATAATTCTGTTTCAACTTTGAAGTTTTATTTTGTATTTTAGAGATAATTTCTATGTCTTTTTGTAAGACACAATGTGTAACTTGGAGTTTGTAAGTTCTATGTATTTTTGTAAGAAACAATGTGTAGTTGTGTACTGTAACTTGGAGGCTTGTTTATGCATTTTTACTTTGTACTTTTATGGATTGCTTGAGTAATTCATATTTATGTTTGCTAAGGATTTGATATTTCTTATTTGTCTTGAAAGTTATGATATAAAAAAAATTTGAAAGATAGATCTCTAAATGAATTAGACTATTTTAGTTAATTTTTCTATTTTTTTATTTTTTTAATGTTTCTATATATATTTAAAATAATTATTAAATTAATTATAACATCATTACGGTTCGACCTCGATTTGACCTCAAAAACCTTGAACCTCTCTCTTTTACGATTCAATGAACGGTTTGGGTCTGAAAACCTTGCTGTCAAGTAAGGAACTCAAAAGTAATAAAGCTTTCAACTCATCATCTATTACTAGCTTCATTGTAACCATCTGATTAACCAAGTCTTGGAACTCACTAAGGTGCTCAACAATGGACTTACCCTCTTTAAGCTTTAAATTCACAAGCTTTCTAGCAATAAAAGCTTTATTTTGAGCTGTCTTTCTTTCATAAAGACTTCTTAATTTTTCCCACTGAACCTCTGCATTTGTTTCCTGAGACACATGGTGAAAAACACTAACATCGATGCATTGTCTAATACACCCAATAGTTTTTCTATTTAATTTCTCCCAGTCTCTATCTGACATATCACTAGGCTTGGCATTATCACCCTTAATAGGGTCATGCAAATCCTTGCAATAAAGGACATCCTACATCATCGGCCTCCAAATCGAATAATTTGATGCCGAGAGTTTAACCATAGTATTCATAGTCATATTCTCCATTTAATCCAACACAAGACAGTCAAACCTGAGCAACCAAAAGCTCTGATACCACTTGCTGGGGAAAAATCCTAATCCCCTCTTTGTCTATGTGTGAATTAAAATATATAACTACAAAACAATAGCAATATTATGGAAAAAAAAAAAAAAAAAAAAAAAAAAAAAAAATTCCAGCAAGCACCACATAAACACAACCACACAAGAACACCAAATTTTACTTGGAAAACCCTTCGGTGTAGAGGGAAAAACCACAGGGCAGCTCCGAAAAATATCCACTATGAAATAGAGATTACAACTGCCAAGTTTATGCTAAACTTGAGTCCACAACAAATTGGATATACAATAAATAAATCTCAAGGAGTAAATACAATCTCACAACAAGGCCAGTAGCAAAATCTTCCTCTGAATACTCCAACTCTCCATTATTGTAGCACTAAAAAACTCCATGAGAACTCCATCAATTTATCTTTCTTGTGTATAACTTGAGTAAAGAAAAATGTCTCATTTTTCTTTTTCACTCTCTCACACTTTCATTGTGTTTTTCTCTATCTCTACGGACTGCACGTCCTAGAGCTCTCACTTGTGTTTTTCTCACAATGGACAAATATGGCTCTCTGTTTGCTTTAGCTCTCCACAAGGCCGAATGGCCTCTTGCCTTTTTGCTTATGTCTTTTCTTTCCTCCTTCAGCTTGTTAGACACACCTTGCATCAACTTTGCATTAAACCAAAAGCTGATTTTGTGGGGTTTGAGAAGACAAGCTCATAAATGCGCTTTGACAAGAGTAGCAAGCAAGTGGGCTAGACCCACTGGGTGCCACGCACCCAACAACATTAACACTAACTAATTTTTATAGAAAATTAGTTAAATGATGTAAATATTATAGTATTTATAAAAAGAAAATATACGGACAAATTTTTATGATTTCCTCTCTAGACATATGTATATATACATACGTTGTGCACATGCACAACATAAAAATTATATCATATAATATGTAAGACTAACATGAAAAATAAAATGATGCTCAATGTGAATATTATATAATGTTTTAATGTTAACAGGCTATTGCGGTGGGTTTTTTGCGGCGGTTTCAAAAACTACCACTATACATCACATATAGCGATGCTTTTTTGAACTATCCATGTATATGAGATATATTGAGGCATACCATTAGACCACCGCAATAGATATAATCTTTTGCAATGCTCTATAGTGGCGGTATAAAAAACAGCCGCAATATATGTGTTTAAGCGGTATTTCTTTTAGTTATAGCGGTGATATACTGAACCACCACAATATATGCATTTTCGCAGCATGTTTTCTTAGTTATAGTAGTGGTTTTAGTGGCTACTGCAATGGACCTTTTAATTTCCCAAACCCATTTTTAGTCCAAAATTTTCCCTCCGTTGTATTTTTTTTTTTTCGCCTAAACCTACTACTTTAGCGCCCAACCTTTTCATTTATCATCTGTTTGTCTCCCTCTCAAAAAAATAATAATAATAATAATAAATAAATAAACACACTTTCTCGACACTCTAAAAACCCAGTGATCGATCTTCCCACCACCGCCACACATCCTCACCAACACACATCCACATTGCCACGCATCCTCACTCTCAAAATCCAGCTTAGGTCTCTCTCAATTAACACTCAATGCTCCAGCTCACCGATTGAAGCTCCAAAAAAACTGTCGAAGCTTGGACGAAGCCAAATGCTTGGCATTTGCAATTGACAATGCCGACAAAGCGAGGTGCTTTTAAAATCCAACTCGGGTCTCTCTTTATTAGCACTCACCGCTGCCACTCATCAATTGAAGCCCCAAAAATAGCCGTTGAGGCTTGGATGAAGCCAAATGCTTGGCTTTTGCCATTGACAGCGTTGACGAAGCAAGGTAAAAATTAGTTCTTTTTTCCTTTTTTAATCTCAATGATATCGGATTTTATTTTTTGGGTAATTAGTCTTAGTTTTTTTTTTTTTTTTTTTAATTGCTAATACTCGAACTGGGTCTTAAGGAATTTTGCTAATAAATTGTAAATTTGTTTGTGTTATGCTAAATTTGTTTGAGTTTTCCCCTTCCTAAACACATCTTAGTGTTTAACTTTGGTTTCCATACTTTTACCTTTTTTCTATATTGCTTTATATTTGATATGCTTTGTTTAGCCTAGCTCTTGGTTGATGGAAATGGGTTAAACACATACGCTTGGACGAATCGTATTAGTTTTGCTTAGAAGTGATATAGCCGTAAAAAGCATGGTTTAGGGTTCTAAACAATTTGCATGAATTGCTATAGCATCTTTCACAATACTTCATGGTAAACTAAAATTTAATGACTGAAATTTAATAAATAATGCATAAATCTTAATATTAGGATAATTAAAAAAAAAAAAAAAAAAGAGAGATTAACAATACAAAAAGGAAGTTTTCCCTTTATTTGACTTTTGACACAAGAAAAGATTCAACAAACACATCATTTTGAATGTTGCTTCTCATAACAACGAAGGAAACATGCTTCAAGAAAAAGAAAAAAAAAAAGAAAAACCCAACAAAACAGAAGGCAAATAATTATTTAGTGAGTAAGTAGTAGACATTGATTTATGAAAACAAAGGTGGGGCATCGAGTTTCTCTGGGTTCCACAGATAGCAAAGATCATACTGTTTGGTCTCGTAATTTAACTTACAAACACCATCAGGCCTAATCTTCCAAAAGCACTTACTGCATTGTGGGTGATCTCTATCAAATAGGTAGATATCAAACCAATGGAAATTGTCTGGCCATTGAAAATTACAATAGTAACCGGAAGTGCCAAAAGCATTTGGTTTAAAGTTGAATTGATAGAAGCCATTTGGATACTGGATGAAATGAGACCCAAGATCGCTATGCCCAAATTTACAATGGACAGTAACATTCAATCCCAAATCATTAAACAATTCTACATATACTCTATTCCTCATGAAAAGCCCTCCTTTAACCTTGTGAAAATTAGACAAAAACAAACAAGAAAAATTTGCAACAATACAATTCTACTGATTGAAATCATAGTGTACTCTTCAATGCTAGTTTTGTTGGGTAAATTGAACTTTTACACGCCAATCATTTTATAGAACCAAATATTGTCCCACATTCAATGCTATAATCATCAAATTTGGCAACATTATATTACCTTGTTATGTTTTGCAATCGGATGCCTGCGCTAGCTCAACATTCTTTGTTTTGACATCCATATCTTCAACAAAATGAATCATTTTCCAAAAATCATTTTCTAGAAAACTATGTTATTTTCCTTAGTTTGGTAATGAGTTGGAAAACTATATCTTAACTTCCCTTATTTAGTTTTGTGTGAGATACAATTTTCCTTATTTAGCTTCGCATGAGATAGAGTTGTTTTCCAAAAACTTATTAGCGGAAAACAACTATATCTCGTGTCAAGCTAAATAAGGGAAGCTAAGAAATAGTATTCTTTGAACTCATTTTTTTTTTTTTTCCTACAACACACAGAAAAATGCGAAAACTATCTTCACATATGTTTTTCCAAAGAAAATAAACAGAAAATTGATTTGTATATTGCATAAGAATTGGGATTTGGAAGAAATATTTCAGGATATGTTTAGGGCATTTGTAGTAGGAGATAGTTTGATTGTGATTGCTTATTCTGGTAATTTTAAAAGCACGAGAAAAAAGGTTGATTTCATTTCATCAAACTAGAGGTAAAATTGCAGCCTTAAGTTAGAATTATTCCATTGAACAAGCAAAAGTAAAAAGGACCAGTGTCATGCTAGTAAACTCCATGAATATACCAGCACAATAGCATGGTGACACAACATTAGGGAATGTCCTGGCTTGTTGTTCTTTAACCAAGGAGGGGTACTTTCTTGTAAAGCAATGCCCCAATTTCTCTTTCTAGTTTAAAGAAACCTTGATGAATAAATCAAATATATACTTGAAATCCATCATAAATTTAAGAAATTCTAATAGAAGTATTTTATTTCAATTTTCTAAAAATCAATTAAGCAATATAAATATTTATAGAAGTCATTTATGGTATTAGAAAAGCTTCATTAAAATTGAAAATTTTAAAAATACCATCAAATTTCATACAATAACATAAAACACCAAATTACCTAAAAAAGATAATTGAATTTATGCGTGAAAATAAGGATAATTTTTTTTAAGGGGATTGCACGTGGAATTTTGTTTTGCAGTTCTTGCAGTGGAATTTTGAAACCAATTGGGTCCATGATATATTTATTTATTTTTACGTTCACTACAAGAAAAACGAGCTATTGTGGCGCTTTTTTGAACCGCCCCTGTACATGAGATATATTGCGGTGTACCATTAGATGGCCACAATAGATATAGTCTTTTGCAGCGCTTTATAGCGGTGGTATAAAAAAAAAAAAAGAAAAGAAAAAAAAAGCCACAATATATGTGTTTTAGCGGCATTTCTTTTAAATATAGCGGCGCTATATCGAACCGTCATAATATATGCCTTTTTGCAACATGTTTTCTTGGTTATAGCAGTGGTTTTAGTGACCGCCACAATAGATCTTTTTCCCTCTTTTTTTTTATTTTTTTTTATTTTTTTTTTTTTATGTTGGTCTCCATCTCAAAAAAATAAATAAATAAACACACTCTCTCTTACTCTCGAAATCTCTTGACACTCTCAAAACCCAGTGATTGATCTTCCCACCACCGCCATGCATCCTCACCACCACACATCCTCACTGCCACGCATCCTCACTCTCAAAATCTAGCTTGGGTCTCTCTCAATTAACATTTACCACAGTAGCTCACCAATTGAAGCCCCAAAAATAGCCGTCGAGTCTTTGACGAAGCCAAATGCTTAGCATTTGCCATTGACAGTGCCAACGAAGCAATGTACTCCTAAAATCAAGCTTAGGTCTCTTTATTAGCACTCACTACCGCCACTCACCGATTGAAGCCCCAAAAATAACAATTGAGGCTTGGATGAAGCCAAATGCTTAGCTTTTTCCATTGACAGCATTGACGAAGCAAGGTAAAAATGAGTTCTTTTTTCCTTTTTTAATCTCAATGATATCGGATTTTCTTTTTTGGGTAATTAGTCTTAGGTTTTTTTTTTTATTTTTTTTTTTTTTTTATTGTTGATATTCGGATTGGGTCTTAAGGAATTTTGCTAAGAAATTGTAAATTTGTTTGTGTTATGCTAAATTTACAGAGCTATGTAGGTGTTCTAATTTTTCCCTAGAGTCTTGAGTTTTCCCCTTCCTAAACACATCTTAGTGTTTAGCTTTGGTTTCCATGCTTTTACTTTTTTTTTTTCTATATTGCTTTATATTTGATATGCTTTGTTTAGCCTAGCTCTTGGTTGATGGAAATGGGTTAATCACATACGCTTGGACTAATCGTATTAGTTTTGCTTAGAAGTGATATAGCCATAAAAAGCATGGTTTAGGGTTCTAAACAATTTGCATGGGTTGCTATAGCATCTTTCACAATACTTCATGGTAAACTAAAATTTAATGACTGAAATTTAATAAATAATGCATAAATCTTAATATTTGGATAATTAAAAAATAAAAATAAATAAAGAGAGAGATTAACAATACAAAAAGGAAGTTTTCCCTTTATTTGACTTTTGACACAAGAAAAGATTCAACAAACACATCATTTTGAATGTTGCATCTCATAACAATGAAGGAAACATGCTTCAAGAAAAAAAAAAAAAAAAAAAAAAAACAGAAGGCAAATAATTATTTAGTGAGTAAGTAGTAGACATTGATTTATGAAAACAAAGGTGGGGCATCGAGTTTATCTGTGTTCCACGGATAGCAAAGATCATACTGTTTGGTCTCGTAATTTAACTTACAAACACCATCAGGCCTAATCTTCCAAAAGCACTTACTGCATTGAGGGTGATCTCTATCAAATAGGTAGATATCAAACCAATGGAAATTATCTGGCCATTGAAAATTACAATAGTAATCGGAAGTGCCAAAAGCATTTGGTTTAAAGTTGAATTGATAGAAACCATTTGGATACTGGATGAAATGAGACCCAAGATCGCTATGCCCAGATTTACAATGAACAGTAACATTCAAGCCCAAATCATTAAACAATTCTACATATACTCTATTCCTCACGAAAAGCCCTCCTTTAACCTTGTGAAAAC
Organism: Quercus tomentella; assembly: GCA_028535165.1. Taxonomy (NCBI): domain Eukaryota; kingdom Viridiplantae; phylum Streptophyta; class Magnoliopsida; order Fagales; family Fagaceae; genus Quercus; species Quercus tomentella. The sequence goes on from JAPQVY010000068.1 coordinate 84,023,857, forward strand.
TAGACAAAAAAAAAACAAGAAAAAATTGCAACAATACAATTCTATTGATTGAAATCATAGTGTACTCTTCAATGCTAGTTTTGTTGGGTAAATTGAATTTTTACACGCCAATCATTTTATAGAACCAAATATTGTCCCACATTCAATGCTATAATCATCAAATTTGGCAACATTATATTACCTTGTTATGTTTTGCAATCGGATGCCTGTGCTAGCTCAACATTCTTTGTTTTGACATCCATATCTTCAACAAAATGAATCATTTTCCAAAAATCATTTTCTAGAAAACTATGTTATTTTCCTTGGTTTGGTAATGAGTTGGAAAACTATATCTTAACTTCCCTTATTTAGTTTTGTGTGAGATACAATTTTCCTTATTTAGCTTCGCGTGAGATCGAGTTGTTTTCCAAAAACTTATTAGCGGAAAACAACTATATCTCATATCAAGCTAAATAAGGGAAGCTAAGAAATAGTCTTCTTTTAACCTTTTTTTTTTACTACAATATACAGGAAAATGCAAAAACTATCTTCACATATGTTTTTCCAAAGAAAACAAACAGAAAATTGGATTTGTATACTGCATAAGAATTGGGATTTGGATGAAATATTTTAGGATATGTTTAGGGCATTTGTAGTAGGAGAAAGTTTGATTGTGATTGCTTATTCTGGTAATTTTGAAAGCAAGAGATAAAAGGTTGATTTCATTTCATCAAACTAGAGTTAAAATTGCAGTCTTAAGTTAGAATTATTCCATTGAACATGCAAATGGAAAAATAGCTAGTGTCATGCTAGTAAACTCCATGAATATACCAGCACAATAGCATGGTGACACAACATCAAAGAACATCTTGACTCGTTGTTCTATAACCAAGGGGGGGTACTTTCTTGTAAAGCAATGCCCCAATTTCTCTTTCTAGTTTAAAGAAACCTTGATGAATAAAGGAAATATAGACTTGAAATCCATCATAAATTTAAGAAATTCTAATAGAAGTATTTTATTTCAATTTTCTAAAAATCAATTAAGAAATATAAATATTTATAGAAGTCATTTATGGTATTAGAAAAGCTTCATTAAAATTGAAAATTTTAAAAATACCATCAAATTTCTTACAATAACATAAAGCACCAAATTATTTAAATAAGATAATTGAATTTAGGCCTGAAAATAATGGTAAATTTTTTTAAGGGGATTGCACGTGGAATTTTGTTTTGCAGTTCTTGAAGTGGAACTTTAAAACCAATTGGGTCTATGATATATTTATTTATTTTTATTGTTCACTACAAGAAAAACGGGTCGTTGCGGCGGTTTCAAAAACTAGCGCTATACGTCACATATTGCGGCGTTTTTTTGAACCGCCCCTGTACATGAGATATATTGCAACGTACCATTAGACCGCCACAATAGATATAGTCTTTTGCGGTGCTCTATTGCAGCGGTATAAAAATAACCACAATATATGTGTTTTAGCGGCATTTCTTTTAGTTACAGCGGCAGTATATCGAACCGCCACAATACATGCCTTTTTGCAGCATGTTTTCTTAGTTATAGCCACGATTTTAGTGATCGCCGCAATAGACCTTTTAATTGCCCAAACCCATTTTTGGTCCAATTTTTCCCCTTTGTTTTTTTTCCTTTCTCTCTCCTATACCTATCACTTTAGCGTCTAACCTTTTCATTTATCATTCGTTTGTCTCCCTTTCAAATAAATAAATAAACACACTCTCTTTCACTCTCAAAATCTCTCGTCACTCTCAAAACCCAGTGATTGTTCTTCTCATCACTGCCACGCATCCTCACTGCCACATATCCTCACTCTCAAAGTCCAGCTTGGGCCTCTCTCTATTAACACTCACTGCCGTCGCTTACCGATTAAAGCCCCAAAAATAGCCGTCAAGGCTTAGACGAAGCCAAATGCTTGGCTTTTGCCATCGATAGCGCCGATGAAGTGAAGCACTCTCAAAATCCAACTTGGGTCTTTGTCTATTAGCACTCATCGCCGCCACTCATTGATTGAAGCCCCAAAAACTGTCATTGAGGCTTGGACCTGGCGAAATTCTTAGCTTTTGCCATTGACAACGACGATGAAGCAAGGTAAAAATTAATTCTTTTTTATTTTTTAATCTCAATGATATCAGATTTTCTTTTTTGGGTAATTAGTCTTATTTTTTATGAATTGTATTGCTAATACTTGAACTTGGTCTTAAGGAGTTTTGATAATAAATTGTAAATTTGTTTGTTATGCTAAATTTATAGAGCTATGTAGGTGTTCTCTATTTTATTTTTCAAAAGATTAAGAAATAAAAATAAAATTAGCAATAGTAGAAAATAATATAAATGAGAATTTGTTTTAGGATATAAAATTGGATTAGTCATTTTTTGTTTATTTTCTTGCATTTTCTCAGCAACCAACACCAAAACCTATTGAGAACAAAACCTAGCAAACACCAAAACCCATTGAAACCAAAACTAAGCAATCAACAAAGCCACCCCACAACTCACCACCTAACTAACCATCACCACCACTTCCACAACCACGACTCATCATCGGACCTAACAAACCATCACCACCATAGAGGGATGTGGTGGAAAGATAGGGACCCATCGAGAGAGAGACATTGATTTGAGTGAAAGAGAGAGTGAAGCATTGATCTTTGAGTGAGAGACATCGATCTGAGTGAGAGAGAGAGAGAGAGAGAGACCCACCTGTTTGAGAGAGAGAAATTAGTCTAAGAGAGGAGGAGTTTGAGACATTTGGATCTGATTTTGAGCAAAATTGAGAGATAGAGAGCGGATCGATGAGCAATAAGAGATGAGTAGAGATGGCAATGCTCGGTCGTGGAGTTAGAGAGAGATCTAATAGTTTTGGAAGACAGAGAGAGAGAGGATTGAGAATATCTTAGAAGAATTGGGGAAGTTTTTCTTTTGAGTGTGTGATTGTGTGAGAAAATGCTTGATAAAATGTTATTTTGATTAATTGTTATTGATCTAAGAATATAATTTATATTTTGGGAAGAACACAAAGAACATAAACATGTTCTTCCAAAAAATTAATAATAATGAAAGGAATAAAAAAATTAATTTAATTATCTTATTTTATTTTATTTTTTAAAAATTAGAGATTCAATTTTTTTATGTGATTTATTATTTATTTAGATGCTGACTTGGAATTTTTAATATGCTAAATACATTTTTTTAATATTTTTTGATAGTCATGTCAGCATTTAGTGTGCAAAAAGTGCACTCTGTTTGCCATGTAAACAATTTTCATTAGTGAGATGATGGTAAAGACTAAAATGGAACACATTTTTTCATTTTAGGGACTAAAAATGGTAAAATAGAAAAGTAGGAACCAAAATAGAAATGACCCCAAAATATAGGGACAAAAAGTGCAATTATGCTCTTTATTTATTTATTTTTATCCTTCCTTCACAAAATTTCTCATGCCTGACTATTCTTTTCCGCTCTTTCCCCCCAAATGTTTTTTTCCCTTACCCAAAATTTCCCCAAATTTTTTTTCCCACTTACATCTTTCATTTTCCACACAAAAGTTTCATTTCTCACACAAAAAGGGCCTAGAAGCTGCAGGGCGTCTCCCTGCCGGAGGGCTTGATTGTGATGGAGGAGTGCTTATTAATTTATGTCTTCACATGTTTCATATGTTGATGTTGCTCCTATAGTTTATTTTACTTTTCTTTTTGCTAATATTTCCCTCAAGGTTTTCTAACATTGCTACCCTTGAAGGGGTGGCACAATCAGCCGGGGACCAAGCTTCCTGAAGCAGAGGTCAATAGTTTGAATGTCCTCTTCCCCCTCCCCTTGGTTCCAGAACTTACTTATCAAAAAGAATTTATAAAAAAAAAAATGTTATTTAACACTCCTATACATGTCTACCACTCTCCCCCAATTACATTGGTCTCATACTTTGGTTTAATCAATAAGTAACTCAAGTTTAAAAGATTTTTAATCCCACCCTATGACATCTTGGGTCTTATAAGAAGAGAATATAATATTAGGACCTTGATATAATATTTCACAAATGTTCCAACAAGTACATGTTACTTGTTTGCTAAAAGGTTTTATAGAGGATACCTAAAATAAAGTGCTTATGCCATATTTTCTATGGGACATGGAAGCAGTTTCTTATGTAGTGGTTATAGATATTGTAGGACTTTGTGACCTAGGTTTGGGGATCCAATGAATACAATTATACAACGCCTAGACACTCACACAAATCCAACATGCATGCTTGAGTAGTGTTATGGGCCACACTCCCGTTAATTTAGTTATTCTTGTTTTGCCCAGCAATGTGAAACAACATTTATAACTTTTTAATAAGTGCCTGTTTGCTAGTTACCAATAGAGCATGAGTTTACTTAGATTTTTTGTAAAATAATCCTGATGTGGTACATATACAATTATAGATATCCATTTCAATAGTGCTTTTTCTAGAGCTTGCTTTGTGTGATGTATCCCTTCAAATACGTAAATGTTGCTTTGGGTTCAATAATCTTTTTCTTTTTTAGATTCTTAGTCTCAACCCTCAACTGTGTGACATGGTTGATAAAAATCCTCAATTAAGAGAAATGATGCAAAATCCAAATCTTCTACGTCAATTAACTAACCCTGAGACAATACAGGTATGACTTTGTAGACATGGTCTCAATTTGTGTGTGGAGAAAGTAACTTACATGCTTGAGTGCATGTTCATTTGAACTAGTTGATATTGACATTTTGTTTCAAGTCTGTCTCGGTGGGAAAAAATCTTACATTTTACTTTTATAACATGATTTGGCCAGTGAGAATATTGTGGTTGATTGAATTTAGTGATCATGCTTGTAACATTTTTTCAAGAAATTTAATTGTGATTCGCACATGCTTGATTGTTCTTCGGCTCCTTTCTTTGTTTCCTCTTGCAGTAAATGCTAGCTTTACAACAGTCACTTTTTTCTCACCTTAATCAATGGCAATGAACCTAGTAAGTGTGGATGTGTCTTGCTTGATTAGAATTTGGGATTGGTGCCATTAGTTTGCTTGTTGCTAGGTTGTAATAAGATTATCTAGTTTGTGTGCTGGTGCAATTACCCAATGAGTTATCAGAGTTGTTTCCTAGGTTGTAATTGCTTGCTAGAAATTGAATGAATCAATATACATGACAACTAGTTTATGCCCCTTGATAATAAGCCTCTAAATGAGTATTATTTTTTGAATACTTCTTGTGAAAGACAAATTTTGGATATATGGCCATTTTATATTGATCATATTGTCACTGCTCTATTTACATCATCACTATGGACTGATTCAATTTCTCCATGGCTTGTCAAACACACCATTGTTTAAAATACTTGGTGTAAAAGATTCATTATCCCTCAATTTTGATGAATTGCCACTTCTTTATCTTAATTATGGATTATAGTGCCAATTTCTGCTTGTCTTGTCAAACATATTATCTATGAAAGAGAAATACACCAAATGGATTTTAACTTGTGTTCTTCATAGAGATACATTTGCATTATGTTGACCAGCATTTATAAATTCAATTTGTTGACCCTTAATCATTTGCTGCTCGCTTGCAGGGAACAAGCTCAGACTGGTGGGAATACAGGTAGTTCAAACACACTACGATTTTAGAAATGAATATTCATTATAATTATTCTTTTGTCTTACTTTCCTTTTCAATTAGATTCATTTGATTTGCTGTTTGTTCATTACAGGAGCACCTAATGCTGCTGCATTGGAGTTGATGATGAACATGTTTGGTGGTCTTGGAGCTGGCAGCTTGAGTGTTCCAAATAACCCTGACAGTTAGAATTCTTAATTGATCGCATTTTCACTTAATGGTATGTTAGGTTAATTGATTATGAACGTTACGACCATTTTTACAATATTTGATTTTTAATATATTGCAGTTTGGAAGTTTAGAGGAGTTCCAAGAAGAGTTTAAGGATATCAATCAAGAGGAGTAGATTATTGTATTGTGTTAGAGAAATATTCTTTTGTTTAAGGTATTGTGTTAGAGAGATATTATTTTGAAGTAAACTATTACAGGTTCTTTGTAAATAGGTTACAGAATTATAGGTTCTTTATAAACAGGTTATTTGGTTTTAAAACCAAAAAAAAAATTACTTATAGCGGCAGTTAGAAGTGCTATAGTGGCTCTTATTGTCTGCCGCTAAATGTGGACACCTATAGCGGTGGTCAAAAGTGTTGCTAAAAGTGTACTTGGAACATTTTAAATGAAACCCTATTGCAGCCCTTATTGCCCACTCCTAAATTAGGACACCTATAGCGGCGCGTATGAGCTGTCGCTAAAAGTTGATTTACCTAATTCCTAGACTTATATGGGGGCGAAGAAAAGCCTGCTGCAATAAACCGAATCCGCCGCTAAAAGGTGCCAATACAACAGTGCTTATTATTACCACCGCAATAGGTCTACTGTGGCACTTAAGCTGTGGCGCTTCGAAGCACCGCAATAGAAGCCGCCACTAAAGGTCAGAAATGCCTTTTAACCTTTAGCGGTGCTTTTATTGGTTAGCGTCGTAATAGCCCGTTTTCTTGTAGTAAAACCCATAAATAGAAAATATATATTCAATATTTTGTGTTTATTTGTTAGGATTTTTATGTATGAATAAGTCATGTTGTAATTTATTCATTGTCATAATTTCACTTATCATTCCTATATAACAATTTTTAGTAATGACATGAAGCTTAAGTACAATTTATATTGTTTTTTTAACTCATAAAATGATTAAACCATAACCATTTTAACCCATATATAGTAAGCATTTGTGTATTTACAACTTTAGAGTGCAACTTAAAAGATAATATCAAATTATTGAGTCTATATATATATTTTAAAATTTTATTATTTCTACACTCATTTTTATAAACTTTTACCACTTTTTAAATATAACAATATTTTTTTTGCTCTTCATTTTTTTTTTTTAAGAGAATTTCAACCTATATCGTTCGTTTTTTATGATAGTTCTTTATCATCAAATTAAGGCACCAATTGATTTTTGGTGTAGGCAGTGGTTGAATTATAAATCTCTTATTCAATCATCTGAAACTTTACCAATTGAGTTAACTGAGATCTACTTTTTTCCACATCATTAACAGTATTTAAATGTAAATTCGCCTGCCTAAGCTCCCACTAGAATGGTTTTGGGTGTGAATAGGTGTAACACCACACTTAATATTTATACTACAAATCAAATTTTATATGTCTAATTTCAGTATATTCCTCCAAGCAAAAGTGCAGTCTTGACTCCTGACTCTTAAGGAGTTATTAGCCACCCAAAAATTCTTGCCATTCAGGAATTTTATATATTTATATTTATAGAAACAGAATTTTATATGGCTTAAATAGGCTAAGGCATGGTTTTTAAACTAGGGGTCATACATCGGCAGAGGTGCATGGGTTTTTGGAATTCTCGGGTGTCAAACATCAAAGCTTATGATTATATCAACATGAATATTGGTGCTGACTATTTGTTTCCCATTCGCAATGGGTATTTATTTTAATCATGGGTATAAAAAATGGATTTACATCAATAAGAAGTAACATATTTAATGCTTACCAAATGCGAAGTGTTAACAATATAAAGTGAGAGAAAAAGACTGAATAGTCTGTATATTGATATATATATATATATATATATATATATATATATATATATATATATAATAATGTACAATAGAGAGCCTTATATAAGCTAGGTATGTGTGCAGTACAAGTAATATGAGTAAACTACAAGTACAGTATACTGGGCTAAGCCCAATGGGCTAAATTAGTCTAAGCTATACACTAACATCCCCCTCAAACTCAAGGTAGTAAAGAGGAAGCCAACTGGAGTTTGGATATAAGATCTCGAAGACAACCAGGTGGGTGAGTCTTGGTGAAGGTATCAGTAGGCTGGTTAGCAGAGGAGATGGAGAACAACTTGAGATTTCCTTTCTTAAGATGCTGGTGAGTGATGTGGCAGTCAAACTCAATGTGCTTGGTGCGTTCATGGAAGACATCATTATGAGCAATGTAGATAGCACTACGATTGTCATAATAAAGAGGAGTGGTAGTGGGTTATGGAGCATCCATTTCAGCTAAGAGCCAGCGAAGCCAGACAAGCTCGCAAATGGTGTCGGCAGGAAACCACATCTTGCTTCTTGCTCCACCACAAGACAAGAGAAGTATATACAGGAAACAGAAACCTATGATAGAGCATCAATCAGTCGGATCACCTACCCAGTCTACATTTGAATAAGCATGAAGCTCGAGAGAAGATCGAGAGGAGTAATGGAGACCATGATTAAAGTGTGCCCTTGACATATCGGAGAATTCAAAGAACAACAACATAGTGGACAGAACGAGGGGCATCCATGAACTTACTAACCATACCCTACCCACGGCATGTGAAATATCCGGACGAGTAACAGTGAGATAGATCAGACTACCAACCAATTGACGATAACGAGTAGCATCGGATATAGGTTCATCATCCAAGGGTGTGAGCTTTGCATTGTATTCTAAGGGAGTGGAAACAGTCTTGTTGTCAGTGATATCGACTTTGGAGAGAAGATCAGAAGCATATTTAGCTTGGGAAAGATAGTATCCATTAGAGGATGAGGTAACCTTAAGCCCAAGAAAATAGTTGAGAGTGCCCAGATCTTGCATCTCAAAATGCTGGCTAAGGAAGTGTTAAAGAGAGCGGATACCTACAGAATCATCTCCAGTAATAATCATATCATCAACATAAAGAAGAATAAAACTGATACCAATAGAGGATCGTTGGACAAAGAGAGTAGTGTCATGAGGACTCGAAGTGAAACCCTGTTGAGCAACAATTGAGCTAAACTTTTCAAACCAAACTCGAGGAGCCTACTTGAGGCCATAAAGAGCACGGCGAAGCCGACAAACGTGATTGCCTGAGTGTGGATAGCCAGGGGGTGGCTACATGTACATTTCTTCGTGGAGGTCTCCATTGAGGAAAGCATTCTTCACATCCATTTGATAAAGAGGCCAACGACGAATAGTAGCCACAGCAATGAGACATCTGACAGATGTAAGGTGAGCAATAGGAGCAAATGTTTCCTCATAGTCAATGCCATACTCATGAGTAAAGCCCTTGGCAACTAGGCGAGCCTTGTACCATTTAACAGATCCATTAGCCTTGGTCTTGATCTTGTAAACCCACCTACAACCTACTACAGACTGACCAGGAGGCAAATCAACCATATCCCAAGTGTGATTCTTATGAAGGGCATCTAGTTCTTCGTTCATAGCTTACTGCCAAAGAGGGTCAATATGGGCCTCACGATAGGTGTAAGGTTCATAGAGGGTGGCAAGAGTAAAAGAGCAGTGATAATCAGTGAGATAAGGGGGAGGAATGCTTACCTGAGTGGAACGATGAAGTTTAGGACCAACAGGAGACTCAAGAGAAGATGGTGCCACAGGATCCAAGACAGGCAGGTCATATGCCGGGGACAGAACCGGAGATGAGTCGTCTGAAGAGGCAGTCGATGTTGAAGAATCTTCCACAAGTTCAAGATAGAGAGGGAGGAAAAGATCAGTAAAAATGGGAGACTCTAAGGAAAATGACGCAGGAAACTGCTGAAGACTTGTGAAAGGACAATGTTCCTAAAACTCAACATGACGGAGACACGAAGGTGATGAGAAATGGGATCATAGTAGCGAGAAACCCTTTTTGGGATACACCATAACCAAGGAAACAACAAAGACGAGTACGAGACTGGAGCTTTGTTCGTTCGTGAGGAGGAAGAGAGACAAAGCAAGCACAACCAAAAACCCAAAGAGAGGAGTAGTCAGGAGTTTGACCATAGAGAAGCTCGAATAGTGATTTGTTGTGTTTAGTTGATGAAGGAATATGATTAATGGTGTACACAGCAGTGAGTGTGACTTCACCCTAAAAGCTCTTAGGAAGAGAGGCAGAAATGAGAAGGGTGGAGACGACATCAAGAATGTGACGATGTTTTCGTTCTGTACGACCATTTTGTTGAGAGGTGTAAGGAAAAGACTGCTGAGGAAGGGTACCATGACTGTCTAAAAAGGATAGGAAAGATTTATCATTATATTCTTGAGCATTATCTAATCGAAAGACTTTGACGGTGCGATTGAACTGTGTTTCAATCATTTTATGAAATGTTTGGAAAATAGACACAAGTTTAGACTTATGGTGAAGCAAATAAATCCAAGTATATCAAGAAAAATCATTCACAAATATGACAAAATATTTAGATCTCCCCTCAATGGGAATAGGTGCAGGACTCCAAATATCATAATGTATAAGATCAAAAGGTGCAGATGAAAAGGAGTCACTATTATTGAAGGGCAATTTTGTTTGTTTGCCAAAATGACAGGAAGTACAATCAAATTTTTAAAACTGAACTAAACCTAAATGACCTTGAGAAGCTAACAACTGAAGACGGGATAAGGATGGATGACCAAGAAGGTCATGCCATAGATCAAGTGAGGGGGTGGCAGTGGTAGCAGCTGTAGAAACAACTTGTGAAGGAATCTTCAAGTCATGAACCTCAAACATGCGACCAACCTTACGGCCTGCCCTAAGCACTTGACCCATCCGGGGATCTTGCACATCTACACCATGATTAGTAAATAGAAGATCTATGCTTAATTCACAAAGTTGAGCAACAGAAAGCAAATTGAGGGATAACTTTGGGATATGAAAAGTGTCACTAAGGGATAAACAAGGAGAAGAGATTGTTCCTTTATGACTAACAGGCATAGGAGTTCCATCAGTAGTGTAAATGGTGATTGGATGTTCTAAGGGTGCCTTATCAGAAAATTGGGATTCATTAGAGGTCATATGGTTACAACATGTAGTATCAAAAAACCAAGGTTGTTTACCTAAGGTGACAAAAAGGGCAATGGAAGTGCGGGATAAAACCAGTTGAACAACTACCTCAATATCAGCCGTAGTAAGTGAGGAAGCCAAAGATAGACCTATAGGAACCGATTGATCTGAAGAACATATAGCAGCTGCACGAGGAAGAGAAGTTTTATTCTGCTTTTGCACAAATTTTTGCAGTTTACAACAAACTGAGATGTCATGGCCTTTAGCATGGCAAAACTCGCAGCGAGTACCTTTGGAAGACTGAGAGGTGGGATGCTCAGAGTTTATTCGTGGAGGAGCAGTGAATGCAGCAATGGGAGGCTGTGGAAAGGGTGTAGCCAATACATGATTAGATGATGACATGTGATGACTAGGCCAATGGTTCTCCTCAGAAATGAACTCCTTGACTGCAGCATCTAGAGAAGGAGTAGGAAACTTGCTAAATAGAGAAGCCCTAGTAGACTCAAAATCCTCACGTAAACCCATCATGAAGTGCATAAATTTACAACGATCCCGATATTTGACAAAGAGCTCAATGTCCTTTGAACACACTAGTGGAGGATCTGCAGCAGAGAGTTGTTCCCCACATAGTAGAAGTTTGAGAATAAAAATCAGAAATAGACTGACCTGTCTCTTGGTGCATTTGATAAAGTTTTGATTCAATGCGGAACTCCAAGCTTGAATCATCAGTACAATTATAGCGATCGGCCAAAAATTTCCAAGCAGCCTCAATAGTCTCAAGACGAGGAAGATGATTATGAATGGAGGGAATAGAGGTATTGATAAACCAAGACGAGATCTTACTCTGAATACTCTCCCATTCCTCTAGGCGTTCTTTATAATCATCCATTGTAACAGTAATCTTGGAAGACTCTTTAGTAGCTGTGGCATTGGACTTAAGGTTTGGTATTGGCTTAGGAATTGAACCAGTCACATATCTTCATAGTTTACGACCCTTGAGAAAGACAATCATATTCTAAGACCATGCATGATAGCTAGTAGGACCATCCAACATAATGGTGATAGGACGTATGATATCTCGTTCATTTTGTTAAGCTATAATGAAGAAAATGACCAAAAAGTGGGATTTAGAGACCTCAAATGTAGAAATGGAGCTCAAAATTGGAATCTATGCGAAAAACTAAGTAAGACAGGTCCTGTTGAATTTTTTTGACTTTGGTCAAAGTCAACGGTCAACGGTTTGGTCAAAGACAACGACTCGGTCAACAGCTCGAGATGCTAACGTGTGCGTGTGACGTCACCCTAAGGCTGACGTGGCAGTACGCAAAACGGAGCATGCATGTGGGGCGTGTAGAAGTGCGTGATGGCTTTGTTCCTGGCGCGTGAGGCGCGTGTGAGAGGCTGATGATGCGTGGTGGCGCGTGGGGTGCGTGCTCATGAGGCAAAAACTTCAGCCAGCACGTGTGGTCACGTGTGAGGTGGTGTCTGGCAGCTCTTTGTTGGGTTTTGCTTGGGATCGAAAGATCTGTCAATCTATGCCTTGACTTTGGTAGTTTGATCAACAAAAATGATGAAATCCGAGTGTTCTAGGGGCTATGGGCGTAACAACGGTGACTCGCTTCTGACAGTGACTACTGGAAGAAGGCGAAGGCAGCGGAAGAACGCCAAAGATGTCCATAGGGACCAAGAAGTCAAAGGAATGGCTCTGATACCATGTTAACAATATAAAGTGAGAGAAAAAGATTGAATAGTCTGTATATTGATGTATATATAATAATGTACAATAGAGAGCCTTATATAAGCTAGGTATGTGTGCAATACAAGTAATATGAGTAAACTACAAGTACAGTATACTGGGCTATGCCCAATGGGCTAAACTAGTCTAAGCTATACACTAACACAAAGAAAGGGATAGCCAGATGGGCGAAGGAAATGTTGGAGTGTCCTATATAGTTGGCACAGGTCTTTCTTATTAGAGAAAAAGAATGTTACAATTACAAACTATTTTATAATATTTTTATAAATTTTTACTGGATTGCCATCAATTTTTATTGGTTTTTATTTAGGCTCATCACTAAATAACTTTTTTTATTTACTAATAATCACTCACTACAGCTACTGTTCGTAAAAAATGTTATAAAATAGTTTGTAACTATAGTATTTTCCATTAGTGAATATATTGACTTCTTATTTTGTAATGTGTTGCATTCTTATTGGATTGTGAGTAGTTTCTTTATTGGACAAGAAAAATATTGAGTTTTGACAAAAATAATATAGAAAAAGTTTGACTATAAACTTTGTTAACCTAGGGCTACAACTTCTGTTAAAATAATTAACATAGACTATAAACTTTGTTAACCTAGGGCTACAACTTCCGTTAAAATAATTAACATAACTACATACTTTGAAAATCTATATTTATGTATCAAAAAAAAAAAAAAATCTATATTTAAAATAGATGCCAATTCTTTTCTAGAATAGATGGCCAAAATTCACTTAGTAGGGAAAAGTTAACGGCTATTATAAGAGCATTTGTTAATGGACTATACTTAGAAATTTTTTATGTAAAAAGAAAAAAGTAATTAACTTTTTGACAAGTTTTTTATTTCTAATGAAAGTGGTGATAAAATTTTCTTAAAATAATTTATTAACAAATGGCAAAATTTGGCTACAAATTTAATTATAGTTAAGGGCATCCATTAATCAAACCCTTATTATTATAGTGATTTTATCCAAAAATCAAGAACTCGTGAAAAATCTGAAGTTTGTCATGCTTACTGCTTGCCAGTGGCGAAGCCAGAAATTTATTCTAGGGGAGCAAGGTAAACACAATAAAATTGTTAAGTATTAAAAAAAAATGATTTACAGCATTTTTTATCCACCAAAATAAACACAATAAAATTCTTAAGTATTAACAAAAATAATGATTGAAAACATTCTTTATTTGACAAATTAACTATAACTTAATAAAGATGTGTCATCTTTCATGGCATTAAAATCATTTATAATTGATTTTGAACTAAATTCTTTAGAAATCACTTACTCAAAAACTCATTGTCCGTCTTGTTACAAAGCTTACAAGTCTAAAAACAATAATTTAATTTAATTATCCAGGGCACCACTCATTGTCGTCGAGCAGTACAGTTTGCCAGAGAGATAGGCCTTTCTCAGGTCATTTTTGAAGGTGATTCATCCACTGTCATTCAAGCAGTACAGGAGGGGTATTCAGATGTCTTACCGTTCGGGCATGTCATCGAGGATATTCACGTGCTAGCTTTGGATTTTCAGTTTACTAGTTTTACTCTTGTTTCTCGTGTTTGTAATGTTGTGGCTGATGCTTTAGCCAAAAAAGCTAAAACTTGTAGAGGCACCCAGGTTTGGCTTGAAGAATTACCTGAGGACATAGCCTCCTTAGCTAGCTTTGATGTTCATTGACGTTTTGTTTCTTTCTTTATGAATAAATTTCCAGGCACTGCTAATCTGGTTTCTCAAAAAAAAAAAAAAAAAAATTTAAAAAATAACTTTTATCAAATTATAATAAAATTAATTTAAGTGTTAACTAGGCTGTAGTACGAAACAATTTGTGGTTGCTTTAGGTTTTTTATTATTTAATTTTTTTTTTGAATTAGATTGTTGCTTAGCTGGAAACCATTAAGTGTTGTTGTGTTGTGCAATGAAGTGTCATCGGTGGTGGTGTCTTGCCTTTTCAAACTTAAAATACAAATATTTAATTGTATTGTAGTGTGTTAACTGTTAAGTCCAAAAAAGTGAAAAAAAACTACTTTACTCTCAGTCTTCTTCTAAGAGTGAGTTTGGTTGGAAAAAATGCTTTTTGATAAAAGTGGAGTTTTCAAGAAGTGCATAATGAAAAAGTGTTTTTTCAAAAACTGAGTGTTTGGTAAAAACTGTTAAAAAATGCTTTTTGAAAAAGCTGAGTGTTTGGCTAGAACTTATAAAAGTAGCGGTTTGAGTTGTAAATTATCAAAAAGGACAATGTATATATAAGAGCATCTCCAGCAAGTTAAGTAAATTTTTGTACTGTTTGGATAATCAAAAGTGACATTTACCTTTTGCCTACCCACTTTTTTAATCTTTATTTTTCAATCAAATTTTATTTTTTATTTTTCTATTCATTCTCAACAATTATATTTTTCAACAACAAGTATTACATTCACAATATTTTTTGCAATACTTTCACAAGAATCATAACAAAATCTTATATGGAAAGTTGTTACTAGTTCTAATTTGAACCCACCACTGAAATTATATTTTTACCCACCAATATTAGGTAATTACTTAAAAAATTTTGTGAAAATATGGTGAAGATATTGTGGTATTATTTTTAAATTGTGATTTCTTATTCTTTGCCTTTTCTTTCATCCATACGTTTCCTTTTTTTTTTTTCTCTTGCATTTTGTCCACCACACACGTATACCCATCATTTGAACATCCTCTCCTTTTTTTTTTCTTTACTTCCACTTGATTCTAGAAGCTCCCTCACTCTTTCTTTCTCCAGCTCTCTCATTTTCTTCTCTCTCTCTCTTTTTTTTTCTTTTTTACTTGATTCCATAAATTCTCTAGCTCTCTTTGTGATACGTCTCACATAATTTTGCTTGCCTTTTGGTGTCATTATCTTCAAACACACACAGACACGCATGGAGAGAAAGGAGAAATCGCCTTTGCTCCACCACACCGCCACCACTGCTCCTCCTCCTCCTCACTGCAAAGTGCATGCAACCAGGGGTCATATCGGCTTCTATTTTTTTTTCATTGTTCTTGATTAGTTGTTGTTTCTGATTTTAGATTTGTCAGATCGGATTCTATTTTTTTTTTCTTGATCATTTATTGTTGTTCTATTTTTTTTTTTCTCTGTTCTTGATCTGCTGCTGTTGTTGTTTTGATTTTAGATTTGTTGTTTAAATTATATCAGTTTTATGAGAGCAAGAATTTTTTTGCTTTTATTGTTGTGGTTTGATTAATTTTAAGATTATGTTTTTGAGTTTGTATTTTGATTATGCTTGAGTTTAGAAATGTTTGAGAGAAAGATGGTTTGCCCAAGATCAAAGAGTAAAGTTAGATTTTCAGTAAAATGTGAAGGGTAATTTGGTAATTGAAGGAAGAGACCAACGGATAGTTCAGAACGTGCATGGACTTTTTGTTTTATGGACCTCCAGAGCTCCATAATGTTTTGCACATTCTCAGCCTTGGCTCAAAACGCAACTTTTTCCAAAAAGTTGCATTTTGGGTTGAACCAAACGCACTTTGGGCTCCAGCTTTCTCCAAAACGTACATTTTAGCTCCTAAAAGCTGAAACAAACGGGCACTAAGTCTAAAAACAATACAGTTAAAGATGCAGACAACAGAACATAGATAGAATAAGCAATTTTTTTGTTGGTGGCTGTCATGGCCACTTGCTCGATTGCAGTTGGCGGCGTAAAGCAATTATTATTTTTTATTTTACAAACGGCAGTGAGCCTCCTGAAGTTTAGATCTTTGAGGTTAGGAAGTTTGGGTTGTGTTTTTGCATATTTATTCGGATTTTGGAATCCTAATTTACAAGGGATTTGATTTTTTATTTTTTTTTTCAAAATTGTTTATGGACCAAAGAATGGGCTGGGTTTTTTAGAACTAAAATTTTATATGTATTTTTTGTCAAAAATCATAGGGAGCCGGTGATTAAGTTTTTCCTAAAGTCCAAATAAGACATATTTAATTTTAGGCTAATCATGCAAATATGAAAAATGTTGGCCGAGAGTTCATCAAAAAAAAAAGAAAAAGAAAAATGTTGGCCGAGCATATACACCGTAAGTTCAACCGCTAAGGTCCGAGAAGCAATGCATACACTGTGCTAAAACAAATGCAAAACATGGAAAGCAATGCATGAATGTATGCATACTGTTGGAAAATTTAGACCTCGGTTGATAGAATTAACAAATTTTAAACCCAAGTTGTTAATTAGATTTATTATGAATAAAACTTGTTAAAACAAACAAACATCAATATCATGTCAAAATCATGCAGCAGAAAAATAAATAAGATAAGATATGATGACCCATGAAAATTAATGAAACAAACTAGTTTCACAGTGAAAAACCTAGGGGGAAACTTTCCCGAAAAGCAATCCACTATAGTAAAGAGAAGTTTTAGATCTAGTTCAAAACCTTTGTTCCTAGACTCTACAATCTCCATAGATGAACTTACAGCAGAAACCTTCTACCGCTTCAGAACCTCTGAACTCTTCAATATATGAACGCCACCCTTTTTGTTGCACAGCTCAGTACGTGACTAACTCCTTTGCACGAATCCCAGTACGTGACTCACTTACCAACTTGAAGAAGATTGTTAGCTGCAAAGTTCTTCACTTCATCAACAATGAAGATCAAGAAGCACTTGGTTACAAAACTCTAAGGCGCAAAGACGCAGTAGCTTCTTTCAGAGAGAATAAGACATCGGTCATCTTTTACATATGTTCTCCTTGTATTCTCTTATGTGACGGCTTCTAAAACAAGCCTTATATAGGTCTAGGGTTGTGAAAAAAGAAACCCTACACAAATACATAAGCTTGGGTTGTAAATCAAATCTGGAAATCTGAATTCCCGTAACCTCGATTGATCAGGAGGTGTCGAGGAGGTGTCG
Organism: Quercus tomentella; assembly: GCA_028535165.1. Lineage (NCBI taxonomy): Eukaryota > Viridiplantae > Streptophyta > Magnoliopsida > Fagales > Fagaceae > Quercus > Quercus tomentella. The sequence continues at coordinate 84,041,320 of JAPQVY010000068.1, forward strand.
AGCTTTAAACTTCGACAAATACAACTATCGAGAAGCTATCGAGGAGCTGTCGAGGAGACAGGAGCTCTTTCGATCGATCCACCTAGCTATCGAGAGGTGTCGAGATTGTAATATCTCTCAACTGAAGAGCTTGATAGATAGCTTAGCTGTCGAGAGGTGTCAAGTAGCTGTCGAGCTATCTGTCCGCAGGTGTCGAGATATCTGTCCAGCTTTAGTGAACAGATTTTCTTTACTTGTTTCTTGGTCCAATCTTCATGGTTTTAATACTAGATTTGAACAACATGTTTCTTGAAGTATTAAACACATCCTAGATCTACCTAAATACAAGTAAAGTGTGTTTTGTCAAAGGATTAGTCAATTATATAAAAGAATGACATATGTTCTTAACAAGTGAAACACATATGTCCTAACACATACAATAATGTACACAAGCTCCTAGCGTACAAATAGAAAGAAACAACAAAAACCCAAATGTGAGCGAGGTGTCAGTCCAAATAAACAACGAACTAATCTAAGTTCTGCATGGGCTGTGGAAGTGGAATAGATAATAGAAACAATCTTTGATCAATCATTGTACAATTTGTACTTCAGCTCTATTTTGCGGCGCTCTCTGCGCCTTAAATGTAGAAACAAACCGTACTTAAAATATATATATATATATATATATATATATATTTATTTATTTATATATATATTGAATTCAGCTCATTATGCTTTAAACTCATTTTTGTGGCGCTCTCTATGTTATTGTGTCTAGATTCTAGAATGTAGAAACAAACCGTACTTAAAAATAAAAAAAAAATAAAAAAAATTTATTGAATTCAGCTCATTATGCTTTAAACTCATTTTTGCGGCGCTCTCTATGTTATTGTGTCTAGATTCTAGAATGTAGAAACAAAATGTGCCGTTTTTTATTTTGAATTTAAGAACATATTTTATTGATCATTGTTAATCCCTAAGGCTTAACAAAATTGATAAAGTGGATTGAGGGCTATCCAATTGATCAACTTATTGTTCGCTATCGAATTTATCATGTTACAGTTGCTCAAAAAAAATTTATCAAGTTACAATTTATTAAGATGAAAATCATAGTTTTATCTTAGTAAATGGTCACTTCTAGGGATTATTTGGTTGGGATAATGAAAAAGTGAGAAAATAGAAAATAAAGAGAGAATGAAAAAGAAAGAAGATAGAAAATATTTTAGTTTCCCTCATTTGTGTTTAGTTGGAAGGATATGGAAAAGTGGAAAGATGAATTTTTTTTTTTTTTTTTTTTTTTTTGGTTTGGTTGAGACGAAAAATGAGAGGATTAAAAATAAAGTTTGTATAAATTTACTATCATATCCCTATTAAATAAAACAAAAAGTAACACATTATACTTTAAAAAAAATTGTGTATAGATGAACACTTTATTAAAATAAAATAAAAAAGAGCACGAGAAATTAACCCAGACTGTTTTCTAAAAAAAAAAAAAAAAAAAAAAAAAACAAACACCAACCAAAATTGATTAGAAAAGGGACATGATTTTTATTTTTATTTTTTAAAAAGGAAAAGAAGAAGAAAAGAAGCCATCACATCCATAAGCTTAGTAACAGAGAAAGAAAAAATCAAAAAAAAAAAAAAAAAAAAAAAAAAAGCAAGCAAAGAAAAATGAAGTGCAACGTTCAAGGGCATTTTTGGTAGCTCATTTTCATGAGCTGAGAAAACATTTTGGTGGACCCGGAGAAAAAACATTCAGGCCTCACCACTTTTTTTTTTCCTCCCTTCTCTTCAACCAAACACTCAATAAGAATATTTTCACTCTGCTTTTCTCTTCTCAATTTTTCATTCTTCCTAAAATCTCTCTAAACAAACGGACCTGAGAGTCCTTGGTGTCTTCCATCTCAACCATTCTTAATCTATTATCTTAATATTGTGTCATAGACTTAACAGACTCAAAACTCAATTCATAGTTGGAATATGCCGAATTTAGCCTGAAATTGAAAGGAATGGGCCCTTACTATAAGAAAGTATTAATGGGCTTGTTTATGAGCTTTACAAAGATTTGGACGCAAAAAGACAATAAGAAAGAAAAAGGATTCGGACCAAAGGTCCTTCTACCTTTCAAGCATATTTGGGTGATATTGAAAGTATAAAATTATGGTTTTTTAGGTGATATAAAATATAAATTGCTCTCCTTTCTTTGTGTTTTGAAACGGCTTTTGAATCACACTAATTGAACTGAATTTTTTGCAGCCCACTTTAGAGAAAGTGAGTTGTTTTGGGCCCAAAAGTGTCGTACTGTAATCAGGTGGGCTGGTTCTCCATTCATTCAGGCCCAACGATTCATCAAAACTGCATTTTGAAAACGTCAAGTCGTTTAGTTAATACTACTAATAGTCAGGTGCTGAATTAGTATCACATATGCTACACAAATCAACATAACTGTGGTCTATTAGCTTAATGTTCCTTGAACTATAGTGTTAAAGAAAATTCCAGTTAAGCACTGCAACTCATGAGTGAGAGAGAAAAATTTTGAAAGTGCTGCGAAAAAGTACCCCAGAAATCAAATATTTTAACTTGGTGAGAAAAAGAAAACACGCATTCGATAAAAACGGTTTAACTCTCACACCTGATGATCATAGATTACCAATATCAGAACCACACTTATATCTGATGCCCGAACCTTACTGCAAACTGAAGTAGTAAGACATAAACAACTAAATAAGATTGATGTAACCCAAAGAGCTCTAGAGCAGAAAGTACAGTGAGATGAAGCATAAGCAAAAAGGCCAATTTATGGCAACATGATGAAACTAACAAGCAATTAAAATAAATATTGTAGATAGAGGAGGGGACAAACAAGGTATCAAGTGCAGAAATGCAACCATACAGCAATAGAAACACTGCAAAACATAAGTAAAGCAAAAGCCCATATAGCATTTTGCTAGAAGAAAACCATCTCAAACTCGTAAATTTTTTTACATTTTTACATTTTAGTATTTTTCTTCTCTTATAATTTCTAAGTTGATAAAAATCTTAATTTGATTACAATCTGTTGGGAAATTTAGACCCCGATTGAAATAATTAACAAGTTTTAAATCCAAGTTGTTAATTAGATTTATTATGAATAAAACTTGTTAAAACAAACAAACAAACATCAAAATCATGTCAAAATCATGCAGCGGAAAAATAAATAAGACAAGATATGATGACCTAGAAAAACCAATTAAACAAACTAGTTTCATAGTAAAAAAAACCTAGGGGGAAACCTTCCCGAAAAGCAATCCACTATAGTAAAGAGAAGTTTCAGATTTAGTATAAAACCTTTGTCCCTAGACTCTACAATCCCCGTAGATGAACTCACAGCAGAAACTTAATTTCTACCACTTTAGAACCTCTGAACTCTTCAATATATGAATGCCACCCTTTTTGTTGCACGGATCTTAGTACATGACTAACTCCTTTGCACGAATCCCAATACGTGACTCACTCACCAACTTGAGAAAGAAGAATGTTGGCTGCAAAGTTCTTCACTTCATCAACAATGAAGATCAAGAAGCACTTGGTTACAAAACCCTAAGGCGCAAAGGACGCAGTAACTTCTTTCAGAGAGAATAAGGCATCAGTCACCTTTTGCATTCGTTCTCCTTGTATTTTCATATGTGACGGCCTCTAAAATAAGCTTTATATAGGTCTAGGGTTGTGAGAAAAGAAATCCTACACATACATGTCAGCATAGGCCGAAAATCAGATCTGGAAATCTGAATTCCCGTAACCTCAATCAATCGGGAGGTGTCAAGGAGGTGTCGAGCTTTAAACTTCGACAGATACAACTATCGAAAAGCTATCGAGGAGCTGTCAAGGAGACATGAGCTTTTTCGATCGATCCACCAACTATCGAAAGGTGTCGAGATTGCGATAACAATTAACTGAAGAACTCGACAGATAACCTAGCTGTCGAGAGGTGTCGAGCAGCTATCGAGCTTTAAAAAAATCAGCACTTCTTTACTTGTTTCTTGGACAGATTTGTATGGCTTCAATATTAGACTTGAACTCTTGTTCCTTAAAGTATTAAATACATCATAGATCTACCAAATTACAAGTAAAATGCGTTTTGTCAAAGGATTAGCCAATTACACAAAATATGTCCTTAACACAATCCAAATTCTCCATCTAATCCTTATTTTTTACATGTAGTGTATTATAATCCAAATTCTTCATCTGATCTTTATTTTTTTTAGTGTAGTGTATTAAAAAAAAAAGAAAAAAAAAAAGCAACAACTTTCTTATTGAATGTGTAGTTGTGTACGTAGAAGTATAGCTAATCCCATGAATTAAAAAATAAAAAATAAAAAATAAAAATTTCATTGGGTGGATATACATACGGGAAGAACTGATAATAAATTTATTATCTACTTTTTCTTTTCAAATATATTTTGCTTTGATTCATTTTTTTTTTTTTTTGATAAATATCAAATTATTGGATAACAAAAAAAAAAAAAAAAGCAAATAATGTTAAAAACTTGATTTTTATATCAACTTCTTTACAACTTAAATTTATTGTTTTAAATAGAAACAACTTCTTATCAACTTTTTTTATTTTTTTTAAGTTTACTGTGGTTGAAATTTTGTTTGTTGGATAAATATAGGAATGATTATGGATAATAGTTTTATTATACCATGACTCTCATCTTTAGATTTTCAAGTCACTATAAATAATAAGGCCAGATTCATGATTTTTCTTATTAATATTTTGAACGTCCAAGTATCTATCATCACTTCAAAAAGTAAACTCCCAATTTTGTTTTGCTTTGGCTTTTTTTTTTTTTTAGGGAGTTTCCTTGAGGTTTTGTAATGCTCAATCAAACAATACTCTTGGTATTGAATTTTTCTCCAAAAAAATTATTGAAGTTTATATTTACACATTATGTTTTGATAGGGTGAAATTTAGGGTCTCCTCTCTCAATTTCAAAGACAAAAATGCAATTCTTATGTAAGTTTATCTACTTTTAGTTTTTAATGTTTAGTAATTTGGGTTGTTCACAATTCTTAACTATTACATTGAGGTTATCACTTAAATATGTTTTTAATCTTTTTTGTATTTTTAATTATTGAATTCAAGGTTTCTCATTTAAATATGGGCTTTAATTATGCAAACTCCCTTTATAATTTTTTTAGGCATCTTCATTTATATTAGTTGCATAGTTATTTACCATATTCCATTCAATTATTTTTTGACTTATATATGATTTTTTTATTTATTAATAATGTAAGGTTGAATTTAATCAACCATCTTGTTGGCTTTATTCCGTGCCAAATTTGCTTGTATTTCAGCAATTAGTAACCCTGTATTTAGGTGGGTTTGTTGTAAGGGCAGTGAGTGAGATAGAGTATTGAATGCTCAAGAGTGTGCAAGAAAACAGAGTCTCACAGCTGGATCTCGCGGGTTACTCGCGGCTGCAAGCCGCTAGAAGCAGCACACGTGCCAAGCATGCCAGAAGTTGAAGCGTCATGCTAGCTGGAGCACTACAGGACAAAATAGGACAACTGGCCGTTCTGTTATCTCGCAGCTGGATCTCGCGACTCGGTCAAGCCGCGAGCCAACCCTGTTTTGAAAAACCTGACGTTTCACATTCCATTCTCACCCCAGTATAAATACCCCTTATACCCACGAAAGAAAGAGAGCTTCTAGAGAGAATTTTGAGAGAGAAACCCTAGAGTAAAACAAGATTGATTCATCCACAATCTTTACATAAGAAACTCTTCAAATTCCTCAACTCTCTGCCTCTCCATTGTTAAATCCTTGAGAGGCATTTTACCAAAACCTTTTCTCACCATATCCATTACTGTGAGAGGGCTGTTTGGTGTTCTGGGAAGCAGTTAGGAAGGAACCAATTTACATTAGTTGATGCTATGGTCAAGTAGTGGAATCCGGGAAGCTAGAAAAGAAATAGGTTCGGCGCAACCTCGTTGGAGCAAGAAGTTTGGAGGGTTTAGGTACACTAGGTAGATTAGGCTTGGAGGGTCTATTGCTGTTCATGTATCCCAACTACATTTTCTAGTGAATTGTTTACCGCTTGGAGGGCGGCGGAGAGGTTTTACGTCGAGGGCTTCGGTTTCCTCTTCGATAACACATCGTGTGTTGTCCTTGTGTTTGCATCTCTTCCCTTTATCTTTGCCTTTTATTTTCTGCTGTGGATGTGATTTTAATTGACTTAGATTGTTTACCAATTTTGTATTAAGCTTTTGTTCATGTTCTGCACATTAATTGTTTGATATTAAGCTTGAATTGGTAATTTGTAATTTGGGGGTCTAAACGTTCAAGGGTGTTTTTACACTATTTGAACTTTCAATTAGTATCAGAGCGGGTACACTGTTATTGGTTTCATTACCATAGTGTGATCCTTGACCCCATATTGAGATGGACCGATCTCAATCCCTAAATGCACCTCCATATTTTGATGGTAGTAATTATACATTTTGGAAGGTTCATATGAGAGCATTTTTTTGTTCCATTGAAGAATCTGTTTGGGATGCGGTTGAGATAGGTTGGACCAGACCTGAGGCAGCCAAATCCACATGGGATAAGGCAACACTCGCCGCATCTAATGCTAACAGTAAAGCACTCAATGCTATTTTTTGTGGTATGTCTCCAGATGAATTTCACAGGATCTCTCACATTATCGTTGCCAAAGAAGCATAGGAGATATTGGAAACCACCTACGAAGGCACGAAGAAAGTGAAAGACACCAAGCTGCAAATGCTGACCACTCGGTTTGAGGAGCTTAAAATGAGTAAGGATGAGTCCTTTGACTCTTTCTATAGCAAGCTGAATGAGGTGGTTGTCAGCAAGTTCAATTTAGGGGAGAAAACGGAGGATTCTAAAATAGTAAGGAAGATCCTTCGATCATTGCCGGAAAGCTTTCGTGCCAAAGTAACAGCAATTGAAGAGAGTAAGGACCTTGATGACATCAACGTCCAGGAGCTGGTTGGTTCTTTTCAGACTTATGAAATGTCGTTGCCAAATCAACGGAGGAGCAAATGTCTTGCTCTTAAGACCATTAATGAGAAGGTAGAAGTCCATGACTCATCGGATGAAGATGTGGTTGATAAAGATGTTGCATACTTTGTAAAAAATTTCCGAAAATTCTTAAAATTCAAGAATAATGGAAAATTTGGTGATAAAGGAAAATTCCAAAGTTCAGGAAGGGAGAAAAGGGAATTCAAAAAGAAAGATGGAAAAGAATCCCAATCTACACAAGGTGTCACTTGTTTTGAATGCAATGGGCATGGACACTTTAAGAAAGAATATCCAAATTATTTGAAATCAAAAGGCAAGGTGTATGCCACAACACTGAGTGTCTCGGATTCATCCAACTCTGATTCTGAGGAAAGCTATGACGGAGAAGGGAATTACTCCGCTTTTATGACTATTGCTCATCTTGATTCTTCAAACAAGTTGAATTTGCTTGTACAAGAGCTTGGAGTACATAGTGATGAAGAATCATTTGGAGTTGTTGAGGAATCAAATGCAGAAGAAGATGAAAACATAGCCAATCTTCAAGACAATTATAACTCACTCCTGGAGAGGTCGGGTGAGTACACAAGGGTGGTAAAGGCAGCTGTGAGAAAGATGAAGAAGGCAGAGGAGGACTATAAAGGTCTTTTAATTCGCTATAAGAAGGCCAAATGTGAGATAGAAATACTGAATGGTGAGCTGTCAGAAGCCTACACAAAAGTGAGATTTCTTGAGCAAGAGGTTGTGTAAGCCAATGCCAAGATAGAAAGGGTCTCCACCAAGAAGCTCGATGATGTTATTTCATCTCAAAAGCATTTTTCAGACAAATCCGGGTTGGGATATACCGGGGGGAGTAGCTCATCTAGCAATATCACTAAAGAAGTGAAGTTTATAAAGGCCAAAGAGCCAGTTGAAGTTGGCCCTACTGATGAGAAGCCCAAGATAGAGGAGAAGAGGAATTTGGAGAATAGACGGATGGTGAACAACCTCCGTAATCAATCTGTGGGCAGGTCTGAATCCCAAGCCAAGTCTTGTCCATGACCACAAAAAGGTCCTAGATTAAATTATGTGTGTCATGACTGCGAACTTCAAGGGCATACCCAACCAAATTGTCAAAAGCTGAGAGCAATGAATAGTGCAACTCCTCAAAGGTCACGAGGACCTAGAAATGATTGGAGAAATTGGGCTGGTGAACCATCAAGAGATCAAAATAGTGATCCCGGAATGATGGACGTGATGAAGATGATTGGTGCATTCACCAACTGCTTGGAAAGCTTCACACGAAGGTTTAAAAGCCCTAACTCCCGTACCCAATCCTATAAAGAAATCACCCCAAATGCAAATGACGTGTGGGTGAAAAAGGGTACTCATGCATAAGCATTACAACATGTCCATGCATCAATACTTCCTATGCTTTGTGACTGTGTTTAGTTGTTTGCTTATTGATTATGTTGGTTGTTGTTTGTTTGTCTGTTTGTGCATACTTTCGTTCATTTTTGTTTTTGATCAATCTTTTTCTTCTTTTGTGTCAAAAATTCAAAAACCACATAAAAAATAGAAAATAAAAAAGTTTGATCGACATTGTTGAGTTTTTGTCTCAAAACTTGTTTTGCCTTGTACCTTTGTGCTAATGGCTTTGTGCATTCTCAAGCATAGCTTGTTCCTTTGCACTTTTATCACTGTGGAAGAAATCTTGAAATCTGTGTGATTGTTGTAAATAGATCTTCAAACTTGTCATGAATGATTAGTGAATGGTTATGTTGATCTTGAGACATGCATAGACTTGTGTCTATATATCTTCCCACTCTTTATTTTTTGTTTTTGTTAAAAAAAGAGCTCACCAAATGTAAATCTCCAAATGAAAAGAGATTTTGAGCTGCAAAAGCCTGTCGCACATACTAGTATTTGACTAGGAAAAAGGGAAAGTGATCAAAAATAAAGTTTATGATTATTCAAAAGCTAAAGGCTATATCATCAAGGTGAAATATCAAATATCACTCTTACAAGGAAAAGGTGATTGTTTCAAAAGGATCAAAAAGATCAAATGTTATGCTTAAAAGTGGAGTCAAATGTAAAGCTCCAAGTTATGTTATCAAGTCTTGTGGGAGGTCATATATGCATACTTCTATAATTGAGATGAGTTACATGATCTAGTGCTAATTGTGTATGCCTTAGTTGAATTGATCATTGAAGTTTCACATTAGACTAAGGACTATCTCATTGTTGATATCCACACACAACACACAAGTTTATGTTCAATGAATGCCATAGTCATTTGTGTGATTGTACTTGATAAAATGTGTTTTCACATGCTCAATCTTTGTTAATTCAAACACAAAAATATTTTTGAGTGTTTAAGTTGTTTTTGGAAAAGTGCTTTGTTTTTACAAAAACTGAAAATCTTCAAAAACAGTGTGTCCTGTTTTGGCGACTCAGTCGCGGGTCAGTCAAGTCGCATGCCACAGTCGCGAGATCGCGGGTCTGTTTTGGCGACTTGTTCGCGAGTGGAAGGTCCAGTCACGAGGGGTACACAGAGATTTTCGCGGCTTAGCTCGCGACTCCCTCGCGAGTGAAACTTCCAGTCGCGAAAAACACTTAGAAAATTTTTCAAAACTTTTGGCTTGAAGTGTTTTGGTAGGTGTATCTGGTGACTATCTGGCGACTTACCTCAGCCGCGAAAAACGCGTGTTTTGCACAGTAAGGGCAGTTTTTGAAATCTTTTTCAGTTTTCCCTCGAACTTTATGTGACTATTCACTTTCTCTCTCAACTGTTCTTACCCAAACACTCCGTGTCACCCCCTTCGAACTCCATTGTTGCTTCATTTTCTTCTCAAAATCATCAAGAAAAGGTATGGTTTTTCTTTCTCACACTTAGTATTTCTTGTTTTTGAGCTTTTCCCTCTTGAATATTTGCATTGTTTTTCTTATTTGAGTTGGGTTTGTGTTTCGGCTATTGTTCTCTGTCCATGCTTAGCTAGTAGAAGCTCTTGATTTTTATAAACTTGTTTAGGTTGCTAGATTTGTTCTTCATCATGTGACTCTCTCTTAGCTTAGAGTTTGTTATCTATCTTATACCCATCTTGTCTGATCTCATTTTGATGTGTTGTTTCAAAATTTTCATGTTTTGATTAGTTGGGTTTTATTGATTTAATTTTGTGTTCATTTATCTAGTGTGTGCATCTGTCTTGAGTTCTCTGGATCTTTTCATACTCATCAAACTATATGTCTCATTGACATATGTTTGTCCTTTGGGTGTTATCAGTCTCTGCAGCATTAGTACTCTTCTACAAAATGCTAGTTATTCTTGAATATCTACCTTTGGATACATTCATCTGTGTTGCTGGTTTAGAGTATGAGACCTTTCCTTTATTATTGTCTTTATCACTAACAGAATACTGATTTGTTTTACACATGTATTGTACTTTGTTGTTGTGGCCTTTTCTGATTGTTCACAGATGGCTCCTTCTTCCCCAAAGAAGAAAACTCCTGCCAAGAAAGCAAATAAGAGAATGAAAATGGACCCGAATCTATTTAGGTCTGTTTCCCATTTTGAGAGATACAAGGATTTCTTCTTAAAGGCAGAAATCATACAAGAAAGGTTTGTGGATTTGGGGGATTTGAGAGACACCTTTATCCCTAGTTGTTTTGAGGGGAAAGGATGGGAAAGACTGCTAAGTGATTTCCCAGTTATATGTGAACCTCTGGTTAGGGAGTTTTACTCCAATGCTGTGATCAGGGAAGATGAGCTGAGCTGCTGGGTTAGAGGTACAGAATTCACCTTAGATGCACATGACATTAATGATGTGCTAGGTCTTGAGGGGTTAGAAGATCATGAGTTTGTCAACTATAAGGATAGGATGTTGTCTATTGAAACTGTACAACAGAGGATAGGTGGACAAAGAGAAGGGAAATGTCTGAATACCACAGCTTTTCTAGTGGACATGAGGTGTCTCACTATTATCATGATGTTTAACCTATATCCCATAAGGAAGTTGGCTACAATTAACAATGTGAGAGCAATTTTTCTGATGGAGCTCAAGGAAAAGACATTCATTGATATCAGTTCCCACATATTGGATACAATTGTGGATGAGACTAGAACCACTTCTAGGCCTAAACTGATCTTCCCTAGTCTGCTCATGAGGATTTTCAGAAAGAAGGGTGTTGCAATCCCTCGAGACATCAGTCCCATGTCTACACCTTCAGCAATTAACAAACAAACCTTCAAAAGGATAAGTGTTCATCTTCCAAGTGAAGAAGATGAAGGTGATGAAGGAGAAGGTGTTCTAATGGAGACTGAGGTAGAGGCAGCAGGCCAGGCATCAACTTCAACTCCCAAAAGGAGTGGCAAGAGGACTAGAGCATCAACTTCTTCAGCTATACCTCCAGATGCATTTCAGGTCATCCTGGAAAGACTTGATGGACTCAGAGAGGTCCAGACAAAGTAGTCTGAGAGGATGGCAACCATGCAGGACCAGCTTGATATTCTCTTCGCAAAATTTGACAGCTTCACCACACATCATAGGCAGTGACCCTTTGGCCATTTCGGTCAAAAAGGGGGAGAAGTTTTTGAGAAGCAGCCCTTGAGAAGCAGCCCTTGAGGGGGAGCACTATGTTGAGGGGGAGCAGTCAAAAACACTGTCTATCTTGCTTATTTTGTTTATGTTTTTGGATAACTTATTGTTACTATGAGTTTGACACAATGTGGTTATGGTTATTATCTGTTTCTAACTCATGGATATTTTACTTTATTTATATTAATGTTTTTCAGTATATAATGTTTTGTACCCATGTTGCTTTTGTAAGTTTTTAGGGTTATCTGTAGACTTTATGGTTTGTACCATGCTTTATACAGCCTTTATGTTTTTGTTAAATCAGTACTTCTAACTAAATGTTATGCATTTTCTTGTTAAGTACTGTCACTCTTGTGCCCTTGTAGGATTGTTCCTAGATGCATATACTTAATGTATTATGCATTGGTTGAGTGTTGGGCATACAAGTAACTTGCATTGTTCTTGTTAGCTTGTATGTTCAAGTGTTCATTCCAAGTGTGAATGAGCATTGTGATCACTACCTTGTAGTGATTACTTGTTTGATCAAGCCATGGTTTGTTTCTTAACTCCATCTTTACTTGATCACTTTATGCCTGTTTCATATGCATTTCATGTTTTCTGCATACAATGATCATGGTGTATTGTTGTATTTCAGGAGTTTCATGTTCATATTATTCAAGTGCCTCACAGTTTCTAGAATTAGGTGTGAGTGAGTTTTGCTCAACTGTTCCCAACTCACATGTTAAGTCTAGAATCTGTTTTAGGGTTTTGTTACGGAATAGCCAAAGGGGGAGATTGTAAGGTTGAATTTAATCAACCATCTTGTTGGCTTTATTCCGTGCCAAATTTGCTTGTATTTAAGCAATTAGTAACCCTGTATTTAGGTGGGTTTGTTGTAAGGGTAGTGAGTGAGATAAAGTGTTGAATGCTCAAGAGTGTGCAAGAAAACAGAGTCTCGCGGCTGGATCTTATGGGTTACTCGCGGCTGCAAGCCGCCAGAAGCAGCACACATGCCAAGCATGCCAGAAGTTGAAGCGTCATGCTAGCTGGAGCACTACAGGACAAAACAGGATAACTGGCCGTTCTGTTATCTCGCGGCTGGATCTCGCGACTCAGTCAAGCCGCGAGGCCAAGCCGCGAGCCAGCCCTGTTTTGAAAAACCTAACGTTTCACATTCCATTCTCACCCCAGTATAAATACCCCTTATACCCACGAAAGAAAGAGAGCTTCCAGAGAGAATTTTGATAGAGAAACCCTAGAGTAAAACAAGATTGATTCATCCACAATCTTTACATAAGAGACTCTTCAAGTTCCTCAACTCTCTTCCTCTCCATTGTTAAATCCTTGAGAGGCAATTTACCAAAACCTTTTCTCACCATATCCATTACTGTGAGAGGGCTATTTGGTGTTCTGGGAAGCAGTTAGGAAGGAACCAATTTACATTGGTTGATGCTATGGTCAAGTAGCGGAATCCGGGAAGCTAGAAAAGAAATAGGTTCAGCGCAACCTCGTTGGAGCAAGAAGCTTGGAGGGCTTAGGTACACTGGGTAGATTAGGCTTGGAGGGTCTATTGCTGTTCATGTATCCCAACTACATTTTCTAGTGGATTGTTTACCGCTTGGAGGGCGGCGGAGAGGTTTTACGCCGAGGGCTTCGGTTTCCTCTTCGATAACACATCGTGTGTTGTCCTTGTGTTTGCATCTCTCTTCCCTTTATCTTTGCCTTTTATTTTCTGCTGTGGATGTGATTTTAATTGGCTTAGATTGTTTACCAATTCTGTATTAAGCTTTTGTTCATGTTCCGCACAATAATTGTTTGATATTAAGCTTGAATTGGTAATTTGTAATTTGGGGGTGTAAACGTTCAAGGGTGTTTTTACACTATTTGAACTTTCAAATAAAAAGCTTAATCTTACACAATATTCATTCATTATATAACTTAAAGTAAAAGGTTACTTCGTTTGAAAAAATAGAGTAAAAGATTACTCTATTTTTATTTTCTATTTAATTTTAATTAAAATAATTTTTTTTTATTTTCATTAATTTACACGTGATTTTTGATTAAGCCGTGCATTGCACGGGCACAATACTAGTGTATATAAATATATATATATATATATATATATATATATATATATATATAAATTGGTGCTCTCCCACAAAGAAGATAAGGGTTTCATGGTTGGTTCATAATGATTTTTGGTATGTACATTTTTTTTGCTTTTTTTAATTCATATATTAGCTTTTTCTGAATCTGTGATTTTGCTGAAACAACATTCTTGGCCAAGAGTTTCAAACATATTGCTCACTTTTTTTTCTTTTTTTTTTTTTGCGGGTAGTGATTTTGTTTGTTTGTTTTTTATCCCCCTATTTAATAAACACACACACACACTTCTTTTCTTTTAATACTATTCAATTTTGAAAAGAATTCCGTCTGCACGCAGCAAATTAGTACATTTTTTGGTTCATAATGATTTTTGGTATGTACATTTTTTTTGTTACTTTCTCCTTTATTTTAGTTTTTGCTGAATCCGTGATTTTGCTAAAACAACATTCTAGGCCAGGAGGGCCAAGAGTTTCAAGCATCTCGCTCATTTTGCACTAACAGCAAGACTGAAAAAAAAAAAAAAAAGGAAGAAGTGATAACTTCGTTAAATGACAGCTCTAAGGCTATTTTTTTTGGGTTGTGTCATAATCTAAAAATTGATATGAATAAAAAATTATGATATTAGACAAAAAGAAGAGCATCATTGTACGTGCAAAGTACATGTGATAAGGCTAGTCATATATAGGAGAGTAAGGAGTACACAAATATTTTTAAGAATATTTTTTTTTAGTGATTTTGTTTGTTTGTTTTTTATCCCCTATTTTTGTGACTAACGAAGCTATCCTAAGACTTCTTTAATTTTAATTTAGGGTTTAGGGTTTAGCCTTAGGTTTCATATCTTCCATAAGTGCAATTTGATATACAGAATCATAATCTCTGTTTGGCAATCCATTTTGCAAAAACAAATCAATGCAATATATAATATGACAATTAAAGGCCAAAGCTGCAAACCTCACACTTCGGATAGTTCATTCTAAAATCTATATTTTAACTAGCCAATAAAAGAAGATCATGAAATTCTAAAATAATATGAAATTTAACTTTGTGCATGAAGGTTACAATTTTATAGACAATATTTAGGACTGGAACTTGGTTGTTGACTTGGCTACTATTGGTAACAAAATATCCTATTTGTCGGAAGTAGTGTTGTTGAAATATCACTTACAATTGTGTAGTGCAAGAACGAGTCCAACAATAAGGATCATAAGAAAAAGTATCGCTGCAGCGAGTTCAAGGCCCAATGGCAACTTATCTTTTCAGATACAAACAGAAATTATTAAAAGTTTAAAACAAGGGTAAATTACAAAGTTGGTCCTTATCCTTTATGTCATATCTCAATTTGGTTCATAATCTTTTAATTATATCAGTTTGGTCCTCAACTCTTTAGTATTGTGTCAAAATGGTCCCGGCCGTTAAGTAATAGATGAAAAATGTTGACATGACTAACAATCAAAATAAAATATTATTTTTTATGCTACATAACTTCCACATAAGCTGCGACATTAATTATAAATATCAATATTTTCTAATTTACTATAACACTCTCCGTGTCCCCTTCTCTCTATCCTTAGATTCCATGACAGAAACTCTTTGAGCTCCTTCACTTAGGCCAATCAATTTAATACATATTGGACTAAAATAAAAGTTTTTTGTAAGATTCTTTTAAGAAGAAAATAAGCTAAGGAAACAAATACAATCACCTCAAAATCGAATACCCACTTGAGATCAATATTGTAAAAGATTCTTAAAAAAAAAAAAAATCAATACTGTAAAACTAGACCCAAACTAGCAAACAATGTAAACAATATTAAAATCCGAAATAAAGCAAGTACAAACATGGATCTTTAAAAATTCAAATGATTATACAAAGAAAAAAAAAAGAGAGAAATTGTTAGATCAACTAAGAGCTATAAGGTGATGCTCCAAATTCTTTCGTACATTTTCGTCGGAAAGTTTGTATAATTGTATTGTCTCTCTCTGACTCTTCCATTCTCACTGTTTCCCTTAAAACCAAACTGACCTGCCATGACACAAGGCACCAGGCAGTAGCCATGATCATAAAATGAAAGTCAAAGAAAATTATCAAACCTGTTACATCACTAGAGGTACTGGTAGCATTGTTTTCATCGCACAGAACATTGTTCATTGTGCTATGAATCATTGCGTCTGCCTCGATTTTCATTTGGCAGAGGAATATCTTTGATGGGTTTTTAGTATTTGGTCATGGTGTTAATCAAGGAAAGCCTATGCCAGGCTGAGACTTATGGCATTTGATCTCATGGATTTCAGAGATGTGGGTGATGGGGTCACTAAGAACACAGAGGCCATTAAGATTTTTTTTTTTTTTTAAAATTCTTTTTTAACGTTGATGTGACAATACACATGGAATGAAAATAATATTTTATTTTGACTGTTAGCCATATCAACATTTTTTATCTATCACTAAATGGCTGAGACTATTTTGACACAATACCAAAATGTTAGGTACTAATTTGACACAATTAAAAGGTTCGAGAGCAAATTAAGATATGGCATAAAGAATAGAGACTAACTTTGTAATTTACCCTTAAAACTATTACATTTTACTATGAATGTATTAGTAACTTAAAAATATATATATATAAATATATATATTTCCTGACACTAAATGTAACATCAATAACATAATAAATAAAATTTTAATAATATTTATATGTTAACTACATCCATATGTAAAAAGTTTAAAATAAATTTTTTTAGTAATCCTAACAGCATTAATTTATACCATGAAATATGAATGTAAAAAGAAAAAAAAAAAAAAAACCTTGGCTATTGTTACCTGTTTGGAGGAGTTGAAAAGGAAGAAGATAGGGTAGGAGGAAGCGGAGTAAAGAGGAAATGAAAATGGGGGTAGGCATGGAACCTGCCAATGCCATTAAAGGGCACAAAATTAATACAAACAAAATTATACGAGTTACCGAGGAAGGCAAGCTGCTATTTATATATATATGGCAGGGTGCTCTGTGTTGGTATGTATATATATATATATATATATATATATATATATATATATATTTGGGGAGTTTGTATATTGATATTAAGAGCCTGATGGGATTACAAACCATCCAAGTCAAACGAAGCTATATATATGGTTGTAGGATGGGAAAATTTTACGTAGCTGGTCTTTTAGTATTTAAAAAAAAAAAAAAAACTATGATTATAGAATTTTATATTGCTAACATAAGCCATGCATAATCCATTGAAGTCACTGGAAAACATAGAACTATTGGTCCTGTTCAAGGAAAGGGACAATAAGCTTCTCTTCAAGTTGAAGGAACACCGTCATTATGGAATTTACATAAGAATAAGATAGTAGCTAGTCAATTTGTTTAGCTCGATAATGTTATTATTATTATTATTATTATTATTATTATTACACTGAAATACAAAACTCACCTTTTATGTTTTACTAAAATTCATTTCAGTGCTCTAAATTTCAAGTTTATTAATTGTTGCGGTTAATTGTTCAATTTTATAATTTTTTCTTCAAAATTTTTAAATTAAAAAAATCCAATTAATTTTTGAAAAATATTTTCCTTTATATATATAAAAAATTAACGAAAGTTGATAGAGAAGCTTTAATTGAATAATTTGAAACTGAGAGGATTGAAATGAACGAAAACAAAGTTAGAGATTGAAATAAATTTTGTGACAGTAAGAGGGCGGGTTTTTCATTATTATTATTATTATTATTATTAAGAGGATTTGGAAAGTTAATTATCACTTTCCTGAATTATCACAAAGTACCCCAATTTAATTAGATAGTCTTACTCTTAAAAAAAAAAAAAAAAAAAAAATGAGGATAGAACCGTAATTCAACAAAATTTAAAAACAAAAAACTATATCAGAATTGCAGTTTCTTTTATATATAAAAAAAAAAAATCCATTTTTTTTAACTCCCATAAAAAAAACTGCAATTTCCTCTTAATAACTTCCCACTAATACATTCCTAATATCCCAGTAATAGTGCTTACCAACCACAGCAAATTTCTCCTAAACTCAATCACCGTTTAATTCCAACTTTTCATTAACTCTCTGTTTAATCTTTTTATTTATTTTTAAAACCTCTCTTTTTCTCTCTCAAAGGAAGGAGTAGCCCTTCCTACAAGGTAATTCTCTTAGTTTTGTTTCTTTCTTTATTTTCTTTTATTGCCAATATGATTTTGATTTGTTTGTTATGGAAATTGTAAGAAATAAAATTGAAATAAAAAACATTGTATAATAACTATTTTTTAGGGTTTTGGATCAATTTTAGTTGTTGTATATCTGCTTTTATGGGGGCAAAATTAAGGAACCAAGGACGAAATGAGATCGAAGTTGTTGATGCCCATTTTTTTTATAAAAGGCCCAATAGTAGAAGAAGCCCAACAGTAAGGGAAATGGAAAGAAAAAGAAATATGAATGGTAAAAGCAAGTTAGTAAACCCAATGAGCCAACATGGCAAGAATAACAGCCAGTAGGTCCATAAGCATAAGAGGTAAAAATGAAGTAAGCGGGCTGAGCAAACCCAAGAAAAGAGGTAGCAAGCCCAATGGGTCAACATGGTAGGAATAATAGCCAGCAAACCCATGAGAAGAATAAGAGGTAAAGATGAGGTAAGTGGGTCGGGGAAGCCCAAGGAAAGAGGCAATAAGCCCAATGCGCCAACATGGCCAACAGGCCTATGGAATGGAAGAGAAATGGCAAGAATAGGAACACAATGGGCTATATGGGCAGAGGCCCTTGTCTGGATAATGCCCATTCCATGAAAGGATGAAAAGGGTAATGCAAGCCCAAAAGCTTACACATGCCTCACACCGTAGAAGACAAACATGATCTAGTACACGTGGCAGAAGAGTACGGTGTAGGAGTGGTAGGGTGTGGGATGAAAAAAGACAAACCCAAATGGTAGTGGCATTTGCATAAGGCCCAGGGCACTACCTACGTGTACCCAACCAATACATGGGAGGTGGGTCATTGGTTAAGGGACTCAAGGGGTGTGGTATGGTGGTGGGGAGAAAAGAGATCTACTCTTTGGTTCTTGCCGATCCTCCTTTCGGGAAAATGCTTTGCGATGATGAGATTTCTCTCAAAAGAGGTAAACACAAGCTGGGACCACTTGATGCATGCCATAGGGGTAGGTATAAAGAACCCTCAACCCTTATCCTCTAAGGGGAGGCAAGATAGTGAGCGGGAGAAAAAAAAAACAAGAACTTTTGTCTAGAAATAAGGAGTGGTGTGGCAAGCACCCTCTGAGTAGAGGTAATGGCCAAGCAACCAACAGGTTAGTGGGCAGTCCTGGAGAGATGCCCATAAGAAACCAAAAGTGGTTGGTACAACCTTAGGGACAAAAGGGAGAAATCCCATAAAATTAAGCAAGTATAAAAGGAATAGAGGTAATCATGAGTGGGAAGAGGCGAGAGTGATAAGAGGTAGACAAAGAAAGAAAACACATAGAGAGAAAAAAGAAAAGAGAAAAGAAACTTATCAAGAAAAGAGAATAAGAAAATCAAGTGGTGAGGTAGAGAGAGTTATCGCAGAAATAGAGGCATGCATCAATAGATCGACTTCTCTCTCCCCTTGACATTCCCACTCTCTTGAACTCACAATCCGGAACACAAAACCATTTAGGTCCTCTTCCTAGCACAAGTAATTTCTATAGCAGAAACCTACGTTGAGGTTACCTACGTTGGGGAATGGTTCCCCTTTTTGGACCCATTCTTGCCAAACAACCCAACCCAAGGTTAGGGAAGATGAGGCTATCCTCGTTGCATCACTAGACGTCTTGTGACATCCTCCTTTTAGTTTATATTGACAGTATTAACATTATAAGTTTCGTTTTAGCATTACATGTCCTACAATAGCATTTCCCTTTCTTTTTTATTTGTTGTATCAGTTGTTTTGCTGTAACTCTGTTAATTTTACTAATGGCGTTAGTTGTCTACTGTGACTCCATTTAATGTGTTTTACCATAACATTCTGTTGTAGTATATTTCTGCTGTAACAGCCATCCAGCCACAACCACGCCTTGCTTTCAGCATGCAGTGCTCTTTACGGCTTGTCTAAATATTGGATGAGCCCAACTCGTGCATAAGCTGGCCTACGGTGCAGCCCAAACTAGGCGAGTCCCAATTCCCTTACCCCGGATTCATAAGCCTTAATACAGCAGAAGTGCCAATGCCAAAACTCACAAAAGGCCCCCAGAGAAGTTAGTAAATGAAAAATGTTCAAAGAGATGGCACCATTTTATTACTCTATTTGTTTTGTTTTGTTTTATTTATTTATTTATTATTTATTCCCCCTCCCCCCCCCCCCCCCTTTCTACCTTTTAATTCTCCATAAAAGTTATTATTTGTTGTATATGAGTGGGTTACATGTGTGAATATATACTTTTTTTGCATTCTTTTTGTAATTTTGTAATAGTGAACTATAGAATTTCATGAAAAATTTTATTATTATTTACTTTAATTTATTGCAATTGATTTGTCCATGATGATAGGTCCTAGAATGAAGGACATAGAAATAGGGGAGATAGGAAGGATGAAATTCTTGTGAAAAATAAGGTCATAAGTCAATGCTTAGTAGTTAATATCCCCCCCCCCCCCCCCCCCCCCCACCACAAAAAAAAAAAAGAGCCTCGTCACTTGCAAGAAGTGCGTGTAATGAGGCTAGTTGTTGTTGTTATTATTATTATTATGTGACAAATTAACAAATCACGTAATTATTAAATGCATACTATAACATGTTTGTTCTGTATTTAAACCTAATACGTTTGTACATAATATTTCAAATCGATTTAAGAATGTTTTCAAATGGTATTTTCAAGCCATATAGCTTAAATATTCTATTATTTCTCTTCATAATCGCACCAAAAGAAAACTACAACAATTATATTTTAACTATTTTTCAAAATTATATGCGATCAATTTATTATTAAGAGATTATATATCTACTATTGACATTATATAACTAAGCTAATATTGTATTAACACTAACTTTTTTTTTTATTTACTCTAAAAGAAAATGATGTAAGCTTAGTTTGACAATGTTCTATGTTTACATGACTACGATAGAAGATGTCTCATGCATTATAACTCGATGCCCAACCAAAATATTTAGTTCATCAAGGGTATCATTTAAAACCAAACTTGGCTCCCAACATCACACCATGTGGTAGAGCCAAAATTTAACTTCAGAAGGGACAAAGTTATTAATTCACTGCAAAAAGTTGGTCTTCTTCTTAGGTGAAAAACCTATTTTAAAAAAAGTATTAAAAGAATTAATTTAAGGGTTAGGATGACACTCGAAAACTCTTGAAACAAACACCGTTGAAAAAAAAAAGCATCCGATAAAATATGCACATAAATTGAACATAACAAAATGTTTTTTTTCATGTCAAACACTATGTATAAACATATGCTCGAAGTTAGAAAGATGTTTATTAAACTATGGAAATAATTAAATTAAAGTTGGTACTTTTATTACTTGATGTTACTGGTAAAACTTTAAATTTGTAGAGTATAAGTTAAAAATAATTCGATGAAATATTTGCCTCAATTTCTAAAAATGGTACTTAATGATTTTTCATTTAATTGATTTTATTTTATTTTATTTTATTTTTTTCATAAAGAGACATATTTAGTGTGCAATAGGTATTAAGATGTTTAGATACCACATTTTGGCTATCCCTGTATTTTGATGAAAACTCAAGTCTTAAATTAATCATTTACATTGTTTTAATGGTGAAACCTTTTTTTTTTATAGGATTTACTAAATTTGGGTGAGTTTTAACTAAAATATGATCACTTGATTGGATTAATTATTATCCTATATTAAAAATCATGAAATTCCTTCCAATTTGACCGTTCATAGGCAAAAATCTCACTTAAAATTGAGTGAAATATCATGAAATTAATGAAATAAAGTTAATATATTAACTTTCAAAAAATTTCAACTTTGTTAATGGACAATATTATAGATATAGTAAGGTTTGACCCCATCGCAGATGTATTTCGAAGTAATTCCATTAAATAAATTTAAACTAGCTGCAAGAAAACTAAAGTTTCGAACATCTAATAGAGACTTAAATTGAAGTCTAATAAATCTTTTTAATATTTTTTTTACCAAAATTTGCACACTATGAATGAGAGAGAGATCATAATAATTAAGGGTGTAAATGTGGTCCCAACAAGCCAAGAAAGCTATTCATATTTATTAGAACACCTCGAATTTCTGGTGGTGAAAATTTTGAAACAACTAATAGCATTGATGTCAATACAATACCAATACCAGTGATAAATACAAGTCTTCCTACTATGAGCATCCTAAACATATATACATGGAATGAACATAAAAAAATTGTTTAATTCTTTTGGCTGCTACACGTTTATGTTTAACAATTTATTTCTATATAAACATATGTTTCTGTTAGAAAAATGTTTGTTAAATTTATGAAAATTCTGCAAATAATTTAATGCAAGTTGGTACTTTGATTATTTGAAAATTCGATGTTATTTGTAGTAGTTTAAATTTTGTTGCCTAAAATTTAATGCAAGTTGGTACTTTAAATTTTGTTGCAAATAATTTTGTTACCTCGATTTTTTTTTATATACCTTAAGAAAGTTTAAATTAATTAAATTTTTAATTAATATGGGTTATTGACTACCCTAGAAACAAATCTTGACCACTGTAAAAAAAACAAAAAGAAAAAAAGAAAAAACTTGAACACCTTAAATAAAAATTTGAGCCCAGTAAAAATAAAATTTGATATCTCCAAAAAAAATTTTCCATTGAAAATTGAACGATAAATTTGTAAGAAATGTTATGTTCAAAACATTTTCATAACACTTTCATAAATATATCTTAAGTGGTAGGTTATTAATGGCTGTTACTAGTTGACAAAAAGATAATTTCAATTGTAGGTTCATATTATAACTAGTAATAACATACTATTTAAAATTTGTTGTGAAAATGTTATTGTGGGGCCCGGCCCAAAAATAATGGGCTATTCCAAATCCAGGCCCGTCCGAGGAGCGTCCTTGCCAAAGAGAAACCACATATGAAGCATTACTCAACCCCAATAACGCCAAGGAAACCTGTCCGAGGAGTAACTCCTCCTCGGACATCACGAAGTCCAGACGAGGAACTCTCCCCATCCATTTCAGTTCATCCTCCCAACATATAAAATGAATAAAATCCAAAATATCTCATGGAAAGCTGCCACCACCACATTAATTGCGCCCCAACCATCCTCTTGGCCGCATTAATGAGGAAAAGACCCCTGAACAGTACCACCTTGGCCTCTGCAACTCACAAAGGGAGAGATGGGGGCGTCTGATGGGACAGGTGCTCAAGTAGATGCTTAGATGATCGACAAGTGTAAGGTTGAGATGAGAGGAGGGGAACTATATAATGTAGTGGAATCCCCCAAAAAAGGGGGAGAAAAACTGTATTAAGAACGGGAGAAATAGAATCACACGTGGAGATCCATTCTTGTGTTTTTATTTTCTGCAACTATATTGTCCATGTACAAGACCGAACAGGCTCACTGAGGCGAAGTTCTTTGACCCATCCTCTACAAATTTTTATTGTGGGTTGCGCTTTGGGCCAAGGCCAGATCAATAGGATTTGGGCCAGGAAAATCGTGCAACTACAATTGGCGCCGTCTGTGGGAAGAACTAGGGCATCAGCTAGCACAACGGTCGAACATGGCAGAACTAGGTCCGCACCAGGAGAATCCTCACCAGGCTAACCCCCAACAGGCATAACCCGCCGAGTCCCAGAGGCAAAATAACCCCGTCAACCCAGGCCACAAGGGGAATCATGAGGGAAGTATGCATACTATCCGGACAAGCCAGAGTCACACTCAGATAGGTAGTCACGTGTCCCAAAGGCGAAATAGCCACCAGGCCATGCAGCGAGAGATAGACGATCTGAAGAGGAAGCTACGACGGGTACAGCGAAAGCGATCTCCTTCAGACTCAGACGAGTCTTCTAATGCGGAGGATGCGAGTTACCGACGGAGATCAAGGACCCCCCCAAGTGAAACCTTTTCCTACGAAGAGGAACCACGCCCTGTGCGGAAATACGAGAGCACATCCAGCAAGGGTTCGGGAAACGATGCCATGAAGAAGGCGTTGGACCAGGTTTCAAGGTCCCCCTTCACGAACAGAATTGAAGGGGCTAAGCTGCCTCGACGGTTCAACCAACCGGCGTTCGCCATCTATAACGGTCGAACAGACCCGGTAGAGCATGTGAGCCAATTTAACCAAAAGATGGCGATCTACTCGCAAAATGAAGCTCTTATGTGTAAAATCTTCCCGTCCAGCTTGGGATCAATGCCGATGAGGTGGTTCAACGGCCTGAAGACAAATTCCGTAAGCTCATACAAGCAGCTCACTCAGGATTTCTGCTCCCGCTATATCACCAACACCAGAGTCCCCAGGCCCCTCGGTTCGCTATTGTCCTTATCCATGTACGAGGGAGAGACTCTGAAAGCATATTCGGATAGATACTGGGAAGTGTATAACGACCTGGATGACAACCATGATGCTGTTGCTATCAGCACATTCAAAAGCGGGCTCCCCACCGACCATGGCTTAAGGAAGTCCCTCACTGGTAAACCGGTTGCCAATGTTGATCAGTTGAGGGATAGGATCGACAAATACAAAAGGGTGGAGGAAGATCAGCTGCAAGGGAGGGGAAAGGAGAAGGTTATCCCCCCCAAAGCGACTGATTTCAGGTCAGAACGACACAACCCTGGTCAGCCGAGGAGAGATTTTTCGCGACAGGCTGGGCAGAGCATCTCGCAAACAGTGAATGCCGTATTCAGAGAACCAGTACAACAGGTACTGGAGAAAGTAAGGAATGAGCCCTATTTCAGGTGGCCGGGGAAGATGCCTGGAGACCCTTCCAAACGTAACCAGAACCTGTATTGCCACTATCATCAGGACAACGGGCATACTACTGAGGACTGCAGGAATCTATGGAATCACCTAGATCAGTTGGTCCGAGAAGGAAAATTGCGCCACCTGTTGCACCCATCGAGTGGCCATCCCGGCCAAGCAACACAAGAGCCTCGAAGGGACGTGTCCTTAAGACCCCCCACCGGGACGATACATGTCATTCTCGCTGCACCAGGAAGAACGGGGCCACCCATCCCCAGGGTGTTAGCTGTGGATCGGCTCCTCTCCGAGGGCAGGCAAAAGGAACCCAAGAGGTCAAAAAAGGGAAGCTCTTTGATACTGGGATTCTCGGATGAGGATAAGAGAGGAACTATTTAACCTCCCGATGACGCCTTGGTGGTCACGCTGAGGATTGGGGGCTTCGACGTGAAAAGGGTGTTGGTGGATTCGGGAAGTGCAGTAGAGATAATGTACCCAGATCTATACAAGGGGCTGAACCTGAAGCCGGAAGATTTGACAGCTTACGACTCTCCCCTCCTCAGTTTCGAGGGAAGGACTGTTACGCCAAAAGGGCAAATCCGACTACCCGTGCAGACTGGGGCGGAGATAGTGGAGGTAAATTTTATTGTGGTCGACGCTTATTCACCTTACACCGCAATAGTTGCAAGGCCGTGGATCCATGCCCTAGAGGCCGTGGCCTCCACACTTCACCAAAAAGTAAAATACCCATCCAGAGGACAAGTAGATGAGATCCGAGGAGATCAGGCCATATCCAGGCAGTGTATGGTGGCCGCCGTCTTACATCGGACCCATGCCGAGTCCTCGGCCCCTGAAAGTTTATAGCAATCAGCCGCCTCGGCAGAACAAGACGATGGACTAGCCGAGGAGATAAGGTGTGAAAGTTTAGATAAAATCGCTGTCAACGACGACCCGGAGAAGTTCTTTCTGGTCGGCTCTGAATTGCCCTCTCAAGAAAAGGAGGAACTGGTCAGATTTCTCAGAGAAAATGTCGACGTGTTCGCATGGGACGCCTACGACACCCCGGGCGTTGATCCTAGCCTTATTTGTCACCACCTGAACGTCAACCCCTCTTCCACTCCGAAGAAGCAGCCACCCCGACGCCCTTCAAAGGAACATGCTGGTGCCGTAAAAGACGAAGTGGCAAAACTAAAAAGAGCAGGGGCTATTAAAGAGGTCTTTTACCCGGAATGGTTGGCAAACACTGTGGTGGTAAAGAAGAAGACAGGGAAATGGAGGGTCTGCGTGGACTTCACGGACCTGAACAAGGCGTGCCCAAAGGACCCATTCCCCCTACCCCGAATTGATCGATTGGTGGATGCAACCGTGGGGCACCCTCGAATGAGCTTCCTGGACGCCTTCCAGGGCTATCATCAGATACCCCTAGCGCTAGAGGACCAAGAGAAAACGGCTTTCATGACGCCCATCGGAAATTATCATTATAAGGTGATGCCGTTTGGGCTAAAGAACGCAGGCTCAACCTACCAAAGGATGATGACTCGGATGTTTGAACCACAACTGGGCAAGATCATTGAGGTTTATATAGACGATATGGTCGTGAAGAGTAAAAGGGTGTCCGAGCACGTGAAGGACCTCGGAACAATCTTCGCTATATTAAGGGAGCACCGGTTGCGACTGAATGCCACCAAATGCTCATTCGGGGTCGGGTCTGGGAAATTCCTGGGGTATATGGTCACCCACAGGGGAATAGAAGTAAGTCCCAACCAAATCAAAGCCATTAACAGCCTACAGGCTCCTCGGAATCCGAAGGAAGTACAGAAGCTCACTGGCATGACTGCGGCGTTGAACCGGTTCATATCACGATCGGCGGATCGATGTCGGCCTTTCTATCTCCTAATAAACAAGTGGAAAGAGTTCGAATGGTCGGAGGATTGCGTTCAGGCTTTCCAACAGCTTAAAGACTACCTGTCCCGACCACCCATCATGTCCAGCCCTGAGGCAGATGAGGTGTTGTTTGCCTACATCGCCGTAGCCCCCCACGCTGTAAGCCTGGTACTGATACGGGATGATAATGGGGTGCAGCGACCGGTGTACTATGTGAGCAAATCACTACATGAGGCCGAGGTGCGATACCTACCTTTAGAAAAGGCAATTCTGGCGATAGTGCATGCAACCCGAAAACTTCCTCATTACTTTCAGGCGCACACGGTCATCGTTCTAACTCAGCTTCCCCTCCGAGCAGTGCTTCGAAGCGCTGACTACACCGGAAGGATCGCCATGTGGAGTGCGCTTTTGGGGGCCTTTGATATTAAATATATGCCCAGATCCTCTATCAAAGGACAGGTCCTCGCAGACTTGGTAGCGGAGTTTGCTGAGCCCTCTATAGAAACAATAACCGAGAAGAAAGACATGGATGGAAAGTCAGTTGGTGCGATTTCAACAGGGAGGAGCACGCATTGGAAGGTCTATGTAGATGGCGCAGCTAACCAGAGGGGGTCAGGAGTTGGGATAGTTTTAATATCCCCGGACGGGGCCGCCATTGAAAAATCATTGAGGCTCGGATTCTCGGCTACGAACAATGAAGCCGAATACGAAGCCTTACTTCAAGGGATGACGATGGTTCAAAGATTGGGCGGAAGAATAATAGAAGCGTTCTCGGACTCCAGACTGGTTGTCGGACAAGTGATGGGTGAGCTGGAAGCTCGAGATACTAGGATGCAAGAGTATCTGGGACGAGTCAAACGGCTACAGACGAGTTTGGAATCCTTCAATCTGACGCACATTTCCAGGAGCGTAAACACCCATGCAGATTCGCTGGCCACTCTCGCCACGTCCTCGGCGCATAATCTGCCGCGAATGATCCTTGTTGAAGATCTGGCACAGGCAAGTCTCGTCGGCAGAAACCCGGCTCAGGTCCATCAGATCAGAAAAAGTCCTAGCTGGATGGACCCCATAAATAGCTTCCTCCAAAACGACCTCTTACCGGAGGAAAAACTGGAAGCCGAGAAGATACGCAGGAATGCTCCTCGGTTCTGGCTATCAGAGGACCACAAACTATATCGACGCTCTTACTCTGGACCGTACCTATTCTGTGTGCATCCGGAAGAGTCCGTATCTTTACTCGAGGAGTTGCACGAGGGGATTTGCGGGAGCCACACCGGAGGAAGGTCGCTGGCGCATAGGGCACTCTCCCAAGGGTACTGGTGGCCGAACATGCAAAGAGAGGCCCAAGAGTACGCTAAGAAGTGCGACCAGTGCCAAAGATTCGCCCCGAATATCCACCAACCCGGAGGGGTTCTCAACCCCCTCTCTAGCCCATGGCCGTTCGCACAATGGGGCCTTGATATAGTCGGACCTTTCCCCAAAGCTGCGGGGAACAAGCGATACATAATAGTCGGAACTGATTACTTCACTAAATGGGTGGAAGCTGAACCCTTAGCCAACATTAGGGACGTGGACGCCCAGAAATTCATCTGGAGGAACATCATCACCCGCTTCGGAACTCCGCGGACACTCATTTCCGACAATGGTCTGCAGTTCGACAGTAAGAACTTTAGGGAGTATTGCCGCGAGTTCGGAATCATTAACCGATATTCCACCCCCGCCTACCCTCAGGGAAATGGGCAGGTCGAGGCCGTGAACAAGGTCATAGTGAACGGACTGAAGAAGAGACTGGACGAGGCAAAGGGGAGATGGGTAGAGGAACTCCCCCACGTCTTATGGACTTATCGGATGACGCCGCGACGATCGACCGGTGAGACCCCCTTCTCGATGACTTATGGGGCTGAGGCCGTGCTCCCGATCGAGAACAACTTTCCCACACTGAGGTCTAGATCGTTTACCCCAAACGATAACGACGGTTTATTGGAACGGAGTCTGGACCTAGTCGAAGAAAGAAGAGAAAAAGCGATGATTCATATGGCCTATTATCACCAGAAGCTGAGACAAGGGTACGATGCTAACGTCAAACTGCGGCCTCTGGGTCCAGGTGACCTCGTGATGAGGAAGATTCTTGGCAGCGCGAAGAACCCCTCTTGGGGCAAGTTGGGGCCCAATTGGGAGGGACCATACCGTGTCACATCCGTGGCCGGAATAGACGCCTACTACCTAGAAGATTTGGATGAAAAGCCTGTACCTCGACCACGGAATGTAAATAACCTCAGAAGATATTATTATTAATAAGAATGGCTTAGCAGATGTTTTCTTTCATGACTATCCGTTGCTTGCTGGTCCACTGACGACTATTCATAGTTTTAAACAGAACCTAAGTCCTGCATGGCTCCTCGGACCACAGACTTAGGGGAAATTATTACTCATGACAATTTTTATAAGTCTTAAACAGAACCTAAGTCCTGCATGGATCCTCGGACCACAGACTTAGGGGAAATTAATACTTAAGGCGACTATTCATAGTTTTAAACAGAACCTAAGTCCTGCATGGCTCCTCGGACCACAGACTTAGGGGAAATTATTACTCATGACAATTTTTATAAGTCTTAAACAGAACCTAAGTCCTGCATGGATCCTCGGACCACAGACTTAGGGGAAATTAATACTTAAGGCAACTATTCATAGTTTTAAACAGAACCTAAGTCCTGCATGGCTCCTCGGACCACAGACTTAGGGGAAATTATTACTCATGACAATTTTTATAAGTTTTAAACAGAACCTAAGTCCTGCATGGATCCTCGGACCACAGACTTAGGGGAAATTAATACTTAAGGCGACTATTCATAGTTTTAAACAGAACCTAAGTCCTGCATGGCTCCTCGGACCACAGACTTAGGGGAAATTATTACTCATGACAATTTTTATAAGTCTTAAACAGAACCTAAGTCCTGCATGGATCCTCGGACCACAGACTTAGGGGAAATTAATACTTAAGGCAACTATTCATAGTTTTAAACAGAACCTAAGTCCTGCATGGCTCCTCGGAACACAGACTTAGGGGAAATTATTACTCATGACAATTTTTATAAGTTTTAAACAGAACCTAAGTCCTGCATGGATCCTCGGACCACAGACTTAGGGGAAATTAATACTTAAGGCAACTATTCATAGTTTTAAACAGAACCCAAGTCCTGCATGGCTCTTCGGACCACAGACTTAGGGGAAATTATTACTTATGATAGATTGGGAGATTATTACTTAAAGGAAATCGTTTTAATACGTGCGCGCAGTCTGGCACCATCGCAGCCCTCAAATGCGCAGCCCAAAAACCCATTTTATTTTGGCTATTTGCCTATATCTACATCGTTGCAAATGCTTAAAAAAAAAAAAAGAGAGCGCTACTGACATACATCCATAGTAAGCAAAGCGAACATTTTATATTAATATTCCGAGTACATTAGAAAGAGATGTCCTTACAGAAGAATGGAAAAATAGGACGACTCACATTCAAAAAAAAAAGGGGTACAAAGATCAAAAGCCTAAAGGGCTAAGCCTTAACAGGAGGATCTTCTTTCTGCTCGGGCTGAGGGGGAGGAACCTCGATGGTAGAGTCTGCGGCGGGGTCCTTCGCCATATCAGGCTCTGAGGCCGCTTGGGCGTCATCAGGATTCTCTCGGATCTCCGGAGGATAGAAGATGTTCTCGGGCAGTCTTAGTGCCGAATCCGCAGGAACTCCTGCAGCATCGAGAGCATGAGCCCATGAAATACTGCAGTAATCCCTGCACACCTCGGGGATCTCCTCGGATAGCCTCGCCTCCGTTTCTGCGGCCCCGAGCTGGCGAGCAGCATTCTTCTCAGCCTCTGCAGCCTCTCGGATCAGCTGGGCTTCCTCTTTGACCCGCCTCAGCTCATCTTCGACTTTTTGTAGGGCAGTCTTGAGATCCTGCACTGCCTGCCTCTCGGTGGCGAGGTTAATCTGTGTCGAGTACAGATCTTTGCGCTGGTCCTCCGCCTGGGTCTCGGCACTCTTCAGACCAGCCTCTGCACTTTTGCGCTGTTTCTCCGACTCCTTGAACTCGTCCGTGAGTTTAAGGTGATCATGCTTAAGGGACCCCAAGGCCTTCTCCATCTCCGTCCGAGCCTGGGTCTCAGCCTCAGCCCGACTACGATTACCTCGGCAGAATTCCTCAGCCACAAATACCTGCTGAGTGATCTACGAACGAAACAAGATTGCTTTAAAAAAAAAAAGAAAAAAAAGGGGAGTCATTTTTAATGAAACAGTAGAAGGGTTACTTACCATCGCGAGGTCCCTTTTAAGGGATAGGAAGATCTCGGGCTGAGAGAACCGCCTATAAGCCTCCATATCCCGAGGAAGGAGTAAGGGCTGCTCTAAAGCCTCGGCCACATACCCTGCCCGGCCTCGGTTGTACTCTCGGACCGAAGCATTGTAGGGGATGGCAACCCCATCCAGCTCCAACTTGGGGCTCCATACACGCGGGGCAGCTCGTACCTCCGCAAGGATCTCCTCGTCCCGATTCTCCGAGGAGTTTCCCCTTCTACTCCTTGGTGCCCGAGCGGTCTTTTGCTGCTTGGTCGACTGAGCAGCCACCTCACCCTCCTCAGGGGTGTCAACCGGCCTCTTCTTCTTCAGGTCCGGATTAGCCTTAAGGCCAGGTTCCGAAATGCCCTGAGGGACAACAGGAGGAAGGGTTTTGACTTGTGATGGAGGTGGTCCCTTCGATGACTGGCCTTTCCCTCGGGAGGCCATCAGCTCCTTCAGAGACTTTCCCTTTCCTGCCATGGGCTGCGTCTCTTCGTCCGAAGTATCTACCGAGCAGATAACAATGGAAGGAGCGCCAACTGCAGAATGTCGGTCCCGCTCTCCTTCAGGACCGAAAAGTTCCACCAAAGGGGTTTGCTGAACTTCCTCCTCAAAATAAAACTCGTCTATCTCTTCCTCAAGGGAAAGACGAGATGATTCAGTTTCCTCTTCAACCTGAACGGCAACACCAGGCTCGTTTGGCGGAGGTAGCTGCTCTGCTAAGTAGGGATTTCTAACACCAGGCAACACAACTGGTGGCAGATCGTGTCCAAGGACCAGCTAGGAACCCGTCCTTGGACACGTCAATCCTAGCCAACCTCGGACTGCCAGCCCTTATAGCGTGGCCGATAGCCTGGAAAGAGCTGCTCAGAGGTTGATAGCCCAGAACCAGATGGGCCGCACGCAACTGTCCGTCCTCGGAAACGTAAATCTCCGACCTAAGAAGGTAGTTCAACGCTGGCACGTTCACAAAGTTTAGCCGAGGAGCGACGTGAACTTTATCTGCAAGCAACCAAGAAAAGTGGGGTTAGTTCATGAAATTTTCCAATTACAAAGAAAGCAAGAAAAATAAACCCTCAATACTAAATCCTTTCCCAAAAAGGACCGATCCTAAAAACGTCGCACCTGGGGTTCCTGCCCGAGTTGGACAATGAATACCGTCGGACCACTCCCCAGAAGCAATAAGGAAGTCATTCTTCACGGTTTTATTGGATACTGGGAGACAAGAGATCAACCTAACGTCCTCGTTCCGGGATTTAAGATAATACCCATCATCCCCGAGGCGGTGACATTCATACAGATAAGCCACATCGTGCCAAGTAAGGCCTAGATTCATCCGCTCGTCTAAGACATCTACACAGCCTAGTATCTTGAACATATTCGGGGCACACTGATACGGCGTCAACCTATGGTTGAACAGGTATTCCCTTGTAATCCTACGCATGGGAAGTGTCATCCCTCCCTCTATAAAAGCAATCATAGGGATAACAACTTCTCCCATACCTCTCTCTGTCAATACTCCTTCAAGAGGACAGTACTGCAACCCAACCCCCGGGGGAATGTGGTATTTAGCCCTAAAGGCCTCCATAGCGGCTGGAGTGTTTACTAATTTCTCAAATCTACCCATCTGAACTGAACTGGGGAAACGAAAGTAAGGACTGAGAATAAAAGTAGAGTCCGAGGAGGGAATTGAAACGGCGAGATGAACGAAATGTACTGGTACCTTTGCAAAACGCTCAGTGGGACGCCTGGAAATCTCTCCTGGAAGGAACGCTTCACGAAAGACGGCTACGGAGGCGTAACGGGCGCAAGTATTCGTATGTCTCTGGGGTTCGATGGAGTTCTCTGGAAGCCTCTGAGGTTTATGAAATGCAGATAAAAAGAACTGAACCCCTCTGACGTCTTATATAGCCGGGAGGAGAGAGAAAAGATCATTCCTGCCTAAAAATACGAGAAGAAACGATGGCCGTTCGATCCACGCCACACCGTTGGATGAAGGGAACATAACGCCTCCAGAAGTTAATGACCACGCCTCGTAAATTGTAACGCGTCAAAAGTAACGGTCCGCACGCGCGCCCCAAGCTCTCCTTATTTCCACCCTCTCACTAACATCAAAACCCCGCTTTTCTCCTCGGAAGGAGATAAAAACCGGAGTTTTGAGGGGCTATTGTGGGGCCTGGCCAAAAAATAATGGGCTATTCCAAATCCAGGCCCGTCCGAGGAGCGTCCTTGCCAAAGAGAAACCACATATGAAGCATTACTCAACCCCAATAACGCCAAGGAAACCTGTCCGAGGAGTAACTCCTCCTCGGACATCACGAAGTCCAGACGAGGAACTCTCCCCATCCATTTCAGTTCATCCTCCCAACATATAAAATGAATAAAATCCAAAATATCTCATGGAAAGCTGCCACCACCACATTAATTGCGCCCCAACCATCCTCTTGGCCGCATTAATGAGGAAAAGACCCCTGAACAGTACCACCTTGGCCTCTGCAACTCACAAAGGGAGAGATGGGGGCGTCTGATGGGACAGGTGCTCAAGTAGATGCTTAGATGATCGACAAGTGTAAGGTTGAGATGAGAGGAGGGGAACTATATAATGTAGTGGAATCCCCCAAAAAAGGGGGAGAAAAACTGTATTAAGAACGGGAGAAATAGAATCACACGTGGAGATCCATTCTTGTGTTTTTATTTTCTGCAACTATATTGTCCATGTACAAGACCGAACAGGCTCATTGAGGCGAAGTTCTTTGACCCATCCTCTACAAATTTTTATTGTGGGTTGCGCTTTGGGCCAAGGCCAGATCAATAGGATTTGGGCCAGGAAAATCGTGCAACTACAGTTATATTCTCAAAAATTGCCCAAACAAATATAAATTAGCCCAAAAGTTCAAATCAAATGTTTAATTGTAATTTTTTAAAATGTATTTTCAAAAGGCATATTTTAAAATCACTATATATTTTGTTTCTTCTAAAAAACGTATATTTTCAAATAGTTAGTTTGTCAGTGCATGCTTTAGTTTTTAGATGAAGTTGTTGAATTTATGTAATGCATTTTGTACACACACATATGCACTAAAGTAATACTTGAATACTTTATTGAACATGATTAATGTAACAATTGAATACCCAAGTTGAATATATTGAATTGAACTTATAGTTTACCCTTTTCCTAGCACTATGAACAAATTTCTAATAAGAAATCATTTGTATTGAAAAATTCATTTTATAAGCAAATTTGTATTGACTTGAATAATCTTCTTTCATATCCTATGCTATGAGAAAATGTCTCATATATTCATCCTAACGACCAGGATAAAATAAGAAGTGCATATATTTAAAAAGAGGTTATTGTCAACCTCTTGGCCATGATTTCTCTAAAAAAGAAATTAGTGAAAAGCATTGCATCGATTAAATCCAAATTAGTTTAAAGAATAAAAAAATTGGTTGGAACATATCATAAAAAAGGATTATGCATTTTTTATATATTGTTACTTATTTAAGCAAAATGTTAGTAATTGAATGAAAGATCAATAGTCTAATGGTTTTTTAATTGTGTATATTTAAAAAGATGTAACTGATAGTATTGATAATAAAGATATCATACAATGATTTCAAAATATTAAAACTTGTAGAAGAAAATTTTAAAATTTTATATATTTTTGTGTGGTTTTCTTTTTTGATGTCGATATATTTAAGTTTTGTTTTTATTATATTTTAATAACCATCCTGAAAAAAAATTATGGAATCACCATTGACATTATTTGCATATAAGTTGAACAAATACACATTATGCCAACATGTTGAAACTAAGCCAAAAACAACAGGAAAAAGGCTCAAATAAGATTCAAAGCGGGAAGCTAGATATTGACTTGTGTTAGGTTCTAAGGATTAGGAACTAATGTATTAGAACTCTAATTTGTATTGTTGGCAAACCATGATCAAAACAGTTTTTAGTCTTGTTTAGACTTGCTCAAAGTATATGCGTTTTATATAAAGTTGGAATCGAG
Organism: Quercus tomentella; assembly: GCA_028535165.1. Classification (NCBI taxonomy): domain Eukaryota; kingdom Viridiplantae; phylum Streptophyta; class Magnoliopsida; order Fagales; family Fagaceae; genus Quercus; species Quercus tomentella. Next base: position 84,076,104 of record JAPQVY010000068.1, read on the forward strand.
TTACTACAGAATTTACTATGCAATTTTGTCTGGTTTGATTGATCGAAAATTAGACTCAATCGATCGAAACACAGGCAGAATGTTTTTCTGCAGAATTTTCCAACTCAGCCCAAGCCCATATAACGTGTAGGGTTTTATGTGTTGTCTTAAGTATAAAAGGGAAAACCCTAGCCACGTTTTTGGTTGTCCATTATGTTGTGTGTGTGAATCTTTCGTGAGATCAAGAGGTGGTTGCCTTCACACATACTTAAGGTTTCCAAGATTTAAGACTATGTCAAGAACTTGGTAATCGTTTCAATTGCTGCATTAAAGAGTTTAAAGAAACACAAGCGGGTGTGCTTATAGTTGTTGGAGAATCCAAGAAAGGAGTCCGTGGTCTCGGAGCTTGCACGTGGTCGTGTCAGTAAGTTTCTACTGGTGGGTAGCAATAGGATGATAGCAGTCTAAGTCCTATTGTAAAACTTCGATTCTTTCATAGTGGATTCAGGTTTACCTTGAGGATAGGTAGTTTAAATCCTCCTCATATTTTTACCGGTTTGGTTTCCTGGGTCATCATACCTTTGTGTTCTTTGTATTTCGCACTTTACATTGATATAATTATATAATTGTGTTAACCTAGATCTGAAATTTGGACTAAGTAATCACTTGGCTAATTTACTAGGTTAATTCAGTTGTGTTTTAAGGGGTCTAAAAGCATACAAGTGGTATCAAAGCAGGTTGCTCTCTTATTGTAGATCTTTTGATCTCTGAGCTGATCCTTGACCCCTGCTGTCATGGATTCTTGGAAAATCTTTATGCTTATTTGTCAACTTGCTTACTTGTTGTTTTTATCTCTTGTTGCTTTTGCTAAATCTTTCCTTGAGTTTCTTGGTCTTATCACATGTGATAATAATTATTTGTGTTATACTGCTTTAACCGCCTTAAAGGCACGTGATTCTTGTCTTTGGTATTTGGATAGTGGTTGTTCTAGGCATATGACAGGAAACAAAGGTTTATTCAAGACTCTTTTTGAAGGAAAGATTGGGACAGTCACTTTTGGAGATGGAATCAAATCTGTGAAGATGTATGGTATGTTGATGGATTGAAGGCCAACTTACTCAGCATCTGTCAGATTTGTGACAATGGACTAAATGTTCTCTTCACTAAGTATGAATGTGAGATACTTGATGGAGGAGGTGACTGTATGTGTGTTGATGTAAGGACAGCTGACAACTGTTATGGTTTAACACCAAGCATAAGCAACAAGTGCTTTAGGGCAAAGATCGATCAAGTTGATTTGTGGCACCAACAGTTGGGGCATGCAAGTTATAAGCAATTAGAGAAGATTTCCAAATGTGATGCAGTTATTGGTTTACCTAAGTTTGAGAAGATAGATAAGTGCATATGTGGACCATGTCAGATAAGTAAACAAGTGAAATCCAAACATCCGTTTGTAGCTAGTGTTCAAACTTCAAGACCTCTAGAGTTACTGCACATTGATCTTATGGGTCTTGCCAGAGTTTAGAGTTTAGGTGGAAAGAAGTATATTCTAGTGGTTGTGGATGACTTTAATAGATATACTTGGGTTATGCTTTTGAAGATAAAGCTGAGGCTCTTGAGAAGATGATACATATGTGCAAGAAACTGCAGGTTGAGAAATATACTGTGATAGCCAGAATCAGAAGTGACCATGGAAGAGAATTTGAGAATACCAAGCTGGCTACCTTCTGCAATGATTAAGGCACACATCAAGAGTTCTCTTCACCCAAGACACCTCAACAGAATGGAATAGTGGAACGGAAGAATAGGGTTGTTCAGGAAATGGCTCGTGTCATGCTACACAATAAAAAGTTGCCCAAATCCTTTTGGGGAGAAGCAATTAACACTGCTTGCCATACACTCAACCGGGTGTATTTCAGGCCTGATTCCAAGAAGACTCCTTTTGAACTCTGGAGAGGAAAGAAGCCTGTTGTTAAATATTTCAAGATATTTGGTAGTGATTGTTACATTCTATGTGATAGAGAGAACCTAGAAAAATCGGATGCAAAGAGTGACAAGGGATATTTTTACCGGTTTGGTTTCCTGGGTCATCATATCTTTGTGTTCTTTGTATTCCACACTTTACATTGATATGATTATATGATTGTGTTAACCTAGATCTGAAATTTGGACTAAGTAATTGTAGGGAATTAAACTGAATTCCCAACCTGTGAGAAACAAAAAATAGAGAAAACACACACAAAAAAAAAAACAATCACACGCACAAGACAATATTTATGTGGTTCGGCAATTTGCCCAAGTCCACGGAGTTGCAGGGATTTCACTATTATCAGGGAAGAATATAGAGTACAAAAAAATTGCGGCTACAATACTTTTTCTCTCACCCTCAAGAATGCGGCAACAACAACCTACAATCTTAAAAACCCTAATCACGGCAAAGTCCGCTCCATGGACTAAGCCTCAGTAAATCTCCCATTAAAAACCACACAATATTATTCAGATCGGGTCGGGTTGTCAAACCGAATCAAACAAAACTAGGCTCCACAAAGCCCAACAAATCTCCCACTTGGAGACTAGTTCAATCACCAACATCAAACCGCTATCCTCCAAGAAACAATCCCTCATCCCTGCAACTCATCCTCCTGTCCTCAAGCTAGAAGACCAATTGAAGTTGCGCACAGCTTCAATTTCTCAATAGTGACACCCTTAGTCAACATGTTTGCCGGGTTCTTAGATCCACAAATCTTCTCAAGTATTACCGGCTTATCTTCAACAAGGTAATGGATAAAGTGGTATTTTGTCTGTATATGTTTCGACTTTGAATGAAAAGCCGAATTTTTAGTAAGAAAGATTGCACTCTGACTGTCACTGTATAGAATGCCCATATTCTGCTTCTTACCCAATTCATTTAAGAAACCATGTAGCCAAATCATCTCCTTTCCAGCTTCAGTTGCTGCAACATACTCAGCTTCTGTAGTAGACAAAATAACAATCTTCTGTAGATTTGAAGCCCATGATATAGCTATACCACCCAAAGTAAAAACAAACCCAGTAGTACTCTTTCTACTATCAATATCACCAGCAAAGTCAGCATCTACATAACCTTGCAGTTTCAAACTTGCACCTGTGAAGCAAAGACATGTATCTGATGAACCCTTTAGATATCTTAGAATCCACTTGACTACCTCCCAATGCTGCTTTCCAGGCCTACTCATGAATCTGCTCACAACTCCCACTACATGTGCAATGTCTGGCCTTGTACACACCATAGCATACATCAAGCTGCCAATAGCTGAGGCATAAGGCACCTTGCTCATATGGTCCTTTTCTTCTTCTGTTTTCGGTGACTGTTTTTTGCTTAGTTTGAGATGACTACCTAAGGGTGTGCTAATTGGTTTAGCTTCATTCATGTTGAACCTGTTGAGAACTTTCTTCACATACTCTGACTGTAATGTTCCATTAGCCTTGTCTCTAATGATTCTCATACCAAGGATTTGCTTTGCAGCTCCCAAATCCTTCATTGCAAACTGTTTGGAGAATTGCTTCTTCAGATTATTAATCTCCTCAATGCTAGACCCTGCAATAAGCATATCATCCACATACAACAATAATATGATGTAAGAATTGTCAAAAGACTTAACATAGCAACAATGATCAGTTTCACATCTCTTGAACCTAATTCTATGCATAAAACTGTCAAATTTCTTGTACCACTGTCTAGGAGCTTGTTTTAGGCCATACAAGCTCTTTTTCAGTTTGTAGACTAGATTCTCTTGTCCCTGAACAGTGAACCCTTCTGGCTGAATCATGTAAAGGTCTTCCTCCAAGTCACTATGAAGGAATGCCGTCTTTACATCTAACTACTCAAGATGTAAGTTTTCTGTAGCCATCATTCCCAGTACCAGTCTGATTGTTAACATCTTCACAACTGGAGAAAATATCTCTGTGTAGTCAATGCCTTCCTTCTGCTGGAACCCTTTAACAACTAATCTGGCCTTGTAACGTTTGCTACCATCATGCTCATTCTTTATTCTGTATACCCACTTGTTGTGCAAAGCCTTCTTTCCTACTGGTAATTTAGTCAGCTCCCATATCTGATTCCCCAACAAGGAATCCATCTCATCCTTCATGGCTAACTCCCACTTGCTTGAATTCTCATCTTGCAAGGCTTCATCATAACACTCTAACTCACCACCATCAGTTAACAGGAGATAATTTAGAGTGGGTGAATAACGCTGTGGAGGTCTAATGTTCCTGGAAGATCTGCGGACTTCAGTTACAAGTGTACTCAGATCTACCTGTGAATTTACATTCTCCGTATCTTTTTCACCCATTTTCTGGACAGTACCTTCAGTCAATTCATCTAAGTTGACAAACTCAGATTTCTTCTAATTTATCTCTGTAACATCTGACACTATAGTTAACTTGTCCTTATACATAACTTGTTCATTAAATATCACATTTCTACTTCTGATAATTTTCCTGTTTTGTTCATCCCAAAACCTATAGCCAAATTTCTCATCAGCATAGCCAATGAAAAAACATATTTTAGACTTTGCATCAAGTTTATTACGAGCATCAAAATCAATATGAACATAAGAAACACAACCAAAAACTTTTAAGTGTGAAAACTTTACCTCTTTACCACTCCAAACCTCCTCAAGAAGTCTGAACTCCATGGGAACTGATGGTCTTCGGTTTATCAGGTAAGCTGCAGTGCTAACAGCATCAGCCCAGAAAGTTTTTGGTAGTCCAGCATGCAACCTCATACTTCTAGCACGCTCATTGAGAGTTTTGTTCATGCGCTCAGCCACACCATTCTGCTGTGGTGTCCCAGGAATAGTCTTCTCCATCCTAATTCCCTGTGCAGCACAATACTCACTGAACCCTCCATCTATGTACTCTTCTCCATTATCTGACCTCAAACATTTTACTTTCAAATCTGTTTCTATCTCAACCATGGCCTTCCACTTTTTAAAAGTTTCAAATACATCAAATTTATTTTTCAGAAAATAAACCTATACCTTTCTGCTTGAGTCATCAATGAAAGTGATGTAGTACCTTGAACCTCCAAGGGATGCAACCGGAGAAGGCCCCCACAAATCAATATGTACTAATTCCAATTTCCCAGCCTTCGGTGTCCTGCCAGTTTTCAAGAAGCTCACCTTTTTCTGCTTTCCTGAGATGCAACTTTCACACATGTCAAAATCAATGGACTTCAATTATGGTAGTTTTCCTTTTGACAACAGCATCTTCATCCCTTTCTTACTCATATGACCAAGTTTGCGGTGCCATAGGCATATATCAGTACTTGCATCAGCAACTGCAATTGTGTCTCTTGGACATGAGGTCATATACAGAGTACCAATCTTCTTTCCACGAGCCAATACCCTAGCTCCCTTTGTAACCTTCCAAGTACTACCAACAAATAGTATTGCATGTCCTTTATCATCAAGTTATCCAATAGAAATTAGATTCCTCCTCAGGTCAGGAATATGTCGAACCTTCTCCAGTAACCAAACAGACCCATTGGGCAACAATATCCGAACATCTCCCATACCCACAACATCCAAAGCTGAACCATCAGCCAAATACACCTTACCAAAATCACCTGCAACATAATTCTGTATGGTTTCTCGGTGTGGAGTGGTATGAAACGAAGCTCTTGAATCCAAAACTCAATCATTAAGTGGACTGTCTATTGCAAGAAGTAATGCATCATGTACCTCTTCTGTTACAGCATTAGCAGAATCATCTCCATTCTTCTTCTTAGGACTTTTGCATTGATTCCTAAAGTGACCTGTTTTCCCACAGTTCCAACATTGTATTTGTTGGCCTGATCTAGATTTGCTTCTGTTCCGATTAGAATTTATGGATTTTGATCTATCCCGGTTTGAATTTCTGTCATTACCTCTCCCTCTTGTCTCAAGTTTTAGGGCAGAACCAGATCCTGAGGTTTCGCCTGCATCTCTTCTGTGAATCTTCTCAGCCAGAATTAAATCTCGTATATCATTGTACTTGAGCTTTTCCTTTCCTGTAGAATTGCTTACTGCCATCCTCATTGCCTCCCAACTGTTTGGCAAGGAAGCCAAGACGATTAGAGCACGAATCTCATCATCAAAATCAATTTCTACAGACGACAATTGATTTGTAATAGTGTTAAATTCGTTCAGAAGTTGTGCTACTGATGCATTCTCTGCCATCTTCAAATTGAACAATTTCTTCATCAGATGCACCTTATTGTTTACAGACGGCTTTTCATACATACCAGACAAAGCCTTCATCAAATCTGTTGTGGTCTTCTCCTTTACAACATTGTGTGCAACAAACCTAGACAGAGTTAACCTAATAACTCCCAATACCTGTCTGTCAAAAAGAGCCCATTCCTCAGCCTTCATAGCCTTAGGTTTTTCCCTTAGAAAGGGCAGATGCAACTTCCTCCCATAAAGGTAATCCTCGATTTGCATCCTCCAAAATCCAAAGTCTGTGCCATCGAACTTTTCTATTCCAGACGTCTTTCCTGCTTCCCCTGTCATTCCTCCCACTCAAACCTAACTATAGGCTCTAATACTAGTTGCAGGGAATTTCACTATTATCAAGGAAGAATACAGAGTGCAAAAAAATTGCCGTAAATCTCCCATTAAAAACCACGCAATATTATTCGGGTCGGGTCGGGTCGTCAAATCGGATCAAACAAAACTAGGCTCCACAAAGCCCAACAATAATCACTTGGCTAATTTACTAGGTTAATTCAGTTGTGTTTTAAGGGGTCTAAAAACATACAACTTGGGAGTTGTTACGACAATCACTGCCACCAACCTTTTCGACCTTAGTAGTGCTGTTGAAATTCTTTTTACAATTGTGTACAATAACAATGAGTATCATGAACAAAAGTATTGCCGCAACTTTGAGGCCTAAGAGCAACTGCTCTTCTTTGATACATAGAGAAATGGAACCAAAAATCAAAGATTGTCAATTTAAAATAGTCATTTTGTTAGCTATTGTTACCTTTCAACAATAAATAAATAAAAAGCTATTTTTATCCATTAGGAAAAGGAAGAGGAGTAAAAAAGGAAGATAGATTAGGACGAAGCGGAGATACAAGAGAAATGGAAATGGATTGGACGTAGAAGCTGCCATTTATGGTTTAGACTAATATGTGTTTTTGGTGTGTGGGGGGGGGGGGGGGGGGGGGGAGATAAGGTTTAGAGTTGTGAGGCTCAAAAACATGACCGTAGTTCGATTCTAAGGTAATTTATCTACTTTTTTCTTTTTGGATAGAAATTGTACTAGGTATCTTGAATCTTGATGATAACATTTCAAGTCTTTGGGTCAAAATTGAATTCTTATATGATAGGGTTATTTTGATATATTTAGGATTTTTTTTTTTTTTTTTTTTTTTTTTTTTTTTTTTTGTCCTGCCCCCAATTTTGTGACTAACGAAAGCTATCCTAAGACTTCTTTATATGGATTACAAAACAACTTAATGTTCTTCTCCATGTGATAATAAAATTTCGTAGAGTTTTTCTTAATTTTATGCGTGGATTCCAAAACAATTTGTCTTATGTATTCGTTGAGTCCCTATTTAAGAGGTTATTATTGAACTGCATGTGTTCTTTTTCTTGTGGTTATGAGTTGTAAGAAAACATGTTCTATATATTCTAACACTCTATGATTACAGAGTCACAAACTTCACAAACCTCGGGGATCAACCAATTCTGCTTGTAAATCATAGAAATCTATGAACGTTATGCTTACATCAGCAGGTGCGAAGCTTCTATTCTTTCTTTTCTTCTCTTCTCTTATTCTTTGTCTTCCTTTTATTGTTATTATTATTTTTTTATACAAAACTGTAAACACAAGTGACAACGCAGACACACACGCATATATATATATATATATATATATATGTTACAAAGTCTACGTTGATAGAGCGGTGTTCAAGTCAATGCAATCTTTAGGCATGGGGGCAGTGATACGAGTCCATGAGAGAAGAGTGGACGCGGCGATAGCAAGAATTTCCACCAACCATTGGGACCTCTTGAGGCAGAAGCGAAGGCTTTTGGAAGAGGGTGTTACTTTTGCATGGGATGTAGGCATTTGAGAGGTAGTTTTTGAGTGTGACTTAAAAATCATTTTTGACGCTATAAATGGTACAAGTGAGCCTCCGGTTAGTATTGCTAATATTATTTTGGGAATTCAGCGGAAGATGCAAGTGTTCAAAATGGTACAAGTGTGCCATTTGAAGCAATTAAGAATCGACCTACACATGTCTTGGTGCAACATGCCAAGGATGTTGCTTTTTATGTGACATAGTGGAAAATTCTAATATGATTGAGTCTGCATTGGCTCATGATATATTAAATTTCTTTTCTTTTTAATGAAAGTTAAATTATTCATATAAAAAAAAAAAAAAAAAAACTTTGAAAAATAAGTGCTTTTTATAATTAAACAAATAAGTACTTACTAAATGTTCACGTTGTTGCCAAGTGCATTCAATGCTTTTATTAAAATCATAACTGAGCATATTATTAAGATGGATTGTTATATACGTCAATGAAGTTACCAAAATCCATATTTTTAGTTTCATGTTTTACTATTTATGATAATCAAAATTATAATATTTTTATCATAATCTTGAATCTTATACCTATTATTATTTTCTATGATTTGAATTATATTTAGATTTTATTATCATATATAAAAGATGTACGTGTGTCTCAGCAAAAAAGAAAAAAGAAAAAAAAGAAAGATGTACGTGTGTATGTATATTGGATTTTAAATAAATAAAATAAAATAATTTTAGGTTATAATTATATGACACAATAAGTAATTACATGCCATAATTACATTCTTTTTTTTCGTGTTGGTTTTGAAATAAAAAAGTAATTTTCATATAATGTTTAACGCTCTGTTTGTTTTAGCATTAAAGTTTTCTGGAAAATGGTTAATTTTCTAAAAAGCATTTTCTGAAAACTATCTTATTTTCTAGTGTTTGGTAACAACCTTGAAAATGGGCTTGAAAACGTTTTATGGTGTTTGGTATCCACAATTTTTATAACATTTTTTTGTATAATTTAAAACATGTATAATATGTGTATTATCTAAACCCACCTAATGTAATAAATATAAATAAATTAAAAAAAAAAAAACCAAGAATGAATTTGGTTTTCAAACTAAAATTTTGACAACGAATACAATCAAAATTAACTGTTCAATTTTCAAGATCTCAAATACTCATCTTGTTCATGTATATGAACAATATTTTTGATAAGTAACGTAAGAAATTTTATTAGAAAAAAACCAATCAAGTACACTGGAAGTGTACTATAGTGGCACAAATCAACAGCAATATATATATATATTAACCCTACTTCTTATAATTCAAAATAACCATTATACCCATAAGTTCCATTTTAAATAGTTCAAAATGCCACATAGGCCAAATAGTTTGATAAATACCAAAAATTGTTATAGAACTGTGGACGGATCTATGAGGAGAAAAAAAAAAAAAAAAAAACTTATTAAAAAACGGTGTTATAGAGGGGAGAAGAAGTAGAGAGAAAAAAGAGAAGAGAGGCAGATAAAGAGAGAAATTTGTGAAAAGAGAAGAGGCCAGAGGGGGTGATAGCGAGGGTGTGAGAAGAGAGAAAAAACAAAGGAAAGAAAAGAAATGAGAGAGTTTATTGTGAGAAAGGCTAAATGAGTGAAAGAAAATATTATTTCTTGAGTCAGAAGAAGATAATATTTATAGAAATTTTGCGCCGCATGAGAGAGAGATTGTTTTCCAATATATATATATTGGAAAACAATCTATAAAAAATAAGCCTTATTTTTATAAGAGTTTTCCGTTGACCAAAGATAGTTTTCCATTGACCAATTTTTTTTTTATGTTACCAAACACTGGAAAATGTGGAAAACTATCTTTATAGAAGGTTTTTCAGCGAAACAAACAGAGCGTAAGAGAAAGTGTGTAGTATAACTTAACCTATCATATATTCCTTAAAAGTTATTCTAGCTTTAGAGTGGAGTTTATAGTATGCTTTTGTATTAGAATCCCATCCTCTCTCTTTCATGTGTGTAGATTTGTTTTTGAAAAAGAAGAAAGAAAAAAAAAAGAGTGATTAGCTAACATTACTTAAGAGAGAGTTTTGTGTGTGTAGTATAATTACTTCTCCCACTCTCCCTTAAAAATTATCATATTTTTTTTTAGTAGAATTTTTTATGTGTCTTTATGTTAAAACTTCATTCACTCTCCATTGTGTGCATGTTTGTTTTTGACAAAATGAGGATAATTATCCCATATAGTTTAAGAGATAGAGAGTGGTGTATATATGTAGATTACTTTCCAAACCTTCCTTTAAAAGTTACTATGACTATTGAATGAAGTCTATGATCTACTTTTGTGTTAAAAAAAAATTTATTTTAGAAGGAGGGAATTATCCCACTTGTCCGACCATATCTTAAAGTTACCATAATTTTTTAGTGAAATTTGTGATGTGTTTTTGTGTTAAGAGTATCATTCATTCTTGCCTTTGTGTGAGTGTTAATAATAATTATTATTATAATTGAATGTTCAAAATGTGTATAAAACACTATGAATGTTTAGACCCCCAATTTCCAAATTATCAATTTAAGTTTATTATCAAACAATTAATGTGCGGAATATGAACATAAGCATATAACAGAATTGATAAACAATCTCAACCAAATAAAATCACATCCACAGCAGAAATTAAATGGCAAATATTAAGAGAAGAGAGATGCAAACATAAGGACAACACAACGATATGTTATCGAAGAGGAAATCGAAGCCTTCGGCGTAAAACCTCTTCACCGCCCTCCAAGCGGTAAATAATCCACTAAAGAATATAGTTGGGATACATGAATAGCAAAAGACCCTCCAAGCCTAATCTACCCAGTGTACCTAAGCCCTCCAAGCTCCTACTCCAACGAGGTTACGCCGAACATATTTCTTCTTTAGCTTATCGGATTCCGCTATAACCCATAGTATCAACCAATATGAAATTGGTCACTTCCTAACTGTTTCCCAAGCACCAAATGACCTTCTCACAGATGTGGGTATGGTGAGAAAAGGTTTTGGTAATGTATCTCTCAAGGATGTAACATTGGAGAGGGTGAGAGTAGAGGAATTTGAAAAGTCTCTATGTGAAGATTGGGGATGAGTCAATCTTGTTTTTCTCTAGGGTTTCTCTCTCAATATTCTCTCTAGAAGCTCTCAACAATTCGTGGGTATAAGGGGTATTTATACTTGAATGTGTTTGGAATGCGAAGAGTCAGCTTTTTCAAAATAGAGCTGGCTGGCGGCTTGGCCTCGCAACTTGACTAAGTCGCGAGTTCCAACCGCGAGGTAATTGAATGGCCAGACTGGACTTTTTGTCCTGTAGTGCTACAGCTGGCATGATGGTTCAGCTTCTTTGCATGCTTGGCACGTGTGCAACTTCTGGCGGCTTGTAAGCTGCGAGCTACTTGCGAGATCCAGTCGCGAGTTCTTGATTCTTTGCACAATCTTGAGCATTTCTTCACACTCTCTCACACACTACCCTTACATGATTCCCACCTAAATACAGGGTTACTAATTGCTAAAATACAAGCAAATTTGAAATAAAGTAATATGAAATTTTACCTTGAGCATGAAGGTTAAAATTTTATATTTTTGACAAGGCACAAACAATATTTATTATTTAGAGTTGGAAGTTGGATGTTGACTTAGTTGTTGTTGCCTATTGGCAATTAACACTATCTTTTTGTTAGAAGTATGTGATTAAATGATTAAATTTATAATATCTTAATAGATTAAGATTTTAGAACAATCGGTAATTTAACACCTTTTAGCTTGAAGCAGTGTTGATGAATTTTACTTTTACTTTTATAATTGTGTAGCGTAAGAACAAATCCAACAACAACAACAACAAAAAAGAAAAAGAAAAAAGAGAATCGTTCCAGCGAGTTTAAGGCCCAATATCAATTTATCTTTCCCTGATACAAAGAGAGATTATTAATAAAGTTTATATCAATTTATTGTTACCTCTTTGGAGGAGTTGAAAAGGAAGAAGGATAGGAGGAAGCGGAGTAAAGAGGGAATGAAAATTGGGGTGGGCAACTGGGCATGGAACCTGCCAATGCCATTAGAGGGCACAAAATTAATACAAACAAAATTATATGAGTTACAGAGGAAGGCTGTATTTGGCAGGGTGCTGTATTTTTTATTTTTTAATATTTGGGGGCTTTGTATTGATATTAAGAGCCTGATGGGCTTTGTATTTTTTTTTTATATATATATTGTTGCAGGATGCATGGGAAAATTATATATAGCTAGTATTTTAGTATAAAAAAAAACCATGATATCATAAATAAATAAAAAATTATGATTGGAGAATTTTATATAACTAACATAAGCCATGCATAACCCATTGGAGTCACTGGGCAACATAGAACCATTGGTCCTGTTCAAGGAAAGGGACAGTAAGCTAGTCAATAGAATAGTAGAACATAGAACCATCAACTTTTTGTTAATTGTTGTGGTTAATTGTCTAATTTCTTAATTTTTTTTCAAAATTTCTAAATTAAAAAAATCCAATTAATGATTGAAAAATATTTTCCTTTATATATATATATATATATATATATATATATATATAAATTAACAATAATTGACAAAGAAGTTTTAATTGAATAAATTTAAAACTTAAAGAATTGAAATGAATGAAAGCAAAATTAAAAGACTGAAATAAATTTTGTGAAAGTTAGAGGGTGGGTTTTTCATTATTATTATTATTATTATTATTATTATTATTATTATTATTATTATTATTATTATTATTATGCGACTATTTAACAAATCACATAAATGTCAAATGCATATTATAACATGTTTGTTGTGTATTTAAACCTAATACATTTGTACATAATATTTTAAATTGATTTAAGAATGTTCTCAAATGGTATTTTCAAGCCATATAACTTTAATATTCTATTGTTTCCCTTCACAATCGCACCAAAACAAAACTACAACAATTATATTTAATCTTTTTTTCAAAATTATATGTCATCGATGTATTATTAAGAGATATATATATATATATATCTACTATATATTGAAATTATATAACTAAGATAGTGTTGCATTAACACTGACTAATTTTATTTTTTAAATTTCCTAACATTAAATTACACTCTACTTTTTTTTCATTCAACATGTTTAGTCTAGATCAAGCATTGAAAAACAATAGGAAACTTAACAACAACAATAACAATAAAAGACTTAGTCCCAAATTAAAAATTAAATATAAAAATTATGTGTGTGTGTGTGTCCAAGAGAAAATTGCTTTTTAAGTATTGTCACTCCCTAACATTACATATCCTAAGTGTTTTTTTTTTTTTTTTTTCATTTGATGCTTTGTGACTAACTAATTAAGTATTGACAAACAATTTGAAACTTAACAAAAACAATAAAAAGACTTATTCTCAAATAAAATAACTCTAAGAGAAATTTATTTTATTAAAAACTTACTATCTGAACTCAATAAACAAAACTTACTAATTAAGAGAGGAAAAAACTAAAATTTTGAAAGTAACAACTATTTATGTTACAAGGTGGATAGTTTGTTGTTCTTAACAACTTTTTTTTGGAACCCAACAATTAGTTGTTCAATTCTTTTTTGCAAGGCCAGCTCTTATTTTTTAGAGGGGCCAAATATTGATTTTAAGGTCTAATATTTTAAACAATTGCAAAATATACATACATTATGAAGTTTTTATAAAACTTTGGGGGGGCCATTGCTAAGTGCAGCTCCGCCCTGAGTTTGACTATGTTTAATGTTCACATGACTAGGACAAAAGATGTTTCATGCATTGTGACTAGATGCCCAACCAAAAGATTTAGTTCATCAAGGGCATCATTTAAGACCAAAACTTGGCTCCCAACATCCCACTCTGTGGTAGAGCCAAAATTTAACTTCATAAGCGACAAAACTTCTATTTCACTACAAAAAAGTTGGTCTTCTTCAAGGGTCAAAAACCTATTTTAAAAAAAGTATGAAAAACCCTCGAAAAGGGTTAATTTAAGGGGTAGGATGAAACTCAAATACCCTAAAAACAAATACTGTTGAGAAAGAAAACAAATCAACCGCTAAAAATATGCACATAAAGTGAACATAACATTATGTTTAACATGTTTATGTATAAACATATGTTTGCATTTAAATAATTAAATTCAAGTTGGTACTTTTATTGCTTGATGTTAATTGTAAAACTTTAAATTTGTAGCGTATAAGTTAAAAATAATTTGACGAAATATCTGCCTCAATTTCTAAAAATGGTACTCAATGATTTTTTATTTAATTGAATTTTTTTTATAAAGAGACATATTTAGTGTGCATTAAGTGTTAAGATGTGTAGATACCACATTTTGGCTTCCCCTATATTTTGATGAAAATTCAAGTCTTAATCATTTACATTGTTTTAATTGTGAAACCTTTTTTTATAGGATTTACCAAAACTGGGTGAGTTTTAACTAAAATATGATCAATTGATTGGATTAATTGTCATCCCATATTAAAAATCATGAAATTCCTTTCAATTTGACCGTTTATGGGCACAAATCTCGCTTAAAATCGAGTGAAATATCATGAAATCAATGAAATAATGTTTATACTATTAACTGTCAAAATATTTCAAATTTGTTAATAGACGATACTATATAAAAATGTACTTTGTCTACTATATAAATGTTACCTTCAAAAGATTCATGCCGGCGTAATTCGTAATAATTCCATTAAATAAAATTAAGCTAGCAGAAAAAAGAAAGTCTTAGACATTTAATAGAGACCTAAATTGAAGTCTAATAAAGCTCACAAATCTTTTTATTTTATTTTTATACCAAAATTAGCACACTATGAATTTGAGAGAGGTCATAATAATTAAGGGTGTAAATATGGTCCCAACATGTTGAGAAAGCTATTCATATTTATTAGAATGTCTCGAATTTTAGGTGGTGAAAATTTTGAAACAACTAATAGCATTGATGTCAATACAATACAATACCAATACCAATGATAAATACAAGTGTTCCTACTATGAGCATCCTAAATATATGCACATGGAATGAACATAAAATTTTTTTTAATTTCTTTCATGTGTTACATGTTTATGTTTAGCA